>OX381691.1:8242500-13047500 GCA_947462355.1 Caradrina kadenii
AAAAATATTTAAAAATATAAAAAATAGTAGCCCACTGGTATCAGGAACAGGGTCCAAGCCACCGGTGGTCAGGGCTCCTGAGAAAGGAATCTCCTAACAATACGCGCCGTGTCTAGGAATACCGCTTTTTGAATCAAGCCCTTGATCCATCTGCCGAACGAGAGCCTCCTTAGATTATTATTACAAAGCTATTTACTCCTATAGTTTAGAACTGGGACACTTGACCTTAGCTTCCATTACACCATAAAATAAAGTACTCTAGAGGCATAGTGCTGTATTCTTTTTGACCTAGCCTTATACGTAATTATTTACTTCATAAAATAATAATTATTACTAGACGGGCATTCAATATATATCAATAATTCTTATTACAGCCCGAGTTTAACACTGAATTGTATAATGTTAAACAGCATTATTACATTTATTGAGTATAACTTCAACCAACCTGTAGGTCATAATCAGGTCTTCAAGCAAAGCTTATTAGGTACTACTGTAAAGCAATAAAACGACTAGAATACCAAGAATCGTCTTATATATATGCAGAAGTGGAACGGCTGTAGGTAATAATAATACGGCACACCGTTTGACGGGAACACTGCGCACGCGCCGATCGTATCAATTCATTATTTATTGTCGCATTGTACCCACATATTGCTTTTCTGCTTTAATTAACTTCCATTTACCTTTAGGAGATTTATTAGTTTTTTTTTTGTCATTAGAATTTACTTTCATCTGTTTACACGTTTTTAAGAAAGAAAGGAATTTACAAAGTAATTGAATCTAGGGGAAAAATATTTTTCTGTTGTACCTTCCAACTAAGAGACAAAATTGGGAATTTCTTTCATTAGGAAAATCAGCATTGATTACGTTTTACTTAATAGGAATTAATTCCGTGACTTCCTACACGTGTCTCTTAAGGAAAATCTATTTGTAAGGTAAAGGAAATGACTATTGTTTCCAAGAAAACGTACTATAATAAGCGTGATAAAGGTAACAATTTATCTGCAAAATTACATATAGCTACTACAACCTTCACTAACATAGTATATGTATATGTAAGCTAATTAGGACAAGTTAATTAAATCAATGAAGCACTGCCACGCACGCGCACATCCTTTTATTATTATTGTAGATAATACTCGTAAATGCAATAGCAAATTGAGATTTATTATCGAAACACCCCCTAATTAATAGTTAACAGTTTTTGTCGGTTATAAATTGCACACATGTTGGTAATTGTGCCTTTAAAAGCACAGATTGCATTTGTAAATGAAATAATTTTATCAGCCCCGGTAAATAGGACACAAAGCTTTTGAAATGAGGTCCGATTGTAACACGATAGTGATGCTACACCTGTATCACTGACTTCGATATATTATTTTTCATTGTGAATCGGACAATACCCACCTGTCTGGTTAGAGACAGACCTACAATATACACTGCGGGGTGGGTTAATTATAGCCAACTCTCCCGCCTTTCCCCTACAATCTCTACTTCATGTCTTGAAAATCTTTATGTTGTATATATTTTTATGTACTACGTACACACAATCATGTGCGTCAAATGTTGCGAAAACATACTATGAACTCAAAAAATAATAGCCATAGAGTCGTATTCTAAACATACATGAGACAAAAGAATGTATGTATGTGAAGTACCAAAGAGTAATCAAAATGATACTTAAAGTATACTGCGACAGCAGTGAAGCTTGCCATTCAATATCACTCTTAGCGCTATTAAAGTGAACAGCGTTTATATAATAAATAAAGTGACAACACAGTCGACTGGGTTGTAAAGCGGCAAGCAGTTTGTATCGCTTTTGCCGGATGCGGTTCAAATTAAATCAATGTAGCATTTCACGTGCGGCTTTTTCAGCCTGCATTCATATGTGACTGACATTCTTCCGTTTAGCGGACACAATTTAGTAGCAGTTCCGACTTTTATTGTTCCATGTCGACTTGATTGAAATATCGGACACTGCAGTGAATTAAAACTGTGAATTTAGCTATAAAGTAACAACAAAAACGTTGCTTAAATATTTTATATTGACTCTTTTGCATTTTCAATTGTTTAACAGGCCGAGTATGAAGACGGCATATTTCAATGCCAGCATTATTTAGGCCCCGCATTTTGTAACTAATTGGTTGCAGTAAACAATGAGGCCCAAAAGGGCCGTCCATGTTAATATTTCACCCCTTTTTTGCGCAACTAAGTCCAATTTCTAAAGACGACACATTTCTTTTGCTGTTATTTTTTTTTCTAAAATGTTTGTTTTCTTTTTTTGTTTTCACAAATACCCGGTGTTTATTTATTCAGGGCTTCATTTACTTTTTTCCCGTTAAACACACTGTTCTGATTTTGCATAGCTCCTTTTCTTCTGGTTATATCAAAAGAAATGGCTTTGTAAATTATTCCTGTAAAATGGACTTTGTTATGTAATATTTAAAGCCTATCTTTTTTCAAAACAATCTACATCTTGCACCTGAATAAATGACTAAGTAACCTTGAGGTTGAATATATAACATTTTGAAATATTTCAGTTACAGTGTAGATAGGATCAGTTTTATTTTATGAAAATACCGGCACCCATTGCCCGACATAATTAATTTATGACCTAATAAAAAATACCACCTGTACCTACTATTGCGGTCAACCAATAAAACAACAAACACGGTTATTGTTCAAAAACATGACAAGAATCATAAAAAAGAACAGTTTCATTTCAAGATGTTTACTTGACATCGGAATGCTTTCTGTAATATCCTTTTAATTACATTTCTAACTCGTTGGCACTAATTAAAAGGTCAACATGCTTTCTACATTATTACGTCACGGAAATATTCTACTGTGAGCACGTTTTCATACATATTTCAGCGACTTTATTAAATTGGTAATAGAAGGAGATTTCAGGATTTTCTTTGACCTTTGATTTTAACAGACAACAGGATATTGAATCAGCCAAGTTGCGTAACTTAGATTACGGTATATAAATAATTAAAGGGGTAGCATACATGGTGCTCAGTTAAACATGAACAACGTTTCAGAAAATATGACTAGCTTTAGCCCGTGGCTTTATCCGCGTGAGTATTAATTATTCTGGCCGCAGACGAAGTCGCCGATTAAAAAAGCTAGTTCTAGTAGTCCAGTCCTTATCGAAATCGCAAGTTACCGCTTCGTCAATTTGTGATGAGAGTACAGACAGACACGTTCTCATTTAAAATATGTATTGATATTTTTAGAACATGGTGCACGTTCAAACGAACGTAAAGTGAGTTTGTAGTTGTATACAGCGGTGGGATATAACTTTATTATCGAGCACTAACGTCCTCTTGCCCACTTTGATGTTAAAAATAGCCTGCATTTCCAGAATGTCATCTATCCAATATAGTGAGAGAATTTTTAACTTAACTGTACTTACGACACAGTTAAAGTTATTTATATCTTTAACAAACTTTAAACAAGGAGGAAAGGTTCTATATTCGTCGATTGAAGACCAATTTTAGAACATATTTTTTGGATTGAATGGGTGCTCATGCGGTGGTCTAACGTAAACTTTCGGAGATAAACAATAGAATTTCTCAATAAAGAACAGTATATCGTATTGTAATTTGGTACTGAAGATTAAAGGTAATTACTAATTCCTTACCTATCCGTGGTCAAGTAATCATGAACTTCGAGATGCTCCATGATAGTAGTAGATACGGAAAATGACACACATTTGTTGATCCGGGTATTTACACAACATATTTACCATTACGCCTGTATTCCCCGAAGTGTTAGGCAGAGGTGTGCCATTGTACACCCACAGTTCACCGGTATGTTAAGGTCCCATGTAACAGGGGGCGAGCCTATTGCCATTAATCGGGCACAAATCCTAACTCCGAGCTGCTACTGAGAATTTCATAGAAAAACCCTATAACACTTTTGGGAATCGAACCCAAGACCTCTAGCGTAGTCGCGCTTAGTACCACTAGGCTAAAGAGGCAGTTCGGTATTTAGTATTATTTTTTTTATTTGGATGATAAGAAGAATGTAGGTACTAGAAACTAGAAAATATTTAACTTTTTGTCTGTTTGTGGCACCATTACTCTTAAACGGGTAAACCTATCTGAATACGGTTTTTTTTTTATTTGAAGGCAGGTTTCCTAATGATGTTTTATCAAAATCGGCACTCAACCGCTTTCAGAACTACAAAGTGAAAAATATTTTTTTATTTAACGGTATACCTAGAATGACTAAATATAAAATCTTGTTTTATGAATGGATAGCTGATAACGATTTGTATAAAGCTTGTATAAAACTATGAAAATTTAATGTTGTATAAAAACAAATGCGCGGTCGTTGGTGCGGAGTTGCGGACTGAGAAAACTCAGCAACAGATGCCATGTTTAGCATATTTGTCTTACTATCGCTGCTCTTATTCGCGACTTGTCGCACTCGCAAACTGCACTCTCTGGGACATGATTTATGTATGCCTCTTTGCGTCTTCTTCCTTTAGATGTAAATTTTTAAATAGTATACGTAAAGTTGAGCTACGTTAAAATTCTAGTAAATCTGTTACAAGAGATTTGGAAATTCTCTTAAGGCCCTAAACCTCAGCCCTCGCTCTCTCATCGATTAGGTTATCAAAATCAAATTTCTGGATCAATTGATATTGCTAAAGATAACAAACATCATAAACTTTTTGATTTTGCTGTGTTCGAGTAAAAATATGTGCACGTTACATATTGAAAATACTGAATTTCAGACCAAAAATATGGGACAAAGGAATACATAAAATATTTCCCTCTCATACATTCCATTTCATAGGATACTCGCGTTGAATCAAGCTATAAACATGAACAGGTACGCGATGTAAACAAATATTTAGTGGAGTTGTTGACCGGTGGAGGCGCACTGGCGCGGCCATGCATGACGTTTGGGCGATTCGTAACGCTGCATTGCGATCTCAATGAGTTCGCTACGCATTTTTTAATACGTCTGCGACTAACAACAAACTGTGTCCAACCGTACAGCAGGGCAGACACCTCTAAGTTTATATTGGACACCGGTAAAGGAAAACATCTTGAGTAAACCTGGGCTTATTATTAATATAAGTGTGAAATCGCCAATCCGCCTTGAGCAACCGTGGTGATCAATGCTCGTGCCATCTCTGTATGAAAAGATTCCTTTGCCGTGCATTGGAACAATAATAGCCTATTATCATTATCTATAAATCTATATTGTTAGTACCTAAGATACAAATATTTGATGCTCTGATTTCCATATTTGCCAATGACATCAGACACCTTGTCAATGATACAAATATAACTTCTCAATTGAATAATATCTATTTATAGTAGGTAATACACAATCAAAGTCTATCCTCTTACTAAAATGTACAAATATAGAGAGACTTTTCAACAAAACATCTGCCTATTTATAATGTGCAAAAAGAAACATAAGTATTTTCTAGATTACGATACATATTTTTAAATCTTTATTAAGTACTTGTGAGGTACCTACGTAGGTACATAACCTTTTAAGATGACATGACGTGACGCTAAAAGCAATGGAACACTCAAATACAAGTATATTCAGCAAAAGAGACAAGTAACCGGAGTCGCCTAATAAATTTAAAGTTTTTAAAAACCGATAGATGTTTTTGAATTAAATTTATTTAATTAAAGTTCATTTAAAAACGACCACCGGTTTCAAAGATAACTTGAACTGTATTAGACGATCTGGTTACTTTTCTCTTTTGTTGACTGTACGAAACACTGTATGTACTTTGTTCAGCTCCATAAGTGACTAGCTTCTGTCCACGACTTCGTTTACACAGACTTCTCAATTAAGACGAGGTCTTAAATTATTCTACAGGAACACAAAAACTATCCTTTGTGTTAATCTAGATTAATATCTTCTTGTATGCCAAGTTTCAGTTCATTCTGTTCAAACATTCGCGAATAAATTATACTGTTATAAATATTTGCCGTAAACCTAATAGGTATTGACTAGGCTTTTGTTAGTCTCAGTATGAAACAAGCAAAAATTCTCCTCTGAAGTTTTTATGCATAATCTATTAAATATTTCGCCGGTATGTTTAGGTCCCATGTAATAAGGGGCGAGCCTATTGCCACTAACCGGGCACAAATCCTAACTCCGAGCTGCTACTGAGAATTTCATAGAAAAACTCAATAACACTTTTTGCTCGACCTGGGAATCGAACCCAAGACCTCCAGCGTAGCAGTAGCGCTTAGGACCTACACCTACCACCTGTGTGTGTGTGCGTGTACCTGTGTGTGTACATTGTTACACTTCTGCCTAACCCTTCGGGGAATTCAGGCGTGATGGTATGTTTATGTGTTATTAAATATTTTTCGTCTATTCAGTAAATGACTTACACGTAATATATTTGAATGTATTTAATACACATTTACATCGATGTTCAGAGGACAACCGTGGTCATACGTAAAATCATAACCCTTCTTTTTGCTTCTCCGTAGTCGGGTAAAAAGGTAAAATAATACACGCATAAATTCGTTAGCCATAGTACTAAATCCTACTCGATATTAAGTAGCTTGATCAACAAAGCGGATGTTGTTGTAAGAACAGCATAACACCAACTATAACAAAGGATATTGATTTGTTTACTATTTTGTTTCAATTGTACTGCGCTGCGCTGAATGTAGGTAGAACTGAATTGTGATCTTGTAGCTTCTTTAAAAAATATTCAAGTAGTTTAATACATCTTAACACTGTCCTAACTTGTAGTACCTACACCTCTTTGTGAAGGAGCTCTTCCGGGAAAGCACTACCACCGTACTTATTTGCGACGCAAACCAGCGTTGCTGTGTTCCGGTTTGAAGGGTATGGGTGCCGGTGTAATGACAGGCACACGAGACATTTTAACTTGGTCTCTGGGATGGCAACGCATTTGCAAGGCCTCTGGTATTGCGGATATCTATAGACAGCGGTGACCACTTAGCATCAGGTGGGCCGTCGGTTTGTTTGCCATCCAATGAAATAAAAAAACACCATCAATTTATGGTGTTTAATTCAGAAAACAAAAGTTGTATACCTATTTATACCTAACTGATCTTCTCTAATGGATATTCACCCATCGCCACTGCTAGGAGCCCAAAATCACTATTATAATTGTTATTTTAGTTACAAGGCAGATATAGAACCTTATTTCACATTCGCTACTAGGAAATAAGAAGTCATAACAATCCCGTCATAACAAGTTTGGGCAATTACTCAATTCCTAGAAACGGCTCGGGTATGGCAACAATTCTTTGAATCCCTAAAAATGTTGCCAACATAATAGGGTCGACAACGAAATGTTTCCCAACAACCAACGAGGTCCCTTTATTATAAATATCTCACTATCACGTTTTCAGGCGCATGTTTGAAGCATCAAAACAAGTATTAAACAATTCGCCGTAATTTACATGATAGATTCGCAACGGTACCTTGTAGACGTCACTAGAAAAACTATCGCGCACGAGCCTTGTCTAGGCTCAACAACACAGCAGCAATACACTCGAGCAGTTTGCTTCTATTGCTTATGCCCGCGACTTCGTCTGTTTGAATTTTCTTACGGATCCCCAATTTATTAGTAAATAAAATATACTTATAAAGTACTCAGAAAAAATGTAGTTTCCTATTACTGATCGGAGCAGTCATTCCGGAGATAAGCGTGTTCAAGCAAACAAACTCTTCAGCTTTATAATATCTAAAATACATCACAATTGCAATTGAAAATTGGTGACATTTCCGTGCATTTCTCGTGTCAGGTCCAATCTTGCACGCAATTACGTAATTTCCAACTTTATTTTCGTTCTTTTTTAAGGTCATTATCAATGGAAAATGTTCTTCACTGACCGTTATACAGCGCTTATACAGCGACAGTAATAAGGCTAGCCATATAAATAACACCCACTGACCGGCTCGAGGAAAATAAACAATATTATTTTCTTGCTTACACTCAATTAGAGTTAAAGCTTAGAATTTATTTGCGTGTATTGATGAAGACATGTTTTTGACGATTAAAACGAATGTTTCTTGAAGAGGTTTTTGTTGGTAGAATAATAAACTAAATCCGCTTCAATTAATAAATATGGAATTATTAAGTCGTACTGTTGTCTGCGTATAACAATAGACGAAATAATCTGATGCTACTTCTAAAAGATTATTTCTAGTCCATCATTCATCGTTCGTGCTTTATCTTTTGTTTACAAACTATCTGGTAATATTAAATCTTTCGTATTCCTCGCTGCAGGCACGTGCACTCACGTTCAAAGCCCATACACGTGCAAGAAACTTAACTATCGTGGGTGGTCATTCATTGCGCAAGTTAGCGCGTACGTCAAGTTGCAGCGCTCTATAGCTTCTGTTGGTACCAAGGAGTAACTACAAAAGAGCAGACGGTAATGTTTGCGGAGTCAATTCAATAGTCGAAGCAGGAAAGTCTGTAATTATTCGCACTTCCGATAGACGATTTCGATGAAATACGCTGTTTGATGGTTCACTCCATTAGCTTACTACTCTTTGTCCTGTATTCGTAGCAGTAGTATACAATGACGTCACACAGCCCCGCTGCGCGCTGTGACGCTACACACTACGTTACAACGCTAGTTCCAACCTATTTATAGCGTACAAAGTTTGATGAGTGTGTTTTTAGTTGGTTCAGAGTTGAGCGTGGGATGTATGAATGAGATGTCGACAAATTCTACTAATACTGGGACTCTTATACGAACGGTTGTGACATTTGACTTTGACATTGGATTAAGCACGTTTCGCTCCTGAAATAACATTGCACAAAGCCATTTCTCACTGTGTACAAATGTTTAAAAAACTAGGCATTCCATTTTCAAGTTCATGGGTTCATTCGAGTTCAAGGGTTGTAGCAATACCTATATTGAAGTAAAAACGACCTATATAATTCTTCGCTTCGTAGCCAAATGGGCCGCAGGTTCGGCCGTCGTCTGTCTGACACCGGCAAGTCACCGCAACCCTGCGGGTCGTTGACCCTGAAGGACTGTCGGTCATAGTCCATGTCTTACGTCATTCGGTCTCGGGGTAAATTATAGTATTCACTTTACCCGCTATGTATTCCCTCTGTTCTCGATTGGCGGGATAAGCCGCGAATGAGTGAGTGAACGATTTTGATCGACGGCTCCCATTGACATTATTGATGGGATTTACAGGTGTTTACGTGGGAAATAAATGCGTAGTTCCAATCTTGTTTTTATGCTGTACGTGAGTGTTCATATTTTTGTTAGATTGATTATACTTTTGCTGTCTGAGTTTTTATAGATTGTGGAAATATTTACATAAAGATCAAAACATGCATACTTAAAACAAATTTTCTTTAGTTTCAAAATTTAAGTTATCGAACAGAAATTTCGTATCACACTTAACTTTTTAACATACAGTTCTATGAAGTTCAAATCATTTGGAAATATTCGTGGGAATGTGAGAAGTGTAATGTTTACACTGAACATAATTATGTGCATCGTAGAGTTCAAGGCACTTTTATAGGTGGTTTAAAGTCGGCAGGGTATCGGCTCGGTACCGAACCCGCTACCGCCGACATGTTTACATTTCTCTACGCCTAAGTAAACACCGTCCGCTCTCCACTGTGCGATGCACTTATACAGTGTGTATGTGCTGCAGTCAAACCACACAATTGGACTCTTTAGCAAATTACTCCTCTGCTATGGAGAGGGAGGGTCCCTACTTTTCCATTTTTCTGATACTACACTGTTTTATTTGCTGTTGCGTAGTTGTAGCTTTAATGCACCATTGGACACCGAGAATTTTATTATCAAAGAAGGTTAAATGCGATTGAATGGTTTGGCTGTGAACATGGAACCTGAATGTTGTTGAATAAGTTGTTTTTTGGCATTGACGTATAAAAGTTCTATAAAAAAATAGGATATTTAACTTTTAATGTTATGCGTAACTAATCAAAAATGATCAAGCAAGCATTGAAATTATTTGAAATACTTAAATAATGGCCTGACTCGAGGTTAGCTAGATTGTTACGATAACGTCCTATTCAGACGCATTATTAAATTCGCGTCCATTTGTCATTGAGAAATAAAAGCAAAACACTGAAAGGACACGTGAAGTAAATATTGTCACTGCGTCCTTCAACAACCAAGTACCTACATTAGTCGTTTTGAATAAGTCGTAATTTATCGAAGTAACCGCCACTTGTACAGTGGCATTTATTATGCATAGGGTTATTTGTGAGCCTTGTCGCAGCTAATGAATACTCACTGCGGATTCTGTGCCACAATCTGAGCCACCTATGTACGTCCGTATAACCAACCTTACGAACTATGATAATGAAATAAAATAAAATGCTTTTAGCTTTAATATTCGAAAGTACTTCGCGTTAACAAGGATTGTTCTTGATGTTGAGAGAACTAGATGTAATTACATTGATTTACTTATTCTGTTTCACATTATCGAGCACTTAGTAGGCAATCTGCTTTACGCAGATAATCAGTTAAGTTTATAAGAGATTTTGTAGAACAATAATCGCAAATCGCAGTGTTAAATACGTCTCAGATTTATCAAGTAATGGATTCGGCGGTAAAATGTACGATTACTAACTCTAAAGTCTAATGTATTGTGGCCTTGGGCTTCAAAGTCTATGGAGTATGGACATGGCGACGCGATTAGCAAGAGCCACAAAAACTTTTAATTATCTACACCTTTTTATTACCAAATACAAAAAAAAAATCACCAATAAAAACATCGAAAGATTAATTACTTTTTTTTAATGAGAAGATATTGTTCATCCAACAGTAAATGATTATTAAATGCTGTGTGTTTAAGTCAAATGAACAGAGACAATTTACATAATTGGGAGTTTTACGAGCTTTTCATTTTACGATGTTTGAAGTCTTGAAGCCTTTATAAATAAATGTTTTTGTTTGTTGTTACAGGTTTGGACAACCGGATATCGAACTCAAGGAGTTCAGTGTCGCCGTAAGTATCTCATTTTAAAAGGGTTACTCGTAAATATCTAAGTAATAGATAAACATTGAGTATAACTGTGTAGCAGCTGCCTTACTTTCGAGTTGTGGGATCGATAAAGGGATATCGTTGTGTTGTTTATGACTTTTTCTATACATAGACTACCTATCAGAGATCTGTACTCCATTTAAACATAAGACAAATGTAGCCTACCTTAGCACAAGTACCTTTGGTTTCTTCTATTACAATTTTAGCTCATTGAGCTTTATACAGCAGTTTTTTTAGCAGTTTTTTGTAAATCCCCTCCTGTTTGTAAACGCATTGTTTATTTCCCCTACATTTCCATGCTAAAATTGGTCTAGACGTAATCCGAAATCCAATTTTCTCACCCATCAGATGTCAAATGTATTTAAAGCTCGTTCGACACATGTTAAAGAGCTTATAGACTAGCCGGCGTCCAAACAATTTACTGCCTCTGTTTCGGTGGGTCGATCTACAAACAGACAGCACACGTAACTCCTGCATGCAGATGAGAGGTCTTTCGTGTATGTACGATGGGAATACGCACACAATCACACATATGTCTATTACGCATACAAGGGTGGTGTGTGTGTGTGTGTGTGTGGTTCATGTAGATGCAGTATATTTGGTCGAAGTTAGGAAATTGTTATACAGTTCAAAGCTGACTAATGGTGTTTACTTAACTCCATTACTCAGCTTTTAATTGTATATGGGATTGTTAGCACTACTGCTTATTTACGAATTTTATTTCCCTTTTCTTTTGTTTATCTAGAAATTCTCGTTCATGGATGCCCTTCGTCTGGAGAGATCGGAGGGTTATGTCGGACTTTTACCGATTAAAACCCCCTCGGTTCCTCCGGTTATCTTATGATAACCGGAGGAACCGAGGGGGTTTTCGGTTGTCGGGAGACCGGTATTCGCTTGGCGCATGATCCGCCTCCTTGACATCCCCTGAGCATTTTAGCAATATCTACTGCAGCACCTTATTGATACAAAACACGTCTTATAGTAAGAGGATATATATAGTTATTTATGATGAAAAGGTGATTACCTTTCTTCCTGTCTGTTAATCCAATAGTCCAATCATAACACACCATCACGCCTGTATTCCCCGAATGGTTAGGCAGAGGTGTACCAATGTACACCCACAGTTCGCCAATATGTTTAGGTCCCATGTAATAGGGGGCGAGCCTATTGCCATTAACCGGGCACTAATCCTAACTCCGAGCTGCAACTGAGAATTTCATAGAAAAACCCAATAACACTTTGCTCGACCTGGGAATCGAACCCAAGACTTCTAGCGTAGCAGAAGCGCTTAGAACCACTAGGCTAACGAGGCACAACTATATCTGTGATAAGTTTCTATTGATTATCTTACTTTTATAACAGTTGTAATAAGCTTACTTTGAGTTTTCAGAAAATCAATGTTAGCTTTTTTAGCGTTCCGTACCCGAAGGGTGCCAACGTGACCTATTACCCACTAAGCCTCCGCCGTCCGTCCGTATTTCTGTCAGCGGGCTGTATCTCATGAACTGTAATTGGTAGACAGTTGAAATTTCCATACAGTGTTTATTTCTATTGCCACTGTAAAAACAAAGTTGTTCAATTATTAATTATTAAACGGGGTTCTCATACAAGTAGTCTCTCGTAGGTTTTTTTGATGTACGGTTAATACATTGTATCGTGAAGGTTTTTTAGTAAATTGTGATATTTCTGTTTCTAGTGACGTGGCTACCAAGGACCTCGGCTTATCGGAGAGCGATGACGAGGTCGCCAACACACACGCGATAGGACCGTAAGTTCACTCCCGTGCTTAACGAAATTACGTCACGTCTGCACCTTCCCTTTGTAAGCGCTAAGTTTTTAATTGATTTTTATCTCGAGTAGGAACTCGTAAGTTTTAAGTACGAGACTGAAATTGAATTAATTTTAACAAGTCCTAGAGCTGAACTTCCCGTTTTACTCGCTCTCTTATGCAATTTGAAAGTATTGCAGTTTTATGGTTCTATTTTGTGTTGTGATGCTATGTTTCAATGCGTGAACGCTTTAAACATTGATAGATTATGCATTTATTTATCGCAATTGTTAATGCAATCGCCGGTCTACTTGGTTTCTGATTGGTTTGCTAAATATCATTAAGAAATCAATCGATCAAATAAATAAAGTAAATCTTGAGTCATACGTGCGTTTCTGTCATCGCTCCGAAACCTACCATCCTACAAGTTAATCATTTTATTTTGCATCTAAATTTCCAGGCCTATATCACCAATTGGGTCAGGCAGTCCCACCTCAGGCAGTTCATCGCCCTCCGAAGATTCCGAATCAGAGTCTTCTTCCGCGGAGTCCACGACTCCTGCGCCTGCGCCGACGGCGGCTACGCCCGCGCCCGCGCCTGCTGCTGCCGCAGCTCCGCCGCTAGCACAGCGCTCCTCCTGGAGCCTGTCAAACTTTGTGCCGCCTCCCGCGCACCCGCCTGACCAAACCTATGAATCAGGGAAAGATGTCAGACATGCCCTTGCTGATATCAAGGGGAAGCCGGTGAGTTCATATACATTTGAAATATTCCTTCAGCCATCTCAACAGGTAATTGACTGGTAGTGGAACATCCATCTACTAATCCATTGAGCCTATTCACCTGAAAGTTAACTGCTGGACATAGACCTTTTATAAGTTGCGGTACATCAACTGAACTTCCACCTGCCGCATCCAGTCTATCGCCCAGTTCCCTTTTTATCATTAGGACGACCTTTAATACCAAGCCATCACTAGCAGAAGCAAACCTATTATCGTGCTTAGAAAAATAGTAAATTAAGAACTATTCATCTGTTGTACCTTACTTCCAGTACTACAAGATTTGTAACTGTGATATTCTAAGTATAGTATTGCATGACAACTCGGCATTTCAAGAAGCTGTCGTCAACTTGTCACATGTCTGTCATGCTAAAAAGTCAGCAGGTGTTGACAACGACTATCAACAGCTCACTCCGGTGGGCCTCCATATAAACTAACTCAGTTGCAGTCACTTGACTCTTAAACAAATGCTGAAATTGCTAGATACTTTTGCTTCTCTCACGGTCAAACAAGCTACCCAGCATTTTCCATATTTAACACGTAATGAAATAGTATCCTGGCTATATTCAGCGACCCTTTCTCAGGTGTTATGTTTCGAAAGATAAACAGTTCTGGGAAACAAAGTGCCCATACATTTCTTAGTAAGAATACTTAGTAAGCGTTCGTTACAATCTAAGTCTTTGCTCGCGGTTGATTCTGTGATCGCGTTGAGTACAAACCACTAGTGTTTTGAGTAACAAGACGTTTTGTAACTGTATCCCTTTGCGAAACATTGTTCATACGATTTCTGAAAGCTGATGCAATGAAAAGTGCTGTCTAAATTCATTCGTGTTTCTCCGTTAACAAGAAGATCTAAATCTCATGATTATCGCTCCATACGAAAAGGCCATTGTCGGAAATTAACACCAAGATGCAAAGTGCCAACATGGATAACTACTTCGATATATTCAACAATCTGCTTCATCATATATTGGCTGCATCTGAAGAAGATGTAACACAAAAATGGATCAAGCTTTCCTTACTGAAGAATACCCTTCGTTGTGGACTGGTGAACTTTGAGAACACTATAAATGAGGTGCCTTTGGACGACCGGGAGCGATTCCGGTACCAGTTCCTCAGCTTGAAGGATATATTGTGGCAAGCTGTGGGGGCGATGCATGGAAATATTGCGTCTACTTCTGTGCCTAGTATTATTCAGGTGAAACGACTAGGAAAACTATACTTCTAAATTTTTATTGAATTAATTGATGAAGACTAAAAGGCTAGGCTGATAAAATTACTGACAACTGGATCTGTTATTCTGTGCCTAGTATTATTCAGGTGAAACGACTAGGAAAACTATACTTCTAAATTTTTATTGAATTAATTGATGAAGACTAAAAGGCTAGGCTGATAAAATTACTGACAACTGGATCTGTTATTCTGTGCCTAGTATTATTCAGGTGAAACGACTAGGAAAACTATACTTCTAAATTTTTATTGAATTAATTGATGAAGACTAAAAGGCTAGGCTGATAAAATTACTGACTACTGGATCTGTTATGGTGAAAAATTAAGAGTATTCCATGCTATCTGCTAGAAAATTATAAACGCATCTTTGAATTCGCTGGATGCATATCGCAGTACCGGTAGTTGTGATGTTACTTGGAGGAGAACTGTAAATTGTTCGTCTCTCGGTTGAGATGATAGTCAATAGATACAGGAGTTTTTTTTTTATAGTGATGCAGAAATATTTGAAGTACCATAAAATTCATGGAAGAAACATTTCTTCATCTATTGACAAAATTCATATCGGTATCCAGGAACATCTCAAAGTTATAGAGAAAATGTATCTTTATGTTCTTGTTTTAGAGTCCGATCTCGGAGATGTCGGATTCGGAGACGTCGTCGCCGTCGCCGGGCGTTGTGCGACGGAGGCGCTCCATTCCCAACCGGGTGTCGGCCGCCTCCAGCGATGAGGACACGCCGAGGCATACGGTAAGATCTTTATACCTGTATGTACTGTGAGGGACAGTGTTTAGCAAGCAGAATGTCTATAAATTTAGTATGAAATGGCTATTTTAACGTAGTGTATCAATCTGCTCAATAATTAGGTGCCCTGACTGTTCCCTTATCACTACCTCGATTAGAGTCCCTTCGCGCTGAGCTTAGGTAGAATTTGTCGAACGCGAAACTTATTAATGCTACGTTAGCTTAGATTAAATCGCGTGTATGCTAGGCTGTCACAGTGTCCACTCGATGTCGACCAACGCCAGCTGGAAAAGATCGATCGATGATAATAATGATTTTAATGAATATGTTTCACCCTCAGACTTCACCCCGAGTGATTCCCTCTGCGCCTTCGGGAGCAGTGAAACGCGGTCGGCCGCCAAAAGCCAGGCCCTCTGAAGAGCGACCCGTCAAGAAAAGACGCGGTCGTCCGCCCAAATCCAGGGCCCCTACCCCGCCCGCCCAAGCTCACCACCCGACTGTCCAGCTGATTGACAGTGATGTGGAGCCCGACCCACCCCACCATCACCCCCTACAAGACACCAAGACGCATATCTTTCGCAAGGTTAGTATCGGAATGAAGATCCAAAGTCCGCTTTAGCTCACTAAATTTAGAACTTATTTTATTAAACAATTTTCTTTTTTCAGGTTTTTACACCGAAAAAGAGCGACGAATGCGGTGGCAAGGGAGGTAAAGGCGGCAAGGGTAAGGGAGGCAAAGGCAAGGGGCAGGTGACCATCATCGAGGTCACAGCGCCCGAAGCCGACGAGGAGGAACGTCGACATCGCGAGCGATCCGCTGAGCGGCGTAACGAGGAGGCCATGGCCCGACTGTCCCCGCACGAGCCCGAGAGGCGACGGGACACTGACCGCCTGTCCGTCGATCGACACGACCGTTCCGACCGATCCGACCGATCCGACCGCACTGAACGCACCGACCGCCGCCGCTCTGCCGATCGACTCGACAGACCTAACAACGACCGAATACCCATCGAACGACCCACCAGCGATCGAACGATGGATCGGATACCTGAACGGATCTCTTACGAGAGAATACCCTCCGATCGGATCGTCAACGATCGGATACCGACCGAACGTACCTCCAACGATCGGATACCCGAGCGGCCAGTCGATCGGATATCGACGGAAAGGACGTCGACGTCAGATCGGTCCTCCTCTGCGAGTGAACGTCTGTCAGTCGACAGGCTATCGGGAGGTCTGTCATCCGACCGGCTCAACGAACGGCGGTCAACTGAGCGGGTGCCGACCGAGAAGATGTCGATAGATCGGTTGCAGAGCGAAAGAGCTCATGAGCGATTGTCAGGGGAGAGAAACGAGCGGATAGCGGCTGAGAAGCTTTCGCACGACCGTCTCCAGGACACGAAGCCTCGGTTGTCTGACAGCAAGTTGTCGCTGGACAGGCTCGAGAGCAAAGTTCTCGACAAGCCGGTGGAGCGCGTGGAACGGATCGCTACCGAGCGGTTCGTGCGCGCCGAGGCCGACGTCGGCTCAGGACTCAAGTCCGGTCGCGGCTCGGAGAGACTCGAGGAAGCGTCTTCCAATGGTTAGTGATCATTCACTTTATTGATATTTTTTTTTGAAGTAATTTATTTAATAAAAAAGGTTCGCCAATAGCTTCTATGTATAACATATTTTAAGTATCAGATTATACAGTCCTGAACTTCATAGTCGCCAATCAATATTCACAAAAAATAAGTGATAACATACCTAACAAGAAAGGAAGATTAAAACTGAAATTAAATAGGAAACTTCATACTACTATAGTAATAACCCTTCTTTGGCTTTGCCGTAGTCAGGTAAAGATATAAAATTCTTTTGCTAATTTTAATGATATAAAATCTTCTTTAATTTTAAATATAATATAGTAATAATAAGATATAGATTAGATAAGATATTGTAATTCTCAGTAGCAGCTCGTAGTTAGGATCTGTGCCCGGTTAATGGCAATAGGCTCGCCCCCTATTACATAGGACCTAAACATACCGGCGAACTGTGGGTGTACATTGGTACACTTCTGCCTCTGCTTACGTTATGTAATATAGTAATAACCCCCCTCCCCCGCAGTGGCCCGCGGCCCCCGCGCGCGCCTGGTGGTGCGCGTGTGCCTGTCGCGGCTGCGCGCGGACACGGTGCGCACGGTGCGCGCGCTGCAGCGCCCCGCCCGCCGGAGCGCGCCCAAGCGCCCGCACACGCCGCATCCCGAACAGGTATGTACTGACAAGCATTTCGGAGGCATCAGAAAGTGTTACAAAGTTTGTAAGACTTTCTGATGCCTCCGAATTCCTGCCGACCTCCATGCGTAGATCTAGCCATCAGACTACCGTAACTAAATTACTAGCCTCGTGTTCGGAGTGCATTGGATTAACAACTTTAATTTAATAAGCACAGGGTTAACAATAACCTTCATTCCCTGTAGGGCGGCGAGGTGGCAGCGACGAACCACGAGCGGACGGACCCGTACGCGGGCAGGACGCCCATCTACTTCTCTTACTTCGAGCGCCTCCCCGCCGACGCGCTCTCCGACGAGGAAAGGGATCACAAGTGAGTGTCATTAACATTTCATCTCCATTACATTATCACATACATACATTACCATTTTATTCGTGTGATACACACCACAACCCGCCCCACCTAGCATGCACCTTAACATACCGGCGACCTGTGGGTGTACACTGGTACACCTCTGCCTAATCCTTCGGGGAATACAGGCGTGATGGTATGTTGTCGTGTGATACAACCATAAATCAGGCAGGGGCCACAGCCACCCAAACCCATAGTCCTAATTGTTGTTTTCATATCCTGCAATAGTCCTGCGCCGGCCGAGGGTTCCTTCCTTGGATGCACTTGCATAGTGCATACAGGGATAATTATTGGTTGGTGTTTCAAATCATTTTAAAGCCGTCTAAGGGGACTCTGCGAGTTGACTTTGACTCCTCGTACGCCTTTTAAAGATCCGGGAACCTGTGGTCCCGAGATACGTAAAGAAGATAATACCAGCCAGTATTATAGTCGAAAACTACCCCGCCCGAGAATCGAACCCAGGAACTCACCTGGCAGTCGCGCTTACGACCACGAGATCAACAGGACAGAATATGAACTTTTCAATTATACAAGGTGTTAGTTTAAACAAGATACATATTTTAAGCGAGTGTAGTGCTTATGAAAATGTTCCTTACATGTTGTCTACTTATGTAAACAAAAATGTATGGAGCAGTTGATTTATTTTTCTCGATTTTACGGTTCGTATTATAAAAAAAGTTGACCACTTTCACGAGTACTGCACTCCCTTAAAGTGAGTCCCTCGTTTACCCTAACACCCTGTATATCCCGGACGTGACACTCATTTCCATAATACTAATACCACCATTGTTGTTACTAGCCGTAACGCAACCGTTTCACTTGACAGATACTACCTGGAGGAGGCCACGCGACTTCGCACAGCCGCCGAGAAGGAGCAGGAACCTCTACCCCGCGTCATGTTGTACCTAGAATCCGTTCTGTGCTTCGTTCTAACTGGGCGAGTACTGGAGCTAGAACTCGACACTAAAGGCGCCTTCACTATCTACCGGGAGACGATCGAGTATATCAAAAGTATACACTCGATGCCGCAGCGGTTTAGGGCGTCGCCGCATGATACGTTCAATAAACTTGATATACTTAGGTAATTATTTTTATTTTTTAGCTGTTTTCTATACCATTACTATTTTGCTCACTTAATTTGTATATTCAGGTAGGTATGTTGGATAAAGCTTCTCAAGAATTTTTGTTTTCTTTGAAAGTGTTGGTGATAGAAAGATACACTATTGCGTAGTGTCATGGAATTTGTGTCGAAATCGAAGGAGAGGGTGAAACCGCGGGAGATGGTTAGTTATTTATGAAGATCGTTATCATAATAAAACCTACATATTGGATGTTTAGGGCGATTATGGTTTGCAAGATTTTTTGATGTGTGGTTGAAACAAAGATTTTTTTTTTCCAAATATCCCGCGACTTCTAGAGGACTGTATGATGGACACTTAGCTATAGCTAGGTACAGTCAGCAAAAGAGATAAGTAACTAGGGCCGCCTAATAAATTCAAAGCTTTTTAAAAACAAATAGAAGTTTTTGAATAAATTTTTTATGAATAGAAAATAAACTGTTTATTAATTAAATAAAATTTCATTTAAAAGCGACCACCGGTTCCAAAAAAACACTTCAACTGTATTAGACGATCTGGTTACTTATCTCTTTTCTTGACCGTACAGTACCGCTTATCAACATATTGTTGCAATATTTCCAGCCTAAGAGTCCAAGCCCTTCTGTACCTGCGCATGTTCAAGATGTACAACCGAGAGGTCAAGGAGTACAACAAGATTGTTCACGAGTACCAACAGAAGGTACGTTCTGATGTCTGTATCAATTGTCTTTTATTTTTTTGCATACAGTGTGTTTCTGTTTATATGTTCTATTTGGTAAACAAAACTCGCACTTTTCGTACCTATCACAGTTACGAAAAGTGCGAGTTTTCCATCAATGTTACTGTTTTGGTAAATATTTTGGTCTTTGTAAAGTCAAATTTGAAGTCAAATCATTTATGTATTTCATTCAGACTGTTAAAAGGCTCTTTTGAACGTAGTATACAAGAAAAGATATATTGAATATAGTAAGAAACTTTTATGGTATCTAATGTGACAGAAATTTCGCCGGATTGAACAAAATCGATATATTGGTGGGTACGCCTTATTTGTTTACCAAATTAGACACTTAAAGAGAAATACACTTCATATTTATTATTACATATATTGGCAATGCGAATAACAAAGAAAATATAATTAACGTGTTATTTTTTCATAGCTTTCATACGTTTATAAATCATGGAGCCGTGCGGCTTTGCTTTGGAAGCTAAATTTATCAGAATATGAGGCTAACCCATTTCATATCTGTTTTTGATTACGTTTTGATGTTGCCAATATATGAATGTTATATGACTTTTTTGTTGCTCAGTTTTTGTAGTCGATAGTTGGTTTTGCTTGATAAATAAAATTATATATGTATGTATGTGTGTATTAGTATATAATCGACATGTATAGGGTTCTGTTTCCGGCTGGTTAATTATGGTTGATTCTTTGCAATCAAATCACGGTTAGGCAAAATGGCAAACGTCTCTAGTCAACTGTATGTAACAAGACAACTGCATAATTTGAAAGAGTCCTTTATCGATTCTATATTAATCTATTTAATAAGGAAGATAAACACTTCACTTTGGAAATGTCTCTGTATGTGATACGAAATAAAGTTCAGTTTCCGATGTTTTACTTTGACTGAGTCCGATTGGCGTCGACTTGTTTCGGCCGTTCCCAAACTGCAAAGAAGGGCTATAATGCGTCAGTTTCAAGTACCTTTCCCATCCCACATACTACAACCATCCCTCAATCATTGTTACAGCCGGCACTAGCCGAATCAGTATCCCCCCTATCTCCGACCCCATCCCCCGCGGGGTCGGTGGGGTCCGTGGGGTCCGGCTCTGCGTCGTCGGGCTACTGCTCGCTGGCGCACTCGGTGCCGGCGCACGCGCATCAAGCACTGTTGCTGCTGAACAAGTACTACGCCTTTCTGTACGTCGCGCATGATCTGTGGGAGCAGGCAGACTCCCTGTGCAGGCTTAGGGCCAATAGAGGTATGTTATTTTTATTAATTCGCCCGTTTAAGAAAAATCAAATTAAATAAAAATCAAATGTTGGGAAAACCATCAATGTACGTTGTTACGTTGGTGTGTTATTTTTTAAAAGTAGTAGAGCTCTTTGTGAAGTAGCTCGTCCGGTGAATTACTACCAACATAACTATCTGTTGTTTCTGTGTCCTGGTTTGAAGAGTATGGGTGCCGGTAAATTGTAAGCACATGAGACATTACGACTTTGTCTCTGGGATGGTAACGCATTTGTAAGGTGTCTGACATTTGCGATGATAGGTAGAGGTAACCACTTAACATCAGGTGGGCCGTTGGCGTATTTGCCATCCAACGAAAAAACGAAATTAATAAACATGACATGTTTTGACTATTCAACTTCCTTATTAAGCTCGATGTCTCTTCCAGATCTGTTCATAGCAGTGGACCGCAAGTGCGGGCCGCTGTCGCTGTCGTCCACGTTCCGTCACCTGGTGCAGTACGTGCGCCACGCCATCTCTCTGCTGAAGAACGCGCCGCGCGAGTGACGGCACGCCCGGCCCTGGGATTTCTTGCGTCGCTGCTTCTAGTGACGTGTGTGACGTCAGTGACTGTGTGCTAGGGGGGGGTGTTGTGTTCGTATATACAGTATGTGATCACTTGGATTATACAGGGCGTTGTTTTTTAAGCGTTTAACTAAATGTGATGTACTCGCTTTTTGATCGGAAATGTTAAATGAATTTTAATGTGAATATCTAAAAAAGATTTGCTTATATTTAGTTAAGTACTTAAATGGATATATAGACAGTAATTCTGTATGGGAATCAATATTTCGGCGTGTTTTGGCGTGTGTCAATAAACCGCTTTCAAGTTTGACTTTTAATATTGAATGGAAAAATGCTGATTTGATTAATGAACATATCCTAAGTTGACACGTGTATGAAAAGATGGCGTCGATGTTTTGACAGCAATATTTCGAGAGCGATCTATTGACACGAGCCAAAATAATTCCTTAATCGTCACATACTGTATAATAGTTATAGCGATTTGATTGTGCAAATATGTAGTTATAGTTTCATTGAACGAATGAGAATGATAATCACTCATTGTCGTTCAATGGAAATAGTATGCATGCTTCAATCGCTATGATTGGTGTCAAGTGGCTCGGTGTTCGCATTTATTAGAAGATCACCCGTTCGATGGTCGGCGTCTTCTGATATAAGTTTTAAAACTAAGCAATATTGAAAGAAGAGAGGTATGTAGGCACACAACGTTATTCCCGCGACTTTTTAGAAGTTATCACAAGATTGCAAACGTGCGGTTTCGATGCATCGGTTACGTCGCATGGTCGGAGTGACACGACGCATGCGCACGCCGACCGACCCTAAACACAATACGTGAGAAACAGAAGAACGCGAGAGTTGTCTGTGCGACGGTAGCTTCTATGTGTCCCGACGCAGTCGGTCCGCGACCCGCGACCGGTGCCACTCCCGCGGTACTGAACGCAACGTCTTCGCATTTCGTTCTCTTCCCAAATCGATGACCAAAAAGCAAAGTGTAAAAATTTGTAAGAAAACTGTAAATAAGGCATCGTTGCGTAGCAACGGG
Organism: Caradrina kadenii; assembly: GCA_947462355.1. NCBI lineage: Eukaryota > Metazoa > Arthropoda > Insecta > Lepidoptera > Noctuidae > Caradrina > Caradrina kadenii. The sequence goes on from OX381691.1 coordinate 8,265,330, forward strand.
CGAGCGACGAGTCCGATTTGATTACCGACTCTGTATTATATAAGTGATAGAGTAATCATATCTTAAGTGTTTTTTGTTGTAGTTCTACTTCCCTATCAATGGAAATGTTTTACTGTCGGGAACACATATACGAATTGCTCGTTTCTTAGTGTAATGGGAGTTATACGACAAAAATAATATTTTGATCGCATGTGGGCCAATCGAGTATATTATTAATATCTCAACATGTATGGGATCACTTGTAGGTCTTCGCAATAATTTACAGATTTATACTTTCGCTATGTTGATTTACGCGAATCAATTACGTGTAATATGATTTATTATTTAGTTTAGAAGTATAATTAGTCCAACGGCGACGCAAGTACTCACTAGACGATGCAACGGGGCGATATGACTAACTCACACTCAATATTGACATATTATATGAACTGTGCTGTGAGGCGCTGCGACAAGGCGTGGTAAACAATACTTACGTAAATACAACACCAATTACTTAAGATAATTAATTTAAAGGCAAAACGATTAAGGTGCAGCGCGTATTGAGGTAACTGCGCACGCGCACTGTGGAGTGTATTTTATCAAAATTGACTGTGACTTTGAAATGACGTGATATCTCATCTACCTCATGAGTGTTAAGGTCGCTACTTAACATAGAGTTGATACTTACCGCAGAATTACTTCCACACTTATGTACTTCCATGCAGAGTGAGATACAATTATAACTGAACTCTAAAACCAGAAAGTGGTTAAAACCACACTATAGTTGCGACGGCTTAGCATGGCAATAGCGGGCATTGACCTACCAACATCTTCTAGCATTCTTCATTAAAAAAAAAAAAGAAAACAAAGATTGTTTACTCCTGAAATAAATATTTATTGTATCCGTCAATATGTTTCAATAATGAAAAACAATAAATAGTATTCTGTTTAATATCTTATGAAGACATATTAGGGAAAAGGTAATGAACGTTGTAGCCATGTTAAAACGCACTAACTATAGTGTCATAGATTACAGAACGGATTAGAAGCTTACCTTAAAGAGAAACTTGGAAATGAGCCAAATACTTAAACAAATGGGCTGACTAATTTATTATTCGATTAATGTTATTATTGCTTCCATCATTTTCTCACACAATGTTAGGTGCAGTATTGCAGGCTATTTATTTGACCTTCGGAGTCGTAAATGCATTTTTGTATTCGAGCAATACCAAAACATCTATGAAGGCTAATATATTTATTCGTCACTGTCTATGCTTAACATTGTGTCCAAGAAAAAAGAAAATTCTCCATTTTAAATTAGGAACGAAGTTTACTTAATAATTATAGTTTGGCAGTTGTCGCCCACGTCTTGCCTCCGCACCGCATAGTAACGCAGCGTCTAGCGAACAACACGCTCCAGGAAGCTTGTTCCTACGTCATAGATAACTGAATACTTCTAGAACAATGATTGAGCAAAACCCTGTTTATTGTCATGTGTTAATATAAAACATTTTTTCGTATACATATCAAATAATTTGGGGACAAATCAGGTAGTTTCATTAAAAATTGTAATCAATGGCGATCTTTATAATTTTGTACGCTTAATCATTAAAGTACGCGATCAAGAATATCTCTGATCATCGCATTATTAACATTTTTTGGAGTGACAATAAATACTCTGTTAGGGGAGCTAGATTCGTTTGTATGTAAATTCCACACTGCCCTTCGGAACGCGAAGGAGGATGAAAATCATTAAAACAATGCTTCGCTCGGGAGATCAGGAACGCAATTCTGAACAAATCAAAACAAATATTCCTTTCGTTTAATAATAAAAAAAAAGTTCAAATATTTTTTAATGAATACTTTTAAAGAGTACAATATAATGCTTGACGTGAACAGATTTGACTCTGCTGCAAAGTGTCCGTAACACCAATATATTCTTTATTTCTCTCGGTTGTTTATCAAATTTATGTTGTGATTGTATATACATAATATTATTATATTATACATTTTGTAATGAATATACATGTTAGTGCCAGATAGGATTTTGTATGAACGTTTATAGTAAGTGAGATGAGGTCGGGGAGCCGCGGGCGCCGCCGCGGTCACGCGTTGTTAATAAGGAGCGACAAGAGATGCCTTGTACATAGTATATCGTAAGAAATGTGTAGTTTTCACTCTATATTTTAATTTATATTATGTAAACTATATTTAGAGCTAAGCGGACAAGGAGAAATTAACATAATGATGTTTGTATGATGGTGCGTGTTTCGGATGTGTGACTGAGGCCTGGCGTGAGAGTGCAAGTTCATGGGATCCTGTTTCATAAGCACACCATTTGTTTATTTTTAAATGAAGTGGTTATTGTAAATGTTTGTAGACGAGCTTGCAGCGTTCAGTTTTTAGTATATTATAGTTTAGGTGTTAATGCGTTCGGTCCCCTGACGCTATCTCTCGCGGTACCGTTTATTACCCTACGCTAGTTACCCGCTGTTGGAATCGCACGAGCCAGCGCATACCTGCTCTACTTAATATGTTTATTTGATCGGTACGTTCAGCCGCGGCCGCACGCCAGTGTTCCTGAGACACGTTATCGTAGACTATCGGTGCTCTATATAGCAATAATACAAAACTTATGACCGCCGACTTACATAACGTTCTCAACGTTGCAGTACTGTCTCGTTTGCATTTCACACGTTCAAAGTCTAGTAGAAAACATCACATAAATAGTACCGGGAATTATATTCCGATTAGAGATAGTTGTAACTTAGTTTTATAGTTGTAATTATGCACACCTGTCAAAACGTTCTTTGTGAATGTTAGAACATTCGTTATAACTAAGTACTCGATTGTCAAGTGTGTATAAACATGTTAGTTAGTTAAGGTGTCGCCTGTTTTTTAAAGGTGGGACAAATCTTATGATGCAACTGCAGCGCTATTCTGTAAATACCTCTCTTGATGAATTTAGGTGAAAACAGCTTGAAGTGAATTATATCTCGCATTGGTCGGATGACAGCTCATTTCAAACCCACTTCATCGAGGAAGGATTTTACAGAATACACCCGCTGGATAGTACTGTACCCGTTCGAACACTGTAGTGTGAGAAACGCGAGAGTTCGACGTCCAGAGGCATACGTCGCGTGCTTTACAAACAAACGATGAAAACTCGTAGACACAATGGACGTCTGAACGTACAGATACATTATTTAAAGTTACGTTTATTTTGTTGGTCTTGATTGGAAATATTCGCAACAACATTGGACATTATCTCGTCACCTCGGTACTTACTATCCGCACAAATGTTTTATTATAAATTTTAGTTGATTATTTTATTTATTAATGTGGCATTGTATTACTTTTAATTTTATTGCACATGAAGCGAAGTTTACTTAAATTGTAGAAGTTATTGCGAGGCATTGTATCAAAGATCTGGCATTATCGAGTCTTGCAAACAATTGGCATTAGTTGATCGTTTTGACCCGTTTATGAACAATTTTTTAATTTATTATTTTTACAAATCAAAAATCTTTCAATGCATTTCGTTTGGAAACTCGCGTCTATGTACTTGGTTTTTGTTATCGTTCTAGTTCATAATGAGTTATAATACAATTATTATTTTTTTGTTTTGTTGCTTATTTTTGTGGTTATGCTATTATTTCGGCCTTATTATGAAAAGAATCACAAAATCACCATTGACAAAAGAACTGTGATCGAGTTATTACTTACAAATCCACAAATGATTAATCTATTATGAAAATATTCAATTACTTAATGGATCTTTTCAATTTTTGTTGAAGTTATCCAATATCTGACTACTAGACTAGAGTACCGTCAGCCGACTGGCTTACCTGTTAAATTATTTATCTTAGTCCCTATGAATGTTCGCACTTAGCAAATAGCGTACTAGTGCTGTTCTTCCTAACGCTACCACGTCAATGGTCTACTTAATTACATTAATTTTTCCTCGCACATTCTGACCATTTTGAGGTGAATCCTAAATCTCTATTATATGAGCTCTAAAATTGAAACCAAATTGACAATTATTATGCTAAGTTGATGAACAAGTGAGCGCTGGTTAAAAAGCATTAGGCGATTGTTTTAGGAAATTGTAAAATACTGTTTTCTTTTTTTTAATAGCATCTTGTGTTGATAGCATGTATAATTTGTTTTTTTTTATTCGCGTTAAGATTATGTATAAATTTGTTTTCCTCTAATTTTATTATTTTGTGTAACTATACCTTATGTTATTGATAATAGAATACATTAATTTTTATGTATGGATTTATATTTGTTTCTTTATTTAACCTTTTCCTTTTGTTTTGCGAGAGGTGGCTAGCAGACGTGGTTAGACATTAGTCAATTGGGATCTTTCAGAATATTTATAATAGTGAAGTGACGGAAGCTTGTGTCGCAGTGAGTTTGGATCGCGTTTATATGATACGGACGCTTTAATTAAGTGATAGTGTAAAACAATGCCTTTCGTCAATTTTGCCATTACGAGTCACCTCGCGACTACAGTTCGCGAGGCGACCAGTACAAGCTATAGTCGCAATAATATTGTCGTTCAGATGTGAACGTCAGTAATGCCTTATAGCAAGTGTCTTTCTGAGCTGCCGACTTTAGAGTAATTTTGAAGCACTATTATACAGCATAGTTACTGTGGACTCGGGGACAGTGGGTAGAGTGTGAGCCAATCTTTGTGAGATGGATCACATGCTTTATATAAGTATAGTAGTAGTATAGACCTTTGTTCAACTGTACATAAGTAGGATACTTTAATACGATGTACCTGTATAAAACACCAATCGATATAAATACCTACTTATTACAGAAGTTTTAATGTTTACAACTCAAAATATCCTTATATTTATCTCCGCTTCCTCTAAATATTTTACAACAATCACAGTTATGTTCGACGGTTATAACTGGTTGTATGCATTTAATTATAAGATTTTAATACATTATATTGATGTTAGAATAGGTTAAAGATACAAAGTACAATGATATGTAGTTACTGAAATAGTAAATGAAAGCAATAATATTTTAGTCATCTTGCTAGAAGTGGCAAGCATTATACGACGTTACGACTTCTAGATATTTAAACACGGGGTAGCATACGTTTGCAATCCATGAAGTAAGCGGCAAAGGAATGGTACAAACAAACGGAGCTATAAATAAATGCCGAGATGTTACGTTAACCTGCCTACGCCAATCACTGCAGTACCGAGTCCACAGTATAACAAACACCAGTATTCAAAGATTATATCAATTATAAAGCTCATAATATATGAAGCTCGTATATTTGTAATTCTAGTTGTCTGTGTGTCGTCATTAGATTCGTGTTGGACCGCTGCAAGCTCCCACAGCCGCGGGCCGCGCACACGGCGGTCGGTCGACGAACGCGACGCCCGTGTGCGACGGCCTAACGCAACGCGCTTTTGTATACGATAGATAATAATAGTTTTGCGATAAATATGTTTACGCAGCGATCGATATATTGATAAATTAGATACTATTTATAGAGATTATTCACTTGCACTTATATTTATAGTTGACGTTACTACATTAGCCTAGGATTAATACAGATACGGCGATCTATAGTAGAATTTTATTAGACATCGTAAGTTGCGAACGAGTGGCGACGCTACATGGCGTCTGGCGTCATCCCTACGCTCGTATTCAACTTACACTACATAATAATAATTGTCACGTGACATACGCCCGGTTCCGCGAACGAAAAATTAAAATGACAAATTGACAATCGGGAATGCTGTGATTAGTTGCTGTCAATGTAATCAACCAGTCACAGTGGTCGATTGACGATTTGCCATTTGCAATTTAATTTTTCCATCGGGAAATCGGATGTAAGACAGGCACAGCACTACAGTGTTCCCAACAAAGACAGCATTCACACGTCGTAATATTATTTAACGAAGATAATGTGGAAGATTGCTTGTGATGAATAGGTCTAATTATATGAACTATGTTGTACAAGTTACTCACGAGTCGATAAAACTCCAGATGTCAGTAAACTATTGGCACCGCTACTTTGATCCTAGGTCGGAAAATATTAGATTACATGTTTTTACATTTTTCGCTAGCGCCCTTCATTATTTTAGTTTTTCTGTCAGCGATGCGATACCTAAGCTCAACTATAGATATAGGTCTAAGACAGTTTGCCACTTCCAACTTTTAGTTAATGCCTATCGAAGCCAAACGTTATTTTGCGAAAAATTATATTTTTATATTGAAACTAGCGCCCTCTGTTAGAACACCAATATTAAACTTAACTTTAAACTTTTATACTCAAGTAGGGGTTCAGTACTTAGTGTCCAAGAGCTTCGAACTCGGTGAACTCATTTACTTACTTAGTCAAATATTTAAAGTTATGCCTGTAAAGACGTTATTGTATTGTTACAACTTGGCTATACTTAATTAAACGTTTGTTGTCATATTTATTTCCCATTTAACGCAAAGATTGTTAAAATAATAATAATAACAAAACTCGGCAATTTTATACATCAAGCAATTACATTATATTATAAGTTACCAATAAGCAAACCATTAAAACATTAACATTGTATATTCTAAACTATCGACGCAATTCTAATGATTGTCGTACATAGTAAATGAATAAGTCGTGTCGTACGCACATTGAATATTTTTGCAGTGATTTTGATACGCGTTGATCTGTATAGATGTTGTGCGAGTGGCTCGGAGTGGCTAGCGGCCTCACGCGGCGCCGGCCACGCCACCGCCGCGCGTCTACACAGCCTTTGGTGTGAGGAGGGGAATTGAATTCGTTTATTTTAGAGTTAAATAAAGTTCAAAAAAATGGAAATTTAAATTGTGCCTTAGTGACAAATCGTTTAGCCTCCAATTTCGTTTGGAATCTCTCGATCTTGAGACGCGGTTAAGAAATGCGTAACGTTATTTTCATTGATGTCGATTTGAAGTATTAACTTCGCAGTATTTCTGGTATTCACTGCACTGTACACTACTCGCACTAAATGTTAAAATATTATCCAGTGGTTTAACTGAGAATCCCTTTTCCGATTTATAGTTGAACTAAATTAATGCAATAATATTTAAACAATATTTTTGTTTTATTGGATGTTGTGATTGATTATTATATTTACAATTATAAATGATACGTAGAGCGGTATGTATATGTCGTAGCAATAACTTAGTGTGGCAATAAGTCTAGTGCATTTGCTTTTGTGTCTCTCGAGTAAATAAATGAAACGTGTGTATGTATAGTAGTCAGTGGCGACTAGTCGAGCCGACGCTGTACACTGCTTATCATACCATCATGTACGTACAATAAGTTGAAATTCTTGACGTTTTTAAAGTATATTTATATTTTATAATATATTATCGCAAGTGAAAGTAATTAGTTACGTAGTGAATCGAATGTATCGAGTATCGTGTGTCTGGTCAATGTCTCGTTATGTTCTAGTGTCGCGCACGCTCGCACGCATGCGGTGTTCACTAGATACGGCTCAGCACGCTTCTACCCGACTGCGAGCGCGCTAGCGTGGCGCCCGACACACTAATGACTTCTTTCTCAAGTCTATCGCTTCTTACATCACATGTTTCCTCTCACCGTTCTATCTCTTGAGTTACTCCACACATGTCCGAGACAAGTTATTAGCGTAAGTCGAAGTGCCAAGAGTCGCGAATCCTTTCCTAAGTGCAATTCCTTCTCAATTACTCTGTACCTAGTGTCTACGTCTGATAGTCTCACGCGCACGCTGCGGCTGTGTCGTCGCGCTTAGCCACAGTTATCTGCTACGAGATACTGTTAATCATAAACATCAATATGAATGTATAGACTTTCTACTTTAAGCGTCGTAGCTTTAGCAGGATTGTGTGTATCTACAAACTGTTACTTGGCTATTATATTTGTATCGTTTCTCTTCCCTCCTGCCTTCCTCCGATCACTTCCCTCAACCTTTGAAAGTGTCCCGCAAGTCAAAGTGAGAAAATAGTAGTGTATAAATTTATCGAAACCCATAACGTTTAACTTAACAATACTAGCAGCTAATGTTAATGATATCCTAAATTATGTTTTGTAGTAGATGTTTTTATTCTCGATATGATAGCGTAAAGTACGGAGGTTGGTCTTTGTATGTTAACGAATAGAGCAAATGTAAGTGGCGGCCTCTCGCGGCGGGTTAGTGGTGAGTGAGATGCGAGCCGGTGCGACTCCGCCGGGGGGGTCGGCCCTCGCGTGAAGTGTTCCACCAGCAGGCTCGCGAAGCCGCAGGGCGCGAGCGGGCAGACCGTCGGGCCTTCGCTGTAACACACTTAGCGGCACGAGCCGATGTTACGTACATTTGTAACGAGTAGAACGCGTGTGTTAAAATAAGAGACAAACAAATTATAGTATAAAATTGTTTACCAGACGCCCCGTATCGGGCGTTAGACGAAAATATTATTTTTCTTAGATCACATTATATTGTAATAAAATGGTATAGAAGTATGTGTGCGGCGGTGCGTCAGGGGCGGAGATGCGCGCGCACGGTCGGATTAAAAAATGATATTTTTTTACGAGCGCGGCAACCCTCCGCCCCGGACGTATCACACGCCCTCATATTTGTTATGTTTAAGAGGAAATATCTATTGTCTATTCCAAGGGTTGAATAACTACCAACACTTTTTTATATTACAATAATTATAGAAATTATTATTGAACCTGTCGTTTTCTTGGACTGTCCTTGTTTACATTTCTAGCTGGTAACATTAAACCGTTTTTGAATTGGGGCCCAACGGCGAATTCGCAAACCCCTTTTACGTCGTTATTAGGACGCTGGACACTTGTAACCAAGACTCGTGCTTATTGTCGAAATGACGAAAATAGCTTCACGAGATGCAATGTGGGCACGCTTCACTGCTATGGCGTGGCGTGTTATAAGTCTGTTTCCACCCTTATTTTTTGTCTATACATGCTACTAGTAAAAAGATCAGATATAGGCAAGTTTATCAAAGGTCTTAAACTAAATATCTATGAAGTGAGTTATATCTTTATAAATGCAGTTATATCGTAAGGAAAATCTTCAATGGCAGAAAAAAACCCAAGAAATAAAAATTTTAACAATGTTTATTACTCTTGGTTCCGTACATGCTTCTTTTTCTTCTTTTTCTTCTGTGAGTGTGCTTCTATAAGATCGTCGATCTCTTTGCTGTCGTCACCTATACGCTTCTCGCCGCTGGAAATAATAAAAAAAAGGTAAAAGGGTCGTTGGTTAACTAATAAATAAATAAATAGAAAAGAAGTTTAAATAGAAAAGGGTTGCCAATGATAATGATGAGAGATAAAAAAAAAACAAAATGTATATTTGACAGTAACAATTAGGGTTGTCAACTTTTTCTACGAGAAAAAAAGCATGTTATTTTAAAGTATATAATTACTGTTTGTTTTCCTACACTTACGGTAAGTTTGTGAAAACAAAATTACTTCTTTATATTGACTACACACCATTCAAATTGACTTCTTAAACAGAATTTATTTTTTATTTTTTTTAACTGCCTCGTTGGCCTAGTGGTCCTATGCGCGACTGCTACGCTAGAGGTCTTGGGTTCGATTTCCAGGCGGAGCAAAGTGTTATTGGATTTTTCTATGAAATTCTCAGTAGCACCTCGGAGTTTGGATTTGTGCCCGGTTAATGGCAATAGGCTCGCCTCCTATTACATGGGACCTAAAACATTCTGGCGAACTGTGGGTGTACATTGTTACACCTCTGCCTAACCCTTCGGGGAATATAGGCGTAATGGTATGTGTGTGTGTTTATTTATGGTTGGTTTGAATATCAATGATGCAGAAAACAGTATCTATGCTAATATTATGTGGAAGCAAGATTTTTTTGTTTGTTTGTTTGTATAGGTCCAAACCACAGGTTTGGTTGGGTTTAGGTTAGGTGGCTCCGTAACTACTAAACCGATTTTATCAATTTTTTCACTAATAGATACCTACATTATTCCTGAGTAACATAGGTCATATAACACCACATCTACAACACACGGGACCGGAGCAGTGAACCACGCGGACGAAGTCGCGGGCAGTTCGCTATTTTATTTTTATTTTTACCCAAAAGTTAAAAGGGTTATTGATATGTTGTAGTTTAACCGTACGAAACTCAAAACGAAATTCTACATACCTCTTAACAGACACTAGTTGTTTCTGCTTGGTCCCGGCGAGTGCCTGTCCCCAATCAAGGTCACTTCCCTTGATGCGGTACTGGGCGAGGTCTTCACCCATCAGACGCGACAACTCCTTACGTTGTTTGCGCTCCAAGTCCTGAAGATAACAATATTTTAATCTACTTACATCTTGTTTGAGGTCGGAAAGAAAAATCAAATGTTCTATAAAAATCTTGATACTCTTTGAGACTTTAGAAATAAATGAGGTTCACTTTTTCTTGATCGTGGGATTCTATGAGAAGCTATGCGTAAAAGTATTGAGCTCTTATTCTTATGACTGACAAATTGACTGTTTCAATTCTTATTCATGCTTGACGACTTGATACTTTGATATAAGAACATCTCAAAAAATACCAAAACGCGTGTACTACTTTCTTTTTATAAAGCACTACTAGATTAAAACAACTAGGGACATCACAGAACTAAATAAAACATCCAAAAACTACTTCACACTTCCATCATTTATTTCTTAACCACAACACGACAGCGACAAGAAATACACCAAAACAAATTACCTTAGCCGCCTTCGACAATTCGTCTTGCAAACTCTGTTTCACAGGTCCCATTTCAACATCATCTGTATTTTTATCTTCTATACCAATTTCTTTGGCTACAGAATCTTCTAGAACGGCGTTGAGGGACGCGTTGATCTTCTTGCACGCTTCGAAGAACTTCGCGAGTATCTGGGAGCCTGGTAGGCCTAGTTCGGACGCTATGTCGTCTACGTCTTTCATTTGGAAGCCCATTGCTATGAATAAGACCTGTGGAAGAAGAGATAGAATTATTAGATAGTGTTTTCGGGATGCCTCGTTCATCTTGTCGCAAGCGCAATCGGCTAAGCCTAGGCCTTGGGTTCGATACCCAGGTCGGCCAAGCGTTCTTGAGAATTTCTATTAGGAAACTTTCTCAGTTACAGCCCAGACTTTGGAAGCACAAGACCAAACCACTTGGTCCTAAGCCTGATCTCTCCCTGGTCATCTTAGATTGCCGTACCAACGGACTATGAGAATAAGCAAAGAGAGAGTACACCCTATCCAACGTCCTTGGCTTGTCTTTATGAGATTAGCCGCCGTGACCGAAAGGCAGGGAGAAATATTATTATTTTAATTTATTTATAATCAAGAACAGATGATTGGTTTTGCTTCGTTGCCTGGACGCATTCTTAGGACCGTCAGTCAGAAGTAAACCCTATGTTTTTGAGTTTGGTACGAGAAAGACATACTTTCTCTTCTTCTTAGCGAAAATCTAAAATATTTTTTTTTCATATGAAAGGACCCCGCTGGGCATGCGAGCAAGCGGGTCACCGTGGTGTATGCCGCCGCCCACTCGCAACACCAAAAATTATAAAAAAAAATATTTGGCCAGGAATTCAGTTACAACACTATCCGCTTTTTTTTTTGGGGGGGTGGGAAATCATCAAATAACTTCCCCGCCCTGGGCGGGGTGGGAGGGAGTGTCAGACTTTTACTGACTAAAACCCATGTTCCTTCTTGTGCCCTTTACGTTCCGGGGGCGCGGTATCTCTTACGAACAACCCGCAGCCCCGGCAGGCATCGGCCCTCAGTGGCCCCTTCTTTATGCTCACATCTTTTTGAGGCGCGCGTGGAACACGAACGCGCCGTGAAGAAAGGCATTTGCATAAAAAAGCATAGAAAATTAGTGACTCACTTGTTGAATAGCATCCAACTTTGCTGTCGTCTTCGCATGAAACACGAGGTTAGCAAGTGGCGTTAAGAGATCTGTAATAAGTCTGTAGTCGGCTTGTTGGCGGCAGTAAGCTTCTAGACGCGCGAGGTCATGTCCAGACAGGTGCTGTTCTATCAGATGCCTTGATAGAGCTGGAAGGGAAATAATTCTGTTCATGACAACATTGTCACAATGGATATCAGTGTAAAATCACCAATCTGTTTTGAGCAAGGGTGGTGGGCAGGGCAGGGAATGCCTTCTATGTTTGGAAAGAGGCCTTTGCTCTACAGTGGGACAATAATAGGCCGGTTATTTTTAATGATAACGTTGGATAGCAAATATTTATATATAGGTACACACTCTAAATATTGTAAAGTCATTTTACTTGTGAATACGAACAATTTTCCGTATGCGACCGAACCTGAAATATGAAAAAAAGTCGTTCTCTAGTAACGCGAAAAAAAGCTGTTTTCTTTTTATGACTGATTTGTAAACAGACGACTTTTTCCTTTATTAATCTCATAACGATCCCTTCTTTCCAAAAGTAAGAATAAGTGTGAAAAATTTTCATTAAGTATACTGACCTGGTTTGTCCACCTTCACGCTATCGTTCACGAGTGTGGTCAGAGCGAGCGATGCAGGCATCTTCCTGAGCGCTCGCGCCAGTAGCCGGGACAGTCGAAGTCGGAAGTCGGCGCTGTACGCACTCAGCCACGCACTGTCGCGGAGTGAACGAAGCATTATGCACGAGTGCTCGCCTGTTAGCTCGTTCGCTTTTTGGCTGTAGGAGACAACATTTGTTTTATTTATATTATTTTAACTGGATATCTGCGTAAATCAGTTAGAGAGCAGACTAACTAATGTAAATAATGTTTAACTGCCCCGTTGGTCTCGTGGTCGCAAGCGCGACTGATGAGCATGGGGTCCTGGGTCCGATTCCCAGGTCGAGCAGTGTTATAGGGTTTTCCAATTAGGAATTTCTCAGTAGCAGCTCGGAGTTAGGATTTGTGCCCGGTTAATAGCAATAGGCTCGCCTCCTATTACATGGAACCTAAACCTTACCGGCGAACTGTGGGTGTTCATTGGTACACCTCTGCCTAACCCTTTCGGGGAAAACAGGCGTGATGGTATGTTTAAGTTCTTATATTAACTAGATAATCTGCAGACTTCCTAGATAATCTGCAAAGTAACGGCCAAGCCAACGGTTAAGTTATTAAAACAGGTACATAGGGCACCCCCACACGGATAAGTTAGGTTCGAATGGTATGACGGGAGCTAGAGTGAGCAAGCGAAGCGAGCGAACTTATCTCCCGTCATGTCATTCATGTTAGGGTACTTTGATCCCTGCTGACAAGAATAGCAAGAATAGAATAGTCGTCGTCGTCGGGGCTCCTATATGAAACCTTCACCTACCTACCTTCCACCTCCCTACCTTCTATATGAAATGCATGTTACAGTCACAGCTTTGAAATAATGACTTGATATTACAATTCACAAGTGCCGTGCACTCCTGTACATGACAATTTCAGTGCAATTCAATGACTTCAAACTATCTATTGTAAGTGAGTTTGTACTCGGAGAAGGTTAATAAATAAATAGGTCGTGATATTGTTAACCACACACCTAAGGTAGACAGGCACATATTTCTGCGACTTCCAGAACTTGAGCAGTTCCTCTGTGAGTCCAAAGCTAGTGCCGAGGTAGTCCAGGTGTTCCGCTCTCACTTCTGTTAGCCGCTTCAGTAGAGTGGGTGGTTTGGCTCTAGAAATCATATAAAAATAGGGATTGATAAAAAAAAATGTTATTTTAAAGAATTGAATTGCACAATAACTTCCACTCGGCGACACTTCAACACTCATTAAGTTACGTCTTTGGTTACTGCTCCTCCCCTGTGGGTCGACGCATGATGTTATAAAGCCTAGTAGAACCTTCCTTGATAAACAGGCTATAAAAAGCAAAAAGTTATATTTGTATTGAGCCAGCAGTTCCTGAGACTTGCTCGTTTAAACATTAATGCACATATTAGTGAAGTACTTATAGATGATTTTGACAAGTTAACACTATGCGCCCTCTAGCGGTGAAAAAAGAAACAATAATCCTTACCTCGGCACAATATTTTCCGTCTGTAACGTGTTGCTGTTACCGTTAGCGCCTGCGTCATCGTCGTCCGAATTGTCTTCGTCTAAGCACGGCACGTCGCCCGAGTAATATGCTGCTAACTGTTGCAATGCACGCTTGCCGTAGCCCATCTGTTGGAGGAAAGTAAGCGTTATTTATATGAAACTAAGGTTAAATGAAGGTTGAGTGTACAACTGTTAAAAGAAAATAAGCCGTATTTGTATGTACCTAAGATTAAATCGACACAACTTTAATATTAGAAGCCTCACAGATACATTGCCAGAAGACCTTAATTTTTAAGCACCACAGGAAAGTCCGGTTAAGTTGCCTCCTAGGATAAACTACGAGAAGCCAATCGCAAAAAAAGAAGATGCGTTGCCATCCCATACAATAGATAAATGTGAAATGCCACATAATTCTCAGACTACAATAACTAACATACCCTTTGATATGAAGGATGCGTGGCTATCCTCACGATTCTAGCCCCGGACAGTTTGGGGAAGTCCTTATCACCGAACTGCTCGCAAATATTCCAAGGGATGAGGTCGCCGGCTGCCTTACGACCGCGGCCTAAACTGTCGCGGACCGACCTGTAAAAATAATTATACATACAAAATAGTACATTTTTCCGGGATATCCTAGTGGTCCTAAGCGCGGCTGCTACGCTAAAGGTCTTGGGTTAGATTCCCAGGTCGAGCAAAAAGTGTTGTTGGGTTTTTCTATGAAATTCTCAGTAGCAGCTCGGAGTTTGTATTTGTGCTCCGTTAATGGCAATAGGCTCGCCCCTATTACATGGGACCTAAAACATACCGGCGGACTGTGCGTGTACATTGGTACACCTCTGCCTAACCCTTCGGGGAATACAGGCGTATGTGTACTTTAAAAAAGTAGCATATATTTCAGACTAATCTATCTCTGTGCCAAATTTCATAAGGATCCGTTCAGTCGTTCATTCATCGAAACTTTCGCATTTACATATAAATGGCAGTAAGAGTATAAAAATTAATGTATTGTTAACATAATGATTACTATCTTATTTTCATAATTTTTGTTTCTTCATAAATTGTACGGTTTGGTGTTAAGTATGGGTAATTGAAAATATATTTTTTTTGTGTAACCACACTGCCATCACCATCATAACCATGTCAGGCGCAGAACATTCACTTCTGGACATAGGCCTCCTCCCCCATAGATTTCCAAAAGGGCCAATTGGAAGCAGCCTGCATCCAGCGTCTTCCCGCGGTCGTTATAGTGTAGTATCCACTTACTTGTCGGATATGTTCCCCTCTAGACACATCTGTATGACGCACAGTATCTCCGGCATGGCTGTGCTGTTGGGCGGCGTGGGCGCCAGCAGCACGAACAGGCAGTGTGCCGGCGCGTCCGCTAGCAGCTGGATGTCGTTCGGACTGTTCTGTTAATGAGAAATAAATGTTTGATTTATTGATTTAGGGAAGCTTAATGCGATATTTCTACTACAATATATTTTACGAAAATACAATACAAGGTGCGATGTATCGTGAGTGCGTTTGTAAACGCACTCATGATACAGGAGAAATACCTAGAGTAGGACAAAAAAAATCTACCAACAAATTAACTAAAATTATTATCAACAAAATACCATCGCCTGTATTCCCAAAGAGTTAGACAGAACTGTACCAACGTACACCCACAGTTCACCGGTATGATTAGGTCCCATGTAATAGGGGGCCAGCCTATTGCCATTAACCGGGCACAAATCCTAACTCCGAGCTGCTACTGAGAATTTCACAGAATTGCTCGACCTGGGAATCAAACCCAGGACATCAGGCGTAGCAGTCGCGCTTCGTACCACTAGGCTAACGACGCAGTTAACTAAAATCCTCACCTTATAATGGCTCGCGACATAAATAGCAACCAGGCGATGAAGGAAGGCTTCAGCGGCTTTGTGGTAGCAGAACAGCGCATCCCTGTTGACGCGGTACAGCTCGCAGGCGGCGGGGGGCGGCGCGCCCGCGCCCGCGCCCGGCGCCGGCGCCTCCAGGCACAGCAGCGAGCTCAGCCACGACTCCACAGCGTCTCCCGAGCGGTAACGAATCGGCTCTTCTAGTTTTATCTGTGGAAGAGATAAAAGAACTGTAAAGTGACAAGAAGTGATAGAATTCCCATTGATCAATTGGGTAAATGACATCATTCAACAATAATTAAAAAAAGAACAGTTTATTTTACCCCTGAAAACTCGATGAATTTTTAAATCACTACAAAATTCTATTTTTATTTGCTTTGAAATCAATAAATAGTTAGTGAATTGAGATGTCAAAAAGTGACGTCATCGTTATGTATTGTCGTATAAAATCTCTGACAAAAACGCGTTTTGACAGCTCATAAAAAGAACGTCAATTGATAAGTGATATACCCAATTCATAATGAACTAAAAAATAACAGAAATAGAGCTGAAGCGTTTGAAGGATGTTATTAATAATAATAATAAATTATTGTACAAAAAGACACTATTATGTACATAGTGTCATACAAAATTTTGCACGTAATTATGCAGTATTCAACTCTATTAATATCGTAATTAAGTACAATGTCAATTAATTAATGATAATCGATCGAGTGTTGTGCGGATACGACTCATACTTTCCACATATATTTTTTTTGTGGACTTTTTTCTCTTCATTCTTTCTTTGATAGCCAAGCTATTACTCACCGGAGGAGGCGCATTGTACTGAGTTTGAAGCTGAGCGAACAGTTTCAGCGACAGCGCCCTCCCAGTGCCCTCGTATCCTGATACTGTTGAAGACAGGAGCGCAAGCGGGGCCCTTTGAGCTGCCGCAGACACATGGACGAGTGGTATCGCTGCTGCCTCGTCTACCAGCACCAGGTCTGCAGCTGATAGGAGGGAGTGGTCGTCTGGAGTTATGTACTAGAATAAGAAGGTATATTTTAAAAAGGTTGTAAAGAGTATG
The DNA here is from genome assembly GCA_947462355.1 of Caradrina kadenii. Lineage (NCBI taxonomy): Eukaryota > Metazoa > Arthropoda > Insecta > Lepidoptera > Noctuidae > Caradrina > Caradrina kadenii. The sequence continues at coordinate 8,282,267 of OX381691.1, forward strand.
CTTATATGGTTCGGTCATGTTGAAAGGATGAGTGAAAGGCGACTGACAAAAGGGTATTTATATGGCAGATAAAGTTATGTGGTTTCTGCCTACCCCCATGGAAAAAGGCGTGAGTTTATGTATGTATTTTAAAAATTGTGAAGGATGTGAGTGATGTCAATACGTCATCTATACCTAAATTAATAGCTTCTGCCCGTTACTTCGCCAGCGGGGATTTTGTCACCCGCGTTGTGTTACTTTGGGTACTGCTTCGCTCCCATAGGTCGTAGTCTGATGTTATAATATAGCCTATACTATTCCTCATGAATCTGGCCATTATAAACTAATCTATCTTTTCAAAAAATTCGTAGTTCTAGAGATAAGCGGGTTTAAACTAACAAACTATTATATGTGTGAACAAAACCAAGTGAGCGGAGTCGCGGGCAGAAGCTAACAAAAAAATAATTATGTCCAGTAAATTAAAAGTCAAAGCCTCACCTGTACAGTCTGTCTCGAATTCCTCGCAATATTGACCCTTACAATCGCCTTTTTAAAATCCGGGTTCGTCGACCTCACAATATTGTAGTCAATATGTTCTTGATACAGGCAGGCGTCCAACCCTTTCAGTAAGAACTCGAACAGTGTGATTAAATTCTCGGGGTGAGGGGACGTGACGTATATATTGACGTAGCCTAACGCAACGGCTGCTGCGATGGAGAGGCCGAGGGTGGCGGACTTGCCGCGACCTCGGGCGGCGGTGAGGCAGTGTGGTGGTCTGAGGAAAGAATAAAAATAATACCAGCTTATTATTGGGTAGATGACACCATTAAACAATAATTCCAAGACGCGACTTCACAAAAAAAAAACAACACTTATTTTAGCCCTGAAAACTCGATAAATTTTTAAATAACTATATAATTCGATAGTTTTGAAATCAATCAATTAATAGTTAGTGAATTGAGATGACAATAAACTGACGTCATAGTTTAGTATTGTCATACAAAATCTAAATCTATAGGGGAATTGCGCTTTGATAGGTCATAAAATGTACGCCAATTTGATTAGTGGTGTCATCTACCCAATTTTTCCTCTTTAGAGCAAAGGTTATATCACTATGCTTGCTCAAGGCGAATTGGCAATTCTTTTTCCGGATTCATAATTAAGTCTAGGTTTCCTCACGATATTTTCCTTCAGCAATAAGGATAGAAGGGAACCATGAGTATGGAAAAACAGTGTGGAGAAATTATCTGGTGGCATTGTTTTGTTTTGGATCAACATTTTTGCCTGTATACCAATTATACAGGCAGGCAGGATAGCTTGTTCGAGTGTATGCAATATAAACTTATAACTCACCTCGACTGTTTGTCAGCAAGCGTGTTGATGAGTGCTACGAGCGCGGTCGCTTGGTCGTAGGTGCGACATAGCGCGACCAGTGGGCCGGCTGGCGGAGAATCTGATAGCGACGATATCAGTTCTGTCAGTTTTGGGTTGACACGCTGAAATATAAATAAGAGAAAGTTATTCAGTGATTTACACCTTTATGTTGAAAAACAGTAAGCACATAATACCTCCTTTTCTTAAAAAAAATACAGCTGTTTCATGCATTTACGTTCGTATAACTAGACACTAGATATCCTTTAACAATATGAATGCAAGAACAATATTATATACTAGCTATATATACCCCATGTGTCACCCACGTTCAGTTACGTCTTTGGTTACTGCTCTGCTCCCGTTGATCATAGCGAGTTGTTCCACACATATAAACCTACCTCTTGAATCGCTATCTTTGATGAAAACCTCATTATAATCCATCGCAGATTTAGAAAGATCTAAGCGTAGAGGGAGACAGACGCGACTTTTTTTATACTAAGTAAAAATCTAAATTAAATAAGCTTGGATAAAATGTTTACCTCAGGAGTAACATCAACAGGCTCCACTTGCGCAGTCTTGGAAGATATTGGCAGTACAGTGAGCGAGTCATCCAGCACCAAGCATCGAGGGTTATCTGCCAGTGATAGCAGGAACCTCTCGTTGAAACGATTCACTACTGTGTCGTAAGCTTCTGTCTTGAATCTGGAAGTAAAATGATTTTCAACACACATGCTCGTAAGTGCCTTCCACAGAATCGCTTTTAGGTTCACAATGTAGCATATTATGCACATGTGCTTTGTTGCATAGGCAATATTTTAACCTATGTAAACTAGGACCGAAATTCATAGCCATAATGTGGATAGATTGTACAGAGAAAATTCTCAGGTAAATGCATTAAACAAATTCAAATATTTTGGTAATGCAATGTGGCATCATGGTTTTACGTTTGAAAAACACTTACTACACTTTACTCCATGTAAACCGTCCCTTTTATCTGCTCAAAAACTATCGTCCGTATTGGTAACACGAATGACAAAGTTAATTAAAACTACCTACCAGTCCGAAATTGTAATTTTTAAGAATACCGTCTATGCGCATCTGTACTGTAAATTACTTAAGTTTTGTTTTGTTTTATTACTCCTTGTAAGTGATTTGTAATCTTGTAGAAATAAAGAATTTTAAACCGTTAAAAAAGAATGGTTTCTTCTTCACAAATTTAATGCACGTAATAACTGACTCTCTATAGAAGTTTGGATCTTATGATGCTTTTTTTACTTCATATAATAATTTATTTCGCACGTAAAATACATTAACCATAATGCTGAATATGTTTGAAGCTTTTATTTATGCTAAAAAAACATGAAAATAAACAACAATATGATGAACTACTATACCTGGAGTGGACATCCATAGTTATTGAATGCAACTGCCTCAAGGAGTCCATAGATTTGAGTAGGAACACAATCAAGCCTCCGCCTTCCACTGTTTCTACTGTGCGTGCCATCAAATTAGGGGTAAGGGCTTCGAAATCCTGAGTGAAATTAGCATTAAATTTTTTAGATGGCAAAGGGTCTTCAAATTTTCTCTTTCTGTTGTTCTTCTCTTTATATGTCATGAGATTCTCATTATATTCAATAAAATAATTAAGAGAACATAGTTTTACAAAACAGTCAGAAGTTTAAATACGGCAAGGTAATTAACAAAGCAATTAATTTAATTATGTGAATAGCTACTGCTATTTTCCGACATTAGGAATTTCTCCTATATTTACAAACTCATATTTTTGAACTGAAGTCTGGTCATTACCTGTAATACACACATTCCATACGTCTGACCAAGCATGGTGTGACTCTCGGAGTAATACCGTCCATGTATAGTGGTTGCTACTCTGAATGCATCAAATAGAGATTCTTCTGACACCTCCAACTTGCCAGCCGCTATCTTTTTTGCTCTTTTGCGGCCATGACTAAAATCAAACATTATTTTTAATATCATTCATTATTTTTTCATTATTTATAACTGCCTCGTTCGTAATGTGTTATTGGGTTTTTCTATGAAATTCCCAGTAGCAGCTCGAAGTTAAGATTTGCGTCTGGTTAATGGCAATAGGCTCCCACCCTATTACATGGGACCTGAAACATACCGGTGAACTGTGGGTGTACACTGTTACACCTCTGCCTAACCCTTCGGGGAATACAGGAGTGATGGTATGTGTTATTTTTAATATAACATAAAAGAGTATTTGAATAGGAATAAGATGAACAAAAACTTCAAAATTATGAAAATACCTGTATATTACCAAAAAAGGTTTTTGTTGGACTCATGCTGGCATCTTACTACTATCATAAATGCGAGAGTTTGGATGGATGGATATTTGTTACTCAATCACTCGAGATGCTAAATGGTTTTGCATGAAATAGATTATTGTCTGTATTAATACATGAGCTAAACATTTTACCATAGAAAAATGTATGGTCATTGTAGGATAATATATTAACTGTGATGCGGACAAAGTCATGGGCGGAAGCTTCTATAAAATAAAAGTTGGTATAATAGTTTGTGTAGATAATGGATATCTTGTTTTTTAAACTTACTTGCTTATAGCTTCATCTTTATTTTTGTAGCACCACAGAACTGTCGGCCTGGCTTTAACAGTTGACTTAACTAGCATATCATATAAAATGGGAACCTGCAACCATACAGAATTACTGATTAAATATGTTTAGAATCTTTGTATTGCATAATTATTAACAATTTATAATTGAACTGCCTCTTTGGCCTAGTGGTCCTAAGCGTGACTGCTACGCTAGAGGTCTTGGGTTTATTTGGTTGAACAAAAAGTGTTATTGGGTTTTCTATAAAATTCTCAGTAACAGCTCAGAGTTAGGCTTTCTGCCCGGTTAATGGCAATAGGCTCACCCTCTATTACATGGGGCCTGAACATACCGGCGAATTGTGGGTGTTCATCGGTACACCTCTGCCCAACCCTTTGGGGAATACAGGTGTGATGGTATGTGTGTGTAAATTATAATTGGGTTAATATAATTGTTTGGTATAAGAGTAGTCTTGCGGTAATTACAGTCTAGCTAATATTATTCTTTAGAATTTTACTCTATTTAAGCAAGCATGTGTTTCTAAAGTTTTGATTTTGATTTTTCTTTTGCAGAATAAATTTATATGGAAGTGCCTGAGAAGGCATTAAAAAGATAGCATCGCAGTGCGTGCTTGCTCTAACAACATGTAATAAAACGCTCGTAGTATGAAACAAAACAATGTGCTTACTTGATCTCTACTTTTGTCTCCCACAAGAAGAATCATAGTACGATGCCCCAACTTGACACCGTTCTCTATCATAACCCTGATACGGTTATCTATTTTCTTTTTCACCATTTTGTTAGCTTATTTCAAAAATACAAGTAATAAAAAGGTTGCTACACTTTATAACCTATAAGACGATACAGCCTGTTTTAAAGGCATGTTTATTTTCTGCTGCTGTCAATCTGTCATTCAATAGTTTAATTTCAATACTATCCTTCTGTTACTGTCATAGCCGTGCTGTCAATACGCGTTTACGGAGATTGATACGTTTGCTGAATGCTGGCACTGGCGAGCGTGTTAGATAGTGCTAGTAAAAGTAATAATAAGTAACTAGTAAAGGCAAGCGACGACCATCCATTTAGACTAGTATGCACTCGAACAAGAAATCGCAATGTCGATACTATCCTAAGCATGGAACTTTGAGGTGAAGCCCGAAACAATTGTACGCTCAACAACTTCGACTAATACTAGTTGAGTGAGGCGTATTTAAAACAGCAACATGGAACACATATCTTTGTTAGAAAGAGGTGCAAACAAAATGACCTGGAACAGTTTAGAACAAGCCCTTATCTCTTCTGACTTACAGTAATAGAAAGAGAAGCAACATGTACTGAATTAAATTACATACTAGGTATATTGTAAAACTGTTGCAATCAACGAGTCTGTTTTAGAACAGGGTTTTGGAACTGTTATTTCCCTGGAACTGGAACAGGTGAAACAGGTTGCTAATTTTACTTGTTACAGATCACCTCTACAACATGTTTAGATTACAATATTTGGTCATTGATTTTAATTGACTATGCATCTTACTTCATGCAAGCTGTCGGTCAATAATTGCTGGAAATAAACTTAAAATCTTCCAGCACATTTCCAAATATCCTATTCTGCTATATACTGCACACTGGACATACACTGCAAGCACGTTGCATGGCATGTTTGTCAAAGTTTAGGAGAATATCATTTTAAAATACGGTTTTGTTAATTTAGTTTTTTATTTGCTGGCAACAAACAAGCGTCGTTTGTCCGGCATTCTGTCAATGTCAAAGAAAATCAAGAAGTAAACTGTTCACAATAGTAAAAAATAGCGTTTTCTTTAATAATTATGAGATAAAATAGATCATTTATCTAATTATGTGACATGTGCATTCGTTTATAAATACTATAATCGCGTGTCACGATTCAAAAGCGACGGTATTTCGTGTTATAAGTGTGCGTTGAAAGCTGTTTCCAGATACTGTTATATTTGGTTATAATGGCTAAAGCACAAATAAATACGAAATCTAGCAACTATTTAAAAGACAGGGAGAGTTTTCTTAAGGAGTTGAAGCAATTCAACGAGAGTAAGAAGTGAGTATACCGTTATTATGATACCGTTTGTTTGTATATAATTAATCTGATACTATATTGGTTTACTGTACAATTGGGGCTGTATTATCTAACGAACTTGTTGTTTTTGTAAAAGCCTCATGAGATGTTTTGTTGATTCATAAAATTATAACATTTAAAGTGCACCTAATATTTTCCCAAGGAACTGCCTACTTATTGGAAACTGTTTGTGTACATATTACACCTAACCTAAAAACTTTTAAAACATTAATTATTTCCTGGGCTTTTTAAATGTAAAGGTAAAATCTTACTTAATTAAAAAAGGTATATATTTCGAAAACTGAAATTGAAGTTATACTTTTCAGCCTGCCTACAAAAGTGCCAATTGTGAATGGCATAGAAATAGATCTGTACCTGTTCTACACATTAGTTCAACAGCGAGGAGGAGTTGGAAAGGTGGGTCATGTTCAACACTAGTACAATCAATAATAAGTAATAGAATCAATCATACAACATACTTAACATAATATACTACTACTTAAAACGGGTGCAAAAAGATGCTTAACAATATATTTATTTACATCCACCATCACACCCGTATTCCCCTAAGGGTTAGGCAGAGGTGTATGAACACAGTCCCACAATTCTCTGGTATGTTCACGTCTCTTACAATGGTGGGCGGGCCCATTGCCATGAACGGGGCACAAATCATAATACCAAGCTGCAACTGAGAATTTCATAGAAAAACCCAGTAACCCTTTGCTCGATCTGGGAACCCAAGACCTCTAGCGTAGCAGTCGCTCTTAGTACCACAGGACATTTATATATTGTTAATTTACAATTTTTATATGGTCTTATTTACAGGTGAACCAGAATGATACGTGGGAGTCATTCCTCCGACCATTGAGGCTGCCACATCCGTGTATCAATGGATCTACACTGCTAAGAAGAATATATGTATCTTATTTAGAAAAGTAAGATTCCATATGCCATTAAAAGTCAAATAAAATAATGTTATGGTGACACATCTTACTCTCTGTGTCTCGAATACACCTGGAACTAGATTATCGCATGCTGTTTGCTATGTGTATGAGGTCAAGCCTATATTTGAATCATCATTTTTGTGCTATGCGTTGGCAGTACAGTACAAACGGACTACAACATACATATGACGTACCACCCGGTTGAATTTTTTTTTCAAAAATACTTTTGTTGGATATATGACGGAGACTGATATTTCAAGTATCTGATATTATCTATTATCATGTATCTATTACTGTTTAGAAGCTGAATATTTGATGAAGTGGAATAACTTCTTTTTCAGAAACAGATACTGGTTTATAAGAAATATGTCATGTTTTGTCCAGGTATGAGAGAGCGAGGGGCCCGCCAGGCAGGGACGATGACAATGATATGGATGAAGACCCGCGGCGCGGGCGCGGCAGTGGAATACCGCGCATATCCTTTGCTGGGGGTACGTACATATCAGGTATGTTTCAAATGGAAACATGTTGATATCTGTGCTTATTCTTCTCTATTATTTTGTGGGTAGTTTTTATTATAATCATCGGAAATTTTAAAAACTTTTTGGTTCAGAAATAATTTTGATTTGACCTTTCTGGGTCTCACGTTATCTGTCTTTTGGTATGGTTTCCATACAAAAGTTCTCTAATTAATTAATGTTACAAAGTTTTCTGATGATTTTAATGTAGCCCTTATGTAAAGTAGTGTAGATTATTTTACTTTGCCATTTTCTTTATAACTTTTGGTTTAACCTACTATGTAATATATTTTATTTTGATATTAAATAGATATAATCTGGACTGTTTTAGTCCAAAATTAAATTAAAACAATAATTTGGATAAAGAATATCTGAAGATTATTTATAAAATCTAAAAGAAATCTTTTAAATATAAATTTTCCTCTATGAATGGGCTACACCAATACCTTGACAACTTTACCAGTTGTTAGGCAATATTATTTATCGGCATCTAAGCATCAGGTGAGCCCCTGCGCACCAGTTCCCGAATGGCAGCTGCATCAGAGCGATTGGCCCTCTCGCTCTTATCGCCGATGCCTAACGAGCAAGACTTCGCCGTCAACGTGTGCACCGTTCTTGCTGCCGACCATTCGAACAGGCTGCCTCTGAGTACGACGCCGCATATATTGGACTTCTTGTTGGCTCATGCTGGTGTTTATAACCATTGTAAGTATAAAATACAGTGTTGATAACGATCCCATTATATTTAACCCTATCGTTGGTCATAAAATTGATTGTTTAAATGTAACACCTTCAGTTATTGAAACCAAACTATGGTATGCTTTTATAAAGCAAGATATTTTGTTGTTAGTATTAAAAAAGAAAGTAGAATTTGTCACATTATTTTGTAAAAAAGTTTACAGTTCATTTTTAATAGAAATCACACACATTGCCCTTAAAGTATCTCAGTAATGTATTATGCTACAGAAAAATAACTTCTCTCCGAAATATTTACTAATTACTTCACAGGTAACACAAGCATGTTCTGTCTGGGCTAATATGGTACATAGGGATTTAGAATTAATGTCTAAAAAAAAAAAATACACGTGTGCTTTACCCCACACGACTGAAGTAAAACTTCTTCGTAATATACGAAGCGTAACTCTCTCTCTCTTTCTATCTTTACTTACTTTTATGTCCCTCTCAACTTCCGTTCGCCCGATAACAATTATTTCCGTAATGCTCTCGTTCCGCATTTACCAGCTTACTGCCCAAGTAGAGCGTGCGTAAACAAGTTTAACTTAAAAAATAACACCTTTTTTTTGTTAGCGAGTCTCCGCGACACAATCGGCCGTTCCTACTTCGAGGGCCGAGGACGTTACCCCAACGACTTCTGGAGCCTTCGGGCTGGAGGGGGCGGGGCCAAGGAACTGGCAGACGAGACTAAGTTCATGCAGCCAGGGGTCGAAGAACCTGACTTCATAGTGCAGGCTAGGGCGGCGTATAATACGTTGACTGATTGCTTGCTGAATGGCCCTGAGGAAGAAGAGTTGGTGGTTGAGAAGGTGTATGAAGATGTGAGTTTCAGTTGTCTTTTTTATTTCTGTAGTAGTACGAGCTCTTTGTGAACGAGCTTGTCTTGGGAAGTATTACCACCATACCTATTTCAGCGTCAAAGTAGTGTTGCTGTATCCCGGTTTAAAGGATATGGGTGCCGGTATATTATCAGGCATTTGAGACATTTCTGCTTAGTGTCCGGGATGGCAATGTATCTGCGAAGGCTCTGGTATTGCAAATGTCTACAGGAGGTGTTGACTACATAAACTCAAGTATTTTTTATCCAATGCCATAAAAAAATACACTAATGTTATTGTTTTTAAAACGTTTTATCAAAATTGTTATCTAAAGTAAAGTGCAATCCCCTTCTTATTATATCAGACAGGCAACAGATGGCTAGTTTCTTCATCGTTTTTTCATGGTGTCCCTTTCCACATTATCCAAAATCATTAAGAATAATTTGATAAATTTAAGATTTTTACATGCATTGGTTTTTTTGATCAATTAATCTTGCCACTTTGCCTCTCTTCTGCATGAAGGTTCATCAATATCGTATCTAATTCCCCTAGGATATACTGGAAGACTGGATAACAGACCCGTCTGAAGAGGCCCAGTTGTTCGCACCTGAGTTACCAGGTGGCGCCTCTTGTGTTTACACACAGCGAGTATTACAAATAGCGTCCATAGTACGATCACTGTCCTTCCATGATGAGAACGTGCAGTATTTAGCCAAGAATACTACTCTTATCAGGTGAGAATGTTGAAACAAATACTGAACTATAACAATGTATTGTCGCGACCCAATTTTGGTCTTATCGGCTTGATGGAGACTAGCCAAGTACGTAGGAGATATTGTAGTGCACAAGTGTGTGCGCAAATAGGACCAAAAGTGACTTCTTGTGCAATTTAATATCTCCTGCGTATTTGGTTGGTCTCCAGTAAGCTTAACCGCCGTGACCGAAATACGGTTAAGATTATTATAATCTTCTATCAAACGTTGCCTATGTGTTGCCATGGTTACATAATTTTATTCCCTTCCTCAGGTTTTTATTGCTATGTGCAAACAGCTGGGTAGGTACATTGCGGCAGTCAGGTCTTGATACTCTCGGCAATGTATCTGCTGAACTGATAATTAAGGTAAAAACTTAACAAAACAATAACATATTAACATTATACACACACACACATTATTTATTATTATTTATTGTTGGTATTTTTAACTTTGAAGTTACGTCTTTGTTTACTGCTCTCCTCCCATGTATCTTAGTGTGATCTTATATAACTTATACTATTCCCCATGAATGTGGTCATCAATCATATTATATAGAAATATTTTTTCCAATCTGGTAGTTACAATTTGCGCGTTTAAGCAAACAAACAAAAATCAACTTTATTATATTACTGATAGACATTATTTTGTGCTTACGTCTTTATTTCTTGTAGGACCCGGCAACATGTTTGATATCCCGACACGTGTTATCAACAATCCAATCGGCATTAGTATCTGAGGACCGCGCCAGAGTGCTAGCAGCGCTTGAGTTGCTGAATAAACTTGCTCAGAATGAGGTCAATGAAGATGCATTGCTTAAATCGCTGGAAGCTAAGGTAAGGGTCAACTATGGCTTATCACCTCTGACTCAGAGTAGAATCAAGAGCACACCAAACATGAATAAAAAAGCATATTGGAAAGCCTATTTTTTACTATCTGTGACTTCTTTTTTGTGTTTTGTACTTAATGAGTCTCTAATTATCTAATTTTTGCATTAATTATTATTTAATTTTTATTTTGTCATTTTTACTTGTTTATGTTCCAAGTTATGTTTTATGTTTATGTTCTAAGTTATTAATTTAATTTTCACATTTATTCACTTTATTTTTATAAATCTGTTACAATTTAATAATTAATGGTTTTACTACTATTTTTATGCTAGCGGTGTTAACCTATAATTAATTGTTGCACCCGCAACTGTATCCCATTATGAATAACAACTTGTAAATGTACCGTTGTAAACAATTGTTGGTTGATCTGAATAAAAATAATAATAATAATAATGGGTGCCAAAAGAGACTCTGTTGCTAAGATTTCGCTGTCTGTACGTCAGTCCGACTATCACAAGGCTGTATCTTTGAACCGTGATAGGTAGACACTTGAAATTTTCATAAAGTGGGTATTATGGTCGATAAAAAAAAGTATACATATATAGGTACGATATACGTACGTGTTTTTTTTACTAAATATGTAGTGTTAAATATTATACGGTGGTGAACCTTCCGTATATGCGAATAAGACTTATTCGCACTCAGCCGGTTTTTTTATATCAGCCTGACATACCAACTTATTTCCAGTTATACCAAGACGTCTGCGCCCTGCTGACCCTCCGCGACATAATGGTGCTAGTGTGTACGTTGGAATGCGTGTACGCACTCACGTCACTGGGCGACCGCGCCAGCGAGTCCGTCGCGAGGGTGCCCGGCCTTATACACACGCTCGTCTCACTCGTTACTGTCGAGGTGAGTTATTTACTCACACGTACACCCATAGACACAAACCAGCACGCCTGTATTCCCCGAAGGGTTAGGCAGAGGTGTAACAATGTACACCCACAGTTCGCCGGTATGTTTAGGTCAATGTAATATTTCCATTAACCGGGCACAAATCCTAACTCCGAGCTGCTACTGAGAATTTCATAGAAACACCAAATAACACTTTTTGCTCGACCTGAGAATCGAACCCAAGACCTCTAGCGTAGCAGTCGCACTTAGGACCACTAGTCCAACGGATACAGTACGCGTCAAAAAACTTTACCGCTCTGAAGTAAGCTACAAATAACTGCGCAGTAGTCTTTCTTTCATACAGAACAGACAGGGCGCGGCTAGCGGAGCAAGAGACAGACAAGAGAGTTATATAATATTTCTGTCTCAGTCTCTCTTATACGTCTGATGCTTGCTTGTGTTTCGCTCGCACAGTACGGTAGACTGTCAATGTCAAAAGTGTTACGCGTTTACATTGTTTCTAGTTTGTTGCTCTTGTTATTTCGTATTGATTTTATTATTGTTACTCTTACCATGTCATTGCTATGAAAAAAAATTACATTATTTATTTTCTTATAATTAAACTTATACACTTAAAATATTTTTTCGTAACACTTTTTTGAGCGATAGTACCTGCGAGGTTGTTCGGAAAGCCTAGCTTCATAGCGGCAAAGTTATTTAACGCGAACGTCCTATAATGAAGGTTACCAAGGTTACCGATTTTTTTAAGCAATTATGGCTTGACATCATTAGCCGATAACTTCAAAACACAGCCTCGTAAAAAAATACCTTTCTTTAAGTATTTTTAATTAACAGTAAAATTACATTTTTAGTTGCTTTGAAATCAATAAATAGCTAAGCAATTAAGTTGGTAAATAAGTGACGCCACATTTTACTGTTGCCGTACAAATTCTACGGGGGAATTGCGTTTTGACAGCTTATGAAAAGTATGTTAATTGTTTAGTGTACCATATTGATATTGTTTATATTCTTGTTTCCACTCCTATAGTCTTCACTCATTGTAACAGCATCGCTCCGACACGGCAACGTTCCGGCTGGAATAAACGGAACATCTAAGTCGAGCAATCCAACCGTAAGCTGCAAGCGCGTCGCCCGCAAGCCGTCACCTTTTTTACCTTGTTATTTAAAAAATATTTTAACGCACACGATTTAAAGATCTAACTTGATTGCCAAATTATCGTACGAACGTCTTATTTAACTTTCAGGCTCAAAGCTACGGCCCTCGCGCTTGTATACTAATGCGCGTGGTGGAGACGGTGAGTGGGCCCAGCGCCATAGCCGCGCAGGCCGAGCGTGACGCGCAGGAGAGGCAGACTCAACAGCAGTCGGTAAGACTTGTATCATCTATTAGCTTTTGTCCGCATGATATTTTTAATTGGGTAGATGACACCATTAAATAATAATTCTAAGACACAACTTATCCAAAAAAGCACTTTACCCTTAAAAACCCGATTATTTTTTAAATAACTATTAAATTCGATTTTTTGTTGCTTTGAGATCAATCTTTTTTTTGGTTTACTTCCTGGGTTTTTTGGGCCGCCGACGCTACACGCGATTCGTCCGTCAGTCGGACCGATCGCCGATCGCCGGCGCCCCAAAAAACTCCGAAAGGCACCCCAAAAACCCTAAAATGAACTTGACATTTGTGCTCACGACTCGTGGCGTCTACTATACTGAATTAAGATGTCAAAAAAGTGACGTCATTGTTTAGTATTGTCATACAAAATCTATGGGAGCATCCCGTTTTGACAGATCATAAAAAGTATGTCAATTGATTAGTGGTGTCATCTAGCCAATTCAGGCCTCAATACACTTGGCAACTTATCTGCTGAACTTATAATTAAGGTAAAGACTTTTAAACCATATTTTTAACTTTGAATATGGAACATGTAACATAATATTTAGTTTACCTACCGTTTTCTCCGTGTTATGTTACTTCTTTCGCCTAATGTTATATAGCCTATCCTGCTCACGAATCAGGCTATTACATACAGAAAGATTTAATACAATCCGACTGGGAGTTCCAGAGATTAGCACGTTTAAACAAACAAAAAACTCTTTAGCCTTATTATATTACTATAGACTAGCTTCTGCCAGCGAATTAATTCGCGTGGTTTTTTTCACCCGCCTTAAGTTACGCCTTTAGTTACTACTCCTCTCCCGTATGTCGTAGCGTGATGTTATATGTTATAGCCTTTCTCAATAAATGGACTGTCTAACACAAAAAGAATTTTCCAATTCGCACCAGCAGTTCCTGAGATTAGCGCGTTCAACCAAACAAAGAAACAAACTCTTCAGCTTTATTATATTACTATAGACTATAGATAGTATAGATCAGTAGTTCCCAAGGTATGGATTGCGAAGGTATATTGGGTAGGCCCTGAATAGTCCGCAATTCTTTTGGTTATCTTCTTTTTCCTTCATGAAAATCAAGAGGTGAGCCCCGTATTTGGAGCATTTTGTTAAGAGAGTCGCGGTCTTGTCAACTTTTGGAACTACTGGTATAGATAACATACTATCACGCCTGTATTCCCCAGAGGGTTAGGCAGAGGTGTACCAATGTACACCCACAGTTCGCCGGTATGTTTTTAGATCCCATGTAATAGGGGCGAGGCTATTGCCATTAACCGGGCACAAATCCTAACTCCGAGCTGCTACTGAGAAATTAATAAAACAAATCCAATAACACTTTTTGCTCGATCTGGGAATCGATCCCAAGACCTCTAGCGTAGCAGTCGCGCATAGGAACACTAGGCCAACGAGGCAGTTGCAGACTGGTATAGATGTTTACATGAAATAGTTCCGTACACCATCCTCCTACCCTCAGATCGCGACGCCAACAAAGCCCGTACAAGAGCCTCCACAGACGAGCTCCGCGACCGCGAGCACTTCAGCCGTGTCGTCGCTGGCGCCCGTCTCGTCTATACAACAGTCACATCTGCAGCAGCGGACCGTGCAGGTGAGTGACAGTAAGGTGAGGGACTCTTTTTAAACTTATTTTGCCTTTTGTTTTCATTGTACTGTCAGTGGCATTTATTGCTGAGCAAATTGAGTAGGTATGAAATTATCTTGGACGCTTATTCATAGTTCATTTTTTATCAGTCGCAGTCGTAGCTTGTCATCCAATGACATATTAAAATTAAAGCAGTCGCGTGAAATTACTCTTTTCTTCTTCTTTTCTGTCAAATGTTTAATAATGAATAATAAATAAATAAAATAATGAATAATGTTTAATAATGATTCGAATAACTGTATTTTATGAATATTTGTAAATTAAACTTTTTTGTTTCAAAGTCAAAGTCAAAGTCAAAACATTTGACAAACACAAACACAAAAAAATGCTCCTTAAGTTCTGAATGTATAAGAAATCAAAACTAGCTGTCAACTAACTGCTGATTGTGGTAGCTAACTGTGAACGTCATTATGTTATTAAATATTAATTATATATTTCAACAGGAAAACGAGCACTTCGCCCAAGCATGGCTTCGGTCGGCATACGAAGTGCTACCAGCGAACGACAACAGCGCTTGCGACGCCAACGACATGTACAGGCAGTACATGGCGTGCTGCACCAAACTGTCTCGGAAGGGAGTCATTGCACCTGCGCACTTTCCCAGACTGGTCAGGTAAGCCAGCCCCCCCCCCCCAACACAATTGGGTAGATGACACCACCAAATAATTGACATGCTTTTTATGATTGTTTTTTTTTTCGATAGATTTTGCATGACATTACTAAACCATGACTTCACGTTTTTGACATCTCAATTTACTATTTATTGATTTCAAAGCAACAAAAAATCTAGTTTTATAGATATTTAAAAATTAATCGGGTTTTCAGGTGTAAAATAAAGTGTTTTTTTTGGAGAAGTTGTGTCTTGGAATGATTGTTTAATGGTGTCATCTTCTCAATTATTTATTTATTTATTTACACACACACAATTATAACATCTTCACAGTTAAAACCAAAACAATGTTATAAGTAATATTAAAACTATGCTATAAAATATAATTAAAAAAATAAAATAACACGATATAAAAATATACTATACAATATAGGTAAAACACCTAAAATACTATAATTTTTCTACAATTAGATGGACGGCTTGGAATAATTTCAGCAGGCTTTCCCTAAAAATATCTTCCGACATACCTATGGTATTAATGAGACGTGCGGCTCGTGACAAAGGGGTAAACTTGAGCAAGTCCTAGCTGCTGGCACATCTAACAAAGCGGGCCGGCGGCGTGCACCTACGTACCCGTCCGGAACCCGCAACCGTAGTGCTTCCAGTACCTCTGGGTGATGCAGCACCCCTCGCAATACGCTTGCCACGTACTTATGTGTAACAATGTAACAGTAAAACCAAAGCGATGCTATCAGCAAAGTAGTAACACTTTAAAAAGACATAAAATATTATAATAAAAATTAAAAACACAACTTAATAATTACAATCTGTCTATAATTACACATAACTAACATTTTAACTGTTTTAGAACGGTGTTCGGCGGCACAGTGGGCCCGAACACAGTGACGTTATCGACGGGAGAGACTCAACAAGCTTATATCGGCATCAGATCCAGAGCTATGCAGAACAGAACCAGTACTACTACAGGTTTGTTTACAATATTATAAGTATGTATATTTTCCCCACCATCAACTCATGGCGGCCTTGAGTTGTGAGCACAAACGTCAAGTTATTTTTTGCGTTTTAGGATTTTTAGTTCCCACGAGTCGCGGCGACTGCTATACCAGCCTATTATTGTCCCGCTGCATGACATGGACCTATTCTTATACATAAAAGGCACGAGTATTGATCACCACGCTTGCTTAAAACGGATTGGCGATTTCAGACTTTTGAGAAAATACTACCCTACTCACTATTTGAACTTTATGTTCTTACCTCTTTGTTTAGGGCCTTCATCTCCGATACTGAAAGCGCAGCTAACGAATAAGGCAGCAGCAGAAGCGAAACCAGTTGTAACACAACCGCAAGTACAGGTACCTACCCTTTTATTACGTACATACATAAACTCACGCCTTTTTCCCATGGAGGTAGGCAGGACCAACAGAACGCCACCTGCTACGATCCTTACATACTTCTTTCGCCTCGTCCACGTTCATACCCTCATCTGGTCTTATTTTTTATAAAATTATTTTAATTAATTGTTTTTTTTTAACTCTATAGATACGCCAAGCTAATCACGCCTTATTCAAACTACAACAAATTAATGCTTAGGTTTAAAATATATGATCAATCAATAAAGTCAACTCTCAAAATCATTTTGCAATATTTGGCTTTGGTTGTGCTAGTTTTAATAATTACGCGCACTAAAGAGTGTTTAGCATAGTTAAAGTTTATATGGAAGAGAAATGCAGAAAGCTATTACCAATTTATATTAAAAAAAATAGGGACCATTAGTATAAAATAATTATCTTGCCAATACTCAAACAGATGCCCATGGGTTCCATCATTAATCTCATACATTTCCTCAGACTCAGCAACAGCCAATAGCGACCCACCCGCATCTGTCTCAAGCGCTCGAATCGACGCCTTCAAATACGACGCTGATCAAACATTTGTTAGCGCACAAAGTAAGCCCCGCCCTACCGGCAACGCAAGTAAGTGATACTAACCATACTAACGATAACCACTGTTGTAGGGAAGTGTGGATGAGTTGCCAGTGGAGGATAGAGGGTCAGACTTTTACTGACTAAAACCCACCCATGTTCCTTCTTGTACCCTTTGCGTTCCGGGGGCGCGGTATCTCTTACGAACAACCCACAGTCCCGGCAGGCATCGGCCCTCAGTGGCCCCTTCCTTTTGCTGACATCTCTTTGAGGCGCGCGTGGAACACGAACGCGCTGTCGACACGGCAGGAATAAGGTTAAAGTGTAAGCGATTCGAGTGTAATCGCCCTTCCGTTAAGAGTTATCATCATACGATTCAATCAGCCTTAATGTTGTTAATTTTACCAGATTGTATAAATTAGTTAAATTATGAGTGTATTTATGAGTTGTATGAGAATGTGTGTTGTCATCGTAATTTTTTTGTATGAATAAATGTTTGAAAAAATGGAAAGAATGAAAAGATTTCTGCCATAACTAAAAAAAAGTGAATGTTTTTTTATAGCAACTTAAATGATTGTATGAAGATACATTTAAGATGTAATCATACGATCGTTTTAATGAATATCGCACAAACAGAATGTATAGGCATTATTTAAATATTATTATGTCATATTATCAAGAATTCTCCCTACTTTTATTTCATTTTCTTTTTTAATTTCATCATTTACTTTAAAAACTAGACAAATGCAGGTGACGTGCGTATTACAAAGAAAGAAAGGTATATTAATTGCAAAAACACAGTGAAGAATTAACAAACTGCATGTTAGTTTGACCATGACCGTTATAACAACCATTTTGTAGTTCAGGAGTCGTACAATTAAATGTCAAAGTCATAATACGAGTAGTCCGGTGCGGAAAAGAGATGGAGTTATCAGGATCGCTGTCCTTTTTTCGCATAGAATGACATTGACACTTTCTTACGTCCCCTGTTCTGAAGTATTAGTACTAGCATGTGTTGTAAATTTTAAACTAAGCGCTTGATACCGAGGCTGTGATCAGACAATACCTTGGTCTATAAAAAAACTTATTTGATATACCAACAGCCAGGATCTATTTGTCTAAATTTTCGCCTACAGCGCAGAAAGGTCTGAATTCATTTTTTTTTTTTGCATTTGGCAACATTGTCGAGTAGTGGCAGTTGAAAGCGACGTAGAGAGGCATGCCAAGTATTACTAGTTAATAACTAACAAAATAAAATAACTGGTTTGAAACGGCATGAGTATTCCGCTAGCTTTTTTGTTGAGCATGAACTTATTTTTTTTAGGTCATAATTTTGTTTTTAAAATTTACAATCTAGAGAAAAGTCAAATCATTTTAAAATCTCACAGAGTAAAAAAAAATAATGACAGATAATTTTTTTCATCGACAATAAAAAAAAAAACAAGAACTTTTGATACTTTTTTGTATTCGTTAAACATATCTTTTCCATTTTCAATTTATTTTTTTATTCCAATAGTTGATTTACTTTATATGTAGGATCAGGGACACAGAAAATGTTTGAACATTTTAATTCAATATTGGTACTGACTTTAGGTCGCGCAAAGACAACAAAGCCAACAACGAGGGCCGGCTGCCCCGAGCACAGTTGTGGTGCAAAATAATCAGGTTATTGTATATTTTATTTCTTTATTACTTGGGTCCACTTTCGAAATACTGCTCCCATATGCTTGGTGTAAGGATCAGCGCAGATAAAGAGGAGCCCAGCGGAGAGGATTTTATTTGGGCACTCGAAAATTAAACTTTAAAACTATTGAAATAAAGTGCATATGGGCTTTCCAGCGTATCTTGGAGGACGCGCGAGCATTTTTTGTTAGGTTTAAGCATATATGCGCTTTATTTCAATAAGTTTAATGTTGATTTTCGAGTGCCTTAATAAAACCCTCTCCGCTACGCTCCTCTCTGTCTGCAGTCGCCCTATCACATCACATAGCCGTTAACTTCGCATACCGCCTATGAAGCTGAGTAACATTGTACAACAATTATTGCAGGGAAACAAGTTTTGTTTTCGATCTGAATAATCACTGTTTAATATTGCACGCAAAATAATGTGCTTACAGGCACATGGAATAGTAAAGAGACCGTGAGGTGTTCAAAGTATAATTAAAAAATTTAAGTCTTGTTTTCCTTAAAAAAGTTTAAACTTTTATCTTTATTATCTCCGTAAAAAGGAGGCTGCAAGGTGGTTTTACACATTGTACGAAGTCTTGGGGGGGTGAGGGGGGGTGTTGAAATACACAATAATAATAACTTCAAAGTCCACATGATTAAAACTAAACCTGTACAGGTAATGGATGTTGACCCGGAAGCCTTGATCAAGTGTACAACAATAACGCCTGGCGGTGTTGCCAGTAGCACGCCCACAGATAAGGTAAAAACAAAACCCAATTATAATTGATTCCATTTAAAACAATTCTGAATAACAATTTACTATTTTTTACTGTCGTTTGCAGGTTCATGTAAATCAGCAAGAAGAAATAGCAGGTAAATGTAAAAAAAAAATTATATACGTTTTTTAATACTTTTTATTTAATTAAAGAAAATATGAATCATTGTGTGAAGAATGATATGAAAGAAAAGGGAGTTAGTGATAGAATGACGGTTGACAGGACGGCATGGAAGAAGTAAACGTGTTGCGCTGATCCCAAGTAACATGAGATAAGAGAAGGAAGATGATGATGACTATTTTATTTACGTTGTTTGTTGTGGTACACCTCTGCCTAACCCTTCGGGAATACAGGCGTGATGGTATTTTAATTGTTTATAATAGTTTCAGTACCGAAAGAAGAACCAGTACAAATCCAGATAGACGAACAATCACAATTAACTATTGTAAGTACTTTTTCTACTGCAAATTACAAAACTTGAAAAATTTCAACAGTAAAGCATATATTGTCTTATTTTCACAGAAATCAGCCCAAAACAAAATGCTCGCAGATTTACTAAAGAAACCGAACCCTCCACTGCAACTCGTGCAAATGGGTCCCCAGATCAACGCCCCTACCATCCAAATCACAGAAACGGGTCAAATCGTTCAGGTCAAGTCTGATCCAACACCGGTCATTCAAATAAACGCTGACTCAGGCCTAGTATCACAAGGAAATCAATATTTTCAAATAAAGAACGAACAGGGACAGCTAATTCAAATAAAGAACGAGCAAGGTCAAATCATTCAGTTGAAGAGTGACCAATTACAAGCGCCGATTCTTCAGTACAAGAATGAACAAGGTCAATTGGTTCAGGTGAAGACTGATAGTCAAATTCAGATGAAAACTGAGAAGGATGTCGTTGAAACTGTGGTTACTGATCATTCCTATACAGAACCGCCTACTAAGAAAGTTAAGGTTGAGGAAAAGGTAAGTTTTTTTGTCAAAACATTTCCTAATTTTTAAGATTATGCGACGTTTTCACTAAGACTCCGCTGCTAGTCTGTCCTTCAGGCTCGTCAGTTTGCTGTATTTTTTGGACCCGTACCGCAGCTAACAAAAATGCTGATAATCTTAAAACGGCTGAACCAATTTTGATAAAACATATCCAAGAACCATCGCCAGGAAACTTGCTTTCACATTAAAAAAAAACCGCATTCAAATTGTTCACCCGTTGAAGAGCTACGGTGCCACAGACACACAGACACGTCAAACTATTAACACCCCTCTATATGAGTCGGAGGTTAAAAATCTATCTGCTTCGTTTTTAGCCCGCGGCCCCGCAAGAAAGCGTATCGAAAACAGCAGCGAATCTCTACGCAGCGCTCGCAGCCTCAGCATTGGAAGATGAAGAGGATTTGGTAAATATAAAATACTTATTTAAACAACGGTGTTCTAACACCCATATTGCCCTTTGCATCTCTGACTAGCTTCTGCCCTCGACTTCGGGCGCGTAGAAGTCAAATCTATACTTATATCATAAAGCTGAAGAGTTTGTTTGTTTGGTTGAACACGCTAATCTCAGGAACTACTGGTTTGAATTGAAAAAGTATTGTGTAAGTGTTTGTGTTGGATAGTCCATTTATTGAGGAAGGCTATATAACATCACGCTACGACCAACAGGTGCGAAGCAGTAACCAATGACGTAATAAAAATGTGACACTGCAATAGTGTAGCCATCTATCAGTGAAAGAATTATTGTAATTTGATGAGGGCTTCCAAAGATTATCTCTTACAACTAGTAATATTAGTAAAGGTGTATTATACTAATTCTAAGGGCAGTCTAACAATAATTAGATTTAGGTATACGCAGTATTATACTAGGGCATCTAATAATCTCACGAGACTGATTTAACAGCTTATGGGTCCAACTTGAAAATAGTATGCTTTATGTATATGTGCCGTAAGCACATTTTTATGTTTGACGTATGAAACTGTCTAGTTAGTCTTCTGAGTTTAAAACAAATCACTTATTTTTAACGATTACAATGGTGTGGTATTTCGAAACTTAATTTCCTTAAAATAATTAACAAAAATATGGAAAAGTTCCGAAAGAAATTACTTTTATATTTTGTCCAAGTTTTCAATATAATAACTTGGATTTTACCAACTTATAAAAAACAAAAGATTAAATTCTCTAAATAACGCCCTCTTTATTTCATGTCTGTCAATTCTGGCGTAACTTAGCGCCCTCACGGATTACTATTGGGCGCTCTGCGAGCTAAGGTCTTGATACTAACAATATTTAATTATTACTATGTATATAATATGCCGCAGATTAATTATTTGTAAGTAGTAGAGATTTACAGATTCCGTCACTAGGTACCACAAAACAAACAATGTACAGAAGGTTAGCTTATACAAGTCTGCTACAGCCGTACAAAATGCAGTTGGCGTTCTCGTCTAACTTCATTACGAAACCTAGTCATTAATATACCTAGGGCCAGTGCCTGACTGGGCTGCGGAATTGGTTCGAAAGAGTCATCGCGGCCCTGAAACGCAAAACGCAAAGGGCATTAGGAGGAACTCGGATGGGTTTTAGTCAGTAAGAGTCTGACTCTCCCTTCCGCTCCGCCCAGAGCGGAAGAAGTCATTTGAAGATTTCCCATCCTTTAAAAAATATAGTCATTAATAAACTCTGTTTTTTTTTTAATTGTTTATGTTTGACAGTATTTCAGAATACATCGTGTCCAAAAAATAAGAATCGCTCTGTTGCGTTGCTATAGGCAGTGTCGGGCTATATCATTATATGCGTGCGGGGTCATTGCCCCGCCTACCTAAACCCAGCGGCAAGATGGCTAGATAGAATTCGTTATTGACTTACTAAAAAGCCTATGTATTTTAAAGTATAGTTAGTTGCCCGGTGAACTGTGGGTTCACATTGGTATACCTCTGCCTAACCCTTCGGCAAAAGAAGGGGCCACTGAGGGCCGATGCCTGCGGGTTGTTCGTAAGAGATACCGCGCCCCCGGAACGCAAAGGGCACAAGAAGGAACATGGGTGGGTTTTAGTCAGTAAAACATCGACACTCCCTCCCGCCCCGCCCGGGGCGGGAGAAGTTATTTGATGGTTTCCCACCCCCCCAAAAAAAAAAACCCTTCGGGAAATACAGGGGTATGGTATGGTTAGTTGCCCCCTTGAATTTGACGAGGATGCCAAACTGCAGCTAACAACGAGCGGAAATGCTCGCTCTCATAAAAGCGCTTTAACGCTTTACTTGCAAGTGCACCTGCTACTAAAATTCGTTTGAGAAAGTCGTACGCATAGTAGCCGCCACGAGTCGTGAGCACAAACGCTAAGTTAATGTTTGGTTATTTGGGTTCTTTTTTAGGTTTTTAGGGGCGCCGACGCTGCACGCGATTGGTCCCAAAAATTAACTTGACATTTATGTTCACAATTCGTGGCGGCTACTATACCCGTCCAAATGTGCGCACGCGCCTGTTTTCGCTCGTTGTTTACCTTTCTATTTTTTGTATTGTTAGCCACTTACTGTCTGTAGTCTGCATTCAACTTCAGTATAATCTAGTAGTAGTAGTGCTTGTAGGTACTATTTATAATGGAGCATTTCTAGGGCACTGTACTATACTTATTTCTACCGCTATTATGTCTATATTAATAATCTCATATTGTCAATCAAAATTAGCATTAGCCCCTTTAATTTAGGGTTGATTTTTCAATAGTCAAATGTTATCATAGATCTAAAGAATAAATATGAAAGTTCAAAAACTGTCAGACCGCCATTTTGATTCGTCGGTTAAAAGCTTTTTGACAATTCAAAAATTGGCCCTTTATTAAAGGTTAAGAAGTCATTTATTCTCTATTGCTTATGTTCCTAAATTACAGTTGTAGATTGTAGGACTATTAGTAGCAATTTTAATTAATGTAGATCAAATATTAATGTATTTTGTTGTAACCAGTTGCCACCGAAGCAAGAGCCAGTTGATATGGTTCAACCATCGGTTTTGATGGCAGCTGGCGAAAATCCCGTCATCATACAAGAGCCTATTCTACAGGTAAGATCTTAAAATTAGTAAAAATTATTATTTCTAAACGCGACTGCTACGCTAGAGGTCTTGGGTTCGATTCCCAGGTCGAGCAAAAAGTGTTATTGGGTTTTTCTGTGAAATTCTCTTTAGTAGCTCTGAGTTAGGATTTGCACCCGGTTAATGGCAATAGGCTCGCCCCCTATTATATGGGACCTAAACATACCGGCGAACTGTGGGTGTACATTGGTACATCTCTGCCTAACCCTTAGAAGAATACAGGCGTGATGGTATGTTATGTAGTATGATACATATTTGCGATGCATTGCATCTTAAGACTTTAATTTTATCAATCCATATTCTTTACTTATTCAATCGAAATAAGGTAAATATTTCAATACTCGGAGACTGATCTCGGAGTATCGCAGCGGATTTTCGATTTTCAATCGAAACAACTGAATAATAGAGTTTTATTTTCACTTAATTGTAATATCAATTAGTAATACGAACTAAATTTGTGCCAATAGGTACAACAACCAACCTTGTCGGTGCAACAGCCAACAATGCAAGTGCAACAGCCGACGCTGCAGGTGCAACAGCCTACGCTACAAGTTCAGGCGCCTACGATGCAGGTAATGCTATTGTCTACAACCTAACTACTTTATCTGGGAGTTAGTGTAACACATCGTGCTTTAGAAAGAGACACACAGCCATAATAGAGAGAGATGACGCTCTAAAAAGCTGAACATTTCCTAAAAATGCTTGTCATGTATTAATGGCCCCATACTTTACATTGTTATTTCAACAACTTCCTGACTGCTGAGTGTGGAGTGCACAGCTCGATACCCCAAAGTTTGGTTGGTGTAGTTCCTAAAGTTTTTCCATCAGAAGTTTCTCAGTAGCTGGCCGGAGCTTGGAAGTTGATAGTGTGACACCCTCATACCTCAGAAAGCACGTAAAGCTGATGGTCCCGTGCCTGATCTCTTCCGGAACATGTCGGATTGCCGTCTCATCGAACTATGAATGAGGGAAGAGAGAAGTGCACCTGTGTTTGCGCACACACTCGTGCACTATTTAGTCTCCATTGAGATTGAAAACCGTGTCCGAAATTCGGTCGGAATAATAAATAAAAATGTGTTTTTCTTCTGCCTTGTTAGCCTAGTGGTCCTAAGCGTGGCTGCTACGCTAGAGGTCTTGGGTTCAAATCTCAGGTCGAGCAAAAAGTGTTATTGGGGTTTTCTATGAAATTCTCATTAGCAGCTCGGAGTTAGGATTTATGACAGGTTAATAGCAATAGGCTCGCTCCCTATTATATGGGACGTAAATATACCGGCGAACTGTGGCTGTTCATTGGTACACCATGGCCTAATCCTTCGGGGAATACAAGCGTATTGGTATGTGATGGTATGTATTTTTCTTGTTTGGTTCTGCAGCAGACACTTCAAATGCAACCGCCAATGCTGCAAGTGCAACCCATGGATGTCCAGAACATCATAGCTTCACAAGCCGGACAGCTTATCCTACAAGGTAAACCATCTTTATTTTTCTTCTTCAAATAATATGCAAGCAATAAGCAAATGTTCAATACTAGCTTTTGCCCGTGATTTAGTCCACGTGGAATAGTTACTTTGGGCAGCCTTTTTATTTTAAAGATACGAATTTCTCAAAGACGCTTGAACCAATGTTTATTTAATTTTCATCAAGTCGCTCCATAAAAAAAACATCCGCTCAGTAGCGGCTCGGAGTTAGGATTTGTGCGGATTTGTGATTAATGGCAATTGGCTCGCCCCCTATTACATGGGACCTAAGACATACCGGCGAACTGTGGGTGTACATTGTTACACCTCTACCTCTGGTTCACCTTCGGGTAATACAGGCGTAATGATAATAATATGCATGTATATTGATATGTCTAATGTTTTGTTCGCAGAGAAAACTATATCTACTCAACCCACTCAGTTCATGCAGCAACCGATGCAGATCATAGCCACACCGAGCAATGCTCAAGGTACTTGTCGTTTAGAATCTCCTTTGTGATCTATACAAATAAATATTAATTCAAATGTCTGTTTGTATTGCCAAAAAGTTTTTTACTAATTACATATTACGAGTGTTTAAACAGTAGGTACTGATATAAAAAAAATCATTTTTAAAATGTTTTGTCTGTCCGTTTATTCAGACTAGTGTCCTTGACGGGACTTTCACTGTCAGATAACTGATGTTATAAGGTGTAACTTAGGCTTCCTTTTTTCTTAGGAATATTCCTAAATAGGAAGCCGCGTTTAAAAAAAATCATTTTACCTTGAGTCAAAATAAGATAATAATCTTATTTTGCTAATGGCGACTTCATAATTTGGTTCATGATTGGAAGGTTGTTTCAAAATTTTACAAAAAATAATTCAAACAAAAATATTTAACCCGTGTTTGACGTTTTTAAATGGAAGTAATTATATGCTTTTTTATTACAGGTGGTATAAGTTACATAGCTCAGAATATACCAGGGAACATGATGCAGAAAACTATCATAATAGTCCAAGGCCCGACAGGCGGGGGACCGCTTACTTTAACGGTAAGGGCTAGTATACCTTATAGTAGACATCTACTATCCGACTAACTGCCTCGTTAGCCTAGTGGTCCTAAGCGCGACTGCAACGCTAGTGGTCTTGGGTTCGATTCCCACGTCGAGCAAAAAGTGTTATTGGGTTTTTCTATGAACTTCTCAGTAGCAGCTCGGAATTAGGATGTGTGCCCGGTTAGTGGCAATAGGCTCACCCCCTATTACATGGGACCTAAACATACCGGCGAACTGTGGGTGTACATTGTTACACCTCTGCCTAACCCTTCGGGGAATACAGGCGTGATGGTATGTATGTATGTAGACATCTACTAAAAAAATTAAAGGAATCTTTATGAAAAGGAAAATGTCGGGTGGAAGGGATCATCGTAACGAGAACTTTTACCATGCAGTCTGTACATGCCCCGTTGGTCTCGTGGTGTTGAAGGTTGGGCCAGAAGGTTGTTGGATTTTTCCATGAAGAATTTCTCAGTAGCAGTATGGAGTTTGGAAGTTGGTGGTGTGACACCCCCATGCCTCGGAATGCACGTAAAGGTGCTCCTCGTTAGTCCTGCTCCTGATCCCGGTAGTGTCCGATTGCCGTCCCATCGAACTTTGAGATATAGGGAAGAGGGAGTGCACTTGTGTTTGCGCACACTCTTGTGCATTATAATATCTGCTGCGTACTGGGTAAACAAAGTAGGAAATCGGTCTGGAAAACACATGATTCTGGACCCTCCAGGATTGAAACAATTCCTCAAAAAAAAACAAAAAACAACTGTTCCATAACAAAGTGCACAGTCAAAATGTATGAAACACCCGTTTTTTATTAATAATCGACGTAACATGTGAATACATGATAAAAGATTTCGTTACAACGGACTTTCCACCTTGTACACTCTGTGATTTAATCTCTATGTATGGTTGCTTGCATCTAGCGTTGTTTATACGTTCGACGAACGCCTACGTTAGATGTGATGCTATGGGAAGCCACAATTGACGTGCTAATATTCGTTGAAAAGAAAAAATATTGTATTAAAGGCTCTGGCGAGATTTTAACTACTTAACTGTAATCAAACGAAAACGGTTTTAAAACTTAAGTGTTATGACGAAAAGGTGAACAACCCAGGCGGCCTGGACGAGGCGACGCTTAACAGCCTTATTACGCAGGCAACAGAGGCGATAACCCAACAGCAAATTATACAGGTTACACTCAAATCAAGTAGCTAACATCACAGTTTATATCTTGCTCCATACAGTCGGTCTACGCAAAGGGAGGAAGCGTTGAGTACTCATATCCCAAGTTATATTACTGTTACTTGGGATAATTCATTCAGGGTGTCACTTTTGAATAACGTGGTCTGTTTGACAGTTTCAAATTAGAATTATACTAGACGCCAAGATTCATGGCAGCCGCTGTCATAAACGTGTGAAAAGGAGGGCAAAAGAGTTTTTTGTCGTCTCACTCACACGTTTTGAAACTGCGTCATCTGCGAAGTTTGGAGTTGAGTATGAAGCGGCTATGAACGGCTGTATGGAGCAGATTTTAAGAATACTGTGCTAATAATCTTCGCTTCAACTCATACTAATAGTTCCGGATAATTCCTAATAGAAACTTTTGGGTTCTCATAATAATAATAATAATGATCATTTTCCTTTATGTTCTGCTTCTTTGTGTCTAACAAACATCTACAGGTGAAGTGGGTATTCTCGTTTTTATAGGTTCTTGATACTTTTATTTTTGTATCATATTTTCTTGTCTGAATATGATGTGTTCATTCAAATGGCAATTTTAACAGGATCTTGGCGGCCTTTATTAGTGTAGCTTTTCTTTGCGTCAGCAATAAAGGCTGCCATCAATAATGGTTTTTACTTCTAAACGTTGTTATTATATTGAGATATAAAAATGAGTAAATCTAACAAATTCTTTGAAAACAAAATTATATGGGTATTGCACGTTTTTTATTATTATTTTGCGTGTACATTGGCCTCATCAAATCATAATAATTATAATAATCGTCGCTTTACTAACTTATGGGTTACAAAATTTTATAAATGTTATTTTTTTTTTGTATATTAATGGCGATGACGTACTAAAATTCTTCATAAAATTTTGGTAAGTTAATTTATATTTATGAGTGAGTATTGCGATTTTAATACATGAGATACACACTAATAAAGGCCCCGGTATAATTCGCAAGAAGAAAAATAAGAATTAAGCTGTACTCGCTCATAAATATGATGAAAACTGTGCACGATACTGAAATAAAATTTATAATAATATATGTTATTGGTGTAAATGCACTTCGCGCGTTTTGTGAAAGATCCATTGTGTAAAAGTCTATGCAAATGGTCGTTACGTACCATTCATTAATATAATAATATGTTTCGAAGGACCCGCAGTGCACAAACACCTCGAACTTTTATCAATTCTTCTAGATCGGCACATAGAAAAAGTAGAATAAGGACGAATTTGATCTTTACCTTGTTGAAATAAAGTTGGTTATCGCAGAACACGGGTGTGATACAGTCGACTCAAAGAGTGTTGAGTCAGCCCACATTAGTGAGTACTTCGCAGGCCATCACGTTGATGAAGAATGCCCTCGCTCAGGTTCCATGCACAGAATATTTTAGCCTCTAGCTTTTGGGACAGGTTTTGGGTTCGTGTGTCGGTTTGTAAGTGAATGCGAGGGTTTTAAATATTTTTAAACCCATTTCTATTTTTTTTTATAAAATTTTATGGCATGAATTTTTTTATGTATTTCTTAGCAACTGAACCAAGTTTGGAAATCCGGCAATTTTTATAGAGATGCTAAGTCAGCCACACTCAAAGTGTGCTCCGCGGAGCCCTAGGGCTCCACAAAGCCTTCACGAAAATACTAGTCATCATAAAAAGAATCGATATGTGACCAACTATCTTCTGTTAACAAACAAATGATGATTAAAAGTAAAAAGCAATTTCATACTTCCCATCACATGCAAATATCAATTGTCAAGTAATATGATTATTAATATAAAATACACATAGAACCATTTTTGATTATTTTAGGGCTCCGTAAAACATTTTGTTGACCATAAGGGTTCCGACACCAAAAAAGTTTGAGAAACGCTGTGCTAAGTTGTAGTCAAATATGCTACGCACTGTAATAAAAAAATACTTAAAAATACTTTGCACAAAAGCAAAAGTGATTTTGTATTGACTAATCATGAACATTGATTTGTATTTTAAAAATAGAAGAGGCCGGTTTTCAAGTCTAAGAGTCAGCCCAAACAGCGCCAATATGTTCAAAAAGTTTTCATTGAAAATGAACCTAAATACAACAGGAGTTAGAGTTGGCAATTGTTCAATATTGAACTTTATTTCTGTTCTATTTTAGTTCTTCATTCTGTTTCAGAATTCTTTTATGCGCAACTAGGGAGTATGTTTACCTAAAAACCTGTCCTTAGTAGGTTGTTGTAAATTGTCAATGTGCATGAGTACTTTGAGTATCATTTATCATACTTAGTCATTTCCAGTACTTATTGTATTGTAGAGTAAATCTCATATATTATTATTATAATTGCAGAAATATTTTGTACCGAGTATATTTCCTTCAATTTTTTAAAATTTTCTTTGCCAGGCATGATGTGCTGTTTAATTTTAGACTCTGTAGCTTTAGATTGGAAGTTCAAAACTCATAAAATATTTATATTATTTACGTCATTTTAAAACCAGAGGGAAATCAGACATTCTGGTTGCTTGGTTATTGGACTGTGTTTATTTATTTAAAAGGTTTTTTGTTTTTGTATGCGGGCTATTTTTCTGTATGCTTTTGTTATGCGTAACTATTTTGTAATTTACTAGACACGTGATTAGCGAATGTTAATGTTTACATCTTAAGCAAACTTGAAATAATGTATGTCTACAAATAACGTCAAGTCAAATAATTTATTTCAATTAGGCTATTAAAAGACACTTTTGAACGTCAAATACGAGAAAAATAAGGAATTGAATCTAGTTGCCCCCTCCAAAAGGTAGGTTCGTATAGAGAAGAATGGGCAAGAAACTCCATGCAGACTCTTTTGAAATAAAATAAAATGTGTTACTTGAGGTCGGCGCGCACATTTTCTTGTTCCATTCCAAAATTAATGTTTTACAATATTTGTATACAGAACCATACAGAATTACAAGTAAATGCAGTGTACAGTGTATAAAAAAACGTATTGTAGGTAATGACAATATTTGCTAAATAGCTATATTTTTTTGTTCAAGTTTGCTTCAGAATAAAAAACCGTGTTTTGCTAGGAGCAAGCATGTTCTGTTATGTATTTCATTGGTACCTTATATCCTATTTTTCATCAAATGTCATACAGTACATATAGTTGTTTGTGTAGTGTTATTTTTATTAATGTTTAATATTTTAAATTTATATGTTCTTACGTAGCTTATCGATGTATTTTATTTCGGAATAAATAATAAAAATACTACTAATTATATCGATTGAAAATTCCTCAGAACGCCCCACAAATAACGCCAAGCCAGCAACCGATAATAACCAATCAACCGCAGCCACATAAAGCTCAGATCATCAACCAGCAGCAACCTCAACAGATTATGGTCACTCAGAAACAACCACCCGCTCTTATTAGTACGTCGAACAGCAGTCAGATTGTGACCAGTAATGCGCAGCTAATACAAGGTAAGTCACGTAGAATCTTGGAGAAGATTGGTGCAGTTGCTAAGTGATTGGCTCCTGTGCTGCATGTCGCAGGTTCGTTCCTAAGCGGAGCAAATATTTGTATAACCTACAGATAGTTGTTCCAATTCTGGTTTTTTGTGTATGTGAGTTTATATGTTTGTAAACGCGTGGACTGACGACCTGGGAAAGGTCGCGGGAAATCACTGGATGCGCTCAGCGCAGGGCCGGTCATTGTGGCTATCTTTAGTGGAGGCCTGTGTCCAGCAGTGGACGTCACTCGGCTGATAAGACGATGATTATATTGTAACGCACCCACGTTATAGGAGAAATTCCTGGTGCGTCGCAACGTATTTTTTTTAAAGAAAGACGTATTTACGTAATTCTAAACTTCAGAGTTTCATGCAATCTCCTTTCTTTCAAGGCAACCAACAACTCCTCCAAGGTAACCAGCAGATAATAACCGTATCGAACAACCAGCCGATCATAATGAACGCGCCAATGAAAAGCAACGTGCATAGGGTAGTGCAGCAACCACAAAGGAGCCCAGTGGTCACAAGTGTGCAGAGCAACCAGGTTTCAGTTGTTAGTGAGGCGAAAACCAGCGTCATTCAGAGTTGTGCGGTAAGTGTATTTTGTTACCAATCATAAACACCCGTTGGCCTTGTGGTCATATGCCCGATTGCCATGCGTGAGATTCCGGATCGATACCCAGGACGGGCTAAAAGTTTTATTGTGTTTTTTCCATTAGGAATTTCTCAATAGCAGTGTGGTGTAAAGCCGTTAAAATCTGTTCTGTTTTTCATAATTTTTAGACCTGTATTAATGTTTCGAATGAT
Organism: Caradrina kadenii; assembly: GCA_947462355.1. NCBI lineage: Eukaryota > Metazoa > Arthropoda > Insecta > Lepidoptera > Noctuidae > Caradrina > Caradrina kadenii. Next base: position 8,313,955 of record OX381691.1, read on the forward strand.
TTTAATGAATGACAGCCGCGTATTGATCAACATACAAAGTAAAAAAGGGCTGCAATTTTTAAGAAAATCATTAGGAAATTTTAATTTCGGTTTAAAGAATTTATTTCTCATAAGAACATACGGTCCGCTTATAATGAGATACAAAGTAATAAACATGATAATACAATACAAAATAAAATTTCCTTCAGAGTATCAGCAGTTATAATATACATACATAATTCTTTAGCCTATGTTTAAATTTCGCGAGTTGCATAGTATTAATTACCTTTTAACATGTTATCATGTTTACAGAAGGCCGGCACACAACCGGTGATAAGGCAAGTGATCACTCGCCAACCCGTGATGGTGGGTAACACCAAGATCGGTGATAAAGAACTAGTGGTCAACCAGCCTATTGCCGAGGTAATCATTAAATCTAAGGTCCTCTTATGTACTTTTTTTATACTACACTAGCGAACTATCCGCGACTTCGTTCGCGTGTTTTTCACCTGCGTTAAGTTACGTCTTTGGTTACTGCTCCGCTCCCGTGTGTCACAGCGTGATGTTATATAGCCTATGCAAATCAGGGATAATGTAGCATTCTAATGGTGGAATTTTTTTGAAATCGGGCCAGTAGTTTTTGAGTTTATTCGTTACATACAAACAAATCTTTCCTCTTTATAATCTATACTAATATTATAAAGCTGGAGAGTTTGTTTGTTTGGTTGAACGCGCTAATCTCAGGAACTACTGGTTTGAATTGAACAATACTTTTGTGTTGGTTAGCTCATTTATCGAGGAAGGCTTTAGGCTTTATAACATCACGCTACGACTCTCGGGAGAGGAGCAGTAACCAAAGGCGTAACTTAACGCGGGTGAAAAACACGCGAACGAAGTCGCTGGCAAAAGCTAGTATTAGTATAGATGGCGGTTTAATAAATATAGACCTGTTTGCGCCAGGCAGGATCATCTTTTATCTTTAGTTGTTTTTTGAATCAGTTGCTAACACGGTCCCATTATGCATGAAATTTTGTAATTTAATCTCCTGCAACTACTAACCCTGATTGAGTTTAGTTTTTGGTGAAACAATGCAAACAATTTTAGCACCTGAGCTTATTTATGACTTCGAGTTTCATAATTTTAATTTTAAAACACTGACTACTGACCAACACGAACACGTTATTCCTTAATGCGGATGATCCGCGCTCTCGATCCGCGTGACTAAATAAATCTTACAAAAGACATGTTGAACTTTTTTTGTTATACAGCAAAAGCCGCCTACCCCAAAGCCGTCAGCGACTCCACCACCCCTCGCGCCTACGCCACAACCGATACAATCCATCAGTTTAGTGGACGAGACGCCCTGGATATGTCACTGGAGAGGGTGTGGCAAGTGAGTAACCATCTTACCTTGATGAAAAGACTTTATTCTCATGTTAGCTTGTTACAAGCAACAACTGAATATTGGGTAGCAGACATCATCAAACAATTGATATAAATACTTTTTTTTGAGTTGTCAAAACGCAGTTCCTCCAAAGAGCTTGTATGGCTTAGTAAATTGTGACGTCATTTATTTGCCAACTCAATTATTTATTTCAACTAATAATCAATTTTTAAACAATCGGCTAATAATTAATTTTTAAATAATCAACTAATAATTAATTTTTAAATAGTCAACTAATAATTCATTTTTAAAAAATCAACAAAGAAATTGTGACTTGGAATTATCTAATGGTGTTTAGTATCCAATCATTCAGGATCTTGAGGTGACCCTTAGAGTTTATCTGTCTGTTTACAATTTGTTTACCTTTAAGACAATAATTTAATAAAAGATTGCCCAATAAGTCTTTAATTTTTTTTTTATAAAAATAACTTATTATTGTTTTTGTTATTAACTAATAAGTAAAATTGCAGTCTTCGTTTAACATTACAGTCATCAGTGTTCAGACCAGACGAATTCGGTTTGGAGTGTCTTATCAATATTTGTAATTCGTTGCTAGATCGTTTACCAACGCCGCCGACGTGTTCACGCACGCGGCCCGCACGCACTGCCCGCCGAGCGCGGGCGGGGAGGCGCCGTGCATGTGGCTGGACTGCGACCGCGTGCCCAGGAAGACCTTCGCGCTACTCAACCATCTCACCGACAAGCATTGTACAGCACATGTGAGTAAATTGAACACTGGACAGTGGGTTGAATCATTTGGTTCCTTTCGTGATGGTTGCGCTAAGTAATGCTGACCCACGCGTCATGTTCGTGAACGGGCGCTGTCAGTTGAGATTGGTCATCTCTTGACTGCCATGGCTTGAGTACTTTTTTTTTTATTGTTTACTTTCATTGTTTTCATATAGAAGCAACAATAATATTGTAACCAAAATTTTGTAAAAACCAATTTGAAAAGAGTGTCCATGGAGTTTCTTGCTCGTTCTTCTCCATAGAGATTTACGTTTTGGAACGAGCTTCAACTTTTTGTATGGGTAACTTCTTGACAATCCAAAAGTGCCTGTAAATGGTCTAATTGAAATAAATATTTTGACTTTGACTTTGAACGAGTCTTGTATTCTGTCAGTGCATAAAAAATATTATTCTGCGGCCCGTATGTAAGGTCAACAACTCTCATAAAAAAGAAGAAAAACAAAGAACTACAAATAATAATAATAAATAAATGTTCATTTTCTCTCAAAATTAACATCGATCGACCAAAATTAAACACGGAAAATAATAATTACAATATTACCATGTTAAAAAAAAAAAACAAATATCGATTTTCGATACCGGGTAACCAATGTGCTTTTTTCAGTTCATATGTAATTTCTAAATGCATCTTGGACTTTACTGAAACCGGTGAAGGAAAACATCGTAAGAAATCTTGGTTTAAAATCGCAAATCCGCCTTGAGCGTAGTGATCACTGCTCCTCGTGCCTACTCTATGTGAGAAGAAGCTTTTGTCCTGCGGTGGGACAATAATAGGCTGGTATTATTATTAGGAGTCTAAAACTGTCTTGTATTCCCACTGAATTTCACGTCTTAAAACTAAATATATGTTCAATATTTTGGAAGATTTTATTTTAAGAAAAATATGTAATTACCAATCTCATTCAGGCATTAAAAACTATCTACAACTCGCGGCGTCACGCGGCCGTGGAAGGGGCGGACGGTAAGCCGGTGACTCTCGGGTACCCACCCAACGCTGCGCTCGCTGCCCTCAACAAACATGCTGCCGACATGTTCAACCCCAGGGAGCTAATGGTAAGGATACACTTTATTTTATATAACACAGAACAAAGCCAACGATAGTCATCTGAAACAGAGCCACAAAAAGCTCGAGCGTATTTAATTTATTAATTGAAAATGAACTTAAATGCTACAGGAATAGAGTTGGAAATTATGTGCAAGATATAATTTTGCAGTATCTTTATTATCTTGTATGAAATTATGTAATTTTCAACTTTATTTCTATTGGTTTTTAGTTTATTATCGGACAGCGCAGACGGAGCAGCAATATCTGCTCTGTCTGTCTGTCGTGAGGCCTCCTAGCCAAGGATAAATCTGAGCGATAAATTACGATACTTTCGTAATATGATGTAATATGCAAATGGTACAAGGCGCGACCGCGATGTTGGGCCGATCAACGGAATGCGCGTGCGCCGATCCGCCACGTTTATCTGCTCAGATTTGTTCGTACGCTTACAATAAGTGATTTACTGATTTAAAAAAAGTTGCGTTCATGATTCAATAACATTTATGACGTCATAATATAAGTTTTTTTTGACAATAACTGAAATGTTATGAGGGAAAGAGCTTATCATAGTCATTAAACTCATTCTCATTTTACTTATATCTGTGGTAAACCATGGTTTTGCTTATGTACGACAACAAATGTGCAGTCAAAAAACTAAAAAACAACAACTCTACAAGATTTTGTGAATCTTGTCAAAACCCAACAGAGGATAATAATGTAAGATTTCTACAATTAGGTTGTAGACGCCATTAACCAATAATTACGAGAGACAAATTCTCTAAAAAAACGCTTTATCTTTGAAACCAATATTAATTTTCAATTAACTGTAAAATTCGATTTTTAGTTGCTTTAAAATCAATAAATAGTCAATTGAGCTGGCAAATAAGTGACGTCACTATTTTGCTATCAAAGTCGCGTTTTGACAGATCGTAAAAAGTATGTCAATTTATTATTGGTGTCTGCAATTCAATTGAATAATAAGTCACTTACTTCTAAGGAGGACTATTATGAAGATTAACTAAATGTTTTATCAAACAACTTAGGCTTGCTTTTCAACTAGTCATGTACTCGTAGACCCCCAATTTGATGTCCCTTTATGGCATAGTCACATCCACTAATAGTGTCACGCAGCGTGTGACGTCACTAACGTGTCTATGTGTTTGTGCACGTGCAGCACAGGGCCGAACTCAGTCGCACGCCGGAACAATTGGTGAGATTCACACCTAAGGCGTTGTCCTAATAAAAGGAGATAACACGACCATCGCCCGATCACACGATCTTGACGATTTAATTTTTAAATGGCCGTGTGGTGTCAGACACATATGTATCGATGTTCTAAATTGCGCGCGAATACGAATTAAAATTAGTTATTCGGAATCTGAGGCTAAGCGCAAGCGCACGTAGTCAACATAACATCTTAAATTGAAAATACCCGTTTCGTAGATATTTATTTTGTTTATACGAGTTTGTATACCAATGGTACATATCAATGGTTGATTTAAATTTAAATCAATCATTGATATTTACAAACTCGTTCGCTTTACATATAAAATCGAACCAAAATGCATTATCTGAGCCGTATTTATAATTCGGAAATTGACTTAAATCGAATGCTTTTACGTCAGCGCGCTCGGGTTGAGCCTACTGTTCAGTATATTTAAACTAACTATTTGAACGAGTATGGTCACGTAATCTCAATTTATTAGGACGACGGCTAACACCTGTGTTTATTGTAGCTTGTGTGTATGTCTGTGTGTGCGTTATTTTTGTATTGTCTATGATTTTGTCGTTGTTTTCATTTTTAACGTTTTTTTTTAATTCTCACAATCTGTCTCATAGACCAGGGGTTCCCAATCATATTTATACTGCGACTCGCTTCATATAGTTGTAATTTTTTTGATACACTCTTTTAAATAAACTTATTAGTGTGTTGCTCTAGCAGATATTAAGATTACTTTATTTATTTATTATTATTGTATTACTACAATCAAAGAGAAGAATATCGCGCTGATAACTCTGTGATATCCGCGCCCAAGGCGTGGCGACCCATAGTATGGTAACCCCTGTTACAGACACTAGTTAGCAAATTAAATTGCACTATTCTTTTTTTAAATTATTCGATGCATGATTTTTTTTTATAGCAAGCACCGTTGATTTTTTTTCAGAGTTCACGTATAATCTTTGTTCGTAAACTTTTGTTTTGTTGTGTATCCTTTGTTGTATATGTCCTAGTGTTTGTTGCAAACATAATGCATGTCACTTGCCCACGTATGCTACGCTTTGATGCCAATAGAAACTCACATTATAAATAACAGTTTCATAAGTGCATTTACAAAAAATGGTACAGGTCGACTATGTAGCTTTCAAAACCGTGGGAGAGTGAGACGGCGATATATGAAACATGAATGCATTAGAGGATATTGTCGACAGTGCAATATACACAAATGTAGACTAGTCATATTTAGGACAATAAATAATTAAACTCGATTAAGTTTTGTAGACAGATAAGCCAAATACAAACCACATACCATCAAACCATCACGCCTATATTCCCCGAAGGGTTAGGCAGAGGTGTAACAATGTGCACCCACATTTCGCCAGTATGTTTAGGTCCCATGTAACAGGGGGCGAGCCTATTGCCAATAACCGGGCACAAATTCATACTCCGAGCTGCTACTGAGAAGTTCATAGAAAAACCCAATAACACTTTTTGCTCGACCTGGGAATCGAACCCAAGACCTCTAGCGTAGCAGTCGCGCTTAGGACCACAGGCAGTCACAAACCAGCAGTTTTTTTCAAACCTTTAAAAAAATATATAAAAAATAGTGCTCCGCTCATAGCGGGATTCAAAGTGCGGAACCTCCTTACTTGGCGTGGCTTGTCCAAGACTTCCATCTGCATTTGACTCTTGACCCAGTAGTAGAACGATAGATTTAGTTTATTCCTTATGATTAGTCAGTTTCCCATCAACTTTTAATTGAAAGTGAGACGTAACTCAAATAGTAACGGAAAATACAAGTTTTTGAGTTACCTTGTAACAATATTTACGTACATATATCTTCATCGAATTTAATTGGGTAGATGACACCATTAAACACACGACATTAGACGACACGGTTGGCGCAGTGGCCGAGCGATCGACTGCTGTGCTGCGTGGGTTCGATTCCCGCACAGAACAAATATTTTTATGACCTGCAGATAGTTGTTCCGGGTCTGGCTGTTTGTGTATGTGAGTTTATATGTTTGTAAGCGCCCACGACACAGAAGAAATTCCTAGTGTGGGGCAAAGTATTATTATTAAATAAAAATAAAGTTTTATTATTAAATAAATAAATAAACAATAATTCCAAGGCACACAAAAAACGGTTTATTTTAGTCCTGAAAACCCGATGAATTTTAAAATAATTATTATATTAGATTTTTAGTTGCTTCGAAATCAATAAATAGTTAGTGAATTGAGGCGACAAAAAAGTCATGGTTCAGTATTGTCACACAAAATCTATGGGAGCATCGCGTTTTGACAGCTCATAAAAAGTACCTCAATTGATTAGTGGTGTCATCTACCCAATTACTTACTAAAACTTACTTACTTACTTGACTAAAATATGACTAAAGTACATTTTGCATGGAGCGCGCTGTCAGTACATTTCTCTTAAAAGAGAGAATTTTTTTTGAAAGCCAGCTAAATAGTCTGCCTGTACTACATTTAGATAATGAATTATTCGATTGATTATAACGTTATACGATTGACAGGATGAGAACGAGGGGCCGGTAACGAAAAGTATACGGCTGACAGCAGCCCTTATCTTGAGAAATATTGTCATATATTCCAATACTGGACGGAGGTAAGAAATACACAAATACATACAAACGTACGATCACGCCTGTATTCCTCGAAGGGTTAGGCAGAGGTGTACCAATGTGCACCCATAGTCAGTAATAGGGGGCGAGCCTATTGCCATTGCCATAATATAAACCGAGCACAAATCCTAACTCCGAGCTGCCACTGAAGATTACATAGAAGAACCCAATAACCCTTTGCTCAACCTAGGAATTGAACCTAAGACCTCTAGCGTAGCAGTGGCGCTTAGGACCACTAGGCCAACGAGGCAGTTACGGGCAAATGCTAATGTTACATTTTCTATATGTACTTTCTAAGTTTATCTTAAAAAAGAAAGGGGAAAGAAAACATCGTGAAGGCACCTGGACTTGTTATAAATATGAGTCTGAAATCTTCAATCCGCCTTGAGCAAGTGTGGCGGTCATTGCTCGTGCCTTCTTTGTATGAGAAGAAGCGTTTGCCCTGCAGTGGGACTGTACTAGGCTAATATCAGCCTAATTTTTATTTGTAACTTCTATTTATTGAAATTTTCTTCCAGAATATACAAAAATAATAAAAAAATAAAGAAAACTTAACACTTGATATGGTGCTTTAATAGTTTAAATTATGTTTCCACTACAGACAACTCCGATCCTACGAGGCACACCTAGCAACAATCGCTTTAAGCAGCGTGGAAGCTTCCCGAACAATCGCACAAGTTTTATACGACATGAACAATATATGAGAATCACTCAATGGGCATGCGGCCCAAGACTAGCTATTACAGCACATACCGCCACTGTAAATAGTTAGACAGAGATAGCAATTAGATTTTCTCTTTCCTACATAGCCAAAAGATCGAGTGTCCATTGTCATTGGTTAATCTGAGTCTGTAACGTCATTTTTAACCAATCACAAGACACGGCTGTAAGGAGAAAAATCTGTTTTGATTCTGTCCAAAATAGTTAGTGGGGACTTAAAAAAAGTGATAATTATTAAAAAGTGAAATGCTTCTTGACAATGACTAAAGTTGTGATTGAAATTAAAAATTAACTAGTTTTGTATGTTATTAGTTAAGTGCATTTAACCTACTGTAAAAATACGAGGTGCAATTATTAGTGCCGGTCTGCTGCGGTGCTGGGGTGCAGGTGGAAGACTGAACACGGACGGTTCTCTTAACCCGAATGCGCGACCCAAAGGGTATTTATCAGCCCATGTATGTATGCAGGTGTGTTCGTTTGTAGCACTAGAGACCAAACATGATGATTTGATTACGTCAATCGATTTGTTTTAATCTTGCGAGACTAAACATATGACAGTAATTGGGTATATTGACACCACTAACCAATAATTCCAACACGTAACTCAAAAACCACCCAATAACTGTGTTAATAGATTTTAAGTTGCTTTGAAATCAATACCTAGTTAGCCAATTAAATTGGCGAAATAATGACGTCACATTTTAGTGTTGTCATACACATAATGGATCAATATTATCTCGCAAGATTTAGATGTTTTTAGTTGTACATTGGCGGAATTCGAAAGGACGACACTTTCCTATTTGTCAAGATAGAAGTGTGACGTTAGGAGTTTTTTTGTGGTTTGATTGTCGAATTAGGTTAGCCTGTAAAGACAATTTTTAACATGTATTTAAATAAATAAATAATCTAAGGGAAAATCGCGTTTTGACAGCTCATAAAAAGTACGTCTGTTGATTTGTGATGTGAAGTACCCAATTGGGTAGATGACACCGTGGTAGATTTCGTATGACAATACTAAACGATGACGTCACTTTTTTGTCACTTAAATTAAATTTCATAGTTATTTAAAAAATCATCGAGTTTTCAGGGCTAAAATAAACAGTTTTTTTTGTGAAGGTATAGTGTTGAAGTTATTGTTCAATGGTGTCATCTACCCAATTGTACAACAGTATAGTCGTGACGCTCAACGGGTGGTCAACAGACGTCACGTGTCAACTATATGAACTAAGACAACCGTCCTGTTGCAGTCCGCCTCCTGCATCATCTACTTAGCCTTTTCCTAACTATGTTGGGGTCGGCTTCCAGTCAGACCGGATGCAGCTGACTATCAGTGTTTTACATAGAGCGACTGCCTATCTGACCTCCACAACCCAGTTACTGGGCAACACGATACCTCTTGGTAAGACTGGTTGTCAGAATTTCTGACTTCTGACTATCCGTAACGACTGTCAAAGATCTACGAATGACAGCCGGGACCAAAGGCTTTACGTGCTTTCCGAGGCACGGGGGTGTCACACCACCAACTTCCAAACTCCGCCACCTGCACAAACATAAATTGAAAGAACCCCTAAGGTCGAATTACGTTGATCTATGAACCGATTTTGATTGTTTTGTTTGAAAGGTGAATTAGTCTTGAGTGTTCTTAGCTTTGTTTGATGAAAATCGGTTCAGCTGTTTCAAAGTTATCAGCTCTTTTGTTAGCCCCGGTAGAGATATTTATTCTTCTGTCGGAGGTTACTTAAAATATTTAATTTTGTGCTTTTAATAGGTCAGGTGCTTATTCATAAAACACCAAAACAATGTAAAATACCCTCTAGTGACGATCTGAATTAAAATACATAACTTTAATTAAAACTAATTACAATAAGAACGAAATGTGTGCAAATTAGCGTTTCACTAATATTTAGAATTAATTTAATACTAATTATGACAGTTTTTAAGGATAGGATACTGAAGACAATGGGTGTCGAGAGATATTGTTTTAGAACATTTATTATGTAACGTAGTTAAATAATAATAATTGTATCGTTTGATAAAACTTTGTAAAAGTAAAAGGCGCTTTAATAATAATTTTGTAAAATACAATTTATGACACGATGGTTCGCTATTAGCCGGGCTAACATGCGCACACGCAGCTTAATTTTTTCTTATCACACCCGCTGCGCAAATTAGTCTGGAAAAACAATAAGAATACGCATTTAAATTTGCAACGTAATTTAACTTACGATAACGTCATGGTATGGACGATAAATGAACATCGCTTCCACACAATCGCGCCTATATTACTGCAGTGTCGTATCTGCTTATCATGAGCCGTTATCGCCCGTACAGAAACCCCTATTGTCATGATAAAAAGTTCCTTAGATTGGCATAAGCCACTAGTGTGTAAAAAGCCATTTGTTTATAATATGTACCAATAATTAATATACCAAAAACCTAGATGAACACAGTTCCTTAAATATTACAATAAAATGTCTTAGAATGTAAATAAATTTCGACCTTATGCCCTCTAGATAAAGCCCTTTTTTCCTTTCTTAGATTGTGTGCTTAGTTTTACAGGATGTTCTGAAATTCAGATTATGTCTTGGTTTTTAGTATATTAATGGTACCGATATAACTCGCATTATTATCATAAGTAACGTAAGATTTGTACTACAAATTAATTAAATAATACACAGTAAATAAAAGGTTGCTAAGTACTTATGAATATGAATGATCACTCATTTGTTGCAAAACCAAGCATTGTTTTAATTAACGATTATTTGCGTTCCAGTTCCGGAATAAATAAATATGGATTTAATAGCCTGTTTCTTTCTGGAATGTCAAAATTTAAGTAATAAAGGTCAATACTTTGATATTAAAAAAAGGAAACAATTATAATATATCAAGAAGGCAATTGATAATAAATTACCAATTTGCAATAGTTTAAAATATCTCGAAATTCTGTCGAAGTATCGTTTTAGGTCTAAGAAGGTTAACAAAATTGTTATAGATACTGTCAATCTGGGTGGAATGGGAAAATAGGGGTGAATCGGAACAAGATTTTAAAAAGGATTTTAAATTTGGAATACCTAATATAGTTTGGTTGCCAAAAAGGACACAAAATTAGTAATTGTAACACAGTATAATAAAATGACTGCTTTTTTTGCCAACAAACTATATTATATTGACGCTGAAATCCCTTGTTTAAGCTTTATTCTGATTAACCACATGCATTGCTATTCACCCCGTTTTACAATAACTTTTTATTAATAATAAGCTAAGGTTTCCTAGAAACCGTTGTAGTACTTGTACTTATTGTAAAAATATCTCAAGTGTACATTACTCTTTAGATTTATTATAAGTATCTTCATAGTTTAAAACTAGGTTAAAAGTGAATGACAAGTATTATTTTTGCAAGTCTGCGGGAATGGCTAAAAATAATTTAATTTTAACAATGTGAGACTGTAACAATGAGGACAGTGAATCGATGTAAATGCAACGGAAAATAAATAATTTTTAGACAAATTTGTTATCTGATTTTTATGACCTCAAATGTGTGAACACAACAGTGTCTAAACAGAAAATATAGTCATTTTTAGACCTTTTCATTATAAAGGTAACATAAATAAAGCAAATGATATATCTTTTATTCTATGTTTATCTTCTAAGGAATTGTGTTCAGGGGAAGCTGCACAGTGCACATTTACATACTTTCTATCCATAATTAGCATTCATGCATGTAACTGTACCATTAGCAAAAGTTTTGTGGGTTAATAATATCATCATCTACTTAGCCTGCTCCCAACTATGTCGGGGTCGGCTTCCAGTCTAACCCGATACAGCTGAGTACCAGTGTTTTACAAGGAGCGACTGCCTGTCTGACCTCCACAACCCAGTTAATGGGCAACACGAACCTCTTGGTTAGACTGGTTGTCAGACTTTCTGGCTTTTGACTATCCGTAACGACTCTCAAAATATCTACGAATGACCAGCCGGGACCAACGGCTTTACATGCTTTCCGAGACACGGGGGTGTCACCACCAACTTCCAAACTCCGGGCTGCTACTGAGCAAATCCTAATGGAAAAACCCAATAACACTTTTTGCACTTTTTGTGGGTTAATAATACTGGCCTATTATTGTCCCACTGTAGGGCAAAGGCCTATTCTCATACTGAGCAGGCATGAGCATTGATCACCGCACTTATGCTTGCTCAAGGCTGATTAGTGATTGTTATTGCACGAGTTGTGTGACTACATACATACGAGTTGGTTCAGCATTACTTGGGTGACTACTAATATGAAAGGATATACAGAGCTTGTCTAGACAAGAGTTGTATGATTATAAAGTACACTTAGGGCTGCCATCGGTCCAGGATTCCCTAGATTTCTTCTTAGGTGAGAAGGGCATCTAAGTGATATAGGGGTCAACTGGAAGGCCTTTTGAAAGTGTGTAACTTTGTGCCACACTAAGCAATCAATTGAAATAAAATACTGATTTCTATAATTTTTTTATTTGTATTGTACAAATATTTTCCTCAGAGGCATCAAACCGAAATTTAAAATTCAACCATAAGTCCAGGGTTTTTGTCCAAAATCAGCAATTTAGGAGACCTAATGCCAGCGCAAAGTACACTCCTGTTTAAATGAATGTACACAACTCACCTGCGTATTTCCTTTTAGAAATCCATTTGATTCATCGCCAATAGTGATTGCTATGTTGAACATATGCTCATTTCCACACCACCCTAGAGGTAGAGCATAAGGTGCGTTTTTTTTATAGTGGTGTCCCCTGTAGGCCTAATCCACTCACAAGTCATCATTACTTTACCTGACATGGTGGCATTGAACCATCCATAACGGGATGACTAAATCGTGAAGCACTACTTCTGGTGCAGTAGAAGTAATTTGGAGTAGCCCTAACATTTCCCTACACTTAATACTAGTATTGATTTAAGCAGAATGTTGATTCTGCTTGGCATGCATTACAAAAGCCCAGGCTTACAACTACGTCCATAAGACTACACACGGACCAAAGACAATAAATCTCCGACACGGACCTTGTTGATGCGAGAAAAGTCGGCCATTTTTATGTTAGAATCACTTCATATCATAGATTAGCTTTCAAATTGATTTTAATCTCAATTTCAAGTGAAATTAAGCGCGCTGGACGATTGGAATGCATAGAATTTATAAACGTAGAGAACAAAGCTAAACTGCAACGTGTCAGTTACGCTTCGTTCTAGTAGACCTGGATTATACCTTATACCCTTATCTGGGCATTTAAGTCTAGTCCTCATCCCATCTTTGCTTATATGGTCCCCCAGAATCAGCGGCACGCTCTAGGTAGCCGCGCCTCTTAGATTTGTCTCAACGGGGTTTTCTAGAAACTTCGATTGCGTTCCTTCCATTGTTTCTTGATAACCTTGAAAGTCAAAAGGTTATTATATTGAATATTAGGTACCTAATTAAGTAACACGAAATTGCAATTTTACTGATTACGAATAGCTTACCAAGTCTTCATTTTTCGACAGATTTTATTATGGACACCACGACGAGCAGCCGCCGTACGTAACATGAGTGAAAATAAAATGGCTTAACGATGACGTTCATAACGGATGACGACTCGACCGAACTACGACGTAACGAAGAAACTGAAAAAACTTACGAAGAGGATGACAATGACAAACAAAATTGACAAATGACAGAAGAGAAGAAAGTGTTCCACGTTCGAAAATTCAATTCTAATTCTATTAGTGCTGAGGCTTATGGTAAAATACAAAAAAAAATATCGACTATATCCTGCTTTAGACATTTTCAATGTATGTTAATAAATTTAACCGACAAAGCAGCTTTTATATAATAATACGTCATGTACATTTATATAGAATGATATTTTAAGTGCAAGTTAGTTGCGGAAGAACACAGTTATAAATACTTTTTATTTTTAATCCAATAGAGTAATTCACTATCTATTACTAATTTTGATTGTACTTTGTTCTGTTTGGTTTGACGACTCAAACTTCAAACGCAATATTCTAAAATTGGGCTTCATCCAAGAACCGATCTGCTAAAAAAATTAAAATAATCCGACAATTGGAAGAACAATAATATAAGATCCAGTATTAAAAGAATTTATATGATTTGGCTGCTCTTTTCCACACCACCCTGGAGGTAAAGCATTTAGTAGGTGCGTTTTTTTTATAGTGGTTTCCCCAGTAGGCCTAATCCACTTTATATTTTATAATCCTATCGTAGCTAACAAAATAGCGGATAACTTTGAAACCGCTGATCCGATTTCAATCAAATATACCTAAGAAGTCGAGAGTGTTCAATTTCACTATTTTTCAAACAAAAAAACAAAATAAAAATCGGTTCACGCGTTCGGGAGCGACGATGCCTCAGACAGACACACACACAGACACGTCAAACTTATAACACTTCGTCGTTTTTGCGTCTCAGGTCATTGCCAGTTTATCTGATCTGTTAATAATACTTCAACTATACCTATATTACAATGGCCTATAAATACAGGGAGAATCCTACTAATATGATAATATTATTATTCTTTCATCATCGATCCAATTGAAATTATTTAACGTAGATTCCTTATTATCATGCACATTACAGCGCAATCTACTAAAAGCAACAATTATGTACACCTACTTTCAAAAATTGAAACTAAGTATACATAATTAATATAAGTACTACGTTTAACTTCGACCAGCAATTTATATTTCTATATATTTCTGTTCGAAGTTTGGATGCATTAAAACTAAACTACCTTAGATGGATGCGATGCAACATTAATCAAGAAAAGATACGACTCTAAAAATACACATAACATTTTCAGAAATTGCAACATTTATTAAAGCACATTAAAATAAAACTTATGTCAGGTTGCATCATGTTCTATGCATTAAAATAAAAAGCAAGTGAACGAATACGAGATTGAGCCTAATAAACCATATAAGCAGTAATTTTATAACTCACAATACTTACCTGTTGTTGAACTGTGCTATTCATACTTACCTGCTTACCCCCTTACATACAGTATTATGGGTAAGTAATGCGTAACGAGAGACATAAGTCAACTCATGTTCTAGTTCTTTGTTCACTTCATGAAGAAGTTTAAGTTGCACGTTAATTTATCTGGAAAATCATTTTCTTATTTAGTTTTGGAATAATAGCCAATTAATCATCAAGATTGTACTCGTATTTTTTGAAAACGATTTGGCAGAAGAGACAGTCCTCTGTTAACAAAATGGTGATTACCACGTTCCACAATGAAAAGTTATTATAAAATACATACACGCATAAACTCACGCCTATTGCCCATGGGGGTCGGCAGAAACCACATTTTTATAAAATGGACTAAGTAAAATCCACAAAAGGTGTTTAAAAAAAAAGTATTGTTGGATTGTGACTTCAGTCGCTTAAAAGCACGCCTAAACCCCCGAATAATTTCACACGATGTATCTTCCATTGTCTCCTATCGACCAAATATAGGCATAGTTATGTTATACCTACTCTTTAAATATACCAATCATGAGGTACGTACCTGATAAGGTAATTAGAAAGTTAATTCTTCATTTTCTTTCATCGTTAATTTGGTGACCACCATCAGCGGAATCTTAGGAGACAATTTGTGACCATATTGATTAAGGTCACAAATTATCTGTCTACCGAGTCGATAAGCTGAAAGAACTAATACTACTGTACTGATACAAAATTTATAGCTTTTTT
The DNA here is from genome assembly GCA_947462355.1 of Caradrina kadenii. NCBI lineage: Eukaryota > Metazoa > Arthropoda > Insecta > Lepidoptera > Noctuidae > Caradrina > Caradrina kadenii. The sequence continues at coordinate 8,329,480 of OX381691.1, forward strand.
AATATTATCAGTAAAAGGTAACAACACTTACATATTTCCATTTTTGGACTATTTGCAAGTATAAGCGATCTCGGTGGCTCGACGGCAATGTGATTGCAATTATGCAAGTATATGTATATATGGGCGGTTACCTGCAAATCAATATATTTACGCAGCCGCCGTTGCAAAGTTAGTGTTGCATTTTATGGCGTTGGAAATCATCTATCGACTGATTTATGATCCGATAAGAAATGTTAACATAGAGGCGGCGGCGTGCCACCATCAAATTATCTAATCTATCATCTGATATCAATATGATCTCGAGATTTCTAATAATGTTTAATGACAATAATTTACTAAATATATTATCTTAAACACTTAATTTCTACGTAAGGAGTTTACGCGTACCATCTAAAAAAGAGGAGCAATTTGTCAAAAATTAAAAAGAATCGAATAAATTTCACGTGCTGCCATAACGGATTCCTCATTTAGATAATATGTTTACTATGTATCTATTTCTATTTGTTTGAAAATGAATGTATTGCAGTCTGCAGTAACTCCAATTACTTCGAGCAGTCGCAGTTCCCGTGTAAGCAGGTTCAACGATGTACTATAATTATTAAGTTGTAATTAGTAGTTTGCTGATGCTGTATTCAATTAATTAAATTGTCTTTCAAGTCCAATAAATTAAGGTTAGCTGTATTACGTAAACACGAGCATTTAAACGTGTTTCGTGTTGTGTGTGTGACAATTATACTTATTAAAATAAAATTAAAACAAAGTAATAGGAATCAATTTATTTAAATAAAATCATTTACAATATTTTGATCTCAATTTTGTGAATTTATCGATAAAAGTTAAAAAGTCGATAACGCACTAGTCTGGGTTGCAATCATTTGAAACAAGAGCAACGTCAAAACATTATTTTGTAACTGGCTGTCCAAAGTAAAATGTGTAGTGTTTTTCAGCGCAACATAATATGATTAATAAAATTTAGTAATTTTTGTATTATTATTGTATTTGGAGTGCCTCTAAAGTTTTTTTTTATAGTGCAACTTTGATTTTGTCCTTCAGAACATCGCGTTAGTAAAGCAACGAAGGGTTTCTAATTCAGACTATACATCAGAGATGGCGTTGTTTTTAATTAAGAAGCGAAATTAATGTTAGTTTATTGTCGCTTTTTTGCTGGAACGTAATAAATATATTTCGTTTGGATAGGATTTAATAAAATTGCGACTGATGTTCAAAAGTGCTTCTAATGGTCTAATTGAAATAAATAATTAGACTTTAACTTTTGGCGAAGAAATGCAACTCACAACTACTACAATTTTAATTTTTACATTCATTATGGATTATATTAATCTAAGATACTAAAGACTAATATTATAAGTAATAATAATATTACTAATATTATAAGCTAAAGAGTTTCTTTGTTTGAACGCGCTTATCTCAGGAACTACTGGTTTGAATTGAAAAAATATTTATGTGGTGTTTTGTTCATTAATCGAGGAAGGCTATAGGCTTTATAACATCACGCTACGGCACATGGGAGAGGAGCAGTAACCGAAGACGTAACTTAACGAGTTTGAAAAAAACTGTAGCTAGTAATAATTTAAATATTAATTTTTCTATAAACACATCAAATTATAAAGTGAAATTTTGATGCGTCAAGCGCCCAGCATTTCTCATTTGAAACCCTGATATTAAAATGAAGATATCAAATTCCCGTAGTGGCTTTCTACTAGCCAGCTAGCTCGATTGCTAGGGTTGTCACTTTTTATTAGAAATGTAAGTAAGAAGCTCTTATTGCTTAATTTGTAGTACTTTGTACCTACCTATTGGAACACTTACAGTGCATTTTAGGGTTCCGACTTCTGCAAAATTTCTACTAAAAAGTAAGTAATAAACGACATATTTTATGTGTTATAATTTTATAATAATTCACAAGCCCTTAAAACGTACATTAGATTAAACAAATCCGCAGCTGTCCACACGACTTTAAATCTAGCCAGGTAGATCATACAAATGAAATATGACTACCTATTATTTCAAAAAACCAGAAACCATAATCTCAAGTTCGATAAAATAAAGTATGCAAAACAATTTAATATTGCTTTTAAATTTGAAAGAGACAGTTGACATTTAGTAAAGGAAGTTAACTCTTGAGGCAGCCCTAGGGATTAAGAGTGAGAGAGAACACATTTAAAAGGCATCGCTTAGTCGGCAAGAATTGCAGACGTTGCATATCAGATGCACCTTCCGTAGCTGCATCATACCACAGAATAGTGTTAACATGAAGTGCCAGTAACAAATACGCGTCTTTTTTTTTTCGGATGGGAAATCATCAAATGACTCGGCCTGGGCAGGGCGAGAGGGAGTGTCAGACTTTTACTGACTAAAACTCATCCATGTTCCTTGTGCGCGGTATCTCTTTCGAACAACCCGTGGCCCCGGCGAGCATCCGCCGTGACTGGCCCCTCCGATTTGTTGTCATCTCTTTGGAGCGTGCGTGAAACACGAACGCGCCGTCGACACAGCCAGTCGTTATGCAACGTACGGATGGTGAGCTACCCATTGCTCACCGTCCCGTCAAGGCCCGCGTTTACTGTGTTCCCGACGCCCGGAGCGTATCTCGCGGAGGCTGGGACGGAAGGCTATCTGCCACAACCGTCCCGCCACCTCCTTCTCTAGCATAACTGCGTCACAGAAGGAGGTGACTGCTTGCTATTCCCTCTCCCTCCGGACCATGGCCTATACCAGGGTCGGACGTGAGAGTTCGCCGCCGCCGAAATAAATACATGTTACTGTTGCGTTATTTAAATAAACGGTGACGGGTACTTTGAGTCTGTATTTCAAGATACAAAAATTACCATTACCAGCTACTGTCAGCCTGCATCTTCCCACTGCTGGGCAAAAGCCTCTCTAATGACTTCCACAAATCGCTATTAATTTTGTTGAGTTCCTGTCGCCAGTATTGACTATTAAATAGAATAAAAATTATTTTGTTAAAATGTTTATCTTTCTTATTTAGTCCAGTTTGAGCAAGTAACTTAATGAGTACAAATTTCAGACATAAGTGTTCAGATATACGAATAATATTTAACTTTTGTGGTTCATTAGGTAAGCAGATTAGTAGACGGTTGTCAATACAGTGAGTAACGCGGTGCCTAGAAAAACACCTTAACATTCCATTAGTTTGCTTCTCCTTGTACTTCGTAGTTTCAAGTGAGCGGATTATAGTCTGTGGCCACAGTTTCTATTAAACTATTTAAATTCACCTATCTATTTCTGGATATCGAGCGAGATGTTTCGCTTGCAATTTGTAGCTTGAAATGTGTTAAGCTCATGTTTTCTTGCATCTAATGAACTGATTATATATTTTATGACCATTTTATTCCTACGTCAACGCCTTACACTATAAAGTTGTGTCTACTCATGTTTTACAAATAAAATATCTTTTAACTTTTACCTTTTTAGATAACGATTACATTTTTGAACGTTATAAAAAAGAAAACAGCTGTTCCATACATCGTGTCGTGTGTGTTTCAATTTTGTATGGAATTGCTGTTTCTTTAAATAGCGATCGAATTCCTGTGCCTCAGAAAGCACATAAAACCGTTGGTCACGGTTGTCATTCGTAGATGGGAAGTCTGAAAACCAGGCTTACAAAGAAGTATCGCGTTGCCCAGTTACTGGATTGTGGAGGTCAGATTGGCAGTCGTTCCATGTAAAACACTGGTATTTAGCTGCTTCCGGTTAGACTGGAAGCCGACCCCAACATAGTTATAATAAGGCTGGGCAAAATATGTATAAAAAATTTGCTGTTCCATACATTGCAACCGTGTAGGTGTCCCATTTCTGTATGGACTGTGAACTGTTTTCTTTTTAAAACAAAAAAAAATTACTGGCCTTGAATCAGGAACAGAATCTACAACACATTTAATAAGCAAACTACCCATATAAAAAGTGATCCTCCACAATTATTTACAGTACTCTCATATCGATGTGGAGTACATTTTGACCCAATTCGGAGCTCGGGCAAGCGAAGGGAACTCGAACGTTTTAGCTGAAGAAATATTGACACAACACCCGCGGAGCGGCCGAGAGGGGAAGGTGTGAAGATACTGAGAGGATGGCATTAACTCAAGCCGATATTGTGGTGTAAGTATAATACATTTTATTTTAGCTAAAAAATTTGGAGATTTTGAAAATATATTAATTTTCTTTGAGGATTGTGGCTTCGCCTTATGTTTTTGGATTGCAATATTTTTTTGTTTTATATATGTCGGATTTTTTTATTTTGGGGGTTGGGAAATCATCAAATAACTTCTCCCGCCCTGGGCGGGGCGGGAGGGAGTGTCAGACTTTTACTGACTAAAACCCACCTATGAAGGAACATAGGCTTGTGCCCTTTGCGTTCCGGGGGAACAACCCGCAGCATATATGTCGGATGTGGTAACGTGGGCGAAGTATTTAGTCTTCACTCCGGGTAACTCGGACAAGCAAAAAAGGTATTGGTTGGTTAGCTAGCTCAGCATAGCTATACACAATTTAGAAATGCCTCTCTCAGAATGAACCGGGACGTTCTTGTTCATAAGCCCGCCAAGTTGTAGTACCGCCTTCTCAGTATTTTCACAGCTCTCTATCCAACGCCAATCCATAGACGGCATACAACTTCACTGTATCAGTTCCACTTTTAAATAACAGATGGCGTTGTAGCGAAAAGGTGTCATTCTCCGACAATTATGTCGGAGAATGACACCAAAAAAATCAGCCGGTATATGTAAATATATGTATTAAATATGATATATAAGCACAATTTTTTGCGTGTGTTGCCTTGCGCCTCTGAAGTCTTTTCAAGCAAAATGTTGGTTCTTTGTAGATTATTTCTTAGTTTAAAGGACAGGTATCAATAACGTCATCTATCACGTAGTGTAGTCATGAGCTGCAGTGGCGCTATCACATACATCGCCTTTTAAAGACATAGACATACATACATAAACTCACGCCTTTTTCCATGGGGGCAGGCAGAAACCACAGAACGCCACCTGCTACGATCCTTACATATTTCGTTCACCTCGTCCACGTTCATACATCTGGTCGTACAAGCACGCCGGTTACGAGTACTGCGCATCCGAACTTTCTAAAGAACCTCACCCATAAGGTCAGAGCAAGTCTTTCTGGGGCGTCCCCTCAAGGCGTTACCATTCACATCTGCCGTATAAATCCCTTTTGTTAGTCGCCTTTCACTCATCCTCTCAACATGACCGAACCATCTAAGCATACTCTTTTCAACCTTCTGTATTCTGTATTCCCCGAAAGGTTCGGTAGAGGTGTACTAATGTACAGCCACAGTTCGCCGGTATGTTTAGGTCCTATGTAATAAGGGGCGAGCCTATTGCCATTAACTGGGCACAGATCCCTACTCCGAGCTGCTTCTCAGAATTTCTTAGAAAAACCCAATAACACCTTTTGCTCGACTTGGGAATCGAACCCAAGACCTCTAACGTAGCAGTCGCGCTTAGGGCCACTAGGCTACCGAGGCAGTTTTGTTTTTATCTGTACAAATTTTATAATTATAGAAGAATGATTTTTTTGTTTGTTTGTTTGTATCGAATAGGCAGCAAAACTGCAGGACCGATTTTAACAATTTTTTCACCAATAGATAGCTACATTATTTTTGAGTAACATAGGTTATATAACATGACGCTACGACCCACGGGAGCGGAGCAGTAACCAAAGACGTAACTGAACGCGGGTGAAATAAGCCTCGCGGACGATGTCGCGGGCCGTTGGCTAGTACTATGTATGTTGAGATTAAATAATCTATGCTACTACTACATTTTAGGAGTAACGATAGATCATTCAACCCTATGCTTGTTTGGGCAGCTCACCCCAAACTCATTTCATCTAATCCACCGAGGAAGATTTATACATAATAGAGTTTGCAGTTCGATTTGTGTGTTATTAACCTCCAACTGCGCGGTACTGGACAAAGTCTCAGTGTCCCAGTGTTTCCAACTTCAATCAATAGTTACCGACGTATAATGTTATTTCATTGCCGTATTTGGCCTGTCACGTCTTCTTTATGTGGCGAGTTCCAGTCCCAGATTTCTCTAGGGACGGGACAAGCCCGCATTGCGTGGCTCGCCCAGTCCATTCATAATGATGAGCCAGTACACGAGTTAAATTTTCAAGGCCAATGTGATTTACTGGTAAGTACCATTTTCTCGTTATTGGTCAGACTAAACTAGGTTTTGCCCGCGACTTTGTCGATTATCGCGGATGAAGACAACAAGAAAAAAAAGTAATCTTTGTCCGTTCTTGGGGTTCAAACTCTCCTTTTCATTATATCAGCCACAGGACGTCCACTGCTGGACATAGGCCTTCTCCATAGATTTCCAAAACGACTGGTTGGAAGTGGCTTGCATCCAGCGTCACAGTTACAAACCGGTTACTAACTTCAGAAATCGCATAACCATTGAAAATATTACATAACATAACATCACGCCTGTATTTCAAACTTGCAACAGGTTTATTGCATTAGTATTCGTTAGCCTTGTTGTGCTACGCTAGAGGTCTTGGGTTCGATTCCCAGGTCCAGCTAAGTGTTATTGGGTTATTCTATGAAATTCTCAGTAGCAGCTCGGAGTTAGGATTTGTGCCCGGTTAATGGCAATAGGCTGGCCCCCTATTACATGGGACCTAAACATACTGGCGAACCGTGAGTGTATATTGGTACAGCTCTGTCTAACCTTTCGGGGAATACAGGCATGTATGTGTGGTATGTATGTATTTTTGTCATTAATTACCAAACAACCTATTTACCTACGTGTACACTGCCATCAATCGATTAGCTGCTAGACACACTGCGTTAGTAAATATATATTCTCATATTACATCATTTATATCCATTCGCTAAGTAATTGGGTTATTCATGACCTCGATACGTTCACGAAGCGACAATTGAAACAGATGATAAGAATGATTTGTAGCTTTGTTTTACATACGTATACTAATTAGGTAATTAGGTACTTGAATCCACCAATCAATTGACATACATTTTTATGAGCTGTCAAAACGCGATTCCCCTATCGATTTGAACTGTACCGTAAATGGGATGAATGGGGATGCAGGGGTGAAATATAACAAAAAAAAGTTTCCAAAAAGGAGTCCAATGTTTTTACTTAATTATAATTTTGTCATTTAGTTGCCCTTCTTGGCAACAAGCTATATTATGTCAACGTTTAATTCCCTTTGAAAGTTTTATCCCGATTCGCCCCTGTAACCGTACACAATACACACCTCATTTTAACGATAACGTCATTTATTCCTCAATTTAATTGACTGACTATTTATTGATTTAAAAGCAACTAAAATCAATATAAAATAAAGTATAAGTTTATTATCCATTGTTACATAAGTTCCTTATAATTAGGTTGGCATACAGTTTAAGAAAAACGGTAACAATTAGCGGTAGGTACGCATTTCTAGTAAAAACACAAAATTAAAAAATTTAAGTAACCCCGACAGAAGAAAAAGATCACTGCCGTAGCTAACAAAATAGCTGATAACTTTGAAACCGCTGAACCGATTTCTATCAAACAAAGCTAAGAACACTCCCGACTAATTAAAATTGGTTCACACAAACAAAATCAAAATTGGTTCATGCGTTCGGGAGCTACGATGCCATAGACAGACACAAACACACACACAGACACGTCAAATTTAATAACACCCCGTCGTTTTTGCGTCGGGGGTTTAAAAACAGTGGTCCCCAAAGTAGGCGGAGCCTGCATCTTGGGGACCAGTGAGGTACATGACGATTCTTGCCTCTGGGATAGGTAACTATGTATTTTTTTATTATATTTATAGTTAATTCTAAAATCGGGTATTCCAAGCTAAAATCTTGTGTTTTCTTAAAAAAGTTGTAATTGGTTAAAGGTGTCAATTTGTCAATTTTCATCGCTGGCAGCCTTATTTATTTATTTATTTGGGACAAACAAACAGTAACACATTATATCTGCGCAAATAATATAAATAAAGATATTATATAAATGTGAAACTTACACCGTTATCCACAGCATATACAATTCATAACTAATAACTATACTAATGAACAATCTATGCGAGTAAGACTATAAGACTGTTAAAATAACTTTGATAGCTTAGAATGACATACCTATCGAATCCACGGCATAAGTATAGTACCCTTATTGATTACTATATTTTCGAGCCGTATGGGATGGAAACGCTCGGGCCGTGCGGTCCGTGTGCCCATAGCCTTTTTAAGGATTTATCCAAATAGTTGGTTGACACTTCTCCTGATCTAAAAACTGGGTTTTACCTTGGTTAGAGAATTAGCATTGCCATCCAACGTGGCAATGCCGCCAGTCTTTTGGGCACTTTTCCAGTTGACGGGGATGCGGAGGAAGTTTTTGATGCCATATAGTTTTAATTTATTTTTTGTTAAGATTAGATAATGTTTTTTTTAATGTTGTCTTATTAAGGTTGCAAATATTCAATAATGTTAATCTATAGTTCCATGTATAATTCCATGACAAAGTTGTCGTTATCATACCACACATACCATCACGCCTGTATTCCCCGAAGGGTTAGGCAGAGGTGTAACAATGTACACCCACAGTTCGCCGGTATGTTTAGGTCCCATGTAATAGGGGGCGAGCCTATTGCCATTAACCGGGCACAAATCCAAACTCCGAGCTGCTACTGAGAATTTCATAGAAAAATCCAATAACACTTTTTGCTCGACCCAATACCTCTAGCGTAGCAGTCGCGCTTAAGACCACTAGGCTAACGAGGCAGTTAGTTGTCGTTATGATGTCCCTTTTACCCGTTATGGAATAAAAGAAACGAATCTGTTTAATAAAATCCCTACGTTTCGATTCACATGAGAAAATTCACGTTGGAAAAACTCATCGAATTGAAATGTCAAAACCCATTTTAGTCCAAGCGTCGTAACTTTGCCACGGTGAAGTGCCCGCAAATATTTAACCCTGCACTCACGAATGCAAATTGAATACAGTATCGTGTTACAACTGTTTTTCGATAGCTTGCTATCCATCGTTTTAACGTACACGTCTAACTGACAGTGTGCAGGGCCGGATCTATGTATAGGCTTTTTAAGCTGGAGCCCAGGGCCCCGTGCATATAAAGGGCCCCCGATCTACATTGAAGAAAAAACTAGAGTTTAAAAAATACTCAAGTGTATTTTATTACTACATTCTCAGCTCCATTATGCTCCAGCTCCTTCAGCTTGGGTTTCAATAACCTGCAATTCAAACTCGCCTAAAATGACAAATTTTATTCGCTTGTTTCATTATCAACTATTCTGGTCCTAATTTCCTTTTAATTGGTACCGTAGGAACACATTAATAAAGTTAACAGTATTTTGACAAAAAGCAAATAATTTTATTAAATAGGTAGGGCCCCCAGTAGTGTTAGCCCGAGGCCCTACAGATTTTCAGTCCGGCCCTGGCAGTGTGGCTTTCATCAATTCCAATTTTAGACGTCGAGTTATATAAACGAGCAGTGGAGGGTTAAAATGTTTTCATTCGGGTTATTTGGAGAGCTGAATGTGCCAATGTGTCCTCAAATATGATGTTTAGCAAATATAATGTCATAAGCAGTGTTAGCGGATATTCCAAAATTAGGTTTATTATGTCGCTTTTGTGAATTTGAGTGATATAATTTTTTTAACTAACGGGTGTGAATAGACTCTTAACGAAGCCTAAAGTGACATGTATTCCCGTCATTGCGATCATTACTTTGTTCTGGATCATCCCTGGGAATCTTCTGGTTATGGAATAACGAAGACAAACTTTTTTATAGTTCTGAGGACAGCGACATGCTTCGGCTTACGCTGAAAACCAGCGCCGTGCCGTGGTTTGGTGCCATTATACACGGGCCACGACATCATGCTGAGCGACGGCCAAGTAATTCTGGAATGGACAATATTTATTTAATCTTTTTATTTTTAATTGGTTGTTGTTAACTATTTTGCAAAAACTTTTTATGTTATGTTGCGTTACCTTCGAAGAATAAATAGTTTTTCTTTCTTTATTTTCTTTCCTTTCCAGATCTTTTTTATGAAAACAATTTTAAAATGTTTTAACCAAATTTTAAACACTCCCATGACCTCATGACAAAAAATACACAGTCATATCATGTAATGGCAGGTATCGTGTGGTCCAGCAACCGGGTTGTGGAGGTCAGATAGGCAGTCGCTCCATGTAAAACTCTCATATTCAGCTGCATCCGGACTGGAACCCGACCCCAACATAATTGGTAAAAGGCTAGGCAGAGAGACATAGCGCGTTACCATAAACAAAAACAATTTCCAAGTAATAGTTTTAGCTCATTGTTACTTAGTTTATATAGTAATATTATAAAGCTGAAGAATTTGTTTGTTTGGTTGAACGCGCTAATCTCAGGAACTACTGGTTTGAATTGAAAAAATATTTTCGTGTTGGATAGTTCATTTATCGAGGAAAAGGCTTTAGACTTTATAACATCACGCTACGACACACGGGAGAGGAGCAGTAACCAAAGACGTAACTTAACGCGAGTGAAAAAAACCACGCAAACGGAGTCGCTGGCAGAAGCTAGTGTTGAATTAATTAATTCAATAATGACTTCTCATCTTTAAACAAAAAAAAAATAAACATTTTAAGTAACCCCCGACAGAAGAATAAGAATCCCTACAACACTCTAACACTCCCGACTAATTCACCTTTCAAGGAAAAAACATAATCAAAATCGGCTCATGCGTTCGGGAGCTACGATGCCACAGACACACAGACACGTCAAACTTATAACACCCCGTCGTTTTTGCGTCGGGGTTTAAAAACACGGTTCTACAATCATGTACTGATTCCACGTTAAAAGTTTTCACTACTGTGTCGCTTCCACCCCCTATTATAAGAAGACACACACACCAAGCTAATGCCATTAGAGAGGTAGGTACTATCACACTTTGTAATCGACAAACACGCCGACTTTATCCCGTCTGACAGGACGAGACTATCAATAAATCCGGATCAGGGCGGCGATCCGTGAAACTGCGACCCTTATCAAGTGTAAACTGATACTACGGTGGTACAGTTGACAAAATTATTAGGTATACAGGCAAAATTATTCGTTTTTATTGTATGCATAGTAATGTTATAAGCTGATGACACACTTAAGATAGTGATGTACAAGAATTGTCTGCTCTGCACACTCGGAACATTGTTTAAAAGTAATTGCAAGTAAGCAGCCTGTATACCTAATAGTTTTGTCTTGTCCCTGGTATGGGGCAAGTCCAACCGGGCACAAATTAAGACTCTGGACGTGTACAGACAAAAACCCTATAAATTTTAACAGTCACCTTTGCAACCATATTTGACCTGTTTGGAGGATTTTGATGGCATGCCATTAAATACTTTATTTCCAAAGTTACACTTAGGTCCATGTGAGGAGCTGCGGGCATCAGTTAGTATCTAATAGTTTTGTTGACTGTACCTACTCACGCGGTTTGTAAGCCAGCTTTAGGATATTTGAAGCAATTTAATTTTTGTGTAAACTGAAAACACGTGGCATCCTACTTCCTACTATTCTGCTTCAATCTATACTATTAATATAAAGAGGTGTAGTTTGTGAGTTTGTGAGGTTGTAAGGGCTAATCTCTGGAACTACTGAACCGATTTTGAAAATTCTTTTACCCATAGTAAGCCACGTTATTTGTGAGTGTCATAGGCCATATGTAACGCGCGCCAAAACAATGTGCTTATGCGAGCATGCAATAGTACAGATAGCGTCATCAACTGGTTACACTCTTTACGAAGGAAATTTAATGCTTGAGGTGTAACCATTTGATGGCGCTGTCTGTACAGGGACCCGGCCGGTGGGGTATTGAAAGTTTAGGGATAACATTTGGTTTTCGTAAAAATACATACAAATAACTTGGAACTTGGCCTTTCAATATCTTTCTAACCAGCAGGTTCCAAAGAATGGTTCAGAAGCAAAAAAACAAAAACGCAACTCTCTGTGACTGTTTTCTTACACCCTTTATTGTTGTAGCACGCTACGTGTCTGCTACGCTAGAGGTCTTGGGTTCGATTCCCAGGTCGAGCAAAAAGTGTTATTGGATTTTTCTATGAAATTCTCAGTAGCAGCTCGGAGTTAGGTTTTGTGTCCGGTTAAAGGCAATAGGCTCGCCCCTTATTACATGGGACCTAAATATACCGGCGAACTGTGGGTGTACATTGTTGCACCTCTGCCTAACCCTTCGGGGAATACAGGCGTGATGGTATATACATATATATATTTATTGTTGTAGAAGGATTTGGTAAAGGTCGTGGGAAATCGCTGGATGCGGGCAGTGTAGGACCAGGAATTGTAGCTATATTTAGGGGAGGCCTGTGTTTTCCATCAATGGACGTCGTTCCACTAATATGTTGATGATAAAGATTGTTGTTAAAAAATCTATTCTAATATTATAAAGCTCAAGAGTTTGTTTGTGTGGTTGAACGCGCTAATCTCAGGAACTACTGGTTTAAATTATGTTTGTGCTGGATAGTCCATTTATTTAGGAAGGCTATTGTAGTATGGGTTACGGGTTGTAAATAATGGTCCGTAGGTAATCACTCACTTATGTAGGTAGGTACTGGTTTATTAAGAAGTAGGTATACACGGTTACACATACACACGCCCGTAGAATACAGTTTCATAAAGAAGGAGAAAGTCAGAAACACAAGGAATATATAATTAGTATAGTCACATTAACACTAACATAGTCGAGTCTAGTCTAGGTACACTAAAGTAAACACGCGCGCGAGGGGCCGCGGTACTTAGCACGGCGTGCGTCTATATCAACGGTATCTAGTGTACTGTCCGTTGGTGAGGCGCGCGGGAGTGCGGGGCGCCCGGCTCACGGCGCGCGCGCCGCTTGCCACAGCCTACCGGCCGCCCGGCCGCCACAGCCTACCGATTACTCACGCGTGTGCTTACGCATTTTTATATAGATATTTATTAGTATACATTAAGTATTTTAGTATAGTGTAGTAGTAGTTGTAGTATATGTATAATTATCTAGGATATTAGCATTATTATTTATTTACTGTATTATTTATGTACCTACATTTATATTCGTATGCAATATATTTACATAATTTCCAAAGAACATAGTTATAAACACAAGAGACGCTACACTATATAACATCACGCTACGACCAATACTTGCGGAGCAGTAACCAAAGACGTCACCTAAAGCGGGTGAAAAAACTCCCAATATTCAAAACATACAACAATTTTCTTATCAAAAAAACAAAGAAGAAAATGTGAAAAGCAACATCCATTCAAGTTTGTACCTACATAAGTTGGTTTACAAAACCGTTATTACGTATTGAGATGGAGTGTAGAAAGTTTTGGCATCGTAATCAACTAAAAGCATACTGTTTCAACGTCGCTTGTGTAAATTTTAGGAGGTACGAAGTGTATGAGATGTCTGAGGAAGAAGGATAGTACATACACGAGCATAAACATGTTTGTATATGTTACCGTTAAATTATGGAACACGTTAATATGCGGATTAACTAGGTAATCCGCAAATTATGGGATTTTATCCACCCATGTTCCTTCTTGTGCCCTTTGCGTTCCGGGTGCGCGGTACCTAATAGGGGGCGAGCCTATTGCCATTAACCAGGCACAAATCCTAACTCCGAGCTGCTACTGAGAATTTCATAGAAAAACCCAATAACACTTTTTGGTCGACCTGGGAATCGAACCCAAGACCACTAGCGTTGCAGTCGCGTTTAGAACCACTAGGCTAACGAGGCAGTTACTAGGCTAACGAGGCAGATTATTATGTACATATAAATTGAAAAAGTCACATTGGTCCTTGCCCGGTATCAAAAATCGTCCACGGCGTCCACTGCTGTACATAGACCTCTCGTAAAGATAGCTACAATGACCGGTCCTGCGCTGCCGTATCCAGCGATTTCCCACGACCTTTACCAAGTCGGCCGTCGGTCGTGTGAGGACTTCCCACACTGCACCTTTCGGTACGTGGTCGCCACTCCAGAGCGTTCTGACCTCAACGGCCTTCTGCTCTACGAGCTATGTGCCGTGCCCTGCCCATTGCCACTTGAGTTTCGCAATTTTTAGACCTAAGCCGGTTACCTTAACTACGACATATTATTTCCAAAATGCGTCATAAAACATGAGCAATACAAACAGACAGTGTTGCTGAGACCTCTGCCAACGTGCATAACTTAAATTGTTTGCTCTCCCTATTTGCAAAGCAATTTAAATTTTTACCTTCACGTCTGAGGGAGATTTTCCAGTTGTATTTTTATCCTTGCACAGACTCCCATGGGATGTTTCGTAAAACAGATATGGGAGTTTGGGATTCGCATGCAATGACTGTAATGGGGCAGACGTGGCCAGACGTAGGCAGATTTGAAACGAGGGGAAAGTCAGAAATGTATGAGGATTGAAATAAGATTGCGAATGTTGTTTTTTGGTATTGAAAGTGTTACAAAAATTCTTATTTTAAATCTTTTTGCTTCAAGTTTCAAGGGCAGTGATGGGCTCACTATTTTTGTAAACAAATGTTTGTCAATATTTTTTGTTTTTGGGGTTCTGTTGGACCCTTTTACTAAGACTCCGCGGTCCGTCCGTCCGTCCGCCCGTCTGTCTGTCCGTCTGTCCGTCTGTCAACAGGCTGTATCTCATGAACCGTGATAGTTAGACAGGTGAAATTTTCACAAATGATGTATTTCTATTGTCGCTATAAAAACAAATACTAAAAAAAAAATGATAAAACAAATATTTAAGGGGGGCTCCCATACAGGAGGGTTATGTCGGACTTTTACCGATTAAAACCACACAGTTCCTCCTACTACCATGAGTTCCTTTTACTATCTGCTATTATGCCTATGTCTTATGTGGTAGGTAATGACCGACCATCATTTTCTAGTGCAAGAGAGAGAGACAGAGATTAACATGACCGATAGTGCTATCTCTTGTTCGCAACAGAATTAGGATAGTGTTAACAAGATACAAGTTCAGCAGTCCCTTGCTATGCTTTCTTATTAAGCCGATATCATAAAAACCGGCAAAGTGCGAGTAGGACAAGCGTACTAAAAGTCCCGTACCATTATCTATAAAAACGGAAAAAAAACATGTTTGTTGTATGGGAGCCACCCTAAATATTTTATTTTATTTTAATTATATTATTAATTTTTAAAGTAAATATAATATAACTGTTGCCAGTTGCCGTTATCAATATCGAACAAAAACGAGCAGAAAAATCAAGTTTATTGTATGGGAGCCCCCTTAAATATTTATTTTATTCTGTTTTTTAGTATTTGTAGTTATAGCGGCAACAGAAATACATCATCTGTGAAAATTTCGACTGTCTAACTATAACGGTTCATGAGATACATTCAGGTGATAGACGGACAGACAGACGGACGGACGGACACCGAAGTCTTAGGAATAGGGTTCCGTTTTACCCTTTAAGTACGGAACCCTCGTTAACCTAGTGGTCCTAAGCGCGACTGCTACGCTAGAGGTCTTGGGTTGAATTCCCAGGTCCAGCAAAAATAGTTATTGGGTTTTTCTATAAAATTCTGAGTAGCAACTCGGAGTTAGGATTTGTGCCCGGTTAATGGCAATAGGCTCGCCCCTTATTACATGGGACCTAAATATACCGGCGAACTGTGGGTGTACATTGTTACACCTCTGCCTAACCCTTCGGGGAATACAGGCGTGATGGTATGTTTTATGTTGTGTGGTACGGAACCTTAAAAACGTTTACGAAACCAGGTCATTTTAGTAGACTTTAAAAATCTTCTGCATACCTCCTCCAAGCAGTCTTCTGACCTCCGTACAGGTGTCTAGTTTGAAAATTACCCCGCTTCGTGGGTCGAAAGTGTATCGTTCACAGTAAATAGAGCACAGTGCACGTCGCAAGTTACACAGTCTTAGTACACAGTGGGCTCGAGAAACGAGCAATGTATGCTAATGTGGAGTGCTGGGAACAATTGATTCAGGCCAAGCTACACTATACACACTCGTAACAAATTGTTTCACGAATTACGACAATATTGATCATCATCTTCACATCTGCTGATCGACGTCCATTGCTGGCCATAGGCCTCTCCTAAAGATAGCCACAAAGACCGGTGATGGTAGGGTAACCATTAATACCTAATTCGCAGCAAGCATTACCCAGATATTTTCCTTCAACAGCCCAACAGCACCCCGAAATGTTTGTTCAAATTTTTTTTTTTTGTTTCATTAGTCTAGTAGACCTAAGCGCGACTGTTACGCTAAAGGTCTTGGATTCGATTCCCAGGTTGAGCACAAAGTGTTATTGAGTTTTTCTGTGAAATTCTCAGTAGCAGCTCGGAGTTAGGATTTGTGCCCGGCTAATGGCAATAGGCTCGCTCTCTATTACATGGGACCTAAACATACCGGCGAACTGTGGGTGTTCATTGGTACATCTCTGCCTATCCCTTCGGGGAATACAGGCGTGATGGTATAATGTTATATTTTTCTCCTGTTTTTGATTTTCTTCTTTCGAATTCTTGTTCTTTTTAATTATTAAGAAGACAGTGGTTCCAATAACCCAGGGCTTTTCCTACCGCTGGAGTCAGAGTCTACCATTTTTGGAAAAGATTGTTTAAATGCCAATGAAAATAAAATATATTGTTTTTTACATGAAGGTTCAGGGTAAATAGAAGTAAGTTTGGAGGGAAGGGGAAATTATGTCTTTACCTACTCCTCTGTTAATCTTTTATAATTAATTTCGTTGCGAGATCCAAGACAGTTATATCGTTTTTACGGGACTCGTCGAGCTTCATTGCCTCGGCGCTCTTCTGGCGGTCTCCACTGTTGATTCTGGCTTACAGAAGTTGCAGTGTTTCAGAATAGAGTGGCAGGCTCGTCCCAAATAAAAAAAAAATAAGTTTCTACTAGGCCTTTATTTTTAGCTGAAGGAAGAGACTGAGAGTAGGTAATGCTGTGCCATGTTTCTACGACCATACAGGACTCCAGATGAAAAAGAGGACGTTAGACACTTAGACACTCAACCAGAACTAGTAGTGCCTAGACTAAGCATTTTTTATAAGTTGTGATTATACTACCCTTTAAATTTATTATGTTTGCTTTTAAAGATAAACTATGTAAGTAGAACACTCTATACAGCGTGTTACGGAAAGGGTATATCCATACAAATGGGGTGAAGAGTGTATCCGATACTGAATCTCTATACCAAATTCCAGCTCAAAAGCAATAACTTTGAAATTGCATAATATTTTTTCTATTTCGGCAGTTTATTAAGTTTAAATCATAACAAACGTGGCAGGAGAAACAAATCTTTTTACGGAGATGTTTCTTTGTGTGTAGTTTATTGACACCGATCAGTTGACTTGGTGTAGTGACGTGTAGAATTCAATTGGAAACATTAGATTTTTTACTTAAGTGTTTCTTAATTTTAAAATTTTGTGACTATAGATAGATATTAAAAAAATGTTGCTATGTGGTTTGTTAACACCTATAGAATCCGTGCCTTTGATATGTATATACCCTTTCCGTAACACGTTGTATACAATACCTACACATTCCATCACCCACAACAAGACTTCAATGAACAAAGATATAGGTCAAGATCTCCGCCAGAGAACCTCGTGGGTTAATACAATGCATTTCTGGTCTACATGCAAAGAATATGTAATAATCGCAGACAGAAGTATGAATAAATGATTATTTTATTCATAAGAGCATGTTCAATGTCTATATTCTGTGTAGTTAAATACAACGGTATACACAATACCGAACTAAGTATAAAACATAAAAATAATGATATCTCAACAAAGCTTTTTTATATTTTTTAAGCCAAAGTACTGGCCACCATTTTGGCGTCATCATTGTCCCATATTTAAATTTACGGTACTTTAATGTCACCTCCTCACACATACACATACCATCAAGCCTGTATTCCCCGAAGGGTTAGGCAGAGGTGTAACTATGTACACCCACAGTGCGCCGGTATGTTTAGGTCCCATGTAATAGGGGGCGAGCCTATTGTCATTAACCGGACACAAATCCTAACTGCGAGCTGCTACTGAGAATTTCATAAAAAATCCCAATAAAACTTTTTGCTCGACCTGGGAATCGAACCCAAGACCTCTAGTTTCCTAGTTTCCTCTTTTTTGTGTAGTTTTTTTCTGAAATTACCAATCCAAAAATATAGGGCAAAGTGATAAAGGAGATCCTAAACAACTGCTAACTATTGTAAGTGCGCGCTCATGAATCGGAAAGCAATAAAATGCAATGAAGCGACTACTCTCGTCCGTAACTTTTGTTTCAATTGACATCTTAGTGCTGGTAGTAAGATATGGCTCCTCCACTTTAGGGGCGAAGTCCTGGCTTCGATTCCCCGGTCGGGCGAATAGTGTTATTGGGTTTTTCCATTACGAATTTCTCAGTAGCAGCCAAGAGTTGGAAGTTGGTGGTGAGACACCGGTTCCTCGGAAAGCACGTAAAGCTAAAGCCGTTGGCCATGCGTCTGATCTCTCTCCCCAGTTGCGTCAGATTTTCATTCCATCGGACTATGATAATAAGGGAAGAGGGAGTGTACCTATGTTTGCGCACATAATAGTGCACTATAATATATCTTGCGTACTTGGCTAGTCTCCATTGAGATTTCCCGCCTTGACCAAAATCGGTCTGGAGAAGTTATTCATTCGTGGTTCAAACTATAGTTCGGTATTACTAAAAAGTCGATAACTTTAATCTTGATTTTCTTTGAACTGAAAATAAGGTAAAGCCTTCACAGGTTTGACATTGCTTTACGTAATCTACGACCGTCAAAAGAAATATTACCCCCCCGGGGTTCACTTAAGGCGCTGACAAGACCCAAATACGTATATTTCAAACATGTTTTAAGCCAAATCTATCGAATTTGGGGCAGCGGAACAAAAACATGTTAATGGTAAAATATGTTATATTTCTAAGCGGGAGATTAAAAACACATTTCTGAGCAAAAGAAAATCGGTACAAATGAACAGTAATTTAACATCTTGCTCTGAAGTTGAATCGTAAATATCTCTATTACTAATCAAAAAGAAGTTGAAAAAACTATTAAAAATATACAAACATACCATCACGCCTGTATTTCCCCAAAGGGTTAGGCAGAGATGTAACAATGTACACTCACAGTTAGTCGGTATGTTTTTAGGTCCCATGTAATAGGGAGCGAGCCCATTGCCATTAACCGGGCACAAATCCTAACTCCGAGCTGCTACTAAGAATTTCATAGAAAAACCCAATAACACTTTTTGCTCGACCTGGGAATCGAACCCAAGATCTCTAGCGTAGCAGTTGCGCTTAGGACTACTAGGCTAACGAGGCAGTCTAACTACTAACAATAACGTTACTAGAATACAGTTCGAATTTACGTTTTTTAATTTTGACTAGCTTATGCCTGTGGTTTCTTCCACGTAATTATGTCGGTTCTCTACGAGGTTTTAATTATTTTGCTTGACGCAAACGAAAGTACTAATAATAACTACTACTGCATGTAACTGTAGGTACTTTACTTTAATTGTATTTTTTTTTTACAATTGTTTTTTGTAATCTTCTTTGTAACCTGTGGAGGCTTGTATTGAGCTCTCTGCTAACATTATAATATTCTTATAGCCTTCTTTATGGTCTTGAAATTAAAAAATTAATAGTTATAAAAGCACGAGCCAATTCTGTCTAGTAGAGAGATTTCCATTGAATTCCTTTGTCTGAGGTCGAATGGCAAGTTAAATTGGACTCCTACCGACCAAAATTCGCTAAACAAAAACTAAGTATTCTTGGTCGTTTGGCAAGCAATTCAAAGTTATTAACAGATGACGCCACCGTTACGAGATTGTAGGTAGATGTTAATGAGAGGCTATGATCAGCCAGATGACTGTAATTTAACAAGGAATTATAAAGTTTCGACACAGAAATCAAAGTTATTACGGATATAAATGAAACTAGTTTAGTCCTAGTCTAAGACCTAGTCTATCCTTGTATAAAACAAAGTCGCTTGCCGCCTTCTGTAAGTACGTATAGATCTTTAAAACTACGCAACGAATTTTGATGCGGTTTTTATCAATAGATAGAGCAATTCAAGAGGAATGTTTATACGTATACAACATCACGCCACGATGGACGGGGACGGAGTAGTAACTGAAGACGTAACTGAACGCGAGTGACACCTCGGTGTATATTGCTAGTACATTATAAGACTTGGTATAATGTAAATGAGTTTTATACTTATTCACACAATTTACATACATAAACTCACGCCTTTTTTCCATGGGGGTTGGCAGAAACCACAGAACGCCACCTGCTATGATCCGTACATACTACTTTCGCCGCGTCCACGTTCATACATCTGATCATACAAGCACGCCGGTAACGAGTACTGCGCACCCGACCTTTCTGAATTTTAGGAAAAATTATTACGTCAACGCTTCTTTGATCCCCAAAACCAATCAATCAATCCATCAATTTGAAGATCACCGTCTTAAATGAATGTATTTTAATAAGTATACATTCAAACTTCAATATATTAGTCCAAACAGTCAAGCCTTTTCTATTCTTAGTTTTGCTCTGACCTTTAAAATATAATAATTGAAAAAATATATATTTAACATCAAATGAAAAGATAAAATTGATTTAAAAATATTGTTAAAAAAATAAGTATCATAAAATATCAGCGTCTTAACTTAAATAAAAGAACGTTTGAATAGGCAGAGTGTGAAATATTGCACTTGCTATGTTATATATTGTCAATAAGGAAAACGGGCTCAGTAAGGGAATGAGTTCCAGATTCTTTTTGAGGGAAGAAATTTATATTCTCTTGATTAAATGAAATACACAATTTTCCCACATTTTGTTATTTTGGGGTTCTGTACCCATAGGGTAAAACGGGACCCTATTACTAAGACTCTGCTGTCCGTTAGCACTGACTGACTGACTGACAGACCGTCATATTTAGACTGTTGAATTTTTCAGAGATCATGTATTTCTGTTGCCGTTATATCAAAAAATAAAAAATAGTATAAAATAAATATTTAAGGGGGCTCCCATACAACAACGGTGATACTTTTTTCGAACGAACTTCATACGCGAGTCCGACACGCACTTGGCCGGTTTTTTTTACTTGAGATGGGTCTGCTCTTGACTCTAGTTTAGCTCAGAGGTAACAGAGACAAAGTCGAAGATGGAGTGAGCTTACCCATTAGAAGCCTGTTCACTCAAACTTTGAAGAGATTAGGGTTGAATGCGTTCGGAAATACAGACACAAGTAGGGAAAGTTCCACTTGATGCTCGCTTTGGAAAAGGACCATGGGCACCGTTGCATTATTCTTGGGTCCATTTTTTAACATTGCTCAACAGTGATGAGATCCTTGTTATAGAAAGCTCTTAAGGAGTACTTTGTTTTATTCTATGGCAGCTAACTTCTAATCCAGCGCGAAAATGGTCCACGCGAAGCAGCAGTTAATGGCTCTGCCACTACGCCAACCATTTATTATAACAAGGTTTTAAAAAGCACAACATTAAAAATTTTAAGTAACCCCCGACAGAAGAATAGAAATCCCCACCGCAGCTAAAAAGAGCTGATAACTTTAAAACCGCTGAACCGATTTCCATCAAACATAGCTAAGAACACTCCCGAGTAATTCACCTTTCAAACTCAAGAAACAAAATCAAAATCAGTTCATGCGTTCGGAAGCTACGATGCCACAGACACACACACAGACTCGACATACTTATAACACCCCGTCGTTTTTGCGTAGGGGGTTAAAAATACAAAAACTTGACAAATTATATAGGTAAAAAAACCTTTCACGAGAACCACTCTATCCATTGGTAAAAACAGCATGACAACCGATGAAGTAGTTTTTGGGTTTATCGCCGACAGACGGACAGACGCGGCGGAGGACTTTATTTTATAATATGTAGTGAAGTATTAACATCACAGTACGATACACGGGAGCAGAGCAGTAACCAAAGGCGTACGCTTTAAAATATGTCACATAAATATTTCACGTTTTTTTTTAAAAAATTGATAGTTTTAAAACCACCTCAACAGTATTATTTTAATATTACTTTGTCCTGTGTCCTGTTGAATATTCGACTCTCAACTCAGCGTCGAGGGTTGAGAATCCAAAAACTGAAATTAAAATAGTAACTTTTTAAGACATTGTGGTCCAGCTCTTGGCTAGGTTAATAATTTTCCTGCCATGTCCTAATTACTCACGAACGAGGAACACCTTTCGTTTCAGGTTAACCGGTGATTAATTAGGGTCCCGTCAAGATTTCATAAATCATTCAGCCGAAAGCACACGCACACGACTTGTGCAGTAGCTCTTTTAATTCATAATACCAGATAGGTAAAAACATACCGGCGAACTGTGGGTGTACATTAGTACACCTCTGCCTAACCCTCTGGGGAATACAGGCGCGATGGTATGTGTATGTGTGTAATACCAGATTTAATTTGGATTCATACATACCATCACGCCAGTATTCCCCGAAGGGTTAGGCAGAGGTGTACCAATGTGCACGGACAGTTCGCCCGTATGTTAAGGTCCCATGTAATAGGGGGCGAGCCTATTGCCATTAACCGGACACAAATCCTAACTCCGAGCTGCTACTGAGAATTTTATAGAAAAACCCAATAACACTTTTTGCTTGACCTGGGAATCGGACCCAAGACCTCTAGCGTAGCAGTCGCGTTTAGGACCACTAACGAGGCAGTTTATTTGTTTGTTTTATTTGGATAATTATTTATTGGTATCGTGGATATCGGTGGGATCTAAAACCCCACCCTTTGCTAAGTTATGTTTGCAACGGCCTACTTGGGTGCGCATCTATTGAGCGCTTTCCATACGGACCACAGGATCTGTGTGCTTCCTTGAAAACTTTTCGACTCTTCAGTTTATCCGGAGCTGTTGTACATTGATAGAGGGGATGTCGGGAATACTGACTAAGTATTATCCAAAATAATATAGCCCTATTTCTTATAAATCTCATTATTGTAATAAATAGGCTCCAATGCCATTCATTACGAAGGTAATCCAATAGCAGGCTATTAATATCTTTGTAGTAATAATTGGCGCGGGCGACGGCGGCCCAATGAAGACTGATGTGAGTGAGGACATCGATCACTGAACAGAGCTTTCTTTGTCGTTTCAGGGGCACTAGGAAAGTTGACATCCAGAAGGCCCTTCATTTAAGAGTTTTCGTATCCGAACGGTGCTAACAGGACCCCATTAGTAATCCTCCGCTGAACGACAGCCTGTCTGCCAGCGGGCTGTATCTCATGAACCGTAATAGGTAGGGAGTTGACATTTTCAGAGTGTGTGTGTGTCTATGACCGCTATAACAAAAAATAATGAAAACTTAAAAATGAAAGGGATTCCACATACAAGATACGTGATTTTTATGATGCACTGTTAAATAGGTTGTCAAAAATATTCAAATAAAATACGACACCTCAAAGTCAAAGTCAAAGTCAAATCGTTTATTTCAACTAGACCATTAAAAGGCAATTTTGAACGTCAATACCTACCTATAATAAATAATTACGTGTTTTCGTAATAAGATAGATAGAAAATAGCTAGTCCGAATAAAAGAATACACACACACGGACAAAAAAAAAATATTATTGATTCGTGTTGAGAATCACTAGCATGGTAACTATATCTCTTGAATTTGATTAGGATGCAAACTGCATCTTGTACGAGGTATACAAGGTCCAGTTTTGCAACCTTGTCCTTCTATCAATTACTTGCTTAGTGCCACGGCGTGTCAAGGATGGTCTAACACATCCCACGTTAGAGAATTCTCTGGGACGCACAATTTCGTTTGGTGTGCGTACGTACACCTAATCTGTTACGTGCGTAATCCTGCGAGATAACTGTCTGTCTGCGTGTAATTTGTTAATAAATATCAATATATTATCACGATGTTTTCTCAGTTAATATTTTACACCGCAGATGTAGGGTCAGTTCACACCGGGACACGACGCGACACGACGCTGCGCGCAATTTTTAATAGAGCGACTCAAAATATAACTTTATTTTCTACACGAAAAGATACACATTTCATTGTGAGAATTCAGCGCTGCAAGTTTTTTTTTTTTTGGGTTTGGGAAATCATCAAATAACTTCTCCCGCCCTAGGCGGGGCGGGAGGGAGTGTCAGGCTTTTACTGACTAAAACCCACCCATTTTCCTTCTTGTGCCCTTTGCGTTCCGGGGGCGCGGTATCTCTTACGAACAACCCGCAGCCCCGGCAGGCATCGGCCCTCAGTGGCCCCTTCCCTTTGCTGACATCTCTTTGAGGCGCGCGTGGAACACGAACGCGCCGCCGACACGGCCTGTCGTTATGCAACGTAAGGACGGTGAGCTACCCATTGCTCACCGTCCACAGGCTCGTATCTACGGCGGCCGGGAGTCGTCTCGCGAGCGCTGCAAGTTGCAACGTATTCTGAATATTCTCATAATGAAATGTGTATCTTTCCCCCAAACATATGAACAATTTCATTCAAGCAAAAGCGACTACGAAAAGCAATCCTATTTATTTGTAACCAGAATCCAAATTCTTTTGCAGAATGTAATGATAGTGATAGCCTAAAGTTTGGCGTCATGCAGAATCAATACATCAGTGTGCACGATTAATGGTGTTGAGGACTGATTGATGAGTTCCTTGCTATAGGATGATCGTTTCGCGATTTTAGTCAATATCAAGGTCTCTTCTTGCCAACCAAGAAATGCTCCGCATGAACGTTTGGGTAGGGACAAAAAAACAAGTCTACTTAATTTAACAAAGTTAAAGATATTTTTTTTATGTCATTGGTTGGCAAACGAGCCGACGGCCCACCTGATTTTAAGTGGTCGCCACTGCCTATGGACATCTGCAATACCAGACGCCTTGCGAATGCCATCCCAGAGACTAACTTGACCCTACAAACCGGAATACAGCATCGCTGCTTTGCAGCAGAATTATGTATGGTCGTAGTACTTTCCTAGGCGAGCACCTATACAAAAAGAAAAAATATTTGCGCATTAGAAAAAATATTTTTGTATATGATTTTCAGAAGCTAAAATAAAAGTGTAGTAATAAAATTCTAGTATTTTTAGTTTTGGCAACTGGGGCCCTGAAATGTAGACCAAAAAGCCTAAATATAAATTCACCCCTGCACGCAAGCGTACACCCACGCAATTTTGAGCGTACACCGTAATTCTTAAGGACAATAGCGAAAAAAAAAGAAAAATAAAACTTAATTTGATGTTAAAACTATGGAGTGAAAAAAAAAGAATAAACAAAAAAATATTTTATTAAAATGAGGGGGTAAACAAAAGTATACAACATTAATATTATTTCCTTCTTTTGATACAAGCTTCTAAGCCACCGCTGGCGGCACCCGCAGGATCCATGTCAGGCCTCGGTTTCTTGTCTAATCCACTGATCAATCTCTTCAACCTAGCAATAACATATCCTGGATTGAGACCCTTAGGACACGCTAAGGTGCAGTTCAGAATGGTGTGACAGCGGAAAGCCTTAAAATCGTCACGTAATTCAGATAAGCGACGCTGTGTATCTTCGTCACGGCTGTCTATAATCCACCGGTATGCATGCAGTAATGAAGCAGGCCCCATAAACCTTCTGCCATTCCACCAGTAACTGGGGCACGCCGTAGCACAACACCCACATAATATACATTCATACAAACCCACGAACTTTTGCCAGTCTGGATCACTTTGTAAATACTGTGCTTGTCCCAGTTTCCGACTTTGTTTTCTTATAAGATATGGTCGGACAGAATCGTATTGTGAGAGGAAGTGTGTCATATCCACGACTAAGTCCCTAATGACGTACATGTGTGGTACCGGATGGATACTGATAACCTTGCTCAGCGGGATCGCAGAGGTACACGCGAGGCAGTTTTGACCTTGAAGGCAGATCGCACAGGAGCCGCAGATACCTTCCCTGCACGATCTTCTGAAAGTGAGTGATGGATCCATATCTTTTAGTTTAATCAAAGCATCGAGAACCATTGGCCCACATTTCGATATGTCAAGTTCATAATTTTGAACTTTGGGCTGTTCTTTCGAAAGTATTCCTCCAAACCGATATACTTTAAAAACTCTTCGAGGATCTAATTGCTTTTTTCCCGGTGGTGGGCATGACTCTTTTTTTGGTGCATTTCCACAGTCTTTTTTTTTCTCTTCGGCGTAATTTCTTTGAGGAATACAATAAGTAGGAAAAGGTTTACCAAACGAAATAGTCTTCGCAGTTGTTCGAACGACGGGATGGCAACATAGTTTAAAAAATGACATGTCACTATATATATGTGTCTGCGCCATGAAATTTTAATTATAAAAAATGTAAAAAGTAGACAAACGAGGAGAAACAACTATAACATAGTATAAAAGAATCGTGTCTGACATTACGTTGATTACTAAACGTCAAAAACATATTTTTTTACTAACGCTAAAAACCTATTTTCGAATTATAATAAAGGAGTCTTGCACACGAAATTTAAAAAGCTCTCATAGGAACTGAAAAAAAACATACAAATAAACAAAATCAGTATTCCTTGCATCATTGAGTATATATTATTTTGATACTTGATAAAGAAAATAATAACAACATTAACGTTCTTATGACAATATATGGCTCACATACTACTTTCGTCTCGTCCACGTTTATACATCAGGCCATACAAGCACGCCGGTTACGAGTACTGCACACCCGACCTTTCTGAAGAACCTCCTCACCAATAAGATCAGGGTAGGTCTTTCTAGGGCGTCCCCTCCTGCCATTGCCACTCACATCTGCCATATAAATGCCTTTTGTCAGTCGCCTTTCACTCATCCTCTCAAAATGACCGAACTATCTAAGGATACTCTTTTCAACCTTTTTTACTACATTCACTTTTAATCCGCAACGTTCTCGTATTGTCTCATTCCTCACTCTATCGTTCAAAGTTACACCACACATACTTCGCAAGGAACGCATTTTCTCAGCATTAGTCTCACTTTCATGCCTCGTTTGCCGTACCCAACATTCACTTCCACATATAAGTGTAGGCACCAGCACGCCATTGTGCACAGCCAGTCGAGCCTTTTCTGACATCGACTGGTTGGTCACAACCGCATGTATAGCACCATTCACTTTATGTCCCGCATTTACTCTTCTGTCAATATCAGCATCAACTTTGCCATCCCTTGTAAACATACTGCCCAAGTATACAAACTCGTTCATTTGCTAAACACTCACATTATTTATTTGACATCACACACCGACATATCCTCTTCTCTTTCAAAAACCATCACTTTCGTATTGTTTACATTAATATTCATCCCTTTTCTCTTAAGCGCTTCATTCTTTAACGTTACCGTGTCTTGCAACTGCTCCGCAGACGATGTAAGAAGGACTTGATCATCTGCTTATAAGAGGCATTTGACAGGTAACTCATTTATGCTTGTCCGGAGAAGTACCACAACCTATTTCTGCCGCAAAACCAGCGTTTCTGTGTTCCGGTTTGAAGGATCTGGGTGCCGGTGTAATTACAGGCACATGAGACATTTCAACTTTGACTCTGAGATGGCAACGCATTTGTAATTCCTCTGGTATGGCAGATGCCTATAGGCTGCAGTGACTACTTAATATCAGGTGGGCTTGTTTGCTATGACAGGATTAAAAAAAAAACTGAACAAGTTCTTTGACTTTGTTGCTTTGTTTTTGAACTTTCCTGTTGTGCACAAGACCTTTTTGAAATTCATTTCAAGTAGGTATATCATTTTCTGAACAGGTTTCGGCTAAGCTGCTACAAGGGGGATAGGTCTGCCTTCATCGTAATTAAAAAAATCCATTTGCCTTTTTTATGGAACTGCTCTGAAAAAAGACGCAGTGTGGCTAACACATGTCAATATGAGTAGGCAGGCGGATTTTTGAGGGTCGGCCTCCTCTAATGGACGCTTGGCTGTATTTGGTATCTATTTTTTGTGCAATACCCCCGCAAATCCATTTGTTATGATTTCTTTCTTTTTTTTAATAAAAAACTTAATCAAATTGTAGAAAACATTTAAGAAACATTCAATTTCGGCCACGGGCAACGCCGCATTAAGCGATTCAGGACAGAATATTCCTCCTTTTTTGAAGAAAATTGGTTATTTCCCACCCTTTGAAGTCGTTCAATTTAGTTGCGGAATCGGTTTGGAATTTTAAATGTAATAAAATCTTACAATTTTATAGCAATTTAGGTCGACCAGCAACATAAATTAAGACACTCTCTGCTTTGTGACGTCATAACTAGAATATGTATAACATAACACCAGCGTATTTCTGTTTTACTGCGGGGCAAAGGCGTCTTCTCATACAGAGATGGCACGAACATTGATCACCACGCTTGCTTAAGGCGGATTGATTTCAAACTTACATTAATTGTAAAATCAGGTTTCCTCACAATGTTTACCTTTAATAATGTTAGTGATAAACTTAGAAAGATTAAATTAATTGATAAAATGCCTCTCTGATACGTACAGTCGATAAAACTATTTGGTGTTCAGGCAAATTTATTCGTCTTTCTGCTACACTGCCATTTTTATTGTATGCGCAATGACTTTTTAAGCTCCTGACACAAATAAGAGAGATGTAAAAGAATTGACTCTTCAGCACATTCACAACATTGTTCAAAAGTTTTAAACAATGTGTGTAAATTGCAAGTAAGCTGCCTGTCTACCAAATTGTTTGTTTAACTGTACATAAAAATTATGTAGAATCCTTCTAAAAATTCTGACATTATGAGCTGCTAATTCTGAATCGTACCTATCAAGTTTTCTCTCAGACAGGAGATTAGCAAATCGGCGCCTCAAGGGAAAAGACAATATTTAGTTGACGAATAGGGATTAATATTAATTAAATTTGGCTTCCGAATTATGTGATTTGTTGTCTCATTTAATGAAAGTCCTTACGTAGCTAGGTATGAGCAGCTCCTAAGATGATTCCCTTTCTCAAACGTTTTCCTCAAAAATATTTAGAATTCGAGGCTTGTTGGAAATGAATTTCCTTACGGAGAAGGAGATTTACATAAAACGAAAAAAAGGTAACAACTTGTGTAGGTACTTTGTATAGTTGTCCATGAACACCATGGCAACACTTCAATTCCTATTTCGGAATACAAATAGTCGGGCTTGTGGACTGTAAGCAATAGGTAGCTCACCATCCGTACGTTGCATAACGACAAGCCGTGTCGACGGCGCGTTCATGGTCCACGCGCGCTTCAAAGAGATGTCAGCAATTGGAGGGGCCAGCCACGGTCGATACCTGCCGGGGCTGCGGTTGTTCGAAAGAGATACCGCGACCTCGGAACGCTTAGGGCACAAGAAGGAACATGGATGGGTTTTAATCAGTAAAAGTCTGACACTCCCTCCTGCACCATCCAGGGCGGGGGAAGTCATTTGATGATTACCCATCTGAAAAAAGGGATACAAATAATAATCAAATATTATTTTAATTAATAACTTTATATAACATTCTTATACAAACCTATTTTTGATTTACCAGCAACCGAAAAGTGATTACTGCTACTATTTTATGAGAAAAATGAAACAGTTATACAAACAAAATAGCTACTATATTTACTTTTTACTGTGACAGAAAAAAACGGCAGATTTCTACATTTTGCCGAAACTGCCTCGGTAGCCTAGCGGTCCTAAGCGCGACTGCTACGCTAGAGGTCTTGGGTTCGATTCCCAGGTCGAGCAAAAAGTGTTATTGTGTTTTTCTATGAAATTCTCAGTAGTAGCTCGGAGTTAGGATTTGTGCCCGGTTAATGGCAATAGGCTCGCCCCTTATTACATGGGACCTAAATATACCGGCGAACTGTGGGTGTACATTGTTACACCTCTGCCTAACCCTTCGGGGAATACAGGCGTGATGGTATGGTATGGTTCTACATTTTGCCGAGTTAGTCGAAAATATGTATGTCAATGTATGGAGAACTATGGTAACCGACATAAATTTCAAAATTGCGAATCTCAAGTGACAATGGACAGGGCATACAGGCGGGTTGTTCGTAAGAGATACCGCGCCCCCGGAACGTAAAGGGCACAAGAAGGAACATGGGTGGGTTTTAGTCAGTAAAAGTCTGACACTCCCTGCCGCCCCGCCCAGGGCGGGAGAAGGTATTTGATGATTTCCCACCCCCCCAAAAAAAATAGGGTCGTAAGACTCTCAAGTGGCGACTATCAGAAGGCGCAGTGCGGGAAGGCCCCCCACGAGGTGGACCGTCCGATGACCTGGTAAGGGTCGCGGGGAAGTACTAGATGCGGGCAGCGTAGGACCGGTCATTATGGTCATGTGGATCTAATGATAATGATGTAATGTATGGATTAGCTGTTTTTTTTTTCGGGATTACAGGTTTGCTTTTTTAGTAAAAGTTGTTCATAATAATGAGTACAATGTTCCCTTTTGCTGCTAACTAAACTGCTTCGGTAGCCTAGTGGTCCCAAGCGCGACTGCTACGCTAGAGGTCTTGGGTTCGATTCCCAGGTCGAGCAAAAAGTCTTATTCAGTTTTTCTATTAAATTCTCAGTGGCAGCTCGGAGTTAGGATTTGTGCCCGGTTAATAGCAATAGGCTCGCCCCTTATTACATGGGACTAAACATACCGGCGAACTGTGCGTGTACATTGTTACACCTCTGCCTAACCCTTCGGGGAAAACAGGTGTGATGTTTATGTTCCCTTTTGGTAGTAAGCAATAAATAGCCTTGAATATTGAAATGAAAGACCAACCGAGTCAGTAGCTAGTATTAATTTCAGTCTGAAGGTTCGAAAGCTGGTAGTACTCCGTAAACAACTTAAATACTTTAAAGTTCACTTCAAGATCGCATCTTGTTGCCGTTTCAATTAATATCTGAATTCAGGGCTGCGCCGTAAGAATTTCATATTAGATTTGTGTATACAATTCTCAAATTTTTAATGCAATTTAATATGTAAACAGTGGTATAAAAGCCGCCACGAGTCGTGAGCACAAAGTCAAGTTCATTTTTAGGTTATTGGTTTCCTTTCTGGGTTTTTCGGTTCGCGCGGTCGCGATCGGTCGGACTTATGGACCAAACGCGCGCAGCGTTGGCGACCCAAAAAAATCTGAAAAAAAAAATACCATCACGCCTGTATTACCCGAAGGGTTAGGCAGAGGTGTAACAATGTACACCCACAGTTCGCCGGTATATTTAGGTCCCATGTAATAAGGGGCGAGCCTATTGCTATTAACCGGGCACAAATCCTAACTCCGAACTGCTACTGAGAATTTCATAGAAAACCCAATAACACTTTTTGCTCGACCTGGGAATCGAACCCAAGACCTCTAGCGTAGCAGTCGCGCTTAGGACCACTAGGCTACCGAGTCAGTTACCCAGAAACCCAGAAAGGAACCCAAAAACCAACAAAATGTATCGTTTGTGCTCACGACTCATGGCGGCTACTATAATAAATGGAATCAATTGTGGTCCCTGTCAGGTACAGAAAATTTTTAGTTAAGGAGAGAGGAGAAGCGCAATTTTTGTTTTAATTATTTACTTCATATTAACTGCCTCGGTAGCCTAGTGGTCCTAAGCGCGACTGCGAAGCTAGAGGTCTTGGGTTCGATTCCCAGGTCGAGTAAAAGGTGTCATTGGGTTTTTCTTTGAAATTCTCAGTAGCAGCTCGGAGTTAGGATTTGCGCCCAGTTAATGGCAATAGGCTCGCCACTTATTAAATGGGACCTAAACATACCGGCGAACTGTGGGTGTACATTGGTACATCTTAGCCTAACCCTTCGGTGAATACAGGCGTGATTGTATTTATGTGTCGGTGTATTGATGGTGTCGCGTTCAAAGTCGAAGGCAGAAGCTAATGTAGTGTATTCTGTCATCTGTTTTAATTTAGCAGCTTCTAAACCTCATGTCAGCCTTCTAGACTATTATTCTAGTGTTTATTCATCCATACACACACTTGACACTAGACATGTCCTACGTAATGTACTATAGGAGCGCTCACACTGGCCGTTCGACGACCACAGAATGGCTACGGCTGCCATTTGAACGTGTCTGTGGAATGGAACAGCCATAGCGTATCTATGGTGCGTCATAAAGGCAGGTTGTGGCAGGCTGATTGTTTTAGTGTTGGATTTTGAAGTCAATGGTGTATATGTTTATGGTTGTATGTATTGTTTTGATAAAAGAACAATGTTTTGATGTAAGCATGCATTTCAAACTCATGTTAATTATAAGTCAGTGATGTATATGATGAACTTAGAAAGCACATATAAATTGAAAAGGTCATTAGTACTTGGCTAGTATTTATTCCACAATATAGTAAGCTAGGAATCAAAAAACACAACAAAACTTCATCCTACTTTTAATTTCATTAACTTATTTTGTCAACCCTACGAATGCGAACCGACGCGAGCCTCCAGCCGCCATTACACCAGTAATGACCAATTGAAAGTCCAAATTTGAAAGTACCGTCAGTTACGCCAGTAAATGCAGCTGCAAGACGCGGCCGTTTAAGGAGCCCCATCACGGAACATTCGGAACTTGACTCAGCAAGTTTAAAGTTATTTAGTTTTAAGTTCGTGTAGTTATTTCGTTTGTAAATTAAAGTTTTTTAGATTTTGTGTCGGAATATTTTAAAAGTAGATTTCCATTTTTCCTTTGCAGACACTATTTATTGCGCTTTCACGTTTTTGCGTCACTCTCAATGAGGCATTGTTGAAAAATAATCTTCCATTTTTAACCGACTTTAAAAAAGGCGGAGCTTAAGTGTTCAGGAAGTATTTTTCTTTTTTCCGACGAAAAATAAATTAGGAGGTTTTTAATTCGACAATTTTTTTCTTTTTAATGTTTTTGAACATACTTACGTCTCAATTCAATTACAATAAATTCAGTCCTAAAAACCAATTGTACAGATCAAAAGGTAAAAATGATATGCAAATAATTATATTTAGAGCTAAATATAAAAACTACTTAGAACTTAAAAAATCAAGTCCGCGATTGTAATATCCGTTCTTTTCAATGTCTCTAGCGATAATCGCTGGTATCGCTTGATCTCGATTGATTTTCACTCGCAGTTTAGGGTTGTCGAGTGAATGGAAAACGAGTAAGGCCAATATTAGGGAAGATGTGGATTTGATGATATAGGCCTTTTTTTAGACTACTACAGAATCGGAGTTATCATTTTCATCCTATGGTTATTACACTTTAAAAAAGGATAGCCGCTTCTTCTGATTGCCTATATTAGTTGTTAGGGGTTAACCCTATAGTGAAAATTATTCGTATTCATTAATACAATGATCCTTAAAAATATTTGAATGATTATCGAACCTTTTTGACCGGTACTGAAAAAAAACAGCTGTTTAAAATTTATGGAACACTAGATCTTTTATTTAATAACTATAAAAAAAATTTACCCTGGAGTGCTAAGGATTATGTACTGATTCCATGGCAAAAATTCATTACAGTATCCCTTCCATCGTGTATATTAACATCATCTTATATACCCGCAGACATTCTCTCTCCTAGCCACCATAACAAACTAACATTTTGTGGCTTCATATTGTCATTCAGTGCACGTTTACGGTCTATTGCAGGCATCTGAAATTTTATGGAAATGTCCGAAGCCATTATCGTAATTGTTATAGTAACTGCCTTACTCTGGTGGGCTATGTATACTGAAGTATACTGAAAAATACTTTGTGTAAAGGTGGTGTTCAGCGAGGCGAGGCAGAACTTTGATAGGCATGGTTTATTTTTATTAACCCATTCAATGCGTCAACAATTTTTGCTCTTACTAGCCACATGCGGCTCGTTTTTAACGTAAACGCCGATCGGCGTAATCTGACCCTAAGTATAAAATAATAATAAGCCGATCGGCGTACGTCGCATTGAATGGGCTAAAACATTGTCCTACACTTGAAATTTCTCCTGTATCGTGGGTGCGTTTACAAACATATAAACTCACATACACAAACAGCCAGACCCGGATCAACTATCTATAGGCCATACAAATATTGTAAATACATGTTCCGTGCGGGAATCGAACCCGCGACACACAGCGCAGCAGCAAATCCCTCAGCCACTTCGGCCAGAGAATTGAAATCACGCTGAGCTTTTTACACCGAAAGATGGGCCGTGCCGTCTCGGCTGGCATGCATATCCATTTTTAAAGTAATAAATACTCTATTTGTGCAGCAATATAGCCTAATGTTGTATGAACAAATATTTCCATTCTCGCTTCGCACATTCACGCTCATCCAGACCTTTCACACCAAGGATTGGCAAGACGTGAATTTAAATATTTGTTAGTGCAACATTGAACTATATTACTGTAATTAGAGTATTTATTACTTATACAAGTTTTAAATCATGCCCATTCAGTGCACTCGTCGCATCGCTGGTGTGAAACCATCTTTATGTGGTGTTACCTAAATATTTTTTGGCTGTATGCCGGGAAAGCGTAAAAATGAATTAAGTGAAAATGACACGGTGGTGCCTTTTTTTATTAAATTAAACTAGAACAAAGGTAGCGCTCAGACAAAATGGTGAAATTGTTTCATCCATAAAATTATTTTCATATTTTTTAAATAGGATTTTTTCTTTTTTTCGTGTCGCGCGGTGATTAATTCTCGTGCCTATTTTCTGTATGAGAAGAGGCCTTTGCAGTGGGACTATAATAGGCGAGTATTATTATTAGTTACTATTTAATTTTTGTGTTAAGAATAATAACGTTATGCAGAATCAAATTCTACAAAAAAAAAGCATATAAAGTGTGTATAAATTTTTTTCTTATTTTGAAGCTGACAACCCTAATCGCGATTTCATCGAAAATACTTTTTA
Organism: Caradrina kadenii; assembly: GCA_947462355.1. NCBI lineage: Eukaryota > Metazoa > Arthropoda > Insecta > Lepidoptera > Noctuidae > Caradrina > Caradrina kadenii. The sequence goes on from OX381691.1 coordinate 8,364,401, forward strand.
TTTTGCCGCCATTCTATGTATCAATTCGATTACACGGTTGAGTGTGGATAGCTTCGAAATTGAAATATGAATTTGCTTTGCATATATCTACTACTATATTATGTTGTGAAAGGGGTAACGAACGATTGGAGCTGTGTTCGCCCAGACAATGTTTCTGTTTTTAAGTAAAATTACAGTTCTGTGTGAACTGCCTCGTTAGCCTAGTGGTCCTAAGCGTGACTGCTAGGCTAGAGGCCTTGGGTTCGATTACAAGGTTAAAGAAAAATGTTATTGGGTTTTTCTTTGAAATTCTCAGTAGCAGCTCGGAGTTAGGATTTGTGCCCGGTTAATGGCAAAAGGCTTACCCCCTATTACATGGCACCTAAACATACCGGTGAACTGTGGGTGTACATTGGTACACCTCTGCCTAACCCTTTGGGGAATACAGGCGTGATGGTATGTATTTGAAGAGATTTTTTTATGTGTTTGTTGAAACGCGCTGATCTCTGGAAATACCACTAGGATAAGAAAAAAACCTTACATAAACAGAAGTATAGACAGTCCGACATATTACCCCGTTTATAGTATTAAAATAAATAATGAACGTGAGGGGACTAGACAGGAGAGAGGGGGTAGCATTATTAAGTGTGACACCCTGACGTTATGTTAGGCCTGTGTGAGAAACGAATGCGAGGCGAAAGCGTTGCGGTGAGAATTATTTATGGTGGCGTTATTCCCACACATACTGGGTGTATGGGATATCAACGTGGAGTATACTGAGTAGAAGTACTCAGTTGTACTTTTTAGAGAGAGCCTTTGTTACTAACATCATCAGCATCATACCGGCTCTGGGATGTCTACTGCTGGACATAGACGTCTGCCATACATTTCCAAAAGGACCGGTTGAAAGTGGCTTGCATCCAGCGTCTTCCTGCGGTCTTAATCAGGCCGTCCGTCCACCTTGTGGGTGGTGACCCTGCGCTTGCCGGTGCGTGGTCTCCATTCGACCAGCGTCCGTTGTTACTAGCATAACTTTTGAGTACTGTTAGTCCATTTGGAGTTAAAGATCTGTATTATAATTAGTATCTTAAAATAATAAATGATAATGTGCAAATCTTGGTTTACCTAATAAATGCCATATTTCGTAGGTAAGCTAAGAAAATTATTAATTTTTTTGCTATAAAACCCACGGTGTCACCCTAATTCAGTTTCGTCTTTAGTTACTGCTCTGCTCCCGTTGGTCATAGCGTGATGTTCTATACGTGTAAACCTTCCTCTTTAATCATGCTATCTATTGATAAATGACTCTTTGAATCCGTTGCATAGTTTAAAACATCAAACCGTAAAGAGATATAAACGAAGAAGAGAGATAAATGAAGAGACACGTCACTTCAGCACTTTTCATATCCTCGCTTTACGTTGCAGCATCATCATCTGCTTAGTCTTATATCAACTATGTTGGGGTCGGCTTCCAGTCCAACCGGATGCAGCAGAATACCAGTGCTTTACATGGAGCGACTGCCTATCTGAACCTCCACAACCCAGTTACTGGGCAACACGATACCGCTTGGTTTGACTGGTTATCAGACTTCTTGGCTTCTGACTATCCGTAATGAATATCAAAATCTACGAATGACAGCCGGGACCAACGGCTTTCCAAGTCACGGGGATGTCACACCACCAACTTCCAAACTCCGGGCTGCTACTGAGCAAATCCTAATGGAAAAACACAATAACATTTTTGCCCGACCTGGGAATCGAACTCGGGCCTCCACGCTTATGAGTCGCGTTTGCGACCACGAGACCTACGGGGCAGTGCTTTGCGTCGCATATAATAGGTATTAATTTATTATCCTTCGCATAGGACACAGTGGTGTAGATCCTTTATATTTCCACGTCGTATAAGTGAGACGTAACAAATTACGTTCGGCGCCATTTATTTGGCTTGGGAACGCTAATGTGGCGCTTTTATGTGTTTTATTTAGAAACGGTAAGGATAATTTATTACCCCGGTGATTCTTGTGACGTTGAGAGGACATGACTTTTTACGGTTCACTTCTTAATTTGAAATTATCACGTACATAAAGTCATTTATTTTTCCCTTTGGTTGGACGAATTTTAGAAACGAGTGCGAGTTCTGTTCATTGTGGATTATTTTTTTCGCTTTTTTTGTACTTTGTAATCATAAGTCTTCAGATGATTAATGGAATTTTTCATAAGTTGTGACTTGAATTTGGAATTTATGCTTTTTGTTTTTCAGTCTTTTTTTGGAACTTTTTAATGCTATATAGTTTAAATTTTCCTTTTATATTTATTGTAGATATCTACAAACATAATATATACATACCATCACGCCTGTATGCCCCGAAAGGTTAGGCAGAGGTGTACCAATGTACACCCACAGTTTGCCGGTATGTTTAAGTCCTATGTATAGTAGCCGCCACGAATCGTGAGCACAATTGTCAAGTTAATTTTCGGGATTTCGGATTCCTTTCTGGGTATTTTGGGCCACCGACGCTGCACGCGATTGATCCGTCTGTCGGATCGATCGTGTGCAGCGTCGGCGCCCCAAAAAACCCCGAAAGGAACCCAAAAACCTAGAAATTAACCTGATATCTGCTCACGACTCGTGGCGACTAATATAATAAGGGGCGAGCCTATTGAGGTTAACCAGGCATAGACGCAGATAAAGATATCTATTTCTAAGTATCGTTGTAGTAATATTTTTCGACTAGGCAAATTCAATTTTCCTTACTTATCTATTATTTTATTAGGCCTTTGGCAAGTTACACATGATCGAGCGCAAATTCCGATAATGAAATTTACGGTTTGTGAATTTTACAACAAAACATGGTAAATTGTGATGTGTGAAAGTTATTTATTTATTCCTAAGCGCGCTTGATACGCTACAGATCTTGGGTTCGATTCCCAGGTCGAGCAAAAAGTGTTATTGGGTTTTTCTATGAAATTCTCAGTAGCAGCTCGGAGTTAGGATTTGTGCCCGGTTAATGGCAATAGGTTCGCCCCCTATTACATGGAACCTAATCATACCGGCGAACTGTGTGTGTACAGCTGTACACCTCTGCCTAACCTTTCGGGGAATACAGGCGTGATGGTATGTGTATGTGTTATTTTGTAAATTAAAAAAAAAACATTTTTGCAATGAAATAGTACCTAATAACATTATCATGATCCAATCCAGTGGAGATTAACTAAGTTGCAAGAGATATTATTGTGCAAAAGTAAGTGTACAAACTGGTGCACACCTTCTTCCCTCATTCTCAAAGTCCGTCGCAACCGGCACGGGAAGTACCAATGTAACTTTGTCTATTTCATATGTACTTTCTAAGTTTACCTTCAATATCACTGACATCGGTTAATGAAAACATAACATAAACATACCATCACGCCTATATTCCCTGAAGGGTTAGGCAGAGGTGTAACAATGTACACCCACAGTTCGCCGGTACGTTTAGGTCCCATGTAATAGGGGGTGAGCCTATTGCCATTAACCGGGTACAAATCCAAACTCCGAGCTGCTACTGAGAATTTCATAGAAAAACCCAATAACACTTTTTGCTCGACCTGGGAATCGAACCCAAGACCTCTAGCGTAGCAGTCGCGCTTAGGAGCACTAGGCCAACGAGGCAGTTACTGAAAACATCGTGAGGAAATTTGGACTTGTAATTAAGATAAGTCTGAAATCATCAATCCGCCTTGTCAATCCTCTTTACGGGAAGAGGCCTTTGACTTGCAGTGGGACAAAAATAGGCCCACAAACTATGCTCAATCTTATTTCGATCTTAAAGCCTTAGATTGATAATGTCAGAATAATCTCAACTCAAATCCAGTTACACAGCGAAGTCTATTACCGAGCACTGTTTCCGAATCTCCAAAATCAAATAACAAACTTAGGTACATAAAGAATTAACTTAGAAATCTCACGAATCTATATTTAGCTTCATAATCAGCTTACTCCATTTCAGGGGTAACCCAAAAGGCTCAGAAAGTCAAGACTTCTTAGCGGTAACAGAAAGTAAGATAATCAAGTCGTATTACAATCAATCATTCAGGAACGTCTGGGCGATGACAAAGGGGCTTTTAAACTTAACACTAGGGAGTGGTGACCAGGCATTTTGAGAGCTGAATAATAAATGTCCGAGTATTTGTGGTGTCGTGTTTCTTACGTCGACAAATATTAAGTACATCCTATCACGGGTCCACTTAAGTGTTGAGTGTGGAGTCCTCGGTTTGATTCTCAGGTCGGGCAAAGTGTTATTTGATTTTAGCATTAAGAAATCCTCAGTGACAGCCCATAGGAGAGAAAATGAGTTTTATTTTAAATGTCTTTAGATGGCAAACAAGCCAATAGCCTACCTGATGTTAAGTGGTCACCGCTTCCGGGGGTGCGGGTTGTTCGTAAGAGATACCGCGCCCCCGGAACGCAAGGGGCACAAGAAGGAACATGGATGAGTTTTAGTCAGTAAAAGTTTGACACTCCCTCCATCCCAGGGCGAGGAAGTCATTTGATGATTTCCCATCCCAAAAAAAAGTGGTCACCGCTGCCTATAGACATCTGCATTACCAGTGGCCTTGCAAATGCGTTGCCATCTCAAAGATAAAGTTGAAATGTCTCATGGGCCTATAATTACACCGGCACCCATACCATTCAAACCGGAATACAGCAAGGCGTGTCGGATAATAAGACTATGACAATTTCGGAAGAGGAAGTGCTCCTGTGTCTGTGCAAACACGTCCTGTGCTCTATAATATCTCCTATATACTTAGCTATAAGCCATTGATATTGGCCACTGTAACCGAAATTTGGTCGGAAGAATATTTTTATGACCATAATCCTACCATGATAGACATGACGTAAATCGAAGACCATTTGGGCGGAGGCTAGGCATCGTTCCCTAACCATTTTATCTTCCAACCATCATCTTATTCCTCCCAAACTAACTAGTTACAAGTAATAAATAAATCCTTATCGAAAGCCTCAGCAAAGTTTTTCCGGGTCGAGTCTCCATTCGGAGAGATGCAATGGTCACATTAATGGCTTAACCACAAACTTTTGACATCGAAACTTATTTATTAGTTACCTCGACGCCTTTTTCCGAGTTCCCAATCCCAGGAAAGCAATATACGAAGTATTCTGAAGAATATTTGTAGAGGAATAGATCAGGAAAACGGGATTGTGTATAAGTGGGTTTCTGTCTAACTTTTTCATGCTGTAGAAGTGAATTAGTTTTGGTATAATATAAGCTTAATTAATTACGTTGTTTATGTTGTTTGTTTCTGTATAATGGAAGCGAAGGTGATCTCTCGCAATGTGGTTCCAGGTCACCGTAGGTGCGAGCCTGCCGACGGCGAGGGTAGGGTGGCTCGCCGTCCGCTCAGAACCAGGCCCAAGTCGCTGGCGCATTGTGTTCCACGCGCGCCTCAAGGAGATGACGTCAGCACTGTAGACGGGGTTCGCTAGGGCCAGTGCCTACGAAGGTTGCGGATTTATTTCGAAAGAGTTACTGCGGTCGTGGAACGCAAAGGGCATTTAGAGAAACATGGATGGGTTGTAGTCAGTAAGAGTCTGATACTCCCTTCCGCTTCCAGAGCGAAAGAAGTGATTAGATGTTTTCTCATCTTTAAAAAAAAAACAAAAAGGGGGTAATATCTAGAAGTGATGATAGAAAGCTACACTATTGCTGAGTGTCAAAGATATACGTATATTTTATGAAAATCTGACTTTGACGCGGTCGAGAAGAAGAAGAAGAAGCGCGGAAGAAGGTAGTGTTAAAAAAATACATTTCATACAAAGCTGTAATATCTTTAAGGTCAACGTGTATGGAACAGTAGACTCTTTTTAATAATCGACAATAATTTTCAGAATATTATAAATGCGACTACTTTGGCTCAAAATGGAACAGCGTTGCGAAAAATTACAGAAAAAGTAATATAAGTAATTGGAACAAGAAAAATGTTATGGAACAAGATTGTTTTTGTCATTCAAGAGGCTTGAAGTTCCTCTAAAACCCGTCTTCCGTTTTGAGCGTAAGTTTCCCTATAGGGCTAAAGTAACCCGCTTTTATTCGGCACTGAACCCATTATAAAAGTGTGCCAGCCGATGTCCCTTCTACATTTTTATACCTAGCCCATTCTTGACCACAGACCAACTAACGCTGGACTAACAGAATTAAATGCGTGGGTTTAAAAAAGAGCACAGTAAAGATAAAACCAGGTACAAAGAACAAAAGAAAAATACCACAAACCATTGTTGGTGTATTTGTTGCGGACAACGAGACCATTTCTATTCGGAGCTGCTTGAAATTCTTCAGAGCCGGCATTTTGTTTAGGCATTTGACACGACATAGTCCCATGAATTTTATGTAGTGAAAGGAAAAGAAGGTGTTGATTAAATAAGGTGCTTTTCAACCCACGCCGTGACATACGGAGCACTTTAATGAATTAAAGTAGCTATTTTCGTTCATTCGTTTCTATATCTTTTTTCTTCGTTCCTTTTGTAATGTTGGACTTTACTTGATGCTCGCCAGTGTTACACCACAAATGGCACATTTAACGTAAAACGTCTTTAAAGTCATTCTGTCTCTGTTAAGTTCATACAATTTGACAGGGATGCAGAGATGCTCTGTATGTTTTACTACATACATACCATCACGTCTATATTCTCCGAAGAATTAGGCAGGAATTAACCAATGTACACCCACAGTTCGCAGGTATGTTTAGGTCCCATGTAAGCCTATTGCTAAATCCGAACTCTGAGCTGCTACTGAGAATTTCGTAGAAAAACCCAATACCACTTTTTGCTCGACCTGGTAATTGAACCCAAGATCTCTAGTCGCGCTTTGGATCACTAGGCTAACGAGGCAGATAACGAGCACTTTTACTGTTTTGTATTTATTTTGTGATCTAGGTTGAAAATGTGGCCTATATAGAAAACGGTTCATTAACTGCGAACCAAAGTTGGCCGCTGCAAATACAAACTAGCGAGATGGGGGATTATAGACCCCACCGACACCCAGTGCGAGTGGGGTGCTCCTGACCAGACAATGACCCACTGACTACAGCCCCGAGTGTCCCTAAACCTGCACTTTAGAGGATAATAACAACAGAATTTCTCCATACGAAATTACCTTTTTGATCGGGCAACTAGATTTATATCAATGTTAAAATATATGATTTGACTTTGCCTTTGAACTATAAGTAGGAAGTTAGTTCATGCATTATTGAGATAATTGGGGTGGCATTGGCATCAACGACGAACTAAAGTGTATGTTTAAATCAACTTGCAAGATTCCATCCTATGAACGTAACTAATTTAAAATACACCTTATGTAGTTAGCTATATGTATAGAAGTCGAAAAGCAATACATTCTATCCCGAAGGCGTACTCCTCTAGTCCTACATAATATGGAAGTAGCCACAAGCCATCACTCCAAATGTATTTCTGTACAACCTCGCCCGGCCGGTACATAAATAAAACATTCAAGCTAGTCTCGCTTCGGAATAAACTAGAAGAAAGAAATATCTAGAATTTACAAGAGATGCAGCTCTACTTATTTATTCTCTTCGGACTAAAAATGGATCCTAAAACGTTTATCGTTCGACGGTACCCATTACGTATTTAAATTTTTTCTGTTTTGCTCTCCCACTTTTAATATTTTAAGTCCCTACATTTTTTCTTGATTTACGTGAACACAAATGTATGGAATAGCTGTTTTTTCGTTGCCCCGTTGGTCTCCTAGTCGCAAGCGCGACTGATGAGCGTGAAAAAGTGTTATTGGGTTTTGCCATTAGGATTTGCTCAGTAGCAGCCCTGAGATTGGAAGTTGGTGGCGTGACTCCCTCGTGCCTCACAAAGCATGTAAAGCCGTTGGTCCCAGCTGTCATTCGTAGATCTTTGACTGTCGTTTCAAATAGCGCGAAGCCAGAAAGTCTGACAACCAGTCTAACCAAGAGAGGTATCGTGTTGCCCAGTAACTGGGTTGTGGAGGTCAGATAGGCAGTCGCTCGATGGAAAACACTGGTATTCAGCTGCATCCGGTTAGACTGGAAACTGACCCCAACACAGTTGGGAAAAAGGCTAAGTAGATGATGAGCTGTTTTTTTCGTTATTTCGGGGTTAGTAAAAGTAATCATAAAAAAACATCATAATCAAGTAAGAGTTCCGATATGGGTTCCGTTTTTTTTCCTTTTGAGGTACGGAACCCTAAAACTCAATGACCATTTTTCAGGTTGTATTGTATACAACTTTATTGAGCAAGAGTAAATAATAAAACATAACAAAAAAATAACTGCCTCGATAGCCTAGTGGTCCTAAGCGCGACTGCTACGTTAGAGGTCTTGCGTTCGATTCCCAAGTCGAGCAAAAAGTGTTATTGAGTTTTTCTAAGAAATTCTCAGTAGCAGCTCGGAGTTAGGATTTGTGCCCGGTTAATGGCAATACGTTCGCCCCCATATTACATGGGACCTATAAATACCGGCGAACTGTGGGTGTACATTGTTACACCTCTGCCTAACCCCTCGGGGAATACAGGCGTGATGGTAAAAAAATAACATCGAGGTTCACAATTTAACAGAAAACTAAAGAACAAAGTTGAGGAGTAGAAAATTAATTAAATCGAGAAAACCTTGTTTACCTGAAACATTTCGTTGAAAGGAAGCGTTGAATTATTTGTGAGAAATATTGTTCAGGAAGCTCGTAGCGTTCTGCAAAGTGTACTAGATAAAATATGGAACTTAATGAACTAACTTAATTAGAGCAAAAATATGAAAGCCTTTTTAGGGCTGCTCGCTGTCCATCTGTTAGCGGGCTGTAGGTCATGAACCGTAATAGGTAGAAAGTTAAAATTTTTACAGAGTTTGTATTATTTTTACGATGTAAAAGAGCACTAAGATTTTAGGAAACTTAATACTTAAGGGGGTGAAAAAGGGGAAGGTAGACTGTGTTAAAAAATTTCTTGAGAGAACACAAACACATCACATACCATCACGTCTGTATTCCCCGAAGGATTAGGCAGAGGTGTACCAATGTGTACCTATAGTTCGCCGGTATGTTTAGGTCCCATGTAATAGGGGGCGAGCCTATTGCCATTAACCGGGCACAAATCCTAACTCCGAGCTGCTACTGACAATTTCATAGAAAAACCCAATAACACTTTTTGCTCGACCTGGGAATCGAACCCAAGACCTCTAGCGTAGCAGTCGCACTTAGGACTACTAGGTCACCGAGGCAGTTTCTTGGGAGTATAAACTTTAAACTTGGCATGAATGCGAACCTAAACAATTTTGACGATAATTTTCAACAACCGCTCAAAAGGGTAAGGGGTGTTAAGTTTGTAGGAAAAGCACGAAGTCGTGGTCAAAGCACCAGTTTTATACACGAAAGTACAAAAAAAGAAAATTACATTTATCGTATAAATCTACGCTTATCCCGATTACTAACACCAGTTCTAAACCGCCAACATGAAAAATAATCGCTTCTTTCATATCCAGACATCGCCGATCTTTTGTAATATTCCTAGCAATTTTTCAATGGCCTGAATTCCTTTATGCAACGGACTTCCAAGGAAGATGGAGGGGCCTTGTGCGGCTCGCTACTGACCTTCTGACATACCGCCATTTATTAATATTAGCGCTCTTGTATATAAAAATGAATTAACTTAGGTTAAATTGAGGAAGGCGGTTTTTTTACACAGGGTGGTTATGCTAAAGTGGGTCTTATATACACTCTATACAGATCATTTTAAGTTACGTATATGTATTCGATAATGTGTGAGCTATGTGTGTGTATGTGCTGGTTACCTGTAATTGAGTGTGCATTGTAGAATAATGTAACTTATACAATTGTATATTTGGGAAATGATGATTTTGCCTCGTTGGCCTAGTGATCCTAAGCGCGACCGCTGCGCTAGAGGTCTTGGGTTCGATTCCCAGGTCGAGCAAAAAGTTTTATTGGGTTTTTCTATGAATTTCTCAGAAGCAGCGCGGAGTTAAGATTTGTGCCCGGTTAATAGCAATTGGCTCGCCCCCCATTACATGGGACCTAAAAACATACCGGCGAACTGTGGGTGTACATTGGTACAGCTCTGCCTAACCCTTTGGGGAATATAGGCGTGATGGTATGTAATGTTAATGTATCTCTTGTTCGTAACTCTCAAATAAATAATAATAGTATTATTTCATAGGTTCAGTTTTTTTATTTGTTTACTAAGAATTGGAAGTAAGTAACCCCCGACAGAAGAATAAAAATCCCTACCGCAGCTAACAAAAGAGCTGATAATTTTGAAACCGCTGAACCATTTTCCATCAAACATAGTTAAGAACACTCACTTTCAAACAATCAAAAAAAAAAAAAAATCAAAATCGGTTCAGGCGTTCGGGAGTTACGATGCCACAGACACAAACAAGCATACACACACGCACATACACACCTAGATACGTCAAACTTATAACACCCCGTCGTTTTTGTGTCCGGGGTTAAAAATATGGGCTCCTAATATAAATGAATGTATTTTTATGTAACGTGTGCCTTTGTATGTTGTACCCACAAACTAGTCTACTTTATATCTAACCTTTGTTTTTCTCAAACAAGTATTTCAACCAACCTCATTTTCCATGACTCTTCATTCTCGATATTGATTTATTACACTTAAAGGTAAATATAATATTTTACAATATGTGATTTTGTATATTACATATTTATTTATATAATATATTTATTTATATATATTTTTTTATATTTCCCGCGACCCAAAGGCTGGCTTTTACCTTGGCCAGAGAAAGCATTGCCATCCAACGTGGCAATGGCGCCAGTGTTTTGGGCACTTTTCCGGTTGACGGTGATGCGGAGGAGTTTTTTGATGCCATTCAGTTTTAGTTTCTTTTTGTTTTTATTAAGGATTTCTAATAATAAGACTGTAAATATTATTATGTAAATAATATATAATATTATTATGTACTTAAATAAATAAACTAATAAATATTACATAATACAATATTAAGTTCAATGTGAAGCTGTAGGACATGTGCTGCTAGTAGTCTTGGCTATTTAGTGAAACTATGAATAAACATAGTGGTATTTTCATCCACCACATAAAGTTTCGTGCTTAATCATATTTCAGACCCGACAGTAAGCCCACAAACCATTAAAATCGTGGTGACAACAAGATTAGCGCACAGTTAAAATCTCTTCTGAACCATAAAAAGAGACAAACAATAACATAAAAGATTGCTCAAGTCTTAGCAGATTCACAAAACAGAAAAGAAACCTTAATAGAATGGGAAAACGCGAATTAGTCAAAGAGAATTTAATCTATTATATTGCCACCCTCAAAACTCGTGACACAGAATAGATAGGTACAGAAGGTCAGCTTTCGACAACGGTAAGCGGAACTGCACGCAAGCATTGACTTATGTACCTCTACGTACAGTGGGACTAAGCGCACTCGTGATAGGAATTTGTTTGATAGATGCACCATGGCGCCGGAAGGCCATCGCTAAATAAGCCCTGCGGGCGGCGGACTCGCGGTCAGGCCGTCGGCGTCGCGTCGCCCCAACAGAGACAGGCCCGAGAGTAAAGGTCATCGTAAGGCAACGGCCCATCCGGAATTCCTTGAAGAATCCAACTGTTAGCTGACAGTGCGCCGCCCGCTGTTATTGTGAGCTATTAAGGCGTGAGTCGTGTTCCCCGCGCGCCTTTCTAGAATTAGTGCGGCCAGTGTGATCGGGTGACTGGGTCCACTTTGTGGTGGTGGGCCAATAACTGCAGGAGTGCGAAAAAATGCTCAGAGTGACATTCTTATCCCATCCTATTATTTCCAAAGTAGTTGAAGGAACACCGTGAGGTTTCAGTCGGTCGGAGTCCGACACACCCCTCCGCGTTTCCCGAGACGGAGGCAGTTCAAGAGGAGTTCCCCATGGAAAAAAAATATCTAGAAAGAATCTAGTTTCCCTTCCAAAAGGTAGCTTTGTATGGAGAAAAATAGGCAAGAAACTCCATACTTAACTCTTTTTAAATAAAAAATATCTTACAATTATTTGTACGGGTACATTAATAATTGTATGTATGAATGTGAAGACGATGTATGTACGGTCAACAAAAGAGATAATTAACCAGATCGTCTAATATAGTTAAAGATTTCTTTGAAACCGGTGTTCGTTTTTAAAAGAAATTTGATCTAATTAATAAACTGTAATTTTTTATTAATAAAACTAAACAATAATTCAAATACATCTATTGGTTTTAAAAAAAACTTTGAATTTAATGTGCCTGTCTGCACTCGTTGTTTTGAATCGACCTTCTGTATCTATCTATTTCGTGCCTCGAGTCAGCGTGCGGGTACTTTTAATTTCATCATCTTCTGAAACGTTCCAAATGAATTATTCAATGGAGTCAGAATTCGGGAGTAAAACTAAAGGAATTCTGAGTAATATTGTCTTAGAATATTTTGACTTTGCTTTAAATATTGTAGATTGTAGATTCGAAGTGCTTCTTTGATGTTATTCTAGCAATTACGACAAAAAAAATGTTTTTTTCTGCGCATATTTCCGCTGGTAAGTACCTAACGTAGTTTTCATTGGAATAATTTATTGACCTAAGCACAAAACTCATAAATAATAATAAAATAAAGTGCGTCCAATTTAAAAAATGAAAGGAGGGCCTAATGTGTATCAATTACGTTGTATGGTAATGCTGATTCCTGGCTTTTTCTTGGGGCAAAGAATCAACGTTGCCATACAACGTGGCAATACTGCCAGTCTTTTAGGCACTAGACTCATTGACAGTGATGTGGGCGAGTTTTGTTCATAGGATGATTCATTTAGGAGTTACCTACATAGCTATAGACTGACACACACAAAAAGACAAAGTCTTCAGACTTACAACAACCCTCTTTTTACGTAGAAGGTTAATAAATCTTAATAAATGAACATCAATCATTTTATTTTAAAGTAAAAAAAGGTTAAGTAGGCAAGAATCCTAAACCCAAATGTATAATTTGACCGAGAACCACATAAAAGAGCGATCTTTTATCTCATCAATTACCCATAATCAATATTCCATTTGAGCGGTAATAAGCTTTCAAAATCCTCGATTCTTGCATACCATTAGGCAATATAGGCCCATTTCTTCGCTTCCTTTTCGTCCCATTTTGAGGCCGTTCCGTTTTGAATTCGCCCCATTTTGAGATCTTAATATCGGTGCACATCTTTGAAGTCGTTTCATCAAAAGCTATTGTTTCGCCCTCGCCACGGCACTAATTGGAGTTTTTAGCCCTATTCTCTGAGGCGTCGTCGCGTCGTCGGCTTAAATTATGGATTTTGCTTTGTGTCATAATTATCTCTTGGATGAATTATTCCTGGTGTTATGATTTGTCGAGGAATTGTAGGGATTTACGCTTTGATGCTTATTAATAAATCGTGCGCGCAAGATACGCTGTCATAAATTTTATTGTAATAAAAACATTTAAAAAAAAAATTGAACCGCCGAAAAAACTGAAAAGCAAAATAAAAAGATTTTTTAACAAAAGGACAACCGCCTTCAAAAACTAAAATGTAAAAAATAACTTTAGCTTTGAAAGTAGGCGGCTTTGGTTCTGTATGTACTTTTTATAGCCACCGACTTCCAATACTAAAGTTATTAAATCAGACTAGTCTGTTAAAAGTTATGCGTGATCATACATAAAAAAATATATACGTATATATATATATATATATATATATTTTTTTTTCGTCGATCAAAAATCTCCTATACATCATGTTTGTTTTCTCCAAAATGGAAAGCAGAAGTGTTATTTTACGCACTTTTCGAAATCCCATGTAATTGGGTGCGATAAAAATCGGGCAGAAATCCGAACTATGAACTGTTCCTGGCTACCATGAAAAAATCCAATAACAATATGCAGCTCTTTCGACTCAGAAGACCCTATACAGGGCCCATTACACACAGAACACACAAACAGAACCAACACACAGAACAGACAATAGTTTGTTCTGAAAATATTTGAGTCCAATATTACTTTTAGCGGGTGTAACAACTACAAGACACTTAACGATTGCCATGATATTATTGATCTAGACTTATTTCTCGTTGGTCAGTTTCAAATGTTTCACGTTTATTTTCGAAAACAATTTTTTTTTTAACTGCCTCTTGAGCCTAGTGGTCTAAAGCGTGACTGCTATGCTAGAGGTCATGGGTTCGATGCTCATGTCTAACAAAAAGTATTATTGGGTTTTTCTATGAAATTCTCAGTAGCTGCTCGGAGTTAGGATCTGTGCCCGGTTAATGGCAATAGGATCGCCCCCTATTACATGGCCAACTGTAGGTTTACACTGGTACACCTCTGCCTAACTCTTCGGGGGATACAGGCGTGATGGTATGTATGTGTATTTTATGTATGCCTATTTTGTTGCATGAAACTCATAAGAACAATGTTTTGCGTACATTGCAATTGAACGCTACATTATTTTTTTACATCAAAAATAAATCGTTTTCTAGCAAATATTTTCAATGTTAGTTTGGTGAGCACGCGTAGGTGGTGTATTTTTTCACACCCAGTATTAGTCCTTTAAAACTTCCACGGTGGGAAAAAACTGAGATTTACGTTGTGGTTCTGTTGAAATAGTGTCAAATTAGTCAGTGTCCAACCCCACACAAATGCAATATAACGTTAAAAGCTTTAGAAGGTGCAGCCGCATATATCATTGTCTGCGGGGACGCGTCAGGACTTAATGAGGTAGCTGGAGGTCTGAATGGACGAGGGATCACGAAAATATATTGTTGAGTGAGCTTGGGACTCTGGCCGTGTTTATTGATGGTGTTGAACGAACAGTAGGTACTATAAATTCGTACTTCGAATTCTATTCATGCTTTCGCAAACAATTCATGGAAAAAAATTTAATGTTATCATTTTCGGAGATTGACACAGTTGCGAAACCATTCTGAAGGCCAATTCTATTAATTCTAATTGTTCAAAGTCTAGTCGCAACCTCATCTCAGCGACAACAAATGTCAAAAACATGCACATACATACACACCATTACGCCTGTATTTCCTGAAGGGTTAGGCAGAGGTGTACCAAGAATGGGAGGGTCTGTAATTGCGATTATCGAACCACTAACAATAATGAAACGTTATTAAAACGATAATATCTCTGAGTTATTATGGCTCGGCCATTTTGTAAAATAATTGTTACGTAATTTTTTTTTGTGTTTAGTTTGATGACTCACTTTAAAATACAGCATACCACCACGCCTGTATTCCCCTTAGGGTTAGGCAGAGCTGTACCAATGTTACCCCTCAGTTCGCCGGTATGTTGAGGTCCCATGTAATAGGGGGCGAGTCTATTGAAATTGTAATTAAAATTTGAAATTGTAATTATTCCTAATAGAAGAATAAGCACCGCGCAACAGTATGTGCGGAAATGGTGCAGTCCCTCCTAACTCACTCTCATATTCTTTCCCGGGGCACGGGAGTATCACACCCAATAACGCCTGGTAATCAAACCCGAGACCTAAGCTCATCAGTCGGACTAGCGATCACAGAACCACGGGGTATCTAAAACCAGTTCATGTTAGTGAACGGGCGCTGTCAATTGGGATTGGTCATCTCTTGACTGCCATGGCTTACTTTATTACTTATTTCTATTGTATTTATAGAAGCAACAATAATATTATAACCAAGATTTTGTAAAAACCAATTTGAAAAGTGTGTCCATGGAGGTTCTTGCTCGTTCTTCTCCACCTACGTTTTGGAACGAACAACTAGCTTAAACTTTTTGTATGGGTAACTTCTTGGCAATTTAAAAGTACCTGTAAATGGTCTAATTGAAATAAATGCATTGACTTTGACTTTAAGTTCAATACAAAGCATTTACGTAGAAATTTCAAGCACCGTTTCTATGTTATTATTTCAACCAACTCACATTCTAAGGAGTAATATTCTCCTTTGACAGAAACAGGTGTCTCAAGATGGCGTCCCGGTATTGAATACCGAATGCACTTCGACACAACATTTACATAGCAAAGCTGCGATGCCGTTATTTAATATCAATTCTGTAAAGGCTTTTGATATTGTTGATTTATGGTTGAATAGAAGTCCGTATAATGGATGTAACTATTTAGATCCAATCTACTGAATGAAATAATTATTGAGAATTCTTTAATGGGAACAAAAATCAAAATGTTAGTGTAGTTTATAAAATAATAATACTCCACTTTTTAAGAAAAAATTGACAGCTTTATTAATTACTAAATGTTATTATTCGATCTGCGAATTTCTAAATGACAATAACCTGTAACAATTTTGACACGTGTATTTTATTTTATTTGTTTTATTGAATTTTATTACCATAATCTATTGAATTTTTATTTTACCTGACATAATTATATTAATTTATACCAAGACTTAAGTAATTCTTGACATCTTTTGACATCTTATTTTATGATGCCTAATGACATTAATTTTGTATCCAAAATATGAACGTAATCAAATCTTAAATGCGATCTTTGAATTTGAATTGTTTTGCATGCCTAATTTAAGGTAGTTAGTAAGGATAATTATTCTAAACATCTTTATCTTGTACCTACTATCTGTGCAAATAAAAATATTCTATTCTATTCTATTCTAGTGGGGCTATAAGCGACTGCTACGCTAGAGGTCTTGGGTTCGATTATAGGGATTTTTTTAATGAAATTCTCAGTAGCAGCTCGGAGTGAAGATTTGTGCGCGGTTAATGGCAGTAGGCTCGCCCCCTATTACATGCGACCTAAAACATACCGGCGGACTGTGGGTGTACACTGGTACACTTCTGCCTAACCCTTTGGGGAATACAGGCATGATGGTATATACATACATTACCATCACGCCTGTATTCCCCGAAGGGATGATGCTATAACAATGATGCTATACAGGGTTATTTGTAAAACATAGACAACCTTGCAGGACTGTATTACTATCATCATAAACAACAACTTCTGTTCTATAATTTTTTAAAGAATCAAGCAACGCAAGCGAATTTAAGTGAATGACCGACTGAAGGATTTCCGTAAAATTGTAAATAGGTTAAGTACAAACACCCCCGCCGCCCTAAACCCCCTCCCCTCGCTATTTTATTATCGCTTTCGTTTGCTTCGCATAGACGTCGTAATATTTAGAGCGTTCAATTTAAATGTTTTTATTTTTGTATGAAAATCTGATGAACTAAAATATGAAAAATTTTTAAATGTCATAGAACAAAAGTTGTTGATTATGATGTTAGTAACATAGTCCTGTGAGGTTGTCATTGTTTCACAAATAACCCTGTATATGTAATACTAACCTTTTACTGTTCCGTGTCTTTTATCAGGTCGTCGGTCTACCTCCTAGGGGGCCTGCCCACACTAAGCCTTCTGGAGCGTGGTCGCAACTCGAGAGCCTTATGACCTCTGCTCTAACGAGCTATGGGTCTTGCCCATTGACGATGGTTTGTTTTGTTAGTTCATTGATAAATTACCCTACATTTGCCTCTGAATATTCAATTCTGAATGTGAGCTTTAAGCATAAAATTCAACAATTTTTTTTTTCAGGTAATACTGCTATCGTATATAAGTTACACCAATAACACAAATAAAAAAAAAAATAAGTAACCACCGACAGAATAAAATAAATCCCTAGCGCAGCTAACAAAAGAGCTGATAACTTTGAAAAAGCCTAACCGATTTCCATAAAAGGTAACTAAGAACACTCCCGATTAATTCACCTTTCAAACAAAAAAAACAAAATCAAAATCGGTTCATGCGTTCGGGAGCTACGATGCCACAGACAGACAAACACGCACACAGACACATCAAACTTTGACACCCCGTCGTTTTTGCGTCGGGGGTTAAAAATGATATTAAAATAATGTTGGTCTGATTATATACACTGCGATAAATAGTATAAATAAACAATCGGCAACATAAGAGTGCATACTTATTCGTCGGTTTAGTTACGGTATTGGTATTGGTACCGAAAAATACCGGTACCGATATTGTCATGATTCAGAAAAGCCTCATTCCCGTGGTTCACAAAAAAGATTATATTAAGATCTTAGAGAAAAAAAACACATAAAAAATAACACATTTATTTTTGGTACCGGATATCAACTTTTTTTTTTTTTTTTTTTTATTTTTTTCGGTAGGGCATCTCGCAGTTCAACCTAGGAGGTTGTTTACTGCTTAACCGGGCTTTCCTGTGGATGCCTCAACAATTAAGGCCTCCAGCCAGGGCTTACAAAAAACTTACAAGCTAAGCGACTACGCTGAGGGCACCCCCTGCGGGGTACGGGCCTCGGCTCAGGGCGTCGCTGGGGGAGGACAGCAAAGGGACAGGCTGGATCGGTTTATTTTTAATTATTAGGGGCTTTTATTTTAAAAGCTAACGGGGACGTCGCGACGGCCCTCGGCGGCGAGGGCGGAACGATGGCGGTCTGCGTTTGTGTAGTGTGCTGGTACATTTGCTACTTTCCTGTCGGAGGGTGATAGCGTCGTCGGGGGTCAGAAGGGTGTGCCTCGGTCGGCGGATCCTACTGATGCGAGAGGGAGCGTATCGGGCGGCCGATACGATTAGCGGGTTGGGGTGTTTCTCGGCAGTGTCGAGGAAACGCTTGGTCGTTCGTTTCATGAACTGCTGAACGGTGGGGATTCTGAGGTCTAAATGGAGGTTCTCGTTGCGAACGTAGAACGGGGCTCCCGTAGCTTTACGCATGAATCTATTTTGGAGGGTCTGCATCCTGTGGATATGATGGGGCTTAGCGTGGGCGAACACGGGACACGCGTAAGACATGATGGGACGAATGCACGCGGTGTAGAGGCGCAATTTGCACTTGAGTGACAACTTGCTACGAGCATTTATGAGACAGTGAAGCCTACCGAGAGCGAAGGCGGCGCGCGAGCGCACCGTCCTTATGTGCTCACCGAAGGAGAGCTGACTATCTAGGATCACTCCTAAGTATTTGGCGCACTTTTCCCAAGGGATCGGCTTGCCGGATATCAACCAAATAATCGGGAAATATGAGCGTAGTAACTCCCAACTCTAAAGTTAGTTACACGCAAGAGTTATAAATTTAATTAAAACTGTTATTTGTTTCTCAACTTCTATAGTTTCAGGAAGTTTTTAAATCATTGATTACGGTTCGCTGGTTTCAACTAAGTTTATTAGTTGAGCTTATAAATTGTATTGTTGGATAAGTGGGGTGGAATTTATCATGTTTTCTGTTATTCATTGTTGCAATTGAGCTTTGAATAGAAAACATATTGGTTTGCTAGTGTATTTATAGTAAAAAAACCTGCCTATTGACAGTCAGACTTACACACGACAGATACCGCACCGTTAATATTATATTCACTATTCTTTACCGAAACTTCCATGAATGTAAAGTTGCCTGGTAAAAAGTAATTCAAAAGAGAATTACAGAATATAGCCTCTCAAAAAACAAAAAATGTTGTGGGTAGTATATTCGTGGTGTGGTTAAATGCCTCGTTAGACTAGTGGTTCTAAGCGCGACTGCTACGCTTTAGGTCTTGGTTGCGATTCCCAGGTCGAGCAAATAGTGTTATTGTGTTTTTCTATGAAATTCTCAGTAGCAGCTCGGAGTTAGGATTTGTGCCCGGTTAATGGCAATAGGTTCGCACCCTATTCATGGACTTAAACATACCAGCGAACTGTGGGTGTACATTGTTACATCTCTGCCTAACCCTTCGGGGAATACAGGCGTGATGGTATGTTATGTTACTACTGTTTGTTTTCCCAAATGTAATAAATGAATAAACACGTACCTATACCCCCAATATTAACCGGGAAAAGCCCCAACGGTCCCTATTAAAATTATTTTAAAAATTTTCAACGAAGTTAGTTCCTAAGTACAAAGGGTGCGTTCAGATAGGTCGCGTCTAACGATCAATTTCCGGCTAACATGTCCCTAGCCGGTCAATATCCGACTGCGCATTCAGCGCCAGTACCCTTTAAAAATAGTGTAAATTGTGTTTTCAGGGCGTAAGGGTAGTGAAAGAAGCTCTTTTGTAATATATTGGGATTTTCTAAAGCTATTTATGGTATGTGAGGCGTAAAGTGGATTTAGGGAATAAAGGGGGCCTTTTTACTAAATTAAAGTCTTACTATCAACGGCCTTTTATGATAAGGACACGGAATTATATGACTCGTGTTTTATTGTGCTATCGAAAGATTTAAACAAAAAATTGTATCTCGGTAGTGTACTCGTTGCTTTACAGTTATAAAAAAAATAACATACCATGCCATCACGCCTGTATTCCCCGAATTTAGGTTCCTTGCTTCAATTCCCAGGTCGGGCTGTGTTTTTAGGTTTTCCCATATGGAATTTCCTACTATCAGCTCGGAGTCTGAAAATTGGTGGTGAGACACCCGTGTCTCGGAAAACACATAAAAAATAAATAAAGGAAAACCATTAATTCTGCGAAGGTGACGCAACATACCATAAAAAAAACAGTTAACAACAACCAAAAAAAAAAAGAAATAGATTAAATAAATATTGTCTATGATAGAATAACTTCTGCGCCACAACCGCGCGAAACGGCCGACATAAAGCCGTTGATTCTGCGCCTAATCTCACCCCGGTCGTATCGGATTGCCGTCCCATCAGACTATGGAAGTCAGGGAAGAGGGAGTTCACCTATGTGTACGCTTACACTATTCCATACGATATCTCCTGCGTACTTGGCTAGTTCCTATTCAGATTTGTCACCGTGACTGATATTCAATAGGAAGAGATAATACTGTTCTTGGAATATCGATCAATTGTATACAATTTGTGCTTCAATGAGCCGGATGACTGTCGCTCCGGTTGGGACCACAGTCTAACCACATGCAAGCTAACTAGCTGAGTATCTGTACGTATTGACTGATATACTAATATCCGGCTACATACGTCACGGATTGTATTATAGTTATGTCTATGCATGGTCTTCTATCTGATTGGACAAGCACTGTTCAATGGTGTTAATACATAAACAGTTTTCAAAACATAATTAGTAGATACGAGTATCGTGTATTTAATGTTCAATGGTCTTTATCTTGTTTTCTTTTCGTATCTATTCTAAAACAAATTGTACATACCATCATGCCTGTATTCCCCGAAGGGTTAGGCAGAGGTGTACCAATGTACACTTTTTTGCCAGTAGGTTTTTTTAGGTATCATGTAATAGGGGCGAGCCTATTGCCATTAACCGGGCACAAATCCAAACTCCGAGCTGCTACTGAGAATTTCAAAGAAAACCCCAATAACGCTTTTGCTCGACCTAGGTATCGAATCCAAGATCTGTAGCGTAAAAGTCGTGCTTAGGACAACTAGGCTAACGAGGCAGTTAATTGTAACTAAAATTAACGAAATTAATCAGTCAAACAAAAAACTCTTCCTTGGATTTTGTATGGTAATGGTAAACTGTGTCGTCACTTCTTTGTCAACTCAACTGATTCCTATTTATTGATTTCAAAGCAACTAAAATCCGGTTAAATGAAGTGTTTCTTTTCAGAAAATTGTCTTGGAATTATTGGTGGGCGGTGTCTGCTACCCAATTTGATAGTACGGCAAAACTATCGCCGTGATTCTCTCGCACGTGGAGACGGCGCCTTAGGTACAAAGAATTAACAAAAACAGGACAAGTAATTCACAATTTTAAAGCACAGAACTACTAAAATTTTATTCTCATTTGACACTTAAAATGTCAAAATTTATTGTTTTCGCCGTAATACTTGGAAGCCAGTAAATTTTTATAGCCCGAAACCTAATTATAATAAACTCTGGAATGATAAAATCACCATCAAATTCGGTCCAATGGTTTCCAAGAGTATTCTTTGGAGATAGGGGAAGTTATAGGTCCTCACACCTAATCTGTGTAAGGCAATATAATAGGATTGAATAATAAATTTCGTATAACCATGTAACGTCCGCCCGTCCGGAAAGGATCAGTTAAGTGCGCGGTATATACATCCAAGAATAGAAGCTGCTGTGGTCATAAGAGTATAGGTTATCGCTCAATATAAATCAAATAGCAAATCATTTGCCATTTAATTTAATGCTTTAAATGTCACACCACCATCACGCCTGTTTTCCCTGAAGGGTTAGGCAGAGGTGTTCCAATGTACACCCACAGTTCGCCGGTATGTTTTTGGTCCCATGTAATAGGGGGCGAGCCTGTTGTCATTAACCGGGCACAAATCCTAACTCCGAGATGCTACTGAGAATTTCATAGAAAAACTCAACAGCACTTTTTGCTCGACCTTGGAATTGAACCCAAGACCACTAGCGCAGCTGTCGCGCTTAGGACCACTAGGCCAACGAGGCAGTTACGCATCTTTAAACTAAAATATTTTTTGTAATTACAAGATAAAAAGTTGACGGCTCGCGGGCGTCGCGTTTGCATCTGCTTAACTGTTGGATTCTACAGAGCTTTTAAAATGAGTGATGTCCATTAGCCAGACCGCAAACTACCGGCAGTTATACATATACCATCTTATACCTGCATTGCAGGCAAACAAATAAATATGTATTACTTAGTAGAGCTCTTTGTGTAGAAGTTCGTCTGAGGAAGTACTAACACCACGTTGTTGTGTTCCGGTTTGAAGGGTTGTTCTCGCCCCCTATTACATGGGACCTAAACATACCTGTGAACTGCGGGTATACATTGGTACACCTCTGCCTAACCCTTTGGGGAATACAGGCGTGATGGTATGTTGTTATGACACATTTCAACTTTGTCTCCGGGATGGCTGTGCATTGGCAAGGCCGAACCAGAGTAATGGTGATGTCCATAAGCAGAGGTGACCACTTAACATCAGGGCCCACCTGATGTTTGCCATAAATAGAAAAAACAAATACGAAAACTGAATTTGAACCTTTACAAAAATCAGTCCATCACACTTGAACGTAGGTACAGTCGACAAAACTACTTTTAAACAATGTTGTGAGTGTGCTGAGTAGTTAATTCTCTTTTTAGTGTGTCAGCTTATAACGTTACTACGCATACAATATGAAACGAATATTGGCAGTGTAGTAAAAAGAAGAATAATTTTGTCTGTATACCTAATAGTTTGGTCGACTATACCTTTTGTACCTGATAAAAGAGCCCAGCGTTCAATCTATTATCACAATTCCTTCCATACTAAAATGACGTAGTTCTCCGAGATCTTGGACCGTTCCAATCAGTATGTTTCACGTTCACCCAGTTTCTTCTAATACAGAAGTACAGTCACGTTCACAAGACAGACTGATATCGAAGTTCTGATTTCTATTATTTGGTTTATAACAGTTCCCTAATGAACAAAGTTGTATTATCTTCAGACCGGGGCAAGGATTACATGCAACTTTCTCAAGTCATGCTTTTATTATCAATCTATTGTTGAACGGATCTTTAGTTTGTAGGGCAGGAATCTGTATGGCTTATTCTTGTATGATATTATTTAGAGATAGGTAACTATGTGTGATTTTGATTCAATTTGTGGATTTTTTCTTAAGCGTTCGTTGCGTGAATGCCTTGTTAGCCTAGTGGTCCTAAGCGCGACTGCTACGCTAGAGGTCTTGAGTTCCCAGGTCAAGCAAAAAGTGTTATTGAGTGTTTCTATAAAATTCTCAGTAGCAGCTCGGAGTTTGGATTTGTGCCCGTTTAATGACATTAGGCTCGACCCCTATTACATGAGACTTTAACATAGG
The DNA here is from genome assembly GCA_947462355.1 of Caradrina kadenii. Classification (NCBI taxonomy): domain Eukaryota; kingdom Metazoa; phylum Arthropoda; class Insecta; order Lepidoptera; family Noctuidae; genus Caradrina; species Caradrina kadenii. The sequence continues at coordinate 8,388,097 of OX381691.1, forward strand.
AACTGTGGGTGTACATTGGTCCCTCTCTGTTTAACCCATGGGGGAATACAGGTGTGATGGTATGCTATATTAAAATTAAGATAAAAATTAAAGGACCCCCTTTAATTTTTATCGTACTTTTGCATACAAGAAACGTGGTACGGAATCCTTCACAAGCGAGTCTGCCTCGCATTTGGCCGATTTTATTTTTGCACGTGAATAAATTCAAAAGTCAATCCTGGTGAAATTATGTGACTGTTGCCAACCTTCAGTATTCAATGTTGTACAGTGATAACATATTATTATGTTCTTCTTGCTCAGTTTTGCAGTTCTTGCCAAGAATTTGCTTGTTCCAGAGTAAGATGCATAACTTATAATTATTTATGTGCAATTGCGTTGCAAGAGATAAATTGAAGTAAATAATCGTTATCGTGTGAAAGTTTTACTTGAATAACAAAAATAAAATCGTTAACCTAGTGATACTAAGCGTGACTGCTGCGCTAGAAGTCTTGGGTTCGATTCCCAGGTCGAGCAAAAAGTGTTATTGGGTTTTTCTTATGAATTTCTCAGTAGCAGCTCGGAGTTAGGATTTGTGCCCGGTTAATGACAACAAGCTCGCCCCCTATTACATGGGACCTAAACACACTGGCGAACAGTGGGTGTACACGGTACACCTCTGCCAAACCCTTCAGGGAATACAGGCGTGATGGTATGTGTGTTTATTAATAGCAAATTTTTGAAAAAAAATCTCGACAAAGTACTCAATTGCTACATTTTTCATATCATACACACATAACATACCAGCACGCCTGTATTCCGCAAAGGGTTAGGCAGAGGTGTACCGATGTACACCCACAGTTCGCCGGTATGTTTAGGTCTCATGTTTTTATATCAAAACTGAATATAAAATACATACACACACACACACATACACACATACGCACATTGTTACACCTCTGCCTAACTCTTCGGGGAATACAGGCGTGATGGTATGTGAATATAAAATAATAATAATAATTGTGAATTTAGGAAAAAGCTGTTATTTTGGCAGTACAAAGAGACACACTAACTTTTTTAGTATGCACAGATATAATTCTTCGAAAACCCACGACATACTCGCTTTCAGGAAACTACAACTGTAAATAAAATTTATAGGAAACTCAATCCAATACGCATTTCGCGGTCCGCTGGATGCCCGGTTATATTTTAACAGGATAATCCGGAGCCGGTGGACCGGAAGTTACTGCTAGAATATCTCTTATCCGGACCGGGTATTCCCAACCGGTTTAGGAAAGGATTAAAAATACATACGTTGGTCCAGTTTTGGAGATAAGCTATAAAATAGACAGTAAATATACGTGTTGCGTTGGTAAATGTAAGGCATAGCTAGTATGTTGGATCTTACTATTGTATCGATGTTTTTATTCTAACTGCCTCGTTAGCCTAGTGGTCCTACGCGCGGTTGCTACGCTAGAGGTCTTTGTTTCGATTCCCAGGTCGAACAAAAAGTGTTATTGGGTTTTTCTATGAATTTCTCAGTAGCAGCTCGGAGTTAGGATTTATGCCCGGTTAATGGCAATTGGCTCGGCCCCTATTACATGGGACCTAAAAACATACCATCGAACTGTGGGTGTACATTGGTGCACCTCTGCCTAACCCTCTGGGGAATACAGGGGTGATGGTGTGTGTGTTTTTATTCTATTTGAGATCTCGTAGATCAAACTAGGTGGTTGTCGGTTCCTAGACTTATCGGGGGAAGGCCAAACATTATTCTACCCTCTGATCCGAGCAGGCTAGCGTGGGCTAGCACCAGTCGGAGATCACGGAAGGAGCGTATGTTTCCGGGATCCCCAACCTAAGTGTGTGTAGGTAAAACTGTGGTGGTTTTAAGACAGTAAGGCTACATACGCACTATGCGGGTAACCGCAACGCGACTAGCCGTGCGGCTGACCGCAAGCACAATGAAGTACGTAATATTCATTACTATGCGCACTATGCGTCTGCGGGTAGCCGCATCGCAGTGCTTTTATATGTAGCCTAAGAGAAGATAGACCCCTTTCACATCTCTCAGTGCAGGGAATATTCGTGAGGGTTTTCCATCTCAGAACAGAAAAAAAGGACGTTGACGGCTGATTCATAAGACTTTTCTATGGTGCCTTAAAAATTAAGAACTAAGATTTAGTCTTGCAGCAGGATTATAAAACTTATACAAACCTGAGATGATACATATTTGTCCTCAATCCAAAATATAAGTTATAAAAAAGATTTCATAAGCTTGGCTTCATTATTACATCACTAAAATGTAACAAAACATCATGCAATTTATTTCGTGTTAACTGTACAACGTCAGTTGACAGCCATCGATGGGATGAGATTCGACTGACTCTTGAATCTTCATTGACGTGAAAGTTGTTCACTTTGTGTCACCGGCTTTATTCCAAACTGTTGTAAAACTAGTTTTCAAAGAGTTATTTATGGCTGGTTTAAGGGTTGGGCTATGGAGATTTTTTGCTCATTCTTCTCCATACGAAACTAATTTTAGAAAGAAGCAACTAAATTTATTTGTATATGGTAATGACGTTCAAAAGTGCCTTGATTATCATCATCATCATTACATCAGCTGAATAGCATCCACTACTGGGCATAGACCTCCCCTTTTTTTTTTAGGGATGGGAAATCATCAAATGGTTCCCCCCGCTCAATGGGGGGGTGTCAGACTTTTACTGACTAAAACCCATCCATGTTCCTTCTTGTATCCTTTGCGTTCCGGGGCCGCGGTATCTCTTACGAACAACCCACAGCACCGGCAGACATCGGCCCTGAGTGGCCCCTTCAAAATTTGCTGACATCACTTTGTGGTGCGTAGATCACGAACGCGCCGTTGACATGGCCTGTCGTTATGCAACGTACCGACGGTGAGCTACCCATTGCTCATCGTCCATAGGCCCGCGTCTACAGTGGCCGGGAGTCGTCTCGCGGCTCCCGACGCCCACAGCGTCCACCCCGGCGGACCAGTCCTTCCTTAAAGATAGTTTACAAATTTGTAAAAAATCAAATTGAAAAGAGTGTCCGTGGAGTATATCCTATTTTGAAACGAGCAAGTAGCTTTAACTTTTTGTCTAACTTCTTGACAATTTATAAGTTCCTGTTAATGGTCTACGCAATAACATCACGCCTGTATTCCCCGAAGGGTTAGGCAGAAGTGTAACAATGTACACCCACAGTTCGCCGGTATGTTTAGGTCCCATGTAATAGGGGACGAGCCTATTGACATAAATGCTTTGATTTTGGTTTTGAGCCACAATAACCGATCCTACGCTGCTCGCAATCAACGATTAACAGTGCCTTATGATGGTTTAAATGAAATAAATTTAACCTTGTCTTCAGCCGCTGGTACTAGGGGCTCAGATCTTTTGAGGATGTACCTAATTATACCCTTCCTAAAAAAAAACAAATGTCAAAAGCCGTCCTAATTTCTCAAGCCCCTTCTAATTACGAAATCTACCGCACTGCGTAAACTCCTTACTCTTATTTATTCTCTCAATTAACTCGATGGATAAACAAGGCTTGTACAAGAGTAAATAGTGTTACCTAAATCCATTGGCATACCACTTGAATAAAATTAGTAGTGGTATGTGCGCAACGGAACTTAATTTAGAAGATTCTCGGGACATAACAAATTAGGGACATTCGTTCTAAGGGTTATAGTTGCGTGAGCTTTTTGTACGAAGGTTGGTGAAATTCTTCCTTTTTTTATTTATTGGCGTTGGTCTATACAACTGGACAAGATTACGAATTTCTGAATGTTATGTAAATTGGATCGATTTTTAAATTGTATTTTTTTTTTAGTTTGATATCTTTATTCATATTAATGGAATTCGAAAATCGATTTAAATTAAACACTTTTAAGTAATCACACATACCATCACGCCTGTTTTCCGCGAAGGGTTAGGCAGAGGTGTATCAATGTACACCCACAGTTCGCCGGTATGTTTAGGTCCCATGTAATAGGGGGCGAGCCTATTGCCATTAACCGGGCACAAATCCTAACTCCGTGCTGCTACTGAGAATTTCAAAGAAAATCCCAATAATACTTTTTGCTCGACCTAGGAATCGAACCCAAGACCTCTAGTGTAGCAGTCGCGCTTAGGACCAGTAGGCTAACGAGGCAGTCAATAATCAGTCAGTAGTCAGTCAGGAGTCGGTAATAGTTCTAGTGTTAAGCCTACAGTCACAATCTCATCTTAGCGACAGTCAAATATTAAGTAAAATAGTCTCGTTTTTGACTGATTGAGATTGTAATGCGAACGTTCCTAAAAGTTACTAAAATAATCCCCCTGATTTTTGGTACAGAATGAAAAGTCCTTTCTCTCCTTAAAATGTCGAGAGAGATAACCAGCCCTAAGAAGATAAACAGTAAAGTACTTCAATCAAAGAGAGCAACAATCCGATTACCTGTAGTACCATCGTGTAAAAAGGACCATCGGTGAATGGGGGGTTAGAAACACGAATCTACAAAATCCATAGTACACAATTGTGCGTATTTTGCACCATGTATGATTATTACTTATTAAAAAAAGAGAAATCTGCTTTTCCATAAATTTTGACCATATGGTAATCGGAATCATCAGAAGTATCTAGAATGTACCAAATCCCTGGTAAAAGTTTATATAAGGCCCTCCGACTTTTTGTAGGACCGAATATCGGACCGTTTAATAGATCCATAGATTCGTGGGGCACAATTTTGGTAGGACGTGTATATTACAATTCATATGTTCCATTCTGTCCGACAAAAAAATGGGTCACCAATTGTCTGAGCGGGCAGCCTTATAACGATGTCCCTTCCGCCCGTTATTTCAATATTTTATTCAATGAAACGGTCACAGATTGGCATCAGGGGCAGTTAGAACTTATTTATAATTTATTATTCTGTCTAAAGTGATGACGAAAATGAACTTTAATGGCTTTTTAAGGACCAACTCGTAATATCAGGTAATTAAGTTTGACATTTATAAATGAATGCAATGAATGCAATCACAATGTTTTTTTTCACAATTTTATGATTATTCATTCTATTTACGTAATAATTTTGAACCACCTCGTTAGCCTAGTGGCCCCAAGCGCGTCTGCTACGCTAGAGGTCTTGGGTTCGATTCCTAGGTCGAGTACAAACTGTTATTGGGTTTTTCTATGAGATTCTCAGTAGCAGCTCGGTGTTAGGATTTGTGCCCGGTTAATGGCAATAGGCTCGCCCCCTATAACATGGGACCTAAATATACCGGCGAACTGTGGGTGTACATTGGTACACCTTTGCCTAACCCTTTGGGGAATACAGGCGTGATGGTATGTTATGTAATTTTGAACCGTTTTGTTGTTTTTTTTTTTTTGACTCTGAGTATATTCTGGCTATAAGAATAAAACTATTTCTTTTTTCTTAATTTGAATCATCGTCATCTGCTTAGCATTTTCCCAACTATGTTGGGGTCGGCTTCCAGTCTAACCGGATGCAGCTGAATACCAGTGTTTTGCATGGAGCGACTGCCTATCTGGCCTCCACAATCCAGTTACTGGGCAACACGATACCTCTTGGTTGTTGTCAGACTTCCTGGCTTCTGACTATCCGTAACGACTATCAAAGATCTACGAATGACAGCCGGGACCAACGGCTTCACGTGCTTTCCGAGGCACGGGGGTGTCACACCACCAACTTACAAACTCCGGGCTGCTACTGAGCAAATCCTAATGGAAAAACCCAATAACACTTTTTGCCCGACCTGGGAATCGAACCCGCTATCAGTCGCGCTTGCAACCACGAGACCAACGGGGTAGATCTAGTTATAATGTAGCTATCTATTGGTGAAAAAATGGTTATAATCGGTCCAGTAGTTTCGGAGCCCATTCGTTACAAACAAACAAACTATAAAATCTATCCTCTTTATAATGTTAGTAAAGAAGTAAAGACAAAGGAGTCTCACTTTTAATAATATTACACTACGCTTTCTTCTTATGTACATATATTATAGTTTTAAAAAAACGTGCATAAGTTAACATTAATATTAAGTTATTCCTTACATCTCCACTTATAATCAGCTCACGACCTCTGCCAAGTTCTTTTGAAACAAGAGCCAAGTATGAAACAAATAGTATAAATGCATTAAGTCACTGCTAGCGAGCCTAATCACAGGGACATTGTCCTTCACTTTGTGCCAAGGAACACTAATTATACATAAAATATAGGATCAGAAGGTCCATACAAACAGGCGAGAACAAGACGCGTACGCACGGCGGTAACAAACTACCGCTCACACTCCCGGTTTGTCGGCTGCGGGTTGTTTGCAAGAGATACCGCGCCCCCGGAACGCAAAGGGCACAAGAAGGAACATGGGTGGGTTTTACTCAGTAAAAGTCTGACACTCCCTCCCACCCCGCCCAGGGCGGGAGAAGTTATTTGATGGTTTCCCACCCACCAAAAAAAATAAAAAAACTCCCGGTTTGTCGACTAAAAATTAATATGTCAATTTTTTAAGCGCCCTATGCTGTTTTTTTTTTAGAAAAAATATACGTTACCCCACACGAAATTTGTTCTGCATCGTATTTGTTTTTACAAACGTATATACTCACAAACAAAAACAACCAGACCTAACAAGTACCTATATATACAAATATTTATTGTGCGGGATTCAAAATCATGACACGCTGCGCAACAGCCAATCACTCAGCTACTGCATCAACCATGCAGCCATCAACCATGCAGCTGTGATTGGTTGACAAAATTATCAAAGTCAAAGCCAAAGCATTTATTTCAATTAAACCATTTACATGCATTTTTGAATTGTCAAGGAGCTGTCAGTTAGTCAAAAAGCTAAAGCTATTTGCTTGTTCCAAAACGTAGATAGGTCTCTATGGAGAAGAACGAGCAAGAAACTCCACGAGCAGTCCTTTCAATTAAGTTTTTACAAAATCCTGGTTTTATATTCTAGTTGCTATCAATAACAGCATTAGCTTACATGTTATTTCTTTTTTCCAGGAAATTGTGAAAGGGGTAAGCCTTACAATTATCAGTCGCGGCTGTCAATGTGTTTGTTCTCGCTGTAAGTGAAACGTGTATATGCATGTGCGTGGCTCTTTTGAGTAATTGTATGGAACTGACCTTCTGTACTTACCTATTTTGTGCTAATTGTATCTGCTATCTGATGCCAATTTACATAATACATACTAAGCTCATTGTTTTACTTACAAGTGCTTGGAATATTGAATTGAATGGGATTTATTTCATTTATGTCTGGTCCACGCTAATTTACCTATTGTTTACGCCTGACTTTGCTTTTTCTCTTCAAAAAATTCACAGAAAACTGTAATATTTGTTGTTTTAATTTGCTTTGTTTTGATGATTTGTCAATATCTTATAGTCATATTTAAATTGACTGATTTATTGTCATATTTTGACTGCTTCGTTAGCCTAGTGGTCCTAAGCGCGACTGCCACGCTAGTGGTCTTGGGTTCGATTCCACGGTCGACCAAAGTGTTATTGGGTTTTCCTATAAAATTCTCAATAGCAGCGGTCGGGATCTGTGCCCGGTTAATGGCAATAGCCTCGCCCAAACACATTGGCGAAATGTGGGTGTACATTGGTACACCTCTGCCTAACCCTTCTTATGTAAATAAAAACAAAATCTTTTACCATTGATTCAGTACAAGATGTTAAACCTCCAAGACGTTGTTAGGTAGCTATTAAAAAAAAATGCTATTCCATACACTTTGACTGTATAGGTGTTGCAGTTTTGTATGGAACAGCTGATTGTTTTTTTAAATAATTAATGAAATATTTCACCTTCAGGGTCTCTAGAAATATTTAATTACCATTTTCCTTCCATCTGCTATTATTATTATTATGACCCAACCGCAAAGTATCAAGAACTTAATAAAAGTAGGAGCAAACAATTTTGGTCCTCTTAAATTTTTCGAAGATGTCCTATGAACTTGGAAGTTTTATACAGTTATACATACGTATGGGTTTCGTACGGTTCAATAATTAATTAATTTAGTTACTTTTAATTAAATTTGTTGGAGATCGTTTACAATACCATGAGTTTGGTTGTACTTAGTTGTTTCAAAGTAGCAAACTTTGTCGTGATCGAAATTATTTTAAAGGCAGACATTTTCCTATGGGTTCGTTGAGAAAACCTTGTTTTAACCTAGGGATGTTTTATGAGTATTTTAGTACTATTATGAACGTCAAAGTTTGTGAGGATGGATGGATAAATGGATGTTTGTCACTCAGTCACACTTTGACGCCTGAAGGAAATTGGGAAATAGACACCATTAACCAATAATTCCAAGACCCAGCTTCTCTAAAAAATATTATATTTTATCTCTGAAAGCTTTATAAATTTAGCCGTTTAATAAAATTAGTTTTTTTTTTACTTATTATTAGACTGCCCCGTTGGTCTCGTGGTCGCAAGCGCGACTGATGAGCGTGGGGTCCCGGGTTTGATTCCCAGGTCGGGCAAAAAGTTTTCATTAGGATTTGCTCAGTAGCAGCCTGGAGTTTGGAAGTTGGTGGTGTGACACCACCGTGCCTTGGAAAGCACGTAAAGCTGTTGGACCCGGCTGTCATTCGTAGATCTTTGACAGTTGTTACGGATAGTCAGAAGCCAGGAAGTCTGACAACCAGTCTAACCAAGAGGTATGATATTGCCCACTAACTGAGTTGTTGAGGTCAGATAGGCAGTGGCTCCATGTAAAACACTGGTATTTAGCTGCATCCGGTTAGACTGGAAGCCGCCCCCAACATAGTTGGGAAAAAGGCTAAGGAGATGATTGATGATGAATAAAATTTGTTTTTTTTTTTAAATCCCTGAAATCCCGATTAATTTTGAATTAACACCAAAATTAGATTGTTTGTTGTTTTGAAATAAATAAATAGTTACTCTAATAAGTAACGTCACCGTTTGCTGTTGCCAAACAAATCTACAATCGAACATACCTTATACCCAATAAAAACCAATAGAAGTTTAAAGAAAAACATAGCGCAGAGACAGATTTCTAACAAATATAAAGTTATCTTATACCGTTGCCGATCAATCCAAACATTCTCAAGTATTTATGGCCGATAGAAAAGTTCCCATTTTTTCAGATCAGTCTACAAACTTTGACATCTACGTGTATTGGCAAAATATCAAGGGCGGAGTTTCGACAACTTACAGCGCACCTCAACCAAAATATAAATACCTTAACACAACACACGTTCACACAAAAAACAATTTTGCCACTCTAAAATACGGTATACATTTTCATGACGGCTTATTCGTGAATGGCAATGAAAGTTGGTTCTACAATAGCCTAGTTTGGACGATTGCCAGAAGGAACATGAAAAATTCAGACAAGAATATTGTAGGAGCTTCAATATCTAGAAGAAATATTTTTAAGTTATCAGACTTTTGTGTGCTGGCCATGAATAGAATCATACTTTCTTTTGTTAGAAGCGACTAATCTACTAAACAATATTATCAAATCGAAATCGGTAATAGTCGAGCTTGTATTCATAAACATTTCCATGATAAGATTCACGGGATTCTGTTATCTTGCGTTAGGCATAAGTCTACTGTAGATCGTTAGACCGCTCCCGCTCCGGCTCGTAGACGTGGGGCTGTAGCTGAGCAATAGGTATCTCAACGTCCGTACTTTGTATAACGTGCGCCTGTAAAAGATGTCAGCAAATGGAGGGCCCAGCCAGGGCCGATTCCTGCCAGGGAAGCGGGTAGTTCGAAAGAGATACCACGCCCCCGGACCGCAAAAGGCACAAGAAAGAACAAGGATGGGCTTTGTCTGTAAAAGTCTGACACTCCCCGCCCCGCCCAGTGCGGGAGAAGTCATTTGATGATTTCCCATCTGAAAAAAAAAGTCTACTGTAGGTGACAAACATACGTGACGCATTTATTTATCTGTGGAAATAGAACCTAATATGCATCTAATGATTTTAGAGACTGACAGTGTCGCAAATTGAAAATAGTGTGAAAGCACATTATTTTTATGTTCGACGTGTGAAACTATGAATTTAGTTTTTGAGATTTACAAATTTATTTTATAGGATTATAACGGGTGAAAGGGACATCGGACAAGGGTATTCATGATTCTAGAACCCCCAAAGTGTTTTCCCTGAGAGTTCCAGCAGCCACATATTGCCGGCAAAATATGGCGTGTGAAGGAACACCATAATTATGGATGTTGTTGATATTTGGGAGATAATTCTATTAATCTCAACAGAAACTGCCTCGTTGGCCTAGTGGTCCTAAGCGCGACTTCTACGCTAGAGGTCTTGGGGTTTGATTCCCAGGTCGAGCAAAGTGTTATTGGGTTTTTCTATGAAATTCTCAGTAGCAGCTCGGAGTTAGGATGTGTGCCCGGGTTTTGACAATAGGCTCGCCCCCTATTACATAGCACCTAAACATACCGGTGAACTTTCGGTGTACATCGGCACACCTAAGCCTTACTCTTCGGGGAATACAGGCATGATGGTATGTTTATTTAATTCAGTTTTTCATGTTTCTGGCTGCACGAGTCCATACCGATTAACATCATCATCATCTTGTCAGATCAACATATCCATAGGGTAAAGAAACAATGATCAATCCCAATAGAAACAATTTTAAATGCTAAACATCATTCAATCATTTCAAAGCACTTAATTGAATTTGTATTGTCCAAACCAAATACGTTATCCTATACAAAACCACAAAAATACCAATATGTTAGCGAATTGTACCATAAATTGTAGCCACTCAAAGCTGGCTACCATAAATAAATCCCTGCTCCATTTAATTTATGGCTTGTAACTGTTTGCCACAGAGTAAAAAACCTGATTGATACATTTACTATGTGGAAAGGAAGCTCACCGAGCGAAAAACCGGCCACAGCCTAGAAAATTTATAGCTTACGAGCAGAACGGTTTTACTACGCTTGTAGACATTTTTATCTTTGTAGTTATTTTGTTTTGAACGTCTAAGATAGTTTATTTTATAAGGAAACAAAAATTATAGTGTTTAATTTGATAGTGGAGCTAATGTTTTTTTCTGTTTTTGGGAAGGTATATTTTACAATAGGTATTTGTGTTCAATTTGTAGACTAAGCTATTAATAAACTCGTTTGTGAACGGGCTTAAGTACTTTATTATTGTCATTATTTCTATTGTTTTCACATATAGAAGCAACAATAATATAACTGCTTCGGTAGCCTAGTGGTCCTAAGCGCGACTGCTACGGTAGAGATCTTGGGTTCGATTCCCAGGTCAAGCAAAAAGTGTTATTGGATTTTTCTTTGAAATTCTCAGCAGCAGCTCGGAGTTTGGATTTGTGCCCGGTTAATGGCAATAGGCTTGCCTTATTACATGGAACCTAAACATACCAGCGAAATGTGGGTGTACATTGTTCCACCTCTGCCCAACCCTTCGGGGAATACAGGCGTGATGGTATGTTATAGTATTAGTTAGATAGTAGGACATCAGAAAGTATCATCGATACAAAAAAAAGAAAAAAAAAAAAACTTGATTAAGAAAACCAAGTTTAAGAGAATAATATAACAAGCTTTATCTCTATAAAAAGGCAATCTCTGACGTTGTAAAAACGCAAAAAAAGTACCAGGGAACAAGAAAATTGTTCATAACATTTTAAAATTAACAATATAACTTGCAGAGTGAAACGTTTTTTTCTTCATAAGCTGTACGTAATAAGGGAAGCGCAGTACAATAATGAAGTTATGGACTGTTCTGCTACCCTGGTTGCGCTTAGCGGTATTTGTTTGCGCCGTCTTCGTGAGCTAGTACTGGGAAAACGTTTTTTGCTGTTATGAAAAAGATTTTACTTTTTGTAATTACGTTTATTTTAATTAAATTATTAAGTTGTTGGTTCATTTCGGCGGTAGTAAGCTCGATTACCATAGTATGTTCCAATTATGTATTATATATAGGATCTATTGTGGGTTGGCTCGTTTTGGATTAATTAAAACTAATTAACATAATGTCTGAAATTATTTAAATACGTAATCGAGAAAACCGCATCTACACGATTTTTTATCTATACAAATAAAAAACAAGTGCGAGTCGGACTCTTTATTTTATTATAAAATACAGAACTAAATAAATATTAATTTAAAATGAATAAATAGTAAATTAAATAAAAAAATAATACATTTATTTATTATTTTATCTACTAAAATTTACTTAGATATTTAGGTATTAGGTAACTACAATTTTTTTTAAATTTTTCGTTTTACGAACTTCGGGGACAAAGAGGGGTAACGGTATTTTTTTTATATTTTTCATTATAAATAAGCTATGTGGCGTCAGAACAAAAAAAATATTTTGCAATGTTCACATCAAGACCTTAATGCCCCATTTGAACTAGTAGCTTACATCTGAAATTCCGACTTAATTACAAATGTAGGTATTTTTTTTTTTTTTTTTTTTTGGTGGGTGGGAAATCATCAAATAACTTCTCCCGCCCTGGGCGGGGCGGGAGGGAGTGTCAGACTTTTACTGACTAAAACCCACCCATGTTCCTTCTTGTGCCCTTTGCGTTCCGGGGGCGCGGTATCTCTTGCGAACAACCCGCAGCCCCGGCAAAATGTAGGTATAGTTTTGACACTTTTCTTGTACTTGTGGTCTGTAACAATGTTACTTGCCAAATTTCATAGATCTAGGTCAAAGGGAAGTACCCTATAAGGTTTGATTCCCTTGAGAGTGCCGAAATATGCATTTTTTGCTGAATAACAGCCCGTAGATTTTTTTACGTAAACTTAGAAGTTTGATTTTTTCACAACTTCAAGGGACCGTACACCTAAGTATACGGTTTAAATGTGAACTTGATACTTCCACGCATTCCTGAACTAAAGAGTCTTGACAGACAGACAGACAGATGGACGGACAACAAAGTAATCTTATAAGGGTTCCGTTTTTTCCTATTGAGACACGGAACCCTAAAATCAAAGTGTCTGTTAGAAATGAAAAAAAAACACGTCTAAACTATACGAGTGTTTATAATATATTTTTGTGTCTGTCTGGTTGTTCCGGCTAATCTCCTAAGCAGCTGGGCCGATTTTGATAGGACTTTCACTAACTGATGTGACTAAGCTGATGTTCTAAGGAGTTACTTAATACATTTTTTATTAAGCTTTAGTTAGATTTACGCGCAAAATAAAAAAAATATCGCCAATAACCGACATTACGGCGCACGAAGTCACGAGAATAAGCTAGTTAAATATATTAGTCATGTATTCTACATGCAATTTTAAAAAGGTAATTATTTCAATGTAAATAAAACAGCTCCTCATCATCTACAGTAACAATTTACTACAAAAACTGTCAATTAAAATAACCAGTAATATAATTTAATAAAGTATGGCTACTGCATGGTTTAATTTATTCATGACTATCGAACTGCCCGCGACTTCACCCGGGTTGCTTATTTTACCCGCGTTAAATTACGTAGCGTGATGTTATATATAGCCTATGTTACTCAGGAATAATGTAGCTATCTATTGGTGAAAAAATGGTTAAAATCGGTCTAGTAGTTTCGGAGCCTTTTCGGTACAAACAAACAAACAAAAACTTTTCTCTTCTTTATAATGGGTATAGATTTATAATTATGGAACAGTGATTTATAACATCGTTAGTGTTACCAACAACATTGTATTACAGGGCTATAATTAGCAACTTTTATGAGAATTAGTATTTAATTTATTAGATTTATATAATTTGCAAAACCGTTAATTGTAATATAAATAATTCCGGCTGTTATAATTAAAACCTCCCTGAATTCTCGTTGTTATTAAAATCATATTTGGGTAATTAGGGGTCAGCGTTAATAAATTTTATTGGAATTATTTTAAACATGAAATAATATGAATAGGTATTCTGTGATATTTTGCAATTTTTAAGAGGGTTTTTTTATTATACTGGTTGTCAAAAGACGTGTCTATATAGCCGTTAAGTATACACACTTTTCTTTTTATTTTTAGATGGGAAATCATCAAGTGACTCCCCCCACCTCGGACACGGCGGAAGGGAGTGTCAGACTTTTACCGATTAAACCCATTCATGTTCTTTCTCGTGTCCTTTGACGGTGAGCTACCCATTGCTCACCTTCCACAGACACGCGTCTATGGTGGCCGGGAGTCGTCTCGCGGCTACCGACGCCCGGACCTTCTACCGCGGCGGCTCGGACAGGAGGCGCTTTGCCTCAACCGTCTAAGTATACATACTGACCATTAAGTAAGTAACATTGGGCTTAAAAATATTTCTGGGAAACGACTTTTTATCTTTGGTATGAAAATTCACTGTTTATCTTAGTTATTTGTAGGTAGGTAAGGAAACGTAATGGCCCAGTGGTTGAAGCGCCCTTCAAACACGAAGCTGTGGGTTTGCAACTGGACACGGGCAAGTAAGTACTAATGTATTTTTTTCTTTTTATATCTACTTTCTAAGTTTATTTTGAACATCGAACACATCGGTGAAGGAAAACATCGTGATTTAATCTGGACTTATAATACCTAAATATAAGTCTCAAATCGCAAAACCGCTATGAGTAAGGGTGGTGAGCAGTGCTCATGTCTTTTTTGTATGGAAAGAGGCCTTTGTCCTCCAGTGGAACAATACATAGGCATTTTTATTATCATTTTTATTTAAGCGTTCAACCAGTCATGCTGTATATAGGCATATTTGGAAATGATATGTAGGCTACATAAGGTCGGTCGGTATGTTGGATCCCAATTTCAAATATTCTCACGTAGCAGCCAGTATTTTGGTCCTTTCCGAGTACTACGTGGGTTCCTTTCATATATTATTGGTAGGGGTTCATAGCTGTTGTCGATCAACATTTGGAATATTCCGTGAAACGAAAAAAAAACTTATTTGAGTTATCTGTACAAGGCTACTTGAAGCAAAATAGTGAATCCTCGTGGAATAACTTGATGCTATTCTCTACATACATACATAAACTCACGCCTTTTTCCCATAGGGGTAGGCGGAAACCACATAACGCCACCTGCCACGATCCTTATATACATCTTTCGCCTCGTCCACGTTCGTACATCTGGTCATATAAGCACGCCGGTTACGAGTACTGCACACCCGACCTTTCTGAAGAATCTCACCAATAAGGTCAGGGTAGGTCTTTCT
The DNA here is from genome assembly GCA_947462355.1 of Caradrina kadenii. Lineage (NCBI taxonomy): Eukaryota > Metazoa > Arthropoda > Insecta > Lepidoptera > Noctuidae > Caradrina > Caradrina kadenii. Next base: position 8,403,248 of record OX381691.1, read on the forward strand.
AGGGCGTCTCCTACCGGCGTTGCCACTCACATCTACCATGTTAGTCGCCTTTCACTCATCCTCTCAACTTGACCGAACCATGTCAACCATGCCAACTTTGCCAATCTCTATTTCTAGAAAACTTCGTGGAACATCGTAACGAGAACTTTTACCATGGTTCAGTAAAAGATTTTACCAATTTTGCGCTGGATGAGAAGTTAACTGCCATATAATGAAATGGAGTACTTCCTAAAAGCTTTCATATGACAAGGACCTCATCACTGTTGAGCAATGTTGAAAAGTGGTCCCAGCAATCATACAACGGTGCCCATGTTCCTTTCCCATCATGCCCTCCTCAGAGCCAAACAGTCCACTGACAAAATATTATTATTTAATATCTATATTTGCCATCTAACTGCCCCGTTGGTCTCGTGGTCGCAAGCGCGACTGATCCACGTGGGGTCTCGGGTTCGATTCCCAGGTCAGGCAAAACGTGTTATTGGGTTTTTCCATTAGGATTTGCTCAGTAGCAGCCCGAAGATTGGATGTTGGTAGTGTGACACCGTGCCTCGGAAAGCACGTAAAGCCGTTAGTCCCGGCTGTCATTCGCAGATCTTTGACAGTCGTTACGAATAGTCAGAAGCCAGGAAGTTTGACCTGTCTAACCAAGAGGTATCGTGTTGCCCAGTCACTGGTTTGTGGAGGTCAGATAGGCAGTCGCTCCATGTAAAAAACTGGTATTCAGCTGCATCCGGTTGGACTGGAAGCCGATACCAACACAGTTGGGAAAAGACTAAGCAGATGATGATCTAAATTTGCCATCGATACGAAAAAAAAAGAATTGAAATAAACGCTCCTTTGAGCATCGTAAAAGTCTTCGTTACATTGAACATTACACCCGACATTGTAATCATAAACAAACAATTTATATTTCTCTGAATTTAAAAGCTTTGCTCATAATAATACACGTTTTTTATAAAACTTAGAACAAGCGTTGCCTTTGTGTTTGAGTTTAAATTTTTCACTTCGCTAGATTTTCAAGGATTTCTTTGAAACTTATACTTGCATATTATTTTCAGACACCTTCCGTATTCTTTTACAATTTTAAGTAAATAATGGAGAGTAAGTTTGTTTGTTGTTTACGTTATAAGCTTGAAACATATTTACTTTTTAAAGAAATGTGTTTAATATGAAGTGAATAATTTATTGAATTTATGTAACTGTACAATTTATTGTGAAATATTTTTTAAAAGAGTAACTATAAAGTTTCTTGATTATTCTTCTCCATACGAAACTGCCTTTAGGAATGGGCAACTAGACTCAATATATTTTTTTTGTAACTGCCTCGATAGTATAGTGGTCCTGAGCGCGACTGCTACGCTAGAGGTCTTGGGTTCGTTTCCCAGGTCGAGCAAAGTGTTATTGGGTTTTTCTATAAAATTCTTAGTAGCAGCTCGGAGTTAGGATTTGTGCCCGGTTAATGACAAAAGGCTCACCTCCTATTACATGGGACCTAAACATACCGGCGAACTGTGGGTATACATTGTTACACCTCTGCTTCACCTTTCAGGGAATACAGGCGTGATGGTATGTTTTTTTGTAAATGACGTACTAAAGTACCTTTAAATGGTCTAATTAAAGTAAATGATTTGATTTTGACTTTAATTCTTTTTATTTTTAGTTGAAAAATAAAATAAATGTGATGTTATGTTGTTTTGCAATATAGATATCCGTCAGTGTCTTTGTAGCTTCCCTTTAATAGACACTAAAATACAATAAAGTCTCTTATACAGGTAAAACCGCAAGCCACGGCTAGTATAGTTTTATAATAGTCTTCGGCCAGTCCCAGACGTGCCACAAAGGCTGTAATCTGCATCCTACAATTACCCCTGGCCGTGTCCACTGCCATATTAGCATATGAACAGCGCACCGCTCAAGTCCCGTAGCATTACATACGTTTCTATTGAAAAATTGAGAGAGAAACTTTTGTTGAAGAATATTTCTAAAATGTATTGAATGGTTTGATGGATTATATTCATGAAGACGTAGGAACTGTAAACTCATACAAAACTTTTTTTACCCTCAATACATCGTTATTGAATTAGTAATGGAATGAAGACATAAAGTAAAAAAGAAAATGATAACATAACATCACGCCTGAATTCCCCGAAGAGTTAGGCAGAGGTGTACCAATGTACTGTTATTAAAACTTTTAAAGATCTTAAAATGAAATCAACAGAAGATCTTTGGGGAATGTCAGTAAAAGTCTGTACATCTATCATAGAAACTATTGCACCCTATTTAGCTTTTATATTTAATATAAGCGTGGATCAGGGAGTCTTTCCGGATCTCATGAAACACAGTAAAGTAGTTCCATTATTTAAATCCGGTGAAAGTAAGGAACTCAACAATTATAGGCCTGTGTCAATACTGCCAGTTCTCAGTAAAGTGTTTGAAAAGTTATTACTCAATCAAATGTTGCGTCACTTCAATAAAAATGCCATCTTTCATGAACATCAGTACGGTTTCACCAAAGGGCGTTGTACAACTGATGCCGGTGTTTCCTTAATTAAAAACATTTTTAACGCCTGGGAGGAAGCGCAGGATGCCATTGGAATCTTTTGCGACCTCTCAAAGGCGTTCGATTGTGTGGACCATGAGACACTATTATTGAAACTGGAGCACTATGGGATTAGAAACACATCTCTGGATTTACTAAGATCATACTTGAAAAATAGACAGGTTAAAGTTCAGATAAACTGCGTAAACTCATTGGGGTCTGAAATGACAATGGGCGTTCCACAAGGGTCGATTTTGGGTCCTTTCCTCTTTTTAGTTTATATAAATGATTTGCCACAATTACTCCAACATCAACCTAAGATGGTGTTATTCGCAGATGATACGTCATTGATTTTTAACATAGACAGACGTTCTAAAAATCTGGATGACGTAAATAACGCAATTCTTCAGGTCCAAAATTGGTTTACGGTAAACAATTTAGTACTAAATGAAAAGAAAACCAAATGTATTAGATTTTCTTTACCTAATGTTAAAAGTTGCGCATGTGACCTTGTATTGAATGGCGAAAAACTGGCTTTTGTTAATCAAACGGTTTTCTTAGGAATCACGCTTGACGAGAAATTACAATGGGGACCACATTTAACATCTCTTGCAGGGCGGCTAAGCTCCGCAGCTTTTGCTGTTAGGAAGATTAGACAATTAACAGATGTCGATACTGCGCGTTTCGTCTATTTTAGCTACTTTCACAGCATTATGTCGTATGGCATCCTACTATGGGGTCGGGCTGCTGACATTGAATCCATTTTTATTTTACAAAAGCGAGCTGTCAGAGCCATTTATAATCTCCGTCGCTGCGAATCTCTTAGAGAACTTTTTAAAAATATTAATATTATGACAGTGGCTTGTCAATACATTTATGAAAATATTATGTTTGTAAGAAAAAATGTACATCTTTTTGATAAAATAAGTGATAGACATAATTTTAATACTAGAAATAAGGACAAAATAGCGCAGCCATTTTTTAGATTATCTAAAGTGCACACATCTTTCATGGGGTACTGTGTTAAATGTTACAACAAAATACCTTGTGATATATTAAAATTAAATGAAAATCAATTTAAAAAATGTATCAAAAGTACACTTTGTAAACAAGCTTATTACAAATTAGAAGATTATATTCAAGATAACAATGCTTGGGAACATGCTGGTCCTGCTCCATAGGACAATTTAAATTCTTGACAAAATCAATTGGTTGCTAATTTAATTATATAAGTACTTTGTTTTGATTAATTATTTTTCTCTTCGACATTAATTCTACATTTGAGTATTCCTCACACACTGATTCTTTGTCTTTGAAATGTATAAATGTATTTAATATTACAATTAACTTAGCTTTCATTTCTAATTTGTGGCACTGAGTACGTATTGCAGTACTTTGAGTGACTTTTATTAATAGATCGTTTTGACATCAGTATAATTTTATGGAATTGTACAACTTATTGTAATACATTTTTTTTTTTTTTAAAAGAGTATGTATGGAGTTTCTTGCCCGTTCTTCTCCATACGAAACTACCTTTTGGAATGGGCAACTAGATTCAATATTTTTAATTTAACATGTGATTGACGTTCAAAAGTGCCTTTTAATGGTCTAATTGAAATAAATGATTTGACTTTGACTTTGACTTTGACTACACCCACAGTTCGCCGGTATGTTTAGGTCCCATGTAATAGGGGGCGAGCCTATTGCCATTAACCGGGCACAAATCCTAACTCTGAGCTGCTACTAAGAATGTCATAGAAAAACCCAATAACACTTTTGCTCGACCTGGTAATCGAACCCCAGAGCTCTAGCGTAGCAGTCGCGCTTAGGACCACTAGGCTACCAAGGCAGTTCGGAGGCAAAAGAAAATGATCTTCTTTTATTTTACGTTTGCTAATGAGATTGCTATCTATACTTCTCCACTAATATTATCAAGAAGAAAACTTTTTTTGTTTGTTTGTATCTAATACGCTCCGAAACTACTAGACCGATTTTAACCATTCCTTCACCAATAGTCAGCTACATTATTTCTGAGTAATAAAGGGTATATAACATTTACATATACTAATATTATAAAGAGGAAAGATTTTTTGTTTGTTTGTAACTAATGGGCTCCGAAACTGCTTGACCGATTTTAAAATCGGTCCAGTACTTTCGGAGCCTATTAATTGTTAGTAATAATGTAGCTACCTATTGGTGAAGAAATGGTTAACCATTTCTTCACCAATAGGTAGCTACATTTGAATTGACTTTTGAATTGTCAAAGAGTCGGTCAGTTAGTAAAAAAGTTATTTGCCTGTTTCAAAACGTAGGTAGGCCTTTATGGAGAAAAACCGTTTTCCATTAAGTTTTTAACAAAATCCTGGTCTCAATATTCTTGTTCTGCGGGTTGTTCGTAAGAGATACCGCGCCCCCGGAACTCAAAGGGCACAAGAAGGAACATGGGTGGGTTTTAGTCAGTAAAAGTCTGACGTTCCCTCCCGCCCCGCCCAGGGCGGGAGAAGCTATTTGATGACTTCCTACCCCCCAAAAAAAAAAGAATATTCTTGTTGCTTCTGTAAAATACACATTAATTAATTTTATAAATTACCAACCAACTTATCAATATAAAAATATCACATTTATGTACACTTGCAAAATAAATGTTTTAACAGGAGATTCGGTTGTTAATTAGCATAAGTACCTTTTCAATTTTAAACGATAAGCTTAAAGCAAAAAACATTTTTAAGTAGGCTTGGGGCTGCCAGGGCTGTGGTTTTTCATTTTATTTTACCAGAGGCATCAAACCGTCAAATAAAGATGTATAAAGGGTTGCCAGAGTAATTAATAATCCGTTGATTTAGGCGTGATACTGGAAAAATATGTTTCCTTTTTCTTTCAACATTTTATTTACATTGTATTAAGTAATATTTATGAGTTTAGGCGGTTTTACCCCTTTTTCAGTAAATCAATTGTGCTACTTGAATTTGGGAGGATAATATTATGTACCTAGATTAATATACCGGATCTTGCTAATGAGTATTTATGTAATTTCATTTAAAACAATTTTAGAATTAATTGCTACACTTAATATCATACATTTTTATTTATAGCAGTTAATATTGGTACCATTCCATTCTACATGTTGTTTTTTTGGTGTAGCCGATAACAAAATTAAAATTTTAAGTAATCCCCGACAGAAGAATCGAAGTCTCTACCGCATCTAACAAAAGATCTGATAACTTTGAAACCGCTGAACCGATTTCAATCAAACAAAGCTAAGAATACTCCCGACTAATTTACCTTTCAAACTAAAAAAAAAACAAAATCATACCATCACGCCTCTATTCCCCGAAAGGTTTGGCAGAGGTGTAATAATGTACACCCACAGTTCGCCGGTATGTTTTGGTCCCATGTAATAGAGGGCGAGCCTATTGCCATAAACTAGACACAAATCCTAACTCCGAGCTGCTACTGAGAATTTCATAGAAAAACCCAATAACACTTTTTGCTCGAACTGGGAATCGAACCCAAGACCTCTAGCTAGCAGTCGCATTTAGGGCCACTAGGCTAACGATGCAGTTCCAATACATGATTGTAGACATTAGCGATTTTCGTCGGTGTTTTTTAATCGCTGGTGGTGTTTAGAATCTAGAATTCACATTAAAAGCCTGATTTACGAAGTCCCTTCCACCTTGTACAATATAGGTACTACCAACAAGAAATATAAACATACCGTATATCATTTCCCAAAAATAAAACCTCGCACTTCCAAATATCGAAAATCATTTAGCATGAACAGAATCTGCAGCCTTATGATATGTCAAAACAAACAATTTGTGCTCAATCGTGTGACGATCCCTTCTGTATGATAAACATCAATCAAACGCTCTACACAATCCCGAAGATTTCCGGAGAAAGCCGAACTGTTTGGAGCAATAAATGGAAGCTCGAATAAAACTGATATAACAGTGAATACGTCATGCACAAAATTCATTTCGCCGGTTTGAGAGATAGCGTAAGGACTTGTACACAGTTTTCAATGGGATGCTTGCTTGTTTATGAGGTTGGTAGAATTGGGATGCACTTTTGAGTTGCGTTCATTAAAAATGGTCGAAAGTTTATTTTTGAATTTGGAATGGAGCTCGAATTTTTGACTGAAGTTGTTCACTTAATAAGAGTGGTAGACATATTTGTATAGATAGCTTACTTTAGGCTCACTTCCCCTAAATTCATAGAAAAGATTTTTACAGAATAATACTGCAGTGTCATTTTGTACAAATATATATCATCACGCCTGTATTCCCCGAAGGGTTAGGCACAGGTGTTACAATGTACACCCACAGTTCGCCGGTATATTTAGGTCCCATGTAATAAGGGCCGAGCCTATTGCCATTAACCGGGCAGAAAGCCTAACTCCGAGCTGCTACTGAGATTTTTTTAGAAAAACCCAATAACACTTTTTGCTCGACCTGGGAATCGAACCCAAGACCTCTAGCGTAGCAGTCGCGCTTAGGACCACTAGGCTACCGAGGCAGTTACACAAATCTTTCAGTGTAAATTCATTCACAAGTCATTCTAATATTTGTAGCAGTCGCAACAATACTTGCAATAGCTCCTTGCTAGTCTCATGGTCACAAGCGCGACTGCTGAGTCCTGGGGTTCGATTCCCAGGTTGGACAAAAACTGCTATCGGGATCTTCCAGTACCGAATTTCTCAGTAGCAGCCTGGAGTTTGGAAGTTGATAGTGTGACATCCCCGTACCTTGCAAAGCACATAACGCCTTTGGTCTTGCGCCTGATCTCTCCCCCGGTACAGGCAGCGCATCTGTGTGAGCACACACTTGTGCACTTTCCGGCACAGTTGGGATAAATACTCTTTTTTAATTATTTTCAGTAATCTGCTCTCTCCAAGTCGCTAGTCTTCACATAAATAAATTAAATGTTAATTTCATTTTACAGACGTGTAACAAAAAGGTTAAAACTGATACAAATTCTCTTTAGTCCCTCATGTAACAAAGACCTACTGAAACCCAAAACTTTACCTTTTATTTCAGTAAATAAGGGTATTTAGTTACTGGTAAAGGGGTACTCATACGGCCCTTATGTAAACAGAGCTTAAGGCAAGAATCGCTATTTTATCTGTCTGACCCGATTACACAAATCCTTCGTGAACAAAATACTGAAACGAGGGAATAATGATGTACTGTTAGCAAAATCGGTAATACATGGGACTACAGCTGTTTTTTTTATCTTATGTTGTGTGTGTTGTACGATCAAATATTTTTGGCATTGTTCGTTCGATTGAATCTTATTACTTACGTATTTAGGTATATTATTTTAAAGCGACATGTGGACGCCATTTGTGGACCTCGTATGAGTTCAAATAAAGGGTTTTTATAATACGACATTTTGCCCGTGACCCGTCTGCGTAAATAGTTTTGACTGATACCTAATTTTTTATATTAAAGCGGCCTATAGAAATCAGGGTTAACGTAGTAGGGATAGGCTCGCCCCTATTACATGGGACTTAAAAATGTACCGGCGAACAGTGGGTGTATATTTGTTTACACCTCTGCCTAACCCTTCTAGGAATACAGGCGTGATGGTATGTAGTGCTCAATAATGTATTTTTTTTGGTACTATGAGAATAAATTTATTCTTATTCTTATTTTTATCATTCTCTCACTCTTTCATTAATTGCTTGCTAGCCAAGCTTTTTTTTTGTTGATTGTACTACATCGAACATTAGGCCAGACGTGGAATATACGTAGTTTCTTGATAACGAACCGTTTTATTGCCTCGTAAATTAATAAATGGACGGTATATCTTTATTTGTTGTACAGATAATGATTTAGAATTTTATGGTATAGAAATAAAAGTAAATCAAAGGCAAGATCGCTTTCCAAATGATATCTTAATGATGTTCTAGATTTCTTTTTTAGCCTACTTTTGTGATGCTCTGCTGGGAAAATGTTTTACTTTCTCCTTCTCAAACTTCTCTATTTTGCGCAGTAGGAATCAGGTTAATATTACTTGATAATTTCAGTTGTTGAGTTTTCAACCCTCGGCGCTGACCGGAGCGTTGAAAATCAAACAGTGCAAGAGGCACAGTAATGTCAAAGTTATACTGATCGTCACACCACCTTTGCCGTGATCTTCATAACGGCGATCTTCTCTTTTAGGCGTCCAGTGAGTGACAATATTTGGCCATTTATCCATTCTAGAGGTAAAATTAAAGGAGAATTTGAAAGTGTGTGAAATTGCTCATTTGTAGTTACCATAAAGTTCAATGCTTTTTGATCTTCTTTTCCACTTGAATCTGTACTGGCAGTTTACTGGTTATGACACTAGCTTTTATTTTCTTGACAGTAATTTTTTGCAATTACAATATCGCCTATGTTACTCTAATATATAATAAAATAATTTCTCACAACGTAATGTTCCAATTATGAATTCAAATCATAGTCTATAAACACGTATTTTTTGTTCCTGGATAGGTAAAATTAAAAAAAATAACAGTTCAGCATTCTTCTTCGATTTTCAAACAACTGCATCATAAATTAACTTTTTAATTGTATACACCATACTTTGATTTTTTTAATCATTGTCTATGGATGCGCGAGCTGCGCAATCATGCACAATGAATATCTGAATTTCCCGCCGTATGACAATTATTTTTCAACTTTTGTTTTATTTCAACTGCATGAGTGAAGATAAAATAGTGTATGCAACAGCATATATATTAATTAGGTTAGGATACTATTATCACACTCGGCTTCGTCTTGTGTGATAAACCCACACTCATGTTTTAATAACCCCTATTATATGGCTGGTGCATAAACTACTATTTTAAAATAGCTTAAGTAATTTTGTAGTTTATCCATAACAACTATTTAAAAGAGGAAAGATTTTTGTTTGTTTGTTTTTACCGAATAAGCTCTGAAACTATTGGACTGATCTTAACAATTTTTTTCACCAAAAGATAGCTAAATAATGTTATATAGCATAGGCTATATAACATTATTCTACGACTCATGGGAGTGGAGCAGTAACCAAAGATGTAACATAATGCGGGCGAAAAAATTAACATGCCTAAAAGCCGCGTGCAAAAGCTAGTCTATTACAAACATAAATACAAATATTTTTTCTTTATAATATAATTATCATAGTTGAGACGTATTTCCTTTTTTTAGATTAAATCAAACGAATATATAGGTATATTGAGGCGGATTGACAATTTCAGACTTATAAATTACAAGTCCAGGTTTCCTCACGATGTTTTTATTCACCGATATCAATGATGCCCAAGTAAAACTAAGAAAGCACATATGAATTAAAAAAGTCACATTGGTAGGTGCCCGGTATCAAACCTTCAACCTCATGCATGAGAGGCAGGCATCCTAACCACTGGGCCGTCACAACATGACACGACTAAATGACAAACAAAATTGGAATGGTAGGTATGTGAAATTATCTCCCAGATAAGTAAACCGGAAATAAACGGGAGGCATTGAAGGCTGTTAATCTTTTCGGATCAGCGATCTGTAGCACAAAATATTATTTTCAATTATCAGTTGTTTGTTTACAGTTGAGTGGTATGAGCGTTCGTGTCATGGCGGCAACTTTACACATCCCTATCATAGTGTGTTGCATGTCCAATTTAGTAAACAAACACAGTGCAAGTGTTTTTAAATTAATAAAGTAAATTATTTTAAAATTGGTAGTTGATTATTGTAAGTTAGAATTATATTTTATTTTGTAATATTGTCATCATCATCTGCTTCATCTGCTTAGCCTTTTCCCAACTGTGTTGGGGTCGGCTTCCAGTCCAACCGCATGCAACTGCTGTGTTTTACATGGAGCGACTGACCTCTGATCTCCACATCCCAGTGACTGGGCAACACGATACCTCTTGGTTAGACTCGTTGTCAGACTTCGCAACTTCTGACTATCCGTAACGACTGTCAAAGATCTACGAATGACAGCCGGGACCAACGACTTTACGTGCTTTCCGAGGCACAGTCATATTAATAACAAAACTCCAATTATCAAAATTGATATTTAATAAAAAAAATGTCTGGTAGCATAGTAGACAGGGCCCGTTAGGGCTTTTGCCTGCCAATGTTGCGAAACTTGTTGAAAAGACTCACCGCGGCACTAGAACTCAAAGGACATTAGGTGGAAAACGGATGGAAAGTCTGACAGTCCTTTCCGCTCCGTCCAGAGCGGAAAAAGTCATTTGACTACTAAAAAAAAGCTTCATAGAGTTCCGTACCCAAAGGGTAAAACGGAACCCTATTACTAAGACTCCGCTGTCCGTCCGTCCGTCTATTCGTCTGTCGCCAGGCTGTATCTCATATAACGTGGTAGTTAGACAGTTGAAATTTTCACAGATGATGTATTTCTGTTGCCGCTATAACAACAAATACTAAAAGACAGTATAAAATAACTCCCATACAACAAACGTGATTTTTATAGATATTGGTACGAAACCCTTTGTGCGCGAGTCCGATTCGCACTTGGCCGGATTTTTGTTATTGTCCGTAACGTAGCGAGCAATGTAAAAAAAACTCCAAAACAAAGCGTGACGTTTTGATATGGGTCTCATATATCATGCTATATAGTAGGTTTAGGCTTCTACCTAATATTTTTGGATGTCCGCAGTTATGTCAGATTGACAGTGTGGAAACAGCTGTCAGATTTGTTAATCGCGTGACTGCACAGCTTTGTGCCTCGGTCACTTACGCCCTCTGCTTGAGGATAACTTGGGTATATCTTGTATCAAAGGAAAATTATTTCTATAATCGAACATACAAGATACAATTTACCATATCATGACCTATTTTTTACACGATTTTGTAGACCGAACACTTGACTAATAAGTTTGATACAAATCGGTGATATACAGGGAAAAATAGATATTATAATTGAATCTTTTACCAAGACTTGAGTACAGTCATGCTAGAAATATAACTGTTGTGACTGTGACCCCCAAAAAGTTAATATTTTTCATCTATTACTAATATTATAAAGAGGTAATTTTTGTGAGGATGTAGGGAGTAATCTCTGGAACTACTAAACCGATTTTGAAAATACTTTGCCCATAGAAAGCCACGTTATTTGTGGGTGTCATAGACTATATAACATCAAACAGGAGCGGAGCAGTAACCAAATATGTTACTTAACACTAGTAAAAATATACACGCGAACGAAATCGCGGGCAGAGGCTAGTCGGTTAGAAAATTTGTGGATCTATATAAAAGTACACCCCTATGCATGCAGTTAAAATGTATTAACCGAAAAATTTTGACGCTGTTGGGCTTCCATCATCCATAGTAAAAATTATCATTACGATCCACCCCCTTACGTATACACAGAAAAAAAGTACATTTACATACCACATTCACCCCAAACATAACCAAGTTTATTCCTCCATAAAACCCACTGCACAGCCAATCATAAATACAGTTACAAAAATGTTTCCATTCGAGCCACGTAGTCACAACTGAATTCCTGACTACCCTCCGATACAGGACTCGGCCCGGGATTGAATCCCGATTGTATCGAACGGAGCCAAAGCCTCTACTCGATATACTTTCATTGTGACTCGATATGTGAGATTAGAGATCAAGTTAGGGGGAGGCGGTTTGTTATCGTTCTATTTTCGTATTATTTTTTTCGCTTTTTTCTGGCGAAGTCGTGGAGAAATATTTTTGTTAGGCTTGTATATAAGGCCTATTTTACATTACCACGTGTCACGCTTCAATGCGTGGTGTTACGTTTTTTAACGATGACTGTAAGTAATTCAGTTTGGAAAAACAGGGATAATAAGTAACGCATCAACGTGTGTGGTTGCATGACGTTTCGCAAGTTATGACATACTGGTTTTACGCTAAGACAATAATTTGCACCTGTCATGTTAACTCTTCACCAAATTTGATTAACTGTTAGAGTATGCCAAAGGAATATATTCCGAAAATAAATAACAACGCAGTAAAGCGCAGATTTTTGTAAATAATGGACGTCTTTACGATGGAACTTGATCTCGACAGAATATTTTTTTTAAATTAAAATCCGCCTGCTGCCCGGCATGATGGTGCAGATCTGCGCCTCAGTCGGTGCATGCGTGCATGCGTCGCCCCACCCACGTCGATCTGCCTTAGGGCCTAGAATACGTGCGTTAACGTAATACAGACTAGAATTTATTTGTAAATATTAAACATATATAAAATATTTATTTACATAATGATTCTAACACATTGCACCTATTACCAATCGCCTACCGATACTGCGATAACTAAGAAGTTTTCACTTTATCGAAGTGTTATTGAATTTTTCTATGTAATTCTCAGTAGCAGCTCGGAGTTAGGATTTGTGCCCGGTTAATGGCAATAGGCTCCCCCTATTACATGGGACCTAAACTTACCGGCGAACTGTGGGTGAACATTGGTACACCTCTGCCTAACCCTTAGAGAAAAACAGGCGTGGTGGCGTGTGTGTGGTATTTAAAAATAACCGAGACTCAGTTTCTTAGTCGCGGTTATTTTTATATTTACTATAATACCACAAGTTAAATCAATAAACCAGTCACTTACTTGGCCTACATAAAACCATAAAACGTTGAGTATAAAACCAGTATTTCAATACACACAGAATGTACACTGGTACACCTCTGCCTAAACCTTCGGGGAATACAGGGGTGATGATATCTATGTGCACTAAGTCCTAAGCAAAAGCTACTTCTGTCGTAATTTTGAGAATATTTTCGTAGTTTAGGATCCTGCGAAGTGACGTCACAAAACTCACTACCCGGTACACAAATCCTAAGTTAATATGCAAGGGTTGACGTCCCGCTTTAAACCATTGTCTTAAACCACAGCCTAGCAGCGAACAGCTGCTTTTATCGCTTCTTTTCACGCCTAAACCTTTCTCCCGAAGCACTTGACCCACCGAATGTCTCATAAATCGAGTAAACTTTTATCTTAACGGCTCTACTGTGGTTTTTATACATTTTCGTACTCCCTTCAAGATGTCCTCCGACATTTTAATGAAAAAGTTTTTGTTGGATGTTTGGGTGTTCTGAATGGAATTAGGAATGTTTTAATGCTGTGATATATCTTTTTAAATACTGTTTGTCTTTTTGGATGTTAATTTGGGCTTATTGTGATTTTTTGTTTCTTAATGTGTAGCACTTGGTAGTAATTGTACTACCGGTAAATATAGCTGTATATTGTAATGTATTTTAACTGCTTCGGTAGCCTAGTGGTCCAAAGCGCGACTGCTACGCTAGGTTTGATTCCCAGGTCGGGCAAAAAGTGTTATTGGGCTCTTCTATGAAATTGTCAGTAGCAGGTCGTAGTTAGGATTTGTCCCCGGTTAATGGCAATAGGCTCGTCTCCTATTACATGGGATCTAAATACTGGAGAACTGTAGGTGTACATAGGTACATCTCGGCCTAACCCTTCGGGGAATACAGGCGTGATGGTATGTCTAGTTGGATTTTCTGTAAAAGATATAATCTAGTTGCCGGCTGGGTATTTGAAGCTTTTATTTTACTTAATATCTAAAATAATTTCAATTCTACATTTTTAAAGGTAGACAGTCCGTATAACGCCTTATTCTTGCAAAATAAAATTAGAAGTTTTTTTTTTTTTTTTTGGGGGGTGGGAAATCTTCAAATAACTTCTCCCGCCCTGGGCGGGGCGGGAGGGAGTGTCAGACTTTTACTGACTAAAATCCACCCATGTTCCTTTTGCGTTCCGGGGGCGCGTTATCTCTTACGAACAACCCGCAGCCCCGGCAGGAAAATGTAAATGAAGACTTAAGTAAGCATCCTCATTTGCGCTGGAAATAAACGGTTATAGTGAACGTTAAAACAGTCTTTACTAAATAAAAAACCGGCCAAGTGTGAGTCCGATGCGCACACGAAGGGTTCAGTACAAGCTTATGAAAACCTTTATATTTTGCATTACAAACAAAACAAGTATTTTGTACTTATTGGCCTCTTTTAATTTTAAATTTAATTTTATTAACATTATTTGTTGTTATAGCAGCCATACCAAAACACTTTGTAAAAATTTCAAGTATCTACCATAACGGGTGAAGATATATAGCCCTGCGATAGACCAACGGTCTGGACACGAAGCTGACCAAGCGCCTTCTGCACTTGGACAGAAACAGCCTGCGACTGGTGGCGGGGACAATCACCGGCCACTGCTCACTGAACAAACACTTTCACACCCTAGGCATCACCGACAGACCTCTGTGCAGAGCTCCTCGAGTGCAGCGGTGTCGCCCAGATCTGCAGGGAAACTGTTGGAACACCAAGTTCCCTTGCAGACGCCCTAAGAAGACCGGGAAGACTGATCTGCTTCTGGAGGGAGGTGGGCTGGTTGGACTAAATCCCGCCGCGGCTCATGTACAATGGTCCACGTAAGGACTAAGTGCGGAAACCACGCCCCTCACATAGAACATAGACTAACGGTTAGACGGGCCGACTAAGGAGTTTTAGTATAGTAGCCGCCACGAGTCGTGAGCACAAAGGTCATGTAAATATTTGGGACTTTGGGTTCCTATTTGAGTTTTTTTCTGCACCGCCGCTGCACGTGATCGATCGGTCCGATTGCCGGACTAATCGCGTGCGCGACAATATGGGTGTAGAACGAAAACCAAAAGCCCAAAAATTAATTTGACGAATGTTCTCACGACTCGTGGCTAGTACTATAACAGGCCTCCGCTTGCCACCTTTTTCGAACGATACCCCAAAAATTTTCCTCAGTGAATTTGGGTCAAGAGTTTCGTGTGAACTGTCAATTCCTACTATCATTTACCACGACAACTCACCTGAAGTTCACTTCCGAAATAGCGCCACAGGACACCAAAAATAAAACGTCAATAAGTACCTAAGTCGGGACCTACTTTTACGTTCGCCTATGGTTACGGTGAGTCGTATGTGAGGAGACGTGTAAGGTCTTAAAACGTCGAATGTGTTTCGGCAGACTGCCAGGAGAGACGATTTATGTGTCTTCGTTTTGTTGCTAGGAAATAAAATAATTTTACTCTGTATGAATTTCAGAATCTTGGCTTTAAAATTCGCATGAATAAAGTTAGCTGTTTTTTAACTCACACCTTATAATGCGGTCACTGTCAGGCTGTATAGAAAAGAAAGAGAAGCTCGATAATTCAATGTATTTTTGTCCTAGGCGGGGCGAGAGGGAGTGTCAGACTTTTACTGATTAAAGACCATCCATGTTCCTTCTTGTGCCCTTTGCGTTCCGGGGGCGCAGTATCTCTTACGAACTACCCGCAGCCCCGGCAGGCATCGGATCTGTGTGGCCCCTTCAAGATTTGCTGACATCTCTTTGAGGCGCGCGTGTAACACGAACGCGCTGTCGACACGGCCTGTCGTTATGCAATATGGACCGTGAGCTACCCATTGCTCACCTGTCTACGGTGGCCGGGAGTCGTCTCGCCGCTCCCAACGCCCGGAGCGTCTACCGCGGAGGCTGGGACGAGAGACTCTCTACCTCAACCGTCCCGATAATTCAATGCATATATTTTACTTAGTAGTTGTTTATATTACCTACCTAATATTGCTCCAATGTAGAGCAAAGGCCTTTTCTCATACAGAGAAGGCACAAGTATTGATCATCACGCTTGCTCAATGCGGATTAAGGATTTCAGATTTATATTTGTTAACAGTCGAAGTTTTATTTATTTATTTATTTATTTATTAAAACTTTTTGCACATAATGTAAATAATACATTGTACAAAGGCGGACTTAATGCCTTTGGCATTTTCTACCAGTCAACCTTAGGGTGATGCAGAGACAAAACATAGTAGGTGCAAGAAACAGAAAGTTTCCAGGAATAAAATATAATAAATACATATATACATACATACAAACAAAATATACAGAGTAGAGAAAGCCAAAAAAAAAAATACATAGGTGAAGAAATATAAGAAACTAATTGTGAGACGAGTCTGCCAACTTCATAAGCAAGTGTTCACGAGCTTTTACTTTGAATATGAAACGACTGGTAGCCATCCTGATATTCTGAGGAAGCGCATTCCAAAGGAAAACCGCCTGGACAAGAAAAGAAGATTTAAGAAAACCAGTGCGGTGAAAAGGACATCGTAGAAGACGATTATTGGAGGAGCGAAGATGCTTACTGTGCGCAGAGCACAAGTATTGGAAGTGAGAAGTCAGATAGGAAGGAGAACTAGGTTTGTCTAGAAGAGAGAACAAAGTAGTCAAGGCCCTTAACGCCCTGCGCTGTCTGATGGGCAACCATTTTAAGAGAGACCGATGTGCGGACACATGGTCATATTTACGGAGATTAAATACGAATCGAATGCAGTTATTAAGAAGTCGGTCAAGTTTATTGAGAAGATCTGCATTCAGGTCATAGTAACACACATCGCCATAATCAATTATGGGGAGGATAAGGGACTGAACCAGCATTGCCTTTATGTGTGACGGGAGAATATTTTTAAATCGGTAAAGCGACCGCAACGTCCCCGTGACTTTTTTGCTCACAATCGCGACCTGCTTACGCCAGTCCAAGCAAGAGTCAACGTACAAACCCAGATCCTTGACGTCAGAGCTAAACGGAATGACTGTGCCATCAAAGGTAAGCGGCGGCACCGCTAAACCATCAAGCTTGCGCAGGCTGTGAGTACTCCCTATAATGATTGCCTGACACTTGGTTGGGTTAACCGCTACCCCGAAACGATCAGACCAATCCTTCACTACTGCTAAATTCCGGTTTAGCTCCTCAATCGCATCGGATAAGTTGTCGACACCAGCCTGACTGTACAGCTGCAAGTCATCAGCATAAAGATGATACGCACACTGAAGCACGGTTGTAACATGATCTGAGTTTTCTCACATGCTTTCACCGAAGTCAATGACGTCCAAGATAATCTTAGAAAGCACGTAATTATAAATTGAATAAGTTACATTGATACTTGCCTGCGCGAAACGAAGTTCCCTTGCGGATGCCCTTAGAAGACCGGGAAGACTAATCTGCTTCTGGGGGGAAATGGGCTGGTTGGAATAACCCCCGCCACGGCTCACGTATAATGGTCCACGTTAGGACTAAATGCGGAAACCACAACCCTAACATAGATGTGTCATCGTGTCGTTCCCCAGTGTCCATTACTACACGGTAGGTGAACTCCATCTTTTTAAGTTCCTTAAAAATTCAAAACAACCTACAAACCTCATAAAAATACGAACTACTGCAAGCACCTAGGGAACTGCACTACATTTATATTTATTTAGAAGCTTATATTTTCCTGAAACAGCTTATTACCAGAATGTTTCCTTTGTGAGACGAAGCCATCTCTTCTGCGGTCGTCTCCTGAGATCTGATAGTCTGACTAAGGCACTATGACTCTTATTTATGTAGATTCCAACGTAAGCAACACCTTGGCACTATATTTTTATTCTGAAGTAAGAACGTGTTAAAAAAGTTAGCGCTGGAATATAATAATAAGATTCTCCCGAGATAAAAGTTAATCCGAAGTTTATCTTGGACATCACTGACATTAAAATAATTCTGAATCATCAATCCGCCTTGAGCAAGCGCGGTGATCAATGCTTGTGCCTTTTCTGTATGAGAAGATTTACTTCCGGCCGAATTACGGTGATGGCCGCTAATCTCAGGTTAGCTAAGTACGCAGGAGATATTATAGTAGAGAAGTGTGTGCGCTCCCGTTTTCCTCGCTCTCATAGTCCGAACGTCAAGCGTAGGACCTATGCATGTCCTTCTCTAAGGTGTAGTCCATCCTCAGTATCAAATTTCATCAATATCGGTTCAGTCGTTGAGACGTGAAAGCGTAACAGACAGAGTCACTTTCGCATTTTTAATATTACGTATGGATTATGAGTTCCAATTTCTAGAGAACACTTTGTTCAAGCGCTAAAGTAGATAAATATAATATCTTTGTCCTCTTGCATCATCGCTTCCAACTATCAAGTGTCAGTTTTCAAGTTAGTGCATGTAATTATTCTTACATGTACTTAATATTCACCGTACGGCGGTGCCTGTGTGCCGGCTTCACATAATATCATTTATTGGAGAGATATTCCAATAGATTTGATTGGCAGAACTAGGTCGCGTTTGACTACTGAACTAGAAATTGTGGTAGTGAACGGAATTTGATGTTAGAATGTATGAAAAAGTTTGATCTTATAAATACTATATGAGCGTAAAATAATTAAAATTTGAAATAAAAATATTTCAACATGAATAAGAATTAATTACGTAAAATTTTCTTTAATATTTATGTACTTATACAACCTTTGAATTGTTGACACTTCTCGTGACCCAAGAACTGGCTTTTACCTTGGCCAGAGACTTACCATTGCTATCCAATGTGGCAATGCCGCCAGCCTTTTGGGCACAATTCCAGTTGACAGCGATGCGGAGGACATTTCTGAAGACATGTAGATTTAGTTTCTTTTTTTATGATTATTGATTTTTTATGTTAATTATAATTTTTTAAAGATAAAGTCATTGACTTTTGACTACAATGCAATCTCTCTCGGTGAATTAAGTGAAGTGAAATTAAGGTGAATTGTCATTTCACCTGTCATATGCCACTAGGAATTCACAGCTCACTTGAAACACACTTCCTCATATAACGAGGAAGATTTGAATACAGAATAAACCAGCAGATCACCATAACGCAATCTACATTCAAATTCATCCACAAAATCCATAGGTATGTTAATAACAAATTCCAACCGTGTATGTACCGATAGCCTATGAGACCGGCACCCAGGGTGACAATGGTCCTATTGTCAGTTCGGGCACAGTCGGGAATGATCGGGAACGAATCGATTGGCACGTCTCCACTGATGAGTGACTCGAGTAATGCCTTTACGTTCATCATGCTTTGTTATTGCTTTTTGCGGGTAAGTGCTTACTAACCAGCTTCTGCCTGCGACTTTGTCCGTGTGTTTTTTTCACCCGCGTTAAGTTATGTCTCTGGTTTCTGGTATCTTATTCGTCATGAATTTGGCTATCATATACAAATATTGTTTTTATCCGACTAGTATTTTCAGAGATTTTAAACAAAAATCTTCAGGTCTGCGCTGTGTAAGGCTGCTAGGCTGAGAAAATCTTAGTTTTTTTTTTTGCGGGGTGGGAAATCATAAAATAACTTCTCCCGCCCTGGGCGGGGCGGGAGGGAGTGTCAGACTTTTACTGACTAAAACCCACCCATGTTCCTTCTTGTGCCCTTTGCGTTCCGGGGGCGCGGTATCTCTTACGAACAACCCGCAGCCCCGGCAGGCATCGGCCCTCAGTGGCCCCTTTCTTTTGCTGACATCTCTTTGAGGCGCGCGTGGAACACGAATGCGCCGTCGACACGGCCTGTCGTTCTTTAAACGTAAGGACGGTGAGCTACCCATTGCTCACCGTCCACAGGCCCGTATCTACGGTGGCCGGGAGTCGTCTCGCGGCTCCCGACGAGCTGTGAGGTTGCGACTAGATTTTAAACATTTTTAATTAGTAGGATTAGTTTACAGTAGTATCATCTCCTCCTACTGCCTCGTTGGCCTAGTGGTCCAAAGCGCGACTGTTGCGCTAGAGGTCTTGGGTTCGATTCCCAGGTCAAGTAAAGTGTTATTGGGTTTTTCTATGAAATTCTCACTATCAGCTCGGAGTAAGGATTTGTGCCCGGTTAATGGCAATAGGCTCGCCCCCTATTACATAAGACCTAAACATACCGGCGAAAAGTGGGTGTACATTGGTATACCTCTGCTTAACCCTTCGGGGACTACGGGCGTCATGGTAAGTTATGTATTTAGTTACTGTTCCTCTTTCGTGCGTAGTAATGTAATGTTATAATATTGCCTATATTATGCAAAAATAACGTAGCTATTTATTGGTGTTTTTTTTAAATCGGTTCAGCAGTTTCCGAGTTTATTAAGTACAAACAAACAAACTCACGAAATAACTTTCTTCTTTGTAATAGTATAACTAAATAGTTATTTTTATAAATGATCTCTATTCACTAACTGTAACTCTCTTTAACTCTCTATTAACTGCCTCATTAGCCTAGTGGTCCTAAGCGCGACTGATACGCTAGAGGTCTTGGGTTCGATTCCCAGGTCGAGCAAAAAATATTATTGGGTTTTTCTATGAAATTCTCAGTAGCAGCTCGGAGTTAGGATTTGTGCCCGGTTAATGGCAATAGGCTCGCCCCCTATTACTTGGGACCTTAACATACCGGGGAACCGTGAGTGTACACTAGTACACCTCTGCCTTACCCTTCGGGGAATACAGGCGTGATGGTATGTTTATCTCTATTCACCTAGTAATCTCACCCTATTATCATTAGACCACGACTAACCGCACTGAATTGAGCCATTTTCACCTGAGTTCCAGTACATACATATTAATTGAATTGTCCGGGTATTGCGCGTGATTAATTAGGCGTAATTGCCGTGGTGCGGAGGTAGGTATTAAATTATTACCTACCCAGTTGTTATGGGGTGTGTTAACCTCTAATTGGGTAATATGGTTGGTAGAGTATACGTGGGGATCAAGTAGTGTTTTTTTGTCTCTTAAGATAGATTTTGATGTTTAGCTGGACACACATACCATCACGCCTGTATCCCCCGAAAGGTATGCAGAGATGTACCAAAATACACCCACAGTTCACCGGTATGTTTAGGTCCCATGTATTAGGGGGCGAGCCTTTTGCCATTAACCTAACTCCGAGCTGCTACTGAGAATTTCACAGAAAAACCTAATACACTTTGCTCGACCTGGGAATCGAACCCAAAACTTCTAGAGTAGCAGTCGCGCTTAGTACCACTAGGCTAACAAAGCAGTTATTATTTATAGTCAGTGTTTATTCACATCAAAAAATTTATTCCTTATTGTAAATGGGAAAGTTTAGTTGAATGGATGTTTGTTACTTAATGATGCTAGAACGGCGGAATCAATATGAATGTTTGACATAGAGATAAATCAAAGTCTGGAATAGCATAAAAGCTACTTTTTATCCCTAAACAATTTAGGGTTTTCGTGAAATTATTTATCAAGTTTCACGCGGCGAAATCGCGGGCGATAGCTAATATTACATACACACACATACCATCACGCCTGTATTCCTCAAAGGGTTAGACAGAGGTGTACTAATGTACACCCACAGTTCGCCGGTATGGTTAAGTCCCATGTAATAGGAGGCGAGCATATTGCCATTAACCGGGCACAAATCCTAACTCCGAGCTGTTACTGAGAAATTCTATAAAAAATCCCAATAACACTTTGCTCGACCTGGGAATCAAACCCGAGACCTCTAGCGTAGCAGTCGCGCTTAAGACCACTAGGCTACCGAGGCAGTAGATTACTACTTAGATCACTTAGAACTTAGATCTATAAAAAGCTCTCCAGAAGTGTGGTATAGCGTCGCAGGACCGGTCAATGTGGATGTCGATCGCCTAATATAATGATGATGATAGATGTTGTCGTAACTAGCGTGCTTACTAAGGCCCGGCGCCCATTGGCGGCACGGCATGGCAAGGGATTTTTTGACGACAATTAAAAATACAACTTAAACGGATGGTAATAAAGTTGAAATTTCAATGTTAACGGTTCTAAGTACAAAATTTAGATCGCGATATGCTTACTATTGAAATTGCAACTTTATGTTCATGCTTTTAAGTTGTATTTTTATTTGTCGCCAAAAAATCCCTTGCCATGCCGTGCCGCCAATGGGCGCCGGGCCTAAGTTATCAAAATAACTCGTGTTAAGGGCACAACTCCTAACCCTTGGTTTGCTTATTCCAAGGCATTGCAAAAATAAAGTAAGCTTTTAAAGGTTCCAAATATCAATTTATTTATTTCAATCATAAAACTTACTTTAATAATAATTAAATTACAAACTACGAGTATGTGCAGTTAATAAAAAAAACACAAAATTAAAAATTTTAAGTAACCCCCGACCGAAGAAAAAAATCACTACCGTAGCTAACAAAAGAGCTAATAACTTTAAAACCGCTGAATCGATTTTCATCAAACCAAGCTAAGAACACTCCCGACTAATTAACCTTTCAAACACAAAGAAACAAAATCAAAATTGGTTCATGCGTTCGGGAGCTACGATGCTACAGACAGACAAACACATACACACAGACACGTCAAGCTTATAAAACCCCGTCGCAGATGGCCATCTGCTACGATCCTTACATACTTCTTTCGCCTCGTCCACGTTCATACATCTGGTCATACAAGCACGCCGATTACGAGTACTGCGCACCCGACCTTTCTGAAGAACCTCACCAGTAAGGTCTTTCTAGGGCGTCCACTCCCGACGTTGCCACTCTCATCTGCCATATAAATCCCTTTTGTTAGTCGCATTTCACTCATCCTCTCAACATGACGGAACCATCTAACCATACTCTTTTCAACCTTTGTATCCTGATTTGTAACCTGAAATAAAAATTCATGGTGAAAAAGCTAAATCGCTCAATCTGCAACCGAACACACGGACAAAGTTAAACCTTGCCTTATCTACGTAAATAGATTCACACGAGCTCTTCAATTACTCCTTGGTATTCTAGCGTTCTGACAAGTTGTCAGCAAATACCCAATTAACATAGACAAAGCAAGTCAAATAGCTCAATGGCTAACTTCGCGAGGACATGCAAAGTGAAGTTGTCTTACTATAGACAAAGCAACAATTTCTCTGTACTTACTGTTAAGCCATGTACAA
This sequence comes from Caradrina kadenii, assembly GCA_947462355.1. Classification (NCBI taxonomy): domain Eukaryota; kingdom Metazoa; phylum Arthropoda; class Insecta; order Lepidoptera; family Noctuidae; genus Caradrina; species Caradrina kadenii. Next base: position 8,426,506 of record OX381691.1, read on the forward strand.
GATGATACGTAACTTTGGCTAACAAGAGATAAGGAAATTAGGTAATCTATGCTTATTTAAAAAGCTGAAGACATTTTTTATTTGTTTATGTTTAATCTCTAGAACTACCAGTCTGATTGAAAAAAATATTTTTGTACATGATAGTTAGATTTATGAGGAATAGTTTAGGCTATATAACATCACGCTTCGACTTATAAGAGCAGAGCAGTAACCAAAGATGTAGACACGGGTGAAAAATACCACGTGGACGAAATTGCGGGCAGAAGGTATATAAATTATGACTGGATTTAATTTAAATATTTTTGTACGTATTCATTTTGGTACATGATGCCTTTATTAGATAGAAAATTATGATTTTAGGTACTTATACATATTAATATTATAAAGAGGTCAAATTTGTGAGGTTGTAGGGGGTAATCTCTGGATCTGCAGAACCAATTTAGAAAATTATTTTACCCATAGAAAGTCACGGTATGTGTAAGTGTCATAGGCTATAAACATCACGCTACGACACACGGGAGAAGAGCAGTAACCAAAAGACGTTCCAAAATGACGGGTGAAAATATTCACGCGGACAAAGTCGCGTGCTGAAACTAGTGTAAAATATTATTATCAAGTCGATTTGACGCATAGTGATTACCTTTATCCGCTACGACGTCGTAGCTGACGTAGACAAGAGCTACGCCGTAGCACTTTGCTACGCCATTTTCTAAAATGATTGCATATCAATCTATAGTTATATTGATAAGGTGATTAATTTTCATTTAGTTGAACACGCTAATATCAGGAACTACTAGACCGATTTGTAAAGAATCATTTTGTGCTTTAGCCCGTTTATCCAGAAAGGTAATGGGATATAACACCCCGTTACTGCATGAAGCAGTAATCAGAGATGTAACTTAACGCGGGTAAAACCGCAGGGTACTGCTAGTAATTTTACAAAACTGAAGTTCGTTTGTTTGAATGCGCTAATCACAGGAACTACTCCTCCGATTTTAAAAAATTCTTTTACTAGGAAGCTATGTTATCCCTGAATGCTTTATATACTACACATTTTGAATTTAAAAAAAAGCAAACCGAAAGAAAATGCACGCATATGAAATCACGAGAAAAAGCTAGTACTTTTACAATAACAAAATATTACATTAAAGGTTATAAAATGAAATGAAAGAAAATATAACTCACGTCAACTTGCTTGTCGGAGTGTGGAAAAGTTATAGACTTTCCCCGAAATTCGTTCATCGCTTTCAAAAAATCGAAAACAAACGACTTTCATTTTTTTCTCCTATCTTCCACTTCAGATGAAGCAATGGAAAGTTTCACGTGAAATAGCAATTTGCTATCAAACAAAATTGATATTTGGAACCATATCGCTTTAAGTGTGCAGTCTCGACAGTATTCTTTTAATTTACGATCACTTAGTTCAATGTTCTGTGTTTTATAGTCACCTGAAACATCTTTGCAATTTTATGCATAAGAGATTCTTTTGTGTAGGAGTGAGTGAAACAGAAGGCTTAGTTTGAACACGTTGGTGCAATATGTACAGTCAACAAAGCTATTTGGTTTACGGGCAACTTATTCGTATTTCGACTACCCTGCCAATATTCATTTTTAAACCCCGACGCAAAAACGACGGTGTGTTATAAGTTTGACGTGTCTGTGTGTGTGTGCATGTGTCTGTGTGTATGTGTATGTGTGCATGTGTGTGTGTGTATGTGTGGGTGTCTGTGGCATTGTAACTCCCGAACGCATGAACAAATTTTGATTAAGTTTGTTTGAAAGGTATATTAGACGGGAGCGTTCTTAGCTATGTTTGATCGAAATCGGTTCAGTAGTTTAAAAGTTATCAGCTCTTTTGTTTACTGTGGTAGGGATTTTTATCCTTCTGTCGAGGGTTACCTAAAATTTATAATTTTGTGTTTTATTGTATGCGTAATAAGTTTTTAAGCTTATGACACACCTAAAAGAGCTATGTAAAAGAATTGTCTGCTCAGCATACACACAACATTGTTAAAAAGTAATTCAAGTAAGCTGCCTGTATACCAAATAGGTTTGTTGACTGTACATCATCATGCTTCAATACATGGCTAAGCGATAGCTGATTCGATTCCCGCACCGAACAAATATTTGTATAGCCTTCTGTTGATCCGGGTCTGGTTGGGTTCGATTCCCAGGTCGAGCAAAAAATGTTATTGAGCTTTTCTAGTAGGAACTTTCGGCAGCAGCCCGGAGTTTTGAAGTTGGCAGGCCCCCTTTTGTCTGAAAACACGTAAAGTAGTTGTTGCAGTTGGTCCTGCACCTGATCTTTCCCCGGTTGTGTCGGATTGACGTCCCATCGGACTATGAGATTGAGGAAAGAAGGAGTGCACCTGAATTTGCGCATACACTTGTGCACTATAACATCTCCTGAGTAGGTACTTGGTTGTCAATTCAGATGCGCTGCCGTGATTGGAATCGGTCTGGATAATAATAGTAGGTTTAATACCTACTAATATTATCCAATAAATAAAAAATTTAGTAACCCCCGATAGAAGAATAGAAACTCTTACCGAAGCTAACAAAAGAGCTAATAACTTTGAAACCGTTGAACTAATTTCCATCAAACATAGCTAAGAACACTCCCGACTAATTCACCTACCAAACAAAAAAGCCGTACCATTCGTGAGAACGTAATATTATATTGAAAAGCTTAAGAAAATGCTGAAGTGTGTATTCTTTTAAGTTTACTTCGCGTGCTCGTGCCAGGCCCTCAGGTCATAAAAATATTTGTTCCGTGAATTGAACCCATGATTGAAAGTCAAATCAACCAAAACAAATAAAACTTTTAACAAATGACACTTTTGTAATTTCTTTTCTGTCAGACGAAAGTAATGCAATCTTCGCTCGTAAACCTAAAGTGTTTGTCTCTGGTTGAATTTTGAACTTCCCAAAAGATTTCTTTGGAAAAATTTTTTGCTATGATTTTTGCTCACATCTTCTAAAATAAGTCAACTTGTGATGTATTTTATGACTAATCGGACTAACATGTTCATCAATACTAATATCATACAGAGAAAAGATTTTTTGCTTGTTTGTACATACCGAATAAACTGCGGAACTACTGGACCGATTTTAATTATTTTTTCACTAAAAGATAGCTACATTATTCGTGAGTAACATAGGCTATGTAACATCAAGGTACGGTACACGGGAGCGGAGCAGTAACCAAAGAAGTAAATTACTGACTGCTGGGAAACAACTTTTATTTTTGGTGTGTAAAATTATTGTTTATAATAGTGCAAAAACTACTTCTGATGATCGTGTCGTGGGTATTAGAAATTTAGTTAGGAAATTTAAAACTTGTTTTCGTAAAAAAAAACGTGACCAAAAGTTGAAACTTTGATCTTCAATTTCTCCGTAGCGAAATGTTTCCCGGGTATGGTCCGGAGTAAAAATATGAACGCAATCATATGAACAATATGTCTAGTGTCTTTTTATAACCTTTATCTATGCGTAGGCTGTTTATGTTTTTAAGATATTTCATAAGCTCGGAGGACATATTTCACACAGACGGTGTTATAAGTCACGCTAGAGGAGGAAAGTGTTTGGAAAATATAGTTGCTGCGTTCACAAGTTTCGGGATATCCTGTTACCATTTATACTTTATCCTTTTCAATCATAAAATATAGAGGTTAATAAATGGCAGGATTTTTCTTTATGTAATTTTTTTTCTATTTACAGTGGAGAGAGAATTTTGGGTTACGATCGTAGTCAAAATCAAATAATTTATTACAATTAGGCCATTAACAGGCATTTTCGAACGTTATCATGTGAAGGTTGCCGTGTCGACGGCGCGTTCGTGTTCCACGCGCGCCTCAAAGAGATGTCAGCATATGGAAGGGGCCACTGAGGGCCGATGCCTGCCGGGGCTGCGGGTTGTTCGCAAGAGATACCGCGCCCCCGGAACGCAAAGGGCACAAGAAGGAACATGGGTGGGTTTTAGTCAGTAAAAGTCTGACGCTAGAGCGGGAAAAGTTATTTGATAATTTCCCACCCCCAAAAAAAAAAGGAGTGACCACAATTACGTTCGAAAATGCCTTTTAATGGCCTAATTGAAATAAATTTTTGACTTTGACTACGATCGTAACCCAAAATTCTCTTTTTTATGTATATAGATACATACAAAATGAATTGAATCTAGTTGCCCGTTTCGAAAGGTAATTTTGTACGGAAAAGAATGTGCAAGAAACTCTTCTTTACTACTTTAACTATATTTTTGTAAATTACACATACCATCACGCCTGTATTCCCCGGTGGGTAAGGCAGAGGTGCACCAATCTACACCCACAGTTCGCCGGTATGTTTAGGTCCCATGGAATAGAGAAAAAAGAAAAAAAAAAATTTTATAATATTTTTTTTTTTTTTTTTTTTAGTAAATTGTGTAGTAATGGAATAGTGTGGATCGTACTAAACCTTTGTTTTATCTTTCTTTTAAGTTGGAAATAATCTTTTTCTTTATTCACTTTGACCCTTCCAAACGCACTTTAATTAATTGAGTAAAAGGTCAAATATTTGAACAAAAATACTTACAAAGATGTCTTAAGAATTCATACTCTTTTCAAGTTTGTCTCCACTCAGCGCTTTTACCTTATTTACTGCTGTTATTCTAGTCTAAATAAAAGCGGCCATATTAGGTGTTTCTATGCCATATAACAACCAAAATGTGCGCTGTAATCACTTTACAAACTACCTACCTCATAATAAAATTGTAATACGATAAATATTATATCGTGCAAGCTAAATTTATCCTTACGAATATAGCGGTGAGATTGACATTTGAACTTCCTTCGTACCTAAGGTTATGATAATAAGTTCAGTCGAAAGCTTGTTTTGAGAACCGATGATTGATGAGTATGGAAGCAAGTTCGATGCCAACAGACCCCATGTTATGGGGAAGAAGGGGGTGAAAAAATAAATATGCAAGGGATGGGGATGTACTAAGATCCCTAAGTCGTCAGACCTACATTATTTTAGCATACCAGTTTCTTTTTAGTTTTTATTGTTCCGTACCCAAGGGGTAAGACCCGACCCTATTACTAAGGCTCCGCTCTCCGTCCATCCGTCCGTCTGTCTGTACGTCTGTCACCAGCCTGTATCTCATGAACCGTGATAGTTAGACAGTTGAAATTTTCACAGATGATGTATTTCTGTTGCCGCTATAACAACAAATACTAAAAAATAGAATAAAATAAATATTTAATGGGGCTCCCATACAACAGACATGATTTAATTTTTGCCATTTTGATAGATAATGGTACGGAACCCTTCGTGAGCGAGTCCGACTCGCACTTGGCCGGTCTTTTTAAATTTACGTCATCTCAAATTAGAAATCATCTAGAACTCCTACATCGAGGGTATATGCTTAAAACCGGTATATGCTTATAATTAAATAATAGTTTTTTTTTTTAACGATGGGAAATCATCAAATGACCTCCCCCGCCCAGGGCTGGGCGGGAAGGAGTGTCAGACTTTTACTTACTAAAACCCATCCATGTTCCTTCTTATGCCCTTTGCGTTCCGGGGGCGCGGTATCTCTTAAGAACAATCCGGGCCTGAGTGGCCCCTTCAAGCCATCGTTACGCTAAGAAGAAGTGGAATAGACTCCCAGATACCTGACAAAAAGCCCAGTTTGCAAGCTAGCAAGTACATTTTTTTTATATACCTCTATCTACTGTCTTTCAGCCATACTTATATGGCGTGAGTCCGGTGACCCTGGGATCCTAGACTAATGGGAACGGTCTACCACTGAAGGGCAATGTTCTTATACTTATGGTCATGGTCATTATCGTCATTTTTCAAGCGGTTTAGAGCTTCATTTACATGTACATACATACCATCACGCCTGTATTTCCCGAAGGGTTAGGCAGAGGTGTACTAATCTACACCCGCAGTTAGCCGGTATGTTTAGGTCCCATGTAATAGGGGACGAGCCTATTGCCATTAACCGGGCACAAATCCTAACTCCGAGCTGCTACTGAGAATTACACAGAAAAACCAAACGACACTTTTTGCTCGACCTGGGAATCGAACCCAAGACCTTTAGCAGTCGCAGTTTACTTTTGAGCAAAGGAACACTACACTATAATGTAGATTACAGTAAGATTTCCAATGAAATCTAACCTACCTACGGAATATACACTGATTATGGGCTTTCCTCAAATTTTTCCGTCGATATTAACGTTGTTCCAAACTGATAGCTTAATAATTATATGTACCGCTCATAATACAGCATAAAATTTGTTAAAATAATTACTATGCTTAATTTTATAAACCTGTTTCCATGCGATAACGTGTGAATTTTGTATCACGTTGTTGAAAATAATTAATCTTAACAGTACAGTTAACGCGAAATGGTTTTTGGATTTTATCTACGTCAGACAATCGGTGGCCGATTTTTTTGTCGGAGAGAAGGGGAAGAAGAAGAAAGAAGAGGAACATATAAATTCTCATATACCAACACACGCGTTCTACAAAAAGTCGGTTCCACGAAACTATGGATCTGTTGAATCGGTCCAATAATCGGTCCTACAAAGATTCGGACGTGGGCGTTCCGAGTATCAATTTAAATATTCTTTTTAATAAAGCTCGCTTGCGCCGGTCATGGTTATCTTTTTAGGCTCTGTCTTAACCAAATGTTTAAGTAATTGACAATAACGCATCGCGGCATCAAATAAGGTTCAAAATAGCGATACGTTTGATGTTAGTTGAATCGAATAACCACAAAAACAACAGTAATTATTAAGTTTTCTTTATATTGTAGGAACAATACATAGCTCAGTGGATTAATTTATAGGTATGTCTTTAGTTCATGGAATTCCCTATAATGTCATTATATAAAATTATATAGTTTACGCTCAAAATTCTGAGATCTATGCGATGAAAAAAACTTTTTATGCTCACTTTACGATTCCTATACAATGATATTTTTATACTTGTATGAAATATTTGTAGTTAAGTCTTTTTTGAACCTTTGACAATACACAAAAAAATTTCAGGCTTGCATATATACCAATACGCCAGACTATGCGACAAAAAAGGTGTGTTTTACGGCGTCCTGTGTTCGGATAGCCCCTTAACTCCAAGTTACTTATGTGTGACATTTTGTAATTTAACGCAGTGACAGCAACTAATTTCGAGTTAAGTTTTTGGCGCAACCGGGCCTGATAGTGCTGTTTCTTATTATTTTGTTCATGTGTGCCTTGGTTATTATTATTTTATAATTTATTTAAGATTTCTAATTTCTTCTTCATCTGTTCACCACCTTTGGATGACTGGTAAAGGATGTCCAAGGGATGAAGTCCGCCTTTTTTACTTTTTGTTGCATAAATTTAAATATGGTTATAAAAAATGGTTAAAAATTATTTTTATTATCGTAAAAATCTACGAGGAAATTTCAATTTTATTGCAATTTTGCTAGTGTTGATATTGCGTTTGTGCTCCAATATTAAACAATTGTAGTGAACTGGAACTGTCAACCCAATTTCAGCTGCATAATGTTTTATAACCCAGTTCTTCAATTCAGCAAGTACCTGAATCTTTAATCCCTGTCTGGCGTCGAAATAATCTACAATTTAGAAATTAAATTTTAGCTGAAACATTTGATATAACAAATGCAAATTGAGTCGAGTAATTCATCCATTTGGTTTGATTTTAATTCAAATACTTTACCGTTTGTTTTGGATTTTACATAATTTTGATTAATAATACTTCTGGAAAAGGATTTACTTACAGATTTGGCAGACTACTTGAATACCTAGTAGGTACTTATATGTAAATAGTTAGGAGGCCTATCCTTGCTTGTATAAAGCTCGAGATTTATGCTATATCCAAGTTAAATATTGTATTAATGTACTTTATAGAATTAAGCTTATTTTTTTTTAACTGCTCTGCTGGTCTTTTTGTCACAAACGCGACTGATGGTCAGGTCGCACAAAAAGTGTTAATGGATTTTTGGTCCGTCAGTCGGACCAATCGCGTGCAGCGTCAACACCCCAAAAAACCCCTTCAATAAACCCAAAAATTTACTTGACGTTTGTGCTCACGATTCGTGGCGGTTTTTTTTTACCGACGGGCAATCATCAAATGACTGCCCCCGCCCTGGGCGAGGCGGGAGAAAGTGTCAGTCTTTTACTGACGGTGTGACACCCCCGTGCCTTGGGCAGCATGTAAAGCCGTCGATCCGAGCTGTCATTTGTAGATCTTTGACAGTCGATACGGATAGTCAGAAGGCTTCCAAGTCTGACAACCAGTCTTACCAAGAGATATGATGTTGCCCAGTAACTGGGTTGTGAAGGTCAGATTAGCAGGCCAATCTGACCAGCCAAATACCAGTTTTCAGCTGCATCGACCTCAACATAACTGGGAAAAGGATAGACAGATGATGATGAGTTTGTTTGAACGTGCATATTTCCAGATCCACTGGTTCAATACTGAAAATTATTCTGTTAAAAGAAAGTTATCCTTGAGTGTTATAAGCTAATAGTTATGTATCAAATTAGGAATCCGTAAGGAAATTCAAGCAGGCGAAGTCGTGGGTGCAAGCTAGTGTATTATACAAACATTCTGGAATTAAATGTCCAAACAATGAAAATGATCTGTGTAGTTAAAGTCTTAATTAACTAATTTAAAACAAAGTTTATCTTATTATTAATTTAAAGTAATACAGCATTTAAATAAGGACTGCTCCGGTGGTGTCTTGGTCGCAATCGCGACTAATGAGCGTGGGGTCCCAGGTTCGATTCTCAGGTCGGGAAAAATGTGTTATTGGATTTGTCTATTCGGATTTGCTCAGTAGCAGCCTGGAATTTGGAAGTTGGTGGTGAGACACCCCCGTGTCGCGGAAAGCACGTAAAGCCGTTGGTCCCGACTCTCATTCGTAGATATTTGAGAGTCGTTTCAGATAGTCAGAAGCCAGGAAGTCTGAAAACCAGTCTAACCAAAAGGTATCGTGTTGCCCACTAACTATAAGGTTGTGGAGGTCAGATAGGCAGTCGCTCCATGTAAAACACTGGTATTCAGCTGCAACCGGTTAGACTGGAAGTCAACCCCAAAATAGTTGGGAAAAGGCTAAGCAGATGATGAAGGCATTTAAGTAAGGTTCTATATGGCTAAACCAACCAGTCTCTACAGTACCTAATACAAATGAAATGCAACGCCGCCTCGTTCACACAAGCATTGCACACAAGCTCAGTCATGCGTATAGTAACAACAATAGCAGTGCACTCATGTGGTACTGAGAAACAGTGCCCATTGACGCGAAACATCATCGTACGCATACTGCAACACATATTCGACCTAACATTAATTATACTCTCGACTGGATTCCGGTCTGCCTCGTTAGCTTAGTAGCCCTAAGCGCGACTGCTACGCTAGAGGCTTTGGGTTTGATTCCCAGGTCGAGCAAAAAGTGTTATTGGGATTTTCTAGAAAATTCTTAGTAGCAGCTCGGAGTAAGGATTTCTTCCCGGTTAATGGCAAAAGGCTCGCCCCCAATTACATGAAACGTAAACATATCGGCGAACTGTGGGTGTACTTTGGTACACCTCTGCCTAACCCTTCGGGGAATACAGGCTCGATGGTATGTGGTTTCCGGCCGCTAGAGGCTAACCCAGTACGCAAACGATATTTCAGTGTGGAGATGAGTGCGCAAATATAGGTGCACTCTCTCTTTCCTCACTCTCATAGTTTGATGAGACAGCAATTTTACACGATCAGGCGCAGGACGCACATGTTTTCCGAACGACAGGGCCGTCACACCACCAACTTTCAAACTCCGGGCAATTAACTGAGTTTGTAATGGAGAAACCTAACATCACTATCCAAAAATCACACTCAGGACTGTCTCAGCATAAGTCTATTAATGTTTTTATTTACTTGTTTAATCTTTGGGCAACAATGGATGTAAAGGCGGACTTAAAGCCTTAAATATTCTCTACCAGTCAACCAATAGAGAGATAACATGACAGATGTAAATAACTGTACGAATTTAAAAAAACTAAATTAGATTTAAAAACAGCACAAATTAATCACTTATTGTTATATAAATAATAAAACATTATGTTAATCTGACTACTACTATAAAATAAATACAAAAGTTTAGATAAATAGATGTGTTTTCCCCAAAACGGCTGAACAGATCTGGATGAAATTCGGCACAAAGATAAATTATAGGCTCAAATAGCATTTTTTATCCCGTCAAAATGTACGGTTTCCGTAGGATAATATATTAACTTTAATGCGGTCAAAGTCGCGTTCGGAAACTAGTGTTACTTATGATTGTAATATCTAATGTTGTATTCACCTAACATTATATAGTAACAAATCATAAAGACACAGTTATATGGAACTGACAATATCCTAACCATTTCCCTTAATAAGTTAAGCTTTCCGAATAATAATTTAGACTTCCAAGTGTATTTTCAATATTACACGGGTAACCGACCTGACCTCTTCAACCCGACTGGGAATCGATATGCAAAGGTTTAAGGTCAGTCAAGTGATATTATAATATTCAAGGGAGACAGTATTTCGGCGCCATTTTTAGAAATACTAGGATTGTGAGGAAATGAAAAAAGAAAATGTTCCGTGTTTTGAGATTGAACGTTTTTTTTTCTTATTGAAATACGAATATCTTATTGGCGTACTTTATTTTAACTGTCAAAACGCGGTTCCCTTATAGATTTTGTATGGCAAAAGTCGTTATATCATCCGTAGGACGTCCACTGGCCTCCCGCATATATTTCCAAAAGGACCGTTTGGAAGCGGCCTGCATTCTGTGTCTTCCTGCGGTTTTGATCAGGTCGTCCGTCCACCTTTTGGGTGGATGTCTTATATTGCGCTTGCCGGTGAGTGAACTTTACTATGGCAATAATAAACTGTGAGATCACTTATTTTTCAACTCAATAGATTAACTAATAATTGATTTCAAAACTACTTAAAATCTTATTTGACTGTTAAAATATAGTGTTTTTACAATGAAATTGGGTATTATCCAATAATTATATGATTGCGCCAGACTTCGTCCTCAAGATATTTTTTACGGATACCTAATTATTTTAATAATAAAATATAACCTATAGCACTCAGGGTCTCCGTCCATGTCAGACAATCGGTGACCGATTTTTTGTTGCAGACAAATACACTACCATTACGCATGTATTCCCCGAAGGGTTGGGCAGAGTTGCACAAATGTACACCAACAGTCCGCATGTGTGTTCTGGTCCCATGTAATAGGGAACGCGCCTATTGCCATTAACCTGTGCCCGGTTAATGGCAATAGGCGCGTTCCTAACTCCAAGCTGCTACTGAGAATTTCATAGAAAAACCCAATAACACTTTGCTCGACTTGGGAATCGAACCCAAGACCTGCAACGTAACAGTCGTGCTTAGGTCCACTTGGCTAACGAGGCAGTTAACAAATGGAACACATGAATTCGAATATACCAATGCAGATGTCCCACAAAAGGTCGGTCCCTCGAAACTATGAATCTAGTGAACGGTCCGATCATCGGTCCTACAAAAAGTCGGACTCAGGCGGATGCCCTTAGGGATAACGTAGCTTCCTATAAGCGAAAGAATTTTCTATATCGGACCAGTAGTCGCGGAGATTCGCGAGTTCAAACAAAAAAAATGAACAAACGAACTCTTCAGCTTTATAATATTAATTTAAATTACAAAGAGCTTTTACTTGTTAGTGACGTTTAAATCTTTAAGATCAAAAACTTTGTTTACGTCTGATGGTTGAACTTTAAAGTGGTCGATTGTTAAGATATGTCTTAAGACGAAAATTATGAATTTCTAAAGCTATCTTCAAGGAATTTTGAAGGTTCAAAGCAAACTAGTTACTTCTTAGTAAGAATTTTAAAGCTGCATCTTTAGTTTATTGAAATATTGAACATTAGTAGAATTTTAGACACATACCATCACGCCTATATTCCCCGAAAGGTTAGGCAGAGGTGTACCAATGTCCACTCACAGTTCGCCGGTATGCTTAGGTCCGCTGTAATAGGGGGCCAGCCTATTGCCATTAACCGAGTACAAATCCTAACTCCGAGCTGCTAGTGAGAATTTAATAGAAAAACCCAATAACATTTTTTGCTCGACCTAGGAATCGAACCCCAAGACCTCTAGACCTCCGGGCCTGTCTCTTTATTTTAGATATCTATTATTAAGAAAAGGTCTTAGGTATCAAGTACGTTAAAATTGATCATCATGCGTCAAGCCAATACCGGGCTCTGGAGTCATGGTATTAGGAGGAACCGTAGGGTTCCGATAGTCCGACATGACCCTCCGTTCTCCCCAGATGGATTGCACCCATGAGGATTTCCGCACGAAAAAAAAAAGGTTTCCTCACGATGTTTTCCTTCACCGATATTCAAGATATACTTACGTATAGAATGTACATGTACATTGAGAAAGTTGTATTGGTACTTGCTTGGGTTTGAACCCATAACCAAATTTTTTTTCTCACGTCTTTTTTATGTCTATCATATCTAATTGTAACTGCCCAGTTGGTATCGTGGTCGCAAGCGCGACTGATGAGAAAGGGGTCCCGGGTTCGATTCCCAGGTCGGGCAAAAAAAGTGTTATTGGATTTTTCCATTAGGATTTGCTCAGTAGCAGCTCGGAGTTTGAAAGTTGGTGGTGTGACACCCTCGTGCTTCGAAAAGGACGTAAAGCCGTTGGTCCCGGATGTCATACGAAGATCTTTGACAGTCGTTACGGATAGTCAGAAGCCAGGAAGTCTGACAACCAGTCTAACCGAAAGGTATCGTGTTGCCCACTAACTGGTTGTGGAAGTCAGATAGGCAGTCGGTCCATGTGAAACACTGGTACACAGCTGTATCCGGTTAGACTGGAAGCCGACCCCAACATAGTTGGGAAAAGGCTAAGTAGATGATGATAATATCTAATTGTAACATTTTTATATTCGGGACTGTACCTACTAGGAATGTGAGTAGGTAATATAAATCTAAATAAAAAGTTTTCTCTTTCCCTGACATAAAAACATATTAATTTTGTTCTTCATCAAAAAAAAGCCTACGTTGAAAATTTCGAGTATTTCAGAGTACATTCATTCTATTTCATATCGCGATCAAACGTCAGACTTCTACAAACGTATCTAAATTACACCTTTGTATTAAGCTTAGAAGATTAAAAAGCCTTTATTTGGTTAGCTGTAAGGTTTATTTTAGCGTTTCGCGATATTTATCTTCATGCGAATGTACGGAATTAAGTATTCGTAGCTTTTCCTTCTATGATTTGGTTTTTATGAAGGTATTTCTCTAAGAAATCCTTTTCATGATTTGGAACGACGTTGAATAGAATAGAATATAAATTATTTTCTAAATAAATACGCATACAACAAATTAAGTAACATTGAGAAAAAAATGTTGCCGAAATATTTCTTTTTTTATATTTGAAAATTATACACCATCACGCCTATATTCTCCGAAAGGTTAGGCAGACGTGTACCGATGTACACTCACAGTTCGCTGGTTTGTTTAGGTCCCATTTAATAGGGGGCGAGCCCATTGTCATTAACCGGGCACAAATCCTAACTACGAGCTGTTACTGAGAATTTCATAGAAAAACCCAATAATACTTTTTGCTCGACCTGGGAATCGAACCCAAGACTTGTAGTCGTGATGAAAAAATTATAGCGTTGCCTCATAGGTACTAGGAATTTCTCCTGCACCGTGGCTGCGCTTACAAACATATAAACTCACTTGAACCCTTCGCTAGATCCGGAACAACTATCTGAAAGCCACACAAATATTTGTTCGAGCAGAAATCGAACTCGCGACACGCAGTGCAGCAGCCAATCGCTCAGCCATTGCTCGAACATCACGTTATAACCAGCAGGAACGGAGTTGTAATCAAAGACGTAATTAAATAGCCCCTCTGATTGCTCCCCACTCAATTACTCTTCAAATATATTCAATCATAACCGGGCAATATTTTTTTCATTTGTCCACCGTCTATATTGCATCTTACAATAAATGTAAAAGCCGAGCTTGCTCAACGCTGCATCTCATCGCAAACACAAATTGAATTAGACGCGCGTCTGTACTCATAAAGGAATAGTGGGCACAGAAGACCAGCTCCATCAAAGAGAAAACAGGCCCATAATAATATTTTCCTGATCGAATGTCGGTTATGGCGACCAATCTTAACGGGGACTAGCCAATACGCAGGAGACATTATTACGCACACGTGTGTGCACAAACGCGGAGGAACTACCTCTTTCGTCATTGTCCGATGAGACAGGACCAACGATTTCTCGTGTTTTCAGTGGTACGATAGTGGGACACCACCAATATACGAACTTCAGGCTGCTACAAAAATAAAAAGAAGAGCGGGTTGTTCATAAGCGACACCGCGCCCCCGGTTCGCAAAGGGCACAAGAATGGGAACATGGATGGGTTTTAGTCAGTAAAAGTCTGACACTTCTTTCCGCCCCACACAGGGCGGGGGAAGTGATTTGATGATTTCCAGTCCCTAAAAATAAAATAAAGGCTGCTAAAAATCCTAATGGAAAAAATCAATTACATTTTTTACCCGACCTAGGTCAGAATCGAACTTAAGATCCCAGCAGGACGCTCAGCAGACGCGATTGCAACTACTTTTTAATAACTGTCGAACATATTCATTCCCGGAGGATGTAATTGTAGAATCAAGAACTGAATCCATAATATTTTTTTCGTTACCTTGTCCCTTCTATGAAATTCTCATTAGCGCTCGAAGTTAGGATTTGTGCCAAGTTAATGGCAATAGCCTCGCCCCCTATTACATGGGACCTAAACATATCGGCAAACTGTAGGTACACCTCTGCCTAACCCTTCGAAGACTACAAGCGTGATGGTATGTTTGGCCCTGTCACCCGTATCTATACTAATATTGTAGAGCTGAAGAGATTTTTTGTTTGTTTATTTGTTTGTTTGGTTGAACGCGCTGATCTCAGAAACTACTGGTTTGAATTGAAAAATTATTATTTTGTGTTAGATACTTCATTTATCAAGGAAGGCTATAGGACACCACGCTACGCCCAGTAGGTGTGGAGCAGTAACCAAATACGTAACTTAATGCGGGTGATTTGCTTTACGCGGACCAAGTCACGAGCAGAGGCTAGTACTAGATATAGATCACATATACTTGAAATGACGTCTAGTTTCTTCAGAGTGTTTGTATTTGCTGTACGTAAAGCGTTCCTATGTCTTCTTGTATGGAGTTGATCTTCTGCCTCAATCTTTTTTTGCGGTCAAGATGAAGACTGTTTCATTGAGCAAGTGCGGTTGCTTTGATTTTAAGAGTTATTGCTATTTATTGTGTGTATATTTTAATGAAAATATTTCGGCGAACTGTGGGTGTACATTCGTACACCTCTGTCTAACCCTTCGAGGAATACAGGCGTGATGCAATGTGTGTGCGTGTGAAAATATTTCGATTAACGTATTGTTATTGGGGTGCTTGTCAGAATACCTCCACGCGTGCCTGACGGCTGCTTGTCCTTCTGGACACGTCCGGAGGGAACGGCAGTCGACAGGACGGTGCACCCCGGGCACGGGCAGTGGTCTTCCCTGGGGAATGGGAAGATATTCTTATTCTCTGGGGAATGTCACTGTCCGTGGCGAAAATTCTGACAAGGGTGGGGTCCACGTTGGACCAAAAGGGCGTTGCTCCGCGTGTCCCTCTGAATCGCAGAGGGCACAGCGGAGGAATAAGGACGGGCTCGGCGTGCACTTACCCTGCCGTCGAGCAGACAGGGAGGGATGTCGTCCCTCTCTGTCGCCGTCGTACATCGTAACCCATGTCGGAGTGTCGTGGATCACGTCTCGCGGCTTCGATTGGGACCGAGGGTCTTGGCTTAACCGCCCGGACCGCGAGGTAGAAAACCTCTATAAAAAGTTACCCCAAATCCCAAGCGGCGGCGCACCGTGAGGGGATGTATGGCTGACGGGAGGTTCTACGGAACAATCAGTCTCGAGTGCGAACCACTGTTTTTTGGTTGGATGGTTGGAACTTTTTATACTCGTGGGAACTAACATGGATCTATTGCAAATAAATATAAATGACGAAAGGGAGAAGGGGGATGCAGGGTCGGAGTCTGACTCTGCTCCCAGTGTGGTGAGCGTGGGAAGCTCAGTGAGCTCCCGCCGCGCAGAGTTCCTGCGCAAGCGCTCCAGACCGGTCGACGACCAGGGGTCGTCGACTGAGGGCGAGCTGACCTCGGCTCGTAAGATCCCCACCAGCAAGCGCGGTGGGGTTCAGGAGCGAGGCCCCGGCAGGGTGACGGCCCGGAGTAGGGTTGCCGGGCGACCGGCGACGCCTGTCGCGGGGGGGCAGCCCCCCCTTGGCGAGTCCGGCGACGAGGTGAGTGCAGCTGGCGGCTCCGAATTGGAGCGTAAGGCCAGGCTTGCGGAGGCCGTGGAGGCCGCCGTCTTACGTGTGGCTCGGCAGAGGGCGAAAACGTCCAAAGACCGGGCCATATCGGAGGCGGCGGCCACCATAGTGGCGGCGGCAGAGGCCGCATACGCGACGCCGCAGACCGACGAGGTCGGTCGGCTTCGGACGGAGGTGGCTCGCCTGACGGCCGCCATGGGGCCCCTGGTTGAGAGCAACAGGAGGCTCCAGGCGGAACTAGCCGAGCTTCGCGGGGCGGGTGGGGGCCAGCAGCCAGCCAGCCGGCAGCCCATGCCGGTAGAGAACCAGGTTCTCAACCTGGTTCGGAAAGAGCTGGCCGCCTTCCAGCAACGTTTCTCCGTTCTGGAGGGCATCGTGCTGCGCCCCCCCCTGGCGGCTGGTGGCGCCAAGAGGGCCTCGTACGCGGCAGCCGCCTCTGGACCGGGGCCGGTCAGGCAGCCCCCCAGTAGGGCTGCTCCGGCGCCCGCCGCCAAGCCGGTCCTACCAAAGCCGGCACCGGCGAAGCCGGCTCCGACAAAGTCGGCTCCGGTGAAGCCGGCACCGGTGAGTGGTACGGCGCCCCGGAGGAGGAGGGGTAGGGTGGCGGTGGCGGCGGTTATGCCTGAGCCGCCCCAAAGCTCTCCCGCGGCCGAGGCCGAGTGGCAGGTGGCCGGGGAGAAGGAGAGGGGCCAAAAGGCTACCCGAAAGGCCAGGGCGGCCACAAGAAAGGCGGAGGAGCGGCGGCGGCGCAGAGCGCGTAAAGCCGCGGCGAGGCTACGCGCCCCTAAATCCGCGGCTGTAGTGATCTCACTACAGCCGGAGGCGGAGAAGAGGGGCGTCACCTACGGCGAGGTGCTCGCCAAGGCGAAAGCGGCGGTGAGCTTGGCGGAGCTCGGGATCGCTGGGGGCCTCCGGCTAAGGGTCACCGCAACGGGGGCCCGGATGCTGGAGATCCCCGGCGCCACTAGTGGCTCGTCCGCTGACGCCCTGGCTGAAAAGCTCAGGGCGTCCCTAGACGCGGATGAGGCCCGAGTGTCCAGGCCGGTCAAGTGCGCAGATTTGCGCATTTTGGGCCTGGACGACTCCGTCACCGCCGCGGAGGTGGTGGCCGCCGTCGCCAGGACGGGTGGATGCCCTGCCGATCAGGTGAGGGCAGGCACCATCCGTCCGGACCGCGTGGGCATGCAGACCATAACGGTCAGCTGCCCCGTGACGGCGGCCAGAGCCATAGTGGAGGGCCGAAGGCTCCTGGTGGGATGGGTATCGGCGCAGGTCAAACTGCTCGAGCCCAGACCCCTGAGGTGCTTCCGCTGCCATGTGGGCAACCACGTGGCATGCCGATGCGCCTCGGAGGTAGACCGCAGCGCATTGTGTTTCCGCTGCGGTCAGCCCGGTCACAAGGCCGCGGCTTGTGATGCTCCGCCGCACTGCGACGCATGTGCGGTGGCCAGCAAGCCGGCCGACCACCGGGCTGGGAGCAGGGCCTGCGCTCCGCCGGCCAAGGCCGGGGGACGGCCCTCCACCGCCGTGGTCCTCGCCACCGCCGCCGCCGCCGCCACCGCCGCCGCCGCCGCGGCGGCCACACCAGGACCCTCACGGGTGATTCAGGAGGGGGTTGTGATGGATTGCCAATAACGGCTCCATTACGCCTCCTCCAGGCGAACATCAACCACTGCGCCTGCGCTCAGGATCTGTTGCTCCAGAGCATGGCGCAGTGGTCGATACACATCGCCGTGGTCGCTGAGCCGTACTTTGTCCCGCCCAGGGATGCCTGGGTGGAGGACCTTAGCGGCTCAGTGACCATAATTGCGTCGGCCGCCGCCGGCACCCCGTCCCTGGAGAGTGTCAGGAGGGGACAGGGGTGCGTAGCAGCACGGTTCGGGGACATTGTCGTGGTAGGAGTCTACTTCTCCCCGAACCGAACTCTCGACGAGTTCCACAACTCCCTTGCGGAGTTGAGTGTCGTCGTCGGAAGCCATTCCCTTCCCGTGCTAGTGCTCGGGGACTTCAATGCCAAGAACTTGGCTTGGGGTTCTCGTTGCACGGACGTGCGAGGAAGGATGGTGGAGGACTGGGCTCTGGAGAAGGGCCTAGTCGTCCTAAATCGGGGTTCTGTCGCCACGTGCGTGCGGATGCGGGGCGAGTCTGTTGTGGACATATCGTTCGCCAGCCCCGCTCTGTCACCACGGGTCCTCGACTGGCGCGTTATGGAGGGGGTGGAGACCTACTCCGATCACCGGTATATCCGGTTCGACGTCTCCGCCCAGGACTCCAGCGCACCGGTCATACAGGCCCCGAGTGGTCCGCGGTGGGCGCTGAAGCAGCTGAACCGGGAGCTTCTCCTGGAAGCCTCGATCGTGCAGGCCTGGGTGTCATCACCGGACAGGCCTGCCGACATCGACAACGAGGTGGGGTGGTTCCAGGAGGCCATGTCCGAGATTTGTGACGTGGCAATGCCCCGAGTTCGGCCAGGTAGCGCCCGCCGGCAGGTATACTGGTGGTCGCGCGAGCTGACGCCTCTGCGAGAGGCGTGCGTCGCTGCGCGGCACCCATATGCCAGGCATCGCAGACTCCGCGTTCGGCCTCCGAATGCGGCAGTCATCGAGGCGGAGTTGTACGAGAGGTACAGAGCGGCGAAGACCGCCCTCAACGAGGCTGTCATGCGGGCCAAGGCTCAGGCCCGCGAGGAGCTGCTGGGGACTCTGAACGGAGATCCGTGGGGGCGCCCTTACAAGACGGTGCGGGGTAAGCTCCGCACCTGGGCCCCCCCGCTGACGCAGAGTCTCCGGCTGGAGCTCGTTGAGGACGTGGTGAGCGCTCTGTTCCCTTCGCGGGGGGAACATCCTCCCCCGCCCATGGCTCCGCCGCCTGCGATGCCGGAAACGGACCACGACGACGACGACACCCCTGAAGAGACTGGGGTAGACCTGAGGATGGCGGTACGAAGGCTGAAAGCCAAGAATACCGCCCCGGGACCCGATGGCTTACCTGGCAAAGCCTGGGTCCTGGCCTCAGAGGCCCTTGGGCCTCGACTGGAGGGGCTCCTAAGCGCATGTTTGGAGAGAGGCCAGTTCCCACGTCGCTGGAAGACGGGGAAGCTGGTCCTCATACGGAAGCCGGGGCGCCCTGCGGACTCGCCGTCCGCATACCGGCCCATCGTGTTGCTCGACGAGGTGGCAAAGCTCTTTGAGAGAGTGATTGCGGGCCGCCTCGTCGGGCACCTAGTGGGGATGGGGCCGGACCTTGCGGACAACCAATTTGGTTTCCGCAGGGGGCGCTCTACGGTGGACGCCATCATGCGCGTGAGAGCCCTATCGACGGGGGATGCAGTGGCCCGGGGCGGGGTCGTCTTGGCGGTGTCTCTTGACATCGCCAATGCCTTCAACACCCTGCCCTGGAGTTGCATCAGGGAGGCACTCCGGTACCACCGGATGCCGACCTACCTCCGTCGAGTTGTCGGGGCCTATCTGACGGATAGGGCCGTGATTTACCCTGGTCGCACAGGAGAATGGAACCGGCGAGAGATGTCGTGCGGTGTCCCACAGGGGTCGGTTCTGGGGCCGCTCCTGTGGAACATCGGATACGACTGGGTGCTGCGAGCCGACCTCCCTGAGGGCGTCGGCGTAGTATGCTACGCCGACGACACGCTGGTCTGGGCGCAGGGAAGGTCGCACGAGGCGGCGGCCGACTTAATGACACGCGGGGTTGCGATAGTCGTTGAGAGGATCCGGCGGTTGGGTCTCGAGGTGGCCTTGCACAAATCTGAGGCCATGTGTTTTCATGGGCCTCGGAATAGGCCACCGTCGGGATCCCAACTAACGGTAGGAGGGGTTCACATCGGCGTCGGGTCGACGATGAAGTACCTGGGACTCGTCCTCGACAGCCGGTGGAACTTCGCGGAGCATTTCCGACGTTTGGCCCCCAAACTGGAACGGGCCGGGGCTGCCTTTAGGCGGCTCCTACCCAACCTGGGGGGACCAAACGCCTCCTGCCGGAGGCTCTACGCGGGAGTCGTGCGGTCGATGGCCCTTTACGGGGCCCCGGTGTGGGCGCAGGGGTTAAGGCGACTTGCCGCCCACTACCTCATTGCGTCCCAACGGGTGATCGCCATAAGGGTCATCCGAGGATACCGCACGATCTCGGGGGAGGCGGCGAGCCTCCTTGCCGGATTGCCGCCGTGGGATCTGGAGGCGCTGGTCCTCGCGCGCCTGTACGAGTGGCGCGTGGAGGTACTAGGCCGGGGGGAGAGTCCGCCACCGCGGCAAATTGCCGCTCGGCGGGCCGACCTCCGGCTCGATCTCATGGCGACATGGAGACAGCGACTGTCGCAACCTCGTGCTGGGCACGCCTTAATAGAGGCGGTAAGTCCCCTCTTTGAGGAGTGGCTGGAGAGGCGCCACGGCGCCCTCACCTACCGCCTGACGCAGGTCCTCACCGGACACGGGTGTTTCGGGAGGTTCCTGCACCTCATCGGGCGGGAGGAAACGTCCGGGTGTCACCATTGTGTGGATCGCCCCGAGGACACGGTGGAGCATACCGTGGCGGTATGCCCCGCTTGGGCGGAGCATCGCCGAGTCCTCGTGGCGGCCATCGGCGGCGGCGAACTCTCGCGTCCGGCCCTGGTGCGAGCCATGGTTCGGAGCGAGAGGGAATGGGATGCAGTCGCCTCCTTCTGCGAGGCAGTAATGCTTGAGAAGGAGGCGGCGGGACGGTTGAGACAGCGGTTCTCCCGTCCCAGCCGCCGCGGTAGACGCTCCGGGCGTCGGGAGCCGCGAGACGACTCCCGGCCACCGTAGATACTGGCCTGTGGACGGTGAGCAATGGGTAGCTCACCGTCCTTACGTTGCATAACGACAGGCCGTGTCGACGGCGCGTTCGTGTTCCACGCGCGCCTCAAAGAGATGTCAGCAAAAGGAAGGGGCCACTGAGGGCCGATGCCTGCCGGGGCTGCGGGTTGTTCGCAAGAGATACCGCGCCCCCGGAACGCAAAGGGCACAAGAAGGAACATGGGTGGGTTTTAGTCAGTAAAAGTCTGACACTCCCTCCCGCCCCGCCCAGGGCGGGAGAAGTTATTTGATGATTTCCCACCCACCAAAAAAAAAAAAAAAAAAAAAAAAAACGTATTGTTATTAGTAGGTCTTATTCATATTTTGTTATTAATAAGTAATTACTGCGGGGGTGTCGAGAAAAAGGCAAATATTGTTAGTAGTATTTAATATGGTAAATTCTAATTTAAAAAAACATTAAGGTATTTTTGGTAGAAGTCGTAAAACTAGAATAAAGCAAACGAAAAAAATGAATTCGTCTTATATTTTGAGGGTAAAACCTAATCTATACCATAAACTATATTACGACAGGCCGTATCGACGGCGCGTTCGTGTTCCACACTCGCCTCAAAGAGATGTCAGCAATTGGAGGGGGCACTCAGGACCGATGCATGCCGGGGCTGCGAGGCGAAACTGTGGGTGTACAGTGTTACACCTCTGCCTAACCCTTCTGGGAATACAGGCGTGATGGATGGAAATACATATACATTGTATATTATATATTATATTATATTGTATTGTATATATACATATACATTGTATGGAGTTGATCTTCTGCCTCAATCTTTTTTTGCGGTCAAGATGAAGACTGTTTCATTGAGCAAGTGCGGTTGCTTTGATTTTAAGAGTTATTGCTATTTATTGTGTGTATATTTTAATGAAAATATTTCGGCGAACTGTGGGTGTACATTCGTACACCTCTGTCTAACCCTTCGAGGAATACAGGCGTGATGCAATGTGTGTGCGTGTGAAAATATTTCGATTAACGTATTGTTATTAGTAGGTCTTATTCATATTTTGTTATTAATAAGTAATTACTGCGGGGGTGTCGAGAAAAAGGCAAATATTGTTAGTAGTATTTAATATGGTAAATTCTAATTTAAAAAAACATTAAGGTATTTTTGGTAGAAGTCGTAAAACTAGAATAAAGCAAACGAAAAAAATGAATTCGTCTTATATTTTGAGGGTAAAACCTAATCTATACCATAAACTATATTACGACAGGCCGTATCGACGGCGCGTTCGTGTTCCACACTCGCCTCAAAGAGATGTCAGCAATTGGAGGGGGCACTCAGGACCGATGCATGCCGGGGCTGCGAGGCGAAACTGTGGGTGTACAGTGTTACACCTCTGCCTAACCCTTCTGGGAATACAGGCGTGATGGATGGAAATACATATACATACATATACATATACATTGTTTGTAACGATCAGGCTCCGAAATTGCTAAATCGATTTTAACCATTTTTCATAAATAGATAGCTACATTAATTCTGAGTAAAATCGGCTATATGACATCACGCTACAACCCACGGGAGGGGAGCAGTAACGAAAGACGTAACTTAACGCGGGTGAAATACGCCACGCGGACGAAGTCGCGGGCAGGTCGCTCGTTATCTATAAATCTCTAACACAAGACACACATACAACATAGTTCTACGACCACACAAATAAAGAAGGCCCACTCGCGTCAATGAATCATTTCTCAGTCCTCTAACCTCCATGATCCGTACGCCATATTTTTCGGACCAAAGTATCGACTTTTTTGAACAGCCTATTTGTATTCCGTCCGGTTTGCGGCCGCTTCAGAAGTTGAGGGTTGACCCTCACCACGGATCGTAGGGATGGACAACCCTTTTGCGTTTATTAGTAGTTATGTACTTAGGTATTTCAGATATGTATCTAAATTTTCCAAAGCTGCATTTGCCAAAGTGTGGGTCGTGGGGACCAAAACGGGGCCTACTATGCTGAAAAGACATAAATAAATAACATTCATGCATACATAAACTTACGCTTTTTTCCCATGGGGGTAGGCAGAAACCACAGAACGCCACTTGCTACGATCCTTACATACTTCTTCCGCCTAGTCCACGTTCATACATCTGTTCATACAAGCACGCCGGTTACGAGTACTGCGCATGCGACACCGTCGCTTTTGCGTCGGTAGTTAAAAATAAAAGTCGGTCAAAGTACTGCCATACGTACTCAGTCCTAAAAATTAGGAATTTAATGTAACTGTTATAACACTAGTACTTTGCCCACGACTTTGTCCGCGTAGATTTTGCCCAAATTTTCAAACAGGGACGGCACGAGCATACCACGCATGCTCAAAGCGGATTAGTTATTTCAGACTTATATCAATTATACGTGCTGGTTTCCTTGCGATATTTTGCCTTTTCCGATATCAGTGATGGCCAAGCTATAGTTAGAAATTCCATAATGAATTGAACCCACCTCTCAAGCATGAGAGGCGAGCATCGTACCCACTGAGCTATGATGAAGTTTACAAACTAAAATACAACTCGACGATTGATAACAAAATACTCCTACAAAACAAATAAAATAATAGCCCATGGCTATAATCAGGTAAAAGCCCATGAAAATAGACAATAAAGATATGCCCAATAGACAAAAATCTCATTATTATCCGAACAAGCAATATCCGACTATCGGCTTATTAACTATTAATAATACGGTTCACGTGTTCTTGAGGCTGTAACTTGTTTTGTATCTTCTTATTACATCTCTCTCATATTTTCTGAGATGATATTATATCTCTGTCTGATGTACTTACTTTGTGTTTTATTTCATTTAGTATCAAATTCAAGGAAGTAACTGGTTCTCAACACGAATCAATGGTATAATAAGATTTTTAATTTATTTGTAGGTAATTTTCATCTAGGCAGGAGGGACGATAAACCCGCACCCACACAGTGATATAGTCGCGCAACACTGCATACCCAACAAAACGATTCTGTTCTTCTAAAAGGGTGTATTCTCAAAAATATTGTAAAACATAAACGACTTAAAAAATGGGATTTTAATTTTATTAATTATTGTCCAAGTATTGTAGTTTATATGATTATTTCTGTCTTTAATGATTACCATACATACCATCACGCCTATATTCCCCGAAAGGTTAGGCAGGGGTCTACCAATGTACACTCATAGTGTGCCGGTATGCTACTGAGGATTTCATAGAAAAACCCATTAACACTTTGCTCGACCTGGAAATCGAAGCCAATACCACTAGCGTAGCAGTCGCGCTAAGGACCACTAGGTTAACGAAGCAGTTAAATAAGTGATTTAAGTCTAAATAAGAATTTTTGTAATTGAAGGTAATTTTACAGAAAAATAATTATAGGTAAAATACCTAAATATACCGGCGAACTGTGGGTGTACATTGTTACACCTCTGCCTAACCCTTCGGGGAATACAGGCGTGAGTGTATATTTTTTTTATAATTATAGGTAAATACCTCAACCCCGTACTGAAGATATTATCTCGTGTCACCTGTAAGTAGGTAGGTACTAACAATAAACCGAATAAGCCACTCAACGTATCGTGCGTACATGGCAATACGCAGAACATGGTAAACGACAAAGAATTCAATTAGACTGCGTGTTGTTACAAATTGAACATTTGGACGACTCGTCGTACTAAGCGGTTAGGTACTGCGTTTTACTGTATGATCAGTGAACAAGGCCGGAAATGAGGGTATTATTTTTATGGTGATACTTATTGCCCACATAGGTGATGCGACATCATAACATAACATACTACCAACAACACAGCAACATACCATCACGCCTGTATTCCGAAGGGTTAGGCAGAGGTGTACCAATTTGCACCCACAGTTCGCCGGTATGTTTAGCAAGACCTCTAGCGTAGCAGTCGCGCTTAGGACCACTAGGCTAACGAGGCAGTTGCGCAGTGAGAGATTGTGAGTGTGTGAGTGAGTGAGTGTTGAAAACTTGTTTGGAAGAGTCACCGCGGCGCTGGAACGTAAAGGGCATTAGGTGGACCACAGATGAGTTTTGGTGAGTAAGAGTCTGATACTCCCTAAAAAAAAAGTAGGTACCCAATACGCTGCGCTACATTGTCCTTGAAAATGTGGTATTGGATGGGCCATGTATGCAGAATGCATCGTGATAGATGGACCAGGGATAGGTGTCGAAAAACGGGTGTCATCTACAAAAAAAGCCGTGATGACTTAGAGAGTTTCAAGAGAAATTGGCTAGTGAAGGCAATACATTTGGAAGGCTGTTTTTTTTTTTGGTGGGTGGGAAATCATCAAATAACTTCTCCCGCCCTGGGCGGTGCGGGAGGGAATGTCAGACTTTTACTGACTAAAACCCACCCATGTTCTTTCTTGTGCCCTTTGCGTTCCGGGGGCGCGGTATCTCTTACGAACAACCCGCAGCCACATTTGGAAGGCTAGTGTAGACTTTTTTTCAGCAGTGGGACAATACAGGGAGAAAAAAGTTTCAGAGATTAGCCTTCTATATAAAACTTTTCATACATATTTTTCCATACAAAAAGTTTTTAACGATTTCTTTTCTTTTTTCATTTTTAGAACTCATACCTTAAGTCTTTTGATTAGAAAAAAAAAGAAAAATAAGATGATAATTGAGAAATAATAAGATAATTGAGAAATAGGATCGTTTAGCATAAAAAATATGTTTGGCATTATAACATTTTTTTCGCTGACTGTACAATTTTTTTTTAATCTGTAAATGTAGTTCATAATATCTCAAAGAGGTATGAATGGTCTCCTAGAAACGTTTTCCTTGAGGTACTTGCCCTTACTGCCCCGTCTCAAAAATCTACCCTACATAGCATATTTTCAGCTTTATTACATAAATTGTCTCGCCTACATCCTAAAAAACAAACATCAAGAACAGCTTACTCCTGTACATACACACAACAACATAGTACCTGTATTAAAACGAAATTTTACGAGAACCCTCAGCCTTTTTTGCCAACCGTACTCATTCCCATTTTCATAGTCGGTCCCCAAATTCATTATTCAATGCTTTGGCAGACGCTTGCATCTAAATAGTTCAATGTCATTTTATTTCATTATGGAACAACATTTGTTTTGTATTTCAATTAGATCGTTGTTTTCAATTTCGTATTCAATTTGTTTTCGAGCCACTTTACTGATGAAATTATTTTTATGGGCTACGAATGAATTAAATTGGATTCTCGTCAAATAATTTTTATTAATGTTTCGTGAATAAATTATTTTGTTTTATGAGAAAATGTGATAATTGTCCTGTTTTTTTCGGTCTGCCTTTAACTTTACAGTCTTGCTTCGTACCGCATAGGTACATAAGCTTATAGGTATGCACGCTTGGCGCTCGACAGTTCAGGTCGGGTAAAAATAATATTGGCCTATAATTGACCTACTGCAGGGCAAAGGCCTCTTCTCATACAGTGACGGCCCGAGTATTGATCACCTCGCTTGCTCAAGGCGGATTGGCGATTTCAGAATTAAATTAATTAGAAGTCCAGGTTTCCTCAGGATGTTTTTTTTCACCGATGTCAGAGATATCCAAGATAAACTTAGAAAGTACATACAAATTATTATTAAGAGCACGCTTAGATGGTTCGGTCACGTAGAGAGGATGAGTGAAAGGCGACTAACAAAAGGGATTTATATGGCAGGTGTGAGTAGCAACGCCGGGAGAGGACGCCCTAGAAAGACCTACCCTGACATTATTGGTGAGGTTCTTCTGAAAAGTCGGGTGTGCAGTACTTTTAACCGGCGTGCTTGTATGACCAGATGTATGAACGTGGATGAGGCAAAAGAAGTATGTAAGGATCGTAGCAGGTGGCGTTCTGTGGTTTCTGCCTACCCCCTTGGGAAAAAGGCATGAGTTTATGTATGAATGTAAATTATGATTATGTATGTGAGTTTATAATTATGTTTGTTAACGCACCCACGATACAAGGGAGCCAAAACAGTTTTATTTGACTCAATGCTATGACTGTGCCGAGTAGTGAATTATTTCACAACACAAAGTTATTACGCACATAATAACATAATGGCAGCACACTTAAAATGTTTGTTGCCTGCAAAGCAAACAGTTTCTTCGAATGTACATAAAAAAGCTGACCTTGAAAATTCCCTACGAGTAAGACAAGAGCTACAAATAAAGATTTATGGGACTCTACTGATCCCTTTATGGACAGTCGTTCTTATAAAGATAGATTACAGTTGAAACTACTTTATAGAGAAATAGGTCGGAGAAAAACTCCCATTAGCCGTCAAACTAAAGGGAATGGCTTTAGTAAAACTGTTTTGGATTTAAACATTTTTGTGGAGACCATAAGTGTGGTCGATTTTCAGTGTCTCATGTCATAATACTATTAAAAATGCAAAAATTTGGACGGATGTTTGTTTGTTACTCAATCACGCCAGAACGGCTGAACAGATCTGAATGGTATTTGGTACAGAGATAGATTATAATCTGAAATAGTATATAGGCTGCTTTACATAACAACATGAACATACCATCACGCCTGTATTCCCCGAAGGGTTAGGCAGAGGTGTACCAATGTACACCCACAGTTCGCCGATACGTTTTAGGTCCCATGTAATACGGGGCGAGCCTATTGCCATTAACCGGGCACAAATCCTAACTCCGAGCTGCTACTGAGAATTTCTTAGAAAAAGCTAATAACACTTTTTGCTCGACCTGGGAATCGAACCCAAGACCTCTAGCGTAGCAGCGTTTTGTTTAATAAAACGTTTTTCTTACAACCATTCGAGGCTTATGCCAAAATGGTACAAATAAATGGAATATTTATAAATTATAAATATTAAGGTGCCCAAAGGCAAAACAACAAAACTTCGCTTGGATCTGATAAAATATTAATAATATGCTGAATCACCTTCAAACTTTAATTAAAATCAATTTCTTTCGGCTTTGTCGCGTGGCCTTAATAATATTTTGTGAACTTTTATCAGTGGCAGTTTAGGATTATGTCCTTAGGGTTCACCCTAAGGACATAATTAAAACACACTAAACGTTCGATTTTTGAATTTTAAATGCGACTATTCTATCCATTACCCCGGGACTACCCCGTTGGTCTCGTGGTCGCAAACGCAATTGATGAGCGTGTTGTCCCGGGTTCGATTTTCAGGTCCGGGAAAAAGTGTTATTGGCTTTTCCCATTAGGATTTCATTCATCAGCCCGGAGTTTGGAAATTGGTGGTGTGACACCCCCGTGCCTGGGAAAGCACGTAAAGCCGTTGGTCCCGGCTGTCATTCGTAGGTCTTTGACAGTCGTAACGGATAGTCCTCTGACTATCCGTAACGACTGTCAAAGATCTACGAATTCCTGGCTCTGTAGCCAGGAAGTCTGACAACCAGTTTAACCAAGAGGTATCGTGTTGCCTAGTAATTGGGTTATGGCGGTCAGATAGGCAGTCGCTCCATGTAAAGCACTGGTACTCAGCTGCATCCGGTTAGACTGGAAGCCGACCCCAACATAGTTGGCTAAAGGCTAAGCAGATGATGATGAAATGCGACTATTCTATGGCATTTCTTTTTAATTTTATACGAGCAGCACATTTATTTATGGCTTTATTTTTTGGCATTTATTTTTGGAATTTCCAATTTTAAAATCGATGGAATTTCCGTTACATTTACTTGGCGTGCACATGCCAGGCTTTCTTGTATAGAGCGATATAGACAAGCAGCTCATGTATGCCTTGTTAAAAATATGTGAGACTTCCTAGTTCCACATTCTTATTCCAAAAATTCCATACTTATGTTTTTCTATTGACGGATACTATCAAAATGTTAACAATAAGTAAAAATTAAATTTTGAATATTTATCCTTAAAAAAAACATCAACAATAGAATTAAAAATTTTAAGTAACCCCCGACAGAAAAATAACAGCAGCTAACAAAAGAGTTTTTGCGTCTGGGGTTAAAAAGAACGCTATTCCGAATAAAATGAACCCAAAATAACGACATCTAGAATAAACGCCATCCCCAATAACGTGATCCCGAATGGGTCCCCAAATAACGGTGCCCTTGAGTTTATTAACTGATTAATTTCTTGTTTGTTCTACCTATGACAATGTGACTTGATTCTTCAATGTATGTTTATCAACCAATTTTTAGCACTCGGCAACAAAACACGGGGCGACTGAATATCTAAATATATATAACTTAAAGGTGACTGACTGACTGACATAGTGATCTATCAACGCACAGCCCTAACCACTGGACGGATCGGGCTGAAATGTGGCATGTAGGTAGATCTTATGACGTAGGCGGATGCCTAAGCTATGCTAAGAAAGGATTTTGATCAATTCTACCCCCAAAGGGATAAAATAGGGGATGACAGTTTGTATGAAACTTTGTCAATTTTAAACCGATCTGGCTGAGACTTTGCATGCAAAAAGATACTATGACGTAGGTAACCTTTTTAATGCGAGCGAAGCCGCAGGCAAAAGCTAGTTTAATATAAAGCATCAAACAAACGGCTGCCATCTTTTATTCCATCTATTAAATAAAACAGACGAATCAGGAAAACAAATGACGGTATTACAATAAAATAAATAATATTAAAGCCTTATGATGAACGACAATCAATCTAGATGATTGAGACTTTAGTCAAATTAATCTGTCTTTTTGTATGATTGAATAACTTGAAAATAACTCCCAACATTTTGTATCCCTCAGTTCGTAACAATAACTTTCAGATATTAAGAGATGAATTATTCAAGTGTTTGATTTGTAAGTAATTTTTGTGGTAAAGATTCATGGTGATTGGATTTGCAGGATTTGGCAGGAAAATGGAAACAAAAATACTTCGGTTGTGGAAAAAGCTCTCTGCCGAGGTTTTTCCAAGAGGCGTAAAGGGATGTATCAGGTTCTTCAAGATGGGACTAAGTAGGTTGTTTAAGAGGGCCCTCCCGCCCCGTCCAGGACGGGAGAAGTTATTTTATGATTTCCCAACCCCCAAAAAATAAAAAAAAGATACAAATGTTCAGCGATCAAGGTGCCTATCTCTCATGCATGAGGTTGTGGAATCGATACCCGGCAACTACCATTGTGTTTTTTTCAAATCTATATGTACTTTCTAAGTTCATCTTGGACATCAATGACATCCTGACATCGGTAAAGGAAAACATCGCGAAGAAACATGATTTTATTTATTTATTTATTTATTAAAACTTTTTGCACATAATGTAAATAATACATTGTACAAAGGCGGACTTAATGCCTTTGGCATTTTCTACCAGTCAACCTTAGGGTGATGCAGAGACAAAACATAGTAGGTGCAAGAAACAGAAAGTTTCCAGGAATAAAATATAATAAATACATATATACATACATACAAACAAAATATACAGAGTAGAGAAAGCCAAAAAAAAAAAAATACATAGGTGAAGAAATATAAGAAACTAATTGTGAGACGAGTCTGCCAACTTCATAAGCAAGTGTTCACGAGCTTTTACTTTGAATATGAAACGACTGGTAGCCATCCTGATATTCTGAGGAAGCGCATTCCAAAGGAAAACCGCCTGGACAAGAAAAGAAGATTTAAGAAAACCAGTGCGGTGAAAAGGACATCATATTATTATATATTATTATTTTATTTATAATTAGTATAAGCCCGAAATCGCTAATCTGCCATAAATAAGCGTGGTGATCAATTCTCGTGCCTTCTATGTATGATAAGAGGCCTTTGACCTACAGTGATACAGTATTAGACTAGTATTATACCTCATCATCATCTACTTAGACTTTTCCCAATTACGTTGGGGTCGGCTTCCAGTCTAACCGGATACAGCTGAGTACCAGTGTTTCACAGCCCATTTATTGGGCAACACGATACCTCTTGGTAAGACTGGTTGTCAGACTTTCTGGCTACTGATTATCCGTAACGACTGTCAAAGATCTACGAATAACAGCCGGGACCAACGGCTTCACGTGCTTTCCGAGGCACGGGGGTGTCACACCACCAACTTCCAAACTGCTGCTACTGAGAAATTCGTAATAGAAAAACCCAATAACACTTTTTGCCCGACCTGGGAATCGAACCCAGGACCCCGTGCTCATCAGTCGCGCTTGCGACCACGAGACCAACGGGGCGGTTCTACTGCTAGTATTATACCTATTACTACTTAATTCCATATCATTTTCATTACATTCATTTCATTACTATAGTTTATCATGCCATAAAAAAAAACCACTAAACATCATTCATCGTAAACTATATTCAAGCCATGTTGTCAGCGAAATGTAATTTATTTGGTCGGAGGCTACTACAAAATTGACAACGCGGGCGGCAGGTAAAATATTCAGGACAACCAACTATGAGCGTACCGCCCAATATAAGGTATGGCCACTAGAACTTGAATAATGTAGTACTGCCGATATCTTTCCTGTAGTGGTAGCAAAAAAATAGGGTAGAAAAAAATAGGTTTTTTTTTTAAATTTTATTCTCTTAACGGTTAGGCAGAGGTGTAAAAGTGTACACCTACAGTTCGCCGGTATATTTAGGTCCCATGTAATAGGGGCAAGCCTATTGCCATTATGAGCACAAATCCTACCTTCGAGCTGCTACTGAGAATTTCATAGCAAAACCCAATAACACTGTTTGCTCGACATAGGGAATCGAACCCAAGACCTCTAGCGTAGCAGTCGCGCTTAGGACCACTAGGCTAACGAGGCAGTTCTTTTTTTTCAATATTGGGATTTTTATCATTCATAGCCCGAGTTCATCCTAACCTAACTAGAACTAATTTCCGGGCGTTCAAACGTTTTTGCCATGCCTATTACTGGAATCAAATGTCACGTTAAGAGCCTATTCATTAATGTTAATTGTAAATCTTGGTGCTTGGTCTTAGGCTTCTCCTAAGTGGTACATGTCCCGTTGGGCCTATTTGCCTATTTCTGTTCTGCCTCCTGCTTTTTCAAAGAAAAGTGAAAAATATAATTTTTGGCACTTCAAGCCAACCCCAACGCTAGTACTGGAAGCCGACCCCAGCATAGTTTTTTTTTTTTTTTTGGTGGGTGGGAAATCATCAAATAACTTCTCCCGCCCTGGGCGGGGCGGGAGGGAGTGTCAGACTTTTACTGACTAAAACCCACCCATGTTCCTTCTTGTGCCCTTTGCGTTCCGGGGGCGCGGTATCTCTTGCGAACAACCCGCAGCCCCGGCAGGCATCGGCCCTCAGTGACCCCTTCCTTTTGCTGACATCTCTTTGAGGCGCGCGTGGAGCACGAACGCGCCGTCGACATGGCCTGTCGTTATGCAACGTAAGGACGGTGAGCTACCCATTGCTCACCGTCCACAGGCCAGTATCTACGGTGGCCGGGAGTCGTCTCGCGGCTCCCGACGTCCGGAGCGTCTACCGCGGCGGCTGGGACGGGAGAACCGCTGTCTCAACCGTCCCGCCGCCTCCTTCTCAAGCATTACTGCCTCGCAGAAGGAGGCGACTGCATCCCATTCCCTCTCGCTCCGAACCATGGCTCGCACCAGGGCCGCACGCGAGAGTTCGCCGCCGCCGATGGCCGCCACGAGGACTCGGCGATGCTCCGCCCAAGCGGGGCATACCGCCACGGTGTGCTCCACCGTGTCCTCGGGGCAATCCACACAATACCCCAGCATAGTTGGGAAAAGGCTAAGTAGATGATGATGGTACTTCTCTGCTGTTCTTTTGTGATTAACAGAGAATTGAATCATGTCTCCGGGACTCGGGGAGTTTTATTGCCTCGAAGATTTTCTGGTGGTGCTGCTGTTGATTTTGGCTTTCAGAAGCCGTAGTGGTAAGAAATAGTGTGAAAACATTATTTATTAAAAAAAAACAAATTCGATGTTAGTTAAAAAAATATAAAATAAAATAAAAAATATTTTGCTGACGCTACTAGCTTTAGAGGCGTCTATAAGAATTTAGTCCGGCGTTGTTTGTCCCCAAAATTATTTGCACTGCCATTTATTTGGGCCGAGTGCCGAATAGGGAATTTTCGGCTTCAACATAATGGTTTTGGTCGAACCTATGAACGAATGAAAATAAATGCCCTCCTAGAGGAATTTTGTAAACCGCGCAATTTTTGTTGTACAATATTTTATGTTATAGCGCTATTTCTATGCGGAAACGGATTTATTTTATCCGTATATGTTTTCAGAGGATACGTTGGTTATTGCCGGTTTTATCGAAGCATGAAATTGTTGGGACCTCACACATTTAGAGGCATTTTCTTTTATCTGACAGATAACTTAAATTTTTTTATTGACACATCATCTGCTTAGCCTTTTTTCAAAGAACTATGTTGGGGTCGGCTTCCAGTCTAACCCGAACTATCTAAACACCAGTGTTTTGCATGAAGCGACTGCCTATCTGACCTACACAACCCAGTAGTTGGGCAACATGATACCCCTTGGTAAATAAAGATTATATTCGTAACAAAGTTAAAACCATTAAGTATTAAAAGCTGTTGTGATTATTTTTATTGGTTAGGATTTGTGGCCGGTTAATGGCAATAGTCTCGCCCCCTATTACATGGGACCTAAATATACCGGCGAACTGTGGGTGTACATTGTTACATCTCTGCCAAACCCTTCGGGGAATACAGGTGTGATGGTATGTGTAATTATCATTTATTTATTTATTTATTTAAGGATAATCAGCACAGCATACACCAAAAATACATGTTAAAGTACGCACATTATTTTTACATTTATAGTGTATCCTTAAAGGCTGCCACGGCAAGCAAAATCAATTACTCATTAATTAATTAATAAAGAAAATTTGTCCTTCCATACAAAAGTGCAGCACCTACACGTTTATATGGGACAACAGTTTTTTTGCTAATAACCTACAAAAATGGTTAACACTGAGGGTCTAGAATCATTTACAAAATCCTAGCTGCTACACACCTAATTCCTTCCTATAAAAACTAATAATATAATAAATGCGAAAGTTAGTGAGGATGGATAAATGGATATTTGTAACTCTTTCACGCTTAAACAGTTGAACGGATCCGGATAAAATTTGGCACTGCGATAGATTGCTGTGTGGAATAAAACATAGGGTATTTTTATCCCCGAAAATTTTACGGTTCCCGTGGGATAATACATCAATTTAAACGCGGACAAAGTCTCTGCTGATCTAAATCTGCCCGCAGATGCTAGTCCATAGTAAAAGTTTTCGTAACGATGTCCCTTCCACACCGTATATTTGAAAAAGAAGATCTTCAAAGGAAAGACTAGCCGAGGCCTAAGCTGGGGGTATTAACCGGTACTTATTACAATTTCGCGCTTGCGGCATTCATGGGAGAAACTACAATGGGATTACAAAGGAACGATGTTTTTTTTATCATTACCTATATATAGAAGAGTTTTTCTTTGAAAGTAACTGAAGAATATTACTATTAGTGTTGATTCCTAAAGCAATTTGTTGGTTGCTAAGCTAAGACATTCGTGGTACAAAAGTAATAAAAGTACTTTTTTTTTTCGAAGAACGTTGTCACGCACTAGGAATTTTTCCTGTAACGTGGGTGCGTTTATAATCATATAAACTCACATACACAAACAGCCAGACCCGGAATAACTATCTGTAGGTCATACTAATATTTGTTCCGTGCGGGAATCGAACCCGCGACACGCAGCACAGAAGCCAATCGCTCAGCCACTAAGCCAACCATGTCGTCAAGCCATTTAGATAGCTTAGATAGCTCAGATTGTGTTGTCAGCAAAATGTGTGGCTTCATATCAAAAGTACAGGTCACAGGTACAGCATACAATATAAAGTTCGTAAACTTTAATTAAATAACTTATTTATTTTTAAGACCAAGGGCAGATTCGTCCACGATACAGGGAGTCCTAGTGTAGAGTCTAGTACTGTTTTCACAAGCTTTTATGAACTTTCACCCGTCAAATTTAACTTGTAAACTATGATTAACCACAGACACCGGTCTGCGGTTAATCAATTTACAAGTTAAATTGGAGCGACTGTCCGATGTTCTATTGAGCTAAAATTTTGCGTAAATGTGCATTTGCACAAATACATATATCTATGTATTTTTCAGACCGATTCCCACAGGTGCACTCCTTCTTCTCTAACTTTCATAGTCCACTGAGAAGGCAATCCGACACAACCGGGGAGAGGAAGGCGCAGGACTAACGGCCTTTAAGTGCTTTATCCCATGGGGGTAGGCAGAAACCACAGAACGCCAACTTGCTACGATTCTTACATACTTGCACGCGACCTTTCTGAAGAACCCCACCAATAAAGTCAGGATAGGTCTTTCTAGGGCGTCCTCTCCCGGCGTTGCCACTCACATCTGCCATATAAATCTCTTTTGTTAGTCGCCTTTCACTCATCCTCTCAACATGACCGAACCATTTAAGCATACTCTTTTACATCATTACAATTCATTAAATATTCGCAACTCATTACATTTATTTTTCATTTTCAAAAAACTTCTAAAGTATTTTCAGACGTCCTCACCTGCTGTGAATGGCAAAGTTATCCGCAAAAAGGGTTCATAATATTCCGCAGGACATCATTTTACGACACCTAAACTTCTAACAACAGTCCTTCACGGGTTTAGGGCTAAAACTCCCAGCTTCCACCTAGTACTTAATTTACCGCCTGAAGAGATCAAAATGAAAATTTTGCGGGATTTTAAACCTACGTAGTGTAAAATATTTTGCGCCTTATTTATGAAAATATTTTCTGAAAATTTACAGAATGTCGGTAGTAGGTTTTGCATGTCGACGGGTTTGCTAATTTGGTAGCTGGTGGCAACTGGATGAGAGATGCCGAGAATCGAGCTAAATGGCGTGCGATTGTAGAAGCCTGTGGCCAGCAGTGGACAAATTAACAAACTCTACATCGGCCTGCAACAGGCTGATGTAGACTTTGATATTTTGTGTAAACAAGCTGTAGGAACGGACAGTGAATTTTATTTATTTATTTGTTGAAACTTTACGCACGTAATGTAAAAAAAACACCGCACAAAGGCGGACTTAATGCCTTGGCTTACCCTTCTTGCTCGTTCTTATCCATAGAGATCTACGTTTTCGAATGAGCAATTAGCTTCAACTTTGACAATTCAAAAGTGTACGAGTAAATAGTCTAATTGAAATAAATGCTTTGACTTTGAACCTACTATTTGTTTATTGCTAAAATATACTAGTTAAATTAAATATGTCAAGAGGACAACTATATTGATGGTCAGATTTCACCACCTATCAATAAACACTATTGACCAGGTAACAATAATGCGAACAAAACAAATGATGTAAAAATGGGGCCAAGTCGGTGTAAAAATCAGGGGTGCCAAGATTCATAGCAGAGCTGTAGATGAGAATGTTCGTTTTTCAATTAATTTAAAAATCTTTTTTTTACTATCTTTGATATAGAATTTCTAACTTGGCTAATTTGGACTACCAATAAATTACGGAGAGTAGATTATCTAACATGTTTTAATAGTTAGATATTAAATTAATTTGTAATTTTTTTTTAATATTATTTATTGACAATTAGCGTCTGCCCGCGACTTTGTCCGCGTTTAATTTAATAATATATTATCCCGGACGATGCCAGCCAAGTAGGGGAAGTCTTTGATGACACATCCCTAAAAATATATATATATATATTATCCCACGGGAACCGTTATTTTTCCGGTATAAAAAGTATCCAGACTATAATCTATCTAAGTGCCATTTCGTCCCGATTCGTTCAGCCGTTCTGGCTTGATCAAGTAACAAACATTCGTACAAACTTACGCAATTAAAACAGTAGCAAGATTAAAACTTGCCAAGTTAAAAGATTGATGTTAATTAAAGGCCAACTTGTATAATTAAGCGTTTTCTCTTATTTTATTTTCATATTTTTTTAGCCTCTCTAAAAAAAGGCAAAACCCGCACTATTACTAACTAAAGCCTTGACAAATAACTGGAGAGATATTTCTACAAAGTTTAGTTCTTATTACAAAAACAAATCATAATTGAAAATCTTGTAAATAAAAAAATAATAGCTCTTCTTAGATCAAACGCTTAGACTTTTCTATTACTTATACTTGAGCAGGAATCGAGCGTCTAACAAAGCCTCAAAGAAATTGTTTTCTGAACAATCTGAGGGTCCATAGAGAGGAAACTTTGTTTGTAGGGTTCCGTAGTCAACTCGGTTTTCGACGGGACGGGATTATTAAGTGTATGTATTTCTGTGTCTTGATCGAAAGGCTATATATGTCTCTAGAACTGAAATGATTTGCTAGTTTATATTTATGGGTTTTTTTTTTTTTTTTTTTTGGTGGGTGGGAAATCATCAAATAACTTCTCCCGCCCTGGGCGGGGCGGGAGGGAGTGTCAGACTTTTACTGACTAAAACCCACCCATGTTCCTTCTTGTGCCCTTTGCGTTCCGGGGGCGCGGTATCTCTTGCGAACAACCCGCAGCCCCGGCAGGCATCGGCCCTCAGTGGCCCCTTCCTTTTGCTGACATCTCTTTGAGGCGCGCGTGGAACACGAACGCGCCGTCGACACGGCCTGTCGTTATGCAACGTAAGGACGGTGAGCTACCCATTGCTCACCGTCCACAGGCCAGATATTTATGGGTAATATGACTGCTTGCGCCAATTATGATTTGTAACTTCATTTTATTTTTATTATTTGTTTGTTTTACATAACATAACATCACGTCTGTATTCCCCAAAGAATTAGACAAAGGTGTATCAATGTACTTACACCCACAGTTCGCCGGTATGTTTAGGTTCCATGTAATAAGGGAGAAACACTGAGAATTTAATAGAAAAACCCAATAACACTTTGGTCCACCTGGGACTCGAACCCAAGACCTCTAGCGTAGCAGTCGCACTTAGGGCCACTAGACTAACGAGGCAGTTAGACAGGTAGTTAGGCAGTTAGTTGTTTGTTTTACTTTGCGTAAATTTCAAGTGTCTACCAATAATAGGTAAAAAGATAGGGCCCCGTGACAGACGGATGGACAGAAATCGGAGTCTTAGTAATAGGGTTCCGTTTATACCCTTGGGGATTCCTAAAAAGATAACAGTCAGTGTTTAGTGCCACTGCACTGCATCCGCACTGCTCCAGCGCCACAATAGTCCTGCACCAAATACCTAAATTAGAAGAACCCGTAGCACATATGGTCGACTCGCTCATGGCCAGTTTTTTCCAATAAACTCGAAGGCGGTGGTGCTTAGAAAACTATCAAAATTCTAATAACGACACGGGGTGTTTCCTTTTTCTTGAAGGTTGAACGCCCTTTTCACGGCTGAGTACGCGAAAAATGAAGTTAGTTTCGTCAAAAAACCCGTCTCTATTTGGGACGTTGGAATGGACCACGGATTCTGAATGTTTTTATCGTACAATATAGGCTGATTTATTTTCTCTTTTATTTATTAGGTTGGCCCTTTTTTGTATCAATTTGGGGTGAAAGGAATGTAGGAATTCTATCATTTTAAACACATTGATGAGTTATTGGGTTTAAAACTCGACATTTATGTTTTTATTTGTATAACTAGCAAATGCCCGCGAATTTGACCATATCTTGTTACCAATTTATTTGCCACGTTGAGCGGCTGAATTTGACAAAACATTTCTGTATTTAAAATCTTGCATGCAATGAATGTACACCATATTGGAACAGTTAAATAAACTTACTTAATTTGCCCGAGTAATCCACCTTCAAGTCCATCTTTGGTTGACTGGTAGAGAATGCCAGAAATGCCAGAAATGCCAGCTAAGAGACTAACTACACTTATTCAGCTCAATTCAGCGTTTGTCTATAGAAAACCCCAGTTTTGTATGGTTAGCCATCGCTATTCAGCGAGGCAATGCGGCCAGTGTTGTGGGCACCTTTGCACCGGGAACGATCAGGGGCGGGTTGTTTAATGACTGTTAAATTAACTATTTAGTTAATTTATACTGTGGTTTATTTAAAAAATAATTTGTGTAAAGCTTTAAAAATAAATGAAAGTATATTTAAATAAAAAACTAAATATATATAAATTGAGCTGAACTGCCTCGTTAGCCTAGTGGTCCTAAGCGCGACTGCTACGCTATAGGTCTTGGGTTCGATTCCCAGGTCGAGCAAAAATGTTATTGGGTTTTTCTGTGAAATTCTCAGTAGCAGCTCGGAGTTAGGATTTGTGCCCGGTTAATGGCAATAGGCTCGCCCCCTATTACATGGGACCTAAACATACCGGCGAACTGTGGGTGTACATTGTTACACCTCTGCCTAACCCTTCGGGGAATACAGGCGTGATGGTATGTTTCTGATGGTATGTGAGCTGAATAAGTGATGGTCCCTAATGTATAAAGTCAGCCTTACTATTTAATTGCATAAACTTTTAATAAATTAATAAATGTCGGTTATCATGGGTTTTTTGTGCGAAATTATATTAATTTTTTCTAAAATTAAAGTAGCCTAAGTTACTCTTTACAACATATGCTACTATAAGCCCCGAGCAAAAAATCCTTCGTCGATAATCGACATTCACTCATACCAAACCACAGGCTAGCAGTAAATAGACTTACAAGATATTTCTAAATTACATTATCTATATTCAGTTCAGACTTATCCAATCGGATAGATACGAAACGAGTTAATAATAGATTTTTTATCAAACAATTGTCGACAAAGTTATTCAGCCGCTCGTCCATATTGGAATTATACAAACGGATTTGAGCAAACCATTAAAAAAAAGTTATTTTAACGCGAAAGGACTTTGTAGTTCATTATTTTGAGATTAGTTCCATTTCGTTTAGCGAAACATTTATGCATTGAACTTTTATAATTGAATCAATGGGAATCAATTAAATTGATTCTCAATAGGCCTTTTTCCTGGCTCGTTAATCTTGTTTTTTTTTAACTGCTGTTTGTGGAGTCCTGGGTTCTATTCCAAAAACAAAACTGGGTTTTTCTTTTAAGAATCCAAACTCCTCGAGAGGTGATATATATTTATCTTTGATTGATAAAAAAAGATCTCTGTTCCATACTTACACGGTCAAGATGTTGTCGGAACAGAATTATTTTTTTAAATAGTAGCGATGTAAGTAATAAATACTATGATAATAATAGTAGTTAGCTTAAGTAAAGATTGACCTTATTTAAAATAGACGATGGAGTTACAGAATATGCGAAAAATCAGAGACAAATGGTGGCATAAATACTTCATTCATTACTTGATAAGAAAATATCTTAGTCAGGTTTCAGTCTATCTTATAGCCATAAAAAGCCCGGCTTAACCTAACAAGATACAGGTCATAAAATAAATCATAAACTAAATATTTTACTAATCGTAAATAGCAATTCCAGTTTATGAGATGTGTCGTAAATAAGTGGCTGTCGTAAAATATTGTATCACCTTCAGATACCTAGAAAATATCTATGAAATATAGAACTATATTTTTGTTTCTGTTAGGATATTAATTTTATGATTTCTTCGTCGTACAAAGTATTATGTATAGAACGAGTTCAACTTTAGTTCAAGAGTTAATCTCCAAGCCAATTATTGGATTTTGGATCCTATGCCGATTACGTTAGAGGTCTTAATACCACGCTACGCTTTCGACAGAGCTACGGCGTAGCTACTTGTAGCACCAAGCTACGATCACAAGATCTTCAGAAAAGAGTACCCTAATTGCTTTCCAAAGGATTTTAAAAAGGTACGTCCATTGCTTTGTGTATTTTAAAAATTCGTCTGCTTTACATAGTAAATAACGCAATGAATATTGTGGAATTGTCAAAAAGGGGTTTCTAAGCTTTTAGCTTTCTGTGACAAATCTCTGCGTTTCTTTGTATCCATCAGTTTACAAATACACTGTACTATCTTTTTATTATTATGTCATTGATTTCGTACACAGGGTGAATGATAATTCTATGCATTCTTTAAAAGGGAATTAGCTTTAGCTAATAAAAATCTTAATTCCGACAACTTAGGGTCGATAATGGGTTGTTTTTGTGTATTATAAAAATTTGAATTATTGGTATTTTTTTAAATTTAAACTTCATGCAACAAAAAAGTACAAAGGAGGACTTAATGCCTTAGGCATTGTCTACAAGTCAACCAAATGTGATGAAGAGTTACCTTAGCTGCTGCCATTTATTGTTAGAGAGTGAGTTAAACAAAATTTGAGAGTTAAAAAAAGAACTTAAAGCAATTACATAAAAAAAACTTTAAAAGGGTCAATTGTATTCACTGCCTTGTTGGTCTAGTGGTTCTAAGCGCGACTACTACGCTAGAGGTCTTGGGTTCGATTCCCATTACATTAATGGGTTTTTCTATAAAATTCTCTGTAGCAGCTCGGAGTTAGGATTTGTGCCCGGTTAATGGCAATAAGCTCGCCTCCTATTACATGGGACCTAAACACACCGGCGAACTGTGGATGGACATTGGTGCTGCCTAACCCTCTGAGGAATACAGGCGTGATGGTATGTTATGTAAAACTTACTATAAAAATACACAATATAGTCTAAGATTGCCACTCTGTCACCCAAATCGCTTTTATTTATTCACTTTAGCACACGCTAGGTACTCTATATCACTCGTTACCCCCTTATCCTCTATTACTATGCAATATCACGCGCGTTTTACTAACATATGCCCTTGTCTGCTTTTAGTATAGGTACACACAGGCTGAATTTTAGTCCCACATAACTGGTAAAAATAGAAATGGCGCTACCTAAATGGAGAACTAAAACGCGCCTACAAGAAAAATTTATGGATACAAAGTAATTTTTGCTGGCCCGACAGGAATAGGAACATTTTCTCGTTTCAATTAATAGTAGTCGAGCCCTTTGTCAAGGAGCTATACCAATTTCTTGAAAGACATTTGCAAGGCCTCTGGTATTGTAGATGTCTATATGTAGAGATGACCACTTAACATCAGGTGGATAATAACGAGGTAAAAAAAGGAGAGCTTTAATATTTTAATCGTTTTTATTTTGATAATAATGTAAACTTAGTATATTAAGTTTTTTATTGGGTTTTTCTATGAAATTCTCAGTAGCAGCTCGGAGTAAGGATTTGTGCCCGGTTAATGGCAATAGCCTCGCCCCCTATTCCATAGGACCTAAACATACCGGCGAACTGTAGGTGTACATTGGTACATCTCTGCCTAACCCTTCGGGGAATATAGGCGTGATGGTACGTGTTAATAAGTAACTGTAAAAGGTTTTTTCTGTTTCAAGATTTTACCAAATTTTGTTATTATTACTTTGTTAGCTAGTTGTTAACTTTATTGTTCATGCTGCTGTCTCCTATAAATGTAGGAGTACTACATAATTACTATTTGTATATATGTTTTGTTTGAAATCTATATATACAAATAGATAAAATTGAAGGGTCTGTTTGTAATTTCAAATTACAAGCTTTTCACTAAATGCATATGAAAGTATATACGGTACTAACATAAAACAAAAACAATTTTTAAATTTTTTTGTCTGTCTGTCTGTCTGTTTGTTCCGGCTTATCTCCGAAACGGCTGGACCGATTTTGACGTGACTTTCACTCGCAGATAGCTAATGTTATAAGAAGTAATATAGGCTATTTTTTTTTACTTTTATTTAGAAAAAGAGGGTTATGCGAATACAAAATTTAAACCAATAAAATAGTGAACGCGAACGAAGTCGCAGGCAACAGCTAGTTCTAAATAATTAAGGTTAAGTTCTTCCGTTTCCAAAGTACATCATTGTAAAGATTTTTAATGACCCTGTCCAATTTAAAATTAATTCTAAGCATAGCTTTGAAGTACTTTAAAATGTTATTGTTAGTTACTGGAGTAACACGTTAGGCATTTGCCCCTGAGTGGCAAACGACGTTAGAAACGCAAAGGGCACAAGAAGGAACATAGATGGGTTTTAGTCAGTATAAGTCTGACACTTCCTCCTGCCCCGCCCAGGGCGAGGTAAGTCATATGATGATTTCCCATCGGTAAACAAAAGCATTTGACATAATTAATTTGATTACTGAGATATTATTGGCTTCTTTATGCAAAAATAAATAAATAAAATAAACCAGTATAAAACAAAAAATAATGCTAATCAAACCCAACACAACTCTCTTGTGGTACTCCTTCCACTAAACTAGTTTAACAATATATTTTAATACCAGTGGCCATGTATTTCACTCACCGCCCTTACAACTTTTGTGTCCTCTCCCTTAGGCAATTTACACAGGGCTGCCAAACGTGTCTTTAAACGAATAAATTATAATACAACACATTTTTTTTTATAATTGGAATTCATCAAATGAATTCTTCCACTCTGTATTCCTGTTTGAAGGGTATGGGTACGCGTGTAATTACAGGCACACATATCTAATTTGTTTGGGATGGCAACTTATCTACAAGGCCTTTGATATTGCAGATGTCTATAGGCACCAGTAACCACTTAACATCAGGTGAACCGTTCGGCTTATTTGCTATCTAATTATAAATCTTTTAAAAACATTTTTGGCCTGCTATATAACAAGCAATTTTATAGTCTTCCTTGATTCGTGATGTGACAACCCTACGAGGCGAGTCAGCGAGACTTATCAGTGCGCTTCCACGATACGGTCCGATGACGGGGAGACCGTTTGTGAGAGAATGAGTGATAAGGGTAGCCGCGGAGATAAAGAACAGTTGAATGTTTATATGTAAAGGCTAAGGTAGGCGGAAAAGATAATTCACAATACGATTTTAAGGTTACGCTTAACAGCATTCGGATAAGAATTATTTACAGGATAAATAAAATTAAGAGATTTTGTGTGAATTTATCTGCTAGATAAGTTAATAGGCTCATTCGGAAGTAGTGGAAAAGAGGAGGAGGAAGTGGAACATGTGATATCCCTTCGTACTTACAGAACTGAAAACTAATACATACATACATAAACTCACACCTTTTCCCTATGGGGGTAGGCAGAAACCACAGAACGCCACCTTGAATGTTTTGTTGTAACAATATTTTATGTCAACTTAATATGCTGAATACAAAAAGATAAAAGATATAAAGTTCCAAGAATAAGAATTTAATTCTCATTACATTAAGGAGGTTTGGGAAAAGGGTGCATGTCAATTTCTATCAAACCAGCAATTCCTGGAAACTGAAGGTTTTAGAAATTGAATCAAATAATATGTTGACAGTAAATATTGTTATTACCTACTTACTTAATATTATTTTCGTTTTCGTTTATTTTTTTTTCGTTTATTTTTCCCTCATCGTAGGTGTATTTTACAATAATAAAACAATTATTTTATAAGGAATGTAAATCAACTATCAATTTGAACTAACAGTGAGTTAATCAGTTCTAATGGGGTTCGTTACGCGATTTCGAAAAGTGGAATACCGATCAACATAAAGAATCATTTGACAATGAATGCAGGTTCTTTGAATTCAAGAACGAGGTCAAATAAACGTGTATTAGCGAATTTTGGGTTATGTAATTTTCTTTTTACTGAAATTGATAACTCATTTTCCGTCGCGTCCTGTGGTACAAACAGGACTTTTGTATGGAAAGGAATGCGGCGTAAATTCCGCGACTCACAACTCATAAAATTTTCTCATTTAGCCTCA
The DNA here is from genome assembly GCA_947462355.1 of Caradrina kadenii. NCBI lineage: Eukaryota > Metazoa > Arthropoda > Insecta > Lepidoptera > Noctuidae > Caradrina > Caradrina kadenii. The sequence continues at coordinate 8,471,331 of OX381691.1, forward strand.
CACTAAGTAATGCTAACCAAACTATTTTAGTTAATAATCGTAATTTTACCTACCATGGTGCTTTTCAGAGAGCTGAAAAAACCCAGTCACAAAAATTACAAAACAAACACTGAAAAAAAAACCGTTTGAATTGAAAATTCAAAAAACCAATTTGCTAATTTCAAAGGAAAACTCGTTTTTAAAAACAAAGCAGCCGAATCTCGTAAAGCTCAGATGAAACTGACATGCAAATAGGAACATAAATAGCGATGAATTTATATCCAGAAACGGATGTGGCGGTCCGACGGATAATTGCGCCTTGACTCAACGATAAAACAGTAAAGTCGTAAATTGCCGAACATTTCCGATGGATGCCGAGACTTGATTAAACTGTTACATTTCGGGTTTAAGAGAACGCGTGATTTGGTTTAGATTTATGTTTCTAATAAATGGAAAATATTTTGCTATGATAATTAGATTACAGTAACACAAAAATTAAATTAAAAAAAAAATATAAAATAATTAAATTACAAAGAAATTACTCTGATTATTCTGACTGCCTCGTTAGCCTAGTGGTCCTAAGCGCGACTGCTACGCTATAGGTATTGGGTTCGATTCCCAGGTCGAGCAAAAATGTTATTGGGTTTTTCTATGAAATTCTCAGTAGCAGCTCGGAGTTAGGATTTGTGCCCGGTTAATAGCAATAGGCTCGCCCCCTATTACATGGGACCTAAACATACCGGCGAACTGTGGGTGTACATTGTTACACCTCTGCCTAACCCTTCGGGGAATACAGACGTGATGGTATGGTAGAAAATAACTTTCAATTTTATTAATTTCAATCTCTCAACTTACTTAAATAATAATTAGACTACGAGTATGTACAGTTAATATAAAAAAACAAAAATGAAGCTTATAGGGCATCAAAAAACTCATCCGCATCGCTGTCAATGGGACAAGTGCCCAAAAGGCTGGCAGCATTGCCACGTTGTATGGCAATGCTGAATCTTTGGCCTAAGAAAAGGCCAGCCCTTTGGTCACGTGAAGAATCGACCAGTCGCTAGGTAATGGCCCCATAGCTCTAGTGTTTCAACCCTAAACGGCTCAAACATACAGCTTCCAAGAAGGTTATTATATTTGCGCCGTTTAAGTAATTAATTACATAGTATGTACAATTTATAAAATTAATTTAAAAATTATTTTTTATTTCGATGTTTTTCGATCAATTTTCGGAATTGAGATTGAAATTAGATTTGCAGATGTATGAGAGAGCTCACAGTTTCAAAATTAGAATTCGATATAAAGCAATTTATTTCTCATATAAATATTTTGTAATATTAAATGACTTCTAAACACTTATCTTCTAGATTACAAGAAATACACATACCATCACGCCTGTATTCCACAAAGGGTAAGGCAGAGGTGTATAGTTTACCGATATGTTTAGGTCCCGTGTACTACTAGGGGGCCTCTTGCCAACAAGAAAATGTTTAAAATATCAACAAACCCTTGGGACCCTAAGTTAAAACTGTTGCAATCAATCGTACAATAAACTTTTTCTACCCCACAACAGTTTTAAGCCATGTCTAAAAATCGGTGGCCTCCATTATTAGGGATTAGGGAGGAACCTCCAGAATCTCTTTTGAATGGTGTACAAGATAAGCAGTAATTTATTTTGGCTTCTAAACCTCAGGCGGATTAGGATGCCTGTACACTAATGGCTGTTTATCGACATATAGATAAGACGCAAGGTATCACTAATTACGGATTGGGTACCCATTGTTCACACGCCGCATGCATTGTTGCAACAGTTGATTGAGAAGATTAGTGTATAATTATGTTTTAGTTCAGAGGGGCAATCCTTGTAAGTTTATCAACAAATGCATTCTTATCTTCGATCTGTCAAAACTATCTCTATATTGCCTACATTTTTGAAAAGTTTTTGATATTGATTGTCGCTGAGATAAGATTTAGCTAGATTTTGAACGTTTATATTGGCTTCCAGAATAACTAGAGTGGAAACGACATGCCACAGTGTCTTCTTCTTTTCATGTCGATTGACTCGTTTCAAGTGTTGTCCGACCAGTATTGAGCAACTTGTACATCTCTATCATTGTCCTCGTTTAGGTCTTGGGTGGTTGGTGACTCAAACTGTCAAAAGCTTGACTCAAACTCAAAGACATTGTGGAAAAATGCAAAACTTTTTTTTTTAAATAATCGACAAAAAATTATTTCGTCATGGATTTAGAATGATTTATTTAAACCAGCTTAAACTATCATTACAGGATTTACTCTAATGCAACAGTTAAGAACTAAAGCTTATCAAACTATTTACGTACAATAACAAAAACAAAAATTATATATATAAAAACTTACAACAAAACATAGGATAACGTAACATAATAATTACTCTAAAAATAATATTTATTTTATTTTAAAATAATAATTTAATATTTATTTTATGATGTTCTGGATTACTTGTAAAAGTTTTTGTTACAATGTCATTACACCCCTTTTAATTACATACGTCAACAAGTCGTTCTTTTTAAAGGGAAAACCACACGGTTTTCCTTTTTAGAAGCATTTGAAAATTGTCCGTCTGCGGGAGTCCTATTATTCTGTCGTTGAAATGTCTGTTCGACGTGAGAAAAGTTAAAGGTAAGTTTACGAAGACAGGTATTTCAAAGTCTTTGGTACAAAAAGTTCCTCTTATCTGATATTTAGGGAACAATCGGGAGAAACGAGTATTGAACCCGACTGGCTGTTATGATTAATTACACAAGTTTTATTTTGGAAATTGGTTTAAAATTTCAGTAATTTTAATTAATTTCTGTAACTTGATTAACTTAAGTTTTTAGGGTCACGTGCTTGATTTAATCAGAAAGACAATTAATTATTTTGAGAATTAAATAATTTTTATTAAACATTTTTTTCAAGATCGTGAGGAAATCTGGACTTATATTAATATCAATTTTTTTAGAAAATTCTGGCTATATTGTACTTGTTGCTTCTGCTTCTGATAGCACTGTGGGTGTCCATTAGTACACCTATGCCTAACCTTTCGGGGAATACAGCCGCTATGATATGTTAAGTGTTATGTTGTATGGGAAATCATAAAAATTAAATGACTTCTCCCCCATAAACTACTAATTTGACTAAAACCCATCCTAATTCCTTCTAATGCCCTTTGCGTTCCAGAGCCACGGTGACTCATGAACAGGAATATATGAAGTAAATGATGCAAGAAAATCAAATAATGCGACTTTGTTCCACAAATATATGAAAGGTTATTTGATAAGTTATAAAGTTGTTTTGACCGTTATTGTGCAGTTTCCAAGTTAACCACATTATGTGACATGACTGGCCTGATTTCGAGCCATGCTGCGTTTAGTACGGACTCTTGTGTTTTACTAGCAAGCTAGTTCTGCCTATATCCACTGTATTTGAGTAAGTAATATTTAGGGAACAATCGGGAGAAACATGTGTTGAACCCGACTGGCTTTTACAATTAATTACGCAAGATTTATTTGGGAATTGATTTAAAATTTACCATACCATCATACCATCACGCCTGTATTCCCCGAGGGGTTAAGCCGAGGTGTAACAATGTACACCTACAGTTCGCCGGTATGTTTAGGTCCCATGTAATAGGGGGCGAGCCTATTGCCATTAACCGGGCGCAAATCCTAACTCCGAGCTGCTACTGAGAGTTTCATAGAAAAACCCAATAACACTTTTTCGACCTGGGAATCGAACCCAAGACCTCAAGCGTAGTAGTCGCGCTTAGGACCACTAAGCTACCGAGGCAGTTGAAATTTAATTAATTTTAATTTAATTTCTGTTAGTTGGTAACTTAATTCACTTAAGCAGTTTATGGATAAATTAATTATGTTTAGGCAATCCACCTTGACCAAGCGTGGTGATCAATGTCTTGCCTTCTGTATATAATAAGAGGCCTTTGCTCTGCAATGGGACAATAATAGGCTTACTATTAATAAGGAACTACTTACACAATGTACCTATAGTAAACCACACATTCTATTTTTGTGACTTGCATGATTAATAACCAACTGGCACGACAGCCATTATTTATCCAAATCAACATAAATATAATCAGTCACTAGTACAAACAAATGAACGTCAAGTAACTCGAACAAAAGCCAAGTAGTCGTGCGAAGAGACCATACATTTCGTTCACTGGGTCTGTTATTGCGATTATCGAACCACTAACGATAATGAAACGTTACTAAAACGATAATAACTTTCAGTTATTATAGCTTGGTTATTTTATAACATAATTACTAGGTATTATTTTTTCTCCTGTTTTTTTATTTGGTGACTTACTATAAAAATATAGGGTTAAATTAAAAATAATATATAAAAAAAAAAAAAAAAAAGATATACCTTCACGCCTGTATTCCCCGAAGGGTTAGGCAGAGGTGTAACAATGTACACCCACAGTTCGCCGGTATATTTAGGTCCCATGTAATAGGGGGCGAGCCTATTGCCATAAACCGGGCACAAATCCTAACTCCGAGCTGCTATTGAGAATTTCATAGAAAAACCCAATAACACTTTTTGCTCGACCTAGGAATCGAACCCAAGACCTCTAGCGTAGCAGTCGCGCTTAGGACCACTAGGCTACCGAGGCAGTTAATAATATTTTAATAAAGTTAAATAAGAAACTCTAATTATTTTAACCGACATCAAGAACTGAAATATTTACGGAACAGAAGGGACAATGTAACGAAAACTTTTACGATGGGTTCAGTACATTACGTTAAAAAAAATGGCTGATCCATACATTTTGACTCCAAAGGTGTTTCACGTTTATACATGAAATAAATATGAAACAACTTCTTTTTGTTGTTGTTATGACAGATGTTTTTTTTTTCGTTTAGAAATCCCTAATTATGTACTGAATCCATTGATACACCTTGTTTGTTTTTTTGGTAGTAAAAGGTAATGTTTGGAAGTACTAACCCGATTACAAAAAACAAAATAATTATAAAAGGCTACTTTGTTGCTGAGTATCATAGGCTACGTTTTATGATACACATGCCTTCCACACAATGAAACTCGCGGCAAGAAATTAGTTACTAATATTATAAAAAACGTGCGGTCCGAATAGGCCATACCTCCCCTCGTCATTAAGTACGATGACTGCTCAACATTGTCTCAGGCGGGAAAGCATAGTGCCATGATTAATGTTGTATATTGAAGACATGTAGGTTATTAATATAATACTTGATCTTGTAAATATATAAATAACTAGCTTCCTCCCGCGACTTCGCTCGCGTGACTTACTTCACCCGCGTCAAGTTACGTCTTTGGTTACTGCTCCGCTCTCGTGGGTTGTAGCGTGATGTTCTATAGCCTATATTACTCAGGAATAATGTAGCTATATATTGGTGAAAAAATTGTTAAAATCGGTTTAGGAGTTTCGGAGCTTATTCGGTACAAACAAACAAAAAAAATAGCATAGTAAGGAGTAATTATTACAATAATGGGATAAGTTTAAGAATGCATTTGTCGAATGAGAGTTTGAAAAGCAGTGGAAGAATGACAGCCTACTAAACGTAAAGTAATCATAAATCTTTCGGACTGTGTAGATAAATGTAAAATAACTCATCACTAGTCATAATCCTATCAAAAAAAAAATATACAAAAAAATTAAATAAACGAAACGGACTATCTACATACTTGAACCATTAATAACCCTTACAAGCACCTGGCGACGATACAATCCAATAATTCTCGAGACAATGGAAGCAATAACAAAAAGAAAACAAAAAAGATTTCCCTCAGATATTTATGGGAACTGATATAAGATTGCGGTAGTAACGTAGGCCACACATACATAACTATTAATGAATTGCGATAACCGATATTGGTTTTTGTATCTGACTTCTTTAGGAATAGGATCTCTGATTTTTGTAATTAGATTTTATAGACGTTAAAATTGAGCTCATTTTTATAACAATATTTTATCTTACATGGTGCTTCCAAAGTATAAGTCGGGTGATTTTCTCACGGATCTCAATTTTTTTTGAGTATAAAATACATCCTATAGCATTCACAGATAACGTTGCTTCTTATTACCGAAAGAATTTTCAGAATCAGCCCAGTATTTTCGGAGATTATTAGCACTTTCAAACAAAAAAATCTTTACCTTTACAATATTTTTATTCGATTAGTTTGTGCACTATAAATTGTTACAATACGGTTGAGGATGGTAGAAAAAACTGGAGCTTCTATATTTCCTTCAAAATCATTAGAATAGGCCAAGAGCCTCGCCCCTGCGTACATCATCAGTTTACGTTTATATAAGTTAATAATAATGCCAGCCTGTTATGGTCACCCAGGGCAAAAATCTCTATTCAAACAGAAAAGACACGAGGATTGATCACGACACTTGCTCCACGCGATTATAAGTCCAGGTTTCCTCAGGATATTTTCCCTTCACCGATATCAGTGATGTCCATAATGCAAGCGAGGTGAGCGCTATAACCAATGAGTCATCTCTACATTAAAAAATAAGAATCCTGGTTCAATTTTTTGGACTAAAATAAGCTGATTTATAGTCCTGTGGCTATCCTCTTCCTTATAACGCGTCCCTCTTTTTGTGGCCAAGCCTTGACCTTGCACAGTCCTGACAGTAACGTGGCCTTACCCTAATCACATTTCTTACCTTTTGAGAAAGGAATAAAAATATATTGGAATCTTCGATTGCTTTTTATCTTTCTTCGTTTGATTTGGGAACGATTTCTCTGAGATATACTCAGGCGGTATTATTTCTTTCAGGATGATACTAATATTATGGACCGGTCATTGTGGCTATCTTTCGGGGAGGCCTTTGACCAGCAGTGGACAGCTTTCGGCTGATATACTGAAAAATGTTTACTACCTAACTGAACTGTCTACCCCGTTGGACTCATGGTTGCATGTGCGACTGCTAAGCGATCTTGAGTTCGGCTTTTAGGTTGGACAAATAGTGCGATTGGGATTTTCCGCAAAGATATTCCCAGTAGTAGTCCGACGTTGGAAAACTCGTCGTGTGATGTGTGTCCGTATCCGTGTCTCGAAAAGCACGTGGCGCCGTTAGTGCTGCGTCTCCTGTGGACGGTGAGCAATGGGTAGCTCACCGTCCTTACGTTGCATAACGACAGGCCGTGTCGACGGCGCGTTCGTGTTCCACGCGCGCCTCAAAGAGATGTCAGCATATGGAAGGGGCCACTGAGGGCCGATGCCTGCCGGGGCTGCGGGTTGTTCGCAAGAGATACCGCGGCCCCGGAACGCAAAGGGCACAAGAAGGAACATGGGTGGGTTTAGTGCTGCGTCTGATCTGTCCCCGGTCGTGTTGGATTGCAACCCTATTGGACTATAAGATCAAGGGAAAAGGGAACGCACCTGTGTTTGCGCACACACTTGTGCTCTATAATTTTCAATACAAAAAGATTTTTCCAAACCGACTGGTCGTTCCAGGAATTAGCGCAGTTAAACAAACAAACATAATCTTCAGCCTTATTGTAATAATATTAGTATCTATATATAAAAAAAACAATAGCTTTCACTAAAGACGCCATTTTTGTACTCCCCCATCTCCAAGGACGTGGCCTGTTTACATTTCTCTAATATGTTTACCGTATAAAGAATCGTTTATTGCGCTATACGGAACCATGTTCCTCGTCGTTACGGGTTTTATTGCCGATGCTAACCCCTGGATTGATGTAAAGTTCACGTACCAAAAGTTATCGCTGTATGATGAGGTTTTATGATGCAAAAATTCTTCTTATACGTGTGATATTTTTTTTATTGCTCTTTTCTGTTTCGATGGAAAAATATGAAGAATAGATTAATAACTAGGTTCTGCCCACGACTTCGTCCGCTTTATTATTCCACCGGAACCGTATATTTTTCTGGGAGTAAAAGTATCCTATGTTATGATAATCCTCACTACAATCTATCTTAGTGCGAAATTTCATACAGATCCGTTCAGCCGTTTAAGCCTGAAAGAGTAGCAAACATCCATCCATCAATCCATCCATCCATCCATCTATCCATCCTTACAAAGTTTCGGATCTTAGTAGGAAGTAGGAGTTCTTTTCAGGATTGAGGTTGGACACTAACAAGACCCTTTTACTAAAACTCAGCTGTGAGTCCGCCTGTCTGTCAGCGGGCTGTATCTCATGAACATAGGTAGAGAGTTGAAATTTTCACAAAAAATGTATTTTTATAAATAAATGAAAGTAAATATTAAAAGAACGTGTTTTTTTTTTAAAGAAATCTGTTAAGGTGCTGCGGTGCTACAGAACTCACCGTGCGTGTGTCTTACCCGCACTTGGCCGGTTTTCTTGAACTGCCATTGGTTACAACAGTCATGGCACTTAGGGCGAGAGCGCTAGGGTAACTCATGAAATTCAAATAACATGTATCAGCAACACGAATGGATGGATGTTTGTTATTCTTTGAACGACTTAACGCAATTAGCTGTAATAAGGCACACATATAAATCTAGATACTGTTTTCCTGTTCTTCATTCTGAAGTCTATGAAGACAAAGTCACGGGTTTGCGCTAGTTTATAAATATGGTTTAACAAACTGCAGTAATATAAAATGTTTGATACCTACTTACTTTTTATATAAAAGTTTTTATTTTTTTAATATAACGTGATATATTTATATGTATTCTCCGTAGGGTTAGGCAGAGGTGTACCAATGTACACCCACAGTTCACCGGTATGTTTAGGTCCCATGTAATAGGGGGCGAGCTTATTGCCAATAATCGGGCACAAATCCTAACTCCGAGCTGCTACTGAGAATTTCATATAAAAAAAAAAATAATAATAATAATAATAGCAGTCCCACATGACGTGAACCTCGTGAAGGCCGAGAATGACAAGAAAATCAAGTATCTAGACTTGGCTCGCGAGGTTGTCGACATGTGGGATGTGGACTCAGCGATCATTGTGCCGATTGTTGTTATAGCCAATGGCTTAATTGCCAAGAGCCTCGACCAACATCTAAGGAGGCTCACGTTAGGCAGCTGGATCAAGGGCTTGATTCAGAAAGCGGTACTCCTAGACACGGCGCGTATTGTTAGGAGATTCCTTTCTCAGGAGCCCTGACCGCCGGTGGCTTGGACCCTGTTCCCGTCGCCGGTGGGCTACTATTTTTTATATTTTTAAATGTTTTTACTTTTATAACAATATTTAAAAATGTAATTTATATGTATATAGTAATGAATAAATGAGAATAATAATAAAAAAAAAAAAACTTTTATTTCAGACCACTTAGTCCAACATGTTAGTAACAGAAAAAACTTACGATCTATGTTAGTAATCTCAAACATATAATGAAACAATGTATTCATTAATCTGCACCTCTCACATGCAGATTGATGAAACGACAGAGCACAGCTGAGTCTAACCTGTCCGCTATCATTTTCAGTATTCTGTTGCTACTCCCCCGTACAGCCTGCATAACAGACGCCGATTTCTTACGCATGATTGCATAAAAATCGTCTACATGGGCGTCCGCAAAATGCCTGAAGCACTACAATACTGGGGTAACCGCAACAGAGCACTGAATATAAAAACATAATAATACGTTTTGCTCGACCTGGGAATCGAACCAAAGACCTCTAGCGTAACACTCGCGCTTAGGACCACTAGGCTAACGAGGCAGTAAGTTTTTATTTAGAAGGGGTCAAATATAGATACCTATATTGAGATTATCTATCTCAATATAGATACCAATATTTGACTTCCTAAACTTACCATAAACCAGTAAAAAAACAAAAACAGTTCCAATATCACAGCCTAGAACCAGTACTCCCATGTATTATCAAAATAAACAAACAAACTTTAGCCTTGTATACTTTGTCAGAAGGTCTAAAATTTAAAAAACTATTTTGTAAAATTTATCGAGTAATATCTTTTGTAAATTAAAATAATTAGAAATTGCAAAAAGATGATCAAGCGACCCTGCCAGGATTCGAACCTGGAATCTTCTGATCCGTAGTCAGACGCGTTATCCATTGCGCCACAGGGCCTGGTTTCTGTTAGTGCTAATTTACGGACCTTTACTTGTGAAAATCGATTTAATAAGTGAGAAATATTCACCCTGCAAATAGGTATCTATTATATAGATATATTTTATCTCTACATAGTATAAAACAAAGACGGCCCCATGTACGCTTAGATTTGTTAAACTAAGCAATGGATTTTCATCATATAAAACCTCACGCTACGACCAACGGGAGCTAAGCTAAAGACGTAATTGAATGCGGGTGACACCGCGGGATGTATGGGTATATTTATATATGGGTTTCTTATAAAGACTTGTGCACATAATTTATTCCTTGTGAAATAAATTATTTAATAAATATCTCGAGACAATAGCTAACTATGACGTCACTTATCTGCCATTCAATTAACTAAATATTTATTGGTTTGAAAGCAACTACATAATATATTGAATATTACAGTTAATTGAAAATAAGCAGGGTCAAGTCACCAGGCCCCCTGAACAAATTGTTTCTTTTTTAATTTTACGTAACATTATACTGAAGACATGTATGTAAATTGATAAAATAATTGTAAAAGAATTCTTTCGTATCTTTATTCAGTTGTCCACCCTTTTACGCTACAGACGCATAAGGGGTAAAGTGAACATCTCACAGTCCAAACACGCACCCATAAATCATTGACGATCCTAATCACTGTCAGACGTCCCAAGTGACAAAATTTGTCACTAACGCCCACATTTTTGACAAAGGTCCTGACTAATCTCACCTTCACTGTATCGATGAGTGAGTAAGATAAAAATGGGAAACGTTATTAAAAAAGTTTTATTGGAAAGGCCTCTCAAGTACAAAATTTGTACCTACATTAAATTTGTCTTAGCTTCGAAATATGGGCAAGGTTTTCATCAAAGTTCGACCGAGTTTGCTGGAAAAACTTTCCGTATGTTTACAAGTTGTTATATTTTAAGGGGAAGATAATTCTTGTTCTAATTTAAGAGATTTCGTTTATTTTCACGCGCTTTGAGAGGTGCCGGCAGAGCCTGGACTTGATAAACTCTTGTTTTAAGTATCTTGTAATTGTTATATTTTTTTACTTTGGCGAAGGCGTCATATTGCTGTGTTTACTAGAAGGCAAATCGAGTTGAAAACTCTTACGTGCTTTTAAACAGATGGGCAATTTTACTAACTTTTAGAAACACCCAAAATGCCTCTAAATCACCTATTTTTTTTTTATTGTCTATGATGATATTGCAACTAGATAAAAGAATACCAGCCTATACTGTCCCTCTGTAGGGCTAAGGTTTCTTCTCATACAGAGAAGACACGCGCATTGATCACCACGCTTGCTCAAAGCGAACTGGCGATTTCAGATTTTTATTTATTTTAAGTCCAGTTTTCTCACGATGTTTTCGTTCACTGATTTATAAACTTTTTTTTTACATACCATCACGCCTGTATTCCCCGAAGGGTTAGGCAGAGGTGTAACAATGTACACCCACAGTTCGCCGGTATGTTTAGGTCCCATGTTTTAGGGGGCGAGCCTGTTGCCATTAACCGGGCACAAATCCTAACTCCGAGCTGCTACTGAGAATTTCACAGAATAGCCGGGTAACACTTTTTGATCGACCTGAGAATCGAACCCAAGATCCCTAGCGTAGCAGTCGCGCATAGGACCACTAGGCCAACGAGGCAGTTTTCTTTTAAATCTTTATTTAATTAGTTGAGTTTTTATTACCTATGGATACCCATCATGCCTTATTCACACTACACCTAACAAATCCTTAGATCAGGTTAACGTTTTTGATTATTACAATATCAGCTTTCACTAAACTGAAACTGAACTGCCCCGTCTCGTGGTTGTAAGCGCGACTGATGAGCGTGGGGTTCCGGGTTCGATTCCCAGGTCGGGCAAAAAGTGTTATTGGGTTTTTCCATTAGAATTTGTTCAGTAGCAAGCCGGAGTTTGGAAGTTGGTGGTATGACACCCCCGTGCCTCGGAAAGCACGTAAAGCCGTCGGTCCCGGCTGTCATTCGTAGATCTTTGACAGTCGTTACGGATAGTCAGAAGCCAGGAAGTTTGACAACCAGTCTAACCAAGAGGTATCGTGTTGCCTAGTAACTGGATTGTAGAGGTCAGATAGGCAGTCGCTCCATGTAAAATGTTGGTACTCAGCTGCATCCGGTTAGACTGTAAGCCGACCCCAACATAGTTGGGAAAATGCTTAGTAGATGATGATGACAATATCAGCCTTCAGCAATATACATACTGTTGCATTTTCAGTAACACAATATTTTAAACAATACAACAATTTCCCTTTAGCATCCCCAAACACTACAAACGATAATCTACAAAGGCGCACGTGTTGAAATACATTTGTATAGCTGGGTGTTATCTAGAGGCATTGTTTTAAAGCGAGTATAATATCCGGGCCTGACCCGGTAGAGCTGTGATAGCTTACAAATCTAATTCCGGGTATCTCGCGGGGTCACCGCTGCACACGGCGTCTGTCGAGCGATTAGTGATGGGGCATGCTCGATGAATTTATCGAGATTTGTTTAATGTGATTAATAAAATTATTGTCGATGTTTATGGTTATTTTGGTAGTGGAAGAAAGGGTTTCACCTACCCACCATCGCTGAGGGTACCTTTATGGATGAGTAGTTTCTATTTTAACTTTGTCTGTCTAGACTTCAAAATTAACTCTAAGAATTTAGTGTTAATTAAATTAAAAATATTATATCAATATATTTAAATTTAATTTAATTTCCTAATTATCATCTATACATATATCTAATTTCAGCTAATGCCGTTCAGCTGTTTGTGTTTGAAAGAGTAACACCCACTCTTTCGTCCTTACAAACTTTTACGTCAAGATAGAGTAGGAATAATGTGAAGTTGAATATTGACATTCTATTAAAAGATACGCGCGAAACTCGCACTAAGGGTACAGAAAACTAAAAGTATCCTTTGAATATTCCTTTAGCTGATATAAAATCTTGCATCATTTTGCATCTTGTAAGACACACGTTTAAACAAAACGCAGAAATCTCATATATCTAACCGAGATCTTAAATAATTCTTGTAATATTATGTATTGTGAGTGTGTGTATGTATGCCCCTTTGGTCCGGTGGCGAGCACGACTGTTGTACGTGGGGTCCTGGGATCGAGCCCTAGGTCAGGCCAAAATTGTTATTGGATTTTTCCATTAGGCGTTTCTTAGTAACAGCCCAAATTTTGGAAGTTGGTGGTGTGACAACCACGTGACTCGGAAAGCAGGTAAAGCGGTTGATCTTACGCCTGAGCTGTCCCCGGTTGTGTCAGAGAGCCGACCCATCGGACTATGGGAGTTAGGGAAGAGGGAGTGCACTTGTGTTTGCGCACACACTTGTGCACTGTAATATTTCCTGCGTATTTGGCTAGTCGGAATAAAGGTAATGTGTGAAGTGGCCGCAATCAGTCTGAAGAATACATGTATGTGAACTAAAATTTGTAGATACATGTAAGTACCTACATTAATTGAAACGTGCCCTCCTCCGTTATTTCCCCGAAAGAGAATCTGTACAATAGAAAAGATACACCGACACTCACTACAAATTGTCGTCGTTATTCGCTTGAAGTCTGTGACAATAACGTCCCTTTGAATTCTGCTGACTCTGTAACAAAAGACGAGGATGATCAATAGAATTGATAAGGGAGACGATCAAAAGCCCCCGCTGGGTGATCAGGGAAAATATGCTCGATTGCACAAGGTGTTGATTAATATATTGGAAATCGTCTGTGAAGCACAGGTGCGTCGTATTTGACGTATCTTCTCATACTATTTCTCTCTTGTATCCAATCAAAATACTTGTAGAAAATTGTACTCATGTGTATTCAGAAATGTCGAGAAATATGGCCCGCGTATCAGTGGCAAAAGGTATAGCGCGTGGAGTGATCATATAAGTAGCAGTACTTTTTATATGATTTTGGTGATGATGGCTGGGTCATATTGCCTCATTTTTCAGCAACATTTTAAGTACCTATGGCCAGGCCATACTTAAGACATTGCAGGCAATGTATTGCAGCTACACATTGCCGAGCAATGTGCCGTTTAAGATCGTCATTAGAATTTACTAATTGTGCTGAAAATGTTTTTTAACCAAAAATATAGTTTTTTTTTATAATACATTTTATGGCCTTGTAACTGCCTCGTTAGCCAAGTGGTCCTAACCGCGACTGATACGCTAGAGGTCTTGGGTTCGATTCCCAGGTCGAGCAAAAAGTGTTATTGGGTTTTTCTATGAAGTCTCAGTAGCAGCTCGGAATTAGGATTTGTGCCCGGTTGATGGCAATAGACTCGCCCCCTATTACATAGGATCTAAAAATACCGGCGAACTGTGGGTGTACATTAGTACACCTCTGCCCAACCCTTCGGGGAATACAGACGTGATGGTATGTATGTATGTACATTTTATGGTCAATCAACCGGGGTTCTCCTGTTCTGTGAAATAGATAGCCACACATCTCGTATGCAAAGTGTGCACAAATACATAGATTCAAAATATTCACAAAATGTACCGCCCCGTATAAATTGTTTCCATTAAGAAAATTTGTCGCAGATTTGGTAATGAATGCAAGTAAGAAATTAGTAACTATGATGCCAAGTGGAAGTCTGGCAACGTGCCAAGAGGTTCCTAACAGAAGGAAAGTCATTTTGTTCAACAGTATGTTACTGCGTTTTTGATCAAGGATGTGAACCGGCCCTGTGGCGCAATGGATAACGCGTCTGACTACGGATCAGAAGATTCCAGGTTCGAATCCTGGCAGGGTCGTATTACCTTTTTAGTTGGTATTCTCTTGTTTTTGATTACTTTAAAGAACTATCATGGTTAAACTGAAATGATTTTTATTTGAAAATAATACTATGTTGCTGTGCCCTAACTGGGTCCATAACTGTACTTTAACTTTAAGCCTTACATAGCACCTATCCATACACATTATGGTATGCAAATAAATGAATATTAATATAAATTATTTAGTTTAACTGCCTCAATAGCCTAGTGGTCCTAAGCGCGACTGCTACGCTCGACGTCATGGGTTCGATTCCCAGGTCGAGCAAAAAGTGTTATTGGGTTTTTCTATGAAATTCTCAGTAGCAGCTCGGAGTTAGGATTTGTGCCCGGTTAATGGCAATAGGCTCGCCCCCTATTACATGGGACCAAAACATACCGGTGAACTGTGGGCGTACATTGTTACACCTCTGCCTAACCCTCTGGTGAAAACAGGCGTGATGGTATGTTAATGTTGTTATTTAGTTTGATATTATTAAATTTATTTATCGATAGTTTTTTTACTTCATTACTTATCCCATCCTTATATGTCATGTCTCCGGGCACTGCAGTCTGAAATGCGCCTCACTGAAGCCCCATCTACCGGGATTTGATGCTTTTATTTATTTTGCTATGATATCCCGACGGCAAACTGGATGCCTTTGTTTTCATACGAGTTCCATACCTATTTGGAATGTGGCTTGCTCGTTTTGCAGCTTTGAAAGCTTATTTAACATTCCACTTTGGAAAATAACGTGTTTTTATAAGTGTGATTCGTTTTGTCAATTGATGTTGTTCGTTTGAAGTACTGTATATTCTAAACAGAAAAGTTCTTGTGTTTTTGTTTGTATGGATTAACTGAAAAGCTAATTAACCTATTTAAAAAATTCTTTCATCTATGAAAAGCTACATTATCAGCAAATAACATTGTCTATTATTTTATTTTCTACAAGAAACAAAGGACAGAGGCGCTAAATAAAGCTAGTTGTAGACATGTACACTTTTCAACTAATATTTCTTTGTGAAATTATGACGCCTGTATTCCCCGAAGGGTTAGGCAGAGGTGTAACAATATACACCCACAGGTCGCAGGTATGTTTAGGTCCCATGTAATAGGGGGCGAGCCTTTTGCCATTAACCGGGCACAAATCCTAATTCCGAGTTGCTACTGGGAATTTCATAGGAAAACCCAATAACACGTCTTGTTCGACCTGGTAATCGAATCCTAGAGCTCTAGCGTGGCAGTAGCGTTAAGGACCACTAGGCTACCGAGGCAGTTTTTGAAATTATGATGGAATAAAACTTTGTCTATAGTATTTTTCAATGCATTTTTTTTAGTGTTCAAATCTGTGAAAATGCTATTGTTTATTCCGATTTTATGGACAATGTAAATACAAAAAAAAATAAAAGTGCTTTGTTTTTTTCTACGCTTTAAACACTGAAAGATTCACAGCTCTGCATGTACACATGTATAATTGTTTTTGAAACCAGAATATTTGAACTGCTTGCGAAGTATAGAACAACTCTTTCAAAGGATCACGCCTTGGTACCAAACATGTGGGACAGGACCAACGCGGAAAGAAACAGAAAAACGAGTCACATACCTTTTTGTTGGTCCAGTAGTTTCAGTTTCCAAAACTACTGATATTGTGCCCTTATCAAAAATACCAAAAAATAATGGATAACATGATTATTTTTCACCATTCTGGAATAAGCTCCAATAAGCCAGTTCCAGCAAGCTAATAACCCAACAATAAATGAGATATGTACAAACATTAATCCAGACCATGCCACGCACAGTGCAACAACCGAACAGCTGGTTCCGTATATAATATCTTTGTAACGAGCGTGTGCTCGTATCTTTAATCCATCAAAGTCGAGACCAGTGACAGCGTCGTGTACCCACTTAAGTAACGGGCTTTAGAACAGCGATTTTATAAGATCAGCGTATCAGAAATTCGACCTAATTTCGGTCACCAGTCGGAGATTAAAAATTAGACTGCACAAGTGTGTGCGCAAACAAAGATGCACACCTTCCATTACTCTAATAGTCAGCTTATAGCCTTTTTAAAGAATTGTCCAAATTGTTGGTTGACACTTCTCCTGACCCATCCAGCGTGGCAATATCGCTAGTTTTCTGGGCACATTCCCAGCTGATGGCGAGGCGGAGAAATTATTCGATGTCATTTAATTTATTGTCTTTTTTCATGTTTAATAAATAAATAAATAACGTCCTAACTCAGTTCCGCTGTTTTCGGAGGCCAACTATGATCGCAACTCATACTGATACGGCATGCCAACAGTCGAGGTTCTGACGCAATCATATTTTGTGCGTTGTCATTTATTAGTTAGCACATAACACCCTTTGTCTTCACTCAATACATCATCAGCTTTAGGCTGTTAGTCATAAGAATAAGAAAAAGAAAATATTTCCACTGTACCAAAAAAACATTACTTATTGGTATTTTTTCTAAGGATGGGAAATCTTCAAATGACTTTTCCGCTCTGAGCGGAGCGCAAGGGAGTGTCGGACGCTTACTGACTGAAACCCAACCGTGTTCCTCCATGCCCTTTGCGTTCCAAGGTCACGGTGACTCTTTCAAACAAATTCCGCAACCCTGGTAGGCACTGGCCCTATAGGTACCCCTACTATGCTGACATCTCCCTGAGGCGCGCGTGGAGCGCATTTGAGCACAATTCCAGTTGACGGTAAAGCGAAGGACTAATTTGATGTCGTTTTGTTTTCGTTGTTGACCTCGTTGGCCTAGTGGTCCCAAGCGCAACTGCTACGATAGAGGTCTTGGGTTCGATTCCCAGGTCGAGCAAAAAGTGTTCTTGGGGTTTTCTATGAAATTCTCAGTGGCAGCTCGGAGTTAGGATTTATGCCCGGTTAATGGGAATAGGCTCGCCCCCTATTACATGGGACCTAAACATACCGACGAACTATGGGTGTACATTGGTACACCTCTGCCTAATCCTTCGGGGAATAGAGCCGTGATGGTATGTGTGTGTTTTAGTCTCTTTTTTATTATTATTTTCATTTTTTATAGAGTTTTCGTTTTTTTGATAGTTTTATGAAAAAAATATTGTTTTTTTTATACCCGTTGCCTTACACTATCCCCCGAAAATGTACTAGTAGGCCATACAAATATTTATTCCATGCGGCAATCAAACCCGCGATACCAGAAAACAATGCAACTACATTATCTTCAATCACCAAAATTCTCTCCGAATTACAATACCACACTTTTTGCCTAACGTTAATTGACCACCGCACCACTGTATTATTACTGTTACCCACTTCAGAGTAAACTGTACAGCCGACAACGACAACTTGCAACAATTTGTAGCAATTGTGTACCACACAAAGCACTTTACAAGGGGCACAATATAACTTAAGTTACTCACGTTAGTTCAGTAGTCAACTGTTCTTGTATGTAAGTCGGGCTGCATACAACAATAAAGGGAAAGTTAGGGAAATGTTTGGTGTAGGTAAACATGAAGTACTAAGATTTACTAAACATACCATCACGCCTGTATTCCCCAAAGGGTTAGGCAGAGGTGTACCGATGTACACCCACAGTTTGCCGGTATTTTTAGGTCCTATGTAATAGGGGGCGAGCCTATTGCCATTAACGAGGCACAAATTGTAACTCCGAGCTGCTACTGAGATTTTCATAGAAAAACCCAATAACACTTTTTGCTCCACATGGTGAATCGAACCCAAGACCTTTAGCGTAGCAGTCGCGCTTAGGACTACTAGGCTACCGAGGTAGTACTAAGATTTATAGTTTCCATTTTCCTTGTATGTCCAAATGTACTTCTAAGTTTATCTCGGCCATCATGGACATCGGTGAAGGAAAACATCTTGAGGAAATCTGGACTTGTAATTAATGTAAGTCAGAAATCACCAATCTGCCATGAGCAAGCGTGGTAATCAATGCTCGTGTTTGCTCAGTATGAGAAGACCTTAACCCTTGGCCCACAATAAAATGCTGATATTATTAATGATTTGTTATTATTTCCTTGCAATCTTTACATCTTTTCTACATAATATAAAACAAAATACCTTCCCGCCTTCTGTAGATTTTTAAGGGGCTATCCAAACACAGGACACCGTAAAACACATATTTTTTGTCGCATAGTCTGGCGTATTAGTACATATTACAAGCCTGAAAAAAAATGAGTGTATTATGAAGAGTTCAAAGAAAAGACTTGCGTATAAATATTGTATGAAAGTATAAAAGAATCGCGGTAAAAAAATCGTAAAGGAGAGCATACAATTTTTTTTCATCGTTTATCTCAGAATTTTGAGCGTAAAGTATATAATTTTATATAATTACATTATAGGGAATTTCATCAACTGAAGACATACCTATAAATTATTTCACTGAGCCGTGTATTTTTTTCACAATTGAAAGAAAACTTCAAAACTACTGTTATTTTGTTGTTATCCGATTCAACTAACATCAAACGTATCGCTACTTTGAACCTTATTTGTTGCCGCGATGCGTTATTGTCAATTACCTAAACATTTGCTTAGGGCCTTAAAACTATGCACCGTATTTAAGGCGGTTCACCCACTGGCGAAGCGCCCGGCGCGGGGCGCCTTGCGCGGTACAAAAATCCCGCGCGTAGACGCGTCGACAGTGTGTGGTCCTAAGCGTGTTTTCTATACAAATTGAAACTCTTATATACGATGTTAAAATCAGCCGCCTCGCGTCGGGCGGTGCAGTGGGATAACCGCCTTAATGCTGTTTCCATCAATAGATGAAGTGATTTAAGAGAAACGTTTATACTTATTGAACATCACGCTAAGACCAAGGGTTGCGGAGCAGTCTTTTTTTTATTTCCTTGTATGGCAAACGAACCTACGGCCCACCTGGTATTAAGTGGGCACCTTTGCATATAGGCATCTGTAATACCAGAGGCCTTGCATTTCCGTTGCCATCTTAGAGACAGAGTTGAAATATCTCATGCGCCGGTATTTGCATCGGCACCCATACCCTTCAAACAGCAACGCTGCTTTAGTTGTTAGATAACACAGATTATTTTCTCCTTGGTTTCCTCTTTATTCCCTACTAGCTTCCGCCCGCGACTTTGTCCGCATGTAAGTTAATATAGGTATTATCCTAAGGAAACCGTAAATTTTTCCGGGATAAAAGTATCCTATGTGTTATTCCACACTACATTCTATGTCAATACCAAATTTCATCCAGATCCGTCAAGCCGTTTAAGCGTGAAAGAGTAACAAACATTCATCCATGCCTCAATCCATCCTCGCAAACATTCGCATTTATAATCTTAGTAGGAAGGACTTAGTCAGGTACTTAATTCCCAGGAGATATGCAAAAAAGCTTCTTTGCAAAAGTTTTCAGGATAAAATATTTATTTAATGGATTCCTAATGCCTACAGTTTAAGGTCAAATTTGACTTGCAAAGTACACTTTAATGTTTTCCGTAAGTACGTAAATTCGATTCTTTAACACACCTTTTACGACTACGTTTCGTATTTTGAAAGTTTCAGTCTTATTTTGTTCTGGGTTTTATTACTTAATTAATAATATATTATTACATTTGATAATAATTATCCACGACATTTTGCATGCGACTTTTCCCGCGTGAATTATTTTTGGTAGTTCCCTTTTTGGTAATAAAATTTAACAGACAGTACTCTGTGATCTGCCTTGTTGGCCTAGTGATCCTGAGCGCGACTGCTGCGCTAGAGGTCTTGGGTTCGATTCCCAGGTCGAGCAAAGTGTTATTGGGTTTTTATATAAAATTCTCAGTAGCTATTCAGAGTTAGGATTCGTGTCCGGTTAGTGGCAATAGGCTAGAAGAAATAATAATAGATAGAAGGCTAATAAATAAAAGAAGAAGATGAAGGCTAATAGATAGAAGGTAGTACACTATAATATTTCGAAATCATACACTTTAGACGACAGGCAGAGAGCTTCTCGTCCCAGCCGCCGCGGGAGACGCTCCGGGCGTCAGGAGCCGCGAGACGACTCCCGGCCACCATAGGCGTTCGTGTTCCACCCGCGCCTCAAAAAGATGTCAACAAATTGAGAGGCCAGCCATTGCCGATGCCTGCCGGGGGTTCGGGTTGTTCGAAAGAGACACTACGCCCCAGCAACGCAAAGGGCACAAGAAGGAATATGGATGGGTTTTAGTCAGTAAAAGTCTGACACTCCCTCAGCCATTTGATGATTTCCCATCGGAAAAAAAACTCTTTAGACGAATAATATTTAGGGCCATAATTCAAAATTGTGTTCCCTCTAAGCACAGGGCTCAATTGTTGATGATGATAATGTACATTTGCGCATCTACAATAATCTAGATTAATATTTCGACCAGACATGGTTCTATAACTGACAGGGGGATTACTGAATACAGTATGATGTAATAAATTCATGGTGAGGAGTTAGGGTCCATTGTGTGAACACCTTGTATATTCTCTGTGTTTTGCTATTAACGCTTTAGAGAAATAATTTCTGACTTAACTTCATTTTGTTTAAGGTATGCCCACGCTATTGTAACTTTTTAAGTTCATGTGTGCTTTCTAAACTTATCTTGGATAGCACTGATATCGTGAGGAAACCGAAGCAAAGATTTCTTCTCATACAGATAAGGCACGAGCATTAATCACTACGGTCACTTAAGCCGGATTGGATATTCAGGCATACTATACTGGTTTTCTGTCGATGTTTTCCTTCATTAATGTCAGAGATGTCCAAAATAAACTTAGAAAGGACGTAAGAATTAAAAGTCACATTGGTACTTGACCGGTATTGAACCCGCAACCTTATGCATGAGAGGCGGTCGCCTTAACCACTGGACTACCATGAAATAAAAAATTTAAAAACAAAAAAAATAAAAACAAAATAAGGGTTGTTAACGGAAAAACGGGCATTTTTTTTAGGTTACCTATTTAATGGTGCGTCCTTTGAGGGAATCTGTAGTTAACCACGAGTACAAAATTGATAAAATGTATCTAAAAAGATACCGACATTTCTATAGGTCTAGAATAATTCCTAAATTTATCCGTTTTCAACCCCTGATGTAAAAACGAAGGGGTGTTATAAGTCTGACGTGTCTCTGTGTGTGTGTGTATATCCGTGGCATCGTAGCTCCCGAACGCATAAACCGATTTTGATTTTGTTTTTTGTGTTTGATAGGTGAATTTAATGGGAATGTTTTTAGCTATGTTTGATGGAAATTGGTTCAGCAGTTTAAAAGTTATCAGCTCTTTTATTAGCAACGGTAAGGATTTTTATTCTTCTGTCTGCATTTACTTAAAATTGTTAGTTTTGTGTTTTCCCATTTTAGGTTACATGGTAAAAACGCAAAAACTCGGATACATTTTTGACTAAATTCCAGTGTAGTCAATTTAGCTGAATACCAAACACCTGACCTCATTACACCACCCAAACTACGCAGACAGTAACCCCAAACTAATAGGCATAATACAGCACTTACATATAATTTACAGCAATATTATTACAGCATATGGTCATTAAATACCCGTTCCCACAACCCTAACTTATGGTCGGGTAATTACTAACAAGAAGCCAACATAGGTAAGCATCTAACCGTACGGACACAGATTAAAGAGGTACAGAGGGCTCGGCTGTTTACAATTAGCGAAAACGCTCGCATATTAAAATAACACTGGGTGGATGGATGTACAGTCTACAAAGCTATTTGGTATACGGGCAGCTTACTTGCAGTGAGTGTGCTGAGCAGACAATTCTTTTACATCACTCTTTTAGGTGTGTCATAAGCTTAAGAATAACTCATACAATAAAAATGAATATTGGCAGTGTAGTAGAGACGATAAATTTGGCTGTATACCAAATAGCTTTGTTGACTGTACATTTGTACACCTCTGCCTAACCCTTTGGGGAATGCAGGCGTAATGGTATGTTGTGTGGCGCTGCCACGCCACGAACTACAAGCAAAATTGTACTGTACAACTCCATGATTCGAGAAGTAATGACCAAAATCACGTGGACATTTGTCGCGTGTGGCATCACGTCGCATTGCATCGTGTCGTGTCGCGTCGCGTCGCGTCGCGTCCTGTTCGTCGCTCACGCAGGACACCGCATTAGTTTCAGGCTCAGCTTCGACTTACACCATTTACCCACATACATGAACACAGACAGACAGGCCGGTGCACTTGTAGTAGTAGATAATTATACAAGTTCGTTAGTATACAAAGAGCGACGGAGGTCTACCACTGGCATTCGTTCGAGGTAGTCTAAGATCGTAGTACACACGCGTCAATGTGTGAGTATGCCTGTTTTCAACAGAGACAAGGACTCCCTACAACTTGATTCCTACCGGCTTCCCTTTGGAAGTTCGGATCAAAACCTACTCGTAACTGTAGTATCTCCTGCCGGGGCTGCGGGTTGTTTGTAAGAGATACCGCGCCCCCGGAACGCAAAGGGCACAAGAAGGAATATGTTTTAGTCAGTAAAAGTCTGACACTCCCTCCTTCCCCGCCCAGGGCGGGAGAAGTTATTTGATGATTTCCCACCTTCCAAAAAAAAAAAAACTGTAGTATCTACTACTAGCTGTTGCGCGCGACGTCGTTCGCGTTGTGGTTATAAAACATAGCGAACTGCCTGCGATTTCGTCTACGTGGCTTTGTGCCTTTGGTTACTGCTTCGCTACCGTGGGTCGTAGTGTGATGCTATAAAGCCTATGACACTAACAAATA
This sequence comes from Caradrina kadenii, assembly GCA_947462355.1. NCBI lineage: Eukaryota > Metazoa > Arthropoda > Insecta > Lepidoptera > Noctuidae > Caradrina > Caradrina kadenii. The sequence continues at coordinate 8,494,869 of OX381691.1, forward strand.
ACGTGGCTTTCTATGGGCAAAAGTGTTTTCACAGTAGATCCAGAGATTGCCCCCTACAGCCTCACAAACTTAACGTCTTTACAATATTAGGATAGATTCCAAAATAATAATATAGTCAATTATCTTTAAATGATTTTTATTTTGGGTATATCGTCTTTACTTCATTGAATATAAAAAACATTGCATGGATTTTAATTTTTTTTTAACTGCCTCGTTAGCCTAGTGGTCCTAAGCGCGAGTGCTACGCTAGAGGTCTTGGGTTCGATTCCCAGGTCGAGCAAAAAGTGTTATGGGGTTTTTCTATGAAATTCTCAGTAGCAGCTCGGAGTTAGGATTTGTGCCCGGTTAATGGCAATAGGCTCGCCCCCTATTACATGGAACCTAAACATACCGGCGAACTGTGGGTGTACATTGTTACACCTCTGTTTAACCCTTCGGGGAATACAGGCGTGATGGTATGTTATGTTATGATTATGCATTTTTTTTTAAAAGAATGCATGGATTTTCATGCTCATTGTTCTTCATAAGAAACTATTTTGTTTTTCTTGTAAAAGACAATCAAAAAGCGACTTTAATGGTCTAATTAACATTAAATGCTATGACTTTTACTTGTTACCGATATAAACAATTTTCGCTCCGGATTCCCGTATAGAAATTAACCCTTCGCCAATGCTACCAACCTTCTGTACCGATCTATTGTGTGGTAAGGATTACAAAACCATTTGTAGGGTTGGCCATTATTCGAAACCTTTTCGCATTAACTAGCAGTTAGGGATATCAAACTGAACAAGTTCATCATGATTAATTTGCAGGTCTAGTTGGGATAAGGACTACATGTTACATGCAAAGGGTACATGTTACAGACAATCTCTTTAACACCGGGGTCTGTTAATTAAAAAGGACTCTTTATATTAACTTTTAGGATATATATTGTTAATTTGTAACCTTAAATTAGTTAAAGTAGTTAGTTAATTAGTACTAGAGGTCTTGGGTTCGATTCCAAGCTCGAGCAAAAAGTGTTACTGGGTTTTTCAATGAAATTCTCATAGCAGCTCGGAGTTAGGATTTGTGCCCGATCGTGGTCGGCTTGCCCCATATTACATGGGACCTAAATAAACGTACCGGCGAACTATGGGTGTTTATTAGTACACCTTTGCCTAACCCTTCAGGGAATACAGGCGTGATGGTATGTGTCCTTTCAAAGCTGGTTACTTCGTAGAGAAAAATAATGACGTAAGCAGTTAATCAAATACTGATAAAATAGAATTTTCCCCCATACTAAATCTCCCTAAGCGATTTATTACCTCGTGAAGTACGTATATAATGGCGCCTCTGTGTTTTGAATCCCAGAGGTATCTACAGCGAATGTTCGCGAATTAATGCTGATTTATGTTACTCAGCATGTTAAAGTACCTACAATTGGTTTAATTTGATCTGGGAAATACCTACGTGAATATTGTATGTTACGCTGAATTGGAAAATTTTGTTTTTATTTATTCAGAGTCACTTCAAAACTAGAGTTACTGTTGTTAAATATTTTTTTGTACTTAAGTAAAATATACATACATAAACTCACGGGTTTTTCCTATGGAGGTAGGCACACACCACAGAACGCCACCTGCTACGATCCTTACATACTCCTTTCGTCTTGTCCACGCTCATACATCTGGTCGTACAAGCACGCCGGTTACGAGTACTGCGCACCCGAACTTTCTGAGGAATCTCACCAATAAGTAATATAATAATTAATTATAAATTAATTATTATATTTTATTATTAATTAATTATTATGTGAGTATAATAATTCAAAATGTCCACATGCACGAGTATGTGGGTTTGCAAGCAGGTAAGAGCAAATAACAATGTGGTATTCTATATTTCATAAGTATTTTCTAATTCTATCTCAGATATCACTGACATCGGTGAAGAAAAACTTTTTTTTTGTTCAGGATGGTAAAACATCAAATGTTTTCCCCCGCCCTGGGCAGGGCGGGTAGGAGTGTCGGACTTTTACTGACTAAAACCCACACATGTGCATTCTTGTGCCCTTTGAGTTCTGGGCACGCATCTTTCTTTCTTTCTTTTTTTTTGAAAAAACATTGCCCCACACTAGGAATTTCTCCTGTGTCGTGGGTGCATTTACAAACATATAAACTCACATACACAAACAGCCAGACCCGGAACAATTCTCTGTAGGCCATACAAATATTTGTTCCGTGCGGGAATCGAACCCGCGATATACAGCGCAGCAGCCAATCGCTCAGCCACTGAGCCAACTGTGCCGTCCGCCAAAAATCCAAAAATCTGCCCTAAGTGGCCCCTCCACTTGCTGACATCTCGTTGAGGCGCGCGTGAACACGAACCACGACACGGCCTGTCGTTATGCAACGTACGGACAGTGAGTCAATGTCAGACAGTCCTTTGACGGTGAGCAACCCATTGCTCACCGTCCACAGGCCCCCGTCTACGGTGGCCGGGTGTCGTCTCGCGGCTCCCGACGCCCGGAGCGCCTACCGTGGCGTCTGGGGCGGGTGATTCTCTACGTCAGCCGTCCCGCCGCCTCCTTCTCTACCAAAACTTCTTCGCAGAAGGAGGCAACTGCTTCCTATTCCCCCTCGCCCCGGACCATGGCTTACGTACGGAGACTTGGACTTATCATTTAAATAAGTCTGAAATCGCCAATCCACCTTGAGCAAGCGTGGTGATCTATGCTCGTGCCTTCTCTGTATGGGAACAGTTCTTTGCCCAGCACTGGGAAAATAAAAATAATAATTTACTTTAAAAATAAAATAATGTTATCAAAACATGCAGCAAAACGTAAGTAATTAATGAACTATTTATAATAGATATGTTTTTCCTATATTACACAACAGACGCTCATTATTTTTGCAAAATATACTTTATCACATTCATAATTAAGTTGTTATTAATATACGTACCATATTTCACTCCATGCAATTTCAAAATTTTAATTAAACATTGTATCACGTTCGTGTTTTGTAAATTTTCTTATAAAAAGTATTTTAAAAGAGATAGGCTACTTTGTATGAAAACATTAATTATAATGTTTTACGATTAAAGACAATGTTGCAATCATTGACCTAATTTACTTAATCATTAAATACTAGCTTCTGCCTCGACTTCGTCCACGTCATGGTTGATATAATTATTATCCCACGGGAATCGTACAATTTTCCGACATAAAAAGTATTCTTTGTGTTACTCCACACTACAATCTATCTGAGTGCCAAATGTCATTTACATCCGTTCAGACGTTTAGACGTGAAAGAGAATCAAACACATCTATCCATTGATCCATCCATTCTCACAATCTTTAGCAGTAGGATGTGATGTAAAATTGTTTACTCTGCGTAAAAACTACGGGTAGGAACATGTGGCGTCTAATTCATTAAACTGGCTTTTACACGCGACTTTATCCGTCTGTCGACTACGGTTATTGAAGTCCTCCTATCCTTATCCAGGTCCCAAGCTTACTCGAAGGTTCTAATATAATTTGGCTCTTATTAATAAAAAGTCTCATATTAAATTGTACGAGTAATATTGGCATCTCTGAAGCACAGTGTTCCGTCCCAGCCACCGCAGTAGACGCTCCGGGCGTCGGGAGCCGCGAGACGACTCCCGGCCACCTTAGACGCGAGGCTGTGGACGGTGAGCAATAGGTAGCTCACCGTCCGTACGTTGCATAACGACAGACCGTGTCGACGGCGCGTTCGTGTTCCACGCGCGCCTCAAAGAGATGTCAGCCAATTTTGAAGGGGCCAACCAGGGCCGATGCCTGCGGGGCTGCGGGTTGTTCGTAAGAGAAACCGCGCCCCCGGAACGCAAATGGCCCAAGAAGGAACACGGATGGGTTTTAGTCAGTAAAAGTTTGACACTCTCTCCCGCCCCGCCCAGGGCTGGGGAAGTCATTTGAAGAATTCTCGTCTCTAAAAAAAAAATAATGCCATTTTACTGTTACACATAATAAAAACAAGGACAGAATTTAGAAGAATCGTTTTGTTATCTTTATGTTAAAACAACGGAATTTAATGCAAGTACAAAATAAAACATTCCAGCGAAGCCAGTCCCGTCTTAAAAGCTACCCGGTACTTAGCAGAACAAGTACTAAGTACAGTGAACAAAATAAAAGCGCTTTGTGTTGAATCTTGGGAAGCCACTCTAATATTTGACACTTTGAAGAGTTTTAAAACCATAGTCTGGATTTTCAGGGTTACTTAGGATTTTATTTTTATAATAATAAGAAAGGTCTTGTTCTAACAAATAAATACAATTGAAATGTATGTTTGTTTGAAATGTTAAAATAATAGTTTTTTCATGTTATTTATATGAATGTTTACTTGGTACAAGTAAGAATTTTGGGCGATATAATAACAAAAAAACCAGTCTCGCGCACGAAGGATTCCGTATAAGCACGGCAAAAAGTCAAGTCTGTTGTATTGATCCCCTTTAAATATCTGTTTTATTTCATTATTTATTTTTAAAGTGAATATATAACTAAATATTCTGTGAATATTTCAAGCGTCCACCTGTTGCCGTTATCAATATCGAGTAAAAACGAGCAAAAAGAACACGTTTGTTGTATGGGAGCCCCTTAAATATTTATTTTATTCTGTATTTTAATATTTGTTGATAAAGTAGCAGTAGAAATACATCATCTGTGAAAAATCCAACTGTCTAACTATCACGGTACAAGAGACAGCCTGGTGACAGACGGACAGCGAAGTCTTAGTAATAGGGTCCTGTTTTACTCTTTGAGTACGGAACCCTAAAGAGTGTCGTCATTTTATATGATTATTTATGTCTATTATGACCATCTCCTGTTTGACGAGGATGCAGAACTGCACCTTGCATAGAGATGGTGGAGTAAGGTGCAGATTGACCATATGGTCAAAGTCATTATTACCCCGACTCAAAAAGAGGGGTATTATAAGTTTGACGTGTCTGTGCGTCTGTGGCACCGTCGCTCTTAAACGGGTGAACCGATTTAGCCATTTACTGCGTCAAGTTCTAACTCCGAGCTACTACTGAGAATTTCATAGATAAACCCAATAACAGTTTCCTCGACATGGACACAATCGAATACAAGACCTCTAGCGTAGCAGTCGCGCTTAGGACCACTAGGCTAACGAGGCACTTTATTTAAATATATTGTTTTTTTTAAGTCACGTGATTTATTAATCCTTTGATGTCTTATTTAATACTCAGTAACCAAAATATTAAATTAAGATAAAAGTCCTTATCTAAAAACACAAAATTAAAAATTTTAAGTAACCCCCGACAGAAAAATTAAAATTCCTCTTGCAGCCAACAAAAGAGCTGATAACTTTGACACCGCTGAACCGATTTCCATCAAACATAGCTAAGAACACTCCCGACAAATTCACCTTCGATACACAAATAACAAAATCAATCGGTTCATGCGTTCCGGAGCTACGATGCCACAGGCAGACGCACACACACACACACAGACACGTCAGACTTATAACACCCTGTCGTTTTTGCGTCGGGGGTTAAAAATAAACCATGATACCAAGGTATCCTAAACTTGTTAACCTTGATCAGAGGTCGTGTCATAAAATTAGTGGCGAGCTCAGTGTTACGTCCCAGGCCTCCATTTTGTTTGTACACCAACTTCAGAAGTTTGAAGGACGAGGTATCAAAGAGAAAATTACCTCTTTACTCGAGGTTATAATAAAGTATTGGATTTGAGTTTGCTTTGCATAATTATTTACTAAGAGGATTTTCCGACGGCGCGCTGTATATTAAAGTCAAACACACACACCTACACCACACACACTTTCACAAATAGTTTTTGATTATATTAATTTCAAAATGTTCCCAACGTCTTTACAATTTTTACCTATATTAATACCTATATTATAGTAGCAACAAAACTCAAACATATTAACGTGTTTCTGTAATATTACGGTTTTTCAAATTCTTCGGGGGACCGGAACTGTCACTCCTTCATACAGGTTATACTGTAACCTAGTTAGGAGATCAGAACTGCACCCACTATAATTGTAGCAAATATTAATTCAAACATTGTAAAACTATATACCCATGTACTACAATACTTATTAAGATCAATAAACATTATTATTATTATTATATTATTATAAACAGACTTTCATAGTGATATTCTGTTCAATAATAATAATTAATTGCTAGGAGGTCTCCCTTTTTTTTGTAAATGTTTTTATTTAGGAGATAAGTAATAGTAACTGCCTCGGTGGCCAAGTGGTTCTAAGCGCGACTGCTACGCTAGAGGTTTTGGGTTCGATTCCCGCGTTGAGCAAAAAGTGTTATTGGGTTTTTCTATAAAATTCTCAGTAGCAGCTCGGAGTTAGGATTTGTGCCCGGTTAATGGCAATAGGCTCGCCCCCTATTACATGGGACCTAAACATACCGGCGAACTGTGGGTGTACATTGTTACACCTCTGCCTAACCCTTCGGGGAATACAGGCGTGATGGAATGTTATGAGTAATAGAATGAATAATTTTAAGTAACCCTCGACAGAAGAATAAAGATCTCTAACGCAGCTAACAAAAGAGCTGATAACTTTGAAACAGCTGAACCGATATTGATTAACACATCTAAGAACTGTAGAGGCTTTAGTTGAAGGCGCCTACACAACTTCATTCAAATTACACTATGAGACGGATGCTGCTTTATGACATACATACATACATAAACTCACGCCTTTTTCCCATGGGGGTAGGCAGAAACCACAGAACGCCACCTGCTACGATCCTTACATACTTCTTTCGCCTCGTACACGTTCATACATCTGTTCATACAAGCACGCTGGTTACGAGTACCGCGCACCCGCGCGACCTTTCTGAAGAACCTCACCAATTGATTAAATACAATATAAAATTTAATATAATAAATATTGAATATGTAAATAAATACGCAAAAGTTGAAAACGCGTTTTAAGTAGCGTCTAGATCCCTCCGCCGCTACAGAACCACCGCTAGGAAACTTGCTTTCAAATAAAAAAAAACCGTATTCAAATCGGTTCACCCGTTTAAGAGCTACGGTGCCACAGACAGACACACAGACACGTCAACCTTGTAACACCTCTCTTTTTAAGTCGGGGATTAAATAAACCAAAATGCTACAGTATAGTCGTATTTCCAATTACTAAATTCACTCGAATGGAATATTTTTACATTAGCGCGTTCGTGCTAAGCCTATTGGAGATGTTATAAAATTGCATTTTATATTTGACATTGAAATTCAACGCCCGAGTTTCACGAAACACATTTAAAATCTATCGATAAAGCTGTCCGACTTAAATCGATTTCCGTAATCGATACCTATCTTAATAGTTGCATTGAAGCTTATCAATACTGAAATTCAATCATTTCAATAGTCGTCTCTCGGCGTGATTCGAATCGACCTAGTTGTGAATTTGCCGATTCATCTGTTAACCGATTCTCATTGTAATCGATTACGTGATTGGTAACTGGACTATTGTATTGTTAATTAGTTATTAACAGTGACATATTAACATAATAATTGTAATATTAATATGTTAATGAATTTATGTACACCCACAGTTCGTCGGTATATTTAGGTCCCATGTAATAGGGGGCGAGCTTATTGCCTTTAACCGGGCACAAATCCTAACTCCGAGCTGCTACTGAGAATTTCACAGAAAATCCCAATAACACTCTGCTCGACCCGGGTATCGAACCCAAGACCTCTAGCGTAACAGTCGCACTTAGGACCATTAGGCTAACGAGGCAGTTAGCCTAGTGGTGTTTAAACAAAATATATACCGCAATTCATTCTCAAAATTTTAGTCAAGCTAAAATGACGTTGGTTTGGCGGCTTTAAGATCTCTGACTAATGCACTGTGAACCACAAAACGTACCATTGCTTACCTACGTGAACTTACAGATAAAGTTTTAGAAGTTTAAACTGCACTTTGCAGTATTAAGACCTTTATTTGCTTGGCACAACTTCGTGGTTTTCGTGGAACTAGCGCTTGTCATGCAGATGGTGTAAATGGATGTCTTGCTCATCAGCAGTGCTTTGTCGCAGGATGTTTTGCTTTTTAGTTGCAAAAATTTTAGTGCTTTTGAGTTTTTGCCAAAGCAGTGCCTTGTTTTTTTTTTGTTGAAACGTTTACACGTCGTAATTTCAAAGGAAATGGAATAAAGTCAAAGTTAAATAATTTATTTATTCAATTAGACCATTAAAAGGCACCTTCGAACGTCAATGAAAAGGTGAAAAAATAATTTAAAATATTGAATTTAGTTGCCCATTCCAAGAGGTAGTTTCGTATGGATAAGAACGGGCAAGAAACGTCATACATACTCTTTTAAAAAAATGCATTACAAAAATTGCACAATATTAGAAAATTCAATATGTTTTTAATTTATTCAAAAGAACATAAAATAAAACTCACTGGGTTTTGGTAAGAGTAAATATATGTCGGAACGTCGGTAATATTTGGTACTATCATCAGCCATCGTGCGGGCGTTTTAACGGGTAATCGAGCAAGAGAAACAGCGGTTACACTTTAATCACGTTTTATTTAGCTTCACAAACAAATTTAAAAAGTAACGGATACTGATTTAAACGAGATACAGTTCCTATATTGGAGGTAGTGATCTTCACGGCGGCAGAAAGATAAGTGCGCTCTCGTCCCAGCGCTCTTCCACCAACTAGGCTCCGACATCGCACGAAGTTAGCCGAGGATGCGACGTCATCGCGACGGTGCTGCCATCTCTCGGAACTAGCGGGCGATTCGTTTCGTGTCCATACTATTGACCGTCTCCGACATATATATAAAGAAAAAAATAGGCTTTGAAATAATAAACAATTGAATTAAATACAGTCGCTACATTGTTTATGCACTTCGTGTTATCTGTGAGATTTCTGGCAGATAGCTGATGGTATAAGCAGTAACTTAAGCTTTCATTTCAGTAAAAAAAAATTCGCAGATATTCAACATAGAGCATAAGCTAGTGATCCCTAAACATGTTTGAAGAAAAAACACATACCATCACGCCTGTATTCCCCGAAGGGTTAGGCAGTGGTGTACCAATGTACACTTACAGTTCGCCGGTATGTTTAGGTCCTATGTGCAAGCCTATTGCCATTAACCAGGCACAAATCCTAACTCCGAGCTGCTACTGAGAATTTCATAGAAAAACCCAATAACACTTTTTGCTCGACCTGGGAATCGAACTCAAGACCTCTAGCGTAGCAGTCGCGCTTAGGACCACTAGGCTACCGAGGCAGTTTGAAGAAAAAAATATAAGAAAATAATTTTCTCGTATTTTATTTATCATGTTTTTAAGGTACATTATTTTACGAGACATTTTGTGCTCAATTTAAAGTTGACAACTTCATAATAGCTGTCAGATTGTTAATACCGTCAATTAAAACTTACTTTGTCAATTAGGAGAAAATTTTATATTTCAATCACTGAATTTAATAAAATTAATAAGAATATTCTTGATATTTAAGAATAAGATATAATATTTATTGGTCCATTAGTACAAAAAAAATTCCCAGGTCCCCAGGTCGATTCCCAGGTCGAGCAAAAAGTGTTATTGGGTTTTTCTATGAAATTCTCAGTAGCAGCTCGGAGTTAGGATTTGTGCCCGGATAATGGCAATAGGCTCGCCCCCTATTACATGGGACTTAAAACATACCGGCGAACTGTGGGTGTACATTGTTACACCTCTGCCTAACCCTTCGGGGAATACAGGCGTGATGGTAGTACAAAAAAAAATAACTTAAAAGTCCTTAAGTCATAATTATTAACGTATGCTAATATAATCATGAACGTAGCAATATATATTTTTTACCCGACTACGGCTAAGCTAAAGGAGGGTTATGATTTTGACAGGATATGTATGTATATATGTGTGTATGTTCATCTGTTCCCTCATAGCTCCTAAACTACTTATCGGAACTCGACAAATGAGGTATCGTTAGAACCGTCTTAATCGTCTGCTGAACATAGGCTAAGTGAAGTGTCAAAAAACCCAATGTGGTGCCCTCTAGAGGAGAAAAAGAATTGAGTTAAAAAAAAATACGCCGTGTTGGGTGTTATTTGAAAGGGCTTCACTTGTACATTTCTAAAATATGTCTTAAATTTAAATTGGCGCCATCTAGCGGACAAAACGTTATGTGTAAAAAAAGGTTAAGATAAATACACCGTGTTTGATATCATTTGAAAGGGTTTCACTTGTAATTATCAAAAATATCATCAAAAATCAATGTGGCGCCCTCAAGCGGTCGAAATTTTTAACTCAAAACCAAAAAAGGTTAAAAAAAAAAGTATAAAAACCAAAACCCGACTACGACTTAAAATACAACGCTGAAAAAGTATGAAACAAGATTTTCAGTATGCTGAAATACACAAAGTTACTAGAGGAACAAGAACAGAACAATAAGAAAAGCCGTAGTTACACGTCATATAGGTATCAATCGTAACACTTTAATAACGTGTGATTACGGCTTTTCTTTTTCGTTTTTTTTTTGTCGTAGTCGGGTTTTCAAACGAGGACTGCCTCGTTAGTCTCGTGGTCGCAAGTGCGACTGATGTGCACGGGGTCCTGGGTTCGATTCCCGGGTCGGACAAAAAGTGTTATTGGGTTTTTCCATTAGGATTTTCTCAGTAACAGCCCGGAGTTTGGAAGTTGGCGGTATGACACCCCCGTGCCTCGGAAAGCACGTAAAGCCGTTGGTCCTGGCTGTCATTCGTAGACCTTCGACAGTCGTTACGGATAGTCAGAAGCCAGAAAGTCTGACAACCAGTCTTACCAAGAGGTATCGTGTTGCCCAGTTACTGGGTTGTGGAGGTCAGATAGGTAGTCGCTCCATGTAAAACACTGATATACAGCTGCATCCGGTTAGACTGGAAGCCGACCCCGACGTAGTTGGGAAAAAGGCTAAGTGATGATGGAGTCGGGTTTTCAATTTTTGTGTTATTAACTGTACGGAGGTCCCTGAACTAGGCAGCGCCTGTATCTCGAGGGCCAGGGTTGCGTTAACTGAAGTTTTAAATCAATACATTTGACAGGGACATAAGACAGGAACAGACAAGGGCAGACAGGTTTCTTTCGAGCTTGTTGCTTCTCCCTTGTGTCAATGTTCTACATCTGACTGTGAATACGAACAGTCTGCTCATCACATCTTATGGGAGTGTAATCTTTGGCAGAATGAACGAAATATTATGTTAAACAGTATACTGGTTACATCCGGAGTAGTTTATTACGCGGATCTTATTACTGGAATCAAATGTAACAGCTCGCATTAGGACCCATTAAGTTAATAATAATTGCAAGCCGTGGTGCTTGGCAATCTGAGCTTCTCCCAGTTGTAAACATCCCCTTTTGCCTATTGGTCTAGTTCTGTTCTGTCTCCTGCTTGTTTGGAGGGAAGTGGAAACTATATATTTCGTACTCCTCCGCTAATCTTTTCTGATTAATTTCGTTGCGGGATCCAAGACAGTTATATCGTTTCTCCGGGACTCGTCGAGCTTCATTGCCTCGGCGCTCTTCAGGCGGTCTCCACTGTTGATTCTGGCTTACAGAAGTTGCAGTGGTTGGGAATAGTGTGGCGGGCTTGTCCCATTAAAAAAAAAAGACAGGAACAGAGTACCTAATCTAATTTTTAAACTTTTAATGAATTAAAGTTAAAATTCTTGATAATTTTATTAAATTCAGTGTTGTGCCACACTATGGTACGATCGAATAATCGGATTTATTTTATTGCTCGCTTTGGTAATTAAGGTGGCCCGCAGTCCGGGATTGATCCCGTGATATATTATGCGGGATCAACAGATTAAATTCAGTGATATAGTGATATTATTGCAGTATATTTTGAACTTTGTTTTCGTTTATTTACGGAATGAATTGAAAAAATATAGTGTAACTTTACCAATGTTTTAAACAACTGGGTTTATCTTAGTCTATTCATTCTGTGAAGATGAATGTTGGTTACTCTTTTACACTTAAACGACTGAACGGAATTAGGTAGATGACACCACTAATCAATTGACGTACTTTTTACGAGCTGTCAAAACGCGTTTCCTCCATAGATTTTGTGTGACAATACGTCATGATGATGACGTCAATGTTTTGACATCTCAATTCACTAACTATTTAGTAATTTCAAAGCAACAACAACCCGATTTTTATAACTAGTTATTTAAAAAATGATCGGGTTTTCAGTGCTAAAATAAGCTGTTCTTTTTGTGAAGATGTGTCTTGGAATTATTGTTTAATGGTCTCATCTGCCCAATTACATAATTAAAGATATTTATTTGATTGTAACACACAGGATTGTTTTTATTCTAACTTTGAGTTTCATTGTTGTATTGTTTTCTGTTAATTTGTTGAAATGTGACGATAATTGTATTGACGATATCTACATTGAATCCCTGAAAAGACGGGGCAGGTCGCTAGTGATGTTAAAAACCAACTGTTTGGAAAGATAGACCTAGAAAGAAACGGTGAATGCGTTTCTTTTTATATCGCGCTAATTACCTTTTAAAAAGAAGAAAAAGCAAGTATATAATTATGTTTGTAAACGCACCCATAATACAGGATAAATTTCTAAAAAAATAATAATTCAAAATAAATAAGGCAGCTAAGGCATGACCAGTCCCAACTGACGGCGCACGTTCACGAACATGACGTACGGGTCAGCATCATTTAGCTCAACCATTTTAAAGGGGACCAAATTTATTCAGAAAGAGATTCAACAGATAGACATATAGATTATAGATGTACTAGTAGGTACAGTCAGCAAACGAGATAAGTAACCAAGTCCGCCTAATTGGTTCAAAGTTTTTTATTAAAACCGGTAGATATTTTTGAATGAAATTTATTTTTATTAATAGAAAATCAAGAGTTTATTAATTCAATTCAATTTCATATAAAAGCGACCACCGGTTTCAAAGAAATTTTCAACTATATTAGACGATCTGGTTACTTATCTCTTTTGTTGACCGTACCTATGTACAGATAGAATAAAACCAAAGTTGAATTAGTGATCCTTTGATAAAAACAGACCTTTTCATGACAATCACGGATAAAAAGGCTAAGCTTTTTGTGTAAGGAACCACAGAGCTTATACCAAAATAGGTCGAGTCTAAAAGCTTGGAAGTGAAAAATGATCCATTTTTAGGTAGACGCAGACGTGACCTAATAACCTTATTTCTAACGAATACGGCCCGACGCTGAGTTTTTAGTGCAATTAAAAAGATATTCTGGTCATAATTATTGTTTTAGGTATTTTTACACATATTATATAATCACGCCTGTATTCCCAGAAGGGTTACGCAGAGGTATACTCATTCACACCCACAGTTCGCCAGTTATGTTTAGGTTCATACATTTACTTATTTGTAGCGTGCGGGAATCAAATCAAAGACACGCACAGCAATTGACAATCGCTCAACTACAGCGCCTACCGTTACCGACCGACCGTTACTCTTTGTGTGTATAAATGTTATTTTGAGTTCTTTTTACTTGTGGACAATAATTTAGACCTGGCATGTTACCTCTTCACCTCCTTTGGTTGACTGGTAGAGAATGCCTAAGGCATTAAGTGTTTTTTTACCCGGCTGCGCCGGATATTTATCGCGTGTATGGAGTGGCTTGTAGTGTATATATATGTCGGAGACGGTCAATAGTATGGACACGAAACGAATCGCCCGCTAGTTCCGAGAGATGGCAGCACCGTCGCGATGACGTCGCATCCTCGGCTAACTTCGTGCGATGTCGGAGCCTAGTTGGTGGAAGAGCGCTGGGACGAGAGCGCACTTATCTTTCTGCCGCCGTGAAGATCACTACCTCCAATATAGGAACTGCATCTCGTTTAAATCATTATCCGTTACTTTTTAAATTTGTTTGTGAAGCTAAATAAAACGTGATTAAAGTGTAACCGCTGTTTCTCTTGCTCGATTACCCGTTAATACGCCCGCACGATGGCTGATTATAGTGCCAATTATTACCGACGTTCCGACATATATTATATTTCTATATTATATATTTCTTTGGCTTGCCTTAACGGCTCGATGGATTGGGTATATATATATTTTTTAAAACGTTGCCCCACACTAGGAATATCTCCTGTATCGTGGGTGCGTATACAAACATAGAAACCCACATAAACAAACAGACAGACCCAAAACAACTATCTGTAGTTCATACAAATGTTTGTTCCGAGCGGGAATCGAACCCGCGTCACGCAGCGCAGCAGCCGATCGCTAAGCCGTCAAAATTATAAAAATTAAAATGGCCGATTTTTGACGCCACATTATATAAAAAATCTTATCTCATTAAGTCCGCCTCTGTACTTTTTGTTGCATAAAATTTAAATAAATAAATACGTGTTTGACTTAATTTTTTTGTCCTCCGAACCTAGTCAATCTAATTACACGACGTCATACAAAATCCAAGTTGTTTTATTTAAATTATCTGTCGACTTCAATATCTATTTGTATTACCATAATAATATCTACATGAAATGGGAGTGATTCAGCCGACATAACTTCTGCTGCATGTTAATACAGGCATCTTAACTTGACGTCACTTACCGGATCCCGGGGGCTCACTTGTGTAATTGCTTTGAGTTAACGTCAGCAAACTGGCTTACGCCTACTTCAGCCCGGGATTATAGCTGGATTTTATAATGTGCGGGGTACATTTATTTCATTTGTATACCTACCTATTTGAATGCTGGATCAGTTAGTGAAATAAAATAGCATTTAAACGATTATGATCAATTTGATCTAGCGTCTAATGGTTGATTTATGAACATCTGATAATTGTTGTTTTATGAACTAACTTGTTCCCGCGACTTCGTCCGCGTGGTTTTCTTCATCCGCGTCAAGGTACATATCTTGTTAGTGCTCCGCTCCCTTATGTCATAGCGTGAAGTTTCTCCTACTATTCCTTATAAATGTTGCTATTATACATGTAGTTCCAGAGATTAGCGCATTTAAACTAACAAACAAACAACAAATTTCTTTAGCTTTATTATATTAGTACAGAAGATGTACATAGTATTACAAATTAAGAATTCACGGCTGAATGATGTTCAAAAATACCATAACACACAGTTAAAAATAATCTGATAATTTTCGAAAAGTTCCCTCTAAAAGGATCAAATAGATCAAAGTCTACCAGAGCCCTCTTAAAACGAATACCCTGTTAAACTACTCGTAGAACCCATTACTTTTATACGTGTTTTGGATAATTTAACCGCATTTCAATATCTCATTATAATCAGAAATAAATCGAGGAGTATTTAATATTGATAATCTTTTGATCTTGAATATTAAAGGCTTTTATCATTACGATACAAACCCCAAAATCGAGCGACTTATTAATACAACCTTTAATATTTTATGTTAGTTGAACTTGTACCACTTTGCCTCAATTAGGAATCGATAGCTACCTCTTAGATGTATTTACATAAAGCTGGGCGTCCATCATGTTTGTGCACGAATTGTAATTCGTGTATCGGCTCTCTTTTATGTATGGAGTTTCTTGTTCAGCTTCTTGCCCAGTCTTCTCCATACGAAATTAACTTTTGGAAGGTGCTAGTAACTGCCTCGTTGGCCTAGTGGTCCTTAGCACGACTGCTACGCTAGAGGTCTTGGGTTGGATTCCCAGGTCGAGCAAAAAGTGTTATTGGGTTTGTCTATGAAATTCTCAGTAGCAGCTCGGAGTTAGGATTTGTACCCGGTTAATGGCAATAGGCTCGCCCCTTATTACACGGGACCTAAACAAACCGGCGAACTGTAGGTGTACATTGGTACACCTCTGCCTAACCCTTAGGGGAACACAGGCGTGATGGTGATGGTTTAATTGTTTATCTATTCTGTTGTTTACACAAACATGGAAAAGATGCGCGGAGTGCAGTTGGAGCGCAAATATGGTGGACACTTTTTTTTGGGGGTGGGTAATCATCAAATAACTTCTCCCGCCCTTAGTGTCAGACTTTTACTGACTAAAACCCACCCATGTTTCTTCTTGTGCCCTTTGCGTTCCGGGGGCGCGGTATCTCTTACGAACAACCCACAGCCCCGGCAGGCATCGGCCCTCAGTGGCCCCTTCCTTTTGCTGACATCTCATTGAAAACACGAACGCGCCGTCGACACGGCCTGTCGTTATGCAACGTAAGGACGGTGAGCTACCCATTGCTCACCATCCACAGGCCCGTATCTACGGTGGCCGGGAGTCGTCTCGTGATGGTGGACACTTAGCCTTAGATTTACGTAAAAGCCGCGCTGCGGTGAAGATAAATTTGTTAACATACCTTTATCGATCACTGGTAGAGGCTCCCGCGTTGTATACCAGATTTATTAGACGCGGTGCATATTAAATTTCATGCATAATGTAATTTTTCCTCGCTGTTCTGCTAATATGGGAATATTGGTGGTATTAATTGGTTCCTGAGATAAAGAGCTTGATAATAACAGCAAGATTTTTAAATAGGATTTGTTTGTTTTAAATTAACTTTAGTAATGATATCAACCTATTATTTTCCCAATGCTGGCCTTTCTCAAACAGAGAAAGCACGCTTGCTGAAGGTGGTTAACGTTATAAGTTCAAGTTTTGCTTACGATTCTTACATACATACCATGACGCCTGTATTCCCCGAAGGGTTAGGCAGAAGTGTACACCCATAGTTCACCGGTATGTTTTTAAATCCCATGTAATAGAGGGCGAGCCTATTGCCGTTTATCGAGCACAAATCCTAACTCCGAGTTGCTACTGAGAATTTCATAGAAAAACCCAATAATACTTTGTTCGACCTGGGAATCGAACCCAAAACCTCTAGCGTAGCAGTCGCACTAGGCTAACGAGGCTGTTCCGACTGTTGCATTAATAACGATTGTTTTCTTTCACTAATGTTAGTGAAGTTTAAGATAAACATCAATGTACTTGTTGGTAAGAATGTTAGTAAGTAAGAAAGTTACCATTGGTACTTGTCCAGTGTTGAACCAACCACTCCATGCATGAGGGGCCGCGTCTTTTAAGACGCTGTTATTATCAAGCTCTTTATCTCAGGAACCAATTAATACCACCAATATTCCCATATTAGCAGAACAGCGAGGAAAAATTACATTATGCATGAAATTTAATATGCACTGTTATTAGTTACTTTTCATAAAGCATCGGTATTTGAATTTCAACAATGTTTGATTTCGAAGAAGACGCTAAGAAAATTAAAAAAAAAAAAACACAAAATTAAACATTTTAAGTAACCCCCGACAAAAGAAGTCCCTACCGCAGCTTACAAAAAAAGCTGTTAACTTTGAAACTAAATTGATTTTCATCAAACATATCTAAGAATCCTCCCGACTAATTCACCTTTCAAACAAAAAAAAACAAAATCAAAATCGGTTCATGCGGTTGGGAGCTACGATGCCACAGACAGACGGACACACACACACAGACACGACATACTTATAACATTCCGTCCGTTTTTGCGCCGGGGGTTAGAAATGGCGTCAACGACCTTAAGTTGTACTTCCACGATGATAACATTGAACTATCATATTTCATCGACCAGGGACACATTGTACGAGTATCTGCGACTACCGCAATAGCAACAATTTCAATAAATCATAGGTAGGTATCCAGCGTCCGTATAGAATACAAAATAACAAGATTTATTATGATTTATTGCACTCCATGCTATCCGGTACATTGTTGATATATATCAAGTGGTCGGTACTTTAAAAATAGTTGCAATACGTATGGAAACCGTTGCTAAAATGTTTTGTATTATTTTAAAACTAGATTCTGCCCGCGTCTTCGCCCGCGTCAAATTTCATATATAACTCCACGAGAATTGAACATTTTTCGGGGGATGAAAAGTAGCCTAAATGCTATTCTAGACTATCTATCTCTATCATGAATTTCATCCAGATCAGTTCACCAGTTCGGGCGTTACTGAGTAACAAACATCCATTTATGAAAGCTTTCGCATTTATAATATTAGTAGGATTCCGTCAAGCTCCTGCCTGCGACTGTGCCGTGTCATGTGGTTTGTTTTACTTACGTCTTTGGTTAGTGCTCGTCTTCCGTGTTTTATAGCATGACAATTATAGCCTATACTCCTATACTTTTCGTAAAAAATCTGGCTATTTGTATACAAAAATTAAAAATTTTAAGTAACCACCGACAGAAAAATAAAAATCCCTACCGCAGCTAACAAAAGAGCTGATAAATTTCAAACCGCTAAACTGATTTCCATCAGACATAGCTAAGAACACTCCCAACTAATTCACTTTTCAAACCAAAAAACAAAATCAAAATCGGTTCATGCGTTCGTGAGCTACGATGCCACAGACAGACACACACACTCATACCTACACACACACACAGACAAGTCAAACTTATATCACCCCGTCGTTTTTGCGTCGGGGGTTAAAAAAGATTTTTTTACTATCCAGCTGGTAATTCCAGAAATTAGGGCGTTTAAATATACAAACAAACAAACAAAAGCTCTTTAGCTTTATCATATTAGTAAAGATAATACATGAATTTAAATTGGTCAACATTTTTCTAACAGCACACATTTATGTAATTATTTTCAAAGGACCACTTGTAATTGACAGTCAAAATCAGGCTCGCAATAATACGACAATTTAAACTTGTAATATATATTCGAATACCAGAAAACTCAAAACACGTTTTACAAACACAAGGTTTTTCGACAAAAAACCCGGATGAAAATTTCAGAAATAAAGTACGTTTGAGTTAGTACAACTAACTTTTGAATGTGGAACTTTTGAGGCAACCATTTTGTTTGTTCAACAATAAATTTGGGACGGTTTGTTTTGTTTGTTTACAAAAATTCTGTGTGTATTGAAATACAGGTTTTATACTCAACGTTTTATGGTTTTATGTAGGCCAAGTAAGTGACTGGTTTTTTGATTTAACTTGTGGTATTATAGTAAATATAAAAATAACCGAGACTAAGAAACTGAGTCTCGGTTATTTTTAAATACCACACACACGCCATTACGCCTGTTTTCCTCTAAGGGTTAGGCAGAGGTGTACCAATGTACACCCACAGTTCGCCGCTAAGTTAAGGTCCCATGTAATAGGGGGCGAGCCTATTGCCATTAACCGGGCACAAATCCTAACTCCGAGAATATCATAAAAAAACCCAATAACTTTGCTCGGCCTGGGAATCGACCCCAAGACCTCTAGCGTAGCAGTCGCGCTTACCACAACAAGGCTTACGAGGCAGTTAAAAATAAAGACAAACAAATTTTCACATTTGTAATATTAGTAAGACTTATCGCTAGGGACAAACTAGGAGCCTTTGACGGCTTCACTGCAACGAGGTTTCATAAACACAAAGTCGAACATAACGCTCGTATCTACAAACTCCGTGTATCATTTCCATCATAATCCGTTGCAGGCTACATCCAACATAAACTGCTATCACAACACAAGATAATCCTTGTAGTCGGGGAGCTAGTGTGCGGAATAATAAAATGATTTACATCCGTGTGTAAAGTCAACGTCAAATTATTTTAAAGTTGCTTTTGAATGTCAATTTTAAGTTTTTGTTTTTGAATATAAAATGTCATGTGTACAAGTAGTATTTACACACATAAACATACCATCATACCATCATCACGCCTGTATTCCCCAAAGGGTTACGCAGAGGTGTGCCAACGTACACCCACAGTTCACCGGTATGTTTAGGCCCCATGTAATAGGGGGCGAGCCTATTTCCATTAACCGGGCACAAATCCTAACTCCAAGCTGCTAGTGAGAATTCCATAGAAAAACCCAATAACTTTTTGGTCGACCTGGGAATCAAATCCAAAACCTCTAGCGTAGCAGTCGCTTAGGATCACTAGGCTATGGAGAAGAATGAGCAGGAAATGCCATTATATATTTTTATTTATTTATGTTTTTCGATGTTTTGTACCATACAGAATTACACGGGAATACGATGTACCTTTCATAAAAAATGCTATTTTATTATATTTTAGAATTATGCTTATTTTAAGTCCAGCTTTGTTCCCCATGTTTTCATTCATCCATGTTAGTTTATACTTATTATTTAAAATACAAAAGTAACTTAGTCTGTTTATCTGTTACGCTTCACGACTAAACCACTGAACTGATTTTGATGAAATTTGATACGGGGTTACTTTGAACCCGAAGACAGGACATAGGCTACTTTTTTATTGCGAAACCATCTGCGCCTGCGATAACCGACATTTACCTGCGGACGAAGTCGTGGGGAAAACCTATGTAGTTTAATTATAAATAAAACATTTATATGTAGAATTTACGAACATCGCTAGCTCCCCAACTATCACTGCACCGACAATTTGCAGATAACCCGACCAAGTTTAGAAGTCCATGAAACTAAGAGTGTCTCGTTGTATAAGATAACGTTTTATTAGGCCGGGTTATAATGTTCTCTCGGAATACTGATGAAGATAATAAGGATTAATCTTTTTGTTTTGTTGTGTGTTGAATTAAGATGTGCATTAAGAAAAACAACTTGGATTTATAAAACTTAACAACAAAATAGCGTAGCGTTTTCTTAGAAAATAAATAAGAAAGATAGTAAATAGATAAAGTAGCCGCCACGAGTCGTGAGCACACATGTCTAAGATTTTGATTAGTTCGTCTGTCAGACCGATCGCGTGCAGCGTCGGCGCCCCAAAACATCACAAAAACTCAAATATAAACTTGAAATTTGTGCTCACGACTCGTGGCGGCTACACTATAATAGAAAATGAGCCATGGCAGTTAAGTTACTAAATGCAAGATTTAATTCTACATAATTCGACTTCTCAATCACCGTTGATGAACGCAAAACATGTTTCCCTAACCGAGACTCGCTCGTGATTGGAAAGATCCGGTGTATCTCAGTAAAACCAGCTATAAAACGGCTCCCTAATGAAATTGCTCAGGACATCTCTCACTTGAGCAATTTGTGTCGATATTGCCCTTGTTGGGGGACCTCTAATAGTAGTAGTTTCGGCTTGTTTGTTACCGTTTCTTTACTTATAGGACAGGTTTTTCGAGTGACATTTAGTGGTACTGAGTTAGTTAATTCAAAATATATTTCAGTGAAAAAATAAATTAATTTATAAATATTTAGAAAATATTTAGAATATTTAGAAAAATAAAGAAAATATTTAGAATATTTAGAAAAATGTGATTGGATTTTGTACTAACGAGAAAGTAAATTTGTTTCAAATAATATAATATTTTTATCTAGAAAAATAAATTTCTATAAAACATAACATAACATTCCATCACGCCTGTATTCCCCAGAGGGTTAGGCAGAGGTGTGCCAATGTACACCCATAATTCGCCGGTATGTTTTAAGTCCCATGTAATAGGGACCATGTAGGGTGTAACTGCCTCGTTGGCCTAGTAGTCCTAAACACGAATGCTACGTTAGAGGTCTTGGGTTCAATTCCCAGGTCGAGCAAAGAGTGTTATTGGGTTTTTCTATTAAACTTTCAGTAGCAGCTCGGAGTTAGGATTTGTGCCCGGTTAATGGCAATAAGTTCGCCCCCTATTACATGGGATTTAAATGACTATATAATTTGTAATTTACATTTTATTTAAAATTAAAAGTTGTTTTCGCAGCATCCCCTTAAAAACATGTTCTCGTTAATTAAAGGAAAGTCGAAACTTGAGAACATTGTTATGGAAAGTATCAAACACTCTTACAGGTACCGTCAAAGCACATCACATAATTAGTATCTAAGAAACGAAACTCCGTGATGGCTACGACGTAGCTGATAAGCTCTACGCCGTAGCAAGTCATAAAGTGTTAGGTTATTGATTGACTTTAATTATTTTTTTATTACGATGCTAATGTGACTAACCATTGTACAAACTAACTGTTAAGTACTGGTGTTAAGCGGGCCGGATTTTTCGGTTTTCCATTCTAAATGCAACCTTTTCAAAATGCCGAACCGAATGCGCCGAAACGCTTATGTACGCAACGACCTAAATATTTTGAATTGATGTGGTTTTAATAAGTTAAGGATTTTTACCGCAGAACTCCATAGACTAATAATTTATCATACTAATATTATACAAAGGTAAAGTTTGTTTCATCATCATCTGCTTAGCCTTTTTCCAACTAAGTTGGGTCGGCTTCCAGTCTAACCGGATGCAGCTGAATATCAGTGTTTTACATGGAACGACTGCCTATCTGACCTCCACAACCCAGTTACTGGGCAACACGATACCTTTTGGTAAGACTGGTTGTCAGACGTTCTGGCTTCTGACTATCCGTAACGACTGTCAAAGATCTACGAATGACAGCCGGGACCAACTGCTTTACGTGCTTCCCGAGGCACGGGGGTGTCACACCACCAACTTCCAAACTCCGGGCTGCTACTGAGAAATTTGTAATGGGAAAACCCAATAACACATTTTGCCCAGCCTGGGAATCGAATCCAGGACCCCGTGCTTGTCAGTCGCGGTTGCGACCACGAGACCAACGGAGCAGTCAAACAACAAACGTAAACTTTGTTTGTTAGAAGTAATCAATCTTTTACTAATGGAAAGCAATAGTGTACTATTGCCCAGTGCCATGAAATATGGTTTTTAAATAACATACATACCATCAAGCCTGTATTTCCCGAAGGGTTAGGCAGAGATGTAACAATGCACACCCACAGTTCGCCGGTATGTTTAGGTCCTATGTAATAGGCGGTGAGCCTATTGCCATTAACCGGGCACAAATCCTAACTCTGAGCTGCTACTGAGAATTTCATAGAAAAAACCCATAACAATTTTTGTTCGACCTGGGAATCGAACCCAACAGCTCTAGCGTAGCAGTCGCGCTTAGGACCACTAGGCCACCGAGGCAGTCAAAGTGGTTTTTAAATATTTATTTTTTATTTCAGGGAAAACCAACAGTGTAGCATATTTTGCAGTTCACTATATTTTCCATTGGAAGAAGTTCCGAGCAAAATATAGTATTAAACATACAAATAGATCTCGTATCTGGAATTATTTATATCTTTTTCAGGAAACGTCTCTCAACGCCGTATGGAGAGTAAATAAGATGAAGGGTGTCATTTTCCTGCTAAGTGCTTGTATAGTTGGTGTTGACAAAGAAAAATGTTTTACTTAATACTTTCCTTTTCTGTGAATTTTCTGTTTGTGTAAGTTTTGTAGCGAAATGGTTTTCTTGGAACGTTAATATTAAAAATGTTTTACTTTGAGCTTCTTGTTATTATGTAGGTTTGTGTGCTCAATTGCACATTAATATTAAAGTTGTTTAGTGGAACTACCTCCATAGCCTAGTGGTCCTAAGCGCGACTGCTACGCTAGAGGTCTTGGGTCCGATTCCCAGGTCGAGCAGAAAGTGTTATTGGGTTTTTCTATGAAAGTCTCAGTAGCAATTTGGAGTTTAGATTTGTGTCCGGTTAATGGCAATATCCTCGTCCGGCAAACTGTGGGTGTACTGTAGTACATTCGTACACCTCTGTCTGACCCTTCGGGGATTACAGGCGTGATAGTATGTGTGTTGTTTGGTGAATTAATCGGATCCATTTTATACAGTTTTTAGTGTTTCGTATCCAAATGGTCCAAACGGTGCCTATTGCTCGCCCATTTCGTAACGAAGAAAAATAAACAAAACAAATTAATTAAACAAATGAAGAAGAAGAGGAGAAGTAAGAATGAAAAACTTTTCGAAATATTCCTCTAAAATGAGATTAGACCAAGAATGGTCCCAAATAATAATAGTAAAAAAAAACTCATCATCGCACTCCAAGTAACTTTTGAGTTATGAAATACGGTTACAATAAATCAAAGATACCGCCGCCCGCTCTCAGTCAAATTTAAAATACATTGAAGGAGGTATTCCTGCAATATTTTGAAGAATATTTTTACTAAAATACGTTTTTCACTTTAGAGAAAATTAGGATTTTAGTTTTTTTGATGAACACACCACCCGACTAAACTAAATTAACCAAATAAACTAATTTACTTTATATGTAATTAGTCAGCCTTACAAAGGCCGCAAGCAACAGCTAAATTATTTATTTACACGCGGTCAAGTGAGGTAAATTGTGCCAAGACCAACTAACCGACAATATCTCAATAGTTTGATTAATTACGTCAAGCTAATTATATATGATAAATGAGTTTCATTACTATTCAGTTCAATGTACAACTAATGTTTACAATAGATTTAAATTAATCAGCGTTAAATATTCAAAATTGTTACAACAACAACAACAACATACCATCACCTCTGCCTAACCCTTCGGGGAATACAGTCCCCGAAGGGTTAGGCAGAGGTGTACCAACGTACACCCATAGTTCGCCGGTATGTTTTAGGTCCCATGTAACAGGGGGCGAGCCTATTGCCATTAACCGGGCACAAATCCCAACTCCGATCTGCTACTGAAAATTTACAAAAAAACCCAATAACACTTTTTGCTCGACCTGGGAATCGAACCCAAGACCTAAAAAATATAACAATTACAGATAAAAAAGGTTAGGTATAGGACTATAGGTACTTATGCAAACAGTGATTTGTATTTAATTCTTATGGGATAGTGGCGTAATCATTCATCTTTCTCGTACACAAAGAATCAATGTTTGGATGGTAAAACGGAATTAGCTTTTTGGTACACATTCAATATTCATACATACTTTTACTTTTATCTATACTAATATTTTAAAGCTGAAGAGTTTGTTTGTTTGGTTGAACGCGCTAATCCCAGGAACTACTAATTGGTATTGACGCTACGACACACGGGAGAGGACCAGTTTCCAAAGACCTCACTTAATGCGAATGGAAAAAACCTTGTATATACCAAAATAGTAATATTATAAATGCCTATAACTGCCTCGTGAGCCTAGTGGTCCCAAGCGCGACTGCTACGCTAGAGGTCAGGTCGAGCAAAGTGTTGTTGGGTTTTTCTATGAAATTCTAAGTAGCAGCTCGAAGTTAGGATTTGTGCCCGGTTAATGGCAATAGGCTCGCCCCTTATTACATGGGACCTAAACATACCGGCGAACTGTGAGTGTACATTGTTACACCTCTGCCTAACCCTTCGGGGAATACAGGCATGATGTTATGTATGTATAAATGCCAAAGTAACTCTGTCTGTCTGTTTGTTACACTTTCACGACTAAACCATTTAACCGATTCTGATGAAATTTGGTCCCGGATAAGTTTCTAATCCGAGGAAAGGATACTAGGGTACTTTTTTTACGCAATTTCGTCTGCGTCCGAAATAACCAACATTTACGTGGACAAAGTCGCGGGCAAGAGCTAGTTTATAACTCATTTCGTTTTTGTATTAACTACTGTGAAATAATTTGAGACATTTCTTAATTATGATTTTTTTTAGGTTTATTTCCAAAGATTACACAGACCAAGTCGCGGGCAGAAACTAGTAAATAAATAAATGTATCTATCCATTGTTTAGCACTTTAGCCGGCTAACCAAACTAAACAATACTGCCTTGCCAACTTTCGCGGACATTTACGGACTCATTGGCCATACTTCAAGTCCATTTCTTATTTATCCGTGCGCAACGTAATAAGCTGACAATATCAAAAGGCCACTTTTTCTGGTAATAAATCTTATGTTAGGCCGCTTTTGTTTCTGTTTCGATCTACGTCAAGATGGCGGGTGCTTAGTGTGTCGTGTTGTACGATGTATGCCTTTAATGGTTTGCCTCAAAAAGAGAATTTAGTGTAACATTCTTTTTTGGGTTTAACAATTCTTTCTTGCCGGTTAAAAAAGCTTTTTTTGGGAGCCGGAGATAGCTCTAGAGAAACAACAAGAACGACAAATTTTAAGAGAGGTATATAGGTACATACCTATCTTGCAGAGATGCATCCGAACCTCGGGTGATAGTGTAAGGTTAAAGTTGAATCATTTATTTCAATAAAGGCATTAAAAGGCACGTTGAGCGTCATATGCCTCTGCATATGACGCTCAAACGTGCCTTTTAATGCCTTTAAGAGATGTATGAGTAAAAGAATTAAATCTGATTGCTCTTTCCAAAAGGTAGTTTTGTATTGAGAATTATTGGTAAGAAACTCCATACTTACTCTATTAAAATCAATGTTTTATAATATTTGCATGTAGGACTACCCATGAATGCGATGTAACCATGTTGTCTTTTTTTTATCGGATGGGAAATCATTAAATACGGGAGGAAGTGTCAGACTTTTACTGACTAAAACCCATCCATGTTCCTTCTTGTGCCCTTTGCGTTCCGAGGGCGCGGTATCTCTTTCGAACAGGTATCGGCCCCGACTGGGCCCTCCGATTTGCTGACATCTCTTTGAGGCGCGCGTGGAACACAAACGCGACGTCGACACGGCCTGTGGTTGTGCAACGTACGGATGGTACCTCGACCGTCCCGCTGCCTCCTTCTCTAGCAGTGATGTTCCCTTGCATAAAAACTTCTATCATTGGGTTGACTCCAGACGATAGCCAGAGAAATATAGTCAGGGAAAAGTGGAGTTAGTACTAAACTTAAATAGTACATCACGCCTGTATTCCCCAGATGGTTAGGCAGAGGTGTACCAATGTACACCCACAGTTCGCCGGTATGTTTTTAGGTCTAATGTAATAGGGGCGACCCTATTGCCATAAACCGGGCACAAATCCTAACTCCGAGCTGCTACTGAGAAATTCATAGAAAAACCCAATAACACTTTCTGCTCGACCTGGGAATCGAACCCAAGACCTCTAGAGTATTAGGCCAACGAGGCAGTTAAATAACTAGCTAACTAAGTAACTTAAACAGTGTCAAAATAAAAAGAGATCGTTAAATAAAAATTTAGAAAAAATACATATTTATAAGCATTTCATTGAGACCTAGTTATTTAAAATCTCTGGTCCCAGAGCTAATTACTTCTATGTCTGTTCTATGTTTATTTAATGACCGATATTGACAAACGAAACAAAGGTAGGCCGGCACACTAAAATATTATCACAAATAAAAAAAATCCCTAATAAAAACAACAAACAAAGTGATAGAAGTCATCTGCGTTAGCGATACATAACTTTGTTCACAAGAAGGTTAATAAAAAACTAAGTTATGTCAATAAACACAATAAAATAATAATCTAATGACGTAAACAGTACAATAAAACGCATTAAGTCACTCATAATGTCTGTTGGCTTTGGTACAGATACTGAAGATTACTTTATAGACAGCGCGCTTCTTAGAAAAGGTAATTGAGTCTTATTTTGGTCAATAAGTATTTAAAAGAGATGTATCTCTTTAAAACATTTTGTAGGTTACTTAAAACATAACATATCACCACGCCTATATAACCCGAAGGGTTAGGCAGAGGTGTACCAATGTACACCCAGAGTTCGCCAGTATGTTTAGGTCCCATGTAATAGGGGGCGAGCCTACTGCCGTTAATCGGGCAAAAATCCTAACTCCGAGCTGCTACTAAGAATTTCATAGAAAAACTCGTGGATCATACAAACGACAGTTTACTACTTTAAAAGTAGTCTCATTACATGTAATTAGGTATTACTGTTACTCAATTTTATATATGTATTCTTTATTGATAAAGACGTAATTAAGGCTATATTCCTAAGTCTACAAAAACGGAATCGCGGGTATAAGCTAATAAAATAATATACCTTAATGACAACTCATAAAACTACTGCATCACCTGTACATTGTGCAATACTGGAACTAAAACATAATAATTCACAGCAAGTATCAAGATCGCTTGCGCCACAAACAACATTAGTCTCAGTGTTAGAAGAGACACCTCTAGTGCCAAACCGACACTGAGTTCTTGCACTAAAAGAACACACATTTTCTCTTCGGTTGAATTTCTAGAGAGTAATTTATTTCACCTACTTAGTGAAAGATAAAGGATTTTGGTAATGTAAGGAGTTTAGCAAGATAATTCTGGTATTTGGTATATTTTTTACATAACATGAACTGTATATACTTTTAAAACTACCTCGTTAGCCTAGTGATCCTAAGCGCGAGGTCTTGGGTTCGATTCCAAGGTCGAGCAAAAAGTGCTATTGGGTTTTTCTATAAAATTTTCAGTAGAAGCTCGGAGTTAGGATTTGTGCCCGGTTAATGGCAATAGGCTCGCCCCCTATTACATGGGACCTAAACATACCGGCGAACTGTGGGTTTACATTGTTACACCTCTGCCTAATCCTTCGGGGAATACCGGCGTGATGGTATGTTTATGTTATGTACTAATATTATAAAGAGCTAAAGATTGTGTGGTTGTGGGAGGGTCATCTCTGGATCTACTAAACCGATTTTGAAAACTCTTTTACCCATAGAAAGCCACGTTATTTGTCAGTGTCGTATGCTATATAACATCACGCTACGACCCACGGGAGCGGGGCAGTAACCCAAGACGTTACTTAACACGGTTGACAATATCCATGCGG
The DNA here is from genome assembly GCA_947462355.1 of Caradrina kadenii. Classification (NCBI taxonomy): domain Eukaryota; kingdom Metazoa; phylum Arthropoda; class Insecta; order Lepidoptera; family Noctuidae; genus Caradrina; species Caradrina kadenii. The sequence goes on from OX381691.1 coordinate 8,523,313, forward strand.
ACCTAGTCGCCGGCAGAAACTAGTCACTCCATCAAAACGCATTTTAGTAGGTTACTCAGTGATTAGCATTGTTACCCAATTTGGCAATGCTGCCAATTCGGAATTGGGCCATCTGACGAAATTATCAAATATCCGAACTGTTTATGGTGCATGTACGGCATATATACGGTAGTCAAGGCTTAAAATATTATGAAAATGATGTTTAACTGTGCAAAATTTCATTGGTACCTACTTTTTTTTTATGCTCTTTTACTTAAAGTGTGATATTAAATTCCTAGACGCTTTTTGCTCGCGGTTTTCCCTATTTGAAGTCTTACGAATCTCAAATCTTCGTAATCTATACCAACATTATAAAGCTGAAGAGTTTGTTTGTTCATTTGAACGCGCTAATCTCAAGAACTACTGGTTTGAAATGAAAAAATATTTTTGTGTTGGATAATTCATTTATCGAGGAACGCTATAGGCTTAAAATAGCACGCTACGACACACGGAAGAGGAACAGTAACCAAAGACGTAACTTAACTCGGGTGAATTCTCGCTCGGGAGCGAGAGGGAATGGGATGCAGTCGCCTCCTTCTGCGAGGCAGTAATGCTTGAGAAGGAGGCGGCGGGACGGTTGAGACAGCGGTTCTCCCGTCCCAGCCGCCGCGGTAGACGCTCCGGACGTCGGGAGCCGCGAGACGACTCCCGGCCACCGTAGATACTGGCCTGTGGACGGTGAGCAATGGGTAGCTCACCGTCCTTACGTTGCATAACGACAGGCCGTGTCGACGGCGCGTTCGTGTTCCACGCGCGCCTCAAAGAGATGTCAGCAAAAGGAAGGGGCCACTGAGGGCCGATGCCTGCCGGGGCTGCGGGTTGTTCGCAAGAGATACCGCGCCCCCGGAACGCAAAGGGCACAAGAAGGAACATGGGTGGGTTTTAGTCAGTAAAAGTCTGACACTCCCTCCCGCCCCGCCCAGGGCGGGAGAAGTTATTTGATGATTTCCCACCCACCAAAAAAAAAAAACTCGGGGGAATTAAGCCACGCGAACAAAGTCGTGGGCGTGTCTTTAGTGTACAATGAAATAACAAAACTGAAACTTCTGCATTGACTTTCTAGTAACCTAATAAATTAGGTTCATAGTACAGTGTTGATCAAAATGTACAGCTGTTAGTACCACTTACATTCCTGAACAACCAACTATGTGTAATGTTTATTCTTGTATTGTTGAAATGTGTTTATTCGATTTTATATTTCTTTTCTACGGAAACATGTTGCGGTGTTTGCTTTGATATGTTTCTCTTGTTCCGTTTCTCGTAAATTTTTATCCGTTTGTTTTATGTGTATTTGTAGATTTTTTGATACTTTTAATTATATACTGGGAGTGATTATTAGCTTCGCGTTGAAGGGTTAATTTTTTACGTCTGTTATTGTCGTTGGTTTATTTGATCTACTTTATGGAAAATGTTTGTATGAAATAACCCACGACATACTATCACGCTTGTTTTCCCCGGAAGGTTATTTTTTATTTGGAACAAGCCCGCCACACTATTCCCAACCAGTGTAACTGCTGTAAGTTAGAATCAACAGTAGAGACCGCAAGAAGAGCGCCGAGGTAATGAAGCTTGACGAGGCCCGGAGAAACGATATAACTGTCTTGGATCCCGCAACGAAATTAATCAGAAAAGATTAGTGGAGGAGTAGGAAAAAATGTAATTTCCCTTCAAACAAGCAGGAGACAGAACAGAACTAGGCCAAGATTGCCAAGCACCACGGATTGCAATTATTATTAACCTAAAGGGTCCTAATGTAAGCTGTTACATTTGATTCCAGTAATAGGTATGGCAAAAACGCTTGAACGCACGGAAATTAGTTCTAGTTTCTACTAGGTCCGCGTAATAAACTACTTCGGATGAAACCTGTATACTGTCTAACATAATATTTCTTTCATTCTGCCAAAGATTACACTCCCATAAGATGTGATGAGCAGATTGTCCTGTTCACAGTCAGATGTAGAACATTGACACAAGAGAGAAGCAACTAGCTAGAAATAAAACAATTTACTCTTAAAGTTGCCGTGACCTGTGAGAAATTGGACAACATTAATACGTCCATAAATCGAACACATCAGTTTCACACGGCACTCTCTCGGTATTTTTAATTATTTTCCACCGATAACTTACGAGACCTGCCAACCGAGGTGCATTACGTCTATAAATTAAAAAGTTAAGTGGCCTATAAAGACGACGCAAAGGAAATGGCCGTTAAATCATTTTACTGCCAAAGTTACCCCATTACTTACAAGAAGGTGAGACCAAAAAATGTTTACTTAACCTTAAATAGAAAGTATTTTTATTGAGTGACCAGTTTATTTTGGACTTTATGGGCAAACAAGAGATGTCTTTTTTAAATGGGTTGTGTCTAGGAGACTAAGAGCGGAAGGATGAGGGAAAAAGACGTCAAATTCAGTAAAGAACATTTTAGTGCTCTTGGCTTTGCATTTAATTGTGGTCTAAGGATAGACATGTATGTGTGTATTCTCCAGACTCTTTCCAGCTACGGCGGCTAATCTTTGTTAGACTAACCAAGTACGAAGGAGATATTATAGTGCACAAGTGTGTGCGCAAACAGTGGTGCACTCTCTTTTTCCTAACTCTCATAATCCGATAGGACGGCAATCCGACACAACCGGGGAGATATCAGGCGCAGGACCAACGGCTTTACGTGCTTTCCTAGGCACGGGGGTGTCACACCACCGACTTCCAAACTCCGGGCTGTTACTGAGAAATGCTTAAAGAAAAAATCCTATAACACTTTTTGCTCGATCTGGGAATCAAACCCAGGACCCCAAGCTCAACAGTCGTGCTCGCCACCACGAGACTAACGGGGCATACATATATGTAAGTATTGAATGCTGACATTATAATTTTCCTAGTCAACCTTTTTTTTCGGAGGAGAAACCTTCAAAAGGCGTATCTTTGGAAATCAGACCAAGGAGTGTGGGATTCTTACCACACTAAAAGCACACGGGCCCCGGTGGACAGCATCAGCACATGGAGAGGGTTCCGTTTCCTCTTAAAAGATCGCACCAGAACCCTCCCTGTGCAATACTTGTTAGGGCACATCCCTGGGAAGACTGTTGGCTCTCCCCTAAGCCTCGCTGTGCACTGTGGCATGTGACCACTATGCTACCTTCGTCTCCAAGGTCACTTTAATGGGCGGACAGTGTCCAAGTCAACCTAATCGATTTAATGGTCTCACGTGATGGCCTAGTGATATTTCAGAATGACGGCAAATACCAGTGTGAGGTTTTCAATTTCGTGGGTTATATTTCAGCAACTCCTTTTTTTTTGTTGAAGATGGGAAATCATCATATGACTTCCCCCACTTCTGAAATTTATCTACAGACTTTTTTTGTCTGAACTAGTCCTTATTGCTCATTCCTTCTTTGCATGAGAAAAAACTTCGATCAGGGTAATAGTAGTATTCTACCGTCCGTCAAGATATACCGGTCACGTCATAACTACACATTGTCACGTTATTGTTGGCATTGAAGAAATTTTACGACGGTGTTGCTGGGAAACTTTATGACCTAGACTGACATTGTTGGTAGGAGTCAATATTGGACCTAATTATTAAAGGAGTAAAGTCTAGTCTAGATATTTATGGTGATTCTAGTATTTATAGTTCAGTTCCGTAGATTGGAAGCGGTAAATATTTATTGGTTTGCTTTGTTTATGATATTCGTCTTTACTATATTAATCCATACTAATATAATGGGAAAGTAGCTCTGTCTGTTTGTCTGTTACGTTTTCATGACTAAATCACTGGACAGATTTTGATGAAATTTGGTACATAATAAGTTTCAACCACATAAAAGACGTAGAATACTAAATCCCTTGAATTTGTCTGCGTCCGCGATAAAAGACATTTACGCGGACAAAATCGCGGGCAAAAGCTAGTTTTCTGTATACACAAGTTTATGAGAGCGGCAACGCCGGGAGGAGACGCTCTAGATAAACCCACCCTGACCTTATTGTAGTGTTGGTGAGGTTCTTCATAAAGTACTGGTGCGCAGTACTCGTAACCGGCGTGCTTGTATGACCAGATGTATGAACGTGGACGAGGAGTATGGAATCGTAGTATGGGATCTTAGAAAGTGGCGTTCTGTGGTTTCTGCCTACCCCCGTGGGAAAAAGGCGTGAGTTTATTTATATATATGTATGAGTGAGCATTGATCTTTTGACAGCAATTTTATTACAGGATGGTAAATGTAGTAAAGTCATCATCATCTACTTAGCCTTTTCCTAACTATGTTGGGGTCGGCTTCCAGTCTAACCGGATGCAGCTGAGTACCAGTGTTTTACATGGAGCGACTGCCTATCTGACCTCCACAACCCATTTACTGGGCAACACGATACTTCTTGGTAAGACTGGTTGTCAGACTTTCTGGCTTCTGACTATCCGTAACGACTGTCAAAGATCTACGAATGACAGCCGGGACCAAAGGCTTTACGTGCTTTCCGAGGTACGGGGGTGTCACACCACCAACTTCCAAACTCCGGGCTGCTACTAAGAAATTCGCAATAGAAAAACCTAATAACACTTTTTGCCCGACCCGGGAATCGAACCCAGGACCCCGTGCTCATCAGTCGCGCTTCCGACCACGAGACCAACGGGGTAAATGTAGTAGAGTATAGTATCGTACAGGATAATAGAGACAAAAAATTAAGGAACCCCCGACAGAAGAAAAAATCACTACCGCAGCTAACAAAAGTGATAACTTTGAAACCGCTGAACCGATTTCCATCAAATAAAGATAAGAACACTCCCGACTAATTAACCTTTCAAACATAAAAACAACATCAAAATCGGTTCATGCGTTCCGGAGCTACGCTGCCACAGACAGACACGCACACACACACGCAGTCACCTCAAACTTATATCACCCCGTCGTTCTTGCGTCGGGGGTTAAAAAGACAAAAGTCAAAGCAATTGGTTCAATTTAACTATTTACAGGCACTTCTGGAATGTCAAGAAGTCGGTTAGTTACTCAAAATGTTCAAGCTCGTTGCTCTGTGAAGAAAAACTGGCAGGAAACAGCACGGACACGGTTTAACTAATAGAAAAGCTTGGATTTGACTGGCATATAGTGTTAAGTATTAATAGTTATAGTTGTAATTAATTAATTAATAATAAATAAATAAATAGTAACTGCCTCGGTAGCCTAGTGGTCCTAAGCGCGACTGTTATACGAGAGGTCTTGAGTGCCATTCTCAGGTCGAGCAGTTATTGGGTTTTTCTATGAAATTCTCAGTAGCAGCTCGGTGTTTGGATTTGTGCCCGGTTTATGGCAATAGGCCCGCCCCCTATTACATGGGACCTAAAACATACCGGCGAAAGGCAATGGTTTGATGGTAAAAAAATAGTTTGGTATTCCTTCAGAGTATAAATAAAAATATGGACCCAAAGTTACCTCAAAACCAAATTAATACAGTTCAGTTTTTAAAAAAAATAATCGAGTTTTTTTAAACGCATACAAAGAAAATACAAAAGCAATTTCATTTCCATATTTCGCAATCGCATTAATTCGTGCTTCAGATTTCCGTTTTCAAATAATAACAATTAATATACAAATGTAAGGAAATAACTTTTACCAATAATTACAGTAATTAAATGTGACTGAAAACCCAGTAATTGTCAGTTGGACAGAAATCAATTTCATCAGTGCAAGTTAATTACTGTTTTAAAATGATTACCGTAACCGATGAGCTTAACGATGTTTACTGGTTTATTGAAAGTGAATTAAATTATGTCATTTATATTTGTTTTACACTGAATTTTGCTCGAGGCTTCATCATCATCTGCTTAGCTTTTTTCCAAATATGTTGGGGTCGACTTCCAGTCTACCCTGATGCAACTGAATACTTAACAGTGTTTTACATGGAGCGACGGCCAATTTTACCTCCATAACCTATTCACTGGGCAACACCATATCTTTTTGGTAAAACTGGTTGTCAGACTTCCTGACTTCTGAATATCCATAACGACTGTCAAATATCCACGAATGATAGCCGGCACCAACGGCTTTCCGAGACTTTTGAGAAGGTAGAAAGTAGCGTATGCCAGTTTTTGAGTCTGTCTTTGTAGAAACAAAAACAAACAACAAAAGCAAAACATTTATTTTAGTGGAACCATTTCATGATAGCCGCCGTCCATCGTTTCAGTGCCCGCCTCTCCTGCACGCTGTTAGCAAAGTCCAAGATAAACTTAGAACGTAGAACATATGAATTGAAAAAGTCACATTGATATTTGTAGAGTATCGAACTCATAAACTCATAAACTTATTTTTTTAAAAGGATAGGATATCATCAAACGCCTTTTCTCACCCTGGACGGAGCGGAAGGGAGTGTCAGACTCTTACTAACTAAAACCCATCGGTGGTTTGCATTCCAGGTCCACGTGACTCTTTCGTTCAAATTTTACAACCCTGGCAGGCACTGGCTCTGGTGGGCCTCGTCTACTATGCTGACATCTCTTTGAGGCGCGCGTGCAACACAACTCGCCGTCGACCCAAACCTGGTTCTGATTGGACCGCGAGCCACCTAACGTAACCCGTCCCCAGGCCCGCGCCTATGGTGGCCGGCAATCACTCTGCGACTCCCGACGCCTGGGGAGTCTTCTTCTGTTGAAAAACACATACCTGCCTCCTTTGTCAAAAAAGAAACAAAGGTACATTGATAGCATTGAATCGCGCCCTTTATATTCCTTAATTTGATCTACCAATCCCTCTTAATATCATTACGGGAATAATAAAGGCAGTCCCTTCCCATTTCGATCACGTAAACCCGAAATTACCTTCCCTACGTACTGAAGGTAGTCATTCTCAGTATTACAACGCAAATGACAGCCCGTGACAACCGATGGTGACATTTCCTAATGATACTTGATGAGTAATGGGGCAGATTCATCAATGACACATAACATACCAACTTAGTTTATCCACTGTTCACGCTAATTTCGAACTTATTTTTTAGTACATAAAGAATGTGGAAATGAAAGTGGTATGTTTGTAGGCGCATAATGACGTCTTCTAAGGCGATTGCGGTGACGTCATTCGGGCGATCAAATTTAAGAGGGCGTAGGATATCTTTTGTTTGTATCAAAGTTTGAGAATTATTGTTTAGGTAGGTTTCTTATCTGAACAAATAATATGAACCGGTCAAGTACGGTCGGATTCGCATACGAAGAGTTCCGTATAAAAACTGGCCTTATTGGGACCCTTTTTGTTTTTCGAGTGTATGTATGTATCTCCATTTCATTGGCACGCCCTACAGCCCAAACAGCATGGTGGATTTTAATATAAGAGGTGTCGTTAGATTTATGTTGACTGTTGGAGTGACATAGTCTATACCAAATTAAAAAAAAGGGCACCGCATTATGAATATTTTTTTTTTTTTTCTTAATTGCTATCGAGTGGGGTATTAAAATAAAGGGTATTTAAGTTTTATTTTATTTTTTTGTTATAGTTGCAATAGAAATATACACTCTGTAAAAATGCTAGCTCACTAGCTATTACGGTTCACGTTTGGTTCAAATTACAGTATTTCACCATCCATCACATAACATACCATTACGCCTATATTCCCCGAAGGGTTAGGCAGAGGCGTAACAATGTACACCCACAGTTCGCCGGTATGTTTAGGTCCCATGTAATAGGGGGCGAGCCTATTGCCATTAACCGGGCACAAATCCAAACTCCGAGCTGCTACTGAGAATTTCATAGAAAAACCCAATAACACTTTTTGCTCGACCTGGGAATCCAACTCAAGACCTCTAGCGTAGCAGTCGCGATTAGGACCACTAGACTACCGAGGCAGTATTTCACTAATTAGAAAAAGCTTATTGTTTATTAGAAAACATTGTAACACTTAAGTAACTTTGAGTACTTTGACTTACATTTTTTTATTGACTTCATAATAAGTCACAAACATAGGCAATTTATAATTTAATTTTGTAGGTACTTTAACTATTAAAATAAAATAGATCCAATCTTCATTTTTTTTTAAAACGACTTGTAATTCGATTGTTTTGTTAAAATTGTTTACTTACGTGAATTAAATTATGTGTAGAATTTTGTACACGCGACTACTACGCTAGAGGTCTTGAGTTCGTTTCCCAGGTCGAGGAAGAAGTGTTATTGGGTTTTTCTATGAAACTCTCAGTAGCAGCTCGGAGTTAGGATTTGTGTCCGGTTAATGGCAATAGGCTCGCCCTCTATTACGTGGTACCTAAACATACCGACGAACTGTGGGTGTACATTGGTACACCTCTGTTTAATCCTGCGGGGAATATAGGCGTGATGTTGTGTGTTTTGTACACTTGGCAAAAGTTGCCAATTAATATTAATATATTTAAGTTTAGATCTTAAAGAATACGAAAATATATCTACCTTTATAAGTTATGTAAAAATATTTAGCTTGTAAATAGCAAATTAAAATATTAAAAGAATTCTTGCCCCTCTTTCGTTTTTTGAGGTGGCCTTAGATTCCTATGCTAATGTCAAGGGGGATAAATTCAAAAAGCCTTCCTTGAGTTATGTAGGTGATCACTCAACGACATTGCACCGTGTACAGTCACCCGGAGGCCTAAGAAACCAATTTCAACTTCAATATCACCTTTTTTCTTAGTGTTGGGAAGTGGTTTCGTAGATCTAGTGTCACTTTTAAACCGTGTTGACTGTACTTTTTACGTAATCTACGTTTTGATGGTTTTAAAACAGCGGTATGGAAATTTTGGGGATCAAGAAGGCTTGGTCGGTGTCTTTTTGTGATGTAGGTAGAATTTACATAATATCATTGACGATTTTTTCTTAATATTTGCGGTGTACTTTTTAAGTTTAGTATTTATTTTAAGCCTGGTTTGTCCCACTGCTGGGCAAAAGCCTCCCTTTCCCATATCCTAACTTCTTCATTTTGAGCTAGAGTAAACGAATCCTGCCCTCATCCATCCGACACCATTTGTGTATCTTTCGTTACAATTTAGTTTATCATTAGAACTAAATATCAGTTTTATTAATACTCGAAGAATTTATTACATGATGTAGGTAACCTACCCACACTTTCAATTCTTATATAAAATATAGAACCCACAGTTCGCTGGTATGTTCTAGGTCCCATGTAATAGGGGACGAGCATTTTGCCATTAACCGGGCACAAATTATAACTCCGAGCTGCTACTGAGAATTTCACAGAAAACCCCAATAAACACTTTTTGCTCGACCTGGGAATCGAACCCAATAAGGGAGCAGTCGCGCTTAAGACCACTAGTTTAACGAGGCAGTTCCCCTAAAAACACACAATGACATGTAAATTCTCAAAACAGAACCCAACAAAGGCTATTCAACTCCTTTCCATTAATTCAGATCTATGGAGGTAAAATAAGCTATTTTAGGGCGCAAAATTTTATTGGCCCATTAAATTTCAATTAGATCGGCAAGCGTATTGTTTTTATAGATCAAACAATATGGGTGGGTGCATTGTAACGTAACAGAAACAATTCCATGGCGAGAATTTTCTTTTTCATTTCTTTTGATCATTTTCTGCGCTCGTTAGCCTAGTGGTTCTAAGCGCGACTGCTACGTTAGAGGTCTTGGGTTCTATTCCCAGATCGAGCAAAAAGTGTCATTGGGATTTTCTATAAAATTGTCAGTAGCAGCTCGGAGTTAGGATTTGTGCCCGGTTAATGGCAATAGGCTCGCCCCCTATTACATGGGACCTAAACATACCGGCGAACTGTGGGTGGTATATTGTTTCACCTCTGCCTAACCTTTCGGGGAATACAGGAGTGATGGTTTCCTCACCACCTTATCCTGTGCCGATGTCAGTGATGTCCATGACAAACTTGGAAAATACATAATTTTTATTACATATTTTTTTGATCATATTTAAACTTATTATTCATTTATTTACAATTACAATTGTTTATATTTCTATAAAATGAGAATATTAAATGTTTACAATCTTACAATTAGGTAAATTATAAAACATTAATAATAACAAAAAAATAATAAATAGTACATAATTTAATTATGAATTTCAAAAGTTACATTTTTACTCACCGTGTATTGAATCACTGGGCCATTACGGCACATCTTTTATCTTTACGTCTCAGAAAGTCTCATTTCAGAATAAAAATATAAATAAAATACATCGTACCAAACCTGTATAACAATTTGTGTTGGGCGACAAGTCGCAATATATCTCGGTAAGCCGTGAGTTACCGCCGTGATGCATACCGCAAGACCTCGTCGTAAGACGCCAGGCGTTCATATTAAAACTGTCTTGTAGCTTTTTTTTTTTGGTGGGTGGGAAATCATCAAATAACTAACCGAGAATCAAATCGAAAAAAAAACAAAAAAATAACTTGAGGGTTGTGCTCACGACTCGTGGCGGCTACTATGCTTGAAATGGATTTTAATTATTTATAAGGAACACAAAACAAAATGCGTACAAAAATATGTAGGAACACAGAGTATTAAAGTTCAGTCTGCAACTACACTGTTATTTTATTTATTTATTTTTTTGTAAAAAACGTTGCCCTACACTAGGAATTTCTCCTGAGTCGTGGGTGCGTTTACAAACATATAAACTCACATACACAAACAGCCAGACCCGGAACAACTATCTGTAGGCCATACAAATATTTGTTCCGTGCGGGAATCGAACCCACGACACGCAGCGCAGCAGCCAATCGCTCAGCCACTATGCCAACTGTGCCGTCAAACAAACAACAACTGTACAAACACCACAACTGTAGTAATGTTTTCATTGTATTGAATAAAAACCAGGTTTGTATAGTCTCATTACAAAAAGCCTCTTCATACAGAGAAGGCAAGTATGTTGATCATCACTTTTGTGATTTCAGAAAAAACTATAGGTACTAATATAGAGAAGAAAGATAAGAGGAAAGTTTTTTATTTTTTGTTTGTATCGCATAGGCTCTGAAACTACTGGACCGATTTAAAAAAAAATACACCAGAAGGTAGCTAAATTATTCCTGAGTAACAAAGGCTATATACCATCATGCTACGACCAACGAGAGCGGAGCAGTAACCAAAGACGTTCGTTAGTATTAAATATAAGTTCTGGTTTCTTCACTATGCCTGAGACGTCCAAGATACACTTAGAACATATATAAATTGAAAACGCCTCATTAATCGTCTTGAGTCGAACACATAACATTCTTCACAACAATATTGAAAGATATTCCGTCTAAAAATAAAATATCTAATTTTCGACTAAAAATGAGATACACCAAATTCTCGACCACTTTCCATTCCGTATACATAGAATAAAAAAATAACCCAACACCAGGCTTGCACACTGTCACTTCCCGAGTCACGGTGTATGTAAATTGGTCATACTGTATGCACATATGTAAACAAAAGCGGGGCTTATACAAACCACTCGCGACCACACGGATATGCATTGGTAATTTATTTTGGCATTGCCATGTTGCTGATACGTTGCTGTTATTGTTATGTGTGTTTCTGTGCTAGCTTGTATCCAACCTCGTAAGTCTAGCAGTCCTAAGCGCGACTGATACGCTAGAAATCTTGGGTTCGACTCCCAGGTCGAGCAATAAGTGTCATTGGGTTTTTCTATGAAATTCTCAGTAGCAGTTCGGAGTAAGGATTTGTGCCCGGTTAATGGTATTAGGCTTGTCCCCTATTACATAGGACCTTAACACACCGGTGAACTGTGGGTGTACATTGTTACACCTCTGCCTCACCCTTCGGAGAATATACTATCCGACCTCCATAACCCAATTACTGGGCAACACGATACCCCATGGTTACACTGGTAGTCAGACTTCCTGGCTTCTGACTATCGCCTTGCCGCGTTGGCCTAGTGGTCCTTAGTGCGACTGCTTCGCTAGAGGTCTTGGGTTCGATTCCCAGGTCGAGCAAAAAGTGTTATTGGGTTTTTCTGTGAAATTCTCAGTAGCAGCTCGGAGTTAGGATTTGAGACCAGTTTTTTTATTTATTTTTTTAGACATTTATTTCAACTACACCATTTACAGGCACTTTTGAATTGTCAAGTAGTTACTCATACAAAAAGTTGAAGCTAGTTGCTCGTTCCAAAACGTAGGTCTCTATGGAGAAGAACTAATAAATGGTTAATGGCAATAGGCCCACCCCCTATTACATGGGACCTTAAACATACCGGCGAACTGTGGGTGTACATTGGTACACCTGTGCTTAACCCGTCGGAGAATACAGGCGTGATCGTATGGTATTAGGAATAAATCCGAATGTTAAAACATATATTCTCTATTTATTTTGATGTCGAAACCGCGACAAGCCTGAAAGTATCAATTTCTAGGATTGTATTGCTCACAATAGTTCCCTTGGTACGGTCGAATGGTGTTCAATAATGGTTGGGCCATATGAGCGGAACTACAACCGATAACCATAGCAATTTCACAGCGGACGCATTGGTTTAGACAATATTTATAATGACTTGGTCCCGGAAACCTTTTCCTAGGGTTGTTTGTTGCTGGATTGGAAACTAAGTTAAACAGGACAAATGTATTTTATTATCTAAAAACCAAATTGGAAGAAAATAGTTTCCATGGAGTTTCTTGCTCGTTCTTCTCCATAGAGACCTACGATTTGGAATGAGCAATTAGCTTCAACTTTTAAATGTAACTTCTTGACAATTCAAAAGGGGCTGTAAATGGTCTAATTGAAATAAATGCTTTGACTTTTAAGTATTCAATAAAATAAAAAAATAAAATCGTCAAATAACTTCTCCGGCCCTGGGCGGGGCGGGAGGGAGTGTCAGACTTTTACTGACTAAAACCCACTCATGTTCCTTCTTGTGCCCTTTGCGTTCCGGGGGCGCGGTTTCTCTTACGAACAACCCGCAGCCCCGGCAGGCATCGGCCCTCAGTGGCCCCTTCCTATTTTAATTAAGCCTAAGTTACTCCTTATAACATCAGCTGCAGTTCAATAGAAGCAGCCTAAGTTACTCCCCATTTGACAGTGAAAGTTCCTTCAAAATCGGATCAGCCGGTAAAGATTTTTTTTATGCCATTGGATAGCGAACAAGCCGAAGGGCCACCTGAAGTTAAGTGGTCACCGCTACCTATAGACATCTGCAATACCAGAAGCCTTGCAAATGCGTTGCCATCAAAGAGACAGAGTTAATTAATGTCTCATGTGCCTGTAACTACACCGACACCCAAACCCTTTAAGCTGGAACACAGCAACGCTGCTTTGCGGCAGAAATAGGTATGGTGGTAGTACTCCCCCAGACAAGCTCCTTCATAAAGAAGTTCTATTACTGCTAAACAAGCCGGTACTCCTAGATTAGCCGGAACGAGAAAACAGACAGACAAAAAATTTAAATATTGTTTGTTTGTTTGGAATATGTACCGTATAAACATTCATTATTATTATGTATTTAGTAAAAAGTTGCTATTTTGACATTACAGTTCAATTTTGTTTATAGGGTAGAAGTATCTAGCTAGATCCCAATCTTGATCCCGATCTTTACCAGCCAGTCAATCGACCGAGTTTGCTATCTGTAACCTTAAGAGGATGAATCGAAAGTCAGAAGGACCATGGAAGGAAGAAGGAACATGTTTTCATTATATGTTGTTCAGGCGCATCGGGAAAGCGTTTATAGAAAACGCAACCCTGTACAGTTCAAGCAGAAGGTTGAATTTTCCACGCAAATAAAGTCAAAGGTCCGAAAAACAACCCTATCAAGCAAACAAATATTCTATTATTTATATCCTAATCCATAACTATGTATTAAAGCAAACGATCTAACGATTTTCATACGAGAATGAGTAAGCAGCTTTCTTCAGGAAAAATATTATATTTCATAAGAAAAGAAAGAATTTTCGTGTCATGACTTGAATAACTTTACTATTAGTGAGTCACCTACAATGCTTGGGGTGTATTGAATTGCGTATTAGAGTATGGACGTGCTTTTACACACATACATATACCATCACGCCTGTATTTCTTAAAGGGTTAGGCAGAAGTGTATCAATGTACACCCACAATCCTTCGGTATGTTTAGATCACATGTAATAGGAGGCGAGCCTATTGCCATTAACCGGGCACAAATCCCAACTCCGAGCTGCTACTGAGAATTTCATAGAAAAACCCAATAACACTTTTGGAAATCGAACCCAAGACCTCTAGCATAGCAGTCAAGCTTAGTACCACTAGACTAACAAGGCAGTTACACAATTCCTCTATTATAAAAAATAGTTAAAGGTAAACTTCTTTTGCTAGTTGACTTTACAATTGACGTCTTTGATAACAATGCTTCAAATTCCTGTCTAATACCGACAATATGGATGTAAAAACGGTGGAAGGGAAAAATACGTTGTGACATGGCCTTTTTTTAAATTAAATTTATCAAAAATACGAAAAGAAGAAAAGACATGTACCCTCAAATATGACGGCTGATTCTAATCATCCCCAAATAAATCCGCTGTATTCATTTTTATTATATTTTGTGTTACATTCAGAAAAGTAAAGTTGTATATCTTGTTGTGGAAATTGACTCATCGCCACTTTTTTTTTCTTTCGAATGGGAAATCATCACATGCCTTCTCCCGCCCTGGGCGAGCCGGGAGAGAGTGTCAGACATTTACTGAATAAAACCCACTCATATTCTTTCTTGTGCCCTTTGCGTTCCGGGGGCACGGTATCTCTTTCAAACAACCTGCAACCCCGGCAGGCATCGGCCCTCAGTTTCCCGTCCACTTGCTGGGCTCTCATTGAGGCGCGCGTGGAACACAAACGCGCCGTTGACACGGCCTGTCGATATGGAACTTGCGGACGGTGAGCCAACCATTGCTCACCGTCCACAAGCCCGCGTCTACGGTGACCGGGAGTCGTCTCGCGGCTCATCGCCACTGTGTAAAGTATTTCTTTTTCATCTAAAATCATGTTTTTTAAAACTAGGTTCTTGAAGTACCCCTTGGTACATTCTAAACCCTTATTTTGCGGGACTTACACGTAACCACACATTGTAGCTGTGATGACCGGAGGGGACAGACTGACACACAGGCGGACGGATTTACTTAAATGATATGAGAACCATTTCCTTGGCTGCATGCCCACTGTGACAGCAACACGACAGCTTGATGTAGCTTTTTGCTACCCTTATCTGCCCTAAATGTTCCAAAAACCAGTTGTAATGGTATTTCACCAAAGTACCGTGTCATTGTGCAAAGGACTGATACCTAATATTAGCATAAAAATGAAACATAAGTAAAAGGACAAAAGCAAAGTTGAAATGCTAAAAAAAACATTGAATACACGTTTTAGGGTTCTGTACCCAAAGTGCCCAACGGAACCCTATAATTTCGCTGTTTGTCAGTGACAGGACTGTATCCTTTAAATCGTAATATGTAGACAATTGAAAATTGAACAGAGAATATTTTACTGTAACCGCTAAAAAATAAAAAGAAAATAAAGTAATAACACAAGAAATGTGAATTTATTGCTATTTTTGTAAATATTTAGTACCTATTTAATAAAAGTAATTTTTTATGTAACCTAGTTTAAATATTGTATGATGGTACTAAATCCTTTGAAGTTCTTTTGTCACTGGCCTTCAATTGTTTCGGTCTCCACAATTCAGGGTCTCGATAAAGACCTCAGTCCACGCGGCAACCCTAAGTCTTCTGGCACGCGTCCAATTCCCGTTCGTGTAACGGCTATGTATTGAGATTACATTACGTAACATGCAGATTTTTTTGGCACCCCTCGTGCAACGTAAATTGATTTTTTAGGTGCTGTATACTGGCCAGGCGTGACTGGTTGTTGGATAGAGGAATGGCAAGAAATGAATTTGGTTTTGGGATGGCGGTAGGATTTGGTCCTAATATTATTTGGGTACTTTGAATATATAAGAATGTTGTATAAGAGTCAGCTTAAATAGTACAATAATGATTAATAATATCATATTGCCCTGTACTAGAAAGTTTTCCTGTATTGTGGGTGTATTTACAAACATTTAAACTCACATAATATACAAACACAGCCATACAAATATTTTTATTCCGTGCAGAAATTGAACCCACCCTTGGTCTCTCACAAATAAACAAATACACAAAACTTTACCTTTTTATTATATTACTAAAGAAACCTAAAGTAGTAGTTTAGGATTTGAAACCACTCAATCTTTTTATAAAAAGAAGCTACTTAATTAGGGCTGTCATAAAAAGCGTTCATATAAACTTGAGGTGTAATAAAAATCACGTAATTGTTTCAGCCCTATTTTTTTCTTTACACGAACTTGCCTCACACTGTTTTCTTTTAATTAAGTTGTGTGCGGTCACTTCGTTCTACGAGGTAAGTAATTTGTATGGTGATTTGAGGCCACAATACCTCACCTACAGCGTGTTTCCAATTAGTCACTTGCCGTATTTAGGACGCCTATCTTGAAAAGAGGAATTGCTTTTTTAGTATTTTAAACATAAGTACCTACACATACCATACCATCACGCCCGTATTCCCCGAAGGGTTAGGCAGAGGTGTAACAATATTCACTCACATTTCGCCGGTATGTTTAGGTCCCATGTAATAGGGGGCGAGCCTATTGCCATTAACCGGGCACAAATCCTAACTCCGAGCTGCTACTGAGAATTTCATAGAAAAACCCAATAACACTTTTTGCTCGACCTGGGAATCGAACCCAAGACCTCTAGCGTAGCAGTCGTGCTAAGGACCACTAGGCTACCGAGGCAGTCTAAGTATCAGTATAAGTATCTACGTAGAAGTAGTATCGACGTAGTATCTTCTATTGTCAAATTATAAACATAAATAGCAAGTTAAAAAGATTAATATGTAGTTCTTCAGAAGTTAAAAAAAGAAAGAAATAGCAAGTTTTTTTCATAAAAAAATTCACATTCTCCTTTTTAACCCCCGACGAAAAAACGGAGGGGTGTTATAAGTTTGACGTGTTCGTGTGTGTGTGTGTCTGTCTGTGGTATCGTAGCTCCCGAACGCATGAACCGATTTTGATTTCGTTTTTGTTTGATAGGCGAATTAGTCGGGAGTGTTCTTAGCGGTAAATCGGTTCAGCGTTTTCAAGGTTATCAGCTCTTTTGTTGGCTACGGTTGGCACTGAACAAATGATGGCATTAACACTTCATAATACGGCCTTAGGTGTAGTCGTCTCTTGAGTAGGCCATTTAACATTCAACAAATTTTAAGCAAAATCCTTTTGTTTGTGTGAAAATTGTGTGTTTGGAAAGGTTTCAAGAAAAAGAAAAAAGAACACACGCCATCACAAACCATCACGCCTGTATTCCCCGAAGGGTTAGGCAGAGGTGTAATATTGTACACCCACAGTTCGCCGGTATGTTTAGGCCCCATGTAACAGGGGGCGAGCCTATTGCCATTAACCGAGCACAAATCCTAACTCCGAGCTGCTACTGAGAATTTCATAGAAAAACCCAATAACAATTTTTGCTCGACCTGGGAATCGAACCCAAGACCTCTAGCGTAGCAGTCGCTCTTAGGACCACTAGGCCACCGAGGCGGTTAAGAAAAAAGAACTCTACAAATATAATACAATATACAAAAGCTTGGTGAGGATGGATGACTGGATGTTTGTTACTCTTTCACGTGTTAGTGGCTAAACGGATACAAATGAAATTTGGCACTGATTTTGTAGTGTGGAGCAACACATAGGATACTTTTTATCCCGTAGGTATAAATGTATGATTCCCGTGGGATAAACAATAAACAAATAAATGCACTGTTTACATTACAGTTAGATTTAAATACACCATACTTGTGACATAGAGGATGAGTGAAAGGCGCCTAACAAAATGGATTTATATGGCAGATGTGAGTGGCAACGCCGGGAGATGCCGCCCTAGAAAGACCTACCCTGACCTTATCGCTGAGGTTCTTCAGAAAGGTCGGGTGTGCAGTACTCGTAACCGGCGTGCTTGTATGACTAGATGTATGAACATGGACAAGGCGGAAGAAGTATGTTAGGATCGCAGCAGGTGGCTTTCTGTGGTTTCTGCCTACCCCTATGGGAAAAAGGCGTGAGTTAATGTATGTACTAGTGATAATCATACTAGTACCTACCTACTAACCATGAATCAAAATCACCGAACATTTTATTCACCAAACATTTTTCAACATTTGACGTTTTCAACGTTCGAATTTATCGAAAAATAAATTGTAAGTCAATTTTTCCGCCCGTTTACAAATTGTGACAGTGCAAAAAGGCCCAAAAATGGAGCGAGACGACGTCTGTTGTGGCCTGGCCTGCCAACAGGCCATTAGGGCAAAAAGAGAAACATAACAACCTCAGTTAGTGCTGCCAGGTGGTATAAAATTTTGAACATCCCCGTATATTTGATGTGTCAGGATTTTGAAGCGTTGAATTTTCAACCTTAGTGCTAACGGTATAGGATTTTTTCAGACGTCAATCATATTTTTTTAGAGTCAATCCACAGGTGACTTGTGATCAGAAAAATATCATCGATTTTTTTAAAAGTGTTTTCTTTTTTAAATAAATGATGGCGAAACGCGTCGCCATTGAAACTTAAAAAAATGGATTTCAGATAATAATCAAATAGATGCAAATAGACACAAAATTAACTCTGTAAGTTTTGCACTGTTTTATTCAAAGTACTTACTTACATAGTGATAAATAATCGAAGGTCTCTTTACTATTTTTACAATTATATCAGAAGGTCAATTTATAACTAGCTCTTTAACCGCTACTACTTCCACGTGAATTTTCTTTCAGGATCCGTTAATTTTTAAATAATTTATAGCCTGTAGATGTTCCTCGCTGATAATGTAGCTTTCTATAGGTGACAGAATTTACAAAATCGGTTAAATAGTTTCTAAGTTTATCCATAACAAATAAAAATACAAATCTTTTTTTTTTATAATACACGTGCTTCTGCTCGCGATTTCGTCCGCGTAGTTTTTCACTCGCTTTAGGTTTCATCTTTGGTTACTGCTCCTCTCCCGTGTGTCGTAGCGTGATGTTATAAAAGCCAAAGCCTGTAGCCAAAAGCCTTCTTCGTTAAATGCACTATTCAATACAAAAAGAATTTCTCAATTCAAACCAGTTGTTCCTGAGATTAGCGCGTTCAATCAAACAAACAAACTCTTCAGCTTTATAATATTAATATAGATTAGTTTCAATATGAACCTAATTCATTGTTCAACCAAATCACTTAAAACGTTGACGTTCCCAAACTTCAGAAACTGTTTAAACTACTTAACGTACCCTTAGGGTTTTCACACATAACATACGTACCCGAAATTAATCTACATAATACAAGCGATGTCAATCAGGTTAGCCTTCGGGCAGCATTGATTAGGGACTTGTCAATCAATGTTTACTGGGTCTCTTAAACAATAGGGACGATTGACACTTCACACCTAAGCATATTACTGTAAGGGACCAGTGTACCGTTAATAACGCTGTCATTACACGGTTTAATTTGGATGAATCAACCTAAATTAATCGTGTCAACGGAGAGGTCTCTCATGCATGAGTTCAATTAATGTGTATAATCTTAGTTTATATTGGACATCACTGACATCAGTTGAGGCCAATGTAATGTAAGATCTTTCTTACATTACATTGGCCTCAACTGATGTCTGATGGAACTGGGCTTTTTAACAATATAAGTCTGAGATCAACTATTCACCTTAACCAAGCGCGGTGATCAATACTCATGCCTTCTCAGTACACAGAAGACAATAATAGGCTGGTAGTAAACATAAAAGTGATTCATTTTACATTGGCGAAAACCCGCGTCTTTCAACCAAAATAAAATCAATTTGGTTGAACCATGTAATAGTGCCAAAATGTTAGTGACACGTGAATATTTAATCAAAGTATCCGATAACGTGTTAAGTTATCGGTCGAGGTTTTGATGTGGTAAAAGGGTTCTTGATGCGATCAAAATAAGGTGCCTTTATTTATAGGTACAAACTTTGATTACCTTACTTAGGCACCTACCTTACCTTAAGTAGGTACCTACAATCGAAGTTTGTAGGTACCTACTTACATAAAATTTTTAGGGGTCAATGTTAATCTAATTTTAATTTAAGTATGTGTAGTTTCATAATGAATTGCCTAAATAAAATGAAAGTGGCTTAAGAAAAGCCAAATTCTACTAATATGGTTAATAACCTCTTTATATAAAAAAAATATCAAAGCCAAAGTCAAAGTCAAATCATTTATTTCAATTAGGCCATTAAAAGGCACTTTTGAACGTCAATTACATGTAATGATAATAACTTTTATTGATATATGTATACAGCTGTTGAATCACTAGTATAAAACTTACTTAAGTAATAATAAAATGCAAAAAAGGGAAGCTTATAGGGCATCAAAAAACTCATCCGCATCGCTGTCAATGGGACAAGTGCCCAAAAGGCTGGCAGCGTTGCCACGTTGAATGGCAATGCTGATTCTTTGGCCCAAGAAAAGGCCAGCCCTTTGGTCACGTGAAGAGTCGACCAGTCGCTTGGCTATTTCACGAAAAACAAGATGAGCGCTCGGACCCCATGGCCCTAGTGTTTCAACCCCAAACGGCTCAAACATATAGCTTCCAATAAGGTTATTATATTTGCGCCGTTTGAGGTTTTCAGCACCAGTAGCAGCCGCCCCAGCACAACACGTCGTGCTAGGAAGATGGGATGGCGCAAGGGTGTCGACGCATGTTGCATCCCACACCAAAGGCCTACCCAACTTCCAAGGCATTATAGTCATCCCATCTGGTCTCTTCCCATCGTCGGCTCCAAAACAGCTGGCACTCCGGCGGAGCCAAGAGCACGACGGATGATGTCATTAATGCTGGCGTGCCGTGCTATGCGGCCAGCGCTTTTACTGCATGACAGACCATGGTGTCCGAGGCAGTCTACAGCTTCACCGCACTGACAGCGGTGCGGAGCCCCACAAGGAGCGCCCAAGCGCAGGCATGTAGCGAGCCGGAATGTAGAGTCACTCAGCATAGTGCCTATGTTGGGCGACGGAAGTGCCTGAAGCCAAAGACCCGACTCCCACTCACCCACAGCCAGCAGGCGGGCACGCTCAGCAGAATTGATGTACGTATTAATTAAATTATTCCGTACCAACCTGCAGAGCGGCTCGTCCCATAGTCTTTGGGAAGATGGGTTCACGGGTCGATCTGTATCCGGGCAAGTTACTTTCCAGGCGTTCACCGCTTCGGTCAAACACGGCACTTCAAAGTTAATCATTGATGTTGATAGAATCTTTGAAATTAACTTATCGGTGCTGTGGACAGAAGATAAGAACGCCGGTAAACTGCAACTAGAAATTTTACGGATGCCGAGACCACCAAAACGAATGGGAAGTGTGGCTTGTTGCCATGCTCGGTCATCCAGGGCCACATTGAGAAGTGATACATGATTACATGTTAAATTAAAAATATTAAATCTAGTTGCCCAATCCAAAAGTTAGTTTCGTATGGAGAAGAACGGGCAAGAAACTCCATACATACTCTTTAAAAAAAAAATAGTATTACAATAAGTTGTACATAGAAAGATCAAATTAAAGTCTATCCTATATATTATTCTTTATAAAAACTAAGTTTTCAGTTAGTTTGCATTAATTAAGCATAATTCTGCCAAAACGATAGAAACCATAATCTCTTACTTATTAATCAAATACACAACCAGAGACGTATCTTAAGGCTGGACAAAAAAGCCACGCGAGCGAAGTCGCAGGCCGAAAGCTAGTGCATTAATAATTATGTACATAATTCCAATAACATGTATATCAGTTATTGTGGTACATACAAACATAAACTCACGCCTTTTTACCATGGGTGTAGGCAGAAATCACAACGATCTTTACATAATACCCCTTTCCACGTTCACACATCTGGTTATGCCGGTAACGATTACTGCACACACGACCTTTCTGAAGAACCTCACCAATAAGGTCAGGGTAGGTCTTTCTAGAGCGTCCCCTCCCGGCGTTATCACTCACATCTGCCATATCAATTCCTTTTGTTAGTCGCGTTTCATTCATCCGCTCAACATGATCGAACCATCTAAGCATTTTTTTTTCAACCTTTGTCACTGCATCCCCTTTTACATACATAACCTTAGACAGATATAGCTCGTCTCATGCGGGTACAACATAGACTAATACATATTACAAAGTTTACCCGTCTAACTATATGTGGGAGTATATATCCGGAACTATCGAACTTGCAATAACGATGAGATAACTTCGACCAGATATTGAGTTCGACGTACATTGTTATGGGGATTGTAATGGGTATAGAGAATATTGCTTTGTTTTGTGATTGTATGAGATGAGCTTAGGGAGCTATTGTTTTGATTTAAATATGATTATTTTGATGCCTATTTGTATATCAATATGGTTTTTAACTACCTCGGTAGCCTAGTGGTCCTAAGCGCGACTGCTACGCTAGAGGTCATGGGTTCGATTCCCAGGTCGAGCAAAGTGTTATTGGGTTTTTCTCAGTAGCAGCTCGGAGCTAGGATTTGTATCCGGGTAATGGCAATAGGCTCGCTCCCTATTACAGGGGACCAAGCCATGCCGGCGAACTGTGGGTGTACATTGTTACATCTCTGCCTAACCCTTAGGGGAATACAGGCGTGATGGTATGATGATGGTTTTTCAATTCAATGTGTAAACACACGGAATTAAGAAAGCGTATACACAATAACGTACTTAGTTTATCTTGAACATAACTGAGATCGGTAAGGAATAACATCTCCCATCCATGTTCCTTCTTGTGCCCTTTGCGTTCAGGGGGCGCGGTATCTCTTACGAACAACCCGCAGCCCCGGCAGGCATCGTCCCTGAGCGGCCCCTTCAAAATTAGCTGACATCTCTTTGAGGCGCGCGTGGAACACGAACGTGCCGTCGACACGGCCTGTCGTTATGCAACGTTCGCACGGCGAGCTACCCATTGCTCACCGTCCACAGGTCTGCGTCTACGGTGGCCGGGAGTTGTCTCGCGGCTCCAAAGAATAACATCTGTCTTATAATTAACTAGCTTCTGCCGGTGACGTCGTCCGCGCAGTGTTTTCACCTACATTAAGTTACGTGTTTGGTTACTGCTCCGCACCTATTGGTTGTAGCGTGATGTTATATAGCCTATAGCCGTCCTCGATAAATTGGCTATTCAACACATATTTTTTTAATTCGAACCTCGATTCTTCGGGTTAGCGCGATCAAACAAACTCTTCAGCTTTGTAATATTAGCATAGTTATAAGTCTGAAATCATAATTTGCTTCTTTTGGTACATTATTGATTAGTTGAGGTCCTTCAACTAATATAATTATAATTATTGTTTTATACCGTAGGTAACTAGTTGGTTCACGTGTAAATACAAATTTTTATTTTGCTTTCTTACTTATTAGGCGTGTCCACACAGAGCCAGCAGCCTCACGAGGCATTTGCGTCGTGTGTGGACTCGTGGTGCGAGCGCTCGGATGCAAACCCGCGGCAGCACGCGCGCTTGCCTCGGCCGAGGCACGTCCACACTAACCGAGCTGCTTTGCGCGGCAAATACCTCGCGAGGCTACTCGCTGTGTGGACACGCCTATGGAAGAAAATACGACAAGACTATGTTTATATGGAGTGCGTTATCGGGAAAGCCTTCTAAATACTCCTAAAATCAAAAATACCGATGCATATTTTCATAATACGAAAACTATTATTTTACTAATTAACATATCAATGATATTAGTCTGGCCTGTTATTAGTATTAGCTTTGAATATCATTCATCGTAATTACATTGGATAACTATTTATTTTAATCTGGTTGGTCTCATTAATGAAACGTTTTAGGGGTGTCACATTTTTGTAAAAGCAAGGTACATAAGATTATGGGTTCAATACCGGGCAAGTATCAATATGACTTTTTGAATTCATGTGTACTTTCTAAGTGTTTCTTGGACATTACTGAGATCAGTGAAGAATAACACAGTACGGAAACCTGGACTCATAATTAATAATTGTAATTATAATATTATATTTTTATTGTATTTTTATTTTAGGTATCGAGTTGCCTAGTAACTGAGTTGTGGAGGTCAGATAGGCAGTCGCTCCATGTACAACACTGGTATTCAGCTGTATCCAGTTATACTGGAAGCCGACCCCAACATAGTTGGGAAAAGGCTAAGCAGATGATGATGATAATATTATATTTTTAATCTATACTATAATATTATAAAGAGGTAATGTTTGTGAGGCTGTGGGGGGTAATCTCTGGATCTATTGAACCGATTTCAAAAATTCTTTTACCTATAAACAGCCACGTTATTTGTGACAGTCATAGGCTATATAATATCACGCTACGTCACATGGGAGCCAAGCTTTAACCAAAGACGCTACCTAACTGCCCCGTTGGTCTCGGGGTCGCAAACGCGACTGATGAGCATGGGGTCTTGGGTTGATTCCCTGGTCGAGCAAAGTGTTATTGGGCTTTTCCATTAGGAATTTCTCAGTAGCAGCTCGGAGTTAGGATTTGTGCCCGGTTAATGGCAATAGGTTCGCCCCTTATTACATGGGATCTAAAACATACCGGCGAACTGTGGGTGTATATTGGTACACCTCTGCCTAACCCTTCGGGGAATACAGGCGTAATGGTATGTTGTTGTTACATAACACAGGTGAAAATATCCACGCGGACGAAGTCGAGGGCAGAAAGTTTGTGAGTTTGTGAGGTTGTAGGGGTGTTCTCTAGATTCCTCTGCCCTGGCGTTTGACAATAATAGCCATATTGCCACGGCAATAAAATATCCAATAAAACCAAATATCATAGCTTGTATAAATTGACAGCCCTGACAGTAGGTACAGTCGAGGCGTGAAATTAGATGAGTGCTAGTGTTAATAGCGGGGAGCGCGGACCATTTGCTACTATATTCAATTACATTATTGTGTTTTGTATGTGAAAGTACTTTTTGTCTGGTCAAATTAATTAGTATCTATTTCTAGCGACGGTAATCCTATTGGATGAAATTCGTGGAAGGATCTGTGTATTAAAATACGATGGGAAAAGCAGATTGACGTGTCGTGGGTGAGCCATTAAATGCATCGCTACGGGAAACATATGTTTGGCTTACAGGTAATTTCAGCATGTGAGAATTTAAATCCTACTGTACTAATCCTAAACTAACTGCCTCGGTAGCCAAGTGGTCCCAAGGGTGACTGCTACGCTAGAGGACTTGGGTTCGATTCCCAGGTCGAGCAAAAAGTGTTATTGGGTTTTTCTATGAAATTCTCAGTAGCAGCTCGGAGTTTGGATTTGTGCCCGGTTAATAGCCCCCTATTACATGGGACCTAAACATACCAGCGAACTGTGGGTGTACATTAGTACGCCTCTGCTTTACCCTTAGGATTTCCCGCAGGCGTGATGGTATGTTATGTTACTAATCCTACTAATATTATAAATGCGAATGTTTGTGTGGATGTATGGATGTTTGATACTCTTTCACGCTTAAAAGGCTGAACGGATCTGGATGAAATTTGGAACATAGATAGATTATAGTCTGGAATAACACAAAGGCTACTTTTTATCCCGGAAAATGTGCGGTTCCTGTGAGATAACTTATCAAATTTGACGCGAACGAAGTCGCGGGCCGAAGGTAGTATTCTATAAACGCACAATTTTTTACCGACTGAAGCCACAGGATTCCTCCTGTTACCCTTAGTGAGGAGCCCGGTATTCGCTTGACGTATGTTCAGCGCTCCTGACTGGGACTATTATTAATCCTAAAAGTTGTATTTTTATACGTCATACGTAGAGAACTATTTAATAGTTATTTTTTAAAGTGACACTTAATTGGAGTCATTAAAAATAAGGCCAGCTTTCACCAGGCAGAGGTATCCTATAAACTAATAATACAAAAAATAACCAAAAGTACTTTGTAACAGGATTTTATATCACAAGGTATGCAATTTCTGCATCAAGCCCTTTAGAGCTGTTTATCTAACCACTCTGCCACATAACAACCAACCTAATTTCGTTGGCAAGAAAGTGCAAACTCTCTAGTCAACCATAAAAGATTTCCGTTCGATGTGACAATACAAATTGTAATAGCGAAGTGCTGAATGCGCAAAAACGGCGTAACTAAATAATGATGTCACTGTAAATTGAATTGTATATTTGTGTAATAAGGTTCGTTTTTCTGAGTACATTTAAATGTTTTAATTTTCCTCCGGTAGCAGTGAATATGAGGAAGTGTTCTTGAATGCACTAGTTCAGGGATTCCCAATCTTTTTATACTGCGACTCTTTTATTTTTTTTTGCAACGCGCTTCTGGAAGCTGATTTATGTGTGTAGCAGACATTAATATAATCTACTTTAATTATTAATTGTTCATTGGCCTATGTCCAGCAGTGGCTGTCGTTCGGCTGGAATAATGATGATGATGGTTGAATAAAAACAAAAAATATATAGCATTAAATAATTCAAGAAAACTAAAAGAAATTAAAAACATATCATCACGCCTGTATTCCCCGAAGAGTTAATCAGAGGGGTAACAATATACACCCACAGTTCGCCGGTATGGTTAGGTCCCATGAAATAGGGGGGGGAGCCTATTGCTATTAACCGGGCACAAATCCTAACTCCAAGCTGCTACTGAAAATTTTATAGAAAAACCCAATAACCCTTTTTTCTCGACCTGGGAATCGAACCCAAGACCTCTAGCGTAGCAGTCGCGCTTAGGACTACTAGGCCAACGAGGCAGCTTTAATTATTATAATTTATTAGAAAATATTAAAGAATAAGATTATACAAAAATCAGTGAGAAGGACGTCGTGTGCCGGCAATCTGTGCCTACAGTCGTGCGAGGCCCTCATGATAGCTCTTCGCCTCCCCAGGGTGTCACGACGCATACTTTGGGAACCCCTGCTTTAGTTTGTTCGCTGCAGAGCTTTACGCTGTTATTGGCTGGCTTATTTTAAATGAACTGTAAATACTGTTTGATGAAATCTGAGTGGGAATGTTTCTGTTTATTGGTATATTGTAAGTAAGTGCAATTTACGGAATAACAATCTGGAATTGGAGTTATTTCAAGGTTTTATTTCATCCTCATAATAATATTATACTCTACTCGTCGCTTATAGGCCCCTCTGAGCTATCAACTGGGAATCAAGAGAAAACCTCTCAGCCCACGACCGATTTTTTGACCGATTTTTTTGTCGGCGACAATGGAACATGTGAATTCTAATATACCAATGGACACAGCTGACAAAAAGAAGGTCCTACGAAACCCTGAATTTAATGAATCGGTCCGATAATTCAACCTACAAAAAGTTGGTAAGGTTAAGTCCTACAGACTATTGGAATGACCAAACATTTCAGATCCCTTTTTGGGATTAAACTTGAACAAAAAAATTTAAGTAACCCCCGACAGAAAAATAAAAATCCCTACCGCAGCTAACAAAAGAGCTGATAACTTTGAAACCGCTGAGCCGATTTCCATCAAACATAGCTAAGAACACTCCCGACTATACCTTTAAAACAAAAAAAAAACTAAATCAAAATCGGTTCATGCGTTCGGGAGCTACGATGCCACAGACATACACACAAACACACACACAGACACGTCAAACTTATAACACCCTGTCTTTTCTGCATCAGGGGTTAAAAACACTATCACATGGCTACCCTACATGAGCGAGTACCGCGGCGCAAACGGGCTTGAGATACATCAATTTAGCTCGTTCCCAACGATTAAAATCAGTTTAACTGCCCGTTAGATTTACAGTTGGGAGCAAATGTTTCTTTAGTTACTGTGAAAGGAAAACGATTTATTTTGTTGAAGTTTATTTTCTAGGGCATAAAGTTGGATTTGCTTTCTGGCTTTTTTGTTTTTTTTTTTTTAATTTCTTTTGGCCATAATCTAGTGTTCCATTAATTTTAATTGTTTTAGCATTGTACTTTTGTATTAATTAGAATTTTTATAATAACTGCTTCGTTAACCTACTGGTCCCATGTAATAGGGGGCGAGCCTAACGCCATTAACCGGGCACAAACCTAAACATTCTGGTAAACTGTAGGTGTACATTAGTAGACCTCTGCCTAACCCTTCAGGGAATACAGGCGTGATGGTATGTTATCTTATAATAATATCAGACTATTATTACCTCACTGTAGGGCAAAGGACTCTTTTCATACGGATTAGGCACGAGCATCGAGCACCACGCTTACTCATGGTGGATTGGCGATTTCAGATTTAGACATTATCGTATTATACGTTCAAATAAAAGTAGTTTGTGAAAGCGTTACAGCGCATTTATCTGTGCTAATATTATAAAGAGAAAAGATTTTTTTGTTTGTTTGTTTGTAACGAACAAGCTCCGAAGCTTCTGAACCGATTTTAACAATTTTTTCACCAATAGATAGCTACATTATTCCTGAGTAATATAGGCTACATAACATCGCGCTACGACTCACGGGAGCGGAGCAGTAATGTGGGTAAAACAAGCTACGCGGACGAAATCGCGGGCAGGTCGCTAGTACCTAATATTAATAGGGGTTATTTGGATCAATTTTGTTTTGGAGGTAGCAAAATTTTTACTACAGGAAGATAAAAATGTATATTTGTTTTCGTCGGAAAATTTATAGTTTCTTTTGTGACTTATCGTAATGTGATAAATGTTTGATGAAGACTATAACAATAAGTCAGCAATCTAGATGTTACTACCTAATAATATTTATTATAGTTGCAAAACAAAGCTGATCTGTTTTTTATTACAAGACATTATTATCTTATTAACCTGCTAAAGCCCACTAGAACCAAAAACTTAACTCCGAGTTAGTTACTATTATTGGCAAGCAAGCCAACGTATGTAAGGATGGGACAGCGGAGCGAAATAAAAGAGATGTTGTTTGAATAAAGCTCTGATTTATTATGATCTTACACATACTATGTGTATAATTATGTTATGTATCTCTACACTACATGCCCACCTGATGTTAAGTGGTCACCTCTGCCTATAGACATCTGTAATACCAGAGAATTTGAAAATGCGCTGCCATCCCAAACACAAACTTGTAACGTCTCATGTGCCTATAATTACACCGGAATCCATACCTTCCAAACTAAACATAGTAAAGCTGCTTTGCGGCAGAAATAGGTATGGTGGTAGTACTTCCCCGTGAGAGCTCAATCACAAAGAGAGAAAAGAGAGAGGGAGAGAGAGAGAGTTCTCCAGTTGAATTCAAGTGAAGCGAGCTTCAGTTAGGTAATCATCAGACCTGAAATCCATATCACCTGATATTTTCACAGAATAGGTTTTATTAATACTAGTGAACTGCCCTGGTTTCACACGCGTGTAAAATTGCGACTATTGAGGGGACCTCCAAAAAAATCTTTCATAAAATCCTTGTCCGGTAAATTACGAACACTACAAGACCTGACCTTATTGGTGAGGTTCTTCAGAAAGGTCGGCTGCGTAGTACTCGTTACCGGCGTGCTTGTATCACCAGATGTATGAACGTGGACGAGGCGAAAGGAGTAAGTAAGAATCGTAGTAAGTGGCGTTTTGTGGTTTCTGCCTACCCCCATGGGAAAAAGGCGTGAGTTTATGTATGTGCTATGATATGAGCTATTCATTTTTATCTAAATTTGATAGGTTGGACCTGTTTGGTGCAGCCGAGGGGCACACATAAATGTTATTTTTATTTTTTTATTGAAAAGCCTTTTTATTTTTATTTTTGTGTGCACATTGTCTGTGTCAATAAACATTTTTCTTTATTTCTTTCTTTAGGTTCACGTCAATTCTGACCTGTGCAAGTACTTCAGAGACCTTTGACCTCTACACGGGCTTTTTCTGATTAAAAAAAAACATTAACAACACTCACTCCAAACAAGATATTCAAGCATTTATCTATCGCAATAACTCAACAGCGATAAACTGAATATAAACGATGAAAAATGGTTTCGTAGCGAAATATGAAACTTATCGTATTCGAGATAAGAAAGCTGGGGTGAAAGGCTAAGGCCAAATTTACACGATAACGGAGAGGAGAGAATATATTTTGTATATCAACTTAAGTCACCTTAAAAGGTGAGATATGAAATGGCCCAATGGTTAAAGCGTCCGTCTCTAATACACGAGGCTGTGGGTTCGCAACTAGACACGGGCAAGTACCAATGTGGCTTTTACTATTTCATATGTACTTTCTAAGTTTATCTTGAAGATCACTGACTGTCAGACTGCCTCGTTAGCCTAGTGGCCCTAAGCGCGACTGCTAAGCTAGAGGTCTTGGGTTCGATTCCCAGGTCGAGCAAAAAGTGTTATTGGGTTTTTCTTTGAAATTCTTAGTAGCAGCTCGGAGTCAGGATTCGTGCCCGGTTAATGGCAATAGGCTCGCCAGCTATTACATGGTACCTAAACATACCGGCGAACTGCGGGTGTACATTGGTACACCTCTGTCTACCCCTTCGGGGAATACAGGCGTGATGGTATGTTATCACTGACATCCATCAAGTAAAACATCGTGATGAAACTTGGACTTATAATGAATATAAATCTGGAATCACCATTCCACCTTTGAGCAAGTGTGGTGATTAATGTTCGTGTCTTCTGTATATGGAAAGAGAAGAGGAGATCCTGCAGTGGGCAATAATAGGCTGGTATTAAGAGGTGGTCATTAAAATATCAATGAAACAGTTATTTTTATCCAGTTGGTGCATCTGTGTATTAAGCATCGATCAAATTTGTTTTTTTTCTTTTACAAAGAAAAATTTTCTGAGCTTATCGCCGGTACCCGCTTTGCCTAACAAGAACGTCTGCCTTATGCAATCTCTTGAGAAGCAAGTTAAAAATTCTTGAATAAAAAAAAAAATGCTGAGCAGCTGATGCCTTATCGCAATATAATTATGTTGTACTAGTTTCTGCTCGCGACTTTATCTGCGTCAAAGTTGATTTTTATCCTACGAGAACCGTAAATATTCTGGGATAAATAGTTGTTTATCTCTGTGCAAAATAAAATATACCATTACGCCTGTATTCCCCGAAGGGTTAGGCAGAGGTGTAACAATATACACCCACAGTTCGCCGGTATATTTAGGTCCCATGTAATAGGGGGCGAGCCTATTGCCATTAACCGGGCACAAATCCTAACTCCGAGCTGCTACTGAGAATTTCATAGAAAAACCCAATAACACTTTTCGCTCGACCTGGGAATCGAACCCAAGACCTCTAGCGTAGCAGTCGCGCTTAGGACCACTAGGCTACCGAGGCAGTTCATTTATAAAAAAAAAAAACATTTATATTTGTTCAGCCATTCTGGTCAGTTGCCAAAGAGGTTTCGTGTTGCCTAGTAACTGGGTTGTGGAGGTCAGATAGGCAGTCGCTCCATGTAAAACGCTGGTACTCAGCTATATCCGGCTAGACTGGAAGCCAACCCCAACATAGTTGGGAAAAGGCTAAGAAGATGATGAGCCATTCAGGTGTTATTGAGTAACTACCATCCAAAGTTTCGTATTTATAATAGTAGTAATATTGTTTCGCTGTAGCTTATATGGCTTCTCTAAGACAAAGAAAAACATAGCATACCATCACGCCTGTATTCCCTAAGGGGTTAGGCAGAGGTGTCCCGATGTACACCCACAGTTGGCCGGTATGTTTAGGTCGGTGTCGGTGCCGGTGTGTTTAAAAAAAAAACACTTAACATTGATATACATTCTTCATGAGTTAAGATTGTAAACAACATTATTTTACATACCATCACGCCTGTATTCCCCGAAGGGTTAAGCAGAGGTGTAACAATGTACACCCACAATTCGCCGGTATGTCTAGGTCCCATGTAATAGGGGGCGAGCCTATTGCCATTAACCGGACACAAATCCTAACTCAGATCTGCTACTGAGAATTTAATAGAAAAACCCAATAACACTTTTTGCTCGATCTGGTAATCGAAACCAAGACCTCTAGCGTAGAAGTCGAGCTTAAGACCACTAGCCCAACGAGGCAGTTAACAACAACAACTACAACTATGTTTTAACGAATTACATATCACGGATCTCATTTTATAATCTATGTACCTATTCACTACTAGGTATTCCCAAATTCTTTTAGAAACATCCCTAGAGGAACATATCTAAATAATATTTCAGGCTACATTTTCCCAACCCTATTGTGCCACATTTCACCTCCTTTTGGTCTCGGGAGATCATAATTTATTTAATTTTGTACGCTACAATTGACATTTTTAGAGATACGAATGTTTGATGTTAAGGGATTCATAACGTTATATGTCAAAGATAAATTACTCTTTGCCTTTTTGGTTTGGCACCGAAATATTCTTATAATTCCTTGGTTAGATGAAAATTTATAGACAATTCCTGCCTTTTTTGAAGGATGGGACATCATCAAATACCTTCTTCCGCCCTAGGCGATCGGAAGGGAGTGTCGGACTCTTACTGACTAAAACCCATCCGAGTTCCTCATAATGCCCTTTGCGTTCCAGGGCCATGGTAACTCTTTCGAACAAACTCCGCAACCATAGCAGAATCAATTCCTGGCTGGATTGCAAATGTGGCGATGTTTCTTAAACAATGATATTTCTGTTTCCTGCGTGCCCTGATGCCTGTATGCTTCAGGAATTGTTGGACACTGCTGATGACGCCAAAGACGTAGCTAAGTTCTGGACCAACTCATTACAGATACACTAAGAAGAAGAAAATAAAATGTGGTATCAAGTTTAGCAATCAACGTGATTGAAAGAGTATTTAATTATTACATGCCATCACCATCACACCTGTATTCCCCGAAGGGTTAGGCAGAGGTGTACCAAAGCACACCCACAATTCGCCGGTATGTTGAGGACCCATGTAATAGGAGGGGAGTCTATTGCTATAATAAAAATATTTAATTATTCTCGTTTATTTACTAAATTAAAATAATAATACAAGGTTACTTTACATTAACCTGTCATATTTCAGGGACTGAAAGTACTCATGAATACTAACATCTTTCCCTAAAGGACCAGCTCAGAAATATGAAAAAATAAATCCGGTGTTCCGTGCATTTTGATCGCGTTGTAGTGCATTTTTAATCCCCGATGCAAAAACGACGGGGTGTTATAAGTTTGACGTGTCTGTGTGTGTCTGTGGCATCGTAGCTCCAGAACGCATGAACCGATATTGATTTAGTTTCTTTTGTTTAAAAGGTATTAGTCGGGAGTGTTCTTAGCTACGTTTGATGGAAATTGGTCCAGCGGTTTCAAAGTGTTCAGCTTTTTTGTTAGCCGCGGTAGGGAATTTTATTTTTCTGTCGGGGGTTACTTAAAATTTTTGAAGGGAACAGCTGTTTTTTTTTCTTATTTCTTATTATAGAGTTGATTCCATTATGAAAGTTGTTTATATTTGTGAGTACTTTCATCCCCTGAAAAATGGCAGGTGAATGGAAAGTAACCCTGAATAATTTAATTTTGTCAAAACTCTAGGTGCCTCAAAATAAGCGGTCAGTTCTGTAAATTGACTCATATAACGCACTTAAATGTCTCGCTGATGGTGGCGCGTGCGTTGGATCGTTCAGTACCCTTTAAGAAAGTTGAGCTAAATGGTGCTGAAGCACGCGTCATGTTCGTGAACGGGCGCTGTCAGTCAGGATTGGTCATCTCGTATCTGCCATGGCTTACATCTTTATTATTATTATATTTTTTTATTGTTTTATATTCACCTTCATTGTTTTCACATATAGAAACAATAAGAATATTATAATAAGATTTTTGTAAAAACTAAATTGAAGGAAAAAAGTGTCCGTGGAGTTTGTTGCTCGTTCTTCTCCATAGAGACCTAAGTTTTAGAACGAGCAACTAGCTTCAACTTTAAATTGTAACTTCTTGACAATTCAAAAGTGGTAAATCGTCTAATTGAAATATATGCTTTGACTTTGTGCACATTACAATTTAAATTTGACTGAATTCAGTGCGTTGTCAAACAGCCTGAAGTCCTTAATTATGTATCCTGAAGTACATGTTGTCATAATTTATGTACATAGGTACATAATAAGTACACAACGAAGGTAAATGTGATGGAAAATAACACGAACCGCGCAGGCATAATTTGATTAATAAATGCGTGGCATGAGGATCGTCGCAAACAAAATTGTTTTCAAATATTTTTGTTTGGATTAAATTATGTGGTTTGGTTACAGCACATTATCGGATAGGCAGTCGCTAAATAGGTAGAGAATATGTTGAAAAATGAGAATGTGTTGGGAAAGTTTAATACAATAATCAAATATGAAACTTATACGTCTTTGTCAGTATCATCATTATCATCATCTGCTTAGCCTTTTCCCAACTATGTTTTGGTCGGCTTCCAGTCCAGCTGCATGCAGCTGAATACCAGTGTTTTACATGGAGCGACTGCCTATCTGACCTCCACAACCCAGTTACTGGGCAACACGATAGCTCTTGGTTAAACTGGTAGTCAAACTTCCTGGTTTCTGACTATCCGTAACGACTATCAAAGATCTACGAATGACAGCCAGGACCAACGACTTTACGTGCTTTCCGAGACACGAGGGTATCACACCACCAACTTCCAAACTCCGGCTGCTACTGAGCAAATCCTAATGGAAAGACCCAATAACAATTTTGCCCAATCTGGGAATCGAACCCGGGACCCCACGCTTATCAGTCGCGCTTGCGACCACGACACCAACAGAGCAGTAACGTAAGTCTTTGTCAGTATATCTACGTAAATATAATATGTTGACCCCGCGGGTTTCCATCTTTGGAAGATTGACAATCAGATGAGATTACGATCCTACCTAAAAGTTAGTAGAATGGCCGCCCTGATTGCTTTTCGGACGTCGATATACATGAAAATACTTCTTAAATAATTAAGCATGTTTTGGATCAAAACCTTCATTCCATAAGATGTAGGTATATTTCTTAGAACTCGCCAATCAAATAAGTGAAACTTAATAAGGATAAACAAAACTATAATTGACTGCCTCGTTAGATTAGTGATTCCAAGCGCGACTGCTACTCTAGAGGTCTTGGGTTCGATTCCCAGGTCGATTAAAAAGTGTTATTGGGTTTTTCTATAGAATTCTCAGTAGCAGGTCGGAGTTAGGGTTTGTGCCCGGTTGATGGCAATAGGCTCGCCCCCTATTACATATGACCTAAACAACAAGCGAACTGTGGGTGTACAATAGTACACCTCTGCCTAACTCTCCGGGGAATACAGGCGTGATGGTATGTATGTAATACTATAATCGAGTGTGCTATATAGAATAATATAAATTTTACACGTTAATATTTTGTAAAATATATATATATATATTTTATTGGTAATCCGGTACGTGGCCATTACTAAATTAACCGGAGACCAACAAATATTATTCTTATGTCACACTGAGCCATTTTCGTGATGTCATTTGACATTGGATAATAATATATCAAGGTAATAGCTTATCGTTGAATTTACCTGTAACTAGGGTGCTTAGTTCCAGTTTTGGGGAACTGGTTCGAAAGAGTCATCGCGGTCCTGGAACGCAAAGGGAAAAGTCAAAGTCATTATGTATGTATGTTCTCGAGACCAATTCCGGCAACGGCTAATCTTAATGCAGTCTAGCCAAGTACGCAGGAGACACAATAGTGCACAAGTATGTGCGCTAAATTAAGTGCGTTCCCTCTTCCCTAACTCTTATAGTCCGATAGGACGACAATCTGATACAACCGGGGAGAGATCAGGCGCAGGACCAACGGCTTTACGTGCTTTCCAAGGCACGGGGGTGTCACACTACCAACTTTCAAACTCCGGGCTGTTACTGAGAAATTCCTAATGGTAAAACCCAATAACACTTTTTGCCCAAGTTGGGAATCGAACCCAGGACCTCACGCTCAACAGTCGTGCTTGCCACCATGACACAAACGGTCAATCCAAGTCAAGTCATTAGTAGGAATACGGATGGGTTTTAGTCAGTAAGAGCCTGACAGTCTCTCAAGTCATTTGATGATTTCCTGTCCTTAAAAAAAAGGGTTGCTTGGTAACGAGCAAAATATTACTTAGTAATAAAAATACCTTGCCTTGGTAGCCTACTAGTCCTAAGCGCGACTGCTACGCTAGAGGTCTTGGGTTCGATTCCCAGGTCGAGCAAAAGTGTTATTTGGTATTTCTATGAAATGCTCAGTAGCAGCTCGGAGTTAGGATTCGTGCCCGGTTAATGGCAATAGGCTCGCCTCTTATTAAATGGAGCCTTAACATACCGGCGAACTGTGGGTGTACATTGTTACACCTCTGCCTAACCCTTCAGGGAATACAGGCGTGATGGTATGTAAAAAAATACCAGCCTATTATTGTCCCACTACCAGGCAAACGCCTCTATCTCAAACGGAGCTGTCACAAACATATTCTAAAGCATTTTAAAGTAGAGTAAAAGTGAAGTTTTTTGCCCATTCTTCTCCATACGAAATTGTAACTAGGATTTAGTAAAAACCAAATGAAATTTTGTTCGTGAAGTTCTTCGCTCGTTCTTATCCATAAAGATCCAACTAGGTTTTGAAACGAGCAACTAGCTTCATTTATCTGTTTATCTCTTGACAATTTCAAAGTAACTAATTGAAATAAATAATGTTTTTAAATTGACTTTGATTTCATTTATGTAAGTTGCATAAGAGGTTCAAAAGTGATTTTTATGATCCAATACAAATAAATTGACTTTATCTTTGACTCCCACAGCTTCGACTGATCTCTTATTTCTTGTACAAATCGCTGTAAAACATTATTTTATTTCATCTGACAGTTTTACAAACTGATGTGATGACGTCATAATATGCATTTTGGTTCAAGAGTAAATGGTTTTGCGTGCTCATCAATGAATTACTGGATATAGAAGTGTCAACAATGGTTTCAAATAATACCGAATTAGATTCTAAGTACATTAATCTATGCGGAACCTTTTTAGTCACGAACCATTAAAGTATAATTAAATACGGCGGCTAATTAATATTATGTCGCAGACTGTTAGATCATATAAATGACGTGAGATGAAATATGAATATAAATATGACGTGTGTCTGGCTTTAAAACATCTTTTTTTTTATATAGTATAATATAATCTTTTGGCTGAACTGCCTAGTGGTCCTAAGCGCGACTGCTACGCTAGAAGTCTTGGGTTCGATTCCCAGGTCGAGCAAAAAGTGTTATTGGGGTTTTTCTATGAAATTCTCAGTAGCAGCTCGGAGGTAGGATTTGTGCCCGGTTAATGGCAATAGGCTCGCCCCCTATTACATGGGACCTAAAACATACCGGCGAATTGTGGGTGTACATTGGTACACCTCTGCCTAACCCTTCGGGGAATACTGGCGTGATGGTATGTGTTATGTTATAATCTTTTGACAATTTATGATTTACTAGCTTTTGCTCGCGACTTCGTCCGCGTCAAAGTTGAAATATTATCCCACGGGAACCGTACATTTATCCAGCAATAAAAGTAGCTTATGTGCTATTCCAAACTATAACCTATCTCTGTACTAAATTTCATCCAGATCCGTTCAGCCGTTCTGGCGTGATTCAACAACAAACATACTTATGCTCAAATTTCCCATTCACAATAATAGTAAGATTAATAATGTGTTTTTTTTTTACATCATCATCATCAATTCCTTAGCCTTTTCCCAACTACGTTGGGGTCGGCTTCCAGTCTAACCGGATGCAGCTGAATATCAGTGTTTTACATGGAGCGACTGCCTATCTGACCTCCACAACCCAGTTACTGGGCAACACGAAACCTCTTGGCAAGACTGGTTGTCAGACCTTCTGGCTTCTGACTATTCGTAACAACTGTTAAAGATCTACGAATGTCAGCCGCGATCAACGGCTTTACGTGCTTTCTGAGGCACGGGGGTGTCACAGAAACGTGTCAACTTCCAAACTCCGGGTTGCTACTAAGAAATTCGTAATGGAAAAACCCGATAACACTTTTTGCCCGATCCGATAATCAAACCCAGAACCCTGTGCTCATCAGTCGCGCTTGCAACCACGAGACCAGGCAGTTATTTCGTTTTTCTTTACATAACATAAGTAAATATTTTGGACACGATAATTCGTATCGTGTTCAAAACATTTATTTATGTTTGATATACTTAACAAATAAGTTTATACTTATTGACTTAGGTCCATTCTCAGTTGAACAACTCTAGACAAGCACTTTTTGTTTGACGTTTATTCACAAATTCTACTTTTTTTATTGTGTTTATTTTTTGGTCTGGCATCCCTTACGTCGTTATTTGTCTTCATTTGGTG
This sequence comes from Caradrina kadenii, assembly GCA_947462355.1. Taxonomy (NCBI): domain Eukaryota; kingdom Metazoa; phylum Arthropoda; class Insecta; order Lepidoptera; family Noctuidae; genus Caradrina; species Caradrina kadenii. The sequence continues at coordinate 8,561,611 of OX381691.1, forward strand.
ACAGTCAGTCTTCTTTATGGGACTACCAATGGCTTATGTTCATATTTTTGGGAAAATTTTGTGTGAGCTTTGCATTGATATGTATTTAGGTTGGATGTCTACTATTAATGCGATGGACTGCCTCGTTGGCCTAGTGATCCTAAGCGCGACTGCTATACTAGAGGTCTTGGGTTCGATTACCAGGTCGACCCAAGTGTTATCGGGTTTTACTATGAAATTCTCATTAGCAGCTCGGAGTTAGTATTTGTGCCCGGTTAATGGCAATTGGCTCGCCCCTTATTATATGGGACCTAAACATACCGACAAACGGTGGGTGTGCATTGGTACACCTCTGCTTTACCCTTCGGGCGATACAGGCGTGATGGTATGTAACTCAGACTGATAAAACTTTTCTTACTTTACATTTTTAATCTGAAAGTGTGCCTTCTCAGAAAAGTATTACAGTTTAAAATAACTTGCTAGCTTCGAACAATCGCTTAAGAGGAAGTTCTGAATATACTAGTTTAATTTTTAGTTCATAGGTACTTCAAGTTTATTCTGAAGTTGTATACAGTGTCAATACAAAGTTTCCGACTAGTTTCTTACGAAGGAGCACTGCTATAAATTATACAGAAGCTGATAAATTGAACCGTATAGGAAATATGCATTAGCGACTTTCTGCCAAACATTTACTGATTCTTTTTTCATAGGGATAAAATTTCAGTTTTATATCATGCAAATCCACACTGATATTACATAACACAACTTACCAACACGCCTATATTCCCGGAAGGGTTAGACAGAGGTGTGCTTATATACACACACCCACAGTTCACCGGTTTCTTTAGGTCCCACGTAATAGGGGTGAGCCTATTGCCGTTAACCGGCCACAAATCTTAACTCCGAGTTGCTACTGAGAATTTTATAGAAAAACTTAATAAGACTTTGCTCGACCTGGAAATTGAACCCAAGGCCTCCAGCGTAGCAGTCGCGTTGCGTAACTCTGCCTGTTTGTTATTAAATCATAGCAGAACTTTTGATTGTAATGAGAAACAAAAAAGTAGCTTATGATCAAAGTTTATAAAAAAAGGAATAAAGGGTAAGTAGAAAGTCTTTAATACACATTATGGTACGCAAATAAATATGAATATGAACAGCAATAAATAAACGTACTGCGTCGTTGGCCTAGTGGTCCTAAGCGCGACTGCTACGCTAGAGGTCTTGGGTTTCATTCCCAAGTCGAGCAAAAAGTGTTTTTGGGTTTTTTTATAACATTCGCAGTAGCAGCTCGGAGTTAGGATTTGTGACCAGTTAATGGCAATAGGCTCGCCCCCCATTACATGGGACCTAAACATACCGGCGAACTGTAGGTGTACATTATTACACCTCGGCCTAACCCTTCGGCAAATACAGGCGAGATGGTATGTTTGTATGTTATGAAAAAACGTAGGTTAGCAAATGAACCCCAATTTAAATCTAAATGAGCGTATGTATTTATCTCAAAATCAATCAACCTCACCCTACACGAGGTACCAACCTAGCTACATCAAAAAAGGCACAGAATCATAACAAAGAAAAACCCGGGAAAAACAATGTACATTTTCGTCAAAAATACAACAATTTATCACCAAATAAAGAAGAACATTTCCCCCACAACATTGAAAGCGCCATTATTAGGAGACCTGCTCTCCATGGAAGGATTAAGCCGCCTTCAATATTAAATATTTCAATAGAAATTCTCAACGTTACTGTGGTTATTAAAATGGCGCATAAATATCGGCAAATAATTATGATAAATATTTTATGCGCCACAAATAATGTTAGGGCTGTAAGCAAATAGGCGACGTGCGTTTTTGTGGTCGGAATTTTGGAGTTTTTAGACTTGTGTCATGTTAGTAGATGAATACAGTAAGTACGTTAGTTTAAATTTTTATAAAACATTAAGTAATTTATTTTAATACCAGGTTTTTGTTTACATATTCACTGCCGGTATAAAAATTAAGGTCAAACTTTTACAGCCTCATGTGAAAGACAAGGCAGTAAACGGGTTATTTCCACTTTTAAAATTCGAATCATTTATTTACTTGAATATGGGTACCGTATCAGGATATAACAAAATTTTACGTAAACCCCCGACAGAAAAATAAGTTCTACGCTAGAGGTCTTAGGTTTGATTCCCAAGACGACCAAAAAATGTTTTTGGGTTTTTTTATGAAATTCGCAGTAGCAGCTCGGAGTTAGGATTTGTTCCCGGTTAATGGCAAATGGCAATAGGTTCGCCCCCTATTATATGGAACCTAAACATACCGGCGAACTGTGGGTGTACATTGGCACACCTCTGCCGAACCATTCAGGGAATACAGGTGTGATAGTATGTATGTTACATACATATTATTTAGGTATTACATTTCAAACTGCGTATTAGCTTTTCTTGTGTCCAAACTGTCAGAATTTGTCCAGTACAAACAAAAATAAGTAAAATAACAATGGGGCGAATATCTCCGCATTCCTTTGATAGCATATTTGTTATACCCTTTTTTATGTTGTTTAAAAGTACACGCTCCACATAGATATATCCACGTTTTTATACAGAAAGCGTATCATTACTCCAATTCCATTAAGATCAATAAAAAAAGTTGTACGGAATTGTATCGACCTTCGATTTAAAAATAAAGTATTAGCGCCAAAGTACGCGTTCATCATTCACGCTGTTCTGCCGCGTTTATAGAATGAATGTACAGTTAGCAAAAGACACAAGTGGTCAGGGTCGCCCGATACAGTTGAGACTAACTTTTGCCCGCGATTTCGTCCGCGTGAATGTCGGCTATCGCGGACGCAGACGAAATAAGCGGAATTAAAAGTATTCATATTTCCTGGGTTTTCCTGGTGTGGGGCATTTTTTTTTCCCGCGGGGCGGGTGGGAGTGTCAGACATTTACTGATTAAGACCCACCCATGTTCCTAATTGTGCCCTTTGTGTTCGCGGGGCGCGGTATCGGTTCTTATCTCTTACGAACAACCCGCAGCCCCGTCGGGGTGATGCATTAAGTCCGCCTTTGTACTTTATTGTTGCATAAAGCTCAAATAAATAAATAAACTTTCCCCGTACCAAATTTTATCAAAATCGGTTCAGTGTTTTAGTCCATCCTGATGACCACAAATAGGTTAATCTCAGTACAGCTTGTTGGCTATAGTCTGTCATATGCTTTTGACGTGTCAACTATATAAAAAAAAAATTAAAAATTTTAAGTAACCCCCGACAGAAGAATAAAAATCCCTACCGCAGCTAGCAAAAGAGCTGATAAATTTGAAACCGCTAAACCGATTTTCATCACACATATCTAAGAACACTCCCGACTAATTCACCTTTCAAAAAAAACAAAACTAAATCAAAATCGGTTCATGCGTTCGGGGGCTACGATGCCACAGACTGACAGACACATACACACGCAGACAGACACGTCGAACATAAGTCCTGGAACGCAAAGGAAGGAACACGGATGGGTTTAAGTCATTAAGAGTCTGGCATTGCCTTCCGCTCTGCGTAGAGCGGAAGAAGTTACTTGATGATTTCCCATCATTTAAAAAAATTAAGTAACCGCCAACAGAAGAAAAAAAACCTAACGTAGTTAACAAAAGAGCTGATAACTTTGAAACCATCACGCTTGTACCATTACGCCTATATTATTTATATTTAGGTCCCATGTAGTAGGGGGCGAGCCTATTGCCATTAACCGGGCACAAATCCTAACTCCGAGCTGCTACTGAGAATTTAATAGAAAAACCCAATAACACTTTTTGCTCGACCTGGGAATCGAACCCAAGACCTCTAGCGTAGCAGTCGCGCTTAGGACCACTAGGCTACCGAGGCAGTTAAACTTAGTTAACTTTGAAACCGCTGAGCCGATTTCCATCAAAAAGCTAAGAACACTCCTGACTAATACACCTTTCAAACACAAAATCGAACTCGGTTCATGAGTTCGATTGACACACATAGACACGTGAAACTTATAACACCGCGTTGTTTTTGCGTCGGGGCTTAAAAAAGGACTGTGCCATTTTTTAACAGTGACAGAGTAGATGTCGTTCCGATCTTCCGAAGTGAAGCCGGTACTAATCAAGTTCCATGGTTACTTAATCATTTTGTTGACTGTACATAATCCTCCTTTTTATGCTTTATACCCACACCTTCATTATACCGCGAGAATTGTAAGTCTTGCCCCGTGGGTTTAAATGCGCACGTTTATTTTTGTAACCTAAATTGGGTATTAAGTCTAATAGTGTGGTAGTAACTTTAATAAAATTTCTTTAATGTCACGGAATCCGAGAGTGGAGACTAGTGCTATTTATGTACTTTTTAATGCTGTTTGAAAAATATACGTTTCATTTTTACTATTTCCTTTATTTATTTCTATAAGCTCAAGTTTTTTTCCCATGGAGGCAGGCAGAAGCCACAGAACGCCAACTGCTAAGATCCTTACATACTCGTCAACGTTCATACACCTGGTGATACAAACACGCCGGTTATGAGTACTTTTTTTTATTATTACTTTTTTCTTTCAATATACATTATTTTACTAAATATTAAAGTAAGCTATTGATGATATCTTCTTAAATAGCAGACGATGGTTAAACTGATTAAAGGTTTCAAATTGCAAGTAAATAAATGAAAAGAATGAGCAGAATTCTCATAAATACTGCAATACTGCCTCGGTAGCCTAGAGGTCCTAAGCGCGACTGCTACGCTAGGGGTCGTGGGTTCGATTCCCAGATCGAGCAAAAAGTGTTATTGGGTATTTCTATGAAATTCTCAGTAGCAGCTCGGAGTTACGATTTGTGCTCGGTTAATGGCAAAAGGGTCGCCCGCTATTACATAGGACCTACACATACCGGTGAACTGTGGGTGTACATTGGTACACCTCTACCTAACCTTTCGGGGAATACAGGCGTGATGGTATGTTTATGTTATGTTTGTCTCATAAAATACCTACTATGTATTTGAGGGTTTCATATTGAAATATATTAAATTGATGACTCTTTGATCATTAGCACGTTTTGAAATATTATAAATATTTTGTTGCTAATTTTCTAATAAAACAAAAAGTTATACCATTATTATGAATAAACGAGCTTTGTTTTGTCCAAATGAGCTAACTCACAAGCTCTCAATAATTTAATTAATTAAACTAATTCAATATACCAAATTAATGTCGGATATTACTATCCAGCAATTACCGTATAAAGTACATTCTAAACTGTGCCTTAAAATAAATTTAAAATGAATTAACTATTATCCGACATTATTACCTTTCTTTTAAGTATGGGAAATCAGACTCTTACTGACTAAAGCCCATCCATGTGCCTCGTATGCCCTTTGCATTCCAGAAAACCGGTAACTCTTTCGACTTAATTCCGCTACATTACAATGATCTTATTTTTAAGGATTGGAAATTATAGAATGACTTCTTCCGCTCAGGGTGGAGCGAAAGGGAGTGTCAGACTCTTACTGACTACCCATCCGTTTTCCTCCTAATGCCCTTTGCGTTCCAGGGTCACGGTAACTCTTTCGAACAAACTCCGCAACTCCGGCAGAGACCATTCCTGCCTGGATTGCAAATGTAGTGATGTTTCTTGAGCAATGGGATTTCTGTTTCCTGCGCAGGAAGGGAGTGTCAGGCTCTTACTGACTAAAACCCGTCCGTGTTTCTCAAAAAATGGGAGAAATTTTGGTTGCTACTTACTTAATTCATAACATCGATCATATGAAATTGAATATCATTAATAATTGACTAAAGCCGTTAGCAAGTCATTCAAATATTATCACACAAGAAATCTTGATAATCACTAACAATGGCCATTTGTTAGGAAGGCAATAAAGATGAATGTATTTTATAACCACGCGAGGAAATAGTCGTAGTCGTATGGAATTGCGATAATAAAACAGTTTCTGTATAAAATAATATAATCTAGTGCACAACAACATATATCATCACGCCTGTAGTCCCTGAAGGGTTAGGCAGAAGTGTACCAATGTATACCCACAGTTCGTCGGTATGTTTAGGTCCCATGTAACAGGGGGCGAGCCTATTGCCATTAACCGGGCACAAATCCTAACTCCGAGCTACTACTGACAATTTCATGGAAAAATCTAATAACACTTTGCTCGACCTGGGAATCGAACCCAAGACCTCTATCGTAGCAGTCGCGCTTAGGACCACCAGGCTACCGAGGCAATTAAATTATCTAGTAGGTAGCGTTTATTTTGACAATGATTTTTTTTTGTTTTCGTATCGTTTTGATGGCAAATATTTATGTGTATTTATATATATATATATATATATATATATTGTTTGGCCTGGTTTCAGCTACCCCGTACACTATATTTTTATAACTAACAATATTTTTCTTTTTTAAATTTGGATAATCTAAACTACAGTTCAACTATGTAGCAGCTCTTTTGTTGAATGGGACTTTTATGTACCAATTTTATAGCTTTTTATTTTATGTTGAAACTATATTGTTACCGTTTCAAATTCGTTTAAAATTCAACACCATACAGAATATATCAATTGACTTTTAAGTAACCAAAGAAAAAACATATGCAATCCCCAGATTATATCAACAAATTGAAACGCGAGAAGCTTACCCATTTTCACCAAAAACTCCGGACATACGAGAAAACGCGCGGCTTAAACCCAATCGCACCATCTGTACCGAGCCTAAGCTTGCGCACAGCAAATGTAGGTATTCATAGACCGCCGTAGCAGCAGTGCCGCGTAGACCTTGCTACAGACTCTACGTCTTATCGGCTGCGAATCGCCCGATCGCGAACCAAATTATACTATATATTTAATTGTGTAAATATCTTCGTGTAGTGTGCAAAATATTTGATTTACTTAAGACTCATTATTTATTAGTGCTGTGTTTTAGGTGACTATAGTTCCTTTTTTAAAATTGTGTGGCTTCGCGAAGTTGCTGAACAGGTTCGTACCTAGTCTCTAATTGGATTAAATTATTTATATTCGTATTAAGGTTTTCTGAAACTTTTTTTTTATGGCCAAGTTTTTTGAATGTAGTTGAAAATGTTGATATTTAATTGTAGCGTTTATTATTAGGTGATAAGAGTTATTATTTTATAAAACAAATAAGGTAATTTAAATCCTTGTTATTTAAGTATTTTGGACTTCATTTATAGCCATTGTAAGTCTAATTTTATTTATCAACCTTCAGCGTTTTTAATTGGCACCATAAATTAATAAAAGACGAGAAAATAATTAATAAATACAAAATGAAAACAAAACCATTTGGTGTTGGGTTGGTTGGGGATCGTTAGCGAAATTGGCTTTTATTCATGTATTTTTAAAATTTTTAATAATTAGGTATTAATGAAAATAATAATTGGATAAGTATGTATTTCTTTTTTTTCTTTGTCTTTTAATAATCCCATACGACGTTACGTATTTAAATTATAAAGGAACAAAATACCACTGCTTTATCGATTTATTATTAAACAAAGGATTTAGCTAGTATTCGATTATTAATTGTTTTATTATAAATTATTTATATCTTATTTGGTATTATTTTATGAAAATTAAGGGAAGAGCATTCCTGCTGAAAGTTCCAGAATGCGTCGCAACGTCCTAGGCATTATTAACACATGGTTGAATTGAAAAGAATACTAGGTTTTACGTTAGGTACTAAAAAAGGAAATAAATTAACTTTTTCTTTGATATTTAAGCATCATTTTTATCGTGATATATTATCCATGATGTATTTTGACTATTTTTGGATGTATTCCATGATGTACGTTAATTATTTTTGACCTTTTTCCATGATATACTTACATTATGACTGCCTCGTTGGCCTTGTGGTCGTAAGCGCGGCTGCTACGCTAGAGGTCTTGGCTTCGATTCCCAGGTCGAGCAAAAACTGTTATTTGGTTCTCCTACAAAATTCTCAGTAGCAGCTCGGAGTTAGGATTCGTGCCCGGTTAATGGCAATAGGCTCGCCTTAACATACCGGCGAACTGTGGGTGTACATTGTTACACCTCTGTCTAACCCTTCGGGGAATACAGGCGTGATGGTATGTTATACTTACATTATTTTTGGACTTCTATTATCTATTTTCAACCGAGAACTAATTAATTCTAATAGGATTTTAGTATAGCTACGTTTACGGTCTGATGATAATATCTTGGCTAAACACGGGCTTCCTAAAACCTCTTAAAGGTAAAGATACGCTACCGGCAACGTGCTCCATACAAAAGCAGTGTAATTATATTTTGATCTTTAGATACACACACACATACCATCACGCCTGTATTCCCCAGAGGGTTAGGCAGAGGTGTACCAATGTACACCCACAGTTCGCCGGTATGTTTTTAGGTCCCATGTAATAGGGGGCGAGCCTATTGGCATTAACCGGGCACAAATCCTAACTCCGAGCTGCTACTGAGAAATTCATAGAAAAACCCAATAACACTTTTTGCTCGACTTGGGAATCGAACCCAAGACCTCTAGCGTAGCAGTCGTGCTTAGAACCACTAGGCTACCGAGGCAGCTAAATAAAAAAAATCTAATAGTAAAAATCTATAGATAATTGCAGTCGATGTATATCTGTATATAGGATAAGGGCGACTACTACGATAGAGGTCTTCGGTTCGATTTCCAGGTCAAGCAAAAAGTGCTATTGGGTTTTTCTATGAAATTCTCAGTAGCAGCTCGGAGTTAGGATTTGTTCCCGTTCAATGGCAATAGGCTCGCCCCCTATTACATCTCTGCTTAACCCTTCGGGGAATACAGGCGTGATGGTATGTAAGATAAGGGTACAAGTATCTTTGCTTGTAATTTCCGGTGAAATAGAATAATTTTAAAACGATACTGATTTCTAAATTTTTTTCGACATATTGAATTACATTTTATATTGAATCTAGCGTCCGCCTGTGACTTTGGCCGCGTCTTTCTTGATTTATGGTCCTACGGGAATCGTACGTTTTTTGGAATAAAAGTAATCTATATGCTATGCCAGACTCTAATCTATCTCTGTGTCATATTTCATCCAGATGCGTTCAGCCAATAACAAACATTTATTCGCTGAAATTTTTACATTTAAAAAAGTAGTTAAATGAATTTGAATAGCACATTTTTCATACATACATAAACTCACGCCTTTTTCCCATGGGGGTAGGCAGAAACCACAGAACGCCACCTGCTACGATCCTTACATACTTCTTTCGCCTCGACCACGTTCATACATCTGTTCATGCAAGCACGCCGGTTACGAGTACTGCGCACACGTCCTTTCTGAAGAACCCCACCAATAAGGTCAGGGTAGGTCTTTCTAGGGCGTCCTCTCCCGGCGTTGCCACTCACATCTGCCATATAAATCCCTTTCGTTAGTCGCCTTTCACTCATCCTCTCAACATGACCGAACCATCTAAGCATACTCTTTTCTATTTTTGTTACTACATCCTCTTTTAATCCGCAACGTTCTCGTTCCGCAAAGTTACACCACACATACTTCGCAAGGAAACATCCTATTATATGAAGATAAAATTGTTTTGTACTAATATTTTAAAGAGGAAATATTTGTTTGTTTGTATGTTTGTTACAAAACCATTTTTATCACCAATAGATAGCTATATTATTCCTGAGTAACAGGCTATATAACATCACGCTACGACCCACGGGAGCGGAGCAATAACCAAAGACGTCACTAAATGCGGGCGAAACCGCGGGCAGTTCGCTAGTCACAAATAAAATTACAACATTCTTTCTTTAAATTCCACATCTCCATCAAGCCCGTAATAGTTCCACTTTCAGTTTTTCCTAACAAATCTCACGAGAATCTTTCTAACGATCTCCGATTTACCTTTTGCTGAGAATTTCCGAGAATGTTCGTGCATTGTTCATGTGATCAATTCAACATGCCTCTTTTCTTGAACTATTCTTTGAAGTTATAAATGAACGCCGCTTTTTTATTTATCAATCAAGCATTGTTTTTTTGTTAGTGGTTTATCTGAATTGTACTGCCTCGTTGTTCCTGGATTCGATTCCTAGGCTAAATAAAAAAGAAGAAGAGCGAAAGAAGTCATTTGACGATTTCCCATCATCTTGAAAAGAAGGTCACGTAATTATTTTTTTAGTAGCAGCCTGGAGTTAGGGAGTTAGTGGTATGACTCCATCGTATATGTAAAGGTGTTGGTACTGAACCTGATCTCTTCACGGTTGTGACGGATTTCTGTTTCATCGTGTTATGAGAGTGAGGGAAGAGGGAGTTCACCTGTGCTTGTGCATACACTCGTGCATCATAATATCTCCTGAGTTTTGGCTAGTCTCCATTGAGAATGACTGTTCTGACAGAAATTCAGTCCAATAAAAAAATATTACTAGCTTCTGCCCGCGACTTATTCCGCGTCAAATATGATATATTATCTCGCGATAAAAAGTGTTATTCCACACTGTTATTCCACACTGTAATCTATCTCAGTGCCAAATTTCATCCAGATACGTTCAGCCGTTTAAGCGTGAAAGAGTAACAAACATCCACCCATTCATCTATCTATCTATCCTCACAAACTTTCTCATTTATAATATTTGTAGGACATATTAGTAACCTAAGTAGGAAGTAGGATTAATGGAGGATTTACGGATAAAATTACTTTTAGTTTTGAATTCTTTTGTTTTCAATTTTTAATGGTGACACTATACTGGTAATATCATATAAGAATGGCCACAATACAAGTCTATTATCAAACTATATCAGTTATGAACTATGCCAAGTACATTCAATGGTAGGTCAAGGTAAGTCTTGGAGCCTTACCTTGCCCTTTTGGCTACATTTCAAGTGATAGTTGGTTACGATTTTAATACGTTAAAATTAAATTGAGTGATATAATGCAATATTATGGATTGAACAATGTCTGCAACTAAGAGAATAAACGCGAAAGTTTGCGAGGATGGATGGATGTTTGTTAGTCTTTCACGCTTAAACGACTGAACGAAATAAACCGAAACTTGGCACAATTAATATATAGATATTCCCGTGAAAAAAATTAGGACTTTAGCGTTATTTTGAAGTCTACGTAAGCGAAGTAGTAATCAATAATTAAATAAAATAATTATAAAAAATAAATCTGGACCATAGATATCTAGACTGCGGTATGACTTTCAACCACAGAACTGTTTTATTTATCAAAACTTATGAAGAAAACAAAACCAGATTAGAATTTCCAAGTCACGAAAAGTGTACATGGAAATTATATACACTTAAAGTCAAAGTCAAATAATTTTTTTTGACGGCACAGTTGGCGCAGTGGCTGAGCGATTGGCCGCTGCGCTGCGTGTCGCGGGTTCGATTCCCGCACGGAACAAATATTTGTATGGCCTACAGATAGTTGTTCCGGGTCTGGCTGTTTGTGTATGTGAGTTTATATGTTTGTAAACGCACCCACGACACAGGAGAAATTCCTAGTGTGGGGCAACGTTTTTTATAAGAAAAAAAATAAAAAAATATTTCAATTAGACCATTAAAAGGCACTTTTGAACGTCAATTACATGTTAAAATTAAAAATATTGAATCTAGTTGTTATAGTTAATCTGTTGGTATAATGGTATTCAAAAATTCCAATCGATACCCAAAGAGTTAAACCAAAAATCATATGCGACAGAATAATTCAAACGTCAAATTGGAATTCAAAAAAAGAAATATAGCATATATGCCTCGTGTGAGTAGCAATGTGATATTAAAAAAAAAACATTTCGCATTTCGAACGCCAAAGTTGTTCATGGTAATTTATACTTCCGTAAGATTCTGGTTTTGTTTATGGTTTGCAATAAAAGTTATATATGGATGATTTCAGCAATTGCTGATTAACCTTCGTAAGGCATTTATGATTTATTTTAAGAATTTTATTTGTTGAAGTTCTTCATAGCAACCCGGAATTTCTAGGTATCATTAGGTATGCCATAAATAAATATTCGTTACTCAAATACAAATGATCTTATGTCTTTTCTTACTTATGTCTTAATATTTATAAAGGATACCACCATCACCATCACGCCTGTATTCCCCGAAGGGGTAGACAGAGGTGTACTAATGTACACCCGCAGTTCGCCGGTATGTTTAGGTACCATGTAATAGCTGGCGAGCCTATTGCCATTAACCGGGCACAAATCCTGACTCCGAGCTGCTACTGAGAATTTCATAGAAAAACCCAATAATTATTTTTGCTCGACCTGGGAATCGAACCCAGGACCTCTAGCGTAGCAGTCGCGCTTAGGACCACTAGGCTACCGAGGCAGTTATAAAGGATATAAAGAGGTAATTAACTTACTTACAATGTTTTTATCAAAACATAAAAAAAATACCCCTGGGACATTTTTTTTATGAAAACACATACATACCATCACGCCTGTATACCCTGAAGCGTTAGGCAGAGGTGTAAGAATGTACAAACAAATTCCGCTGGTATGTTTAGGTCCCATGTAACAGCGAGCCTATTGCCATTAATTGGGCGCAAATCCTAACTCCGAGCTGCTGCTGAGAATTTCTTAGAAAAACCCAATAGCACTTTTCTTAACATGGGAATCGAACCTAAGACCTCTAGCGTAGCAGTCGCGCTTGCGACCACGAGACCAACGAGGCAGTTTGAAGTATAATTAATATTTGTGTAGTGCCCAGGTCCTGGGTTCGATTCCTAGGTCGAGCGAAGTGTTATTGAGTTTTTCCATTAGGAATTTCTTAGTAGCAGCTCGGAGTTACGATTTGTGCCCGGATAATGGCAATAGGCTCGCCCCTTATTACATAGGACCTAAACATCCCGGCGAACTGTGTGTGTACTTTGGTACACCTCTGTCTAACCCTCGGGGAATACGGGCGTTATGGTATGTATGTATTTATGTTAAACTTTAATTACCCATGGCCCTTGTACTGTTGCACACACCCATAAGCAAAGTGATTTTTTACGCCAAAAATAAAAAGCGCTTCCCAGCAATGATTAATGCTTGAACCTGCTTAGTTACTGCTAACTACCTCGGTAGCCTAGTGGTTCTAAGCGCGGCTGCTACGCTAAAGGTCTTGGGTTCGATTCCCAGGTCGAGCAAAAGGTGTTATTGGGTTTTTCTATGAAATTCTCAGTAGCAGCTCGGAGTTAGGATTTGTGCCCGGTTAATGGCAATAGGCTCGCCCCCTATTACATGGGACATACCGGCGAACTGTGGGTGTACATTGGTACACCTCTGCCTAATCCTTTGAGGAATACAAGCGTGATGGTATGTGCTTACTTCGTTTGATGGGCAGTGCGCGTAGTTAATAATATAATAATAACGTTACATAATAATTATGTATTATTTTACCCCATATGCCTTTACCTAGTTATCACCCTATCTTTTTCTGTCAAAATCATCCATTATTTTCCAAATGTATAAAAATCTAGTTCATTCTTTGATTTTCAAGACGTACCTACTATGTAATTATGGAACATATAAATCTCAACCATAATCTATATTAGGTAAGTGCATCGCAAAATTGCACTTCACACTAATTTATTTAGAGTAGGTACCTACAATCGGGCCATGTTACTTAAGCTAGGCATCCATTAGGAGAGGGTCGGGCCCCAAAAATCGGCCTGCCATTTTGACAACTGACAGCTGCGCCCCACCGCTCCTCACCGCGCCTCTAGTCAACGCAATTTCCTTTAAAATGTTTTAGCTAGCGCATTTTTTAAATTGCGAGGCGCCCCAACCCTTCCGCTTAGTCGACGCCTGGCTTTACACAACTAACTAGAAATATTAATTATGCATTTAATGCTACCGACGATAATGTTATTCATATTTGAAGTACCCAGTGCACAGTGTGGTAATGAGTGCATAATTATTTGGCAGTTCTTGGAAAAGCAGATTCTCAGTAACAGCTACGTTGGAGGGAGAGCATAATTATTAGTTTGTTTAAGACGAAATTGCTAATGACTTCCTCATTGTTTTTAATTTGAAATAATACTCGACTATTATGTATTTAATGCGTCTGGGCAAAGGCATCTTCTTATAGAGTGTAGGCGTGGGTATTGATCACGAAGTTAGCTCAAGGCGCATTGGCGAGTTGAGACTTTTATTAATGACTAGATTCTGCTCGAAACTTTGTCTGCGTGGAAGTCAAGGCAGAGCATAGACATACAGAACATAGACTAGATATTCGGCAATAGTCTAGCATTCTATAAACAAAATATTTTTTGTAATTGGAGCAGTAGGTACTTTACCTCTTTTAGTAAGACAAACTTTATTTCATTTTATATAGATTAAATATTTACAACCTTAAAATTAGATAAAAATCCTTAATAACAACAAAAAAAATATCGTTGTCAATCGGAAAAGTGCCCAAAAGACTGGCGGCAATGCCACGTTGAATGGCAATTCTTAACCTTTGGCCAAGGTAAATGGGTCACAAAAAGTGTCAACCAACCGTTTCGATAAATCCTTAAAATGGCTGGCGGCACACGGATCCCACGGCCCGAGGATTTCCAACCCAAACGGCTCGAAAATATAGTTACCAATAAGGGTACTATACTTACGCCGTTTGAGGTTTTGCAGCAGCGCCAGCACAGCACGTAGAACTAGGGAGATGAAACATGATGAGACTAACACAAACGAAAATAAGAAATAGAAAAAGTCACATTAGTACCAGTGTCGTTTATTTTAGAATTAGTTAAATATTTTGAACTGCCTCGTTAGCCTAGTGCTCCTAAGCGCGACTGCTACGCTAGAGGTCTTGGGTTCAATTCCCAGGTCGAGCAAAAAGTGTTATTGGGTTTTTTTACGAAATTCTTAGTAGCAGCTCGGAGTTAGGATTTGTGCCCGGTTAATGGCAATAGGCTCGCCCTCTATTACATGGGACCTAAACATACCGGCGAACTGTCGGTGTACATTGTCACACCTCTGCCTAACCCTTCGGGGAATACAGGCGTGATGGTATGTTATGTCTTAAATATTTTTTCATATAGAACTAAATAACTATGCCGATTTGACGACAGAATATCCTTGTGTTGTATTACAAAAATCGTCAACGATGTTTCATATTTGA
Organism: Caradrina kadenii; assembly: GCA_947462355.1. Classification (NCBI taxonomy): domain Eukaryota; kingdom Metazoa; phylum Arthropoda; class Insecta; order Lepidoptera; family Noctuidae; genus Caradrina; species Caradrina kadenii. The sequence continues at coordinate 8,576,665 of OX381691.1, forward strand.
ATATCAAAATAAAATATTATGTTTAAAAAAAAATATAGGTATATTTTGTTTTGTCTGTTTTTAAGGCACGGGTGAGAATGATTTATCTCTTTCTTAAAAGTAAGGAAAAGACACTCGAACAATTTATGTAATATTTATTACTGCTGTATTTTATAACTTCACATATTTTTATTATATTTGTGATATATTTCCTTTAATAAATAAAAAATTAGCTTTCCTGGATATGAAAGAAATTGTTTTTTTTTAGAACAAAGTGATTCCGCCCTAATCAAATTTTTATAAATATTCCGAGAAAATATTACGTTGTAGGCAGTAATTTCGTATATATTATATATTCGCAGTTATTACAAACTTGTATTATAAGAAGTACTTACAAAACCCAAGGAATTGTGTTCGAATAAATATCTACGTATTTTTTTAACACACACGATTGTGAACTTAATTCTGTAGAGTATAAGGTCCACAAGACAATCCATATCTCCTATAAAAAACCTAAGAACAGAAACGATTTTGTGTCTCGATTCTTTAAAGTATAATATATAGTAGTAACTGCCTCGTTAGCCTAGTGGTCCTAAGCGCGACTGCTACGCTAGAACTCTTGGGTTCGATTCCCTGGTCGAGCAAAGTGTTATTGGGTTTTCCTATGAAATTCTCAGTAGCAGCTCGGAGTTAGGATTTGCGCCTGGTTAATGGCAAAAGGCTCGCTCCCTGTTACATAGAACCTAAAACATACCGGCGAACAGTGGGTGTACATTGGTACACTTCTGTATACTCTTCAGGGAATACAGGCGTGATGGTGTGTAAATTTTATTATGATTAACTAGCTTATGGCCGCGACTTTGTTTCCGTAAAAGTCGGTTATCACGGGCATTTATTTTTTCGCGAGAAACCACCTTCTTTTTCTATGCAGTCTGCCAGTGGAAGCGCTTCAGCAGTTATCAGCGCCTTAAGTTAGCATTTCTCATTTACCACTCAAGAGACCTACACGGGTAATAAAGGTTACCTTATTACGTACAAGTAGGTACAGCACTCGTATTTTCCCCCTTGCGAGCGTTATTAGTCGTCCACTCAAATCAGGGAGTGTCGATATCGAAACGGGTCAAGCAGTAACGCATCGGGAGGGTTATTGCAATACCTCGGTATTGACAGGTTCATTACCTATTGCTTATGGTGCGACAGTAAGCTATTTGCTCTGTTGAGTCTAGTTATGCGAAAAATTACTTAATTTAAATTCCTGGTTTTTCGTAAATTCTTTTTAAATATTCCTTCAAGTTTAATTATGCGATGACTGTAGACCAAAATTATCATAATATTCTGTTTTTTTTTTTCTAAAATGGGTCCTTACATCAAACCACCAAACTTTAACTTTAACCATACCAACACGCCTGTAATCCCCGAAGGGTTTTACAGAGGTGTACTAGTGTACACCCACAGTTCGCCGGTATGTTTAGGTCCCATGTAATAGGGGGCGCGCCTATTGCCATTAGCCGGGCACAAATCCTAACTCCGAACTGCTACTGGGAATTTCATAGAAGAACCCAGTAACAATTTTGTTCCCAACCTGGGAATCGAACCCAAGACCTCTAGCGTAGCAATCGCGCTTAGGACCGCTGGGCTGCCGAGGCAGTTAACTTTAAGTTTTTGTATTTAAATCCTTATTTCGACTACATTTAAGTTCTAAATTCAAAATTGAACAAAAGACTCACCCGCGTTAAGTTACATCTTTGGTTACTGCTCCCGCTGGTCGTCGAGTAATGTTCTAGTCGTATAAACCTTCCTATTAAATCACTCTATCCGTACATGACAAAAAATTAAACGCATTAAAATTCGTTGCGTAGTTTAAGAAATCTAAACATACATAGAGATAGACGGCGGGTAACGACTTTGTTTTATACTATGTAGAGATTTACATACCAAAAAATCAGCTGAAATATTCATAAAGCGTTGCCTCAAAAGATCGTTTCCCGTAAAATTGAGCGTAATATTATGAAAAGCTCTTACGTAAACGCGTAAGTTCACGTAACGGACCGTAATACACTAACCATTATTCTTCTCAAGAATATGTTTAGAAAACATTGAACATTACGGTTGCTTCTAATTTTGGATAATCTGTACTAATAAAATAAAGCTGAAGAACTGTTTGTTTGTTTGTTTAGACGCGCTAATTTCTAGAACTAACAGTCGGGTTGGAAAAATCTTTTAGTATATACACACATAGATACATAAGCTCACGCCTTTTTCCCGTGGGGGTAAGCAGAAACACAGAACGCCACCGTCTACGATCCTTACATACTCCTTTTGCCTCACGCCTTTCACGTTCATACATCTTCGTCGTTATTTTTAGTATCATCATCTACTTAGCCTGTTCCCAATGTTGGGGTCGGCTTCCAGTCTAACCCGATACAGCTGAGTACCAGTGTTTTACATGGAGCGACTGCCTATCTAACCTCCACAACCCAGTTAATAGGCAACACGAACCTCTTGGTTAGACTGGTTGTCAGACTTTCTGGCTTCTGACTATCCGTAACGACTGTCAAAGATCTACGAATTACAGCCGAGACCAACGGCTTTACGTGCTTTCCGAGGCACGGGGGTGTCACACCACCAACTTCCAAACTCCGGGCTGATACTGAGCAAATCCTAATGGAAAAACCCAATAACACTTTTTGCCCGACCTTGGAATCGTACCTGGGACCCCACGCTCATCAATCGCGCTTGCGATCACGAGACCAACGGGGCAGTCGGGGCGTTATTTTTAGTATATAATATCCAAATTCATGGGGAATAATATACGTTACATAACATCACGCTATGACACACGGGAGAGGAGCAGTAACCAAAGACGTAATAATATAACGCGGGTAAAAAAAACACGCAGTAGGAGTTGCGGACAGAAGCTAGTCTCTATTATAGGCAAGTGTAAATTTGAGTGATGAAATATTTAGTAAACAAAGGTTTGTGTTTTGTACGATAAGTGTTCCATCAATCACGATCATTGTACGGAAATTGGTCCATGGACAATGGCCTTTACGAAATGGCGCAACGTTAGTCCATCTTCCAGAGTAGTCGATAAGTACGCATTACTGACAGAAAAATGTCTATAGTCTAGTACGAGCTTGTTGACTTAATCATAAATGTGGCATTAAAATTATCATATGTGTTAATTTATTTTCAAATCGAAGATAATCTTAAATATAATTTTTTGGGTAAACTGTCTCGGTAGCCTAGTGGTCCTAAGCGCGACTGCTACGCTAGAGGTCTTGGATTCGATTCCCAGATCGAGCAAAAAGTGTTATTGGGTTTTTCTATTAAATTCTCAGTAGCAGCTCTGAGTTAAGATTTGTGCCCGGTTAATGGCAATAGACTCGCCCCCTATTACATGGGACCTAAACATATCTACCGGCGAACTGTGGGTGTACATTGTTACACCTCTACCTAACCCTTCGGTGAATACAGGCGTGTGGTATGTGTATAATTTTTGGGCCCATGTATATATCTAGTTTCAGTTAATTTTGATCTGCAAACAATCATTTATCCATCCTCACTAATCATTCCTCGCAATCATTTATAGGAAAATCATTGCGTTACTCATATCTTTTTGTTTGTTTATTTTATTAATCAATAAACCACAAGAAATAATATTTTGAAGATACAGTTAAATGTGGTTTAAGACCGAAAACAAATAAATATGTTAATTTTCAATTAAGCTGTCCTAGTTATATTTAATCCATTATTTAGAAACATATTTAGGTATTCAGTAATAGTGCTGTTGATTACTTATTTTCAGATTTGTGTATTAAAGGTTTTTTTTTGTTCCTTATGGGAAATCATCAAATGACTTCCCCGGCCCTGGGCGGGGCGGGAGGGAGTGTCGGACTTTTACTGACTGAAACCCACCCATGTTCCTTCTTGTGCTCTTTGCGTTCCGGGGGCGCGGTATCTCTTTGACCAACCCGCAGCCCCGGCAGGCATCGGCCCTGAGTGGCCCCTCCACTTGCTGACGTCTCTTTGAGGCGCGTGTGGAACACGAACGCGCCGTGGACACACTGGACACGGCCTGTCATTATGCAACGTACGAACTACGGTGGCCGGGAGTCGTCTCGCGGCTCCCGATGCGTGGAGCGTCTACCGCGGTGGCTGGGACAGGTGACTCTCTGCCTCAACCGTCCCGCCGCCTCCTTCTCTAGTATATTAAAAGTACGACGCTAATTTAAGCGCATTTACGAAACCCTGTAAATTAATTTGAAGCGGCGTTGTATAATTTAGAATTTGGACAGCCACGACAAAGGTATCCGTACCAAAGAAGCCGCATAACACTAAGTTTACGCTCAAGTTTTACCTTGAACATTAACCCCCAAATGTTGCTATGTAAGTTATAATTAGCGTGAGCTGGAATAGAAAATGTTTCTGATATTTTAACCAAGGGTACTGGCAGGCATTATATATAAGCATTTATTCTGTGTATTGTAAATGGGGTTGCGTTCGGAGGCGGGTGTTTTTTTTATCATTTGATGGCAAACAAGCCCACGGGCCACTTGATGTTAAGTGGTTACCGCAAACTATAGACATCTGCAATATCAGAGGCCTTGCAAATGCGTTGCCATCCCAGAGTCAAAGTTGAAATGTCTCATGTGTTACACCGGCACCCATACCCTTCAAACTGGAACACAGCAACGCTGCGTCGCGGCAGTAATAGGTATGGTGGTACTACTTCCCCGGACGAGCTTCTTCATAAAGGGCTACTTATAGAAATGGAACACGATTTTGTCAATCTTTTTGACACTTGGTGACGTTCCTTACCTTCTTGTGAAACTTGTAAATTTACACGTAGTCATGTTCGTGCGATAACCTAAATAAAACCAAATATTCTGAATTATTTGCACAAAATCCTACATAATACCTACATTTTTAGTCGCGTATTCATGTCATAAAGCTGAAGATTTTTATTTTTGTTTGTTTATTTGAGCGCCGTAATCTCTAGGGAAAAGTCCTTTTGTACATTATGTTGTTATGTTGCTTATCATGAAATATATTGAGTAAGAAAAATTAAAGACAAATTGTACATTTTCATAAAGTAGAAGCCTGTTTTAATAATATTCAGTTAAAATTAATTGGCAACTCTCTTCATCCATTTTAATTAAAATAATTAATACATCTAGCTTAAGCGTAAAGTTAATTTAAATGGAATGTATATAGATGGCAACTGATATAGGAGCCGCCACGATTCGTGAGCACAAACGTCAAGTTAATGTTTGAATTTTTGGGTTTTTTCGGGGCGCCGACACTGCAAACGATCGGTGTGACTGGCGACCCAATCGCGTGCAGCGTCGGCGACCCAAAAAAACCAGAATGGAACCCAAAACCCAAAAATTTGCTTGACGTTTGTGCTCACGACTCGTGGCGGCTGCTATACTGATGATAACTGTCATGTGAGTTTAGTGGTCCTAAGATTGACTGTTACGCGAGACGTCCCAGGATCCCCAGGTTTCACATCCTGGATTCCCAGTTTGAGCAAATGTTATTTGGTTTTCCTCTGAAATTCTCAGTATCATCTTCTTTCTTGTATTAGGAAGAACACGGATGGTTTTTAGTCCGTCAGAGTCTGACACTTACTTATGCTGAGCCCAGAGCGAAATAAGTAATTTGATGAATTCCTTTAATTGAAAAAAAAAAGTACTTCAATTTTAAAATTGTCAAGATATCATGCCCTACAACCGTCATATTCAAGGCCAAAAAATTGTCTTTGGCCTCAAAGAGGCTATACATTTGGCTATACATTTGGTCGTACATAGTGTGCTATATAATAAGCATTTTTACTCAAACATTTGAGTGATATGTAAATGTAGTCAAATGAATATGGAGTCTCAAGGCAACACTTTTTAATATTAATTAAAAATATTTCATTCTCATTTATGTATAACGTGTTTAACTTGAAAATAATGTGTAGCGTGACCATATTGCGTGTTACAAATAGCCGTTATTTATGTCATTATTAAAAATAAAGAGAGTGTTAGTAGTATGTAATTATTTTGCAACGTAAAAGAAAAATAAATAATAAAAATAAAGTTGGAGAAATTACTGCATCCTTTTTTCAGAAGGTTTAGATAAAGTCAGATCTAAACAAATAAATAAAATTGAATTGTCTGTTTGTAATATTAAAATTACAGCTTTTTATTAAATGCATCTTAATGTTTACACGGTACATAAACAAACTATTTTTTTTGTTTTTTTTATTCTGTCTGTCTGTTTGATCCGGCTAATCGCCTAAACGGCTGAACTGATTTTGATTAGACTTTTACTGGCTTTTTTTTAGGGATGGGAAATCATTTACTGGCTTTTGCTTTTACCGGATGTTAGAGGAATAATTTGATATATTTTTTAAGAAAGTGTACTCACTACCTCGTACTAAATATGGATGTGAATGGATGTGATGTTTAACATGGTAATATTATTCATGTCACGTCACTATTGAACCAGAGGGTGTGCAATCCCTCGAGGCCGTTTCCAGGCCCAACATATGTACATTCTAGTTCAAGGACTAGACCAAGAAATCTTTTATAACGTAAAGTTGGTATGACTCATCTTTAAAATTTACTAAAAAATAACTCTCAATGTGAGTTCAATCTTAAAATATCAAAGGTACTTATATTATTAATTTTTTTTTTTTTTTTGTAAAAAAGATTGTAGCAATTTATACGACTAAAGTTTATTTTATAAGACTTATAAATTGCTTCAAAATGCGTGAGATTATTTTATTAATAGTCTTCGTTCTTTACTTTCTTAAACGAATAGTACATAGTTTTTTTTGACGGATGGGAAATCATCAAGTGATTTCCCCCGCCCTTAGTGTCAAACTTTTACTGACTAAAACTCATCCATATTCCTTGTATCTCTTCCTGTATCTCTTACGAACAACCCGCAGCCCCGGCAAGCACCGGCCCTGAGTGGCCCCTTCAAAATTTGCTGACATCTCTTTGAGGCACGCGCGAAACACAAACGCGCCGTCGAAACGGCCTGTCGTTATGAAACATCAACATTGCTCACCATCTACAGGCCCGCGTCTATGGTGGCCGGGAGTCGTCTCGCGACTCCCGACGCCCGGAGCGTCTACCAGAATAGTACATAGTAAGCCTTCAATAAAACGTTGTCTTTAAATTTAACTAGCTTCAATGACTTTGTCTGTGCAGATTTCAAAGCTTAAAAGAATAATAATCATCCATCCATTCATTCTCACAAACTTTCAAGTTTATAAAGAAATAGGTATAGGTAGTATGTGACCAACCAAAAATAATAAAAGTAACTGCAGGCCAAATTCTCATCAGTCCTTGACATAAAATACGATGTACTACTAAACCTGGAACGTTTACTTCTCCGTTCAATTTTCCCCTATTTACAGTCCTCTACATTTTATCTGGTTTTGCCATTGAACAAATTCCGTCTTTATTGAGTTCGAGGCCTTGGACTCGGCTCGTTTGCGGCGCGGCAGTGGCCTCGAGAAGACTGCATCTCCGTAGTTTAACTGTGACGTGACGTGAATTTTATGAGAATGAGGACTTGTTCTATATGCTGAGGACGTTTTAATGTAGGTAGGTATTGATCGTTGTGTGTGTCCGACGTCTTTCCTTGGTCCTTGTTGTAATTTAGAATTGAAAATTGTAACTAAATAAAACATTTTTGACAGTAGTTAAAGTCATAAATTATTAAATAATTAAAACATTTTTAGCTTAAATTTAAAATGTAAATTATGAACTAAATAAAACATTTTTGGCAACAATTATTAACAAATGAACAAAATAAGTATCTATCTATAATTAGTAAAATTGACTTCTGTTAATCATAATTATAAAGAGCTCTTCTACATAACCATTTTGAAAAAACATACCTAACTATATGGCTAAGTTATTTTCAAAATTATAAACGCTGTAGTTAGGTATAATTCAATGGTTGCTATAGGCATTGTATTTGTCTCATGCTCTACGACATGACATAAATTTGTATTCAATTAATCATGTACAACACACATAGACACAATCTCTTAACGCACAGTATGCAGGGTAATTTGTATGTCCTTCTCTTGATTCTGCACTAATTTGACCAATCAAGAAAATCAAACAAAGAACATTGCATTGATTACATCGTATGCTCGTATTTATATCTGCTGATTATTTCTGTCGAGAAACAATTATTTGAAATAGTTTTGTGGCGCCATTTTGGAACACACGCAATCGATGAAATTTTGTAGATAGGATAAGCACTAATTATAATTATTTTTCTTTTTCATTCTCTTTTTATAAAATCTAGCCACATTAGAAACTTCTTTTTTTACCTTTATTTTCCATCGTTTTTCCGCACTAAGAATTTCTTCTGTATCGTGGGTGCGTTTACAAACAGATAAACTTACATACACAAACAGCCAGACTCGAAATAACTATGTGTAGGTTATACAAATATTGTTTCTTGCGGGAATCAAACACTCGATACGCAGAGGAGCAGCCAATCGCTCAGCTACTGCGCCAACTATGTCATTTTTATTTTTCAATCGGACTGTTAAAAATAAAAGTCTCATATCACTTTTAAAATTAAGTTATTTAACAAAAAACCGATTGAACACAAGCCTAGACTTTAATTCTTAAAGGAAGGGGCCACTGAGGGCCGATGCCTGCCGGGGCTGCGGGTTGTTCGTAAGAGATACCGCGCCCCCGGAACGCAAAGGGCACAAGAAGGAACCTGGGTGGGTTTTAGTCAGTAAAAGTCTCACACTCCCTCCCGCCCCGCCCAGGGCGGGAGAAGTTATTTGATGATTTCCCACCCCCCAAAAAAAAAAAAGACTTTAATTCTTAGGCAAAAACAACAAAAAATAAAACTTCCCAAATGACTTTATTAAAAATCTACCACTCCAATTTTCGATACTCAATGAAAACCTCTTGAAACTAGAAGAACCACCTTGTGTTGGTAACTCAGTAGTCAGTACATGCATCGTAAATCATCGGGTATTTTCGCCGTTCCTCGGAAATATTCGGTTTATGAAAGATAATGATTTGTTTGTAGTTCTGAAGAATGCCGTTCTTGTCTTCGTATTGCAGCTTTGAAGTAAAAAAAATGTAAACAAATGTAATATTATCCATATTGCGTTTGTCTAACATTTTTTTTATGATGATAATGTGCAAGCGCATTTGGCTTTAGATAGTACTAACTACCTACCCGCGAATTTGTCCGCGTGCCTTATTTCACCCGCGTTAAGTGACGCCTTTGGTTATTGCTCCGCTCCCGTGGGTCAAGACGCGATGTTATATAGACTATGTTACTCATATCTATCTATTGGTGAAAAAATTGTTAAAATCGGTCCAGTAGTTTCAGAACCTACTCGTTACAAACATAAAAACAAACAAAAAAATTTAAGTACCTTCTAACTTATGAAAATAAACCAGTTTCACTACGAAATCAAACTTAAAAATTCCAAAAAAAAAATATTAGCTATTCCTTACATATTGTCGAGTTATGTGGAAGTATGGAGCAGTTGGTTTTTTATTTTCGATTTTACGGTTCGTACTACAGTAAAAGTTGTTCATTTTCATGAGTACTGCAGTCCCTTAAAGAAAGTCCCTCGTTGACCCTAACAGCCCTGTATAATATCACGCTTCGACACAAATCAAAGACGTAGCTTACGCGGGCAGTTCGCTAGTTTTTTTTAATATTTTCATCAAAACTATTTAAAATTTCCACAACATTTGCAGATATAAATCGTTTTCTCAACTTTAACTTGCAAGTGCCCACAAAAGAAATCGAGATGAAATTGTACTCTGCGTTTCGGCGCCCTATCTTCTCAAGTGTATTGGAATTTAGCACAGAATCACTTGAAACTGTATTTATAATAGTACTTATGCATGTTTTGGAGCACTGCATCGTCGCATAAGTGCTATATAATGTGGGAACTATAGCAAATTGTGTTTCAGAAACACATTTAGGCGATTGTTAGCGCAAGATAATAGGTGTTTAACTTTGTTTGTCTGGAATTTTAATGTTTTGTTCTAGATCCTGGGTTGTCAATTGGTTTTCTGTTACTTACTTTTAACTGCCTCGTGTGTGAAAAAAGTGTTATTTGGGTTTTTCTATTAAATTCTCAGTAACAGCTCGGAGTTAGGATTTGTGCCCAGGTAATGGCAATAGGCTCGCCTTATCACATGGGATTTAAATATGCCGGCGAACTGTGGGTGTACACCTCTGCCTAACCCTTCGGAGTATACAGGCGTGATGGTATGTTATGTTATTTTTAACCCCCGACTCAAAAAGAGGGGTGTTTTAAGTTTGACGTGTCTGTGTGCCTGTCTGTGGCACCGTAGCTCTTAAACGAATGAATCGATTCGAATAAGGTTTTTTTTTTTCATTTGAAAGATGGTTTCCTAGCAATGATTCTTAGATATGTGTTATCAATATCGGTTCTGCCGTTTCAAGGTTATCAGTTCTTTTGTTAGTCAAGGTAGGGCTCTGCATTCTTCTGTCAGGAGTTACTTCATTTTTTTAATTTTCATTACTCCTACTTAGGACTGAGATCTCAGAGTTCATGTACTTACCTACTTCACTTTCACGAGGTTGAAATTTTAAGGATATTTAGAGGTTTTTAAAGGGGTAAGTTATATGGAAAACTTGACCTCCTCTATGCAGGTGAAGCCGTCGATACAAGCTGGTATTGACGACACGAGCGATTGGCTGCAGTGATGCGTCTTACAGATTCTATTTCATCACGGAACATAAAATGATGTTCCGCGCTGGAATCCTACAGGTAATCGCTCCGGGTTTGGTTTTTTGTGGTTGTATGTGAGTTTATGTTTGCAAACGCACATAATATACACACAGGATATATATAGGAAAAAAAATTGAATGTTTCTCTTTAAGCATCCTCTCCCAGGTTGCTTAAAGAAAGAAAGCCGAAAAAACACAAAATGTTTTCACATAATATTCTCCACGGCCAAGTTTCTTGTTATAATAGTCTCTTTAATGCCAAGTAGGTACTATATAACAAAGTCTTAGTCACTAGTTCTAAACTAGGCAGTACAGGAATAAAATAACCTCATCGATTTTGGCGGCGCGACAGAAATGCGACCTACATTGCAGGCCTAAGTTTTGGGCCCATTCGTAGGCACCTAGGCACTAGGCTGCTATTTTTGGAAATGGGTCGTACGGTCAGACAATGTGAAGTTACTGAGCTATACTTCCTTCGTGGACGCGTCGCTCAAGCTTTATCTCCGAGTAAATGGGAACTGAGTAACGAGGTGCAGAAAGTTGTGCAGCGAAGTTTTTATTAGAGTTAGGTAAGTGTAATAGCAATAAGGTTTAATATGGGCTGACGTGATGTGGAGCGACAAAGAGTGATGGTTTATAGGGAAGACAGAAGCTTTGTATCATTCAGTGGTATATCTACCTGTTTTTTTAAGGAAGGGAAATCATCAAATGACTTCTTCCGCTCTGGGCGAAGCGAAAGGGAGTGTCAGATTTTTACTGACTAAAACCTCCTAATGCCGTTTGAGTTTCAGGACCGTGGTAACTCTATCGCACAAATTCCGCAACCCTGGTATATTTCTAGCTTCAACTTTTCTTCCCCTGTACAAAAAATGTATTTGTTGGTATGGTTGTTAGCTGTGACATATTATGTGGTATACAGAGACATATTTATATATATTGTGCAAATATGCGTGCTGGGAAACGACTTCTAATTTGGTTTCTGTTTGTGGTAGACATTGCGCCTAAGGGTGATTGCAACAGTACTTGTTTCCAGACACAACTGACCTAACTAAGTGCCTCGTTAGCCTAGTGGTCCTAATCGTGACTGCTACGCCAGAGCTCTTAGGTTCGTTTGCCAGTTCGAGCAAAGTATTTACTGTAACGGTTGTATAAGAATACAATCCATTCGAACACATAACATACCATCACGCCTGTGTTCCCCGAAGGATTCGGCAGAGGTGTACCCATGCACACCCACAGTTCGCCGGTAAGTTTTAGGTTCCATGTAATAGCAAGCCTATTACCATTTACCGGGCACAGATCCTAACTTTGAGCTGCTACTGAGAATTGCACAAAAAAAACCAATAACACTTTTTGTTCGACCTGGGAATTAAACCCAAGACCTCTAGCGTAGCAGTCGCGCTTAGGACCACTAGGCGTACGAGGCAGTTATAACTTATTTCTAATATAATATACCTAACCTAAAAATTAATATGAGTGTAATCATAGAAAATCACGCTAATTACTCCAAGCATTTCCACGTAAACAGTGGTTTCCTTGTTCAGTTTAATTATATACAAACTTACTTACACATTGAATTATTAAATAATACTTGTAAGTACAACACGAATTAACGTTGTATGAAGCAAATGAGACCCAAATTACTTTGTCAACACCAATTTACCTTATACGCGCCTACCCTAAAATCCGTTTACTCTAAAATGTACTCTACAAACAAACTAAAACCCTCTTTATGTTAAGGAGATAAGGTACAAAGTTGTGAGGCGAGAAATGAGAAAAATTATCAATGAACCATGAAATTTGTTTAGGAGCTGATTTCATCAAGAATATCGCGTCGAGTTAATAATCCATTGTAAAAATTTCTTGGAAATTGCGGCTGTTTTCTTTTATTTTGTTATACATATATTGGAACATACCATCACGCCAGTATGCCCCGAAGGGTTTAGGCAGAGGTGTACCAATGTACACCCACAGTTCGCCAGTATGTTTTTTTAGGTCCCATGTAATAGGGGCGAGCCTATTGCCATTAACCGGGCACAAATCCAAACTCCGAGCTGCTACTGAGAAATTCCTAATGGGAAAACCCAATAACACTTTGCTCAACCTGGGAATCGAACCCAGGACCCCATGCTTATGAGTCGCGCTTGCGACCACAAGACCAACGGGGCAGTTAGTTAGGGCTTTTATTTAGTGTTAAATAGTATTATTGCGTTAAGTATATTATCTACTGTTATATGTTATCACCAAAACAAAAAACACTCGAACATTCCTTATCGAATTAGTTCCACAAAAACTTCGCAACTTAACCAATAAAACTTCACAAAAACAAGATCGAATCTAACATCAATCACGAATGTAACACGCTGCAAACTACCCTTTTTATTGCCTACAAAAACACCCCAATGGAACCAATCGGTCCAGCATTTAATCAGTGGGGGACCCTTCGAGTCCCCCATTGATTAAATACCAATCGTATAGTGCCAATCTTTGACAGTAAATATTACCTCATCGGCAATAAAAATATATTAGTACGACTGAATCGGTCGTCACATAAAATAACCTCTTAAAATGATAGCGTTATGATCCTATTAATAGGGAATCAATGGACTGGTTTTTGGGTTCCGTGGGTAAGGATTCAATGGTTTTGGTGTGTGTACTTTTGACTTTTAGCACAATAACTAAATCACAATATGTGTACTGTGCGTTATTGAGGAGTCCCATTGGCCATCTTCCAAAGGCTAAAGAGGACTGTACATCTTTAAACAAAAATAATTAAAGCAGTCCACAAAATACAAGAAAAAAGAAAGTACATACAGACTGATAGAACCTCTTTGTTTTTTGAAGTTGGCAAGGAAGTTCAAAAATAATTAGATTTTCGAAAAAAAAATTAAACTATTTTTTTGAGTTCTTCAACAAATTTTTAGTAATTTATGATATTTTGATTTTAATCAAATGACCGTAAACTACGGAACCATACTCGATTATCACGACACACATTTGGCCGCTTTTTTATGAGATAACTGACAAATAAGTGGAAATACAGCCCATAATGATGAAACAATAGTCGCAGACCGTTATGGTGTACCATGTATGGGGTAATGGTGGATAACGGTTAGGGAGGGGGGGAGGGGGGATATAACGCCCTTCATTTTTAGTAGTATATTTTTATTGGACGCCTGTTTTAGAGAGAGAAATATCATGGATTTCTCTTGTCTAACACTTTATGTAGGAGTATCAGTAGTAGGAAAAAGAAAATTATTAAATGGAAAAAAGTAACAATTAAAAAAAAAAACAAAACAGAACATATCCATCCTAATATTACAAACGTGAAAGTAACTCTGTTTGTCTATTCCGCTTTGACTACTAAACCAGTGAACCGATTTTCATGAAAGACCAATTCGGGTTCAGTTTGAACCCCAAGAAAGGACAAAGGCTACTTTTTATTTCCGTGACTTAGTTTTCGTGAAAATTAGAACAAATACACACTTCCACATTATTCAATGTCATTTTATGTAAGTGTGTCAATGGTTGCAATATAGAAAACAATATTGCAGAACGGTATCAATGCCAAGAGTGACGTCATCTTACATCCACTTATGAACGAGTTCTTATTACTTAGTGACGTCACCAAATACACAAGGACGTCTGTTAATTAACTTTAGGGATTATAATTACATAGTTTTTCGTCCGCCACTAATTATAAATTAGCATATTCACTTGACCTATATAGGGTTTGTTTTATGAAATGTTGACATTGGCGGAAAAATGTAATGCATTTGCATCTATTTAAAATTAGCTTTTGCTCATTTTGTTGTTAAATGTGTATGTACCTATTAATTATTGTAATTGGCGTAAAGCGTTACTGGGTTTGTCCATTACGAATTTCTCAGTAGTAGTCCGGAGTTTGGAAGTTGGTGGTGTGACACCCCCATGCTTCGGAAAGCACGTAAAGCTGTTGGTCCCGGTTGTCTTTCGTAGATCTTTGACAGTCGTTACGGATAGTCAGAAGCCGGAAAGTCTGACAACCAGTCTTACCAAGAAGTATTGTGTTGCCCAGTAACTGGGTTGTAGAGGTCAGATAGGCAGTCGCTTCATGTAAAACACTGATATTTAGCTGTATCCAGTTAGACTGGTAGCCAACTCCAACATAGTTGGGAAAAGGCTAAGCAGATAATAATGAATTACTGTAATTGGCGAAAGCTGTTGTAATTAATTATAAATAAATAGATAAATAACATGATTTGTACAAGTACCCTTTGGCCTTATTCAGACTCCAAGCAACCCTTTGCTTTTAAATTAACAAGGATCGGTTCAGTGGTTTGGCAGCATTTTTAATATTAGTGAGGATTTAAATATTTTTTAGGATTTAACATGCCAACTATTGTACAAGAGGTGTGTGTAATTGTATATCAGTTTCAAATTAATAATTTAGAGAAATAGATAAAAATGGTAGGCATCAAAATAAGCAACCATATCATGTATATAATATTAAATATATATATATATACCATCACGCCTGTATTCCCCGAAAGGTTAGGCAGAGGTGTAACAATGTACACCCACAGTTCGCCGGTATATTTAGGTCCCATGTAATAAGGGGCGAGCCTATTGCCATTAACCGGGCACGAATCCTAACTCCGAGCTGCTACTGAGAATTTCATAGAAAAACCCAATAACATTTTTTGCTCGACCTGGGAATCGAACCCAAGACCTCTAGCGTAGCAGTCGCGCTTAGGACCACTAGGTTTTATTTCATCTCTTTTCTTAATTTGTTTACTAGTCAACAAAACCAACCATTGTATAAACAATATTATTAGTTTGATTCTTTTTTTTTATATTTATTTAAAAAACTCTCCTAGACACCTAGTCACTTCAATACAAAATCAATATAAAATATTTTTTTCGAAATTGCCCATCATCAGTCCGTGGTCGTCAAACGTGTCATGATCAGCCAAACCATAACAGCAAAGAAATTTTCACATGGAAAAATTCAACAACTTACAAAAACGAACATACGTGTCACTAAATCAGATAGATCAGTTATATAAGCTATCAAACGAGTAAAGATCGCTAATAATTATATGTAAACCGCAAGAAATGGAGAAAATTCTCCTCATTCCGTCTAAAATGGTAGGTCGTTATCCAAAAACGAGGCGCTTATAACACTTTTCGCATTCTCAAATACGACATTCCATTTTGGTCACAATTACCAATTTGAATTCAGTTATACTGAGAATTATTCATGCGATTATTCATACTTCTATACAAATATTTTAAATAAGTAAAGTTTGTGAGGTTGTAGGAGGTAGTCTCTGGATCTACTGAACAAATTATAAAAATTCTCTCACCCATAGAAAGCCATGTTATTTGTGAGTGTCATAGGTAATATAACATCACGCTACGACGCACGAGAGCAGAGCAGTAACGTTACTTAACAAGGGTGAAAATATCTACGCGGATGAAGTAAAGGGCACAAGCTAGCATATTCTACATGCGAAAGTTACTCTGTCTATTCACGCCTAAACCACTCAACCGATTTTGATGAAATTTTGTACAGAGATAGATTAGGTTGGGAAGAAGGATATAATTATACTTTTTTATGTAGCGACAAAAGGGATTAGAAAGGGTTGGATTAGGGGATGAAAGTTTGAATAAGAGTCCGTCATTATTGAAGATAAAACCATGAAACTATGTATTTAGGTAAAAAAAAGGTAAATAAAAAAAATTTGTTTAAGCCTATTTGAAAAATCAGTATCTTGAAAATAAAAATAAAACTGTTCGAAGCAACTATTCCAAGCGGACGAAGCGGCGGGTAAAAGCTAGTAGTCCATACATTGATTGGAGAATTCAGCTTAGTTGCGAATGACTCCACGTAAAGAGTCCAGGTATAAATTCAATATACCGTATTTTATCACAGCAATTGGCACTTTCTCTGGGGACGAGAGGCGGAAAAATGAGAATTCTATATTCTCATACTTTTGTATTCATCGCGAATTAATGAGTATTTAGAAGAGCCACGTGTAGGTAATGATTTGGCTTTAATATTGATTGTTATAATATTGTATTGTCAGAATTAGTCTTATATTTTTCTAGATACAGAGTGGTCCATGAGAATTTTGTTGAGCGGTTCCCATAACATTTCAACACACAAAAAAATTACTTTAATACTATCAAGAATCGCGGAACATAATATATTTTCTGATATCCCTGGATATGACGTTCGTCAGTCTTTTTTAAATAAACGTGTTATTATTATTACCATCCAAAAATTCACTATTTTTTAAAAGAAAACTAAATGAATTAGCAGAGACTTGGCATATTTTGTAAAATGCACACATACACACATACCATCAAGCTTATATTCCCCGAAGGATTAGGCAGAGGTGTAACAATGTACATCCACAGTTCGCCGTTATGTTTGGGTCCCATGTAATAGGGGGCGAGCCTATTGTCATTAACCGGGCACAAATCCAAACTTCGAGCTGCTAGTGAGAATTTCATAGAAAAACTCAATAACACTTTTTGCTCGACCTGGGAATCGAACCCAAGACCTCTAGCGTTGCAGTCGCGAATAGGACCACTAGGCCAACGAGGCAGTTTGTAAAATGCGCACTTTCAATATAGAAAAACCTTATAAAGATCAACAAAAGAGAAAACAAAAACAGGCACTTAATCATCTTTATCGCCGCCATATTGAATCCTCTATCCACAGAAATAAAGATTAAATAGCCAATGAATAGCAAAAATCCTCTAAGTACACAAGCGTCCAACGCTCTTTCAATGCGAACATTTTTTTCTACAAAATGGCGTCTCTACAGCAATTTATTGCGCGCTTTTATACCCACAATACTACGAGGAAGTTGCCTTATTCGAATGATAAAAATACACCATAAACTCGGAAAAACTCATCGCGAATATTGGCAAACAATTTATTGATGATCCATTATATGTTTTAGTAGTGTTTACGAATTTGAGCTTTATGTTATCTAGGTAAGGGCCATTTAGGAATATGCGAATGTTTGACATAATCATGCTGTTATAAATAACGAGCTATGTTTGTGGAAGTCGTAAACCCAACGCGCCAACTTTGCTCATACAAAACGCATTTGGTTTGGTTATGCATAGAAACCTATTTGCTTGGTATTGTTATGGTAAATTATTTATATTATTGTGGGAAATATTAAATAATTATTATGAGGTGCTCTTCTTACCATACTATAATAAACGCAAAAGTTTGCGAGTAGATAAATGTTTGTTACTCGTTCACTTTTTTTCTTCGAATAGCGGAATCGAATCTGAAATGGATGCTGACACAAAATGGCACTCATATTGAGCTAGATTATGATGATATGAAAGAGAAGGGAGTCAGTGATATCATGACAGTTGATAGAACGGAATGGAAGAAGAAAACGTGTTGCGCCGACCCCAAGTAATATAGGATAAGGACAGGAACATAATGATTAAATCTAGTGTACAATACTAATATTGTATCATATAACACTTCTTTTTAACCTCCGACTCAAAAAAATGGGGGTGTTATAAGTTTAACGTGCCTCTGTTTTTGTCTGTGTCACCGTAGCTCTTGATCGGGTGAACCGATTTGAATGCATTTTTTTTAAATTGAAAGCAAGCTTTCTAGCGCTGGTTCTTAGATATATATCTTCAAAATCGGTTCAGCCGTTTCAAGGTTATCAGCTCTTTTGTTAGTAGAGGTAAGGGATATTTATTCTTCTGTTGGGGGTTACTTCATTCTTCATCAGCATCTTAAGTACAGTTGGTATTATTGTTGTTACACGTACCTATTTCTTATTAGAAACCAAATCGGCACTTGGAAAAGCGCGTATGGAATAGAAAAACTTCAGTAAATACTGCTGAAAATATTGATAAAAACGAAAAAGTACTTCTAGCTACCAATAATTTTCATTAGTAGTCAATGCGCGTCGGTACTGGAAGCATAAAAGTCAACTGGTAGTTCTAAATTCAGGTTAGGTACTCTTAATGACGTGAACTTGTCGCGTAATGGCCTATGGGATGGCATTCCAGTTTCTTTATTTAGTTATCTTAATATTGGATTGGAATTTAAAGACTCAAGATGTATTTCATCACTTCTCGATAGATATTATTAGACATATAGAGAGGATATCAAAAGGCACATCACATCGTATGCTGCATATCAAACTAAGCTAACTAACTTTTATTTTTGGTGTAAAAAATCACTATATTTGTGGTAGTGATCATGTAACGCACGCACACCATTGTGC
Organism: Caradrina kadenii; assembly: GCA_947462355.1. Lineage (NCBI taxonomy): Eukaryota > Metazoa > Arthropoda > Insecta > Lepidoptera > Noctuidae > Caradrina > Caradrina kadenii. The sequence continues at coordinate 8,595,666 of OX381691.1, forward strand.
TTACGTGTGTATACAACAGTACAGCGGCTATGGAGATTTTTTTTTTTTTTTGTTGGGTGGGAAATCATCAAATAACTTTTCCCGCCCTGGGCGGGACGGGAGGGAGTGTCAGACTTTTACTGACTAAAACCCACCCATGTTCCTTCTTGTGCCCTTTGCGTTTCGGGGGCGCGGTATCTCTTGCGAACAACCCGCAGCCCCGGCAGGCATCGGCCCTCAGTGGCCCCTTCCTTTTGCTGACATCTCTTTGAGGCATGGAGATATTTAGGGTTTAGTTTGAATATTTCAAACATGATTATGTAAAAAACAGAGTTGGAACTTTGACTTTCTGTATCTCGGTAGCCAAAAGATTCCTAGATATGATGATGGAGAATCCAACCGTAGTCCAATTCATGGTCGGAAGCTTAAAGGCGTGGAATGCCGTTGCCTCTTTTTGCGAGGAGATAATGCACGGAAAGGAGGCGGCGGAGAGGGATAGGGGGCGAACCTCTCACTCTGCCCTCATCAGAAGGGACAGCGGGCGGTGAACATGGGTCAGTTCATCGCTCGACTAGATATAGGCCTTTGTCGGAGGCGCGCAGTGTTCCGTGCACGTCTCTCTAGTGGGATGTGCGGTCGCGGGACAGGCCGGATATGGTGAAGGGACCCGCCAATGACGGTCCAATACCAATCAGGAGCCTGATATTCGCTTGACGCATCTGATTAATGGTAACAGGAGGAACCGTGGGGTTTTAGTCGGTAAAAGTCCGACATAACTCTCCGTTTACCCCAAACGGAGGGCATCCATGAGGATTTCCCAGAGAAAAAAAAAGGTATGGTGATTGAAAGAACATGTAATTTTCGGTTTCATTATGTGTCTTTTTTACACGAAGTATTCAAGAATGAAATATCATTAATTGTTTGAAATTACCTGCTAAATAGTTTAACTGGGACTTGCATGGTAGGCTAGAACAAAATGCCTAAGGTTAATTTTGTATTAAAGTCTCAGGTATTGTCTACCTTCGTCAGACTCGTCAGCCTCGTCAGCCTTTGTACCTTTTGTTGCATAAAGTTCAAATAAATAAAACACTTCGCTGCTTTTTATTTAGAAAATGTCTAAGACAACACAGACTTACGTAATTCAGTATCGTACGGCTTCTGATTCGAATAAATTTAAAAGATATCCTAACCAACAATAAGCTTTCCTAACAAGTGGGTATCGTATTACATTATCTTGTCTCAAAATTACCTACCTCTTTGCCTCCATTTCATAAAAAAGACGTCAATTTTATCAAACGCGGGGCTCAAGCTAATAAATTCTACGCTAAGCCTAAGAATTTTGATGAAACAGGGTAAATTTTCACTCGTTTGTCTTTGCGCAAAATGGCGGATTGAGAATTTGACGACAAGGTTTGAACGCATCGTTTGGCAAGATCTCGAAGGATCTTATCTAGACCGTCGGATAACAAACTACTATATGAAAATTTTGTCTTCTACATTTTTTTGTTTTGTTCCGCGACTTTATTGGCGTTATCTTCCAAATTAATCCAAAATTTAAATATTATCCCACGGGACACGCAAACGGGATAAAATTTTACCTATATTAACAGACATCCATACATCCATCATAACAAACTTTGACGTTTATACGGAGCAGGATAATAGGGATAATTTAAGACTTAGTAGGGTTATCTCTGAAATATACGCAGAGGACGTCTAGGTCATAATCTAGTAGGAATATAAAATTGTTTAATATCAGAGCCAACAGAGGTAGTACTTACTTTCCTAAAATATTCACTGGCTAAGTTGCAAAGTATTTTTACTAAATAAGTTCAGTATTTAATCTTCATTTACATCATAATCTTTACCACAGGCAAACTCTGAGGCTTTCGTCCAAAATTTTATGACCTTGAAGTTTTTAGGCACTTTATAAAATATATATACCATCACGCCTGTATTCCCCGAAGGGTTAGGAAGGGGTGTACCAATGTACATCCACAGTTTGCCAGTATGTTTAGGTCCCATATAATAGGGGGCGAGTCTATTGCCATTAACCGGACACAAATCCTAACTCCGAGCTGCTACTGAGAATTTCATAGAAAAACCCAAATAACACTTTTTGCTCGACCTGGGAATCGAACCCAAGACCTCTAGCGTGGCAGTCGCACTTAGGACTACTAGGCTACCGAGGCAGTTGACACCTAGAAACGCGATATAATTTATTTTTCACCTCAGAAACAAAAGAACTGCAGAGTCGTCGGTTTTGAAAATCACTGAATCATATACCTAGTTTATATTGCACTGCAATGCTGCAGAGTGCAGACGTTGTCCTTTCCTTTTACTTGTTAAACTGTTTTAAGGCTTCGTAGGAAATTGGACGCGCTGTTATTAAAAGTTATGGCCCCTCTCTCGTCTGGAGAGCCTTTTGTTTCGGTTCACGAAATTGGTTTTCTTCTATTAGGTTGGTCTGGGAAAGTATTCTTGTTTTCTACGTGTAAGATTTGACGCATCGGGAGATTTTGGTTTGTTTGTTTTCAACGTGAAATCATTTATTTCGATTGGAATATTAAAAGGCAGTGTTAAATGTCACTTACAAGAAATAATATTGAATCTAGTTTCCTATTAGTATAGGTAATAGGTAGTTTCGTATGGAGAAGAATATGTATTTGATTATACAGATAATCTCCGAAACTACTGGAACGATTTAAAAAAAAATTCACTAATTAATAGCCGCTTTATTCTTGAGTAACATAGGCTATACAACATCACGCTACAAGGGAGCGAGGCAGTAGTCAAAAACATAACGCAAGTGAATTAATAACGCCCGCGTACGAAGCCAATACAATACCAAGTAGCAAGAACCAGGACCAAGTTCAAACGCTCGAATCTCGTAGATATATATCTACATTGACTTTCATTCAACACGACGCCAACTGAAAATTAACTACATCGCTGAACAAGTTCGTGGAAACAGGAAATTTCATGATATCTTACATCTTTGGGATCTTTTGATGATACTGAGTTTCCGAATTTGTAATAGGTATGTTTCTCCTTTGTGGGTGAGGAAGACTACACGTGTAGCCCACGGTAATATGTTTTTATACAGTTGGTAACACTAGGAATGTTTTCGGTTTTGAGGGCGCGTTTACAAAGATATAAAGTCAAAGTCAAAGCATTTATTTCAATTACAACATTTACAGGCTCCTTTAATTTGTCAAGAAGTTACAGTTTAAGGACGTTCGTAGGACTCTACGGAGAAGAACGCAGCAAAAAACTCCACTTATTTCCACTTATTATTATTTTTCGATATTTCTATCTGAAATTGTATATACCTATATATATATATATATATATATATATGTAATTGCATATATTTTGTGAAATAATTTTTGAAATGAAATAAAAATTTCAGTTTTTAGTTTAAGGTAGATTACATCTATACTAACACAATGAAACTAAAGTATTTTTGTTTTTTTTAATCCATTTATAAAAATTAAAAATAAAAACATTATGTATATATGATAGCCATATTAATAAGAAATAGTATAGGCTATATAACATCACGCTATGACACACGGGAGCCCTGACCACCCGTAGTTTGGACTCTGTTATCGATATAAATGTTTTTATTTTTTTATAAAATATCCATACTAACAATATAAATGCGAGAGTAACTCTGTCTGTATGTTACGCTGTCACGACTAAACCACTGGACCGATTTTGATGACATTTGGTAAGTTCAAACCCCAAGAGAGGACATAGGCTACTCTTTATTCCGCAACTTTGTCTTCATCTATAACAACCAACATTTTTTTTGTTCCGGATGAATATTAAATGACTTCCTCCTCCCTGGGCGGGAGGGAGTGTCAGACTTTAACTGACTAAAAGCCATCCGTGTTCCTTCTTGTGCCCTTTGCATTCCGGGGGCGCGGTAGGCCCTGAGTGACCCCTCCAATCGGTGACATCTCTTTGAGGCGCGCGTGGAACATGAACGCGCCGTCGACACGGCCTATCGTAATGCAACGTACGGACGGTGAGCTAGCACCGTTCACAGGCCTACGGTGGTTCTACGGTGGCCGGGAGTCGTCTCGCGGCTCCCGACGCCCGGAGCTTTACCGCGGCGGCGGGGACGGAGCTCTCTGCCTCAACCGTCAATAACCGACATTTACGCGAACGAATTCGCGGGCAAAAAGCTAGTTTAAAAATATGTTGTGAATGAAGAAATTAAAATGATTTAGTTACCTAATCCACAGTCTATATTTTAATAAAAACAAACGAGACATAACTTATATAAACAGCACTACCATCTGATAAATAATTCCAATATCCCTTTTCTTACTTAATAAATTCTACCTGACTCAAAATGGCTACCCTACCTGAAATACACAGCGAAAGGTCAAGATTGAATGGGGATCCCCAAGGCTACATGTGGATAGAATTGGGCAAAGCCGAGACCCTTAGACGAAACGTGTTCCTAAAGGCGGGCAATAACGTCACGCGAAAATGGTCTTAAATGACAGGAAATTGGTTATCTGATCCAGATATTGAAGCGAGGAAATAAGTTGAATCAAACTGTCCTGCTGTTGTGAAATGTGATATATATTTTTGATTTTTTTATTGAATTTGAAGTTTGCAATTTCCTAATATTGTGGTCGAAGATTTCGACTGAAATATATACAGTTAGAGATTTTAACTGTATAAGTTAATCCAAGGTGTAGAACATTAAAAGTACTCTCGTAGAAGAAAAAAAAATTGAATGTAGTTGCCATTTCTAAAAGGTATTTTCGTATGGTAACTGCATCGTTAGCCTAGTGGTCCTAAGCACGATTGCTACGCTAGAGGTCTTGGGTTCGATTCCCAGGTCGAGCAAAAAGTGTTATCGGGTTTTTCTATGAAATTCTCAGTAGCAGCTCGAAGTCAGAATTTGTGCCCGGTTAATGGCAATAGGCTCGCCCCCTATTACATGGGACGTAAACATACCGGCGAACTCTGGGTGTACGTTGGTACACCTCTGCCTAACTCTTCGGGGAATACAGGCATAATAATATTTTCGTATGGAGAAGACATACCTATTGACTCTTTTAAAATAAATATTTTACATTATTTTGTAAACAGAATAACCGTACGTAAAGTACTTATTTATGTACATAAAAAACTATACCCAATGTATTTAAAAAGCTATTAAAGTCATTTATAAGTTGAAAAAAAAAAGAAAAACAGATAGCAATCAAATTAAGAACGGCAATTTAAAATGTGAGCGAGAACCATTAGGATCTGTGCCTAAAGTTTTATCACAAAATAAGCCCATTTAGGGAAGTCGGCGTCAAATCCGATCGCAAAATGTTCAAGGACATCTATACTAATATGATAAAGCTGCAGAGTTTTTGTCTGTTTAAAAGCGCTAATCCTAGAAACTACCCGTCGGATTGGATTTTTTTTTTTGTATATCATAGCCAGTTTCATAAGAAATAGTATGCGCTATATAACATCACGCTACAACCCACAGGAGCGGAATAGTAACCAAAGATGTGACTCCACGAGGACGAAGTTATTACCTATATCATTGTGAAGCTTAAGAGAATTTGATGAGCTAATATCTTGAGCTTCATCATCTGCTTAGCCTTTTCCCAACTATGGTGGGGTCGGCTTCCAGTCTAACCGGATGCAGCTGAATACCAGTGTTTTACGTGGAGCGACTGCCGATCTGACCTCCACAACCCAGTTACTAGGCAACACGATACCTCTTGGTGAGACTGGTTGTCAGACTTCCTGGCTTCTGACTATCCGTAACGACTGTCAAAGATCTACGAATGACAGCCGGGACCAACGGCTTTACGTGCTTTCCAAGGCACAGGAGTGTCACACCACCAACTTCCAAACTCCAATGGGGAGCAATACCCACTTCTTTACATAATATAAAACAAAGTAGATCTTTTAAACTGCACAACGGATTTCAGCAATAGATAGAGATCTTTATTCAAGAAAAAGGTTTATACGTATAGAACATTATGCTGCGACCAACGGTAGCGGAGCAGTATACAAAGACGCGGGTGACACTGCGTGGTACATAGCTAGTACGTAATGAAAGGCTATGTGACATATCTTTTTACGTTCAGTATAAGAATTAGTGCTTTATTATGCTTTATATTCAAAATATCCAGTTTAATTTAGTTTGAGCTGCCACGTTAAAGGTCTAAGCAAAATTTATTTAAAAAAAACTAGAAATTACACACCATCACGCCTGTATTCCCCGAAGGCCGAGGTGTACCAATGTACACCCACATTAATTCGTGCTTTCCGAGGCACGGGGGTGTCACACCACCAACTTCCAAACTCCGGGCTGCTACTGAGCAAATCATAATGGAAAAACCCAGTAACACTTTTTGCCCGGCCTGGGAATCGAACCCGGGACCCCACGCTCATCAGTCGCGCTTGCGACCACGAGACCAACGGGGCAGTTGAGCTAATTATCTTGAGCTTATAGTCGGTTAAAAAAATATTTTTATATATCACAGCCAGGTTCATGACAAATAGTATAGGCTATATAACATCACGCTACGACACACGAAAGCGAAGTAGTAATCAAAAATGTAAACCCAGACAAAGTCGCGAGTCGAAGGTAGTGTAGTTTTAAAAGCTTTTACAAGACTAACCCTTACATTCGCCACCGGGTACCTACAGCAACCGGGTCGGGGCGTGTAAGGGCACTTAGTGTACACAAAAATGATACAAAATAGCACGTAACATTCCCAAAATATTTTTGCAAGGCGCACGTTGGGTTGCCAGGCGTCCGTATAAAGACATAGTCGGGCTTTTTAGATGCGTGTCCGGCCAAATTATTTGATGTCTGGCTTGTCCGGTTTTTGTAAGGCTTTACATTTAATTCATAAGAAGTTGATTTCATGATAAAGTAACGAAAACAAGCCGATTGGTAACCTGATGTTAAACGTTCACCCGCTGTTTATTGATATCTGCAATAACAGTGGCCTTGCAAATGCAAAAATATATATATATTTTTTAAATTCTCACATAAATTCCAGCTTTTCTACCCAATTATACCTAACTGCCTCGTTAGTCTAATGGGCAAACTGTAGGTGGTACAGTAGTACACCTCTGCCTAACCCTTCGAGGAATACAGGCGTGATGTTATGTTATACCCGAAAGTCCCGCTTAATTGGCTGGTGAATCGGCTTTCCGAATTTAAGTTCTAGTAACCCTAGGTGCACATATTTGTTCCGCGTTCTAAACTTTTGGATGTTTTCACATAAAATGGCACATACAACACGGAATACCAGAGGGCTGTGGATAAAAGAGTTTATTTATTACATTGCTAGCTTCTGCCCGCTACTTTGTTCGCGTAGAAGTCGAATACTCCATAAGACATAGGTTCTAATCCACTATAGGCAATCGTGTAACTTTTTTAATTTATTTGAACTTTTTGTAACAAAAGATACAAATGCGGACTTAATGCCTTAGGCATTCTTTACCAGTCAACTAAAAGGCAGTGAAGGGATATTATGGCAGTTGCAAATTATTGAATAGGAACATATTATTATCTCGTTTATTCATTACGTTTCTATGTATTAGTGAAAATAACCCCCGAAAAATAAAAATCCCTACCACAGCGAACAAAAGAGCTGGTAACTTTGAAACGGCTGAATCGATTTCCACCAAACATAGCTAAGAATATTCCCGACTTCTATACCCTTCAAACAACAAAAAAACTAAATCAAAATCGGCTCATGCATTCAGGAGATACGATGCCCCAGGCAGACACGTCAAACTTATAACACCCCGTCGTTTTGCGTCGGGGGTTAAAAAATTGTAATAGTGATTACCTCTTTATAATATTATTAAATATACATAATTTACTGGAATCATTTCTATTTGCTACATATTATATTTAGGAGGTAAACTATGCGATCACAAGAGAGCAAATTGAGAGGATACGAAAATGGTGAGAGTTACATATTTTCTTTTCGGAAATTCTGAGAAGGTCGCAAATTCCTAAGCAGAAATTTTGGTAAAAATGTATTTTGGGAGATGCTTGCCTCAGTCGAGGTAAGTAGGTACCTGTAAACGAGAATCTTTGATAGGTACCGATAAAATATAACTTTTTTCTATAGATTTATTTGGTTTAAAAAAGAAAAATTCTTGGACTTTTTATTTATTTATTTACACACATAACATACCATCATGCCTGTGTTCCCCAAAGGGTTAGGCAAAAATGTACCAATGTATAACCTCAGTTCGCCGGTATATTTAGGTCCCACGTAATAGAGGGCGAGCCTATTGCCATTAATTAGACACAGATCCAAATTCCGAGCAGCTACTGAGAATTTCATAGAAAAACCCAAAAACACTTTTTGCTCGGCCCGAGAATCGCACCCAAGACCTCTAGCGTAGCAGTCGCGCTTAGGACCATTAGGCTAACGAGTCAGTTAGTAGTTATTTATTTATTTAAACTCTATGCAACAAAAAGTACAAAGGCGGATTTAATGCTTTAACTAAATCTTGCCATTACTTAATTTTTCCCTGTATTGTCGGTGCGTTTACAAATAAATTATAAAACAATGAGAAAAATATAAATTAAAAAAATAATAATATAAAATATAAATGAGCTAAAGGTCTTGGGTTCGATTCCCAGGTCGAGCAAAAAGTGTTATTGGATTTTTCTATGAAATTCTCAGTAGCAGCTCGGACTTTGGATTTGTGCCCGGTTAATGGCAATAGGCTCGCCCCCTATTACATGGGACCTAAACGTACCGGCGAACTGTGGGTGTACATTGTTACACCTCTGCCTAACCCTTCGAGGAATATAGGCGTGATGGTGATGGTGTGTTACAATGAGAAAAAATGAGTGCTGGGAAACGGCTTACATTTTCTATTATTGTAGCGTGTAATGTAACTCCCATAAAACATTCTGCTTACGGCTGCATCCGAGAGCGGGCGTTTTAAAAGTTATAACATTTAGTACCTACGTAATTTTAAAGCAGTCGCCGACACTGGACGCAAACGGTCGGTCTGATGGACCAATCGCGACCAAAAACTCTAAAATGAACTTGACGTTCGTGCTCACGACTCGTGGCGGCTACTATATAAAAACGTATGACAAGAAAACCGGCCAAATACGACTCGGACTCTCGCACGCAGGGTTCCATACTATTATCCATAAAAACGGCAAAAAAATCATGTCTGTTGTATGGGAGCCACCCTTAAATATTAACCATATTTTAATTTAATTATTTTTTTTAAAGTGAATACATAACTAAATATTCTGTGAATATTTAGTTATCTCTATCTCTGTCTGTTGCCGTTATCTATATCAAGCAAAAATATCACGTTTGTTGTATGGGAGCCCCCTTAAATATTTATTATATTCTGTTTTTTCGTATGTGTTGTTGTAGCGGCAACAGAAATACATCATCAGTGAAAATTTCAACTGTCTAACTATTAGGGTTCATGAGATACAGCCTGGTGACAGACGGACGGACGGAGTCTTAGTAATAGTGACTCTATTACCGAGAGTTCGCTGTCCGTCCGTTCGTTTTACCGTTTGGATGCGGAATCCTTAAAATAGTAATTTGACCTTCAATATCACCATAACCAGGAAGAATTTTTAGTTGTTCTAGAAATATAGATCATACTTGGGTCTAGATTTCTAGAACAACAAAAAATAGAGCAATATTAGGAAGAACAGGTAGATACCAGCGTTATTAAAAAAACACAAAATTAAAAAATTTAAGTAACCCCCGGCAGAAGAAAATAATCTCTACCGCAGCTAACAAAAGAGCTGATAACTTTGAAACCGCTGAACCGATTTTTACCAAACATAGCTAAGAACACTCTCGATTAATTAACCTTTCAAACACAAAAAACAAAATCGAAATCGGTTTATGCGTTCGGGAGCTATGATGCCATGGACAGACACACACACACAGACACGCCAAACTTATAACACCCCGTCGTTTTTGCGTCGGGGGTTAAAAATGTCTTTTGGTGTACATTATTGTTTTATCGTCCAAGCAATTTCCGCACAACAAAAGTTAATTCATGAAGTTTACAAATGAAAACAGCATTCTGGATCTAGGTCAACGTTGTGTAACCAGTCAATTTAAGCAGAATACAACAATATTGTGCCTCGTCGCTTTTATTGCGTTGCAGTTAATTCAGAGGCCGAAGTGGGGGGCGATGAGTGATTGGTAATAAAGTAATTAACTTATACCAACTCAAATAATTTGTTTAAAAAACAACAATGGGACTTTTGAATTGACAGTGTACGTTTTCACTGATCGATTTACATCATCTGCTTAGCCTTTTACCGACTGTGTTGCGGTCGGTTTCCAGTCCAACCGGATGCAGCTGAATACCAGTGCTTTACATGAAGCGACTGCCTATCTGACCTACACAATCCAGTTACTGGGCAACACTATACCTCTTGGTTAGACTGGTTTTCATACTTCCTGGCTTCTGACTATACCTAACAACTGTCAAAGATCTACGAATGACAGCCGGGACCAACGGCTTTACGTGCTTTCCAAGGCACGGGGGTGTCACACCACCGACTTCCAAACTCCGGGCTGCTACTGAGCAAATCCTAATGGAAAAACCCAATAACACTTTTCCGACCAGGGAATCGAACCCAGGACCCCACGCTTATCAGTCATACTTGCAACCACGAGATCAACGGGGCAGTCGGGCGGTATCGATTTACGATCAGTGAAAATTTAAAAATGATTGCGGTTGTATGGAAACCTTTTTTTTTGAGGATAAGAAGCCATCAACAAATGGCTTATTTCACCATGGGCGGAGCCGAAAGGAGTGTCAGACTTTTACTGATAAAAACCCATCTGCGTTCCAGGGTCGCGGTAACTCTTTCAACTTTTCAAAGAAAAAAAAAACTCAGCATATGTCGAGCAAATGCTATGATTATTGTTATTATCAAATCGTTTTTAATTATGTGCTTAAAAGATAAAATAAAAAATATTACATCAAAAGCTACATCGTAAATGAGTACTTAAGCCCCGAAGCACCTGCTTCAACTCACACAATTCCAAGGATTCTTCAATTGTTTTGATAATACCTATTATCACAACAATTGAAGAATCCTTGGAATTGTGTTCATTTGTTTTTTGGACGGTTTTCACAAAGCCAATTTTGTCAAATAATATCATGACTTTTTATTATAATTCTGAAACCATTTGAGAACAAAACTGGATTAACAAGAGGACTGGCAACTTGAAATAAACACAACATTTTGTGTTCCATGAAAACAGGGTAATTGTGAGAATAATGTTATTCATACTGCCTCGTTAGTCTAGTGATCCTCAGCTCGACTGCTACGCTACAGGTCTTGGGTTTGATTTCCAGGTCGAACAAAGTATTATTGAGTGTTTCTATGAAATTCTCAGTAGCAGTTCGGAGTTAGGATTCGAGACTGCTTAATGGCAATAGGCCTCGTATTACATAGGACCTAAACATACCGGCGAACTGTGGGTGTATATTGTTACACCTATGCTTAACCCTTTGGGGAATATATTCGTGATGATATGTATGTTATTTGAAATGTTTATATTTAAAAAAAGACCTTAAAGGTACATAACACAGACAGTATTTTTAACCTGCAATGTTTCGGGATACCATGACCATGACATACACGTCTCATCAGCACTGAAAGTCACATGACACGGATAACTATGCCATCTAGAACCTCGGTAATTGCCGACGCTCCGTGCATGGGACGCAACGGTGTTCGCTGGTGACGGAACGGTCTGGGCATAGTCTTTATTTAGCTTGACACGTTCCTAACCTGACCAGCAGTAGTACTTAGTAAAACTACCACCATACCTATTTCTGCCGCAAAGCAGCGTTGCTGTGTTCCGGTTTGAAGGGCCGGTGAAGTTACAGCCACATGAGTCATGTCAACTTTATCTCTGGAATGGCAACGCATTTGCAAGGCCTCTGGTATTGCAGATGTCTATAGGCAGCGGTGACCACTTAACATCAGGTGGGCCGTTTGCTTGTTTGCCATACATAGTCCGATGTAGTGTGCAAACTCTTGAAGTAATTGTCTAAAATCGGTGTGAAGGAATTAACACGAAATATTACTTGTTCACAAACCTCTCAAATATTTACAGGGAGTAGACCATTATGGTATTTGCTTTGTAAAGGATCGTTTGTTAGTTTTGTGTTCTTAACTATGTGTTCACAAGTTTCTGTTTATTTTAACTAAACATTTCAGGATTAGTAGTTTAATAAGGAGACTACAGGGTTATTTGTAAAACAATGACAATCTTGCAGGACTGTATTACTATCATCATAAACAACAACTTTTGTTCTATATTTTTTTACAGAATCAAGCAACGCAAGCGCATCGAAGCGAATGACCGACTGAAGGATTTCCGTAAAATTGTAAATAAGTCAAGTACAAACACCTCTTCCGCCCTAACCCCGCTCTCCTAGCTATTACACTACCGCTTTCGTTTGCTTCGCATAGACTTCGTAACATTTAGAGCGTTCAATTTCAATGTTTTTAGTTTTGTATGAAAATCTGATGAAAAAAAATATGATAAGTTTTTAAATGTCATAGAACAAAAGTTGTTGATTATGATGTTAGTAACATAGTCCTGAGAGGTTGTCATTGTTTTACAAATAACGCTGTATAGTATTAGGAATAGACAGATATGCCGATGGGGCCGCAAAGTTCTCGAATGGAGACCACGCATCGACAAGCGCAGCATAGGGCGTCGGGAGCCGCGAGACCGCGACACCGTAGACGCGGGCCTGTGGACGGTGAGCAATGGGTATCTCACCGTCCGTACGTTGCATAACGACAGGCCGGGTCGACGGCGCGTTCGTGTTTCACGCGCGCCTCAAAGAGATGTCAGCAAATTTTGAAGGGGCCACTCAGGGCCGATGCCTGCCGGGGCTTAGGGTTGTTCGTAAGAGATACCGCGCCCCCGGAATGCAAAGGGCATGAGAAGGAACATGGATGGGTTTTAGTCAGTAAAAGTTTGACACTCCGTCCCGCGCCGCTTAGGGAGTGGAAAGTCATTTGATGATGTCGCATCCCTAAAAACAAAAAAAAACGACCTGATTAAGGATGTAGGCCGCTTTAACAGGTCCTTTTAGAAATATTTTGAGAAGGCTTATGTCCAGTTGTGGACGTCCAACTGCTAATATGATGATTAGATATTCCGTAATAATGTTCAAATAAATAACATGTTTTTTCTTTCTTTCCAGATATCTTCAACGTGTCAGTGCTAACCCAGTTTTCAACCTTCCCCTCCAAAACAAATGACTTGAAATTCAAATCAAATAATTTCCACCATGACGTGTCCATTCCGCCGAGCATCCTCCCAGCATCAGTTTGCCAACGGGAGTGGTTCCAGTGGTACTAAGAAACCGGAATTCCGCTCTCGACAGTCTTCAGTGCACCTCCCAGGACCCGAAGAGGAAGATGGCGAAAGAAACACGTTAACACTCAAGAACTTGAGCGAGGCACTTCAACTCCTGACGGCACCTTCGGTAAGTTTTTCAATGTAATTTCGACTGTATCTTCAGGGACTAAGATTGATTTTGAGCTGGGGATTCTGAGTGGAAACTGTTGGATTCATATATTTGTCTTGCATAGGATGAAACACGAAAAATAAGCTTAGCACCTCTTGGAATCGTTGAGGCGAGTAACTACATATCCGAGCTCTGATGTTCAATTCTGAACTTTATTATAAAGATCTAAAGCTAAATTTAAAAGAGTTAGTTGTGAGTCATCGGTGCATACCGTAGAGGAGGGCAAGCTGACTGTGCCTCTAGTTAATCGTTTCGTTCCAGTTTGAACTTTATCACTCCATCTTAAGGTTCGCTGTCGAAACTTAGTCTGAAAGTTATCGGTGAGGAACGCTGAAACATATTGACGCTTAAGCGCTTAAGCGAAGCATTGCAGCTGCTGACTGCGGCTTATTCGAATTTTACCGTTCCAATTTAAGCCTTACTACTTCAGTATAAGATTTCTTTTAATGAAATGACGGCTCTTAAGTCGACTAAGAGAACTTATGCCATTAATATATTAACGTACATCGGGCTCGAGTTGCGAGACTGTTTTATTATTTTATACTCAGTTGTTCAACGGAAAAGTTCGGCGTATTGGCACAGGCGACTTGAAATCAATTCGAGCAGGATTTTACACACATTACCTGACTGTTAGGCAGACTGCCCCGTTGGTCTCGTGGTCGCAAGCGCGACTGATGAGCACGGAGTCCTGGGTTCGATTCCCGGGTCGAGCAAAAAGTGTTATTGGGATTTTCTATAAAATTCTCAGTAGCAACTCGGTGTTAGGATTTGTGCCCTGTTAATGGCAATAGGCTCGCCCCCTATTACATGGGACCTAAACATACCGGCGAACTGTGGGTGTATATTGTTACACCTCTGCCTAACCCTTCGAGGAATACAGGCGTGATGGTATGTATGTAGTTTATTTAACACATACATCCCTACATAAATTCACGCTTTTTTCCTTTGGGGGCACAAATCACAGAACGCCACCTGCTACGATCCTTACATACTTCTTTCGCCTCGTCCACGTTCATACATCTGTTCATACAAGCACACCGGTTACGAATACTGCGCACCCGACCTTTCTGAAGAACCTCACCCATAAGGTCAGGGTAGGTCTTTCTAGGGCGTCCCCTCCCGGCGTTATCACATCTGCCGGCGTTATCATATAAATCCCTTTTGTTAGTCGTCTTTCACTCATCTTCACTATCCTCTTTTACTCCGCAACGTTCTCGTATTGAATATGATGCTAATAGTAAGTATTGTCACCTTTATTCTGACACGGAATTGATAAATGCACAATACGAAGGAATAACGGTACAATGGAGTTATCCGATAAACTTAAAAAAAAAGTATCATGGATAGACCTATTGCTCAAAGTAAACAATAAATGAGATTGAGTGAGACAACAGTAATTGGAAAAAGAGATTGTATTTTTTAAACAATTGGATTGTTTTTTAATTATCAATGAAGTGATTTAAGAGTTTAAGAGTATACAAAATGCCAATCAAACTGCTTTCAATTTACCATTAGAGACTTAATAACTACAGAGTGCGAGACTGACTCGCACATGAAGGGATCCCGAAAAAATCACGTTTGTTGTATGGGAACCCCTTAAATATTTATTTTATTCTGTTTTTTAGTATTCGTTGTTATAGTGGCAACATAAATACATCATCTGTAAAAAATTCAACTGTCTAGTTAGACAGTTGAATTTTTTACAGATGATGTAGATGTACCTTTATAGTTATAAAGGTACATGAGATACAGCTTGGTGACATACGTACAGACAGACAGGCGGACGAACAGCGAAGTCTTAGTAATAGGGTCCCGTTTTACCCTTTGGGTACGGAACCCTAAAATTACAGCTGTTCTATACAAAAATGCAATACCTACATAATCAAAATGTGTGAAGCAATTTTGCATCAACAATTTTATTGATAAGGAGACTAGAATTATGTATTAGATCTATGTTAGAAGTCTTTATTACGATATCCATCTCTGTTTTGTTGCTATTCCACCAATTCACACTAAGCGTTTCCAAACGTCTTTCAGCAAACTCTCTACCAGCGTCTGTGTTTCCGAACGCATTCAACCTTAATCTCTTCAAAGTTAAAGTGAACAGGCTTCTTCTGGGTAAGCTCACTCTATCGTCGACTTTGTCTCTGTCACTTCTGACCTAGACTAAAGAGCAAATACATCTCAAATAAAAAAACAACCCTATCGCCCGTTATATTATCATGCCATTCATTATCATGAACTGGTCTCGTGGTGGCAAGCACGACTGTTTAGCGTGAGGTCCTGGGTTCGTTTACCAGGTCGGGTAAAAAGTATTATTGAGTCTTTCCATTAAGAATTTCTCAGTAACAGCCCGGAGTTTGGTGGTAGGTAGTGGGGCAACCCCGTGCCTCGGAAAGCACGTAAAGCCGTTGGTCCTACGCCTGATCTCTCCCCTATTGTGTCGGATCGACGTCCAATCGGACTATGAGAGTAAGAAAAGAGGGAGTGCACCTGTGTCTGCGCACACACTTGTGCACTACAATATCTCCTGCGTACTTGGCTCGTCTGCATTAAGATTAGCCGCCGTGGCCGGAATCGGTCTGTAGAACACGTACACGTTACCAAACCAGGGATTGAAACTGTGACTCATTATAACTTATAACAGCTCTCATCAATGACAAGGAAATGCAGGTTACCTGACGACGACGTCAGCATTGTTAATGTTAGTACCGGTCGTTATTCGGAAGTACATACAATGAATGGTTTTGATGACATCATTAAATTTTACAACGTGATTTAAATTCAATCTGCGTTCTGAAATGGTGACACGTGCATGCATACTTATTAAGATACCTTTCTCCTTCGAGGTCCGTTGTTGGTATTTGATATGACGTTTTCGTTATGCAAAAGACACAAAAACACGATAAATATTTATATATATATATATAAGATACGTTTAAATAAACAGTATTACACAAAGTCAAAGCATTTATTTCAAATTAGACCATTTACAGGCACTTATGAATTGGCAAGAAGTTACATTTAAAAGTTGAAGCTAGTTGCTCGTTCCAAAGCGTAGGCCTCTATGGAGAAGAACGAACAAGAAACTCCATGGACACTCTTTTCTTCCAATTTGGTTATTACAAAATCTTGGTCACAATATTTCTTGTTGCTTCTATATGTGAAAACAATGAAGATGAATATAATACAATACAAAAAAAAAAATAGTATTAAAGATGTAAGCCATGGCACATTTTTCTATCTTCAGAGGTCTACAGATAAAAATCGGTCTAAAATTGAGAATCTCAATAAAGAAATTCAGCGGTGACAAATAATAAATACAAACATTTTTTTTCGTCAAAAAATAAATAAAGTCTTTATTTCCCAGTACATTATACATAATTTCATAATCTTTATCATGCACATTACAATAACACACATACAAGCAGCTCGGAGTTAGGATTTGTGCCCGGTTAATGGCAATAGGCTCGCCCCATATTATATGGGACCTAAACATACCGGCGAACTGTGGGTGTATATTGGTACACCTCTGCCTAACCCTTCGGGGAATACAGGCGTGATGGTCTGTTAAGAGGCCTTTGCCTAGCAGTCAGGTAATGTGTGTAATATCCCGCTCGAATTGATTTCAAGTCGCTTGTGCCAATAAGCCGAACTTTTCAGTTGATTTTACAACAACTAACTGAGTTACTATCAGTCCATATACGGTACACTTACACACACAATCGCATTCGCGTTTTTGCATAACATTGTGTGATCACCTCTATAATACAAATAGGTCTCTATAATTGCATAATACGTAGTATACTATTGCGCTTAAAAATGTACCGGCTGTAATTTTCCCTTGATTGTAACATGACTTCTTGTGGGAATTGTATTGTCAGTTTTTCTCGATGAGTAAGTATTTCAACCAGTATGGTAAAAGTAGATATTTACGTGGTATTGAAATTAACGAATCCATGATGAGGACTAATGTCACAGTATTTGTAGGTGCAGGGTCAATTTAAGTTTGGATACGTTCTTTTACAAAAAAATATTTCAGTAAAAAAATTACCATTTCAGTTCTTAGTTTCATAGACGCGATGAATATTGGTCACATGTGCTTATCTGAAATGCTAATAGATGTCGCTAGCTGTCATTAGTGAACGGCACCATCAGTTGGAACCGAAAAAAAAATAGGTTTCAGTGTAAAAAAAAACCTTGATAACCGACATTCATGCGAATGAACAGGGTAATCAACTCTGCCTACCTATTGAACGTAAACAGTCGTGATTATTAATTGTTTTTAAGAAGAAAATTATACCTTCAATCATAAATTTTATACTACTCACAAACATAACCGTAGATAATAATTTAAAGGTGCTTTCACCAATTTTAGGTCCAATTAGCGAGGTAACAACGTCCTAGTGGGGCCATAACATTAATAATCGAGATTCATGTGCTGGGTCAAGTCATAAAAGGTGTAGAAACGACAGTCAACTAAACCGAAATTGACACGTTTTTTTCCATCATTATGATATTCTGGGAACTTTCTGGTAACGGAGATATTGAAGGTCAAAATTCCAACAGTTTATTTTTCCGAAACGTAGTATGAAATTCTAATTAAAGGTACTTTAAATATCCCCATGACGGTAAAATTCACCCGTAAACAAAACGTTTTGCTTTCGTTACATAAATAAAAGTCGATTCCTAGCAATATTTTTTTCTCAAAGTAACATAATTTGATGGACAGAATGCGTAGTTAATGGCTGTGTCCTTTAACACCTTGTATAAAGGTGCTCTTACACCAATTTCAGTCCAATTAGCGCGGTAACGGCGGCCTGGTGGGGCCATACCATTAAGAGTCGAGATTTATTTGCTGGGTCACGCCATACATCAAATCGTTGTATCTTGTGTGAGATACTGCATCTCTGGGGCATAGTAAGCTTTCATTGGCAATTTACGGGAAGTTGTTTGCTTTAAATGTAATTATGCTTGACGCTGGCTTAAACCGAAGCAATTAGGTGTAATTATTAAAATTGGATACATTTAACAACATTGTTCTACTATTGTAGGTAATTCTTTAAGTCTGCTTAAGAATATATAAGCAAATTGTTGTTATTTTTTTATCACCCCACGCCATGGGAAAGATAAGAAAAAGGAAACATCCCAACTTTACGTGCAGGTGAGGTAACCTAAAAAACTTTGAGTGAACATTTGTTTTACCACTTAAACCAAACTACAATTACATTTTTCTTGGACATACCAACAAGTCTCTGAGCTAACCCGCGTACAGATAGAAAGACGGATACGTCGAAACTGAACAATTCCTTATTGACTAAGCAACCTTATCAATAATTAAACCGATTTACGTACGTTTTCAGTTCATATATTTCTGGTCCTAAAACAATATCCACTTATGTGTAAGACTATGCAAGTAAAACCGAAAGCACAGCTAGTTTCATAAAAACCCAAAAGTAAAAATTTTATGTGACCCCCGACAGAAGAAAAAAATCACTACCGTAGCTAACAAAAGAGCTGATAACTTTAAAACAGCTGTACTTATTTCCATCAAACATAGCTGAGAACACTCCCGAGTAATTAACCTTTCAAACACAAATAACAAAATCAAAATCGGTTTATGCGTTCGGGAGCTACGATGCCACAGACAGACACACACACACACATACAGACACGTTAAACTTATTTAACACCCCGTCGCTTTTGCGTGGGGGGGTTAAAAAATAGCATCTAAGCAATACATACACCCATTATATTATAAAATAATGTGGGTGTTAAACTAATGAACTTTGAGCAAATTTATTTCAATAAGCAGAAACATTCGACTGACCTCATTTCAATTTTCCATTATTGTTCTGTCAAATCAGACATATTTCACAATCGTTTCACAAAATGTTCTTCATTTTCTCAAGCAAACTTCAATAAACCAAATAGTTCGATTGTCAGCCATACTCGAATGTTTGACTATTCACTTCCTCTATTTAGTGAATAAATAATAATAATATTATCAGCCTATTATTGTCCCACTGCAAGGCAAACGCCTCTTTTTATATACAGAGAAGGTACGAGCATTGATCACCACGCCTGCTCAAGGCGGATTTGGGATTTCAGACTTATATTAATTAACTGCCTCGTTAGCCTAGTGGTCCTAAGCGCGACTGCAACGCTAGAGGTCTTGGGTTCGAATCCCAGATCGACCAAAGAGTTATTGGATTTTTCTACGTAATTCTCAGTAGCAGCTCGGAGTTAGGATATGTGCCCGGTTAATGGCAATAGGCTCGCTCCCTATTACATGGTACCTAAAAACATACCGCGAACTGTGGGTGTACATTGGTACACCTCTGCCTAACTGTTCGAGGAATACAGGCGTGATGGTATGTTATGTAATTAATTATAAGGCCAGCTTCCATACGCCATTATCTTTCACCGATATCAGTATGTCCAAAATAAACTTAGAAAGTTCATATGAAATAGAAAAAAGTCACATTGGCCCTTTCCCGAGCCAGATTGCGAACCCACAGCCTTAACCACTGGGCCATCACGATGATTCCACTGTGAATGAAAATGGAAACTTCCAGAATGGGATAGTTCACATTACCCCACACAAAGTTACAGCAGGTTGCAAATATTCTGAAGTTGGTGGTCTACCCAACTTTTGATTGTACAAGTACCCATGCCAACATTTATAGAGTTCCGCCAACTTTTACATGGGTTTTCATTGAACATCAGCGAAGAAAATTGTTTTACAAATACGTAACGGTTTTAAACTTTTCCCCTTTGGTCTTATGTGAGGTAAATGGAGCGGGCTTTACGGACGATTTGTTTCGTGAATACGAATCGATTTTTGGTCCTTTTACGCTCATTTTTGGAATTTCATTCAATGGGTTCTTTTTATGCTAAAGTCTTCATTTTAAAAGGTTGAACGCTAGAATTAATTTTTAAAATAAAGAATAAACTGTCAGTCAGGATCCAAAATATTTTCATGGAAAGCATATTATAACGGCATTTATTCCTTTGTACCCATAAATTCACATTTCAATTCCAAAGATCATATTCTTTGTGTGACGTGTGATCCAACCCGTTCTCGGCAGCCATATGGTACATAAAACACCCTTATGAATTTTCCAAACGTTCTTTTGTGACACGGATTGAGTTGCATTCACGCGATGTGAACCACGAATTTGTATAAGTTCTGTCGCCACGATCTCTTTGATATATATCAAAGGACATTTTTGCGACATTTTCATTATATTCCCTTTCATAATTTGGCTTTGAAGTAATTTGGTTTTAAATCAAATGCCGTGAAATGAAATCTTTACGAATGGTCTCAGTGGCATTCTGTTTGATCATAGCAGTTATGATGGTAGAATTATTTGAATAATATAAACCACAATATGAATTTTATTTATAGAGTAGTAGATTTTTTATAAGTAAGGCCTACTTGACAGCAAAGAAGATTATTAATTTAAAAAAATTCTACGCTGTTAAATGTGATGTATTGAAGATATTTATAATAGTAAGTTAATGACGTGTTTTGTGGTACCGTGTTCATTCATCTCCTAACATCCACTTATTACATAGTGTTGCAAATTAATTTACAAAATTAATTTGAAAAGTTTCAAAAGGGTTGTTAATTAAGCAAGTTCAACGTCGACAGACTAACGTAATAAATCTCTTTAATAATCTTTTGGTTCCTCTGAAACTCGTTCATAAATCACGAATCGAGAAAAAGGAATCGATTGAACAAATCTTTGAAACCGAGTCTTTGTGTGGGCTTACTCACTTCATTGCATCCGGTCTCGAAATTACAGAAGCTCTGTGTGAATTGAAGTCTATTTTTGGGTATTAATTAAAACTGGTCTTAAGATCCGCGGTTTAATTCCGTTAAATCTGTGTCGCCCGGCAGCCGGCGGGTTAGAGTTGGGCTGAGTTATCTGTCATTGTCTGTCAGTGCTATACTAATGAAACGCCCTGTACTTGGGTAGTGATGTATGGTCTGGTATGAACATTGTTCTTCGACTCAACGTTTTGTTCTAGGATTGGATTTGCATTACTCGAGTACCGTATTGTCTTGAACAAGTATTTGTAATTTTGTCACCTCTCTTTGTTACTTGATCTTGTATATTTAACACATCTTGCTGCTCGAAATTTCATTTTGTATAACATCTATATTTATACCTGTATTCGCAATAAATGAATTTGAATTTGAATTTGCTTTGAAAATGAATACAGAGATTTAATGGGATTAATTTGATCAAAGCTTATTTTAATATATAATAGCTTCTGCCCATGACTTCATTTGCGTATACTTCAGAATTTAGGTGAAGTCTTAAGTTATTCTCTCCAAACCTCCAAAGCGGAATAACAATATACTATGTGTTAAGTTAGATCAAAATCTAAGTCAAATATCAATCATTCCATCCTCACAATCTGCCTTGAGTAAAAGTAGTGTTAATGCTCAAGCCTTCTCTGTATAAGAAGAGGCCTTTATCCTGCAGTAGTACAACATTAAGCCAGTTTGTATATTTACTTTGATATCAACACATTTCAGTCTACGTACATATCTATAGATACAAGGAAAAAACATGAGACGCAAAGGCAATGGCGACGAAGTCATTCATTGACAACAATAAAAAAGACGTCAGCAGCATTGAGTGTTGTATATAACGTAATACAATCAGAACAATGAACTATTAGTGCCTAAATAGAGTCCAAAATCGCCGCACAGCCACGGAAATTGTATCGGGTGACTAATGTACCGATCGCATCGATTGAAAGCGAACTGGAAATGTGCTAACGCCGTGATTGGGACTCGCTTAATTGGGGCTTTAGGCGATAGCACTCCGGTATTTTGGATTTTGTGTGCATTTTTGAGAGAAATGTTTAGTAAGGTCACAAAGGTTTCTTTTGTATCATCTACTAACTGCCTCTTTAGCCTAGTGGTCCTGAGCGCGACTGCTACGCTAGAGGTCTTGGGTTCGATTCCCAGGTCGAGCAAAGTATTATTGGGCTTTTTATAAAATTCCCAGTAGCAGCTCGGAGTTAGGATTTGTGCCCGGTTAATGGCAATAGTCTCGCCCCCTTTTACATGGGACCTAAAAGTATACCGGCGAACTGTGGGTGTACATTGGTACACCGTCCTCTGCCTAACCCTTCGGGGAATACAGGCGTGATGGTATGTTATGTTATTTATTGTGGTGAGTCGTCACTTTGATAGCACAGCAGTATCTATACTCATATTATGAATAGGGAAATTTTGTATGTTTTTTTATTTGTATAAGGTATTTTTTAGAAATCCTGGTCCGATTACAAACATTATTTCACTTATAAGAAGCTTTTCTATTGCTAAATCATCTCATCTAGTCATAGGATGTTTTAAGGTATATTTGTGGACGACCATGCGAGCAGAAGTAACCTTATAATATCTTGAATTGATTTGGTTTAATATTCAGAATAAAACCGAATGATTAATATCAGCGTCAGGTGGTACATCTTGTGGTGTCCTCCGACATGATGCTGTTCTCTGTTTTTTATAGTTTTATTTATTTTACTAAAATGCCAATAAACGATTTTTTCTTTCTTTCTTTCTAATAGTTAGGATATATAATTTTAAGCTATACTGTAAAAGACCAAAAAAACTGACACCAAACTGAATTCACTTAATTTGAGTACTCCTGAGACTTCAAATCTCAAAAATATCTACGCCACTTGAATAAGCAACTCTGTTTCTTAACAAACAAATATTTTTCATTTCGCATTAATTAAAAATTGAAGGAGTACAGAACAAACTAGTTGCTTGGCGAAAGCAAACGGCAATGTTTGATTGGCTTGCCTTCGGATTAATCGAGGGAGTTTAAACATGATTGGCGATTAGTTCATCGTGTTGTTATGCTTTGAGATATGGCATTAGAACCTGAGTTTGCTCAGTTATGCAGCCTAACTTTGATTGTTTGGTACAGCTGATATTTTTTCACATTCCAGTATTTTACCTACTTTAAAAATTGCTTATAAATTCAGGTAAAGAAATTTATTATCATCAATCATTTCTTTCAACACATACCATCACGCCTATAGTCCCTGAAGAGTTAGGCAGAGGTGTAACAATGTACACCCACAGTTCGCCGGTATGTTTAGGTCCCATGTAATAGGGGGCGAGCCTATTGCCATTAACCGGGCACAAATCCTAACTCCAAGCTGTTACTGAGAATTTCATAGAAAAACCCATTAACACTTTTTGCTCGACCTGGGAATCGAACCCAAGACCTCTAGCGTAGCAGTCGCGCTTAGGACCACTGGGCCAACGAGGCAGTTCAACATTTTTTTCCATTCCACAAAAAAAAATTGAATCTAGTTGCCAAGTTATTAGTAGTTGCCTGATTGCTAAAACCTAATAAAAATACTCAAGGCACTCGTTGGGCGGTTGGATCAAGGGCTTCAGGAGTCAGAAAGAGGTACTGTTAGATACAGCGCGTATAGTTCGGAGATTCCTTTCTCAGGCGCCCTGACTGAAGGTTGCATGGATCTCATTCCTATTTATTATTCGTAAATGTTTTTTTTTGTACATATTTAAAAATGTATTTAGACAAAAAAAAAACGTATTTGGCTTTAAGAAAAACTAAATTATGAAGTTTTTACAATAACATGACGTATCAATTATATTCTATTAGCAGTAACTGAATTTAATTAGCACAATGGAAGATCGCGTCATAAAAGCGCCACGTGCAATCGTTTCAGTTTTTGTTCTATTTACAAATGGAAATACACAATACAATTACATAATTGTAATTACAACGTAATTGTATTACGTCTAATTGCAGACACAAATCATAAAATGATTACAAGAAAAAATCTATACATATAATTAAAAGTGAAGTGTCTGTTTGTAATTTCAAATTACCAGCTTTTCACTAAATGCTTATGAAAGTATATACGTATATATAAAAAAAAAACAATTTTAAAAATTTTTGTCTGTCTGTTTGTTTCGGTTTATCTCCGAAACGGCTGGCCCGGTTTTGACGGAACTTGCACTCGTAGATAGCTAATGTTATAAGAAGTAATTAAATAAATTTAAAAAAGATCGTTATGCAAAAACAAAATTGAAACCAATAAAATAGTGAAAACGAACGAAGTCGCGGGCAACAGCTAGTACACAATATATCTATCTTGCTAGTTACTTTGACATCAAAGTCTAATTAATTACAACATTTATACGTCTTAAACAAAAATAAATTTTGTTGCCTCTTCCAAAAGCTGGTTTTGAGTAGAAAAGAATGAACAAGAAACTCTATACAAACTCTTTAAAATAAATATTTTATATTTTTTGTCTACAGACTAATACATAATTAATAATGTGAAGAGATAAAGTTTGTGTGTCTTATTGTTTGTAAGAGGTAATCTCTGGAATCTCAGGAGCTGTCCTTAAATTGGCGCATAAAGAGATAACCCGTTGTGTGCTGAGCGATAAATAGAGGCAATTAATTAGTTAATTAGAGGCTATTTTGATTAGAGGATATTTGAGTAGGCCTTCGGAAAAACGTATATTACGTCAACATACATACAGAAATACGGCATTAATTTTACCTTCCTGTCTTGGTTATGAGTTTACCTAACTAGGAATACAATTTTATTAGGTGTTTCTCTGTTTAAACTTTAATTAAGTAAGGTAACCTAATAAAATCCAACCATTTAATATTATTTCCTCCCCTAATTTGAAATATTTTTTTGATAAAGGCCAGTATGAAAAAAAAGCCTTTTAACGGATCATTTTCCGTTCAACGCGGGTGTTGCTGTCAGCTTCCATTCATCAAAGCAATTTTGTTTTGATGAATCGAATCGAATCTCTTCCGGTAACATTACCGGAAAATATAATACCAATCAATATCTGTAGGGCAATTTGTCAGTTTGACAGTGACAGCTGGCTGTCAAAGTGAGAAAAACTTTGTATAATGATTTTGTTTAAATATTTTAAGCAATAGACTGTGTATTTTTTATTTTACCTACAAGTTAATTATTACACGATATTGGAGTAATAGTTTGAAGAGCGTGGATAAACTAATGTTGTCATTGGCTAAAAATATTTGGGAAAAAATATTGTCGTCAAAAATAAATAGCTCAGACTAGATGTTTTTGACAAACTTTCCCTTTTCTCTTTAGTTTAAATCTTCTATTATCAAAATTTGAATTCAGATTTACTTAATAATATGATTCATAAAATATATTTACTTTTTTTATAAACATAAATGACATGTAAAAAGGTACACGCTAATATTAGAACTTTTATCCCAGATTAAATATTGCCTTGGTTGCTCTACCAAGCAATCTTATTGCCTTTTTTTAAGGATGGGGAATCATCAATTTGCTTCTTTCGCTCCGGGTGGAGTAGCTGAGAGTGCCAGACTCTTACTAACTAATACCCATCCGTGTTCCTTCATTTCCTTTGCGTTGCAGAACCGCGGTGTCTGTTTCGAATAAACTCTTCAACAATTTTTTTTTACAATACATTTCCCCACTCTAGGAATTTCTCCTGTGATGTAGGTGCATTTACGAACATATAAACTGACATACAAAAACAGCCAGACCCGGAACAACAATCTACAGGCCATACAAATATTTGTTCCGTACGGGAATCGAACCCACGACACGCAGCACAGCAGCCAATCCGTATTGCCAACTGCTTGCAGCATTATTATTTTTTTTTTTTGGTGTGTGGGAAAACTTCTCCCGCCCTGGGCGGGACGGAAGGGAGTGTCAGACTTTTACTGACTAAAACCCACCCATGTTCCTTCTTGTGCCCTTTGCGTTCCGGGGGCGCGGTATCTCTTGCGAACAACCCGCAGCCCCGGCTGCAGCATTATTTGGTGTTTGCAAGACATGACGTTTCTGACATAATGTAATTTGTACATATTTCTACTACCTATATTCTTGATATAATCCCTGCTTAAAGTTATTTCTCTTATATTTATACATACATACAATCACGCGTTTTTCCCATGGGTGTAGGCAGAAACCACAGAACGCCACCTACTACGATCCTTACATACTTCTTTCGCCTCGTCCACGTTCATATATCTTACATCAACATATATTAACATTGTTCATATATCGTTCAAACACGCCGGTTGCGAGTTCTGCGCACGCGACCTTTCTGAAGAACCCCACCAATAAGGTCAGGGTAAGTATTTCTAGGGCGTCCTCTCCCGGCGTTGCCACTCACATCTGCATATGGCATGAGAGGATAACTCATTCTCTCAACTTGACCGAACCATCTAAGCATACTCTTTTCTACCTTTGTCACTACATCCTCTTTTAATCCGCAACGTTCTCGTATAATTTTATTCCTCACTCTATCGTTCATTATATTTATTACCATAATTTATACCCATTTTCATATGACGAAGCTACATTATGAAACGAAGATATTATCTTGACAGCTATTATAAAAGGACTCTGTAATGGAAGTTGGAAGTAGTTTTGAATGTAATATCATTTCTCAAGCGTCGACGTCCAAAAAGCGTGGAAGAAACCATACTGAACTCGATACTTGGGCCGCTAAACCAGCGTGTAAAATGAGCGGTAGCGATATAATTGAAATAAAAAAATAGAAAATTCAACTCAAAAATGAGTATGGAAAAATGATGTATCTAATCTATTTATGTAATTAAAAATCAATCGCTAAATGTATTACTAAGAGCAAAACTCAAGATCAGCTGCACCAATTCGGCTGATTCTTTTTTTATTCTGTTCATAATTTCCCCTACCGAAGAAGTTGGAAATTTGCACCCGTGGGAAGCCCGTGGAAGTAAAACCGTAAACATAAAAAGCCGACGCAACTAATCGTAGTTAATTAATACCTCAAACCTAACATAAGATATCCCAAATGTACTTGTGATTAATGAATCTCTTTGATTTCATTCAAGGTTCCGTATCTTTCATACCTACCCATCTTTTTGTGTTACCAATGGTGCGAGCTATTGATAGCGATCATGGGGTTGTAAATAATAGCCTGAGAACATGAAAGACCTTTATATACGCTGAGATGATAATATATTAAGAGTAATGAATAGAATGATGAAAAATTGCCTACTTTTATATGGGCAACTAAATTGCTCAATATTGCTTGTATACCAACAATTTATATTTACGGCAATATCAAAATGCCAAGAATTGCGCAAATTTCATCTCCATTTAATATTACAATGAGGGAAAATTGTTTGTTTGTTTGTAAGAAGTCATCACTAGAATATAAGGTCTGATTACATTTTTATTGTCACTGGTAAAAAGTTACATTATGTAACTTTTTACGAATGCCATAAGATATAAAGAAAGAAAAGAAAGGTCACGCGTCATGTTCGTGAACGGGCGCTGTCAATTGGGATTGGACATCTCTTATCTGCCATGGCTTACATCTTTATTATTATTATTGTTTTATGGTCACATTCATTTTTTTCACATATAGAAGCAACAAGAATATTGTAACCAAGATTTTGTAGAACCAAATTTAAGGAACAGAGTGTCCGTGGAGTTTCTTGCTCGTTTACTTTAAACTGTAACTTCTTGACAATTCAAAAGTGCCTCTAAATGGTCTAATTGAAATAAATGCTTTGACCTTGACTTTGAAAGAAAAACCATTTATTCCCGCAAAGGTGAAATTGATATGTTTTAATTGACCACTTTTTTCAATTTCTACGCGGACGAAATCAAAGGTTAAACGCTTAAAGGGTTAAAAAAAGGTGATTAATGTATGAAAAATCTTATTTCTTGGGATAATCAAATTGCATCTTACCACGAATGCGCACATAAGTAAATAATAAATTTTGACGTTATTTGCTTGTGTTAACTGCCACTCAAAGGGGGTTGGTATTGAGTTTGAAGAGCGAATAGTAAATCTACGTAGATGAAGTCGTGGGCAAACTACTAGTCTCAATATATTTGTCACTTTCAAAGCTCTACACTAGTACCTTCAATTCTAAACTAAAACGAACAGCCATATGTGTTTTTATTTTACTGTGATTGGAGCATAAACATCGCACAAAGCCATTTTACTTCTGTTTATCAATGTTTGTTTAGCGACTGTTTAATTTTATTGCAACATTGTTTTATCTATTGAGTTTTATTCGTTCTTTGATTGGTTCATTGAACAACAGACGTCAAAGATGTTGTTTTTGTTGATGGTCTTGCTAACGATATCTTCAGATGCGTTTCTAGTGTAAAAGTAGCTACACAAGTTACTAAGAGCATGTCAACTGTTTCATGATGCTTCAACATGCTTGCACAAAATACACAACACAACACACCATCACGCCTGTATTCTCCGAAGGATTACGCACAGGTGTACCAGTGTAGACCTACAGTGCGCCGGTATGTTTAGGTCCCAGGTAATAGAGACGCTGCACGCGATCGGTCCAACTGACGGACCAATCGCGTGCAGCGTCGGCGGCCCAAAATACCCAGAAAAGAACTCGAAAACCCAAAAATTATCTTGACATTTGTGCTCACGACTCTTGGCGACTACTATATTCTGCTAAATCCAGTTGCACTGGAAGCCGACCCCAACATAGTTGGGAAAAGGCTAAGCAGATGATGATGATAGTGATGAAACATACATACATTGCAAGTTAAATAAAAGCATTTAAAAAACCCAATCCTAAACTATAAAGTAATATCCTAAGTTTCATATATTTTTTTTACATTACGTATAAAACAAGTGCGTTCTTAAATAATTATAAGCAGATGGGTATGATAAATGATAGCAATTCATTTCCCTAAAACTTTTCCCATTCCTGAAGGAATGTTTCGATTGGAATAGTTGCTGCGAGTATTTCAGATTGTCAGCGAAATGGATATTGCAGAACACATTTCACCTGTGAGTTCGGCAATATATAGGACGTGTAGTTTTTATTTAAGTTCGTTTTTTCAATCACCCTCGATTTTTTAGTTCGTACCCTAGGATGAAAGAGAAGTTTGAAGGTTTTTCGTAGCATGGCGAATGAAAAGGGGGTGAGTTTTTTTGTTTTCGAATAGCGTGTGTCCTCGAAGTTATCGATTAATTTCGGTTTTCCGCGGAGTTTTAATTTATTTTCGTGGAAACCTAGTTTCTTTTTCTAAAATAAAAGTTTCCGCTTTGTGCCACTAAAAGTCCCATCAAAACTGATCTAATCGTTTTGGAGATTAGCCGATGCAGAAAAATATATATTTTTTTTTTAAGATATCATGTATATATTCATAATTATGCATTAAGTAAAAAGCTGTTATTTTGAAATTAAATAAAAACGTCCATTTATTTTTCACTACCATCTCAAAAAAAAATAGGTTGCAATATTAGACTCTATTGCTATGTAAATAAACAAATCTTTATTCATAAAGGTTATTAATGTATTTGAAACGTTGCTCGTTAAATATTCCATGGCTGTGCGAATAACCGGCGATAGCACCACAAGTCGGAAATTAGGTGCCGCCCTAATACCAGAAGCACGTACTTAATATTTACATTAACATGAGTCAGCAAATATTTACATCTTTACTCTGTTCCTTGAGAGAAATACAGGAGCATGTAAATATTAAAATTTATGGTTGACTACCACATAATAATTGGGTAGATGACAACATAAAACAATAATTCACAAAAAGAACAATTTGTTTTAGCCCTGAAACCCCGATGAATTTTTAAAAAACTACAAAATCCGATTTTTATTTGCTTTGATGTCAATAAATAGTTGGCGAATTGAGATGTCAAAAAGTGACGTCATTATCATGTATTATCGTATCAAATCTACGGGGGAATCGCGTTTTGACCGATCATAAAAAGTACGTCAATTGATTAGTGGTGTCATCTACCCAATTCTCTGATAAGTTTGAATCATTATCATTTTCTGCCTAGTCTTTTCCCACTATTTTGGGGTCGGCTTACAACCTAACGGGATGCTGCTGAATATCAGTATTTTACATAGAGCGACTGCCTATCTGACCTCCACAGCTCGGTGAGTAGGCAACACGATACCTCTTGGTAAGACTGGTTGTCAGACTTCCCGGCTTCTGATTATCCGTAACGACTGTCAAAGATCTACGAATGACAGCCGGGACCAACGGCTTTACCTGCTTTTCGAGGCAGGGGTGTCACACCACCAACTTCTTAACTCCGGGCTGCTACTGAGAAATTCCTAATGTAACAACCCCAAAAAACTACGATTTTTGCCCAACCTAGGAAACCACGCTCATAATTCCCTGACCAGTTTGAATATACTACGTATTTATTTAAAACTCTTCTTTCTTCTTCCTCGTGTCACTGGCATGACAGTTTTAGTTTTGGGTATCCCAAAATATTGCCACTTGCACGTCATCTTTGGTGGCAGTCCATACGTCACTTTGGCTGCACGTTTTGGGGAACCAAAGGCAAGATAGGATTCTCTCTGTTGGGGCCGCGGGTTGTTCGAAATAGATACCGATATACATTATAAAATTTGATAAACAAGGTATAATAATAATATAAAAAAAAAACTAAATGGCATCAAAAAAATCCTCCGCGTCGCCATCAACCGGAAAATTACACGTTCTTCCTATCATTGCAATACTTTACAGGCTTTTTCTGGGTAAGCTCACTTCATCATCAGACGTAGACTAGAGTCAAGAGCAAATCCATCTCAAATAAATCAATAAAAATGTTCTGGGACTTGCCATCCGTTAAAGGTCATGAAAGCCAAAGTTACAACTTCTTTTTTTACGTTTTTTTTTTATAAAAACAAGTTTTGAATATTATTTACTAAATTTTCATAACCTCACGAACCCTGTACGGTTGGATTCACCTGTAAGGACAATGTTTTGCGCACTACAATAAACAGTATGTATTCACACTCAAAATAAATGGTTTCTAAGCCAAAAATAAAACCGATAATCCTGCACTGATTGAACCAATCTAAATACTTATCAACCCTGTAAATAGTTGAACAGTTGAGAGACTTGGTACATCGGTTGCTTGTTATTAAACAGATGGCAAGCAATTCGAACTATGTCTAATACCTCACTTGTAAATGAAGTAAAGTACTTAACTCAAGGGATACGATAAAAACGGAAGGATTTATGTGGATCAAGTGTTCATTTCACACTTGGCTGGAAGACCTGGTAAATTATATTTGAGCATAATAAACTTGACAAAATATTAGTGGTGACCCGCACTGTAACTCAAGTGGTTGAAGCCATTTGGACATATTGTCTACGGACAAAATAAAAGTATAATTATTTATTTTATTGAGACCATCTTCTTCTTGACGAATCCATGATACATCTATAATAATTTATACTACTTAAACTCAGTAGGTAGTTACGCTTATTGCTGCGACAGAGGCGCTCTCAGCTAGGGCCGCGGGTTGTTTTGAAAGAGATCCCACGCTCCAGGAGCCCCCGGAACGCAAAAGGCACAAGAAGGAACATGGATGGGTTTTAATCAGTAAAAATCTGACACCCAGCCCCGCTCAGGGCGGGGGAACTCATTTGTGCGTCAACAAATTCTTCCTCTGGTACTCTTCGCGTAGCAGTCGCGCTTAGGAACACTAGGCTAACGAGGCAGTCAGTAATACAGATTGTCAAAATTTAAAATTACCTTTACGATAGCTGATCGCCTTTCTATAAAATGTCAAAGCATATTACATAACATACTATCACGCCTGTATTCTTTGAAGGGTTAGGCAGAGGTGTAACAATGTACACCCACAGTTCGCCGGTATGTTTAGGTCCCATGTAATAGAGGGCGTGCCTATTGCCATTAACCGAGCACAAATCCTAACTGCGAGCTGCTACTAAGAATTTCATAGAAAAACCCAATAAAACTTTGTCGATTTGGGAATCGAACCCAAGACCTCTAGCGTACAGCGGTTCTCCCGCCGCGGTAGACGCTCCGGACGTCGGGAGCCGCGAGACGACTCCCGGCCACCGTAGATACGGGCCTGTGGACGGTAAGCAATGGGTAGCTCACCGTCCTTACGCTGCATAACGACAGGCCGTGTCGACGGCGCGTTCGTGTTTCACGCGCGCCTCAAAGAGATGTCAGCAAAAGGAAGGGGCCACTGAGGGCCGATGCTTGCCGGGGCTGGGGGTTGTTCGCAAGAGATACCGCGCCCCCGGAACGCAAAGGGCACAAGAAGGAACATGGGTGGGTTTTAGTCAGTAAAAGTCTGACACTCCCTCCCGCCCCGCCCAGGGCGGGAGAAGTTATTTGATGATTTCCCACCCACCAAAAAAAAAAAAAGGACCTCTAGCGTAGCTGGAGGAACACTAGGCTAACGAGGCTACTAAGGCAGTTAAAAAAACCAAACAAAGCATAATATTACGATTCAAACAGACTTCATCTGAGATATTTGTCATACAAACCCATCAATTGCAAAGGTTCCTAAAATAGAATTCGTAAAATTTAATTTATTATTATTTCGCGTAATAGGTATTCCATTATACTTACCCCATCCTCATGGGTCTTAAGCCATGTTATATTTTTTATGTTAATCTATCTTTGCAAACATTCTGAAAGCTCTTGGGTATTAGATCACCGTTCGAACCAACTATCGTCACTATGAGCATGAAGTTTTTTTTTTTTTTGTTAATAAAAAACGTTGCCCCACACTAGGATATTCTCCTGTATCGTGGGTGCGTTTACACATATAAACTCACATACACAAACAGCCAGACCCGAAACAACTATCTGCAGGCCAAACAAATATTTGTTCCGTGCGGGAATCAAACCCGCGACACGCAGCGCAGCAGCCAATCGCTCAGCCACTGCGCCAACCGTGCCGTCAAAGTTCTCTATTTTTAACCCCCGACGCAAAAACGACGGGGTGTTATAAGTTTGACGTGTCTGTGTGTATCTGTCTGTTGTATAGTAGCTCCCGAACGCATGAACCGAATATGATTTAGTTTTTTTTAGTTTGAAAGGTATATTAGTCCGGAGTGTTCGATGGAAATCGGTTCAGCGGTTTCAAAGTTATCAGCTCCTGTGTTAGCTGCGGTAGGGATTTTTATTTTTCTGTCGGGGGTTACTTAAAATTTTTAATTTTTCCACAGAATATTATACGTCTGACGGTCTACAACTTTTTAAAATGAGATTGCGACTAGATTTTAAACATTTTTAATTACGAAAATTGGCCTTAATGACACTGAAATAAGGTTACAACTTGAATTCGTACGTCGTTTAATTATGCGAATTGGCCTTCACTTTTGTGAATGGATATCTTTTCAGAATAAAACGTCTCAATTAAATGTATGGAGAAAAAAATTCGGAACTGGAGAAAGTAGGTAATTAAGATTTTAATTGAAAATTTTATAATTATATCAAAACAACATAGTTATAGTAATGTCTCTTATTGAATCAAAACCTCCTTTTTTATATTCTACCTACTAGCTGACCCAGCAAACGTTGCTTTATATTTCACCCGCGTTAGTTACGATTTTGGTTACTGCTTTGCTCCCGTGTGTTGTAGCGTGATTGTTACATAGCCTCTGTTACTCAGGAATAATGTAGCTTGGCGAAACAATGGTTAAAATCGGTGCAATAGTTTCGGAGCCTATTCGTTACAAACAAATGAAAAAATCTTTTCTGTTTATAATATTATAATGGATTTTTCTACGGTAAATTTTGATGAACTGAGGTGACCTGACAATTTCGAGCATCGGGTGGGATAGCAACTACTTTGTGTAGTTTCAATGTACCGAAAACTTACACAATGTGAACTCACACGTAAAAAGCTTATACTTGGCTACTAGAAATGTATAGCTTCACAAACTTCTGCCAGCGACTTAGTCTGCATACACTTCTGAACTAAGCTGAAGTCTCTGGTTTAGTCAACGGAAACACAAAATCAATGTCTATAGTGTATAAGTGCTAAATTTTACCTAATACCGTTCAGCCGTTTAAAACTGAATGAGCAACAAACGTTAACCATTCATCCTCACAAACTTCCGCGCTTATAGCGGAATTATAGGATTCCGATTTAGTTGATAGTGGGTGTACACTGGTATACCTCTGCCTAAGCCTTCCGGGAATACAGAGGTGATGGATTCATATTCAAAATCATGATATTATGACTCAAACTAATGAATCCACAAATTGCTAACCTAAATAGGTTATCTATGAGAAATCAAAACAAAATTAGTAGTTAGCACCCTATCCATTAGAAATCCGATACGTTGATATCGGCCATTTTTCTCCCCATTTCCCACCATTCATCTACCAGTGACGTCATGGACTTGGCACGTTCACTTAAGGTGTTCTGTTACACGTTGCTAAGTGAAGTTATGTTGGTCCTTTATAATTATTATTATACTCTTTCGTGGGACGAGTAAGTGTTTCTGGAAGTGTGAGATTCGTGTTATGATTTCGGCTCAAATGTCAATCGGGTATCTGATGTCGCTGAAATGTTTTGCCTTTTAGAATATTACATCTTTACGTTACAGTAATCTTCTGCTTAGTCTTTTCCCAACTATGTCGGGGTCGCCTTCCATTCACATTAACCGGATGCAGCTGAATACCAGTGTTTTACATGGATTTAGCGTGGTGGTTGAGGGCTTTGTCATGCTCATTTTAATGTCTCGCTGATGGTAAAAAGATTTAATGAGAAATGGTAGAAGATTTTGTAAAAACCAATTTGAAAAGAGTGTCCATGGAGTTTCTTGCGCGTTCTTCTCCATAGAGACCTACGTTTTGGAACGAGCAACTAACTTCAACTTTTTGTATATGTAACTTCTTGACAATTCAAAAGTGCCTGTAAATGGTCTAATTAAAATAAATGTTTTGACTTTGAATTTGACTTTGAAGCGACTGCCTGTATACTGACCTCCACAACCCAGTTACTGGGCAACATGATACCTCTTGGTTAGACTGGTTGTCAGACTTCCTGGCTTCTGACTATCCCTAACGACTGTCAAAGATCTAGGAATGACAGCCGGGACCAACGGCTTTAGCCGCTTTTCGAGACACGGGGGTGTCACACCACCAACATCCAAACTCGGGGCTGCTACTGTGCAAATCCTAATGAAAAAACCCAACAATACTTTTTGCCTGACCTGGAAATCGAACCCGGGACCGCACGCTCATCAGTCGCGCTTGCGACAACGAGACTAACGAGGCAGTTACAGTTAGTTTACGATACAGTAATACGAACTAAAAAAAATACTAACAGTTTTTCAGTTTTCGTTTTTATGAATACTGACAACTTTTCTATGAGAAAAAAAAAATCTGCTCTTCTTTTATTTGAGATGGCTAAGCTCTTGAGTCTAGATCTGAGGTGACAAAGATAAAGTCGACGATGGAGTGAGCATACTCAGAAGAAGCCTGTTCGCCTCTACTTTGAAGAGATTAGGGTTGAATGCGTTCGGAAATACAAACGAAGGTAGACACCCCTTTGTGGTGCGCATTATAAAAGATTAGATTGGAAATGTTTAGTATGAATTGCAATGCCTATAAATACCAAGCCTTAGAAACACATAAGCCCATAACCAGATGTACGTCTTATACATTTTGAAAGTTTTTAACTTCTGAATGATAAACATTGAATTTAAAAAGTCAGTCTATATAATGGAATCCATATAATAAAATATATCACATATAAACTGCCTCGTTTGCCTAGTGGTCCTAAGCGCAGAGATATTGAATTCGATTCCTAGGTCAAGCAAAAAGTGTTATTGGGTTTGCTTATGAAATTCTCAGTAGCAGTTTAGACTTAGGATTTGTGCCCGGTTAATGGCAATAAGCTCGCCCCCTATTATATGAGACCTAAACATGCCGGCGAACTGTGGGTGTACATTGGTACACCTCTGCCTAACCCTTCGGGGAATATAGGCGTGATGGTGTTAAAATATATCACTTTGGCCATTAATCCGTTCACTAAACTCCAATAATACCACCCTGTCTTTGTTTTCTCCTATTAATTTAAATTAGAAGAGCCCTTTAACTGTTTATGAATATATTTACCCGACACCGACAATTCACCAATTAATTAAAATGGACAACTTATTTTGATGGATTCATTTTAGGGCCAGATAAAACTGTCAAAAGTTTACATTTAATTGATTTAAGCGAACTCGGGAATCCAATTGAGTATTGAATTGATTTATTTGTTAACTGTTTTAAAACTTTTGAGGGTTTTTGCTTTAGTAGGTACTATTTATTTTCTTTTTAAACGAAATCCGAGAGCTAATATAATATAACATACCATCACGCCTGTACTCCCCAAAGCGTTAGGAAAAGGTGTACCAGTGAACACACACAGTTCGCCGGTATGTTAAGGTTCCATGTAATAGGGGACGAGCCTATTGCCATTAACTGGGCACCAATCCTTACTCCGAGCTGCTACAAATTAGCAGCGAGCTTATACAAATGTTTTTTATTTGAAGAACATGAGTGGATTTCAAAGGACAATTCTGCTAAATTTTTAGGAACGATCTTGGTCTAATCTTAGTCTAAACCTATCAATAATGTTTGTAACACATACATTAATTAATTGTCACCGAGATAAGATTCTAACTAGACTTTCAAATCCACTGTTCGCTGGGACGGCAATCTGATACGACCAGGGATCAGACGCAGGACCAACGTCTTTACGTGCTTTCTAAAACACGGGGGTTTCACACCACCAACTTTCAGAAATTCCTGACGGAATGCCCTAGTATTGTTTGCACGACCTGGAAATCTTACCCAGGACACCACGCTGAGCAGATACACAATCATGAGACCATAAGAGTAACGGGACAGTCTAAAACCAAAAACACCTATGTTGGGCGTTTTATTTCGGATGAAAAATCAAATGACTTCCCCTGCCCTTAGTGTCAGACATTTACTGACAAAAACCCATCCACGTTCCTTCTTGTGCCCTCTGCGTTCCGGGGGAGCGGTATCTCTTTCGAACACCTATTTTGGGTTTTTTTTTACCGACTGGAAATCATCAAATGACTTCCCCCGCCCTCAGTGTCTGATTTTTAGTGACTATAACCCATCCATGTCCGTTCTTGTGACCTTTGCGTCCTGGGGGCACGGCATCTCTTTCGAACACCTATTTTGGGTAAGACAAACACTTTTAAGGCTTCTTGTAATGAGATACCTACTGAGATGGTGTCATCAAGCATGACATTAAAGTGTCAGTGACTTTCCATTACGGCAGAATATATTTTCACAGATTAAATTACATTGTTTTTCACCGTTTTTTTGGTACGAATACTTAAAAATGTATAGTCGGTGGAAGTGACTTCCACTTGAAAACTGTTGCCATTGATTCACTACATGATTTAAATATGAAAATTACGTAAAATAGTACGCCTCTTGTATAAAAATAACCGCCTGTTTCTTATTGATTTATTTGCATACCATAATATGTATAAGTATATAGGAAGTTACGAAGGGCTTAAAACTAAATTACAGTTATGGACCCTGTTAGGTCACAGCAACATAGTATTAACTTAAAATCTAGAGAATAAACAATTGTTATTCATTTACATGCATTAAGTAACATAACATCACGCCTGTATTTCCCCGAAGGGTTAGGCAGACGTGTACCAATGTACACCCACATTTCGCCGATATGTTTTTAGGTCCCATGTAATAGGGGGCCAGCCTATTGCCATTAACTGGGCACAAATCCTAACTCCGAGCTGCTACTGAGAATTTCATAGAAAAACCCAAAAACACTTTTTGCTCGACTCGTGAATCGAACCCAAGACCTCTATGTATGTCGTAATATTCTACAGATATTGACGATATTGTAAATCGGTACAAAAATAGATCGCCCATGTATTAACGACGCCGGTCTGCAGCCCTGCACTATGGCTTCATGTCCTTACTAGTCAGCTTACGGCACCCGGTGATCCGGTTTACACCCGATCTAATTCTAGGTAGAACGGATATTTTGATGGTATGTTATGTTTATCTATATAGATGAAAATAGTAACGGTAATCTAAACTGGTATTGTAAAGCTGAAGAGTTCGTTTGTTTAGTTGAACGCGCTAATCTCAGGAACTACTGGTCTGAACTTAAAAAATATTTTTTGTGTTAGATGGTACATTTATGGAGGAAGGTTATAGGCTATATAACATCACGCTACGATCAATAAGTTCGGAGCAGTAAACAAAGACGTAACATAATGCGAGTCAAATAACTATGCAGACGGAGTGGCGAGCAGAAGTAATGTAATACTTTGACGAACCTTGTTGCTATATGCACCCGAAAATACGATGTTCGATGTGCGTTACATCGCGCACTACCATAAACTGTGTTTTACATGCCAAAAATAAGTCTTTTCCTAGCAATTTTTTGATTTATTCATAAGACATTATTTATTCTCATAAAGAACACAAATAGTTCACTTACACTTATAGATAAAATCATGCAGGCATACTAATACATCATGAGTCCGTGAGTAGGTTGTATAAAAAAAGAAACAAATATTTATATGAATATGTATATAGCGTTCTAGAGAAATTAAGTTAACATGTTTTAATACAAAATTTTAGATACGCTTTGAAGAATTTTTTAAAGATATTTGTACTTTTTAATTTTTGTTTAATTAATTGTGGTTTAACTGCCTTGGTAGCCTAGTGGTCTTAAGCACAACTACTACCCTAGAGGTCTTGGGTACGATCCTCAGGTCGAGCAAAAAGTGTTATTGGGTTTTTCTATGAAATTCTCAGTAGTAGCTCGGAGTTAGGATTTGTGCCCGGTTAATGGCAATAGGCTCGCCTCCTATTACATGAGACTTAAACATATCGGCGAACTGTGGGTGTACATTGGTACCTCTGCCTACCCCCTCGGGGAATACAGGCGTGATGGTATATTATGTGTAATTTTTGTAATTTTTGCCCTAATTTACTTAGTTTGGTGACCAGTATGCGCAGACTATGTGTTGTCTTTATTTACACTCCGTATACCGTAACCCAACAACAATAGTAGAAATATGGACCAAACATAAATATCTTCTATAAACCGTGACACAGTTTACCACAAATAAATCACAAACAAAACATCGTGGGATTATGCTCGTCTTTTGTTCCACCACGGCCAATTCATCAAGCGACCACATTTAAAGCGTCCTGAGTACGCACGACGCCTCGTAACGAAAATGTAGGGAAATTGGTCCTTTCACGCTTCGTAGGCTCGGACCAAAAGGGATGGGTATATATTTGTCAGCTTGTGATCTTTGTCTGAACTTGAAGACTTTGTGACATTTTAGAGTGAAGTTGAAAGGGTGAAAATGCGGTTGTTTGGTTCCTACGGTCCATTAATCAGATCGATTTAAATGAGGGGAATGTTGTAAATAGATGTACTGTATTCAAAAGGTTTGACAATATTATTATTTATTTTTTTAAACTTTGCCCCACACTAAGAAATTTTTCTTGTGTCGTGTGTGCCTTAACAAACATATAAAACTCACATACACAAACAGCCACACAATTCATAATGTTATCTATATTAATATTATTAAGCTGAAGAGTTTGTTTGTTTGGTTGAACGCGCTAATCTCAGGAACTACTGGTTTAAATTGAATAATTATTTTCGTATTGGATAGTACATTTATCGAGAAAGGCTTTAAGGTTTTAGGTCATATAACATCACGCTACGACCAATAGGTGCGGAGCAGTAACCAAAGACGTAACTTAATGCGGGTGATAAAACTACGTGGACGAAGATGAAGAGATAAAGATACATTTATTGCATAATTGTGTACATTAAGATCTTATTAATAAACATTACATTTTTAGTATCAACAATCTACCCAGGTCGGATATGCAATAGTATTTTTTGAGAATCAGGTTTTTGAAAACTCACAAATATTATTTTTTATCAAGATACTCATTACATAATTATCATACAAATATTATTTTTTATTGAGATATTCATTTAAATTACCATCACGCCTGTATTCCCCGAAGGGTTAGGCAGAGATGTACCAATGTACACCCACAGTTCGCCGGTAAGTTTTAGGTCCCATGTAATAGGGGGCGAGCCTATTGCCATTAACCGGGCACAAATCCAAACTCCGAGCTGCTTCTGAGAATTTCATAGAAAAACCCAATAACACTTTTTGCTCGACCAGGGAATCGAACCCAAGACCTCTAGCTTAGCAGTCGTGCGTAACTGCCTCGTTAGCCTAGTGGCCCTAAGCACGACTTCATTTAAATTATAAAATACATTTTCAATTAAAAAAAAAATCAGTTTATTTTTGAACATTTTTCCATTTAATTGCTTGATGGCTGGTGGTAGGTGGTTGTACACACGAATAGCAGTAACATAAATACTTTTAAAATACATCATATTGTCGCGAAGTCGCGAGAAGAAGCTAGTTATTTATATGGGTACACCTCTAGCGTAGCAGTTGCACTTGGCTGCGGGTTGTTCGCAAGAGATACCGCGCCCCCGGAACGCAAAGGGCACAAGAAGGAACATGGGTGGGTTTTAGTCAGTAAAAGTCTGACACTCCCTCCCGTCCCGCCCAGGGCGGGAGAAGTTATTTGATGATTTCCCACCCACCAAAAAAAAAAAAAAAAAAAGCAGTTGCACTTAGGATCCCTAGGTTGACGAGGCAGTTACTAACTAATACGATTACTACTAGTTTACTAAATAATTATATTATTATAGCAAAATTTTCTCTTTGTCTCCAGAATGAATGCCTCCATACAGCGGTGTCAGCACTGACAAAGAACCAAGCGGAACACTACGACAAATACAACTGTTTGTAAGTAGCAACCTAATTAACTCACCATTTATGGCTTGTTTCACCTTTTCTGGAAACACACCCGACAAATAAACTAAGGAAAACATACATACCATCACGCCTGTATTCCCCGAAGGGTTAGAAAAAGGTGTAACAATGTACACCCAGAGTTTACCGGTATGTTTAGGTCCCATTTAATAGGGGGCGAGCCTATTGCCATTAACCGGGCACAACTCCAAGCTGCTACTGAGAATTTCATAGAAAAACCCAAAAACATTTTTTGCTCGACCTGGGAATCGAACCCAAGATCTCTAGTGTAGCAGTCGCGCTTAGGACCACTAGGCCAACGAAGCAGTTAAGGAAAACAAAACTGTAAAAGTGTTCTATCAAATGGCGAATTCCAAAACATTTAAAATCAACACTCACTCACGCCTGTATTCCCCGAAGGGTTAGGCAGAGGTGTAACAATGTACACCCACAGTTCGCCGGTATATTTAGGTCCCATGTAATAAGGGGCGAGCCTATTGCCATTAACCGGGCACAAATCCTAACTCCGAGCTGCTACTGAGAATTTCATAGAAAAACCCAATAACACTTTTTGCTCGACCTGGGAATCGAACCCAAGACCTCTAGCGTAGCAGTCGCGCTTAGGACCACTAGGCTACCGAGGCAGTTAAAATCAAGTCACAATCTAATCTCAGCGAAAATCAAGGTCAAGTGTAGATAAATTAAGGAGGGTTCTGGGGCTAGGATCATTCGACAAGCGAACACCGGGTTCTCAAATCATGGTAACATGAGGAACCCCGTGGGGTATTTATCAGTAAAAGTTCCACATAATTCTCCGTTCTTAGGTAGGTCCAGGTGGAAGATACCTGCACCAGGGGGGAACGGAGGATTATGTATGTGACGCCATGGCGAAATCCTCAAATAGGTGCACGTATATGAGAATTTCCCCAAGGAAATATAATTGAAAATTTGAGGCATTTTTGACCAACTGAGACTAAGATTAGATTGGGATAAAAAACCCTCTGATAATTTATCTAGTCAATTCTCATGCCTTTTTTGTATGAGAAGAAGCTTTTATAGAGTAGTGGGACAATAAGGAACAGATATTATCAGGTACCCACAACTTATCCAGAAATGATGAAACAGGCATTTTTATTATACCTCAATCTCACTTTGACACATAATTAACAGGGTTTCTCCTGTGAGCTTCCCATGAACAATAAACTAAACTTCAGTAAACATAACTAACAGGTGGATGGGACATCCTAACGAGCATAAAACGATGAATTTATTGACGAAATAAGATGTTATAAAAGTGCAATACTTACAAAGTTTTCTTTTCAATACATAATTGATGAATTTTTATTTTTTGAACGTTACCATAGATTTAACATTCTAGACAAAATGCTGAATATACGGTAACGTTTTAGTAACGATGTCCCTTCCACCCCGTATAATTAAACTATTCTGGTCCCAAATCAGGGTCGACCACCAGCCTAAACAGGTATGGATAACTATATCCAAGTATTTCATGAGGATCTACAACAGTAAAACAAGAGTCAATCATGCGTGAGTAATATTGTGATTCTTAATTCATTGTAACTTTATGTGCATAATATCGATGTTGGCTTTCGAATCACCATATTTGTCACGAACATGGTTATTGGCACTGCTTCAGCACAAACTACTATTGCCGTAAAGATAGTTTTAAATCGGCGACAGAGAGACATGGAGTGGATTTAATGGGAGAGAATTGATATCAGTCGTCAGCGTGATCTATTGATGTTCAATTGTTTTCATTTGGTTGAAAGGGTCACCTTTCACACTAAAAGATGTATCGCGCAATTCGCTCAAAATTTTTGTATAGATTTTGCAAAGTTATTTTTTTCTAACCTGTTATGTCCCACTGCTGGGCAAAGGCCTTCCCCAATAGATATTCTATTTAGCAGCAATATTTCTATGTTCAATGTTATCCGAACAAATATTTAAAGCGCCTCGCACATTCACGCGCATCTAGACCTTTCACACTTAAGATTAGCGGATATTACTTAAAACATTTATGTGTACAACATTGAACTATATTGCTGCATGAATAGAGGTTTTTTTACTTATACAAATTTTAATACTCGCCCATCAAATCCACCTTTATTTTGAATGCTTTTCAAGATCAAAAGTATTGTATGTAAATACAAAATTAGTAACCGTTAAAATTAAAGATACACCCAGTTGTGAATAAGCATCTTAACAATAAACTTCCAGTTGTAAGATTCATCTTAATTACAGGGACTACTTAAATTGGTCGTGTAACGCTTAAGAGGTGTAGGCAAAATTTGTTTCATGTTTGTTTTAGCAACATAGCACAAGGTAGCTTTGAATTAAACGGTTGACGATCAAAACAGAATGTATATTTAAAACTTAGTATGGCAGTTATTAAGAGTAATCTTTGACAAAATGAGCTTATCGCTATCCATCTTAATGAAGGATTTTACACAAGTAACCCAAAGACACAGATACAAAAGGTTACTAGATAATCTTGTAGGAAAGGAGGACTAGGATAGACTGATGATAAGGCCCTTGTACTGTAATTAGGCAGTAAATGTAGCAGTGTAATGTAGCAATCAGAATGTAATTGTGTAATAAGAACATTTCTAGATCTTTGTAAACAGTACTCGATGTTCCAACAAAAACAGAAGGTCAATTCGACTAATTGAAAACGTTTAAAATCTAGTTCACAATTTCATCACTGGAACAATTTATTATGTCAAAAAATTGAACGCATTTTTGACAAATTACGACTCAGATCAGATTGCGATTGTTTGTAAAAGTTAGTAGAATTGACTGACGCCATGTTTTTGATTTAACATCAATTTGTATAAACTCAAAGTGTAATTTGTAAGTAACAAGACATAAAACAAAATAGAAACATTCCCTTTTTATTGTTATAGCCTACCCATTCCTTTCTTAATGAACCTAAAAATATAAAAGCATCCATTTTGTTTGCAGACGAAGACTACCAGACGATGTAAAAACTTGTAGGAATTACGCGTATTTACAAGAAATTTACGATGCGGTACGAGCTACAGACAGTAAGTATTCATCCATCACCATCTTAAATAATGGAGACATTAATTCTGTACACAAACTACGTTTGAACTAGATATTGGTACCGCCAGAAAATTTATACTGGTCAGAAATGTATAGCACCAATTGAATTATAGGTCTCATTAAGTATGTATAATAAATATACAAGGTGACAGGACGGACATCTTGTCACAATTTCAAAACAGACATTTTTTGTCCGTTATTAAAAAAATACCAGTAGTTCTATGTCGGTAATAATATAAAAACAAAACACTTGCATTGTCAAAATGTATAGAACTACATTTTTTTTTAAATAAACGATTATAAGGTCTTTTGAAATTTGCACAAACGATTTAGCCATCGACTTTGAATAGATTTTTTCTTAAGTATCCAAATATTTTACCAAGACCAAGACTGGTAGAAAATGCCCAAGGCGTTAAGTCCGCCTTTGTACGGTGTATTTTCTTACATT
Organism: Caradrina kadenii; assembly: GCA_947462355.1. NCBI lineage: Eukaryota > Metazoa > Arthropoda > Insecta > Lepidoptera > Noctuidae > Caradrina > Caradrina kadenii. The sequence continues at coordinate 8,640,454 of OX381691.1, forward strand.
TGTGCATGAAGTTTTTAATAAGTAAATAATTAATAAAAAATCGCTTTTGACAGTACTTCAGTTATTATTATTTTGGTTATCAAGAAAACTTCTGGCAAAATTGCATTTATAGTGCTCTTTATCTGTAGAGGCGAGCTGAAATATATCTTATTATAGTTAGACCTATATATATATATAGGCATAGCATATGTTAGTTAGACCTAGAAGGTATATACTAAGATCCATCCTAGATATCGCTACGCTACCGATATCGGCAGACCTTCATCACACCCAACGATTTTGACGATACGAATTTTCAAAATGGTTGACATTAATTTTGTTCCCTATCGATCTTAACTTTTCCGTCTGTCACGGACTTGGCTAACTTTTGGCAGCTTGTCATAATTCAATTTTGTATGAAAGTTATATTAATAAGAGGGTGATACGATGTCTAACGGACGTGCATTTATCACATTGTTATACGGGGTGGAAGGGACATTGTTAAGAAAACTTTTACCATGGATCCAGTACGTGATTCTGAACCTCCAAGGGATGAAATTTTTCGTCGGTTATTAAAAAATGTGAACACTAAGGAGGTTTTGTTTTCGATACGATGTCTCTTCCATACCGTTTTTTTCTATTTTTTGAAGAAGAGTTATGCTTTTTTACAGATGTAGTGTAATCCATTGATTATTATATCATCATCATCAGCTTGCGTCCACTGCTGGACTGTCTCTCCAATGTTATATCCTTATTCGTTAATTAATTTACTTTATGGTTATATTTTTTTAAATATTTCCATCCCTGAAACTTAGTTGGAATATGTCTTCGTCTACTGTCATTTTAACAAAACATGTAGGTGCCATATTTCTTGCAAATAAATTAGTGATTTACACTTTTCTGTGAACCTAATGGCAGCCATTTTAAAAGTTTGCGGAAAGCTTTATCAATTTCAAACTTGAATTTTTTAGTAGACAGTTTATCCTTGAAGGTAAAGATGCCTCAACTTGCTTTACAATAAATTAGGACGATGATGCGAGAAAGTTGTTCGGCTCTATGGCCTCGATCCACTGATCTCGTTTGTAATCAGTAACTTGTCTTGCGGACTTGGGGACGTCCGTCACTCCCTATTCTCACATCTTATTCCCCCCCCCCCCCCTAAGGAGGCTCGCGGTGGCGGGCCGACACCAGTCGGGGACCGCGGAAGGCGCGTAAGTTCCCGGGATCCCCGGCGTAAGTGTGGGAATGGAACACCGGGGTGGTTTTTAGTCAATAAGAGTCTGACAGACCCCTCCGCTCCTCCAGGGCGGTGGATATCCACTGGGATTTTCCACCCCGGCAACAAAAAAAAAGGGCACGATGGGACTCGGGCTCGAAGGGGACGGAAGTAATAACAAAAAAAAAAAACAAATTAGGACCAAGTTTCAGACATAATAAATCACCATTCTTCATAAAAATAACCACTCTTCAATTCCCAAATACCTTGACGCCGCATGTCATGCCGCTTTGCCAACAGACAAAAGTTTGCTATGTTTCAAAGCTAACACGGGCGTCACGGTTCCGTCGCTTTGAAGTAGCATTGTGTCAACATGAAACCGAGATTCACAGTTGGACATAAATGACTGACATCTGACGAACGGGAAACATGGACTTTGAAAGAGTATTTTACCAAAATGGTTCAAACGTGTACCGGTAGAACTTCTAATCTAGCTTTAGGTAAAAGAGTAGGCTTCAGATTTTTTCAACTAACTGCCTAGCCTTTTCCCAACTATGTTGGGGTCGGCTTCCTGTATAACCGGATGCAACTGAATACCGAGTTTTATATGGAGCGACTGCCTATCTAATCTACACAACCCAGTTATTGGGCAACACGATGCCTTTTGCTTGTCAGATTTTTTCAATTAACATTTTGTTGAAAGCAGTATATAAAGTAAACAGTAATGTTAATTTGTCATTGTGAGTAGTAGATTCAGAGTGAGTATGGAGTTTCTTGCCCATTCTTCTCCACACGAAACTATCTTTTAGAAGGGGCGACTAGGTTCAATTATTTTTTCTTTTATATGACGTTTAAAAGTGCCTTTTAATGGTATAAGTCAATAAAATGATTTGACTTTGAATAATATTCGTTGCATTGTCAAAACGCAACGTATGTACCTATAATTGACAGTAGATAATTGAAACTCGAACCAATATCTTTTCAAAAGTGTTTGTGTAACTTCAAAAGGAATTCTATTTCATAACATACCATCACGCCTGTATTCCCCGAAGGGTTAGGCAGAGGTGTAACAATGTACACCCACAGTTCGCCGGTATGTTTTAGGTCCCATGTAATAGGGGGCGACCCTATTGCCATTAACCGGGCAGAAATCCTAACTCGGAGCTGCTACTGAGAATTTCATAGAAAAACCCAATAACACTTTTTGCTTGACCTGGGAATCGAACCCAAGACCTCTAGCGTAGCAGTCGCTCTTAGGACCACTAGGCCACCGAGGCAGTTAATTGAAGAAAGAATTGTATTTTATATAAAACGAAATTGCTTTCAATGTTGTAATAAATAAAATATCATATCGTTCTTGATGATATTCGACTTTTTCTTAACAATATTTCTTTTGTTTGAACTTCATTTGTTTTAATATAATTTTCAACCTACACCCTGACCCTGTTTGTCATTAAACGTTTATGAGCTAGACAATTATTTTCATTTTTCATTCAGACAGCTTTAATGGGAACATTGCCATCTTTAAGCACTTTCAGAAGTGCTATAAAATTCTAAATTCCATTTCATCTAATAATAAAAGTATTAAGTGCATACGTCATCCATAACACGAGTTTTATTATATTATGTACCATAATAATAGCGTATTAAAGTTTCTATTACTTGTTGCAGGTGTTAGCACTAAGGACTTTATGGCAAAATTAGGGGAATATTTAATTTTAACGGCGTTCTCACACAACTGTCGACTTGAGAGAGCTTTTAAATGTTTAGGCACCAATTTGACTGAATTTCTCACTACCCTAGACAGCGTTCATGATGTGTTGCATGACCAGGTAAATGCATTTTTATATTTTAGAATTTAAGCTTTTAAATCACTAAGGATTTATCAGGTAGTTAATTTTGATTACGGGTTCAACTTTGAAATATAAGAAAATCTATCTTTTCCTAACAAAAATGAACAATAACGCAAACGCAAAGAAGAAAATGCAAATAAATGGAACAGCAGATTCTTTTTTCATTTCAGAGTTGGTTCCGTAGTAAAAGCTGATCATATATATGAGTACCTTCGCCCACTAACAGATGCACTGCGAAATAAAAGTCATCCTCTCATATGTTTAAAGTTCTCTACAAAAAATAATGTATTAAGTTAATATTTCCAAAAATTGGTGAATAAGCTCACAAAACATACACAGATATATTCCAATAATACCTACGTTGAAACTCAAACCTAAATACAAAGTGATACATCGTATTTTAAATTCATCACCAGTACTTACGAGATCACTTTTACGACACGGTCTTCTCATTAAAGATCAAAGCATTACCTACTCCAACCAAATCAAATTGTTATATATCCACTTAAAATACTAATGAAGAAATCAACATGAATAATGACGCCATTGTGCTCCCACAGGATGATGTTCAGAAAGATGAAACTATGGAATACGAAGCAAATTTCGTTTGTACGACGTCTCAGGATGGAAAAATTCAGCTTCACTTGACAACAGAGAGTGAACCTGTCGCGTATATTCTAGTTGGCAGTTTAAAATCAATAGCGAGGCTGTTGTACGATACGCAGACGGATATAAGACTGACCAGTTATACTAACGACCCTAGAAGATTTAAGTAAGTATGAGAATAAAAGGATATTACTATGGGCTCAGCTTTGCCAGTCAACTTGGCAATGCCACCAGCCTCACTCACATTACTTGATACAATGATTTTTTTTAAGCTACTTCCTTATTTTTTTTTTTCAATATTATACGTTCTCGTATGTTTTTATTTTCTGTTTTCCATTAAAGGCGTAAAAATCAGATTATTTATACAAATTATGAATAGTAAAAGTTGTATATAATTATGAGCACGTTAGCTCCTTATATTTTTTTATATTATTAAAATATTCTGTAATGAAGGTAAATAAATTTTCTGGTAGTAAACCAGAAAATTTACAGCATTAAACAAAATGTCAGTTGCACATTTCGCGGAAAACTGACTTCCAACAAGAGATACCGCGCCCCCGGAACGCAAAGGGCACAAGAAGGAACATGGGTGGGTTTTAGTCAGTAAAAGTCTGACACTCCCTCCCGTCCCGCCCAGGGCGGGAGAAGTTATTTGATGATTTCCCACCAACCAAAAAAAAAAAAAATGAATCATTAATTCTTGTTTACACAATTAGGACTGACATAATAATTAAACACCTTCATAATTATAACAAGCTCGATTTTGAACCTTAAGCTTTTGTGACAATAAAGTAAACACAATATCGAGTACACGATCCCAATTTTCATATTAAATTTTATTGAAATACCACTCCTTTACGACTTTTGCTATTTCAAGCCATTATAATCTGTATTTATAATAATATTTATTTATTAAAAAAAATTGTAATATAATGATATGTGTTTATTTATTTTAATCTATATTAATATTAAGAGGTAAAGTTTGTGAGTTTGTGTGGTTATAGGGGACAATCTCTGGATTCACAGAACCAATTTTGAAAATTATTTTACCCATGAAAACCACATTATTTGTGAATATCATAGGCTATAAAACATCACGCTCCGACACACGACCAACCAAAGACCAAAAACCAAAGACGTTACTTAACACAAGTGAAAATATCGAAATATACGAAGTCGCAATTATTTGTAGCTTAGACATAATATTGAACGGTATTCACACGCTCATTTCACAATACTGATAAGATAATTCTACGTATTATGGCTTATCATCCGTCGAGCTCTTTTCTAAACTATGTTAGGGTCGGCTTCCTGTATAACTAAATGAAGTTGATTAGCAGTATTTTATATAAAACGACTGCTTATCTGGCCAAACTCAGTTACTAGGCCACATGGTACCTTTTAGTGAGACTGGTTATTCACTTTCGGGTTTCTAACTACGCGTAAAGACTGTCATAGATGTACAAGTGACAACTGGAATCAACGGCTTTACGTGCTTTGCGAAACACGGGGATGTTACACCACTAACTCCCAAACTCCGGGCGGCTACTAAGAAATCTGTAAGGGCAAAACTCAATAATATTTTGCTTGATCTGGGAATCGAACTCTGGAAACCGAAATAGCCCGAAAACGAACACAGAACGAGCGAACGAATAATGAGTCGAACTTGAAATTAGTTATTATTTGAGTTACCTCCTTCCTTCGATGAACATCCATTAGCAAAGCGATCCCTTTTTAATTGTTAGAAAAGTTTTTTTTTAATAAAAAGAATGAATATTGGTGGTACTTCGACGCGCGTAATAGCAATAGGTATGTTTAGGTCCCATGTAATAGGGGGAGAGCCTATTGCCATTAACCGGGCACAAATCCTACTCCGAGCTGCTACTGAGAATTTCATAAAAAAACCCAATAACACTTTTTGCTCGACCTGGGAATCGATCCCAATACCTCGAGCGTAGCAGTAGCACTTAGGACCACAAGGCTAACGAGGCAGTCGTTAATAGTATTCAGTTATATACAAACATATAAACTCACATACTCGGTTAAATTCGGAACAATTATCTTTTGGCCATTCGCAAATATTGGTCCAGTACGGGAATCAAAATAGCGATACGCAACGCTGCAGCCAATCGCTCAATATTTTATGACAAGACAGCACATAAAAAAATATGTAAATCTATACTAATATTATAAAGCTGAAGAGTTTGTTTGTTTGTTTGGTTTAACGCGCTAATTTCAGAAAATACTGGCTCGATTTTTTAACCCTCGACTCAAAAACGACAGGGTGTTATAAGTTTGACGTGTCAGCGTGTGTGTGTCTCTGTCTGTGGCATCGTAGCTTCCGAACACATGAACCGATTTCGATTTAGTGTTCTCAGCTATGTTTGATGGAAATCAGTTTAGCGGTTTTAAAGCTATCTTCTTAGCTGCGGTAGGGTTTTTTTTTGTTTTTGATAGTTAATTTATAGAAGAAGGCATGATGCTACGACCAATAGATGCGAAGCAGTAACTAAAGATGTCACCGAATGCGGGTGAAAAAACTACGGGGACAAAGTTAAGACACTAGTATTGGATATTTTATCAATTGTTTTTTATTTTAGGTACGAAATAAACGCAGTGCCATTGCATCAGAAGGCGAAAGATAGTGACTGCGACAAATCAGAGGCATCTTGTATTGCTACATCAACAAAGGTGACAGATTTGAGGATCGGAGTGGCCAGTTTCTGCAAGGCGTTCCCGTGGCATTTTGTGACAGACAGACGTTTGGAGCTGGTGCAATTGGGTATGTAATTTTTGTTATTAACTTGTTTTTCCCCGGAACTTTATCGCAAAGTAATCTATAACTTTACTAGATTGGAGGTACGAGAAACAGGGTGTAAAGTCTCTCATCCCCCATAGAAAAGGGAGGATCCTCCGACCAGACGGGTGTTGTGTCTGGCGGGCTACTGCCCGACGGTTGTTTGTCGGGATTCTTGTATATGTGCTAATTGTAGCGTCGAACTTTAATATCGCGATCTAGGCAACGTTAGTTCGCATGCTGAGCGATAGATGTCGCTATACTAGTATTAATATATTCATCATGTACTTAGCCTTTTCCCAACTATGTTGGGGTCGGCTTACAGTCTAACCGGATGCAGCTGAGTACCAGTGTTTTACATGGAGCGACTGCCTATCTAACCTCCACAACCCACTACACAACTACACAACACAACTAGGCAACACGATACCTCTTGGTAAGACTGGTTGTCAGACTTTCTGGCTTCTGACTATTCGTAACGACTGTCAAAGATCTACGAATGACAGCCGGGACCAACGGCTTTACGTGCTTTCCAAGGCACAGGAGTGTCACACCACCAACTTCCAAACTCCAATGGGGAGCAATACCCACTTCTTTACATAATATAAAACAAAGTCGCTCACGCTTTATTTACGCTTAGATCTTTTAAACTGCACAACGGATTTCAGCAATAGATAGAGATCTTTATTCAAGAAAAAGGTTTATACGTATAGAACATTATGCTGCGACCAACGGTAGCGGAGCAGTATACAAAGACGCGGGTGACACTGCGTGGTACATAGCTAGTACGTAATGAAAGGCTATGTGACATATCTTTTTACGTTCAGTATAAGAATTAGTGCTTTCTTATGCTTTATATTCAAAATATCCAGTTTAATTTAGTTTGAGCTGCGACGTTAAAGGTCTAAGCAAAAACTATTAAAAAAAACTAGAAATTACACACCATCACGCCTGTATTCCCCGAAGGCCGAGGTGTACCAATGTACACCCACATTAATTCGCCAGTATGTTTAGGTCCCATGTAATAGGGGGCGAGCCTATTGCCATTAACCGGGCACAAATCCTAACTCCGAGCTGCTACTGAGAAATTCATAGAATAACCCAATAACACTTTTTGCTCGACCTGGGAATCGAACCCAAGACCTCTAGCGTAGCAGTCGCGCTAAGGACCACTAGGCTACCGAGGCAGTCGAGGCAGTAAGCTATGTAATATAGAAAATTCTTCTAAAACTGTAAAAAATACGTGTGTTAAAGATACGTTGAGTATCAACCATAAACGTAATAAAACGAATGAGAGAAAAACATATAACTGATTCTTTTTACAAAGAATATGTGATATGGTTGAATTAATAGCTCCATACTTCTTCTTAATATCATCATAGTGCTTTCATGGGCGATACTAACTACCGCATAAAGTGGTCTTTAGAAATATATTTTATTGCTCTGTAAATTAGTGAAAGGCCACCCAAGGCTAAGCTCCACAGAAAGAAGACGGAATACTTAAGGAAGCCGCTCACGCACTTTTTTAGCGATACAATCGCTTAAAGACCACGATACAGTTGAAATCCTTTTGCTGGTCTTACACCTTCCCTGACGTAACCACAATTTTGTATCGCTAGGCTAGGCTACCTGTGAAGCTGCGGGTTGTTCGTAAGAGATACCGCACCCCCGGAAAGCTAAGGGCACAAGAAGGAACGTGGATGGGTTTTAGTCTGTAAAAGTCTGACACTCGCTCCCGCTCCGTCCAGGGCGGGGGAAAAAAAGGCTACCAGTCAACGCCTGTCGATGCTACAGTTGAAAGATGGACCCCGTTGAGACAGCGTTGAATACAGTAAAGCGTTTGTATCGCTATATTCTCGTATAGCTAATGCGACAAACAGCTAAGAGTAGTGATACAGACGCGCGATAACGAAACGCACTACTAAATCGATGCAAAATCTCGCCGTGAGCATTCTGCTTTAAGACTTAAAATAATAATATCAGCTTATTATTGCCCCACTACAGATGCCCTGTCTCATGCAGAGAAGACACAAACGTTGATCGCCACGCCTGCAGGTTCCTCACAATCTTTTCCTTCACCATTGTCAGAGATAACCAAGATAAAATTAGAAATTGCATATGAATTAAAAAGGTCATATTGATAGTAACCCGGTAATAATCAATGAGCCTTCACAACACTACAATTTGAAAGAATTAGGTTTGAAGTGTATCCTACTAAACCCACTTGTCTTACTAATCCTATTCTATCCTACTACTAATATATTAAATATGAAAGCTTGTGTGAATGGATGGATGTTTGTTAATCTTTCACGCATAAACGGCTGAACGGATCTGGATGAAATCTGGCACTGAGATAGATTGTAGTGTGGAATATCACATAGGATACATTTAATCCTGGAAAAATGTACGGTTCCCGTGTGTGTGGATATATCTAATTTGACGCTAACTAAAAAGAAGTTAGTTAAAAATAGTTGTTAAACTCACTCAAGGTGATACAAAAATAGTAAAAGATATTCGTACAATTCTTTCCTTTGAGATCTTAATGTAACTTTGTGAATTTATGAATAATTAATAACAATTTGAAAAGCTTCTTGTCAATAGTGACAGTATAAAGGAAAATTAATATTTCTGTGAAATTACTCTCATTAATTGAAGTGGTATTTCATGTGTTTATATTTCATGACCCTTCTATACACATTTGTGGAATTAGTTGTACCCCGTGGTTTTAACGGAGTTTTTTTGCCCCACTCTAGGAATTTCTCCTGTGTCGTGGGTGCGTTTACAAACATATAAACTCACATACACAAACAGCCAGACCCGGAACAACTATCTGTAGGCCATACAAATATTTGTTCCGTGCGGGAATCGAACCCGCGACACGCAGCGCAGCAGCCAATCGCTAGGTACGTCTTAGGTTACTGCATTGCTCCTGTGAATCATAATGGTAGCATGATATTATACAACTTTCCACGATAAACGGTCTGATTTAATTAACAGACTAGTAGTTCCTTAAAATTTGCGTGTTCAAACATACAAACTCTTCAGCTTTATAATATTAGTACAAAATGCTAAAAAATAATTATTACAATATATTTTTGAGTGTCAGCATTTCTTTCAATTAGACCATTTACAGGCACTGTTAAATTGTCAAAAAGAAGAACGAGCAAAAAACTCCTTGGGCACTCTTTTCCTTCAATTTAGTTTTAACAAAATCTTAGTTACAGTGCCTTTCATATGTGCCGTATCGACGGCGCGTTCGTGTTCCACCCGCGCCTCAAAGAGATGTCAGCACTTGGAAGGGGCCACTGAGGGCCGATGCCTGCCGGGGCTGCGGGTTGTTCGCAAGAGATACCGCGCCCCCGGAACGCAATGGGCACAAGAAGGAAGATGGGTGGGTTTTAGTCAGTAAAAGTCTGACACTCCCTCCCGCCCCGCCCAGGGCGGGAGAAGTTATTTGGTGATTTCCCACCCACCAAAAAAAAAAGAAAAAAAAGTTTTCATATGTGAAAACAATGAAGGTCAGGACTCTTAATAATAAAAGCATACTTGTCTTTTCGGGTTTTCGAAAAGCACGAAACGATTTTCTATCAAAATCTTGAAATTTCAAGCGTAGTAAAAGCTACAGAAGACGATGGTTTTGCGCTCGAAGAACTGTAGAATACAATATGTAGCAAGTTGTGAATCGTCGGTACAATTTTTATAAAACGGCTGTCCGTGAATAGAATTCTATAACAGAATATCTCAAAATATCTGACCTCGAAATGTTATTTACATTTTATTGATTTATGATCTACGGACGTTGCATTTATTACGCCTTCAGATTACGTTCATCTACTAATGAAATGTTTGTAAATGGAATTCTATTACCTACAAGATACAGTCTAAAATTAGCCGTTTATGATGTTAATGTGCTTGGTTTGTAGAACCTGAAATTCAGAATTGTTAAGCTTTGTACTGTATTCCTCATTTATATGAGCATCTGTTTTGAAGTTAGCTCGAGAGTTAGCTTTCAAATTGGGCTTTTGTTCACTGTAAAGGTCAAAACTCTCAGAGTAACATTGGTGTATTTTTAATGCCTATTCTGTGTTCTGGATTTGTTTATGCTTACATAGATGGTAGACTTTTAGCGCGGTCGCATTCACGACACACGTAAGCTGTGACGTCTCTATTAGAATCTATGGTGAAGTCTTCATATTTATGTGATTGTTTATAATTTTAACACTAACGGTGGTGTAGGAAAACGTTGTGAGTAAATCTGGACTTGTAATTAATAATATAACATACCATCACGCTTGTATTTCCCGAAGGGTTAGGCAAACGTGTATCAATGCACACCCACAGTTTACCGGTATATTTTTAGGTCCCATGTAATATGTCCTAGGGGGCGAGTCTATTGCCATTAACCGGGCACGAATCCTAACTCTGAGCTGCTACTAAAAAAAACATAGAAAAACCCAATAACACAATTTGCTCGATCTGGAAATCGGACCCAAGACCTCTAGCGTAGCATTCGCACTAAGGACCGCTAATCGGCCTCGAGCAAGCGTGGTGATCAATGCTTGTGCCTTCTTCGTATAAGAAGAGGCTTTTATCCAGCAGTGGGATAGTGATAGGCTAGTATTATTTTGTGTTTCTCTAAAGGAAGGCGGTTGGTCGATGCAGACTTGAAAGGACAAGAAATTCTGTCGTACGCACACGACCTTAATATCTTTCATCAATCATTTTGAATTCTTTACGTAATAATGAAGTTTTTATGCCATGAATTTCTTTGAAACTTGCATCTAGCTTTTACAGAATAAAATCTGAAAGTGTTTCAAGAGATTTATTATAATCGGTATCATCTTAATTAATGAAGACCATTAAATGATTCATTTCTTTTCTTTTAATACTTCGTTGGCGCCGTCAAGCTAACTAGTCCCTGTTGGATCGAGATCTACCTCGGAAAAGACATTAATTATTTATTTTCGCTCAGAGTTCTACATTCCTGACTAGCTAATATTCGCGAATTCGTCTGCGTAAACTTTCTTAAGGTACCCTAATTAAAAAGAAACAAAATATTGTCTATAGTACTCGGAGATAACGTGGCTTTTTATTAGTGTCAGAATGTTCAGAACCGGAGTAGTAGTTTCTGAGATTAGCGAATTCAAACAAACAAACTCTTAAGCTTCATAATCTGTGAACGGTGAGCAATGGGTAGCTCACCGTCCATACGTTGCATAACGATACGGCCGTGTCGACGGCGCGTTCGTATTCCACGCGCGTCTCTTAGAGATGTCAGGAATTTTAGAAGGGGCCACACAGGGCCGATGCCTGCCGGGGCTACGGGTTGTTCGTTTGAGATACAGCGCCCCCGGAACGCAAAGGGCACACAAGAAGGAACATTGATGGGTTTTAGTCAGTAAAAGTCTTACACTCCCTAAAGCCCAGAGCGGGGGAAGTCATTTGATGATCTATAAAAAAAAAATTGTACAAGATGACTTCACAGCTGTTAAGTAAGTATGACATAACTAGCTTCTAGTTATTATATTATCAGGATAAATAGTAGTCTATATACTATTTTAGAGTAAAATCTATCTCATCATCTACTTAGCCTTTCCTCAACTATATTGGGGTCGGCTTCCAGTCTAACCAGATGCAGCAAAATATGAGTGTTTTACATGGAGCGACTGCCTATCTGACCTCCACAACCCATCTACTGGGCAACACGAAACCTCTTGGTAAGACTGGTTGTCAGACTTTCTGGCTTCTGACTATCCGTAACGACTGTCAAAGATCTACGAATGACAGCCGAAACCAATGGCTTTACGTGCTTTCCGAAGCACAGGGGTATCACACTACCAGCTTCCATACTCCGGGCTGGTGAGAAATTCGTAATGGAAAAACCCAATAACACTTTTTGCCCGACCAGGGAATCGAACCCGGAACCCCATGCTCATCAGTCGCGCTAGCGACCACGAGACCAACGGGGCAGTAATCTATCTCTGTGAAAAATTTCATTTTGATCCGTTCAGCTGTTCTGGCGTTGACTAACAAACATCTATCCATCCAAACTTTTGCATTTATAATAGGAGTCAGATGAGGTATATTCTTTAAAAATCCATCTGGGAATTGACATGAATAATGTCTGGATACTTTTAAATGGTTCTTAGTGAGAGTATTCCACAAAGAATTGATAATTAATTAAAAAGGGTTCGGTGGATAAAAGTTCGTTGGAAATCGTTTATTAACTTAATCTTTTTTAATTTTATATTTAATGGTCATGAATATTTGGCTTTGAATACTTAAAAATCTGTGTTCAAAGTGTTATGGCAAATTGTGAGTTAAGCTTTGTGAATACCTAACTTATATAACTAAAAATATAATATTATTAAACTAAAAAGAGTAGTTTAGTTTCTCTGCCTCGAGTGCCTCGTTAGCCTAGTGGTCCTAAGCGCGACTGCTACGCTAGAGGTCTTGATTTCGATTCCTAAGTCGAGCCAAAAGTGTTATTGGGTTTTTCTATGAAATTCTCAGTAGCAGCTCGGAGTTAGGATTTGTGCCCGGTTCATGGCAATAGGCTCGCCCCCTATTACCTAAACATACTGGCGAAATGTGGGTGTACATTGTTACACTCTGCCTAGCCGTTCGGGGAATACAGGCGTGATGGTATATTATTATCTTTATAGTCTTTTCAACAATAAAAACTCAAATAAAATACATAGGACATCGTTCAGTTACTGTGAATTACTGTATTATTTCAGCCTAATACTTGATAGGGTTCTCAAAATGGAGTCGTTAAATTTACGGCAACACGAGGTGATTATCGGCAAAAGGTCTTCAACTATACTACTATAGATTCTGAAACTACTGGACCAATTTTAACAATTTCTTCACCAATAGATAGCTACATTATTCCTTAGAAACATAGGCTATATAACATCAAGCTACGACACACGGGAACGGAGCAGTATCTGAAGACGTGACTTAACGCGAGTGAAATAAGCCACGCGGACGAAGTCGCGGGCAGTTCGCTAGTATAAAATAAATAAATAACTGCCTCATTAGCCTAGCGGGCTTAAGCGCGACTGCTACCCTAGAGGTCTTTGGTTTCGGTCGAGAAAAGTGTTATTGGGTTTTTCAATAAAATTCTCAGTAGCAACTCGGAGTTAAGATTTGGGCCAGGTTAATGGCAATACGCTCGCCCCCTATTACATGGGACCTAAACATACTGGCGAAATGTGGGTGTACATTGTTGCACCTCTGCATAGCCCTTCGGGGAATACAGGCGTGATGGTATGTGTTATTTTAGATTAGGTCATCTTTATAGTCTTTCAACAATAAAATTTGAAATAAAATACATAGGAGATCGTTCAGTTACTGTGAATAACTGCATAGTTTCAGCCTAATACTTGATAGGGATCCCAAAATGGAGTCGTTAAATTTACGGCAACGCGAGGTGATTATCGGCAAAAGGTCTTCAACTATACTACCTTTATTTTCTTGCCTTTGTTGGTGCCCATAATAGTTAACGAGGGTACAAGTACCTACTTTTTTTGGGTGATTATATTGCTGATAGTTTTGGGTTAATGATAATATCCTCTCGACCGATTTCCGGTCGGTAAAGCTTAATGAAGGCTAGTCAAGTACGCAATAGATAGGATAGTGCACAAGTGAGTGCGCAAATATAGGTACACGCCCGGTTTTCTCAGTTTCGTAGTCTGATGGATTGTGAGTTATGAATGGATGGATTATGTAGAGTCATTCAAATAAACAAATAAATTAATATTAAAGGCTATCCGGCGCGCGGCGGTTTCACCCGCATACAGCCACGTCTTTGTTTACTGCTCCGCTCCCGTAAGTCGTAGCGTGATGTTATATAGACTGTACTATTTCTCATGAATCTGGCTATCATAATACAAAGTATGTTTTTCAATCCAATTGGTAGTTTGTGAGATTATAGCGTTTAAATAAACAAACAAAATTCTCTTGAGCTTAATTTTATTAGTATAGATAAAATTACTAAACTATTTTTTGTTTATAGAACTAATTAGACTATTTGAACAATTATTATTAAGAACATCTATTTAGATACTTAGGGTCCTAATCTGTTACAGAACAATTAGATTAGATTAGATACAAAATTAGACTCATGTCTTCATTAATCTTATTTCGAATTACACGTTAATTATTCATGGGAGAAGACCCTTGAATAATTTACGTGTATTGTCACCACTTTGAGGATGCTAAATCACAGAAGGTCATCTTTACAAACAATCAAGACTTTTGCATCTATACAAAAATATCTAAATAATGTGTATAAGATAGAATTGTCTGTTTGTAATGGCAAATTAAAACTTTTTTACTAACGTATAAATATTCACACAGTACTCCTAAAAACACATTTAATTTTTTCTTATTTTTCTTACATCAGTAAATAATGATTGAAATAAATGATTTAACTTTGACTTTGACACTGTCCATGGCATAAAAGACAATCTTAGATAAAGCAATTGTATATTTTTAGAAGTCATAATATAGCTACCTATCTTGTTTCGGACTCCAATTCTCCCGCTTGACTAACTGACTCTTACACCAAAACGACATACGCGATTAATCACAAAATATGAATGATTCACAGCAATGTCAAAACAAGGGAGGCTTATTCGGGAACGCAATTTGACGAATTGCCTCAGATGGGGACACTGAACAAATAATAAATGAGAACACTCATGTAACGTTACAAATGTGTAACATTTACCAAAATAAACGTACGAAACAAGAACTGGTTAAAATTGTATGCCGCGATTAGATCAATTTGTTTAGATTTTCCCTTGTTTCGTGTAGATTGTGTAGCGGAGTGCTGTATATGCAGTGTAGCGTGTTTTACCAAATAGAAAAGTAATAAAAGAACTGGAAAAGCTTTTAGGAAAAATATATGACATGTGTCAATCTGACATCTGTCAATCTGACCTCTGTCAATCTGACATCTGTCAATCTGACATCTGTCAATCTGACATCTGTCAATCTGACATCTATCAATTTTAAACTAAGAAAATCTATACACATTCTATGTCACTACAGCTGTACATGTCAAAGAGGTTTTAATAGATTGTAATAGAAAATACACAATTTCTATCTATATGAGAGTGGTTGGAACTATTACAAGACTTTTTGTTCTTTTTTACGCACTTAGTAGTAATGGAGCTCTTTGTGCACGAGTTCGTCCGGGAATGTACTACCACCATACCTATTCCTGCCGCAAAGCAGCGTAGCTGGGTTCCGGTTTAAAGGGTATGGGTGCCGGTGTAATTTCAGGCACATAGGACACTTCAACTTTGTCTCTGCATGGCAACTTATTTGCAAGGCCTCTGGTAGCTATAGGCAGAGGTAACCACTTAACATCAGGTGGTCCTTCCGCTTGTTTTGCCATTCAACGATGTTTATAAAAAAAGACATCACAGACTACTTTGTGGAAAAAAACTTTTCCTTTTTTTTTTAATAAGCGACTGAAACTTGTAGCTCCCACAATTATGTGGGTACTGAATTCTTAATACTTAAAAGTCTTCCACGCGCCTATTTTTTGTAAAAAAAACTAACTATTTATCATTTTGCCTTGACTTTTAAACTTCGGTTTTGTTTCTAGGTATTCATTAACTTGACGTACTCGTACAAAGTTAGGCCCCTATCACACTGGCGTTTTTTCGAGGCAAAGCGAGCACGCGACGGGCGCGCTACGTTATCGCCGCCTGAGTGTGGCGGAGCGGGCTGCCGAATGTGACTGTACAAAATGATTTCGGCGGCGCTATTCGCGGCGAAACCGCTGCGCTCTCGCCTCGCTTTGAATTCGCTTGAAAATCGCTAGTGTGATAACGCCCTTAGACTTTATGTCACCTTTGGTGGTAGCAAAAACTAATTAAAATGAATTTAGCTATTTGAAGCCAGCAAAAAATGTATTGTGTGACATTGTCATGTTATACTTAGTGGAATTGTTCCTATTCGGTATGTTTAAAGTAATGAAAAGGTAACAAAGTATTAATTTACGTAAGTAAAAGCATTAGAAAAGCTTTTAAATGTAGTGGTTTTTAGCCGACGTGAAAACGACGGGGTGTTATAAGTTTGACATGTCTTTTTTTTTTTTTTGGAGGGTGGGAAATCATCAAATAACTTCTCCCGCCCGGGGCGGGGCGGGAGGGAGTGTCAAACTTTTACTGACTAAAACCCACCCATGTTCCTTCTTGTGCCCTTTGCGTTCCGGGGGCGCGGTATCTCTTACGAACAACCCGCAGCCCCGTCAGGCATCGGCCCTCAGTGGCCCCTTCCCTTTGCTGACATCTCTTTGAGGCGAGGAACACGAATGCGCCGTCGACACGGCAAGTTTGACATGTCTTTGTGTGTGTCTGTCTGTCGCATCGTAGCTCCCGAACGCATGAACCGATTTTGATTTTGTTTTTTTGTTTGAAAGGTGAATAAGTCGGGAGTGTTCCTAGCTATTTGTTGATGGGAATCGGTTCAGCGGTTTCAAAGTTATCAGCTATTTGTTTGGTGCGGTAGGGATTTTTATTCTTCTGTCGGGGGTGACTTAAATTTTTTAATTTTGTGTTTTATAAATAGACTTACTAACTTTGTGCCTTATTGTCTACATATTATTCATGACTTTCAGACTTTTTACATACACACCACTACGCCTGTATTCCCCGAAGGGTTAGGCAGAGGTGTACCAATGTACACCCACAGTTCGCCGGTATGTTTAGGTCCCATGTAATAGGGGGCGAGCCTATTGCCATTAACCGGGCACAAATCCTAACTCCGAGCTGTTACTGAGAATTACTACTAAATTAAATTAATCTATTACAATTTCAGATAAAAATTAAAAAAAAAGTAATTCGACAATGACAATTATAATTATAAAAAATACAATATTAAATCGCATGTTGTGTATGATTTGGACTCCCTAAATACATGACATGACTGTAATCTTTTTAAGAAAAAGAATGACGTTAGAGGAAGAGAAAAAATATGACGTAAGACGTAAGACAAGGATATTTTTCGGTGTAAAATAAAATTAAGATTAACCGCTATTTTTTCGATTGTTCAATCCCACAACTTTATTAAGAATGTTTAAAAATCTATTGCGGTGTTCTTATATCCTGCTTCCATTCCCAGTGATGAAGTGTTACTAAGGGAATTTGGTGTGACACCACATTGCCACGTAAAGCCGTTAGATCGGATTATGAGAGCGAGCAGAGCGAGCAGTATTTGAAAGAAATATAAATCATTTATTGGCACAGCTTGAGGCATATAAACAAAAGTAATCTAAAAAAACAGCTTATTAAAAATAACAAAATAAATAGGTAATATTGATGTGTGCCTCACTGCTGAGCCAAGCAGGCCCAGTTCAGCAATAGTGCCAGACCACTTGGGCTTTACGCTGGTGACGCTGACCATTTGCGCACTCACATGTGCACTATCTCGTATGTCCTGTGTATTGGTCTAGTCTTCATTGAAATTGGCCTCCACCATCGTGGCCGAATTTCGGTTAGAAAAATGTTACTCTATATCTTTTTTCTCTAATTACCAGGTGCTGGCTTCATGCGTCTCTTCGGCACTTACCTCGCATCCCACGGATCCTCACTAGGCACGTACTTCCGGTTGCTGCGCCCAAGAGGGGTTCCTCTCGATTTTCGCGAGATCCTGAAGAGAGTCAACACTCCGTTCATGTTCTGTTTGAAAGTGCCCGGTTCTTCGTCTCCAGCTGAGGTATGTGATTGCTATAATCAATTATTTACTATTTTGTTATTGGATTCTTCCATTAGAAATTTCTCAGTAACAGCCCGAAGTTTGGAAGTTGGTGCACGTAAAGCCGTTGGTCCTGCACCTGATCTCTCCCCGGTTATGTCGGATTGCCGTCCCATCGGACTATGAGAGTTAGGGAAGAGGGAGTGCAACTGTGTTTGCGCACACACTTGTGCACTATAATATCTCCTGCGTACTTGGCTAGTCTGAATTAAGATTAGCAGCCGTGGACGGAATCGGTCTGGACAATACAATACAAAAGTTACTATTTTATAGTTTGGTTTTTACGTAATACGTATATTTAAGTAGGTACCTATTTGGTGGGTCCAAAACACCTGGACCTTTTTAACTACATAATACTTAATCATGAAAGCAAAATCTGCTGTTCCATACATTTTATCGTATAAATGTTTAGACCAGCTGTTTTATCGCATGGCGATATTACACACTTGACCTGCACTGTGTCTTAGATGTACCAAACGTAACAGGCTATGAGTGAAAGAAAATTTGTGCATCCATCCATCCATCCAATCGCTGATTGAGGTAGATATGAGAAGAAGAAAGCAAGAAAATGAGCACTGGCACTGCTCACTCTTGCTCCTACAGTAATATACGAAACGTAACTCTCTCTTTCTATCTTCACTAACTTATATCTCCCTCTCAATTTCAGCTCGCCCGATCACACTAATTTCCGTAACTTACTCCCCAAGTAAAGCGTGTGTAAAGAAGTTTTACTTCAATAAGTACAATTACCCCATGTACAATTTTCAGGATTTTGATACACAAAAAACAAGGTTGCAAGTTCTAAAAATTTCAGCAATGTGCTACCTACATATTTGTAGCTAAACGTCTGGCGTCTCTTGGATCTCACGTCATACGGAGCACAGAGGTCCTAAATGACTTAATTTAGATTATCCAATCAAACCTAATACATCGTTCAGATTGAACGCTGAGTTACTTAGATTCAGTTCTCAACTCCTAAGACGGGATGAAAATCGACGTATTTATAATCACCATTAAATCAAGCTTATCCGCAAGAAAAGCTTAATACACTTTTTTAAGAAATAAACGTGCAAAGTTTCCATTTAATTTAAGGAATTTTTAATTAGAATTCTTTTGCTTTGTGGATGAAATTTTTTAGGAAGATAATGAACATTTGCTATGCTAATCTTGCTAAGTAGAAGTTATTAAGTTGCTTGAAAAGAAGAAATCCAGTGGGGTAAAACTGGTATCTTTAAGAACGTTCGCATTCGACTTAGTTAATTTGAAACATTGAATATCTAGTCGCAATCTCATCTTAGCAACAATTAATGTCAAAAATGTAGATAAAATAAGATTATAGTAGTAGTATTGTTGTAGTAGTTATTTTTGAGAAGTTGAAAAGGAGTTTTTAATGCGAACATTAGTAAAAGTTAGGTAAGTATTAAAATTGGTCCCTTAATAACCCATTTGGTGATACAAATGAGTTTCATTTTTGTTATTTGGACATTTTTTTTGTTGTCAGTTTGCAGTTGTATATATTTACTTTCTTAAAATATTCGAACTTTTTCTAAGTAACTCTGATTTAAGTTTTACACGCCAGTGGGCCTTATTAGTTAGTTTAATGGATAAGCCATTACATATACAAATTTTGTTGTACACAGGGTTATTTGTAAAACAGTGACAACCTTGCAGGACTGTATTACTATCATCATAAACAACAACATTTGTTCTATAATTTTTTACAGAATCAAGCAACGCAAGCGCATCGAAGCGAATGACCGACTGAAGGATTTCCGTAAAATTGTAAATAGGTCAAGTACAAACACCCCCGCCGCCCTAACCCCGCTCCCCTCGCTATTTTACTATCGCTTTCGTTTGCTTCGCATAGACTTCGTAACATTTAGAGCGTTCAATTTAAATGTTTTTATATTTGTATGAAAATCTGATGAAAAAAAAAATGATAAATTTTTAAATGTCATAGAACAAAAGTTGTTGATTATGATGTTAGTAACATAGTCCTTAGAGGTTGTCATTGTTTTACAAATATCCCTGTATAATAATATATAAGGCCTTATGAGAGTAGATCTTGCACACGACGAGTTTCATACCACTATGTACAATATTGAATACAATTTACTAACTGCATGCATGATTCAGATGAATTAATGATGCTTTTCATATTTAATAATTATGTAAAATTCGCACGGCGAAATGAATGGCAGAATAAGAGATTCATGTACTTTATCTTTAAGATTTCTCTGTACCTTGTTTACGCAAATAAATCATTTTGTTTATTTTTTTAACACAACACTACATTGAAAATGGGCAACCTCCTTTATTTTTTTACTTTGTTCTATTTTGATTATAACATCAAAAAGAGGTTTAAAAGAAACGGCCCTTTGACAAACCGACGGAGAGACAACTGGCCTCAGTAATAGGTTCCCGTTAGTACCCTTTAGATATGAACCCTAAAAAGCATTTCCTTAAAAGTTATATTCAAAATAAGCACTGCCTCGATACCCTAGTAGTCCTAAGCGCGATTGCTACGCTAGAGGTCGTGGGTTAGATTCCCAGGTCGTGGGTTAGATTCCCAGGTCGAGCAAAAAGCGTATTTGGGGTTTTCTATGAAATTCTCAGTTAATGGCAATAGGCTCGCCCCCTATTACATGGGACCTAAACATACCGGCGAACTGTGGGTGTACATTGTTACACCTCTGCCTAACCCTTCGGGGAATACCGGCGTGATGGTATGTTATGTTATTCAAAATAAGATACTCTATTCTTTGTTATTATTTATTTTGTTATTACGTCATTTTGTTCAGTATTTAATTCGAAACTTATTTAAATATTAAACGAGTAATCTTTGAAGAAACAAAATGTTATCCGGAATTATCTTGTCTTTATCATTTTTAACAAAATTATGCCGCCGAGGAAACGGAAGTGTCGCCAAGTTATAATTTATTATTCCCGATTTACCAAAGTTTTACAAGTTCAAATAAGGTTTTAATAAATTATGAAGAACTTTTTGTTTATTTTTAACGCCTATGTTTTGGATTAAAAAAACAGCAATCTAATATAAATTACATAATATACCTACACATACTAATATAGCTGCCTCGTTAGCCTAGTAGTCCTAAGCGCGATTGCTACGCTAGAGGTCTTGGGTTCGATTCCCAGGTCGAGCACAAAGTGTAATTGATATTTTCTATAAAATTCTCAGTAGAGCAGCTCGGAGTTAGGATTTGTGCCCGGTTAATGGCAATAGGCTCGCCCCCTATTACATGGGACTTAAACATACCGGCGAACTGTGGGTGTACATCGGTACACCTCTGCCTAACCCTTCGGAGAATACAGGCGTGATGGTATGTTATGTTACTAATATACCAAAACTACATACCTATTTCTGCTACAAAGCAGCGTTGCTGTGTTCCGGTTTGAAGGGTATGGGTGCCGGTGTAGTAACAGGCTCATAAGACACTTCAACTTTATCTCTGGGATGGCAACGCATTTGCAAGGCCTCTGGTAAAGCAGATGTCTAATAGGCAGCTGTGACCACTTAACATCAGGTGGGCCGTCGACTAGTTCGCTATCAAATGATATTAAAAAAAAAAGGAAACTGAGGAGTTTGTTTGAATGCGCTAATCTCTGGAACTCCTAGTATAATTCCAAAAAAAATACTCTAATACAAAGTTACGTTTACCATGAATACATACATACCATCATGCCCGTATTCCGCGAAGGGTTAGGCAGAGGTGTACCAATGTACACCCACAGTTAGCCGGTATGTTTAGGGCACATGTAATAGGGGACCCTGAGTACTATAGGAAATAACAAACAAAACACGAACGCCATCATATCTTGCTCCTACATAAACATGAACAATACATATACAACTAGCATCACACCAATCCGTTTACAAACCCTTTCTCCCATGTTCCATAACACAATAGATCCCAAAACACATGTTACCAAACTCACTGTAACTATGTTTATCCGCTTTCTTTGTCCGCCACCCTCGAAACACTTTCATTTCAAGAGCATCCCTTTGTATGGGGGCACTCTACCAAGTTTGCACACAATAACGTTGCGAATGGACACCGTCGAATTATTTGCTCTCTGACCAAATTTGTTTAGGTGTTTCGCAGATAAGATCAATATAAACACACTTACGTAGGCCGTAATTAAACCCTGTTCCAATATTGATGGTTCAACCCAGTGTTAAGATGGTTACTAAGGCTATGATAGGAGTGGGATTATGGAAATAATTGGTGCTTGTTTGTTTTCGAAATTGTTTTATAATGGCGCTGTCTTGGCAGTTTCGTTTTTGATTTTAACGGTAAAGAAAATAATGTGGTTCAAGATGAATTTTAACACAACATACCATCACGCCTGTGTTCCTCGAAGGGTTAGGCAGAGTTGTAACAATGTACACCCACAGTTCGCCGGTATGTTGAGGTCCCATGTAATAAGGGGCGAGCCTATTGCCATTAACCGGGCCCGAATCCTAACTCCGAGCTGCTACTGAGAATTTCATAGAGAAGCCCAATAACACTTTTTGCTCGACCTGGGAATCGAACCCAAGACCTTTAGCGTAGCAGTCGCGCTTAGGATCATTAGGCCACCGATGCGATGAATTTTAAAAAGCTAAGAATTGTACGCATCCTGTTTGAAATCTATACAAGTTAACACAATTGAATTAACATCTTTTCACTAAATGTATGATTATGTATGTTTACAAGGTACTAAATTACTTATATACAAATATTTTTATTTTATTTTGCCTATCCCTTTGTTCCGGCTAGCTCCTAAACGGCTCGACCGATTTTAACGAGTCTTGCACTGGTAAATAGCTGATCTTATAAAGAGTAAAGTAGGCTATTTTTATTTAAAAAAAATACTCTATAGATTCATTTACACGGACGAAGTCGCGGGCATAAGCTAGTGAGAAAATAAATTCTGAATACAAAACTAGTCGAGCATTCCTGAAGCAATTCCTTGATTACATCCAAATACAATAATGTCATGTCACTCATAAAGCAACTCCAAATATTTTTTTATTGTCATTCTCCCCACACTCATTATAGTCTGAGATCCTAGACACGCCAGAAACACGTCACATTAACATAGCTGAACATTTTGGGTATGATAAACAGAGTAATACGTTGTTCTGAATACGTTCACACACACACACACACATGCTTGCATCTATTAATTTAGATGTGGACCATAAAATAAGCTAGATGCTTTAAAGATCCAAAATTTGAAGTGGCTGACTGAAATATATGGCTCACAGAAAATGTCTGTCAATATGACCTATAAACATAATAAAAAAAACGGTCTTAGCTGAATGTTAGTGAGTAAATTATGTTTTATTCCTGATATGTGAAAAAGGATCCAGGCCCAAAGGAACCTTCTCAAATATTTGGATGACTTTCATAATACCTACTACACATTTTTCTGGGGCTGAAACTACTTATGAACACAAATATCTATTGCTAAAGGACCAACCCAGAAAATAAAAATAATTATCAACTATTTCATACTATTTTGTACAGCTAATGTTTTTTATAATTCAATTAAAAGTTCATTGTAAAAGTTGTTCATATTCATGAGTACATTGACCCCCAAAAGATAGCCAGTGAAAAAAAAGTCATAAGTCATTCTGTAAATGCCTCTTACTAATCTCAAAATTTCAGCCATGCTTAAACGACGTAAGTCTAGCGACTAGTAGGATCTTGGTCCATTATAATAAACCCTCTCAAACTTCCCCATTCGCCTCCTAGCTCTGATTACGTATCAACAAAGGGAAGCGCTGGCTAGACAAAAGCTTGCAACAACAGTTTTTCCAGTGACCTACCTTGGAAGTGTGTCACATAAGAGTATGCTTGTGTGTGTAAACGCGTAGGTAGACAGACACAATAGACTATTTAATGTCTTTGGATGGACAATGGTCCGTGAAAATTGCTTTGGAACAGACAATATTCTGCCTTTCTTTTTACGAATGGCGGGGCGGGAGGGAGTGTCAGATTTTTATTAACTAAAACCCATCCATGTTCCTTCTTGTGCCCTTTACGTTCCGGGGGCGCGGTATCTCTTACGAACAACCCGCAGCCCCGGCAAGCATTGACCCTAAGTAGCCCCTTCAAAAAATTGCTGACGTCTCTTTGAGGCGCGTGTGGAACACGAACGCACCGTCGACACGGCCTGTCGTTATGCAACGTAAGGACGATGAGCTACCCATTGCACTCCGTCCACAGGCCCGCGTCTACGGTGGCCGGGAGTCGTCACGCGGCTCCCGAAGCCCGGAGCGTCTAACTAACTGTGTTAGTGATTCTCAACGCGACTTTATTTATTTTAACTGTATGCAACAAAAAGTACTAAGTCGGACCTAATGCCTTAAGTATTCTCTACCAGTCAACCAAAAGTGGCGAACAGTTAATATGGCACCTGCCATGTTATCTCTTCAAATAATTGTACGAGAGAAGAACAACTAAATTAATCAATAAATAAACAAATATATGTCTTTCATGACAACGTCGTGAAATTTGATGAGGATGTACAAAAATAACAACTACATCTTTTGTTTTCACAAATTCAATGAACCAATTTTCCTTTTTACTAAAATATCCAATACCCCGTTTACAAGCAATCGAACTAGAAAAATAACCCGAACTCGTTATTTCAGATTTATTAGGTAATGTAAATAGTAGATCCACTGTTTGTCCGTTCCTTAACTATGTTTGTATAGGGAATTGAGCTGGTCGCCCAAAAAGTTTGCACAAAGATTACGTTAGTCTGAATGTGGAATTGTATCTATTGTCAAAGAATGGAACGGTTTTTCGTTTCTACTTACGTTGAAGCACTTTATACTAAATTCTTTTGTAGTTACTTTTATCCAATTAGAGACCTTTGTCCTTAATGTCACTAATTTTCCACTTTCTTTTAAGTTGTATTCAAACCTAATATTTTTAGGGGAGTACTCGAACGGTGTTTACGGGAATCATGATAATTTATCCATTTGTCTGTCCGTCAATCTATCCGTCGGGCAAAGTACCAATATGACGTGTTCAATTCATATACTTTCTAAGTTTATCTTGGTCATCACTGTCATCGGTAAAAGAAAACATCGAGAGGAATCCTGGACTTATAATTACTATAAATCTGAAATCCGTCTTGAGCAAGCGCGGTGATCAATGCTCGTACCTTCTCTGTATGAGAAGAGGCCTTGGGCTTGCAGTGGGACAATAATAGATGATAAATTATTATTAATCGTTTTATCTAGTTTATCGTACATAATATATTTGAGTACATCATGTGACGCTGCTCCCAGAAGTTACAGTAAATGGTTTCATATCGTCACGTTACTAACACTTCATCACTGTCATGTTGACAAGAGTGCTATAGATACCTCTCTCGTATTCATTTGTTAACTGCTCCATTGGTCTCGTGGTGGGCAAGCACGACTGTTGAGCGTGGGGTTTTGGGTTCGATTCCACGGTCGGGCAACAAGTGTTATTGGATTTTTCCATTAGTATTTTCTCAGTAACAGCCCGGAGTTTGGAAGTTGGTCCTGCGTCTAATCTCTCCCTGGTAGTGTCGGATTGCCGTTCCACAGGACTATCTATGAATACTGTCTATGTATTCGAAATAAGTACTTACTTTATGAAACCCTTTTGTTACATCTTGCTAGTCTATTTCTTTGTCAATTCGATATATCCACAATACGACGTAAATAGGGGTCACTTTCAATTTATTAACCATTAACCAATCGGTCAGGTATAAATCTATTATCTAACTTTAATAGAAATTCTTTTAAAACTTTTCTACTTCTCGTAATTTTTGTTATACTTTGACATCTATTACCCAATGGATTAGGACTACTTTGATCGACTTTTTCTATACAAGACACACAATAGCAAAGCATTTGTATCTCTATTACATCATCATCCTTTTCATCCTTCGACAAGTGTCAAAGCTTCTTCGCTTTTATCTACTTTGTTATCTTGGTCAAAGTCCATTGTTAAGTTTAACCCTATTGCCATCAAAAGGCCAATTCCCTTAATTAGAAACGTTCAAAATCTAATTGCAATCTCATCACAGCGACAATCAATCTCAAAAATGTAGGCATTTTTGACAGATGGAGACGGAAATTGAAATGTCAACGTTTCTAAAAGTAACTAAAATAAATTAACGTATGAATGATTTATTAGCCAGAATATAAATACTAGGGAACTGGGCGTGATATACTTCACCCGCGTTTAGTTACGACTTCCGTTACTGCTCCGCTCCCGTGGATCGTAGCGTGACGTTATATAGCCTAAGTTACTCAGGAATACTGTAGCTATCTACATACATACATACATAAACTCACGCCTTTTTCCCATGGGGGTAGGCAGAAACCACAGAACGCCACCTGCTACGATCCTTACATACTTCCTTCGCCTCGTCCACGTTCATGCATCTATTCATACAAGCACGCCGGTTACGAGTACTGCGCACCCGACCTTTCTGAAGAACCTCACCAATGGTAGGTCATGGTAGGTCTTACTAGGGCGTCCTCTCCCGGCGTTGCCACTCACATCTGCTATATAAATCCCTTTTGTTAGTCGCCTTTCACTCATTCTCTCAACATGACGGAACCACCTAAGCATACTCTTTTCTACTTTTGTCACTACATCCTCTTTTAATCCGCAACGTTCTCGTATAATTTTATTCCTCACTCTATCGTTCAAAGTTACACCACACATACTTCGCAAGGAAAGCATCTCCACAGCATTAATCCTACTTTCATGCCTCGTTTGCCATACCCAAACCCGTTGGCAAAAAAGCAGTATGGGTACTGTTTGCACTTCAGAAACTAAGTCCTGTATCTAATTAGCCATAGACAGGTCCCAGCGCCAATCTGCGCAGTCTCGATCCTCTTTTGTTTCATGCCGCACAACTTTTGGCGCATTCATTTGCGTTCATTCGCAAAAGTTGTGAGAACAAGTTTGTTTGGCAAACTGTAGGTAGATGGAAATTTGTTTTATTATTTACTAAATGATCCATTCTTTCAAACGGCTGGAAGGTCGTAAATGTATTAAGAATCCTAATTTTATTTTGATGGATTATTTTAGAATAGATTAGCGACCCACTTCGGTTTCGCACGGGTGCAATGCTGATGTTATTATACATATAAACCTTTCTCTTTAATCACTCTATCTATTAAAACGAATCAAAATCCGCTGCGTAGTTTTAAAGATTAAGCATACATAGGGATATAGGGACAGAGAAAGCGACTTGGTTTTATACTATGTAGTGATAGTGATGATAGATGGGTGTAAAAATACACCTAACGGATCTGAATGTGACATTTTCTTCGTATCATTACGGTCCTTTTTTTCTGAACCATACCTGGGTTTACGGAGGTCTTTAGCTCAATGTTCCAAGTTTTTCGTGTTCCGTACCCGTGTAAAACGGGACCCTATTACTAAGAGTTCGCTGTCCGTCTGCCTGTACGTCTGACACTAGGCTGTATCTCATGAACCGTAATACGATGATGTATTTCTGTTATAATAAATATTTTAAATAAAAAAATAGTGATCTTTTGCTTGATATTAATAACGGCAACAGGTAGACGCTTAAAATTTTCACAGATTATTTAGTTATATATTCACTTTAAAAATAAATAATAAGATTAAAATAAAACAAACATCCGTCAACAAACAAACAAACGACAAACGTCCGTTATCGTTGATTTTTTTACTCTAATATAATGTATTTAACGCACGTAGCATAAATCTCTCTTTGTAAGCTAGTGATCAGTGGATAATAGTGTTGGTCGTACAATAAGTGCTATTATTTTAAGTTTATAGTCTATAACATGTTATTGTACTACTGTTTTTTATCCCTAATAAATAAATAAACATGAAAGGGGCTCCTATAGAAAAAACGTGTTTTTTTTTTTTGCTGTTTTTTATGGATAATGGGACGGAACCCTTCGTTCGCGAGTCCGACTCGCACTTGGCCGGTTTTTTTTACGTTCTTTTAACGAAAACATGTTTTAAATATTATACCTAAAGTTTCAAAATCCCCACGACCCCGGTTCTGTTGCAGACACCAGTAAGCAAAGTAGTCTACTTGCGTTACATTGCGCGTTAACTAAATGCGTGATTTTTCACGCCTGAAATAGAAATACTTTATGGGTAGTGGGCGTAATTAACGGCTATATGGAAGTTAGCTTCTGCCCGCGACTATGTCTTGGTTATTCTACGGGAACCGTACATTTTTTTCGGGATAAAATGTATTCTATTTGTCATTCCACACTACAATCTATTTCAGTGCCACATTTAATCCCGATCCGTTCATCCGTTTTAGCCTGAAAGAGTAACAAACATCCATAAATCCTTACAAACTTTCGCATTTATAATATTAGTAGAAAGTAGGATAGTAAGCAGGATTTCTTTTATTTACACACGTACACACATACCAACACGCGTATATTCCTCGAAGGGTTAGGCAGAGGTGTAACAATTTACACCCACAGTTCGCCGGTATGTTAAGGTCCCATGTAATAGGGGGCGAGCCTATTGCCATTAATCGGGCACAAATCCTAACTCCGATTTCATAAAAAAACCCAATAACACTTTTTGCTCGACCTGGCAATCGAACCCAAGACCTCTAGCGTGGCAGTCGCGCTTAGGACCACTAGGTCAACGAGGCACTTTATTTGTCTACAATAAATAAATAAAAATTACAGTCATCAGTTTGCTCTCATATGCTATGATTTTCAGTCTATGAGATGGATAACTTGTAAATTATAAGTGTTACTACTGCATACGATTAACTGCAACAAACAAATTCCAAATGTTCATTATTGAACACAAAACCGAAATATAACCTCCCTAACAAAGCATTAGTCAAAATATTTAGGTTACCATATTTTTCGACCTAGGTACAATCGCAGATACTCGTAATGGCGCTATGTCACTTTTCACGCTTACACCCTTAGTAATAAGGTTCAAAAGTGGTAAACCGCCACTGTCCTTAGTTGTACCTACACAGAATTTTACGGCAGCAATATTTTATACAAGTGATTATATCCAAAAAACCGTGTTTTATAAAACTAATGTTAAGCGTGAAGCATTAAATCTTAACAAATGTCGCGTAAATTCACCGAGTATTTTTTCTGTAAACTCGTTCTTTGTTCAGGATCTACTAAATCTAGTCAGGTAATAAAAAACAACTAAGAGATAAATACTACACTAATATTTTTAGTGTCTCCTTTATTTTATCTAAGTTTTATTATCATTAACCTGAATTTTCTCACTGTAGAGCAAAGGCCTGTGTTTGTGTGCTCTGTCTTTGTGACCAATCTTTATGGAAAGAGTCTAACTCAACCCGCAATCATCAAATAACTTCTCCCGCCCTGGGCGGGGCGGAAGGGAGTGTCAGACTTTTACTGACTAAAACCCACCCATGTTCCTTCTTGTGCCTTTTGCGTTACGGGGGCGCGGTATCTCTAACGAACAACCCGCAGCCCCGGCAGGCATCGGCCCTCAGTGGCCCCTTCCTTTGCTGACATCTCTTTGAGGCGCGCGTGGAACACGAACGCACCGTCAACACGGCCTGTCGTTATGCAACGTAAGGACGGTGAGCTACCCATTGCTCACCGTCCACAGGCCCGTATCTACGGTGGCCGGGAGTCGTCTCGCGTCAATCTACACTTGGACCTGCGATGTCGCTTGCCATGTAAAAAGGACCCATGTGGGCGAGGCCCAAGGTTCCTAAAAATAATACAAGTCCACTATTGCCTCCACTTTAGGGCAGAGGCCTCTTTTCATACAGATAAGGCCGAACATTAATCTTCACCCTTGCTCAAGGCGGATTGGTGATTTCAGATTTATGTGTCTTCCCCGTCCCGTTGGTCTCGTGGTCGCAAGCGCGACTGATGAGCATGGGGTCCTGGGTTCAATTCGTAGGTCGAGCAAAGTATTATTGGGCTTTTTAATGGTGTCCAAGATAACTTAGGAAAACTGTGACTTTACATTCCTAATATTGTGTACCTATACATTAGCATAAAATAAGTCACAGTGGATACTTGCCAAGCCTACAACCTACAGCCTAATATACGAGAAATGGGTGCCTTAACCACTAAGCCATCACAACAATCTCCAAGGTTTATAGTCCGAAATAAAAGATAGCCTTTGCACCTTTTCTCAGAGGAATTGTTAGAGACAAAAAGTGTCTCATTATCAAGAGACAGCAGAGAATTTGTTTGTCTCCTGAATAAACCGATTTGTTTAAACTTCCATAATCCTTTTTCCTTATCCCCGAACCGTAAAGCCACAACTAATGGAAATGGCTTAATCCTAGTTTTGTCCCGAATTCACTTTATCTGCCACAACTCCTAGGCAGTCTGTTTGTTCTACCATTTAAACGGCCGACGCTTGGTCCCGTTCTTAATTGCTAAACGCTTCTGAAATGTTAGGGTACCACTGAATTTATTTCAATTAGACCATTAAAAGGCACTTTTGAACGTCAATTACATGTTAAAATTTGAAAATATTGAATCTAATTACTTATTCCAAAAGGTAGTTTCGTATGGAGTAGAACGGGTAAGAAACTCCATATATACTCTTTAAAAAAAATATATTACAATAAGTTATACAATTCCATAAAATTATACTGATGTCAAACGATCTATTAAAAATAAAAGTCACTCTAAGTACTACAATACGTACTCAGTGCTACAAATTAGAAATGAAAGCTAAATTAATTGTAATATTAAATACATTTTATACATTTCAAAGACAAGGAATTAGTGTGTGAGGCATACTCAAATGTAGAATTAATGTCGAAGAGAAAAATAATTAGTCAAAATAAAGTACTTATATAATTAAATTAGCAACCAGTTGATTTTGTCAAGACTTTA
Organism: Caradrina kadenii; assembly: GCA_947462355.1. Classification (NCBI taxonomy): domain Eukaryota; kingdom Metazoa; phylum Arthropoda; class Insecta; order Lepidoptera; family Noctuidae; genus Caradrina; species Caradrina kadenii. Next base: position 8,671,572 of record OX381691.1, read on the forward strand.
ACTATATAAGTCACTGGATAATGTCATAAGTAAAAGTGTATTTTTTTTTTCTAAATGAACCAATCTTATCTTACTATACGGCTGAAAGGATCCAGATTAAATTTGGCACAGGGCTATAGTCTGAAATAGCATATAAGCTAGTTTTTAATTTAGAAGAATGTACCGTTCCCGTGAGACAATATAACAATTTTTATCTGCACTCACAACGTAATGTTCCAATTATGAATTCAAAATATAGTCTATAAACACGTACTGTTTGCTCTTGGATAGGTAAAGTTTAAAAAAAAAAACCTTTACAGTTCAGCATTACCCTTTGATTTTCAAACAACTGCATCATAAAATACATTTATTTTTTTAATCATTGGCGCGTATGATGGGCTCATTGAAAAATAGTGTCATTGTGTATGGATGCGCGAGCTGCATAGTCATGAGCAATGAAAACCTGAATACCCCGCCGTTTGATAATTATTTTTCAACTTTCGTTTTATTTTAACTGCATGAGTGAAGATAAAGTAGGGTATGCAACAGCATATAATTAAAACACTAGAGTGATACTATTATCGCACTCGGCTTCGCCTTGTGTGATAAACCCACACTTGTGTTTTAATAACCCCTATTATATGGCTGGTGCGTAAACTACTGTTGCAAAATCAAGAAATACTTATAAAAAACAAATGAATCATTGTTGTAAATAATTTGGTTTCCAATTTCTTTTCAATACAAAAGGTTGTTTGGAGCGAGCAAACCATTTCCTTCCATGGCATATGACATAATGCCAAGGCATAATGGCTCAGTTGATATACCGCATTTGGCTGAAAGATGAAAGGCTGGTTATCAATGAAATAAATAAAACTCTTTTCCTTATTTCTGCATCGCTTTCTGAAAGCTTTTAAAAGCACATAATATGTATGTACGAACCAGGAAGAATTGACACATTAAAGTCGAAACAGAAAATAAGCCTAAAATGCTTTGTTTGTTAAATGGTTTTTATAAATGGATTGTTGAAAGCAATAACGAAATTGAAATGGGAATTACGAATGAAAATGAAACGTACTTATTGATATTACCTATTGTAAACGTTGAATGTCATGATGGCTTGGGGGTTAAGGTGGCCGCCTCTTATGCATGAAGCTGTGGGTTCGCAACCGAGTATGAGCAAGTATAAAGGATAATAACTAGCGACCTGCCCGTGACTTTGTCCGCGTACCTTATTTCACCCGTGTTAAGTTACGTCCTTAGTTACCGCTTCGCCGGCTCCCATGGGTCGTAGCATGATGTTATATAGCTTATGTCACTCACAAATAACGTGGCTTTCTATGGATAGAAGATTTTTAAAATCGGTTCTACTGAACCGATTTTAAAAATAATCTCTGGATCTACTGATCCAGAGATTACCCCCTACAACCCAAACTCACAAACTTTACCTCGATAAAATTTTCTTATACATAGAATTCTCGTGTTACAATGTTAGTTACCATACTCTCCCGAAACGGCTGGACCGATTTTTATGAAATTTTGTGTGCATGTCGGGAAGATCTGAGAATCGGTCAACATCTATTTTTAAAACCCTAATTAAAAAATATGGCAAAACAACGTTTGCTGGGTCAGCTAGCATTATTATAGATTTAGAATCCTATGTATGATTTCTATCCACACCATAAAAATAAATGATTAAAAACCAGTTAACTAAATCAAGTTCAATTGCCTCGTTGGCCTAGTGGTCCTAAGCATGACTGCTACGCTAGAGGGCTTGAGTTCAATTCTCAGTTCTAGCAAAAAGTGTTATTGGGTTTTTCTTTGAATTTCTCAGTAGCAGCTCGGAGTTAGGATTTGTGCCCGGTTATTGGCAATAGGCTCGTCCCCTATTACATGCGACCTAAAAACATACCGGAGAACTGTGGGTGTACATTGGTACACCTCTGCCTAACCCTTCGCGGAATACGGGCGTGATGGTATGTTATGTTATGTTAAAACGTTTCAACAAATACATTTTAATGGCATTCCATAATAGTTTATTACTCATTTGTACATTGTATATTATTTTCTCAATAGAATTAAATTCTCGACCGTATAGAAAGGACCGAGCCCCGACCTTTGTTTACATTCTAAATAAGTGGACTGACCCGGAAACTTTTCACACCTTCCCAACCCAAATGGAATGCTGTTTTATTTTTGTTCAAATGTAAAGGGAACATAGGCGACAATTTGAGAGAGAAAAAAGAATTTACAGTGTTCTGTATTCGAATTTAATAATAAGACAATTATATCATCTAAATACACTTATTTGCTAATTGGCATTCAATGATCTAACGTTACGAAAAGATTTTAAATGGTAAGTTTTTAGGATTGTAACAATTTTAGTTTGTTTTGATGGCACGGTTGGCGCAGTAGCTGAGCGACTGGCTGCTGCGCTGCGTGTCGCGGGTTCGATTTCCGCACGGAACAAATACTGGCATGGCCTATAGATACTCATATTGTTCCGGGTCTGGCTGTTTGTGTATGTGAGTTTATATGTTTGTAAACGTACCCACGATACAGGAGAAGTTCCTAGAGTGAGGAAAGCTTTCTAAAAAAAAAAGTACCTACATACATACATAAACTCACGCCTTTTTCCCATGGGGGTATTTAGCAGGTGTGCTACGATCCTTACATACTTCTTTCGCCTCGTCCACGTTTTTACATATGTTCATACAAGCACGCCGGTAAAAAAAAGTAATCAGAATAACATTGAATACCTAAAATTTAGAAACAGAAAACAATAAGAATAATAATTGAATGAGTAAAGAAAATAATAATTACAGTAACTTACAATAAGTCTAAACAACATTTCAAAAATTTGTATTTACATTGGTTAATTAATATCATAACCGTAGCCCAACATAACGACAGCCCAGTTCCAAACTCCCTTTTTTACTTCACGGCAAGATCAACAAACTTTTATCTTTTCCTTGAAAAAAATCCTAAAGTGTTACAGTAACGCGTTTTATACTACGTGCTCCAAAATTGCCTTCTACACCCGCATCGTTGGAACTTCGAAATGGACTGCCCGGACCTTCGCTAGCACGTGTATTGAGGTTGGAAGAAGGTCCAAAACATTACTTTATATTTTTGTACAGAAAGTTTTCACTGTTTCTGAGCTGCTATACATAGTGTGTCTGTCCAAAAAGCATGTACAATGTATAGCGTGGCGTAAAAAGTCACTTCAGGAAGCTGAACGTTACATATTCTTCTTATTATTGTGTTCTTTTGTTTTATTCTGTACCTTCTGTTGACGGAAATATTGAAAGTTTAAATCCAATTTCTTTTTACGGTTTTTTACAAAAACTATTTTTAATTGTTCTAACATAAATACATACATACATACCATCACGCCTGTATTTCTCGACGGTTTAGGCAGAGGTGTAACCAATGTACATCCACAGTTCGCCGGCATGTTTAGGTCCCATGTAATATTGGGCGAGGCTATTGCCATTAACCGGGCACAAATCCTAACTCCGAGCTGCTACTGAGAATTTCAAAGAAAAACCCAATAACGTTTTGCTCGACCTGGCAATCGAACCCATGACCTCTAGCGTAGCACTCGCGCTTAAGACCACTAGGCTAACGAGTTAGTTCTAAGTGAACTTTAAATATCCCCACGAACTTTGTACTGCTGCATTTACCCCTTTTTTTTTTTTTTTGGTGGGTGGGAAATCATCATATAACTTCTCCCGCCCTGGGCGGGGCGGGAGGGAGTGTCAGACTTTTACTGACTAAAACCCACCCATGTTTCTTCTTGTGCCCTTTGCGTTCCGGGGGCGCGGTATCTTTTACGAACAACCCGCAGCCCCGGCAGGCATCGGCCCTCAGTGGCCCCTTCATAAGGAAGGGGCCACTGTCAGTATAGACTGACATCTCTTTGAGGCGCGCGTGGAATACGAACGCGCCGTCAACACGGCCTGTCGTTATGCAACGTAAGGACGGTGAGCTACCCATTGCTCACCGCCCACAGGCCCGTATCTTCCCCTAAGTAAGCATTTATCCCTAAGTACAATGTTCTGTCTGCATTACATTGTGGTGTTTCTTCACACCAAGAATAAATAGTTACTTAGCAAAATGTTTTAACCAGTGTTACTTAGTCTAACGTTCATTATGGACTTTTTTAGTAAAATTTTATATTTGGTGATTTTGCTGGAAGTCTTTGTATAAAACAGAAATCTAAGTACATTTAAGCGATAACAAATGATCTCAGATGAACATGATAATTACCTTATGTACAAAGTTTTGTAACAAAACCTCCATATCAAAACCACAATCAGGCTCTCATTGCCGCCGACGTGTTAAGTTCCAGCATTTAGCGTGAAACACAGCAAAGTCAAAAGACTAGATAAGACTAGAAACCGGATGAATATTCATCTTCGCCATTTCGGTTCTAGTTACTATTTTGTTTTGTTATCCTGTTCTTAAGACTAAGGATCGTATAAATTTTTATTATTCGAAACAACACCCACCCTTAGGGTAAGATTTTTTTTTCAACATATGGGATAAACTTCCCTTTCCAATAAAAAAAGAATAATCAAAATCGGACTATTCTGTTACAAGTTATGCGTGAAATATATCATCATCTACTTAGCCTTTTCCCGACTATGTTGGGGTAGACTTCCAGTCTAACCGGATGCAGCTGAGTACCAATGTTTTACATGGAGCGACTGCCTGTCTGACCTCCACAACCCAGTTACTAGGCAACACGATACCTCTTGGTTAGACTGGTTGTCAGAGTTCCTGGCTTCTGACTATCCGTAACGACTGTCAAAGATCTACGAATGACAGCCGGGACCAACGGTTTTACGTGCTTTCCGAGGCACGGGGGTTCCGAGGCAAACTCCGGGCTGCTACTGAGCAAATCCTAATGGATAAACCCAATAACACTTTTTGCCCGACCTGGGAATCGAACCCGGGACCCCACGCTTATAAGTCGCGCTTGCAACCACGAGACCAACGGGGCAGTTCGTAAAATACATAAATGTATATATAAAAATATATATATATATATATGTATACGCGTCGAAATGAACCGTTTTTTTTGTCGGTTAGAAAAGAGGATGCATTTTAATTTTAAAATTATTAACAATGCAGGCACCGTTGTTTTTCATTTTAGTTTTGGGTGGAAACGTTCAAAAGACTTCGAGACCTGTCTTCGGAGATAAGACCGGGAAGTGTGGGATTCTTACTTCACTAAAACCACTCCGGTGGTCACCATTAGCACATTAGGAGGGATCCATTTCCTCCTACAAGACCGCACAAGAACCCTCCCTGAGCAACGCCTGTTAGGGTACTTCCCTGGGGAGATTGTAAGGGGGTTCTCGCCTGAGCCTGCCTGTAGAACCTACAGTGAATAACCTTTTTCAAAATATAATATAATACCTTTAATTTGCCTTGTTTTTAACCATCCTTCATGTCAACAGGGTTTGGAGATCAAAGGTCAGATGGTATTCTGTGCGGAGTCAGACTCACTTCTCTTCGTTGGCTCTCCGTTCCTCGATGGACTTGAGGGTCTCACTGGCAGAGGTCTCTTCATATCTGACATTCCTCTGCATGACGCCACAAGAGATGTCATCTTAGTAGGAGAACAGGCGAGAGCTCAGGTAAGAATTTTCGCATTTAAATGCATTTTCTTTGAAATTTTTTCCTCCGAACTTTGTGAAGGATAACAAAGCCAAACGTCAAAAGTCATTTATTTCAATTAGAACACTAAAAGCCACGGTTGAAAGTCATTTAGAAGAAAAAAAAAAGTCTAGTTGCCAATAACAACTCAAATATTTTCAGTACAAATAACCTTTTCCAATATTTTGTTTAAACTTTGAAATGGCATAATCATAAATCAAGATTTTTCATAATAGAGAACAAAATTTATTAAAGAAATATTCTACATTTATGAACACACGCAGTGTCAATTAAATAACTATTGAATACTATTAAAAAAGAAATTGTACAAAAATCTTATATTTATAAAGATGAGAATACGAACACAACAATCTGTGACACAGAGTACAAGAATTACGAAAGCAGCATCAAAAACTTCACAAGCATCACTTTAGAAGTAGTTTTAAAACACCAGTTTGAAGTTCACACTTGTTGATCGTCTCCAAGTCCGGTGTCTGTGGCAGAGTGCTTGAAACTTGCTTTGCGGCATCAGGGACTTGAGTGCAAGATGCTGAAGAACTTTTTTTCATTTTCCTACTACGCAGTAAAATTTATAGGAATTCATTGGAAAAATAAAACTTTAATTAAATTAGACTTGTAGGAAAAAATGAGTAGGTAATAACAAACAAGAAAATAATAATGAAAGGCAAAGCGATACATACACAAAATAAATTTTTGCAAAAAGCCAACGTCACGTGGTATTCCCAGGCGGTCACCCATCCAAGTACTAACCACGCCCGATGTTGCTTAACTTCGGTGATCGGAACGAGAACCGGTGTTCTCAACATGGTATGGACGTTGGCGACAGTGCAACTGAATTTACTCTGTACTATCAGTGCATGTTGGCCGCTTTCCAACTGAGACTTATTTCTGTAACTATTCATTGAGCATCGATACAACTGGACTTGGAACTAGTAATTAGAATGCTGCTATATTTTTAGTCTAGGCTATTATAGGAGTACGTCGTGATGATAGAATAAAAAAAAATTGTATAAGAGACCTTAAGTTTTCGCCCTTGAGATGGCGGGTTTTATACCGGACAAGCATCAAAGTGCCTATTTCAATTCAAATGTACATCGGTGAAGGAAAACTTCGAAAGGAAACTTGGACTTATAATGAATATACGTCTACAATCGCCAAGCTGCCTTGAGCAAGCGTAGTGATCAATGCTTGTAACTTTTCTGTAAGAGAAGATTATTTTGCCCTACAGTACCATAATAATTGCCTGCAATAATGTATAATAATATTTATATATATATTGTAGTCCATTTATACAGCGTGTAACGGAAAGGGTATATACATATCAAAGGCACGGATTCTATAGATGTTAACAAACCACATAGTAACATATTTTAATATCTATACTCGTAAAATTAAGAAACACTTAAGTAAAAAATGATATGTTTCCAATCGATTTCTACACATCACTACACCAAGTCAGCTGATCGGTGTCAATAAACTACACACAAAAAAACCACTCCGTAAAAGATTGATTTCTTCTGACACGTCTGATATGATTTAAACTAAAATATGAAATAAAAAAAATATTATGCATTTTCAAAGTTATTGCTTTTAAGTTGTAATTTTGTATAGAGATTTAGTTCCAGATACACTCTTCACCCCGTTTGTATGGATATACCCTTTCTGTAACACGCTGTATATGTATTCATTTTTCAATCAGGATGGACTCCGAAGACGCATGGACAAGCTAAAGAACTCAATAGAAGAAGCAAGCAAAGCCGTTGATAAGGAAAGACAAAAGAACGTCAGTCTCCTACACTTAATATTTCCACCCCACATAGCCAAGCGACTGTGGTTAGGTAAGTTTGTAAGTCAATTATCTGTTCGTACACTTTGAAATTGATTTATGTATGGTTTAATTTAAGTACGCACTATGTTTGATTAAAGTTTCCTTCCTGGGAATTGAAGTGAGTTAGGCGTTAAAGGGAATTTAGCGAGTCAAACTTGTTTGGAAGTGGTGTCTTGTGGCACAGTTTCCTAGTTGCGTATAAGAGTTTTGATATCTTCTTAGGTAGCGTTGTCTTCGCTATTTATAGCCTCTTATCTTCTTCTATTACATGATATTATTCATCTCTTTTTGACGCCGTCCTTTTCTACTTTACTCGAACTAATTGTAATCAATTTCATTAAATATTTATAATCCGTACTAGCTTCTGACTGCGAATTTTTTTCACCCGCGTTAAGTTACGTTTTTGGTTACTTCGCTGCTCCCGTGGGTCTTAGTGTGATGCTGTATAGCCTATATTATCCCTCATGAATCTTGCTATGATATTGAAGAATATTTTTTGGAATCAAACTGATAATTCCAGAGATTAGGGCGTTTATAAATGCGTTTTTAGTTTTATTACACTTTAAAATTGGCTTTTAATTGTACAGTAATACTCGTGCTTCAATTAAAAGTTGACCTACATTATATTGTTCAAATACTTAAACACAGATCCCAATCTCGTACCACACGTAACCACTCAAGATTGGAGCCTTTATTTCCACGAACCCTTATTACAGTCATAAACCAAAACTGAGGCGTCCCATTCACTCAGCGACATTTGTTTTGACTCGACGAATTGCGTGACGTACCCAGTTATCACGCAATTCTGTCATGTAAACTGACTGATGTTAATGTCAAATGCTTACAAAACCTTATTTCGAGTAACATCGTCTTACGAAATTTATTTGGGATAATTTGTCTAGCGTGTTGGCGTGGGCTTGAGTTTAAGTGTCACGTTTAAAACAAATTATTATGATGCTGAATAAGTAAAAGAGTTGCTGGATTTACGACTGTTTTTGCGTAGTTAAAACTGGGTTTAATAAAACACTAAGGTGTTTAATTTTGATGCTGATTGTAACTTTACTATCTAAATTCTTATTTTGCAAAAAACTGAGCTGACGTGAGGTAGGTATAGTTAAATATAATAGCCAATGAATCAGCATTGCCATACAAAGTGGCAATACTGCCAGCCTTTTGTGCACTTGTCCCTTTGACAACGATGCGGATAAGATCCCCCTTTTCTTTTATTATTATATATACCTCATCCTTTTGTTATTATTACTCAGTTTTGTATAGACGGTTGCTAACCCTGTTCACTATTTTTAATAATTAAATTTCTAATATTGATAAGGAAAAATACTCTTAGAAAGATTTCTTAAAATCTATCGTCATTATTACCTACTTTAGTCGTATTGTCATACCAGCTTCTGCGAGCTGTACGGGCCTGTGGACGGTGAACAATGGGTAGCTCACCGTCCTTACGTTGCATAACGACAGGCCGTGTCGACGGCGCGTTCGTGTTCCACGCGCGCCTCAAAGAGATGTCAGCAAAAGGAAGGGGCCACAGAGGGCCGATGCCTGCCGGGGCTGCGGGTTGTTCGCAAGAGATACCGCGCCCCCGGAACGCAAAGGGCACAAGAAGGAACATGGGTGGGTTCTAGTCAGTAAAAGTCCGACACTCCCTCCCGCCCCGCCCAGGGCGGGAGAAATTATTTGATGATTTACCACCCATCAAAAAAAAAAAAAAAGCTTCTGCGAGCGACTTCGTCCGAGTGGTTTTTTTCACCAGCTTTAAGTTATGTCTATCCTATAGCCTTCCAATAAATGGACTATCCAACACAAAAAGAATTTTTCAATTCGAACCAGCAGTTCCTGAGATTAGCGCGTTCAACCAACCAACCAAACAAACAAACTCCCTTAAGCTTTATAATATTATTAGTATTAGTATAGATACTACGTCTACAAAAACTTCTTGTATATTCCCGGAACTGTGAATGATGACGTCACAACGACACAATAAAGTCAGTCATCACCATAACACTATTCTATGTACAGTCAGCAAAAGAGAAATGTAACCAGGGTCGGCCAATCAATTTAAATTTGTTTAAAAAACGAAAGACGTTTTTGAATTAAATTAAATCTATACTAATATTATAAAGCTGAAGAGTTTGTTTGTTTGTTTGGTAGAACGCGCTAATCTCAGGAACTCCTGGTTTGAATTCGAAGATTCTTTTTGTGTCAGATAATTCATTTATCGAGGAAGGCTATAGATCATCACTTGTGACCAACAGGTGCGGAGCAGTAACCAAAAACGTAACCAAACACGACTGAAAAAACTACGCGGACGAAATCGCGAGCAGAAGCTAGTTTCATATAAAAACGACCACCGATTTCAAAGAAAACTTCAACAATATTAGCCGATCTGGTTACTTATCTCTATTGTTGACCGTACTTCTATTATACCATCCTCCTGTATGTCATGTCATACGCCCTTCCCCACCACAACGGAGTTGTAATCCATTGTTAGTTGGCACACATTAATTACTAACTTTAATCGTGGGTTGAGTGTGCACTTTGAGACACAGGTTTTTTTTTTTTTTTGGTGGGTCGGAAATCATCAAATTACTTCTCCCGCCCTGGGTGGGGCGGGAGGGAGTGTCAGACTTTTACTGACTAAAACCCACCCATGTTCCTTCTTGTGCCCTTTGCGTTCCGGGGGCGCGGTATCTCTTGCAAACAACCCGCAGCCCCGGTTGAGACACAGGTGCGCTAAACTTTTATAATTCCATTATGTTTATAACACTTGGATTAATAATTAATTGGGATTTATTGTGATGGATCATTGTCTGTAGCAGTGTGTGTATGTAATGTTGTAGTCTCAGGTGTATCCTACTTAAATCTATCCTATAATCTATACTAATATTATGAAGCTGAAGAGTTTGTTTGATTGGTTGAACGCGCTAATCTCTGGAACTATTAGTTCGAATTGAAAAAATATTTTTGTGTTATTCAACCATCATGTGTATTTTGTATTTTTGACTATTCAGTCGATTGATCGAGGAAGGCTATAGGCTATATAATATCACGCTACGACCAACAGGTGCGGAGCAGCAACCAAAAATGTAACATAATGCGGGCGAAAACATCCGCGCGAACGAAGTCGCTGGCAGAAGCTAGTAATATTATAAATGCAAAAGTTTGTGAGGATAGATGGATGTTTGTTACTCTTCCACGCTTAAACAGCTGAACGGATCTAAATGTGATTTAGTACTGAGATAGATTGTAATGTAAAATACCACATAGCACACTTTTTATCCCGGAAAATTAAGGGTTCCCGTGAGATAATATAAATATGAACTTTTACGCCCACGAAGTCGCAGGCGGACGCTAGTATTATAAATGCGAAAATGTATGAGAATGGATGAATGGATGGTTGTTACTCCTCCGCGCTTAAAGGGTTTAACAGATCTGGATTAAATTTGGCACTGAGATAGATTGTAGTGTGGAATACCACCTAAAATACTTTTTACCCCAAAAAATGTACAGTTCCCGCGGGATAATATATCAAATTTGATGCGGACAAAAGCTAGTAATATCATGTTAGAAATACGTTGAATAATAATAAAATGCACTCTCACTATTTACACCAAAGCATAGATGAAGTTGTGATGATACCTACAGACGATCTTTCTAAACTAATATTATAAAGAGTAAAGATTTATATTTTTGTTTGTAATAGATAGACTACAATGACATAACTAATTTAAAAAATTCTTTCATTCATGGAAACATTATCAACGAGTAACATGGGTTACACTTTATTAAAAAAAAAATACGTAGGGTGAGCGGTGAATGCTTATGCGAATTTCGCACCTCCGGCCATAGGCAGAGGTGGAACACCACGATGGTTTTAGCCGGTAACAGTCCGGCATGCCCCTCCGTCACCCCCATGACAGAGGAAGTCAATTTCCAACGCACACCACAAAAAAAAAGGGATCCGTAAGAAAATTCACGCAGGCAAAATCGCGGGAATACGCCCTTTTCTTTTTCCCATATAAACGTTTTCTAAATAAAATGTATAGTCAATTTGAACTTTATTGCTATTCAATAAAGTTCATATTAAATTATTATTTCAGGAAAACTCTGTTTTGTAAGTAAGCAATATGATGTGTCGAAAATAATAATAAAACTTCATGCCTCATTCAAAAAATACTTTTTTATAAATACATATTCGTTTTGTTTGTTTTAAGATTATTTTATACAAAAGTTTAGGTGTTTTATTTATTGATTGAGGCAGTACGAAGTCTGCCAGGTCAGATAGTTCTTATTAAAAATGACTAATCAATAGATAACAGGATAAACTCCAAAAGAAGAATCTATTCTAATCAAAAACATTTATTTCAAAGGTGAGAAGATCGAAGCTAAAAGCCACGATGACGTCACAATGCTGTTCAGTGATATAGTGGGCTTCACATCAATATGTGCTACAGCCACACCAATGATGGTCATCGCTATGCTGGAAGACCTGTACAGCGTGTTTGATATCTTCTGCGAGGAACTTGATGTTTATAAGGTAAGTGATCTAAGTATGGACCATTCGTACGTTCAGGTCCCTGAATTGCCTGTCCCCTATTCCCCTCATCTTCTTTGTAAAACTGATCAGATAATGTAGGACACTACGCAATAAGTCGTGGAAACAAAATTGGAACCCAAAAAGCGTTGAAACCGAAGTCCAAAATGTAATGGATTTATCAAAGAACAACTTGTAAGTAGCGTGGGGTTTGAGCTGAATGTAAAATAAATTAACCAAAATGAATGGCTCGACATTTTGTCGGTATTTGTGTTTGGAATTCTTAAAAAGAACAAATTATAGATATTTTGAGGACTACTGTATTCCCCAAAGGGTTAGGCAGAGGTGTTAGAGGTCTTAGGTTCGATTCCCTGGTCGGGCAAAAAGCGTTATAGGGTTTTTCCATTAGGAAGTTCTTAGTAACAGCCCGGAGTTTGTTAGTTGGTGGTGTGACACTCCGCGTCTCGGAAAGCACTTAAAACCGTTGCTCCTACGCCTGATCTCTCCTCGATTACGTCGGATTGCCGTCCCATCCGAATATGAGAGTTAGGGATAAGGGAGTGGACCTGTGTTTGCGCACACACTGGTGCACTATAACATCTCCTGCGTACTTGGCTAGTCTGCATTAAAATTAGCAGCCGCGACCGGAAGCGGTCTGAAGAATACATACATACACCAAGAACAACTTATAGAAGTACCTCTATTAGTACAAGTGTACTAATTCACCTCACAGATGTTAGAAGCCTTACATATTCACTTTACATACTTAAAGACTGTTGGAAAATTGCTCTCTTTTGACGTTCAAATTAACCTAAACAGCTCCGTAATTTGAAACGAGGATCATACAATTACCGTTAGTAATTAGAATGAAATTCTGCCTTCTGGAAACAAAATACTTCAATGGTCGGTTCAGTCCGCTCATTTTGAAGGAATTTCGTGAAGGACGTGGCGTCGAATTGTAGCGTTGATTTTGAATGGTACCGTGATAGTAAAAGTGGCTTTGAGGAATATAACTAATATTTTAAAATTAAAGTTTTGTCTCATTATACATACTAGGCAGCTAGATTCAATATTTTTTTCTTTTTTGTAAATTACGTTCAAAAGTGGTCTGCCATTAAAAGGCATTTTTGATTGAAATAATAGTAAATTAACAATTTGACTTTGACATACCAAGATTATTGAAAAAAAAAAGACCAAAATTAATTATCAATACACACTGAATTCAGGTTGGATTTCTGATATTTAATAATCTACAGTTTAGAGTAAATTGAGTTTATAATGATTATGTGTAAACGCACCTACGACTCAGTAGAAATTCCTAGTAATAGGTTGTCTGTACAAGATCAGTTTTAGCAATAAGATCATGCCCAATCTGATATCTTGTGTAACTCTCTAAAGCTCGCGAGACGACTCCCGTCCACCGTAGATACGGGCCTGTGGACGGTAAGCAATGGGTAGCTCACCGTCCTTACGTTGCATAACGACAGGCCGTGTCGACGGCGCGTTCGTGTTCCACGCGCGCCTCAAAGAGATGTCAGCATATGGAAGGGGCCACTGAGGGCCGATGCCTGCCGGGGCTGCGGGTTGCTCGCAAGAGATACCGCGCCCCCGGAACGCAAAGGGCACAAGAAGGAACATGGGTGGGTTTTAGTCAGTAAAAGTCTGACACTCCGTCCCGCCCCGCCCAGGGCGGGAGAAGTTTTTTGATGATTTCCTACCCAACAAAAAAAAAAACTCTAAAGCTCAATTGTAATTAATGTAGCTGGTAAAGAGAATTCTGTTCACACTGATAGGTGAACATTAAAATCAAAATATCAGAAGGTCAATATTCTGCAAACTTTTATGAACTATTGCTATCTATTCTCAGTCTTTTTGGCATTGATTCTGGCTGAAGTGAGATTGCGACTGGATTTTGAATGTTTTTAATTAATAGAATTAGCTTTCAGGTTTTCTTGAAAGTCTAGTTATGTTCCTTTTTCAATAAATGTTTGTTTGAAAGTAGAACACGATCTCATTCTAAAAAAAAATAAACTTGAAGCTTCAAGTACATATTCATCGGTTGATTAATTTTTTAAAAGGAAACATCAAAGGGCCCCAACGAAGTGATACTAGAGACCAGCTTTGTAGATCAAATAATACAAACAAAATTGTAACCAGTGATCCAAGCTCCAATATAATCATAATTAAAACATAATTATAATTACTGTTCTGTGTAATTAATAGCCGTTTACTGGGGATAATTTTCTCTTGTTATTAGTCTATTTGAAGGATGGCGGATAATATAGAAGCTCCATATTAATGATGAATAATAATTATATATTAATCTTCGAGGATTTTAACTAAAACAAGCAGGATTGTGATGACAAAGTACGAGTTTTTTTTTTTTCTATTTTTGGGGGTGGCAAATCATCAAGTAACTTCTCCCGCCCTGGGCGGGGCGGGAGGGAGTGTCAGACTTTTCCTGACTAAAACCCGCCCATGTTCCTTCTTGTGCCCTTTGCGTTTCGGGGGCGCGGTATCTCTTACGAACAACCCACAGCCAAAGTACGAGTTAAGATTGATTTTTGCTACACTTTTTTTTGGACTTTTTTCTGGAGTGCAATTTAATTATGTCACTAAAATCTACTCTATTTTTTTTCTGTCTGTTTATTTAAGATTCCAAATATGTTAAGACCAATTCTAATAGTTAAAAATGTTTAACCTCTGGTCGCAATTTTATCTCAGCTACAAAAAAAATAGGTAAATTCGGCAGAGGCATTTTCTGTAGACTACTCGTAAAACTGAAATTGCCTCGTTGGCCTAGTAGTCCTAAGCGCGACTGCTATGCTAAAGGTATTGGGTTCGATTTCCAGGTCGAGCAAAAAATGGTGTTGGGATTTTCTATGAAATTCTCAGTAGCAGCTCGGAGTTACGATTTGTGCCCGGTTAACCCTTCGGAGAATACTCGTTGAACTAAGATTAGATTGCAATCGATCCTAAAAGTAGGTATGTCCAATTTTCTCTCTAACTTTTTTTTTTAATTTAACATCTCAATTGTCTTACCTAGGTGGAAACAATCGGTGATGCATACTGCGTGGCGAGCGGGCTACATCGTAAGATCGACACTCACGCCCCGCAGATAGCGTGGATGGCACTGCGCATGGTTGAGACGTGTGCGCAGCATTTGACGCATGAAGGGAACCCGATAAAGGTATGTATTCTCATTTTGATAACACTTTTTAACCCCCGACTCATAAACGACGGGGTGTTATAAGTTTGACATGTCTGTTTCATCGTAACTCCCGAACGCATGAACCGAGTTTGATTTTGTTTGTTTTTGGTAAAAAGTCAACATTTTGTTTTAATACTAATAAAAGCACGGTAATGTATAACTAGGTGTAAAGATATCAGTTGCGTGTCCACGCAAGCTATTTCCTTCAAAGAATCAACAGCATGCCACCCTAAGTAAACATCAACGTTTGCCCTCACACGTTAAGGTTGACGTAAAGCTTAATCAAAGTTTTATACACTTTTCAAGAAATAAATTAATTATGTGTGTTTTAAAATTCGAAATAATTTTTTTGAATTTCGTTTGTATGGTTCTAATTTCAAACGGTTAATAGATATTTTTTAGTTTAAATTTTAGACAAAGGAGGCTTTATTTGAAAATTATTTTTACACATTTATCAATAACTAGCTGTTGCCCGCAACTTCGTCCGCGTTTCCGTCGTTTCTTGTAAAAAAAAGTAGCCTATGTCCTTCCTCACGGTTCAGTGGTTTTGATGTAACAGACAGATTAACTTTCATATTTTAGTAGGGAAATATAATATGTCAATCTACAATACTGTTGAAAAATATCCCATTACGGAACCGCACAATATTATTGTTAATAGCTATGCCCGCGACTCCGTCAGCGTGTAGTAAGAGTAGACAAATATAATCAGAAAGCTTCGAACTGCTAAGCTATCAGGAGTTACACGTGATATTGTGAGTCAACCATAAAAGATAGACATATGCTGTCTTGGGATATTTTTTATATAATTTTAAGGAGAACATTTCCGTCATACATGATTTCTGTGTAGCTTTAACCATTAAGGTTGCCCACGCGACGGAAGCTTAAAAAATGGAGTAACTTCTCCCGTTTTCCCAACATTTCCCTTTACTGCTCTGCTCCTATTGATTGTAGCGTGATGAAAAGTATACTATAACCACCTCAGGAGTATGAAAAATAATTGTACCAAGTTTCGTTAACATCCGTCGAGTAGTTTTTGTTTCTATAGCGGTTATACAGACAGACAGACAGACAAAAATGTTACTGATTGCATTTTTGGCATCAGTATCGATCCCTAATCACCCCCTGATAGTTATTTTGGAAATATATTTAATGTACAGAATTGACCTCTCTACAGATTTATTATAAGTATAGATAATAAAAAATATGAGTCAAATATGTCACTTTTAAAATAATATCTTATAGCAAAGTCATAAAGTTTGTATCTCGATACTTGAAAATAATATTAAAATGGTTTAACGGTAGTTTTATATTTAGAGATGGCTTAGTTCGTAGTTTATAGTTGCCATAAAATATTATATTATTTTTATTTTATTCGTACCTTATGTTATGCTCAGAAATTTTATATGCTTCTGATAGTGTGTGGATTTCTACTGTAACGACTAATATTTTTATAGAATTAAGAACAAACCTTCCAAGGAAATGTTTACGACTTCTGCTTGTCTTCTTCAAATTCTTAAACGTAATTCCTCTCATATAACAGGGCGTGAGGGGACACATTACATGACCGTTTACCAGATATACTACCTATTAAACTGAGTAACATTGCGCAACCAATGATGGTTAAAGTCCTTCTCCAGCAATGATGCTGGAGAAGGACTTTTATTTTTGGTGGGAAAAATTACTGAAACTGCCTCGTTAGCCTAGTGGTCCTAAGCGCGACTGCTATGCTAAAGGTCTTGGGTTCGATTCCCAGGTCGAGCAAAAAGTGTTATTGGGTTTTTCTATGAAATTCTCAGTAGTAGCTCGGAGTTAGGATTTGTGCCCGGTTAATGACAATAGGCTCGCCCCCTATTACGTGAGACCTAAACATACCGGCGAACTGTAGGTGTACATTGGTACACCTCTGCCTAACCTTTAGGGGAATACAGGCGTGATGGTATGTAAAAAAATTACTATAGCGCACAATATTACGCAATATTGTGTAACAGTACAAAGGCATTTAAAGTTTAAAACTTGTTTTAGTAAAATACTCTAAAAACATTTAGAACTTGGACTCAACATCACCGTAACTAGATGTTTCCAGAAAAAACAAATGATGGAAAGCACATGATTGTATTGTTATCTTTTGGGTTCATTACATGCCATTTTAAACCCATTATACATGCTTTTTGGACCGATATGTGACACTCTGAATACCTCAGAAACTGTTTCAGAAAAACCTATGGTATAGTACGCTGTAGGCTATTGGTCGGACTGACGGATAGTCGAAATGCAGCGACGGCGCCCCCTGCCTCCTTCATTCCGCCAAAGAGACCCAAAAATTAACTTGAAGTTATATGCTCACGACTCATGCCTGTTACTGTACAAAAATATAAAACAATATTTTGCAGCCTTTTTCAACTTCTGTACACGATCTAAGGAAAGTCAGGGCCGTACTTAAAAACTCGGAATACCTAATTATCCAAAACTCATGTATTTTTTTTCTCTTCCTAGATGCGCATAGGCCTGCACACCGGTACAGTTCTAGCTGGAGTGGTCGGCAAGACGATGTTGAAGTACTGTCTGTTTGGACACAACGTTACCCTTGCTAACAAGTTTGAGTCCGGCTCTGAACCTTTGAAGATCAACGTCAGTCCCACTACTTATGAGTAAGTTATAAATTACATCTTTTTTTTTATTTTTACTATCTTTTGTTCACGACTTTGTCCGTGTCTATGTAACTGTAGGTTTATGAACGCAGACGAAGTCGCGGAATAAGAAGAAATAACTAATTTATTTATTAACCTTTATGCATATCATGTAAAAAATACACTGTACAAAGGCGGACTTAATGCCTTAGGCATTTTCTACCAGTCTACCTTAGGGTGATGCAGAGACAAAATGTAGTAGGTGCAAAGAACAGAAAATATTCAGGAATAGAATATATTTTAATACTAAATACATATATACAAACAAAGCATACAAAGTAATTAATTAATAAAAAAAAATGAATTAGTAAATTAATTGTGAGACGAATCTGCCAACCTCATAAGCAAGTGTTCACGAAGTTTTACTTTGAATGTGAACCGACTGGTGACCATTCTGATATCATTCATTCATTCTGATGTAATAAATCAATTTTTATTTTTCCTAATTTTTGAATTTTTTAAATTAATTTTGGACATTAATCGAATAAGCATATTTTAAGTATAAGTTTATGGTGACAGATGACAGTTATGTAACACATTTGGCATATTGAATTAGTTCCACGTGAATAATTTAATTATTGAGAGATGGGTCGTTTGGGAGAACTGAACCCAAATTCAGTTAAATATCTGAGCATGTACAAGCAAAATATTCTAGACATTAACACGATTTGAATTGTTAATCTGTAATGAACGTGAATTACGTGTGAACATTCTGTTTAACATTCAACCTTTGAATAGTTCGATAATTTACGTTGACGCCAAATACTCGTAGTAGCACGATCATTCAATGTGAAATTAAATCTCATCGAGAGCCACATTCATACCGTTTGCCATATTTAATTAACTTTAACCTTTTATTCGATCAAATTCACAAACATTCTTTTTAATCTGTATAATTTTAATTAAATAAAATCCTGTTCAGTGGGTTGCAAATTATGAACGAACTTTATGCATTTAATTTTAAGTTTGCAGAATTTAATGAAATAAACGAGCTAAATTTAATTAAATAAAATCATGTTATGATTTATTATATTAAAAGCTGGTTTACTTTACAAACAAACAGTGGTGCCGGGTCGTAAACGTGACTATTCAAGCTTTTAAAAGAGACTGTAAGCCACTTTAAGTGATAGGGACAGCGGATTATGAAGCTAATTTTATTTTAAGTCTGAATGTGTTTATTTTAAGTGTGAATTTCCTCCAAACACTGAACCAAGAGGGTGCGAGCGGTCGCCATGCGACGTATTATACCCTAAACCTCTTTCGAATGAATACATTATAAACTGCCGCAATGCCTTATGTAGCCCAGTAGTTCTAAGCGCGACTGCTACACTAGAGGTCTTGGGTTCGATTCCCAGGTCAAGCAAAAAGTGTTATTGGGTTTTTCTATGAAATTCTCAGTAGCAGCTCGGAGTTCGGATTTATGCCCGGTTATTGGCAATAGGCTCGCCCCCTATTATATGGGACCTAAGCATACCGGCGAACTGTGAGTGTACATTGTTACACCTCTGCCTAACCCTTCGGGAAATACAGGCGTGATGGTATGTTACATTATAAAGTTATTCTAAGTTTAAACCTAGGGTTTAAAACGTATGGTTGTTCCTTTTGTAATTTCTGGTACAACATTATCCGTGTTTATTAGTAAGAGAGTTAGAATGGTTATTGATCACGTGTCACAATTTTATTAGATTATTTATGTTGATTTTAACCCCCGACGTAAAAACGACGGGGTGTTATAAGTTGGACGTCTCTGTGTGTGTGTCTGTCTGTCGCATCGTAGCTCCCGAACGCATGAACCGATTTTGATTTTGTTTCTTTCTGTTTGAAAGGTGAATTAGTCAGAAGTGTTCTTAGCTATGTTTGATGGAAATCGGTTCAGCGGTTTCAAAGTTATCAGCTCTTTTGTTAGCTGCGGTAGGAATTTTTATTTTTCTGTCTCTTCTACTTAAAATTTTTAATTTTGTATTTTTGAAAAACTGCACATTGTATGAAAAAAAATATTTACAACTTGTAGCAGCTGCTAGTGGCTCAATATGCAGCAGTACAGCCAGTTACTACTTTATACAATCGGATACACAATATCGATTGGCCAATTTGTTGAAATCCGGCTTGAATTCGACAGAATTCAGGATTTCAACATGCTTGCATGCTACCCAAATCAGGTGGAATTCTATTCACGCCTCCGCTCACTGCATGGATGTTAGGAGAGTGATTGGCATCTTAATGTGGTGCAATATTCCTTGTATGCCGTGATACAAATTGGTCCAGTACTACCTAAAGCTGCGGTTACACGAGTAGTGGAGCATTACATTTTTGTTTTTGATTTAATTTTTTTTTAATTATTTTTTTGTTCTTGTTATTAATGTTTTGTCTAGAAAATGAAGTTCCATGTCACACAATATAAATACTGAATTTTAATTAAGGGTTTAAAATAGGTTTGTTTTATAATGGGACCAATTGTGAAATATTTGAAAAATTAGCATATGTATGAAACCGATTTTTTATACACTTCACAATAATATTTATTCCAATTATAAACGTGGTTCATATTTGTGAGTACTTGCGTAGGTAAAGATACACAGCGTTTTTTTTTTTTTTTTTGTGGGTGGGAAATCATCAAATAACTTCTCCCGCCCTGTGTCAGACTTTTACTGACTAAAACCCACCCATGTTCCTTCTTGTGCCCTTTGCGTTCCGGGGGAGCGGTATCTCTTGCGAACAACCCGCAGCCCCTGTCCAAGATACACAGCGTAGTGTGGCAATATCCTCAACAAAAAATATTTTTTATATCACTTTAGACTAATATTGCGCAGAATTCTGCAGAATATATTAAGGACATTTTTATATTTTTCCTGCTCCGTTGGTCTCGTGGTCGCAAGCGTGACTGATGAGGTCCTGGGTTCGATTCCTAGGTCGAGCAAACTGTTATTGGATTTCTCCATTAGGAATTTCTCAGTAGCAGCTCGTTAAGATTTGTGCCTGGATAATAGCAATAGGCTCGCCCCCTATTACATGGGCCCTAAAACATACCAGCGAACTGTGGGTGTACATTGGTGCCCTTCTGCCTATCCCTTCGGGGAATACAGGCGTGATGGCATGCTTCTATATTTGTAAATGTTTTTATTTTTACATCAATATTTAAAAATGTATTTAATGTGTGTTACAAATAAATGAATGTGAATAAAAATAGGCATATAATTAGTAGGCAACTTAAGCATCTAATGGTTCTCACATGCCATCACGCCTATATTCCCCGAAGGGTTAGGCAGAGGTGTAGCAATGTACACCCACAGTTCGCCGGTATGTTTAGGTCCCATGTAATAAGGGGCGAGCCTATTGCCATTAACCGGGCACAAATCCACACTCCAAGCTGCTACTGAGAATTTCATATACATACATAAACTCACGCCTTTTTCCCATGGGGGTAGGCAGAAACCACAGCACGCCACCTGCTACGATCCTTACATACTTCCTTCGCCTCATCCACGTTCATGCATCTGTTCATACAAGCACGCCGGTTACGAGTACTGCGCACCCGACCTTTCTGAAGGACCTCACCAATTAGGTCATGGTAGGTCTTTCTATGGCGTCCTCTCCCGGCGTTGCCACTCATATCTGCCGTATAAATCCCTTTTGTTAGTCGCCTTTCACTCATCCTCTCAACATGACCGGACCACCAATTCAACCAATTCCATACCACCAATTTCATATATAAACCCAATAACACTTTTTGCTCGACCTGGTAATCGACCCCAAGACCTCTAGCATAGCAGTCGCGCTTAGGACCACTAAGCCAACGAGGCAGTTCGAGGTAGATCTAATGGTTCTATGTATATATGTACATGCACATACAGTAGAGTGCTTGGTAGATCCTTTGATACGCTGAAACAATTCTCTTTATCTGTTATTGAGCTGTACTGATTGCTACGCCTTTGATTGGTGACTATGTATAATGTGCTTAAATGCAATACATATGACGTCAATATTAGGTATTCAGTATATAGTAACAGGGTGTGACAGAGATACTGGGTTATACTTCGGTTAGGACTAGAATTACATTAATTGAAAACAGACGTACTTTTATAGAAGTTACCACCAGCCATATAATAGGGGTTATTAAAACACGCGTGTGGGTTTATCACACGATGCTATTTTATCTTCACTCATGCAGTTGAAATAAAACAAAAGTTGGAAAATAATTGTCATACGGCGGGAAATTTAGATTGTCATTGTGCATGATTGCGCAGCTCGCGCATCCATAGACAGTGACACATTTTTTCAATGAGCCCATCATACGCGCTATTGATTCAAAAAATACAAGTGTGCTATAAAAAATTACAAAGTTATTATGTGATGCAGTTGTTTGAAAATTGAAGGAGAATGCTGAACTGTAATGGTTATTTTGTTTTAATTTTACCTTTCCAAGAACAAACAGTACTTGTTTATAGACTCTGTTTTGAATTCATAATTGGAACATTACGTTGTGAGTGTTGATAAAATAATTTATTGCAACTAGAAGTACCATAATAATAATAATAAATCATGCAATTCAGGTAACAAAGACCCATAAAATGTTAAAAAAATATATTTAAAATTTAAAACACTATGTGCATGACTTGAGGGTGGCCAAAGAAGTGCCCATAAATAAAAAAATCGAATTGTTTTATTTTCTACATTCGAATGCAAAAAAGGAATTCGACTAAGTGTTTTGAATAAAACTATTTCAGCCAAGTTGTCGCGGTGTACAACCTTCATAGTACCTACTTATACTTAGTACTATATATTTCGTCGACAGTTTCCCAAAATAAAATGGTTAAGCCCAATTATTGTTTAATTTGAACTCTATTTTTTTTTTACTTTTCCTTAATTAACTTCACGAATTCAATTTCAATGTAATAAAGAAACCATTTCCTTTTAATTATTTACGTTAGAAAAATAATTCCCTTGAATTAAAACGGGCAAAAGTTAGGTACCTACTGTCAAAAAAGGTTCTTTATTCATGAAAATTCATCGCGCCATTTCTGTTATGATCCATTAGTTTTTGGCGTGAAAGGGGTGTGTACTTTATGACCTTACTGGCATACATTTTTTAGGGGTTTTATATGGGCGCACGAGAAATTTATGATATGACATGTATGTATAGGCTCCTAGGGTTTATTTTAAATTTTCTTTTCTGTTAGATCGTGACTTGAGTCCTGTTAGAGCACGTCTTTTCTGAAACTTTGCTTCATACGCAGTACCTAGTTCCTCGTCTAGTCATATTTTGGTCAGTAAGTTATGATGCTTGATTTTTTGTAAATAGGGTTGTGGTTTTTTGTTTATTTAAGTTTACCAACAATTCTTTACACATACATTTCTAACTTAATTACTAGGGTAACATTTACAAGTGTAACAATTGATTTAAGGTTAACACCACATGCACAGAGAATAATAACAGCTTTAAATAAGCTACATAAAAAGTTTATATACATACAATAAACCAAATTAAAATAATGTAAAAAAAATTAACAGTGAATTCAATAAACATAAAAAAAAAACATTGGCATCAAAATGTCTCATGAAATTATAATTAGTTTTTAAAATTATGTTTGATTAATTAATTAATGAATACAATTAAAATGATTATGAATAAATAATAAATTAAAATTAAAAGAATAAACAGATTACAATTGAAAATAATTGAAAACACGTATAAAATTGAATTAAATCTACATTGGATTATAAATTACAAAAGCTCGTATAAATTTATTAATATTGTCGTGGTGTACATCCACTATGTCACTGCCGCCATTAATGATTTTGCACATTAATGGTTGAACGATAATGATTTTTAAATCTCATGAGTTAAGAATATTTTTGAAATAATGTTTTTTGACAGTAAATTGAGTAACTAGAAATCTTGATAGCCTTTATTCTGTCTATTGAAAAATATTCTTTTAGATTACACATACCATCACGCCTACATTCCCCGAAGGGTTAGGCAGAGGTGTAACAATGTATAACCACAGTTCGACGGTATGTTTAGGTCCTATGTAATAGGGTGCGAGCCTATTGCCATTAACCGGACACAAATCCTAACTCCGAGCTGCTACTGAGAAATTCACAGAAAACCCCAATAACACTTTTTGCTCGACCTAGGTATAAATAGCGTAGCAGTCGTGCTTAGGACCACTAGGCCAACGAGGCAGTTGAAAAATATTATTTTAGATTATATATTATTATTCAATTTGATCATGGTTTAAGGTACAAAAACGTAACATATTGTGTTACATTACTGTTAGCTAAGCTTCACAATACGATACTAATAAATTAATAATTCATTATCATCATATACGCATCATAGGACCACCAATGCTGGACATAGGCCTCCGCCATAAATTTCCAAAAAGACCAGCTCGAAGCGGCCTGCTTCTAGCGTTTTCCTACGATCTTAATCAGGTCGTCTGTCCACCTTGTGGATGGACGTCCTACTATTACTAACTGAATTGATTTAAAATCAATTTTAATTTTAACTCGAAGACATTAGAAGTTAAATCCTCGTAACTAGACATGTTCGAAATCTAGTCACAAGCTCATCTCAGCGACAATAAATGTCAAAAGGCTTGTCAAAAATCTAGGCAAATTTGTTATTTTTTTTGACAACTTGGGACTGAGATTAGAAATGCGATCGATGTTACTTATATTTACAGCATTTGCCTCATTGAAGTGAGTTCGTTTTGTTGTCGAGTCAAATACGACTGACTTTGACGGCACGGTTGGCGTAGTGGCTGAGCGATTGGCTGCTGCGCTGCGTGTCGCGGGTTCGATTCCCGCACGGAACAAATATTTGTACGGCCTACAGATAGTTGTTCCGGGCCTGGCTGTTTGTGTATGTGAGTTTATGTGTTTGTAAACGCACCCACGACACAGGAGAAATTCCTAGTGTGGGGCAACGTCTTTTAAAAAAATAAAAACAAACAAACAAAAAAACTAGCCATAGGAAAGTTTTTCATCCATCAAATTGTATTAATGGACGGCTGAAATTAGTTTCGAAACTTAATTTTATACAAATTTTTCTTGGTGATACATAAAAAAAAACATTCTTGTCATCCTATGCATTTACTTTCACTATAAAAACAAAACTCTGAAATACCACAATATTATTACGTAAAGTAGGTCCTAAGTAGTCAATAAACTAGATTAGTATGATTGACTACCAATTTTTTTTCATATAAGGTACAGTCGAACAAGCAATTTGATTTGCACAGGCAGCCATCTTGCAGCTTTTTTTAAAACATTGTTGTTAAAATGCTGAGTTATCAATTCTTTTACATTACGTTCTTGATTATGGCATAAGCTTACAAGATACAAAAAAAATTGCGTATTGGTAAAGATGAATATGATGATAGGTATTTTTGCCTGTATTCCAAAAAGTTTGTTTGGTTGTACACATTGTCGATTCGTACTAAGGTCTTCTATCTCTCTCGGAGGGCTGTAGGCCTAGTAGAATGAAATAGAAACAATTGTTTTTTTTCAGTTCAATGTATTTTTAACTTTATAATTACCTGTATAGTTTTTTTATGAGTTTTATTAATTAACATTTAGATAAAATATTTACAACCTTAAAAATAACAAAATAGGAACTAAAACTAAATGGTATCAAAAAATATAGGTAGGTTTAGAATAGCTAAGTATGAAAAAAATGTGGCCATATTATTGTCACCATTATGATCCGAGCTCTTGCCCCGTTGGTCTCGTGGTTGTAAGCGCAACTGATGAGCGTGGGGTCCCGGGTTCGATTCCCAGGTCGGGCAAAAAGTGTTATTGGGTTTTTCCATTAGGATTTGCTCAGTAGCAGCCCGGAGTTTGGAAGTTGGTGGTATGAAACCCCCGTGCCTCGGAAAGCACGTAAAGCCGTTGGTCCCGGCTGTCATCCTTTGATACTCGTTACGGATAGTCAGAAGCCAGGAAGTCTGACAACCAGTCTAACCAAGAGGTATCGTGTTGCCTAGTAACTGGGTTGTGGAGGTCAGATAGGCAGTCGCTCCATGTAAAACATTGGTACTCAGCTGCATCCCGTTAGACTGGAAGCCGACCCTAACATAGTTGGGAATAGGCTAAGTAGATGATGATATGATCCGAGCTCTTGTATACAAATACCCTATCCGCTAAATGCTACCTATACTAAAAAGTGATACGTAAAATTGTTATTTATTACCTATTAAAAAAAGAAAAAAAACACATTATGTTACTCTTTTGTTGACTGTACAAGAACACTAAAGAATTTTGGACCGTCAGTTTCTTAACACAACTTTTTCGACAGGTGGTTAATAAAATTCCCGGGCTTCGAGATGGAGGCCCGAGACCGTTCCTGTCTCCCAAATTCGTTCCCCAAGGACATTCCGGGGACGTGTTATTTCCTTCACAAGTACATCCACCCTGGAACCGACCCTACCGCCTCACAGGTGATAATTTTTTTTTAAGTGGACAGCTTTATTTTTTATGATTGATTTATATTTTCGTGACAGCCTAAGGGGTCTTTCAATTTTAGCGTTTGGACTGCTGTGTCACCGGAGGATGGTTGTTTTTTTTTCATTCAGTTGAAGCGTCGAGAGCGCTGTGCGATACGCACGACAGTAGGACGACAAACGTTACAGGTGAACTTTATGGGAACAAACTCTTTAATAGAAAGACCCCTATTACAGCTAATTCTGTAAAAAATATTCTTTACATGTGTCTTTTCAGCTTATTTTCTTTATATTTTCTAAAAACAACTATACTTTATTTTAGGAAATCAAAGAGAACCTGATTACTAACACTTGGATTCAAATTGAAAAACATTTGACCAAAAAAAATATGAAGTAAAAGGGACTTCGCAACGAAAACTTTTCAGGGTTCAGTTCATGCTTGTAGCTCCCCCAGAGATCATATAAGTTGGTGTTACCATGTCCCTTCCACTTGTTAGAACCGTCGCACGACAACACGGTGACGATACGGTTGCCGGAACAGCTGGACGATTATCTGCTGTAGCTGCGTGTCGCGGGTTCGATTCCCGTACGGAACAATTGCATGACCAACAGACAGTTGTTCCGGGTCTGTATGTGAGTTCATAATTTTGTAAACGCACCCACCGTCCAGGACAAATATATAATACTAGTGTGGGGCAACGTTTCTTAACTTTAAAGATAAGGTCGTATCTTTTCACACATATATCATCACGTCTGTATTCTCTGAAGGGTTACGCAGAGGTGTACCAATGTACATCCACAGTTCGCCGGTATGTTTAGGCCCCTTGTAAAAGGGGGCGAGTCTATTGCCATTAACCGAACACAAATCCTAACTCCGAGCTGCTACTGAGAATTTCATAGAAAAATACTTTGCTCGACCTGGGAATCGAACCCAAGGCCTCTAGGGTATCGATCACACTTAGGACCAGCAAGCTACCGAGGCAGTTACCGAGGCTTTTTAAAATATAAATAAAATGTTACAAAAAAAAAAAAAAGGTTTGCCTTAATCTTGGCAACATAATTACCTTGATACAGTTCTCCCGTTGCATAGCAAACGAGGTTGAATATAATTTCATAGGCCTACGCTCATTTTCACGAGGTCCTGAATATTTATAAAGTACTTAAAACTAATTACTGTTCTAGCCTTAGTTCATGTTTTTGTGGATGTTTCTAAACTCATAAAGACCTGGGCGTAAAGAGAGGTCAGAGGACAAAGGATTTTGAATCTTAAAGTAAAGAGAAATAAAGTAAAAGTTGCAATTGAATTCATAATTATCAGGTTTTATAATTACAAGCTATGCGGTCGCTGGTTGTGTCATTATATGTCACGTCATTAGTTCACACGCCGTTTACAAAGTGTATACAGGGTGGATAGTGGTAGTACATCGTTACAGTTATTTTACCATAGTAGTTTTTGATTCGATTCCCAGGTCGAGCAAAGTGTTATTGGGTTTTTCTACGAAATTCTCAGTTGCAGCTTGGAGTTAGGATTTATGTCCAGTTAATGGTAATAGGGTCGTCCCCTATTACATGGGACCTAAAACATACCGGCGAACTTAGGGTGTGCATTGGTACATCTCTGCCTAACCCTACGGGGAATACAGGCGTGATGGCATGTTATGTGGTTAAAGTTTGGGTTACAATGTCCCTTTTCTTGAAGAGAGAGCAAAACTGTGAGGAAAATACTACGCCATTTGTAATCGCATTCAACTTTGTTTCGCTTCGAAAAATAAGTTAAATAAATCCGATGGCTTTATTACTTTTGATATTCAACAAATACAACTTTTCAATTCCATCAAAGTCAGATACGACCATTTCTGTTTCGGCAACTTTCTTCCTACATATATTGGATAAACTTTATGACATCCTATGAATGTTTGATAGTGTAGGAATCTTCATGGATTTTTTTCTTTACCAATTTCAAGTTAGTTACAACGTATATTTCAGTTCCAACGCGTTGCTTTGAGTTACGACTCAAAGAAGAAAAGTTTTTGTAATACATTTTTCCTCGACAGGTCAAACACATACAGGATGCGTTGAAAGATTTCAACATTGGACAAACAAAACCAGATGACATTGATAACGACGAATCGAGTGGAGCAACCGAATCTCAGAATTAAAACTAGACCAAAATCGTTTCAAGTTTCTAATTGGAGGAAACTGTCGGCATTGTAAATACTTATCTTGTAATGGCTTTGTAAAACGTTGATTGAAATCTTTGTTCATCAACTGTTTTTGTGTAAAAATGTCACTAAACTTGAAAATTTGAATACTCTTTGTATTTGTGCTGATTTTTGTCGTTTTTAGTGCTAAGGGTTTTATGGCTGTTGTGGTGGATATTGAATGCTTTTTCATAGATGTAATTATAGTGTAAACGGTGACGCTGAATTTTCGCGTGTTTATACACAACTGTATTGTACTGTATTCTCACTGTTGATAACAACAAAATCATCGATCGTTTTCAGATAATATTGATGCTGTATTTTGTCATCAGCTTAGTTCTTTTACGTAGGAAGTATCTCTAAATTAGTGTCACTCTAAGTTGTCGATTGAAGTGAGGATTTCGAAAAAAAAAAAATACAAAAATAACTTTAAGCTGAAGATGGACACATGTTTTGTCTCAATGTCAAGTGTATTCTCATATAAAACGTAGTTCATATTATCTTCTATCGTGTTTGTAACAACACATTTTCATATAGGTGTAACTACTAGTGATCTATGTGAAGCTTTACTATATAAACGTAAGGAATATGTATATAAAGTTGAACCTGGGATAATTACGACTTACATAGATTTAATGCGACGCTGTAGATAAAGTAATTAAGGCAAAATGTGGTTTGCTTCTAGAGGTAATTGATTCAAATTTAAATTAGGATATTAATAGTTAAGTAACGTAATTGACGTCATGACATTACGAGTGAAAAAAGACTCTTAATACAGCCGTACTTTATATTTATATTTCTTTATTATAATTTTTTTCGTATATTTTTTTTTCTAGGCTATAAATATTATTATCAGAAGACATTCTGGTTACAGAGATATTAAAGTTCATAATTCCATTTTTTTTTTACGAAAATAAACTAAAGGTTTTAATTAAATATTCAAAACCCCCGCCACCCTTGTACCTATTGTTGCATGCACCTGTACACACATTTTATTGTGTGAATTACATTGCTCGCTAAAATAAATAGCAAAAAAAAAAACATATTTTAATAATTTATTTATATTCCCCCACTGCCTCGGTAGCCTGGTGGTCCTAAGCGCGACTGCTACGCTAGAGGTCTTGGGTTCGATTCCCAGGTCGAGCAAAAAGTGTTATTGGGTTTTTCTATGAAATTCTCAGTGGCAGCTCGGAGTTAGGATTTGTGCCCGGTTAATGGCAATAGGCTCGCCCCCTATTACATGGGACCTAAGCATACCGGCGAACTGTGGGTGTATATTGTTACACTTCTGCCTAACCCTTCGGGGAATACAGGCGTGATGGTATGTGTGTCTTTTATTTTCCATCGATACGCTAACAAGAAGAACAGTGATTTGTCACCTTAAAAATAAGTTGTCTTGACCCGGCAATGTTTTGTTCTCGGCTATATGACGTGTCTTTTTACTCAATGTGTAGCATAATAGTTGGAACGAATATAATTGTAGTATTTTTCGGATTAATAGATGAAAAAAATGGTTTCGCTGTATTGTATACCTTGTAGCTATGTAAGATAAGAGCGAATTTTAATCAAACAAAAGAAAAAATATTGCAAATCATATCTCTTTTAGATATCTATATTGGTTTTTTTTTTCTATAGTACCTATTTGGCAATGCTGAAATGTGTTAATATTTTGCGGATTATCACTTAAATTAACATCTTCATAAACGATGCACTATTTTATATTTTCAAACGAAAGAAATAATGTTAGCACCTATCTCGACACTAAGATTTCCAAAACGACAAAGTTTTATACAATTTTTTAATTTTATTATAATATTTATTATTGATAGTTTTAAGCATTGTATATTATTATATTAAGACTTCTGAACAATATACATACTTACAAAAAAGCGTATGTTCTAAAATAGTTAATGTGCTTACTGCGATACCTTGAATACTATTAGATATTGTAATTAAAATTTTAAATAAAATAGTACTAATTTTTTCTTGTCAATATTCAAGAGCGGCACTTTATGATACACTGCGTTCGCGTATTACGGGTACACTTACCTCATTTCGCCCAGAACGAACAATATTCATTCAAGAACTTCTTTATACGGGGTGGAAAGTACGACTATCTATATACTACCTATATAACAACTCATCATCTGTTTAGCCTTTTGCCAACTAAGTTGGGGTCGGCTTCCAGTCTAACCGGATACAGCTGAATACCAATGCTTTACATGGAGCGACTGCCTATCTGACCTCCATAACTCAGTTACGGGGCAACACGATACCCCTTGGTTAGACTGGTTGTTAAACTTCCTGGCTTTTGACTATCCGTAACGACTGTCATAGATCCACGAATGACAGTCTGGACCAACGACCTGGGAATCGAACCCTGGACTTCACGCTCATCAGTCGCGCTGGCGACCACGAGACCAACGGGGCAGTCGACAACAACTATGGTGATTAAAAATACAGAACACCGATTTTTTACAACCAAATGAAAATCTTAGACATCCATAAGCATGCAATGAATCCATGGTAAAAATTTGTATCATGATGTCCCCTTCCACAAAGTTTTAAGGTAGGTACTTTCCTTCCAAGACCCCTTCGTTCTTCCCACCCTGTACATTCTCGATCCTAAGATATATTAACTTTATTTCATAGGCTCAACCGAAACCCAAATAAATATTGGCTTACACTGATTTATCGGAAACAGTAAACTTCCATCTTACACCACCTTTTCAGCCGCCATTCTCTTTTAAAGCGACCCAATAAAGATTCTAATGGCTTTCCCCAATTCAATAGTAATATGTTCTAAGAAAATAATATGTTATGTGTGTATACGGGTTTATTATTTAATTATTCTTCGGCGATAAGTACTGTTACAGTATACACATTCCACTCGTAAACACGTTTAAATTTTGCAGTGTTGTGATTTAGCGTACTAGATTTAATTATAAACTGTATGTTTATTAGGGTAAGGTTCATTATGCTATGCTTTAAAGCGTCTGCGTCACATATCGCATAGGTTACTTTTAACGTTCTCATCTAGTCACTAATTTTAAGTAGCTTAGTGTTCTGTTATTTTGTATGACTCTGCAAAAAAATGTTTTTTTTTTTTAGATTTTTCATTAGTTATGAATTATATTGAATCTCTTAAAGAAATTTAAAAAAAAAACTGTACTCGTAGTAAGTAATTATAAAAAAAAAAAAAATATACACAAAAAAAAAAATATAATATGAACAAAAATCTATCGTATTGAACTTGCAAACTTGCAGAGTTATAAAACATGACAGATTTTTGGACTAGTCATCATTAATATTAGCATTTAGATAATAATATTTAAAATAAAAATATAGTATCTGTAACTACTATTAAGACAATAAAAAACTCACTCTAATTAACTTCAAACCCAATACGAACTACTTAGACACCTTCACATGCTTCAGTTTTATCTTGACATAAGAAAAAAAATATCCAAGTAACAGAATATACTGCGTGGCATTTTAATGGTTGTTTCCTTGTAGTGTAATGATTTTGTGTTGGTAGTACAATGGTTCAAGTTCAAGTGGTATAAGGATTAGTTACTGGTCGTGCACAACCACCTGCACCATCCAAGATCTAGACGAAGCAAATGCGCTGTACAGGTTGCTCAATACTGGTCGGACAAAATTTAATGAGTCAATCGACATAAATATAAGAAGAATGGATTTACAAATGTATTGTAATTAAAAATGGCAGATTAACAAAACTCGAAAGTGACGTCGAAACAATGAATATTTTGAATAATGATTTGAAAAAAAAGGAACATTATTTATTACCTACAAGCATAAACTGACGCCTTTTTCCCATGGGGATAGGCAAAAACTACAGAACGCCACTTGCTACGATCCTTACATACTTCTTTCGCCTCATCCACATTTTTTATTATTTTAAAATTAAATTTTAAATTTTGATAGTATTACTGAGGGCAAATCGTTCTGCAACGGGAAACCCTTATTGAAATTTTTGCGTGAATATTGATATATTTTAACACCCATAAATATAATATCTATTAATTTCATACTTGTTTTAGAAATAATAATAATGTATCTCTATTCTTGTCATACCTTTATAGACTAGTCTATGTAACACCTAAATATATACTGGTATTTATATGCATAGTACGGTCACAAAAAAAACCAACCGAATTAATAACCTCTTCAACTATAGAAGTCGGTTAAAAAGCAAAAAAAAAATAACTAGGACACCCAAAGATTTGTCAAGAAAAATACAACATAACAACTAACATTCCTAGAGAATATTTCATTACCTGTATATAAGTACCTAGACATACCTTCATATATATCTAACTTCATATACATTTTATATAATGTTAACGTGTATATGTATATTAACGAGAACTTGAATTTTTTCTCTGTCCTTTAAAAAAGTGTAAATCTTGTAGAATACTTCTGTGCATTGGTAAGTTACGCATAAACTTTATTGTTTTATAAAATTATTAACTTATTATTAATGCCTAAGAACACGGCCTTCTGTAGAGAATAATAATAATAGTCACGACTCTTAAGTCTAATAAAATTAGAGAAAAATAAATATATTTCACTATCAATGTAAGCTATTTGTATTTCACGCTGTTTCGAAAAATGTATTGTATTGTTTTACTATTAATTTTTAATAAATAGTTTCTTGCCGTAAGAAACTTTAACTGTGAATGCACTGTTAGTGAAAAACTATAAAAAAAATAAAATGTTTCTTTCATAATATAAATGTTTTATTTTGACCACACACTGGTTTTATGCTGTAAGTGGAATGAGAGTTGAGGGTAACTCTCATCCCACTTACAGCATAAAACAGCTGCCCCAAATTCTACTTCTCAAACTTTTAACCCAACTGGTGAACACTTGGCTCATGACATTAGTTCTATCAGGCAAGGCTGAGAAAAATAAATGCTCAAACTATAATAATAATACCACACTATTATTGCCTCACTGCAGAGCAAAAGCCTATTCTCATACAGAGAAGGCATGAGCATTAACCACCACGCTTGCTCATGGCGATTTCAGACTTACCTATATTTCCAAGTTTCCTCCCGATGTTTATTCTAATTATATTAAAACAACGCAATCCAGGAACACAGTTTATCTTATCTCTAACACTTATCTGAATTAACATATTTGGGTGCACTTTTGCTATCACAATCATGTCAAACTGATAATCGTAGTAAAGTCGACGTTGCCGTCTATAAACTGCTTTTGACGTTACTCATGAAGTAAAAAAAATGGTGGTTGAAATACTTGGTGTTTTCGAAGTAAATGGCGAACAATCAGTAGCTAGGATAGTATTTTTGGGTACGAAAAATTTTACGTTAGCTAAATTGCATCCAATACTCAATATCTTTATTGCTTTTCCATATGTATACATAGGTGTGGTAAATTATAATTGAGTTCATCATGGACTCTGTAGGGCATAGCAACATAGGGTTAGGAAAGAGGAAACCATGTTAAGAAAAAAAATATTATAGAAATAAGTTACGACTCAAGAATAATCAAAATTTGGAGATCATGAATAAAGTATTATCATTTCACTTATATCTAATATTAAATCTTATTTTATCTTAAAATAATATTTTAAATTATTTTTATCTCTAAATAGGTTCATTTTAAATATAATTTCGTTTATTATATTATTTTATATGACATATATTCTTGTTATTAACTACCTCGGTAGCCTAGTGGTCCTAAGCGCGACTGCTACGCTAGAGGTCTTGGGTTCGATTCCCAGGTCGAGCAAAAAGTGTTATTGGGTTTTTCTATTAAATTCTCAGTAGCAGCTCGGAGTTAGGATTTGTGCCCGGTTAATGGCAATAGGCTCGCCCCTATTACATGGGACCTAAATATACCGGCGAACTGTGGGGGTACATTGTTACACCTCTGCCTAACCCTTCGGGGAATACAGGCGTGATGGTATATTATTCATTATAAACAAATAATGTATAGTTACATTATTTATTTATTATTAACAATTATTTTATATTTTATCATTCATATGAATTTTTGTGTATTTATGGCATATCAATTAAATAATTATTGAATAATTAACTTCTAATTCCAATTATCCGTGAAAGGTAAGGCTAGTTTTATGTAATATAAATAGGTGCACTAAAAAAAAGCTTGGCTCCAAGAATCCAGTACAACACCATGAAAATTCATAGAACAGCACGTTTTTTATTGTATATCGTACTTATTATCGTAGTCAGTTTATTTTGTTATCAAGTGAATTAAAACTCAGTCCGTAAGTAAGTACCTTTTTATGTAACGATGATAAATCTTCTTTCGCTCTGGACGTCACGGAAAGGAGTGTCATACTCTTACTGACTAAAACCCATCCGTGTTCCTCCTACTGCGCTTACGTTTCAGGGCCGCGGTGACTCTTTCGAACCAATTCCGCAACCTTGGTAGGTAAGTAGCTACACATACACAAACATCCATTTTAATAAAATTTATTTAACAAAGCCATCAACAAAATACACACATTCGATAGCAACTCCTAACTTCCACAAAATAATGAGTTTGACTTGAACTAAACGTGCTCTATCTACGACCAACATTAATTTGCCAAGAAAATATCACCTCGAGTCTCCGTGCCCTAGAAGCCTATAAAGTATTTTAGTCTCCTATCTTCACTAACCAGTCAATTGTTGCTTTATTTTGTGAGAACTTCCGTCAGAAGTCAAGTTAAACCATACAACAGCCTATGGCTATGCTTGGTGATCTGAATTTTTCCTTTTTTCTTCGGATGGGAAATCAAATGACTTCCCTTGCCCAGGTCGGGGCGGGAGGGAGTGTCAGACATTTACTGACTAAAATAAATCCATGTTTCTTCTTGTGCTCTTTGCGTTCCGGGGGCGCGGTATTTCTTACTAACAACCCGCAGCCTCGGCAGGCTTCGGCCCTGCCGGACCACTTCAATTGCTGACATCTCTTTATCTTTAAGGCGCGCATGGGACTCAAACGCGCCGTCGACAATATTGTTCAACGTACGGACGGTGAGCTACCCATTGCTAACCGTCCACAGGCCCGCGTCTACGGTGGCCGGGAGTCGTCTCGCGGCTCCCGACGCCCGAAACGTGCGCGAAAATAAAAACAATATATTTTAATGAGCCTATTTAAAATGCATTTTTAAACGTAATTTACATTAAAAAAATATAAACTTGATTTCGATGGGTTAAATATTTTTTTGAAATTGGAGCAGTGCCTACGTACTTCCTGAGATTACATCTTACAAGCAAACAAACTTTAATTTCTTTATAATATAAGTATGATAAAAAAGCGACCGTATTTATCTAGTAAAAAACCGAAAACCGGTTTTTGAAAGCTTGTTTACAGATAGTGAGAAGAATCAGCGAAAACATTGAATCGTTAAGAGGTCTAACATTTTCGTACCTTTGAGTTACAAAACAACTCATTATGAATGGAGTTTATTAAAATGGAATAAGCTTTCTAACAGCTTCTTATAATTAATCGGTTTCAAAGTAGTTTTTATAAATCATCATACCATCACGCCTGTATTCCCCGAAGGGTTAGGCAGAGGTGTAACAATGTACACCCACAGTTCGCCGGTATGTTTAAGGTCCCATGTAATAGGGGGCGAACTTATTGCCATTAACCGGGCACAAATCCTAACTCCGAGCTGCTACTGAGAATTTCATAGAAAATCCCAATAACACAATAAATAATAATAGTTTTTATAAATTATACAATATATTCCCAACCGAATATCGGGCACAGCGGTCAATCTCCGCGAGACGACTCCCGGCCACCGTAGATACGGGCCTGTGGACGGTGAGCAATGGGTAGCTCACCGTCCTTACGTTGCATAACGACAGGCCGTGTCGACGGCGCGTTCTTGTTCCACGCGCGCCTCAAAGAGATGTCAGCAAAAGGAAGGGGCCACTGAGGGCCGATGCCTGCCGGGGCTGCGGGTTGTTCGCAAGAGATACCGCGCCCCCGGAACACAAAGGGCACAAGAAGGAACATGGGTGGGTTTTAGTCAGTAAAAGTCTGACACTCCCTCCCGCCCCGCCCAGGGCGGGAGAAGTTATTTGAAGATTTCCGACCCCCCCCCAAAAAAAAAAGAAAAAAAGGCAGAAACCACAGAATGCCACTTGCTACGATCCTTACATACTTGATGATTTCCCACCCACCAATAAAAAAAAAAAAAAAAAGCGGTCAATCTCAATGAAGACTAGCCAAGTAAGCAGGATATATAGGGTCCAAGTGTATCTACAAACACAAGCGCACTACCTCTTCCTTCACTCTCGTAGTCCTATGGGACTGCAATCCGACACGACTGGGGAGAGAACTGTTGCAAGACCAACGGCTTGACGTTCTTTCCAAGGCACAAGGGTGTACACGCACAAACAACTTCCAAACTCTGAAAAATTCCTAGTGGAAATACCCAATAAGCTTTCGCCAGACCTAGGAATCCAATCCAGGATCCGGCGATCAACATTCGCGCTTGCCTTGACTAGATCAACGGGACATTCAAAATACTACGAAATAGTTCTAGACACCCCAGACGACACGGTTTGATAATTCCAAGACTAAAAGTCACACAAAAATCGCCCCTTATTACATGAGCCCTAAACATACCGGCGAACTGTGGGTGTACATTGGCACACCTCTGCCTAACCCTTTGGGGAATACAGGCGTGATGGTATGTTAATGTATATACACAAACATCGGATCAGCAACAACCACGTGTAGGCCTATTTAAAAAAAAACATGCATCGAAAAATTTCGACACTGGCAGGATTACAATCATGTGTACGATGTCATCAATCAGCCATGGTAAAAGTTTACACGATCAATCGATGTGTTTCCACCTTGTATTTTTTTCGCGTGTGTTGACACGGGTAATCACTCAACGATTGATCGTGCCAAAACGGGTTACCCGATAACAAGTTTGGTAGTGGCGTTAGCTGCCAAAGTGCCCACTACCCAAAATACCTCTGCCTCTGCCTGTCTCTTTATTGTGACTAGAGTGGAAATAATTGAAGTCAACATTTGAAAAACTATTATACATGAATCAGGAATAAAAATACGTCGTACGTAAATAGTGCAAGAAACAAAATACTGTGAACACCTATTTTGTTTACCTACTATCTAAGGGAATGAGGATTTATTTTTACCCAACTAGGGCAAAGCCAAAGGAGGGTTATGATTTTACGCTATTCTATTCACACAAAGAAATCATAAGTTTACCTTATGTGGGTTTACAAATAACTACATTATTATTTTCATTATTATACTAACTGCCCCGTTGGTCTCGTGGTCGCAAGCGCGACTGATAATCGTAGGGTCCCGGTGTTATTCGGTTTTTCCATTTATATTTTAAAAGATTTAACTGTACAGATTGACAGACGGCGGGAAGCGCCATTGTTTTATACGGAGTAGAGATAATGATTATCATATGCATGAGAAGCGGGCGCCTCGAACACTAGACCATCCCGAAATACAACCTATATTTGTTATGCAAATAAAACCTATATTTTTTAACCGACTTCAAAAAGGGAGCTTATCAATGCGACTGTATGTTTTTTTTTATTGTGTATGACTACGCTATAACTCCGCCAATTACGAATCGATTTTGATAATTTTTTGTTATTTCATAAGTCATACTTCAAAGGTGGTCCCATATAAATTTTATAGAAATTGGTTCAGTAGTTTGGTAAAAATATTAAAATACACACACACACATACCATCACGCCTGTATTCCCCGAAGGGTTAGGCAGATGTGTAATAATTTACACCCACAGTTCGCCGGTATGTTTGGGTCCCATGTAATAGGGGGCGAGCCTATTGCCATTAACCGGGCACAAATCCAAACTCCGAGCTGCTACTGAGAATTTCATAGAAAAACCCAATAACACTTTTTGCTCGATCTGGGAATCGAACCCAAGACCTCTAGCGTAGCAGTCGCGCTTAAGACCACTAGGCTACCGAGGATATTAAAATACCTAAAAATAAAAACCTTTTTACAAAAAAACCGCCTTCAAAAACTTAAAGTAAGTTATTACTTTAGCTTTGGAAGTCGGTGGCAATACAAAACAACAAACAGAACCAAAGCCGCCGACTTCCAAAGCTTTAGTTATCTTTCACTTTATAGTTTTTGAAGGCGGTTGTCTTATTATTACAAAGCACCATTTCTAGTTTCTTAAAATCAAAATAGTTTTTATTAAATAACTATTGCTTAATTATAAACCTTGCAACACTTTCACTAGTAAAAACAAAACCTCAAACCTTTAATTAGAACCGAAACTTAATATTGTCTAAACAATTACACAAGTTTGTTAACAAACTGAATTTTCGAGAGTGTCTCGAAATCTTTGTTTACGTAAGATCCCGATAATGATCCCGAAAGGGTTAGGCAAAGTTACAACTTAATATATAAAGGTGTTAATTAAAACCACGTTATACTAAGTTGTAGTAATTATGAACTGCCTCGGTAGCGTAGTGATGCTAGGTGCGACTGCTACGCTAGAGGTCGTGGGTTCGATTCCCGGGTCGAGCAAAAAGTGTTATTGGGGTTTTCTATAAAATTCCCAGTAGCAAGCACCTCGGATTTAGGATTTGTGCCCGGTTAATGGTAATAGGCTCGCCCCCTATTACATGGAAGTTAAAACATACCGGCGAACTGTGGGTGTGCATTAGTACACCTCTGCCTAACCCTTAGGGGAAAACAGGCGTGATGGTATATTATGTTATGATTAAATGGTAATTTTATGGAAGGTGAGAAAAAGGCGGTGCAAATTCTTCTTGAGGATTAAAAAAAAACTTAAGTACCTACTAAAAAGTTAAGCATTGCCATCCAACGTGGCAATGCCGCCAGCGTTTTCGGCACTTTTCTAATGCCATTTAGTTTTAATTTCTTTTTTTTGGTATTATTAAGGTTTTTATCTCATTTTAGGGTTGTAAATATTTAATCTATAACATACATACCATCACGCCTGTATTCCCCAGAGGGTTAGGCAGAGGTGTACCAATGTACACCCACAGTTCGCCGGTATGTTTTTTAGGTCCCATGTAATAGGGGGCGAGCCTATTGCCATTAACCGGGCACAAATCCTAACTCCGAGCTGCTACTGAGAAATTCATAGAAAAACCCAATAACACTTTTTGCTCGACCTGGGAATCGAACCCAAGACCTCTAGCGTAGCAGTCGCGCTTAGGACCACTAGGCCAAAGGCAGTTTAATCTATAAATTGCTATTATTATACAAATAAAGTACTAAGAAGCTTACAAATAAAAACTTGCTTTTTAGAGTTCCATACACAAGGACTGCATAACGGCACACTACTCTGTACGTCCATCTTGTCACAGGACTGTTTCTTTTACTTAGCCGACATCCTTTATCTTAGACTTGTTGATAGTGACTTGTTTTAAACAAAGTGTTTATTACTATGATCGGTATAAAAACAAATAAATTAAGTTCTGTAGTAACAGAGCTCTTTGGGAAGGAGCTCGTCCAGGCAAGTACTGCCACCATACCTATTTTGGCCGCAATGCAGCGTTGCTGTGTTCCGGTTTGAAGGGCATGGGTGTCGGTGTAATTACAAGCACAAATGAGACATTTTATCTTTATCTCTGGAATGGCAATGCATTTGAAATCTCGTATTGGAGATGTCTACAGGCAGCGGTGACCACTTAAAATCAGGTAGGCCGTCGGCTTGTTTGCCATCCAATGATATATATATATATTTTGTAAATGCCTTTGTAGCCTAGTGGTCCTAAGCGCGACTGCTACGCTAGAGGTCTTGGGTTCAATTCCCAGGTCGAGCAAAACGTGCTATTGGGTTTTTTTTATAAAATTCTCAGTAGCAGCTCGGAGTTAGGATTTGTGCCCGGTTAATGGCAATAGGCTCGCCCCCAATTACATGGGACCTAAACATGCCGGCGAACTGTGGGTGTACATTGTTACACCTCTGCCTAACCCTTCGGGGAATACGGGCGTGATGGTGATGGTATGTTATATATATATTTTTTAATTATAATGTTAAATATTTATTGTCTCTACACTAATGCCGAACCCTTCGTGTGCGACTCGCACTTGGACGATTTTACTTGGTACTTACAAGAATAATGTAAAAGTACTGACTAGGTACTCAGCACTCTCAAAACCTTGTTGTAAAATGGTAAAGTTGCAAGTACATCACTTAAGAACCATTACAGACTGTTTTAAAAACGTACTTAAGAAATGGCTTATTGAAAAATGTTACTACAGTATTTCTGGATTTATGACATCTAAATTATTATAAAAATATTTTGTATTGTACCTAATTATTATTTAAAACTAATGTACTTAATTATGAATCGATAATGAATTTAAAAATAATGATCAGAATTTCACAATAATGAATTTCCGTTCTAATAAATTTTGTTTTGTGTAATTCTGCATATCGATTATACGGTGAGACATGCACACATGAGACATACATAAACTTGTGCAATATACCTAGTATTTATAACATCACGTAATCATGTTTCTGGCAAAAATAAATTATTCTTATTCTAGTAACAAAATTTTGAAAACCAAATTGCCAAAACCAATTTGCATTGGTACACATGCATTGAAATAGTCACATTAGTACTTGTCCAATATCGAACCCATAACCTTATGCATGAGAGGTTCTTACCCACTGGGCCAACACGATCCTTTGTCCCTTTGATCTTTAATAATTACTGTAAGTGCATCAACGCATTTAGTATGGAACCGTCCCTAATTTCGGCTAATGTTTTGGTCCCCTAGTTAATGTAATAGCTTGGAAACCGACAGGACATTGTTTACATTGATTCTTAAAAAGTAACTTATGTTTTCTGTAATCACGCTCACCTTTTACATCACAACAGCACGAACAGCACTGGCATCGAGCGAAATTTGTGAAATAATTTTTAACCCCCGACGCAAAAACGACGGGGTGTTATAAGTTTGACGTGTCGGTGTGTGTGTCTGTCTGTGGCATCGTAGCTCCCGAACGCATGAACCGATTTTGATTTTGTTTTTTGTGTTTGAAAGGTTAATTAGTCGGAAGTGTTCTTAGGTTTGTTTGATGAAAATCGGTTCAGCGGTTCTAAGGTTATCAGCTCGTTTGTTAGCTACGGTATTGATTTGTTTCCTCTGTCGGGGGTTACTTAAAATTTTCAATTTTTTGTTTTGCAAAGTAATGAATACTCTTTTTATGCAGTAATATAGTACAATATTGTATGAACAAATATTTCAATACTCGCATATTCTGGCCTCGACTATTTCGGCGCGATTTTTTTGAATTCGGTTCGGTTATAATGCATGAACGTACTCATGGCTATCCGCTTTAGATAAGAACATAAACAAAATGGTCATCTAATTCTTCCCTAAAGAACAAGAAAATTACGAACTCTTAATTGCCCAATTAAAAAGGTGATTCCAATATACAAAATTGTTATGTAATTGTTGTAATTGTTGTTGTTGTAATTGTTGTGTATGTATTATAAATGTTCCACGCGCGCCTCAAAGAGATGTCAGCAAAAGGAAGGGGCCACTGAGGGCCGATGCCTGCCGGGGCTGCGGGTTGTTCGCAAGAGATACCGCGCCCCCGGAACGCAAAGGGCACAAGAAGGAACATGGGTGGGTTTTATTCAGTAAAAGTCTGACACTAAGGGCGGGAGAAGTTATTTGATGACTTCCCACCCACCAAAAAAAAAAAAAAAAAAGATACAAAATGAGAAAACCAGACAATGAATGTAAATAGTCATATTTAAAATTTTGGTAAAGATGCTTTTGGATCGCTAGCGCTCCAGTGGTTACAAACTGAAGAGCTTAAGTTCACAAGTCGGTTGTATTAGTATTGAGAGTAGGTATAAAGGAGTGCATGGTATGGGCGAGGATCAAAAATCTGTAAAAGTAATAAATACTAGTACTATTACAGTATATAAACTGCCTCGTTAGACTAGTGGTTCTAAGCGCGACTGCTACGCTAGAGGTCTTGAGTTCAATTCCCAAGTCTAACTAAAATAATTATTGGGTTTTTCTATGAAATTCTCAGTAGCAGCTCGGTTTTAGGATTTCTGCCCATTTGATGGCAATAGGCTCGCCCCCTATTACATTAGACCTAAACATACCGGCGAACTGTGGGTGTACATTGGTACACCTCTGCCTAACCTAAAATTGGTTGGTACAATATTGAACTATATTTCTGTATGAAAAGAGTATGTATTACTTTGTAAAATGGGTACAAAAAAATCGTGCGCTGGTTGCCGCGAGACGGCATGGTACATTTTTTAGTGTGAAAGGGTCCCGGTCAGTGTGATTACAATTCTCTGCCATCTAACTCACATCTCGCCTCGCTAGTCTGAATCCACCTTTACTGTGAATATTTTTGTTAAGTATCGGTCTCTTGAGTATTCAGCGCCGCTCAGGAATAATAAAGTATTACAAATTTGACTGTTAGAATCTGCAACCATTAAAAGATTTATTGGAAGACTTTATCTAGATTTTTACTGTGGTACTCTTAAAATAAGGATTTCAAATTTTTTAATACATTTTTATATCTATAGACGAACTTTGGAAGGATATAGGGAGGCCTTTGCCCTACAGTGGGCTACAAATACGGGTAATAACAGACTAGAAAAGGTTAGTACCTACTTTTTCTTTGCTAATAGTTCTAGATAAGATAATAATAATATTTTGTCTTGTCATTCTTGTATGATTGTTGTTATTTGTTATGTTTTTGTATTGTTTATTTGTATTAATATTTCTTTCTTTTATTACTATTATTTAATTCAATTTGGTTATATTATTTTAGTG
Source organism: Caradrina kadenii (assembly GCA_947462355.1). Lineage (NCBI taxonomy): Eukaryota > Metazoa > Arthropoda > Insecta > Lepidoptera > Noctuidae > Caradrina > Caradrina kadenii. The sequence goes on from OX381691.1 coordinate 8,714,993, forward strand.
TTTTATGATTTATTTTGATTATTTTAGCTTGTCAAATTTAGTGTACCTAGATTATAAGTGAATGATGTGGTCTCCTATAATTGGAGGCGCACACTTGTATTGTCCTCTGTTTAAATGTAAATTGCATGAAATTGTGTAGCCTCTGTTGGAGATCCAATAAATTAGGATGAGACATATATTTTTGAGCTATGTGTGAAAGAGATAGAAAACGTTTTTGAAAATAGAAGCATACTGAATGTATGACTAAATAACACATTTAGGTACCTAATAAAATTCTCACTACGCTTTTGTAGGGTAACACGAAAACTCATAAATATTAAGAGATTTATTACTGCTTAGCTCAACTCGCTGACACGAGAAGCATACCTACGTACAGTCGCGTACAAATGAACAGAATCACCTTACGTCTTGTTTATTCATAAAAGTATTTTAAACATCGCATACCTAAACAGTGGAGTAACAGTCTTTACTCTCCCTTCATTTTCCTGAAAGTTACAATAACCAGTTACTAAAAATGGACAGTCAACAAAATTATGTTTTTAAATTCACTAAACATAGTTTATTATTTAATTACTTACATACATAAACTCACGCGGGTAGGCAGAAACCACCCTGCCGGGGCTGCGGGTTGTTCGTAAGAGATACCACGCCCCCGGAGCGCAAAGGGCACAAGAAGGAACATAGGTGGGTTTTAGTCAGTAAAAGTCTGACACTCGCTCCCGCCCCGCCCAGGGCGGGGGAAGTTATTTGAAGATTTCCGACCCCCCCCCAAAAAAAAAAGAAAAAAAGGCAGAAACCACAGAATGCCACTTGCTACGATCCTTACATACTTCCTTCGCCTCGTCCACGTTCACACATCTGGTCATACAAGCACGCCGGTTACGAGTACTGCGCACGCGACCTTTCTGAAGAACCTCACCAATAAGGTCAGGGTAGGTCTTTCTAAGGCGTCCTCTCCCGGTGTTGCCACTCACATCTGCCAAATAAATCTTTTTTGTTAGTCGCCCTTCACTCATCCTCTCAACATGACCGAACCATCTAAGCATACTCTTTTCCACCTTTGTCACTACATCCTTTTTTAATCCGCAACGTTCTCGTATCATTTCATTCCTCACTCTATCGTTCAAAGTTACACCACACATACTTCGCAAGGAAGAAAGGAATTATTTAATTATTATTAATAAGTTTTGTTTTTAGATTATTTGGTTACTAAGGATTTAAGTTGAATGAAATCAAAACAAAATTAATTCAACACAGATTAATTTTAAATCTATTTTAAGCGTAAATGTCGCTGGTCAGTAATGTAACATAATTAATTTGATTATTACGAAATGATAGGTTGACTACTTTTGGAAAAACTAAGCCCAATTATTTAGCAGAATGAAACTAAAATAATACCAGCCTATTATTGTCCCGCTGCAGAGCAAAGGCCTCTTCTCGTACAGAGAAGGCACGAGCACTGAACATCACGCTTGCTCAAGGCGGATTAGAGATTCAAGACTTATATATATAACTAGCTTCTACTCTCGACTTTGTCCGCGTGGATATTTTCACCCGTCTTAAGTAACGTCTGTGTCGTAGCGTGATATTATAAAGCCTAAGGCCTTCCTAGATACATGAACTATCAAAGATAATTTTTTTTTTCAAATTTAGACCAGTAGTTCATATGGTTAGCGGGTTCAACCAAACAAACAAGCTCTTGAGCTTCATAAAATCAGTATAGATTAGTATACCGTCATCTGTGGCATCTTTACTTTCCGTGAGCAATTTTACCTTAGCATACCCTATACTAGTTAACATTAAATAAATTGTTGTCTGTGGCAGTTGACGCAATTTTAGACGTAGTGAGAGATTTAATAACAAATTGTGGTATCCCAATAAGTTTTTCAAGCTAGTAAGTTCGATAATTGTCAAAGTAGGTGTAGCTTTACGTAGTAGTACCTTTACCTAGCAACTTTACGTAGTAAAGATTAGTAACTTTACGCATCGTGCATACTGGGACACATATTCAATGCAAACTGTTGGCTATGTAAAGTTGCCATAAATGTATAAATTTTATCGCGGTCCTTTTTTTGGTTAGCGTTTTTATTTAAGATTTAATGGAATTCAATACTTCAACCAAAAGAGACACACATTTTTTACAAAATAAATCAAATACAACTTAAAATACTAGCTCCATGTTGGAGTAGATTGCATATCAGTCAAAAATCATGGTAATGTTGCCACACTTGACGGTACATATCTTTTTCCTCGACCAACCCACATACTTATATTTACGTAACCCACTGGCTTTGTTCTGAAACCGCAGCACTAAATGCCACATCTACCCTCATTTAAACACAAACATATCGCCAAGAGAGAAACGTCTAATAACTCTAAAACTAGGTATAATATCGTAAATTCTATGCGCACTTAAATTTATGGTACTCTCTAGACGTTTATGAGGCATTCTGGTTAATGCGCACACGATATTGGTTTCAAACTGTACTGTAATTGAAAATAAAGGTTGGTTGGCTTTTAAAATTATTTATAACATACCATCACGCCTGCTTTCCCTGAAGGGTTAGGCAGAGGTTTACCAATATACACCCACAGTTCGCCGGTATGTTTAGGTCCCATGTAACAGGGGGCGAGCCTATTGCTATTGAGAATTTCATAGAAAAACCCAGTAACACTATTTGCTCGACCTGGGAATCGAACTCAAGACTTCTAGCGTAGCAGTCGCGCTTAGGACCACTAGGCTACGCAGGCAGTTTTAAAATTATTTCTTGTTTATAAAGTGGCGCATAAGTGTGGTTTATGGGGAATTGGTGGTCGTAAAGTCAAAACAAATAATATAAACAGTCCTTATACATTTATATGAGAATATAGTGAAGTTTGTGCTTATGACTTATGCCGGTTACTATTAGGGTCGGTTTACACAGAGACACGACGCAACGTAACGCTGCGCGCACATCGACTCAAAATATAACTTTATTTACTACACGAAAAGATACACATTTCATTGTGAGAATTCACACGACGCAGCAACATGCAGCGCTGAGATGTGCGATGTGATTGGTCCCCCCGCCTCCTTCATTCCGCCAAAGAGATTCAAAAATTAATTTGAAGTTTGTGCTCACGACTCATGCCGGTTACTATAAACATAGTATTGAAACAGATCTTACACATGATCACTATGAACAAATACATTATTATAGAACAAAGATATGTAGGAATTTCAATACAAATTGTTCACGTTTATAATCTTTCTGAGGGCGACTGTACTTAGTAATTGATAGGACCGTCTGTAGGTGTCTGTCAAAAATACGTCTTATTCACGTACATTTTTGATTGTCGCTAAAATGAGATTTTGCTTTGATTTTTTAACATTCCAAGTTATAGAAAAAGTCACAGAATTACTTGGGTCAGCGACGTTACACGCGATTGGTCCGTCTGTCGGATCGACAGAAAAAAATCCAGAAACAAACCCAGAAAGGCAGAAACCTAAAAATGAACTTGATATTTGTCCTCACGACTCATGGCGGCTACTATAGCCATTCAATGACTCACCAGCGTAAGTAGGAGATCAATACATATACATTTACGTCAACAACAACTACCTACCAATCAACAAAATATAGGTACCTAGGTACCTTGTTACCTGCTCCCGAATCATCTCGTTTCTTCCACTTGATATGATTACGTCTAGATAATTGGCTTCAGTCTAGAGCCTAACTCAATATCTTCTCATCCGAAGTGAACTACGAAAATGGCGGGCCCTCGGGGATCAAGTTGTTATTGAACTATGATTGGTATTGATTGGTTTTTTTTATACATCAATGGATGGCAAACAAGCCGACGGCCCACCTGCCATGCGTTGCCAACCCTTCTTCATATGTGTTTCACATGTGCCTGTAATTACACTGGCACCCATGCCCTCCAAACCAGAATACAGCAACGCTGCTTTGCAGCAGTAATAAGTATGGTGATAGTACTTAAACAGACGAGCTTCTTCATAAAGAGCTCCACCACTACCCTTAGTCCGGCTTCCTTTTCCAATCATTATATTTTTTCTTAATTTTTTTTTTTTTGTATGTAGACGTCAAATAGGTACAGTCGAGCTCGTAATTGGTTTAGCACCCTAAAGGTCACTGTTACGTCACCGCTCCGACAAAGCAAATAACCCATTTAAGTTATTTAATATGTCGGAGCGGTATTGTTATAGTGAGCGATGACTTTAAGGTTGAATGTCACTTGCAGCACGGCATTGGAATATGTTTGAAAATATATTTTGGCTTCGAATATAACAGGTGGTGTGAACCTTATTGAAGTTACAATTTACCTATTGGTATTTATAATCATTGTCAAAAGTTTTCAAGCAATTACGACGTTGAATTTTCAGAATAAAAAACTAACAAATATTTTACATTACTTCAAAACACACAATTAAAAATTGTAATTAACCCCCCACAGAAAAATAAAAATTCCTACCGCAGCTAACAAAAGAGCTGATAACTTTGAAACCGCTGAACCGATTTCCATCAAACATATACCTTTCAAACAAAAAAACTAAATCAAAATCGATTTATGCGTTCGGGAGCTACAATGCCACAGACAGACACATACACACACACAGACACGTCAAACTTATAACGCCCCGTCGTTTTTGCGTTGAGGGATTAAAAAAGAAAATAATAATAAAAAAATAAATTATAGACCGAAGTGACACGTGTTTTTTTAATTAAACCACCAAATGAATTCATTTGCCAACACCAAATGGTAATGATTTATTTTATTTTATTAAAATGTTTTACGCAACGATTTTATTTTATTACATTATTTTTTCTTATTACACACGTTGCAATAAACAACGTCAGTTTATTTCATTCGAAAATCAACGCAGCAATAAATATTAAAAATGTCCAGATTTCCCTAAATCAAATAAATAATTTCCGACACCGACTAAAAATACCGCAAGCTATGATTTACAGCGCTTCATACTATAAATAAAAAGCGCTATATCCGCTGTAATATTATGCCAATACAAACATTATGGTTACCGTCATACAGTTAATGTAAATATTTTTATCTGATACGGTATTTAAACTAAAAATGTAGTGATGGAATAAAATAATTTGTAGTTACATGACTGACATTTTACGTACACATACACAATATAGGTACTTAGAGACGTACTATTTCCCTAGCCAGTTCTCAATTACGATGGAATGAGCTTTTTGTCTAACTAGATAAGGGAATACATGATGCAATAACGTAGTATAAAAACAAAGTCCATTCTCGCCGTCTGTCTCTCTGTACGCTTAAATATTTTAAACTACGCAAAGAATTTTAATAAATAGGGTAATTCAAGAGGAAGGTTTTTACGTATTTTCAACATTGCGCTACGACCAACGGGAGTGAAGCAGCAACCAAAGACGTAACTGAATAGGGGTGACACAGTGGGGTATATAGATAGTGTTACATAACGTGTTTTTTTTTAGGCGTGGGAAATCATCTAATGATTTCCCCCGCCCTGGGCGGGGCGGGAAAGAGTATCAGACTTTTACTAACTAAAACCCATCCATGTTCCTTCTTGTGCCCTTTTCGTTCCGGGGGCGCGGTATCTCTTAAGAACAACCCGCAACGGCAAACATGAGCCCTGAGTGGCCCCTTCAAAATTTGCTGACATCTCTTTGATGCGCGCGTGGAACACGAACGCGCCGTCGACACGGCCTACCTAAACACATAACGTGTTTACTGTAGTTTAACAGTAGGCAACATTTGACCGAGGTGCGAGGCATTGCTTATAAGTGCGATTCCAAAATCGCATTCCTGCTCATCAGAGAACCGCTACCTGAGTTGATTGTACCTGCAGCGCTTGGGGTGCATTAAAGGAGCCCTGAGCAACGTACTATTCGGCCTCTGTTACACCCTGGCCATCAATCCTGGCAATCAACTCCTTGTCGATTGACGGATCTTCTCTCCACGATGGCAAATTTAAGCTTTAATCGGTCCTCTTCAGGGCTAAACAGTCCACTGACAAAATTATATTATTTAATATCTATATTTGCCATCGATACGCGAAGAAGAAGAAGCAGTTCACTGCTAACGATTTCCAGACGAAATTATTTAAAATTTTATTAAATCAAAAACACGAAGAAAAATAAAGGGCCTTAATACCGTCTATCCTTTCACTCAGATAGGTCAGTGTCGCCACTTAGTTGGTGCAAGAAGATAATTGTTATGGCCGAGTGAAGCCTGGAAAACCCTGGTCTTAAGCCAGAGAAGGCAACGTACAGGGAAGACTGAAAGACTGTAAGGAAGACTTTTGCGCAATAGGAAATCCTGATGTGATGCTAGAGAAGGCAACACACAAGGAAGACTGCAAGGCTAGGAAGACCTGCACAACAATGGAACAATACTGGTAAATAAAAAAAAGATCCTAACATACACTCCAAAAATAAACTAAAAGCAGAGAAAGATAAATCTATTTCAAAAACCGTTATGAAATTCCTTCATAAATATAACACCTACAAAAATACCAGAGCGAGTCAAATTGGGTAATAACGATGTAAAAATCAACTTTATTCTCAAGGTACTGACGAGCAGTGAACTACGACATTTTGATAAGTATGTCTGTTTAGGCTCTCACGTAGTTACAAAGTGCCCTTGGAGACAGCGTCTATTTATCAAGTTATGTAAGCTTTGTAAATATCTTATTCTATTCAAATATTTTCAGCCTGAAAAGTATGTCTGTTTTCTTTTTGAACGTGCAAATCTCAAGAACTGCTGGTCCAATTTGAAAAAATCTATTTGCCTTATATAGCCTATTTATCGTGGTTGGTTAAAGGCTATATAATATCACACTGTGACACATGGTAACGGAGCAGTAATCAAAGACTCGGATGAAAACGCGGGGTTTAGCTATTCAGCTGTAATTGCCGCACATAGCCCAGACTTCTCAAACATAAATCTATAATTGTTAAGCTCGCGTTAACTGCAGCGTTGTGATTGGTTCTTGATAATTTAGTCATCCAATCAGAGAAGTTTACGCGCGCTTGTGGACAATTAGTGACATTAATTTTGCGTTCCAGAAACCGGGGGTGGCGTCTGTAGCCACTCAATAATAATCAATCATTAAATTTAATTGAAAAGCATATGTGTCCTATATCTTGACAGTGACACATGTCAATAAAATTGAAATGGTCTTAATCTGTCATATATTTTAACTGACAATATTCTAATTTATACTTTATCAATATATTAAAGTTAATTATTGATTTACTTTAGGTAACAACTTTAAAAGCCCAGGGTTGACTAACCTTGGGCCTTGAATTATAATTCTCTTTTATTATATACAAGCTTCCTCCTGCGACTTCGTCAATTACCATCCATCACGCTTGTTAGGCAGAGGTGTAACAATGTACACCCACAGTTCGCCGGTATGTTTAGGTCTTATGTAATAGGGGGCGAGCCTATTGCCATGAACCGTGCACAAATCCTAACTCCGAGCTGCTACTGAGAATTTCATAGAAAAACCCAATCACATTTTTAGCTCGACCTGAGAATCGAACCCAAGACCTCTAGCGTAGCAGTCGCGCTTAGGACCACTATGCTACCGAGGCAGTTATGAGTCAATTACATATTATTGATAAAACATAGCTTAAGGTACTGTTGGACAATTTTGTAACTTTCCATTAGTGAAATAATTTTGGCAACATCCTACAAACAAAAATCAAATAAACTTTACACATTTTTAATATAAGTATGTATTAGTACAAGTAGTACTATTTTTTTATAGAAGTCTTGATTATGTTAGTACCATTCAAAATTTCGCTGATATGGAGGCTTCAGGTAGATGCTATTGAGTGTACGATTTTACGGGCGGAACCCATAGCATGTGTATAGTCAGCATTAATTTTGCATGGAATATCTTAGAACCTCGATCTACTTGTAAACTCCTTGTTTTTAGGCAAACTCTTCCCAAAATCGATTGTCAGGATAGTGTAGTAATTTATTTCTTACTAACTTCTGCTCGAGGCCTTATCGATCTGATTTTTTTCACCCGCGGTATGTTACGTCTTTGTTTACTGCTACGCTCTCGTGAGTCATAGCGTGATGTTACATACCCTATACACTTCCTTAAGACACATAACACACCATCACGTCTGTATTCTTCAGTATCAGTTCACCGGTATGTTTAGGTCCGATGTAATAGGGGGCCATTAACCGGGCACAGATCCCAACACCGAACAGCTACTGAGAATTTCATAGAAAAACCCAATAACACTTTTTGCTCGATCTGGGAATAGAGCCCATGACCTCTAGAGTAGCAGTAGCGCTCAGAATCACTAGGCTAAGATGCTATCCGGCTATAATATACAAAAACATTTTTTCAATCCAACTAGAAGTTCATGAGATTAGCGCGATAAACAAGCAAACATTTGAGGACTCGGTTGGCGCAGTAGCTGAGCGATCGCGTATTTTTTGGTTCAATTTCAGCACTGAACAATGGTCTGCAGATAGTTGTTTCGCATCTGGTTGTTTGTGTATATGAGTTTATATGTTTGTAAAACTCACGCACGATAAAGGAGAAATTCCTAGTGTGAAGCAATGTTTAAAAAAAAAAATTACAACTTCATTTATTAGTTAGTTTAGGTTTCTTACGATGTTTCCTTAAATGATAACAGAAAAAACCTACAATTATCAGCATAAGATAAAAGCCAAGCAAAAACAAATGAAACTCACCACCCTTGGATAAAAAGCTGCAGGGTATAAAATATTTTATCACAAAATTCTTCAAAGCTGAAAATAGGTACCAGCAAACTCACTTCAAAATCAATTATGCTATTACCATACTCCTTTAAATAATATGTTTAATCAATAAACAAGATTCTGATAAAATTTTATTAATGCCTGAGGTAAACACAACAGTCGTGTCTCATTTAGATGGAGAAGAATTCTCGCCTCAAATTAGCTTAACTACATACTTTTTTAGCTAGATTCACCGATGGTAAACAAGCCGACGGCCCATGTAATGTTAAGTGGTCACCGCTACCTATAGACATCTGCAATACTAGAGGCCTTGCAAATGCGTTGAGAGACAAGCTTGTAATGGCTCATGTGCCAGTAATTACACCGGCATCCATACCCTTCAAACTGGAACACAGCAACGCTGCTTTGCGGCAGAAATAGGACGATGGTAGTACTTACACGGACGAGCTCCTTCACAAAGAACTCTACTACTATTAATACGACTATTACTACTGCTACTAAGGTTCAAAAGATACAGTCTACAGATGGACGGACGGAGGGATAGACCTACAGTGGATTCTTAAAGATATGGTGAAGTTCGCACCCTTTGGGTATAGAAACCTAAAAATACTCATACATACATACATACCATCACGCCTGTATTCCTCAAAGAGTTAGGCAGAGGTATAACAATGAACACCCACAGTTCGCCGGTATGTTTAGGTCCCATGTTATAGGGGGCGTGCCTATTGTCATTAGCCGGGCACAAATCCTAGCTCCGAGCCGCTACTGAGAATTTCATAGAAAAACCCTATAACACTTTTTGCTCGACCTGAGAATCGAACCCAAGACCTCTAGCGTAGCAGTCGAGCTTAGGACCACTAGGCTAACGAGGCAGTTGAAAATATCGTATCGTATTTCAAATTCCGTAATCGTAGGCGAGTTTTTAATTCTCTCCATGAACATGGACACGAGAAACTCCCCTCGTGTAAACGCGCCTTAAAATGTAAAAAAAATTAAAAGGTATTGGGTTCATGCAAACATTATTCACGTGTGATGGGTATCGCGCTTAAAAAAATATTGTACAAATCTGTCTCTATATCAAAGGCAAACATTCTGATATGGAGTGAGTGCATTTGGTTTTATGTCGGATTTGAATTTTATGAAACAGGGCTGATATTCCGATTGTGTTTTATTTATTGATTGAACTCGCTGTTAGGTGACTTTTGGGGACATTTTGTACTGTGGTTACCTTCTGGGTGTGACCGAGATACCGGATTGTGCTGTACTTTATGGATAAGGCTGACATTAACTGAAAGCCGACTTACTTATTAAATCATTTATTGCAACAATCTAAAAATTACTGCCTCGTTTGCCTAGTGGTCCCAAGCGCGACTGCAACGCTAGACGTCTTGGGTTGGATTCCCAGGTCGACCAAAAAGTGTTATTGGGTTTTTCTATGAAATTCTCAGTTGGAGCTCGGAGTTATGATTTGTGCCCGGTTAATGGCAATAGGCTCGCCATTAAAACACAACTTAACATACCGGCGAACTGTGGGTGTACACTGGTACACCTCTGCCTAACCCTTCGGGGAATACAGGCGTGAAGGTACGTGTTATGTCTATAAATTACATATTGATGACTCGAGTGTGGCCAAACAACCGCCCCTTATAAAAAAATAACGAGTGTGTAATTTAGAATAATGAATATTCCAGATTACAAAAAGACTGAAAAACTTGTCAATGATTCTGTAAACACTAACATTAGGGGTGGTGAATTCGGAAAATGATAGACTTTAGTTACTTAAAAAAAGGAAAAGTATGGAAATGTGTACTTTTAACAAACTTAGATAAAACAGCTATTCCATAAAATTGTTCGTGTAGGCATTTATGGAACAGCTCATTATTTTATTTATATTTGAGGGGATACATACATGATTCTAAAATCATGTACTTAAACCCTGGTAGAAGGTACGATGTCCCTTCCACCCGTTATATATCTCTCGTGATTATCTACCTCATTCAATTTCACTATAGTTCCAAACTATACAAAAGGGTTAAGCACACCTTTCCCAAACAAAATAAACTCAATTTATAACCCAAAAATGTCACCGACTGGTCAGCCTCACGCCTTAAAATCGGACCTAAATATTTTACCTTTATCAACTGTCTATAAGTCCACTGGCAGTTTGGCTATCGGGTCAAATGTTGAGACCCAAATGAGGTCTTATCTTTAATCTCAAATCGGATAATCAGTTTGTGTTGTCGGATATTCATTGTTTGTGTTTGAAAATTTAATAAATACTGTATTCTTCGACAATATGTTTAGTCGTATTTATTTTTTACGATAAATATTGACTGTAGCGTAGATTTTGTTAACATTGGAAAATTCAACAAAGTATCAAAGTCAAATTACGTTATCTAGTTAAATTGGACTATTAAATGGCATTTTTTTCGCACGTCTTATGCAACAATAAAGAATTTAATCTAAATTGTTTAATTGGTTTAATCTGCCTCCAAAAACGAGTTTATAATAGAGAAGAATGGTCATAAATATTTATTTTTTTAAGTACGATTAATGTAGATTCACGATTTTTACACTTACTGAGTCAATATTTGAAAGTAATGCTCACTTAGTGAACCAACTATCTTGTTTACAAAGTACTAACACCATTCGATGCGAGTAACAATATTTATACCAACTAAAAATAATTATTAGAAGCAAGAACGGTTCAAATAATACAACGCTTCGACACAGAACAACCTATAAAATCGCATGTAGCTAATACATAGGTAGTCTGTTCCAGCAAGACTATAAACGCAATTACAAAGTATTCAGCAATGTGTAACTTTACTTACTTTACCGCTGTGCGGCAATCGTATCTTGCGATCATCTGTTTGTCTTCGGTAAACTTTGAACGGTTAGACAAGCTTTATCCTGCCCTTACTCGCAGGCTCCCCCCAGCCCGCCCTATTGGTCTCGTGGTGACGAGCACGACTGTTGAGCGTGGGGTCCTGGGTTCAATCCCCAGGTCGGGCAAAAAGTGTTTTTGGAATTTTCCATTAGGAATTTCTGAGTAACAGCCCGGAGTTTGGAAGTTGGTGGTGTGACATCCCCGTGCCTTGGAAAGCACGTAAAGCCGTTGGTCCCGACTGTCATTTGTAGATCTTTGAGAGTCGTTACGGTTTGTCAGAAGCCTGGAAGTCTGACAACCAGTCTAACCATGAGGTATCGTGTTGCCCACTAACTGGGTTGTGGAGATAGGCAGTCGCTCCATGTAAAACACTGGTATTCGACTGCATCCGATTAGACTGGAAGCCGACCCCAACATAGTTGAGAAAAGGCTTAGTAGAAGTAGAAGTAGTGCACAAAGTTTAATAAATAAAATAAATAAATACATAATACCGCAATACTTATTATAGTTGAAAGCAAACACGGGTAGGCACTAAATATCGCCGGGAACAACCAGCCCTTAATTTAGTAACTAAATTTAATTAAAGGACCCATTAGTCGGGCTATTCGGCACTAATTTGCCATCTACCGGTTGTTGGGCATTATAGATTTTGGAAACAATTTATTAAATACATAGCGTATCATTTTTACCCGACTTGAAAATGAAGGAGGTTATCATTCGTTATATATTTTTTTATTTTTTATAATGTGTTTTACGCGATAACTCCGCCAATTATAAATCGATTTTGATGATTCTTTTTTTGTTTGATAAGTCATACTTCAAAGGTTAATTTTATAGAAATTGGTTCAAGATTTTGGTAAAAAAAATACTGAAAAAAAAAGGTTTGGAAGTCAGTGGCAATACTAAACCGCCGACTTCCAAAGTTTTTTTTTGTTTCGGATGGGATATCATCAAATGACTTCTCCCCTGAGCTTGTTGACTTCTTTTTTTATTTGAAGGAAGTTGTGTTTTTTGTAAAAAAGTTTTTAACATAGGTACATTTCTAAAATGTGAAACATTTCTAGAGTATAAGTTGAATTTCGTTTTCGTGTACAAAAACTTAATACAGAAAAAGTAAGCGGAAGTGGCAATAGGACGGCCAATTCGTCGTAAAACCAATGACTGTTGGGGTATGACGTGTTCTTGAGTGGAGACCGTGAATCGGCAAGCGTAAGGTGGGAAGCCCTTAGACTCGGTGGAGCGACGATTTTTGCAGGGTAACTGGATGAGAGTTGCAAAGAATCGAGCTAAGTGGCGTGCGATTAGAGAGGCCTATGTCCAACAGTGGAATATTGTAGGCATTTTTAACAAAGGAACACTTCTGAAAATTTTAACCATTTCTAAACAATATTATGCATTAGACTCGCCCCCTATTACATGGGATTGAACCATACTGGTGAACTGTTGAGTGTACATTCATACACCTCTGAATTACTCTTTGGGGAATACATGAGTGATGGAAAGTGTGTGATGGTGTTTTCTCACTAAAAATAAACGTGGAATTTGCTGTTATTTTACACAAAATGTGTTCTCCGAAAACTAAATAGACGTCAATTACTTAAAAATTGTGTTTTTAAAAACATTTTTCGCCTAATAAATAATAAAAAAGAATCTATAAAATTCGTATTTGTTGGTGTAAAGAAAAAATTTTTTATTTTTTACATTTTTGTCTTTCAGTATACTTTTCTGTATTGTAAAAGTGTTCAATGAAAATATAAATACTTCCATTTCATATTTCAGATATTAAAAAGTCGCACAATTCATTTTCACTAATGTGCTTTCCCAGTAATGATGCAGTATTTTAAAAACTTGTAAAAGTTTTTTTCAATTATAAGTTTATAATATTTATAAAATATCTTTACATTTGTAGCATTAATATAGTAAGCTGAAGAATTCATTCAGTATATATTATTAATTACTTTACAAAACATTTGTGATAAATCAATCAGTTAAAACTGTGTTTGTTTTGTTTTAATAGTATCTTTAGAGAATAGAAATGTAGAATAGAATTTTTAATATTTATTTTTTAAATATTTATTTTTTAAATATAAGTCGGTAAGATGAACCGGACTGGTCACTGTGGCTACCTCTAGGGGAGGCCTATGTCCAGCAGTAGACGTAATTCGGCTGATGTGATAATGATGTGTTAGATGCGTTCCTTGTCAAGTGTATTGTGATGATGTATGCTCCAGATCGATTCCGGCCACGACGGCTAATCTTTATTTAGACTAGCCAAGTACGCAGGAGATATTATAGCGCACAAGTGTGTGCGCAAACACAGGTGCACTCCCTCTTCCCTAACTCTCATAGTCCGATGGGACGGCAATCCGAAACAACCGGAAAGAGATCAGGCACAGGACCAACGGCTTTACGTGCTTTCCAAGCCACGGGGGTATCATACCACCGACTAGCAAACTCCGGGCTGTTACTGAGAAATTCCTGCTGGAAAATCCAAAAACACTTTTTGCCCGACCTGGGAATTGAACACGGGCCCCACGCTTAACAGTCGTGCTCACCACCACGACACCAACGGGGCAGTTAAATTGATATACAAAATATTAAGGAAAAACCTACAACTGACTCACATACCAATGTTTTGTTTAAGAAAAGTCTTAAAGTCCATCAAACCCTCATATTAGCTTGCGGCTAACATAACATACCATCACTCCTGTATTCCCCGAAGGGTTAGTCAGACGTGTAACAATGTACACCCACAGTTCGCGGGTATGATTAGATCCCATGTAATAGGCGGCGAGCCCATTGCCTTTAACCGGGCACAAATCCTAACTCCGAGCTGCTACTGAGAATTTCATAGAAAAACCCAATAACACTTTTTGCTCGACCTGTAGCAGTCGCGCTTAGGACCACTAGGCTACCGAGGCAGTTAGCTTGCAGCTACAATATTACAAGTGAATTTAATTACCATAATTAAGGCTTTAGTTCAGTCTTTGTACATACCCGTCAAGTGTCGTGTTTACAAATCTCTTTGTGAAAGTACAGCAGGCTAGAATATGTGAGTTAAGTGTGGTCGGGCATAATTGCGTTTGCGTGCTTTTAGTAAAATTACATTTGTTCGTTCTTTCGTAGTGAGATGGAAGGTGATATTCATAGCCTCGGCATGTCTGGTAGCAAAATACACATACCATCACGCCTATATTCCCCGAAAGGTTAGGCAGAGATGTAATATTGTACACCCACAGTCCGCCGGTATGTTTAGGTCCCATGTAATAGGGGGCGAGCCTGTTGCCATTAACCAGGCATAAATCCTAACTCCGAGCTGTTACTGAGTATTTCATAGAAAAACCCACTAACACTTTTCTCGACCTTGGAATCGAACCCAAGACCTCTAGCGTAGCAGTCGCGCTTAAGACCACTAGGCCAACGAGGCAGTTAGTTAGTTGAGTTTAGGCTGGTAGCAAAATGTAACACGATATTTCTGGGAAGTAGTCCTAAATGGGACTGGTACGCTAGAGGTCTTGGGTTCGATTCTCAGGTCGAGCAAAAAGTGTTATTGGGTTTTTCTATAGAATTCTCAGTAGCTGCTCAGAGTTAGGATTTGTGTTTGGTTAATGGCAATAGGCTCTTACATGGGACCCAAACATACCGGCAAACTGTGAGAGGGAAAAACTTCAGATTTTTTTTTTATTAACCGACCAAAGATGCTGCCGCTGTGACTGCGTGGTCTAGAATCATTTTTGATAAAAGTTATAATAAAAAAAAAAAACACTTTTATTAAGATTATTATGAAGTTGTTATTGTGTGAGTCGGGACTTGAGAAGACTATAATAGTAAAATTAAGAATTTATATTAAAAATCACAATTCTTCATACTATTTTCCTTACGGCTTATAAAAGCTGCATAGAAGATTGAAATTTTACCTATCAGCTAATAAAAATATTAGCAAAAGACATGAAATATTTTTTTTTACATTGTACGAACTAGGAAGTACCTACAGAAGTTATTGACATAGAAGCAAAAGTAAACAAACAAACTGTAGATACTTTAATAGTCGTAAAAATATTTTGTGATGGCCAACGTGAGTTGTGTCAGGTCGTGAGTTGTGAGTCATTGCAATGTTATGGTGAGGCTACAATTGCGCGCGAGCACGAACCGAGCACACTACCCGTCCGAACGACTATTGACAACTTACGCGACGAAACCGTCGACTTGTAGGGTCCAAAAGTATCTGTGTCCAAATGTTTTGTTTCTAACACACCATCACGCCTGTACTCCCCGAAGGATTAGGCAGAGGTGTAACAATGTACACCCAATGTTTCTAAATTAAGCAATACGTCAGTAGTACACCATATAAGTCATTATATGGTGTACACATAAGTGTTAAGCATCTACATCTTCAAAGTAAAAGTAAAGACCTTCTATTTCAGTTTTCAACACCGATCCGCTCGCAAACCGTACAAGCTAGAAATTCTTAGACGCTACAATATTATACTTAAAACTATTCAAGAAGAATAAAGTTGTTAACTACCGTATAAAGACATGTAAATGTACCTAAATAATTGTTGGAATGTGTATAAGAGCGCCTACCATCGTGTTGTGTACGCGGGCCTGTGGACAGTGAGCAATGAGTAGCTCACCGTCTGTCTCTCTGCGTTCGTGTTCCACGCGCACCTTAAAGAGGTGTCAGCAGAAAGATCAGTCAGGGCCGATGTCTGCCGGGGATGCGGGTCGTTCGAAAGAGATACCGCGCCCCCGAAACGCAGAGGGCACACAAACGAACATGGATGGGTTATAGTCAGTAAAAGTCTGACGCTTCCTTCCGCCTCGCTGAAGGTGGGGAAATCATTTGATGATTTCCCATCCGAACAAAGTTAAAAAATAGTGTTATGTAGTGTGATACACGGGAACACCACTGAACGTGATCGTGCGCAGGCGTGGCCCCACCTTTAAAATATTAACGTAATAACTGCGAGGCATTCCTGCGCCACCCATTATGATTATGAAGGACAAAGGTACCCAAAACACGTGTGTAGCCAAACCGCTTTACAATGGTGAACGCATTCATCAAATCATCACCCATAATAGATTTAATCGTAATTACTTTGTATCACCTATTTAGTACCGAAAATTACTAATTAACGACTTGTATGGTGTGAAAAAACATTTCAGTTTATGACAATAGACGCTTACGAGTTAAGCCGTGGCAACCTGGCATTCTAATCGGCTCGTTAGTGAAATAGAGCGTGAGGATTACCAATATTATGATAGCGATAATATTCCTGCTATTATAATAAATGTAAATTATTTGTTTGTTTGTTTCTTTCTTTCTTTTTAACCCCCGACGCAAAAGCGACGGGGAGTTATAAGTTTCACGTGTCTGTGTGTGTATGTGTATGTCTGTGGCAT
Organism: Caradrina kadenii; assembly: GCA_947462355.1. NCBI lineage: Eukaryota > Metazoa > Arthropoda > Insecta > Lepidoptera > Noctuidae > Caradrina > Caradrina kadenii. Next base: position 8,732,046 of record OX381691.1, read on the forward strand.
CGTAACTCCCGAACGCACGAACCGATTATGATTTTGTTTTTTTGTGTTTGAAAGGTGAATTAGTCGGGAGTGTTCTTAGCTTTGTTTGATGGAAAGCGGTTCAATGGTTTCAAAGTTATCAGCTCTTTTGTTAGTTACCGTAGCGATTTTTTTCTTGTGTCGGAGTTTACGAGTATTTACATGCACAAACAGCCAGACCCGGAACAACTACCTGTAGACTATACAAATATTTGTTATGTTTGGGTAAAAGCCTGTTTAGAATTTTAATAACAACGTCCGTGACAACTGATATTATGCGGGCAAAATTGCGAACAAAAGCTAGTTGAAAGATAAGTGGATATATTGTTATTTATAGATATTATGTAAGCATTTGTATCGATTCTGAAAAGTATTAGCTGAATTTAATATGTTACCTGCCAGGGCTGTGGATTTATTTCGAAAGAGTCACCGCGGCCCTGGAACGCAAAGAGCATTAAAAGGAACACGGATGGGTTTTAGTCAGTAAGAGTCTGACACTTCCTTCCACTCCGCATAGTGCGGAAGAAGTCATTTGATGATTTTCCATCGTTAAAAAAAAGATATGTAGATGACAAAATATATTTTTAAGTAACATACCATCACGCATGTATCCCCCGAAGGCAGAGTTGTAGGTACCAATGTACATCCACAGTTCGCCGGTATGTTTAGATCGGGCACCAGCTGCTACTGAGAATTTCATAGAAAAACCCAATAACATTTTTTACTCGACCTGGGAATTGAACCGAAGACCTCTAGCGTAGCAGTCACGCTTAGGAACACTAGGCTAACGAGGCAGTAATAATGCAATTGGTAATAAGCTATTACTTAGACATTACAACCAAACACTTAAATTTTATGTATTTCATTAGATGGGACACTAAATACTCACTAATGAATTTAATAAACGTGCGCGAATCCACTAATTATGCACGTGTCGAAAACCATCAATGAACTCTATCTAAAACAGATAGGCATTAACCTTGTTTAAGCCTGGCCAAGCCTTGGATATTCCGAATCCCTTTAATGACGTCACTAGATCGATACAAACGAGGCCAAAATAATTACCGCGCCAAAACGTGGCTTGGGTAAAAGATTTGCAAATGAAGGGGATGGAACCACCAATTATTGAAACGTGCGGGAGAGAATCTGCCTATTAAAGTATTTGAAGTTAAATCTAAACAAAGTTAGGGGGGGGCGAATATGGCTTGAACTGTTTCGGAAAAGGATGGTAGGTAAGGCCGTGTCGCTTTTTTGCTCGGTTTGGCGGGAGCAGTGCCGTGCCCTAAGATAAATTAATTTTGATGGGTATAAGGTTGAACAAGAACTGCCCCGTTGGTCTCGTGGTCGCAAGCGCGATTGATGAGTACGGGGTCCTGGGTTCGATTCCCGGGACGGGCAAAAAATGTTATTGGGTTTTTCCTTTACGAATTTCTCAGTAGCAGCCCGGAGTTTGGAAGTTGGTGGTGTGACACCCCCGTGCCTCGGAAAGCACGTAGAGCCGTTGGTCCCGGCTGTCATTCGTAGATCTTTGACAGTCGTTACGGATAGTCAGAAGCCAGAAAGTCTGACAACCAGTCTTACCAAGAGGTATCGTGTTGCCCAGTAATTGGGTTGTAGAGGTCAGATAGGCAGTCGCACTATGTAAAGCACTGATATTCAGCTGCATCCGGTTAGACTAGAAGCCGACCCCAATATAGCTGGGAAAAGACTAAGTAGATGATGATGATGAAGGTCGAACAAGAACTGAATCGATTGAACTGGGTTGTATTGGCCCAGTGGTTAAGGCTCCCGCATCCCATGCACGAGGTTGCGAGTTTGAAAACCGGCACGTACCAATGTAACTTTTTCAATTCAAATATACTTTTTAAGTTTAGTTTGGATCGTGAGAAAATTAGGGCTTATAATGAATAATAAGTCAAGCGTGGTGATCAATTCTCATGCCTTTTCTGTATGAGAAGAGGAATTTCCCTGCAGTGGAACAATAATAGGCTGATATTCTTTTTCAAGGTCGATTAAATACCTATTATGCTTTCGTTAATGAATAAATAATAAACTAAGATCGTACGGTAAGTGAGTTGTTTAATTAATTATTGACACAGACCGTACTCAGCTCACACACAAACAATCAAAACTTGGTATATTAAGCAACAATTCGATAATATACTTTGTTTACCCTATTTATCAAGTTTAAAATCGAATATCAAAGCTAGATTGTTCAATGATTTCGCCGACAACCATTTTACATTGAAAAAGTTATGTGTAGGTACAGTCTGCAAAAGAGATAAGTAACCAGAGTCGCCTAATCAATTCAAAGTTTTTTTTAAACCGATAGATGTTTTTGAACGTATTTTATTTTTATTAAAGGACAATGAACATAACATACCATCATCACGCCTGTATTCCCCGAAGGGATAGGCAGAGGTGTAAGAATGTACACCCACAGTTCGCCGGTATCTTTAGGTCCCATGTAATAGGGGGCGAGCCTATTACTATTAACCGGGCACAATTCCTAACTCCGAGCTGCTACTGAGAATTTCATAGAAAAACCCAATAACACTTTTTCGCTCGACCTGGGAATCGAACCCAAGACCTCTAGCGTAGCAGTCGCGCATTGGACCACTAGGCTACAGAGGCAGTTGCAAAGAACAATGTACTGTTCCTTAATTAAAATAAATTTTATTTAAAAACGACCACCGGTTTCAAAGAAAACTTCAACTGTATAAGACGATCTGGTTACTTATCTCTTTTGTTGACCGTACCTACTTAAATTTAGAAATGCATGCGTATCCAGCCTTTGTTATGTACATCTAGCTTTATTAAGAGTTTCTACCCACGAGTTTGCCTACTTTTTTCGGATAGGAAATCATCAAATAATGCCGCTCTGGGTGGGGCGGGAAGGAGTGTTCGGTTTTACTGACTAAAACCCATCCAAGTTCCTTCTTGTGCCCTTTGCGTTCCGGGGGCGCGGTATCTCTCCTGAACAACCTTCAGCCCCGTCAGACATCGGCCCTGACTGGCTCCTTTGCTGACATCTCTTTGAGGCTCTCGTGGCGCCACGGCTTGTCGTACGACATACGGACGGTGACCTATTGCTTACCGTCCACATGCCCGCATTTAAGGTGGCCGGGAGTCGTCTCGCGGCTCCCGACGCCCGGAGTGTCTACCGCGGCACCCGAAACTTTACCTGTGTTGTCTTCGAAATTATCCCACAGGAACACGAAAGCGTAACAAAAATTATACCACGTGTTAAGTTAGATCAATATCATGTATGCCGAATTTCAGCTAATTACATTTAATGTTTAATCTTAAAGGAAGCAACATCCAAACATCCGGATGGATGGATATCCATCCTCAAAAACTTTTCATGGAATACGTAGATTACACAGTACAAAGACGAACTTTGTCGATAACACTGGATGCCAACAACATACTCCAATCAACATGATCAAAGTTTTTCTAATCAAGAAATAAAAGGTGTCCGGATATTTTGCAAGTAAGGGTAGTAGTATACATGTGTGATTTGTTGCTATATATAAACGGTAGGTAATTTAAACCGGTTTTTTCCTATTAAAATCGTGTGCATTTTTGCAAAAATCAATCTTTTCACACAATACTTAAAGTGCAAAATTTATGCAAAACCTCGTGTCTTTAATTGGTTTGTCGAATAAGAAATGCAGGGAAAAATACACTGCAGTGTATTTATATCGGCACGTGGGTTACAAGGACTTGTGTTTTTCCTAGACACGTGCATCTACACCGAGGGAATCAAACGGCTCCGATAATATTGGCAGTATTGCACACGAACTTGCCAGTTTGCTACCACGTAATTAGAATCGAGCTAAAGTTTAATTATGACGATAGTTCACGTGAGGAGAAAAGGTTAGTAAATATTTTATATACATATTACGTCTATTTTGTTTTGATTTTATATAAATATAGGAACAATAAGAAATACTTTTATTTTACTGCCTCGTTGGTCTAGTGGTCGCAAACGCGACTAACGAACAAGGGGTCCTGGGTTCAATTCCCGGGCCGGGTAAAAAGTGTTTGGGTATTGGGTTTTTCCATCACGAATTTCTCAGTAGCAGCCCGGTGTTTGGAAGTTGGTGGTGTGACACCCCCGTGCCTCGAAAAGCACGTAAAGCCGTTGGTCCCGGCTGTCTTTCGTAGATCTTTAACAGTCGTTACGGATAGCCAGAGGCCAGAAAGTCTGACAACCAGTCTTACCAAGAGGTATCGTGTTGCCCAGTAACTGGGTTGTGGAGGTCAGATAGGCAGTCGCTCCATGTAAAACACTGATATCCAACTGCATCCGGTTAGATTGGAAGCCGACCCCGACATATTTGGAAAAAGGCTAAGCAGATGGTGGATGGTGACTTTTATTTTTAACCCGAATTATGTAACATCTCTGGTTATAGCTCCGCTCTCGGGTATTGTAGAGTGATGTTGTATGTAGAGCCCTCGCCCGGGCCTCGGAAAACACTTAAAGCGCCTAATCTCTCCCTGGTTGTGTCGGATTGCTGTCCCATCGAACTATGAGAGTTATAGAAGAGGGAGTGCATCTGTGTTTGCGCACACAGTCGTGCACTGTAATTTCTCCTGCGGCCGGAATTGATCTGAAGAATGCATACATTTTATGTACAGCCCTGTACTGTCATCATAAATCTAGCTATCATAATTACATAAATAAATCCAATTCAACTGCTAGTTCCAGTGATGGGATTAAACAAACTAATAAATTGTTTTCTTTATATTAGAAAATACATATAAATTGAAACAGTTACTCTGTTACTTGCTCGGATTTGTTCCCATAATCTCTGGTATGATAGCGTCGGGCGTTAACCGCTGTTTTTAACCTCCGACGCAAAAACAACGGGGTGTTATAAGTATGTCGTGTTTGTTTGTGGCTCCCGAACGAATGAACCGATTTGGATTCGGTTTTTTTTTGTTCAAAAGGTGTATTAGTCAGGAGAGTTCTAAGCTATGATTGATGAATATCGGTTCAGCGGTTTCAAAGTTATCAGCTTTTTGTTAGCTGTGGTTGGGATTTTTATTCTTCTGTCGAGGGTTACTTAAAATTTTTAATTTTGTGTCTTATCACGACATTATTCAAAAGTTTCGTAACACTCATATGTAACTGGTATAGCGTATAACTGTCTACGTTCATGACATCTGGTCACATTAGTAGATTGTGCCCATGCAAACCTAGGGCGGGTCTCTAGTTAATTAATAAAAAATATGCACCATACTACATAAGTAATTAAAATAGTTTTACAATAGATTGAAAAGCTTTTCATTACTTTTCGACCCTATTGTTCAAAGAGAAGTTAATGCCAACTAAGCTTGCCCTCATTAGGAAAGGTTATGAATAAAATTGTATTAATCTGAGCAAATAAATTAAATTGAAGTTTGTGTTTGTAATTACAAAATAAAAGCGTTTGTTTGCCTGTTTGTTCTGGCTAATTTAGACGTGACTTTCATTGACAGATTCCTGATGTTATAGGGAGTAACGAAAGCTACTTTTATTTAAAAAAACAACAGGTTACGCGCCAAAAAAATTGATAACAGACATCTACTCCATGTATAAATAATTATAATGTGTAATTATATTTTATTTATTTCTTATTATTTATTAAAACTTTTTGCACATAATGTAAATAACAAACAATAACAAAACAACACTGTACAAAGGCGGCTTAATGCCTTTGGCATTTTCTACTAGTCAACCAGTCAGGTGGTGTCAGCGGAAGGAAGGGGCCACTGAGGGCCGATGCCTGCCGGGGCTGCGGGTTGTTCGTAAGAGATACCGCGCCCCCGAACGCAAAGGGCACAAGAAGGAACATGGGTGGGTTTTAGTCAGTAAAAGTCTGACACTCCCTCCCGCCCCGCCCAGGGCGGAAGAAGTTATTTGATGATTTCCCACCCACCAAAAAAAAAAAAAAAAGGGGTGATGCAGAGACAAAACATAGATACATACATACATATTTTCATAGCAACTTTAATTAAAAAATAATGAAACACATAAAATTTACACAAGAAAAAGTATATTTAGTTTTATGCATATTATTTTATGTACCAAGTAAGAATCCAAAAATTTTTATGGTCTAAAATGTCACATTTTCTAGAAAATACTTAATCCAATTCTAAAAAGTCACTCGGATTGAATTCGTAACATAAATTCCTGGCACGAGCATACTCGATTCAGATAAAATATGCTCTTGAACGAATGTCTCATTCTGTAACTATTTTTCAGAAGACGGGTGAACGGCGCCTTTGTATAAAATCGATACGAAGATATTTCGGGAACGAGCGAGAAAAGGGTTGTCGTGCATTCGTTTTGAATTCAGGTTTTCGGCTTATTACTTATCATTGTTATCTACTGTTTATGATAGGGCTGTCTGTGATTTATGACGTCAACATAATATGTGTACGTATCTTTTAAGCTGCAATGTTTTTATGATCAATAAATTTTAAAATATATATTTTTTCATTTAATTCTGATTAGATACACTGTTAAAAATCTTTTGCCAAAAAAGTCACATTTATCATAATACACAAGACTAAAGACAATGAAAAAGGCATAGTATATACATACCATTACGCTTTTATTCCCCGAAGGGTTAGGCAGAGGTATACCAATGTACACCCACAGTTCGCCGGTATGTTTCCTATGTACAAATCCTAATTCCGAGCTGCTACTGAGAATTTCATAGAAAAACCCAATAACACTTTGCTCGACCTGGGAATAAAGTCATAGTATTTATTTTATAAGACCATTTACAGGCACTTTTAAAGTGTCAAGTAGATGGTCGGTTAATCAGATAGCTTAAGCTAGACAAGGAAGTAAAAGTCCACGAACACTCTTTTCAATTAAGTTTTTACAAAATCCTGGGTACAACAATCTTACTCGTATATATGAAAACAATGTAGGGTTTATTCAGTTTAACCTGCCTACCCCTTTGGGACATAGAGTGAAGATTATGTTAAGGCCAAAAAATAACTAATACAACAGTAAACAGCCTTCATCTAATCTGTTATTCTAACAAATTTGTCAACATTATGTATGCAAATACGAAACTATTGCTTACACACATTGCTCGCTGTATCAGTATAGTCAGTGTTTATGTTAGTTAAGTAAGCACTATGAGCAATGTACTTGCAATAAACACGCTATCGCCGATATTGGAATTTCAGCAGCTTTTGGAGCAACGCTCATTATAACAGCACGGCTCCGACACAGGAAATTATTTACTATTCAAGTTTGATTTGAACCATTATTGATAATGGATATTATAGCTCAGAATTATAACTTGTTGGTCCTATCCTATTATCTTCCTACCTGCTACACTACTATAAATAAAAACTTAAAGTTTGTGAGGGTGCACAGATGGACGGATGGTCTGTTACACTTTTACGTTTAAACGGCTATGCGGAATTACTGAAGAATGGCCCACATATTTTTTTTTTTTTTTTTTTTTTTTGGTGGGTGGGAAATCATCAAATAACTTCTCCCGCCCTGGGCGGGGCGGGAGGGAGTGTCAGACTTTTACTGACTAAAACCCACCCATGTTCCTTCTTGTGCCCTTTGCGTTCCGGGGGCGCGGTATCTCTTGCGAACAACCCGCAGCCCCGGCAGGCATCGGCCCTCAGTGGCCCCTTCCTTTTGCTGACATCTCTTTGAGGCGCGCGTGGAACACGAACGCGCCGTCGACACGGCCTGTCGTTATGCAACGTAAGGACGGTGAGCTACCCATTGCTCACCGTCCACAGGCCAGTATCTACGGTGGCCGGGAGTCGTCTCGCGGCTCCCGACGCCCGGAGCGTCTACCGCGGCGGCTGGGACGGGAGAACCGCTGTCTCAACCGTCCCGCCGCCTCCTTCTCAAGCATTACTGCCTCGCAGAAGGAGGCGACTGCATCCCATTCCCTCTCGCTCCGAACCATGGCTCGCACCAGGGCCGGACGCGAGAGTTCGCCGCCGCCGATGGCCGCCACGAGGACTCGGCGATGCTCCGCCCAAGCGGGGCATACCGCCACGGTGTGCTCCACCGTGTCCTCGGGGCAATCCACACAATGGTGACACCCGGACGTTTCTTCCCGCCCGATGAGGTGCAGGAACCTCCCGAAACACCCGTGTCCGGTGAGGACCTGCGTCAGGCGGTAGGTGAGGGCGCCGTGGCGCCTCTCCAGCCACTCCTCAAAGAGGGGACTTACCGCCTCTATTAAGGCGTGCCCACTGGCCCACATATTGATGCAACACATTGGTATTTGGATTTTTTATCCCATTTTTCTGCTCCCTTGGGACAATGTAGGACTTCAGCTTATTTTTTAAGTTTAAACAGAGGAAATCGCGGGCAGAAGCTAGTTAATTAAAAATGCTAACTATTAAAAAATCAAGAATTTGATTTTGACTTTAACCTTCTGAAATTTTAAAATTGCCTAATGAGCAAATCTCTATTATAACCAACATTTTAAAATTATGTAACGGTTCTTATTACCCACTACAACGAATGAAGTAAAGCAAAATCGAAATTCACTACGTAATCGATGTCAAAGCAAAATTTAGAATTCAATACTTGTCAAAATCAACAACTTAATGAAAATACATTCTAATTCAAGATCAAAAAAGCTACTTATTTGCGATGTTTAAATTGTCCGCTGTATTCAAGACATGACATGCCTTTGATTTCCCCGGAGACTCGAGTCCCTGATGTCAAAGGTCCTTGTAAATGGATAATAGCTTAGATTTCTGATAATATAAATATGTTAATAGATCTATTTTGGGATTCATATAATGTTGGACAAGGCAATTTTAATTTTGTGTATTTGTTCTGAATTATTGGCGCCCAATTGGGACTATCAGTCCCTTTTGGGCGCCAATAAGAACTGTAAGTCTTATTTGGGCGCCAATTGTTCTTAAGTATTTTTTTTTTAAATCAAAGGTAATCCCCCAACTTATGTTTTTGAAATGGTAATTGTAGAGGGAACAAAAATGTGAGATGTTTTTTGTATAATAATGACGGAATTTTTGTTTTTGAGGTGACTACCTACAGTTCAATAAGGTATATTACTTAGAGAATATTTATATTTCAACCACATCAAACTTTTTGAATTTCTTTACACAAAGTAATGTCACGAAAATATACTTACAGAGTATCCTTTTAATACAGTATGAAAAACATTTTCCCGTCAACAAATTCTCGCACTTCTTAGTAAATAAACAAACTTAGAGGACCCGTGCAAGCTTATTTCACGCGAGCCCTTTGTAAATATCAATCGTTCTGAAAATGGAAAGAACGTTGAAGGAAAGTATTTCTGTACGTTTATTTATTTGTAAGATTTTACACCCACATTTCAGCTACAGTAAAGTTCTCTGATGATATTATTTTATTTTTTGTGGTCAAGTAAGGGAAGTATTAACTTTATTCTTTATTCTAGATTGTTATTCGCTCCAGAAAATAAAGCTATGTATTTAGGATTGATGATATAAAATAATACCAATTGTTGTATCTTCATATTTTTTTTCTGTACGGGGTTTTTTTTTTGGGGGTTGGGAAATCATCAAAAAACTTCTCCCGCCCTGGGCGGAGCGGGAGGGAGTGTCAGACTTTTACTGACTAAAACCCACCCATGTTCCACCCATGTACGGGGTAAGAGGTATTTTATTATATACTAGCATTGGCCTGTGACTTTGTTTGCGTGGTAGTCAAGAATACAATCAAACATATTCTACGGCACTTCATAATAGTGTAGCTATCTATCAGTGAAAGTATTTTTATAATCCGACCTGTACCTACTACTAGAGATGTAACCGGCACGAGTCGTGAGCACATACTTCAAGTTCATTTTTGGGTCTTTTTGATGAATAAATTTTCTACCAATCGCGTGTAACGTCGACGCCCAAATATTTATATGTTGCGCCAAAGAGACCCAAAAATTAACTTGAAGTCTGTGCTCACGACTCATACCGGTTACTATACCTGTTACAAAAACAAACAAACTTTTACCTCTTTATAATATTAGCACAGATATTTCTGACGTTGCAGAATTATGATTGAACTGAAAATAATGAGTTGTTAAAAAAACCAACATGAAGTTTAAAATTATTTACAAACAGTTTAATTTCCTTTATCTCTATAAATACCAATCTTAGGCTTAAACAAAGGCATATCACCAAATACCTCTTCAATCGAAATCCGATATTATCCCCGGCTTTATTTGAGGACTGCGTTTAATGAACACGTCTTGTAGTCATGTCTATCGGGAATTTAATATCGGCACTCACTCAATGTTTAATACACATGAACATGGTTTTAATGGATAGAGGAATAGGAAATTCTAGAGAGGAGTGTACAAAACTCTTGGTATTAATACAAATGTAGTTTTATATTGTTATTTATATTCGTAAAATAAACATACATTTTATCACGCCTGTATTTCCCGAAGGGTTGGACAGAGGTGTACCAATGTACACCCACAGTTTGCCGGTACGTTTAGGTCCCATGAAATAGGGGGCGAGCCTATTGCCATTAACCGGGCACAAATTCTAACTCCGAGCTGCTACTGAGAATTTTATAGAAAAACCCAATAACACTTTTTGCTCGACTTGGGAATCGAACCCAAGACCTTAGCGTAGCAGTCGCGCTTGGGACTACTAGGCTAGTTCAATATACATATTTGTATTTTAATACATGTATATTAATACCACCGTACATACGTCCGTATTACTGTTATCGCAATAAAAGTTAAATATGGTCTAGTTACGCCCGAGTTTGCAACAATAGTTTCAAACCGGATCCGAACTCGTGGCCTTTCGTTCGGAAATACACACGTGATGTTTGAAACTGTTATTACATTTCATTTAAATCTGCCATATTATTGCTCTTTGTAATTTCGATGCCGATGTCGAGCAAAAAGTGTTATTGGGTTTTTCTATGAGTTTCTCAGTAGCAATTTTGGAGTTAGGATTTGTGCCCGGTTAATAGCATTAGGCTCGCCCCCTATTACATGGGACCTAAAAACATACCGGCGAACTGTGGGTTTTCATTCGTACACCTCTGCCTAACCCTCTGGGGTATACAGGCGTGATGGTATGTTATGTTATGTAAACTAGCTTTTTACGTAGAATTCTTTTTTTGGGTACCCTTTTCATTGTTTACCGAGTACATACAAATTTTTAATGTTCAATTCTTTAGTAATGACGGGACTCTCATAGAAACTTTTATCTCCTATTTTAACTCTTGTAATCCCTTTTTTCGCGAGAAAATGGCCTAAGTCCTTCTCCAAGGTCTAATCTATCTCTGTATCAAATTTCATCAAAATTGGTTTAGCGGTTTAGGCGACAAATCGTAACAGACAGACAGAGTTTCTTTCGTATATTTTACGATATTAGTATGAATATGGATTTCTTTGTATCCCACCACCATCTTCGAATAACCCTCGGATTACGTATTTTCAACACAATTTCGAACAAATTCTTTTGTCCTCTTTTCAAATATTTTGAAATCCAGTAAACCGGTCTTTCAAAAAACAGTGAAACATCCATTTACGTTAACGACAAGTCCGTGCAAAATAATTGGCTCATTTTCAAATTCTACCTAACGAGACTCCTATCATTACGTGACCTCGAGACTCATAAAGTACTCGAAAACAATAGAAGGACGCATCGAAAGGTATCCACACTTTTGTTGGCACTCAGTGTAATTAGGAGTACGCGTTCATTCAACTTCAGGATGGGACTGTAAGTGGCTGTAATTGTGAAGATGATTTATTGGAATACAAGTACTTTGCATGTATAAAACCCCCTTTGAGGGATATAAAAAAGAAACTAGTAACATTACTAGTAGTTAGTTATTAGTAGTTACTTTTTTTATTTAATTTATTATTTATTTATTTCAATAAACCATTTATTTGATTTTGTAAATTATAATGATCTTACGTACGGAACCCTCGGTAGGCGAGCCCGACTCGCACTTGTCCGGTTTTTTTTTTAAATATAAACTGTGCGTAGTTTGTAATCTAATTATTATTTAAGTAAGTTTTATTATTGAAATAAATGATACATCCTAGGAATTTATTGTAGTTTGGTTTATGATTGATTTGTTTCATAGTGGGCGACTACTCTTAATGAAAGTCCGGTTCTTGATGGTAGAATGTTTGTCACGGAATTTAAAAATATCATTCATGTACTGTGAAGTGGCTGTTAACGGAACCGTGCGAGGTCGCCTCCCCCGCATGCTCTCGCTCTTCTCTGGCAGCGATGAAAGCGTTCAGAAACGGTTTAAACAGTTTGGATTTACTGTCCAATTATTTTTGTATTGGTGCATTCTTGTACAATTCGTTTTAAAATAATCATTAAGATTTTTATTCGTTTTGTAACACTGTATTTTTTACCCACTTTTCTAGATATAATTGTACAATCAGGCGGTCAATCCTGACCGTTAATCACATCTCAGTCAGCTTGTGGTGAGCTGTCAACCCCTAGAATCACGTGGGACCTCACGTTAAGCTCACATCACCCAAATTCACCAAAAGAGATTGTATAAGAAACCACCACGTTTAACTGTGACAATTTTTTGTTATAGAAAATCGAATGTTTTTCACATTTTTATCATTAAAGTAATGTCACTTCACTTGTATTACGAAAAGACCAAAAAATAAGGACCAAAAAAAGATGTTGAACATAGTGAAAAATGAGTAAGTTTAACATTTCTAGGAGAAATCTTGCTCTTTTATTTGGCACGAAAGTGATGAATACACGTTATATTCCAGAGATTGAGGCAGTAATCAAGAAATGTAGACTGTCTAAGTACCTATTATGTATATATTTAGAGCCCCAAGCTACACTTTGCGATACACAATGGTTCTCGTCGAATTAGTAGGAGAAACGAATAGTAATTATCTGTTTCAATTAAATGCGAAAATATGGTATTAAAGTTTATGTCGCTAGGAAACTATGTTATTCCTGAGTGTTTTATGCTATATATTATTTAACTAGCAAAAAACTTTGGAAATCCGTAAGAAATTACACGCGGACGAAGTCACGGTTAAAATCGATTAAATTAATAAAGAGTGTCTCCGCACATGACCGATTTTTTGACCGATTATCGAACCGATATTTGCCAGATTTCTTTGTCGGCGAAAAATAAATCTGTCAAAACTTGATTGCACGAAAGATAGCAAAAATTAAAGGAAAATCACTAATGACGTTGCAAATAAATTTGTTATGTGGAAGTAACGATAGTATCTCTGGAGATAAGTAGGTTACTTCAGTGTTGTACAGACAGCAAGAACAGTCGATGATCATTCCGGAATTTTTGAATATTTCAAGTAAAGAATTAAATTATCAACATGATACTACTCCTCCTCCTCCTCCCTGTTAGCCTAGTGGTCCTAAGCGCGACTGCTACATTAGAAGTAATAAGTTCAATTCCCAGGTCGGACAGTGGTATTGGGTTTTTCTATGAAATACTCATAGCGACTCGGAGTTGTTTGTGCCCGGTTCATGGTAATAAGCACTCCCTATTACATGGGGCTTAAAAATACCGGCGAACTATGGGTGTACATTGGTTTGCCTCTACCTTACCCTTCAGGGAATATAGGCGTGGTGGTATAGTACCTAAGTATGATACTATTATATTCTTAAAAGTATTTCCTACTTTACACCATCAATACTTATATAATAAAGCTGCAGAGCTTTTTATTTGTTTAAACGCACAAATCTTTAGAACACACCACCGCACCCCGCATCGCGGGGGCCTTACCGCAGTATGGGAAGGCCCCCCAAGAGGAACCCCGATGACCTGGTAAAGGTCGCGGGAAATCGCTGGATGCGGGCAGCGCAGGACCGGTCATTGTGACTATCTTAAAGAAGGTCTATGTCCAGCAGTGGACGTTGTTTAGCTGGCTTCATGGTGATAATGAATCTTTGGAGCTACATACCGAAACAAACTTGGGTAATAGTAGGTAGGTACAGGCTATAATAAATTATAACATCATGCTACGACACACGGGAGTTGGGCAGTAACCAAAGACGTAACGGAATGCGTGTTGAACCGCGGGGTATGGCTAGTAAGTAACATAGATCTCCTTCCCTACCTAACTAATTTACTGAGAGTAACCGCGCTTAGGACCACTAGGTCCTAAGCGCGACTGCTACGCTAGAAGCCTTGGGTTCGATTCCCAGGTCGAGCAAAAAGTGTTATTGGGTTTTTCTATGAAATGCTCAGTAGCAGCTCGGAGTTAGGATTTGTGCCCGGTTAATGGCAATAGGCTCGCCCTCTATTATATGAGACCTAAACAAACCGGCGAACTGCGAGTGTACATTGGTATACCTCTGCCGAACCCTACGCGGATTAAAGGCGTGATGGTATATTATGTGTTAGATAATCTCTTCTGAAATTTTGGATAGTGTTAACCTACTTTGGTTGCCGATGATACGAACTGAATGTATGGAAATCGTTCAATATTGTTGACTTTAGTGTATTGGGGACGTCGAAGAATGTTTGGATTTAGTTACAGGAGTTTTGGAAGGAATATTCTATTATCGCTGTTAGTGATCGATCAAGTTGGGTACTTATCTACCTCTTTTTTTGCCGGCTTGGAAAATCCTTATGGATGTCCACCGTCCTGGAGGCGGAGGGGTCTGTCAGACTATTACTGACTAAAAACCACCCGGAGTTCCATTTCCAAACTTACGCTGGAGGTCCCGGGAACTTACGCGCCAACCGCGATCCCGCCTCTGCGGGCCTCCTCGGATCAGGGGGGGGAGTGAGGTATTGGACTCCGCGACGTCAAAGAGGGATGCGCGTAGAACACTACGCGCCCACGCCTCAGATCCAGTTGGATCGGATGTAATAGAGGGTGACGGACCTACCTTCCTACCTCTGGTCTAACTAAAAATGTGGTCACGCCGGAGAGAACAGTTCTGTGGCAGTCGCGGTATAAGTCCACTGCCTACTACTGGACATTCACAATACTAGAGACAACTCTGTTATTTTGCTAAGACATACATACATATATACCATCACGCCTGTATTCTCCGAAGGGTTAGGCAGAGGTGTAACAATGTACACCCACAGTTCGCCGGTATGTTTAGGTCCCATGTAATAAGGGGCGAGCCTATTGCTAATAATCGAGCACAAATCCTAACTCCGAGCTGCTACTGAGAATATCATAGAAAAACCCAATAACACTTATTGCTCGACCTGGAAATCGAACCCAAGACCTCTAGCGTAGCAGTCACGCTTAGGACCATTAGGCTACCGAGGTAGTTCAGGCGAAGCGAGTAGGTATTTTGCTAAGAGACACTATTAAAATGTCTCATGATTTTAAATAAGTTCGTAATGAAAAAAAATAAGTCTCAATTCCGTTTTTCTTTCGTCCTAAGTTCTTAGTAAAGTAACATACATCAATTTATTTATGTTTGCATCCAACAAGACATACTAATGTAAACTACCCAGCTATGCAAAGCCTTCCTGTCTACAACGTACTGCTTGTCACTTGGCAAGCCGCCATGAAGTCTGGCAACTCGCGCCAGACTACCACATTGGGTGGCAGTACTTATACATCCAAGGTAAATGCCATTTCAGAGGCGAAATGAGTTTTAAACTGCCATTATTACTGGTGATTTTTTATTTTTATTTGAAACTCGCTTTTGCCCGTGACTTTGTCCGTGTAAATGTTGGTTATCGTAGGCACGACGAAATTGCAGAATAAAAGTAGCCTACCTCCTTTCTTGGGGTTCAAACTTAACCCTAACAAATTTCTTCAAACCGGTTCAGTGGTTTAGACGTGAATGCGTAACAGACAAAGAGACAGACAGATTTACTTTTGGTATTTATAATATTTGTATGAATGGTATTTTCAGGGGCTTTTATAGAAATGATTTTGTTTAACGCATTTAAAAAATGATATCTCAATTATTCATATTTTCTGGAACGTCGTGTTGGTTAAGTATTAATTTCTGCTGTTCGTTCCCCAAAGGGTTAGGCAGAGGTATAACAATTTACACCCACAGTTCGCCGGTATGTTTTGGTTCCATGTAATAGGGGGCCAGCCTATTGCCTTCAACCGGGCTCAAATCCTAACTCCGAGCTGCTACTGAGAATTTCCTAGAAAAACCCAATAACACTTTTAGCTCGACCCGGGAATCGAACCCATGACCTCTAACGTAGCAGTTGCGCTTAGGACCACAAGGCCAACGAGGCAGTTAAAGAAGTACCTCAATTTTCGTTAAATATTTTAATTCAATCATTATTGGTCTTATAAAAACATTTTATATATTTTTTTGTTTGTTGTAATAACGTTGGTGATAATATCACATCCATCATTATTTTTTTACAAACACTTTTTTCCGAACATTACTCGTTCTGTGTTTTGTCTCCAAGTGACAGTCGCCACCAAAAGTTATTTATTGCAGTAATACAAGAGAAATAATTGTAATAGTGGCTGACATTTTAATATTGTTCGCTAATGAAAAAAAATTGAGTAATGTTTATTTTATTTTACGTAATTGGTTAATTATTACTGAACCGGCTGGCCTAGACGCTGCATTTCTGTTAATGAGAATAAATATAAAAACGTCTCTCAATGTTTTTTTTTTCTGATATATAAATTACAGTCGGGACCCATTAAAAATCTAGTCCGGCTCAAATCGTCCTAGTAATGGGTCTCGACTTTTGCTTAACAGAATTCCAGACTACTTGTATTCTTCTTTTCAGTGTTTATTTAAAGTTCATGTTTTTTAATATATTTTTTTTCTATATTAGTTTACAAAAACATAATTGCATTTCCTTCACAAAAAAGTACCTTAGTAAATGTACAGTAGTAAGTAGTAGTAAAAAAGTAGGTAATATCCTTACAAAAGGCTACAAAAAAAATAGTTACACAATTTCAACACTCGCATGCTTCCTATTAATATCGTACTCAAGATGCCACATGTAAATGTTCGCGTGTTCGTACCCTGTTTACCCCCTCTTAAACCTAACTGGCACAAGCTACGATAAGTATAAATACTAAGGTTTAGTATTACTAGACTAGGGTAAGAAATAGTCTATATTTTAGGACTGAAATGTGTGACTAAAATTTCGGAGTAGCCAGGCTGGATATAATTTAGTTTTTTTGTCACGTTGGACTAAGTTGAATGTTGCCATCGTGGGAGAGCTTAAGAGTATTCTTTTTTTTTAATTGATCAAATGAACAATTTCGTTTTGAAGAGAGTTATTTTACTGGAATTTGAGTTTACTACACATTATTTTTACATTAAAAAAAGTTAATTAAAAAAACAAGAGTAAGTACAGAATTATGTAGAAAAAATAAGAGTTAGTACAGAATATGTAGTAATAAGTATCTAATATCTCTTCGGTAAATGCCTCGTTAGTCTTGTGGTGGCCTACGCTAGAGGTTTTGGGTTGTGTGTTACTGTGGTTTTTTTATGAAATTCTCAGTAGCAGATCAGAGTTAGGATATGTGCGCGGTTAATTGCAATAGGCTTGCCTCCTATTATATGGGACCTAAACGTACCGGAAAAATGTGAGTGTACACTGGTACACCTCTGCCTAACCCTTCGGGGAATACAAGCGTGATGGTGTGTTAAGTATTTAATATCTCTTTAGGCAAGGCCTACGTACAGAAGTGAATGGCTGATGATGATGACAGTGAAGTATCTAATATTTTCAAGAAGTGCAATTGTTTATTTATTCTTATAAATAAATTTGCCCTTTTATTTATTTCAATCATAAAACTTACTTTAATAATAATTAGATTACAAACTACGAGTATGTACAGTTAATATAAAAAACAAAAAGGAAGCTAATAGGGCATCAAAAAACTCATCCGCATCGCTATCAATGGAACAAGTGCCCAAAAGGCTGGCAGCATTGCCACGTTGTAAGGCAATGCTGATTCTTTGACCCAAGAAAAGGTCAGCCCTTTGGTCACGTGATGAGTCGAGCAGTCGCTAGGTAATGTCCCGAAAAACTAGATGAGCGCTCGGACCCCATGGCCCTAGTGTTTCAACCCCAAACGGCTCAAACATATAGCTTACAAGAAGGTTATGAAAAATGTCGAATATTGGAACAGAATACTTCCAGATTTTTTAAATTAACTATTATTCTTTCTCTGATACAAAACTATACTATTGTTGAGCATCACAGGCTATGTTTTATGACTTCCTAGACTTCTAAGAGGACGGAGTCACGCGACGTAACTATTCTTGTTTTGTGTGACAGATCCCCAGATATTTCATTTAAATATTTTTTTATCTTACAAGATTATTTAACAGGCACTACACTGGCATTGCATGAAAATATCTCCGTTCCGTTGCCTCTTCATTGAAATTTTCTAAGAAAATAACAAGATCATATCTATATTTCTATTTTTGGAGGTATATCATCTCATCTCGGTAACCTCCGAAAGACTTAACCTATCTAGATGTAACAACTAACAAATTGATATCTATGTCTTGTTTCATAGTTTGACGTAAGTTTTATTTATTATATTTCTGTAACACGTAGACTAACTATGCCACGAAGTAGATAGTAACAGAAGGCCGAATTTGTGCAACGAACGAATATCAGTCACATACACTTTTCTGAGGGCGACGGACTTGGGGTCAATCGGGCCCACGAACACAGACAGGCTTAATAGTAAGTTAGTCCAAGTGAGGGTAAATCTGCCGCTATTAGAAAAAGGACATAATTACACGACAAGCGAATTAATCGATTTCCGGCTGTAAGTTACTACTTATTAAGGTCGGAAATCGGTTACTTTATGTTCTGTAATTATGTCCTTTTTTCTTAAGTGTGTGCGTTTGAGTGTGTGTAAGTTAGTGTTGTGTGGTCAATACCTGCCCGAGCGCGGAAGTATGCTCTGAGCAACGCCCGTGCTCCGACCATATGTAGTTGGAAGAACACTGATGGAGTTGAGTCGGTAGAAATAGGAGATACTCGTCCGCCTTTCCCGAAATGGAGGACGTCATGAGTTCATGAGGCTAATGCTGTAAAATTGTCATAGCTTATTATAATAAGTAAGCATTAAGTCCGCCTTTGAACAGTTTATTATTTACATTATGTGCAAAAGTTTTAATAAATAAATAATAGCGCAGTTCCGTTGCGGTTATGTCTTGGCCGAAATCGCCCCGAAAAATTCTTTTATTAGTTGCCAACGCGCCGCCCGCACGTCGTCGTATTTTAACTTGTCATTCCAAAACATATTTAAACAGTTATGAATTAAAGTCGTAATTGAAATGGTAAATGATGTATTGTGGCAATGAGCAATGAACTTAGGTATGCTTTTGTTTTTGCTCATTGTATGAAACTGACCTTCTGTGTTACCTTATTTTGTGCCTGGATTGTTGAACCAAATACTTTTTCCTATATCTTTCACCCAGATCTCATTCAGGGTAAGATATTCACGCGGGGCGCCAGACAGACTTATTCAGGTGCCCGAATGCGCTAATACATTTTGGTTTTTATTTGAGCAACTTGACAAAGTTTTCAAAGAAACTTAGGAGTGGAATGCTATTTAATTTCTTTTCGAGTACATACCTATGTGTAGATGGTGCCAGTTGGCATTGTATTTATCCTTGTGTGTATCCAAGTGGCCTGTTAGTTGTGGCCTGTATGTGGAATATAATACCTAGGTATCTAGCGAGCAGAAGTTTGCTAAATTTCGTTCGATTATAAAGAAGAGCGACCTAGCACAAACTCACGAAGTTAATGTAACATGATCTCAAAAACAAAGTTACAAAGTCTATTTTACCAATACAAGCAAACAATTTTATCTCTTTATAATATACTAGCGAACTGCCCGCGACTTCGTCCGCGTGGTTTATTTCACCCACGTTAAGTGACGTGTTTGGTTACTGCTCCCCCTTCGTGTATCATAGCGTGATGTTATATAGCCTGTGTTACTCAGGAATAATGTAGCTATTTATTGCTGAAAAAATGGTTTCCGATTTTAACCCAGTAGTTTCGGAGCCTATTCATTAAATACAAACAAACAAATCTTTTCTCTTTATAATATTAGTATAGACGAGCTATTACCCGCGACTTTGTTTGCGTAAATATCGTATCGCGGACGCAGACCTTTCTTAGGGTTAAAACCTACTCCATACCAAATTTCATTAAAATCGGTTCAGTGGTTTAGTCGTAAAAGCGTAACATACCGACAGAGTTACTTTCGCATTTAAATATTAAGGTATTGATGATACAAGTTTAAATAAATTAAACTACCAAATTCCCTAAAACGTTTATACTTTTACATACCATCACGCTTGTATTCCCCGAAGGGTTAGGCAGAGGTGTAAGAATGTACACCCGCAGTCCGCCGGTATGTTTAGGTCCCATGTAATAGGGGGCCTATTGCCATTAACCGGGCCCAAATTCTAACTCCGAGCTGCTACTGAGAATTTCATAGAAAAACCCAGTAACACTTTTTGCTCGACCTGGTAATCGAACCCAAGACCTCTAGCGTAGCAGTCGCGCTTAGGATCACTAGGCCAACGAGACAGTTTATAATTTTATCTTACATAATGCAATGTGTTCATGCCAATATAACTGACATGTAGTATAATCCCCAGAGATGGCACGGTATGGCAACTGGCAGTGTTCGTGTACCCAAAGCGACTGGCAATAATCAGTTTATGTTAGCCATTTCAATAGGCGACTGCTTCACAGTATTAAAGCTTATAGTCCAATAAAAGGTTTTTAAAGCAATGGTTTCGAGTTTTTGGGGCGTGTTTCAATTGTTTTTCTTTTGTTTGATATTAGGGAAACACCTAGGGCGACTTATAAACATCGTCATACGACGATGAAACTGGTATACACCAGTTTTAGGTTTTAGAAAGGCTGAATATTTGAGACTAGACACAGAAGAATATAGTTAAAGCACCCAAAAAAAAATAAGTAAGTTTCCGACAGGAAAATAAAAAACCCCACCGCGGAAAACAAAAGAGCTGATAACTTTGAAACCGCTAAACTGATTTCCAACAAACATAGCCAAGGACTCTCCCAACTAATTCATCTTTCAAACTAGAAAAACACAATCCAAATCGGTTCATGCGTTCGAGAGCTACGATGCCACAGGCACACACACACATAGACACGTCAAACTCAAAACATTTCATCGTTTTTGCTGCGGGGGTTAAAAAAGGTAAGCGTACTAGCTAGGTTTAGTGCTGAGCCAAAGCGCCCAGCAATGCATTGCCCCGATACGTCATAGGGTAAAGACTTGGCTGCGGGTTGTTCGTAAGAGATACCGCGCCACCGGAACGCAAAGGGCACAATAAGGAACATGGGTGGGTTTTAGTCAGTAAAAGTTTGACACTCCCTCCCGCCCCGCCTAGGGCGGGAGAAGTTATTTGATGATTTCCCACACCCAAAAAAAAAAAGGGTAAAGGCTTTATGACGTATCGGGGTTATTCTACAAACTTTTAAGAACGATCGCAATCTAATTCTAATCTCAGTCTTAATTGATCAAAATGCCTCTGACGTTGGCTATCGCTGAGATGAGATTGCGACTGAATAATTAGTAGAATTGACCTTCAGGTGTGAAAGACATTTTACTCACTAATGTTCAAGTGTGAGGGCTGGTTTTTATACCACATGGGTATATGGAGTAGCGTTGATATTTGATTTATTAAATTACAATATAAGATCAATTAACTGCCTCGGTAGCATAGTGGTGATAAATGCGACAGCTACGCTAGACGTCTTAGGTTCGAATCCCAGTTCGAAGTGTTTTTGGGGTTTTCTATGAAATTCTCAGTCGGAGTCGGAGTTAGGATTTGTGTCCGGTTAATGGCAATAGGCTCGCCCCCTATTACATGGGACCTAAGCATACCGGCGAATTGTGGGTGTATATTGGTACACCTCTGCCTAACCCTCCAAGGAATACAGGCGTGATAGTATGTTATGATGGTAAACAATTAATGACTTATCATATGAGTGAAGATGTATTTAAGTAGTACAATAAATCGCCCGAGAATTTCAACATACCCCTTCCAAACATATTGAAACCCATTGCTTAACAGAAAATAATAATCAGAATCGCTTTTATATCAATTTGGGGGTCCGTATCCCCTCCATCTTGACGTTAATGGTCTATAACTCTGATTTATATTAACAAATCTTTAAATGAAGAAAGTATTCAGTGTTCGTCCGCTTGACCCGCGCATTTATGTAGCAGTTAACTTGAATGGTGCAAATAAAACTCAGATAAAATCACTAAAACATGTTTTATTAAGTGTTTTTAAGTAGTTGAATAGTCTCTCTTAGACTTGGGATAAATAAAACGGGCGCCACCGCTTGCCGCAACGCAAAGATTTTCGACACGCAATGTGCCGTGCATTTCGGCGTTGTGACGTCACACTTGTAGCATCATTCACAGTCGAATTGTACCAGTATGTTTACTGGTCCTAAGCGCGACTGCTACGCTAGAGGTCTTGGTTTCGGTTCACAGGTCGAGCAAAAAGTGTTATTAGGTTATTCTATAACATTCTCAGTAACAGATCGGAGTGAGGATTTGTGCCGGGTTAATGGCAATAGGCTCGCCCCCTATTCCATGGGACCTACACATACAGGCGTATTGTGGGTGTACAATGATACACCTCTGCCTAACCCTTCGGGGAATACCAGCGTGATGGTATTTATGTATGTAAACAAATTACAACAGTTAATTAAATTGAGAACAAATTACACACCAATTAAGACGAAGCAATTCACTCGGGTGATATCAACCAGGTAAACACAGTGAACTAACAAAAAAAATGCATCTGCCATGTTATTTCTTCACCTCCTTTGGTTGTCTGGTAGACAATGCCTAAAGCATTAAGTCCGCCGTTGTACTTTTTTTTGCATTAAGTTTAAATAAATAATCCTCCACCACTCGCTATGCGACGCGGTACCGCATTCCTCAGCGTTGCCTGTGTGTCGGCCCTAAACTCAATTTTATATCTACAAGCAACTAACATTCTTATGATGTAATGATAATCTGCAATTTACTTCTTTTTATTTGTATTATTTTTTAATATGTCTGCCTGGCGTTGCCATCCCAGAGACAAAATTGAAATGCCTCATGTGCATGTAATTACACCCATACCCTTCAAATCGAAACACAGATATTCTACTATGAACATTCCAAATGATCGCGAGATGTATTCCCAGTATGGCCTCTGTAATTACTTTGGTAATAATTTAATGCAACGTGCACTCCAGTGGCTTAACTAAATAATACTAGGTAGGTAAGGTTGTGGCATGTAATATGGTTGAGAGTGGAGCGATGAGCAAGCTGGGTTCGCACACGCTTAGTCCACCACAATCACCTAGGCCTTACTTATAGACCCAGAGTCGTCGGCGCGGAGTGTTCTGTAGCGCCTCTCTAGGGAAATGTACGGTCGCAGAATAGGTCGCATATTATAGTAAAGGGGCTCGCCAATGTCGGTCCAATACTAGTCGAGTGAGCGGATCATGCGTCAAGTGAATACTGGGCTTCAGAGTCATGGTAGCAGGAGAAACTATCGGGGTTTTGTCGGCAACAGTCCGGCATAGCCTTACAATGCCTCTATACGGAGGGCATGCATGTGAATTCCCACACGAATCAAAAAGAAATTACATAACATACCACACGCCTGTATTCCCCGTAGGGTTAGGCAGAGGTGTACCAATATACACCCACAGTTTGCCGGTATGTTTAGATCCCACATAATAGGGGGCGAGGCTATTGCCATTTACCGGGAATAAACCCTAACTCTAAACAGCTACTGAGAATTTTATAGATAAACCCAATAACATTTTGCTAGACCTGGGAATCGAATCCAAGACCTCTAGCGTAGTAGTTGCGGTTAGGACCACTAAGCTAAGAACGATGTTCAAGTCAGAAGAATAAGAAATTAATTACACAATATGCACACTAGAAACAAAACAAATATGTCTATCGCTTAAAAACTGTAGTTCGATTAATTTCGACCGACGGTGAAACCCCACGGTGTTCCTTCAACTATCTTGGGCTGGGGTACAGCACATTCTTCAACACACCGGCAAATATTGACCTGCCAGCATTCCAAAGCGGGTCCCATCACCCGGCGCGCACGTCAGCCACCGGCCGCACTGACTCCATGACCTTAAGGCCCAGTTTGTGTTCATGTCAAAATCAGCAGCTTATTTTAAAAACGCATACAACTAGGCGTTTTACTATATATTGTACTTTTATTTTCATTATTTCTCCGTAACACCTTGCTTCAGTCATCCCCTCCGCATTTTATTTCCCGTTATTTTTCTTGTCACCCAATTTTCGATCGTAAAACGTTCACTGCATCTTAAGCGATCGTCTTGTATGAATACTTGAGTATCTTACGTCATTGACTGGATTTATTTCTTCGTGTTTACCTTCATATTTGCGTGCTCATGTTTTAATAAAGAAATAAATACGCACTTGTGCATTCAGAACAGAAAACATATTGCAATGACAGGAACACTTTGTGTCTTTTTCATCTCTCTATTTAGTTGTGAACATATATACCATCACGCCTGTAATCCCCAAAGGGTTAGGCAGAGGTGTACTAATGTATACGCACCGTTCGCCAGTATGTTAAGGGCCCATGTAATAGGGGGCGAGCCTATTGCAATTAACCGGGCACAAATCCTAACTCCGAGCTTCTACTGAGGATTTCATAGCAAAACTCAATAACACTTTTTACTTAATACTACTAGGCCAACGAGGCAGTTATGAAGTAGTTTGATATAGTTATGTTGAACTATAGTAATATTAAAATGAATTCCAATCATTTGTGTTATTCTAATTGACATTATTATGTCATTATCAGCAAATTACGATAAAAACATCGGTTGTGTGTGAGTCAGGCTCATATACAAAGCGTTTCGTACAATATTTAATATTATTTACACTTTATTTATTTATTTATTATTGAATTTTATTGCTACAGCGACCATAGTAAAACACATTCTCTAAAAAACTCAACTGTCTACCAATGACGGTTCAAAAAATACAGAGTCATATGACAGACATACTTACAGACAGCGTAGTCTTAGTAACAGATTTCCGGAACCCTACAAATACCTTATTCCGACTGCAATACGATTCAAATTACAAAACTAGAAAGACGTCTCATTAAAATAAATCCACTCATTCTCGAAATACACTAGAAAGTTCAACAAACATAAACAGAATCACTCAGCCGCCTAAGTTGTTAATATTTGTGAGTTCCTGCAGACTATTAAAACCTATTTAGTTGGGTAATGATGTGGGTTAGCAAATAAATGGCAAACTTTGTCCATGTGTGGCTTTTGTGGCACACTGTGCCAGATTTGTTGTGAAGGGTTGTTAGCCTGTGAGTGAGGTAGAAAAAAAATTATTAGTCCCGAAAATTGACAAGCAAAGGACTGGGCTTTTTTTGACTGAGGGGCAATTTTTACTCCAGGAAATATCAGAACAGTGTGGGGTCATTCTAACCATGGAAACAGTATAGAGTGGAACTGCCCCGTTGGTCTCGTACTCGCAAGCGCGACTGTTGAGCGTGGGGTCCTGGGTTCGATTCCCAGGTTAAGCAAAAAGTGTTCCTAGGATTTTGTCAGTAGGCGCCTGGTGTTTGGAAGATGGTGGTGCGACACCCTCGTACCTCGAAAAACACGTATTCCCCGAAGGGTTACGCAGAGGTGTACCAATGTACACCCACAGTTCGCCAGTATGTTTAGGTCACATGTAATAGGGGGCGAGTCTATTGCTATTAACCGGGCACATATTTTAACTCCGAGCTGCTACAGAGAATTTCATAGAAAAATCCAATAACACTTTTTACTCGACCTGGTAATCGAACTCAAGACCTCTAGCGTAGCAGTCGCGCATAGGAACACTAGGCTACAGAGGCAGTTAGTGACTTTGTACTTTGACTGACTTTTATAAAATTATACCTAAACAAATTAAACTATTGAGCAGTCTGAGTTGAGTTTTATTAAAGGTAAACAAAAATAATAAAGACAGAATGATATTAAAACACCCCTCGGCACCATTTTATTACCAGCCACAGACAAACAAGATTAATTTAATAATAAAACAAAACTATTTCAATAAAACTTGCTTGTTTACTGGTTACCTTAATAAAACCCAAAGTTAATATTGCATCAAACTTCTAAAACATTTGGTGACGTTTAGTGATTTGGTGAAGGAAAACATCGTGAGGAAACCTGGACTTGTAATGAATATAAGTCTGAAATTGCCTATTTGCCTTGAGCAAGTGTGGTGATCAATGCTCGTGTCTTCTCTGTTTGAGAAGAGGCCGTTGCTCTGCAGTGGGACAATATTAGGCTGGTTTGTTGTTATTATTATTTAGACGATACTCACAGAATGCCGTACGTAAACACATTGGTCCCGGCTGTCATCCGTAGATCTTTATCAATCCTTACGACAAACCCGCCACACTATTCCCAACCACTGCAACTTCTGTAAGCCAGTATCAACAGTGAAGACCGCCAGAAGAGCGCCGAGGCAATGAAGCTCCTTACGGACAGTCAGAAGCCAGGAAATCTTACAACCAGTCTAATCAAAAGGTATCGTGTTGCCTAGCAACTGGGCTGTGGGGGTCGGATAGGCAGTCGCACCATGTAAAACACTGGCTGGTATTCAGCTGCATTCGCTCGGAAGCCGACCCCAACATAGTTAGGAAAAGTTTTAGCAGATGATGTCTCACACGATTGTGGTACGCGGTTCTCGCGTCGCTTTGACTTATAGGTAGTCCATAGATGCCTAACACATGTACAGTGTACACCATCTGATCATAGTGTCTAAAGCGTGTCTCCCGCGGCGTGTAAAAAGACACGTCACAAAGCTTTTAACAACGCATAATGCCTATCAAACTAAATGTTACTACTAATGTAATGTTATGTTGTTAATGTTTGTTGTGTTTGTACTGCCTCGTTAGCCTAGTGGTCCTAAGCACGACTGCTAAGCTAGAGGTCTTGGGTTCGATTCCCAGGTCGAGCAAAGTGCTATTGGGTTTTTTCTATGAAATTCTCAGTAGCAGCTCGGAGTTAGGATTTGTGCCCGGTTAATGGCAATAGGCTCGCCCCCTATCACATGGGACCTAAACATACCGGCAAACTGTGGGTGTACATTGTTACACCTCTGCCTAACCCTTCGGGGAATACAGGCGTGAGGGTATGTTATGTTGTCAATTGAGTTGACAAACACTAAAAGTGATGACAAAAGTATTTCCATACTAAATCTATGGAGGTATCACGTTTTGAAAGCTTATAAAAAGTATATCAATTGATTAGTGGTGTCTAGTATTCAATTGCCATAAAATCTCTTAAATTATCACTCGTAAGCATTTTAATTAAAAACCGATATAGTTCAGTTCTGGAATTTATTAATTAAAAGTTTGCGTAACGATAAATATCCGCAATAAATTAAATTTGAACGTTTGATTCTGAATGCATTTATTCCCGTTTTTTAATTTATATTTGAAAATGGCGAGAGAAGCCATTACTGGGAAGCCATTACTTGGAAGCCGAGTAAATGTGGTGCAAACAGATTGTATTTACCGAGAAATATTGCTTTTGATTTGCAATTTGAAGCTATAATGTGAATATTATTGTGGAGTATTGTATGAAATTCTCAGTAGCAGCTCGGAGTTAGGTCCTGTGCCCGATTAATGGCAAAAGGATCGCTCGTTATTACATGGGACGGCGCGTTCGTGTTCCACGCGCGCCTCAATGAGATGTCAGTAAAAGGAAGGGGCCACTCAGGGCCGATGCCTGCCGGGGCTGCGGGTTGTTCGCAAGAGATACCGCGCCCCCGGAACGCAAAGGGCACAAGAAAGAACATGTGTGGGTTTTAGTCAGTAAAAGTCTGACACTCCCTCCCGCTCTGCCCAGGGCGGGAGAAGTTATTTGATGATTTCCCACCCCGCAAAAAAAATGAAAAAAAAAGTCAGTTGGGATTGGTCATCACTTAACTTACATCTGTAGTACTATTATATTTTTATTATTTTATATTCATCTTCATTGTTCTAACATACAGAAGCACGCTTTGCAACGAGCAACAAGCTTCAACTTCAAAATGTTACTTCTTGACAATTCAAAAGTGCCTGTAAATGGTCAAAAAATCTTCCATCACTGAAGTTTCTCACGAATATATAATATTTTCATGCCAGCAACAAGCCCTGGATACAGCAAAAATAACTCTTATTTATTTTATGAAACAATGTCTTTCCTCAAAACATTTTCAGGGCCAATAATTTATGAAATCTCAATTTTCCCTTTTACTCCAAACGTAAGCTGATTTCGTAACCATGTATTTGAACAGACGTACCTAATCTGAAAGAAAAATCTTGTGAACAAGAAACACATGTTTATCAAATAATAGCTTCCAACCGCGACTTTGACCGCATGGCTTATTTCATAAGTTACGTCTTTGGTTACTGCTCTACTCCCGTGGGTCATAGCGTGATGTTATATAGCCTATGTTACTCAAAAAGAATGTAGCGATGGATTGGTAAAAAATTGTTAAAAACATACATATATCTCTTAATTTCAGGCAACTCAATATTTGTTCACACACACCCATAGATTTCAGCTCTTACAGTTTATTTATACCTATATATTAAATTATTGTTGTAGTGCTTAAAATCGGTTTAGTAGTTTTTTTAACCCCCGACGCAAAAACAACGGGGTGTTATAGTTTGAAATGTCTGTGTGTGTGTCTGTCTGTGGCATCGTAGCTCCCGAACGCATAAACCGATTTTGAGTTTGTTTTTTTTTTTTGGAGTGTTCTTAGCTGTTTGATGGATATTAGTTCAGACGTTTCAAAGTTATCAGCTTTTTTGTTAGCTGCGGTATGGATTTTCATTATTCTTCTGTCGGGGGTTACTTCACTTTTTTTAATTTTGTGTTTTGTAGTCTAATGTTTGTATGTTATGATTGTGTACTTATTATTCGGTACAAACAAACAAACAATAAAATCTTTCCTGTTTATAATATTAGTATACAAAGGTAAATCAAGAGAAAAAAAGCTATTACTTGGCATCGCAAGCGAAAACCCATTATGTTAATAATAAAAAATAAAACATACAGTACGTATGAGGAACACGTTTCATTTCTTGTTCCATTTTCAAATCGTTGCAGATAGGAGGTATGTAGGCCTATTACCAACGAGCGCTTTGACGAAAAAATATTCGCTTAGAGTCGATTTTTGAATTCAGAATGCGTCCTTAGCAATATAGGAGGTTAACTGTCGGATATTGATTAGACAATAGAATTCGAATTCTAAAAGTCTGCCCGACAGTTCTGCTGTCATTAGAAAAAGGACATAATTACACGACAAACGTAGTAATCGATTCCCGACTGTAAATTGTTATTTCTTAAGGTCGGAAATCGGTTACTTCATGTTGTGTCATTACGTCTTTCTTCCTTATGATGGCAGAGTTGAGGGGATAGTAGGGTTAAGACACTCGTCTCACCTACATGAGGTTGGCAAGGCAAGTACTAATGTGTCTTATTTTTCAATTCATATATACCTTCTAAGTTTATCTTGGACGCCACTGACATAGGTGAAGGAAAACATCGCGTGAGGAAACCTAGTCTTACAGTTAATAGAAGTTTGAAATCGCCAATCCTTGAGCATTGAGCAAGCATGGTGATTAATGCTCGTGTCTTCTCTGCATGAAAAAAGGCTTAGTTTGAAGAGGCTTTACTCTGCAGTGGGACAATAATAGGCTGGTATTTTAATATTATTATTATTGTCTAAGCTCCATTAGTATTTTGACTTCTAATAAAAAAACGTGGATTGCCAACATAAAAAATGATTGATTTTTCGTAATATTTAGTCTGCGCATTCATGGTAGGCCTTCCGATCGTGGAAACAAAGGGGATGTGATTGGGAAGTGAGTATTCGTGTCGCGAATATTTTTAGATAATTCCATTTGACTGTTAAAAATCAAGGTGATACCTAAAAATTTCAGACACTTTTCTTTGCAAACTGTGTTTTTGTGTTCACAGTCAGACTTTTAAATACATTGTGATGTAATTTTTTTATTACATTTTAGACTTATTTTTTTGGTAAAAGTTGTTCTTATTCAGGAGAACTTTCACCCCACTTATAGATGTCATCTACACTCCCAAGAATCTTTAGAGAGTAATTACTACCACGGGCAAAGACTTGCCCTGTTCCCCTGGGCATTTGAGACTTAGTTAATATCAAAATAACAGCCTAACTCTAGTAGGTATCTATAACTACACTCCACTCTATATAACATTAGAAAAATAACGTTATAACGCAGTCGTTATTTCGATGTTACCAGATATAAAGCCGGAAGGGGCCACTGAGGGCCGATGCCTGCCGGGGCTGCGGGTTGTTCGTAAAAGATACCGCGTCCCCGGAACGCAAAGAGCACAAGAAGGAACATGGGTGGGTTTTAGTCAGTAAAAGTCTGAGACTCCCTCCCGCTCCGCCCAGGGCGGGAGAAGTTTGATGATTTACCACCCACCAAAAAAAAAAACCGGATATAAAGCTCCGTTATTTTACGATAAATAAACTATTAAGCGTTTGCAAATAAATAAACCAAAATGTAGTTTCATTTCAATAATAAAACATAATATTAAAAAAAATATACTAACCTATTTTTGTCCCACTGAAGGCCAAGAGTCTCTTCTCATACATTACCACGTTTGCTCAAGGTGGATTGGCGATTTCAGACTTATAATCATTTTAAGCACAGGTTTCCTGACGATGTTTTTTCTTCACTAATGTCAGTGATATCCAAGATAAACTTAGAAAGTACATACATGTAAAACTCAATAACTTTTTTTTTTAAGGATTAGAAATCATCAAATGACTTACCCCACTTTGGGCGAGGCGGGAGGGAGTGTCAGACTTTTACTGACTAAAACCCATCCATGTTCCTTCTTGTGCCCTTTGCGTTCCGGGGGCGCGGTATCTTTTACGAACAAGCCGCAGCCTCAGCAGGCATCGGCCCTGAGTGGCCCTTTCAAAATTTGCTGACATCTCTTTGAGGCGCGCCTGGAACAGGAACGCGCCGTCGACACGGCCTGTCGTTATGCAACAATACAAAACAAAATAATTGCAATTACTACTCTTAAAAAACATAACATACTATTACGCCTGTATTCCCTGATGGGTTAGGCAGAGGTGTAACAGTGTACACGCACTGTTTGCCGGTATGTTAAGGTCCGATGTAATAGAGGGCGAACCTATTGCCATTAACCGGGCACAAATCCTAACTCCGAACTGCTACTGAGAAATTCATAGAAAAACCCAATAACACGTTTTTGCTCGACTTTATAATCGAACCCAAGACCTCTAGCGTAGCAGTCGCGCAGTCGTATTTATAGTAATACATGGAATATTGGTATATTTAAGATGAATAACTTTTATAAGATGGAACCAGGACTACCGGTATTGCCATTCGTACTTCTAGTGTTTCAAAGCTAGTAAGAACCGAAAAATCTCACTTTATAGAGATCTCAATATGACTTCGAACCCAGTTCAATCTTTGCGACAAAATATCTTCCATATTCTTAAGATTAAACAGTTGAAGGTGTTCGCGGGAAGCGGGGGAGCTTTGAAACGAAATAAAATATACCATCACGCCTGTATTCCCGAAGGGTTAGGCAGAGGTGTAACAATGTACACCCACAGTTCGCCGGTATATTTAGGTCCCACATAATAGGGGGCGAGCCTATTGCCATTAACCGGGCACAAATCCTAACTCCGAGCTGCTACTGAGAATTTCATAGAAAAAACCAATAACACTTTTTGCTCGACCTGGGAATCGAACCCAAGACCTCTAGCGTAGCAGTCGCGCTTAGGACCACTAGGCTACAGAGGCAGTTGAAACGAAATGGAGAAAAATATTCTGCATCACAAAATAGCACTGAAGAGACAGAAAATAGATGTGAAAATAGCTTTTTTTTTAACGTTAATGGTATTCGATTTAGATTCCTTAATCGAAAACTTTCAGTAAATCGAGACTGTATTTAACGAGAAATAGAATCCGATTAGAGCAAGTTTTAGTTTATTTTCACCGTGTCTATTAGTTTTTCGGGTTCCATACCAAAACAGACCCCTAATGGAACCCTATTATTGCCTCGTTAGCCTAGTGGTCCTAAGTGCGACTGCTACGCTAGAGGTCTTGGGTTCGATTCCCAGGTCGAGCAAAAAGTGTTATTGGGTTTTTCTGTGAAATTCTCAGTAGCAGCTCGGAGTTAGGATCTGTGCCCGGTTTATGGCAACAGGCTCGCCCCTTATTACATAAGACCTAAACATACCGGCGAACTGTGGGTGTACATTGGTACACCTCTGCCTAACCCTTCGGAGAATACAGGCGTGATGGTATTATGGTACGATGATGATTCTATTAAATCTAAGTTTCTACACCTACTAATATTATAAATGCGAAAGTTTGTGATGAAAGGCAAAGAGACAGGGAACAGACTGGAAAAGCACATAATATGGTACTTTTTATCCTAGGAAAGATGTACCTACTACCCTTAGGATATTATATATTTATATTATATATACTATTGGACCGATTAAAAAAAAAATTTTTGCATAATAGTATTATGTCCTCTAGCGTAACAGTCGCCCTTAGGACCACTAGGCTAAAGAGGCAGTTTGCTTGAATCATGCTAAATTATTAACTCAGTAAGTCGAGTTTCCATACTTGAAATAGTGAATTTTCGGATTGCGACAAGCAATATGATGACATCTATGTTAAAGACTCTAGGGAAATCAAATACTCGCAATAGTAATGATATCACACATGCATGGTTCTGCAATAGCACCCGGCAGTGGAAAAGGCTTTAAAACACAGAGCACGTAAGAAACATCAGATTGGATATAATTTCCAGGAATGAAGTTTGCAGTTTAGATTATTTTGCAAATGGCTAAAGGGTTAGACAGAGATGTAACAATGTATACCCACAGTCTGCTGGTATGTTTTACGTTCCATGTAATAGGGGGCGAGCCTATTGCCAATAACCGGGCACAAATCTTAACTCCGAGCTGCTACTGAGAATTTCATCACACTTTTTGCTTCACCCGGGAATCGTACCTAAGACCGTACCAGTTGTGTTTAGGACTACTAGGCTAACGAGGTAGTAAAAAAATCCCAATAACACTGTTTGTCTGACCTGGGACCTCTCGATCAGCAGTCGCGCTTGCGGCCACGAGACCGAAGGGGTAATTACGACGATAAAGAACAACTTCATCAAAACTTGCCCTTTTCATGACTACCAAACAGTCTTCTCAGTTCTTCCTGTTTCCATAATTATTATGAACATGAACAACGATATAATTAGGTCCCCATTGTAATCCGCATTAAGCCTCGCATGTGAGGAGAAGTTTAAAATTCAAAACGAAAGTCGCTTCGTTGTGTTTGTGATTTAAATTCGAGTTTAGGATAGAAATTGAAATCGCTTTACAAATAAATTATAACTTTTATGAGGAGAATTCTCGCCTGAATAGGGTTGCCATTTATAATTAAGTGGCGTTACTGATACTGTTGCTTTGTGAGTTGATACAATACCGACGCCGGTGGGCTACTATTTTTTATATTTTTAAACGTTTTTACTTTTATAACAATATTTAAAAATGTAATTTATATGTATACAGGGTTATTTGTAAAACAGTGACAACCTTGCAGGACTGTATTACTATCATCATAAACAATAACTTTTGTTCTATAATTTTTTACAGAATCAAGCAACGCAAGCGCATCGAAGCGAATGACCGACTGAAGGATTTCCGTAAAATTGTAAATAGGTCAAGTACAAACACCCCCGCCGCCCTAACCCCGCTCCCCTCGCTATTATACTTTCGCTTTCGTTTGCTTCGCATAGACTTCGTAACATTTAGAGCGTTCAATTTAAATGTTTTTATTTTTGTTTGAAAATCTGATGAACTAAAATATGATAAATTTTTAAATGTCATAGAACAAAAGTTGTTAATTATGATCTTAGTAACATAGTAATAAGAGGTTGTCATTGTTTTACAAATAACCCTGCATAGTGATTAATAAATGAGAATAATAATAATAAACATTTATTTGCAGACATTGAAGTACATAGAATTAAATTAGACATTGTTCAAATTACATAACAATAACACAATAAACCATACCATCACGCCTGTATTCCCCGAAGGGTTAGGCAGAGGTGTAACAATGTACACCCACAGTTCGCCGGTATGTTTAGGTCCCATGTAATAGGGGGAGATCCTATTGCCATTAACCGGGCACAAATCCAAACTCCGAACTGCTACTGAGAATTTCATAGAAAAACCCAATAACAGTTTTTGCTCGACCTGGGAATCGAACCCACGACCTCTAGCGTAGCAGTCGCGCTTAGGATCACTAGGCTAACGAGGCACAATAAACACATTTAAAAATCACAAAAATAGGCAAAATAAAACAACATAAAGCAACAGATAAAATGCAATAAAATAAAATAAAATAAATGCACGTACAGCTATCCAGAACCGACCTGTGCGTGCAGTCTCACCCATCGACCAAGCATCGGGCAGTCCCACTGGTCACTCAATGCTCTCAACATGCCGTGGGTGCTGGTATTTGCTCTGTACCGGAGAGAAGCGCATCGTTTACGAATAATGGCATAAAAATCATACACCCTCGCATCGGCAAGTATACCCGAAGCGCTACAATACCGCGGGCGGCTTATGAATCAGGCGAGAGATTTTTGGAAATTTAACCCCTAAAAAGGGATTGAAAAAGGAAGAAAATAGTATGATGGTATATATGTTTTATTTTTAATATTAAAAGCATCTGTTCTCAAATCTCAAGATAAGACTTTGTGCCAATGATAAAATACCTATTTAAATTCACTACCAGCCCGATAGTTAACAACCATCATACTATCACGTCTGTATTCCCCGAAGGGTTAGGCAAAAGTGTACCAATGTACACCCACAGTTCGCCGGTATGTTTAGGTCCCATGTAATAGGGGGCGAGCCTATTGCCATTAACCGGGCACAAATACTAACTCCGAGCTGCTACTGAGAATTTCATAGAAAAACCAAATAACACTTTTTGCTCGACCTGGGACCGAACCCAAGACCCTTAGCATCGCAGTCGCGCTTTGGAACAATACCCTAACGAGGCAGTTAACAGACAGGCAATAGTTAACAACGTTTGTGTCCCAAAGGATACGAAAATATTTATTCGTGGAACCAGAAAAACTGCGAAGTAAATGTATGGGAATTGTAGGTCCCTCACCGTGAAATGGAATCCCATTACATAAAACTTGATAGTATTATTATCGAGCATGGTTATTTTTATTAAAATGTTTGGAGTGTTTGTCTACGATCTCAATACTTATTGTTAATATGTGAACACCATGTATCGAGAAATAACACATAACATTCCACCACGCCTGTATTCCCCGAAGGGTTAGGCAGAGGTGTAACAATGTACTCCCACAATTCGCCGGTATGTTTAGGTCCCATGTAATAGAGGGCGAGCCTATTACCATTAACCGGGCACAAATCCTAACTCCGAGCTGCTACTGTGAATTTCTTAGAAAAACTCAATAACACTTTTTGCTCGACCTGGGAATCGAACCCGAGACCTCTAGCGTAGCAGTGGCGCTTAGGACCACTAGGCTACCGAGGCAGTTATTTACTTATAATCGTATAATTTCCAATTCGGAAATAAATTTGGTTTAAAGCATATTGCGCTAGCTAGCTCGCGCTTAGCCTAGTGGTACGTACCTGCACATACTAAACCGTGCTTGTTTTTGATCAAACACAATCCTGATGCTTTCATCGCGTGACCAACAGATATCATCGTTTTAATGCTGTAAAAACTGACGCCGGTTTGTATGACTGACTTTACATGGAAATGTTATTGGCGTTTTTCATGTTCTGTGTAGGTACTTTGTTTGTTTATTTACTTTTTAGGGTTCCGTATTTAATGGCTGGAAAACGAGACCCTTGTACTATGACTTCGTGTCAGCATTATGGAATTTGTTAGAAAGAGGCACCGTGGCCCTAGAACGCTATTAGGAAAAACACGCTCTGTCCGACCGTTCGTCACAAGGCTGTATCTTTTGAACCGTAACAGGTAGACCTTTGAAATTGTACTACACATACCATCACGCCTGTATTCCCCGTAGGGTTAGGCAGAGGTATACCAGTGTACATCCAGAGTTCGCCAGTATGTTAAGGTGTCATGTTATAGGGGGTGAGTCTATTGCCATTAGCCGGGCACAATTCCTAACTTCGAGCTGCTACTGAGAATTTCATAGCAAAAACCGAATAACAGTTTTTGCTCGACCTGGGAATCAAACCCAAAACCTCTAGCGTAGCAGTCGCGCTTAGAACCACTAGGTTAACGAGGCAGTTTGTTAAATATGTCATGTTTATTAATAAATATTGTATGGCGCTAGCACGGAACCCTTCGCGTCCGAGTCCGGCTCACACATGGCTCTTTTTAAATCGTGTTTCAGTTAACCTTTTGATTGTATCGTTAGTTGATGTTGGAAGCTATTTTTATTTCGATATTTAACTTAACTTTCATACACGGAAAAATGTTCTGAGTGACTGACTATAATATCGATATCTAACTAATATTATATTTATACAAAGAAGAAACTATAATTAATATAAAAAATACTATATTACTACAAATTATTAAAGAATGTCATTTTGTCATGTTTTTGTTGTCACTTAGAATGTCTTTTTTTTTTAATTCATTTAATGGTAAGCAACCCGACGCCCCCACCTGATGTTAAGTTGTCACCGCTACCTATATATATCTTCAATACCAAAGGCTTTCCAAATGCGTTGCAATCCCAGGGACAAAGTTGAAGTCATGTGCCTGTAATTACACCGGCACCCATACCCTACGAACTGGAACTCAGCAGTTCTGTTATGCAGCAGAAATAGTTATGGTGGCAGGATGTCCCCGGACAAGGTCCTTCACAAAAAGCTCCACTACTACATAATATATAAATTGGGAAAGTCATATTTAATAAGTTAGTTAGTTTATTTAGTAAGTAAGTTAGTTTTAGTAAGTTATGTAATATGACTATCCATCACATCATCATGTACCTACGAGAGGCGGGCGCCTTAACTTCAACTACAAAGACAAGTCCATAATTAATTGATACTTCTATTTTTTTTTTTAAACGTATCATACTCCACGTAACAGTGCTTGTTCGTGACGGCAAGGAAATTACAGACTTGAAGGATGAGAAAATGAGATTACATACAATAAAATGTAGAAAACAGGGAGCAGAGAGAAAATGTCTTACTTTTAAGTCAAGAAAATTGAGGATTTGTAGAATAGTCATAGTATAACTGAATGTGTGGTGCAAGTGTCAAGATTTCAGCGGTGGACGTTTAAAGTTGTCAGCGGCAGTACTTTTTTTTTTTTTTTGGTGGGTGGGAAAGCATCAAATAACTTCTCCCGCCCTGGGCGGGGCGGGAGGGAGTGTCAGACTTTTACTGACTAAAACCCACCCATGTTCCTTCTTGTGCCCTTTGCGTTCCGGGGGCGCGGTATCTCTTGCGAACAACCCGCAGCCGCGGCAGGCATCGGCCCTCAGTGGCCCCTTCCTTTTGCTGACATCTCTTTGAGGCGCGCGTGGAACACGAACGCGCCGTCGACACGGCCTGTCGTTATGCAACGTAAGGACGGTGAGCTACCCATTGCTCACCGTCCACAGGCCAGTATCTACGGTGGCCGGGAGTCGTCTCGCGGCTCCCGACGTCCGGAGCGTCTACCGCGTAAGTTGTCAGCGGCAGTATTAAAGTTGTTTCTTATAACCACACGACTCTGACTTAGAAAATAATTTGCCATTCAATTAAGGGCTTTAAATCGTGTGTGGTAAAATATTTTTTATGTTGTGGCATATAACCGTCTCGGAGCAGTACTATCTTAATGAGCGATGAGCGTTATGATTTTTCCAGTATAAGGGCGAGACAGAGCATAAATAACATAAACGATAGCATCATTCCTTTTATGCAATTAAATAATGACGTCATAGATACGTCAAAGTACGAAACTAGCATACAAAAAAATCATTTTTTTCTTTATAAAAAAAATTGGTCTGCAGAATTGTGTCCAATTGACCATTTTTTAAGACAAAACTAAGAATTGAAAAGGTGAGGTAAGTTAAATACCTTTTGCACGAGACTTGGCCCGCCCTGTTTAAGTATAATTAGGGGTTGCTTATGCACTTTGATGTAACAGTATTTATTATCTATTAAATGGAGCCAAAATACCTAAATTTGACATCCTTGATTTTTTTTCCGCTCTCACTTATGTTTTGTCGTCGCACATAGGCCAGTCACGTCGGTGATTGCATCACGAACAACAGATGCACGCCAGCAGCTGTTCAAACTTGAAAGACTTACAGGAATATTCTTTGTTCCAGTAGATATAGTACTTGATATATTTTTATTAAATGTAGAAAATTTTGTTTAAAACATATATTCGTATTTTTAGCATTTGAAGTTAAAGTTAAATTATTTATTTCAATTTGACCTTTAAAAACTTTTAAAGTAAAGAAGACAACCGCTTTCAAAAACTAAAAAGTGAAAAATAACTTTAGTTTTGGAAGTCGACGGCTCGGGTTCTTTCTAAAATTAAAGTTGTTTTTTTTTACCGATGGGAAATCATCCAATGACTTCTCCCACCCTGGGCGTGGCGGGAGGGAGTGTCAGATTTTTATTTATTTTATTTTATTGTTTTTAAGAAAACTTACAGCTAATACATTTGAATAATAGGAAGTAATACGTAAAAGATCGCCAATTACAAGTTTCCACTTATATACTTCTACACACTACTTATACACTTTTACTGACTAAAAAAATTAAAGTTAGTTTTCACTTTTTAGTTTTTGAAGGTCGTAGCCTTTTTTGTATAAAAGCTTTTAATTTTTCGCTTTTTAGTATCAACTTCATGTCATGCAAATCCATGAAGGAACAGTAATACTACGTAAAGTAACAAGACACCACTTGAGAAGTAACAAGAAAGCAGAATATGCAATTTCGTTTACTTGGATGACATATTTTTTCAGTTATTTTGATTTATAAACCAAACTAGTTAACCGGTTTAGATAACATTTATATGGGACCACCTCTGAAGCATCCAAATAAAAACCATACAGTAAACAAAAAACACATAACATACCATCACGCCTGTAATCCCCGGAGGGTTGGGCAGAGGTTAACCAATGTACACTATGGGTGTACATTGGTTAACCTCTATATATGTGCAATATGTAAAATAAAGAATAAAAAAAAAAAATATACCATCACGCCTGTATTCCCTGCAGGGTTAGGCAGAGGTGTAACAATGTACACCCACAGTTCGCCGGTATATTTAGGTCCTATGTAATAGGGGGCGAGCCTATTGCCATTAACCGGGCACAAATCCTAACTCCGAGCTGCTACTGAGAATTTCATGGAAAAACCCAATAACACTTTTTGCTCGACCTGGGAATCGAACCCAAGACCTTTAGCGTAGCAGTCGCGCTTAGGACCACTAGGCTACCGAGGCAGTTAGTAAAAACGAGGTAGTTTATGTAAAATGTAAAGCAATAATAGTTGTAAATTCGAAACTTATGATTAGATTATATATAAAATTAATCTGCGTTAATGACAAATGTAATTTCGCAGAACCTTGATGAAGTTTCCACGGAACACACTTTAGGAATCGCTGTTCTAGGAAATAATTGATAACATACATATATACCATCAGGCCTGTATTCCCCGAAGGGTTAGACAGAGGTGTACCAGCGTACACCCGCAGTTCGCCGGTATGTTTTGGTCCAATGTAATAGGGGGCTAGTTTATAGCCATTAGCCGGGCACAAATCTTAACTCCGAGCTGCTACTGAGAATTTCATAGAAAATCCCAATAATACTTTTTGCTTGAGGACCACTAGGCCAACGAGGTACTCCAACAACAAACATATTGTAGTTAACTATATACAAATCTATCTCCTCTCAGCAACAATCAATGTCAAAAACTTATCATAGATGTATGTAAATTAGAGGCACTGAAACTGAGATTATAATGCGAAGATTCATAATCATATAAATTTGAGAATAAACCCTCTGATCTATTCACAAAACTGACGCCTCTGTATTTCCTTATTACGTTTTCCCTGTTATTTCTATCAGTAATTTGTAAGCAATTAAATTCTCTAAATATAATTCACATGAATATATTATGTTTAACAGGATAATCTACAATATTAAATTAACAAGCGTGCGCACATATTCATATAAACACGTGTTTTGTACATAACAATATTTGATACATTTACATACAGAAATACCTGATCAGTTTTAGTAAATATTTGGTAATTGGTTTTATTTCTTTTATTCTGCTAAACCGAGCTAACCGAACGAACGAACTTATGAAACGAAAAACAAAGGTAAGGACAAAAATTTAACTTTTTTTTGGTTTCCGTACAAGCCAAAGGGATCAAAGTCAAAGCAATCATTTCAATTAAACCATTACAGGCACTTTTGAATTGTCAAAAAGTTACTCGTACAAAAAGTTTAAGCTAGTTCATCGTTCCAAAGCATAGCTCTCTATGGAAATGAACGAGCAAGAAACTCCATGGACACTCTTTTCTTTCAATTTGGTTTTTACAAAATCTTGGTTACAATATTCTGGTTGCTTCGTTGCTTACAATATGTGAAAACAATAAAGGTGAATATGAAACAAAAAAGAATAGTAATAAAGATGTAAGCCATGTCAGTTAAGAGATGATCAATCCCAACTGACAGCACCCGTTCATGAACATGACGCGTGCATCAGCACCATTTAGCTAAACCATCTTGAAGGGAGCTGAATGATCCAACGCACGTGCACAGCCAAAGCTTTCAATCACCATGCTTATAGTGTCCAAAATATAGTTACTTAACAAGTAAATGGCTCCATGGTATAGTAAATGCCTACATGGTACCCATGATCCCATTTCTAAGCCTCCGCCATGGTCCATTCGTCTATCTGACAGTGGGCTGTATCAGATTTATTTATTTATTTTACTTTAACATAAAACGGCCATTGGCCAATTACATTACCTAAAGACAAAGTTTTAATACATATTTAACGATATTTACACCCTCATCTCACAATACTCAAAACATACTGACAAGATCGTCTTCCATTCGTCCGCAAACATATCACAGTCAGGCTCGGTGTCCAAGAGAGCGTTAAGCAAAGACAGAACACGTGGGATAGGCGACTATGCACGGGCGACTGTACGCCTCATAAGGACGTAAAAGGTCAAACAACAAATTATGAAAATAAAAAAAAATTAAAGGGAATTACAGAAACGTGTTTTTTATATCTAGATTTAAATATGGCGGTACGGAACCCTTCCTGTGTACTTGACTGGTTTTTTCAGATACAGTCATACGAACTACGTCGTTTTCTTACTGCTTAAATATCCAGCTCTTAAAAAGAACCCTAACACCAGCTCATAAATCCTAAGTTACAATAACAATCGAGCAGAATAACCAC
The DNA here is from genome assembly GCA_947462355.1 of Caradrina kadenii. Classification (NCBI taxonomy): domain Eukaryota; kingdom Metazoa; phylum Arthropoda; class Insecta; order Lepidoptera; family Noctuidae; genus Caradrina; species Caradrina kadenii. The sequence continues at coordinate 8,773,595 of OX381691.1, forward strand.
ATTCATAATTAAACTATGTTGTCAAGCCACTGAAATGAATTGCCACTATGGAGGTATGTTAATTACGATCATATATTACTGATGAGTGACGTTCATAATTAATTTCCGGCTTATAATTATGGGAAACGTACACCTCAGTGGCGAATGACATACTGCACTCCAGGGTAAGTACTGTAAAAGCTGTGTGGTAGTAATTTCTTTTAGCATTAATTATTATTTATTATTATTTATTTTTTATTTTTTTCTAGCTAATACTTACCTGTTGTATGTTTCCTATATTCCTTGTTAAACAGGCTATATAACAGGTGTGTGTGTGTGTCTATCTGTGGCATCGTAGCTCCCGAACGCATGAACCGATTTTGATTTAGTTTGTTTTTGTTTGAAAGGTGTATCAGTCGGGAGTGTTCTTAGTTATGTTTGATGGAAATCGGTTCAGCGGTTTCAAAGTTATCAGCTCTGTTGTTAGCTGCGGTAGGGATTTTTATTCTTCTGTCGGGGGTTACTTAAATTTTTTAATTTTGTGTTTTTTATTATAAGCATATATAAACAGGAAAAGTCGTTATTGTGCTTTATATGGGACATATCCTAAAATCGAAAAAAAACAACAGATCCATACATTTATGATCCAATAACTTAAAAGTATCAGCCATTTTTTTTTCATAAATCTGTGTTAAAAAATGCAAACTAATAAATGGTCATCAAGTTATGTCATTAACTATACCCTAAATTTGGATATAAAAAAAATAATAAACGTTTTAGACTGCAGAACTATTCAGTAAATTCTAAAGAATTTTTAAAAAAGCCTTTGATGGTATTTTCCTTCACCAATTATGACCAACAGAATAGCCCAACAAAACATTTACCCCTCTAATGAAAACAGCATTTTAATTGAATTAATTGATATTGGCGTTTACTTTAGTCGATTTAGGAATCAATTAAATTTCGATGATTAATTTAATTGACGCTCGCCGATCGGGTTAACATAATTTTATTAAATTATGGTGATTGAATTGGCGTGAAGTGGTCTATATTGGAATCCTGTTAAAATTAAACATGTTTTAATTCTATATGCAAAAACTAGTTTCTGCCGGTGACTACGTCCGCGTGGATATTTCTACCCGAGTTAAGTTACGTCATTTATTACTGCTCCGTTATTTTGTGTCGTACCGTGATGTTACATAGCCTATGTTACTTCCCGATAATATAGCTATCTATTGATGAAAAAATAGTTAAAATCGGTCTAGTAGTTTCGAAGCTTATTCGGTACAAAGAAACAAAAAAATCTTAACTTTTTATGATATTTGTATAGACTAGCTGTTGCCCGCGACTTTGTTCGCGTTCACTATTTTATTGGTTTCAACTTTGTTTTCGCATATAAACCTCCTTTTTTAAATTTACGTAAAAAAAAATTAAAAATAGCCTAAGTTACTTATACTTTATAACATCAGCTATCTGCGAGCGAAAGTCCCGTCGAAATCGGTCCAGCCGTTTCGGAGATAAGCCGGAACAAACAGACGGACAGACAGCCAGACGAAAATTTTAAAAATAGTTTTATTTGTATAGATAAGTTAAAATAAACATAATATTATAAAAACTACCTTGTACCCGCAACTCCGTCCGCATCTTCTTCTTCTTCTTGATGGACAAAGACGGGAATCGTTCATGTATCCGGAATAAAATGGGGGTGTCCAATTCCAGACTATAATTTAAAAATTTCATCCAGATCGATTCAGCCGTTCTGGGGCAACCGACTGCGGCAGTTCAAAGTTATATACGTAAGTAGGATTCCACGTCACTTATTTTCAGATGCTAAGTAAAACTTTAGACTAATTACTTAACTGCCTCGGTAGCCTAGTGGTCCTAAGCGCGACTGCTACGCTAGAGGTCTTGGGTTCGATTCCCAGGTCGAGCAAAAAGTGTTTTATTGGGTTTTTCTATGAAATTCTCAGTAGCAGCTCGGAGTTAGGATTCGTGCCCGGTTAATGGCAATAGGCTCGCCCCTTATTACATGGGACCTAAATATACCGGCGAACTGTGGGTGTACATTGTTACACCTCTGCCTAACCTTTCGGGGAATACAGGCGTGATGGTATATATATATATATATATATATATACTTAATAGTCTGCATAGCTTTATTAGCTTCGGTCTCGTGGTGGCGAGCCCGACTGTTGCGCGAGGGGACCTGGGTTCGTTATTATGTGAATTTGGAGGCCTGTCAATTCGATGCTTGATGTTGCATAGACTAAGTGAAACTGGAAGTGTATTGTATTTTTTTTTGCGTCTTATACAAAGTACTTTCTGCTTGGGACTAATACATGTAATGTCTAGTGAAAGGAGAGTGTATAATCATGACTTAAGTACACACCTCTTTGAAAAATATTGTGGTGTAATGTCAACATTTTACTTATTTTCCGTAGGCTTCTTTTTCTATTTTTGGATGAAGTAATATGAGGCATTGTCCTACAAATATTATAAATGCGAAAGTTTGTGAGGACGGATGGATGGATGTTTGTTGGCCTTTCACGCTTAAACTGCTGAACGGATCTGGATGAAATTTGCCACTAAGGTTGATTGTAATGTGGAATAACACATAGGATACTTTTTATCCTGGAAAAACGTACGGTTCCGGATACTATATCAAATTTAACACAGACAAAGTCGCGGGCAAAAGCTAGTATAAACAAAAACAACATTGGTTGTATAATGTACAACGCAAGGTCTACGGCGTATCTGATGACATTGAAGCTACGACGTAGCAGACTGTAGATATCCCAAGAGATCGCTTACCCTCAGCGGCATAGCCTGAAAGAAGAGAAAGATTCTAATTCAAGAACAATATTTCAAAGAAAAATAGTCAACTATTTCATTTCTTACACATCTTCAACTAAGTGCAGCAACAAGGGTCGTTAGCTATGCGCTCTCGAGTTATGACGTCACGCCATTAAATATTTAGCGGTTAGAAGGCTGCTAAGCTGTCATACTAATGGTGGCACGAAGCATTAGAGAGACAGCAACTCAATTTTATATAATTTATGTTTCTAGCTTATAGGGTAGGGATTAGTTTACCTAATGGAAAAACTAAATAACACTTTTTGCCCGACCTCGAAATCGAACCAAGGATCACACACTAAACAGGCGCGCTTGCGACTACAATGACCAACGGGGCAGTCAATTAAAATTATTACATTTTATTAAAAGGTTTGTTCTGGCAGAAGTAAACTCAATTTAAAACATCAGATTAAACATCTACAGCTTAAATTGTAAAAGCTCGACATTTTGGCAGTTATATTAAGAGCCTTTTATGCCAAAGGCTTGGAGGCATATTCGTCTAACTTTGACTGCAACTCTCACAAAGAGTACTCATTGTTCTGACAGCTAATTAAATTTTACACTACCGACGCTTCTCTTGTTGCTTGAATTATGACACCTTGCTATCCCCTCTTTTTAATTACTTTTGAATATTGTTTTGTAAGGTTGAAATTTGACTAGCTAACGGTTAAGAATTCTAAAGATTTTGCGTTTATGTTTTGTAAAGGGATAATCAATTTTGCGTATTTCCGTCATTTAAATTATTAGATACCCGCCCGTTAGTTTCGTGGTCGCAAGCGATTTGCTCTGTAGCGTCTCTATGTCGTCTCTGTAATTGGTTGTGTGACACCTCGGTGTTTCGGAAATCACGTAAAGCAACGGCTTTACGGGTCAGGTTTGCCGGGATCAACGGATCCCGACTGCCATTCGTAGATCTTTGACAGTCCTTACGGATAGTCAGAAGCCTGGAAGTCTGACAACCAGTCTAACTAAGGGGTATTGTGTTGCCCAATTACTGGGTAGTGGAGGTCAGATAGGCAGTCGCTCCATGTAAAACACTGGTACGCAGCTGTATCCGGTTGGACTGGAAGCCGACCCCAACATAGTTGGGAAAAAGGCTAAGTAGATGATGAAGTACAGCTGGTGTCTTACCATGATTTTCTTCATCGATGCCACCATGTTTATAATGAATAGAAGCCTAGAAAAAATATTTTTTGATAAAGTTTATTTTCAAACAGCTCTATGTTTTTCACAACCAAACAAAATTTACAAAGAACTTGCTGAAACTGAAGAACTTCCAAACTTTTTTTGCTAGCTACCAAATACGCTCCAAAAAACGAGCTACAAACATGAAAACAATCAAGAATCCTTTAAGCCCAAAGTTTTCAAATACCCTTGTAGGTACACCACAAAGGAAGCCAAGCATTCTACCGCCTACGAGAACAATATTAAGTTACTTATAAACAGAAATAATTTTAACAAACACAAGTTCCAATTTACCAGATTCGTGCCAGAATTATTTCAACTGTTATTTATTTTGCACGTCCGAGCAGGCAGTTATTGGGACATAAAAGGGTTGCAGTAAATGCAAAGCGGAGAAAAAGTCCTTTAGCAGTAATTTAGTAGACACCCCTGAGAGCTTGCCGTAGGGCTGTCACTGGCACAGATCATTTTGAAATTTTAAATCTCAGATTTTAGAACGAAAATGGCTCCCGGAAAATAGAAGACGCGAATATTAAGGTTGGGCTGGAGGTTTTTGGGTTATACTTAGTTTTAAGTTGTAATGAGGTAGTGTCGAAAGCCCACAAGGTGGACCGACGATCTGGTAAAGGCCGCGGGAAATCGCTGGATGCGGTTGGTCTGATGAATGAGATAGTGGGATAGTTTTGTGAGTGTAATTGTTGTTATTTATGACAAACACAAATATTGTTTTTAAAAAAAATTGTGGACAGTAGATTGTTGATAAGGCGAGTCATGTATTCTCATGGGCGTGTCGTTTTGAATAATAAAAATGTGTAGGAGGACGATTCATTTTATGTGCCGTCAATCATTTTTAGCATAATGATCATTGAAAATACGCCTCGCTTGAAGTTTAAGATAATATTACCTATACGCGATATCACTAAGTAAAGCTTAGTAACACTGAGAAAAAGTTATTGCTCGGAAACGCCTTTAATTTTTTATGCGAGAATCCACTGTTTTAGATAGCGCGCAATGTGCGTACGGGTGCATGCAACAGTACAAAGGTCGTAGCGGCATTTAAAGTTTTGTAATAAAATGTAAAACTTGCTTTCATGAAAAAACGTGAACGTGAAGTTAAATTTTATTCAAAAGTTCCCAGGTTTGGTTCAAAATATAATTATGATCGCAATGATGGAAAAACATGTAACTTGCAGCTTCGTTTAGTGTCTTTTTAAATCCATTATATTAGGAATATCTGTTTTAATAATACATAAAAGTATATCAAATATAAACATAGCAAAAAACAAAATGAGTAAACAGTACCCTCCTACTGAGAAAACGACAAAAGTCTTTTTGGTCCTTTGAGACGAGAACAGGACCAAAAAATTTTTGAACACCCCTAAACATAACAAGATTCTGTAAAAATTACCGCGCCGAACAAAATGTTGTCTCAAACATAAACAGGGAAAAATATTCTAAAGAGAAACAAACATCTTTTGGAGACTTTGAAAAAAAAAAAATGGCCATAGGTTTATAACAATATTTGTGTTCATTGTACAATTGAATAGTTTGATCTATTTTCTTGATCATTTGGAGTATCATAATTAAAAGAAGGTGAGCTTAATCGTTATTCAACTGTAGAAAAAGTTTGTTCAAGTCGTTGGTTATAATGACGACAACTTGATGACACAAGAAAAGAAAAGAGCTATTGCTGAAAAGTGTTATTGGGTTTTTCTATGAATTTCTCAGCAGCAGCTCGGAGTTAGGATTTGTGCCCGGTTAATGGCAATAGGCTCGCCCCTTATTACATGGGACCTAAATATACCGGCGAACTGTGGGTGTACATCGTTACACCTCTGCCTAACCCTTCGGGGAATACAGGCGTGAAGGTATATTTTTTTTTTATTAACTTGGTGACAACGTTGGCGCAGTAGATGAGCGCTTGACTGCTACACTGCATGTTGCGAATTCCATTCCCACATTCTTCAAATATTTGTTTATCCTACTTTACTTTGATTGTTTTGGGTCTAGTTCTCTGTATTTTATAAGTTTATCTGTAGACTGCCTCGTTGGTGCCGTGGTGACAAGCGCGACTGCTGATTGTATGGTCCTGAATTCAATTCTTAGGTATCATCCGTTCCCAGCCGCCGCGGTAGACGCTCCGGACGTCGGGAGCCGCGAGACGACTCCCGGCCACCTTAGATACTGGCTTGTGGACGGTGAGCAATGGGTAGCTCACCGTCCTTACGTTGCATAACGACAGGCCGTGTCGACGGCGCGTTCGTGTTCCACGCGCGCCTCAAAGAGATGTCAGCAAAAGGAAGGGGCCACTGAGGGCCGATGCCTGCCGGGGCTGCGGGTTGTTCGCAAGAGATACCGCGCCCCCGGAACGCAAAGGGCACAAGAAGGAACATGGGTGGGTTTTAGTCAGTAAAAGTCTGACACTCCCTCCCGCCCCGCCCAGGGCGGGAGAAGTTATTTGATGATTTCCCACCCACCAAAAAAAAAAAAAAAAAGGTATCATGGTTGTACGATGGCTCGTAAAGCATGAAAAGTTGTTGGTCCCGCAACTGATATCTCCTCGTATAGCATTTTCGTTGCATCGGACTATGAGAGTGAGGGCAGAGGAAAAGCGCCTGTGTTTGCGCACTATAATATTCATTTAATATTCACCGTTGTTGTAATCCAATTTTATATCGTCCATGTTGTTCCTGTGATATTCAAAATATCATACGAGTGTCTAGTAATGCGACGTAATCCGAGTTTAATCGAAGTTTATCCAGGTCATTATAATCCGTCTGTTGAACATGTCAGGTGGTTGGAGACCGTTGTATGTTATTATAAAAGCTCGTTAATTTGCTCGGTACACTGGTTGTACTGAAGCTAAATTAATTAAGCGTTTAAATCATGATGATTGAGACTAATTTAATAATCGTATTTATTTTTGGCGTTGAGTAGAGCATTTAAGTTTATTTTTGAAGTAAAACTTGTTTTCGCACGCTTGACTTGGGTAGTAAACTGGTGAATGCGTGACGACAGCGTTACGGAAATAAGTATGATCGTGTGAATGGAAGTTGAGAGGAAGATATAAGTTAGTGAAGATAGAAAGAGAGAGAGAGAGTAACGTGTCGTATATTACGAAGAAGTTTAGCTTCAATCGTGTGGTCTAAAGCACGTTCATGTTCATGTATGCGAGTTTATATTTTTGTACACGCACCCGCGACTCAGAAGAAATTCAAAAGAAAGATTAAAAAAAACCGAATAGCCTCTACATTTTACAGCTTATATTTAAACTGCCAAGCGTTTTTTTTTTACATAAATAAACCCGCTGTACTTTTCCACACAACTCCAGAAAACCAGAATCAACAGTAACAACCAACAGAGAAGAGCATAAGCAATGAAGTTCATCGAGTTCCGGAGAAACGATTCATCTGTATCTGATACGAGAAAGAAGGTAATCAGAAAAGAACTTTGAAAGAATTCGAAGTCAAGTGTCTTTTTAACCGGAATCTAAAACACAGAAATAAATTGCTTTCAGAGGCTGAAACTGGTATCTGCCATCGTGAAAGCTCTCCGAACTTCTCCACAAACATAAGCTGCTTAAGAGTACAAAGAGACAAATTCCTAAGTACAGTGCACACTATTCTCAGAGCAAAGCTATTACGTATGCGGTGACGGGCGACGACATACCTACAACATCAGAGGGGCTAGCACAAGCCCGCGGAGTAAACGCAACGGTAATTCATCCGATTTTAAATTCATTAATTTATTAGTTGCTTTAAAACAGATAAACCAATTTGATAACGTAGTATTTTAAATTCAATAAAAAACATGACCTTAGATAAAACAAATACAGATAAAAATTAAACAGTGGTATACCTACATTGCTCTCGCTGTACTTCAAGCATTTTGACAATATCAACTTTCATTCATCCCCAAACACATCTCAGTCGGGTCTGGTGTCCAAGATAGCATTAAATGAGACGTTCGTGGGATGGGATATCTATAAAAAACCTATTTCGCACGTAATATACATATTTCATCATCATCATAACAGCCGTTGGAATTATTTATATCTTATAGTATATCTTATATCTATATCTATATATCTGTGTCTTATATCTATATATCTATATCTTATCTATATCTATATATCTATGGGGGAGGCTTATGCCTCCCCCATAGATTTCCAAAAGGACCGGTTGGAAGCGGCCTGCATCGAGCGTCTTTCCTGAGGTCTTAATCAGGTCGTCCGTCCACCTTGTGGGTGGACGTCCTACGTTGCACTTGCCGGTGCGTGGTCTCCATTCGAGAACTTACATGTAGGTATACATATTTATAAAGTTTGAAAGCTTAATTCACATCAATGGCTATAGTATATCTATAATTAAACCAACATTTTGTCGTATTTTCAATTTGAAAATCGAATCGAATGAAATATTTTAATGTTAGGACGCTCGTGCTAGGCCTATACTACGGCAGACCACATAGCAGCATTTTCTTTGAGTCATGTGCAATAGTCACGTCAACTTTGCTGCGTGTAATGTGATAGCACGACGCCATTTTGTGTTTTAAGTTAGGTGAGACGAGAGAAAATTGTTCGTAACATAGGTAGGTATATAATAAAAGTACTAGGTAGCCAATTAGTATGGTGACCTGTGAGTTACAAAGCTGAGGGTAATGGAACTGGTTAGTCTTGAAAGAAGCAAGATCAGACAGAATCATTTTAAATATTTTTTATGGGTTTAAATTTGTTTAATAAATAATTTAGTTTATTAAAAACTTTTTTCTCTCTTTTTGAAATTGCTTACAATTTTTTTTACCGTTTTATCTGAGACAGAAATCTAAAATTCTAGTCACTATTTGCAACACTAATGTAATAATATAAACCTAGATAAAATATTCAGAACAAGTTTGATGACTTCATAACCCACATTTCAGCTTACTTCCCATAATGCGCTCACTTATTTAAAATGGCTATAGGCTCGCCCCCTATTACATGTTACTTAAACATACCGGCAAATTTTGGGTGTATATTGATACACCTCTACCTAACCCTTCGGGGAATACAGGCGTGATGGTGTGTATGTTATTTAAAATTCACAAAACGCATCAGAACTTATGATTATAAACCCTAAAAATAAATTTAAAACATTGTTTAATAGTCCCCACAAACATTTTAATTACGAAACGGAGGGGTTCTCAAAATTACTTGCGTACTTTTTTGCAATAGAGCTTGGCCATAGATTAAGAAAAGTAGTAAAATTCCTGCATTCAACGTATTCTTAATGCCTACAGTGCAGTACTTTTCGTACAAGTCTCCTTTAGTTAATTTAGGTACGGTATATAGAATATCAGTGCTGTTTCTAAACTCAATAAAGTCACGTCGCATGAAGACAATATTGACATTTTGAGAAAACGCGAATCGTTACAAGAAAAAGAAAGAGCAGTAATGTACGTCAAAATATTCAGGAAGAACAAAGAATCACAACAATGAACAAGAATTTAAGAAGAATTAGCGACCAACATCAATGAAATTGGCTAAATAATTGTGTAATGTATTAAAATGTTTTTTTTTTAGCTTTGACTCACAGCATTTGACAGTATCTCCTGTATCGTAAGTGTGTTTAGAAATAAAGAAACACACGCATACTAACAACCAGACCCGGAAATACTGCCTAATATTTCATCCGACCGGAATCGAACCCACGGTGCGGCATTTTCTAGTGGCTGTACTTTTTTTTTTGTTTTTTTTTGGGGGGTGGGAAATCATCAAATAACTTCTCCCGGCCTTGGCGGGGCGGGAGGGAGTGTCAGATTTTTACTGACTAAAACCCACCCATGTTCCTTCTTCGCGGTATCTCTTACGAACAACCCGCAGCCCCGGCTAGTGTCTGTACTAGCTCTGATCCAAGCTTGATTTGTATCAAGTCTCAAATTTTAACACTTGAAACACTACCGTTTCGCCCTCACGAGTTTCGCTTCTGTTTGATTTTATTATTCTGTGCTCACGGCTGGCACAAACATGTGAATAATTCATAAATACCTCCCGGTTTGTTTACGTGATGCCTCGAAATGTTTAAAGGGACTTTTTATATTTTAATGTAGCCCTGACATTTTTTAAACACGAGTAATTTAATATGATAATGTTAATTAAGACTTTTTGCTGGTGTAAATAAATGTCTTTTTTACATGGTAATGTTCTGTGAGTAAAATGTTAAGAATATTTATTTATGCTCATTTATATAGGATATCAGATTTCACTAACTTGCTTTAAGTATTTGATCAACTTCTTTAAGCAATAATAATAACTAGCCCATTATTTTTTCTATTTCACCAGGCGGATTTGGGATTTCAGACTTTTATTAATTTTTTATCCAAGTTTCCTTACAGTGTTTTCCTTCACTGAAGTCAGTGATGTCCAAGATAAACTTAAAAAGTACATGACAGTAGAATACGTCACATTGGTAATTGGTACTTGGTTATGGCAATAGGCTCGCCACCTATTACATGGGACTTAAACATACCGGCGAGCTGTGGGTGTACATTGGTACACCTCTGCCTAACCCTTCGAGGAATACAGGCGTGATGGTATGTATGTATGTAATATTTGTATTAGCATGAGTATAGAATCGGCCGCCTTAACTGAGCTATCACGACGGTGCATGCTTTGGGTAATATTCTGCCTAAAATTGCAACTCCTATTGGTCTTATGTAAAAACATGCAATTCAGAAAAGAATAAAGTACAATTCGAAACTTTAATCGAACATAAGAAAAAAATATGTTTCCATTGAAACACCAAAACATTACTTCCAAAGAATTTAATCAAAGTTCTCAATACACCAACATACGTAGGTATTGATAGGTACCAAAAATTATTAATTAACAGATACAAAGTGAGATTATTAGAAACTCGAGTGGCACTCTGCCAATGCTTGGAATAATAGGGCCGCCACCGAGCCGCTGAAGCGAGCGAACACCGTCATTAGCAAATGGAGTTTTGCCGCAAACTCAGGCCAACCCTGATTTTTGAGAGCCCACGTCGGTCAAATATTGGTTTTGTGAAAAGCTTTCGGGAATATTATAATTTTCTTATTTTTGATTATCTTGTGTTTTGAATACTGAATTTAGAAATAAATCCAGACGTTCGTTTGTTTTGAATCTGGTTGCGACAGACAGAATAATAAATGAGCTATTTATCATCTTACGAACTTGCTTTCAAAATTTGGATTTGGTTTCCATTTTGAAAATTGGAAATCTGCCGCCATGTTTTTTGATCTTGGAACTGCAAACACTTAATTGACACATTTGTATAAAAGTTTCACCTTGAGAATAGATGAAGAATCTAAACTTTATTTTAAATGTTATTGCTCCCTATTACCTTCTCCTATAATATAGTAGGTGCGTTTACAAACACATAAACTTACAAATACAAACAACCATCAGTAGGCCATACACAGTTTTGTTCCGTCCGAAGAATCTAACCCGCTCCATACCATACAGCAGCCAATCGCTGTCACTGTGGCAACCGTGTTATCAACATAAAGCTGCTAAAATATATTTCCCTCAAACACCATGTATCCAATGACGTATGGTTCCTCGATTTATTTATTTTACCAAGAGCATCTTACAATGTATTTTAAAAGGACCATAAACTGAAACCCGTTTGGTAAGCACGTGCACCATTTATTGCGACGACAGATGTCTCTGAAATGTCTTTGTTTTTACCAAACCTTATGAAAAATCGTGACTTTTGATTCTAAGGGTGAACTTCATCTGTGAAATGATTACTGAAACTAGGTATAAAAGTTACGTAAATATCGCCCTTAGGACCACAAGTTTTAAGAGCCTCATTTTCGATAATGATTATCGCTGAGATTGCGACTTGATTTTGAACATTTTTATAATAATGGGAATTAGCCTTTAGATTTAAATTATATACCAAAACATCACCGCCATTTAGCAAAGTGTTAAAAAAGAAAATAAAAAAATTAATTGCAAGAATTAAAATGTCAGAGCCACTTAGCAATCAGGTCGCAAACTTCGTTTTTCTGTCATAAATCTGCATAAAACAACCTGAAAGTGACACCAAGGGTCAACGTGGTTCCGTAAAGATTAATATTCATGTTATACGATTTGTAATCGCTGTTTCTGGCGTTAAATTGTAATTTACGACTGTCATTTAACTTTCTCGGGTGTGGGAACGGAAGAATTATGTGCTGGTCTTTCGAGTCGCACGTGTGTAGAAAAATGTTCTAAAATTATGATGAATTACTGACTAAATTTTTTTTTAATTCGTTTTCTAAATAACTTATAAAATGACTACTAAGGCTGGGTAGGTAGGTAAGGGGGGAGAGGCTTGGTGATACTAGCATCTGAAGAGAACCTGCGCAAGTGGGCGCGCATCAGTTAAAGATCGTGGTAGGCGCGGACGCTCCCGGGGATCTCCAACATAAGTGTGGGAAGGGAAAACCAGGATGACATTTAGTTAGTAAGAGTCTGACAGACCCCTCTGCTCCCCAGAACCAGGGACATCTATAAGGATTTTCCACCTTTGACCAAAAAAAAGGTAATACTAGCGTATATTTTAAATCACTACTCAAGTCAGGTTAAAACAAACAATTTATGCGAAACGCCCACTCTTCTTTCGAATAATCTTTACCCGTCTACACAGTGAGCGCGTTGAAGCGTAAGCTGTGTCCGACGAACCCTAAACAGCGAGCTCATAGGTATCATTTCAAATTCACCCTTAATAAAAGCTACACAAATACTAATAAATAAAACATAAAGATGAAATAAATTTCGTGGAAAATTCTAAAAGGAGGAGCCTTTCATGAATATTTTTAACAAACAAACACGGCTTCTTAGTCAGCTTAATCTTGAAGCAAGAGAATTGTGTAGATAATATTTTTTATTCGTAAAAGTTATTATGGTAGGTTTATTAAACTTTCTGCTTTGTGCAGGATCGGTTTATAAGCTGGTCCTTTGATACGGATAGGACTGTAATGGTTGTATGCCAATGTAACCTGGCTGAAGTCTAGTTTTATTCAAACACTCAGGTGTTAATTCCATTAGGGATTTCAATCTATACAAATAAATAAAATTGAAGTGTCTGTTTGTAGTGTTTAAATAACAGTTTTTTTTTTAAATGCATAATGAATGTTGATTCGGCACGAATACCAATTTTTTTTTTGTCTGTCTGTTTGTCCCAGCTGATCTCCGAAACGGCTGGCCTCATCTTGATGGAACTTTTACTGGGAGAACTCTTATTCTAAAAAAGAATTCTCTCTCTATCCGACATTAATCGACATCTAGTACTAATTACAATAAAAACAGTACCAACAACAGAAAATAATAAAACGGAACCAACATTTCAATTTACTATCGCAGACATAAAGCCACATTGAATAAAAGGACACGTAATTCAAGATCTGCAATAAAATAAACCTTGTGAGTTATAAATTCCATACATACACGCGTTGCATATAAATACGGTACATGAATTAATTTCAGTGAGGTCAAACGTAATAAAGTTTCAGGGACTTTCAGTTATTTATGTGTTGGTTTAAATTATGGATTAGGTTTTTATTGTTATTGGCTGTCTTAAACTTCTGGTTTTACTCGTCATATACGATAATAAATATTCATGAAAATTATGCATGGGTAATCATCTAATGACTTCGCCCACACTTAGTGTCAGACTTTTACTGACAAAAATCCACCCATGTTCCTTTTTGTGCCTTTTGCGTTCCGGGGGCGTGGTGTCACTTTCGAAGAACCTGCAGCAGCGGCAGGCATCGGCTCTGAGTGGCCCCTCCAATTGCTGACATCTCTTTAAGGCGCGCGTGGAACACAAACGCGCCGTCGGCACGGCCTGTCGTTATGCAACGTACGGACGGTGAGCTACCCATTGCTCACCCTGTGGACGTTGAAATATATATATAGGTATGTACTTTCTAAGAGTATCTTAGACATCACTCCTACCGGTGAAGGAAAACATTGCTATACAAAGGAGCAGAGCTGTATAACAAATTACGTCGCGATACGACTCCCGGCCACCGTAGATAAGGGCCTGTGGACGGTGAGCATTGGGTAGCTCACCGTCCTTACGTTTAATGAACGACAGGCCTTGTCGACGGCGCGTTCGTGTTCCACGCGCGCCTTAAAGAGAGAGATGCATGTTTCCGAAGCATCAGTACATATAAACAGATCAATGAGTAATTGCTATTGACTTGCTTTAAAAAAATCGATATGTATAATAATTAAGCACGAACTATTTTCCTATTACCCACAAACCTGTAAAAAAATTGTGTCTACGAGTTAGCTTATTTATTTACGAGTACCTACCTACGCTAAGTAATTATTATATTTAGTTTTTTTTAAGATTAACTTGTGTTTCTCATATTAAGTAAATTATATTCTTTCTGAGAAATAAATGTCTTAAACCGGAACATCATAAGGAAACCTGGACTTGTAATTACTAAAAGCTTGAAATTTTCAATCCACTTTGAGCAAGCGTGGCGTTAAGTGATCGTACCTTTTGTATGAGAAGAGGCCTTTGCTCTGTAGAAGGACAATAATAGGCTGGTATTATTATTATTATATTTCTAGTTGTATCGTTGTACGTGTTGTGTTGATCATGAATATATCGTACATATCTCTACCTACATTCGAATCGTTATTATTGCTTCTATAATTTTCAACACTATCCTAAAACGTTTGTATGGCTCCCATATTGCCGGTAACTCCGTGACTTGGCGTGCAAATAGACAAGACGACCTTTTTATATTAGAGAAACGAGATCATAGCCATTATTTGAAGACAGTGTGACGACACGGTTGGCGCAGTGGCCGAGCGATCGACTGCTGCGCTGCGTGTCGCGGGTTCGATTCCCGCACGGAACAAATACTTGTATGACCTACAGATAGTTGTTCCGGGTCTGGCTGTTTGTGTATGTGAGTTTATATGTTTGTAAACGCACCCACGATACAGGAGAAATTCCTAGTGTGGGGCAACGTTTTATAAAAGAAAAAATAACAAATAACAAAATAACAGTTTTATTGCAGGGATCAAGAGTCGGGAAATCAACGGGGGTTTAATTCTAGTACTTCGATGGATATAGATAGATAGGATTCCGTTCAAATCCATTTAAAAGTTGAGTTTATGGTTGTAGCAACTTATGTTTTAGGTGTTTAATTTTATATTTGAAATTTAGGTAAGCCATACTTAGATAATGGCAGTGTGATAATTCTCAATAAGAAAATATAATAAAAAAAAAAAAAAAAAAAATAATAAAATAATAAAAAATATAATCTAATTATATTCATTTTCTTATAAAAAAAAATATAAAAAAAATATATTATTTTTATATTTTTTTTATAAGAAAATGAACTAAGATTAATCAATACTAATATTATAAAGCTGAAGAGTTTGTTCGTTTGGTTGAAAGCGATAATCTCAGGAACTCCTGGTCTGACTGAAAAATTCTTTTTGTTTTGGATAGTTCTTTTATCGAAGCAGGCTATATATTATAACATCACGCTACGACAACCGGGAGAGGAGCAGAAACCAAAGACGTAACTTAAAAAAACCACGTGAACGAAGACGGTAGTAGAAGCTAGTAACTAGTAATATGGTTCTTGTGAATTTTTATTCATTGTGACAATACGATTACAGTAGTGGCAGAGTGATTCGCTTGCCGCTGGTTATACCACCGCCACCACCACTACCACTTAGTTGTTTGTATTTGTAATAACTAAAGAGTTTCTTGTTTGTATATTTATTCGTTTAAACTGATCTCTGGAACTACCAATCGGAGTAGAAAAAATATCTTCAAATCATCATATCAGCGACAGGACGTCCACTGCTGGACTTATTACTATTAATTACTACTACACTCCACTACACTTTACTTTTTTATTTATTTATATGATTTCATTACTTATTATTTTCAAATATGATAGCCAAATTCATGAGACACATAGACATCGCGCTGCGACCTTTTGGAGAGGAGCAGTAACAAAATACGCAACTTAACGCAGGTGAAAAAAACTATACGGAAAATGTCGCAGGCAAAGGCCGGTGTCTAAATTAAATATTTACACACAGAAATTACAACCGTCTTGGGTGCGGTAGCTAGAGGTATTGGGTTCGATTCCCAAGTTCGAGCAAAAAGTGTTATTGAGTTTTTCTATGACATTCTCAGTAGCAGCTCGGAGTTAGGATTTGTGCCCGGCTAATGTCAATAGGCTCGCCCCTTATTACATGGGACTTAAACATACCGGCGAACTATGGGTGTACTTTGGTACACCCTTCGGGGAGCACAGGCGTGATGGTATGTATGTATGTAAATTATAACTCAATTTAATTTACTTAAACACAATACTCCACCAATAAAACATTAATTAAAATGATACCTATCAAGTTCTAGTGTTTCATGCTACCTATTAATTTACAGTTGTTACAGACATTAGCAGCTAATTGCTGAATCCATTTCGACAACCGAATTCTTGGAAGCAATTTACAGCTACGTAGTGCTTTATGTCGCCAATTAGCTAATAGGTAGCCAATGTTTATTCTGTTTAATTGTTTTGTGGGTAAATAGACATTAATCGTATAGATTCTTGACCTAAATGCTACGTGATTTGTCATGAAGGCACGTTTATAAAATAAAATATCAGTCGTGTCGGTACAGTTCTATACGAAATGTAACTCTCTTTCTTTTTATCTTCACTAATTTTTATATCCCTCTCAACTTCCGTTCGCCCGGTCACGCTCATTTCCGTAACGGTTTCGTTTGGTATTCACCAGCTTACTCCCCAAGTTTAGCGGGCGTAAAGAAGTTTTACTTCAACAATAATGTCGGGTGACCTCCTTCAGAAACTCAGTTATAAGATTACAATAATGACTCAATATGAATCCTGTATGAATTAAATTAATTCTTGCTGCTTGACTCTTCATACCCGCACACACACACATATACATATACACCTAATAGAAAGAGACAGATAGAAAGGGAAAGAGAGACGGTCGCCTAGAGGACGTACAACTTTTTTCGTGACGTGACCATTTCAGCTAGTTAAATCCTACAGCAAAGCGCGTTAAGGGATTTCGTTCCAAAAACTAAATAAAAAGGCTTTTCTGTCAGTAGGCTGTTTCTATGCAAAATCTTGTACAAGATTAAGAATTAATGGCTACACTACATTACTGACTACTGACTGACTTACTAACTGACTTACTAACTGCCTCGTTAGCCTAGTGGTCCTAAGCGCGACTGCTACGCTAGAGGTCTTGGGTTCGATTCCCAGGTCGATAAAAGTGTTATAGGGTTTTTCTATAAATTTCTCAGCAGCTGCTCGGAGTTAGGATTTGTTCCCGGTTAATGGCAAAAGGCTCACCCCCTATTACATGAGACGTAAACATACCGGTGAACTGTGACTGACATTGGTACACCTTTGCCTAACCTTTCGGGGAATACAGGCGCGTTGGTACTACATTTGGATGAAGCGCACTGTTGGTAAAGTCATTCCTAATAATGATTACAATAACTACTTTTCAAGTAACTTGTCAAAAATTTAATCTCAGTGCGTGATGCCTCCGACGCAGTACTAACATCATGATAACTAAACATAGGTTCAGCGGCTACCAGCCAATCTTTGTTCAGAACTTCGCGAGTAATCAAAACTATGTCTACAGGGTGCTCCAACTTACTTAGTTGTTACTTTATCATGTTTATGTTTGCATCAAAGAGTAGGTTTTGATGATATAAACTCTGACAGATAGTGGAATGAATTACAAGAGGCTTTGTGTTGTAGGTTATGTTTTTGGCATTGTTTAGAGGTAAATTTAGTCTAAGGGTTTTATAGATAACGGCAACAAGGAGAGAAAGCAACTGTTAAAATTTCTTAGAGCATGCTTCTTGACTAGCAAACACAAAATTAAAAATTTTAAGTAACCCCTGACAGAGGAATAAAAATCCCTACCGCAGCTAACAAAAGAACTGATAACTTTAAAACCGCTAAACCGATTTCCATCAAGCATATTTCAGGACAATCCCGACTAATTCATCTTTCAAACAAAAAAAACTTAATCAAAATCGGTTCATGCGTTCGGGAGCTACGATGCCACAGACAGACACACACACAGACACGTCAAACTTACAACACCCCGTCGTTTTTGTGTCGGAGATTAAAAACATATTCTTGATTATTTATTTGCTGTGACTTGTAATTGCACATAGCTTAGCTTATTAATTATATTAATATTATTATTAATGAATAGCTTATTTTATTTCTGAGTAACCGATTATTTTATTGATTGTTATTTTTTACTTAAGATTTATCTAAGTCGACTTCATACAAAATAAATATTTTCTGATTGTATTATTTGTTGTTGTGTCTGACTTATGTATATGCATTTTATGTATTTTGTTGTTGGTTTGTTATGATTGCGTTGACGTCGCCATTTTTAATAAATGAATAAAATAATTACAAGAATAAAACAATGAAGAAATGTTCTGTTAAAATAATGAGAATTTGGTAAAACGGGGACAGAATGAGCATTCACTGGCTCGATCTAAACCGACCTTAAAAAGGGCCAAACACCTGGCACGTTATCTCTCCACCGTCTGTCAGGCAGAGACTGCCTAAGCCACACCGAGTTTCTCAAACGAAAATTGTGACAAACAAGACCGCGTAAGCTCCTGTAATTGGTTGTTTGAATTATCAACAACCAATCACAGCACAGCTTTTGCGCGCTTGGCAAAATGTCAAATTAAGTTGATTTTAATTTCTAGAAACTGGAAATAAGTCCGTCTTTACACTTTTTTGTTGCATTAAGTTTAAATGAGTAAATAAAAGGGCATACCACATAATTTCGACAGTGTATAAAAAACACAAAATTAAAAATTTTAAGTAACCCCCGACAGAAGAATAATAGAAATCACTACCGCAGCTAACAAACGAGCTGATAACTTTGAAACAGCTGAACCAATTTCCATCAAACATAGCTAACACTCCCGAATAATTTACCTTTCAAACAAAAAAAAATAAATAAAATCAAAATCGGTTTATACGTTCGGGAGCTACGATGTCACAGACAGACATGATGAATAAGTTTGACGTGTTTTTGCGTCAGGGGTTAAAAAAAGGCAGAAATTTGGTATTTCTTTGAAGCAAGTTTCTGTCTCGTCTCGTATTTTGAAACCACGAATCGCGTTTCAAAATCCTTCAGGTAACGTGGCCCTATCTATAAACACATGAGATATTTTAACTTTGTCTTTAGGATTGTAATGCATCTATAAGCCCTCTGGGTTCAAAATGTTTATGGGACTAGTGACCACTTACCACCAGAGGGTTAATTCTCGTATTTATATGAACGTTCACATTGGGTCAACAGTCAGGACCCATTATTGGGAAGTTTTGAGCCGGTCTAGATTTGAATAGGTCTATACCGTTGCTTAATAGAATTCTAGACTACTATACTTGTTTTCTTCTGTTCTGTTTTTATTTAAACATACTGTTTAACGCAGATTTGATACTTACAGATTTGATTTGATTGTCGCTGGACTAGATTTTGATATTACGGGAATTGGTCCTTTGAGCCGTCTATATTTTTGATCTAATGACATAAAGGGATCTAATATCGGGGTTCACGTAAACACTTTTTAATAAATAAGTACAGCGCACTATAATTTGATGTAAAACTAGTACAAATCCGCAAGTCATTCCCCAGGGGCCAGTTAAAAACCAGCGTCAGGCCCAAGCGGTCTGGCATTATTGCTGAACTGGACCTGTTTGGCTCAACAGTGGGGTACACATCTATATTACCTGTTAGGATTTGTGCCCGGTTAATGGCAATAGGCTCGCCCCCTATTACATGGGACCTAAACATACCGGCGAACTGTGGGTGTACATTGTTACACCTCTGCCTAACCCTTCAGGGAATACAGGCGTGATGGTATGGAATGTGTGTCTTTTGTTTTATTTTATTTCTTTTGTTATTTTTAATAAGCGGTTTTTTAGAGCCTCAAGATGTGCCAATAAATGGTTTTCTTTGTTTCTATAAAAAAGTAAAGGGCGGGGGGGGCATAAAACCCCTTTTCGCCATGACGTTTAAACATTGTTGTGACACACAAGAGACATCAAAAAGGTATAGAAAAGCCACATACCTTCATAAAATGCTTACCGATGTAGAACAGTTCTTTCAGCGAAGACGATAAGACTCCTACGTGCTTGGTGTTATATGAAGACTTTCAGATATTTTTTGTTCACTTTATTTGATAATATTATTCCCGTGACTCGGAAAGAACGTGTAGCCGCTGATCCTGCCTGGCATTTGTAAATATTTGACAGTCGTTATGAGTAGTCAAAAACCTGAAAGTTTGACAACTAGGCTTTTGAACTAGGTTGGTGGAGGTGAGAATGACAGTTCATGTAAAACACAGATATTTATCCAGTAACAAAAATTCATTCATCCATTTTATTAAAAGAGGACTACGAGATCACATGAGCAATGAAATTATTTTCCATATACTACGGTAACTGCCTCAATAGTCTAGTAGTCCTAAGCGGGACTACTACGCTAGATGTCCTAGTTTCGATTCCCAGGTCGAGCAAAAAAAAGTAATATTGAGTTTTTCTATGAAATTCTTAATGGCAGCTCGGAGTTAGGATCTATGCCCGGTTTACGGCAATAGGCTCGCCCCCTACTACATGGGACCTAAACATACCGGCGAACTGTGGATGTACATTGGTACACCTCTGTCTAACACTTGGGGGAATACTGGCGTGATGATATGTTATATTATGTTACGGTAAAAACTTCAATCTATATTCACACAAGTTCTAAAATCTATTTTTATAATATAATATGCATAGGTATTCAAAATTCCAGCTCAATCGAACATCGAGAAGCCGGTCAAGTAGAAGTTGTAAGATTTTATGAAATTGCCACGGCTACTTTCTGGCTCCATCATCAGACCAGCTCTGTGACATCATAATATTGCATTATCACGTGATGAAATGCACATTTCAGAAAAATTTTAGCACAATAAAATATCGGGAAGTGGTTCTAATGTAACTTGTTAGATTTGTTCGGTCACAGACACTGGGACAGGTAAAAATTAATAAAAGCTTGTAATAAATGATGACTATCCAATCATTCCTGTTATCTATGGCAAACAAGCCGACGGCCCACCTGATATTAAGTGGTCACCGCCACCTATAGACATCTGTAATACCAGGGGCCTCGTAAATGCGTTGTTATTCCAGAGACAAAGTTGAAACGTCTAATGTGCCTGTAGTTACACCGGCACCCATACTCTTCAAGCCATTTTCTATTTTTTATTCTTTATTTTTATCGGCTCTGCTGTTACAAAAACGGTCATGAAAAGTATTAAAATGTAATTGTTCCAAATATTTTGTAAACTAAAAGGCGTGCTGGCACGGACGATGCTCCACGTAAGCGGATTGTCATCAATATTTAATGGTTCAGAGGATTCCGGGCGGAGGCAAACCAACTACGAAGGTGGAAATTCCTTTATTAATATTATGTGCCTTGCTTTGTGAGCTTAAGTACCTTTTGTACATTCTTGACTTTAGTAAATAATGTTCATGTTTTGAAAAACCCCATTTTGTCTACAAAGGAATTTGATGTATTTATTACAAACGATTAAAGTCCATTTTTGCTTTTGACCGTTTGATCAGTGACTCACAAGATGATAACTTTGAAATGTTACTATAATATAACTGACTCCCAAGAAGATATAATTTGACTTTAAAAAATAATATATTTCTCAAGCTTTACTTTTTAGGGCCTAGTGTGCACACCACCTTTTTTAAACGCGCCGTAGACGCGCGTTTTTCTTTCCACATTGCAGTTTATTTTTGTCTGACTTGTGTGCGTATCGCTACAAACGAGTGTCAACGACGCGTTTCAAAATCGTGGTATGCACAGGCCCTTAAGACTCCGAAGCGATCTGATTCTATCCCAACAATTTATATTTCTAATTCGCCAGCTTTTATTTTTATTATTCGCCCCCTGGTGATAATATCACTAGTGTGTGGGACGCCGTTATCCTCACGGTAATATAGTAAAGACGCAGAGCATTTTTGTTTGTTTGTTTAAACGCTCTAATTTCTGGAATTCGTATTACAAAAAACTTTTTGCATAAATGATAGCCAGATTCATGAGGAATAGTATAGACTGTATTATAATATCAAGCTACTATCCATAGGAGCGATACAGTAACTAAATACGTAACTTAACACGGGTGAAAAAACCACGCGAACGAAGTCGCGGGCAGAAGCTTGTACCTAATATAATAACGCTGAAGAATCCTTTGTTTCATTGTTAAAATATTACAATATCGCTTATCTATACAATTGTCAGTCGGATTGAAAAAAAACTGAGTTTCTTCAATCTGTAGTAGCTGCCACGAGTCGTAAACACACACGTAAATTTTTTTTTTGATGGTCGACGCAGCTCTCAGTTGGTCCGACAGAGGGGCCAATCGGGTGCAGCTTCGGTGACCCAAAATTTTGCTTGACATTGCGGTGACGACTCGTAGCGACTACTATACCCTTCCCCTACTGGCTATCGGTAGATTCATGAGTAATTAAATAGCATAGGCTATATGACACACCACTATAACATCAAGCTACGACGCACGGGTGTCGAGCAGTAACTAAAAACCATGCGGACAACGTTCCGGCCCTGGTGCAAGCCATGGTCCGGAGCGAGAGGGAATGTGATGCAGTCGCCTCCTTCTGTGAGGCAATAATGCTAGAGAAGGAGGCGGCGGGACGGCTGAGACAGAGGTTCTCCCGTCCCAGCCGCCGCGGTAGACGCTCCGGACGTCGGGAGCCGCGAGACGACTCCCGGCCACCGTAGTTACGGACCTGTGGACGGTGAGCAATGGGTAGCTCACCGTCCTTACGTTGCATAACGACAGGCCGTGTCGACGGCGCGTTCGTGTTCCACGCGCGCCTCAAAGAGATGTCAGCATAGGGAAGGGGCCACTGAGGGCCGATGCCTGCCGGGGCTGCGGGTTGTTTGTAAGAGATACCGCGCCCCCGGAACGCAAAGGGCACAAGAAGGAACATGGGTCGGTTTTAGTCAGTAAAAGTGTGACACTGCCTCCCGCCCCGCCCAGGGCGGGAGAAGTTATTTGAGGATTTCCCACCCCACAAAAAAAAAGCGGACAATGTCGCGGGCAGAAAGTGTAGTAAACAAACCGTGTTATAAATCCCTCACATCTAGAAGGCTGTCTCTCCGAGGACAAGCAGAATCACGCAGTATTTTCATCTGTCTTCACATACTCATCATGTCGCTTTGTTAGCGTCCATTTTTATTTATTCATCTTATTTTACGAAGAATAAAGAAGAATGTAATAAGATTATGGTGGCGTTAGTCTTGTTTGCGGTAAGTTTGTTAAATAATGGTAAGTCAAAGTCAAATTATTTATTTCAAGTAGACCATTAAAAGGCACTTTTGAACGTCAAATACATGTTAAAATTAAAAATATTGAATCTAGTTGTCCATTCCAAAAGGTAGTTTCGTATGCAGAAGAATGGGCAAGAAACTCCATATATCTACTCCGGTATAACCCTTTAAGGCGGTTAATTCATTAAATTATTTAATTTAACAGCCTCGTTCGTCTAGTGGTTCTAAGCGCGGCTGCTACGCTAGCTAGGTCTTGGGTTCGC
Source organism: Caradrina kadenii (assembly GCA_947462355.1). Lineage (NCBI taxonomy): Eukaryota > Metazoa > Arthropoda > Insecta > Lepidoptera > Noctuidae > Caradrina > Caradrina kadenii. Next base: position 8,797,295 of record OX381691.1, read on the forward strand.
TTCCCTGGTCAAGCAAAAAGTATTATTGGGTTTTTCTATGAAATTTTCAGTAGCAGCTCGGAGTTAGGATTTATGCCAGGTTAATGGCAATAGGCTCGCCCCCTATTACATGGGAATTAAACATACCGGCGAACTGTGGGTGTACATTGATACACCTCTGCCTAGCCTTCGGGGAATACAGGCGTGATGGTAAATTACAATACAAGCTAACAATTGCTTTAAAACATGATTTTTATATCTATATATCGATTTTGTTATCTCTGAAATACGTGTGTAAACAAATATCGTGGATATAAAAGTTTTAGTGAATTGTGAGCCAATTAAAAGTTTATCAATTCATGTAATGACGTATAGCAGAAAATATATTATTATGCCACTTAGCGTTCACATTAAATCGTCAAAAATTATTTAATAGTAAATAAATAGTAAAACCTGGAACATTAATTATATATTTATTAAAAAAATAAAAATAAATATCAAAAAACCCATTTATTTTTTATATCATCGGATGGCAAACAAGTTGAAGGGCCACCTGATGTTAAGTGGTTACCGCTACCTATAGACATCTGCAATACCAGACCCCTTGCAAATGCGTTGCCTTACCAGAGACTAAATTGAAATGTCTCATGTGCCTGTAATTACACCGGCACCCATACCCTTTAAACCGGAACACAGCAACGCGGCTTTGCGACAGATATAGGTGTGGTGGTAGTGCTTCTCCGGACGAGCTCCTTTACAAAGAGCTCTACTACTAACTACTCTCCTTACTTACTATTAAAATCGGGTTCTAGCAATACTGCTATTTGTTACAACCAATCACAAACGAGCTGACTAGAGTGACCGGTTCTGATGCGTGACTTGGAAAAAAACTAGACCTTATTTTATTACCTACTTCGATTTATGAGAACGTGTATTCTTTGGTTTTGTTGTGATCAGCAGTTGGACATTAACACTCTCGAAAAAAAAATATGATTAATCATATTTGAGACTTAAGTCTCACGTAATACGGGGCGAGAATGGTAACCCCTAATTAAAACACCCAAAAGGAAAGTACACAGAAAGTCAAACTCAAAGCATTTAATTCAATTGAACTATTTACAGGCACCATTATAATTGTCAAGAAGTTGGTCAGTTAGTCAGAAAGTTGAAGCTACGAGCTAACGAGCAAGAAACTCCACAAACACTATTTTGAATTAAGTTTTTACGAAATTATGGTTACATTATTCTTGTTGGTTCTACAATATGTGAAAACAATATAGGTGACTAGCAATATAAAACAAAAAAAGTAATAAAGATCTAAGAGATGACCAATCCCAAAACCCCATTGATTTAATAATTAGCATCTGCTATGTTACCTCTTCACCTCCTTTGGTTGACTGGAAGAGAATGCCTAAGGCATTAAGTCCGCCTTCGTACTTTTTTATGCATAAAATTTAAATAAATTGACAGCACTCATTCACGTGCATAACGCGTGGATCAGGACCTGCCAACTCGAGTTTCGCTTCTTTCCAGATTCCTTACTCTATGTTATTCGTACACAGGTGCGCTATTGCGGGAGGGGTAATAGTGATCCTGCATAATCTTTATCAGAGTACAACATCATGTGAATTTCGTAAAGAAAACATTTTCTTTTGCGATTTTATCGTCGCAGCTTTTAAGGTTATATTTCTGACAACACATTCTATAAAGAAATGTACTGTTGAATAAATATGAATTTATAAGATACCTGGATGTAGAGTGTCCTCATAAACGTATATGCATTTGTATGTTTCCTTTTTCTGACACCGGGGGCGCTTTTTGTCTTTTCCCTTTGACAAACATTTTATAGATTTGGCTCAATATGAAATATCGTAGCCAAATAAAATCTAATGTGAGTTTTATCGAAATAACATCAAAACCCAATATGTAGTCTAGTTATATTTTGATCGAACGAGGGCACTAATATCCAAGGATTGTGGTAAGTCAGTTTTCAATTCAATAACTTATTTAAATACTACCCGTATTTTTTTATGTCATTGGATGGCAAACAAGCTGAAGACGGTCCACCTAACGTTAAGTGGTCACCGCTACCTCCGCCGGTACCGGTACTGCAGATATCTATATATCTGCAATACCAGAGGCTTTGAAAATGCGCATATAACGCCAATGATATTAATAATATTGCAGAAAAGCTACGATACACCTTTAAACACGTATATGCTGCTAGGTAATAACTTAGTTTTCTATGAGTAAAACAATTTTTGAAATCGGACTAGTATCTGTTTCCAGAGATCCTCTTACAAACAAACTCTAAGGAAATACGTAAGGTCTCACTCTTTAAGATTGTAAATAAATTAGACGATTCTAGTAATTCAGAATGGCGGGCGGACTCTCACTAAAGCACAGGTTTAACAGAAACAATTTTGAGTCTTTATAATTATTAATTAACTAGCAACTAGCTGTTGCTTGCAGTTTGGTTTAGCGGGACTCTCTTTTTTAATTAAAATAAATAAAATTTCCCAAGTAAAAGTATCCTACGTTACTTCTTATAACATTAACTATCATCGAGTGAATGTCCAGTCAAAATCGTTTTAAAAATTAGTCAGCACAGATATTCAGACAAAGACAAAAAAATTATTTTTTGACGTAAGTATATAATATATTTTCGTAAGCATTTAGTGAAAAGCTGGTAATTTGAAATTACAAAAATACCATCATACCATCACGCCTGTATTCCCCGAAGGGTTAGGCAGAGGTGTAACAATGTACACCCATAATTCACTGGTATGTTTTGGTCCCATGTAATAGGGGGCGAGACTGTTGCCATTAACCGAGCACATATCCCAACTCCGAGCTGCTACTTAAAATTTCATAGAAAAACTTAATAACAGTTTGCTCGATCTGGGAATCAAACCTAAGACCTCTACCGTAGCAGTCTCGCTTAGGACCACTAGGCCAACGAGGCAGTTTACAAACAAACACTTCAATTTTATTTATTTGTACAGTTGTTGCCTTTATTAACCCATGAATTGTTCAAAGATAAGTACCTACTTCAAAACGTTTTGAAAGATTAATCGTTTCTTTGAAAGTTAGTCAGCTTTTTTCAGTAATTATGAACATTAGATTAATGAAGCTTGTCTCGTCAAACCGCCGGCCATCAAAGATGTCTTAGAAGTTTTCTGAAGTTAAAGTAAATTTCGGTAACCACTTTTCTTGATTAATTATAATCGTAAGCTTTTACGAAAAGCTGCATTATAGTAATTTTTCATGATTTTTTTAACGAGAAGACTATAATATTTAACTGCCTCGTTGGCCTAGTGGTCTTAAGCGCCACTGCTACGCTAGAGGTCTTGGGGTCGATCCCCAGGTCGAGCAAAAAATGTTATTGGGTTTCTATAAAATTCGCAGTAGCAGCTCGGAGTTAGGATTTGTGCCCGGTTAATGGCAATAGGCTCGCCCCCTGTTACATGGGATCTAAACATACCGGCGAACTGTGAATGTACATTGTTACACTTCTGCCTAACCTTTCGGGGAATACAGGCGTGATGGTATGTTTATCATAATTAAATTATAGTTAAAGTACCTAACATACCTATCTAATTGCTGAGGTTCTTCAGAAAGGTCGGGTGCGCAGTACTCGTAACCGGCGTGCTTGTATGACCAGATGTATAAATGTGGACGAGGCGAAAGAATTATGTAAGGATCGTGGTAGGTGGCATTCTGTGGTTTCTGCCTACCCCCATGGGAAAAAGGCGTGAGTTTATGTATGTATGTACCTACCATATTAACTTAATAAAGTACAGAACACTTCCATTAGTTCAAAAGACCTCTTATATATTAAAGTTTATTTACATTATGTATTATCGCCACAAAATAGGGCACCGTATCTCGTCTCAAAGGACCAGGGTCCAGAATTAGTGGAAGCCGCGAACTAATCTCGGCAATTACCGGTCGATCGTTAACGTGACGGCTCAGTTACGAAGAAACTGTGTATACTGTGAAGGTTACATTAGAGATATTCTTTCTATTTAGATTAAGATAGATTAGAAATTCGAATGATTCTTCAATTTATTAAAAGATAAAAAAAATACCTGATATTAGAAATTAGAAATTACCTGATAAGAAATGCAAAAAACCTTAGCTGGTAAATACAAATACATGGTAATCAGATTTCTAGGCTGTGTAAAGACTAGTTGATTTAGCCATATCCAACCTTCAATCAAAAGTACATATTATTCGATATCTAAGGACCAAATTCAAAGAACTGACTCATTAAAATACTTACAAAAACCAACACTCAATTTCGAGCGGATAAAATATAAACCAAAAATCCTCTATATTCCGAATATTTGAGATTTTCATCTTCCTCACAGCCGGCTGGCTTTACCGAGATCCAACGAGTAATCTCACCAATTATAGACAGATCGTTAACTCGGCGTATTTCGGTGATAAAGAGACTAGTAAAAATAGTAGGCGTATTGGTCCTTTGATATTTATGCCGTAGTAAACTTGTAGTTCGGATAAATGTAAGGTAATATTAATGTGTCACAAACAGGATTAATTCTTGCCCTGAATCCTTTCATGACATTATTGTTATTTTTTCATGTTGGTTTTCATAGCGTAGTTTTAATAATGCCAGCCTATTATTGTCTCACTGTAGGTCAAAGGTGTGTTCTCATACTGAGAAGACACCAGCATTAATCAAGGTGGATTGGCGATTACAGACGTATATTAATTTTAAGTTCACGTTTCCTCACGATGTTTTCCGATGTTCACCGATGTCATTGATGTACAAAATATTCTTAGAAAGAACACATATGAAATAGAAGAAAATATTCTTATTTTGTTTAATAACGTATTAATGGTGTTCTGTAGACCATTAACATACATACATACAATCTCGCCTGTAATCCCAGAAGGGTTAGGCAGAAGTGTACCAATGTACACCCATAGTGCGCCGGTATGTTTAGACCATTCAATATTTGTTAATAATTTTATTTTAAAATTGAGTTTTATATTTTAACCAAAGAATTCTATTTTACAAGATGAAATACAAAAAGTTGAATCATAAAACAACTTTTGAAGATGCGCCAAGGGGTAGATATCGTTTGCGTAATCCGTAAAGGGAAATTAAAATCACACCCCTTACCTGGTAACGTCTTTTACGATTTAATTAACCGCTAAAACGATTTACTAATTATTATATAATAATTATTTTCGAAGTAAAGTATAAGCATGTGGTATAAGGATAATTAATCTTCCTTAAATTAATAATCAGTTAATTAATGGAGGGAAGACTTTAAGAAGATTGTTAATTGGAACAGATTTCAGCAATTTTGCTTGACGTAGGCGAATCACGATTGACGAAACGTTCATTGATCACGATCAAGATTTTTTTTAAACCAATTTGAAAAGAGTGTCCATCGAGTTTCTTGCTCGTTCTTCTCCATAGATACCTACGTTTTGGAATGAGCAACTAGCTTCAACTTTTTGTATGAGTAACTTCTTGACAATTCAAAAGTGCCTGTAAATGGTCTAATTGAAATAAATGTTTTGACTTTGACTTTGATTGGTTGTAGTTGCCGTATTTGTGGAGGGTCCTGCAGTGGACGTCTTTTAACTGGGATTATGATGATGAAGGGAATAAAAAGTTTTAGGTTAACAAAAATCCATTAAATTTTACCTGTTCATAATATACTTTGTCTATGTTGATGTTACCGTGAACACAAAAACGGGATAAAAATTATCTTTTGTGTTCAGAGTTTGATATTGTCTTCTGACATCTAGAAGAGTAAGTTCTTCTTGTAATTATGTTATTTTCACTGGATCAACAGTTGTCTGATAAATAAAGAATATTATTATTATTATTTACTAAATTTCATACACACATACCATCACGCCTATATTCCCCGATGGGTAAGGCAGAGGTGTACCAGTGTACAGCCAGAGTTCGCCGGTATATTAAGTACCCATGTAATAGGGGGCGAGCCTATTGCCATTAACCGGGCACAAATCCTAACTCCGAGCTGCTATTGAGAATTTCATAGAAAACCCCAATAACACTTTTTGCTCGACCTGGGAATCGAACACATGTCCTCTAGCATAGCAGTCGTGCTTAGGACCACTAGGCTAACGACTCAGTTTACTAAATCAATATCTATCTATTTGTTAAATTTCATCTAATTTCGTGTAAACGTTAATAAGTTACAAACATCCAGCCTTGCACCCTTAAAAATTTTCACTTTAGCAATACTCAGGTCTATAGAACAGCAGTACATAAATTCAAATAACAGATTAGATGCCTTTTTACATACGCTATTACAGTTTCGTACTCCACTTTAAAAGGTACAAACTCGCAAATTCATACAAAAATCGACCTAGTCATAAAAGTATATAGGTAGAAAATGGTGATTGTAAAAAGGTCTGAAGTTTGTAACAAAGTAATTTTATACAACAGGTAGGTGTTTGCCAAAAATACGAAGGCTTTAGTAAATCTATATCCATTGCCGTCGCACATAACATGGGTATGAAAACAATACTTTCTTCGAAGTTTTTTTCAAAATTATCTGCAATGCAGAGTTGGAGAACTTGCTTGTGACGTACTAAAAGTGTAAACTAACGTTAAAGGGCGCTTCATATGATTAAGAGGAAAAATTTAAAGACAATAAATAGGAAATCTAATTTTATTTTGACGGTAATGGACTGAATTTCTGTCATTATATTGTGATAACTGTATTTTAATATCAATAGCCAATTCTTCATTCCATTTACTAACAATTACTGGTTGGTTCCGTGTATTTTTTGCTAAGTAATAATTTGGCAAATGAAAAAAAATGCAAAAAAAAATTTTTGGGAAGTGATGAGTGCAACACGGGTAACCCATTAAAGATAACTAACATTATTGGTGACTGCTGCCAACTAATGTATACTAGTATATAAATCTGAAGAGTTTGTTTGTTTGGTTGAACGCTCTAATCTCAAGAACTACTGGTTTGAATTGAAAAAATATTTTTGTGTTGGATAGTTCATTTATCGAGGAAGGCCATAGGCTATATAACATCACGCTACGACCAATAGGTAAGGAGCAGTAACCCCAAAGACGTAACCTAATGCAAGAAAAAAACCACGCGGACGAATTCGCTGGCAGCAGCTAGTTGATCATAATATGTTTTAATAGCTTTTGATAGCAAGTTTACACACGTAGAGATCGGAAAGTACTACCGGAACAAAAAATATCCTTTAACTAAATACAAGTCATTGTAGAACCGGCATTTACATTCTTATCATAAAATCATCTTAAAGTCAATTCACATACCATCACGCCTATATTCCCCGAAGGGTTAAGCAGAGATGTACCAGTGTCCACCCACAGTTTGCCGGTACGTTTAGGTCCCATGTAATAGGGGGCGAGCCTATTTCCATTAACCAGGCACAAATCCTAAGTCCGAGCTGCTACTGAGAATTCCATGGAAAAATCTAATAAAACTTTTTGATCGCGCTTAGGACCATTACGCTAACGAGTCAGTTAAAATAAATTCAATCAGTAAGTAATCAACTCTACTAACGGAACAGATCAAGAAAACCTAAATACACCTCCGATACTACGAGAATACGTTGACACCCTCGGGCGATACGTGTACATCAAACAAAATGGGTGCCGAATATATTGGGGGATAACTCGATAAAATATTACGTGTATTTCTTATTGCCTGTGGGCGCCGAATCTGTCAGCATTACGGGTAAAAATTGGTTCTTTTTGCGTTTTTTGAATGTATTGTAATTTGTTCGATTGAGTGTTGAAGGGAAATTGTGAGTACCTACCTTTAGGGTTGATTGTGAATATATTTTTAAGTGTACGACCTCAATAGTCGCTTGTGTAAAACGTGCTTTTTAATTTTGTTTTCTAGTGTTGTCTACTGTCTCATCTGATTTTAAGTGACAGCTTAGAAATAACCTATTTACACTTGACTTGGAGACACAAAAAAAAATATATGACGACCTAATTTCGGTCACAGTAAAACTAGCCAAGTACGACATTTTTTTCTCGAGGGGACATCCTTGTGGATACAGTCCGTCTGCGGATAATGCGGAGGGTCATGTCGGACTTTTACCGACTAAAACCCCATGGGTCCTCCTGTTACCCCAAGCCAGGAACCCTGGAGAAGGAGGCGGCGGGACGGTTGAGACAGCGGTTTTCCCGTCCCAGCCGCCGCGGTAGACGCTCCGGACGTCGGGAGCCGCGAGACAACTCCCGGCCACCGTAGATACGGGCTTGTGGACGGTGAGCAATGGGTAGCTCACCGTCCTTACGTTGCATAACGACAGGCCGTGTCGACGGCGCGTTCGTGTTCCACGCGCGCCTCAAAGAGACGTCAGCACATGGAAGGGGCCACTGAGGGCCGATGCCTGCCGGGGCTGCGGGTTGTTCGCAAGAGATACCGCGCCCCCGGAACGCAAAGGGCACAAGAAGGAACATGGGTGGGTTTTAGTCAGTAAGAGTCTGACACTCTCTCCCGCCCCGCCCAGGGTGGGAGAAGTAATTTGATGATTTACTCACCCACCAAAAAAAATAAAAAAAATCAGAGGGTTTTTCTCAAAGACTCGTGAAGTGCTGTAAATGGGTATGGTTTCTTTTAGTCTTTTGTTTGTTCTGCTTTTAAAATAAGTTTGTAATGTAAGTATAGTTGTATTTGCTGTAACTTGAGAAGCGCTACTTTTATGAAATTTTAAAATGTTTTTTCATTGCCATTCCTGAAATCTTGTTATAAATGCGAAACTTTGTGAGTATGGATGGATGTTTATTACTCTTTCACGGGTAAACGGCTGCTAAATGGGTCTGGAAAAAATTTGGCACTGAGATTGTGGTAATGAGGTAAAATGTACGTTTCTTGTTGGATAATACTTGTACCAAATTTGACTCGGACAAAGTAGCGGGAAGAAGCTAGTATAAACATATATCTCTTTGACAGCACATACATAAGGGTACATAGATCTGTGTACAGAACTGAAGACTCTTTTTCCTCTTTTCCTCTCAAAAAATTAATAGAAAGTACTCGGACATTAATCTGAATTTTAACAGAAGACGAGTTTCGCAGAGATGTCTTTTCTCGGCGTACCGGTGTTAATCTCTCTTAATATTTAGTTGAAATCCATTTAAACATAAACCTAAATAGACTAGAAGTCGCTTCATATATTTTTTTGTCCACGTAATGCAACAATATGTACAGAGGCCGGCTTTATGTTTCAGGCATCCTCTACCAGTCAGCCAATGGAATTATTATTTAATGGTGTCTCCTACCCAATTTTAAAGTTACAAATTCTTTGAGAAAAGCTAGTTTTAAATGTTACGCTAACCTTTACGCACCCCCCATGACCCACGTACTGTCCGATGTATTCGTAAACACAATGTTTACGTCGCATTTGGGAACTACAAAAAAAAAAAAAATTACACACCAAAAATAAAAGTCGAATACCAGCAATATTTTTTGGTTAATGTTACTTAGTTTGATGGGAAGTAAGCGTAGATGTCGGGTATGAGATGTGGCTTTTTACATCCCGTATAAAAAACCGGACAAGTACAACACGGACTCGCGCACAAAGGGTTCCGTACCATTATCTAAAAAAAAAAACGAGCAAATAAAATTACGTTTGTTGTATGGGAGCCCCCTTAAATATTTATTTTATTAAAATTTAATTATTTATTTTTAAAGTAAATATATAACTAAATATTCTGTGATATTTCAAGATTCTACCTGTTGCCTTTATCAATATATAGCAAAACCGAGCAAAAATATCTCGTGTGTTGTATGGGACCCCCTTAAATATTTATTTTATTTTGTTTAGTATTCTTTCCTATAGCGGCAACAGAAATACATCATCTGTGATTTCAACTGTCTAACTATCACGGTTCATAAGATACAACCTGGTGACAGACGGACGGACGGACAGCGGAGTCTTAGTAATAGGGTCTCATTTTACCCTTTGGGCACGGAACTCTAAAAACCGTCCGTGCACCGTTTGCCACAAAAGTTTATATAACCCTCTTTGACTTCTAAATAAAACAGTCATCCGAGTCATCTAGAAACCTATCTCCCATCTCTATCCAGATTAAAATTAAGCAAGTCATTAAATTTAACTCCAAAGATAATAGTCCGTACTTGTAATTTGGGTAATTAATTAAGTGTTTCTTACAGGCTATGAATCTTTGATAACATCACCAAACTTAAGCCTACTTAGATGTACCTAATTTACAATAGGATTATGGGAGACAGATATATTAGTTATTTGTGTATTATGCTATGCTATTATTGTGGGAATGACAACCCTAATGAAATAAATATTCTTCAGAATAATTTCGGTCATATAAATATTAAAGTGCACAAGTGTGTGCGCAAATATAGGTGTACTTCCTCTGCCTTCACTCTCATAGTCCGATGGGACAGCAATCCGAAACATCCGGGGACGGATCAGGCGAAGGACCAACGGCTTTAGGTGCTTTTCAAGACACGGTGGTCGCACCACCAACTTCCATAATGATTAATGAGAAATTCGTAACGGAAAATCCCAATAGCACCTTCGGTCCAGGATGATCGTTTTTTTGTTATTTTTTCACCTACTACGTCAATAAGAAAAACTACATTATTTACTGCAGAACCACAAAATGGTGTTCGAAGGAAACTCTACCACAATTCAAACAAATTTTCCAAATTTTTAACTTACCTTTCTCACTTTGAAATGTCATACCGACACAACAAAGAGCCAGTCATAACCCATCCACAAGTCAACCTCAAAGGCGGCTGAGTACAACCAGCGGGGTCTATTTTGTTAGGCTCCCGTCACACAGCCGTCTCAATTTATAGGATAAACTCGTGTCCAGTTGAAATCACAAAGGTGTGTATGTCAGACCTTTATACATCTCTTCGCTGTTGAATTTATGTCATCCTGGTATTTCTGAATTTAACAGAGGTAACGACGATTTAGTTTGTGTGTAATCTACTCTAATATGGTTAAGGGATAACTGTCAGATGGTTTGTAATATCTTTATTAGTAAACCACTTGAATAGCCAACTAACCAACAATTCTGAGACGTAACGTCTCTAAATAAAACAACTTTATTGAAGTTTCGAAAATGTTCAAACTATTGTTTGATTATAGAGCGATTCTGTTCCTTGAAAGTGGTATTCTGAAATACTGTCAAACATAAACAATAAAAACAAATTTAAGTAACCCCCGATAGAAAAATAAAAATACCTACCGCAGCTAACAAAAGAGCTGATAACTTTGAAACCGCTGAACCGATTTCCATCAAACATAGCCAAGAACACTCCAGACTAATATACCTTTCAAACAAAAATAACTAAATCAAAATCGATTCATGCGTTCGTGAGCTACGATGCCTTAGACAGAGACACAAACACACACACACAGACTCGTCAAACTTATATCACCCCGTCGTTTTTGCGTCGGGGGTGAAAAACAAGTATTTATTTAGTGTATTTGATTATTTATGTCATTTCTGACAACGTCTGTTTGACAAGAATGCAAATACTTTAGTTTTATTTATTTATTTATTTATTAAATCTTTATGCACAAATGTAAAATAAAATACACCGTACAAAGGCGGACTTGAGTATTGACTTATCTAGAAACAGAACTTCCATGTCTTCCATTAATTCCACGAGATTCCTTGAAGCCGGTAGCTGCATCATTCTTACTGTTCCTCTATTTACCCGAACTTTGCTATCTGAACATAAGTCCTGAGTTTATAAGTTTTCTATGAGAGGCACTAGATTAATGCTTCGTTATTTTACTTGCTTCTTTCATGAACGCTCGTTACTCATTGAAATTTATACCATATTACATTGGCATAAGAGTCACGCGCTCGTGAATAGCCAGGACTGTGTACCAAGTTCTTCGTTAAGTTTTGCAGTTTAAAGATAAAGTTTGTTCTGCTTAAAGTCGCGAAAACTATGTATCATCTAAGTATTATAAATTACTAGCTACTGCGCGCGACTTTGTTTATATGGTCTTTTTACCCGCGTTAATATTACATGTTTGGTTACTGCTCCGCTTCCGTATGTCGTAGCGTGAAGTAATATAGCTATATTTATCATGAATCTGGCTATTATATACAATATATTTTTATTTAATTTGACTATAAGTTTCAGAGATCAGCGCGTTCAAATTGAAACTGAAATGTCTGTATTCTGTTTTGATTATAATACAAAATAAATTAATAATTTTCACCTAATCGATTATTAAATTATAATTTTTAATTTAATTAATTAAATTTATTTATCTAAACGGTTGGTTGACACATCCCGCGACCCAAAGGCTGGCGTTTACCTTGACCAGAGGTTAAGCATTGCCATCCAACGTGGCAATGCCGCCAGTCTTTTAGGCACTTTTCCAGTTAACATCGATGCGGAGGAATTTTTTGATGCCATTTAGTTTGTTTCTTTTGTTATTATTAAGGATATCAACAAAACTATGTTTAAAAACTATTATATCCGACAGTTATTGTTTTCTTTATTCACTTGTTTATTATTTTCACCCTAGTTATACTTTCGTAGTAGTAACGCTCTTTGTAAAGGAGCTCGTCTGGGGAAGTACTACCACCATACCTAATTCTGCCGCAAAGCCTCGTTGCTGTGTTCTGGTTTGAAGGGTATGGGTGCCGGTGTAATTACAGGCACATGATACATTTTAACTTTGTCTTTGGGAGCGCAACGCAAGAAAAAAGGTCTTTACCTCAGCTAACCAAAGAGCTGATAACCTCAAAACAACAGAAATGACTTTGTTAAAATATATCTAAAAACCATTGGTAGGAAACCTAATTGTAAATAAAAAAACGCATTCAAATCACCCGTTTAAGAGCTACAGACAGACACATAAACGCACACACGGCAAACTTATAACACGCCTCTTTTTGAATCGGGGGTTAAAATAGATTCACTCTAGTTCAATTTGACAGATAATTTAAAGACCAGTTTTCAATGTAGATCGAGGCTATTCCGATATCTATTTTAAGACCACGTTTCAGGGCGAGGAATTAATTTTAAGGCTCGGCAATATAAGGGTTTAGATTTCAATTTAAACAGCTCTAGCAAGACATTCAACGAAATTGCTTGATGCCGCTGTACAATCTAACTATGTATCTTACTATATTCCTACTACTGTTAAAAATGTGTAAGTTTATATAGATGTAACATAACATAACATACCATCACGCCTGTATTCCCCGAAGGGTTGGACAGAGGTGTACCAATGTACACCCATAGTCCGCCGGTATGTTTAGATCCCATGTACTAGGGGGCGACCCTATTGCCATTAACCGGGCACAAATCCTAACTCCGAGCTGCTACTGAAAATTTCATAGAAAAACCTAATAACACTTTTTGCTCGACCTGGGAATCGAACCCAAGACCTCTAGCGTAGCAGTCGTGCTTGGAACCACTAGGCCAACGAGGCAGTTATCGTTAGTTTGGATGGATGTTTAATGCTCAATCACGCCAGAACAGCTGTACAGTTCTGGATGAAATTTGGCACAGACTTTGATAATAGTCTGGAACTTAAGCTATTTTAATCTCCGAAAAATAAAATGATACCTGTGAGATAATATTAATTTTGACGCAGACGAAGTCACGGGCGGAGCCTAGTCCTACTTATATTACGAATAATATTATAAATTTGAAAGTTTGTATGTCACTTACCCGGCTGGCCGCAATTAGATGAAATTTGGTAGACATATAGAATTTATATTGATATAGCTTAAGACATAGGATATTTTTGACAGTGTTCCTTCGGGTGACAATTTAGGATATTTCACAATTACAAAGTTCAAAAGTTTCGTTTGAATCTCATGCTTAATTCTGAATTCCAGGCAAACGGAGCAGGTCAGAAATTAGTCTAACATAATTACAATTTACGTTATTTAACGAACAGTTATCGTCAAAATATTGCAATTATATTTACCACCAATAATAAACTATTCCATTCCAACTAACAGTAACATCCCTTCCAAGACAATAGGCGGAATGAATAGCATTGTGTAAGGTTTAATTCAAGCCCACAATGGGCTGTCCCAACTAATGGGGGAGGCCTCGTTATTCTTCGGCGAAGGTGCTATGATTTTAAACGAACTTAATCTATTAAGGCTTAGTTTACGCGGTCAGTCCTAACTGAAGGTAAAACTGACCTTGTTAAGCAGGCCATGTAAGGTATATCGTTTTTGACAAGGCTTAAAAAAAAATCAACAAAAAGAACTCATTAAGGATCGTCTCAATTTTGGAAAAACCCGTACCTTATGCGGTAGATATTTTAATTTGAATGATTACGTACCTACGTACAGGGAAGCGAGATCTTATTATTTTTTCTCATTTTTGTCTCTACTTTATATCATCCAAATCCACAAAGAAACAGTAACTCTACGTAGATTAAAAAGATAAACACCACTAAAAAGTTACAAGAAAGCAAAATAGGTAAATTTCGTTTACTTGGTTGGCATACTTTTTTCAGTTATTTAAATTTAATAACCAAGCTTCTAAACCGATTTTGAAGAAATCTTCGAAATTAATTTATGACAGAAACCGCCATAAATTTTTCCGTTCCGTAGTTTTTAGCATTTTTTCTAGAATCTGTGAAGGCAGTTCAGAAAATCTTAAAAGTTATAGATGGTCTACTAGGAACGTTTTCCTGGAACTATAACGGTTACCTGCCCTTAGTGACTCGTCTCAAAAATCTATCCTGTATATGAACATCCGAACTGTAACCTCCTTCTTTTTTAAGTCAGTTTAAAATTGGATTAAAATGATACTAAAGCGAATTCCTCGTTCGTGTTGATCTCGTTCTGAATTTGAATTGCCAGAATCTATCATTGTTTCATTCACACGTCCGGACAAGCCAAACTGACGCGACGGTTTGCCTGTTTAATTTTGGCTGCGCGACTGTGGCAGGCTTTAGGGTTTGGTTACAAATTAATGAAGGGGTGAATAGGTATTTGTTTGTTTGTTTTAGGGATGAAATCTAATTGGATGTGAGGAGTCTGTAGCGTTGATAATATTAGAGAATGCTTTTGTTGATAATTTTAGATAGCGTGAGTAGAATAGACATTGTCAATATTACGTAATCTGTATTAGGGATTAGAGTTAGGGATATATTTTGATATTACATTTGAAATTATTCGAAGTGAATGTTAAACGTTTTGATGTAGAAAATAGGGATTATAACTTCAATGCGAATACGATAAATAACATTGAATCATAGTGTGTAAGTGGATACAAAAAAAATATACGCGTCAAATTGAGGATTCCCACCGTTTTTGTTCGTCGGTTAAAATAGAAGATTTTGATAGTTAAATTAATTAGTTAAATACAACCTTGGAAATAATGACTGTAAGGCACAAAAACTAAAGTGGGTAACTTTTAATAATACAAACGACCGTAAAGCTCTTTCAATTTTGATGAAGCGTTTAGTGATAATGCTGTCTGTAGTCGTGCGGCATACGGCCGATTATCTTTGGGTAGAAACATAAAGATACAGATTTTTCGGTCTCCATATGTCAGTACGGGTCGGTACTGATAGGTAACGGTCCAACCACATATAGAAACAGGTAAATTTGTTATTAGTGACCGTCACGTCATCAAGTTTGTCCGACGATGAATCCAAGTTTCATACTTAGACGACATTTCTTTTTTCATAATAAGATAACACACTACACAGGTAAATGCTTAAACTCGTACAGAACAATACACGTAGTCATATGACACCATCACGCCTGTATCCGGAGGGTTAGGCAGAGGTGTACCAATTTACACCCACAGTTCGCCGGTATGTTTTAGGTTCCATGTAATAGGGGGCGAGCCTATTGCCATTAACCGGGTACAAATCCTAACTCCGAGCTGCTACTGAGAATTTCATAGAAAAACCCAATAACACTTTTTGCTCGACTTGGGAATCGAACCCAAGACCTCTAGCATGGCAGTCGCACTTAGCACCACAAGGCTACCGAGGCAGTTATAAGATAACATGGGAATATTGTACCTGCGCCGATCGGTACCGACCCGCACAACCGACTCGCGTGCACCGGACACCTGTTTCTTTATATAAGCACCCTTTGTTCATACCTACAGATGACGTGGGACGTTTGCCGTCTTGGCATCGTGAGTGCGCAGTACCGGTATCGCATGACGCTCTCGACGCGTCAACTATCCATACAAATATCACAAAATACTTAAAATAGGAACGTGAAAGTAACTCTGTCTATCTGTGTGTCTGCTACTACGCTTTTTCGACTTAATTCCTGTCTTCAATGAAATTTGGTAAGTGGTAAGTTCAAGATAGGACATAGGTGATTCTTTCGCAGACCAAAACTGACATTAATGCGGACAAAGACGCAGACAAAAGCTGGTATAAAATAAATGCACAGTACGACACTCACACAGGGCAAAAAAATCTCAAATTAAAAGAGATATTATTTTAAAACCATTAAACTGCATGAACATATTGTTTATTTATTAAAGCTTTATGCACAACGTAAAATAAAATACACCGTACAAAGGCGGACTTAATGCTTTAGGCATTTTCTACCAGTCTACCTTAGGGTGATGCAGAGACAAAGTATAGTAGGTGCAAGGAAGAAAATTTCCAAGTATAAAATATAATAATAAATACACATATACATACATACAAAAAATATATACAAAGTAGAGAGAGATCAAAATACATAGGTGTAGAAATATAACAAACTAATTGTGGGACGAGTCTGCCAACTTTTTATGCAAGTATTCGCGAGCTTTTATCTTTATCGATTAAGGGCTGATTTTTCAATGGTCAGATAACTTTTATCTGACGAATAAATACGACAGTTTGACTTAACGTCTATGCAAAAGCTGTCAAACCGCCATATTAATAGGAATAAAGATACCACTTAACGGAGGACCGTTAAGAGGTATCTGACGATTGAAAAATCAGCCCTTAAATTAATAATAGAACAAGAAAACAATAGAAAGCTTGTTGTGTGCGGCATTTCAGTGAGATAAAGGTAACGATCGGTCCATATGTGCGGAGCCAGCCTCGGGCAGTAGGTGACATAGGCGCTAGCAACAAAGAAAATATCAGTAAGTCAATTGACGGAAAATTGGATGACAATGGGATAGGAATTGGACTCTGTAGGTCTAATGTGAACGCGCTAACGAAAAAGTGTTCAATTCGAATTGAGTTTTGAATTGAAATATTATTGAACTCGGGAATTTTGGTTTAATTTTAAACACTCGAGAGCAATGAATTTGGGTCACTAACAACATTTAATATTTAGATAATGTTAGTTTATTCAAATAAAAAGAAAAGTATGGTATGATAGTATTTTATGAAGAGTAATTAACCGACTGCGTTTTTCTTATATAAAAGGGAAAAGTTTAGCCGGCCTTTAAAAAATGTGTATTCTTTTTGGTGACCCAGATTCATTGCTCCCGAGTGTACATTAGGCACAAATTCACAGTACAAATTATCAACCATTGATATAAAATAAGCCTTCATCTATACTAATATTATAAAGAGTTTTTTTTGTTTGTTTGTATCAACTAAGCTCCGAAACTACAGGACCGATTTTAACCATATTTTCATAAAAGTATAGCTAAATTATTAGGAAGTAGCATACGCTATATAAAATCACGCTACGGTAGACGGGAACAGAGCAGTAACAAAAGACGTAACTTAACGAAAATATATAAACTGAAAATATCCACGGGGACAAGGTCGCGGGCAGAACCTAGTCTTCTATACTATATAAAAATGTGTGTTTGTCCTCTATGCATTCCTCAACCATTAAATCTGTTGTGACATAATTTTTATGATATACAGGTTGTTAGGGTAAACGGGGGACTTTCTTGAAGGGAGTGCAGTACTCATGAAAATGCGAAACTTTTACTGGTACAAACCAAAACCGGAACCGAAAAAAAAAAACAATTGCTCCATGATACATTTACTTTCGCATAACTCGACAACATGTAAGGAACAGCTGATTTTATTTTATCTGAAGTTCGACTTGGTGAAAGTGGTTTATTTTCATAAGCACTACACTCCCTTTTTTTTTTGGGGGTGGGAAATCATCAAATAACTTCTCCCGCCCTGGGCGGGGCGGGAGGGAGTGTCAGACTTTTACTGACTAAAACCCACCCATGTTCCTTCTTGTGTACCTTTGCGTTCCGGGGCGCGGTATCTCTTACGAACAACCCGCAGCCTCGGCAGGCATCGGCCGTCAGTGGCCCCTTCCTTTGCTGACATCTCTTTGAAGCGCGCGTGGAACACGAACGCGCCGTCGACACGGCACTACACTCCCTTAAAATATGTCCCTTGTTTAAACTAACAAACAAAGGACCCTGGTCTAAAAAAACTGCACGAACGAAGTCGCGGGCTGCAGCTAGTACTCGATTATATGTACGAAACGGGTACCCATATCCAATTTGAAAATAGATTGTATTAACGTTGCGTTTACTCTGCGCGCTTTCGCAAGGCCCTTTGTTCTGCTGCAAAGCGTAAATTGTACAAGCGGCTGGATTTATGCTGTCAATTCTTTCAATTTGTGTTAGCTTTGCTGCAGCAGTTACCTTTGTGCCTTGTTTACCAGGTGGTAATGACATTAGAGGATTCAGTACGTTATTTTTGACACGGTAAACTTAAAATTCACGTGTTAACTGTCATCTTAGCCTAGTGGTTCTAAGCGCCACTGCTACGCTAGTAGTCTTGGGTTCGATTCCCAGATCGAGCAAAAAGAGATGTCAGCATAGGGAAGGGGCCACTGAGGGCCGATGCCTGCTGGGGCTGCGGGTTGTTCGTAAGAGATACCGCGCCCCCGGAATGCAAAGGGCACAAGAAGGAACATAGGTGGGTTTTAGTCAGTAAAATCTGACACTCCCTCCCGCCCCGCCCAGGGCGGGAGAAGTTATTTGATGATTTCCCAACCCCCCAAAAAAAAAAAAGGGAGTGTAGTGCTTATGACAACCAACTACTTTCACTTTGAAATCAAACTTAAAATTGCAAAAAAATCAGCTGTCCCTTACATGTTGTCTGGTTATGCGAACATAAATGTATGGAGCAGTTCATTTTTGTTTTCGATTTTACGGTTCGTAGTATAGTAAAAGTTGTTTATTTTCATGAGTACCGTCCTCGTTACCCTTAACAGCTTGTATAGTCTGTCGCGGACAGCGGCTAGAATTCATGAAATTCTCACAGGCAAATCGAATCTTATCTTCTGTCTTTTTTTATCGTGAGCAACAATTGCCCTTGGAGGCAACAGCGTGTTAACTTTTTATGTGTTATGGCGGACATGCGACCCTTTCGCTAACAATATCAGACGTTATGTCTCTTTATGTCTATACCGCGGGTATTCCTTGGGCAATGGTCAAAATTGCTCATGTTATTCGTAGTTTTATCATACGTCAATAGGCTCGCCCCCTGTGGGACCTAAACATACCGGCGAACTGTGGGTATACATTGGTACCCCTCTGCTTAACCCTTCGGGGAATACAGGCGTGGTGGTATGTGTGTTATTATCACTAGCACGCGGTTTCTCCCGCGTTAAGTTAGGTCTTGAATCACTGCTCTGCTCTTTTGGGTCATAACGTGATGTTATAAGTATAGCCTTTAACCTTCCTCGATAAGCGAGATGAAAATAAAAATCTGTTCGTGGTTCTTGTGTTTTAGTATGAAAAATTTATTTTAAACTAGCTGTTGCCCGCGACTTCTCTCACTATTTTATTGGTTCCAATTTTGGTTTTCGCATAACCCTCTTTTTTTTTTAATTAAAGTAAATAAAATAGGCTATTTTTATTTTATTGCAGTTACTTCTTATAGCATTAGCTATCTGCGAGTGAAAGTCCCGTCAAAATTCTGTCCAGCCGTTTCGGAGATGAGCCGGAACAAACAGATAAACAGACAAAAATTTTGAAATTGTTTTTTTTTATGTTAGTACCGTATATACTTTAATATTTATTTAATGAAAAGCTGGTAATTTGAAATCACAAACAGACCCATCAATTTTATGTATTTAAAATTTTATAATATTTGTATTAGATTGAAAAAGGTAAAATGAAAAATTATTGTAATAAAGCGATAAAAATATAACACTGATTTTAATTCATAATTATCGTAATTAAGTATGTTAGGGAAAAAAGTCGTAACTCCGTACTAATTGCCTAATTAATTAGACATAAAACTAATTACAAACGTCTGTTAATTTCAGTCGTTTTCTTAAAAAACAAACTAAAAGAAAATCCCTAAAAAAAAGAAGACAGAACAAATATAATAAAATAATACCGCTCTACGACTATCAGGGTCCTAGGAGTTTTAGGGAAAAAAGCCTCTTCTCATATAGAGAAGACATAAATAAACATTGATCACGAAGCGGTGCTCCAACCAGATTGGGGATTTTAGAATTATACTTAGGTCAAGATTTCCCCACATTGATTTCCTTCACCGTTGTCAATCATGTCCGAAATTACCTACTACATTTTATTACTACAAAATGCTCCATCATTCCTTTTTCTATTTCTCTACGCCTACACTGTCCTAATGGTGAGCAAAGTTCTTGTCATTTTCATTTTTTTTTTTCATGTATTCGCGCTACGCCCGTCTCTATCAATATTTGTTGATGTCATTGGATGGCAAACCAGCGTACGGCCCACCTGATGTTAAGTGGTTACCGTTACCTATAGGCATCTACCAAAGGCCTTACCAATTGCGTTGCCAACCCAGAAACCAAGTTGAAATATCTAATGTGTGTTGAAATGTCTGTAAAAACCGGAACACAGCGACGCTGTTCAGCGGCAGAAATAGGTATGGTGGTAATACTTTCCGGACGAGCTCCTTCACTACGAGCTCTACTACAACATATACTAAACATGACCTTTGACAACACTACTGTGTGGTCGAAGGTCATTATTAGGGTTCCGTACCTCAAAAGGAAAAAACGGAACCCTTATAAGATCTTTGTTGTCTATCCGTCTGTCTGTCAAAACCCTTTATTTCGCAAATGTGTGGAAGTATCAAGTTGTCAATTAAACCGTATACTCAGATCGACGGTTCCATGAAGTTGGGAAAAAATCAAACTTCTAAGTTTACGTAAACAAATTTAGCCGTTTATTCTGGTAAAAACGCATTTTTCGACATTCTCAAGTAAATCAAAACTCATAGGATAGTTCCCGCTGACCTAGAACCATGAAATTTGGCAAGTAACACCGGTATAGACCACAAGTACAGAAATAAATCTCAACACTATATATTTGTAAAATAGGAGGTTCATATTTATTTATAGGGGTCGGAAAATCTAATTGAAGCTACTAGTACAATTGGGGTATCTTATAAAAGGGCTTGATGTGCACATTGCAAAATATATTTAATTTATTCTTTCCGACGCATTATTTCGTATTTGTAATGAAAAATATAAAATACCGTTCCCCTCTTTGTCTCTGAAGTCTGTAAATGGAAAAATTTAAAATAATTATAATTACCTAATACCAAGATATCTAAGTAAATGTTAGTTTATTAAGAAATATATTATTTATTTGTTAAATTTACTATTTATTCATTTTAATAAACTATTTATTTAATTCTGTAACTTATAACGAACCAACGTACGAAACAATCGGTGGGCGCGGCCGACTCGCACTTGTCCGGTTTTTGTAAATGGAACACATTCCATTTACAAAAAATCTAAATACACTCCACTATCAAAATGCAAGCTTCGTTACACCCGTCAAACAACAACATCCATTCATGCAATTGAATTATTTTTATATAAATGTATTCTATTTTCAAATTGCGCGACGGAGATGGAAACCGTCCATGTTTTTTCGAATGAATATTTTTTTTGCATGGTTGAAATTAAGTGTTACTTAATTTTTGATTGAGTCATAAAGTTTAAAAACGAAATATTTTTTTTTTATTCCCAATGGGATGAAATATTTCACCAGCTCCACCTTCTACAACGATCTGCACGATGTATAGTATAGTCATTTTATTATATTTTATTTACATAAAACAGAAAAATAGTTAAACTTATTTTCATCATTCTTACCAGAACGTAGACACACAAAAATACTGTCAGTTGCCACGGAGTTTGTGCGATTGTAGTGGCTTTTAAAGTGTACTTCACTGAATAGCCTTAGAGAAAAAGAAAAGACACATTGAATCAAACACAGAAGCTCTTCATTTTTTTTAAGTCGATTAAAAATATACGAGACATCAAATACAGTATGGCCACAAAGGCCATTCTTCAATCAGTCATAAAAGGTATGAGTTTTTTTAAAAGTTATTAAAAAATTAAGTCCCCTAATGACATAGCTAATTAAAAAGAAAATGTCCGCCAATTCAAAAGTAAGCTATTCTTATTTCTAATTGAAAAGGCGTATTATTCTATTGAAGATTTTTTTATATGATTTTATATGACTTATTTTTTATTTTTGACATGCATGTAAAAAAATGTATATACAGGGTTATTTGTAAAACAATGACAACCTCTCAGGACTATGTTACTAACATCATAATCAACAACTTTTGTTCTATGACATTTAAAAATTTATCATATTTTAGTTCATCAGATTTTCATACAATAATAAAAACATTTAAATTGAACGCTCTAAATGTTACAAAGTCTATGCGAAGCAAACGAAAGCGATAGTAAAATAGCGAGGGGAGCGGGGTTAGGGCGGCGGGGGTGTTTGTACTTGACCTATTTACAATTTTACGGAAATCTTTCAGTCGGTCATTCACTTCAATGCGCTTGCGTTGCTTGATTCTGTAAAAATGTATAGAACAAAAGTTGTTGTTTATGATGATAGTAATACAGTTCTGCAAGGTTGTCATTGTTTTACAAATAAACCCTGTATAATTTGACATTCTATTATTTAAATTTGATATTTATATTTGACATTGCACTGTATAGACTCACATAATTACTATTTGACATTTGTACATTAATTTTATTGTTAGAACGTGGAGCTTACCAAAACTTTAATAAAATAAGATCTTTTATGTACATACCTGTGTTCACAAATAAAGATTGATTTGATTTGAAAATATTTCACAAACAAATCCATTAAGTAGCAATTAAACAAAAACAAACCTAAAAATCCAGCCATTAAATTCCAAATTAAAAGTACTAAGTATTGTTCGGAACTAGACTGGCGTCACGTCGGCAAAGTTATAGCATTCCGGTGGCGTCAGGTTTTGCCAAGCGGAAATATTTTCTGTTTCAATTTCACCAAACATTGTTTATATTCCATTGTTTTGTTTTACCACTGTTCTTGATTGTTTAAACAAACTTCTGTATTCTGTTTCGCGAGGTAACATTTTTGAAATTGTTATGTTCGAGATGCTTAGCATTCTAAGCGTGATTTTAATAAAGTTTTGAATTTACTCAAACTTTATTTGAATATCTAAGATACCGTTACTTATCCTTTGATTATGTTTCAAACGGAGCATCTAAAGATGGGTACAGACTTGAGTAATGTAATCTAACTAAAATATATTTTTTTAAATTTCCATTGGATGGCAAACAAGCCTTATGGTAAGATTACTACATACCATCACGCCTGTATTCCCCGAAGGGTTAAGTAGAGGTGTAACAATGTACACCCACAGTTTTGTTTAGGTCCCATGTAATAAGAGGCGAGCCTATTGCCCTTACCCGGGCACAAATCTTAACTCCGAGGTGCTACTGAGAATTTCATAGAAAAACTCAATAACACTTTTTGCTCGACCTGGAACCCAAGACCTCTAGCGTAGCAGTCGCGCTTACGACTACTAGGCTCCCGAGGCAGTTAAGATATTATATACTTAAGTAATAGATAGTTAAGGTAGGTAAGATTACTGCTTAAAGACATCTAGAGAAATGGCAAATGCTTTGCCATCCCAGAGACAAAGTTGAAATGTCTCATATGCATGTAATTACACCGGCCCCAATACCCATTAAACCGGAGCACAAGAACGCTCTTTTACAGCAGAAATAGGTATGATGGTAGTACTTCACCGGACGAGCTCCTTCACAAAGAGCTCTACTAGTAAAAGCTGTTTTAAAAAAAAACACATGCATTATTAATAGTATGTATATGTATCCTCCAGACCGATTCCGGCCACGGCGGCTATCTTTATTTAGACTAGCCAAGTACGCAGGAGATATTATAGTGCACAAGAGTGTGCGCAAACACAGGTGCACTCCCTCTTCTCTCACTCTCATAGTCCGATGGGACGGCAATCCGACACAACCGGGGAGAAATCAAGCGCAGGACCAACGGCTTTACGTGCTTTCCGAGGCACGGGGGTGTCACACCACCAACTTCCAAACTCCGGGCTGTTACTGAGAAATTCCAAATAGAAAAACCCAATATCACTTTTTGCCCGACCTGGGAATCGAACCCAGGACCCTACGCTCAGCAGTCGCACTTGCGACCACGATACCAACGGGGCTAATAGTACTAGGTATTAAACCATACCTGTGTAATACCTAGAATATACACGGATCGTACGCAAACATTTTCTTGGAGCCAATATTTGTCGCACACACAACGTCCAAGGCGCCATGACACCTCCCGGGTCACCAATTTGTTACGACTTAATTTATCGCTTACTTTACTTCAGAGTTACTGCTTACGCATGCCTCGGGTTCATCTCGGGTCTGACGGACGTTTATTATGAAGGTTTATTTCACGAAAATTCCACTAAATTGTTAGGTTTTTTTTATTTTTCTTTTTTTTTTTTGGGGGCGTGGGAAATTATCAAATAACTTCTCCCGCCCTGGGCGGGGCGGAAGGGAGTGTCAGACTTTTACTGACGAAAACCCACCCATGTTCCTTCTTGTGCCCTTTGCTTTCCGGGGGCGCGGTATCTCTTGCGAACAACCCGCAGCCCCGGCAGGCAAAAAGTGAAGGTAAAGGAAAAATTCCTAGAAGGGCTTTTGGGCAGCCTACCTGGTATGGATACTAGTATACCTAGTCATTGCTTAACTACCCTGGTGGTCTCGTGGTGACAAGCACGACTGTTGAGCGAGGGGTCCTTGGTTCGATTCACACGTTTGACAAAAAGTGTTATTGGGTTTTTCCATTAGGAATTTCTCAGTAACACCCCGAGTTTTGTAGTTGGTGAAGTGACACACCCGTGGCTTGGAAGGCACGTAAAGCCGTTGGTCCTACGCCTGATCTCTTCCCGGTTGTGTCGGATTACCTTCCCATCGGGTTATGAGAGTTAGGGAAGAGGGAGTGCACCTGTGTTAGCGCAACACACTTACACACTACAAATTAAGTGTTATAGTGCATAAGGGCTAGTCTGCATTAGGATTAGACAATTGTTAACTATGAGATCGGTCACTTTGGTTTGGTCGAACATAGTATTATAGGATTTTGCTATTAGAAATTTCTTACAACAGTCCGGAGTTCGGCAGTTGGTGATGTGACATCCCCGTGGCTCAGAAAGTACGTAAAGCTGTTGGTTCCAAGGCCAGGATTGTCAAAAGAATTCTTTATGTGATACCATATAAAAGGGTATAAAGGAATGCAGAGGAAAATCGAGGGAAATCATGAACTAATCTGTACAGTTTAGAGTCAAGAGCAAACCAGTTCCAAATAAAAAAAAAAAAAAGAATGATTGTATAAAGGATTTAATATTGAAATAATATAGTTTGATGCCAACTATGACACTTCATCGTAAATTATAAATCAGTAAAACATTAGCATCCCTTTTAACCCCCAACGCAAAAACGACGGGGTGTTATAAGTTCGACGTGTCTATGTGTGTCTGTACGTGGCATCGTAGCTCCCGAACGCATAAATCGATTTTGATTTTTTTTTTTTGTTTGAAAGGCATATTAGTCGGGAGTGTTCTTAGCTATGTTTGATTGAGTTCAGCAGTTTCAAAGTTCTCAGCTCTTTTGTTAGCTGCAGTAGGGATTATTATTTTTCTGTTGGCGGTTACGAACATTTTTTAATTTTGTGTTTTTTGGAAACAAAGCTGTATTATTTTAACGTAAAAATCGCTGTTAAATATTCGTTCCGACAGACTCCTGCTTCTTCATTCACCCAGTTTATAAGATTCTATCGTCACTCCGTAGGGAGTGACGATAGATGTGTGTGTAACAAGGTAGCTTGTTTACAATCAAAACCAACTGGCGGAAAAATACTAGCTGGATAAGGAAAACGAACAGCACGATGAACATAGTAAAGCAATAAAAAAGAACTTTAAGTAGGTGAACAAAGTTAATGAAAACATCCAAACTTGGGTTGCTACGAATAAATTCCACGAAAGCAGAAAATAATTAACAATCTTACGTAAACCCTTGAACACGGCGCATAATAAAACATTTTTGAAATGATATTTTTGCAGAATGAACAACATCGCAGTATCGCATATAAAGTTCATAGTATAAAAGCTTGAAAAATAATGCATCGATTTTATTGGAATTTAATACGTAGTATTACAATAATAATAGAAGCCTATTATACAGCATATAGCCTTCCTCGATAAATGAAATATCCAACACAAAAAGAATTTTTCAGTTGAAACCAGTATTTCGTAAAATTTGCGCGTTCAACCAAACAAACTTTTCAGCAGTCACATTGATACGTGCCCGATATCAAGGTTTAAAAATATAAAATGGTAAACCAGCGGTTTCTGTCTATGCAGCTGATGTAACCCGCCTAATCCTATTTAAGCCTGGCATTTACATTCCTATATGTATTCTCAAAATTTCTGCCATGCTAAAATTATATAGGTCTGGCACCTTAATGGTCTCATTCCATAATGAATGAATGTAAAACCGACTCCTTCCATACTACAATCGCAATTCACTATCACAGATCTGAGAATTTGCTTTTAACTCAAAATTCTCTAATGCTAACATGGAAATCCGTTTACTCCCATTCTGATTGCACATGTCCTTCAACAAACGTGAATATACTACTGCAAATATACTGGATTTACGTGTGGACAGACTTAGTACCTTTCACCGATGTCCTGAAGTAGTCCCCTATTGAAACTTTCTAGGGTCCCGTAATAGAAGGGTGTCAAAAGGACCCTATTACTAATGCTCCGCTGTATGTCTGTCAGGCTGTCAGCAAGCTGTTTCTCATGAACAATCATAGGTAAAGAGTACATTGCGTATATTAATATTTGTGATTGCCATAACAACAAATCTATACTAATATAATAAATGTGAAAGTTATTTTGTTTGTTTAAAAACGCGTTATTCTCGTTAACTTCCAGGCGGATTGGAAAAAATATTTATGCATATGGTAGCCAGATCCATGAAAAATAGTATAGACTATATAACATCACGCTACGACTCATAGGAGCGGAGCAGTAACCAAAGTCATACTTAACTTAACGCGGGTGAAAATGACCATGCGGGCGAAGTGGCGGGCAGAAGTTACATAATTATATAAATACCATGACGTCTGTATTCCCCGAAGGGTTAGGCAGATGTGTAACAATGTACACCCACAGTTCGCTGGTATATTGTTTTAGATCCCATGTTATAGGAAACGAGCCTATTGCTCCGAGCTGCTACTGAAAAGTTCATAGATAAACCCAATATCACTTTGCTCGACCTGGAAATCTAACCCAAGACCTCTACCATAGCAGTCGCACTAGGTTAACTAGGCAGAAGTTAGTAAAGTTTAAAACTAAAGGGGAGTACAAGAATCGTGTTTTATTTTGTACACACACATACCATCACGCCTATATTCCCCGAAGGGTTAGGCAGAGGTGTAACAATGTACCCCCACAGTTCGCCGGTATGTTTAGGTCCCATGTAATAGGGGGCGAGCCTATTACCATTAACCGGGCACAAATCCAAACTCCGAGCTGCTACTGAGAATTTCATAGATAAACCCAATAACACTTTTTGCTCGACCTGGGAATCAAACCCAAGACCTCTAGCGTAGCACCACTAGGCCAACGAGGCAGTAATTTGAAGGGATTTTGTAAGAAGTGTTAAATATTGTACGATAGTACGGAACCCTTTTCGTACGAGTCCGGCCGGTTTTTGGTACATATGCTGTTAGAAAGGGAATGAAAAATGATGTTTGCACAAAGGCCTTTGAATACTTCACAGCGTTGAATCAAACATGTATTTTGAACGCTTGGCATTTTCGATGGTTGTGGTGGAGTTTTGTGGGTTTTTTTATGACGGATACTGTATTACCTGCTAGCATATTCGCTCTTTTGATTTTTGAAATTTGAGTGTTTAGGGAAGACTTATTTTTACATTTGTGTCTCTTCCTGTACTTTCCAGTATAAATCTATATACATTCTTAATTTATATCTCGACTCATTATTGGCCCACTGCACTGAAAAGGCGCAAACATTGATCACCATGCTTACAGATTGACGATTTCGGAACGGTATCCATATATCGTTATAAATGCAAAATTAAGTTTGTTTGTTTGTTACGCTTTCACGGCTAAACTATTAAACCAATTTTGATGAAAAATAACACATTGTAAGCTTGAACTCTAAGTAAGGACTGAGGCTACTTTTTAATCCGTAAATAATGACGTGACGTGGTAATGATAACATAGTGTCCCTACCTTTGCTCTGCTCTATATAAACTGCCTCTGTAGCCTAGTGGTCTTAAGTGCGACTGCTACGCTAGAGGCCTGGGGATCGATTCCCAGGATGAGCAAAAAGTGTTATTGGGTTTTTAAATGAAATTCTCAGTAGCTGCTCAGAGTTAGGATCACTGCCCAGGTAATGGCAATAGGCTCGCTCGGTCGCCCCCTATTGCATGGGACCTAAGAACATGCAGGTAAACTGTGGGTGAACGTTGGTGCACCTCTGCCTAACCCTACAGGGAATACAGGCGTGATATATGTATGTAGTATACCTACTTGGTATCAATATTTTTATCAAATAGATACCTATCGTTTCTCTTTGCTAAATTCCATCATACATTACGTATCGCTAAACTATTTTAAACGCAAAATATTCAAACAGCGTGAAAGATTAACACCAAACAATTTAAACACCGCCCACTTTATTTAGGTACGGTTAGTAAATCAACCATTTCAAAGCTCCATTCTCAGTTCACACCCAAGTTCATACGAGTTAACCAACTCGTAATTACACTCGAACCGAACGTAATACCTTCCTCACCCAACACGCGATTCCAAACAAAAGAATTTACGAACACCGTGCTACACAGCGTCATAAGACTTTATCAAAACTGGCACGGACACTGTGCAGTTGGAAAACACAATAAAATTTAACCCGACTCATTTAAAATGCACACCGTGGAACAGGGCGAGGGCACATTGCCGTGGCATTTTCTCTTTACACTATTAATTATGGAGGTGTGCTAAAATATTAATTTCGCTTTTAGACTATTTTAGAGGCTTCGGGATCGTGTTTATATTCTCGCTTTTAAATGGAGTATGGTATATTCGCTTAGCTTTTGAATTAACACAAAGGAGAGTAGTTTAATATTTCTGCTAAATTACGCTTTAAGAGGTCATTAAAACATGTCCATTTATCCCAAAGTTACCTTTGAACGAAGATTGTTGAGTGTTTTTAATGAATATTTGGGACACGTGTCTTTAATGAGTAGCTAAGTATATAATATCACGCTTCAACACACGGGAGCGGAGCAGTAACCAAAAACGTTACCTAACATGTTCTATCACCTAGGGCTGCTATTGAGCAAATCCTAATAGAAAAACCCAATAACACTACTTTTTGCCCGACCTGGGAATCGAACCCGGGACCCCACGCTCATCAGTCGCGCTTGCGATCACGAGACCAACGGGGCAGTAACTAACTGCGGAGTACTAACTGCGTATAAAAATATAAAAACTTTTAAATTGTAGGTACCATATTGTTACAAGCACCAAACAAATTACGCCTTACAACCGTCATCCTTCAAAGTTAAGATGAAAACGTAAAAATATTCAAGGAGAGTACTCCAGAATCTTTATGGGGGCTATACACAAATAAAACGAGGAACATTTTTATCTTGACGAAATTCGACGTCATAACGAGCCTTCACACTTGCTTTTGACATCATGCAATGAAGAAAAATCTTGCACCTTTTTGAATTATTTTTAGCAAAAGTGTAAGAAAATGAGAAACTTCAAAGGAAAAGTTTGGAAGGTCCTTTTTTTTCTTGAATTCGTTTTGTTTTTATGAAAATGCTGATGCGTTCTGAACGATCTTTTCCGTGGTAGCTCTTGAGCGATTGTTGGTCGTTTATTTTTTGCGCTGGTCGATTTATGAAATGATGCCTTGATTGTATTCTATATTCACGTCAATATAACCATTAAAAGAAAAACATACCATCATGCCTGTATTCCCATAAGGGTCAGGCAGAAGTGTACCAATGTACACCCACAGTTAGCCGGTATGTTTAGGTCCCATGTAAAAGGGGGCGAGCAAAAGAAAAACGTTACGTAAAAAAGTGTCTATAGTCTAGAAAAAAATTCAGAAATCGTGTTCATCTGAACGTGAATATTGCGCACATACTTGTGCACTATAACCATTTCCTGCGTACTTAGCCACTCTACAATGAGATTGGCCACCGTAACCGATATTTGGTAATGTAATTGTAGGTACTTGAATTAATAAAAGAAGTTCACTCTGATCCACTAAAAATGCAATATTAAACATGTCTTCGTGCAAAAGTGTCCACCCAAGTCATTTTGACCCAAAATTCGCAAACGCGGACCGTGAAGTATTTCTTATACATATCTACATACATAAACTCATGCCTTTTTTCTATGGGGTTAGGCAGAAACCACAGAATGCTGTCTGCTAAGATCCTTACAAACTCCTTTCGCCTCGTCCACATCATACATCTGGTCATACAAGCACGCCGGTTACGAGTACTGCGCATCCGACCTTTCTGAAGAACTTCACCAATGAGGTCATGGTAGGTCTTTCTTATTTTGAACAGAATTAATCTCACAGGAATATTAACACAAAACAAGCTTGTAAAATGCTAAACCAGCCAGTCTTTACAGAAAGTACTTAATACAAATGTTGGCGAAATTGAACTGCACTTCAAATATGCCAAAACAGCGGCCATAACACTGAATCAAATGAACATTATATATCTTCATCGGATTCCAAATGTACGTATTTATGCCATACAGCAGTGGTGCCCAACAGGTAGGTCGCGGGCGCCTAGCAACACGCGGCGTGTTTTCTAGGCTGCCTCGAACAAAATCGAATAAGGAATGTATTTATTAAATTAGGGAAAATAAACTAAATAAACAATTACTAAATTCATGCTGCCTCCTGTCTCGTTAGCCTAGTGGTCCTAAGTGCGACTGTTACGTTAGATGTCTTGGGTGCGATTCCCAGGTCGAGCAAAGCGTTATTGGGTTTTTCTATGAAATTCTAAATAGCAGTTTGGAGTTAGGATTTCTGCCCGGTGAATGGCAATAGGCTCACCCCCTATTACATGGGACCTAAAACATACCGGCGAACTGTGGGTGTACATTAGTACACCTCTGCCTAACCCTTCGGGGACTACAGCCGTGGTGGTATAAGTATATATAAATTCATAGGTAGTTTAAGTATTCATGAGATGAACATGGCTTTTTGAATTGTAGTAAGTGTGTCATATTTTCGTAATAAGTAAAAATTGGAGTAATTAAATAATATAATTTCCTTTATCTCACTGAGGTTCTTTTTTTAAATCGGCGATGCTCGCGTGGTGTGTCGGGATTTTCATAATCGCCCTTGGAGCAATACCAGTTGGGCACCACTGCGCTACAGTGTGAATATTTTGGTCATGACCCAGTTTGGTAATAGCCAAGTCAGCGTAGTCCAAAAGCCAATCGATAGTTTTAATATAACTTAGTGAGTACAAGTTCTGTTATATGTAACCATTGTTTAATTCCAACTTAAACTCTATTTATTTATAATAGATTTGGTATTTACTCTAAATATTATTATATTGCGTTTTCAAATTATGAAACATTATTATTTTCTTAATTCCATTTTGTACATACGTAAATTCGGTTATAAATATTTAAATAAAATGCATTATCTTCTGACTCTTTATTTTAAAACAAATTAAATAAAAAAAATTGCATACAATTTATTTGTTTAAATATACGTAATTATAGGAATACCCATAGTCCCAAGTGTAATTATTATATTAGTGTCTGCACACGATTTGCTCGCGTGTTTTTTTTTCACCCGCGTTAATTTACGTCTTAGGTTACTGCTCCCCTCTTGTGGTTATTAGCGTGATTTTGCCTTTAGTATATATACCACATGAATCTGGCTATCATTTACAAAAATAATTGTTCCAATCTGACTGGTTGTTTCAGAGATAAGCATGTCTAAATAAACAAACAATCAAAAAACTTTTAAGCGTTACTATATTAGTGCAGATTTTTGCGAAATGATTAGTGGACTGTAGTTGTTCAGTAGTAGTAGAGCTCTTTGTAAGGAAGCTCGTCCGGAGAAGCACTACCACTATACCTATTTCGGCCGCAAAGCTGCGTTGCTGTGTTCCGGTTTGAAGGGTATGGATGCCGGTGTAAATACAGGCACATAAGACATTTCAACTTTGTCTCTGAGATGGCAACGCATTTGCAAGGCCTCTGATATTTCAGATGTGTATAGGTAGCAGTGACCACTTAACATCAGGTGGGCCGCGTCGGCTTGTTTCCAATAACAAAAAAAAATTCTAAGATCTTTAGGAAAATTCATAAGTTAGTTTAGTAAGCATGGCGGGTTTATTAAATTCAATTTAGAGTTTGTAAGTCTCACAAAAGTAATATTCAAAGTCTACTTAGTGTTGACGAAGAATTTGGTTTTGTCTTACATTTCAAAGTTATGATTTGAAGCAAACGAGGGTCTTGTAAATTAAATTATTAGAGTTTTTAAGTAAGCGCCAGAAAAATCATTAATTTTTTATCACTAGTTATTTCACTAGGTATGTTTAGGTCCCATGTAATAGGGGGCGAGCCTATTGCCATGAACCGGGCACAAATCCTAACTCCGAGCTGCTTCTGAGAATTTCATAGAAAAACCCAATAACACTTTTTGCTCGATCTGGGAATCGAACCCAAGACCTCTAGCGTAGCAGTCGCGCTAAGGACCACTAGGCTACCGAGGCAGTCATCTCATTCAAGTTCCTAATTGATAATTTTGAAAAAAAAATACGGCGTGCATTATTTAAGTATTATTTCTTCGAATCATCGAAGTATCGCCAGGTGATTTACAAGCGTTATGTAAATCACTTGGCGCTTGCGTTATTCAAGAGCCCTGAGAATTGAAAAATCTAACCATAAATTTGAAAAATGAAGAAACATTTTTTTCTACATCTCTGGTGCATAAATATTTAGTAATCACATTTAAAAACTAAAAACCGAATCAATTAAGACTTCTAATTAACATTCACCATCCTAATCAAAGTCTTAATCAAGGAAAATTAGGGGTCCGTATATAGCAACGTAAAGTGGGTGAAACCCTGCCCGGATTAATTGTGTTAGACTAATATCCGGGCTAACTGGTCGGCCGGTTAACAAGGGTCGGTTAAAACATTATCTAGAACACGTTTATGTGTTGTGGGCACGCATTGGAAATATATCGGCTATTGTTCTATTTATAAACTGCTGGAAAATGAGCATTTATTTTCGCGATGGGTTGTGTCAATTCACTGGAGAACTTTGCTAATCTTTTCTGATTAATTTCGTTGTCGCCCGAGACTGTTGAATCGTTTTCCGAGACTCGTCGAGCTTTATTGCCTCGGTACTTTTCGGGTGGTCTCCACTGTTGATTCTGACTTTTAGGAGTTGTAGAATCCATAAAAGCTTAAAAAGGAAACTTTCTTATGCGTCATATTCCGCTAGAATAGATTTTTAAAACAAAAGCTTTTGTGGCTTCACTAACACAATGCATTGCTTTTCACTCTAAAATATCATAGGCGTTCTAAATTCGAAACTGCAGCCTTAATAGCTTTTATTAGGAAGAAGCAGTTAACATCGCTCTGTATAAACTATAGTAAGGGCTGCCACAGAGAAGTGTGTAAATGGAGTGCTCAACTAGTAATGTTGCAGAAATAGTGGAAACAATTAATTTTCTTCCGAACAAATTTTGGTTACGGTGGCCAACCTTAATGGTGACTTAGTATGTAAGAGATATTACGGTGAACCAGTGTGTGCGCGATCACATACTCCCCATTCCCTCACTCTTATAGTCCAATAGGTCGGCAATTTGACACAATCAAGCAGAGATCAGTACCAGAAACAACGGTTTTACTTACCTACTTTACGACACACGACAAATTATTATTGTGATTTCGAAGAATAAGCAACTGGTGACAATGTTTGGCTTAGAAAAAATAGCACTGCATTGTCTATTACAGCTACGATGACTGTTAAGCCCAGTGTAAATATTGCAATTCATCCTTACAGTCATCCAGGTAAAAGGCTATTGGTGTTTAAAATCTGATAACTCCATTTGCTAGCTACTCTCTGCACTGCACGTGAAATAGCTTGCAATAACTTAGTTATTGCTGGCACAAAACGAATTAATCACCGTATACTGGCCGTAGAAGCCACTAAAGCAGTTTTATATTTAATAATGTCGTGATAGAGAGGTAATGGCTCCGGTTTATATGGTGTATTCTTGTTTTTGAATTAACTTCTATAGAAACACACTCACGCCTGTATTCCCCGAAGGGTTAGGCAGAGGTGTAACAATGTACACCCACAGTTCGCCGGTATATTTAGGTCCCATGTAATAAGGGGCGAGCCTATTGCCATTAACCGGGCACAAATCCTAACTCCGAGCTGCTACTGAGAATTTCATAGAAAAACCCAATAACACTTTTTGCTCGACCTGGGAATCGAACCCAAGACCTCTAGCGTAGCAGTCGCGCTTAGGACCACTAGGCTACCGAGGCAGTTCTATAGAATTGCTTGCATGAAAAACCGGGAGATGAGGTGTATTTATATTCACATCTTATTTTTGTTAACAATTTAGCTACACACATTACTTTTACTGGCTAGTAAGGAAATAGGTGCTTCAAGAATTATTATTATTATTCTTTGTTAATTTGGCAATATAAAGCAGTAGAAATTGATGAAATAATTATAGTGGATAGATTCGATATTAATTTTCCAAATGGAAAATAATTGTAACAGCTACTTATTCTATTAAGAACATACAGTCTATTAGAAATTACAGGAATAATAGTTATGTAAAATATTTTTTGCAAAATATTAAAAAAGAGTTTTATGGAAAACCTTCAAATACGTAGTAATTGACTATAAGTAAAAAAATTAAAAATTTTAGGTAACCTCCAAGGGCGGAATAAATATCCCTACCACAGCTAACAAAACACAACATTAAAAATTTTAAGTAACCCCGCACAGAAAAATAAAAATCCCTACCACAGCTAACAAAAGAGCTGATAACTTTAAAACCGCTGAACCGATTTCCATCAAACATAACTAAGAACACTCCCGATTAATATACCTTTCAAGAAAAACAAACTAAATCAAAATCCGTTCATGCGTTCGGGAGCTACGATGCCACAGACAGACACACACACACACATACACGTCAAACTTATAACACCCCGTCGTTTTTGCGTCAGGGGTTAAAAAGAGTCGATAACCTTGAAACAGCCGAACCGATTTTGATAAAACATATCTAAGAACCATCGCTAGGAAACCTGCTTTCAAATAAAACAACCGCATTTAAATCGGTTCTCCCGTTTAGGAGCTACGGTCCCACAGACAGACACACAGATACGTCAAACTACAAAAAGAGGGGTGCTTTACCCCTCTTTTTGAGTCGGGGGTTAAAAATGATTAATTTCTCAAGCCTCTCATTGAAAAGTTCTGATTACAATTCCGACCACACAAACCCACCGCAAAAGCGTGTAAGTACGCTTAACAGTTAAGTAATGTCATTGAAACTTCAAATTACCCCACAAACGACCATTAAAGATATCGTTACCTTAATAATATTTCTATGTGAAGATAATAATTCGACTTTCAGAAGTAAGTAACAAACTAGATTGTTTTAACTTTAATAAAAGCGAAGATATAAATGTTAGCTTATGTACCTGCGTTCGCGAGACGACTCCCGGCCACCGTAGATACGGGCCTGTGGACGGTGAGCAATGGGCTGTGTCGACGGCGCGTTCGTATTCCACGCACGCCTCAAAGAGATTTCAGCAAAAGGAAGGGGCCACTGAGGGCCGATGCCTGCCGGGGCTGCGGGTTGTTCGTAAGAGATACCACGCCCCCGGAAAGCAAAGGGCACAAGAAGGAACATGGGTGGGTTTTAGTCAGTAAAAGTCTGAAACTCCCTCTCACCCCGCCCAGGGCGGGAGAAGTTATTTGACGATTTCCCACACACCCAAAAAAAAAAAAAAGATACATGCGTTATTAAAAAGTTTGCGGACTAAGAACCTGAGACTATTGGTATTGTAAAAAGTTTTAAAATTTCAGCAGTCCAGACGATCGTAATTTTCTTAAAGAGAGTCGAGAAAAATAGGATTTTCTTTATAATTTCTAGGTATTTCGAATTGCACTTTAGAGGACATTAAAAACTTCACTGATGCCGTGAAACGTGGTCACCTACTAGGGACTGTAACAAAAGAAAGATTTTTATCTTTCTTACGTGAATTGAACCATTGAAATTTGGACTGCCTCGTTGGCCTAGTGGTCCAAAGCGCGACTGCTATGCTAGAGGTCTTTGGTTTCGATTCCCAGCTCGAGCAAAGTGTTATTGGGTTTTTCTATGAAATTATCAGTAGCAGCTCGGAGTTAGGATTTGTAACCGGTTAATGGCAATAGGCTCGCCCCGTATACCGGCGAACTGTGGGTGAACATTGGTACACCTCTGCCTAACCCTTCGGGGAATGCAGGCGTGATGGTATGTTATGTGTTATGAAATTTGGAACATAATTTCCGTAACATATCGAATAAAACATAACTAATTAAATAGTATTTATAGGATTCACTTTAAAAGTTTAGGTACCAACGTATAGTAGCCGCCACGAGTCGTGAGCACAAACGTCTACTTTTACGTTTGTGCGCACGACTCCTGGCGGCTACCTCTAGTTTAAGAGTTAAATACGAATCCTACTTAATTATTATATCCTTTATCTTTTCATCCTCCTTTCATTATTTTTATCATACTTCCTACTAATACAAAAATGCGAAAGTTTGTGATAATGGATAGATGGATGTTAGTTACCCTTTTACGCTTAAACGGCTGAACGGATCTGGATGAAATTTTGCACACAGATAGATTATTATTGTGTGGAATAGTACTGTGAAGGTTGTTCACTGTATCAACCTGGCTGAATCAGTTTACAGCCAAACACTCAGTCGAATTCCTTTTTAGAATTCGAATGAATTAGAATAGACAGTTTTTTATAAGTGAAGGCACTTGTTTGGCCACCTTTGAGTCAGTGACATCTCAATGAAAAGGATATAATAAAGTTATCAAACGTTCGTGGCTTTAATTTGTATAGTTGGAGCCCTATATTGAAGTACAATACGTCCCGGTACCGTGGTTTAACCGTAAGGGTGACAACAGTACATAGACTACTTTTTATCCAGGAATATGTACAGTTCCTGTAGGATAATATTATACTATATATATTATTATGATTATACTATATTGAATTGAATTGCATTGTATTATATTATATTGAACTGTTGTGTAAGTTTGACTACTTTATATATTTGTACGCCTTATAGGCCAAACGTGACAGCTCATTTATAAAGTGCCACCTTGCATGCTATACTGTATGTACACTCATGTTTGCACAAATAAAAATTATCTTATCTTATCTTATCTTATAACATTAAATTTTGATGCGGAAGTTGCCGCGTTGTCTGTATGTTTGTCTGTGGCATCGTAGTTCCCGAACGCATGGGCCGATTTTGATTTAGTTTTCTTTTTGTTTGAAAGGTATATTAGTCGGGAGTGTTTTTAGCTATGTTTGAAGGAAATCGTTTCAGCGGTTTTAAAGTTATCAGCTCTTTTGTTAGCTACGGTAGGAATATTTATTTTTCTGTCGGGGGTTACTTAAAATTTTTAATTTTGTGTTTTTAATAAATCTGAAGGGCTTTTTTGTTCGATTGTTGAAACGCGCTAGTCTCTGGAGCTTCCAGACGGATTGATCGAAAAAATTCATGACCACAAAGTTGCAGGCAGAAGCCAAAATATAAAGATATTATCTCAAAAATATTTCAGTAAAGTATGTTTACCTAAGTCTACAAAACTTGTATAACTTTCTATTTATGTTGGAAATCCATCATTATTTCCAAGGATGTTAGATAATAAGCTTACCTTCCCACGGCGGCTGCTTATCAGACATAATATAAAAAACCCTGCATTATTATCTGATCATTATTTTTCAAAAAATACTGAGCTTATCTCTTTTAAAAAGATCAACCATTTCTAAGCAAAGAACATCGTATTCACGTGTAATTCTGTACACAAAATATTGTAAAACATTTATTTTAAAAGTTTATTAGTAGTAGAGCTCTGTGTGAAGGAGCTCGTCAGGGGAAGTACCACCATACCTATTTCTGCCGCAAAACCAGCGTTGCTGTGTTCCGGTTTGAAGGGTATGGGTGCCGGTGTATTTACAGGCACATGAGACATTTCAACGTTGTCTCTGGGACGCGGAGGCCTCTGGTATTGCAGATATGCACTTATTTATTTATTTATTAAAACTTTTTGCACATAATGTAAATAATACACTGTACAAAGGCGGACTTAATGCCTTTGGCATTTTCTACCAGTCAACCTTAGGGTGATGCAGAGACAAAACATAGTAGGTGCAAGAAACAGAAAGTTTCCAGGAATAAAATATAATAAATACATATATACATACATACAAACAAAATATACAGAGTAGAGAAAGCCAAAAAATACATAGGTGGAGAAATATAAGAAAGTAATTGGGAGACGAGTCTACCAACTTCATAAGCAAGTGTTCACGAGCTTTTACTTTGAATATGAAACGACTGGTAGCCATCCTGATACTTATCATCAAGTGGGCCGCAGGCTTTTTTACCATCCAAACTTATAAAAAAAGTGTCTTGTACATTCTTCTCCGTACAAAACTACCTTTTGGACGGGCAAACTAAATATTTTTTTTAATTATTTTACATACAATAAAACGTTCAGAAGCGCAATAATGGTCTAATGGCTTAACACTTTATAATGTTGATATTTCAAACATAAAACTTACATAAAATTAATTCAATTACAAACTATTTACAGGTTTTAAATAAAAAAAGGGAAACTGCGGTCTAACTGAAAAAAATAGTTTTAGACTTGCTTTTAAACTAACGAAGAAAATAACTTA
Organism: Caradrina kadenii; assembly: GCA_947462355.1. Taxonomy (NCBI): domain Eukaryota; kingdom Metazoa; phylum Arthropoda; class Insecta; order Lepidoptera; family Noctuidae; genus Caradrina; species Caradrina kadenii. The sequence goes on from OX381691.1 coordinate 8,836,617, forward strand.
TCAACCCTGCCTCGCCGCCTTTCATAGAAATCGACAGCTCAAAGATTAATTAATCTAATTACGTCTAACCCTGAACGTCCCACGTCCTTTTGATATCTATATTCTATACTCCCATTCCTCTATGCATTGGAACCCTTAACTTAATTACCGTATCCTTCAGCGATGCGAAGGTTGAAAGGAATTTCATTAAGACCCCGAAGCACCTTGCCTTACCACGTGAGAATTTTTCAATATCGGAAGATTCTACTTAGACCACCTACGTACTACAACGTCTTCGGGTTCTGTCGATAAATAGCTAAGTTTTCGTTTAATTTTGTACTGAAGACCTTTAAGGAATGCTAATTTAAGTACCTGCATTTAAGTAGTGCTGTAGATTGCCCCGTTAAGTGCGACTGCTACGCTAGAGGTCTTGGATTCGATTCCCAGGTCGAGCTAAAAGTGTTATTGGGTTTTTCCGTAAAATTCTCAGAAGCAGCTCGGAGTTAGGATTTCTAAATATACCGGTGAACTGTGGGTGTACATTGGTAAAAGCCTTTTTTTTTTTTTTTTTGGTGGGTGGGAAATCGTCAAATAACTTGTCCCGCCCTGGGCGGGGCGGGAGGGAGTGTCAGACTTTTACTGACTAAAACCCACCCATGTTCCTTCTTGTGCCCTTTGCGTTCCGGGGGCGCGGTATCTCTTGCGAACAACCCGCAGAAGTGAAAGCCATAAGGTAGACCTTAAAACTTAAATGATTTTAGGTTTTTTGGCTTTGCAGCTGCGCATCAGCTGATGAACGAAATAGACGCGACACTACAATATACATGTATTAATTAAAAAATTAAAATCATCTAGTTATGTTAATGATTTGAATGATGATAATTATGTAATTATTTGTGTAAAATTAAAACATGACGTTTGCATCCAATAATAATTAAGAGAGATTGTAATGATTACAATTCTGTATAAACATATTCTTTCGCTGTCGTCTAGTTCTATTATTACCACACAACCTGATACTGAGCTGCAAATTGGAAAAACACATTTAATTTAAAAAAAAACGATTTTGTTTTTTTTTTATTTATTTGTTAATTTTAAAACTACTCAAATAATAAATAACCTTAACACAAAGCTTATACATAATAATGAAATTATAAAATAAAAATATTTAAAAAATAATTTAAATACATATGAATTTAAAAAAATATTGAAGATTTAAAAAATGGGAGAGGACGCCCTAGAAGGACCTACCCTGACCTCATTGGTGGGGTTCTTCAGAAAGGTCGTGTGCGCAGTACTCGTAACCGACGTGCTTATTTATAAACAGATGTATGAACGAGGTCGAGGCGAAAGAAGTATGTAAGGATAGTAGCAGGTGGCGTTCTGTGGTTTCTGCCTACCCCCATGGGAAAAAGGCGTGAGTTTATGTATGTATGTATGTATTAAAAAATATATTTATGTATTGGAACTAAATAACACTACTACATACCATCATAACGCCTATATTCCCCGAAGGGTAAGGCAAAGGTGTACCAATGTACACCCACAGTTCGCCGGTATGTTTTAGGTCCCATGTAATAGGGGACGAGCCTATTGCTATTAACCGGGCACAAATCCTAACTCCGAGCTGTTACTAAGAAATTTGTGATGTTAAACCCAATAACACTTTGCTCGATCTGGGAATGCAACCCAAGACTCCATGCTCATCAGTCGCGCTTGCGACCACGAGCCCAACGGGACAGTTACACTACTATATTTAAATAAATACATTCATTTTCTTCAACCCCTTTATGAGTTTTGACTCCAACTTTGCCTAACACTCTGCGGGTTGTTCGCAAGAGATACCGCGCCCCCGGAACGCAAAGGGCACAAGAAGGAACATGGGTGGGTTTTAGTCAGTAAAAGTCTGACACTCCCTCCCGTCCCGCCCAGGGCGGGAGAAGTTATTTGATGATTTACCACCCACCAAAAAAAAAAAAAAAACTTTACTAACTCTTGGTACTCTAAATGCAATTGTGATTGTCTTTTAAATCAAACTTTTTTCATCCAAGTAGGTACTGGCAAGTTCCAATTTGGCACTGCTCATAATATGTTTAATTATCGCACGGACGGCTCCAAATTGGTAGCGCACAGGCTCGTTGTGCGAATTGCGTATTCTGGATTTGGCAAAGTCTTGCCAATTTGTGTTTTTTTGCTAATCGTTAGCATATGGGGAGATGAAACCGGCTTATTGTTAAGTAGAATTAGGCTGAGGTTATGAACAACGAAATTTCGTTTTGTTCTTTATGGGTTCTGTATCCAAGGAGTATCAAACGGTACCCTATTTCTAAGACTATGCTGTCTGTCCGTCTGTCGCGGGGCTGTATCTTTGGAACTGTAAAACGTGTAATACGAATACATCTAATTATAAATTAAACAAAGTTAAAATCAAAGGAGCCTCGTACAAGAAACGTGTATGGAGAGACGGAACCAACACTTTGACTTTTTCGCTTTGGTGGGCTTTTATTAAACATAACTCTACGTCATCGTCCAAAAATTTAAAAGTGAGGCTGTCAGAAAAAAATATCGTTCACCAACTATTCGTGTTTTTATTTTACAGTAAACGGCCACCGCCTCATTTTGAATAACGCATTATACGTTTAACCTTAAATAATACCAGCCAGTTTAAAAGTCAACAGTTTTTTATTTAACCTTTCTTTTTCCAAAGGTGGTTAGTATAATGGAGAAGTCTTAAGAGAGCGGCTACGCCAGTAATTATCGTCTAGCCGTGAATAATTAAAGCGTTCTACAGCTTTCAGTTTTATTAAATTATTTCCGACATTATTGTATTGGGTTAGAGGTCATTGTTGAATGTTACTAGTTACTTTTATAGGTCGTGAATATTTTAGTGCAAGTTTTATTTTTGCAGGGCCGGACTAACCTTGCCAGGGCCCCTAGGCAGGGCTAGTCTCGGGGCTGTTTTGTCCTTTTCTAACTTCCAAAAATGTTGTTTTTCTACCACAAAACAATTTAATTCACATATACACAGTTTTTTACAATATTACATTTATTCATTTATTTATTTGAAAGTATACCATAAATAAAAAAAATCTAAAAGAAATAAAGGAATATAATGCTTAGGTACCTATTTGAATTTTTATAATTGTTTTTTTTTCATTGAGGGTTATTTACTATATTATTATACTTCAAATTTAATTTTAACTCAAAGAAACATTTCATGTTTTGGTTCATGTCGGGCTCGGGGGGCTTTCGTTTTTATCCGATAAGGGGCCTGCATTTCCTAATCCGGCCCTGCATTTATGGTGTTAATATTATGAAGGCTGAAATGCTGTTATTAGTATTATAACGATAAGCCTATTACGGCAAGAGGGCAAATTGTGTACCAGATAAAATACATAAATAGATAAATGAGACAGTAACATTAATTTCTACGCATTCACAAATAAAAATAAAGAATTATATTTTTCTTCGTTACGAAAAAAAAATTTAAAAGCCCGCATACACTTGGTAGCTGACAAAAACAACCCTTTCTAATGAGCTCAGTACTTACGCCACGAAACAAAAAAATTAAAAAGACCAACTTATTTAATACTAAAATAATAAGGATCATTTTGAAAAAAATGGGTCTACAAACTTGAAATGTTAGAATGTGAATTATCAATTAATAAATCGGATTAACTTACCTAGTGACCAATATCTAATCTACAGAGCGCACGTGACATGGACCACAGATTACAAAAATATTGTTTTTATGAATGCGTTCATCTTTAAAAATTGTAATACATCGAGTCGTACAAGGTGCAACCTACATAGTATTAAATGAGCACGACATTATTTCACATAATTATAATATCATGTTATATTATGTAATAATTATCATATTATTGAACTGCCTCGTTACCCTAGTGGTCCTAAGCGCGACTGCTACGCTAGAGGTCTTGGGTTCGATTCCCACATCGATCAAAAAGGATTACAGAAATTAGGGTTTTTCTATGAAACCCTCAGTAGGTCTTCGGAGTTAGGATCTGAGCCCGGTAAATGGCAATAGGCTCGCCCCCTATTGAATGGACCTTAACATACCAGCGAACTGTGGGTGTGCATTGATACGCCTCTGCCTAACCCTTCGGGGAATACAGGCGTGATCAAATAATTATTTACATATAACTAGATGACCCAGTGAACTTCAAACCACTAATCCCATACCACTTTGTAATTGATTTGTGATTGATGCAATTCCCATGCAAAATTACCAATTTCGATGTTTTCGGCTCTTTCTTTGCGTTTTTCCTAAACCAGTATTGAGGCAAAGAAAAAAAAATATTAAATCGGACAAGCCGTGTTTGAGTTTCAGCGAGATTAACGTACCCCAATTGATATTTTAATATACAAAGACGACATATATACATAACCTCGCCTTTTTGCCCTGGTGGCAGGGGGAAACCACAGAACGCCACCTGCTACGATCCTTAGATACTCCTTTCGCCTCACCATTTCATATATGTGTTCATACAAGCACGCCCGGTTATAGTAGCCGCCACGAGTCGTGAGCACAAATGTCAAGTTGATTTTTGCGTATTTGGGTTCGTTTGTCGCCTGTGCTCACGACTCGTGGCGGCTACTATACGAGACACAACCGACCTTTCTAAAGAACGGTCGGTTGTGTTTTTTTTTGTTCCAAAAAACAAAATGCGATGAAAAACCGTTCCATGTTCAAAATCATCCACGTCATGAGAAACGGAACTTCTGCACATTTTTGCTAACTGCGAATACTTTGATGCACGACGAGCAAATGGTTTAACTCACAATATGTAACGTTTAATTGCACACTCAAGTTTACTTCGTTACGCTTTATTCTTGGATTTATGAGTTTTGTGGATGTTCCCGGTTCGAGGTGACTTTGATCATGTCTTACGGTTTTTAGAAATGGAATTTTCCTTTGACATTGCTGCATTGATTGCTGTACCGCCACGGTTGACGCAGTAACTGAGCGATTGGTTGTTACGCTACATGTTGTAAGTTCAATACCCACACAGAACAAATATTTGTATTTCATTAAACTATAGGCAACAAAAACACAAAATTAAAAATTTTTGGTAACCTCCGACAGAAAATAAATATCACTACCATATCTTACAAAAGAACGGATAACTTTGAAACCGCTAAACCGATTTCAATCAAACTAAAAAAATCTGTTCATGCGTTCGGGAGCTACGATGCCACAGACATACACACACACCCCGTCATTTTTGCGTCCGGGGTTCAAAAGTATAGAGTCGGACTTAATGCCTTAGGCATTCTCTATCAGTCAACCAAAGCTTGCAGTGGTGGTGGTATTGTATATCCTACAGTTAATTGATCCAGGTCTGGCTGTTTGTGTATTTATATTTATATGTTTGTCAACGCAATTCCTAGTCCGTGGTAACGTTTAAAAAAAAATGATTCATCGTTATCATATAAAAAAAAATAATTCATTAATTAAAACGATTTATTTCAGACCCACGAGAGCCCATAGCATGTTGTTAGTATTACAGCATGAAAAACTCAAAAATAGTATTAGTAACGACCGATAAAAGAATAAACAATAAAAAAACATACCTACTTAAAAAGCAACTATTTAATGATATGGGTTCTGACCCAGTGTTGGACGTAACACGAGTCCAACCTATCCGCTATAACGGCCAGGATGCTGTTGGTGCTGACGCGCAGCCTGCAGAGCGCCGCGGCGTATCCCTTGCGGAGCACGGCGTGGAAGCCGTCTACGTGCGCGTCCGCGAACATGCCCGACGTGCTACACCAGCGCGGCAGCCCCAACAACACCCTGAACGCGTTATTGTACTGAACTCGTAGTGCGCTGAACGAACGTTGCGAACGTTGCGTATATACGTGATGTGAAATTGTTTTGTTACACCATCTCCTTTATCTTTACATAGTATAAAACACGCACCCGCTGTTTGTACGCTTAGATCGTTTGAACCCCGCAACGGATTTAAGTGCAGTTTTTAGAAGTATATATTCAGTTAAAGAGGAAGGTGTGTACGTATAGAACATCACGCTAAGATCAACGGGAGCGGAGCAGTAACCAAAGACGTAATTAAATGCGGGTGGCATTTTGATATTCAACAAACATACTATCACACCTGTATTCCCCGAGGGGTTAGGCAGGGGTGAAACAATATACACCCACAGTTTGTTGGTAAGTTTTAGGTCCCATGTAATTGGGGCGAGCCTATTGCCATTAACCGGGCACCAATCCTAACTCCGAGCTGCTACTGAGAATTTCATAGAAAAACCCAATAAAAACTGTCTGCTCGACCTGGGAATCGAATCCAAGAGCTCTAGCATAGCAGTCGCGCTTAGGTCCACCTATCTTTTTTAATTTTTTTTCTTTGCAAAGGGTACAAGATGGAACATGGGTGGGTTTTATTCAGTAAAATCCTGACACTCCATCCCGCCCCGCCCAGGGCGGGAGAAGGCCACTAGGCTAACGAGGCAGTTATTCCATGCTACCTCTAAAGTACATAAAGCCAATGTTTTAAGCTCCTCCTTTTCAAGAAAATTCACATTTTTTACAATAAAAACGACTATGAAAGTGCCATATTTGGGTCGTAACCTTTTTACGATACATAACATGGCACTTTGCTGTTTTTCAATACTTTTCATACAATGTTCTGTATAAATATGTATGTAATAAAATTGTAGGTTTTTATTTTGTATTGCCGTTGCCATGGTTACTGAGCTTAGTTATGGACATGCATTAGTAGTTACATTGTATTTTTATGCCTGTTGTGTGACAGTTTTATGAGCTTTACTTGAAATATTATTACGAAAAGTACCTGAGCGCATACATACATTTTGAATTTTTTTTTTGTAAGATGCAATAAAATTGTGTCTTGTCAAAAAACAAAATCATAGGTAATTAAAAATCTTGAATGAGATTTATAAATCACTAGAAATTGAGACATCGAAGAGAATCCCCAAATCATAGGGAATCCTAGTCTGAATTTTTTTTATAGGCCTAGCTATTAGTGTTTTCATTCTATCAACAAAAATTCAACGAGTCATAGTTAAAAGGTAATTAAGTTATTGACCATAAATAACGACAAAATAAGCACTAAAAATATGACTAGACTAATTTTGTACAGAACTCGCTTAAAGTCAAAGACAAAGTGAAATCACTTACCATCACGCATGTATTCCCCGAAGGGTTAGGCAGAGGTGTAACAATGTACACCCACAGTTCGCTGATATGTTTAGATCCCATGTAAGCCTATTGCCATTAACCGGTCACAAATCCCAACTCGGAGCTGCTACTGATAATTTAATTGAAAAACCCAAAACACTTTTTGCTCGACCTGGGAATCGAACCTAAGGCCTCTAGCGTAGCAGTCGGGCTTAGGACCACTAGGCCAACGCGGCAGTTTAATCACTTATTTCAAGTAAACCATTCAAAAGCAATTTGGGACATCATTTAGAAGAAAAAAAAATAAAACCAGGGTACTCCTTCAGGGTACCTGGATCCTGGATCCTGGGTCCTTCAGGGTACGGCCTGTGGAAGGTAATCAATGGGTAGCTCACCGTCCGTACGTTGCACAAGGACAGGCCGTGTCGATGATGCGTTCGTGATCCTCGCGCTCCTCAAAGAGATGTCAGCAAATTTTGAAGGGGCCACTCAGGGCCGAAGCCTGTCAGGGCTGCGGGTTGTTCGTAAAAGGTACCGCGCCCCCGGAACGCAAAGGGCACAAGAAGGAACATGGATGGGTTTTAGTCTACGATTTCCCATTTCTAAAAAAAAAAGAAGGTACTCCTTCTAAAAGTAATAGTTTCGCTATGATTATGTCACACTGTTAAGATTCACGAGATCTATCACTATTACCGACAAACTACATTAATTAACTCTTCCCTCAATTAATACCATTAAATAATAAAATTACGTTGCTCGCTGACTCGGCTGTCGATAAAAACCGTTGGCAGCTGTTCACTTTAATTCAATGATTGTCGGCGTTGCATATTCGATCGCCATTTTATTCAAATTAAATGCAAGTGGTATTTTGATGATATTAATGGTGTCGTGACTGATTTCGTAATAGGCTCGTAGTGCATACATTGTTGGAAGTTATTGTTGAAATACTTATTAACCCCCGACGCAAAAGCTACGGGGTGTGTGTATGTGTGTCTCTGGCATCGTAGCTCCCGAACGCATAAACCGATTTGATTTTGTTTTTTTTTGTTTGAAAGGTATATTAGTCGGAAGTGTTCTTAGCTATGTTTGATGGAAATCGGTTCAGCGGTTTCAAAGTTATCAGCTCTTTTGTTAGCTGCGTTAGGGATTTTTATTCTTCTGTCGGGGGTTACTTAAAATGTTTAATTTTGTGTATAAATTCTCGCTTTTTAATAAGTCAAAGCAAAAGGCAAAGCATTTATTTCAATTAGATCATTTACAGGAAATTTTGAATTGTCAGCAGCAGTAACTAGCTAAACTTTCTGTCTATCTAACCGACTCCGACAGATAGTCAGAAAGTTCGAAACTAGTTGCTGGGTACATAACGTAGGTAGGTCTCTATGGAGAAGAAAGAGCAAGAAACCCCACGGATACTCTTTTCAGTTTTTAGATTTTTACAAAATCCTGGTTGCATTATTCTTGTTTCTTCTGTTTGTTCTGTTAAGTTAAAATAATTATAATAAAGATGTAAGTCGTGGCAGTTAAGAGGTGACGTATTCCGAATTACAGTGCCTGTTCACGAACATGGCGCTTAGATCAGCACCATTCAGCTCAACTATGTATCTTGAAGGAAATCGAATGTTAAAACATTTGGTTGAATGCACTTGATTAATATAATATTATAAATTCCTGCCTTATATTGATGGACATATGCAACATACCATCACGCCTGTATTCCCCGCAGGGTTAGCAGAGGTGTAACAATGTACACCCACAGTTCACCGGTATGTTTAGGTCCCATGTAATAGGTGACGAGCTTATTGCCATTAACCGAGCACAAATCCTAACTTCGAGCTGCTACTGAGAATTTCATAGAAAAACCTAATAACACTTTTTGCTTATCCTGGGAATCGATCCCAAGGCCTCTAGCGTAGCAGTCGCACTTAAGACCACTAGGCTACAGAGGCAGTTTATATAGAGCAGATCAAAGGTAGGGACACTATGTTATCATTATCAATAGCACTTTTGCTTGACCTGGGAATCGAACCCAAGACCTCTAACGTAGCAGTTGCGCTTAGGACCACCAGGCTACCGAGGCTACTTATTCCATACAAAACACGACGAAAGTCAAATAAATCCGGAAAAGTTATTTTTGGTACACAATGCGACCTTGACGATACGCGTACGAACCCTTGCTTGATAAAATGTGTAAATAAAACTGTTTGCCACGCCCCGACAGGCTTGGTCAAAACATCGTCATAACAAACTGATATTTAGTTCTGAAATATTGTAATGCTATGTATTATTTCTTAGGGGGTTCAATCTTATAGACAAAGATCACACAGTAGTCAGACTTACGTCATTTTTTTTTAAACCTTTTCCCACACTTGGAATTTCTCCTGTGTCGTGGGTGCGTCTACAAGCATAATTATGAATTATTGACAAACAACCAGACCCGGAATAACTCTCTGTAGGCCATACAAAATATTTGTTCAGTGCGGGTATCGAATCCGCAACACGCAGCGTAGCAGCCAATCGCTCAGCAATTTTATTTTGGCTGTTTTTGGAATAGATTTAGGAATGTGTAGGTAACAAGGCATGTATACTTACTATTTCCAAAACTGAGCCATTTTTCAAATATCAGGTATCAAGTACTAAATACCAGGCCGTGTCGACGGCGCGTTCGTGTCCCACGCGCGCCTCAAAGAGATGTCAGCAAATTGGAGGGGCCAGTCAGGGCCGATGTTTGAAAGAGATACCGAAGAACGCAAAGGGCACAAGAAGGAACATGGATATTTTTTTTGGTTTTTTTTGGTGGGTGGGAAATCATCAAATAACTTCTCCCGCCCTGGGCGGGTCGGGAGAGAGTGTCAGACTTTTACTGACTAAAACCCACCCATGTTCCTTCTTGTGCCCTTTGCGTTCCGGGGGCGCGGTATCTCTTGCGAATAACCCGCAGCCCCGGCAGGCATCGGCCCTCAGTGGCCCCTTCCTTTTGCTGACATCTCTTTGAGGCGCGCGTGGAACACGAACGCGCCGTCGACACGGCCTGTCGTTATGCAACGTAAGGACGGTGAGCTACCCATTGCTCACCGTCCACAGGCCCGTATCTACGGTGGCCGGGAGTCGTCTCGCGGCTCCCGACGTCCGGAGCGTCTACCGCGGCGGCTGGGACGGGAGAACCGCTGTCTCAACCGTCCCGCCGCCTCCTTCTCAAGCATTACTGCCTCGCAGAAGGAGGCGACTGCATCCCATTCCCTCTCGCTCCGGACCATGGCTTGCACCAGGGCCGGACGCGAGAGTTCGCCGCCGCCCAATAAAGGGCTGGTATTATTATTTTGTGTTTATTGTCTAACTATTTCAGCTACGCCAAAACGATAAAGGTCTGACGTCTCTGGGATTTCAGTCCATTTAACACGTCCCCAAGGTACTAAAGTCACTTCCCTCAAAACCATCGCCGTCATTAGTACCTTCTTAATCCATGACCGTTCTCCCAAGAGACTACTTTATGGAAGTCTTTTCGCGTAGTCCGGGGTTTTTTCGCGAGATTAAATCATAAATGAGAAATAAAGTAACCGACATAGCTCTTAAATTTGCAAAACTCACATTTGAGTATGTCACTACAATGGGCAGAGCACGTAACTCGTAGATTGGACAACTGTTAAAGTAATAAGGCCCTCGACACGCACCGGAAAACGTAATGTGGGAAGGCTCCCCACAAAGTCGACCGACGCTTTAGTAAAGGTCAAGACAAACCACTGGATACAGGCAGCTCATGGCCGGTCATTGTGGCTATCTTAAGCCTAATGTCCAGCAGTGGACGTCGTCCGGCAGATATAATGCTGGTGATGTGTCCCGTACAAAATGGGGAACTCAGTCCTTTGCAGTGCGCATACGTGTGCCCGGCAACTGCCCCGTCGGTCTTGTGGTGGCGCGCGTATGGTCGTGGGTTCGATTCCCAGGTTGGGCAAAAAGCGTTATTGGATTTTTCTATTAGGAATTTGTCAGTAACAGTCCGGAGTTTGGAAGTTGGTGGTGTGACACCCCCGTGCCTAGGAAAGCACGTAAAGCCATTGATCTCTCCCCGTTTATTTCGGAGTGCCGTCTCATCGGACTATGTGAGTTAGGGATGAGGTAGTGCACCTATAATCGCGCACCCACTTGTGTAATAATATCTGCGTACTTGGCTAGTCTGAACAAAGATTAGTCTCCGTGGCCGGAATCGGTCTGGAGAATACACACTACACCACACGTGTCTGTATTTACAAACATAATCAACCCTTCTGGATATACTTCTTCCTGGTAACCACATTTTATCTTCGACATTTTCTTTGTCACCCCTAAATTAGACTAGAGTCAAGAGCAAACCCATCTTAAACAAAAAGAAAAGATAAGCCTTACCATAAAGATCTAGGTACCAGGAAGTCCGATGCTCACATTTTACCCCGTAAGTTGCGTGCTAAGCGATAAGGGCGAGGTTCGATAGTAAATGTTCTCGTATTTATCTTGTCCCATTAAAATAAATCGAGAACACAATGTTTTGGTGTTAAGTTTTTATTGCACACCGTATGATTGTTATCCTCATTAAATACTGTCCAGTTTTATGTATTTCTGCCAAAACAAGTTAACCCACAATCTCTCGACAATTTAATTAATTACGTGAAACTTATTCATTATGCCAAATTTTCTGCAGCAATAATGTAATCAAATATATGAATTACAGTTACAATTTTTATGTGGGTTGATTCATTTGGTCAGAACTAAACCCATTACTTATATATTTACATAATATATGAATTGCTGAATCTACAGGTGTTCTATCCTCCAGTGGTAAAGGGACAAGAGGCAAGAGTACAGCAGTGAATTGTCGTTGTGAAGGGGGAAATGAAAGCAAAGACAACTTCTCAAAGACAGAAGAGTAGCGGCAGCAATGATCATAAGAATATTGTGTACTAGGAATTTTGTAAAACCCGGATTGAAAAGAGTGTCCGTGGAGTTTCTTGCCCATTCTTTTCCAGAAAGGCCTACCCACGGTTTGGAGCGACTCTTTATCAAATTCAAAAGTGCCAGTAAATGGTTTAACTTAAATAGATGCTTAGACTTTTATTTTTCCACGCTTCCTTGAGGTAGACCGGGGATTTCAGATTTATATTACCTACTTGATAAGTTCAAAGTTTTCTCACGATGGTTTCCTTTATCGATGTTAGAGATGACGAAGATAAACTTAAAAAGTACATCATCATCTACTTAGCCTTTTCCCAACTATGTTGGGGTCGGCTTCCAGTCTAACCGGATGCAGCTGATTACCGGTTTTTTACATGGAGCGACTGCCTATCTGACCTCCACAACCTAGATACAGGGCAACACGATACCTCTTGGTTAGACTGGTTGTCAGACTTCCTGGCTTCTGACCATCCGTAACGACTGTCAAAGATCTACGAATGACAGCCGGGAAAAGAAAAAACTTAGAAAATACATATGTATTGAAAAGTCACATTGGTACTTATATACTTATATTCTAGTTCAATATTGGGGAATATTAAACTAGAATATAATTTAAACTTTACCGAACTTTTTACCCGACTGCGTCAAAAGGACGTATTTAATAACGTCAGATATACTTATATTTTCAAAGTCTGTTTATGTTTACCCCTTTTGTAGTGCCGTGTCGACGGCGCGTTCGTGTTCCACGCGCGCCTCAAAGAGATGTCAGCAAAGGAAGGGGCCACTGAGGGCCGATGCCTGCCGGGGCTGCGGGTTGTTCGCAAGAGATACCACGCCCCCGGAACGCAAAGGGCACAAGAAGGAACATGGGTGGGTTTTAGTCAGTAAAAGTCTGACACTCCCTCCCGCCCCGCCCAAGGCGGGAGAAGTTATTTGATGATTTCCCACCCACCAAAAAAAAAAAAAAACTCCTTTTGTGGTGAAATTGAGACGTTGGAAATAGCTTTTAACAGCTTTCAAAATAAGTACTTTACAAAGAAAACTAGATGAGTCACTGCATGTTAGCCAATTCTTTGACGAATTTAACTTTTCATCTATACAAATTTTAATAAAGCTAAAGAGTTTGTTGGTTTGTTTAAACGCGCTAATCTGTTAAACTACCAATCGAATTGAAAAAAGTCTTTTTACATATGAAAGTCAGATTTATAAGGAATAGTATAGGCTTTAAAACATCACGCTACGATCTATGGGGGCGAAGCAGTAACCAAAGATGTAACTTAACGCGGGCAAAAAAATCCGGCCAAGTGTTAGTCAGACTCGCGCACGAGGTGTTCCGTACCATTTGCTATAAAAACGGCTTTGTTTTATTTTAATTTAATTATTTATTTTCAATGTGAATTTGTAACTAATATTTTGTGAATATTTCAAACGTGTCCTCGTTGCTATTATTAATACCGAGCAAAAACGAGTAAAATAATCGCCTGCACGCCCCTGTAGCGCAAAATACATAAAAAAGTACTAACACTAGTTTTTAAGTTATGTTTATACTAACAAACTATGGACTTTGTCTGAAATAAAAGTTTTTTTTTTATCACTGTTCATGAGATACAGCCTGATGACAGACAGACGGACGACCAGCGGCGTCTTCGTAATAGGGTCCCGTTTTACCCTTTGGGCACGGAACCCTAAAAACAACGTCGTTGAAAGACGAAGTCGTGGGCAGAAGCAAGACTTACGTAAATAAAATATAAATTCTAAACATTTTTTTTTTACATTCTTTCTTTCCAGGTCATCTGACGTAATTACGTGCACCATACTATTTTCATTGAGAAAATATAAAAGACTATCAGAAAAGAGATTAATTTGTCTATTCAACGAAAATCAGAACAGTTTTATTTTATTAAATTCAAGCTCTGTGTTTCGTTGCGACCAGTCACATCGGATTTCACAGAGAACTTTGATGCGGGTTGCGGGTGTACAAGGTGCCAACATAGAGTTTAGTGGGGCGGGCCAGTCGTTTGTTTGTTTGGCTTTACTTGTAAATTTGAGCAAACATTTTTGTATTTGGTGAGCTTTTAATGGTAAAGTTTTTCGGGTTACCGTATTTGTATAATATACATTCTGAATTTTAAATAAATGGGTGCAAATTCTGCAGCCACAATTAGAGTACTCAATTGTTTTAGCTGTCTGTTCAATCAAGTTTACCTTGAACGTCATTAACATCAGTGAAGGAAAATATTGTGTTAAAACTTGGATTTTTAATTAATATAAGTCTACATTGGTGCACCTTTGCCTAACCCTTCGGGGAATACAGGCGTGATGGTATGTTATATTATTTTTTTTTTTCTTTCGTGTCCTGAACAAAATTCGGTCCGGAAAATATTATGATTACTCAATTGTTACATGCTGCAACAAACTCTATAGTTCCTAGCTAAATCATACAGTAATCATACATCCACACACTACAAATTAACAACAATATTTCATGTTTGAACACATATTATTAACCCATACGTCTAAAATATTTCAAACGACGCCATAGCACGTGAAGTCTTGAATTTAAAAAGCCACTTATGTTAGTAATTAACTGTAAAAACTACCTCTCCGGTCACGCTACACTTCAGTTAAAGTTTCAGACTACAATAAGTATGGTAATGTGATCGTTAATTTTAACCACAGTTAAGGGTTAAGTGTTCGAAAAGCAGTTAAGACGGTAGCCATGCGTGCTGAGAAACGGCAGTTACTTTGTGGTGTAAAAGCTTCAAGTCAATAATAAAGGGTAACTAACTCGTTACCCTAGTGGTTCTAAGCGCGACTGCTACGCTAGAGGTCTTGGACTCGATTCCCAGGTCGAGCAAAAAGTATTTTGGGGTTTTCTATGAAATTCTCAGTAGCATGTTGGAGTTAGGATTTGTGCCTGGTTAATGACAATAGGTTCGCCCCCTATTATTTATATTTTTGGGGAATATAGGCGTGATGGTATATATGTAATAAAGGGTGGAAACATCATTGTAAAAACCAGGATTTTGTAAAAAATAAATTGAAGAGAATGTTCATAGAGTTTCTTGCTCGTTCTTCTCCATGACGGCCCACCTACTCTCCTTGACAATTCAAAAGTGCCTGTAAATGGCTTAACTGAAATGAATGCTTTGACTTTGATTTCACCATGCTTGCTCGCGGCGGATTCGGGATTTCTGATTTTAACTGCGAGTCCAGGTTTCCTACGTTTTGGAACGAGTAACTTCTACGAGCCAGAAAACCAGTTATTCCATACAATGATTTAATGCGTACAACACCAACATGGCGAAAATGTTCTTTTTTAATAATCGATGAAAAATGGTAAAAAAAATGAACCTACGACCTAACCCACCATCACGCCTGTATTCCTATGTACTCCCACAGTTCGCCGGTATGTTGTTGTTGTTGTTGTGATCCCATGTAAAAGGGGGCGAGCCTATTGCCATTAACCAGGCCCAAATCCAAACTCCGAACTGCTACTGAGAATTTCATAGAAAAATCCAACAACAGTTTTTGCTCGACCTGGGAACTCAAGCGTAGCAGTCGCACTTAGAACCATTAGAAAATAAAATAATTGTTCGTGTAAACCTGCAGCAGATGCGGATGCAGCAAAAAACTAATTTAAGTACTTACCAAGATACACGGCAAAACTAATCCCAGACTGAAATTATAATTTACTTCAACATTTCTGTTCAGATTTTGAAAGAAAAGTGCTGTATTTTGTATGGTCAAATTCTAAATTAATTTTCAGTGTGACTACATGGCTGGTGTAGTGGCTGTGCGATTGGGTGCTGTATTGCGTGACGCGGGTTTGGTTCCCGTTAACCTACATATGTTTCGGGTCTGGCTGACCCACGATACAGGAGAAATTACTTGTGTTATTGAAAGAAATACAAGACTTCCTATGAATTCGTTGACAGAAAATGAACACTAGTCACTTGAAAGACAAAGCGTAAAAATACATGAATATAATTACCAATCAAAACATATTTTTTATTAGTTAACAGGAAAACGTTGGTACCTACATATCTAGACAATTTTATTGTGATTATGATTTTTTTTCTTGTGGTATCCTATTAATCTTTCCAATTTCGAAACATGTCATTGTCTATTTTGATATTTTCAATAACTGAGTGATTACACATCGGTCATATTGGTCTGCGGTTTGTTACATAATCAGCCAACTTGTGACAAACTGCATTTTTAACCCCGGACGCAAAAACGACGGGGTGTTATAAGTTTGAAGTGTCTGTGTATGTGTGTGTGTGTGTGTCTGTGGCATTGTAGCTCCCGAGCGCATGAACCGATTATGATTATTATTTTTTATTTGAAAGGTGAATTAGTCGGGAGTGTTCTTAGCTTTGTTTGATGGAAAACGGTTCAGCGGTTTCAAAGTTATCAGCTCTTTTAATAGCTGCGGTAGGGATTTGTATTTTTAAGTCGGGGGTTACTCAAAATTTTTAATTTTGTGTTTTTGTTTATCAAATACGATTATGTAAATATTTCTGGCAAACCAGATACTGCAGATACCATGTTTTGTGAAAGTTTTAATATCAACTAAATATTAGATTTATGTGAACAACAAAAGTAACACATCTTTTAACAATAATTAATTCTAATTAAAAAAATCCTATTAGATGACTTTGGACCTTTAGCATGGTTTTGAATACTATAATAATACTAGCCTATTATTGTCCCACTGTAAGGCAAAGGCCTCCTTTTTAACAGAGAAGGCACGAGCATTGATCACCAAGCTTACTGAAGGCGGATTGGCGATTTCAGACTTACGTTAATTATAAGTCCCGGTTTCCTGACGATCTTTTCTTTCACCGGTATCAGCAGAAACAGTATAATTGTAGTGAAATTTTCTTCAAGTTTTGCACCAAAATAATAATCATGCAATTAGCACTCAATTAGGGGCAACTTAATTCCATAAAGTAATATAAGTATATAGTCGGCACAGAAAGCCAAAACACGCGAGCCTTGCCCACAATACCCACTGATTTGACACGATGCGTGGGAGCGGCTAGTAATTACACAAATGGATTAATATCACCTACCCTTATTTACGAATTAATTCTAGCTATGTATGTGTTACTCTGTGGATTGTTATTGTTCGAAGTAGATGATAGATAGAAACCATATTAGGTACCACAGGGGTGCCCTTAGGGTGTAGTTGCTTTATCATTATCATTATCTGAACGACGTCCACTGCTGGGCATAGGCCTTCCCTAAAGATAGCCACAATAACCGGACCTGACCTTTACCAGGTCATCGGTCCACCTCTAGGGGGATCTTCCCACACTGCGCCTTCCAGTGCGTGGTCGCCACGTGAGAGCGTTAGAACCCTAGCGACCGTCCACTCTACGAGCTATGAGCCCTGCCCATTGCCATTTAAGTAGTTGCTTAGTTTGTCAATTTTAAGGCACCACAGAAAAGTCCAGTTTATCAACCGACAACCTAAAGTAGAGCAGCGTGTCGCTAATTTAAGTGAGACTTAAATGGTTTGCAAAATCTCCCAATTTATGTTTTTGTTACCGTTGTACCTTTGTTAGCAAAAAAATATAAATCGTCACTAGGTTTTTCCCGCGAATTCGTCTGCATAAAAGTTAAATCTGTCTCCAACTGACGTCTCCTACCTACAAACTACCTAAATGGCAAATTTTAGCTTAATAGGGCAATTAGATCTCGAGATTTCCTGTTTAGTATGTGAGTGACCATTAGCTTTTACAATATAAGATACTTACAATGCACTTAGGTGCCCATTTCTATAGACAGTACTTACCAATCCTTTGTAGTGTAACTGACCTCATAACTATCATAAAGGGAATCAATCATTTTAAGCTTCACACATCTATTTATAACTATGCACAGTCGTAATAATACAATAGTAGCGTGTGATCCGCATAGGTAAGTACATTCGAACCATTGCAAGGACTTTCCTTTTCATTTCACTATAAGGCAGCGATTCCCTCGAGATAGTGGAATATTAATTTCCATGTGGGCGCCGCCGCGAGCAAATACTAGTATATATTACATCCAATTATATTTTCAGGAACATCAAGATACAGACATTAAAGCAGGTAACGACTACTAGCGCCATCTGTTATCGAATAGTCTAACTAAAGTAGTTCCGGAAAATGTCGCTAGGCAGCATATTGAAAAGCCAGTTTATAAATACTGAATATAAGGAAATAATATCATTTTAGTAATAGACAATGCCAATAATAATTTTAGGATTAATATCAAATATAAATATTGCGCTTTTTCAAGTTAGTTTCTCAATTTTGTATGTAATTACGCGTTAGATGTTCGGCCAATGACAGGCGTACGTCAGTTGCCGCCAGACTGTTGGCGCGTGCAGTTATGTGGGAGGGTGTATCGTTGGCCTAAAACAAAAACAAACATCACGTATTTAATTTATATGGCTTCAGTGCGATCGACATTGAGAACGTTGTGAATTTGTTTCGAACTTTTGGATTTGAAAAGGTGAGTGAGACTAATTGACCTATTTAATATATTTGTGGTAAAATTCGTAGTTTCATCAAGTTATTTAAGTTGTTGATTATTTTTTTGCTATTGTTTGATTATGCTATTTAATTTGTTGCTATTTTTATTTTCATTTTCAATTTCATTACAAATTTTTATACATTTTTTGTCTAATGCATACTATCAGTTAATTCATAATTAAGGCACAGTGATGCTTACGACGTATTTTTGTTTCAATTAACTTATTACTTTTTGTGTATTATGATACTTTATTTGTTGATTTTACGTAGCTAGATTACTCTTGAAACATTTTAATTTCTCTCGCCTGTACCACATGCGCAATACAGCGCCATCTTGTGAGTAATAGATCAATGAAGTTAGAAAAGACGTGATAGTGCTGCCATCTAGTATCAAGTAGCTCAGGCATTTTTTCGAACTAAAAAACAGACTCGAATCGTGTACACTTTTGATTAGTTAATGACGTTTAGTCGTGGTGCTTCACTTTAAAATTTCGATATACCTACTCAGATTAAAACAAATATTCGAAGACATCATAATAAAGAAGAATACATTTTTACATGGGCTTCTTTGTGAGAATAAAATTACTGTCTAAAGTAACAATCTTAAAGGCGTCTCATTAAGGCTTAGTATTCCGTAACAACTATACTTTGAACCAATCCAGTATAACTAAACCACATTTTTTGTTATCGACTACCTACTTCAATTTACTTCTGCAAACAACCTGTTAGTATTTATCAAAGAAAGTCTAGACTCAAACAAAAACTAATTTCCAGTTACCCTTCACTTTAACAAAGTATCTCCGTTCATAAAAATATCAAAGAAAATAATAATTAATACATTCTCTCATTCTACTTTCAAAGCAGCGAGCGTTGGGAAGATTAAAACAAGAAAAAACCGCCTCTTTTGTCCTCAAAGCGCGACGTCGCGCGGAGAAAATGAGTTTTCTGCCCAATGAAGTATTGAACCGTTCAGTTTTGTTTAAATATTTTATTCTTGTTACTAGAACCGTTTTCTCGGATTGTTCAATAATAAATTATTAATTTTAATACCACGTTTTTTTGTGACTGGTGTCATTGGTGATGAGACATCGTGACGGCCTAGTAGCTAAAGCGGTCGTCTTTCATGCAAGAGGTTATGGGTTCAATCCTAGGCACTTGTGACTTTTTCAATTAATAAATGTACTTTCTAAATTTATCTTAGACACCACTGACGTTGGTGACGGAAAACGTCGTGACTTATTAAAAAAATTATATAAATCTATATATCTATAACTGCCTCGGTAGCCTAGTGGTCCTAAGCGCGACGGCTACGCCAGAGGTCTTGGGTTCGATTCCCAGGTCGAGCAAAAAGTGTTATTAGGTTTTTCTATGAATTTCTCAGTAGCTGCTCGGAGTTAGGATTTGTGCCCGGTTAATGGCAATAGGCTCGACCCGCATTACATGGGACCTAAATATACCGGCGAACTGTGGGTGTACATTGTTACACCTCTGCCTAACCCTTCGGGGAATACAGGCGTGATGGTATATATATTATTATTTTATAAATCTGAAATCGCCAATCCACCTTAAGCAAGCATGTGAGCTATGTTCTTACCTTCTTTGAGAGGACTTTGCCCTGCTGAGACAATAATAGGCTGGTAATGTTATTATTATAATTAAATTATTTTATCACTTTTGTTACAGAACCATAAATAAAGCTCCAACATGGTAAGTTGCAAACAACATTTTGAATAATTTAAATTTTTGACATGAATAAATAATTTTCATTCTATTTGACGTTTACAGTACGGGTTTGTGAACTACGCACTGGAGTTGCTCGTCACCAAAACATTTGACGAAGAAACGTGGGAGACTATCAAGTAAGTGTTTAATTATTTTCAGCTTACAGGTACTTGTACAGCTTGTACTTTATTTATATACAAGCTGTTAGTTTAAACAAGGGACGGACTTTAAGAGAGTGTAGTGCTTATGAAAATAAATCACTTTCACTATGAAATCAAACTTAAAATTGCGAAAAATAATCAGCTGTTCCTTAATCAAATCAAATAGTTTATTGCATCCATAATGTACACTTACAGGTGGTAAATAATAAAAAATAAAGAACAATTATGGACCCTCTTGGGCACAGCAAATTTAAAATAAGAAGAGATAGGAAGAGCGCTTATTAATTTTTCCTTGTTATTATGTTACATTTATTTTATATTTCTATTTATCTACTATTTTTTTATTTAATTATATTTAATATTTATTTATTAGCTATTTATATAATAATACTTATTCATTAATTATTTATTTCATTATATTTATTACTGAATATTTGTTTATTTGCTATTTATTTAATTATATTTATTTTTTCCTATTTATAATTGCGTTATTATATATGTAGTATAATTACTTGTCGAGTTATGCGAACGTAAATGTATGGAGCGGTTGATTATTTTTTACGATTTTACGTTTCGTACTATAGTAAAAGGTGTTCATCTTCATGAGTACTGCACTCCCTTAAAGTAAGTCTGTATATTAATATTATTAGATATTTACAGCCTTGAAATTAGATAACATAAAATGAATAACATTTGGCATCAAAAAATTCATCGTTTTCAAATGGAAAAGCGCCTAAAAGACTGGCGGTGTTGCCACGTTAGATGGCAATTTTAGTTTTATGTAAATATGGTAACACTACGTAAATTAACAAGATAAACACCACTGAAACATCACGAGAAAACAAAATACGCAATTTCGTTTCCTTTTTTTTTTAGGGTGGGAAATCATCAAATAACTTCTCCCGCCCTGTGCGAGGCGGGAGGGAGTGTCAGACTTTTACTGACTAAAACCCACCCATGTTCCTTCTTGTGCCCTTTGCGTTCCGGGGGCGCGGTATCTCTTACGAACAACCCGCAGCCCCGGCAGGCATCTGCCCTCAGTGGCCCCTTCCATGTGCTGACATCTCTTTGAGGCGCGCGTGGAACACGAACGCGCCGTCGAATGTAAAACACTGGTACTCAGCTGCATCCGCTTAGACTGGGAGCCGACCCCAACATAGTTGGGAAAAGGCTAAGTAGATGATGAACTGTCCCTTAGTGGATATGGATCAAAGAAAATTGGTACTACAAAGCGAACAATGAAACCTTTTTTACAAAAGAGACAACCTACTTCCAAAACTAAGAAGTGAAAAATACCTTTAGCTTTGGAATTCAACGAGCTCAGGAGAGAAGTCATTTGATGATTACCCATCTGGAACAAAAAAAGCTTTGGAAGTCGGTGGCAATACAAAACAACAAACAGAAACAAAGCAATTTATCACTTTTTAGTATTTTTTCTTCTTTCTCTTGATCTTCTTCCATTTATTTTTTTTCACTTTCTGCCCGATCTGGGAATTAAATTCAGACTTGCGACCATGAGACAGTTATAGGCACCTGGTTTAAAACCATCACACATAACACATACCATCACGCCTGTATTCCCCGAAGGGTTAGGCAGAAGTGTACCAATGTACACCCACAGTTCGCCGGTATGTTTTGGTCCCATGTAATAGGGGGCGAGCCTATTGAGATTAACCGGGCACAAATCCTAACTCCGAGCTGCTACTGAGAAATTCTTAATAGAAAAACCCAATACCACTTTGCTCGACCTGGGAATCGAACCCAGGACCCCATGCTCATCAGTCGCGCTTGCGACCACGAGACCAACGGGGCAGTTTAACCCTGGGGACCCCGGGGACCTGATTTAATGAAGCCATTAATTTATTATCTACACCAATATTATAAATAGGAAAGATTTTTTTGTTTGTTTGTAACGAATAGGCTCCGAAACTGCTAGACCGATTTTAACCATTGTTTCACCAATAGATTATGCCATTACATTATGCCTGCGTATATCTAGGCTATAGGCTATATACCATTACGCTACGATACACTGGAGCGGAGCAGTACCTAAAGATGTAAGTTAACGTGGGTGAAATAATATTCAATTATTCTTGTTCAGGAAAAAGGCGGACGTTGCCATGGAAGGCAGCTTTCTTGTACGACAGATCTATGAAGACGAGATTACCTATCACCTGATCACTGCTGCCGTGGAAGTACTACGTAAGGAACAATATTACATTCATACCATCACGCCTGTATTCCCCGAAGAGTTAGACAGTCAAAGTCAAAGCATTTATTTCAATTAAACCGGCACTTTTGAATTGTCAAGAAGTTACATTTAAAAATTGAAGCTAGTTGCTCGGTCCAAAGCGTAGCTCTCTATGGAGAAGAATGAGAAAGAAACTCCATGGACACTCTTTTCTTTCAATTTGGTTTTTACAAAATCTTGGTTACAATATTCTTGTTGCTTCTATATGTGAAAACAGAGGTGTGCCAATGTACACCCAAAGTTTGCCGGTATGTTAAGATCCCGTGTAATAGGAGACAAGCCTATTGCCATTAACTGGGCACAAATCTTAACACCAAGCTGCTACTGAGAATTCCTTAGAAAAACCAAATAACACTGCTCGATCTGGGAAACGGAACCAAGACAAAAAATTCTTTTGTGTTACACTGCCCCTTTATCAAGACAGGTTACTTATAGACTATAATTATAATATCAAGCTGTGGCTAACGGGGGCGGCGCAGTAACCAGACGTAATTTAATGCGGGAGAAACCGCGGGATTTAGCTAGTCAGATAATAAAATGGTTCTTTATATTCTTTTTAAAGTTTTCTAACATTAAGATGTCTCTCTAATTACAGAAATCCCAGCTGACGCAATTCTGGAGCTGTTTGGAAAAACTTTTTTCGAATTTTGCCAAGATTCTGGATATGATAAGATTTTGCAAGTTTTGGGGGCTACACCAAGAGATTTCTTGCAGGTTACTCTATTATTATACGTATTACTACATAATAATTTATATGTTTAAGAATGGGAAAAGATCAATAACATCACTAAAAACTTGACACACTCAAAGTTCATAATTGAAATTAATGCCATCTATGGGCGAGACATTGAACTATCAACATCTCGCCCACAATTTATCTTTAGCAAGACATCATAAATGATAAATCAAAAATTTTACCATTAATAAGTGTTTTAAAATTAAAGTTATTTAAAGAATATATTAATATAAATATCTAAAAAGAATTGAATTGTTGGTATCTATTCCTACATTACCACTCATCAATAAAAGTTTGCGCTTAAATCCGCGAGTAGCGCCACTGTGCACTGAGTACAGTGTTGTGTTGTTACCGCCTGTAATACTCAGCTGTTTTGTGATTATTTTCAAGATTCATCTTATTATAACTACCTAAAATCGAATTATTTACATAGAAATACATATAAAGAGAACAGGTAAATAGCTGATCAGAAAATCTTTCCCGTAAATGATGACGTACGGACTTGATTAATAGTTTTTTTTTTGTTCAATTTAATATACAATTACAGGTGGTAAATAATGTTTCTTTTATCGTAATTACATAAATGTTATCATTGTTATACAAGATAAAATAAGTTAAGGTAACATAAGGCAAGATGTGTTTATTTGATAAAGCATAAAAATACATCTTTACTATATTTCTACGTCTGAACATTCTATGCTTCCCTCCCTACTAGACCGTCCTTTTTTGTTCTCATCATACCTTACTATAATTTATGAAATTTTTTCCAGAACTTGGATGGTCTCCACGATCACCTGGGTACTCTGTACCCTGGAATGCGCTCACCATCTTTCCGATGCACTGAACGCCCAGAAGACGGAGCTTTAGTGCTGCATTACTATTCGGACAGACCTGGCTTGGAGCATATCGTCATTGGGATTGTCAAGGTGCGTGATTATAATTTTTTATTTCTCATGATTTTACTTATGTTAGTCAAAGTTGAATAATTTATTTCAATCACACCGTTAAAGGACACTTTTGAACGTCTAAACAAGAAAAAAATATTCAATCTAGTTGCCCCTTTTAAAAGGACGCAAAAGTTTACATCTATAGTTGATCTACCAAATCTAATCAATCGAATCAATACACGAAGCATTGACAGTACAGAGTACTTATATTAATGTATTATTTCTAATGTATACGCCATAGATATAGCATTCACCAAAAGATGCAGAGGACAAAAGCTGCTTATAAATTAAACAAAACGTACAAAACTAAGTAAGCAAAATCATCAAGACAAAATAAAATATAAAATAATCAACCAATTTCTATCACAGACGGTAGCCAGCAAACTCCATGACACAGAAGTGAAAGTGGAGATTTTGAAGACCAAAGAAGAATGTGACCACGTCCAGTTTCTGATCACTGAGACTTCGACTACTGGACGAGTTTGTGCTCCTGAGATGGCGGAAATCGAGACTCTGTCTCTTGGTAAGAGTAATTCATTTACAAACAATGTACCCAATAGAATTTTTCATAGTTTTTTGTCACAATGAAATTTTCAAAAGTCTTTACTAAGTGCTGACCTTCGTTATCTTATGTAGAAGGTACTCTTGTACAGACAGCGTCATCAACTGTTTACCCCCTTTTCGAACAAATTTTAATGCAATAGGGGTAACCAATTGATGACGCTGTCTGTACGTTTCGAGTTTATAGACCTAACGAAATCGGTTGTGCATTGCTTGTCAGTGAATTTAAGGTTAATATTAGACTCTTCAGCATGTTAATCGTTACATGCCTAAGTACCATCAACGTAGTTTCAGATGGGATTTTACAGAAAATTACTTTTATTTGACGTCAAGTAGAAACTTCAGGTACAAATAGATGATTTGTTTTGACATAACATAAATCTCTCTTAGACTCACTCCTCTACCTTGCTTGAACTTAGCTGGGGAAATGTAGGTGTTCTATACACCAGCTATGCTTCCCCTTTTAAAAATTACAGGCGAAATATTATATACGTTATGATATTCATGGTGTCCAATTCTTTTCAGAGCCCAAAGTGAGTCCAGCAACATTCTGCCGAGTGTTCCCTTTCCACTTGATGTTTGATCGGGAGCTTAATATCGTGCAGGCAGGACGCACCGTCTCTCGCCTCATGCCCAGAGTGACAAGACAGGGATGCAAGATCACCGATGTGTTGGATACGGTATGTTGCTTAATATTGTTTGTATTATAAGTGGGTTGGTATGAATTAGGATCGCAGATTAGCTGACATGGTGACCGGAATATTTGACTACAAAAAATGTAATTTTGTCGTCAATTATTCGTTCCCAACAGCATCTAGTATGACTATAAAATAAAAATCTAAATTCCATTGAAATCCGTCCATCGTTTCGTACATGGGAAACAAACCTGATACCAACTTTACTCGTTTTTTTTCCGATTTCGTTTTCAATGAGCATTTCAACGTAATTCATCGATGTAATTAAAATCACAATTTTAATATCGTTGCAGGTGCGACCACACTTGGAGATGACTTTCGCCAACGTATTAGCTCACATCAACACCGTGTATGTGCTGAAGACCAAACCAGAAGAGATGACCGTCACAGCTCCTGACGAGGATATTGCTTCCCTACGTCTGAAGGTAGTTTTTTGTCGTTTGCTAGATTGGGTAATTCCAATCCTATTACGAAGGCAGGAAAGGCAATATTTCAATATTATGTAAATTGTTTGTTTTTGATACTCCAGGGTCAAATGCTGTACATTCCGGAGACAGACGTGGTAGTGTTCCAGTGCTACCCTAGTGTAACTAACTTGGATGATTTGACACGGTAAATTTATTTTCAATTTTCATTTAAAAACTAGAGACGTTCGTGAGAATCATAGTTTTATCAATTTGAGTAGTATTAACTGCTATATTATTAGTTTTTTTTATTTCGGCCATGACACCGTTTGAGTACTTCACACCATCAATAATGTGACATATGGCAAATAGCTTTTAAAATGTGATTCCCTCATAGATTTTCTATGGCTATAGTCAACTGTGATTCTTTTGCGAAATCAATCAAAAATTAAATTTTACTATGAATAATTAAAAATATATCGTTTTTGAAGTAAAACTTCTTTACGCACGCTTGACTTGGGGAGTAAGCTGGTGCATACGTGACAAGAGCGTTACGGAAATAAGTGTGATCGAGCGAACGGACGTTGAGGGGGAAATATTATTTAGTGAAGATAGAAAGAGAGATAGTTACGTTTCGTATTACGAAAAAGTTTTACTTCAGTCGTGTAGTCTAAACACATGTCTTTTTTATTAAGTTTTGTCTTGAAATTATGGGTTATTGGTGTCAATTACCTATTGGAGATCGTTTACTAATATTATCAACAGCCGTGGCCTCTGCATCTCTGACATTCCTCTCCACGACGCGACCCGAGACCTGGTACTCATGTCAGAACAGTTTGAGGCTGACTACAAGCTCACCCAAAACCTGGAGGTGCTGACTGACAAGCTGCAGCAGACCTTCCGAGAGTTGGACTCTGAAAAACAAAAGACTGACAGGTATTTTATGGTTCAGCTATACCCGAGAACTTGTACTTGTAGCCAGTTACATCTGGCATTTTTTGGGATACAATTAACATGCCTTTGTTTGCCTCAAATCTATGGCCATGTTCCTGCGTGAGAAATAAGAAGGACAAACCAATAAATAGTAGTAGCGTTTAGTATTTTGTAAAAATAGGGGCACACAAGAGCCACTTGAGGTCCCGGGTTCGATTCCCAGGTTGGGCAAAAGGTGTAATTGGGTTTTTCCATTAGGATTTGCTCAGTAGCAGCCCTGAGATGTTGGTGGTGTGACACCCCCGTGCCTCAGATAGCATGTAAAGCCGGTAGTCCCGGCTGTCATTCGTAGATCTTTGACAGTCGTTACGGATAGTCAGAAGCCACAAAGTTTGAGAACCAAAAGGTCTAACTAAAAGGTATCGTGTTGCCCAGTAACTGGGTTTTGGAGGTCAGATAGACGGCCGCTGCATATTCGGCTGCATCCGCTTAGACTAGAAGACGACGCCGACATAGTTGGGAAAAGGCTAAGCAGATGGTGAAAGTGAAGTAAGCTGATCCTTAGTATAAAGTTGTGTCATGTTATCCCAAGCTTTCTTTTACGGAATAGGATCACAGGACAGTAAGTGTTCTAGTCTCATTTTTACGGTTATATTCCAGCAGCAAAGTATGACGAGTATAATGGCATTTCTATTATAATTACATGTGAAATCATTGAAAAGATAATTTATTCTAACGACCCACGATGACTGATCCATTTCTTGCAGGCTCCTCTACTCAGTTCTACCAATCAGCGTCGCCACCGAGCTACGTCACCAGCGTCCAGTCCCAGCTCGTCGCTACGATACTGTCACCTTACTCTTCAGCGGCATCGTCGGGTTTGCCAACTACTGCGCACGACACACCGACCATAAGGGTGCCATGAAGATCGTGAGGATGCTCAATGATTTGTACACAGCATTCGACGTGTTGACTGATCCGAAGAGGAATCCTAATGTTTATAAGGTAAGATCACTCTTATAAAACTACTGCCTTCTGCCGGCGAATTCGTCCGCGTCTTTGCTATGTTATCCCACGGGAACCACACATTTTTCCGGGATAAAAAGTATCCTATGTGTTACTCAACTCTACATATATCTCAGTGCCAAATTTCATCCAGATTCGTTCAACTGTTTAACCGTGAAATAGTAACAAACATTCTTCATTCCTTCCTCACAAACGTTCGCATTTATAATATTAGTAGGACAGGATGTATTTATAGACGCCTTCTTGGATGACTTTTCCTGCATAATAAAAACGTACTAGGAATCGTGGTAACCAAAGACAGTTAATTTAATTAAATCTCTTTTACGATTACCGTTACTAAGAGATATATTTGTCAGTTAGAAGATGTTTTAATTTCCTGTAAACTCAAGATCGACCATGTCATCACGATCATAAAGCACTTTTTCAAACACTTTAGTAATAGAATCAAAAAACTGCCTTGTTAGCCTAGTGGTACTAAGCGACTACTACGCTAGAGGTCTTGGGTTCGATTCCCAGGGCGAGCAAAGTGTTATGGGGTTTTTTTATGAAATTCTCAGTAGCAGCTCGGAGTTTGGATTTGTGATCGGTTAATGGCAATAGGCTCGCCCCCCATTACATTGGATTTAAAAAACATACCAGCGAACTGCGGGTGTAGTACATTGGTACACCTCTACACCACCCTCCCCACCCTCTTCATGACCCTTCAAGGAATACAGGGGTGTTGGCATGTGTGTGTAGAATTAAAAAAAACTAAACGCCAAGAGGATAAAATTAGAGCCTTTTTGTTATTTCATGATCCTCAATTTGCAGGTTGAGACAGTTGGCGACAAATACATGGCGGTTTCTGGTCTACCAGAGTACGAGGTTGGCCATGCCAAGCACATCTCTCTTCTTGCATTGGAGATGATGGATCTGTCTCAGACTGTCACAGTAGATGGTGATCCTGTTGTAAGTACTATTTTCTATTATTTCTATAAGCAATAGAAAGTAGCCGCCACGATTCGTGAGCACTAACGTGAAGTTCATTTTTTGGCTTTGGGGTTTCTTCCTAAGTTTATTGGGTCACCTACGCTGCACGCACAACTTGACGTTTGTGCTCACGACTCGTGGCGGCTACTATACATCGTTGATTTTTAATGAGATCTCAGTGATGATAAGAAATGAAGCCGATTATTTATTTAAAACCAACCAAATCAAAAGATAAAAGTTTTGGTTCTTAAATTGGCTTCAGTTTAACAGCATCACAAAAAATAATTAGCCTCTAATGTTTCTACTTTATTAGAGAGAGTGAGCTGTAACGTAACACGCTTTTCTACATTACTCAGTCCTCTCATTTCTCTTCATATTTGAGTAAATTGTGGTCACCCTTACGGTTAAACCACGGTACCAGGACGTATTGTACTTCAATATAGGGCTCCAACTATATAAATTAAAACCACGAACGTTTGATAACTTTATTATATCTATTCATTGAGATGTCACTGACTCAAAGGTGGCCAAACAAGTGCCTTCACTTATAAAAACTGTCTATTCTAATTCATTCGAATTCTAAATATTCTAAGAATCATTAGTACCTAATGACCTATACATGTTCTTTGCCCAGGGTATCACAATCGGTATCCATACCGGTGAGGTGGTGACCGGTGTGATCGGTCACCGCATGCCGCGATACTGCCTCTTTGGCAATACAGTCAACTTGACCAGCCGCTGTGAGACCACTGGTGTGCCTGGAACCATTAACGTCAGCGAAGACACTTATGGGTAACATTTTTGATATTTTTTGTAGCCTAGTGGTCCTAAGCGCGACTACAACGCTAGAGGTCTTGGGTTCGATTCCCAGGTCGAGCAAAAAGTGTTATTAGGTTTGTCTACGAAATTCTCAGTATCAGCTCGGAGTTAGGATTTGTGCCCGGTTAATGGAAATAGGCTCGGCCCCTGTTACATGGGACCTAAACATACCGTCGAACTGTGGGTGTACATTGGTACACCTCTGCCTAACCCTTAGGTGTGGTGGTATGATGGTTGTAGTTCGATGATATTGTAGTCTTAACAGACCAAGGTTGTAGACTATAGATTTTGATGCGAGAGCAGTACCACTAAAAGCAGTACGTAGAGATAAATATTCCGCCGTCACCTTTTAAAAGCCAGTGTCATGAATCTCTATCTGATAAACCAGATAATATACAAGTAACATAGAGCATAGGTACATATAGAAAATAAAAAACTCAATAAGTTTGAAAAAACGCAAAAATTTAATCATCACTTAGATCTAAATATCTCTGCAAAGATAACGGAATGGGTAACTTCTGTATTCCAAATGGAAGCTCAAAATTCTGCCAAAGCGTTTGCCTTATCGCACATCTAGATAAATGTTTCAATTCAACAGGCTTCAAACCACATCTAGAAGTTGGCACTAGATGATCCGCCAGAATATCTCCATACTTCTCCAGCATCAGCTTCCTTTGATAGTTGTAGTCATCTGGCAGTTCTAATTCTTTAAACAATGTCTTGTTTATCGATAAAGAGATCATTGGAACAGCTCTCATAGCAAGCTTTAGGCAAGACACTAGTTCATACGGATACTTTCTGTTGTATTCATTAAGTCGATCCAAAATGGATTCTAGTGGGTTCGTGGATACTGTATCTGATGTTATTCTTGCTCCAAATCTTAGTAAGATCATCAGCATCTCTGAAGCTCCCATCTGTATGACCACTCTTATTGGAGATGCATGACCACAGCTTTCCAAAGGCACATCTATAAAACGATAACTCTTTCCGTTCTCCCTGTATTCAAGGTTAGCGTTAGTTGCATGATCTAAGTAGAATACTAAAGCGTGTACATTTTCTTCTTTATCCATGAAGTCTGATTTCCAACCAGCTAGGAAATACGGTGCTGAAGTCCCAAATATTGCTCCTAGAACATTATACAATTAAAAAATTGTTAGGCAATGCCAGTTAATAAATTGAAATTTTCGTATTTCGCGACAAACTGAAATGAATGTTCAGAAACTGTAGCATTTTTTTTTAGAAATCAAAAGAAAATTTTGCTTGTTTTCTTAGATAGTGGGAACTAGATTAATTTTATCTTCAAGTAGAAGTATTTAGCTGTGTTAATATATTATGTGTTTCAATATATTATGTATTTATTGTTATTTGACTGCATTACTGATAAAATTATTTTCTACCTGAAGAAAATAACGTAGACTATGTGATCTTAGACGACACTCACGATTTCTGTAAAATTTATTTTCTTTAATTACATTTTGAAAAGACCCAATCCATTTCTGAACCTTCCATATAATTGTTTAGCATGTTCAAAATCTTTAAATAAGTCTACCTAAAAATATCCTCTCAAAGGTCTTCTCGCAGGAGTATATCTCGTCCAACAAGGCCGCCATCACCTCATTATCCTGCAGGCTCCAGTCAAATGCCAGCTTCATGGCAACATAGAGCAGGTTGTGGTATTTCCCCATGCGGCACACGTCTCCGTTTTCCGTCTTGCAGTTGTTGTGATACCGCAAGGCTGAGGTCACGAAGTTCTTGCATGATGTGTTGTCTGAATGGTTCTGACCTGTAAAGAGAATAATAATTAAAAATTACTTCGTTGGCTTACTGGTCCTTAATACGACTGCTACGTTAGAAGTATTGGCTTCGATTCCCCAGGTCGAGCAAAAAGTGTTATTGGGTTTTTCTATGAAATTCTCAGTAGCAGCTCGGAGTTAGGATTTGTACATGATGATGTTTTGTTGTTTGATTTGGACATGAGACCTAAACATACTGGCCAACTGTGGGTAACATTGGTATACCTATGCCTAACTCTTCGGGGAATACAGGCGTGATGGTATGTTATGTTAAAAAGTTTTTTTTTTTTAATTTTGTATACAATGGGTGCCAACGGGTGGCTATTACTAAGCCTCTGCTGTCCTTCTGTCTGTCAGCAAACTGTATCATCAAATAACTTTCCAAGTCAACAGAAGGAACTAATCCAAGTCAAAATGTTTCCCAATCTTCTAAGCGATGAATTGATTGATTTTGAATATGTAAATTGAATTGTCTTTGTTGGATAGTAAGTAACACATTTGACAAAATGAATAATTGACGTAATTAATTTAATTTTTGAGTAATTGTTGGTTAGCTCGTTTTTGCAGAAATAAACTCAAGTGCACTCTGGCTCATTTGTTATTTTTTTGCTTCGCCGATGAATTTGTGAATCTCGTTGCATCACGGCACAAATTTTCACAACAAGTCTTGATACTCATCAGCAAGTTTAAATATTATTTACGTATTATCGTACTAATGTAATTAAAAAACCAGTATTGTCTTTTTTTTAAGTATGTCAAAATAATTAATCAATGAAGCTATACATTTACCACACAGTTTTCTAAATATCATACTCATAAAATTTCATTGAATCGCCATAATTAAAGTCACATAAACTGACGGAGAGAAAGCTTTATATTAATAGGCAATAAACTTAGTTTTGCTAGAGTATCATAATTTATTTTTAATGGTATTTATGACTGAAAACGTTTCTCCGCGAATCTCCAAGGCTGTGTGGTCTTTGTTAAAGAACAGAGTACTAAATAATGTCGTGAGTGAACATTTAACTCACGTACTCATAATTATGAGCTCTTGAAATAAATGGAAAGTGATTTTGAATGAAGCTTTTTACTTGGAGATCAAATTCTATAAAGCTTGAATTTATGTATGCTAATTCTTACGGATAAATAGACCATTTACACTGGCTTTTCTGAATTGTCAAGGAGTCGGTCAGTTAGAGAGAAATCTGAAGCTAGTTGCTCGTTCCAAAACGTAGGTCTCTATGAAGAAGAACGAGCAAGAAACTCCATGGACACTCTTTTCAGTTAAGGTTTTATAAAATCATGGTTACAATATTTTTAATAGTTACGAACACCAATCGGATACCACTATAAATTACTCCAAATATATGTATGAAAGTGAGAAGAATGCGTGTAAAACCGGGTCGTTGTTATTACTAAGGAATATTAAGATTTGAGAACAATTTAAAATAATATACAAAAACAAAAAATATGTCATAAAAAATATAACCTCTAGCACAACCAGCAATGACTGTATTGAAGTATTCGACGAGTTCCCGCCTTTTATACCTCTCGTTCAGACAGTCACGATCCATATTACTAAACACCCCTTCGAAATAATATTCCATGAACGTATCCATAATAAACACAAGAATTCTTCAAAATAAACAATATATTCAACCGATACGAACTATAATTTCGGAAACATCATTTTGACTTTTGATTTTAATTTTAATTTTATTTGTACCAGTATTCATTTATTTTGTAAACTTTTCGCAAAAACGATTTGAACACTTATTCAAAATGGCCAACTTTTGACTGAACTGTGTACTAACACGGTTGGTGATACAATAGCTATGAAATCAGTTTCCACCCCTCGGTTTTAATAGGAAATCTTGCAAGTGCAGTATAATCCTCTTACCTATGTTGGGAAGCACTAGTAGTTATTTTACAGGTGCGATAGTCGGAACACATTAGGAAGTCGATCGGTCGGTCGTCGCTTCCCCGAGCGACGTACTCACCTTCCCT
This sequence comes from Caradrina kadenii, assembly GCA_947462355.1. Lineage (NCBI taxonomy): Eukaryota > Metazoa > Arthropoda > Insecta > Lepidoptera > Noctuidae > Caradrina > Caradrina kadenii. The sequence goes on from OX381691.1 coordinate 8,870,250, forward strand.
TACCACTACTACTGTTAAGTCCGGGCAGTCGCCTCCTGTCGATTGGTTAATCCGTTCATCACGATGGCAAAAAACTCTTATTGGCCCTCCTCAGGGCCAAATACTCCTAACAAATAATATTATTTAATCTATATTTGCCATCGATTCGCTAAGAGGAGAGGAAGTCGATAGATTTTTGCTAGGGTCTATACAGGACGGCGTAAAAAAGACACATGACATACCCATTACCTACACATACTTCCCAAGAAAAATAAGCAACAATGAGTGAAAGTTATCGCTGGGAATCGATGTTTTATTTTGGTGTGAAAATGACTGTTTATGGTAGTGCACAATGTATGTAAAACATTCTGCTTACAGTCGCGTCTAACGGTACAGGGGTCATGGATTGGATGTTTTAGAAGATTATTTAGAGTATTTCAAACGTGGTTTCGTAAAAAGGTTAAAAAAGTTGGAAGTTTGAAGTGCCTCGTTGGCCTAGTGGTCTCAAGCGCGACTGTTACGCTAGAGGTCTTGGGTTCGATTCCCAGGTCGAGCAAAAAGTGTTATTGGGTATTTCTATGAAATTCTCAGTAACAGCTCGGACTTAGGATTAGTGCCCGGTTAATGGCAATAGGCTCGCTCCCTATTACAAAGGACCTAAACATACCGGCGAACCACAGTTCGCCGGTATGTTTGAAAGGTTAGGCAGAGGTGTAACAATGTCCACCTGTGGACATTTTTTTATACCTCTGCATAACCTTTCGGGGAATACAGGCGTGATGGTATGTGTTTGACCTTCAATATTCCCATCTTCTTCTTCTTTTCGTGTCCATGATACATTTATCATTATTTGTACTACATGTAGCCTAGTAGCTGGACACGTTTATTGCCGCGTCGGCGGCGCTCATCAGATCTTGGTGGATGCCGGTGAATGGACAATTGGGACACTCCAGCATATGGCACATTGTCTGATCAGGAGCTCCGCAGTCGCACTGGGTGCGATACGGGTCCATGGTGCCCCATTTCGCCAGATTATGTTTGCAGCGGCCTACCTGGGGACGCAGTCAGTTCAATGCCTTTCAGATAGGCCACTGCAATTTGCGACCGGGAGGCGGATATTCTTGGGGCTTCCAGTAGAATGTTTCCCGTAGTTAGAAGGTTCCTAGGTAACGGGCACGAGTCGTGAGCACTGAATTCAAGTTCTTTCATTCCGCCAAAGAGACCCAAAAATGAAATTGGCTACTATATAGGCCAGAACAAAAAAAAATTCGCAATGACGGGAAAGATTTGTACGATTTAGCTTGGTTAAGTATCTTTTACTTCCCTTATACAACAAGCGACAGAGGAACCTGGGTAAGGGATGTTACCTCTGGAAGTAATCTGTTGTGATGTGAAAGTATAGGAAATTCTGAACCTAATTGACATAGAATTTGGAACGACTACTTCAATTTAGAAATAAGAAAAAATGCATTCAAAGATTAGTCATTTGTAATAAAACAATTTCTATCTTCTCATACAGTGAAGGCAGGAGCATTGACCATCATCTTCGCTTAAGACGGCTTGGCCTTTTATAAAACGCAATAAAATATTACACTTCTGAAAGCTCTTTGTTTACGGATGGAAAGTCATCAAATAACTTCTCCCGCCCTTTCCGGGGCGGGATGGAGTGTCAGATTTTTCCTGACTAAAACCCATCCATGTTCGTTCTTGTGACCTTTGCGTTCCGGGGGCAGGCATCGGCCCTGACTGGCCCCTCCAATTTGCTGACATCTCTTTAAGGAGCGCGTGGAACATCGGTCGGCACGACCTGTCCATATACAACGTACGAACGGTGAGCCACCCATTGCTCACCGTCCACAGGCCACACTTTTGAAAACTTATGCCATAAACAAAAAAAAAAAAAATGCCATAAATTATTTTTAAATCTATGAATTTTCTTCCAGTTACCTGATGCGTGAAGATAACTACGATGAACGTTTTGAACTAACATACCGCGGTCACGTATCCATGAAGGGCAAGGCAGAGCCGATGCAGACCTGGTTCCTGACTAAAAAGAAGATCTGAATCCAAGGACCTATTATTACGTATATGATAATACTAATATCGAGAATATTAGAGGGCCTAAAACTAGTATTGATATCCAACTCTGTAGGTCAAGTAATTTTGGTTTTGTGTTCTTTGTAGTACTTCTAGTGCTCGATAAATTAATGTTATACCATCAATTTGTATTAGTTCGTGATGTACGAAAATTCTAAATTAATGGCCAATTGATGGACCTCTGTTAGATATTGTGTTCTGTGGTTATTAGCAAGTAATACTGCTGTTTCTTCTTTAGTATATTCTATTGTTATGAAAGGCCTATTACCTGCCTAGCCTTTTCCCAAATATGTTGGAGTCGGCTTCCAGTCTATCCGGATGCAACTGAATACCAGTGATTTACATGAAGCGACTGACTATCTGTCCTCCACGTCCCAGTTACTGGGCAAGACGGTACTTCTTGGGTAAGCCTGGTTCTCAGACTTCCCTGCTTCTGGCAATTCGTGAAGACTGTCAAAGATCTACGAACGACAGCCGGGGCCATTACCTTGCAATTCAAGGCCTATTATTAACTAGAAATGATTCTATCATTTGTCTGTAATTTTATAGTTGTGAATTGTGACCTGTTACTGCTATTCTTCCGAAAGTGTCATCTAGCTTCACACTTTGTGCTTCAAAATCAGATGTTCTTATTTTTTTATTCGTATTTTCATATGTGTCTATATATTGCATTTATCTTGTTCCAGTATTTATTAAACCAAATATTACATTCCTAAGGGTGTCTTAGAATCTCAGTAGTTTATTTCTTACTAAGCTTTATGTGGGAGGCCTAATGTGTAACTAATACTTATATTTATTAAAAAAACATGTTATCTGACTGGTAATTAGTGACCGATACTCAAACATATGTTTGTACTCAGGATAACAAATAGCTTTCGGAAAGAAATGATCCTAATCTCTGGGGGCCTACCTACCATCTCATAAAAAAAGTATTATTTTAATATTACTTTGCCTTAGGCACTGTTGGATTTTCATCCATCTGCTTAACGCTGAAAGTTGAAAATCTAGCAACTGAGGTAAGGCCCTCAGAAAAGCGTGCACACGCGTGCGTGCCGTACAGTGAATAGGTAAAAGTTGAATAGTTTTTTGTAAAAAGGGATAAGTAATTAAATTAACTACAGCTAATTGTGTGTTATTTGGCACTTTTGGGGTAATGATGTCAGGCGCTCTGCAAGTTTAAAGCAAACAAGCCGATGGCCCGCCTGATGTAAAGTGGTCACCGCTGACTATTGCCATTCCAGAGAGAAAGTTGAAATGTGTCATGTGCCTGGAATTACACTGGTACCCATTCCCTTCAAATGGGAACACAGCAACGCTGCTATGCGGCAAAATTAGATCAAGTGATAGTACTTCCCCGGATGTGCTGCTTTACTTAAGAGCTTAGCTACTACCAAAAGTTTTTTGAGAAAGTTTTTTGTTATTAAAAGTAAAATCATATTATACATAAGTACCAGTCACTAATTGGGTAGATGACACCACTAATCAATAGACGTACTTTTTATGAGCTGTCCAAACACGATTCCCCATAGGTTTTGAATGATAACACTAAACTATACAACGTCAGTTTTTTTTCATCTCAATTCACTATTTATTAATTTTAAAACAACTCAAAATCGAATTTTATAGTTAATTACAAATTCATCGGGTTTTCAGGGCTAAAATATACTGCTTTTTGTGAATTTGTATATTTTTTTTTACCGATGAGAAATGTTCAAATGACTTCCCCCGCCCTGGGTGGGGCAGGGGGGGAGTGTCAGACCTTTAACTGACAAAAACCCATCCATGTTCCTTCTTGTGCCCTTTTGCGTTCCGGGGGCGCGGTATCTCTTACGAACAACCCGCAGCCCCGGTGAAGTTGTGACTTGGAATTATTGTTTAATGATGTCACCTATCCAATTCTCAGTCACCCTAAAATAATATTATACACTATTTACTATTGTTGCTTTACATGTTTTGTTGTTAATTCAAATGTTTATTGTAATCTAGTCAATCTATATTTAGTTAAAGCTTTAATATTTATTAAATGTTTTAGTGAAATCTTCTACTTCGTAAATACTAAAGGTGTTGTAATATGTAATATTATTTCTACTGTTGTGATAAATATCCATGTCAAAGTTATTAGAAATAAAAAATAAATTATAATTAAGGCTTTTTTTTGTATAAGTCATGGCCGAATGATTGGACATGCTTACTAAGTTTGTCTTGGACATTTCTGACATCGGTGAAGGAAATAATCGTGAGGAAACCTGGACTTGTAATTAATATAAGTCTCAAATCGCCAATCCGCCTTGAGCAAGTGTAGTGATCAATGCTCGTGATTACTCTGTATGAGACGAATCCTTTACTTTGCAGTGAGACAGAAATAGGATGGTTTTATTATTATTTATCATGAATGGCAAACAGGCCGACGGCCCACCTGATGGTAAGTAGTCGTAGTAGTAGCCTATAGACATCTGCAATACCAGAGACCTTGCAAATGCGTTTTGATGAGGCGTTACGATATTTACACTATTGTTATGAAGCTTTATCACCTGATATGTCTTAAAATGGTCGTTCGAAATGAAACGTCGACTTTTTTTTCTTTTTCTTCATTTTCCCAATAAGGCATCTGGTTGTCGCCATATTGAATTTTGATTTCTGCCATGTCTTTAATGAATCTCGCAAGAATGAGACAAATCGTTTGACGTAAGAATCATCTCAAACGGAACACGTGATTGGTCTTCAGAGCGCCACCCAGGAACAAACATACATACATACGCTGATAAACACATAAGCTACCCTCCTTTGTTCCACTGAGTTGGGTGAAAACAATATTTGAAATTCCACACGACTTATTGATACACAACAAAGACCATTAACAACATTCCATGACGTTACTAGAAGTTACATTGCAAACATTCCAACATTTTTTCTTACTCCTCCGATAATCTTTTCTGATTAATTTCGTTGCGGGATCCAAGGCAGTTGTATCGTTTCTCCGGGACTCAATCATTTCAAAAACATCATCTTTCTACCCTCATCCCATGTTACTTAGGGTCGGTGCGACCTGTTTGCTTCTTATATTTCGTCCTGTCAACCGGCATGGTATCAGTGACTCTCTTCTCTTTCATATTATCATTCTTCACACAAACCATCAATCTTTTCTTTGGAATTTTATAAACTTAATACACATTTAATATATGTAGTGTGATATCTAAAACTTCACTACTTACTTACTCACAACATTATTGAAAAGAAGTTTCAAATTAGTAATACCATCACGCTTGTATTCCCCAAAGGGGTAGGGAGAGGTGTAGCAATGCACCCACAGTACGCCGGTATGTTAACGAGTTTTATTTTTGGTTTGAAAATGACTGTTTATGATAATGCGCAATGTACGTAAAACTTTGTGCTTACGGGTGCGGCCAACGGCACAGGGGTCATGGATTGATTGTATTTAGAGTATTTTAAACTTGAGTTTTCGTAAAAAAGCCTTTAAAAAGTTTAGGTATGTATACTGACATACCCATCACGCCTGTATTCCCTGACGGGTTAGGCAGAGATGTGCCAATGTACACCCACAGTCCGCCGGTATGTTTTAGGTCTCATGTAATAGGGGCGAGCCTATTGCCATTAACCGGGCACAAATCCTATCTCCGAGCTGCTACTGAGAATTTCATAGACAAATTAGCTCGACCTGGGAATCGAACCCAAGACCTCTAACGTAGCAGTCGCGCTTAAGACTAGGGTAATGAGGAAGTTAAAAATAAAACAAATTTTAAACAAAAACCGGTCTCCATACAATGACCGTGTTTTTTTTTTGTATGTAGTTTTAAAATATTGTACAGCGGTACGGAACCTTTGTTGCGTGAGTCCGTCTCATACTTGCCCAGTTTTTTACTAGGACCGAGATTGGCATGGTATTCCACAACATAAGCGGCACGCAGTTAAGATAACGGTGTTCATGTCTGATCGTTTTACGTATTTTTCAGCACGCGACTTCATATTATTATATTTATTTTGAGTTCAACGGCCGATGTAAGCTGGAGGCGTTTTAGTAAATATTATATGTGGTATCTAACTGTTCTTTAGTAGTAGTATCTGAACATACATTGCATGGGGCTTTGGACAAGAGGTCATGAGTTTGTATGTCACGTGATTTTTCTTAAAAGTAATTAAATCTTTTATTTCAAGTATCAAGACTCGGGGGTTAAATTAGGGGGGTCGATTTTGATTGAAAGGTGAATTAGTCAGGAGTGTTCTGTTAAGTGTTCTGTGTTTGACGAAAATCGGTTCGGTGGTTTCAAAGTTATCAGCTCTTTTGTTAGCTGCGGTAGGGACTCTTATTCTTTTGTCGGGGGTTACTTAAAATTTTAATTTTGTGTTTATTGATGGCAAGTTTAGCACAGATCGATTTCTACAAGGAACAAATATTTGTATGACCTACAGGTAATTGTTCCGGATCTAGCTGTTTCTATATTCCCCGAAGGGTTAGGCAGAGGTGTAACAATGTACACCCACAGTTCGCCGGTATGTTTAGGTCCCATGTAATAAGGGGCGAGCCTATTGCCATTAACCGGGCACAAATCCTAACTCCGAGCTGCTACTGAGAATTTCATAGAAAAACCCAACAACACTTTGCTCGACCTGGGAATCGAACCCAAGACCTCTAGCGTAGCAGTCGCACTTAGGACCACTAGGCTACAGAGGCAGTTATTATAGTATTTATAATGTGTAATATATATTATGTAAGAAATATATTCGTTTCTAATTCTATACATTAATGTAGGTATTATAATTATTAATTAATTTTAAGTGGGTGTATCTTTTTTGTTTTATTAATGTTTAGTATTATATGTATATAATATGATTGATATTTGTATATAATATTATTTTGTTTGTAATGTATTTGTTTTCATTTAGTTTATCATAGAAAAAATCGTTTATTGTGTAGTAGCATTATATTTCTAGAAAACGTTTTAGCTAATTCAAAAATATATTCGTTTTATTTAGCTGTTTTAATTGTTTCGGTAATTTATTTATATATTTTTATCGACATTGCTAGGGGACTAGACATAATTCTTACGTCAAAAAATGTCTACATAATATACTACATCCAAATCAAATTCATAGTTAGCCTAGCCATAATCTACGCAGTAATTTTAATAAAATTCATTGCTTACTATAACATTATATCAACACATCAATCTGACTCGCACCTTCGTTTTTTTTCCAACTACAGCAACAATATCTGTTCGCCTGATATTAGCGAACGCCTAAAAATAATCTTTGATGTGGAATGTTGTCTGGCGACCTCCGCCATCCGTTCGTATGAACTTGACGACCAACGGAACAAGTTTCTGTATTCTTCTTACTTTTTAGGGGTCTTTTTGTCCCGTTCTGCGGGTTTGGATTTTTGTTCAGAGTTCTTGAAATTCGGTGATCGTGTGTTTGGAAAGTACTTAGCTCTTTTTAACATGATTTTATTAGCTTCAATTGTATCAATTTGAACGGGATCTTTAAAGTTAATTTTCATCTACTTTAAAACGACGGATTAAATTGAAACTTTGTGCACTTGTCAAGGACCAAAGCAATATTCATTAATTATTCATAGTATATTTGTGCGACTGCCTCGGTAGCCTAGTGGTCCTAAGCGCGACTGCTACGCTAGAGGTCTTGGGTTCGATTCCCAGGTCGAGCAAAAAGTGTTATTGGGTTTTTCTATGAAATTCTCAGTAGCAGCTCGGAGTTAGGAGTTGTGCCCGGTTAATGGCAATAGGCTCGCCCCCTATTACATGGGACCTAAACATACCGGCGAACTGTGGGTGTATATTATTACACCTCTGCCTAACCCTTCGGGGAATACAGGCGTGATGGTATGATGATGATGGTATATTTGTGATCGTTTCATGCCCTTTCTGGATAAGACTGTCCTCAACTTCTAACAGACAAAACCAGAAAATGAAATAATTTTACTTACATAATTGTGTTGCTAAATAAATGAGCACATAAAACATTCTAGTTTCGAACATATTTGGAAAGTATGTCAAAATCCAAAAACTATATTATGCATACGCAAAAAGAAAGTAAAAGTAAGTGTATCAATTTTATTCCTGTATCGCCCACATTTTCTAGACCGTTTTTTATGTCAACACTAGCTGCTTTCCGCGGCTTCGTTCGCGTGGTATTTTTCACCTTCGTTAAATTACATCTTTGATTAATGCTCTGCTTCCATGGCTCATAGCGTGATGTTATTTATTCATTAAACTTTATGCACATAATGTAAAAAATACTCTGTACAAAGGCGGACGTAATGCCTTAGGCATTTTCTACCAGTCTACCTTAAGTTGACGCAGAGACAAAACATAGTAGGTGCAAAGAACAGAAAATATTCAGGAATAGAATATATGTTACTAATAAATACATATGTACATACATACAAACAAAACATACAAAGTAGAGAGAAAAAAAATACAAAGTTGGAGAAATAATAAACAAATTAATTGTGAAACGAGTCTGCCAACCTCATAAGCAAGTGTTCACGAGCTTTTACTATAAATATAGCTATCATATACGAGTACAAAAAGATTTTTTCCAATCCGACTGGTAGTTCCAGAGCACGTTTAAACAAACAAACAACCAAAAAGGAACTCTTCAGATTTATTATATTCGTTTAGATAGATAGTATGTTTGCCGAACATTCTGATATCACTATTTACCTATCTAAGCTGTGGCAGACCTCAAAACATACCGATTTGTTTAACAGTACTCAGGCGCACATTTCAGAAGCTTGGCAAATAACTGGTCGAGCGCTGGTAGGTACCTGTTTCATGTTTGGCCCTTTTCTTGAGTTAGCGCATTTCGAATTATTGGAATTCCGTTTTTTGTGTGTGTTGTTGTTATGAACTGATCTGCCCCGTTGGCTTGGTGGTCGTAAACGCGACTGATGAGTGAGAGAGGTCCTGAGTTCGATTCCCAGGTCGGGCAAGAAATGTTATTGGATTTTTCTGACTTTTTAATTATTTTTTTTTGACTGTAAACTTTAAAACTAGACACATTTGTATGTCTTACCATAGACAAAACAAAGCGCACTTTTATAACCTATAAGATCTGTATTATTTTTTTGTTACCTATGTTTTACAAATAATAAATGGTTTGATTTGATTTGATTTATCTTTTTCTGAGACACAAACTGAGAAAATAATTAAATTTGTTGTAGTGCTTTAAGATCTGAACATTAGATGCTCCGTTGGCCTCGTGGTCGCAAATGCGGCTGCTTAGCGGCAAAGTGTTATTGGGATTTTTCCATTAAAGATTTCTCAGTAGCAGCTCGGAGTTTGGAAGTTGGTGGTGTGACACCTCCGTGGCTCGGAAAGCACGTAAAGAAAAATTCCTGCGGCTGATCCGGTGCCTCGTGCCTCCTCTGTCCAACTATAGGCTGGGTTGTTCTAATCACACAGCAAAAAAACTCTCCTTAGTCAGTGTGGAACCTAAATACCTAATATAATATACCTGCTTATACCTTTTATAGTTCATGGCTTGGTTAAGGCTTAAATAGAATATATTTCTATATTGGTTAGATAAATAGTCGTATAAGTAACGCAAATATTTTTTCCATATCTGTAGTTGACTTTGAATAAATAACAAGCAGTTTTGTTACTAAAAATGGCAGTATCATACTGTAGAGGTTGAGAGGACGAGATGTATAAGGGGGTAACTAGATATTTTTTTTTTATATTAGGTGTCCGCGAGTTTATTCGTGTGAATGTCGGTTATTACAGAGTTTTATACACCGAGCCTAAGTTACTGGTATGACATCATCTGGTTGCCATCGAAAGTCCCGTCAAAATCGGTCCAGCCGTTTCTGAGATTACCTGGAACAAACAAACAGAGCCACACAAAAAAAATATGTTTTTTTCGTGTGAAAATTTCTATATTTATTTTATAAATAGCTGTTATCTTGACATTGCCAACACATTTCAAAATTATTTATTTGGAATTATTTTATTTATATATTTGTAATATTTACAGCCTTAAAATTAGAAATTTTATATAATAACAAAAAATAAACTAAAACTAAATGGCATCAAAAAATTCCTCCGCATCGCCGTCAACCGGAAAGGTGCCCAAAAGACTGGCGGCATTGCCACGTTGGATGGCAATGCTTAACCTCTGGCCAAGGTTAAAGCCAGCCTTTGGATTGCGGGAAGTGTCAACCAACCGTTTAGATAAATCCCTAAAAAGTCTATGGGCACACGGACCCCACGGCCCGAGGGTTTCCACCCCAAACGGCTCGAAAATATAGTTACCAATAATACTTAAGCCGTTTGGGGTTTACATGGATAGATTTTTTACTAAATACATGGATAGGTTATACATACCGGCGAACTGCCTAATCCTTCGGGGAATACAGGCGTGATGGTATGTTATGATATGGATAATTATGGTAAAAATCTTTGGACACCTACATTAATGAAACTAGTACAAGTAATACGAGAAGTAAAACATTTTTTTTTTCACAATTTTATTATACAACATTGTTCAAATTACAGACATAAAGTCATAACCGTATTATGTTTTACTGCGGGTTTTAACCTCATATAAAAAGTTAAATAATATTATGAAATGCAATTCTTTTTCACACATTCATTATTTTTAATTTAATGAAAATTCCTTATTGTGAAAAATGTGACCATTGTTTATGTTCGACGCATTGTAAATTGCAACTTATTGAAGAAGCTGTTAAGGTTTAAATTAAATTAACAGTGGCGGTTACCTTGACGTATTAGCTGACTAGCTGTTTATTTGAAAGACATCAACGCGAACTCCTAGATATAAAAAAAAAACATAATAATATTTTTTTTAATTACATAAATACTAGAATTAAGTTCAATACTCTCTTTACTTATATTTTTAATTAAGCTAAGTGTCATTTTATGTAATATTTATTTTTTAAACAATTTATTTATATATAATAGTTTTGAAATACATTGTGAAAGCCAAAAACATAGTTTACTCTTTTTTACATTATGTAAAATTTAAAATTGTACGAAGAAAATTAAAACGACACATTGCAAAAAAGTGTACTCCTGCGCATGTGAAGGCGACCGAGGTGGCAATGTGTTTCCTTTTACTAACAATGAACTTAACCGCCAAAACCACACAAGAGAAATTTTACCTAAAACAATGAAAGGTAAGGTTCAAAATTGTTTACGACAAAAACAATTAACTTCACAGTGTGAATGGAGAAGGCTCGTCAACCACCACTCATTTTGAGAAACTGCCTCAGTCCGCGACAAGCGTTCGTCGTTGCTGCACGCATGCGCGATCCCTTCCCATTGGCCAATTTGAATTTCGGATTCGAACGTTCTAACCGACCGGCCAATCGCGTTCGATCGTTTGATTTCTTTTCGCGTCCACTTTTTGCATGTAAGTTTGTGTTCCGTTATTGTGAACTGTGTTGGTGACATTCGAAGACAGTGTGTATTATTAACGGTTATTGTTATACGCGGCAAGGTCGGATGTTTTCTCACGTTTTCTGGTAAGATATTTTAGATATCATTTGCTGTTAATTGTATCATTCATCTATTTTTTTTATGTGGATGACTCTTATCTTCATTCACACGGTTGTTGCCCGTTTGTGTCTATTTCGAGACACTTTTATTTTGAAATTGTTACGAAAATTCACTGTCATGGTTGCAGTTTTTCTTGTGTACAATATCTAAGTGTAACTACACAAAAACCTAACGTTTTAAAAAAAAAACTTCTTATTATTTTAATTTCCAACATTGAATATTTATTTAGCGGACTTTAGTTTATACATACAAGTGTCTGAATAAATAAATGAATGCTGAGATCACCAGTCGCGGTAAAACGTGATATTTAAATACCTACCAATCGGAATGACCTCATAAGACGTAGTATGAGATTCACATCACTAGTTAATAAAAAGCTTTGCGTTGTTGCGCATCACTAATTGCACACGTTAAGTGACTTAGAACAACGGGGAAGAATGATTAACGATTCTCAGTTCAAGGGGTTTGCCCCTGGTTAAAAGTACTCAGTGCTATTGAACTTAAAAAAGTATGTTTAGTTCAATTCTAAATTCAAAATGGAATTGACAATTGGGTAAATGACACCATCAAACAATAATTCCAACACTAAGGCTTCACAAAAAAATACAGTTTATTTTAGCCCTGAAAACCCGATGAGATTTCTAATAACTATAAAGATCCATTTTTAGTTGCTTTGAAATCAATAAATAGTGAATTAAGATGTCAAAAAAGTGACATCATGGTTTAGTATTGCCATACAAAATACACGGGGAATTGCGTTTTGACAGCTCATAAAAAGCACGTCAATTTATTAGTGGTGACAACTACCCAATTATAAATTGCAGACGAATCAAACGTGTGTTTTAACAATAACAAAAAAAATTGCATAGTAGGCATGCTCATGACCATATGATAGTCCATGTACTACAGAGTCCTTACACCTGCACTAGGACAATAAAAACTACCACGCGGTAAAAGTGGCCACTTAATGAGCCCAAGTAGCAACAAAAAACAAGTGTCAACTTAAACTTTCGAATCAAGAAGAAGAAGACCTACTTTGACGCAAGGAGCTAGCAGCAATGTGTGTCTGGCCATCTCTTCTGAGTGTCAACTAATCGACAAAGTCAAAGTCAAAGTCAAAGCATTTATTTCAATTAGACCATTTACAGGCACTTTCGAATTGTCAAGAAGTTACATTTAAAAGTTGAAGCTAGTTGCTACACGCTTCAAACCACGCCTCTAATCTCTCACGCCTGTATTCCCCGAAGGGTTACGCAGAGGTGTACCAATGTACCCCCACAGTTTGCCGTCATGTTTAGGTCCCATGTAATAGGGGGCGAGCCTGTTGCCATTAACCGGGCACAAATCCTAACTCCGAGCTAATACTGAGAATTTCATAGAAAAACCCAATAACAGTTTTTGGTCGATCTGCGAATCGTAACAAAAAAAATCTTAACAAAAATTAATTTCTGTGAACATTGTTTACTTCACATCAATCAGTCAAAGGTGAAGGCTTTAACTATACTGTGCGTTAAGTACAGTTAAAATTCACGTTATCATAATTATAATTACTAACAATTATCTTTCTGTCGGCTTATCCTTAAGGCCATCGCTTCATGTTGGATGTGTTCCAGTAAACAGCCGTGTTACAACTGGCCCACGTGCAATAAAGTTGTTACTACTGACCCACATGAAATAAGGGTAAGTAGGTGTATACGTGTTACTGTGCGAGCCAAGTTTGTTTGATTAATTGAAGGATTGGGGTAATGAGGGAAGATTGATTAACACTGAATTTGTATGCATAGTTTGTGGTAATTAATCCGGAGTTTGTTTTGTTATTGTAATGAGTAGAATGGTTTTAACAAACTATTTTTCTTTCGATATTAAATTGAATTTGCTTTTGTTCTAACTTAATGTTTTATATAAAATGAACTACATTATTATGTTCTACCGTTTTCTAGGTATTTTTCTTAACAATATTTAGTAAAAAAATTCAATCGTAAAAAACAACTTAATTCAAATTTCTTTACCAATTAAAGGAATAACAATCGAACATAATTTGGTGCCAAAAATCGGTCATTTCAATTTTTATAATTTTGATATTCCCAGCTTCGCTCCCATAATTAAGACGAATCTAGCAACACCTCGCAAGCTAAAATTCATCAAGCTCTGTGCCACTGAGTGTGTCAAAGAAATACACAAACATACATACACTTGAAACACATAAACTGACTTTTGGCGCAGTCGGCAAAAAAAAAAATTATAAATATTTTTAAACTAACTAATTTTAATGACTTGTACAAAGTGACAAATCCGAGCTCAAACGACCCCGCACACACACCTATCATAAAATTGATCTGATCAACATACCGTATCGCTTACAGAATAAAGGTCGCATTTACACAACCAACTTTTAATATTCTGCTGACATTCTAACAATATTGTAACTTAGAATATTTAATACTCGCTTCAGCTTGCGACTTTGTCCGCGGGGTTACGTTTTTGATTACTGCTCTTCTCCCGTGAGTTCTAGAGTTCATATCGTCGTATGCGAAAAGAAAATTAGTATTTTACGGTGTCCTACGTTTGCATAGCGCCTTAAGTTACGTCTTTAGTTAATGCTCCGCTCCCGTGTGTCGCAGCGTGATGTTATTTAGCCTATACTATTCCTGATGAATCTGGCTATTATAAACAAAGAGATTTACCCAATCCGACTGGTCGGTCTCGAGATTAGCGCGTTTAAACATACAAACAAAACAACTATTCAGATTTATTATATTAGTAGGTTTAGTTTTTAGATCCCGTCCACTTTAAAAACAAATTGACAAAACTGAAGTTGTGTCATCCTCGTTAAGCAACTCATAAGAAAAAACCTTGGTGCGAAGGCTTGATAATAATTGACATTTAAAATTACATTTTTGTTTTAAGTATTCATTATTATGTATGTATATTCATAATTTTAGTTACACAAACTATGTCTGGTATTGAATAAAGTTGTCTAGAGTTATACAGGTTGTTAGAAGACACATTATATAGCCGGTAACTACACATACTACGCAAACTTTGAGCAAAAATAATATTTTTGGGACGTTTTTTTTTTAACTGCCTCGGTAGCCTAGTGGTCCTTAGCACGACTGCTACGTAAGAGGTCTTGGGTTCGATTCTCAGGTCGAGCAAAAAGTGTTATTGGGTTTTTCTATGAAATTCCCAATAGCAGCTCGGAGTTGGGAATTGTGCCCGGTTAACGGCAATAGGCTTGCCTCCTATTACATGAGACCTAAACATACCGGCGAACTGTGGGTGTACATTGTTACACCTTTGCCTAACTCTTCGGGGAATACAGGCGTGATGGTATGTATGTAAATTTTGTTTTAATGGAAAATGAAATGTGTGAAATGAATTTGAATATTGAGTTAATTTTGTGAATTTTCACAGTTCGTTGGTAGTAAGCTATGTAATGGCAGTGCATTACATAACAGTAAAGTTGGTCGTGGGGGCATTTAAAGTTTAGTCATACATTTATAAAAAAAAAATTGGTGAAAACGTTGGAACTTTGACTTTTACTATCTTCATAACCAGAAATATCCTAGGTATGGTCCAGAACAAAAAAAATGATCGCAGTTATGGGACGAAAATATAGCTTTTAATTTCGTTAAATGTTTTTTTTTACACCCTGTATAACAGGTGTACAGATGTTTAGGAATAGACTAACTGCCGGTGTATTCTGCAAAAATCTCTCTCGATGAATTTAGGTGAAGTGAACGTGAGATAAGCTTTTACTTCATGATACGCAGGTGTCTTCCTAATTGGCTATCGATCGTACGAGTAGATGATGCGATTTCATCGCACGATGAAAATGTGTTCCTGTGCTCGCGCGATGCCTTGCAGGCTTCAATTAGGACACTCTAAAGAAAATAATGTGTGTTTAATCGACAAATTTCGTTCGTATCGTTGCCAAAAGGACGACGCCAAAGGATTGAGAACTCACCTTAAACTCACTTCATAAATAAATCGAGAG
This sequence comes from Caradrina kadenii, assembly GCA_947462355.1. Taxonomy (NCBI): domain Eukaryota; kingdom Metazoa; phylum Arthropoda; class Insecta; order Lepidoptera; family Noctuidae; genus Caradrina; species Caradrina kadenii. The sequence continues at coordinate 8,885,877 of OX381691.1, forward strand.
AGATCTTTACAGAATACACCGGCCATATTCAATTGTAGTAGTTATTATAATTGTTTATGTAATGATATAGTGTGTATAGTTGTATAACCCTTTTGATTGCTCACTTGGGTGCATTAGAGAAATGTTTTAATGTTATTCATACGCTGTTAGTGTTTTGTTTTTGTTACATACCTACTATAGACAATCTTTCTCTTTTGTGTTTCTGAGATGATTCGAATTACAAATATTTTAACGCCTCTTAGGTTTTAGAATGCCAATTCGCATTCTTTAGTGTGAGAGGCGAAATAAATATGTATAAAGACAGTAGCAGGTGGTGTTCTGTAGTTTCTGCTTACCCCCAAGGCATAAAGGTGTGAGTTTATGTATGTAGTGTGAGATTTTTTGAGGCTGTTGCTTGGTAGATTAACTATTGCTAATGGAGAAAATGCAATTTCACACTCGATTAACTGATGAGATTTTATTAATCAAGATGTTGGAAACTGTGGATCCACACTAATACGAAAGCAACTCTGTCTGTCCGTTACCTCATTACAGCAGACCACATAAACGATCGATTATTAAATTTGACTATAAGGTAGCTTGAGAGCTGAATAAGGACATATGCTACTTGCAAATATGCTATACTTATTATCCAAGAAAATAAAAATACTTTTTGCTCCACTTTTTAATTCACAACTTCGCCTCCGTCAAGGACAACCGATATTCTCGCAAATAAAGTCACGGAGAAATAATACTTAACCATGATATTAATACAAAGAATTTCCTTATAATAAAATAACATACCATCACGCCTGGGTTACGCAGAAGTGTAACAATGTACACCCACAGTTCGCCGGTATGTTTAGGTCCCATGTAATAGGGGGCGAGGTTATTGCCATTAACCGGGCACAAATCGTAACTCCGAGCTGCTACTGAGAATTTCATTGAAAAACCCAATAACACTTTTTTGCTCGACCTGGGAATCGAACCCAAGACCTCTAGCGAAACAGTCGCGCTTAGGAGCACTAGGCTACCGAGGCAGTTAATAAAAGAGCTATTAATAAAATAAACATAAAAAATTATCCCCATAATCCATTTCATTTTTAATTAACTAAGAAACTTGCTACTAACGCAATGATTATCTAAACTTTTTTCCTCTCAATACAAAAATGTGCATAATTTATTTACCAATGATATTTCAACACATCTGTAATTTAATTTCGTTCATGTATTAAACATGAGACTGATTATTTCACTTATATTTGCAATTTTTCACACTGTACTGTGTACCGTCGACAAAACTATTAGGTATACAGGCAGCTTACCTGCAATTACTTTTTAGCTCCCGACGCAAAAACGACGGGGTGTTACAAATTTGACGTGTCTGTGTGTGTGTGTCTGTGTTTTTTGTGTTTGAAAGGTTAATTAGACGGGAGTGTTCTTAGCTTTGTTTGATGGAAATCGGTTCAGCGTTTCCAAAGTTAGCAGCTCTTTTGTAACCTACGGTAGTGATTTTTTCTTCTGTCGGGCGTTTCCTAAAATTTTTAATTTTGTGTTTTAAGCAATGTTGTGAGTGTGCTGAGCAGACAATTCTTTTACATTACTCTCTTAAGTGTGTTATAAGCTTATAACGTTATTACGCATACAATAAAAACTAATATTGGCAGTGTAGTAGAAAGATAAATAATTTTGCCTGTATAGCAAATAGTTTTGTCGACTGTACCTATATGTTTTTTTTTTTGCGCAGTTGCATGTTAGCATCTGGTTAGATGTATTACCAATCATTAGGAGAAATAATTAATATGTCTCTGTCTATTGAGATAATGGTAAACAGAACGACTTTGTTTACGTCGCTCGATCTTTCGAATTTATTTATTCAAGGTTTGAAAGAGTCAGTTGATTCATATATTTCTGTTAAAATGTAACTGTCTCATTAGCCTTGTGGTGCTACGCTAGAGGTCTTGGGTTCGATTCCCAGGTCGAGCAAAGTGGTATTGGGTATTTCTATAAAATTCACAATATCGGCTCGCCCCCTATTACATGGGACCTACACATACCGGCGAACTGTGGGTATACATTGGTACACCTTCGCCTAACCCTTTGGGGAATACAGGCGTGATGGGTAATGGCAACCAAATGGATGGAACACCTGTTTTTTTTTCATGATTCAATTTCGGTCCTACATTAAAAGTTGTTCATAAAGATGAGTACCTACAAACCGGTTTTCAAGTTTTCAGTTTTTATAATTGCTAAGCTATTGTTAAGCTCTTTACTACATACACAGCGCTATTTATTCCATAAAAATCTTTCTCAGTAAGAGGTGAAATGTGCTTTGGATGAGCTTCCTAAGTATTCAGATATTTATAGAATAGACAAACTATTATTTTTCTTGCATACCTGATGTACTGTCCTTAAAATTTTAATTGAAATAGTAATTATTTCTGAAAACTAATAATTAACGACAAAGATTTCGAATAAGTAGGTAGTTGTTGTACGGTAGGTAAAAGAGATGTCACTCTGAGTGATAACGGTAGGAAATTGTGAAAGTCACATAATAATAAGCTAAGAGAACTACTAAGAAACTCAATCACAAATCTCCTTCAATCGATAGTTCCTATTGATCAAATAAGCCAATAAAGCAATCTGATACACTTATTTCTTTTATTACCCGTCATTTCCTTGTGAGTTTCTCCAAGAAAATGCTCAGAGAACACAGCTCAAGTATGTGACCCATTAGGTTGTTATGCGTCGATACGATGCGTAGACACTGCGTACTCTTGCGCGCATACATGGCAGGTACCACTACTATATTACGAGTCACGATGATAGATGATGTTGGAGATGAAAATGGCAACTATAGTAGACGATTTATGAGTCATACTTAGAAGTGAAAACTGTCCCTGGTAATAAAAAAAATATAATATTTTTTATTTATAATATTATAACATGTAACTGCCTCGGTAGCCTAGTGGTCCTAAGTGCGACTGCTATGCTAGAGGTCTTGGGTTCGATTCCCAGGTAGAGCAAAAAGTGTTATTGGGTTTTTCTATGAAATTCTCAGTAGGCTCGCCCCCTGTTACGTGGGACCTAAACATACCGGCGAACTGTGGGTGTACATTGGTACGTATCTGCCTAGCCTTCGGGGAATACAGGCGTGATGATGTGTTATAATGTTACTTCCCAGGTCGAGCAAAGTATTATTGAGTTTTTCTATGTAATTCTCAATAGCAGCTCGGAGTTAGGATTTGTGCTCGGTTAATGGCAATAGGCTCGCCCCCTATTACATGGGACCTAAAACATATCAGCGAACTGTGGGTACTCCTCTGCCTAACCCTTGCGTGATGTTATGTATTTTTTCAGTAAAATGTGTAATATGTATGCTCTTAATATTAAGATAACCAGTAACAATCAAATAATATAAAAAAAAGAAACTAAAAAAAAATGTCATCAAAAAATTCCTTCGCATCGCCGTCAACGGTTGGCGCAGTGGCTGAGCGATTGGCGGCTGCGCTGCGTGTCGCGGGTTCAATTCCCTCACGAAACAAATATTTGTATGGCCTACAGATAGTTGTTCCGGGTCTGGCTGTTTGTGTATGTGAGTTTATATGTTTGTAAACGCACTCACGACATAGGAGAAATTCAAAGTGTGGGTAGTAGTTTTAAGTAACGTTTTAAAAAAAAAAACAAAAGTAAAAAACTGGATATTTGCCCAAAGCACTGGCGGCAATGGCACGTTGGATGGTATTGCATTGTAACAGTTACAATATTAATGGCCTAGTGGTTAAGACACCCGCCTCTCATGCATGAGGTTGTGGGTTCGCAACCGAGCACGGGCAAGTTCCAATGTGACTTTTGCACACAATGTGACGTTTTTGTTTTTTTTGTGACTTTTCTGTTTTTTTATTTTTTTACTGTTTATTTTGAACCGCAAAAAACTATTGAAAGTTCAGGAATTGAAAGATGAAGTTACAATAAAATCTTAAGTTCGAACCTTCACAATTCTAAAAACTATAAAGAAAAGTGGACGCATCCAATTAATCGATATTACAGTCACACAATCCCCACAAACACGCACACATACTTAACTAAAACACATAATTTGCTTACAGACAGAGTCACGCACAAAAGTTAGTCTACATGCTGTCCTGTCAATTTCACTCTCACGCATTGAAAGTGGTACAACGATAATAATTTGAATATTTTTTTGTATGAAAAAAGTTAACTTGGGAACGCGATGAGAGGCATCCCAGATTTATACACGTTCATGCATGCCGTGGAACTTTCAATGCTCAAAGTGAAACTGATGATATACAGGTTTTGGTCCAAGATTCCATAGTCGCTAGACTTACGTCATTTTAGCATGAACGACGAATTTAAATAATAAAAGATTTATTGTTGAGTTTAGTTTGCCTTATAATTTAATTCAAAAACATTTGGCTGTCCATATTTTTATTGAAACACTAGCTTATGCTCGCGACTTCGTCCGCGTAGTTTTTTCACCCGCATTAGGTAACGTTTTTGGTTACTGCTCCGCACCTATTGGTCGTAGAGTGATGTTGTATAACCTATAGACTTCCTCGATAAATGCACTATCTAACACAAAAATAATTTTCTAATTAAAACTAGTAGTTCCTGAGATTAGCGCGTTCAACTAAACAAACAAACAAACTCTTCAGCTTTATAAAATTAGTATAGATTGCTCCCAAAATTAGGCAGCGCCTGTTTTGAGGACCAGAAATATAGATATTAAAATAAAATCTAAAGATATAGAACATAAAGCTAGACCCATATTAGAGATATTCCATGAAATAAGAAAATATGAAGAATATGCCACGATGTCATCAGACTCGAGATATAACTTCAAGTATATTTTAACCTCGTTTGAGAAACTTGGCATTCCAAGAACTAACATTTAAGCAACTGTAGCTTGAAATAAAATAACTTTAATTCCCCAGAGAAAATGAGACATTTTTGCTGACTAACATAGTTTATACCACAAGAAACAGATTACAAGAAAGCACTTGTCATTACTTCGCAGTGATAAAATCTAGGCTAATGCGATATCAGATCTCATCTAGATTCAAAATGATCTCTGCAACATACCATTTTGTGTTGAGAAAATCATCTTAGATACCATTAACTGTTATGCGGGTCTTTTTTTTTTTTTTTTGGTGGGTGGGAAATCATCAAATAACTTCTCCCGCCCTGGGCGGGGCGGGAGGGAGTGTCAGACTTTTACTGACTAAAACCCACCCATGTTCCTTCTTGTGCCCTTTGCGTTCCGGGGGCGCGGTATCTCTTACGAACAACCCGGGGAATTGAACCCAGGACCCCACGCTCAACCGTACACAGGACAACTGCAATAGGATGCGGTTATGCGGGTCTAGTTGGAGGATAAAAACGAGGTGCAAAATTTCGTAATTGAGCTGAGCTCTGCCGAAGTGACCCAACACTGTCAATGATTCAATTAATTATGTAAAACTACCTTATCTGTAACTTCTCCGTACAAAACTACCTTTTGGAAGGGGAAAATTGAAGTAAATTATTTGACTTTGACTTTTAATCCTATGTGCCTATCTTAAATTACGATATTATACAGAAATTACAGTTAAGGAAAAAAACATTAAAAAAAAAACAATATCATTACCAATTACTTCATAAAAAAGGAGAAATTTTAACATGGGCTGGTTTCATTTAGTTAAAGTAATCTCAAGTAACGTAAGATTAACTATTACTCTAGTATATCACAACATACTACAGGAATTAAATTATTTTAACTACTTAAGAGTTTTGCTAAAACCACACTTCTTCTTCTTCTGCTTAGCCTTTTCACAATTATGTCGGGGCCGAGTTCATAAAACTACACAAAAAAAGTAATGTTTTGATAACCGAAAGGTGATTTAAATTAGTCAACCTTGTACAGCAAATCCAGTTTCCAAATTTCACTTGGAAATCCCAAAGGCCAATGAAATTTGCAAAACATAACCGAACCTTATAAACAAAATTCATTACATTGACATTACTGTAATTGACAAAAGCAAACCACATCAGAATCTGATTAACATTCAAAGCTCAGAATAAATACAACGATCGCGGATACAGAGCTGCGTGTGCGCATAAACAAAGGCTGAGTTCATCAACACGTTTAGCCGTAGCGACAGACTTGATAATTGCTATATTGCTTTGTATTATAGAAACTGATTTAAAAACTGTAATGTTAAAAATAATTGCAAATACTCTAGGCAAAGTTGAGAATGCTGAGCAAATGGACCTCTTCCGTGATTCAGATATTTTAACAGAATGTAACAGTTGTCAGGATAATAATAATATGGGTCAGAGCGATCTATCCAAATACGCTGGAAAGAGCACAGGTGTGTGCACAAACACATGTGGGCTGCGTCTTCCCTCACTTTCATAGTCCGATGGGACAGCAATCTGATATGACCGGGAAAAGATCAGGCGCAGGACTAACGGCTTTACGAGCTTTCCGAGACAAGGGTGTCACACTACTAACTCCCAAACTGCGGGCTGCGGCTGAGAAATTCGTAATGACAAAACCTAATAACTCTTTGGACCCAGGAATCGAACACAGGCCCCCACGCTCAGCAGTCGGGATTGTGACTACAATTACAACGGAGCAGTCAGGATAAACTTGTACTAACGGATGAATTTTTCCACTTAGGATTTAAAATTAGCAACAAAATTAGCAATGGAAATCATGAAGTTGGACCGGTGGCAAGAGGTCACTGTTGTAAAATAAACTATTACAACTAGAATCTAAAGGTCAGGATTTGATCATAGCATATCGATTCATATGGTGTAGAAAATAAGGCGTGTTTCAATATTGATAAATATTTATCCTATTAACAAAGCATAATAAATTATTATTTTTACGTAGGTATCTGCAGCATGACATCAACCGTCTAAGTATTATACTATAAAATAAAAAAATATTGTATATTATATTCCTGATACCTTGTAATAAAACTTACATTCCCGTGAAATAATACAGAAAAAATAAGTCCTCGGTTTCAGCACACGCTTTGTCCTTGATTTTGTCCTCTTGCCCGGAGCCCTTTGGTGCAAACATGAGCGCGACCACAAACTGGTTCCAAAAAGCAATAACTTTGAGCCCGACGCCATCGATGCATAAATATGGTGCGCCCGAAGATGCCAATGTGATAATTGGATCCATGACTAATGGGTTGAATGTATAACCCTCACAGGATTGTGAAGCATAAAACAGGTGTCTGTCAGAGAAGAGAAATATTTAAAGATTTCCAACGGGCATATCTATGACACCCGTCTCTCATTCCATAGGCGGTGTGTTGAAATACAGTAAGTAAAAAAGGGACATTTTGAATTGTATTATTGTATTGGTGATCAATGTTCTTGCCTTTTTTGTATGAGAAGAGGCCTTTGCCCTGCAATGGGACAATAATAGGCTGGTAGTATTACGGTTAACACAAGAAATGGCTAAAAGCGGACGTCTCTTGCCTATTGAAGGCAGGAAGGTTATTAGACCATTGTCTAAAAGCTTTGCAGAGAGAAATCTTTCTCAGCGGCCTACGACTAAAGAGGAAGTAACATTTCCATCCAATGTTCATACATTATTTTTTATTACGCCTTTCTTTATCCTAACATTAGAAGCGCTCATTGGCCGGTATTTACTTAGCATTCAAAGAGTACCTTTTATAGATGCGGAAGAGGAACTTGAAGAATTATTGCATCATAACTAGTATTTAAATCAGTCAAGCTTGGCATAAATGAACGTAATTGCAAGACTGTTAGTAGATTGAAAAATGATTTGCGCGTTGACATCGATGTAGCAAAACAAAACAAAGAAGATGTTGTATAAATTGTAATAGTTGAAGAGCATTATGTAAATGAACCGGATAACCTAATTTAGCCTTTTGTTAAGAATATAGTTCGACAGGTTAATGTGAATTTAACACAACCTCTTAACACACATTAAAATTATGACTTCATCATTTTTATTAATGTAATTTAATATAAAGGAGGATCATATTTTGTTCGTCTACCTGTTCCAAAGTTAATATATTTTCGCAACGAAATTATAATAATTTATCATCTTTTTCTTCGAAATAACCTGCCATGTCCAGCCTTCCAATTTCTTTCTCGATTCCCGGAACGACCGCCTCGAAGGGCGGTGAGGCGAATCTCTTAACTCTTTGCTTTTATTTTCGGATTCCTAACGAAGCTTTATATGGAGTCAGGAGCTCAGGAGTAAGATCGTCCGATACCTTTAATAAATTGTTCTTGATTGCGTACGTCGCCTTGAGGCGTAATCGCCATCACCTGCCTTTGTGGAGCTATTCATTCACTGTCTTTTGTTGAACTTACGAGAATTTCTAGGCTGGTTTTCGCTGAATAATTTATTATACTAAGGTCAAGATTATGTCTGGACTTAAATGGAATGTTTCAATATAATTTAAAGACTAGCTTTTGGTTTTGATTTCATCTGCGTGAGACATTTCATTGCATTTAGATAATAAACAGACAGACAGAGTTACTTTCGCATTTATGGTATAGTGTGGATTCATTTGGTACCTAAACCGTGTCGACGGCGCGTTCGTGTTCCACGCGCACCTCAAAGAGATGTCAGCAAACATCAGAAGGGGCCACTCAGGGCCATGCCTGCCGGGACTGCGGGTTGTTCGAAAGAGATACCGCGCCCCCGGAACGCAAAGGGTACAGGAAGGAACACGGATGGGTTTTAGTCAGTAAAAGGCTGACACTCCCTTCCGCCCCGCCCAGGGCGGGAGAAGTCATTGGATGATTTCCCAACCACAAAAAAAAAAACAAAGACCCGCATAACAGTTAATGGTATCTAAGATGATTTTTGATGTCCCATCGGTAAAATAAAAAAAAAATTGGTACCTAAGTCTTCTCAAAGATTGTTTCTCTATGGCCCCTTTTAAATTGTTTGTGTTCTTAGCCTAACAATAAGAATTACTTATTCTACAATCATCAATTTTCACATCACTCTTACTAACTATGCCTAATTTAACAGAAATTATCAAACAATAATTATGCCAGTTGCAAAAATTCCTCTCATTAGATCCGGTGAACCAAATCAATTCTTGTTTGCAATACTTATTATGTCTTAACCATGCCAAATGATCTCCGGCCTATTAGTTTTTAATATTCAATTTGCATTCATTTTATTCTACTTGGGGACCCCTTATGAAATGCGGAAAACGTTTAAAATAACAATGGCGTGGTGTACACGGAATTTCACTGACTATTTACAGTTGACTGGGTGTGCGATTGTTAAAATTTTTCGATATCGACCGCACCTTTGCTATTGTCGTGTTTTCCAAAGTTTGTGGGATGTTTGGTAATGGTAGGATGAGAAACTGCCACACCTGTTATCTGAACTAATATTATGAAGAGACTAATATTAAACATTTGTGTTTTTGTTTGTTCTAAACTAATCTATTTATTATTATCTCAATAAATAAAAATGCATGCCTAAATGTGTTCCTAAGCTCAATACTCAAAAACGGCTGGACCAATTTGGCAGATTCTATTTATGTTGTGTGGGCAACTTTTCGGACCAGGTGTGCCTGAAATATTGTTTTTAAAATCTTCTACAAAACTCAGAAATTCGCGCCCGTTTGAAGTCGAGTGGTTTGCTAGTATTTTAAATAGAAAAGATTGGTGTTTATGTTTGTAATGGATAAACTACAAAACGACGAAACCAATTTTAAAAATTCTTTCACCTATGATAAGCTACATTATGAGGAAGTAACATGGCTATATTTTATTTTTCAAAAAATTTAGTGGTCCGTAAGAAAATTCACGCGAACGAAGTCGCGGGAAACGTTATTAGGATATAAACGCAAGAGTTGTTTGTTTCGTATCTAGGTTTATTGCTTATAAGAATGTTGTTTACGTCCTTTCTCGCAGTTTCATCTAAATTTCTTTTAGCGTGGGATTTAAGCGTCTCTCGTTTAGTATGTGGATGAACTTGACTATTCAAGAAGTTGTACAATGCAATTTTAGACATTAATTCAACGTATTACAACATTAAAATGAATTTTGGTTTTAAAGAACTTGTTCGAGTAGGTAGTAAGCCCGAAAGCCAATTTTAATAATTAAATAGGCCTTTGGTGTGGGATGCAACATGCGTCGACACCCTTGCACCATCCCATCTTCCTAGCACGACGTGTTGTGCTGGGGCGGCTGCTACTGGTGCTGAAAACCTCAAACGGCGCAAATATAATAACCTTATTGCAAGCTATATGTTTGAGCCGTTTGGGGTTGAAACACTAGGGCCATGGGGTCCGAGCGCTCATCTTGTTTTTCGTGACATAGCCAAGCGACTGATCGACTCTTCACGTGACCAAATGGCTGGCCTTTTTTTGGGCCAAAGTATCAGCATTGCCATACAACGTGGCAATGCTGCCAGCCTTTTGGGCACTTGTCCCATTGACAGCGATGCGGATGAGTTTTTTGATGCCCTATAAGCTTCCTTTTTTGCATTTTATTATTACTTAAGTAAGTTTTATACTAGTGATTCATATAATACGTTGCCAATCTTGTGACAATATCATCTCAGCGCCAATCCTTGTCAAAAAATGAAGGTAAATAAGGACATTTTTGATATATTGCCACTGAGATTCCAATGTAATGGTTCCTAAAAGTTAATAGAATTGCCTCCATTTAAATAAAAACTTGAATAAATTAATAAGACACATGAACGAAACTTAAAAAAGCACTTTGACACAACATCAAAAAACTTTAACAACATAACATACCATCACGCCCATATTCCCCAAAGGGTTAGGCAGAGGTGTAACAAGGTACACCCACAGTTCGCCCGTAAACTTTAACAAAACAATACAAACCTTAAAAAATAAAAACCTAAAACATTACATACATACATAAACTCACGCTTTTTTCCCATGGGGGTAGGCAGAAACCACAGAACGCCACCTGCTACGATCCTTACATACTTCTTTCGCCTCGACCACGTTCATACATCTGTTCATACAAGCACGCCGGTTACGAGTACAGCGCACACGACCTTTCTGCAGAACCCCACCAATAAGGTCAGGGTAGGTCTTTCTAGGGCGTCCTCTCCCGGCGTTGCCACTCACATCTGCCATATAAATCCCTTTCGTTAGTCGCCTTTCACTCATCCTTTCAACATGACCGAACCATCTACACCTAAAACATTATTAGCTTAATAAGCAAAACAATTAGTTAATCACAAATCATCGAAAGCGTACATTATCTCACAAAATTATTAACATTTCTGTGTTAGAAAATTGCAATTATTCTGTTATGTAATTCCAACGACTGGTAAACTAACCGCCCGTTTACGCATTATGGCTTGCGCGCAATCATTTATTTTGCAATGAAGCCATTTGCTTGAACGATTATTTAACCTAGTTTTATATTGAAACTTATCTAATCGTTTAAAATAATATTTTAGAGATGTCAATTTGTTTTTGACAGTAATTGGGCACAGAATTAGAGATGCTTTGAGAGAAAACGACTGCAAAAATGAAATAGCTAATGTAATAGCTAAACCCACAGTCTTTTAAAAAAATAAATTATGTACGTCAAACAAATTCCTTACGCCAAATACTACTACTACCCAGCAATGACAGTTAAAATGTACATATATTAAGACGTCAAAAGTTGCTCCAAATGGTTCGTGTAAAAAGTACATATCACACGTACTGAGTCGCTAGTTCTTTTTTGGGTTGAACTTGGCTTGTCGCTCCACCGCGTTTCTAGGGGTCCTAATCTTTTTAAACCTGTAATAGATTTTAAATTGTTCTGCGTTCCAAACCGATAAATAGGCGAAATATTGACGTTGGTCCATTTTTGACTAAACTAAACCCAATTTAGGCCAAGTTTATTATTTTTTTACTTATTATGCTTTTATCATGACAGTTTCCTCAGCCTCTTAGTCATATTACAGAAATACCATCCATCATGCCATCTCGCCTGTATTCCCCGAAGGGTTAGGCAGAGGTGTAACAATGTACACCCACAGTTCACCGGTATGTTTAGGTCCCATGTAATAGGGGGCGAGCCTATTGCCATTAACCACAAATCCTAACTCCGAGCTGCTACTAAGAATTTCATAGAAAAACTCAATAACACTTTTTGCTCGACCTGGGAATCCAACCCAAGACCATGTAGCAGTCGCGCTTAGGACCACTAGGCTACCGAGGCAGTTACAGAAATTACAGAAATGACTGTAACAAAATAATTCTGATTAGGTACCCATCCAATTTTACACATTCATCATACTCATCCAAAATTCAGTTTCTTTTAACAATCTTCCCGTAATTACTTTTTGATGTTGAAACCGGTACCGATTCGGTGGCAGGAGGTCCTGCAGGTTGAATGACCGGGAGCCGTCTCATGGCCAGTAGCCCATGGGCTATAACAATGGCGCTAAACTTATTGTTGTATGGGATCCGGTGGTTAAAGTTGTATTATAGGTCGGGATTAACTGCCCCGTTGATCTTGTGGTCGTAAGCGTGTGTTCCCGTGTCGGGTAAAAAGTGTTATTGGGTTTTTCCATAAGGATTTTTTATGTAACAGCCAACACTGGTCGGACAAAATTTAATGAGTCAATTGACACTAAAAGTAGGAGAAGTAACAGCCTGGAGTTTGAAGTAGGTGGTGTGACATCCAGGAAAGCACGTGAAGTCGTTGGTCCTGCGCTTGATCTCTTCCCTGTCCTGTCAGATATTAGAATATGGAATATATCCTTAGGAAGAGTGCATCTGTGTTTGTGTACTCACTTATGGTGCGAACCAACCAATCCGACTGGTAGTTCAAGAGATCAACGAGTTTAAACAAACAAACAAAAAATCTCCTAAACTTTATTATATTTTTTTTTGTATGAACATTTTATTTTCTTATTATTACCTTTTTAGGTAGTTGTTAACCTTATTGTGCGTGCTGTGGTTTCCTATAAGTGAAGGGGTAAACTTATATAAATCCTTTAGTTGGCCATTATTTTTATATGTCATGATTTGTGTATATCTTTTCTTGACGATCCTAAATCACTAACTACAATAACTTACTAATACATACGTACGTACGAAACGTATCTTGTTTCCGAAACTTGAACTTGAAACCCGGTCATAATACAGTTACCAACATATTTTCGATACGGCACCAAGTCTTCAAAACATGGAAGAGAAATGCCAAGTCATCAATTTATCTACTTTTATCATTAGTAACAATGATCACTCACTAATAATACATTCAGCCAAGGTCAGGCCCACCAAGTATTGTGTCAAATCTAGATAAATGAATGAAAGTAAATCAAAGAATAGATCAATAGGTCGAAACTAGCAACAGATTCCCATCACTGGGATAATGTTTTTGTTTAATGGACCACACCTGGGACCCCTCGTTACGGCGATATCCAAGGTGAAATTTCCAACATCATTGTACGTTTTTTACTAAATTAGTTTCGTTCTAAATATACTTTAAATACTGCCGCGGCCCATTTACTGCATACACCAATTCTTCGAGATTGCCTACGTCCAACAGTGAAAGTCCTATGGGCAATATAATGATCTTCTTGTCGAGTTGATAATTTTAGATAATCTTTTGAATTTTGGGCCCAATAGGTGGTCACATACTGCAATTCAAAACGTCTTGCGCACCCTGAACAGCCAGCACTCGGTAACGCTGAGTCTAGCTAACCAATCCTTTCCCACGATGAAAAAATCCAGTTAGCTCTCCTCAAAACCAATGACCATCGGCCCTTTTCAGGGGCAAATTACTAAATAATTATGAAAAATAAAAAGCCAAATGAACCAAATGGTATAGTAACCAATAATTTAATTTCAGTTAGAGTGAAAGACATTATGAAAACGGTTCTCATAATCATTAAAATAATTCGAAATGTTAAAGATAAAGATTTTCAAAATGACCAACAGAAACTGGTCACAATAATAATATGAAATAAAAAAGAGAGTTAAGATATCAGCAATGAATATGGAGTCAGATTTTTTCGACACGTTGAAAGTTCAATGCCGTTTAACGATCCATCGTGACTGGCGGATTGTCTGTGATCTACACTTTGTGTCTGTAGACGTGATATAGAGGAGGTTAGATTGATCTAAATACGGTATAATGTTAGTTGAGTTTACAAGCCAAGTTCTAAGTTCTAAGGTATACATTCCTTTCTTCTGCTTCTTCTGGCCTTGCCCCTATTTTTATTTGGGATCGGCTCTTTTAATCATTCTTCGCCAAAGCTGTCATTTCTGGGTGGCAATAAAGTCAATATCGTAATTTTTTTATGTTTCTTAACTACATTATCCATGTAAGTCTGAGTCTACCGCGCTGCTTCAGTCCTGACTTATGTAATGCAATTAAAAACAGGTAAATACGATGTTCTGAATTAAAAATAATCTAACTTTATTTAAAAAAACATACAAACCATCACGACTGTATTCCCCGAAGGGTTAGGCAGAGGTGTAATAATGTACACCCACAGTTGACCAGTATGTTCAAGTCCCATGTAATAGGGGGCGAGCCTATTGCCATTAACCGGGACAAATCCTAACTCCGAGCTGCTACTGAGAATTACATAAAAAAAAACCCAATAACACTTTTTGCGCGACGTGGGAATTGAAACCAAGACCTCTAGCGTAGCAGACGCGCTTAAGACCACTAGGCTACCGAGGCAGTTATAAAATACAAGTTAATAAAAATCAACTAAAACTACAGTTTAAATATCTTTTATAAACTCAACATGTTTACTAAATTCACAAAACATCAATTAGGCAGATAGAAAGTCAATCAGAACGAGGAGAAACGTGAATGTTAAAACATATAGCACCGTTCTAAACTCGCTTAATTACTTCTATCTACACTTTAGACAAAATCCATAAATTAAGAACAAATTGAACGCTATCATTATCAATGAAGATAATGATACACTACAAACGAAACTCAAAATAATATACAGATGTAGATGAGCTTGAAATCAAGATAATAACCCAAAATGTATTCGATGTAACTAGAGTGATGACACGAATCCCTTAAGAAACTAATATTTGTCTGGCGTACAGGCAATTCTTATGGTTATTTGTTTACGTGAGTTTATATTTTTGAAAACGCACCCACGATACAGGAGAAATCCCTAGTGCGAGGTAAGATTAAAAAAAGAGTTTTATTTTAAGAATTTGATATCCATTTCACAGTTATCACAAACACCGTCGTAACTGTCCTTGCGACCCAGCAATCTAGCTGCAAACGTTATGGAGAGCAACAAACAGCTGACTGACCAAGAATTTCTTGTCAATGTTACTACAAAAAACTTCCGCTAATTTACATTTTTATTGGTCACTTGTCCGACCACCGAGCGAGCGTTACGCATCGGCGAACGAAATATTTTTATTATTCATTCTGTAGTGAAAGTGCTTGACAGCATTTGTTTCGTGTCTTGTGTACTAAACAGTTTTTGTCACCATAATTTCCTTATTAGCCACGGAAGAGTTTCTGCCAAGGAATTAAGGTAAAAATTGGTCACAATTTCAGCAGACTTGACCGTGTCCAAGGTTAGTGAACTGGCATTTTCTTTAAGGAAGGAAATAATTACCGTGGCAAGTATTAAGCGAGCCCGTGTTTGGATGTTCGATTAAAAATAATCAAGAGCAATTTTTGTAATTGATGCTAATTTTACGACAGTTACAATAATAGGTGCGAACATTCATGAGGAATCTAAAAAAGACGATGAATATTAAATTGCTGTAATCTAAAACATTGTCTATTCAGTAAACAAAAAAGACAAAAGGGAAGTTTACTAAGGATATACAAAACACGGCGGACTTTCTTAAGAATGTATTTTTAGATTTCAAAGAATTGAAAAAGTAGGTTTTGAATACGAGTATTTTGTGTCTTGCTAATCAAATACCTTTTATGACTCATCACACTGCACCGAATAATCCACTTTTGTGTCCTCCTGAAGCAGAAACGGAAATTAATACATTTATTTAGTTTAGATTAATATCAATAGAAAGCAATATCGCTTGCTGATATAAGTGAGTCAAACATTTCGCCGAATTCTCGCAGAATTTCCAAACTTAATTGCAAAAAATCTGAGTCGGCAATATTTGATGTTGATTCATGTTTTATTTAGAGTTGTGTAAATTTTTTACTGTAAGTGTAACTAAGGTTACATATTAATAGAAATTGTTATTGCTTGCTATTTTCCTAGTTCGAATTCATACTTTGTGTTTACATAACGATCTTCAAAACAGGGATAACGGACTCGAATGGTTCGAATAGTTGCTGAACTTAATTAGTACTCGGCAAGACATGTCTTCCTCATGCCGGAAAAAACTGTGGGCCTAAGTAGCACAAAGCTATAGTGCTTTGAGACTGTGAGACGAGGTCCCGGCAGGCAACAAAATAGATGACGGGATTAATTCCCCCCAAAGGCTTTTGCCCAGGAGTGGAACACAACGAGCTATAAAAATAAAATAATATTGCATATTGTATTGCGAAAGTTGAAATTTTCTTGGTAAAATAATATATTTGAGGCATAATTTAACTGAATGTCTTGACTGTCTCTCGTTTTCTTCTAATTATCTTCCTTTAGCCATTCATAGACCAGCGCAGCTTTATAGATTGTTTCGGGATTGTCACCTATGAAAGCTTTATTTTTTTTCTTTTACCTTGTATAAATACCATCATAACTCATTTCCTTCAAAATTAAAAAGTCATCGTCAAACTTATCAAGTTGGCAAACTATTCCAATACTCATAATTCTACCACACAGATGTTACATGTTAACAGAAGGCGAGTGAACGACCTCGCTGACCGAATGATTATCTGATCCATTCACTCAATGGTTATTTAATGTCGAATATGGTGCTGCCAACTTTCTTCTTTATTGGCTTTCTTGCGAATTACTTGTGAAAATTTAGGCGGCAATTCTGATGAAATATGAATGACTAAAGTGGTTTTATAATGATTTAAGGAAAACATATTAAGAAATAATTAGGTATTCAACTATTTGGTTTCTTCAATATTATATTGCCTCTTAAATCAGGTCTTGTAGAATCTTTCTTTTGAGTCTTCTAGGGACTGTCTGGTTGTTTATCTGACTGCTAGTATGTTAAAATGATGCTTGATTTGTTCTTAAAATTTTTGTACCTACCTTAATAGCTAAATGTATGTACAAAAATATTTTGGACATTGTCTTTGACTTTAATTTTGTAAAAGTTTGTAATTGAAGTCTACACATAATATCTGATAGCGCAGGCTGTCGTATCTTCATGGGTTAGAAGACAAACAACAAGGATTGCTTGATTAGTAATTGCAATATAACCATCATTGCTGATTTTGAAACTATCAGACATTAAAATTACAATTTTAACATTTTCACAACACATTTCATTACTGTTTTTATCGATTCTTGATTACTTTGAAATATTTCGTCAAGTCGTGTTTGCTTGTGTTTGATTGCTGTGCCTTATTCCACAGAATACATTATAGTACTAACGTCTATGCTAGCCGCATTTAGTTTTTTGCATTCAAAATATTTTGAAGTAACCCAATCACGATTTACTAGTGGCCTTGCTTGATCGTGATTTGCAGTGACGGGTGATCAGACAAACTGACGGTCTTATTATTAGTTGGACAGTTCTTGTATCTAGATCTTCTTGATATAGATTTATTTGTGCTTTGTGGACCACTTTTCTAGTTATTACGTCATCCTTTTCTTTAAGGTTTTGATTTATAAAGAAGGTGATATTTTTATTCACTATTCATTTTATTTTTTGCTTTAACAATACCCTGAGGTCTCACCCGCGTTAAGTTACGTCTTTGGTTACTGCTCTCCTCCCGTGGGTCTTTGCGTGATGTTATATAACCTTCTTCAATAAACGAGCTTTGTAAGGCTTTATTTTTTTTTTTAATTTGGCCAGCAATACCTGAGATTATTGTGTTCAAACATAGTAACTCTTCAGCTTTATAATGTCACAAGTATTGGTAGCACCAATTTCAACAATTTACAAATTAAGATCATCATCATCATCATCCTACAACAGCCTACTGCTGGACATAGAGCTCTCCAGTCACACGCCACTTACCTTGATTCTCGGCCAATTAAGATGAATAATATAAATTAGAGTAGTAAGTAGTAGATCAATATCGCTCCAATACCAACACCAGTCTGTAGACCAACACTCCGCATTTCTTTCGATTTCGATCCAAAAATCCTCTTTATATTTTATACAAAGCCATTTGAATTTTTTACTTAAACCGTTAGTTTCCTATACGAAACTAAATTGTTACATTATTCATTGATTTAATACGTTTCGGAATCTTTTAAGTTTCTAGAGCGTTCCATTATCAAAATTCCATAAACTTCAAGTATTTATTATATCCGCAATGTCACAACACACCTCTCCAACTTGTACTGCGACACCAATGTCATCACCCACTAATGGTATTTTTAATGATTTTGCTTTATCTTCTCAGTTTAATGAAATAACATCAACTTCCAAAGAATGTTGAGATGAATAATCAGCTTCTTTACGCCCAAGTGAGTTGTATAACCGATTTCTTGTTTCATCTCGTACCAAACTTGATTTTTGAGGTGAAAGTCCCGACACAGGTGTTACGCGAGACGTATCGAATCATTTGGGTATAACACGCAATGTACAACTTAATTACATGTAGGTCATTTGACATTTAGATTAATTGATTTTGATACGTGTGTTTAGAAATGGTTAAGTTCTGTTTTTGTTAGGCCTGTTTGTGCCAAAAGCTTAGCTCGAGTGTTAGTTGTAACAGGAGGTTAAATAACAAATCTGTCATTTATACACAATGGGCCCTAACTTGTAAATAGGTTACATAAATGAAATATACCCTCTTTGAACAAAAATACTGCCTCGTTAGCCTAGTGGTCCTAAGCGCGACTGCTACGCTAGAGGTCTTGGGTTCGATTTCCAGGTCGAGCAAAAAGTGTTATTGGGTTTTTCTATGAAATTCTCAATAGCAGCTCGGAGTTAGGATCTGCGCCGGTTAATGGCAATAGGCTCGCCCCCTTTTACAGGGTACCTTAACATATCGGCGAACTGTGGTAAACCTCTGCCTAACCCTTCGGGGAATACAGGCGTCATGGTATGTTGTGAACAAAAATTCTTTTACTAGTATTTACTTTATTATACAGGTAGTTTTTTAAGGTTCCGTACCCAGAAGATAACAAACGGAACCATATTACTACGACTCTGCTGTCTATCCGTCCGTCTGTCAATGACAGGCTGTACCTTTTGAACCGCTTTTGACTCATTGAATACTAGACTAATGTTTTGTATCTACACCACCTTCATAGTTAGTCATAGTAAATTGTCGGCACTGTTCGCGCAGTGACTGAACAATTGGCTGCTGCGCTTCGTATCGCGAGTTCGATTCCCACACGGAATAAATATTTGAATGGTCTTCAGGTATACCAAGTCTAGTTGTTTGTGTTTGTTAACGCACCCACGATACAGGAGAAACAAAAAGAGGGAGGCACATTTAAAAAAATGGGAAGACGCATTGATTCCTCCGTCATCCAATTTGTAAGCAGAATATTTATGTATCACATCAGTTACAATGTTACTAAGACTTCAGTAAGTAAACCTAGTTAACAAATACTTTCATTGCTCTTGTTCTTTCTACAGACCTCGCTCTAATTCATAAGAATAATTGGTTCTTGCAGACATTTAATATTTTTATTACCTACCTACATTCTTAATTAATATATAAAACTTCGTGTTATCTGATGATAACAAACTAGACTACCTAAAGAAATACGGAACCAGGATGTTTGCCATTCAATGACATAACAACCCATTTCATTGGTTCCTACCCGAATCTTGTCTAAAATTACTATTTATAAAATGCATCGATATTTTTAACTCTAAAGTTAACACATACACTTTTCATTTTGTTTATTTTTGAGGATGGGAAATCATTAAATGACTTCTTTCCTCAAATCATCAAATGCACTGGGCGGGGCGACTACAATCCATCCGTGTTCCTACTAATGCCCTTTGCGTTCCAGGGCCGTGGTAACTCTTTCGAACAGATTTTGCAACGCTGAAGAATAACACACCTACAAAATATAATAATACCGGCCTATTGTTGTCCTACTACAAGGCAAATACATCTTCTTTTACAGAGAAGGCACGAGCATCGCTCACAATGCTTGTTCAAGGCGTATTGGCGATTTCTCATTTCTATTAATTTTAAGTTCAGGTTTTTTTACGATGTTTTCCTTTCACGATGTCAGTAATATCCTAGACAAACTTTAAAACATACATACCATGACGCCTGTTTTTTTCCGAAGGGTTAGGCAGAGGTGTACCAATGAACCGACAGTTCTCCGGTATGTTTAGGTCCCATGTAATAGGGGGCGAGCCTATTGCCATTAACCAGGCACGAATCCTAACTTCGAGCTGCTACTGAATTTTATCGAAAAACCCAATAATACCTTTTGCTTGACCTGGGAAACAAACAAACAAACTTAGAAAGTACGTATAAAATGAAGAGGCACACCGCCTAGCCCACTGAGACATCACGACACACCTAAAAAGTATAATATTACACACAAAAAATCTATAAAGACACAAACCGACTACCAACTGTCATCCACTTCATTCCTAAGAAATGCGAGTCGTCTTCCGTTTTTTTTTTTTAACTCCTAACATTAAGAAATGGTTAGTTGTTATGCTCAGGCGCAGGTAGCCAGTATTTCCGGTCTGTTAGTCATACGATGTCGGGAAGTAAAAACTGTACGTGTGAAGGGAGCTTATTTTATTTATTGGCTAGACTTTTTTGTTTTATACTCATGTTTGTGTTCGAAATGGTTTTTGTAATTTCATGTTAGGGTGAGGGTAAATAAGCGTAATTTTACGAGTTGTCTTGTCTATGTCTATCTGTACCATCACCATCATACCATCACGCCTGTATTCCCCGAAGGGTTAGGCAGAGGTGTACCAATGTACACTCACAGTTCGCCGACATGTTTTAGGTCCCATGTAATAGGGGGCGAGCCTATTGCCATTAACCGGGCACAAATCCTAACTCCGAGCTGCTACTGAGCAATTCCTAATGGAAAAACCCAAAAACACTTTGCTCGACCTGGGAATCGAACCCAGGACCCCATGGTCATCAGTCGCGCTTGCGACCACTCGACCAACGGGGCAGTTCACTATCAGTGAACTATCTGTTCAGTGGACTATAAATATCCATATAGTCCATATAAATATTTGTTCCGTACGGGAATCGAACTTGCGACACGCATCGCAGCAGCCAATCGCTCAGCCACTGCGCTAACCGTGCCGTCAATTTGTTGTGAGTCGCGTAATTTACGCTGCATTCCTTTTTATACAGAAATCCTGTTTCCCACATGGCTATGCAGTTGAATCATTTCTCCAAGATTCGTCAGGCTTCATTTGCCTTGACGGTTTTTTTGGCGTCGCAACTATTGATTCTAGCTTACAGGAGGAGTTGCAGTGATTTTAAAAAACAGCAGCGAGCTTCTACCGAAACAAAATGGCGATGCAAAATGAGTTTCATATAAATAAAAAAATACGTAAATCTACCATCACGCCTGTATTCCCCGAAGGGTTAGGCAGAGGTGTAACAATGTACACCCACAGTTCGCCGGTATGTTTAGGTCCCATGTAATAAGGGGTGAGCCTATTGCCATTAACCGGGCACAAATCCTAACTCCGAGCTGCTACTGAGAATTTCATAGAAAAACCCACTAACACTTTTTGCTCGACCTGGGAATCGAACCCAAGACCTCTCGCGTAGCGTCGAGTTTCAGTCGAATCAAAATTACGCGACAAAAAAAAAAGTCTCACGACTTACAAAAACACATTCGGGGGGACTTTTTTAAGTTTTGCAAGTAACTATGGTGATCTCATGAATTGAAATTTTAGACCATACATTTGGTTTAGGTCAAAATATCAAGTATTTTTTGCTCCGTTCAACATACATCGGTTGATTTTTTGTCCATGACACTGCTTCATCTACAACTAGGCATGAATTTTATTATTAATGTTAAGATCACAGGTAGATGGACAATTTCAATAGGTACCTAAATAATTGAATGACTTTAATACAGCACGACATTTCATAAATTATTTCAAGTCCAGAAAGAATCTGCTTAGCCTATTCCCAACTATGTTGGGGTCGGCTTCCAGTCTAACCGGATGCAGCTGAATACTAGTGTTTTACATGGAGCGACTGCCTATCTGATCTCCACAACCCAGTTACTGGGCAACACGATACCTCTTGGTTAGACTGGTTGTTAGACTTCCTGACTTTTGACTATCCGTAATAACTGTCAAAGATTTACGAATGAGAGCCGGGACCAACGGCTTTAACATCTGGCAACCTTATTTCAAGTCCATAATCTTGGAAATTTGTGAACCAATTTTTTTTGTTTTAATTACTTGTTATCTATTAATACTCAGATTTGTTCTTCAGTTTTAATTAATGGTTTCATAGTAAACTTACTTATTAACGGCGAAATTTTCAAACACAGCTCATTTTTTAGTCGCCTTTAAGTCTTATCCTCCGGGGCTGCGGGTTGTTTGTAAGAGATACCGCGCCCCCGGAACGCAAAGGGCACAAGAAGGAACATGGGTGGGTTTTAGTCAGTAAAAGTCTAACACTCCCACCCGCCCCGCCCAGGGCGGAAGAAGTTATTTGATGATTTCCCACCCCCCAAAAAAAAAAAATTAAGTCTTATCCTACGAGTATCTCTCTTACTTTAAGGTGTATTGTAGCAACAGCGATCCATTAAAGAACATCTTGAAATTAAGTGTCGTTTGGAACTTCGGGGTTAATGCACCTTTTTAAAATTGAACCCGGATTGTAAGTTCGTCTGCTGATTCATTCCTAAAATCTTTCGAACATTATTCATTGCAGAAGGGCGTGTCCACATGGTGTTGTTTTGTTGCAGGTATTTTGTCGAAAGCAGGTGCACACCGACCTATATTTTTTATTGTAAATTTGATGTTTTGGGTTACATTGGATAGATATTAGGTAGTATAAATCACAAGACATCATTTGAAATTTGGGTGAAAAATTACAATAATTTCTGGCAGTCAGAATAAGTCAAACGATTAAGTTTTCATTAAAAATTACTAATAGAAAGACTAGAATTCAATTCCTACCGGCTCCCCTTCGGAAGATCGGAATAAACGCCATTGAAAAAGGCTGAATCAATCGTCAATAATAAAACTATTTTTTCTAATAAATCACACAACTAATGAGTGATCTTAAAATACACTATCAACTCATCAACTCTATCATTTTGTAAATGCTTATACTTTTTTCGTACATTTTTAATTACACAATTAACACACACGACAATTATTGCCACTGAAAACTTGCAAAATAGCTCTTATGTCACTCAGGCAAAAACAAAATCACTTAAGTATAAATAATTGCTAAACATTACTCCTACATATAGACATATCAATCTCTCCTCGATCGTGTCGGATTGCTGTTCCAGCGGACTTTGAGAGTTAGGGAAGAAGGAGTAGACCTGTATTTGCGCACACACTTGTGCACTAGTCTCAATTGAAATTGGCTGCTGTGACTGAAATCGGGCGGATGAATATTATTATTTTTGCTTTTATACATTTTGGGACGTTAAGATCCCGGTCCTATTACTATTTGGGTGGCGTCGAAGCGAACTTGCAGAGGCCCTATAGGTAACTTTAAATGAGACAGCAACCTTGAATTACACCAGGTTTAAAATATCATTCTACATACATACCATCACGCCTATATTCCTCGAAGGGTTAGATAGAGGCGTACCAAAGTACACTCAAAGTTCACTAGTATGCTTAAGTCCCTTGTAATAGGGGGCGAGCCTATTGCCATAAACCGGGCACAAGTCCTAACTCCGAGCTGAGCTGAGCCGAGAATTTCTTAGAAAAACTCAATAACACTTTGCTCGACCTGGGAATCGAACCCAAGACCTCTAGCGTAGCCGTCGCACTTAGGACCACTAGGCTAACGAGGCATTCTGCAATTGGAATCAATGAATTACTTACAATCAACAGTGCACTTCCGTCTATCAACTTACAGCATGACTTACACACAGACTGCACTCACACATACAAGTATAATATCTGTGTTAAATGTGTTGATGAAAGCCTGCGCGTGAGTCGCATGTTAACGTTCATAGCCGTCAATGGACGCTTTCGAGGCAGTTCCAACTTGTTATGAAGTGGACAGGTTTGCTCTATGGCGAGTTTTTTAAAGAGAACAGTTGGTTTTCATTTATTTATTAGTTGATGTTTTTTTCATTTTATTTAAACGACTTTTCGCTGTAATGAAAATGTTTTTACAGTCAATTATTTTTAAAATTAAATCATAGTATTGTGAATTTGAATATCTCGAAACGAAACGGTTTTCAGTGTACATGACTATGGCCAAAATATATAACCGTTCGTTGAAATAGTCAAACATAGGCTGTCACATAAAATTACCTGAGTTAAAAGTATACAGTGCGCAATGTTTTGCCCATAATGACATACAAATTTCACATTTATTTACCATTAAATGTGAATTATTGGATAATATTAAAACATTAGGAACGTGGATGTCCAATTTCAATTATATTCTGCTGTTAACATTTCTTACATTTGGATACTAGTTCTGTGTGAACCAAATAAAAAAACCCAATTATCTCTACGGATCCGAACATTGACAAAAAAACCTTAAAAATAAAAATTCGTATTATTATTATAAACATTTCGGAACCGCAAAAAACTCGCGTTTAAAATTCGTTGAGGGATCGAATGGAAAAAACCAAGTATTTAAATATTTATCAAACTGTTTATGACAGACTTATGGTCTAAGACCCCGGAGTCACGAGACTCACGTCATTTTAAACGTGGCTAAAATTATAAAAATGAGGAATATGTCGTGGTTTCGTACGGCTTTCGCCCAGCAGTGGGACATAATAGGTTAAAAAAAAAGTAACGAAAGGAATACGTGGTCAAGAAGGTATGATTCGTTCTTGCTAGGTTAATAATTCGACTTTCAAAGCGTCTAGCTAAAGTTATTGCCCACTAAAAAAGTCTAGCATTATTGTATGTTGGTTTTTAACAATATACTGTAAAAAAACATTCACAATTTACCGAAAGGGAATAAGGTTCCTTTTATACTTGATACATTTGAAAAGAGTATGCTTAGATGGTTCGGTCATGTTGAGAGGATGAGTGAAAGGCGACTAACGAAAGGGATTTATATGGCAGATGTGAGTGGCAACGCCGGGAGAGGACGCCGTAGAAAGACCTACCCTGACCTTATTAGTGGGGTTCTTCAGAAAGGTCGTGTGCACAGTACTCGTAACCGGCGTGCTTGTATGAACAGATGTATGAACGTGGTCGAGGCGAAAGAAGTGTGTAAGGATCGTAGCAGGTGGCGTTCTGTGGTATCTGCCTAGCCCCATGGGAAAAAGGCGTGAGTTTATGTATGTTTTTATGAAATTTTTTTATTCAAAAAGACTTAGTATGGAGTTTCTTGCTCATTCTACTCCATACCATACATATATATACCTTTAGAAATGGGCCACTAGAATCAATTTTTGTTTTTCTTCTAGGTATATGACGGACAATAGGGCCTTTTAATGGCAAACTTGACAGAAATTATTTCACTATGGGTATTACCACACCAATCTATCGATCTATGGTAGAATGGAATGGTCGACTTCGATCGATAGTTTCTAATACACCAATCGATCGACCGTCGATCGGGGCCGTAGGCCGGTAGCATCGATCGATGATCTATCGATTGGTTTAACACCCTTATACGTTGATACCTGAAAAAAGGCCCAGTATTGAAGAAGTATCATTATCGTGCGTTTTTAGCTTCTCTATAATATATCAGAAAGGTCGGGTGCGCAGTACTCGTAACCGGCGTGCTTGTATGAACGTGGACGAGGGGAAAGGAGCATTTAAGGATCGTAGAGTGAGTGGAGTGTAACTGCCTCGGTAGCCTAGTGGTCCTAAGCGCGACTGCTA
The DNA here is from genome assembly GCA_947462355.1 of Caradrina kadenii. Taxonomy (NCBI): domain Eukaryota; kingdom Metazoa; phylum Arthropoda; class Insecta; order Lepidoptera; family Noctuidae; genus Caradrina; species Caradrina kadenii. The sequence continues at coordinate 8,911,919 of OX381691.1, forward strand.
CGCTAAAGGTCTTGGGTTCGATTCCCAGATCGAGCAAAAGTGTTATTGGTTTTTTCTATGAAATTCTCAGTAGCAGCTCGGAGTTAGGATTTGTGCCCGGTTAGTGGTAATAGGCTGGCCCCTAGTACATGGGTGTACAATGTTACACCTCTGCCTAACCCTTCGGGGATGCAGGCGTGATGGTATGTGTAATGGTAGAAAGTGACGTTCTGTGGTGTCTGCCTAGCCCAATGGGGAAAAAACGTGAGTTTATGTATGTATGTAATATATCCTCAAACGTTCAGCCATGATAGAATGACGTAGGTTCGGAGACTTAGGATCCCAGTCTATGATTATGTTTCTATTGTTTTTTATTTACCAGAAATTCTGGTCTCATTCAAGTGGTGCGCAGTAACCTACAAAGTTTTTATAACATAATTATGGTATAGGAAAAATTTGCTTATCTCTATAACTAGGCATTTATAGTTTTTATTTAAAACCATTAAAAACTGGATATGCCTACAGGTTTTTAAAAATAATATATTATTAGCTTAAAACACAATATACAAAGACTTTACAATAAAATATGAGATCATACAAACATGTTTTGCTAAAAGTTGAAGCATGTTATTTTGTAAACATTACAATATATGCCTCGGTAGCCTAGTGGGCCTAAGCGCGACTGCTACGCTAGAGGTCTTGGGTTCGATTCCCAGGTCGAGCAAAAAATGTTATTGGGTTTTTCTATGAATTTCTCAGTAGCAGCTCGGAGTTAGGATTTGTGCCCGGTTAATGGCAATAAACTCGCCCCCTATTATGTGGGACCTAAACATACCGGCGAACTGTGAGTGTACATTGGTACACCTCTGCCTAACCCTCTGGGGAATACAGGCGTGATGGTATGGTACAATATAAAATCTAAAAAAAATCCGAATAAATATAAGACGTGTTTTTTTAAACTAGTTTTATCTGTGTTGTTTACTGATGCGTAATGAAGCATCACTACTCCGACTACCCTGTTGGTCTCGTGGTCGCAAGCACGACTGATGAGCACAGGGTCCTGGGTTCGATTTCCGGGTCGGGCAAAAAGTCCTATTGGGTTTTTCCATTACGAATTTCTCAGTAGCAGACCGGAGTTTGGAAGTTGGTGGTGTAACACCCCCGTGCCTCGGAAAGCACGTAAAGCCGTTGGTCCCGACTGTCATTCGTAGATCTTTGACAGACGTTACGGATAGTCAGAAGTCAGAAAGTCTGACAACCAGTCTAACCAAGAGGTATCGTGTTGCCCAGTAACTGGGTTGTGGAGGTCAGATAGGCAGTCGTTACCCATATAAAACACTGATATTCAGCTGCTTCCGGTTAGACTGGAAGCCGACCCCAACATAGTTGGGAAAAGGCTATGTAGATGATGAATACAAACCACATCAGACATCAGGGCATTCCCTGGTGGGCAATGACGTGATAAGGAGAAGATGGCGTGGCGCTTTGGATGTCTTCCGCGGGAACTGAAGAGAGGTAGCACCAAACAGAGTAATGTATGGAATGGGGGAAACCCTTTGCCCTGGAGTGGGACAATAATGCATATCAAAAAACTACAATACAGGTTGTATTGTATAGTAGCCGCCACGAGTCGTGAGCACAGACGTTAAGTAATTTTTTTGGGTTGTTGGATTCCTTTTCGTTCCGTTTTTGGGCGCTGATGCTTCACGCGATTGGTCTGTCAATTAGACTGATCGCATGCAGCGCCGGCGCCCCAAAAAACCCAGAAAGGAACCCAAAAATTTACACGACGTTTGTGCTCACGACTCGTGGCGAGGCTAGTATCATACACACAAAATATTTAAGAAAGAAAGAGAGAAAAATATTTATTTTAGACCCACACAGGAAGTACAAGATAAAAAAGAAAAGAATAAATAAAGAAAATAACTTAAAAAAGACCTGTGCGAGGCCAGAAAAGGTCCCCAACTCAGCATAATGCCACGATACTACGGTATTTCAAACCATACCTTCATAAAAATAACAATAAGAAAATTATTTTGTTTCACAGCCCATTAAATACGACATTATAATTATCATTTTCTATTACGTGATATCGACCAATCAAAGCATCGATCCGAGTACATAGACAAGCATATAAATCAAGATGGAAACTCGTTGAATACTTAATATGGTAACCAACCACGTTAGTTAATGGCCTAATGGAGAAACAGATCGGTTCGAAAGTCAAACTGGTTTGAAGATGAGAATTTTTTAATTGTTAGGGATTTATGAATTTGTGTCTCATTAGTGAGGGCTAAGAATCCTAGGTCAGGCTAAGATGAATAGGAGTTTACCTTCAGAACATTCTTGGGTACCATTTAGAGTTGATTTAGAATTGCGTTTGGTTTTATGCTTCTCGTAGTAAGAAGTGGGAGAAGCGCTGAGAAGTAGGAGCTGATTGCTTTGAGTTCTTTTTGTTATTTTAAACCTCGAATTTTGTTGTTCTTCCCTCGTACAATTATTTGCACCTGGCAAGTTATGTCTTCACCACCTTTGGTTGACTGGTAGAGAATGCCTAAAGTACAAAGGCAGACTTAATGCTTTTGTACTTTTTGTTGCATAAAAATTAAATAAAAAAATAGTGCTCTTTGTGAAGGAGCTCGTCCGGGAAAGTACTACCACCGTACCTATTTCTGCCGCAAAACAGCGTTGCTGTGTTCAGGTTTGAAGGGTATGGGTGCTCGTGTAGTTACAGGCACATGAGACTTCTCAATTTTGTCTCTGGAATGGCAACGCATTTGAAAGGCCTCTGGTATTGCAGATGTCTATAGGCAGCGGTGGCAACATAACATCAGGTGGGCCGACGGCTTGTTTGCCATCCAGAGATATAAAAATGTATAGGAAAAATCTAATGGGTATGGTAAAATTGTAATTCAATGCTAAAATATATTATTAAGTATTTTTTTTTAAAGTACCTCAACCATTGACTGTAATTGTACCTGTATTTATTTGTATTTGTATAACTATTATTGTAACTGTTAATGGTATTTTATTTCATAACCATTTATGAAATAAAGTTTCATTTATTTTATATATTTTATTTTATTTATTTGAATGTGATGGTATACATTTCCAACGTGACTTTTCAATTTATTACGTAGGTACTCTCTAAGTTTATCTTAGTTTATCTAAATTCACTAATGAGCCTTGAGCAATCAATGCTTGTTTATTTTCTGTTTGAGAAAAAGTGTTAGCCCTGCAGTGGGATATATATACAACACAACCAAATTGTCGCCTGGTACATTCTTCCCTTTCACTTTCGATGTGAATCAATGACAAGACACCATTTATTACCACGGGTAGGGTCCTTAAAAGGGGCTTTAAAACCTTATCTATTGACATGTTTAAACAACGATGAACACGTCCAAAGCTAATGATATCCATTACGAATTCTTGCTCCCAACAAGACGTTAGCATTCCAATCACTGTAGAATAACATCCATTGCTTCTTGAACTTAAAAGACAACTTTCAAACTTGGTAGTAATCAATCAATGGATGTCTTTATCTGGCTATCGTTTAGTCTCGGAGCTAGAGACGGTATCGAAGTGTATAATCATTAGAAAAAGCGACACTCAGGTAACCGTTGCGTGAGAAAAAGATGGAAGTATACTTTACAAGCCTCTGCTTTTATATCTATGTAGACTTCAAAATTAAAAATCTACAAAACAACTCCATATTAATTAACTACGATTAGTTGCGGCGGCTTTTTTTCCTTATGGTTTTACTAGCGAATCGCCCCGGCTTCACACGGGTGCAAATGTCCAACTTCTCCGGTGCGGGAATTTATGAATAGAATAAAAAAAGAATCAGCCAAATCGGTGTAGCTGATCTTGAGATTTGCTCTTAGCAATACATTTAGTCATTTATTTTTATTTACATAAATAGATTAGATACATAATTTTGCCATACTCAATTTTGAGTTGAATATTCTATTTTTTACACACATACATACCTGTATTCTCCGAAGAGTAAGGCAGTGGTATACCAATGTACACCCACAGTTCGCCGGTATGTTTAGGTCCCATGTAATCGCGGACGAGCCTATTGCCATTAACCGGCCACAAATCCTAACTCCGAGCTGCTACTGAGAATTTCACAGAAAAACCCAATAACACTTTGCTCGACCTGGGAATCGAACCCAAGACCTATAGCGTAGCAGTCGTGCTTAGGACCACTAGGCTAACGAGGCAGTTACTACAAAACAAGTGTAGTATATATCCACGTTTGACTTTCAAGTAATTCCGTTCAGCTGTTTAAGCGTGAAAGTAATAAACATCCAGCCATCCTCACAAACTTTCGAATTTTTATTAGTAAAATTTATAGTAGGACTTTCTGGGATGAATAGTTCTCGAAATGAATCAACATCTGACAACCACTCTAACCAAGAGGTATCGTGTTGCCTAGTAACTGGGTTGTGGAGGTCAGGTAGGCAGTCGCTCCATGTAAAACACTGATATTCTGCTGTATCCGGTTAGACTGGAAGCTGACCCCAACTTAGTTGGGAAAAGGCTAAGCAGATGATGATGATGAGTTCTCGAAGTGAATGTACTCCGCAGTTTTACCCGCGCTTATTTACGCCTTTGTTTACTGCACGACAAATAAACTCTTTCTTTATATAGACTTGACCATGCCATGTCTCATCAAACGGATGCGTTGATTACAATCAACGCATCCGTTTGATGTATACATACAACGATGGTATTAACATTCTTTACCATTGCAAAAGTTTAAGAAGATACAACCATTAAGAATTTCTCACACATACACAAATTAAATTCCAATAAACAAGCCACTAATTCTTTTAACCTTTTCATACAAGGCTGCCAGTTACCTCTAACTAAGGAATCAAAAAATGTAACATCTTCATCAATGTACTGAGTACAATCATACGCACGTCGATTTAAAAAAAGAACTAAGGATGTTATGGTGGTCACTGTAACCGAAACTATAGGGTATCCGAAATAAAAATTTATCCGACACCAGAACCGTATCCGTATTTTTATACTAATATTATAAAGAGGAAAGATTTTCTTGTTTGTTTGTGATGGAAAACTCCGAAACTACTGAACCGATTTTAACAATTTTTTTCACCAGATAGCTACATTATTCCTGACTAACATAGGCTATGTAACATCACGCTACGACACACGGTAGCGGGTCAGTAATCAAAGACGTCACTTAACCCTGGTGAAATAGGCCAGGCGGACGAAGTCGCGGGCAGGTTGCTAGTATATAATAATGCTGAAGAGCTTTATTGTTTGTTTGTTTGTGTGTATGTTAAAACGCGCTAATCTCTGGCACTATCAGTCGAACTGGTTTATTTTGAATATGAATACCTACTTACGTCAAATTCATGAGGAATAGTTTAAGCTATATAACATCACGCTACAACACATGAGAAAGAAGCAGTAACTAAAATCGGAACTTAACACATGAGCTAGTTTGATATAAAACTTTCGAATAATTTCGGATAGGGACAGAATCTAAATGAGACACGTTATGTTCCGGCCACACACCAGCCGCGTGCGTCTTTTGAATTTTTTTAATAGTTTTGTTAAGGTATTTATATTGCTTTGTCATCCTTCATTGTCTGTTTTTCTTTCATAATTTTATAAAAATCCGAAACTATAAAATAATCCGAAAAAGAAATTATATCAGTAACCGTATTAGAAACTGGTACCGGTATCGATTCGGATTCTTATATCCGTATCGAGCATTTCATATCCATGACATCCATGATAAAAACCACAGACGTTTGCAAACACAAGACGTCGCCAATAACAAAGTGTTACATGTACGTGGAGTTGACTGTACTCGTCGCGTGCGCATCACATCGGCCTTGACAGCTTGACTTTCGAGACCCAACTAAATGTCGGGATCGGTAATATCAAAGGCCAAAACTATTAGAATATCATAATACTAATAATGTGTTTCGTATTACACGTGTATTGTAATGAAATTGGCATCCGTATAATTGTATTGCATTCTTGAATGATGCGTTTTGATCTGCTACAAAACAGGCAAAAGGGCAAGTCGCCAACTACGCATTCTGACCATCAAACTAAGTAACTTTGAGCAAAAAATATACCATGCCATCACGCCTGTATTCCACGAAGGGTTAGGCAGAGGTGTAACAATGTACACCCACAGTTCGCCGGTATGTTTAGGTCCAATGTAAAAGGGGGCGAGCCAATTGCCATTAACCGGTCACAAAACCTAACTCCAAGCTGCTACTGAGAATTTCATAGAAAAACCCAATAACACTTTTTGCTCGACCTGGGAGCAACCCGAAATCTATAGCGTAGCAGTCGCGCTTAGGACCACTAGGCTAACGAGGCAGTTAAATTATTATAGTAGGGTTAAAATAATTACTAAGGAAAAAACTTACCTATTTGCACCTGTCTAATATCCTTGACCATTTGATAATTAAAATGCAATACTAAGCCATAGTAATTGACTACAGGTACGTATTCAGAAACCAAAAATAATCACTTTGATTGTTTTTATTAACAGTACTTTTTGCAATCATAATTTTTAATTAATATTATAATTGGTTTTAATTTTTGTGACGTGTGCTTGATGTTAATAGGACATTAACTAATATTATTTGTTACTACAAAAAAAATTAAGAGGTAATGTTTGTTTGTTTGTAAAAATTATACCATTGATAGCTTTCCATGTTATTAGGTTTTATTGTAAACTTGACTTCTGCACGGACGAAATCGCGGGCAGAAGTTACTTTGAAACCAAAAAATCCACGCCGGTATTCCACATACGTCGTATGTATTATGCAACCATATTACCAAATTTTTTTTAATTTTATTTTTTTATAACCGACGAAAAAGGTTAACCTTCTGGGCTCTAGACTCGTTTACTGAATACTTATGTATTAAACAATTTTGCAATTTGACTGCGAGAATGGTAAAAAAAAAACAACATCTTTTTGTGCAAGTCTTTATCTAAAATTTTCAAAAACCTAACAATCAAAAATTAAATACGCACAAATCAATAAAAATAACATTTCTAGAAACAACTCATAGATATTACAAAGTGTAATGCAATTTATAAATACCTACCCATTTACATAGATTTCAACATAAATGTCAAGTTTCATATTTAATATTGACAGATAAGTAGGTGTTCAGTTAGAGCCTTGAAATATCTACAATCAAACGTATTATTATGTTGTACAATTACGTGACCGTTACCCAATTTAATAATAATAATAATAATAAAGTTGTCAATCTAATAATAAGTAAAGTATTAGTGCGAGTAAACACGAGACGGCACGGGCAAGGTTAGGTGGGCAATTTAATAACTAGGTTAGAATGTTAATAGTGCCAACGTTGAAAAATAATAAGATGTCATGGAAAAATAACACATAAGAATTTTCAAAGGCTTTGTTGTTTTATGCAAGATACTGCAGGGTACAATTCCCCTATGGCTTATATATTTGTATGGTCTACGAATAATTGTTCCTGGCTGTTTGTATTATGTGAGGTTATATGTTTGTTAACGCACCCACAATGCAGGGAAAATCTTAGCATAATAGGAATAAAAATAAGAAGAAAACATATATATATATATATATATTTATATATATATATATATATTTATATATATATATATATTTATATATATATATATATTTATATATATATATATATATATTTAATAACCCCCAACAGAAGAATACGTATCCCTACCGCAGCTAACAAAAGAGCTGATAACTTTGGAATCGCTGAACCGATATCCATCAAACATAGCTAAGAACACTCCCGACTAATTCACCTTTCAAACAAAAAAACAAAATCAAAATCGGTGCATGCGTGCAGGAGCTACGATGCCACAGACAGACACGTCAAACTTATAACACCCCGTCATTTTCAGTCATTGTCAGTGACCCATTCGGGAATTCAATCAACCATATTATTTACATACTAGCTTCTGCCAGCGATATCGTTCGCGTAATTTTTTCACCTGCATTAGGTTACGTCTTTGGTCAATGCTCCGCACCTATGGGTCGTAGCGTGATGTTATATAGCCTATAGCCTTCCTCGATAAATGAACTATCTACCACAAAAATAATATTTCAATTTAAACCAGTAGTTCCTGAGATTAGCGCGTTCAACCAAACAAACAAACTCTTCAGATTTTTAATATTAGTGTAGATAGTAATTACATGCCAAGATACATAAGACACGGTGTGCTCGATAAATAAGATGTCATGTCTATATGAGTAACAGGCTATCTTGCTCCATAATGACATATTACCCTCGTTTAACTTGTACATGTTGACAGGCGACAGACTATGTGTATATTTATCTAAGGCTCGGTTACAGTTTATCCTATACCACTACTAAGGCAAAAGTTTGTGAGCATGGAAGGATGTTTGCTACTCTTTCACGCTTAAACGGCTGAACGGATCTGGATGAAATTTGGCACTGACATAGGTTGTATTGTGGAATAACAGATAGATTACTTTTAATCCCGGAAAAAGGTACGGTTCTCGTGGGATAGAGGGATAAGAGCATAGGAGGATAGGAGCTAAGTTATGCTGAAACAAAGCATCACATGTGAAAGTTTGTTAATTTTTTTTTTTACAAGGTAGTTGCAATAATGATTTTTAACCCCCGACGCAAAAACGACGGGGTGTTATAAGTTTGACGTGTCTGTGTGTTTGTGTGTGTGTGTCTGTCTGTGGCATCGTAGCTCCCGAACGCATGAACCGATTTTGATTTGGTTTTTTGTTTTTGCCTGTAAGCCCATATTGTCAAAAAAATTAATATCGTAATTGCATTCATCATCTGTTTAGCCTTTTCCCAACTATATTGGGGTCGGCTTCCAGCCTAACCGGATGCAGCTGAATACTAGTGTTTTACATGGAGCGACTGCCTATCTGACCCCCACCACCCAGTTGCTGGGCAACACGATACTCCTTGGTTAGACTGGTTGTCAGATTTCCTGGCTTCTGACTATCCGTAACTACTGTCGAAGATATACGAATGACAACCAGGACCAACGGCTTTATATGCTTTCCGAGACACGGGGCTGTGTCACACCACCAACTTCTAAACTCCGGGCTGCTACTGAGAAAAACCCAATAACACTTTTTGTCCGACCTGGGAATTGAACCCAAGATCTCTAGCGTAGCAGTCGCGCTTAGGACCACTAGGCTATTGAGGCAGTTAAATTTTATTAAAAGCAAAATATTCAAGACTTGGAAAGAAAAATATTCAAGGCCTGGGAATCGAACCCCGAACCCCACGCTAATCAGTCGCGCTTGATACCACGAAACCAACTAAGTATTATGTTCCCGAATAATATTGTGTTTTAGAAATAGTAGAAAAAGAACCCCATTTTGGTATAACCTTCCACGTTTCTTGAATATTAAATAATTAATTAGAAATTAATTCTACAGGTAGCTCTAATTACGAGCTATTGTCTACTCATTGAGTTTAATGAGAGATTAATTAAGAACCTGCCAGGAGCGCATCGGACTTGCACACAAGGGGTACCAACCTACTTTGCCACCCTACGATATTTAACACAACATAATATAAAAAACGCACCAAAAAACGGCTTCGTTAACCTAGCGATCCTAAGCGCGACTGCTACGCTAGAGGTTTTAGGTCCGATTCCCAGGTCAGGCAAAGTGTCATTGGGTTTATCTATAAAATTCTCATTAGCAGCTCAGAGTTAAGATTTTTATCCGGTTAATGGCAATAGGCCCCCGATATTACAGGGGACCTAAACATACTAGCGAACTGTGGGTGTACATTGGTACACCTCTGCCTAACCCTCCGGGGAATACAGGCGTGATGGTATATAAAAAAAACACGTCTCTCGATAGGGAACCCCTTTAATTTTCAACCTTATACTTTTTGTTAAAACGGTCCAACTTACACAAACTCTTTAAAAAAATAAAGTGTCTACCTATTGTGCTTCAAAGATTAAGCTCAGTGACAACTGACAAACAGCGGAAACTTAGTAAGGGTCCCGTTTTTCACCTTTTGGATACGGAACCCTAAAAGGTACTATAAAAGGACGGTCTTCGATCAAATTCATATTGAATGTCATTGCATTTGACGTGAGTTTCAATAAAAACAAAAGAAAATCGTATAAAAAATGCAAAAGTTAAAAAAGAAAGTCTTCGAGGACGCAGCAGACTTGTAAGTATATTAGAAACTCCGAAACGGATGATCTTAATTCCGCCAAAATGAATCAGCCTACAATCTCTCTACAATTTAAATACTTAGGTGAGACTAATAAAACACGTAAATTCAATTAATTCTGATGTTAACACCAATTTAACATTAAATATTAATATGGTTGTTAATGTCTAAATTAAATGTATTAATATTTTTAATCGACTTTAAAAAAAAGTTTTTTTTTTTTTTGGGGGGGGGGAAACCATCAAATAACTTCTCCCGCCCTGGGCGGGGCGGGAGGGAGTGTCAGACTTTTACTGACAAAAACCCACCCATGATCCTTCTTGTGCCTTTTGCGTTCCGGGGGCGCGGTATCTCTTACGAACAACCTGCAGCCCCGGCATCGGCTCTCAGTAGCCCCTTCCCTTTGCTGACATCTCTTTGAGGCGCGTGTGGAACACGAACGCGCCGTCGACACGGCCTGTCGTTATGCAACGTAAGTACGGTGAGCTACCCATTGCTCACAGTTCACAGGCCCGTATTAAAAAAAAAAAAAAAAAATGGATAAGATTTACAATTCGGTTGTAGTTTTTCATGTGTAGTACCTCAGAATTCCGTCATTTATGAAAACGTAAAAGTCACTTGGAATTTTTTTTTCGCTTTTTATTATGAATTTCTTGTCAACCAAATCCATGAAGGAACAATTATACTACGTATATTTACAAAACACCACTTAAAAGTCACAAGAAAGCAATTCGTTTACTTGGATGACATACCCTACTTATTTTTTTCAGTTTTTTTTTTTACTAAAGTACTGAACCAATTTCAATAAAATGTATATGGGACCACTTTTGAAGTATGACCTATAAAACAAAAAAAGAATCGCTTCATAATTGGCGGAGTTATCGCGTAACACACTTACAATAAAAATACATACAAACGAATTGACAACCTCCTTGTTTTTGAAGTCGGTTAAACATAGACAACCACCTTCAAATACTACAAAGTCAAAAATAACTTTAGTTTTGGAAGTCGGCAGCAATACAGAATAAGAAACAGAACCCAAGCCGCCGTCCTTTTTTGAAAAACGTTTTATTATTAATTCCTCGACTGCCTCGGTAGCCTAGTGGTCCTAAGCGCGACTGCTACGCTAGAGGTCTTGGGTTCGATTCCCAGGTCAAGCAAAAAGTATTATTGGGTTTTTCCATGAAATTCTCAGTAGCAGCTCGGAGTTAGGATTTGTGCCCGGTTAATGGCAATAGGCTCGCCCCCTATTACATGGGACCTAAACATACCGGCGAACTGTGGGTGTATATTGTTACACCTCTGCCTAACCCTTCGGGGAATACAGGCGTGATGGTATGTGTGTGTGTTTTATTATTAACACATTCATTTTAGTTTTTGTTTGGTTTGCTCTGAACCAAAAGTAAAACTAATATTTTTTTTTTCTATACTTTAAGGGGCAACATCGCAAGAGTAACCGATTTTCGTTACATGAGATTTCTGCGTCTGAATTTAATACTCGTAAATGCGTGGCCCGGTGAGGAAATTGGTGAGAAGAATCCAAATACATGGATGTACAGTGTTGCCCAAATTGCGTTAAACGTCTTTTCTATAGGGTGTGCTGTAATATTTGCAATAATACATTCCGACATGAGTTTTTACCATTTGGGGCATGTGATATTAACTATACTTATGGGGTCCAACGCATTAGTAAGTAATACCCATTATTTTTTGTATCAGTAATGATAGTAGAGCGCTTCGTGAACAGCTTGTCCGGCCATACCTTTTTTGCCGCAAAGCAGCGTTGCTATGTTCAAGTTTGAAGGGTATAGGTGCCGGTGTAATTATAGGCACATGGGACATTTCAATTTTGTCTCTGGGATAATAAATTCCCCCTACAATTTTTTATTAGTTCAAAATTAGTATAACTTAATTATTTTGCACAATAACGTTTTAATGAGCTTCAAGTACTCGACATTACAATAATTATTCTGTTTGTTTTGTATTCAGTTGAGATTAATAGTCACATTGCCTCAAAATAAGAAGTACAGAACCCTAATTACTAGATTTCTGACTGAAATGCACTTGCTTTTCTTCAAAGATGAGTCTGAATTTGCAATGGAGGTAAGAATTTACACAAAAATAAGCTTTATGTCCACATATTAATAAAGAATACCAATTAACGACAGTACACGGAACCATGTAGGTACTTTATAACTGGGGATCGAATAATCAGACATACTTACCTACACTTCGTGTGTTGGGTTAGTATGGAATGGATTTTTATATTGAAAAAGTTTATTTTAGTTAGATACTCATTAGTCTATTCATCTTGGTATCTTCCATCAATAAGTAGGTACGATAAGAATATAGTTTCTCTGATGAATATAGGTAAAAAAAAAACGAAAATAAAAGTAATTATTAAATGTCTAATTCGCTAAGATCCCGGAATCTCGGGATTTTTTAGTCAAATAAATTATTTCTAGAAGTCGTATTCGTACTTTTCTAGCGCAAAATAAACTATAGATACTCGTAAATATGGAATCGATTATCGAATCCCTATTTATAACATAACTAGCAAACTGCCCGCGGCTTCTGCCGCGTGGCTTATTCCACCCGCATGAAGTTAAGTCTTTGGTTACTGCACTTTCCTCACAAATAACGTAGCTTTCTATAGATAAAAGAATTTTTTAAATCGGTTCAGTAGATCCAGAGACTACCCCGTACAACCTTACAAACTAATTATATTACAAAAATTAATTACATTTAGCAAGGTTTTAAAACTAGTATTAAGTCATTTGATATTTTTTTACAGACATACAGAAAAGTTCACTTAATTTCCCATCTCTTCACATTATGCTTGTCGGCCCAGATGTTTTGTGGCGAAATCTTGTTTAATACTATTCCTATATGGAACAATTATTCTTCCGGGAAATACAAAGAAAAAATCCTTTACAACACTACATATGAACAAACACTATATCTTTCTCTACCTTTTGATGTTTCTACGAACTTCAATGCTCATGTGCTTAGTTGCATTTACAATTGGTAAGTTTTCAACAATAGAACTAGTTTTATAATGATTATTTTAATAAGTTCATTTCAGATTTTTATTAGATCAAAAATTATATACTATAAAAATTATATACCAGTGTCGTAAGACGTACTTACGCACGACTTTTCTGCACACCGATTTTTTGAGTAATAGTGTGGTGAATATTGTCTTAATGAATTTATGCATACTCGCTTGCCTTAGATTAGTCGTTATAAAAAAAAAAACATTATTGTCAGACACATTCTGATCTGAAAACGACCTGTAAAATGACATAGGTCATGTCTTTGACTTTGTTTTTCAATAATAATTTCTGTTCAATGATGCCTAATTTAATGTGAAGTGTGCGTAGTTAATGAACATATGATTTGTTTTTTTTTTGTACCCCGTATAAATAACTAATATAATATTTTTCTTCTTTAGTCTCTTGACATATTTATGTTCGACATCTTTCTGTATGTTGGATTTACTTCTATCGCTGATAGTATTCAATATCTGGGGACATTTCAAAATACTACTGCATAATCTAGCAACATTTCCACTGCCGGCTAATAAAGTAGTCTTATTAATGAAAGATAGAAACGCTAGTGTTACCGCAGAAATGTATTCCGAAGAAGAATTGAAAGTAATTTCTCAAAAGTTGAAACAGTGTATTGATTATCATCGGCATATTGCGGCGTAAGTAGCATCAAATTGAATTATTACAATTCCGAGCTAAGATTTTAATTTTAATGGCATTTCATTTGTGTTCATCAGATTGTCTCAAGTATACACGTAAGCAGAAGGCTGGTCTATTCTTATTTATTTTACCTAAACATTAAACGGCCATTGGCCAATTACTTTAGCTAAAGACAAAGTATTTAATACATACTTAACGACATTTACATACTAAAGAATCAGCTTTGCCATACAACGTGGCAATGCTGCCATTCTTTTGAGAATCTATTGATAAAGATGTGGACCAGTTTTTTGATGCTCCATTACCTCCCCCAAGCTGTACATAATAATGCAAATGTTATTATTTGTATACTAATATATCATTCCCAAGAATTAAAATTTACTAGTTTCTAACTTACAGAAAAATTGCCTCGTTAGCCTAGTGGTCCTAAGCGCGACTGCTACGCTAGAGATCTTCGGTTCGATTCCCAGGTCGAGCAAAACGTGTTATTGGGGTTTTCTATGAAATTCTCAGTAGCAGCTCGTAGTTAAAATTTGTGTCCGGTTAATGGTAATAGGCTCTCCCCCTCTTACATGGGACCTAAACATACCGGCGAACTGTGGGTGTTCACTGGTACACCTCTGCTTAACCCTTAGGGGGAATACAGGCGTGATTGTACAGTGATGGCTTACTTACAGTTTCACAGATGACACGTCAGAAGCTTTTGGACTAATCCTGTTAGTTTATTACGCATTTCATCAAGTGAGCGGATGTTTACTACTTGTTGAATGTTCACAAATGGTCAGTAATAATGCATTTTTCTTACCAGAAACCTGAAGGATTTATTCTACTCATAATTATGAATCTTTATTTTGTTATCGACTCTGGAATAGTAGTGAAAAATCTTATATTTTCAGCGACTTAAATTTGATCCCATAGTAAAACTTCAGATGTAAAGGGTACATAATTACTAAGATTAAAACACTTGGTTGATTTGAGAGGTCGCCACACCTACACTATTTGAACCCGGCTGTTTTGAGGACAGATGAAGGAATGATAATAATTCTGTTGTTTTTCCTTTATCTAGTCTCATATTTCAGTCATGCATAAAAAACGTCGGATTTTTAATTTATTCTCATTAGCGTAGTGGTACTAAGCGCGACTGCTACGCTAGAGATCCTGAGTTCGATTCTCAGGTAAAGCAAAATGTGTTATTGGGTTTTTCTATGAAATTCTCAATAGCGGCTCGGAGTTAGGATTTGTGCCCGGTTTATGGCAATAGGCTCGCCCCCTATTACATAGGATCTTAACATACCGCCGAACTGTGGCTGTACACTGGTACACCTCTGCCTAACCCTTCGGGGAATACAGGCGTGATAGTATGTTATAATTTATAGTGACCTATCTTCAGCGTCGTCTATTGTTTCAGACACCAGAAGCTTTGATGCGATACCTACCGTTGACAGTCGTATTATTTCAACAGTTGATTCAGTTATCAATCATATTTGAGTTAATAGGTAGCACGGTAAGAAAATAAACTTAAATAATCTGTTTAGGATGCAGTATTTTCGATAGATTACAGACATTATGTTCCGTAGAAGTAAACTACATTTCCGATTCAATCATATTCATGAAAGAATAAAGTAGAGTTTTTTTTTGCTAAGAATGACCTTTGGAAAAAATAATTTCAGACTGAAAAACTAAAGGATGCCGTTTACGGTGTTCCGTGGCAATATATGGACACAGATAATAGAAGGATTGTGGCCATTTTTCTACGTAATGTGCAGGAACCAATACATGTAAAGGCCCTTGGGGTTGTCAGTGTTGGAGTCACAACTATGGCTACGGTAAGAAGCAGGGATCATTTTACAGGACGTATATTTCCCTAAGTACATGTTTGGCCTAGAAAGTATGGACACGACTTCCAAAAATAATTGTTAAAAAAAAACCATAACAATCCCGAAATTACGGGATTTTTTCGATTCAAAAGTCTATTCCATACTAAGCCAACACCCGAAGTTAAGGTATCTAAATATACATCCTTGGTTTTTAGAGAACTTTAGAATTTCTTACCCATTCTTGTCCATAAGAATGTAGCTTTTAATGGTCTAATATTTAATTTGTTGGTCTTATTTAAATCTAAAATATTTTCTTAATCTTTTTCAGATTCTGAAAACCTCACTGTCTTATTTCACCTTTCTGCGTACTGTGTAATTTCTTTTATTCTGTTCTGTATTTTTCTGGCTAATGTTTTGCTTTCTGTATTCATTGTTGGTATTAAACTATCGCCTTCTACCATAAACTACTTTTCCAAATTATTGCATTGTGTGTAAATTAAATATTCTTTCAAATCTGTTAAGGTATTTTTTTTTGGAAAGTACTTAGTAATTGTCGAAGTCCTCACTTCAAACATCATCTAATCATAATCAGACGAAAGACGGCCACTGCTGGACATAGGCTTCTCCCAAAGATAGCCGCAATGACTGGTCCTGCGCTGCCTGTATCCAGCGATTTCCCGCAACCTTAACCAGGTCGTCGGTCCACCATAGAGGGGGTCTTTCCACACTGCGCTTTCCGGTGCGTGGTTGCCACTTGAAAACTTTACGAACCTAGTGGCCGTCTGCTCTACGAGCTATGTGCCCTGCTCATTGCCATTAGAGTTTCGCAATTTTGAGAACTATGTAGATTACCTTAGTTCTTCTGCGTTCATTTTGTTTCTCACTTCAATGACAGATAAAAAGGAAATAGTTAAAAAGAATCCCCTCTCAAGAACTCAGACTCTCAGAAGAACTGCCTCGGTAGCCTAGTGGACAGTGGTCCTAACTGCCTCGGTTGCCTAGTGGTCCTAAGCGCGACTGCTACGCTAGAGGTCTTGGGTTCGATTCCCAGGTCGAGCAAAAAGTGTTATTGGGTTTTTCTATGAAATTCTTAGTAGCAGCTCGGAGTTAGGATTTGTGCCCGGTTAATGGCAATAGGCTCGCCCCCTATTACATGGGACCTAAATATACCGGCGAACTGTGGGTGTACATTGTTACACCTCTGCCTAACCCTTCGGGGAATACAGGCGTGATGGTATATTTTTAAAAAGAATCCAAAGGCATAAATTGGAATGGCAAACTTCTTCTATTCTTCTATTCTATTCTATTGTTTCATCAAATCAATGGCAGCAGGAAATAATGCGGAAGATGGTGTCATAAAAAATGACAATCTTGTTATTGTGATTGTTTTATTGACTTTCTTGAACGTTTAGAAAATCTTAGAAAATATAAACTATAAACTTTTCCTCGCAATTTATTCGCGTAAAAGTTAAATGTACTTACTATTAAATATATTATATGATATAGTAGTCGCCATGAGTCGTGAGCACAAATGTCAAGTTAATTTTAGAGTTTTTGGGTTCCTTCCGAGGTTTATTGGGCCGCCACCGCTGCACGCTATTGGTCCGTTAGTAGGACGAGTGAAATATTTTTCTTAATCGAATCAGTATTTTCGGAAATTACCTCTTACCGTTTTTAATCGAAATGTTATGTTAATATAATTTTTACGTAGGCAATACTTTATACCCCTTTATTGCGCTCTCGGAGGAGTTTGAAATTTGGCATCATAGTTAAGGTTTTTAATATGGAAAAGAAATGCAAAAAGACGAAGAAAACATATGGTTTTTTTTTCGAATTTCAACGCACTGGGTACTACCATGGACAATGGCGTTTGGTGCCTTATTACAAAAGGCGTACGAGTGAAAAATGGTTCACCGCAATTGTCTGCGATTCGTATGATTTTTGCTTAGTAAAAATTTATATATATTTGGATTACCTTTTCGTTTTATTTTTTTACATATCACCATTTACCTGTTCTTCTAATGACGTTAATGGTTACGACATAAAACACATAGGTATGTAATAATTACTAAAATATTCCTTAATCGCCGGACGCGCTGTCCGTTTGACAGTAAATTGGTCATTTTAGTTGATTTATTTTAAATATTTAAGACAAGTCATGATGGCTATGATAATAACTCCTTAATGGTCAGTAGGTGGAAGTCTGTATTTTGTAATCACTGGTTTTCAACTATAAAAACATCAGCATAAAACTCACTTTTAAGTTTAATATTTTGTTAATCATCATTTCTGAAAAGTGGTTTTGGATCTGGAAAGACATGTATACTAATAATATTTGCCCTGGCAAAGGTTTCTTCTCATACAGAGAAGGCGCGAGTATTGATCACGAAAGGTTAAATATTCCGATCTGTCACTTTGCTTTGTCCTCTTTTTAGTGATAGGGGGGATATAGGAGTGTACAAAGTTCGAACTGTCCCCTCGTTGCTAACAGGAAGATAGATCAAACTTCTTTTTCTGATCTGTTGCCATAAGGGGACGGCATACAGGGTGAAAATACAAGGTGACAGCTCGGAACAATTCGGTAGGCAGGCAGCTTGTTTGCCATCCAACGAAAAAAAACACACTTTCACATAATCCTGCAAAACTGCATATTAATCATATTAAAACTCGTGTTATATCGTCAACATCGAATCGTCAATTAATTTTCCTTCACAAGTGATGGATCGTGAAAAATATTCAGTGTTTACGCATCGATGCCGTGACAACCGATCATTGTATATAATGGCCACATACTTCAAAACAGTGCATACTGTTTATGCAAAATGGAATATCCCAAAGAAATGTAGTGTGATTACAATTCATGTTTTGTTAAGAAAGTTAAGTATATCAGGTACCTATTTCTTTTTTTATTTTTATTAAGCTGATTTTAGATTACTTTGTCATGTGTCAGCAAATGTTTTACATATACTCGGGACATAAACTTTTTCTGATGACATTCTTACAGCTTTAGACCGCGTTTAGGACCGCTAGTGTATTGCGGGGCGTGTTAAATGAAAGACGAGTTGAATTACACTGGCTATATTTACGATAAACATGATGAAATATACGAAATAGTGTGTACATACTACACCTTCCACCCTAGGGAAAAATAATACATTTGTACTTAAAACTAAATATAAAAATTCTTAAAATCCTGGCAGGGTCGCCATGTATTGTGGGGTGTGTTAAATGAAAGACGAGTTGGAGTTACACTGGCTATATTTAGGATAAACATAATGAAATATACGAAATGGTGGGTACATACTACACTAGGGTGGCGAGGCAAATAAATTAAAATAAACAATATAATCCGTTATACATGCAAATACAAATAAAATTTTGAAAAAATAAAGATCAAAATCCATTAACACATAAAATCCAAAAAAAAGTACAGGTTTAAACTTTCACTCTACATGCATGCGACTGTACCTATACATACCGCTTAGGTATAAGATGGTCTCCTGTGCTGGGAAACCGAGACGAACCCACTTCAATCACATAGAAAGTGCAAGTACTGCATCAACGAGGTAGTAATGTATGTGTAATGTTCAAAAATTGCTATTGTAAACTAGAGGCTATTTTTACTGTATGCCGTATGGCCGAAGCATAATAATATGCTTTTTAGTACCTGTGTATGTCATTTATAACATAGACACACTCAGGAACATAGGTACAGTTGAATAAACCTGACTTTCCCGCAATAGGTACATCATCTGCTTAGCGTTTTCTCAACTATGTTGGGGTCGGCTTCCAGTCTAACCGAATGCAGCTGAATACTAGTGTTTTACATGGACCGACTGCTTATCTGACCTCCACAACCGAGTTAGTGGACAACACGGTACCCCTTGGTTAGACTGGTTGTCAAAATTTCTGGCTTCTGACTATCTGTAACGACTGTCAAAGATCTACGAATGACAGCCGGGACCAACGGCTTTACGTGCTTTCCGAGTCACGGGGGTGTCACACCACCAACTTCCAAACTCCTGGCTGCTACTGAGTTGTGTGTTTGTTTAAACGCGTAAATCTCTGAAACAACGAGTTGGATTTAAAAAAAAATATATATATTTTATATATGATAACCAGATTCATGAGGAATAATAACAGCTATATAACATCACGCCACGATACTCGGGAGTGGGGCCGTAACCAAAAATGTAACTAAAACCACGCGAACGCAGTCGCCAAAAAAACTAGCGGTTTATACTCGTAAATACATCCGTACCATCACGCCTGTATTCTCCGAAGGGTTAGACAGAGGTATACCAATGTACACCCACAGTCCGCCGATAAGTTTTAGGTCCCATGTAATAGGGGGCAAGCCTATTTCCATTAACCGGGCATAAATAAATCCTAACTACGAGCTGCTACTGAGAATTCCATAAAAACCCAATAACACTATACTCGACCTGGGAATCGAACCCAAGACCTCAAGTGTAGCAGTCGCGCTTAGGGCCACTAGGATGTCGAGGCTGTATATAAATACAGTAACTAGATAATAAGCCAATACTTTTTCTTTCTTCACCTTATTACCTTCGTTACCAACAGTACTACTTACGGACAATCAAATTCTTCTTACGTAACTTTAAGCATTGGTTGTTGACAAAATATGGTAGGTACTTTATACTTTCACTGTTAGCCAGCTGTCCGACATTCGACCGCTCAACTGAGCGATACAAGTAACCGGCAAACAAGTAGAATTTGATATCTAACGGCCGACTCGCGACTTCGCTCGCGTAGCTTATTTCACCCGCGATAAAGTGTTTCGATGATAGTACAGGCGTCATGTTGGTAACACATGCAGGCGACTCGTGCAGACAAGATGACATTGTTACGACGATTATTGACAGCAATTACGTCAGAAAGATTCTTTTTCTACCTTTGTCAGTACTTCTCTGTCTCTACATAGTATTTTACTCACTAGTTTCTGCCGGCGACTTCGTCCGAGTAGCTTATTTCACCCGCGTTAAGTTACGTCTTAGCTTATTGCTCCGCAGCCGTGGGCCATAGCGTGATGATATATAGCCTATGTTACTTAGGAATAATGTAGGTATCTATTAGTGAAAAAATGGTTAAAATCGGTCCAGTAGTTTCGGAGCTTATTCGTTACAAACATAAAAAAGAACAAAAAAAACTTTTCAAGCAACGGCTGGTGCTCTTATAAATGTAACTGAAATATAAAGACATAAAAAAGTGCATTTAAAAATTTAAAGTAACCCCAGACAGAAAATAAAAGTCTCTACCGCAGCTAACAAAAGAGCTGATAACTTTGAAACCGCTGAACCGATTCCCATCTAACATACACAACTAACACTCCCGACTAATATACCTTTCAAACAATAAAAACTAAATCAAAATCGGTTCATATCCATATTCATATTCATTTATTGCGAACCATAATGTGTATAAAGGTGTTACATGAGGCTTAGAGCTAAGGTACAGTTATGGACCCTGTTAAGGCGCAGCAACATACTCTTAAAATTAAAGATAAAAATTAAAAATACAGCATTAAAATTAAAAAATAAATTAAATTAAGAAATAAGCATGCGTTCGGGAACTACGATGCCACAGACAGACACTCAAAAACATACACACACACACACACACAGACACGTCAAACTTATAACACCCCGTCATTTTTTCGTCTGGGGTTAAAAATACGTATTGTAAAATAATTACGAATAAAATCATTTTGACAAATTACCTGACCGATTACATCGTTTGGGTCAAACAGCAAATGAGAATGCACTATAATCACAAAATTCCGGGCATTTGTAATGTATTAGAATATTTGAACAATATCATTTTTGTTCACTGTAATAGGAAAGTGAACGAACATTAAATAAGTATTTTGAAATATTTATTGTTTGTTTTCTAAGCGGAAATTACTAAAATATGTTAATAACACAGAATGAGTTTTGGTTTGTTTACGTCCGTCCGTCACATAGTCACACACGTTTTACCTCTTTTACCGTTTACTGTAGAAAGTTAAAAGTACAGTTCTAAGAAACGAAAGATTAAACTGGTACCAAGCCCGGCTAAAAGAATAACCGAGTGTTAATTAGTGAAAAATTAAAAAAAAAAACATTTAAATAAGTTTAACCATTCTTACTCGAAAAAATGTATTTATTTTTATCACTCGTACTAAAAAAAATGTATTTAAATAATGTTGATCACTCTTACTAAAAAAAAATATATATTTAAATAATTTTAATCATTTATACGTCATTGTAGAATTGTATAAAAAAAAAATTTCAATGACAAATATAAAACTTAGTTTTATATTTTTATTATTTATGTGTATTTTATTTTTGGTTTTACTAATCTATTAAAATAAATACATACTTACATACATACCATCACGCCTGTATTCCCCGAAGGGTTAGGCAGAGGTATAACAATGTACACCCACAGTTCGCCGGTATTTTTAGGTCCCATGTAATAGGGGGCGAGCCTGTTGCCATTAACCGGGCACAATTTCTTACTCCAAAGTTGCTACTGAGAATTTCATAGAAAAACCCAATAACACTTTTTGCTCGACCTGGGAATCGAACCTAAGACCTCAAGCGTAGCAGTCGCGCCTAGGACCGCTAGGCTACAGAGGCAGGTAAAAATAAATAATTAATTATAATGCTATTCGAGCAGAAATTATAGTGATTATCAGCAAGATATTATGGAAAACTAAATTGCCAGTTAGATATTAATTCTTAATTTTATTAATCTTTTAGAACTGGTGCTAACAACCTGTTTATGGTTTAATCATAAAGAAATACGGAAGTAATTAATTACTTTCTCTTTTTTTATTCAAATACTATATTTATTGTATATTATTACGTCACAATCTTATATTATACCATTGGGTTGTGAATCGGTTATATCATCTCGATCAGGAACTGAATCGATTTAATTTAATATTTCGATGATTTATTTTTAATTAAGCGTTTATATTAAAAGTAATGTAAACACAAAAAATGTATAAAGATAAATTTTTTGAACTTTTTCTTTACCAAACTTTATAATTTTGTCATTAGATAAATTCTTTTTCATTTGCAGATAAGCTGTATGTTCTTAATCCAAACTAATATTAAACACGCGAAATTAAGTTTGTTTCGTTATTTGTTACATGGTCACGGCTGAACCACTAAACCGATTTTGATAAAATTTTACACCGGCTAAACTTGAAGTCCAAGAAAGGTCAAAGGTTCTTTATAATCCGTGACTACATCTCCACCACGCGGACGAAACCTAGTCATTAATAAACCAGTATTAACAACATATGTTTCAAAAATAAACATCAACTCGAACAAAAGACAACAGAATTGTATCAAATTCTTTTCGCTCTTAAAATCACGACACATGATTGTAACATCTTACTTAATAATTTCGTTCGTTAAAATAAAAAAGAACAATTTCACTGTAACCGATTTATCATCAACTGCGATCACTCTCCGGAACAGGAATCTGTTAAGTATCGTGATGTGCAAAAAAAATTGATAGAGTTTTTGATTGTCACTTGATTTTGTTCAAATATTTTGACAAGTAAATGCCAAAGTTTATAATAAAAAGAAAACTGATTCATTATATATTACATAATTATGAAAAATAAAACTACATTCGTCTACATTTGTTTTATTATATTAGGGACAAAAACTGCAGTTTATATATACAGTTATATACTTAATTATTTAATAATATTTAAATGTGGAAAGGTACAAAAGCTCCTTTGATAATAGTAGTTTAAGAAACAAAACGTTTTATCAAAAGAAAGTAGACATTTAATTAATAAAGACAAGCAATTATTAATTGCTAAAACGCATGCTAACACCACATTAAAATTAGGAGTTAAGTGAGCGGTTAGATATAATTGTTCTTTGTTTTACTAAATTACTTAGATTATGTTTTCGATAATTTTTTCTTCTTAATACTGTGCATTGTTGTGAAAACCACAACCTGCAAAGAATTGCTACCATAATGACCACTTATTAACTTTACTTGGGATGGTTTTAAATTCAAATAAAAAAAGTAAAAACGAATAAATTCTTGTAATGTAACATTCGCAGCGAGCATGTTACGTTACGTCGTGTTCTAAACTCCGTGTACCATGTTCGTTTCAAACTTTTTGCTCGCCCGTACTCCAGATTCAACAAATAATTACAACGAATAAACTTTAAGGCCCGAAGTAACTAGAATCGACACCGACATGCGCTTGCTCGTGATGATTCGCTGCGATGTACTGACTGAAGCGCGTAACACTCAAAGGATACGCCAAAAAACCGACACCGGGGTGGAGCACTCGCAGCGAACGCTCGCTATGTAACACGCTACATTACGCCTTGTAACGTCGGTCAGTACCCGCCTTTATATTTGATGGCAATAGCCATTAGTCTCCATTGTGACACACGACAGAAGCCAAAACAAATTGTTCAAAGCATAAAGAATTCTTTAGAAATTCTCAATTCGCCCCGATATTTGTACAAAGCGAAAGTATTTTTTTATTTATTTGTATTCTGACAGAAGATTTGTATCGTTTTGCAATAGTCGTGATGATTGAGATGTCCATCAAATTGGCTAATCACACTGAGGAATACTATTTCATGGTACGTTATTATCAAGTGTTATCTCATAAATTTAAGGCGTTTTTTCTTAGAATTTCAAATAAAAAAAGAAATAACAATAAATTAATGATTTATTCAGGGTGTTAGGGTGAACGAGGGACCTATTTTAAGGGAGTGCAGTTCTCATGAAAATCAACAAATTTACCCATAGTACGAACCGTAAAACCGCGAAAAAAAATCAACTGCTCCATACATTTACGTTCGCATGACTCGACAACATGTAAGGATTAGCTGACCTTTTTTCGCAATTTTAAGTTTGATTTCGTAGTGAAAGTGGTTTATTTTCATAAGCACTACACTCCCTTAAAGTCATTCCCTTGCTTTACTAACACCTGTATGTTACTAGCATTTGTCCACGATTTTGTCCGCGTTAAAGTGAAGTATACCAGAAAACATGCCTATGATACTCGACCATTGTGTATCTTTATTATCAGTGAAAGATTTCATGTAAGTAGACCAGTAATTAAAAACTTTTACTATAAAGAATTTTTTTTTTACTATTTTTTTTTTTTTTTGCTTTCTCTATTGCTATTAACTGCCTTGGTAGCCTAGTGGTGCTAAGCGCGACTGCTAC
This sequence comes from Caradrina kadenii, assembly GCA_947462355.1. NCBI lineage: Eukaryota > Metazoa > Arthropoda > Insecta > Lepidoptera > Noctuidae > Caradrina > Caradrina kadenii. Next base: position 8,936,865 of record OX381691.1, read on the forward strand.
GCTAGAGGTCTTGGTTTCGATTCCCAGGTCGAGCAAAAAGTGTTATTGGGTTTTTCTATGAAATTCTCAGTAGCAGCTCGGAGTTAGGATTTGTGCCCGGTTAATGGCAATATGCTCGCCCCTTATTACATGGGACCTAAATATACCGGCGAACTGTGGGTGTACATTGTTACACCTCTGCCTAACCCTCCGGGGAATACAGGCGTGATGATGGTGTGAAAAACTTTTTACTATTGTTGAATAAGGATAATATTTATAAGTAAATGCTTTTGTTTAAGAAATATTTAAAATTGTATATCTTATATTTGATTGGGAGTGTAACTTGATTAACTTCTGCCTAACCCTTCAGAGGATACAAGCGTGATAGTAAATCTACTGGCAATCATGTGGCGGCTACAAACGTTGTGGACTTCTTGTTTGATCAATTATTCGATTGAAACAAATCTATCTACGATCGCGAAATAGTTAACTTAACTCTTCAAGTCACATAGACCTGTAAATAGCTAGGAAATTTAATAGATTATTTTGTTCCCGGACAAATTTAAAACAAATCGATATAAATTCCAATCGATTCTAGACTTGTACATGTAAATCTGTCAGTTGATCTGATTATCAGTCGTCTAGATTTACCGTATCATTTACTTACGTGAATACATCTGCGCGTGAGTTGTTTACATAGCGGTCATTTAAGTGCACTGACTTTTGTTTGTACTGTCTTTTGAACGTTAACGCAAGGTCAAAGTATGTAGTTGTTCTCTTAACGATTATTATGATGAATTGCCTCGTTAGCATAGTGGTCCTAAGCGCGACTGCTACGCTAGAGGTCTTGGATTCGATTCCCGGATCGAGCAAATTTGTTACTGGGTTTTTCTACGAAATTCTCAGTAGCAACTCGGAGTTAGGATTTGTGCCCGGTTATTGGCGATAGGCTCGCCCCCTATTACATAAGACCTAAATCATATCGCAGAAAACAGTGGGTGTGCATTGGTACACCTTTGCCTAACCCTTTGTGAAATACAGGCCTGATGGTATTTTTAAGTAACAAATATCCGGCCATCCAAACTGTCGTGTCGACGGCGCGTTCGTGTTCCACGCGCGCCTCAAAGAGATGTCAGCAATTATTGAAGGGGCCACTCAGGGCCGATGCCTGCCGGGGTTGAAGGTCATTCGAAAGAGATACTGCGCCCTTCGGAAAGCAAAGGGCACAAGAAGGAACATGGGCGGGTTTTAGTCAGTAAAAGTCTGACATTCCCTCCTCTGCCCAGGGCTGGGGAAGTCATTTGATGATTTCCCATGCGGGATAAAAAAAATCCATCCCAACTTTCGTATTTATATCAGTAGTAGGATAAGCATAGATATACCTACATCATAGTAAGTTTATATATTTGTACCTTTGCCTTCACATTATCTTCAATTGTACTTTCATTCAAACAAAACAATACAATAATCACATCCGTATTCCTTCTAAGGCCTCAGACGGTACAAGGGTACAGCTATCCTTCACACTGTCATTACTAGCTCGCGAATGACAGTAGTAAGTACCTACTACTTCCAATAGATTGGATCGAACCAATTTTATACTCTAACTTTCTCTAAATACGATGTATTTTTAATTGTAATATTTGACATGCTTCTGTTTGACCACGATTTCACCTGATTGTGTAGACCACAGAACAGACTCTCCTAGAAGTGTTTTTAGTATTTGCCCGAGACTATTATGATCAGCATTTATTTCTATTAGGCAATATATTAGGTTGTCTACTGGAGCTACCAAGACTTAGTTATCATTGATTCGTTTTCTTCTTCTTGGCGTATGGGATACAAAATACATAGTATAAAACAAAGTAGCTTCTCGCCGTCTGTCCCTCTGTACGCTTAGATATTTTAAACCTCGCAACGGATTTTAATGCGATTTTCATTAATGGATACAGTGAATTCAGAGGAAGATTTATACGTATAAAACATCACGCTACGACCAATGGGTGCAGAGTAGTAACCAATTACATAACGTAACGCGGGTGACACCGCGTGGTACAAAAATAGCTAGTATTTATTAATATACATAGGTATGAAAAAACAAGTGTTTTGCCCAGAACTCCGCTATTTTTTTAAAGACCCACCGACTTTATCAACTTTCTCTAAATACTGCATCTATTCTTTTTTTGAATTCTTAATGTCAACAAAGATTACGTAAAACAAAAGCGTTCACTGTTGTGTGGCGAACGTTTTTTACCTTTTCTTCGTTTACAAAACAATATTTGATTTGTTTCGATGATTCGTCTGTGAATAATCAATATTTTATGCTCATCGTCCATTTGAATTACTCTCTATTTTTTTGTTCTGAATCTACTGGAAAATGTTGCAATAGTAAAGTAAGCAACATTTTATTAAAAGTCTGAATTCACACGCCGATTAGCAATACTTTGCAACTGTATCGAAATCTTAACTTTTTATTAACAAAATACGTTCATGAATTCTTCGAAAAATAAATGTACCAATCTTACTAAATATTTCATGATTGTACATGCGTACAAAATATTTCGGCTTACCGATAAGTTGGTGGCTTTTGTAATGTTTACGTAGTACTTAAACCGGCATTTTTTTAATATTTTTTGTCTGCCTGTCTCTTTGTTCTGGCTGTTCTCCGAAACGACTGGATCGATTTTGACAGGAGTTTCACTGGCAGATAACTGATGATATAAGGTGTAACTATGGCTACTTTTATTTCAAAAGTAATAATAAGCGATATCATAATTATTAAAAAAGAAAATGACGTGAATTAATAATTGTAAACAAAGTCAATTATACTGGCAGGTATGGTCTACAAGTGCCTCTCTCATGATATCTGATACAGATTTCAAGAGGTCTTGGAATCGATTCCCAGGTCGAGCAAAGTGTTATTAGGGTTTTGTATAAAATTCTCAGTAGCAGCTCGAAGTTAGGATTTGTGCCCGGTTAATGGCAATAGGGTCGCCCTCTATTACATGGAACCTAAACATACCGGCGAACTGTGGGTGTACATTGGTACACCTCTGCCTAACCCTTCGGGAATACAGGCGTGATGGTATGTATGGTCTATCTCCACGATTGCAGACATTAATGCGGAAGAAGGCACATACATAAACTAGTGAATTATAAACGAAGTAATTACATGATAATTCGATTGCATAAAATCAAAAACTTTTCCTCAATAAACAAGATGTAACACTCAATCCCCTGATTATGTGGAAAATCATTCACCATTGATATGCATTACGACAGAATAAATATTAAGTCAAATCGTGGGAGCCACCATATTAGAAAATTTGATTGCGGTTCAATTTCCTGTTACAAAAACAACATTATCTGCTACTTATAGCTGGAAATCATACGCAATATTCAACCCTAATACTACGAAAATAAAGCATAACGATGATGAGAGTCGCATTATAGAAAAGGCATGTTTTATCATTGGACAACTATCACACTTTAGTATAAATTACTCCATATTTAGAATCTTATGTAAGAAGTTGCGTCAAGTAAATATTGAAATAAATGTCTTCGACGGAACCAATGATAGATATTATTGCGTTAGTAGGTCTGTTTGTACTTACGTGACTGTTCAAGGGTGTGACTTTGGTAGGTCATTACTGTACGAAACGTTGTTGCACATCGATAAACAAATTGGTAGTACATAAAATTAATTAATTATGCAAAATATTTTTAAGTAGTATTATAAGTTACTTAAATGTTAGCGATAAGGTCGGGAGTACATTAAGCTTATGTTTAAAATAAATAAACAAGCAACCATGTCTTTTTTTCCAAAGACGAGTTCTGTGTTATTTTTCAAGTTTGATCTATTTTCAGACAAGCTGGTTAGCATGTGATTGACGACTGTTTACTTAAGATCTAATGTATGGCTGGCAAATCTTAATAATTAAATAAATAGATGTATTTACCACTATTCACAAACAAGCAACAATACATTCTCAAAATATTACTTGTGTAGCCTGCTCCATTGTTCCAGTATTCTAACGTACAAATTCTCTTCTTTCCAGATGTAAATAAACAACGCGCAAGAAAAACAGGCCACCTGAGCGGATTATTGACCCAGTCACGAACGGTCACCGGAACCATTATGCCTTATACATCCAACACTATCTGAACGGACCTGACCAGCATTGCAAACGGGAAGCACCGTTAATTATGCCAATTTATTAGCAACCACAATGATGGAAGAAGTAACGCCACGCCCCAGCGTCGAATACATCCCTCCTTTACCTCCAAAGGTAAAACAAAGAGGATCGACCACTTATACACAAATAAATAGTGACGAAGCTACTATGAACACAAACGGGTTCACCGCTACCGATGTCCGGATGGACTCGCTAAGTTCGATGCACTCACTCGTCCTTAATTCTAAGACACCATCTGCAACGGTATTTGTAGCGGCGACCCAGTCAGATCGACCCGCGAGTACGCCTAGCACGGACGCTCTCAACGGTCCACACGTGGTCACTATCAGAATAAACACCGACGCAGACAAACCAAAAGCACCAAAAATATCCAGCGTACACCTAAAGAGCGACGTAGACTTCGAAACGTTCAAGATCAACGACGTGTGCAAGAAAAACAACAGCTTAGTCAGAATTAATGTTGATGAAAACAGACCGAAAATTTTAGAAAACGAAGATCATCTTAAGACCGACAAAGCGCCATACATATATTGCAATTCCTTCGTGAATTCTATGACAAATATGGTTATGTCAAGCGGCCAGTGCTCTCCTAGTGATACGCTGGACTCCGGTACCTGCAGCGACCTTGACGGCACTCCTCCACCTCTACCCAAAAAGAAGACCTCAAAAACTAGTTCAATAAAGAAAGCCGTATCTGTAACACTAATCAGCTCAAGAAACGGGAGCAGCCAAAGCGAAGTGGATTTTGAAGACAACGATTCGAATATATCATGCGATTCTCTGAATAGTAGCGAGCTGAACGTAAGCGTGCACGCCGAAGAAAGTCATAGCGAATATAGTAAAAAAGAAAAGAAACAGAGTGCGGAATCACCCGACGCGCCGGAGACGTTCGCCAAAGCGAACAATAAAGACAGTAGCTTTCTACCGCTGGGTCTGCTGCAAGACATAAGAGACCGTTCAGCGAAACTAAATACGGTCGAAACTGAAAGCGAGGCGAAGCCCGAGCCACACGAGGAAGCGAACCAGAATATTAATGAGGATGCTAATATTTCAAAAGAAAGCGCACAACTCACATCGTTCCGTCTAGTTTCTCAGTTTAATAGCGAGTGCAAGAACACGACGGAGTCGCTACCCGCGAATTTGTGTTCCAAAACTCCACTGATTAGCGAGAGTACCTACGAAGACCGAAAGCAACAGGACAAAATGAAACAAGAACAAATGTTCTACAGCAGTCATTACTTTGATACGGACAAATTCTACGATTTCCATCTGAACGAGAAACAATTTGATGATGTGAAAAGTGTTAGTGTTAAAAGTGAGTGTGAAGTGTCGGAAGTGGAATACTTCGCCGGTGTGAAGGATTACAAAAATGAGGAGCTGCCTTCGACGATAAAAAGTTCCAAAGGAACAATAAGGGGCGTCAAGAACCGCGTACGGGCGGGCATAGCGACGTTCTTGCAAATGCAAAGCACGACAAAGGTAATTTTTTGTGATTGTCTTACATTTTAATTTCAGCTCGCTCGGTTTTTATGTCGACTGCCTCGTTATACACGTACTGATTTTAGAGGTCAACACTAAATGCATTCGAAAGTATTACACGCTATTCTAGTTTATTAAAATGCTTTTAATTTAATGGCATTCGTGGAAATGTTCGATATTGAACCTTCATGGTAGATTGTAGTAAACAATGGTAGGCTGAAGGAATAGAATGGATAAACAATTGGCAGGTTTAATTGCCATTGAGAATTATGAACGGACGTTGCCGTGTCTGGTCTAAAGGCTTTTGTACGACAACAATAGTTATTGTAGAGACATCGTGTGATGTAATCGCTGGAATACCTTCTGTGATAACTCATATTTAATATATTAACAATCGAGATTTTTCCTTAGCATTAGCAAGGCATTAGCTGTCACTTCATAATTGTCACAATAATTTGATTTTGACGTGACACTAAATATCTGAAGACAAATTATTTTTCAGATTCAAACTAATATAATAAAGAGATCAAAATTGTAGTAAACTTAAAAATAATGAAACTCTTGATATAATTCATTATGTACGTCTTAACTTATTACTATGAACTTTCAAGGGACAAAAATGCTGTAAAATATTTTGAATACTTTATATGCAAATAAATATAATAATTACACATATCATCATCACGCCTGTATTCCCCGAAGGGTTAGGCAGAGGTGTACCAATGTACACCGTCCAACAGTTCGCTGGTATGTTTAGGTCCCATATAATAGGTTGCGAGTCTATTGCCATTAACCGGGCACAAATCCTAACTCCGAGCTGCTACTGAGAATTTTATACAAAAACCTAATAACACTTTGCTCGACCTGGGAATCGAATCCAAGACCTCTAGAAATCTGTATCAGAACATACCATCACGCCTGTATTTCCCGGAGGGTTAGGCAGAGGTGTACCAATGTACACCCACAGTTCGCGCGTATGTTTTGGGTCCCATGTAATAGGGGGAAAGCCTATTGCCATTAACCGGGCACAAATCCTCACTCCGAGCTGCTACTGAGAATTTTATACAAAAACCTAATAACACTTTGCTCGACCTGGGAATCGAATTCAAGACCTCTTGAAATCTGTATCAGATATCATATAAACTAATTTCCATTGCCATAATTGCTGCAAGATCATCTTCCGCTTTTCCACCAGTTTTAATTAAGGTAAAATTATCGTTTCCTACTTCAGAGGTCTCACGTCTGGCTATAAGTATGTCGGAAGTGTGACTGCTAGTTTTCTAAGCGATTCTATTGAACGTATAGAAAGTTAGGAAAAATTGTTGGAGACGATAACTAGTGCCATTGTTAGTGAAGGATGATTGTGATTGGTTGATTTGTATGTAGATATGCAAGATGCTAAGTATCTAGTAAATAGGTAAGACTTTTTTTATTAGGTACTAGTTTTTTGAACTGCCTCGTTAGCTTTGGATCTCGGGTTCGATTTCCAGGTCAAGCAAAGTGTTATTGGGTTTTTCTATGAAATTCTCAGTAGCAACTCGGAGTTGCGATTTGTGCCTGGTTCATGGCAATAAGCTCACCCCCTTTTACATGGGACTTAAAAACATACCGGCAAACTGTGGATGTACATTGGTTACTCCTCTGCCTAACCCCTCGGCGAATACATGCGAGATGGTATGTGTGTGTTGTTCATCCGCGTTAAGTTACGTTTTTGTTACTACTCCGCTCCCGTGTATCGTAGCGTGATGTTATATAGCCTATACCATCCCAATAAATCTGCGTAAAAATAAAATAAAATAATGAAATTTAAAAAAGTCCAATCCGATTGGCTGTTCCAAAGATTAGCTCGTTCATACAAACAAAAAGTTCTTCAGATTTTTTCGCGTCCTTGTTGTGTAAATATTGATAATTATTTTATTAAAAGCTATTATTTTGACATGACAAACAGACATTTCAATTTAATTTATTTGTATAGATGCAGTACAACTTTTACCTGCACGGATTCATAGACTCAAATTGCACCTCGTGAACTTTTCATTCATAGAATGGTGCAAATTATCCGTGCTATTTTTGACCTAGATTCGACCTTTATAATCTAAAATTCTAGACTAGACAACTGAACAATGCAATAAACTTTTCTTGGTATTAATACAATCATTCATTTCGTCGAATTCTTTGACATTGTCCTACATTTGTGACAGGTGCACTTTTGTGAAATTTGGATGATTTTGATTTTTCATAATGATCTTGATAACCGTATTTAGAACTATTATTCCAATCAGGTACTTAGGTATCTAAAATTAAAGCTGTTTTTGTTGTTGTTTATTTGTCAAAATTTAATTCTTTTTTTCATGTTTTTACGTTAAAAAGTGCCTTCAGTAGAAGGCACTTTTCCATTCCTTTTTTTTTTTTTACAATAGGTCTGATTGAAATAAATGATTTTACCTTATTGTCCACGTTTTACTACTATTACTAGTTAATGATTGTCGATGTCGTGATGGTCTAGTGGTGTATACACCCGCCTCTTATACATAAGGTTACGGATTCGATGCTGGGCAAGTACCATAAGTACTTTATAAGATTATCTTAGACATCACTGCCATCAATACTCGTAAACCATTGTTAGGAAACCTGAACTTATAAGTAACAACTGGAATCTTCAATCCGCCTAGCGTGGTGAGGAATGCTCGTGACGGTAAGTACTAATACATAATATAGCATCAACACCAAGTATAATTAATACCACATATTATAAATTAGGCTTAGACCCGAACCGACCTCTGTACAATTCAAAAATGAACATACAAACATACACACGCGTTCCAATCTGAAACTTCCTCATACAGCCTTCCGTGTGCTATAATTTTTAGCCTTGACGTTACTTACATTCACTGCTCGCTTCATTGAACAGGTTAATATTTACTGTTTGTTTTTAACTCGTTCGGTAATTAGATGTAATAAGTTCAAAGATGATTGTGTTCACGATTTTTTTAACGTAATCTAAATTGTGTTGCATGTGTTATTAGTTGGAGCTAATGTGAATTCTGCCCTTGCGGATTTGGTTGAATTAATGTGCTATAATTTTGATGTTTTTATAAGGTCACTGACGTTTATTTTATTATGAACTTCATTATCATTACACGCTGATATCAAGTCATTGAATTATAGCAAAATAAAATGGCGTAATTTCAAACATTGATAAGTAAAAAAATTGTTGCTTTCGATAATGACAAGAATACAGTTTTTTTTTTTGGGGTTGGGAAATCATCAAATAACTTTTCCCGCCCTGGGCGGGGCGGGAGGGAGTGTCAGACTTTTACTGAATAACGGGGACGTGAGAACCTTTGTCTCAGCCGTCAACAAATTAACCCTGAGTGGTTTTTTCATTTATTGAAATAATTAAAATTTTCTAAACTTGCTTATTATCATTAAACAAAAATTCTAATCGGTAGTCGTATTCCTAAATTAAAAAAAAAACACATAATTAAAAATTTAAGCAACCGCCGACAGAAGAATAAAATTCCCTACCGCAACTAACAAAAGAGCTGATAACTTTGAAACTGCTGAACCGATTACCATTAAACACAGCTAAGAACACTCCCGACTAATTTACCTTTTAAACAAAAAATTAAATTAAAATCGGTTCATGCGTTCGGGAGCTACGATGCCACAGACACACAGGCACGTTAAACTTATAACACCCCGTTGTTTTTGCGTCGGGGGTTAAAAATTGACTCGAGTGGAATGTAGCGCTCGCGTCAGGCCCACACTTCAGTATAAAGTCATTTATTATTAAGCATACTGCATTCCTTGATAGTGTCTTTGTCCATCAACCTTGATATTTCATGCGGACTTTCGCGCGAGAATAAAAAATATATTTGCATGTTCTCTAGGTAAGATTCCTTTACGTTCTCTTATGACTGCCCCGTTGGCCTAGTGGTCCTAAGCGCGACTGCTACGCTAGAGGTCTTGGGTTCGACTCCCAGATCGAGCAAAAATTGTTATTGGGTTTTTCTATGAATTTCTAAGTAGCAGCTCGGAGTTAGGATTTGTGCCCGGTTAATGGCAATAGGTTCGCCCCCTATTACATGGGACCTAAACATACCGGCGAACTGTGGGTGTACACCTCTGTCTAACTCTCTGGGGAATACAGGCGTGATGGTATGCTTATTCTGAACACATACCTACCCACGTACTTATACATACACACAAGTCCATAGTCTACATAAGAAAGTGATATGTAGCCATTGAAGCGGCAAGTAATTCTACAAATAGACCATAGCAGAAACATTGATAGTTTAAATTCAATAATTTTAGCTTGGCATACCTACTTACGATAAACGAGACTGAAACGATTTTTTTTTGTAAAGCTTGTTGATCACACAATGCTGATGTCCACTGTAAAATTGACAGGCAGTAGATCAATATTGAAGAAATGAGAGAGAATAGGGAGTTCGGGTTAGAGTAGTAGTAGAGTTCTTTGTGAAGGAAGTCGTCCGGGGAAGTACTACCATCATACCAATTTTTGCCTTAAAGCAGCGTCCGATTTGAAGGGTTTGGGTGCCAATGAAATTACAGGTACATGAGACATTTCAACTTTTTGTCTGGTGTCAACGCATTTGCAAGGCCTCTGGTACTGCAGATGTCTATAGGTAGAGGTGTCCACATCACATCAGGAGAGCCGTCGGCGTACTTACCTTTCAAGTTTGTTAAAAAAAACCTAAATAAAAGCAAATGTGACTTTTTCTATTTCATAATTATGCACTTTCAAAGTTTATCTTGGACATCACTGACATCGGTGAAGGAAAACATCGTGAGGAAACCTGGACTGATAATTAGCATAAATCTGAAGTCTCTAATCTGCCTTGAACAAGCGTGGTGATCAATGCTCGTGCCTTCTCTGTATGAGAAAAGGTCTTTGCCTTGTAGTGGGAGTAGTGGATATTTTATGCCATTTTTGTGTGGTCCATTTATAAATATTTAAACTTAAAAACAAACATAGCTGCAACCAAACCGCAGACACCGTAAAAGTAAAGAGTCATTCGTTTTATTTACAAGCATAACTAAGACAACACATACCATCATCACGCCTGTATTCCCCGAAGGGTTAGGCAGAGGTGTAGCAATGTACACCCACAGTTCGCCAGTATGTTTAGATCCCGTGTAATAGGGAGCGAGCCTATTGCCATTAACCGGGCACAAATCCAAACTCCGAGCTGCTACTGAGAATTTCATAGAAAAACCCAATAACGCTACCCAACACCTCTAGCGTAGCAGTCGCGCTTAGGACCACTAGGCTACCGAGGCAGTTAAAAACTAACAACAAACTAAGACAAAAGCTTAACAATCAGTTCGTGAATCAATCATTATTTTACCTACTCTAATCACTTTTAACATTCAACAATCAAGTCATACACGCCCAACTGATGTTTGGTAACATCAACTGTGCATTACACAGTTGATGTTGCCAATCATCAGTTGGGTGTGTAATTGCCAGTCATTACTGGCAATTACATAATTAAATGAATATTGACTCCTCATTGTTCATGAAATCTGACATCAATTACCAAACAAATGACAATCGCAGCTCTCAAAATTATAGTCGTTGCAAATCACGAGCGCGTTCCAAGTGAGTTTTATTCTCATCTAGATAAGGTTTACATTGCAATGATTTAAGGACTATTATTTTGACCATTGTTGTGTAATAATTCGTAGATTGTGATAGATGGCGTCTGCCTACTTAATAATGATGTTAAGTCAATATGTAGAGAGATGTAAGTGCCTACAATGAAACCTAACCTTATGAAAATATTTGTGTGATGATGTAAAAAGGCTCGATTCTTTTATTTTGTGTTTGTATGGACTTTCGTTTTCGCCGGATCTGGGAGCGGCCCTAACACGCAATATCTGGGTTAAATCCAGAATTTCATGTAAAAAGCGACGCTCTGTGAGAAGACAAAATCATTACAAAACCATTAGGATTTGCCCCCCCGTGCCTCGGAAAGCACGTAAAGCCGTTGGTCCCGGCTGTCATTCGTAGATCTTCGATAATCAGAAGCCAGGAAGTCTGACAATCAGTCTAACCAAGAGGTATCGCGTTGCCTACCCAGTTAGTGTTTTACATGTAGCAACTGCTACATGTAAAACACTAGTATTTAGCTGCATCCGATTGGACTGGAAGCCGACCACAACATAGTTGGGAAAAGGCTAAGCAGATGATGAAGCTTTATACTCTTAGTCAGTTAAAACAACTTTGGCCCATCAAGGCAACGGCCATTGGTCCTAAGCTACCAATTACCGAATTACCAGCCACATTATTTCACTGCAGAAAAAATTATAGCATTTTCTCTTAAAAAGGGAAGAACAGGGATTGATCACTTTACTTCTTCGTCTTTCCAAACCTTTCTTTTTTTGTTAGAATACTTGGGCTCAGTACGTGGCCACGTTTATCGGCATCAGTAGCATTATTAAAGTGCAGGTGTAGGGACACTTTTGGAACTGTAGTAAATGGGCCATCACCTGGTCAGGAGTGCCGCACTCGTATTAAGTTTCGAAGGGATCTACTACCCCCTATTTTGCTAGGCTACGCTTGCAGCGGCCATCTTGGATACACAGCCTATTGAGCTGGTCCATATAGGCCAATGCAGATTAGATCTTAACTTCACTAAAAGCACAACTACCTAACTAAAAAGTCTAAAAGCAGTTATGTAAACGTGATACAAACAAAGTTAATCTACTGTGATCATTTTACTCGGCGCCTGCGCAGCGTATAATCTAATTACATGCGCGCGCTTGCTTGTTTTTACACACGGCATAGGAAGAATTGATTACACGGTTGTGAACGCTTCCTGCGATTTGCGACCGATCATGATCGCGGTCGCAACTGGCTGCCGTCGCGACTAATCGATCTATCCGTTACGATTAGATAAATCATTTGTTAAGATGTCAGTTTCGTATAATGTGTTGTTGGAAGAGTGTGTTTTTTATTTAAGCCGGGACCCGGCACACCGGGGCTTAATAGTAGTTTTCATGTAAAATTAGATTTATTCTGGTTTCATGTATGTTTTTTTTATAACTAAAAACAAATCCATTACAGTTGTGAAGAGTTACAGAATGAAGTTTACCCAGTTAGTAAATTCACATGGACAAAGGTGCAGGCAAAGTATGACTAACCTTAACATTAAAATTGAAATTAAAAACGTTTCTTAGGGATCCCTTTTTTATAATATTGGACTTAAACGTTACTGACGTATATGTAGTACCGGTAAATTATGTAAAAATCTAAGAGAGTTTGAGGTATTTTCAATAGTAGTCTCATGTGTTAACAGCTTAAACTTATTTCATCTACCTAAATTCTCCGAGGCAGATTTTTACAGACTAGCTCTCTCTACTCTTAACCATGCGAGTACAGGCGTGATATATAAAACGTAGCAGCCCGGAGTTAGGATTTGTGCCCAGTTAATGGCAATAGGCTCGCCCCTTATTACATGGGACCTAAATATACCGGCGAACTGTGGGTGTACATTGTTACACCTCTGCCTAACCCTTCGGGGATTACAGGCGTGATAGTATATATATAATTTTAAAAGAGGGTTAATGAAAATTTTCCTATCAATAACAAGACTACCGCTGTATAACTTTCTCATCGATCAGACAAATGAGATTCAAGCATGATTTACTTTCTCCAAATAAATGTATAATGTGAAATATTTCGAACTTCTCAATGAAGACTTTAAAGTAGGTTTGTGGAATGGACAGGTTTTCAACTGTTTTATGATCAAATCTTGCGGTTTAAAGATTCTTAGATATTAGGGTTGTCCGAAAAAGTAGACAGAGGAAATACTGTGGTGAAAAATACAAAATAAATAACAGGACATCGTCGACTTTTCCGAGCGTTGTTCGAAAGAGATACTTACGGCACCCCTGGAATGCAAAGGGCACAAGAAGGAACATGGATGGGTTTTAGTCAGTAAAAGTCCAACACTCCCTTCCGCCCTGCCCAGGGCGTGGGAAGTCATTTAATGATTACTGATACGAAAAAAAAAAAAACGTCGACTTTATCTATGTCGCCTCTGACCTAGACTTGAGTCAAAAGTACTCTCAACACGAGTAAAAAATAAAAAATAAAATTAATCTCTATAAATTATTATTTCAATTTAATAATTATTATTATTTATATCTTACTTATCATTATACTATTACTGCACTCGACACATTTTCCAATTACTTCAAAGTCAAAGTCAAATCCTTCTTCCAATTAATTGGACCATTAAAATACAATTTTGAACGTCATTTTCAAACCTTTTTTTATCTAGTTGTCCATCCAAAAACGTCGTTCCTCTTGGAACTGGAAGACAAAATAAGACTATTCTGTTTTGTACGTGCCCAATATTTTAAAAATTTTGATGAGTTAAATTTCGCATTGTATCCATGTTAATACTTAATAACTGTTACCTTTAATGCAATTTGGAGCTTTAACGTCATTAGCCTAAAGCTACAAATGAGGTGTAAACATAATACTGGTGTCGTAACTAAGAACCTTTTGCTTCTGTGTTAACTGTCACGTTTACCTACGACATAGATAATATCGAATGTCAATAAACAAGTACATTCGTATTCGTATTGACTTCCGTTAACCTTGTGGTCCTGAGTGCGACGGCTACGCTAGAGATATTAAGTTCGAATCCCAGGTCGAGCAAAGTGTTATTAGGTTTTTCTATGAAATTCTTAGTAGCATTTCGGAGTTAGAACTTGTGCCCGGTTAATGCCAATAGGCTCGCTCCCTATTACATGGGAGCTAAACATACCGGCGAATTACTGTGGGTGTACATTGGTATACCTCTGCCTAACCCTTCGGGGTATACAGGCGTGATGGTATGTCATACGTATTCAATGTTTAAAGAGCGTATATTCAAGCCATACATATTTTTGATAAGGTCACCTACTGTAGTTATGTAAAGTTTCCGAGCTGAGACTTCTTAAAGGTGAATCAGTCTCCCAATTTGGAATGATTGAACTATGAAATTCTTACATTCTAAATGAATGAAAACCTTCTATAGATAGCTTCTAGAATGGTCTGTAAGATGTATAGCATAGGGCCATTGCCTGCTATGGTCGCGGAATTTGTTCGAAAGAGTCACCGCGGCCCTGGAACGTAAAGGGCACTAGGAGGAACACGAATGGGTTTTAGTCAGTAAGAGCCTGACACTTCTTTCCGCTACGTCTAGAGCGAAACAAGTCATTTAATGTTTTCTTTCCTTAAAAAATGTATAGCATCGTAACACATTTCATAATAATTTTTTTATCATACTATCCTAAAACAAAAAAGAAGCTAAAAACTAAAAATGGCTTTAAAAAACTCTCTACATCGGTGCCAACTGGAAATGTGTCCAAGAGACTAGTGACATTGCCACTTTGGGTGGCATATTTTCTTCTTTTCAATCATGGCAACCTTTAACAAACAAACATTGGATCATAATAACATAGATTGGAAGTAACTGTAGATTGCTGTAGGTACCTATCATGGCTTGTCTATTATTGCGGTTGGGTAACATAGAAAATCACATTGATAACAATATTTTTGTAAAAGCTTATGCCCGCAAACATAATAGGTATAGAATTACTTTTGGACTTTTTCTTTGAAATGTTTTAACATACCATCACACCTGTATTCCCCGAAGGGTTAGGCAGAGGTGAAATTTTTTTTCAATTTTCTTATAGTCTATGTCACTTCCACAGTCAACACAAATCTACCGACACCTCTTTTGTTAAAATCTCTACTATGCCGTTTGGGTTGTAGGGAGTGGCAAAAAAAATAGACATTTACATACACTCGAAAAACATAACCCTCCTTCTGACGCAGTCGGGTAAAAACAAAGGTACAGTACGTAATAGTCAGAAAATTATTTCTTCTTGATTTGTATTACATAACATTTTACATTATAAACCAAATTATGTTTAAGTAATTAAGTGAAATGTAAATTAGCATATACTTATTATCATTTGTTTTTAGTAAATTTCAATTAATCTGTTAAGACGTATCATCATACCATCACGCCTGTATTCCCCGAAGGGTTAGGCAGAGGTGGACCAATTACACCCACAGTTCGCCAGTATGTCTAGGTCCCATGTAATAGAGGGCGAGCCTATTGCCATTAACCGGGCACAAATCCTTACTCCGAGCTGCTACTGAGAATTTTATAGAAAAACCCAATAACACTATTTGCTCGACCTGGAAATCGAACCCAAGACCTCCAGCGTAGCAGTCGCGTTTAGAACCATTAGGCTACCGAGGCAGTTAAGAAATCAAATCCAGAAGAATCTGTCAAGAATGGCCCTAATTTGCCAAAATTTTTCATAATTGATTGTCGTTAAGATGAGATTGCGAGTAGATTTTGAACCTTTTTTAGTAGAACTGGCCATCGGCTTAAAACATAATAGTTAAAACAAACACTTCCATGTAAAGTGCCATAAAAATGCGTTGTTGTAGATCTTAGTGTTAATTGGAAGAAAGTGTGCAAACGTATGATGAAATGTTTAAATGCTAAAAGTTATTGCATAAAACATGTTAACAGAAGAATTGTGTAAGACATTTACTTTTCCGTCTGCTTCAAGTTCCGTGTTTAGGATTATTTTTAACCCCTGACGCAAAAACGACGGGGTGTTATAAGTTTGACGTGTCTGTGTGTGTCTGTTTCTGGCATCGTAGCTCCAGAACGTATGAACCGATTTTGATTCTGTTTGACTCATACCATCACGCCCATATTCCCCGAAGGGTTAGGCAGAGGTGTACCAATGTACACCCACAGTTCGCCGGTATGTTTAGGTCCCATGTAATAGGGAGCGAGCCTATTATCATTAACCGGGCCCAAATCCTAACTCCAAGCTACTGTTGAGAATTTCATAGAAAAACCCAATAACACTTTTTGCTCGACCTGGGAATCGAACCCAAGATCTCGCGTCGAGCTTAGGACCATTAGGCTAGCGAGACTATTTAACATAGGCCCGAAATCAACATTCTACCGTGACCAAGCTTGCCTTCTCTGTATGAAAAGAGGCCTTTGTGCTGCAATAGGACAATAATAGGCTGGTAAATGTTTTAAAACTGATACCGTTGCAATTTCTTTGTTTTCTGGTTCTACCATGATCCTAAGTTTATCAAAATTAAAATATTATAAAAGAAAGGAGGACACGCAAAGTGTTAAACTTTCACTAAATACTCAAATAAAAGTTGTATAAAATTTGAATAAATACAAGATTATTATCAACATTCATATCTTTTAATAGTACGAAACGAACGAATAAAATATAATTTTTTTACATTTACCAAATAAAGTGCACAAATTTTAACAGATTTCTTTACATTCACCTAGAATGATGTACCTAGATAAATATTTGTCATTTTTGAAATGCCTTGCTTGATGTAAGTAGGTAGGTATAGAAGCCGCCATAAGTCGTGAGCAAAAAGGTCAAGTAAATTTTTAAGTTAGGGTATCTTGGGGCGCCGACGCTGCACGCGATCGGTGCGATTGACCAATCGCATGCAGCGTTAGCGTCCCAGAAAACCAAGAAAGGAACTCAAAAACTCAAAAATTAACTTGAAGTTTGTGCTCACGACTCGTGGCGGCTACTATACTAACTTAAAATTTAATTCCCCCTTTTAAACAACTTGGTGCCGATGTAACTACAGGCACATAAAACATTTTAGCTTCTTGTCTGGAATCAACTAGATTCAACATTTTTTTTTCTTGTAAATGACGTTCAAACATGCCTTTTGATAGCCTAATTGAAATAAATGATTTGACTTTGACATGACTACGAATGTGCGAGGCCTTTGGTATTGCAGATGGTCAATACCGGCGCGTTCGTGTTCTACACGCGCCTCAAAGAGATGTCAGCATTTTTTAAAGGGGCCACTCAGGGCTGATGCCTACCTGGGCTGCGGGTTGTTCGTAAGAGATACCGCACCCCCGGATCGCAAAGGGCACAAGAAAGAACATGGAAGGGGTTTAGTCAGTAAAAATCTGACACTATCAAACTGATGATTTTCCATCCCTAAAAAAAAATAAGATGGTCTATACGTAGCGGTGATAATGTAACTTCAGGAAAATAATCTATACTCTATACAAATAAATAAAATTAAAGGGTCTATTTATAATTTCAAATTACAAGCTTTTTACTAAATGCATATGAAAAAATGAATGCATATGATGAATGAATGAATGAATATGAATGCGTAGAAAATGCCAAAGGCATTAAGTCCGCCTTTGTACAATGTATTATTTACATTATGTGCAAAAAGTTTTAATAAATAAATAATAATTTATATGAAAGTAAATACGGTACTAACATAGAAAAAAACGATTTTTTAAATTTTTGTCTGTCTGTTTGTTCCGGCTCATCTCCGTAACGGCTGGAGCGATTTTGACGGGACTTTTACTCGCAGATAGTTTATGTTATAAGAAATAACTTAGGCTATTTTTATTTTAAATTTTTTATTGACTTTAATTTAAAAAAGAGGGTTAAGTGAAAACAAAATTGAAACCAATAAAATAGTGAACGCGAGCGGAATTGCAGGCAATAGCTAGTTCTCTATAATAAAAACCATAATACGATATCGGGTCGGGTCATTGAACCTTACGTGTTATCTTTTATACCTAGGCTTGCTTATTTATCGATTTTACACACTATCAGAAAATGATAAAAGAATAATGCGTGAGAACATAATACCACTGACTTTTTTTAGGGTTACGAGACTGCTCGAAATAGCGCGACTAAAATTGCGCCTGCTTAGATTCCTATTAAAACAAATCAAGAGCTTACCAGCATCTCTTACAACTGTATAATTTTTAACCCCCGACGCAAAAACGACGGGGTGTTATAAGTTTGACATGTCTGTGTGTGTCTGTCTTTGGCATCGTAGCTCCCGAACGCATGAACCGATTTGATTTTGTTTTTTTGTTTCAAAGGTTAATTAGTCGGGATTGTTCTCGGCATTGTTTGTTGGAAATCGGTTCAGCGGTTATCGGCTCGTTTGTTAGCTACGATAGTGATTTTTTTCTTCTGTCGGGGGTTGCTTAAATATTTTAATTTTGTGTTTTTAATATTACTGTGTAATTGCAGTTGTTGGTTTTTCAACTCTCGGAGCTGAGTCGAGCGTTTAAAATCCAACAGCGCACAAGGCAAAGTAATATTAAAATAATACGGTTTTTAGAGACGGTGGTAGGCCTACCACCGTCTCTAAAAGGCGGAAATTATATTACGCGTAATCTTATATTATACGAGTGAAAAATAAGTCGCTGACTATACACGAAATCTCTAAAATTACATAACCTAGCTATTGAACTCCAATTTTGCAGATAGGTAGGTATGTGCTAAATTAGGTAGATCATGACACCAATAAACAATAATTCCAAGACACACCATCACTAAAAAGCACTTTATTTTACCCCTAAGGTAAAATTTTACCTTAGGGGTAAAATAAAGTGCTTTTAGTGAGGGTGAATCCCGATTAATTTTAAAAAAGTTTAAAATTAGATTTTTTGTTGCTTTGAAATCAATAAATAGTTAACTAATTGAGATACCAAAAAAGTGACGTCATAGTTTAGTATTGCCATACAAAATATATAGGGGAATCGCGTTTTGAAAGCACACAAAAATTATGTCAATTGATTAGTGGTGTCATTTACCCAATTATGTAATTTGTAGGTAGGCACAGCGTCGAATTAAAAGGGGCCAAAGCAAGTCTTTCTAAAAAAAAAGATCTATTAAGTAGTAACTTACGACAATTTTATGAACATTACACACCCACCTAAGCGTGATAAGGAAAGTGACAGGCATAATCATACTTATCGTCAGTTATTTCGCACAGCTGAGAACTGGGTCACTACACAAGTGCCTACTTGTTCAGGATAAGCTCTGGTTATCTTAAATTTATTTGGATAAACATTAAGTCAAAACATTTCAAATGATTTACTGTAAACGATTTAAACAAAAGATAACAGTTCGCCTTAAATTGGAATGCGAATAGTGTAATGCAATAATTAGGTACACATACCATCACGCCGGTATTCCCCTAAGGGTTAGGCAGAGGTGTAACAATGTACACACACAGTTCGCCGGTATGTTTAAGTCCCATGTAATAGGGGGCGAGCCTATTGCCATTAACCGGGTACAAATCCTAACTCCGAGCTGCTACTGAGAATTGTATAGATAGACCTAATAACGCTTAAGCTCGCCCCTTATAATATGGGACCTAACATACCGGCAACCTGTAGGTGTATATTTGTACGCTTCCGCCTAACCCTACAAAGAATATAGGCGTGATGGTATATTTACTACGATTAGATACGTATAGCATTCTATCTCTCTATAACCAAGCAACATTTTAATAAGCTTTCATTTCTCTAACGAGGGACACTTCACAGGTAGATTGACAGCGTAGTAATATATCCATGCAAAAACACAAAATTTAAAATGTTTGGTAACCCCCGACAGAAGAATAGAAATCCCTACCGCAGCTAACAAAAGAGCTGATACCATTTAATCCGCTGAACCGATTTCCATCAAAAATAGCTAAGAACACTCTCAACTAATTCACCTTTAAAAAAAAAACAAAATCAAAATCGGTTCATGCGCTCGGGTGGCACGATGCCACAGATAGACACAGATACTCGTCAAACTTATAACACCCCGTCGTTTTTGCGTCGGGGGTTGAAAACAGCTACTTTGATCAATAGACCCATCCCACATTTACGGTACCTAGAAGCTTTCAGCGAACCGCTTGCCGCAGGAATGTCGTTTTATGGCACAAACACCTGTTTTGATATGTCTGTGGAGTAGGAAATATGGATACGGTTTTATTTTTGGTAGGTTATTATTTAATATTGCTGATTTAGCTGTGCTTGCAGCTTCGCTCATGGTCCCAAGCTATCATAATTATTTATTTTTATTATAACTAGCCCGTATTGTCCCACTAGTGGGCAAAGGCTTCCCTCCACTTCTTTCATCTATTGCGATTTTAATCTAAATCTTGCCAATTCTCAAGAAAACTCACTAAGTCGTAATGAAATAAAACCGCATGAAGACTTATTTCGACTAAATTCAATTAAATTAGATAACTAGTATTATCAAACAAGCGTCAAAACAAATACCTGAGTTATGTCGCTTTTATTACGTCTTAATAAAACCCCATCCTTGCCGTTAGTTACCCGTGGGCGACCCAAGGTAGACGGGTAGACCACATGCTTGAAATGACATTCTCAACTCAGCACCATAGCTTAGCAATCGTAATGGAATGTAATACTTGTGCTAATCCGCTTAGGTTTATATTTGCATAATCTTGTAGTAGTACAGATTAAAAGTCTGTGAATAAATTCGCTTACGGAAGCTCTATTGACGGCCTTGTTTCTGTTGCCAAGCAACGTTACTAGTAATAGGTAAACTCATCTCAACTCGAGTTGAATCGTAACCGTACCGACTCGATCTCTTTATGAACGAGCTCGTCCGGGGAAGTACTACCATCGTACTTATTTCTGTCGCAAAGAAGCGTTGCTGTGTTCCGCTTTGAACGGTGTGGGCGCTGGTGTAATTACAGACACATGAGACATTTCATCTTAGTCTCTGGTATTGTACATGTCTTTAAGTAGCGGTGATCACTTGTTTGCCATCCAAGGTCATAAAAAAAGTAGACAACGATGCCTCAAACTAGAAATTTCTCTTGTTTCGAGATAACAAACATATACAAACAACCAGACACCCACGACTACAGGTAGTAGCAATTGTCCATGTAAATATTTGTTCCGTACGAATAGAACCTGAGACACGCAGCGCAGCAGCTAATCACTCGACTACTGCACCCACCATGCTCATGACTCCTGTTTTTTTTTAAGGATGGTAAATCATCAAATGATTTGGTCTGCTCTGGGCAGAGTGAAAGAGAGTGTCATAGAACAAAAACAGTCACGCGGACGTAGTTCTAGGCAAAAGCTAATATCGATTTTAAATTCCTTCCTTCTTAAAATGCCTTCTCAACAATGTCCATTCTCTTATCGCTTCTCTGTCGTAGATCGCATCGACGTAGGCGCACCGTCACTAGGGGTGTCAGATGCACTGCTGTGTAGACTGATTTGCGAGGCAAATTATTTAGAAGAAAGCATTTCCATTGAAAGCCAAAAAAGGACGTAAACTAAACATGTAGGTATCAAATTATGCCGATCGAATTTCGCTCACGGCAGCCAATCTAAATAGGGCCAAGTACTCAAGAGACATTATACTGCACAAGTGTGTGCCCAAACGCAGTTGCACTCACCCTTCCCTCGCTCTCAATTTTTGATGGAATGGCAATTCTACATGACCGGAAGGAAATCGCCATCTGATGTTTTCTTATCGTCAAAAAAAAAGGGCCAACGGCGTTACTTAGACCCGTACCCGGGGGGGTACCACACCATCAACATCCAAACTGTTACTGAGAAATTCTTAATGGAAAAAATCCCAATAACGCTTTGCCACTCAGCAGCCGCAGATCTCCCATACCGCAAACTCTCAACGCGCTTAATGCTCTCCTAGATACCAGGCCTGACTGTGATGTGTTTGCGTGTGAATGGAAGGTGTGTGTGGATCCTGTCAGAATGTTTGAAGTACTGCGAGATGAACGCATAAAAGGTATGTTTATGTTTATTTTTGTGTACCATGTCTTTACTATATGTATTTACTTATTTGGTGTAACCGTTGTAAATTAACAATAAACAATAATAATATTAAAAAAAAATAATTACAAAAGTTGTACAGTTAGGCTACTTCGTGGACAACCCTAACAATAAGCGTCCCAAGGCAGACGGCGTTCTTGTCATAACTCGGCACCATGACTTACCGACCAGTATTAAGTAATAATTGTTAATTCGCATTCATTATAGCGTGGGCTGTAATTAATTCTAAGATTTGTTAGC
Organism: Caradrina kadenii; assembly: GCA_947462355.1. Classification (NCBI taxonomy): domain Eukaryota; kingdom Metazoa; phylum Arthropoda; class Insecta; order Lepidoptera; family Noctuidae; genus Caradrina; species Caradrina kadenii. The sequence goes on from OX381691.1 coordinate 8,959,465, forward strand.
CGATTGCAGTTAGAAAATAAACTTTGAAAAGGAATTTAGAGTTTATTTCGTAGTTTGTTAGTTATAAGTTCAAACTATCAACCATCATACCATCACGCCTGTGTTCCCCGAAGGGTTAGGCAGACGTGTAACAATGTACACCCACAGTTTGCCGGTATGTGTAGGTCCCATGTAATAGGGGGCGAGCCTATTGCCATTAACAGGGCACAGATCCTAACTCCGAGCTGCTACTGAGAATTTCATAGAAAAACCCAATAACACTTTTTGCTCGTCCTGGGAATCGAACCCAAGACCTCTAGCGTAGCAGTCGCGCTTAAGACCACTAGGCTACCGAGGCAGTTAAACTATCAAATCATTCTAATTTTAAAATCGATCAAGTTGACGTAGTATTGACTGCGCTCGACAACATCATAAAAATCAGCATAGCAAATTAAAAACAAAAAAGCGTGAAACATCACAATTTAATCACAATAATGACTCAAAGAAAGAACTTCCTACACTGAGCTAATTACATGCATTCCGTGTCTAATTATCGTTTAAAGCCAAGTCATACTTATCGGATTTGTATGCGCACGCGACTAGTGGCACCGTCACGTCACGAAAATAATTAGAAATAAAAAAATATTTGAAAAACGTTCATCTTACAGATAAGTAATCGTTGGATTGACAAATGATTGTTTAAAAATAACAATTTTTCATTTTTTGAATGTAATGAATTTGATTCTTTTGTTTTTTTAAGTTTTTTAAGTAAGCTGAATTTCGAATGTAGTTTTTTTTTACCTCAACTAGCTAAAACTTAGTGAACAATTAAATTGTTTAAGAAAAGTAGTAAACAGAATAAAATAATTGTTTTTAAAATGAAATTTAATTATAAACTCGTACTTTACTTTTTTTGAAAATTATTTGTCTGTCTTGCTATACAGGATGTTAGCGTAAACGAGGGACTTTCTTTAATTGAGTACAGCTGTACCAACCCATTTGAATGAACGTCTTTTATCCGTACCGTAAAATCGAAAAGAAAAAAAATAACTACTCCATATACTTATGTTCGCATAACTCGATAGCATGTTAGGAAGAACTGTTTCTTTTTTCAATTTTAAGTTGTATTTTATAGTGAAAGTGGTTTATTTTCATAAACACACACTCCCTTATAGTATGTTCTTTGTTTAAACTAACATCCTGTATAGCAACTATTATTTATATCATTGATGCATGATTATAATATTGATTCTCCCGATCAAGTTTCGGTAACGTGGAGCACCCTTAACGGTCTCGAATCTCAATGGAGACTAGTCAAGTACGCACAAGATATTATTAATCACAAGCGTGTGCGGAAACACAGATGCACTTCTTCTTTCGCCCCTTTTCTAGTCCGTCAGGACTATATTCCGATATGACCGGGGACAAATGAGGCGTATAACCAACGGGTTTACGTGCTTTACGGGACGCGAGGATGCGATACCACTAACTCTGGGCTATAACACCCAATAACACTTTGCCAGGGAACCATACCCACGACGGCAGAGACGAGACCGACGGAGCAATCATTGTAATTATAATTAGATACATAATCAGTTAAAAAAAAACAGATCGATTCGTGAGGGAATGATAAAATGTTGTCATTAACAGTTTTATTCGGTAACTGATCGGGATTCTAATCATTTCATTCATTCATTAATCAGCCTTATGTCTTTATTTATTGAGATACTATTTTGTCACGCTAGAAAAGTATTTTGTAATAGGCATTTCTTTAATTGAAACCAAGATATAACTATGTCACTCTCGTAGTGTAAATGCTACACAAAAGAAATGGTTTGTCTCACTGTCGCTGCCTCGGTGTCCTAGTGGCCCTATGCGCGACTGCTACGCTAGAGGTCTTGGGTTCGATTCCCAGGTCGAGCAAAAAGTGTTACCGGGTTTTTCTATGAAATTCTCAGTAGCAGCTCGGAGTTAGGATATGTGCCCGGTTAATGGCAATAGGCTCGCCCCCTATTACATGGGACCTAAACATACGCGCGAACTGTGGGTGTACATCCTCTGCCTAACCCTTTGGGGAATACAGGCGTGATGGTTATGTTGTCTCGCTGTGTGTGATATTTAGTATTACGTAAATCTACATGATTTGACGCCCAGTAGTCACATAATTCAGGAATGGATAGGACGGTCCATCAGTTAAAAGTAAGACTGCAAACCATAGATCCTTGCCGTGTCGACGGCGCGTTCGTGTTCCACGCGCGCCTCAAAGAGATGTCAGCAAAAGGAAGGGGCCACTGAGGGCCGATGCCTGCCGGGGCTGCGGGTTGTTCGCAAGAGATACCGCGCCCCCGGAACGCAAAGGGCACAAGAAGGAACATGGGTGGGTTTTAGTCAGTAAAAGTCTGACACTCCCTCCCGTCCCGCCCAGGGCGGGAGAAGTTATTTGATGATTTCCCACCCACCAAAAAAAAAAAAACCATAGATCCTTGGTTTGACACGCAGACCAAGTTAACCATGCTTGAATTTTTGCGTTATGCCCTTGTCAATAGTGGCTATAATTCTGGACATGGCCATAAGAGACTTGTAATATAAAGTCAGGAATATACATGCAAGCAAAATTGCACAAAAGTATGCAAGTATCTTGAATGCTATTATGGAATAATAACTTCTAAAACCCAATTCTACTAATTAAAACTCAAAATCTAATTGCAATCTCGTCTTAGCGACAATCAATGTAAAAAAAAACTATGGTAAATTAAATGAGAGAAAATAGAGAATTAGATTAGATTGCGAGCGTTGGAATTTCCCCAGCTTGGTGAATGGCACAATGGCATACAAGCTACATGCGTACTTTTGTGCAAATTAATGGCATGTGTATTCTTGGCTTAACTATCGAAATATATTATGTACGTATCTGCCTACCCCATAAAAAAATAATATTGATATTTTGTTAAATTCAAATCCAAATTATTTATTTCAGATAAATTACAAGCTTATATAACTTATCCATATTAGGTTTGGTAATTAAATAATAACACACACAATATACGACACACAAAATCAGGAACGCCTGACATGTTGTTGTTGTTGTTGTTAAAAATCACAACAACTAAATAATTTTCTTCTTCAAAACCAAATTACAAATCACTATCAAACGTTGGACCACACCGCAGAACAAAACTAATTAATCATTTGTCTGTCTGTCCGTACAAAAAAAAACCGTTTTGTAATAATTAGTGAGAAATGAATTTCATTCGTGTAGCGTGCAGTTATTCCAGGCACTTGTTGATATTATACCGAGATGCTGTTGGCAATGTTGCCAGTCTACTGGGCAATCTTGATACTTGATCATTGATAAAATTGTATGAATACGAGTGGAATTAGAGATTTTGTTCGCTGTACATTGTTAGAATTTATGAGTTATCATAAGCAAGACTCGTACACGACACACGATAAACACTACGCTATTTGTCAATATTGACTGAAATATAGGCGCTTTATGTTGCCATGACATCTTTGCCGCATCTCCTTCATTTTCTATGCTCATGTAACAAACACCTATCTATCCATCCGTCCTCACAAACTTTCGCATTTATAATATTAGTAGCATAATAGGACTAGGTTTTTACCGCGATTCTTTCCACTAATTAAGCGCGACTGCTACGCTAGAGGTCTTGGGTTCGATTCCCAGGTCCAGCAAAAAGTATTACTGGGTTTTTCTATGAAATTCTCAGTAGCAGCTCGGAGTTAGGATTTGTGCCCGGTTAATGGCAATAGGCTCGCCCCTTATTACATGGGACCTAACCTACCTTACCGGCGAACTGTGGGTGTACATTGTTACACCTCTGCCTAACCTGTGTTAGGCATACGCATAGTAGGTGGTGAGAGCTGTCTGGAAATTGGTGGTCTTTTTTATTTCGCGGAGGGTCTAGCGTAGCAGTCGCGCTTAGGACCACTAGGCTACCGTGGTAGTTATAGTTGTTTATAATATAAAATAAAAATCATTATCACCCTCTCTCTCTCATTATTGGTGAATGGTGTCAGCTACCTACCCATTACTCCAATATGATTGAACAATGACCATCACGAATCAACAAGTTGTTATACATAACATTCATGATTGATTGCAGACCATGTTATGTTGAAGATAGATAAGCACCGTTAGTACTGTAATGTGTAATACCGTTTGAACCAATGACTAGAGACTAGAGGTACTGATGACCGAATATTTTGATACTAGATGCCGACCCTGGCTTCGCCCGCGCTGGATTAGTACTTTCTAAGATGCGAGTTGGTAGGATTTTTTCTGACTTATCGTTGCATTTTAGATATTTTTTTTGTTTTATTTTGATTTACATACATACCATCACGCCTTTATTCCCCGAAGGGTTATTCAGAGGTGTACTAATGTATACCCACAGTTCGCCGGGCACAAATACTAACTCCGAGCTGCTACTGAGAATTTCATAGAAAAACCCAATAACACTTTTTGCTCGACCTGGGAATCGAACCCAAGACTTTTAGCGTATCAGTCGCGTTTAGGACCAGTAGGCTAACGAGGCAGTTCTTATTTATAAGCCATATTAGGGAGTAGGTACTGTAAGATTTCATTAAAATCCGTTCAATAGTTTTTGCGTAAAAGAGTAACAAACATCCATCTAACAATCTTCAGCAATTTTCAAATATTTTTATAGTGTAGGATGTATAACAGTAATATACACACAGGTTATTTGTAAAACAATGACAACCTCTCAGGACTATGTTACTAACATCATAAGCAACAACTTTTGTTCTATGACATTTAAAAATTTTTCATATTTTAGTTCATCAGATTTTCATACAAAAATAAAAACATTTAAATTGAACGCTCTAAATGTTACGAAGTCTATGCGAAGCAAACGAAAGCGATAGTAAAATAGCGAGGGGAGCGGGGTTAGGGCGGCGGGGGTGTTTGTACTTGACCTATTTACAATTTTACGAAAACCCTTCAGTTGGTCATTCACTTCAATGCGCTTGCGTTGCTTGATTCTGTAAAAAATTATAGAACAAAAGTTTTTGTTTATGATGATAGTAATACAGTCCTGCAAGGTTGTCATTGTTTTACAAATAACCCTGTATATAGGATGAAAGAAATTGTTTGTGTACCGTCGGCTAGATAGTGTGGTTGGATTTTTAACCGACGAAAAAAAACTGAGGAGGTTATCAATTCGACGCGTATATATTTTTTTTTTATGTATAATCACGCGTAACTTTTTACAAAGTAGTCCGATTTTAATAATTCTTTTTATTGGATAGAGTATACCTTGAAGTTTATCCCATATGATTTTGGGAAGAAAAACAATCGTACTTTAAGGGTGGAAAAATAGGGATGATTTTTGTATACTCACAGATTTCTATGCTGTGTTGTGTATTACAATATATAAAAGTAATCAAAAATTAAATATGTAGTAATTTTTTCTTTTTTTAAAAAACGTTGCCCCACACTAGGAATTTCTCCTGTATCGTGGGTGCGTTTACAAACATATAAACTCACATACACAAACAGCCAGACCCGGAACCACTATCTGTAGGCCATACAAATATTTGTTCCGTGCGGGAATCGAACACAAATAACTCAAAATCTCCAACAAGCTTAATATGAAATTATTAAAAGATCTGGCTGGATCTACAGTTTTTAATTAATTGGTAGTCGTCAGACCGGGGGTTCAGCGTGTCTAATATCATTTAATAAATGGAAAGACTTGGGAAGGCCTTTGCCAAGCAGTGGGACATTACGGGGTAGGAAAAAAACAAATAACACTAATTTATTATCCAATTTAATGTGATAAACTGATAAATATTTTACTCGATTCTCAAGGTAAATTGCTGTAGTCACGATAAAAGCTTTCGTTCATACATTAAGCCTAATCTAGAAAACCACTTAAAGTACATACGTAACAAATAAAACACATTTTTTTTAAGTAAACCCCGATAGAAAAATCGAAATCCCTACCGCAGTTAACAAAGGAGCTGATGACTTTGAAACCGCTGAACCGATTTCCATCAAACATGGCTTAGAACACTCCCGACTAATTCACCTTTCAAACAAAAAAAACAAAATCCAAATCGGTTTATGCGTTCGAGAGCTACGACGCAACAGACAGACACGTCAAACTTATAACACCCCGTCGTTTTTGCGTCGGGGTTTAAAAATTCTAGTCTATTTGTTAATTAAATGATGGACGCAAGGCAATAAGGCTATTAGTAAGAATAGATAGGCTAAAGGCGCATCTGACTTGAACATTGTCTTTAGAAATTATAGACGATGGGGCACTGTGGTTTTAGAGTAGTGGCCGCAGTGAGGAAGAATTCTAAGGAAAGGTGGACTTATATCCTGGTGAGAGTAGTGGGAAGTCGCTGGAAGCAAACAATACAGGATAGGTTCATACGAAAACCTGTACCTAACAGTGGGCGTCTTCCAACTGATATACGATGAAGTAGGTGTATAAGTGTGCGATTACACAATTTTAAGCACTTCAATCTATATCAATAATTCCATAAAAGATTAATATGTAGGTGATGACATTGACAGTCCTACATTTTACACATTTTAGGCAATAACTTCTTTACCACTTTTAACTTTGCAATAAAATCCTACACATGACCACAAAAGCTGATATTGTATGAATAGATTTATCCACAGATTTGAATAATTTAAATTCTTCAAACTAGGATAATATAATATGGAAATAATATAGAATAGTATCAAGATATTGGTAAATCCCTCCATTAACATTGAATTAGTATGGATTTTTTATATTATTATGATAATGTTTGACGTAAATAATCAACATAATTATCAAAAGAAGATATATTTATTATTTTTATTCCAGTTATATTATTTGCTAAGCGCCTTTTTATGTGTTTCTAGGTTTTAAAAAGAAAAACTCGTGAGTCTTGAATATTTTGCTTTTAATAAAATTTAACTGCCTCAATAGCCTAGTGGTCCTAAGCGCGACTGCTACGCTAGAGATCTTGGGTTCGATTCCCAGGTCGAGCAAAAAGCGTTATTGGATTTTTCTATGAAATTCTCAGTAGCAGCTCGGAGTTAGAATTTGTGCCTAGTTAATGGCAATAGGCTCGCCCCCTATTACATGGAACCTAAACATACCGTCGAACTGTGGGCGTACATTGTTACACCTCTGCCTAACCCTTCGGGGAATACAGTCGTGATGGTATGTGTAATAAAATTTGTAATATTAATAAATAACCAAGGCCTAAAAACAGATTAAATTTACTGTAATTATATCCTCATATAATAAAGTTAAAGAGATTTTTTGTTTGTCTGTATGTTTAAACGCGCTAATCTCTAGAACTAACAGTCGGATTAGAAATAATACTTTTGTATGTTATAGCCAGATTTATGAGGCACAGTATAGGCTATATAACATCACGCTACGACTCATAAGAGCGGAGCAGTGACCAAAGACGAAGCTAGTTGTACATCAAACGGATGTGCTCAGAAATAGGTCGAAAGTAATGTCCTAAGGGTTATGTCCAGCATGCCGGGGCTGCGGGTTGTTCGTAAGAGACACCGCGCCCCCGTAACGCAAAGGGCACAAGAAGGAACATGGGTGGGTTTTAGACGGTAAAAGTCTGACACTCCCTCCAGCCCCGCCCAGGGCGGGAGAAGTTATTTGATGATTTCCCACCCCCCAGCAGTGGACGTCCTAAGGCTGATATGAGGATGATTATAAGTAATCTAAATCTTTTTCTAATAGGTATCAAAATTAAATATTCTTTTAATTAAAATTCGATTACGGTGACCAATATCAAAAGAGACTATCTACTTGGCTAGTCTGTCTACGTACTTACCTAGGAAATTTTATAGAAGCCTGCAGCTCGGACGTCGGTGGCAAGACAGCCCCGTGTCTCGAGAAAGGATGTAAATCTTTCTTTTAGAAAATCAGTCTTCAATACTTGGTAAATTTAGCAGCCAACACAGTCAAAGTCAAATCATTTATTTCAAGTAGACCATTAAAAGGCACTTTTGAACGTCAATTACATGTTAAAATTAAAAATATTGAATCTAGTTGCCCACTCCAAAAGGTAGTTTCGTATGGAGAACAACGGACAAGAAACTCCATAAACAACTTAGGGCTCTGAGCTAATCGTAACCCCAATTTTTATTTTAAACTAACAGCTGCCAACGACTTCGTTCGCGTGGCTTTTCCACCCGCAATTCGTTAGGTCTTTGGTTACTGCTCCTCTCTCGTGTGTCGTAGCGTGATGTTATATAGCCTATAACCTTCCATGATAAATGAACTATCTAACACATAAATATTTTTCCAATTCCAACCAGTAGTTTCTGAGATTAGCGCATTCAACTAAACAAACAAACTCTTCAGCTTTATAATATATAGATGTATTAAAGCTACATCACACTACTTTTAAGCCAAAAATCCTTGACCAAGGTCGTCTAATAATCACTAAGCAATTAAGGGTCAACACTATGATGTCGTCACACATAAGAATGTTCATCACGCATGCGCCATTCTTACCAAACGTCAACTTGAAAGCGTGGGAAGGACATACCTCCATTGTTCGAAACATTTCTATTGCATGGATTTATTGAAATCAATTTGTAAAGAGCTTTTTATGTAAGATGTGTAAGCGCTATTGGGTTTGGCTTTGTCTGTTCTTTATTTAAATACGTGTCATGCAATTGCGAATGAAGCCGGCAAGTATAAAAGTGACTTTTTCAATTCGTATAACATAACAAAACATACCAACACGCCTGTATTCCCCGAAGGGTTTGACAGAGGTGTCACCGATGTACAGCCACAGTTTGCCGGTATCTTTTTAAGTCCCACGGGCACAAATCCTAACTCCGTGCTGCTACCAAGAATTTCATGGAATAATCCAATAACACTTTGCGCGACCTGGGAATCGAACCCAAGACCTCTAGCGTAGCACTTGCGCTTCAGACCACTAAGCTAACGAGGTATTTCAATTCTTATGTACTTTTAAGTTTATCTTAGACATCAGTGACGGAAAACATCGTGAGGAAACCTGGACTGATAATTAATGCACGTCTGAAAAGCAAGTATTGTGATCAATGCTCGTGCCTTCTCTGTATAAGAAGAGGTCTTTACCCTGGCACAATAATAAGCTAGTATTGTTTTTAGTATTATGTACGAAAATTAAAGGAGAAGGTCTAATTTTCCAAAAGATGCATCATTCCATTTTGTTTATTGTGAAATAATTCAGTGTCATAAGATTATTTTTTATTCCTGATCAATTAAAGCTCTGATGTATAATAGGTAAGTACAATATAAGTTTGAATTTGCTAATTCGCCTTAAGCAAGCGTGGTCAATGCTCATGCCTTCTCTGTATGAAAAGAGGCCTCTGCAAACGGGCCCAGCAATTAAGGCTCTTAGTCCCTTGGCCATTACGAATAAGGTAACAATGACTTGTTTTTGATTTTTTACAACATCCATTGGACTGAATTGGTCATTGTAAATTATATTTTCGAAAATATATTGCGCAATGAATAGGTACCTGTTTGTGAACTGTCGAAATAAAAGCGATTGTCCTTGAATGTGCCATCACATATTTAAGGACAAAAGTGAACATCAATATGTTTGAATGTCTCTTGACCATTGTCAAACTTTAGTTATTAATAACATTCATCTGAATATAATATCTCTCTATTTGCTTAGCCTTTTTCCAACTATGTTGGGATTTCTAGTCTAACCGAATGCCAGTGTTTTACATGGAGCGACTGCTTATCTGACCTCCACAACCCAGTTACTGGGCAACACGATACCTCTGATAAGACTAGTTGTCAGACTTCCCAGCTTCTGACTATCCGTAACGACTGTCAAAGATCTGCGAAAGACAGCAGAGACCAGCGGTTTTACGTGCTTTCTGAGCCACAGGGGTGTCACATCACCAACTTCCAAATACCGGGCTGCTACTGAGAAAATCCTAATGGTTTTGTAATGATTTTGTCTTCTCACAGAGCGTCGCTTTTTACATGAAATTCTGGGTTTAACCCAGACATTGCGTGGTAGGGCCGCTCCCAGATCCGGCGAAAACGAAAGTCCATACAAACACAAAATAAAAGAATGGAGTCTTTTTACATCATCACAAATAAATATTTTCCTAAGGTTAGGTTTCATCGAAGGCACTTACATCTCTCTACATATTGACTTAACATCATTGTTAAGTAGACAGACGTCATCTATCACGAATTATTACACCACAATGGTCAAAATAATAGTCCTAATGGAAAATTCCGATACCACTTTTTGCCAGACCCCAGGAACCTAGGACTCCACGCTTATCATACGCGCTAGCGACCACTAAACCAAGGAAGCATTAGAGTGTGAAAGATGATATTCCTGAGATAAATATCAATAGCCTTAACTTTATAGATACATAGTAGTCAATCATCACAACACGGAATGAATCATTATCGACATTTGAAAAATAATTAAAACCTCATATTAATTACACAGAAAATATTAAGTAATCATATTGGATTACAAATGCGAAGGTATACATTTCACAAATGTATGTTTGGCAATTGAATACTGACTTCATTACATTTGCTGTCCCTGTATAATAATATTTATTTTATGTTACGAGCGGGAGTAGTTTTGGTCTTTTATTTTATTTTTGATATTTGTTAATTTATGTTTTTGTTGATGTTTTTCTTTTAATTAGTCAGCCTTAGTCATAGATAATTAATACTGGTGTAGACGCTTACCATATTACTAATTAGTGATGTTACAACAATAAATGTAATTTTATCATTAGTCTTGTATTTTTAACGTCTACATTTGTAATCAGAATAAGCCACTTTATCGCATTGGGCGTAAGCCTGTAATGATATTGTAAAGGAGATACCATACCATCACGCCTATATTCCACGAAGGGTTAGGCAGAGGTGTAACAATGTACACCCACAGTTCGCCGGTATGTTTAGGTCCCATGTAATAGGGGGCGAGCCTATTGCCATTAACCGGACACGAATCCAAACTCCGAGCTGCTACTGAGAATTTAATAGAAAAACCCAATAACACTTTTTGCTCGACCTGGGAATCGAACCCAAGACCTCCAGCGTAGCAGTCGAACTTAGGACCACTAAGCCAACGAGGCAGTAAAGGAGATAATAATAATAAATAAATAAATATGGTAATTAGATACATGCTAAGTCATTCCTGTTGACTTTTCCAACGGACACCTGTGTGATGAAAGAAATTGTTTTTGTACTGCTTGGATGCTTGAACTGCCTCGGTAGCCTAGTGGTCCTAAGCGCGACTGCTACGCTAGAGGTCTTGGGTTCGATTCCGAATTCAAGCAAAGTGTCATTAGTTTTTTCCATGAAATTCTTAGTAGAAGCTTGAAGTCAGGATTTGCGCCCGGTTAATGGCAATAGGCTCGCCCCCTATTACATGGGACCTAAACATACCGGCAACCTGTGGGTGTACTTTGTTACACCTCTGCCTAACCCTTCGGGGAATACAGGCGTATTGATATGATATGTTGGATGCTTGATTATCTGTTTATTTTAATTGTTTTTAAACTTTTGGTGTTAAAGGCATTATTTAACAAAATAAATTGTTTCGTAAAGTACGGAAGTTCTGGTAAAGGGTTCATTCGTTGGTTTTTAGGTCGTCGACGCTCAGTCGGACAAAACGCATGCAGCTTTGGCGTCCCAAAAAAATCAAATTACCCAAGAATGGACCAAAAAATTAACTTGAAGTTTGTGCTCACGACTCGTGCCGGTTACTATACCTATCCGTGTACCTGTCTGAGTGTGTGTGTGTGTGTGTATGTGTGTGTATAAAGGCAATATATCCTCGGAAGCTCGCGTGACGTTCAACATGAACTGTCCATTACTAATGGCCGATGTCTTACTCATGTCTGACATTAGATTGTCATTGTAATCCATTTCCCTGAAGAAAGTTCCTACTGATTGCGGAAAGGAAATATAACTGACATCTGTGACATTAGTATTCTATGTAAGTAGTAGTCTAAGATCCTACAGTTGCTAGATCTACGTCATTATAGCATGACTGAAAAATGAAAATCAAATCATTTAAGAAAATGCAAATAAATAAAATTTAAGTGTCTGTTTGGAATGTCCAAATGTGTACAAGAAAAAAAAAACAATTTTGAAAATTTTTCTCTATCGATCGGTTTGTCTGTTTTCTCCGGCTAATCTCCGAAACGGCTGAACCGATTCTGACTAAACTTTTACTGATAGAAATAGCTGAGGCAGCTGAGATGACCAGTGAAATTTTGAAGATCAAAAAAGACAAAATCAAAGCATTTATTTCAATTAGACCAATAACAGGGACTACAAACGTCAAATGGTACTAAAATCTACTATAATATTTTTGTTAATACAACTTGAAAAACATTTACAATCACCACTGCAAAGCCCTTCTAAACAGCATAAATAGAATTCACCAACATTCCGAAGCATTCCAAGTCATACAAACTTTCACATACAAATTAATGATATCCACGGTTCCCTAGTTTCCCTGGACCGGTCCGTACCGGTCCGGAACCGGACTGGTTGGCCTCACAAGGTCGTGTACTAAGATCATAGAAATAAGAGATATGCCGTGTCTTTGAATGAAATTTGTAACGTCTTTTTTTTAGCGAGTCAGATAAAATCAAATCATTTGTTATAATTTCTTTTCATGTATTTTTTTAACATACATTTATAAATTTTTTGAAGAGTCAGTACTTATGGAGTTTCTAGCCCATTCTTCTCCATACGAAACTACGTTTTGGAATGGCATTAAATTTTTTTAAATAAGGTTTTGTTAAATAAGGTTCGAAACTGCTGTAATGGTATAATTGAAATAAATGATTTAACTTTGACTTATATTTTGTTAGTTTTTTTTTTCATTTATTGTTTGTATGTTTTTTTTTTATTATTTATTGTGGTTTGTTGACTGCGGGCTCAATCCAGTCTTCTAATGAGGTTTTGTCTGATGACATAGTAACTAAGTCCAGCCAGAGACGACAAGAGATTTATTCATCGAATGACAGTGACCCGGAAAAGTCCTCAATTTTAAATACAAACAATCGTATGTTATTTCGATCCTAACCCTTCAGAGTCAGTACCTATTGACAGTACTATGTTCACTTTATGTTGCCGTAACATCTTTGCCACATCTTAATTTTCTATGATCTGTGGTGTGGTAACTAAATCGTGACCAGATAGCTTTAGTTAGTTGTTTATGTTAGCTCTAACCGTTGATGGTTAATTCAATCAGGTACATTTTAATGAGGTATGCCAGCTAATCTATGGTGATTTGAATTACAGGTGTCAGGTGACATTCTTATTGGAACTAGTGTTAAATATAAAATGGCTTGTTTTATGTGTATAGCGATTGGTAAGAGATGACTCGAGGTATTTGTTCTGTGGATGTGAATGAAATCTATACTATAGATAGGCTGCCTGTCCACAGAAGAGGAGTGAAGCTGCAGAGCGGTGAAACAGAGACACGTTTCTCCGCTCCGCAGCCTCAAGAGGAAAGTTTTGTTTGTCGAATGGTGAATGCTTATGTGAATCCCTTACCCCTGGCCGTGGTGGTACTAACCGGAGTCCAGCATGCCCCCCCCCCCTCGCCACCCCCACGACGGTGGAAGACCATGAGGAATTCCACCGCGCACAAAAAAAAGGTAGAGCATAGCGTCATTGCGATTTTCTACTATGAGGAATGTTTCAGACTTAGGAACCGTTGGTTCTGTTATGTCTCTCGGCATTGCCATATTGCAGTCCATCGAACTATGAGACTAACGAAAGAGAGACTACAACTGTGTTAGTGCACACACATGTGCACTTTACATCCGCAGTTGCCTATTGCGAATTGTCGTACAAATTTGTCCACCCATTGATACGCCACGCTATTATTTCCCGCTATTACCAGGGACAGGCAATAATTTCACATTCAATAGCGTGACGAAGTCGACTTCCTACTTAGTAATAATTAGTTGTTGTGCTACTACATGCAAATGATACGATCAAAATCTATATCTATACTAATACTAGTTACATACCCCGCGGTGTCACCCGCGTGCAGTTACGCCTTTGGTTACTGCTCCGCTCCCGTTGCTCATAGCGTTATGTTCTATACGTATAAACCTTCCTTGGACTTCTATAAATATTTAAAAACCAAAATTAGGCAAATTGGTTCAGCCGTTCTCGAGTTTTAGCGAGACTAACGAACAGCATTTGATTTTCTTATATAGATTATAAAGCTGAAGAGTTTGTTTGATTGAACGCGCTAATCTCAGGAACTACTGGTTAGAATTTAAAAAAATATATTAGTGTTGGATAGTCCATTTATCGAGGAAGGCTATAGGTTACATAAGATCACGCTACGACCAATAGGTGCGGTGCAATAACCAAAGATGCAACCTACTACGAGTAAAAGAGAGCTGAAGAGTTCATGTGTTGTTTGTTATACCACGCTGATTTCTGGGACTAAATCTAAATCTGGGAATTTTTTTTTTGTATATGATAGCCAGATTGGTTGGTGGTTGTATGGCCCACAGATAGTTGTTCCGGGTCTGGCTGTTTTTATATGTGTAAGTTTTTGTTTGTAAACGCACCCACGATACAAGATAAATTCCTACTGTGGGGCAAAGTTAAAAAAAAAGATTCATAAGGAATAATATAGGCTATATAACATCACGCTACGACACACGGAAGCGAAGCAGTAACCAAGGACGTAACGGGTGAAACCGCCCAAACCGCCTGATATAACTTGTCATTATTATCGTTCGGTTTAACAAGGTTAAGAAAGGAAGGTTTGATTTTGATTGCAGAGGCTGCAGTATGTACTTGAATTAATTAATCTCAAATTATTAGGTGCTGAAAGGTAAGTGGGTACAAAGTTGATGTAATTATCTTTGGTATGTGGGGTAATCAAAAATTGGTTATTGAACATGCTCGTTGGTCTAGGACTAGCACTTTGTCCGCAATTTTGCCCGGCTAGATTTAACTCCGCCAGCCGAAAAAAAAATTTGTATGAATGAATGAATGAATGAAACTGCCCCGTTAGACTGGAAGCCGACCCCAACATTAAGAAAAGACTAAGGAGATGATGATTAATGATTGAATGATTTATTCAGTTAAAATTTATTAATACTAGGTACATTGCCCCACAAAATTGCTAAATATGCTAGGCTAGCCAGACATCCACCTTCTTGCTCCTCCTAATGTGTTCTGATCAATTTCGTCGCGGGATCCAAGACAGTTGTATCGTTTCTCCGGGACTCGTCGAGCTTCATTGCCTCGGCGCTCTTCTGGCGGTCGCCACTGTTGATTCTGGCTTTCAGGAGTTACAGTGGTTGGGGATAGCGGACAGAAGCTAGTAATGATATGAAAACTATCTTCTGAAAAAGTAGCCTAGCGTTATTCCGGACTATAATCTATCTATGTTCCAAATTTCATCTAGATCCGTTCAGCCGTTTAAGCGCGAAAGAGTAACAAACATCCATTAATTCAACGTCGCAAACTCTCGTATTTATATTAATAAGCAGGAAGATGGTTCCCGTTTATGAACTCATTGTTCCTAACTATTCATTATTTTCTAAATATCTCTCATACGGCTAAGCCCTGTCATTGTGTTACGAAGACCATATAAACATTAAAATTCAATAATAATACCAGACTATTATTGTCCCAGTGCAAGACAATGGCCCTTTTCTTATACAGGTATGACATGAGCATTGGTCACATCGTGATGATTATGCTTGCTCATGGCTGATTGGCGATTTTAGACTTAATACCAAGATACACTTAGAAAAGTCAACAAAAGAGATAAGTATACAGTGATGAATGTCTGCGAATTTAATTTAAATTTAATTAATGAACTGTTTATTTTCTAATCATGAAATTAATTTTTAATCGAAACCATCTTTGTACGTCTAAAAAGACTTAAATTTTATGTGACGACATGGTTACTTATTTGTTTTGTTGACTGTACATATGAAATAAAAAAGTGGCATTGGTAGGTACTTGCCCGTATCATTACAGACATAAATTCCTAAAAATTACGTCAGTTCAAAGGTATATTTGTTTACTTAATGCCGACCCAACTATTTTGCAAGTAAGCACATAAGTCTCGCTCAACTTACCGCTAAAAGCTTGTGCTTAATCTTACTTAGTGTGCAATGTCCACTTAGGTTGCATACCGGTGACGTAAGTGGGGTCATAGAATAAGAAAACGCTAGAGAAGTCAGAAGAAAAAAATCCTTTGCTAGCGATATCGCGACTGGACTAAATGACCGGCAGTTCTAGTCCGTCAAAATCACACCCAGTAAATGTAGGTCAAGTGAGATTGAAGTGAGCTACAGTACATTATTTATTGGGAAATCTTCACAGGCTGCCTCCGCCTCGCGGAAAGCAATGTTGCCTCCAAGGACACAGGTTAGTATGCTACGCCGACGACACGCTGGTCTGGGCGCAGGGAAGGTCGCACGAGGCGGCGGCCGACTTAATGACACGCGGGGTTGCGATAGTCGTTGAGAGGATCCGGCGGTTGGGTCTCGAGGTGGCCTTGCACAAATCTGAGGCCATGTGTTTTCATGGGCCTCGGAATAGGCCACCGTCGGGATCCCAACTAACGGTAGGAGGGGTTCACATCGGCGTCGGGTCGACGATGAAGTACCTGGGACTCGTCCTCGACAGCCGGTGGAACTTCGCGGAGCATTTCCGACGTTTGGCCCCCAAACTGGAACGGGCCGGGGCTGCCTTTAGGCGGCTCCTACCCAACCTGGGGGGACCAAACGCCTCCTGCCGGAGGCTCTACGCGGGAGTCGTGCGGTCGATGGCCCTTTACGGGGCCCCGGTGTGGGCGCAGGGGTTAAGGCGACTTGCCGCCCACTACCTCATTGCGTCCCAACGGGTGATCGCCATAAGGGTCATCCGAGGATACCGCACGATCGCGGGGGAGGCGGCGAGCCTCCTTGCCGGATTGCCGCCGTGGGATCTGGAGGCGCTGGTCCTCGCGCGCCTGTACGAGTGGCGCGTGGAGGTACTAGGCCGGGGGGAGAGTCCGCCACCGCGGCAAATTGCCGCTCGGCGGGCCGACCTCCGGCTCGATCTCATGGCGACATGGAGACAGCGACTGTCGCAACCTCGTGCTGGGCACGCCTTAATAGAGGCGGTAAGTCCCCTCTTTGAGGAGTGGCAGGAGAGGCGCCACGGCGCCCTCACCTACCGCCTGACGCAGGTCCTCACCGGACACGGGTGTTTCGGGAGGTTCCTGCACCTCATCGGGCGGGAGGAAACGTCCGGGTGTCACCATTGTGTGGATTGCCCCGAGGACACGGTGGAGCACACCGTGGCGGTATGCCCCGCTTGGGCGGAGCATCGCCGAGTCCTCGTGGCGGCCATCGGCGGCGGCGAACTCTCGCGTCCGGCCCTGGTGCGAGCCATGGTTCGGAGCGAGAGGGAATGGGATGCAGTCGCCTCCTTCTGCGAGGCAGTAATGCTTGAGAAGGAGGCGGCGGGACGGTTGAGACAGCGGTTCTCCCGTCCCAGCCGCCGCGGTAGACGCTCCGGGCGTCGGGAGCCGCGAGACGACTCCCGGCCACCGTAGATACTGGCCTGTGGACGGTGAGCAATGGGTAGCTCACCGTCCTTACGTTGCATAACGACAGGCCGTGTCGACGGCGCGTTCGTGTTCCACGCGCGCCTCAAAGAGATGTCAGCAAAAGGAAGGGGCCACTGAGGGCCGATGCCTGCCGGGGCTGCGGGTTGTTCGCAAGAGATACCGCGCCCCCGGAACGCAAAGGGCACAAGAAGGAACATGGGTGGGTTTTAGTCAGTAAAAGTCTGACACTCCCTCCCGCCCCGCCCAGGGCGGGAGAAGTTATTTGATGATTTCCCACCCACCAAAAAAAAAAAAAAAAAAAAAAAAAGGACACAGGTGTCACTCAGAGCTTTTTTCCGCACTCCAGCAGGTACAGCAATAAAAATATTGTAACCAGAATTTTGTGACAACCAAATTATAAAGAGTGTCTGTGGAGTTTCTTTCTCGTTCTTCTCCATAGACACCCATAGTTTTAGAACAAGCAACTTGTAAAAGTACCTGTAGATGATCTAATTAAAATACATGCTTTGACTTTCACTTATTGACCCGCCACCAACGAGCTATAAACCTCTAGCAAGACAGTTCAGTTCATGCAAATTAATTGAAGCAGGTTTTTACATAATGGACCGTTGTTAGGAATTGCACCTTTAGTTTATTTCGCCTAAATTCACTGAAGGTAATGTTTATAGAATTACACTGGCTGTCGGCATAGTAAACGTTCACATCTATATAACATTATTCTATGAAAGCGGTTAGCGGTTCGTTCTTAATAACACCGACTACGGTTACCGTAAATAACGTTAAAGGTTTGGGCAGTGAGCACACTTGTTTGTAATCGATACTACGCACGTGTCGCCGTGTGGCGGATGCCACTTTTAGAATTCCGGAATTAAAGATTATTGTTTTTTTTTTAATCTAGCTTCTGCTAGCGACTTTCTCCGTACATTTAACATAACATAACATACCATCCCGCCTGTATTTTCTGAAGGGTTAGGCAGAGGTGTACCAATGTACACCCACAGTTCGCCGGTATGTTTAGGCCCCATGTAATAGGGGGCGAGCCTATTGCCATTAACCGGGCACAAATTCTAACTCCGAGCTGCTACTGAGAATTTTATAGAAAAACCCAATAACACTTTTTGCTCGACCTGGAAATCGAACGCAAGACCTCTAGCGTAGCAGTTAAAATACAACGAAATTACATAAAACTTTTTAAGATGAATTTAGTGTTTTGAAATTATGATTTCGTGTGAATTTATTTTGCAATTCTATGCAAGGTTAATAGATGAGGTCAATTGATTGGTTGCGGTTATTACGGTATGTGTGAATGTCCACGGTTAACGTTAACCGCGTTTACCAGAGCTTGAGGCAATAACTGTTGAACGGCAGTTAAATAAGAGCACCTTTGGAAAAATACTGAAGGCGGTTATCGATCTAAGTGGAGTTAGCACGAGGATCAAAACCATTAAAGAAATAAATTGAAATTAGCGGCACTTATCGCGTCATGTTACTCCCTCGCTATACTATACGAATGAAATGGCATGATGAGTTGCTTTGCTTGGCTGCCATTTTGGATTCGGTCAAAGTAACTGTCAATTATCGATTACAGCTAAGCCGAGTTACGATTTCAGCAGTAGGTTTATTTATGAATACGTCGTATATTAACGGAAGAAGTAACATTGGCTTTATGACGTCGCAAAAAATTCAAAATGGCGGCTTCAAAATTGTACTACTATTATAAATACAAAAGTTTGGATAAACGAGTCAGACAGCTAAACGGATCTGGATGAAATTTGACACAGACATAGATTATAGACTGAAATATCATATACGCTACTTCTAGACTACTTCTAATTCGAAAATGTTACCATTCCAGTGGGACAGTTTAGAACTTCGGGTTAATACTCTGCCGTCATAAGACAAAAGGACATAATTACACGACACACGAAGTAATCGATTTCCGACTGTAAGTTATTATTTGTTAAAGTAGGAAATCGGTTACTTCATGTTGTGTCATTACATCCTTTTTAGTAGTAGTGTAGTCGATGCAGACGAAATAGCAGGCAGAAGCTAGAATGAAGTTAAAAAATTAAAGTCCGGTTTTAATTTTTTGCGGCAACGTGTTACATGTAAACGCATTATTAAAACCAGTGGCACAGTTACAAAATATCAACTACGCTTGCATAATTCCAGCAATACTTAGGATAACATAGAAACCTTTCTGATAATTTTCTTCACGTTAACCAGTAAATTATAAATGTTGTAACTTAAGAAATGTTGCAGAATTGGAAAACCGCTAAACTATGAGGTCTTAGGGCAGGTGACGTAACATCAACGGTTGGGAGAAATGGTGACGTAAACAGTGGAAAAACTGTCGACTTTAATGAACATCACCTTTGGTCAATAAAATTTAGTAATTTTTTTTTTAAAGTTGCGGTTCCATATTGTGAATTTATTTCAAATTGAGATTTTTAAAGTACGGTAAAACAGTCCAAAACCTGGATTATGGACGTGGGTAAAAAAGGCTGACAGGCTCGAGTGGGATTTGATTTGTCACATCAGCCGAATGCACAATGACCGCTGCTCAAAAGCCTTCACGCAATGGGTGCCTGAGAATGGTCGGCATCGCCAAGGCCGGCCCAGGAAGACGTGACGAGATGACCTAGACTCACACCGGGAGGGCTGGTTCGGACATGGAGGAGGCTTTTACTCAAGAAAAGGCCATCACAGGCTAGATAAAAAAAAATCTGAACTAATTAAGAGTCTCAAAACTTACAAGATACATTTCTTCTTCTCTACGCATACATTTCTTGTCTTACCGGAAAATAATTTGGTATTACACCAATTTACTTCGCACCAAAAATGGTCATAAACCTCCATAGTATTCAGTTTGAAGTAAAGTGTTACACGAACGGGGAAGCCTGTTTTATGGCAAGATTGTATATGTGTGAGTAACGGTGTGTGTGTGTGTGGTTGTGTGTGTGTGAGTGGTGTGACGTAAGTAGTTCGCAGATCACGTAAACTGTGTATCAGCTGTCAGTTGGACTTGATTTGGTGCAAAGATATACTTAGTAAGTTGGACTGCCCTGTTAGCCTCGTGGTGGCAAGCGCGACTGTTGTGTATGAGATCCTGGGTACGATTCCAAGGTCGGGCAAAAAGTGTTATTCGGTTTTTCCATTAAGAATTGCTCAGTAGCAGCCCAGAGTTTTTAAGTGGGTGATGTAACAAACCCGTCTCTTGGTTGCCGAAGCCGTCGGTCCTGACCTGATCTCCCTTCGGTCGTGTCTGTTTGCCGTCCCATCGCTCTATGAAAGTGAGGAGAAAGAGAGTGCATCTGAGTCTCTCGCACACACACTTTGGCCGTATAATATCTTTTGCGTGCTTGGCTAGTGTCCATTGAGATTAGCTGCCGTGACCGTAATGGCGACCAACGATGCCGATTATGTATATGGCAACTTATGCTAGGTAGTTGGGCAAAAGCTCATAGACCAAAATTTTACAAGACTTCATTGATTATGAGACTTATTTCCAGCAACAGCAGACATAGTTTTCCATACAGGTAGCTTCTTAATATTATTTTAAGTTTATTTCCGCTACAAGCAGATTGATAAATAACTTTCTAAAATTATAAAATCAATTAATTAAATAGAAATGAAACACCAATGAAAAAGGTTGTTGATCTATGAAGATGAGCAAAGGTGACGCAACTCGATAACAAACATCTGTTTATAACATAGAGGAGATGGCCCACAACTTCTAAATGTATGACCAAATTACCTGTCAGCCATTTTGAGTCACAGCTATTTCATTTAAATAAGGTTGTTATTTGTATGAAATGCATCTAAACGCATTCTACATGTTAATTCTGTGTCATTTGACATTTTAGGACGGAAGCTTTTTTCATAGTTTTTTTTTCGTATGGTAAATCATAAAAAAACTTCCTACGCCCTGGGCGGGGCGGGAGGAAGCGTCAGACTGTTACTGACTCAAACCCATCCATGTGCCTTCTTGTGCCCTTTGCGTTTCAGGGCGCGGTATCTCTTTCGAACAGACCGCGGCATAGATTTGGCGTGTACATTGATATACATCAATGGTTCATATTACCTGCAAGTGAAAAACAGATGGACTGTGAGTAGTGAGACTTACCCCGGCTCTGAAGACGTTAACAGCCACAACGTGGATCAGAACGCCACTCGTTCAGTATATGGATTATGATAAAAACATTGGCCATCATTGGGCCAAAACAATGTAGATTCAGCGGGGGCCTTTAGCCTAATTAAATGAACAATTTGGCAGTAGCTAAGCTAACTAACAACCTCGTTAGCCTCGTTGTCCTATGCGCGACTGCTAAGCTACGTAAGAGTTTTTGAGTTCGATTACCAGGTCGAGCAAAGTGTTATTGGGTTTTTCTATGAAATTCTTATGCTACTAAGAATTTCATTGAAACATCCAATAACACTTTCACCTCACCGGGCACAAATGACAGGCGTGATGGTAGGTTGTACATTAACTATACAGTTGTGTAGCATCACGTGGCGGAACCTATTTTAGGACCAACGTGTAAGACTAGTATTAGCTATTTATGAAAGGAACAGGGGGCCTACCACCATCTCTTAAAACAGAATCATTTTACTTTGCCTTGTATACTGTTGGATTTTCAACACCTTGCTTAGCGCAGAGTTGAAAATCCAACAACTGAAATCTCAAAGTAATATTAAAATTCGCACTGATTTTATAAAATTAACGCAAAAATGCGTGTTAGTGACAACTTCTCACCTAGCTAAATGCAAAATCACAATACATACCATCACGCCTGTATTACCTAGAGAGTTAGGCAAAAGTGTACCAATGTACACGTTCGCCAGTATGTTTTTAGGTCCCATGTAATAGGGGGTGAGCCTATTGCCATTAACCGGGCACAAATCCTAACTCCGAGCTGCTACTGAAAAATTCAATAACACTTTTTGCTAGACCTGGGTATCGAACCCAAAACCTCTAGCGTAGCAGTCGCGCTTAGGACCACTAGGCTAACGAGGCAGTAAAAGACAAAACGAAAACGAGGCAAAATCACAATATCAGTTGGAAACGGTAATAGCATATGAATTTCAGTGCAGGGAAATTTTAATAATTTAAAGAGCGTGACAACCTTCATTAAATTTGTAATAAAAAAAATAATTAAAATTTAACCATCAAATCGATTAGTTCCCGTCATCAATATGACACGTTAAGGAGCGTGTCATCGAATCAATTTTGAGATGTGTTGGGTATCTGGTTACGTATAAATAGATAGTAGGTACGTACACGAATGTATCTCGTAATTGATTGCGTCACCGTGGTAGTAAAAGTACTGCAGTTGACGAGTTAAATATTTTGACATTAAAAAAACATATTAGTATAAAAAATAAACAAAATATGGAAATTGACATTTCTTCTGTATCGTAGGTGCGTTTGCAAACATAATAATCTCAGATACACAAATAGCTACACCCTTTATTATTTAAGGATGGGAAATCATCAAATGACTTCTTCCACTCTGGGTGGAACGGAAGTAAGTGTCAGACTATTACTGACTAAACCCCATCCATGTTCCTCTTAATACTCTTTGCGTTTTAGGGCTGCGGTGACTTTTAGGGCTGCGGTGACTGTTCCTAGCGGGCCCAGTGTACAGAAACAGCCAGTCCCGGAATAATTATCTGTAGACCATACAAGTATTTGAGCCTATCGCTTTGGCACAGCGACAACAGTGTCATCAAAATTGTATTGTAGAAAGAGACACACCCCAAATACATACCGTACCAAAAGACCAAAGACAATGTAAGACAAAAAACTCTCGCCAGTAGTAAAACTTTTGTTATCTCCTGTACTTTTAATAGCCAATAGGAAGTTACGCAATACGTTTGACTGTTTGTATCGTAAGACATGTGAATTTGTGGTCGACACTTTGACACTTCAACGATACATCTATACTATTTACACTAAAATATTACAAAGAGGAAAAATTTATTGTTGGTCTATATCGAATAGGCTCACTGGAAACTACTGGACCGATTTGAACCATTTTTTCACCAATAGACAGCTACATTATTCCTGAGTAACATAGGCTATATAACATCACGCTACAATACGCGGGAGCGGAGCAGTAACCAAAGACGTCACTTAACGCGGGTGAAATTAATAAGTCACGCGGACGAAGTCGCGGGCAGTTCGCTAGTTATGTACATAGTTGCACATATTATGTCCATGTTTGTGATGAGCAGGTTGCACAAGCCTCTATATTACACTGTAGTGTTAATAGGTTTCTAGAACTGTCGAGTTTAAGGTGAACTGGTGCTAAAAATATTGCAGTTAGGTTCCTGTTAACATCTAGCTCGATTATTCAAACACCAATCAATTGAAGATAATAAATACTTACATACATACCATAACGCCTGTATTCCCCGAAGGGTTAGGCGGAGGTGTAACAATGTACACCCACAGTTCGCCGGTATGTTTAGGTCCTATGTAATATGGGGCGAGTCTATTGCCATTAACCGGGCACAAATCCTAACTCCGAGCTACTACTGAGAATTTCATAGAAAAACCCAATAACACTTTGCTCGTCCTGGTAATCGAACCCAAGACCTCAAGCGTAGCAGTCGCGCTTAGGACCACTAGGCTAACGAGGCAGTTATACTTGTAAAATTACTCCTTGTAGCAAAAAATAGCACTCCTTGTAGCAAAAATAGTACGTATTGCAGTACGTATTTAGTAGGTATTTTGAGTGACTTTTATTTTTGATAGATCGTTTTGACATTAGTATAGTTTTATGGAATTGTACAACTTATTGTCATACATTTTTTTTAAAGACTATGTATGGAGTTTTTTACCCGTTCTTCTCCATGCGAAGCTACCTGTAGAAATGGGCATCTAAATTCAATATTATTAATTTTAACATGTACCTAATTGACGTTCAAAAGATTTTGCATATATTCGATCCTTAAATTACTTATCGAGCCATACTACATAACTAAACCTAGAATGGGTACTAGTGTTTATTAACGTTCATCTACTTACATTCGAAAAAGCGCAATCTATCGAGAAAGTACTGTACTATTAATTCAACTTAAATGTTAGAACGACAACGAAAGTGACAACTGTAAAAAAATATAGTACAACCGCAATCTAACAGATGGTGCTGTTCTCAAACGTATTACAGCGCCATCTATTGACTTTCACCGTGAACTAAATTCCTGCCAAACAATTTTTTTCGAGATATTAAACGTTTTTTCTTTTTTTTCCATAGAGTTATAAAGAAAAAGACGCTGGCAAGGTAGTGGTGTACACCACGACGATGGGTATCGTCAGGGGTACGTACCAACGATGCGTCCTGGTGAAGAAGATCCTGAGAAACTTACTGATAAAGTACGAGGAACGGGATGTCTTCATGAGCACCGAGTATCAGGACGAGATCAGGGATAGAATGAAGAGCGACCAGATCTTGGTCCCGCAACTGTTCCTTGATGGACAGCATATTGGGGTGAGTAGGACTTAATGAATAGTAACCGGCACGAGTCGTGAGCACAAACTTTAAGTTCCTTTTTGGGTTTTATGGTCTTATGGGTCGCCAACGCTGCACGGGATTGGTTTGGCAGTCGGACCAATGCCAAAAATGAACCCAAATTGAACTTGAAGTTTGTGCTCATACCTACAAACAGCGTCATCAATTGTTTACCCCTTTTGCATTAAAATTTGTTCGAAAAGAGGGTGTCCAGTTGATGACGCTGTCTGTACCTATGAAAAAATAAAAAGAAAGAAGAAAAAATGAGTTTTTCGAAATGTAATTGTCCCAACTTATATTAGGCCGGCGCGGAAGCTGCGCAGCATGATTATGTTCTTCTCCTAATATATAACTCAAATCTCATAAATTTTAATGAAAATAAGAAGTCATTTTACCAGCAACAGTAATCAATTTCAAAGAAAGACTAGTTTGCAAGTGACGACTTTCGACCAATTTTCTAAGCCCAATTTGACAGTTTCTCGATACTAATACACCAAAACAACCGCTTCCAAGGATTACTATACATTTCAAGGCCTCCCAAAATTTACAATACAAACACAGATTATTTATGATCGTCCTTCACAAGATTTACAATAGCAAGGCAAATTTGAATCCTTGAGACATTTTTGAAGGTCAGTCTGTTGTCTGTTCTGATCCTTAATCTGGCCTAAATCGAAATAGCAGCCTGATATGTTTGATAAATACTTCATTCGTAAGATGACTGATCCGGTAATCGATTATTCGAAACACGAAATTAAAGGTAATTGAGGCAAGAGACTTCTTCAGAAGGAAAACTTCACATGACCAGTCTCCGTTCCGAGTACATGATTGGTCAATTCCTGTACATTTAATCCCCACTCCACTCGTACAGACAGCGTCATCAATAGATAACCCCTCTTGCATTAACATTTGTTCGAAAAGAGGGTTAGCAGTTGATGATGTTGTCTGTACCTGGCTCGGCGAAGTATAACTAAGAATAGAATTTGCCGCTTGACGCATCTATCGATCGGGTTAATTTTGTGGGATTTTCCCCGACATTTTATTGAAGGATAGGGGGTTTGATATCTGGCAAATAAAACTGTGTTTCTGTACCTATTCAACATTGCCTAAAAGTTATCTAAACGGTGATGGAGTAATGTGTCTAATACAAGCTAACTTTTCTTTCCCTAAACATATGTAGGTATATCAGAGAGTCAATGTTCTCATGAATATAAACAATTATTAATACGACACCAACTATGAAATGTTAAAAAATATTGCTGTTTCTTGTAGACATTTCAGAATTGATTTAGTAATTAAAATTATTTGTATTCAAGTTATTATTTGTATCAAAGTTGAACTCATTATCAGTTTATCATTTAAATATACATTATCCGTACATAATGAAAGCAGTCAAATACCAAATAGACTCAAAGGATCGTGTAACACGTGCCATTCGTAATTTGTAGGAACCATTTCAAGTACTTCATCCTTGTTTTATTTTACGTTGGCGACAAAACAACAAAGTGCAAAATAGACTAAGGATTTTGTCGGAAATATTTAATCCAAATTAGACGTATTTCATCCTTCCCTAAAATTATGAGTAGAACAATAATTTCTTATGAGTTTTCTGGAAAAGCTCTTAAAAGGCCGCTTATGACAAATGTTTTTTCTAGAAAATGTTTTCCTTCCTTCTTGTTTATTTAAATAAGGCTTAAAAGGTAAGTTCTTAAGACTCAATTTTAATGCAAAAACTTGCTAAGTTTCACAGAAAATTTAAATAGGAAAGAAAATAAATTTTATCAGCCTATTATAGCCAAAGGCTTCTTCTCTGATAGAGAAAGCAAGAGCATTGTTCACCATGCTTGCTCAAGGCGGATTTGCGATTTTAGACTCAAATAAATTATAAACTTTAGTTTTCCACGATGTATTTCTTCTCTGACATACGTACTGACAGAAATCAAAAAATATATACACTCACGCCTGTATTCCCCGAAGGGTTAGGCAGAGGTGTAACAATGTACACCCACAGTTCGCCGGTATATTTAGGTCCCATGTAATAAGGGGCGAGCCTATTGCCATTAACCGGGCACAAATCCTAACTCCGAGCTGCTACTGAGAAATTCATAGAAAAACCCAACAACACTTTTTGCTCGACCTGGGAATCGAACCCAAGACCTCTAGCGTAGCAGTCGCGCTTAGGACCACTAGGCTACCGAGGCAGTTCAAAAAAAGAAAAACAAAAATCCCTTAAGTTACGGAGATATTGAAGATTTATAGTTTTAATATTTTTTTACGAATATAAGTTGAAAACGTTCAACTGCTACTTTTGCTCAACGTTAACGCTTTCATGTCTCAAAATGTCACTAATCTTAAGTGCCAGAACTGATTATCAAATACAGTGCATCATCCATTTCCCAAACACATTTACATAAAACGAACGAATGCGCCTGTTTATAATGGGTCCCGACCGTTACAGAATAATATTCTAGATTAAATTTTCCTCTTATGTTTTTCATCAGGTTTTTTGATTTATACATCCTGCATATTGTTGGTCTCGTGGGTCGCAAGCGTGACTGATGAGCGTGGGGTCCCGGGTTCGATTACCAGGTCGGGCAAAAAGTGTTCTTGGGTTTTTCCATTAGGATTTGCTCAGTAGCAGCCCGGAGTTTGAAAGTCAGCGGTGTGACACCCCCGTGTCTCGGAAAGCACGTAAAGCAGTTGGTCCCGGTTGTCATTCGTAGATCTTTGACAGTCGTTACGGATAGTCAGAAGCCAGGAAGTCTGACAACCACTTTAACCAAGAGGTATCGTGTTGCCTAGTAACTGGGTTGTGGAGGTCAGATAGGCAGTCGCTCCATGTAAAACACTGGTACTCAGCTGTATCCGGTTGGACTGGAAGCCGACCCCAACACAGTTGGGAAAAGGCTAAGTAGATGACATCCTGTATATTGTGTGTATATTTAATGTAATACGTGCCAAGGTATTGCATATCTACCCACATAAAATTCTATGGTGTTTGTCAACCATGGGCTACTTATTACGACACTCACGGAATATTGCAGTTTTTATACCATGACCTAATGTATGTGTTGACAGAACAAGAACGCCCTTCATAGTGTGTCATTTTCACCATCCGAATTTATTTCAATTAAAAAAAAATTGGTGGCAAGTCTTGTTCAGAAACTCGCACGAGCGCAGAGTTGTTTGGCTACACTCGAGTTGTCAGCACATAACTTAATATTTGTTAATTTAGACTCAACATACCATCACCTGCGGGTTGTTCGTAAGAGATACCGCGCCCCCGGAACGCAAAGGGCACAAGAAGGAACATGGGTGGGTTTTAGTCAGTAAAAGTCTGATACTCCCTCCTGCCCCGCCCAGGGCGGGAGAAGTTATTTGATAATTTCCCACCTCCCAAAAAAAAACATACCATCACACCTGTATTCCCTGAAGGGTTAGGCAGAGTTGTACCAATGAACACCCACAGTTCGCCTGTATGTTTAGGTCCCATGTAATAGGGGGCGAGCCCATTGCCATTAACTGGGCACAAATCCTAACTCCGAGGTGCTACTGAAAATTTCATAGAAAAACCCAATAACACTTTGTTCGACCTGGGAATCGAACCCAAGACCTCTAGCGTAGCAGTCGCGCTTAGGACCACTAGGCTAATGAGGCACATATAGAGCCATATATATAAAATGACCGGTATCAGGAGCACACAAGGAAAAGATCTTTTATAAAAAACAACCAATCGTTTATTTTTCTAAATTTGAATCTCATAAAGAATAAAACTGTTCCAGCCAGGTTGCTGCGGTGTTCAACCTTCACAGTAGCTTAACATGACGTATATTCGATCGATTATTAATTGAAAGTACTCATTACGTACATACCATTTATTTCGTTTGAAGGCTTTATTCCCATCAATGCATGATACTAATTGGGCTTCTAATTGAAAAGTAATCAAAACGTACAAAAGCAGTATTTTCAATATGAAAATTGACTCGAAATGAAAACACGTACATTTTCATTTCTGATACATTCTACCATTTATTTATCATATAGGTAACTCTATTTTTGTCGAATTGAAAAAAAAAATGTCATTTTTTTTTTTAAGACTTTCTTAACGCATTGTTTGCGGCGATTCGTGTCGCGGGTTCTATTCTCGCACGAAACAAATATTTGTTGGGTGTATGTGTGTAAGTTTTTCTAAACGCATCCCCCGGAATTTCTCCTGAATCATAGGAGAAATTCTCGAAAGTTATATTAAAAAAAAAAAAACATTCATTTGCTCTTGCGGAAATCTATCATAAATTTAAAGCCTTTAAGAACATACATCAATAAAATGTTTCTGCATCAATCAACAAGCAACATTTCAAGGTTCATCTCAAGGCTATATATTGGTACAGAATTGCACTGAAAATGTCACATTGCAGTCGAAACAGTAACGAACATGTTACTCCGTACCTCACAACTAACGTTATAATATAAAAAATAGACTCTGCCACATTGGGACCGCTCGTAAAGCCGAGCTATCGCATTAGGGTAGGGCTGGCACGCTGATAAGTAATAATAAAAAAATAATACATTTATTTATTTTATAAAAATACTTCATATAGCGCTTTTATTGCATCGAAAACTTGATGAAAGTCCGTTTTCTTTCATTTTCATTACCTATTATTTGAACACTGCTTGAAGCTCGTCCGGGGAAGGTATTACCACCATACCTATTTCTGCCATCAGTGTTCCGGATTGAAGGGTATAAATGCCGATGTAATTACAGGTACATGAGACATTTCAACTTTGTCTCGGCGATGGCAACGCAAGGCCTTAGGTATTGCAAATGTCGATAGGTAGCGGTGACCACTTAACATCAGGTGGGCCGTGGGCTTGTTTGCCATCCAATGGCATAAAAACAACTACAATATTGATATTTTTGACTTACCATGTCCGAGCTTCAATTGCATCGAATAATGACCAGTAAAATACCGGTTATTTGTACTGGCTTGAAAACCTGAGGGCCCCCGTTGAAGATTTTGACTCTATTTTGAGGTTATTGCCACATCTCTTTGGTTTTCTTTTGAATAGTGGAAAATCTGGAACAAATCTTATCAAGGAAAACTGTTTCCTTTTGAACTATGTTCAAGTTAGTATGGGAGATGATTAGACAGTCGATTTTTTCCACCCTCTCAAGATTTATGATCAAAATAAAATATTCCAAAAAATGCAACAGACCATCATTACGCCTGTATTCCCCGAAGGGTTAGGCAGAGGTGTACCAATGTACACCCACAGTTCGACGGTAAAAAAAATGAAACAGATTTGACAAATTCTGAACTCAAGTAATAGTTATATCAATTTTTATTTAATAAACGTCTCGCTCCTTAACTACAAAAGTATTGCAGAATACATGGGGGTATTTTGGCAAGCCCATGAGAACAGGGTTCCTATATTTTCATTTGTACGCCACCCTGTATAAGGCTTGTTTACTATGGGGCATCTAAAACATTAAAAAAAAAAATCTTTTAAAATTTTTACTTAAAAATGTGCCCCGGTTCAGTTCAACCCTACATTGGCAAGTCATAACCGCAGGTAGGATATTCAGGCGACCATTGCGCGCAGCTACCAACTTTATTGAAGCTGTCTACGCCGCACCAGACATGTACACTTACCTTTATTATGTATATTGTTTTATACAGTTTTACTAATAAAAAACATGTGGTTGATAAAACGGGTTAAAAGGACATAATGACGAAGACTTTCACCATGGATTCAGTACAATGATTCTACACCCCCAAGCGATGAAACTTTTCATATACCACATAACAAACCATCACGCCTGTATTCCCCGAAGGGTTAGGCAGAGGTGTACTTATATACACACAACCACAGTTCGCCGGTATGTTTAAGTCCCATAGCGAATAGGGGGCAAGCCTATTGCCATTAACCGGACACAAATCCTAACTCCTAACTGCTACTGAGAATTTCAAAGAAAAACCCAATAACACGTTTTGTGTTTGACCTGGGAATCGCAGTCAAGACCTCTAGCGTAACAGGCGCACTTAGAACCACTAGGCCAACGCGGCAATTGCAGTATTATAATTTGTATATTTCATATAAATTATATTTATCTATTTATTTATATAATCATGGAAGACTTACAACTAAACTAAACAGAATGTAAAATAGTAGGTGAAACCGACAGCCAATTACAAGTCTTCACTTATAAAAACAGACTGGCAGAGATGGTTGATGGTTGGTTGGATGATTACTGTTTTAGTTTTATTTTTTGTTGTATGTATGGATGTTTTCTATACAGACAAGTCTGTCTATGTGTGCGGACAGGGCTGTTCAACAGGTAGAAAGTTTAGCTATTTAGAGGCTTTAGGCGCCATATTCACAGGCGAGAGAGTCACTTCAATGGTCTCGTTGTACGCTAGCACAAATTCTCAGTAGCAGCTCGGAGTTAGAATTTGTGCCTGATCAATGGCAAGCGGCTTGCCCCCTATTAACTGAACTGTGGGTGTACATTGATATGTACACCTCTGCCTAAATCTTCGGGGACTACAGGCGTGATGTGTGTGTGTGTTTTTTTAATAGTAAAACATTCTACCCGCGTGAAAACCAAGTACCATTAAACCCTCAAATATCCAATGCCAATCGGCAACTGTACTTTCAATCAGTAAAAGACAAATTTTGGAATCGGTCCACTACTTCCAGAGATTCTTAACCCATTTACGTCAAAATTTTCCTTCAATCGTGTATACACGTGACAATAATGATCACACCTTTACAAACCCACAAAAAGCAACTAAGTACATGTCTATTAAGGTCCTTTTTCCTAATCATTGGAAACCTGATCCAATCTCGTGCAGACGTTAAGATAAATACAGTTAATTGTCTCAAACACGCCTTAGAGGTACGTGTGAAGGCTCATGTTGCTTAGCAAGATTACTGGGAGAGTGTTCTGTGAGAGGGAGACAGTTATATATAGAGTTATTTTTTTCTCTTTTTTTACTTTTCTTATTATTTTATAAGTTCCACGGTCGACATCGTATCGCTTGTATACGTAGGCCTGAGTACGTACTACGTTATTAGTTAATTTATGTAGGGAGTTAAGGCTTTCCGACGACTTATTTACTAACTAATATTTTATTATAAAGAGGAAACATTTTTTGTTTCTTTGTAACGAATATGCTCCGAAACTGCTTCACCGATTTTAATCATTTTTTCACCAATAGATAGCTACCTTATTCTTAAACAACATAGGCCATATTACATCAAGCTGCGACATACGGGAGCAGAGCAGTAACCAAAGACGTAACTTAACGCAAGTGATATAAGCCACGCGGACGGAATCACAGGCAGTTCGTAATTTATATGACAAAAACAAAGCTTTCCGGGCCAGCCAGTATAGGATAACATGAAGAATGTAGTATCATAGGGGTTTTATTTCTTTTGAGCGGGACCCTAATAATTTTTCCAAAATAAAAGTACCTATCCTTAGTTACTCTTTACAACATGTCAGTGAGAGTCCTGTCAAAATCGGTCCAGCCATTTCGAAGATTTGCCGCAACGAACAAACTGACAGACATTTATTTTAGATTATTTTTTTTTCATATAAATATTCATATTTGTTTGACTGCCCCGTTGGTCTCGTGGTCGCAAGCGCGACTGATGCGCACGGGGTCCTGGGTTCGATTCTCGGGTCGGGCAAAAAGTGTTATTGGGTTTTTCCATTACGAATTTGTCAATAGCAGACCGGAGTTTGGAAGTTGGTGTTGTGACACCCCCTTGTCTCGGAAAGCACTTAAAGCCGTTGGTCATTCGTAGATCTTTGACTGTCGTTATGGATAGTCAGAAGCCAGAAAGTCTGACAACCAGTCTTACCAAGAGGTATCGTTATGCCCAGTAACTGGATTGTGGAGGTCAGATAGGCAGTCGCTCCATGTACAACACTGATATTCAGCTGCATCCAGTTAGACTGGAAGCCGACCCCAACGTAGTTGGGAAAAGGCTAAGTAGATGATGATGATTCATATTTATCTTGTAACAATCTGTTCTTTGACGTTACAAACAGACACTTAAATTTTATATATTTATATAAGTAGATGGTATCCGGTATTATGGATATTAGGAATATTCATAATACTGAATACTTCCGTTATTTAATGAAAATCAGTTATCCTTCATTATCCTTATAACGTTTGACCTAGAGAAACTAATCTGATGACGAAAATTACCATTGTCATGTCGAAATTATACCAACATGAAGGAAATCAGCTCATTTTTATGCGCACTTCGTGATGTCGAGGGCACTGTTACAAACATCTGTTGCGGCCTACTAACCTTCAATATTAATCATGTTTATTCATGAATGTCATTCTTTTATAAGGATATACAATAACTCTTATTAAATTTAACTAGTTATGCATCATTAACTGCCTCGGTGGCCTAGTGGTCCTAAGAGCGACTGCTACGCTAGAGGTCTTGGGTTCGATTTCCAGGTCGAGCAAAAAGTGTTATTGGGTTTTTCTATG
Source organism: Caradrina kadenii (assembly GCA_947462355.1). Classification (NCBI taxonomy): domain Eukaryota; kingdom Metazoa; phylum Arthropoda; class Insecta; order Lepidoptera; family Noctuidae; genus Caradrina; species Caradrina kadenii. The sequence goes on from OX381691.1 coordinate 8,993,111, forward strand.
AAATTCTCAGTAGCAGCTCGGAGTTAGGATTTGTGCCCGGTTAATGGCAATAGGCTCGCCCCCTATTACATGGGACCTAAAAATATACCGGCGAACTGTGGGTGTACATTGTTACACCTCTGCCTAACCCATCGGGGAATACAGGCGTGATGGTATGTATGTGTACTAATTATGCATGGCTTTGAATGATAAACCTTTGATGATTTGTTCTTTACAGCTGATCTTTACCTTCTTGCCCAAAACTGACGAAGCACTTGGAATAAGAATACATTTCTTATTCGTTCTTACAAAAAAGCACCTTAGTGGGCTAATACAAATAAAATACAAGTGCTTACATATGTACGGTCAACAAAAGAGATAAGTACCTAACCAGATCGTCTAATATAGTTGAAGATTTTTTTAAACCGGTGGTCGTTCTTAAATTAAATTAAATTTAATTAATAATCTGTTCATTTTCTAAAAATAAAAATAAATTTAATTAAAAACCGTCTATCGGTTTTTAATCGGCGATATAATAGTCACAGTCCGACTGTCGGACCAATCGTGTGCAGCGTCGTCGGCCCAAAAAACCTAGAAAGGAACCCTAAAACCCAAAAAATTATTTAACATTTGTGTTCCATTAGCTCCATTTAATTAGGTGTTAGTTTAAGCAAGGGTCATACTGCGGGTTGTTCGTAAGAGATACCGCGCCCCCGGAACGCAAAGGGCACAAGAAGGAACATGGGTGGGTTTTAGTCAGTAAAAGTCTGACACTCCCTCCCGCCCCACCCAGAGCGGGAGAAGTTATTTGATGATTTCGCACCCCCCAGAAAAAAAAAAAGCAAGGGTCATACTTTAAGGGTGTGTAGTAGGTACTCATGAAAATGAACAACTTTCACTATGAAATCAAACTTAAAATTGCAAAAAAAAGGTGGTTCCTTACATGTTGTCGAGTTATGCGAACATACATATATGGAGCAGTTGACGTTTTTTTCAATTTTAAGGTTCGTAATATAGTAGTATATTTACAAATAACTGTAAATTATTTTTTCTTGGTTCCCTCTGAGCTCACTTGTAGCACGCGTCACCCACCCTACGTCCACGTGCATCGCTTACCCTTGACCCCTCTGGTGCGATGCCCGTGTTTTGTTTGTTTTGTTACGTAGATAACTGGGCAGGGTAAGTGTAGGGCTGTCTTCACCTAAACTGCCAATTGGCTTTTTTTCGGATGGGAAATCATAAAATGTTTTTCCGCCCTAGGCAGACTTTTACTAACTAAAAGCCATCCATGTTCTTTTTCTACCCTTTGCGTTCTGGGAGCGCGGAATCTCTTTTAAACAGCCCGCGGTCCCGGCAGGCCTCGGTCCTGACTGGCCCCTCCGATTTGCTGACATCTCGTAATGGCGCGCGTGGAACACGAATGCACCGTCGACACAGCTGTCTTTATGCAACGTACGGACGATGAGCTACTCATCGCTCACCGTCCACACTCCATCGTCGACTTTGTTTCTGTCACCTCTGACCTAGACTAAAGTCAAGGGTACCCATCTCAAATAAACATTTTAAGAAATTTAAAAACTTTGAATGATTGATATTTTGTCCCTGACTCCAGATTTTTTTTTAATAATAATAATAATAACACCTTTTACATTTTTTCTTTTATAATCTTAATTTATTGCTTATCTAATAATTGATAGGAGTCCCCTGACACAAAAAGTGTCCGGGGTTCATCCGGACTTTTTTTTAAAACCCTTCAGGACGACCCTTGCACACCCTCTAAACGAGGATAAATCCAGGGAATCCTAGACGGATGGCAGCCCTAGGTAAGTGAAGCATGAAGAGTGGTTGAGGGGACTGTTCCAACAGCGCTTCATACACACGTACCATCACGCCTGTATTCCCGGAAGGGTTAGGCAGAGGTGTACCAATGTACACCCACAGTTCGCCAGTATGTTTAGGTCCCGTGTAATAGAGGGCTTCATACAACAGCAGTCTAGTTATATTGTGACCAATAAGTAATTTAAAGTGGTTGAAGTTTTGTAGATAGGATAAGCCATACAAAGTTGGATATCATAGGTTTTGTAGCCAGCTATGTTTTATCTTTAACACCTTTAGTTGATTGGCAAAAAATGAGTTAAGCATTAACAACGCCTTTGCTTTTTTTATTATACACAGTTCACCGGTATGTTTTAGGTCCCATGTAATAGGGCATGAGCCGATTGCCATTAACCGGGCACAAATCTTAACTCCAAGCTACTACTGACATTTTCATAGAAAAACCCAATAACACTGCTCGACCTGGGAATCGAACCCGAGACCTCTAGCGTAGCGGTCGCCCTTAAGACCACTAGACGACTCTCTGATTATTATCCGGCTTATGGCTTAATCACTGTCCACCGGAGATAAAAAAAGTCTAATTTGGAAAACTTTATCCTTTTAAAATACAAAGCTTAGAGAAAATGTAATAACTTTTGCGGAAACAGGCCTACGGAAGACAAAGTGAACATTTTAAAATAAAACCAACATAATACTCTGACCTACTAGAAATGAAACTTATGGCAACAAAGCCATTAACTTCACAAGTAAGAAAATACACCTTAGCTCTCAGTGATAAGGTGTAAATTACAGTGTGTTTAAATAATAATTTCCCCAGAAGATTTTCTTCGATGGTCTCATTATGTGCAATGTAAAGAAAGTAGGTAAAACTTTGTACTTACCGTCTAATAGATTAACATCTTGAGTCAGTTTAAATGAGTTTTTTATCGAGTTCAGTTATACATTACTGCAATTGCGTATTTATTATCTTCTAGCTAAAAACCCCGCGGTGTCTACCGCGTTCTGTAACATCTATGGTTAGTGCTCCGCTGTCGTTAATCGTAGCGTGATGTTTTTAATCTGCAACGCAAAAATTACGGGCATTAAAAATTTATAATATTATAAGTTTGACGTGTCTGTGTGTGTGTGCGTCTGTCTGTGGCATCGTAGCTCCCGAACGCATGAACCGAGTTTGATTAAGTTTTTTCTTTGAAAGTTATATTAGTCGGGAAATCGGTTCAGCGGTTTTAAAGTTATCAGCTCTTTTGTTAGCTGCGGTAGGGATTTTTATAAGTATAAACCTTCTTCTTGAACTACTCTATCTATTGATAAAAGCCGTTGTGTAGTTTAAAAGATCTAAACGTACATACAGCTTTGTTTTATACTATGTAAAGATACTAATATCTTAAAGAGGTTAAGTTTGTTTTTTTTTTTTAAGCGCTGCGTGTCGCGGTTTGTATTCTCAGGTCAAGAAAAGTTCATTGAATTTTTCTATGAAATTCTCAGTAGCAACTCGGAGTTAGGATTTGTGCCCGGTTAATAGCAAAAGGCTTGCCCCCTATTACATGGAACTTAATATACCGGCGAACTGTGAGTGTACATTGGTACACCTCTGCCTAACCCTTCGAGGAATACAGGCGTGATGATGTGTGTATCATTATACAGGGTTATTTGTAAAACAATGACAACCTCTCAGGACTCCTTCAGTCGGTCATTCACTTCAATGCGCTTGCGTTGCTTGATTCTGTAAAAATGTATAGAACAAAAGTTGTTGTTTATGATGATAGTAATACAGTCCTGCAAGGTTGTCATTGTTTTACAAATAACCCTGTGTAGACTCATAAAATGTTGTTCAATAAACATAAGAAAGATACATACTTTCATAAAACTCAATGCCAGTTATTCTGCAGTTCTAATCTACAGCGTGGTTCCCAACCCACCGATCAGATCAAGTCGTTGTCTCATTACAGTGATAGTAATGCTTGCAGATTATTCCGCAGCCGATACTGAGTAGAGCGTTTATCACTGTTCTAAGAAAGCATGCGAGTTTTTTTTTGCAAGTTTTCCCGAGGGACCCAACAATAGTGTATTGTGTAAAGGTTGGTGCATACCGTAGGTCTTTGTGATTGATTTTGCTTGCATGTAGTATTGAAATTGTAGAATTACATACATACATATATAAACTCACGCCTTTTTCCCATGGAGTTATGCAGAAACCACAGAACGCCACTTGTTACTATCCTTACATACTTCTTTCACCTCGTCTACGTTCATACATCTGGTCATACAAGCACGCCGGTTACGAGTACTTCGCATAATCTCTTTTTTTTTTCTTAAACGTGTATTCCTAACGGAAATAGTCGTGGTCATGGATAGGTATAATCTTGTTTGTTTTTATTTTTAGTCTCTTTTCATAATATTTAATTTTTACACATAAAACTTACTTTTATATAATAATTAAATGACAAACTATGTACAGTTTATAAAAAAAGGAAGCTCATAGGGCATCAAAAACTCATTCGCATCGCTGTCAATGGGACAATGTGCCCAAAAGGCTGGCAGAATTGCCACGAGAATAGCTATATGATGGTAGAATTCAGTTGTCACAATTTAAAAAAAAATAATTTTTTTTGTATATAATGAAAATAAATATTTATTAAATAAACAATCATAATTTTCTTGAAAAACGTCGTCATATTTTATTTTTACATTATGCCATATATAGGTTCCTGTCGTAATCTGTTATTTTATGCATATTATTTGTACAAAATAATTTCGATGTTTCACATCTGTCAGGCGTCCGATGACGGCTCACAATTTTGTGCAATTATCAGCTCAACATCAGGTTGGATGGTAATATCGTAATGACTACTACTCTTTAAACTGCTTCGGTAGCCTAGTGGTCCTAAGCGCGACTGCTACGCTAGAGGTCTGGGTTCGATTCCTAGGTCGGGCAAAAAGTGTTACTGGATTTTTCTATGAAATTCTTAGTAGCAGCTCGGAGTTAGGATTTGTGCCCGGCTAATGGCAATAGGCTCGCCTCCTATTACATGGGACCTAAACATACCGGCGAACTGTGGGTGTACACTAGTACACCTCTGCCTAACCCTTCGGGGAATACAGGCGTTATGGTATGGTACTACTACTCTTATGGTAGAACATACCTAATATAAAGCGGGTCTACCCGTTATTTTACCAAAAACTTTAATCGACTTTTGTTTGCATTGTTTTATTGAACAGTTACCGAGTAAAATAATTACCACGAAGTAGTAGTTTGTCTGTGAATAACAATTTCAAGGTTTGTTTTCAAAATGAACGGAATTCTAGAAGAGTTTTGTCGTAATTGTAATTTAAATTGATTTTACAATAACAAAAGAAACTAACAGTGGAAGTTACGATAGCAAAAGGAAAGATTAAAGTAATCATCATCATACCATCACGCCTGTATTCCCCGAAGAGTTAGGCAGATGTGTAACAATGTACACCCACAGTTCGCCGGTATGTTTAGGTCCCATGTAACAGGGGGCGAGCCTACTGAGATGCTACTGAGAATTTCCTAGAAAAACCCAATAACACTTTTTGCTCGACCTGGGAATCGAACCCAAGACCTCTAGCGTAGCAGTCGCGCTTAGGACCACTAGGCTCCCGAGGCAGTTTTCAATCATATTAGTTATTACATTAAAGTAATCAATTAATGTAATTGTTTGTAGGGGCCAAGCCTTCTCAGAAAAATACCATACTGTATTTTTAATATATCTAAGGGTGTTACCGTACCGATCGATCGATCGTCGATCTATGGTAGAGTGGTTAAGTCGACGTTGATCGATAGTTTCTGTTACACCTATCGATCGACTAGTCCATTCTACCATTGATCGATGGCATCGATCGATTGGTGTAGTAACATCCTAAGACGTTTAATGTTTCCCAGTACTACTTGGACAGAACTGGTTGGAAACGAAAGTAAAATACGTTTGGTTTACAAGGCGTTGTTCAATGACAAGGCTTAACTGTCCAATTGAACGGTTATTTTAATCAATTGGCTACAACATAAATACTTACGTATCTCTGCTGAATCTTTCGGGGAAAAATCGTACAGATTTGAGGCAAAACAAATTAGGATTAAATACGATACAATGGATTTATTTTAAAGATCAAAAATACAAGTAATTTTAACAGTGTAACCCTCGCGCCTCAAAGAGATGTCAGCAAAAGGAAGGGGCCACTGAGGGCCGATGCCTGCCGGGGCTGCGGGTTGTTCGCAAGAGATACCGCGCCCCCGGAACGCAAAGGGCACAAGAAGGAACATGGGTGGGTTTTAGTCAGTAAAAGTCTGACACTCCCTCCCGCCCCGCCCAGGGCGGGAGAATTATTTGATGATTTCCCACCCACCAAAAAAAAAAAAAAAAAAAAAAAAACCCTAAAAAGATAGATTGATAACAGCGCCATCTATATGTGTTTTTTTTATCTTGTATTCCAGACCGATTCCGGCCATGGTGACTAATCTTTATTTAGACTAGCCAAGTCCACAGGAGATATTATAATGTACAAGTGTGTGCGCAAACACAGGTGCACTCCCTATTCCCTAACTCTCATAGTCCGATGGGACGGTAATCCGACACAACCGGAGAAAATGCAGGCGCAGGATCAACGGCTTTACTTGCTTTCCGAGGCACGGGGGTATCACACCACCAACTTCCAAAATCCGGGCTGTTACTGAGAAACTCCTAATGAAAAAATCCAAAAATAGTTTTTGCCCGACAGGGGAATCGAACCCAGGACCCCACGCTAAACAGTCGTGCTCGCCACTACGAGACCAACGGGGCAGTTTGAACTTATTGACATTTTAAAATTGTTTATCCCAATATTATAATTTTTGTTCGGTTCATGTAACATTGGCCTTATAATTTTTCTAATACAGACACTAACAATAAAAGTAGGTGTGTACTGTGAGAAAATAATGTTTTACCGACCGATTACCATTATCCACTGCTATTACAATGTCAATAACCATAATTTGCAGGAACTATAGAAAACTTATCGCTCATATTTTTTTCCATTTGCATAGTTATGATGCGACTGTGTGGTATAATAGTGGGCAAAGACCTCTCTTTTTGTATTCCAGCGTAGAGAGTCGGACTTACGTATCTATTGATGTAGGTACAGACAGCGTCATCAATTGGTATAGGGCGCCACGAGTCGTGAGCACAAACATCAAGGAACCGTAAAGAACCCGAATACCAAAAATGACCTGGCGGTTACTATGACCGCTGTTGCAATAAAATTTGTTCGAAAAGACGGTTATCAGTTGATGAACGCTGTCTGTACTATTCGGAGCTAGCTTCTGCCCGCGACTTTGTCTGTGTTCAGAAAAAAACAAGCAAAAAATTATTAAAAATCTTCAAAAAAAATGTAGATAAAATACACGCATAGACCGGGAATTGACCTATATGTATATGCACGTGGATTAATCAAAAGTAGTGTTTAAGGCTCAAGGAGTGTAGGAGGAGGCATTCTGTAGTATAGTACCCGCCACGAGTCGTGAGCACAAATGTTAAGTTCATTTTTTAGTTTTTGGGCTATTTTCCGGGTTGTTTGGGGCGCTAACGCTGCACGCGAGCGCTCCAATGGACGGACCAATCGCGTACAGAGTCGGCGACTCGTCGACTCGTCGGTAACGTTTGTGCTCACGACTCTATATCTGCCTATGCCATGAGAAAAATGCGTGAGTTTATGTAAGTATATAATTACATATGTCTATAATCATTTATAGGCCTCCGTTCAATAATCCCGACTTTTATCTTAACGTCCCTAGTACTAAAAGCGGATAGCGTAGCGTTCAGTTCACATTAACATACAAACTAGAACTAAGAACAAAGATTCAAGAAGAAAATTAAAATGGATAAGTCTAAAAAATTGTTGAGCGTTTTTAGTAAGTACTTTTTAGATTGGAACCCTTGAAAGTTTATACAATGTGTCGCTTACAGACTTGACAATATACTTGTGTGGCCATAACTCAAGAACATCACTAGTATTGTCGGAGCGATCAACTGATCTATTCTGTAAAATATCTTCCTCGAGGTGAGCTTGAACTGTGCTATCATTTCATCTAACGTTGTGGATTGGCAACTCACTCTAATCTCGCTTAAATTTACCAATTGAGTATTTACAGAATAGCACCGCTGTAGATACAAAAAATATGCAAATAGTAATGTTATTATTATTTTAAATGTTTTTTACATAACTTCGGACCAATGAGGTCCTTGACCTTTGGGAAGGGTAAGAAGGGCCGAAGTCAACTCGAAACGGCCCGTTTGCAACTTACACCAAAATTAAATAATTATAATAGAACACCAACCAATACTATCAAAGTATAAAGAAAATGTACAGTCATATTTTAAGAAATTGCAACCGGTTACAATATTACTATTTCTCGACGTTATTTTTATTTTCGTTAATTTGTGAGAACTCTTGTGTACTCCTGTGAGATAGCCTAGTTGGTGGAAACCCATGTATGACAATATATTTTTCTTTGGACTACAAAGTACTTTTGAATTCCCAAGGAGTCAGTCAGTCAGAAAGGTGAAGTTAATTTCTCGTTCCAAACAACAGGTTTCTATGGAGGAGAAAGAGCAAGAAACTCCATGAACACTCTTTTAAAATCAATAACATGTTTTAAAAGGTTATATTACTCATGTTGAATCTACGGGTACAATGTGAGAACAATGTAAAAAGTGCCACATCCACTTTGCACACCGACCTCGGAGTCAAAGTGGAATAAAGCTGATAAAACCTAGACTGTACTGAGGCCACATATCGGATACTGCATTACGGACGTACTCGTATGATAGTACCTACACTTACTACCGGCTACACTTTTGTTTTGAATTTACATAGGAGAGTGATTGGCTTTGAACGAAATGGATTATTATTGTGCATTTACCTAGTGATCTTAAACTCGACTGCTACGCTAGAGGTCTTGGGTTCCATTCCCAGCTCGAGTAGTGTTATTGGATTTTTCCATGAAATTCTAGGAGTTCGGATTTGTGCTCGGTTCATGGCAATAGGCTCGCCTCACATGGGACTTAAAATCATACCGGCGAACTGAGGGTATAAGTACGTTGGTTACACCTCTGCCTAACCCTTCGAGTGATGGTATATTTTTTTTTTATCGATGGGTAATCATCAAATGACTACCCCCGCCCTGCGAGGGGCGGAAAGGGTAGTTGTGATGGTAAAGATTATCAACTCTATAGTTATAAACGTATCTAAACTAGGCTGAAGAGTTTGTATGTTTCTTTGAACGGGCTTATCTCCAGAACTACTCGTCTGATTTTGAAAATTATTTCGCTAATAGGAAGCAATGTTATCCATAAGGTCTATAGTTTACATTTTATTTTCAAAAAATTAGGGATCCGTAAGCTTTACGCAGATGAAGTCGCAGGTAAGACCTAGTAAGCTATATGAGAGTAATGTTTTATCAAAATCCGTTTTGCCGTAGAGAGTAACAAACGTCTGTCCATCGATCCTCACAAACTTTCGCGTATATAATAGTACTAGAATTATGTCTGGGGGCAATTCTAATAACTTTTACAAAGATCAGTCTAATCTCAGACTTAACCTGTTATAAGTGCTTCTAATTTACCTTTTTTTTAACCCCCCCGATGCAAAAACGACGGGGTGTTATAAGTTTGACGTGTCTGTTTTTTTTTAAAGTGAATTTGTCGGAAGTGTTCTTAGCTATGTTTGATTGAAATCGGTTCGGCGGTTTCAAATTTATCAGATCTTTTGTTAGCTGCGGTAGGGATTTTTATTCTTCTGTCGGGGGTTACTTAAAATTTTTAATTTTGTGGTTTTTCTTGAGATAGATTCTCGCTGTTATGAGATTTTGAACGTTTTAATTTGTTAGAATTAGCTTTCTGTTCGCTAAAAACGGAACGTGTGAGTACGTGAATAGTTCCGAGGTTTTCCTATTGTCGTCTGTGGACACCGCCATCAGTTACCGGATTTTACCTGTCGCTGCATTTCCATGGAAATCGAGTACGGAACGGAAAACTAAGTGAAATTTATGCGCAGTCTTTCTTTTAAGATGCAACTGAGATTGAAAAATGTTGTTTTTAAAAAATATTATAGATCGTTCGTGATCGCTTTAGTTCCTTTTATGTAAATTTGTTTGGGTAATGGATGATGTACTTTACTTTTTAAACGTATTCAAAAAGAAGATGGTTATCAATTTGTCTGTATGTTTTTTTCTTTCATTTTTTTTTGTTTGTATGTTACGCGATAACTCCGCTAATTAGAAATCGATTTTGATGATTCTTTTTTTGTTTGATAGGCTGCAAAGGTCCTGGGTTCGATTCCCGGGTCGGGCAAAAAGTGTTATCGGGTTTTTCCATTACGATTTGCTCAGTAGCAGCCCGGAGTTTGGAAGTTGGTGGTGTGACACCCCCGTGGCTCGGAAAGCACGTAAAGCCGTTGGTCCCGGCTGTCATTCGTAGATCTTTGACAGTCGTTACGGATAGTCAGAAGCCAGAAAAGTCTGACAACCAGTCTTAACAAGAGGTATCGTGTTCCCCAGTAACTGGGTTGTGCCCGTAAATAAATTGAGAATAAAAAAAAAAAAACTGAATTGTGGAGGTCAGATAGGCAGTCGCTCCATGTAAAACACTGATATTCAGCTGCATCCGGTCTGACTGGAAGCCGACCCCAACATAGTTGGGAAAAGGCTAAGTAGATGATGATGATGATGATGAGGCTGCAAAGGGAGTCTTATATAAATTTTATCGAAATTGGTTCAGTACTTTGGTAATGAAAAATATATAACTGAAAAAAATATGTCATCTAAGTAAACGAATTAGCGTATTATGCTTTCTTGTGATACTTACCATCACGCCTGTATTCCCCGGAGGGTTAGGCAGAGGTGTACCAATGTACACCCACAGTTCGCCGGTATGTTTTAGGTCCCATGTAATAGGGGGCGAGCCTATTGCCATTAACCGGGCACAAATCCTAACTCCGAGCTGCTACTGAGAATTTCATAGAAAAACCCAATAATAGTTTTTGCTCGACCTGGGAATCGAACCCAAGACCTCTAGCGTAGCAGTCGCACTTAACACCACTAGGCTACCGAGGCAGTGCTTTCTTGTGATGTCTTATTAATTTACATATTATGGTATAACAGTTCCTTCATGGATTTAGATGACAGGAAATTGATACTAATGGCGGCTTTGGTTCTGTTTATTGTTTTATATTTCCCACCCACTTCAATATTTTTTTTGTCTTCCAAAGCTGAAGTTATTTTTCACTTTTTTGTTATTGAAGGAGGTTTTCTTTTTTGTCATAGACATCTGCAATACCAGAGAAAGCTTCTGGTTTTGCTTATGTCTATGGGTAGCGGTGACCACTTAACATCAGGTGGCCCGTAAGGCTGTTTGCCATCGTATGACATAAAAAAATAAATCTAAAAAGTAATAACAATAAAGTCAAAGAAAAACAAATGAAAACAGAACTAATCATACGTAATAACCGAACCACGTCTGACAAACGAGGTTCACTTTTAATATTGCAGGCAAAGTAACAATATTGCAGGATTTCCCAGCCAGTGTCACCGAGGTGGCTTAATTAAAAACTTTTTTAATTAAATCCTATTTTATTTGGTTTCAGGATGCAGACACGGTGGAGAAACTGAACGAGAGTGGAGAACTGAGGAAAATGTTGAAGCCTTATAAGGTAATTGTGTTTTGAATATTTTCTTGAGTAGTTGGGATGTAGTGACATCTATCACTCAACATCCGACCTGCAACTGATTTATTCTATAGCGCACAAACCAAGTTCTCCGCGATATTGGCATATTTTTTATTATTTGAGATGGGTTTGCTCGTGACTCTAGTCTAGGTCAGAGCAAAACAAAGACAAAGTCGACGATGGAGTGAACACATACAGAAATCCCGACAATAACCGTCGAGAGCAGCCCACTAGACACAACACCCATCTGATCGAAAGATCCTCCCTTTTCAATGGAGAATGAGAAACTTTACACCCTGTTTCTCATGCCTCTATTTAGAACCAATGTGACTTTTTAAATTCATATGCTTTTTCCTAATTTACCTTGGACTTACAATGAAAAAAAGTTTGAAATGGCTCTTCCGCGTTGAGCGAGTGTAGTGATCAATGCTCGTGGCTTCTTTTTATGAGAAGAGCCCTTTGCCCTGCAGTGGGACAATAATAGGGTAGTATTAAATTCATCACAGATACTCTCTAGTCTATCTAATCCATCAGTGTAACCATACAGTAAGTGTAACGCGTTTACAGAAGGTTCAGAACACATGAGACCACGAAACAAAGTTTACTCTGCGCTTAATTCACCACACAAGTTTGCTGACACAATAGAGATAGATACAGAAGGCAAACTACATACCGCACAAGAACAGACACGCAAACTATACTCACACACCCCAGTGTATCTCTGTAAACACGTGTCCGTGTTTATATTGGTGAAAAATGTTTAAAATCTGACCAGTACTTTAGGAGTTTATATGATAAAAAAATGTAAGTCACCCCCCACAGAAGAATAAAAACCCCTACCGCAGCTAACAAAAGAGCTGATAACTATGAAACTGCTGAACCGATATCCATCAAACATAGCTAAGAACACACCCAACTAATTTATCTTTAAAATAAAAAAAATTAACGCTAACTGACGTCGCATCGTGACACGACCTGGCATCAAAACACCGCCGCACCCTTTTTAAACCTTATTTCAGTTAGTTTAACTGACATAATCCTTTGACTTATATAGATCGCGGGATGAGGTGTCACGCAGCGGTATGATTGTATCGAAATAAAATAATATGAATCCTAAAGTAATTGAAATAAGAATAAAAAATAATCTGATCAGAAATAAAATTCTAGCCCGTGCTGCGACGTCAGTCGGCCTATAGTGGTCTTTGCATGAAGTTGACTTTCTGTATCTATCTATTCTGTGGCAAAATGTTACTGAATTCGAGCGAGGAAACTTGTGTGCGGTTCGGGTCACTAATTTATGTTGATCATGTTATAGTTGGGGGGTTTGTAAATGAGACCTAGGTACATTAATCTAGTTCAATTGACTTTGTTAGATTTGCATTGAAACAAAAAATGACACTACTAATAATACTATTTAGTTTCTTATCGTGTGGTATTTTCATTAAAGAACATTTTTTCGTTTATACAGATTGTTAGGGTAATGGAAGGACTTGCTTTAAGGGAGTGCAGTACTCGTGAAAATAAACAACTTACTATAGTACGAACCGTAAAATCGAGAAAAAATATCAACTGCTACATACATGTTCGCATAACTCGACGACATGTAAAGTCAAAGTCAAAGCATTTATTTCAATTAGACCATTTACAGGCACTTTTGAATTGTCAAGAAGTTACATTTAAAAGTTGAAGCTAGTTGCTCGTTCCAAAGCGTAGGTCTCTATGGAGAAGAACGAGCAAGAAACTCCATGGACACTCTTTTCTTTCTATTTGGTTTTTACAAAATCTTGGTTACAATATTCTTGTTGCTTCTATATGTGAAAACAATGAAGATGTATATAAAACAATACAACAACAAAAAAATAATAATAAATAGTACCTACTAAAGATGTAAGCCATAGCAGTTAAGAGATGACCAATCCCAACCGACAGCGCCCGTTCACGAACATGACGCGCGCATTAGCACGATTTAGCTCAACCATCTTAAAGGGAGCCGAACGATCCAACGCACGCGCCACCGTCAGCGAGACATTTATGTGAGCATGACAAAGCTCTCAACCACCATGCTTATAGTGTCCAAAACATAGTAACTTAACAAATAAATGGAAGTAAGGAACAGCTGATCTTTTGTAGCAATATTAAGTTTAATTTCATAGTTAAAGTGGTTTACTTACACTCCCTTAAAGTACGTCTCTTGCTCAAACTAACACTTGATCAGCAGCAATTGATCTTTTTTCACGATTTTTACGGTTCGTACTGCACAGTAAAAATTGATCATTTTCATGAGTACTGCACTTCATTAAAACAAGTCCCTGGTTTAACCTAACATTTAAATCAGCGAGTACACACATCTTTTTAACCGCACAGTATGATAGTTCTCTTACTATTCTTTAAAAAAAATCCATGCTTAACGCTGCCGGCTTTCAATAGACAATCGGTGACCGATTTTTTTGTCGGAGAGAATGGAACATAATATGCATTCTAACATACCAACTTACACATCCTACAAAAAGTCGGATGGAGGCCCTAAATGACGTAGACATGTCGGTTCTGGGAACTCATTCCAAAAGAGATTTCACAAACAAGTGAAATCGATTCCTTCGCAGTCAATTATGTTAGTTAGTGTCATTACTTGCGACAATATTGCGTGTCGTACACACGTTGTGTAATAGGAAGTAACAAATACAAGTACATTGTGTGGCCTAGTAAACTTGGTGGCTGAAATAAGTACACATGATTTATCTTACTTACTTACTTAATTATTAACCCCCGACGCAAAACGACGGGGTGTTATAAGTTTGACGTGTCCGTGTCTATGTGTATGTGTGTGTGTCTGTCTGTGGCATCGTAGCTCCCGAACGCATGAACCGATTTTGATTAGGTTTTTTTGTTTGAAAGGTCAATTAGTCGGAAGTATTCTTAGCTATGTTTGATGGAAATCGTTTCAGCGGTTTCAAAGTTATCAGCTCTTTTGTTAGTTGCGGTCGGGATTTTTATTCTTCTGTCGGGGGTTACTTAAAAATTTTAATTTTTTGTTTTTTATTTAAGTTTTGAACGCTGCGCTGGTGGATCTAGGATAGGGTTGTAACGAAGGCCTTCTTAGCGGAGGCGGAGATGTCGGAGGTGGCTGTGGAAGTGGAAAAAGAGATTAAATTGTTTCATGATTTTTTCAAGAAATAAATCATGCCATCATAAAGTCTTTATTGATCACCACGTCCAGGTTTCCTCATGATAATTTTCTTCATCGATGATGTCCAAGACAACTTAGATAGTACATTTGAATTAAAAAAGTTATATTCGTACTTGCTCACAACTTCATGAAAAGAGGTTTGACCGTGAGGCCGTCAAGACATTGCTGATTCTTGCTTAAGTTCCTAATAAAACAAAATAAATAAATAATAAAATAAGACAAAATAAATTATCATAAAATTAAATTGCCTCGTTGGCCTAGTGGTCCTAAGCGCGACTGCTACTCTAGAAGCCTTGGGTTCGATTCCCAGTTCGAGCAAAGTGTTATTGCCCCCTATTACATGGGACTTAAAAACATACCTGCGAACTGTGGGTGTACATTGGTTACACCTCTGCCTAACCCCATGGGGAATACACGCGTGATGGATGATGTATTATAAAATTAAAATACTGCACAAAACGATTAATCGATCATTTTTACCTTCCGGCCAATTAACTTACATGAAACGGGCAATCAACAACAAGTATAATATTCGGCAAAAAAAAAGTTACAGAACAGATAACATACTCTATCTACTTATGTAAGAACATTCACATACCGCAAAACAAGTTTCGACACCATTTTGCATAATATTTTGTTTTTACACTGTAATCGTAATAAATGATGTGAAACTGCCTCGGTAGCCTAGTGGTCCTAAGCGCAACTGCTACGCTAGAGGTCTTGGGTTCGATTCCCAGGTCGAGCAAAAAGTGTTATTGGGTTTTTCTATGAAATTCTCAGTTGCAGCTCGGAGTTAGGATTTGTGCCCGGTTAATGGGAATAGGCTCGCCCCTTATTACATGGGACCTAAACATACCGACGAACTGTGGGTGTACATTGGTACACCTCTGCCTAACCCTTCGGGGAATACAGGCGTGATGGTATGTATGTATACTTGTAATATTAGACACTTGAAGACAATGTGTATTTGACCGCACAAATCCCTGTTCCAATTCTGAAAACCCAATTTCAAATACATATATTTTTTATAAATCCAGGCTTTTCTACGATGATATGAGTGAAGTCCGAGATATCTTAGAAACTAGAAAATAACTTAGAAAGTACATATAAAAAGTATCAGTTGTACTAGCCGGGTTCACCAATGTCAGTGATGTCTTAAACAAACTTTGAAAGCACATTTAGGAGTTTGATCAGGTACAAAAAGTAAATTCGATTTAAATACCCGGTAGGGGTCGGTTAAAAGCCAGTCTAGACGAGGAATAACCTATCAAAATATATACACAAACCCTTGCCAAGGTCTCTGCCAATAATCCAATTATTGTATGGTAAGGGAAGTAGAAATGTGATTTGTATGCTCGGAAACCACTCCGTCTGGAGTCTAGGCAAACATTTCAATACGAGATAAAGGGGTAACACGGATTGTATTTATCGTTTATGTTAGAATTAAAATGGGGAATTTATTGAAAGGAAATATGATTTTGATTCGTATTGGGATGACAGGTTTGAATACAGTCTCTGAGTTTGTTAAAAAGTATAAAATAAAATCTTTCATTTTGAAACAGTTAAATGAGAAGGAAGATTGATGTAAAGTCTGATACATATACTCACGCGTTTTTTCGCGTTTTTTATGGGGATAGACAGAAACCACAGAATGCCACCTGCTACGATCCTTACACATTCCTTTCGCCTCGTCCACGTTCATACATCTGGTCATACAAGTACACCGGTTACGAGTACTGTGCACCCGACCTTTCTGAAGAACCTCACCAATAAGTTTATTTATTTATTTATTAAAACTTTTTGCACATAATGTAAATGATACACTGCACAAAGGCGGACTTAATGCCTTTGGCATTTTCTACCAGTCAACCTTAGGGTGATGCAGGGATAAAACATAGTAGGTGCAAGGAACAGAAAGTTTCCAGGAATAAAATATAATAAATACATATATACATACATACAAACAAAATATACAGAGTAGAAAAAGATAAAAATACATAGGTGGAGAAATATAACAAACTAATAAGTATAAGTTGAGGGTAGTTATTTCTAGGCTGTCCCCTCCGGCGTTGCCACTCACATCTGCCATAAAAATCTCATTATTAGTCGCTTTTCACTAATCCTTTCAACATGATCGAACAATCTGACGTATAAACTATTATCAATCTGTTTCACTTCATCCTTTTTTAAGTTTTTTTAAATACTTTTAAAATATGTTATTTAATCTCATTGTGCCTAATTTGATTGGCAGTTAGTGACAGGAAATTTAAAAATAATACCAGCCTGTTATTGTCTCACTCGCAGGGCAAAGGCTTCTTCTCATAAAGAGAAGGTACGAGCATTGATCACCACACTGGCTCTAAACGAATTGGCAATTTCAGACTGATATCAACTCTCTTTCTCCGTTTTTCCTTCACCGATGTCAATGATATTAAAAATAAACTAAGAAAATACATATAAAGTTAAAAAAAACTATATGTACATGTATGAGAGTTCATTGTACAGTCAGCAAGCTACATAACCTGACCCTTTTCAGAAAGACGAAGAGATGTCAATTTATACAGTTTACTAACTAACTCTGACAATATTATTAACGACTTTTTTTTCTCTCAATTCTAGAGCCCAGATGCCTGCAACACCTGCCAAATGTGCGGCGGATTCCGTCTCCTTCCATGCAGGATCTGCAACGGATCCAAGAAAAGCCTACACAGGAACCACTTCACGGCAGAATTTGTGGCCCTCAAGTGCATGAATTGTGATGAAGTAGGCCTCGTGAGGTGTGAGGCTTGCTGCTAATGATTACACATGCGGACAGAATTATTGATGTATAACAAGAATTTAGAACGCAAGAACTAATTAGAATACTACTAATATTCTTTTTCGTTGTTTTAAAAGCACTTAAAGTAGATTGCTATTTTTATTTTACTTTTATTGCAATACGGATAGCAATACATTATTTGTCAATTAAAACTAAGGCGTCAAGCGCGAGCGTTGTCTTAAAATAATTGTAACACTATTCATTTTTAGACAAATTATTAAAAATAAATAAAGCACTCATCCATTAATCATTATGAAATATTGGATTTACAAATAAATCACAATCATCAAACGAGATAATCAATAATTTACTAACATACCTACATCAACGCCATCTGGCGGTGCAGTTAGAGATAAATTTGTATAATGCGATTATTTACTGCTTATTATTATAAAATATAAAATAATAGCATAAAATAAGGCATTAATCTTAATGGGAGACGAGCAAACAAAAGTGATTATTTTAAATTGTTCTATATATTAAATTAATAAATCTATTCGATTTTGCTCAATCCTCCAACGGGCATTTCTATTTTTTTATTCTTAACCTTAGCTTATGTTTAGAAATATAATATTTGCTAACACTGGAAATGGTTGACTACAATTTTAACATCATTTTATTTGTATATAGTGAAAACAAATCAACCTTTGTTAGTAAATTATTAATGTATATTCGTAAATATAATCTATCTTCACAATTTAATCCTGTAAGGGTAATTTAGGGCTTATAACTTTATTGGTACGTTTTAAATTATAACCTGAAATTAGCATATTTTTTTCAGGTCTGAACTTGGGTTTATTGTTACTGGACACCAAAAAAAAAACGTCTGGTAACTTCTAAGTAAAAATCAATGTAGACGTAACTTACACAAGATTAATATCCTAAGCATTCAAGCGGGTATCTCGACTCATAGAACTTCATACCTAAATTCTATTAAAAACGATTCAATATTGCGTACGTTACAATATTACTAAATAGATTATTTCTATTTACTTAATATTGTTTTATTAACTCTTGTATAGTTGCCGCCACGAGTCGTGAGCATAAATGTCAAGTTAATTTTTGAGTTCCTTTCTAGGTATTTTGGAGTGCTGACGCTCCACTCGATTGGTCCATCAGTCGTACCGATCGCATGCAGTGTCGGCGCCCAAAAAAACCCAAAAAGTAACTTGACGATTGTGCTCACGACTCGTGGCGACTGATACACGTAACATAAAGATTAATTAGAAAAATACTGAAATTCAGTAGAATAATTTTTCATTTGAATTTATCGTATTAGCAAGTTCACGTCAAAATATAAAGCTATAATGCTTTAACAAGCTAAATGTATGAAAGAGAAGAAGCTGCAGGTAGATTAAGTCCTACATACTCCCAATACAAATAAGCGTGAAGAAATAGTGCTTAAGTAGCTCTACCTGAAGACAAAATTCAGGAAATGTAAGCTTAGTTACAGATATAATTATAATAATATGCCATAAATTAGCTGCAATATTTTATTCTTTATATACAAATGTTTGTAGATTTTTTGTTAAATATTCTTAGAGTAGTATAAAATTTTATACGAAATTATGTCATTTTAACAAACGGAGCATGAAATTTAAATTGTATTTATTTTTTAAATGTGGATAAAATAGTTTTTAAATAAGTCAAGGTGATTTAAGGTTCTCAATGTTTTGAGAATAAACTTTTGCATGTTTATTTTTGTTGTTTCATTACCTTATTTTTGCACTGAAGTGTAATTTAATGTCAATATAGAATACAGAAAAGAGTGAAACGAATAGGGAAAAAACTGCCTTCCAAATAATGCTAAGAGGAGAAGGTCCACTCAAGGACGGAGGAGAATGAAACACTCTCAATTTACGGTGCATATGGATAATGCCAAAATATACAAGGCATTAGTTTAAAAAGGAACATGCTATAAGGGAGTTTAGATCTTATGAAAATAAACCATTTTCACTATGAAAACAAACTGAAAATTGCAAAAAAAAAAACAACTGTTCCGTACATGTTGTCGAGTTAAGCGAACATAAATACGGCACGGTTGGCGCAGTGGCTGAGCGATAGGCTGCTGCTGTACGGAACAAATATTTGTATGGCCTATAGATAGTTATTTCGGGTCTGACTGTTTGTGTGTGTGAGTTTTATATGTTTGTAAACGCACCCACGATACAGGAGAATTCCTAGTGTGGGAAAACGTTTTTTAAAGAAAAAAATAGAAATAACAGAAAGAAAAAAGAATCATGTAGCAAATACTTTTTTTTTCAAGTTTGCGGTTCGTACTACAGTAAAAGTTGTTCATTTTCATGAGTACTGCACTCCCTTAAAGTAAGTCTCTCGTTTACCCTAACACCCTGTAAATACAGCCATCAACAAGCTAAGAAGAGAAGAAAATTGCCAATCAGGATTTCCAAATTTATACGACTGAAGCGAAGCCCAAAAAGGTTATGTGTTTGCATGTATGTAAACCTTCTCATACAGAGAAGGCACGAGCATTGACCACCACGCTTGCTCAAGGCGGATTAGCGATTTCAGACTTATGTACCTACATTAAAAGTCCAGATTTCCTCACGACTTTTTTCTTTAGGCCAATTTAAGGGGTTCTTTGACTTCCACGCAGACGAAGTCGCGGGCGATAGCTAGTACCATAACAAAACCATGTTTACAAACATAAAAGGGCATTTATAATAACATTATAATGAGATAATTAGGGAAACGTATGCAAACATCATAGAGAGTGGTGTATTATTAACTTAATGCTTTTCTTTGAACATACAATGAGAAGGTAAAGCTAGTTCATGAGAAACATGGTACGTTTTCATAATTGAAATCATTTTGTAAAGGTGAGGACACAACACTTAAAGAAAATATTCATTTTCGGAAAGGTAGGTACTGTCCCAGAAGAAAGAAAGAAGCTTTTAATTACCATAATAAGCCGCTTCGCGCTATAAATGAAAAGCAAGTATTTTTATTTTTCAATTTGATCTATAATATTGTTTCCATTGAATAAATTGTTCAAAACTCAAACGTTTCTTTATGCTTTGAAAAGGCCGGTAGATCTCATGACCAGGATAGTGCTTGACAACTCAGGACTGAAGCAGCGCGGAAGACCCCGACTTACATTATGAATGATGTAAACAAGATTTATTATACATACGTAAACTCACCTCTTGTTCCTAAGGGGGTAGGCAGAAACCACAGAACGACACCTGCTATGATCCTTACAAACTCCAAAATTAATATTTATTATATTGTCCTAATTTCGATTTTTTTATTGAGTTATCATTATTTTACTTCCTACTACTAATATAAGTTTAAATAGTTTAGATCGATGAATGAATGGATGTTTGATTCTTGGAATTTTGGCACACATATTTTTTTTCAGAATTTACGCAGAAAGTTTACATTAAATAATGATTGTTCTTTCTAGTGTGGCCATAGCTTTATGCGGTAACTTTGTGTTTATAAACCCTAGAACGTAACTAAAATATCAACAAACGCAAAACGGAAATTCATAAGCACAACCACCTTGTCAAGAGTGAAGAGAAGGTTCTAGAACATTAGATATCATTTCGAATGTAGATTCAGAATTTAGACTGACCTTGATATGACTCGTTAAAATGACTTTACGAACATTCCTCTTCGAAAACGAAGCTGTATTGTAAGTTTTCTTCTTTATTATGCTTTATGTATAAACAACCATCTGACGAAGTGTTGAAGACAGATACAATGCGGTTTATTGGAATTTCGTTCCTTAAAGACGGTATGAATGGAGGCTAGGCGGAAAAAATAGTGTAAGATTTATCCGTCACGACTATTTGAGTAACAATAAGTAAGTAAGTAAGTAAGTAAATTATTTATAACGATTTTATAATAACGATACGCGTTGTGGATAACCGTCTGTGCCCAGTCATTGGTGCGCGCTTTTTGGGTCAATTCGGCCAATAAATTCGCATGGGCTGCGCAGGTACAGAGATGGGCTGATAATACAAGTATTTGTATAATGATGCCGAAAATGAGGTCGAAATCAAAATCCAAGGTGGCGGCCGCAAAATTTAAAAAAATATGCGTCATGGGTGTAAGTCCATGGTTTTTGGGGGTGCTGATGCTGAAAATGTGGTCGAAATCAAAATCCAAAGTGGCGGTAGCTAAATTTTACAAATAGGCGTCATGGGTATCGCCATCCATGGTTTTTGGGGCTGCTGATGCCGAAATCAAAATCCAAGATGGCGGCCGCGAATTTTACAAAATAGGTGTCATGGGTGTCATGTCCATGGTTTTTGGGGATGCCGATGCCTAAAATGGCATCGGCCGCGAAATTTTGATTTTTTTTTAAATCAATATAACTTCAATTTTCGTGGCCTACTGCTATTTTAAATTGAACTTAATGGTTCCCACTTTTGATTTATTTTTTAGTGGCACCAGGTCACCGGCCGATTATCCGTACCTGATAATGTTACGTCACTTATTATCAGTGATAAGCTCTTGGCCTCTCAAGCCGTTAGACCCTCTTGATACAAGGGCTTTGCAAAGACGAAAGATTTGGGTCATGATCCAAAGATCTTTCCATATGTTTGTCTGTCTGGCGAGCGCTGTCGGCGGTGTCATGTATGTACTATTACATAAGCAATCGATGACTTTCTTTGAGCTTGGACATTTGTATATTTCTCTACTTATGACCGCTGTTATTTTTGTAAGTATTATTATAGTTCCTTTACTACAATTTTAATAGAAGTATTTGATCAGCTGCCTCCGTAGCCTAGTGGTCCTAAGCGCTACTGCTACGCTAGAGGTCTTGGGTTCGATTCCCAGGTCAAGTAAAAAGTGTTATTGAGTTTTTCTATGAAATTCTCAGTAGCAGCTCGGAGTTAGGATTTGTGCCCGGTTAATGGCAATAGGCTCGCCCCCTATTACATAGGACCTTAACATACCGGCGAACTGTGGGTGTACATTGTTACACTTCTGCCTAACCCTTCGGGGAATACAGGCGTGATGGTATGTTGTTAAGTATTTGATACGGAAAATTAGGAGAAGACTTAACGCTGCCTTAATATTGAGCAGACTTTTTATTAAGTTAATATTTTTAACAGAAATCCTTTTCCACACACACACACACACCTTTTTTTATACAGTAATATATTTTTTTTGATTGTTGTGTATTTTGTTTATGTTTGTATCAAATAGGCTCCGAATCTTCCGGACGGATTTTAAACTTTTTTTTCACCAATAGATAGCTACATAATTCCAGAGTAACATAAGTTATATAATATCACACTATAACCCACGGGGGCGGAGCAGTAACGAAAGACGTAACTTAACGCGGGTAAAATAAGCCACGAGGGGCGAAGTCGTAGGCGGTTCGCTAGTCTTTAATGAAGTTGTATCCGTTAACCTAATTTACATAGATATAAATCTAATATATTTCGCTGTGTGCTGAGATACAGGTTTTCACCTAGCTCGGCTGCAGTTGCTCCCATATTGTATGTCATTGTTAACCTCCGACGCAAAAACGACGGGGTGTTATAAGTTTGACGTGTCTGTGTGTGTGTGTGTGTGTCTGTGGCATCGTAGCTCCCGAACGCATGAACCGATTTCGATTAGGTTTTTTTTGTTTGAAAGGTCAATTAGTCGGGAGTGTTCTTAGCTTTGTTTAATGGAAATCGTTTCAGCGGTTTCAAAGTTATCAGCTCTTTTGTCAGCTGCTGCAAGGATTTTTATTTTTCTGTCAGGGGTTACTTAAAACTTTATTTTTTTATAGCATAAGGTACTAACTACTTTGAATTTCGTATTTTTAGCTTATTTAGTTTTAATTAATTTTTTGTGTAGGTACAATATTTTTGTTGCGAACAAAAAATAACATATTATTCTTATTTCTATATCGTTTTGCAGTCTAGAATCACTACACTATGTTTTTCTGACGATTACGCTGTCGTTGCCAGAAACTTTTTGGAAAAAATCCACCTGTTCTATTATAAAGACCTTTCTGAATACTCCATGAAGGTAAGATGTTTTTGTTTTTACCTTAACAAGCTGATCTTCAACCTTCGTCCCACCACCATCTCTTCCTGCCGGGGCTGCGGGTTGTTCGTAAGATATACCGCGCCCCCGGAACGCAAAGGGCACAAGAAGGAAAATGGGTGGGTTTTAGTCCGTAAAAGTCTGAAGAAGAAGTTATTTGATGATTTCCCACCCCCCCAAAAAAAAAATCAAACCACCATCTCTTCTATATCAATCTACAAATAACATACCCGGGTGATATGCGACTAACTTATAGGAAAAATCACAACCAAATGTGCAAAATCTGCAAAATCTGATCTGCAAATCTGCAATCTGCAAAAAAGGCCTCTAATTTAACTATATATGTTGCTGAGATGAGAGTAGGACTAGATTTTGAAGCTTTTTAATTAGCAAAACAGGTCTTCTGTTCTCACAGTAAAAAAAATAGTCAGTAAACAGTCGGGCTTTTAATTTGCTGGCCAACTTTCAGGGTTTCAAAATACTCATAAATATAGTAAATAATTTGTATTATGGGACAAACCCCGAAATGTAAAGAAAAAGGTATTCCGAACAATTTGATCATGCTGTGCATTTTTGTAGAAAAGTATTGGTTCCATGATAAAATTTGCATGTATTCATGAGTAACTGCCTCACGCTAAAGGTCTTGGGTTCGATTCCTAGGTCAAGTAAAAAGTTTTATTGGGTTTTTCTATGAAATTCTCAGTAGCAGCTCGTAGTCAGAATTTGTGCCCGGTTAATGGCAATAAGCTCGCCCTCTATCATCAAAATGGGACCTTAACATACCGGCGAACTGTGGGTGGTATTGGTACACCTCTGTCTGACCCTTTGGGGAATACAGTTATATGGAATAAAATTACATACATACATACTGTCACGCCTGTATTCCCCAGAGGGTTAGGCAGAGGTGTACCAATGTACACCCACAGTTCGCCGGTATGTTTAGGTCCCATGTAATAGGGGGCGAGCCTTTTGCTATTAACCGGGCACAAATCCTAACTCGGAGCTGCTACTGGGAAATTCATAGAAAAACCCAATAACGCTTTTTGCTCGACCTGGTAATCGAACCCAAGACCTCTAGCGTAGCAGTCGCGCTTTGAACCACTAGGCCAACGGGGCAGTTAGTCAGTACGTATCAGTATTTAAAAGTCAGCACGTACCTTTAATACTTCTATTTTGTTCCAGACTCACAAGCGAGTTCATCATATCTCCCACTTATTCACATTATACTTAGCTGGTCAAACAATAGCTGGTCCTTTTTTTTTCAATATAACACCCATGTACAATAACTATTCCGCTGGGCACTACGCTACCGGAGGCTTGAAGGGAAACAACACTTATGAACACGCTCTGTATTTCTCATACCCTTTTAATGCGTCTACTGATTTTAAATGGTATATTCTTGCTACTATTCTGAATTGGTAAGTAAATTGGTCAATTGGTAAATTATTTACTGGTTTGAGGTGGCGTAGGAAAAGAGTTCCTAGAAGGAATTGGGAAAACATAGGCTAGGGAAAAAACTGGCCATATGCGAGTCGAACACGCGCATAAAGGGTTCCGTACCATTAGCTATAAAACGAGCTAAAACATCACGTTTGTTGAATGGGAGCTCCCTGAAATATTAATTTTATTCTGTTTTTTACTATTTATTGTTACAGCGGCATAAGAAATACATCATCTGTGAATATTTCAACTGTCTAACTATAACGGTTTATGAGATACAGGCTGGTGACAGACGGACAGACAGACAAACGGACGAACAGCGAAGTCTTAGCAATAGGAATCCATTTTATCCTTTTGGGTACGGAACCCTAAAAATTAAAAAAATGGAGAACTATACTAAATGACAAAGTCCATTTTCCAATGCTCTGAGTAGCCGGGCAGTCCGTTCCAAATGGTCGATTACCTTAAAGAGTTTTCGTAAAATTTGCATTTTTTGATACAGTCATTTGGTTTTGCAGGATTATCTCATTTTTATGTGGAACTTGGTTCTGCATGCACGATTGCTTTCTATCTTTAATGGTGTTTCAAATTTGGGGACATTTCAAAATTTTACTTCACAATCTCGACAACTTCCCGAGACCGTCGTCGAACACAAGTTTTGTGTTAGAAAAAAGCAACGTAACTCTTACTTGTGAAATGTATTCCACCGCTGAGCAGAAACGTGTCGGTGTCCAATTAAGTGAACTGATTGACTATCATCGAGATATTATCAAGTAAGTTCAAATGTTTTTAAATCCTTTAATTATTAACTAGCTTCCGCCCGTGAGTTTGCCTGCGAAGCCCTCAGAATTTAGCTTAAGTCCTAAATTATCAGACGGGACGTCAATGTTGCTTCACGATGGCCTGTGGACGGTGAGCAATAGGTAACTCACGGTCCGTACGTTGCATAACGACAGGCCATGTCGACGGCACGTTTGTGTTCCACGCGCGCCTCGAAGAGAGTCAGTAAATCGGAGAGGCCACTTAGGGCCGAAACCTGCCGGGGTCACGTGTTGTTCGAAAAAGATACCGCGCCCCCGGAACGCAAAGGGCACATGAGAGGGATGGGTTTTAGTCAGTAAAACACTGAGGGCGGGGGAAGTCATTTGATGATTTCCCATCCGAAAAAAAAAGTGTTTCTTCACGATAGAAATAGATTTTGTGGAACTAAGTCTTATCACATAGGAGTGAGCACGTTGCGAGCACAGCCACTTTTATGTACTGTAGTAGTATATAGGGTCCAAAAAGAGACGTTACATACTTGTTACCTACGCTATTGCCCATCAAACTAAGTGACATTGAAATAAAAATATTGCTGAGAAACGAATTTTATTTTTGAACTGAAAATAATCATTGTAGCGCGTAGTGTAACATAAAATGTATAATGTAAAAACATTATGCTTATAGGTGCCTTTAAGACTGCAGGGGCCGTAAACGTATAAAAGTTGAGTTATAATATTTGAAACATTTTTTCATATAAATACATTTTTTTAAAATGTAATCTTTGACTTTTAATTATGTCCGAAACCAAAAGTTTCCCAGGTATGGTCCGGATGCATAAACATTAACTCAATGATGGGGTCAACATGTAATTCTCGGCTTTCAGCTTTTACACACCGCCGCGGACAGCGACTGCCAGAAAACAACTGCAGCATCTGGCTATGCCCGCGAGCTATCCGCTCCCGTATCGCGGAGCCTTTATTAGTACAAAGGAGATTTGTTTCCATATTAACCTGTTTCCTTTCTTGCCATTAGCTTTACAAACCAAATGTCGGATGTGTTTGGACCAATGCTGTTTGTTTATTACGCGTTCCATCAAGCAAGCGGATGCTTACTGCTACTGGAGTGCTCACAAATGGTCAGTATCCAGCAGCATGCCATTATTTTAAGCAATTGTTGGGTCAAGATTTTGTGTTGATGAATAATGTGTCATTTATTTCATTTCAGACGGCGGATGCTTTGGTCCGCTATTTACCGCTCACAGTTATCTTATTTCAACAACTGATGCAGCTGTCAATAATTTTCGAGCTAATTGGCAGTATCGTAAGGAACATAATCCTTAATTTATTCTACTCTAATATTCACTGGGCCATGAACTGCAGTTGTCGACGGCACTGAATCCACTGCGTACCCCTAGTCGGCCATGTGGCCGACTAGGGGTACGGATCTATGTAGATCCGTTTTATACCCAGTGCTATTGCGGAGCTCCTGATCAGACTATGTCCCTTTTTGCTGGAGGGTCCTAAATGTTGAATTAGATTGTAAAAACTTTCGTAATGAGTAGGTACAGAACCTTGTTACCCCTCTTCGAAAAGGGGGTAACCCGTTGGTGACACTGTCTGTAGTTCAATTCCTAAAAAAATTGCAAGTATATCATAAGTCAGCCAGTCTAACTCTGTCCAACTCTTCAAAAAATACAGGCGTGATATTATTATTGAGAGGTAAACAATTATTATTAACAAAGTCGTTTATATGAAATGTAATAACGTTGTGTATGATTATTCTGCAGAGTGACAGGTTAAAGTTCGCAGTGTACGGTCTACCGTGGGAGTGCATGGATACGAAGAACAGACGAACTGTGGCATTCTTCCTTATGAACGTTCAGGAACCTGTTCATGTAAAGGCACTAGGTCTTGCTGATGTTGGTGTTACTTCTATGACTACGGTAATTATCACCATTCAGTCAGATTATGACTATAACCTAGCAGTAATAGTACCAGTCTATTATTGTCCCACTGCAGAGCAAAAGCCTCTTCTCATACAGAGAAGGCACAGACATTAATCACCACACTCGGTCAAGACGGATTGGTGATTTCAGACTTATTATCATTATAAGTCCGGGTTTCCCTACAGTATTTTCCCTCACCGATGTCGATGATATCCTAGATATACTTAAAATCACATTAAAATCACATTGGTACTTACCTGGCATGAGACGCAGGTTATCTTAAGCATTGGGCCATCACGCTATGGCAATTACAACCCACAGTACTATTTTTTATAAATTTCTCGGTTCGATTCCCAGGTCGAGCAAAGTGTTATTGGGGTTTTCTATGAAATTCTCAGTAGTATTTGATGCCCGGTTAATGGCAATAGGCTGGCCCCCGTTACATGGGACCTAAACATATCGGCGAGCTGTGGGTGTACATTGGTACACCTCTGCCTAACCCTCTGGGCAATACAGGAGTGGTACGTGTAGCTAGATTAAAAAAAAAAACTTAATAACAGGCTATATAGTACGCTAGTATCCAAGGGAGTGAAGCAGTAACTAAAGACGTAACTTAATATGGGTGAAGCCACTAAGTACAGCTAGTAGCTACTAGATATGATATGTATTTTGCTTGATTTTTATTACAGATTTTGAAAACTTCGATGTCCTACTTCACTTTCCTGAAAAGTATGTGAACAATGTATAACACGTGAGTTACTAACACAATGTTATGAAAATCTTGTGTCTTTTCCATTCATATTATGTACTAATATTTGTTTTAATAAAGTGTAATTTATCTCATATTTTGCTATCATTTAATTTAATGTGTGTACCTGTTGGCACTCCCCAACATTTAATGTGCTTGCAACACTAATGTACTTATGGCAATGTTTTTGATTATCTGTCAAACGACTTGTCAGTTGACAAGAAATAAAAATTGCAACTTGATTGACTCCATAGATAACACGTATTTTTATTTAAAAAACCTCTCTCAAAATTCATGCGTTAAACCTATGACTTACAACTATAAACAGTACCTGTTTATTTCCTGATGTATCTATCCTCTGACTTGTAAGATGAAAACTCACATTCAGCCTATTTTTTTCACACTGCAGGACAAAGGCCCTTCTAGATGCGATTTAGTATGCAAAAATAATTAAATATAGTAGCAGTTTTCTCGTGCTCCTAGTAGTATGTAATGCACGTACTCTCTTCCAATAACCAGTAATAATAATAATTAACCTAGAAATGATTATTTGGATACAATCTGGCGCCTTATAACACGTAAAAAGTAAATTTCAAATTATTATCGTTGCACTCAGATGTTGATCTTAACCATCAGATTTTAATGCCATGCCATGCCATGCCATGTACATGCACGATTCACTTGACATTTTGTGTTTGTCTATGTGCTCATAGACAAACAAAAAATGTCAAGTGAATAGTGCGTCACGATTTCGAAAAAAAAACAAAATGGCGGTGGGTCAATATGCCAACTTCCATACAAAAAGGTTTAGCAAGTCTAGATTTTATGAGTAACATTAGCTAAGATAGAATTTTGTGACAGCCTAGACAAAGGGCTTAAGGCTAAGGCTAAGGCCAAGGCTAAGCTAGCTTATATAAGATCCTTGGCTTTTTGTAGATGAAAATTGGCAGAAAGAAAGTCAAAGTCAAAGTCAAACGATAATTCGATATAGTTAAGACATGCCAGGTAGGAACAAATTTTAAGAAAGGGCCAGTTGAGGGAATATAATCGGTTTCACAACCCTATCTGTCAAACAAACATTTATAAAATAACATACCATCACGCCTGTATTCCCCGAAAGGTTAAGCAGATGTGTACCAATGTACACCCACAGTTCGCCGGTATGTTTACGTCCCATGTAATAGGGGGCGAGCCTATTGCCATTAACCGGGCACAAATCCTAACTCCGAGCTGCTACGGAGAATTTCATAGAAAAATCCAATAACACTTTTTGCTCGACCTGGGAATCGAACACAAGACCTCTAGCGTAGCATTCGCGCTTAGGACCATTAGGCTATCGTTAGCCTAATGGTCCTAAGCGCGGTTTTTTACTGCCTCGTGGCAGTAAAAAACATTTATTGATGACTTATAATATAACAAACAGAAAATACAACACGCGGCTGAAGTCGCCGGTAACAGCTAGTAATAATATAATGAGATAATTAGGGAAACGTATGCAAACATCATAATAAGTGGTGTATTATTAACTCAATGCTTTCTTTGAACAAGCAATGGAAAGGTAAAACTAATTCATGAGAAACATGGCATGTTTTCATAATTGTCATCAAGTCATTTTCTAAAGGTGACGGCACAAAACTTAGAGAAAATATAAATTTTCCGAAAGGTACTCTCCCAGGAAGAGCCTTCGAGATTTGTCACACATATATATAGATATTGACCTAGCAATCCTGTATGATAGGTCAATATCTATTAATTTAATGTTTATTAATATAATTTTTATCCTATTTTAGTTGTCCTGTGCGTACACAGGACAACTAAAATAGGATCCTGGTGGGGTCCTGGGTTCAATTCCCCGGGTTGTTCGTAAGAGATACCGCGCCCCCGAAACGCAAAGGGCACAAGAAGGAACATGGGTGGGTTTTAGTCAGTAAAAGTCTGACACTCCCTCCCGCCCCGCCTAGGTTGGGAGAACTTATGCTTGATGATTTCCCACCCCCCAAAAAAAAAAAAGGTCGGGCACAAAGTGTTATTGAGTTTTCCATTACGATTAGCTTAGTAGCAGCCCGGAGTTTGGAAGTTGGTGGTGTGACACCCCCGTGCCTCGGAAAGCTTGTAAAGCCGTTGGTCGGCTGTCATTCGTAGATCTTTGATTGTCGTTACGGATAGTCAGAAGCCAGAATGTTTGACAACCAGTTTAACCAGAAGGAATCGTTTTGTTCAGTAACTGGGTTGTGGAGGACAGATAGGCAGTCGCTCCATGTAAAACACTGGAAGCCGACCCCAACATAGTTGGAAAAAGGCTAAGCAGATGATGATGATGATTTTATTTTTCCTGCGAGATTATTAAGGACTTTTGCTTCATTACACAGAAACTTAGAATTCAATTTTATTTTTGGTGTGGCTATAGCTTTATGCAATAATTTTATGCTTATAAACCCTAGAATGGAACTAAAACATCAACAAACGCGAAAAAGAAATTCATGGGCATTACCATCTTGCCAAGAGTGAAGAGAAGGTTCTAGAACATTAGATATCGTTTTAATGTAGATTCAGAATTGGGAAAGACCTTGATTTGGCTCGTTAAAATGACTTTACGAACATTCCTCTTCGAAAACGATGCTGTACTGTAAGTTTTCTTTGTTTTTATGTTTAAACAACCATCTTAACTGCCCCGTTGGTCTCGTGGTCGCAAGCGCGACTGATGACCATGGGGTCCTGGGTTCGATTCCCAGGTCGAGCAAAGTGTTATTGGGTTTTCCCATTAGGCATTTCTCAGTAGCAGCTCGGAGACCTAAAACATGCCGGCGAACTGTAGGTGTACATTGGTACACCTCTGCCTAACCCTTCGGGGAATACAGGCGTGATGGTATGTTATGTGATGTTAAACAACCATCTTTGAAGACAGATACGATGCGATTTATTTATTTAAGGAACTCGAAACAAAATACATACAATACATTGCACAGATAACACAGAGATGATAAGTATATGGGATGTCAAAAGCCCGAAAAAAAAAGAAAAGTGTGTTGTGTGACAAAGCTTCGTAAGGACCTAACTATGCATACTGCTTATCAAACTTAGTAACTTTTTGCGAGGAAACAACTTTTTTTTGGTGCGAAAAATCACTCTGTTTCGTACCATACAATGTAGTTTAACACGCGCAAATTATTGTGGTTATGAATGCATATAACACAGTACATGGGGATATTGAAACTTTACTTAGAACATTATTTTATAACTGGTTTTTGTAAATCATGATAGAACCTGGACCATCAATATCTTTGTAACTAGAAGGTTCCCAGTATGGTCCCGAACAAAAAAATGTTCGCAGTGGAAGAACTTGAGGTACATATCGGCTTCGTCTAGTGACTTTTTACACCCGTTTACACAGGTGATAAGACAATTTTTGTTACAGTGGCATCGAGACCCCGTCTGATTATCTACACATAAAAATGATACGATTCATGTTGGCACTCATCAGCTCCTGGCCTCGGAAAGAAATGGGGGAGCCGGAGCCGTACTATCAAACAGTATCCCTTAACTGCTTCTGCTTAAGTGTCAATTGTTTTTGTACGATGGGATCGATGTGTTACGCCTATTTACATACGAGTGAACTAGATTTTTTGGAAATTGGAGATTTGTATATTAATATACTGATGAGTGTAGTATGTGTGGTAAGAACAATTTTATTTGAATTAGCAAACTGGAGCAATCAAACAACTTTCCCGAAGAAACTATTTTTTTTAATACAAATGCGATTTCCGTCACAATGCAAGTTAATGGACTGGATAAAAAAAAATATTTTATAGAACTTGTGTATTTTGTTGAAATGTTACAGTCGAGAGTCGCGACGCTGACATTTTCTACTAAGTATCGAATGGTGGTCAAACAATTTCTGACTGAAATCCATCTGTTCTACTACAAAGATCGCTCTAAATATGCGATGAAGGTAATGTAAAATATTATTCTGTTGTGCATAAGTGCAGGGAGCATGTTTTTTATACAACATGCATGCCTTTACTTCCTCATATAAAGCTGAATAGTCTGTTAGTTCATTTTAATTTACAAGTCTCAGAATGTACTGATTTGATTATTTCTGCGTTGTACTGCTCGTATCCCGTGTGTCCCAGTGTATGCGAACCGGTAATCATAAACGCGGGTGACACCGCTAGGTATTGCTAGTTTTACAAAAAACATGTTCCCTGCAAGGCTTACAATTTGGTCAATGTTTCGGGAGATCCTAGGTTCAGCAGCTGTTGTAAATATCCATCTTGTTCAAATATTTATAACCTGCAAGTTAAAACATCAAATTTAGAAAATAATAATAATAATGTGTAATATTTTAAACAAATAAAGAAGAGTTCAATAAATTGTACAGTACAATACGAAACATAATATTACAGTTTTATTAAATAAAAAACATGGCCCTAAAATACTACCCTGGGGAACCCCTACTAAACTGGATATTTGTTTTTTTGTTCTAGACTCATAAGATGATCCACTTGATATGTCACCTATTCACGTTATACTTAGTAGCTCAGATGTTACTTACCTCTGCTTTTTTCAACCTGATCCCTATGTACAATAACTATGCAGCGGGAAAGTATAAAAGTGGCGGATCGCAAAACTCTTCGTTTGAACACTCTCTGGACTATTGTTATCCTTTCAATATCTCTACTGATATTACAGGGTACATTATTGCTTGTGTTAATCATTGGTGAGTATTTTTTTGTCAGTAATATTATAACAGTTATGACGTTGTTGCCAACGCTGATAAAACCAGCAGTGGATGAAGTCAGGCTGGAGGTGATAATGAAGTTTTATAAAAAAATAATTTCATGAGACACGGAATTGAGAAAGATGGATGAAGTGGAGGAAAGCCAGGAGAGGGACGTAACAAGCTGAAAAAAATGAGATGATTTGAACCAGTCCCATGTAATAGAATCTAATAATAGCTTTTCTTTCTAGGTTCATATCACTTCTTTGTTCAACGTGCTTCGTCATATTCGACCTCATTCTGTCAATAATGGTTTTTCATCTTTGGGGACATTGGAAAATACTTATGAACACTTTGAATGATTTTCCGCGACCGAGCTCTAATCCTTTTACGTTGGAAAATGGCTTCGTCATACAAGATGAAAAATATACAAAAGAAGAACTCTTGCAAGTTTCTGAAAGGTTAAAAGATTGTATTGATCACCACAGGGAGATAGTGCGGTAAGTTATTTAAAATCAGCTAAAATAAAATATGCCTATGATGCACGAGGATTCGGGTTCGTACCAGTATGACTTTTTCAATTCATGTACTTTTCTAAGTTTATCTTGGGCATTACTGACGTCGGTGAAGAAAGACATCGTGAGGAAACCTGGACCGATGATTAACATTCGTCTGGAGCAAACGTAGTGATCAATGCTCGCGCCTGCTCAGTGTGAGAACAGGCCTTGCAGTAGGATAATAACAAGCTGGTATTATTCTTATCTAAAAACAGGCCAAAGAACTTCTTCCATATCATGTTTAGATAATGATTTTTTTATTAATCCGACTGGTAATGTGTTTTTTAGTTTCACCGACACAATGTCAGACGTGTTTGGGCCCATGTTGTTGATTTATTACGGGTTCCACCAGGCGAGTGGCTGCTTGCTGCTTCTAGAATGTTCACAACTGGTTAGTATTCGAAAAGGTTTGACTGCAGGTTTATTGGAGTATTGTATTTTGCTGTTTTGATTTTCAGACGGCGGCAGCACTAGTGCGTTATTTGCCGCTCACTATAATATTGACCCAGCAGTTAATACAGTTGTCAGTTATTTTTGAGCTTGTCGGTAGTGAGGTAAGAATTTATGCACGATACATAGGTATTTATGGTTATCTTCAGAAAGTTGACGAAGATTACCGGCATAATTCACCATCTCCAAATTTGCGTAGAGTGACTCAAATAACGGAAAATTTCTGAAGTTCTTTTCCGGTTTTTTTTCTGGTAAATAGCCATAGTATATTTGTTCAGAAAAAGTGTTCAGTAATAATGTTCATGTTATTTGACTTTTCTACATAATAAATTCAAAATTGCAGAGTGAAAAATTGAAAGACGCAGTGTATGGTGTACCGTGGGAGTGCATGGACTGCGCCAACAGAAGAGTGGTGGCCTTCTTCTTAATGAATGTACAGGAGCCAGTACACGTGAAGGCACTGGGTATCTTTAATGTTGGTGTTACTTCTATGGCTGCGGTAGGACATGGTCTTACTATTAATGTAAACTTGCCGGGGCTGCGGGTTGTTCGTAAGAGATACCGCGCCCCCGGAACGCAAAGGGCATAAGAAGGAACATGGGTGGGGGGGTTAGTCAGTAAAAGTCTGACACTAGTAGTAGAAGTCATTTGATGATTTCCCACCCCCCAAAAAAAAAAAATGTAAACGCGGAAGCGGACAAAATCGCGGGCAGAAGTTAGTTATCAATATAGATTAAACAGTAAACAGGAACATTTGCATGCAATGCATTTGGGTGCAATTATACGAGTACTAACTTTAAGGAACTTATCTGTCGTAATTATTTTTTTTGTCATTTATTGTCGCTGCGGCTAGATTTTTAACATTTTTAATTAGTAGAATTGGCCTTCTAATCTCAGTTGCAATCTTTCAAAATTACCTTTAGCTTGCCTACATTTTTGTCATTGACTGTCGCTGAGATGAGATTATGACAAGATAAAAATGGCAGCTTATTTGTATACTGATTTATTTTTTCATTACAGATTTTGAAAACTTCAGTGTCTTACTTCACCTTTCTTCGCAGCATGTAAATGTGGTGCAGCTCTTAAAATGTCTTTTATATTTAATTCTTGTCGTCTTTTTTATTTTACAATTAACTTTTTGGACTTTGAAAATAAAAATACAAGTTTATTGGTACATCTTTAATATTTTTTTAAATATTTTTATTCACAATTTCTTCTCTTATTGTATCTTGTTATTACAATAATATTATATGCATTATATAAGTGGCCTCATGTCTCATACGGTGTTTTAATTGCTCCTAATTCTTTTTTTTTGTATTTTAGCATTTTTTTGCTGACTGTATTTTTTTTCCAAAATCGGTAAATGCAGTTATCTCAAACCAGAATATCTCAAAAAGTTAGGGATGGTATAACAAGAACGTTTTCCTGTAACTATAACGGTTAAGATACCCGCCCTTAGTGACCCGTATCAAAAATCCACCCTGTATACGAAATGTTTACTGTATACAATAGTTTTTTTTTTTTATTAGTGTCAGGGAAGACGCATTGCTCCTTTGTTTGTGCATACCATTATGCAGTCTTGTATACTCATTGTGATTGGCCACCGTGATTGAATCTCGGTGGGGAGAATAATTTTGCTGAAATATTTTTACTTTGTACTAACTTAAACTCGAGCATGAATCTCAACGCAGCCATCGTGCAGCTACTTCTTACACCATCATCACTTACTCCAACTGAACCAAATACCTTGTTTGTCTGTATATACATTATATTAAATTATAGTTGTCAAAAATCTTGATAACTGGCAGTATGACGGGCTGTATGACCGCAACTCCACGCCTCAACGCGTATTTTGCGTACGGGTGGGAAGTAAATTATCCAATCCACTCCAGCCCCTCAAGGAAGGCTAGCAACGCCTTGACGCTACTAGCGATCTCCCGAAGGTTACCTTGATTACCGAAGTACTTAACCCTGTATGAAGCGACCTCTGGGCAGTTCAGAAGCACATGGGCTGCTGTCTATTCTGCCTTCATGCAGGCTCTGCACAGTGGACTGAAAATAGCCAGTTATGGCGGCTGTGATCATCCGCAACTGCAGTTTAGATAGTTGGTGAATCTGCCTCTTGAAGCTTCAGTTTAGGTAAGCGGTAGGGTCCTAGTGCACGCTTTTGTGTGAACATGACTAGCTCACTTTTGATGGGATTTACTGACAGTTCGAATTCCCTGCACTATCGTTCCACGATGCGTAGCCCCTGCTGTGTAAGGTTGCAGATGATCCCGGTCACCTTTCCTGACACAAAGATGGTAAGGTCATCTGCGTAGCTTATAGTGTAGTAGCGTTCGGCATTGAGTCTGGTGATGAGCTCATTGACCATCAGGTTCTATAGGAAAAGGGATTGTATCCCTCCTTAGGGGCACCCTATAGCTATCATGGCTGACTGCTGCTCTTCTTCAAGCTGAACTACACGTTTACTTAGCCTAATATTGGTAATCCAATCTGACAGTACCTGTTCTATTTCGTGTTTGGATAGGGCGGCGCTGATACTAGAAAAGCACCTTCGATACTCGTGAGATACACACCTGGAGTTTGAAACGGATCCACCTGTGATCGGAGCAGGAGGCCCCCTTGGTTTTTTTTTGTTAGCGAAGAAAATGCCTATCGCATGCCACGCCATCCGGGGAGACGATGTAGTTACGTGGGGCTAGCACCCACTAAAAACTCCGCTTGTGCGGGCTACCTTGTTGGGTTGGCCACGAGAACGCATGACGTTCGCAACTCATCTAACGTGGCCCGCCTCCGGGCTCTCTCCTCCTTCAGCGATGTCCGGGTGCACTGAAACATCACCACAACTCTAGGAACCGTGCAGCATGGACGATAGAGTCCACTATCTATCGTCTACTAGCCCCTCTTAGGGCGGCATCCAGTCGGCATTTGGCAGCCTGCGCCGTCCTGCTCTTCTGCGACGAATCGGGTCAGCAAGAGACTCTGCCTCACTGGCTCTTCATAAAAAGACGCATCCGCCTCCTATAACCACGCACTATCGACCATTAGCTCTGACAACGGCCGTCACGAGAATTGACCACCACGCTTACTCAAGGCGGATTAGCGATTTCAGACTTATGTACATTAAAAGTCCCGATTTCCTCACGACTAGGACAACTTAAGGGGGTTCTTTAACTACCACGCAGATGAAGTCGCGGGCGATAGCAAGTACCATAACAAAAACATGTTTACAAACATAAAAGGGCATTTATAATAACATTATAATGAGATAATTAGGGAAACGTATGCAAACATCATAGAGAGTGGTGTATTATTAACTTAATGCTTTTCTTTAAGCATGCAATAAAATGGTAAAACTAATTCATGAGAAACATGGCATGTTTTTATAATTGTCATCAAGTCATTTTGTAAAGGTGAGGGCACAACACTTAGAAAAAATATTCATTTTCGGAAAGGTACTGTCCCATAAGAAGAAAAAAGACACCTTTAACTGTCAGAATAAATGAATATGTTATTTAGTAAAAATTTTCAATACTCAAATGTTTCTTTATGCTTTGAAAAGGCCGGTAGATCTCATGACCAGGATAGTGCTCGACAACTGAGGACTGAAACAGCTGAAGCGGAAGTCCCCGACTTACACCGATGTAAACAAGATTGATTTCCCATGGGGGTAGGGTAGGCAGAAACCACAGAACACCACCTAATACTTAGATACTCCAAGGTTAAGATTTATTAAATTATCCTAATTTCAATTTTTTTTTTATTGAATTATCAATACTTTACTTCCTACTGGTATTACAAATTTAATTAGTTTAGATTGATGAATGAATAGATGGATGGATGGATGTTTGTTTCTTGGAAATTTGGCTCATAGGATAATTTTTATCCCGTTTTAGGTTTCCTGTGAGAAAATTAAGGACTTTAGCTTAATTACGCAGAAATTTAGTATTCAATAATGTAATTTCTGGTGTGGCCATAGCCTTATGCGATAATTTTATGTTTATAAACCCTAGAATGGAACTAAAACATCAACAAACGCGAAAAGGGAATTCAAAAGAACAACCATCTTGCCAAGACTGAAGAGAAAGTTCTAGAACATTAGATATCATTTCTAATGTAGATTCAAAATTGGAAAAAATCTTGATTTGACTCGTTAAAATGACTATACGAACATTCCTCTTCGAAGACGAAGCTGTACAGTAAGTTTTCTTTATTGTTATGTTTCATGCATAAACAACCGTCTGACGAAGTGTTGAAGACAGATACGATGCGGTTTATTTATTTAAAAACTGAAAACAAATACATACAATATATTGCAAAGATAACACAGAGCACTAAAGTCCAGGTCGAGACTGTATTACCAAATATAGGATGTAAAAAAACACGTCACTCACCCGTAACTATGCAGACTGCTCATCAAACTTAGTAAGTTTTTGCATAATTTTTTGCTTGGAAACTACCTTTTTTTGATGCGAAAAATACCTGTCTTTCGTACCATACAATGTAGTTTAACACGCGCAAATTATTGTGTATATAGATGCAGGGGCCGTGGGGATATTGAAACTTTACTTAGAACATTATTTTACAACTCATTTTTGTAACTAAACAAAATTGAAAATTTTAAGTAACCCCCGACAGAAAAATAAAAATCCCTACCGCAGCGAAGAAAAGAGCTGATAACTTTGAATCCGCTGAATCAATATCCAAACATAGCTAAGAACACTCCCGAATAATATACCTTTCAAACAAAAAAAAACTAAATAAAAATTGGTTCATGCGTTCGAGAGCTACGATGCCACAGAGAGACACACACACACACACAGAGACACGTCAAACTTATAACACGCCGTCATTTTTGCGTCGGGGGTTAAAATAATTAGTACTAGTAGCCTAGACCATCAATATCTTTGTAACTAGAAGGTTCCAAGTATGGTCCCGAACAAAAAATGTTCGCGGTGGAAGAACTTACCAGGAGAGGTACATTTCGGTTTCGTCAAGTGACTTCTTACACCCGTTTACACAGGTGACAAGACAATTTTTGTTACAGTGGCATCAAGACCCCGTCTGATTACCTACACATAAAAGTGGTACGAGCCATGTTGGTATTCGTCAGCTCTTGGCCTCGGAAAGAAATGGGGGAGCCGGAGCCGTACTACCAAACAGCATCCCTTAACTGCTTCTACTTAAGTCTCACTACGTATTGCGTGTTCGGATCTGTTTGTTACGCGTACAAACATACGAGCGAGCTAGATTTTTTGGAAATTGGATTTTTGTATATTAATATGCTGATGAGTGTAGTATGTGTGGTAAGAACAATTTTATTTGAATTTTCAAACTAGAATAATTAAATATATACGAGTACATTGGGTGACAGGTAATAAGTGACCGATACTCATATTATGATTGTACTAATAATAACAATCAACTTTCCCGAAGAAACGATTTCTTTTTTTTTTGCAAAGCGCATGCCCCCGAGCACCCTCATCATCTCGATGTTAAAAAGGAACTGGTATTTTCTTGGGCTAAAAAATCAGCTTCGCCATATAACTAGGAATGCCACATGTTCCAATAACATTGCGGACGGTTGGTTGTATTCTTCTCTCCTCTTTTCTTTTCTATAATATTATACGAACTGTTTTAAAATTTATAAGTTCCGTATTTAGGTTGATTAGAAACAATAATTCAATAACAATGGCGGTTAAATTATGTTAAAAAAGAAAGTCAAGACAACCAAACTATGGATTTTTACTGGTTTTTACAAGCTTTTATTTACCTTTTCCTGTCCCGGTGGCTAATCAAATCTTACAAATTTTCATTTAGTTTGAGCCACTTGCCGGTGTTCGATTGACCTGAAATTTTGCATATGTGCACTATCAATGGCAATACAATATAATGATGTTACAGAGCTGGTCTGATGATGGACCCGAACGGTAGCCATAGGAACTGAATTGAATAACTTACAAGTTGAGGACCCACATCCCAGTGCTGCGATTATGATGAAATTTTGCAAACAAATGCGTTTTGTACAACTATGCAACTTGCTTAACTTGCTATGCGACTTGTTTATTTTGATGATGCGTATATGTTACAGTCGAGAGTCGCGACGCTGACATTTTCTACTAAGTATCGAAAGCTGGTCAAACAATTTCTGACTGAAATTCATCTGTTCTACTACAAAGATCGCTCTAAATATGCGATGAAGGTAACGTAAAATATTATTTTCTTGTGTTAATAAAAAACATGCATGTCTATACTACCTAATATAAAGCTGAATATTTTGTTTGTTTATTTTATAAACCTCTGAAACTACTGATTCGATTTGCAAACATATTTTTGCTTTATAAAGCCTGTTTATTAAGCTATAACCTACGGAAGCGGACTAGTAAACAAATATATTCATAAAATAAAATAAAAGTCCTAACATACTACCTTGGGCGACGTCGGGAGCCGCGAGACGACTCCCGGCCACCGTAGATACTGGCCTGTGGACGGTGAGCAATGGGTAGCTCACCGTCCTTACGTTGCATAACGACAGGCCGTGTCGACGGCGCGCTCGTGTTCCACGCGCGCCTCAAAGAGATGTCAGCAAAAGGAAGGGGCCACTGAGGGCCGATGCCTGCCGGGGCTGCGGGTTGTTCGCAAGAGATACCGCGCCCCCGGAACGCAAAGGACACAAGAAGGAACATGGGTGGGTTTAAGTCAATAAAAGTGTGACACTCCCTCCCGCCCCGCCCAGGGCGGGAGAAGTTATTTGATGATTTCCCACCCACCAAAAAAAAAAAAAAAACTACCTTGGGGAACCCCTACTACTTTAGATTTTTATGTTTTTGTTCCAGACTCTCAAGATGGTCCACTTGGTATCTCACCTATTCACGTTATACTTAGCAACTATGATGATAATTGGCCTCTCTCTTTTCAACCTGATCCCTATGTACAATAACTATGCAGCGGGAAGGTACAGCAGTGGCGGTTCGCAAAACACTACGTTTGAACACTCTCTGTATTACTCTTATCCTTTTGATATCTCAAGTGATATTCAAGGATACATTATTGGTTGTATTTTACATTGGTGAGTTATTTATTTTTAATATTCTGGCACTGTGACCTTTACCCAGCAGTGGATGACAACTGGCTGTAGGTAATAATGAAGTACACATAACATACTATCACGCCTGAATTCCCCGAAGGGGTAGGCAGAGGTGTAACAATGAACACCCACAGTTCGCCTGTACGTTTAGGTCCCATGTAATAGGGGGAAAGCCTATTGCCATTAACCGGGCACAAATCCTAACTCCGAGCTGCTACTGAGAATTTCATAGAACCCGATAACACTTTTTGCTCGACCTGGGAATCGAACCCAAGACCTCTAGCGTAGCAGTCGCGCTTTGGACCACAGGGCCAACGAGGCAGTAATAATGAAATATTCATTCATCAAAAACTTTGCGCTACACTTGGCATTTCTCCTGAATCGTATGTTTACAAACATACAGATAAACTAACATACACAAACAGCCAGACCCGTACCGAGTTTGTAAGTTTTGTAACGTTTTGGTGTCTAAAAAGATGAAGAACATAAATCATGAATGGTGCAAGTAAGAGCAATAAACGATTGATGGATCGTGTAAGGGATGATATAACAGAAAAACGAGTAGATGCAAAAATAAGTGTCGCGCCGACCCGTAGTA
Source organism: Caradrina kadenii (assembly GCA_947462355.1). Classification (NCBI taxonomy): domain Eukaryota; kingdom Metazoa; phylum Arthropoda; class Insecta; order Lepidoptera; family Noctuidae; genus Caradrina; species Caradrina kadenii. The sequence continues at coordinate 9,034,973 of OX381691.1, forward strand.
ACATGGGATATGAGCAGGAAGATGTTGGTAAAGAAATTGGTGACATTAATGCTACTGTTGTCTACTATCAGATAAGCTCTGGTCAACTTTTTGGACCTATGATTTCTTACCAACTCAAAGCATAGTGTTTTGTCAACATTTTATGTCATACATAGATTTTGTGACTTGAGAGTAGTGAATCTAATAATAGCTTTTCTTTCTAGGTTTATGTCATATGTGTGTTCGACATGGTTCTGCATGATGGACCTCATTTTATCATTAATGGTTTTCCATGTTTGGGGGCATTTCAAAATACTTGTTAACATTTTGAATGATTTTCCGCGACCGAGCTCTAATTCTTTTACGTTGGAAAATGGCTTCGTCATACAAGATGAAAAATATACAAAAGAAGAACTCTTGCAAGTTTCTGAAAGGTTAAAAGAATGTATTAATTACCACCGGGCGATAGTGCGGTAAGTAAGTTATTTACAATAATCTAAAAAATAAAATGCCTATCATACATTAGATTGCGGGTTCGTACCAGTATGACTTTTTCAATTCACATTGATTATAAGTTTATCTTGGATATTACTGACGTCGGTGAAGGAAAACATCGTAAGGAAACCTGGACCGATGATTAACATACGTTTGAAGCAAGCGTAGTGATCAATGCTCGCGTCTGCTCTGTGTGAGAACAGGGCTTGCAATTGGATAACAACGAGCTGGTATTATTATTATTCTAAAAACAAGCCAAAGAACTTCTTCCATATCATGTTTAGATAGTGATTTTTATGTTAATTTAACTGGTAATGTGTTTTTTAGTTTCACCGACACAATGTCAGACGTGTTTGGGCCAATGTTGTTGATTTATTACGGGTTCCACCAGGCGACTGGCTGCCTGCTGCTTCTAGAATGTTCACAACTGGTCAGTATCTAAAATGTTTAACTGTAGGTTTATTAGAAGAGCTATAGTATGTTGTATTTTGCTGTTTTGATTTTCAGACGGCGGCAGCACTGGCGCGTTATTTGCCGCTTACTATAATATTGACCCAGCAGTTAATACAGTTGTCAGTTATTTTTGAACTTGTCGGTAGTGAGGTAAGAATTTGTGTCTACGAATTATTCACGATACATAGGTATTTGTGGTTATCTTCAGAAAGTTGACGAAGATTACCGGCATAATTCACACTCTCCAAATGTGCGTACAGTGACTTAATTGACGGAAAATTTCTGAAGTTCTTTACCGTTTTTTTTCTGATAAATAGCCATAGAATATTTGTTTAGAAAAAATGTTTTCTACATAATAAATTCAAAATTGCAGAGTGAGAAATTAAAAGACGCAGTGTATGGTGTACCGTGGGAGTGCATGGACTGCGCCAACAGAAGAGTTGTGACCTTCTTCTTAATGAATGTACAGGAGCCAGTACACGTGAAGGCACTGGGTATCTTTGATGTTGGTGTTACTACTATGGCTGCGGTAGGATATCGCCTTACTGTTTTTATAAACGCCGAAGTTTGGATGGATCTATCTTTGTTACTTAATCACGCCAGAACGACTGAATGGATCTGGATGAAATTTGGCATGGAGATAGATTATATTCTGAAAAGTACATAGGCTATTTATTCCGGAGAAATGTACGGATCCCGTGAAATAATATATAAACTTTGACAGACAAAGTATTCCCCTTAATTTCTTGTCATTTATTGTCGCTGCGGCTAGATTTTTAACATTTTTAATTAGTAGAATTGGCCTTCTAATCTCAGTTGCAATCGTCAAAATTACCTTTAGCTTGCCTACATTTTTGTCTCTGACTGTCGTTGAGATTAATCTTGTCGTAATCTCTTACTACAAGATTTTTAGTAGAATTGGCGTTCTAAGGCAGAGGTACTACCAATAAAAAAATGGCAGCTTATTTAATATTGATTTATGTTTTTATTACAGATTTTGAAAACTTCAGTCTCTTACTTCACCTTTCTTCGCAGCATGTAAATGTGGTGCAGCTCTTAAAAGATCTTTTATCTTTAATAATTATTGTCATCTTTTATATTTCACAATTAACTAAATTGACTTTGATAATAAAAATACAAGTTCACTGGTATTTTTATAATAACTTTTTGATATTTTTTGTCACAGTTTCTTCTCTTATTGTAACTTGTTATTACATAATAATATTCTATGCATTACATAAGTGGCTTCATGACTCATACGGTGTTTTTATTGCTCCTACTTTTTTCCCTTGTTTGTAGATACATACGTCAACTGCCCCGTTGGTCTCGTGGTCGCAAGCGCAACTGATGAGCATGGTGTCCCGGGTTCGATTCCCAGGTCGGGCAAAAAGTGTTATTGGGTTTTTCCATTAGTATTTGCTCAGTAGCAGCTCGAAGTTTGGAAGTCGGGTATGTGACACCCCCGTACCTCGGGAAGCACGTAATGTCGTTGGTCCCAGCTGTCATTCGTAGATCTTTGACAGTCGTTACGGATAGTCAGAAGCCATGTCTGACAACCAGTCTAACCAAGAGATATCGTGTTGCCTAGTAACTGGGTTGTGGAGGTCAGATAGGCAGTCGCTCCATGTAAAACACTGGTACTCAACTGCACCCGGTTAGACTTTCTAGTCTAACCGGGTGCAGTTGAGTGTTGGGTTCTGCCGACCCCAACATAGTTGGGAAAAGGCTAAGTAGATGATGAGATGTGTCTTCAGTATTTCGGTAACTTGGACAAGCAAAAGATGATATTGGTTTAAAATGGTTTTACTTTAGTGACATAGCTTTACACAATACAACAATATCACTCTTAGAGTGAACTGGCAGGTTCAGTTAATATCAGTCCGTCCTCCTGCAGTCTAGCTCGCCATGCCTAACACTGCTCTCTCAAGTATTCTGATAGCACTGAGTTACACTAGAGGGCGTAATAAACACTCCATCCAAAGCCAATGTACAGATGGGGTGCAACCTCTTTTCACTTTCAGTTCCACTTTTGAATAACAGATGGCGTTGAAGCAAAATTTTAACCTCCGACATAATTTTTAGATATGGGAAATCGTCAAAAGATTTCTTACGTTCTGGTCGGAGCGGACTGGGTGTTAGACTCTTACTGACTAAAACCTATTAGTGTTCCTTCTAATGCCCTTTGCATTTCAGGGCCTCGGAGACTCTTTTGACAAATACCGTAACCTATAGATATACTTACTTCTTTCTTAATAAACTGTCCCGTTTCGATTTGATTCCCGTATCGGGCAGTCTGTGGGTGTCTTGGGTTATGCCGTCAATAATTTCTAAAATTTTCTGGAGTTTAAAAATCGGTGGCGTGAAGCCCTCGTGCCTCGGAAAGTATGTAAAGCAGTGGGCATAGACTAACATATATTATAGACGTTGGGCCCGCGTCTGATCTCTCCCCGGTCGTGTTGGAATACCGTTTCAGCGAACTATGAGAGTGACGGAATGCACCAGTATTAACGCATAAATTTGTACACTATAACATATTTTGCGTACTTGGCTAGTCTCTGTTGAGATTGTTCGCCGGAACCGGAATGCGTTCTTTAGAATATTTTTCATAACTAAATTATACGGGCGGGTGATAACAAGGAGTAGCAAGAGTGTAGTTTTTTTAAGTAGTAGTTTGTACGCTTTTGTGGGGTCAAGATTACTTTGTAAGATTTCAGTGTAAAATAAATTGTTTGGTACCAAAAAGCGTACTTCTATTTTAATGGCTAAACAAAAAAAATAAACTACTGAAAGAGTAGGTACCAAAAATCACTTTTCAAAAGGGGTAAGAAGTCATAACACACACCTTGCTTACACCAAACATGTTATAGTCTATAACTTTTAGTTGCAACCATATTTGACCTTTTTTTTTTTTTTGGTGGGTTGGAAATCATCAAATAACTTCTCCCGCCCTGGGCGGGGCGGGAGGGAGTGTCAGACTTTTACTGACTAAAACCCACCCATATTCCTTCTTGTGCCCTTTGCGTTCCGGGGGCGCGGTATCTCTTGCGAACAACCCGCAGCCCCGGCAAACCATATTTGACCTGCTTGGAGGATTTTGATGGTCTGGCATTAAATACTTAATTTCCTAAGTTACACTTAGGTCCACGTGAGCGAAGTTGCGGGCATCAGCTAGTTTTTCATAATTCCTTAATGAAATTGCAGTAGATGTAAGCTTTCAATTAACAAGTCAAAGGGTAGGTACACCAGAAAATAAATAGGTACACACGTTTAATTAATGATAGCAGAGTTTGAGATAAAAGATAGTTTATTAAAATCAAGTATTAATACATAATAATTATGAATTCAAGAGACGAAAGATTTTCATAAAGTGGTGTTTGTAATTTAAGTATTGTATCATGTTCACATGCTGTTCAAGAAAGTGAAGTAGGACATCGAAGTTTTCAAAATCTGTAAAAAAATTAAATAACTAATTACAGGCTAATACAGGGTTGCGAATATAGGGCCGTAAGGGACATTCTTACTACTAGGACTATTCTTAAACTGAAACCATTAATTCTGTATTCTGGACCGAATCCGACAACGAGATTTTTTATAGGAAAACTATAAGTAAAGAGATATGGAAGTTTTTAATACTTTTGGAGGTATGAGAAACAGGTGTAAAGTCTCTCATCCTCCGTACAAAAGGGAGAATCTTCCGACCAGACGGGTGTTGTGTCTGGCGGGCTACTACCCGACTGTTGTTGTCGGGATTTTGTATATATGCTAAACGTCGCGTCAAACTTTAATATCGCGATCTAGGCAACGTTAGTTTGTCGTAGTAGTTCGCATGCTGAGCGATAGATGCCGCTACATAACTCCCCTTCGGAAAGCGAAAATTCGCTCTTATTTCTTTTGTGTCGTCCTCAGCGCCTGGTATTTTTTTTTTGCACTAAGTACCAATGTATTTTTTTTAGTTTATCTAGGACACCTCTGACATCGGTGAGATAAAATAATATTGTAAAAGAAACCTGGACTTAAAATTATTATAAGTCTGAAATCGCCAACCCGCCTTGAACAAGTATGGTGATCGAGAGGCCTCTGCTCTGCAGTAGGACAATAATAGGCTGGTCTTATTACTGCTAGGTTATAGTCATAATCTGAATTAATGGTGATAATTACCGTAGTCATAGAAGTAACACCAACATCAGCAAGACCTAGTGCCTTTACATGAACAGGTTCCTGAACGTTCATGAGAAAGAATGCCACAGTTCGTCTGTTCTTCGTATCCATGCACTCCCACGGTAGACCGTATACTGCGAACTTTAACCTGTCACTCTGCAGAATAATCATACACAACGTTATTTCATTTCGAATAAACGACTTTGTTACTTAATTGGTTACCTCTCAATAATAATATCACACCTGTATTCTTGGAAGAGGTGAACAGATTTAGACCGGCTGATTTTTGGTATACTTACCAATTTTTCAGGAATTTAAGTACCTTCTCATTACGAAGGTTTTACAATGTAAATATTAAACTACACTAGCGAACTGCCCGTGATTTCGTCCGTGTGGCTTATTTCAAACGCGTTAAGTTATATCTATCGTTACTGCTCCATCCCCGTGGGCCGTAGAGTGAACCATCACTCTACGGCCCACGGGGATGGAGCAGTACATTATTCCTGAGTAACATAGGCCATATACCAATATAGCCTATGTTACTCAGGAATAATGTAGTTTTCTATTAGAGAAAAAATGGTAAAAAACATTCCAGTAATTTCGGAGCCAATTCGTTACGAACAAACAAATCTTTCCTATTTATAGTACTTATTATAAGTATTGATTTAGGACCGCAATAGCACTGGCTAAAAAAACATATGTTTGTATGTTTCACTAGTGGTACCGTCAACTACTGCAGTTCATGGCCCAGTGAATATTAGAGTAGAATAAATTAGTTATAATGAACTATGAATTATGTTCCTTACGATACTGCCAATAAGCTCGAAAATTATTGACAGCTGCATCAGTTGTTGAAATAAGATAACTGTGAGCGGTAAATAACGGACCAAAGCATCCGCCGTCTGAAATGAAATAAATGACATATAATTAATTAACACAAAATCTTGACACAACAATTACTTAAAAATAATGGCATGCTGCTGGATACTGACCATTTGTGAGCACTCCAGAAGCAGTAAGCATCCGCTTGCTTGATGGAACGCGTAATAAACAAGCAGCATTGGTCCAAACACATCCGACATTTGGTTTGTAAAGCTAATGGCAAGAAAAGAAACAGGTTAATATGGAAACAGATCTCCTTTGGATGAATAAAGGCCCCGCGATAAGGGAGCGGCCAGCTCTCGGGCATAGTCAGATGCAGCAGTTGTATTCGGGCAGTCGCTGTCCGCGTCGGTGTGTAAAAGCTGAAAGCCGAAAGTTACATGTTGACCCCATCTTTTTTTTTTTTGGGGGGGTTGGGAAATCATCAAATAACTTCTCCCGCCCTGAGCGGGGCGGGAGGGAGTGTCAGACTTTTACTGACTAAAACCCACCCATGTTCCTTCTTGTGCCCTTTGCGTTCCGGGGGCGCGGTATCCCTTACGAACAACCCGCAGCCCCGGCAGGCATCGGCCCTCAGTGGCCCCTTCCTTTTGCTGACATCTCTTTGAGGCGCGCGTGGAACACGAACGCGCCGTCGACACGGGATGTCGTTATACAACGTAAGGACGGTGAGCTACCCATTGCTCACCGTCCACAGGCCCGTATCTACGGCGGCCGGGAGTCGTCACGCGTGATCCCATCATTGTGTTAATGTTTTTGCATTCGGATTAGGTATTTTGCGAAGAAATGTTTTGAATATTATAACTCAACCTTGAATACCTCCAAGGCCCCTGCAGTCTTAAATGTACCTATAAGCATAATGTTTTTACATTACACAGTTTTACGTTACATTACGCGGCACAGTGATTTTTTTCACTTTAAAAATAAAATTCGTTTCTCAGCAATAATTTTATTTAATTGTTACTTAGTTTGATTGGCAGTATACGTAGGTAACAAGTATGTAACGTGGAGTTTATACCTGGAATACTACTACAGGATGCAACAGTGGCTGCGCTCGCAACTTTTTCTCTCCTATGTGACTAGACTTAGCTCCACGAAAACTATTTCTATCACGAAGCAACATTGACGTCCCGTCTGATAATTTAGGACTTTAGCTCAATTTTAAAGGCTTCGCAGACAAAGTCGCGAGCAGAAGCTATAGTTAATAATTGAACGATTTAAAAACATTTGAACTTACTTGATAATCTCTCGATGATGGTCAATTATTTCATTTAATTGCTCACCAACACGTTTCTGCTCAGCAGTGGAATACATTTCACAAGTAAGAGTTTCGTTGCTATTTTCTAACATAAAACTTGTGTTCGACGACGGTCTCGGGAAGTTGTCGAGATTGTAAAGTAAAATTTTGAAATGTCCCCAAATTTGAAACACCATTAGAGATAAAAAACAATCGTACATGCAGAACCAAGCTGAACATATGTATGAGAGATACCTGCAATTAACAAATGACGGTATAAAAATCGGAACTCTTTATTTATGAAACGGACTGCCCGGCTAGACAGAGCATTCGAAAAGAGACTTTGTCATTTAGTATTCCTCAATTTACTTCTTTTTGCACCTTGCTTACGTTGTCTCACAGCTGGTACCACTTCCTTCTAGGAACTATTTCTCGCGCCATTACGAAACTGTCAAGAAATTAAATTAACCATTTTACTTACCAGTTCACTAAATTAGCAAAAATATACCATCTTAAATCTGTAGACGCATTAAAAGGGTAGGCGTAATAGAGAGCGTGTTCATAAGTGTCGTTTCCCTTCAAGCCTCCGGTAGCGTAGTGCCCATTGGAATAGTTATTGTACATGGGTGTTACATTGAAAAGGAAAATACCAGCCATCATTTGACCAACTAAGTACAACGTGAATAAGTGGGAGATACGATGAACTCGCTTGTGAGTCTGGAACAAAAAGAACAGTATTATACGTGCTGATTTTTAAATACTGATCATTTTCTTAGACGGAATAAAATTACTCATGACACATAACATACCCTCACGTCTGTATTCCCCAAAGGGTCAGACAGAGGTGTACAAATACCACCCACAATTCGCCGGTATGTTTAGGTCCCAAGTTAGAAGTATTAGAAAGTACTAAAAAGAGTAGTATTATACGTGCTGGCTTTAAAATACTAATCATTAGGTTAAAATACTCATGAATACGAGATAATTGTATCATGGAACCAACCCTTTCCTACAAAAATGCACAGCATGATCAAATTGTACGGAACACCTTTTTCTTTTACATTTCGGGGTTTGTCCTAAATAAAAGTTGTTTACTATATTTATGACTATTTTAAAACCCTGAGTGATGGCCAGTGAATAAAAGAGAGTCTGTATCAAGGATATTTTTTTACTGTGCAGTAACAGAAGACCTGTTTTGCTAATTGCTTCAAAATCTAGTCCCACTCTCATTTCAGCGTTAAATGTTGTAGTGAAAATTAGAAGCATTTTTGACAGATTGAGACTAAGATAAGATTGATTGTTCCTATAAGTAAGTCGAATTTGATCTCTTTTTGTTCAGGATGGGAAATCATTAAATGACTTCCCCCGCCCTGGGCGGGGCGGGAGGAAGTGTCAGACTGTTACGGACTACAACCCACCCATGTTCCTTCTGGTGCCCTTTGCGTTCCAGGGGCGCGGTATCTCTTACGAACAACCCGGCAGGCGAATATCACCCGTGTATTTTATTTGTGGTTTGATATAAAAGAGGTCATTGTGGGACGAAGGTAAAAAAAAACTTACCTGCATGGAGTATTCAGAACGGTCTTTGTAAAAGAACAAGTGGATTTTGTCCAAAAAGTTTCTGCCAAGGACTGTATACTCTTCAGAAAAACATAGTGTAATCATTCTAGACTGCAAAACCACATAGAAATAACAATCATTATTTATTTATTCACACCAAAAACATTGCACCTATACAAAAAATTACATAAACTCACGCCTTTTTTCCCATGGGGTAGGCAGAAACCACAGAACGCTACCTGCTACGACGATCATTACATACTCCTCTCGCTTCCTCCACGTTCATACATCTGGTCATACAAGCACGCCGGTTACGAGTACTGCGCACCCGACCTTTCTGAAGAACCTCACCAGTAAGGTCTTGCCAGGGCGTCCACTCCCGGCGTAATCACTCACATCTGCCATATAATTCCCTTTTGTTAGTCACCTTTCACTCGTCCTCTCAACATGACCAAACCATCTAAACTTAATCTTTTCAATCTTTATCACTACATCCTTTTTTTGTCACAACGTTCTATTATATCCTCATTCCTCACTCTATCGTTCAAAATTACACCACACATTAGTAAATAAGGTAAAATGATGATACCATATGGGAGCTGTGTTAGTTGAAAACCTGTATCTCAGCACACATAGCCAAACATACCAGATTCATATTTATGTAATTACGCTAACGAATACAACTTTATTAAGAGACAAAAACTCAAACTAAATAACTGCGAGTGTGTGTGTGTGGCAAAGGATTTCTGTTAAAAACATCAACTTAATAAAAAGTCTGCTCAATTTGAAGGCAGCGTTAAGTCTCCTCTTAAATTTCCTTATCAAATACTTCTATTAAAATTGTAGTGAAGGTAATATAATAATACTTACAATAGCAACAAGAGTCATAAGTAGAGAAATATACAAATGTCCAAGCTCAAAGAAAGTCATTGATTTCTTATGTACCAGAATATACGTGACATTGCCAATAGTGGTTATTGAACAGACAAAGAAATGGAAACACCTTTGGACCAAGACCCAAACCTTTCGTTTTTCTATAGCCTTTGTATCAAGAGGGTCTAATGGCTTGAGAGGCCAAGAGCTTAACACTGTTATCAAGTGACGTAACATTGTCAGGTACGGATACTCTTCCGGGGCGTTGATGCCACTGAAAAATAAATTGTAAATGGGGTCCATTAAGTTTAATTTAAAATGGCAGTAGACCACGAAAACAGGAGTTAACTGATCACTGTAAGACCAATCCTGAAAATATTAAGTGAAAATAAATTACTGCTGTTAAAACTTACTCCTGAGGCTCATAGTTAAGGAAAAAATCACGCCAATTTGTAGGCATTTTTACTAATCAAACTGCCTGCAGTCGTGTGAAAGAAAATTTGAGAAAGTTTCAGCTTTTATATTAGAACTGAAATCCAACATTATGTTATAAAGCTTGAGCCACACACACGCTTTTAAGTTAAGTAGGATGATTTAAAGATGGATGTCGTTTTTTGCTTTTATAACAAAGCGTGCAGATTAGTAAAAACGAAGAGTCTAGTTAATCAAATATGTGTAATCAGGGTCCAAAGCCCATTAATGAAAATGTCTTAATAGATATTCCTATTCTCCAATTTCAAATACATTTATTTAACTAAACCATGAACAAAAGGCTTTCTCTTTTTACGAGACAAACCGGCACACATTATTCTCAACCGCTACAATTTCTAAAAGATAGAACCTACAGTGGCGACCACCAGACAAGCGGCTAGGCATTGAAGCTCGACGAGTCCCGGAGAAATAAATCAACTGCCTTGGGTGGCAACAAAATAATTTAGAAAAGAATACTGGAGGTGTAAGACCAATCATAATTTCCACTTCCCTGCATAAAAAGCAGGTGACAGAACCCAGAATTGGGTCACTAGGCACAAAGGGACGTTAGGAACTGGCAACAGGTTTATTTGACTATAAAGATGATACGATTAAAAAAACTGAAAGTATATATGCCCTAAAAGCCAGCGCAGGTTATGTGGCTGTACCCTAACAGTAGATATTCAAAGGCATTCATTATAAAAACACACTAGGTACAGTTCTCATGGTCTGACCTTTCGTGATCCTCTGATCTTTCATTAAACTAATAACATGGCATGTGTCAAGATTTTTGACAACCATAAATTACCATAATGTATGTACAGGCGAACAAGGTACAGTATTTGCCACGAGTCGTGTGCACAAAAATCATCTGGGCAGAAGTTCATTTTTAGGTCTCTTTGGCGGAATGAAAGATGCAGCGGGGGTCAACGCCGCACGCGATTGGCGCGTCCCTGTCCGGCAGTCGATCCTCGTCGTCCATTGGACACTTGCATTTATTTTTTGTTTTTGTTTTCATTTAGTTTTATGGATTTTATACGGAAGGCATATCACCTTTACCTTCGGATTAACAAAACGTTAAAAAATCATCATCATCTACTTAGCCTTTTCCCAACTACGTGGGGGTCGGCTTCTAGTCTAACCGGCTACAGCTGAGTACCAGTGTTTTACATGGAGCGACTGCCTATCTGACTTCCACAACCCAGTTACTAGGCAACACGATACCTCTTGGTTAAAACGTAAAAAAATAAAAATAAGTTATCATTTGTAACCAGATTTTATTATTTTATTGAGATGTGTTTCAGTCACGAAGGCCTGCAAAATTTCTGTATCAAAGTAAAATTTTATATACCGCTAGTGTATTAACTATACTTTGTGTAAATACCTAACAATAATTTCAGTAAAATTGGTACTGAATTAATTTGGCCGAAACTGTACCTGCGCGAGGTTACTCCCACCACTTCCCATGCTATCTGTGCTCACGACTCGTGGCGACCATAATATAAGGTTGAATTTGAGAAAGTGATGATTATGTATGAAGTAGCTGCACGAAGGCTGCGTAGACATTTAAGGTCGAGGTCACCAGTTTAGAGGTGTGAGGAACATGGTGGAAAGTTCCTCATTCTGCGTATAATTGAAGGATCCTCTGACAAGACGGGTGTTGTCTGGTGGGCTACTGCCCAGATAATTGTTATCGGGATTTTGTATACATGCTAATGTTGCAGATATCGTGATGTAGGATATTACGTCAATCGTAGGTCACATTTGGTACGATAGATGTCGCTACACAAGCAAAAAATAATAATCTCTCTACTACACTGTTAATATTGGTTCTTGTAAATGGTTTGGGAAAATCTATATTTATTCATTTAACATTTTGTACCTTATCTTTATTATCTTAACGATTAGTTTAAAATAAGTACCGCAATTTAATATGTAAAGCATCACGACTGCTTTTTTAAAAGGGTCAAGCAGAATAGTACATCTTTTATGTGCCGAGTTGCTGGCTTGTTACTACAATGTGAGTGAGCAACTAGCTTCAACTTTATGTATGAGTAACTTCTTGACAATTCAAAAGTGCCTGTAAATGGTCTAATTGAAATAAATGTTTTGAATTTGACTTTGAGTGTAATTTTATTAATTAGGTAGTAATTAGTTTTTGTAAAATAATATAATGAAATTATACCCTCATTCCTCTCAGTATTTCTTGAAACTGTAATAAATATCTATTGTAAAATGCTTGAGTGGATACGAAAACACTCGACACTCGTTTCTTCCTAGAAAAATACTTGTCTAGCAACTATTTTTCAGCGCAAAACGAGCTTTCAAAGCCTTTAGAAAATTCTTAGTATGGATGGTATTTTATTATGAAGTTTCTTTTTGCTGTAACTAGAAAATAAAATAAAAATCGTTGCGTCTCTCTCTTTTTCTTTCTTTCCCTCTCGTATATAAAACTCATACTTGTCTTAATCTAAAAAAAAAAAATACGGTTTTTCCCGGGAGTATTCACGTAAACATTTTATGGTTTCTAAGAAATGTTGTGTAAAAAAATATTATGTCACAATATTTTATACTCCTATCAATAATCAAACATGGTGGCCAATCTGAATGGAGACTAGCTAAGTACATAAGAATGCACAAGTGTGTGAGCTAACAGACGTATACTTTCTCTTCCCTGACTCTAATAGTCCATACAAAAGACATTTAACGTAGCCGAACGTTATCAATTATGTCCATGATTGCAATCATTTTCTTGTAGTGGATCTGCTGGAGAAACTTCTTGTTGCGGAGATATTAAAGGTTAAAGTGCCAATTACATACATCACGCCTGTATCCCCAGTTCGCCGGTATGTTTAAGTCCCATGTAATGGGGGGCGAGCCTATTGCCACTAACCGGGCACAAATCCTAACTGCGAGCTACCACTGAGAATTTCATAGAAAAACCCAATAACATTTGCTCGATCTGGGAATCGAACCCAAAACCTCTAGCGTCGCAGTTGTGGTTACGACCACTAGGCTAACGAGGCAGTTCCAATTGTTTTTATTTTTTTTTACGAAGTTTGAAGTGTTCTTACTAAATTCTTTGAAGACCCCCGTGACCCCAGTAGCATACACTCGTAATCACAATGTTTTGAGTGCATTACATTGCCCCTTACTATAAACAGTGATTTCTAACACCAAAAATAAAAGAGCAATAATTTTTGATGTGAAACATCTATCGCCACACGTAAAACCTATTGTTGGAATGGCGACGCGACTCCCGCTATATGATGCTAGAATTGAGTTGTCACAAATGTAATAAATTTTAGAATTTTGAATTTTTGTATTTCATGAAAATAAATAAAATAAACAATCATCATTTTCTGGAAAAAAATCTTATCATTTTATTTTTACATTATGCCATGTTTGGTTCCTTTCGAAATCTGTTCTTTCATGCATATTACAAAATAATTGTACAAAATAATTTCGATTTTTCACATCTGTCAGGCGTCCCGTGACGGCTCACAATTTTTTTTACTTTATGTTACTTAGTCTTACTTAGTGTTGCCTCGGTAGCCTAGTGGTGCTAAATGCGACTGCTACGCTGGAGGTATTGGGTTCGATTCCCAAGTCGAGCAAAAAGTGTTATTGGGTTTTTCTATGAAATTCTCAGTAGCAGCTAGGAGTTAGGATTTGTGCCCGGTTAATGGCAATAGGCTCGCCTCCTATTACATGGGACCTAAAACATACCGGCGAACTGTGGGTGTACATTGGTACACCTCTGCCTAACACTCCGGGGAATACAGGCGTTATGGTATGTTATGTGATGGTATGTGTTACTTAGTTTGATAGGCAGTTTGCGTAGTTATCAGCAATGTGAAGTTACTATTTACACCTGTTTTTTTTAGCGATGGGAAATCATGCAATAGCTTCCCCCGCCCTGGGCGGGGCGGGAGGGAATGTCAGACTTTTACTGACAAAAACCCATCCATGTTCCTTCTTGTGCTCTTTGCGTTCCGGGGGCGCGGTATCTCTTACGAACAACCCCCAGCCAGAGCGCACAACGGCCCTGAGTGGCCCCTTCTAAAATTGCTGACATCTCTTTGCACCGTCGACTCGGCCTGACTTTATGCAACATACGGACGGTAAGCTACCCATTGCTCACCGTCCACAGGCCCGCGTCTACGGTGGCCGGGAATCGTCTCGCGGCTCCCGACGCCCGGAGCGTCTACCGCAGCGGCTGGGACGGGAGACTCTGCCTCAACCGTCCCGATTTACACCTGTTTATGACTTCGATTCAAATAGTCTCCGTTATTCCAGGACATATCTTAATCATTATTTTTGACTTAGTCAATTGTAAATTGTCCTTAATAACATACCTACCTATTTTTTAATCAAGGTACTTACTGCATAATTACGTAGGTAGACCAATTCAAAGATAATTCTTTTTATCTATACTAATGTTAAAAAGAGGTTTTAGTTTGTGAGGTTGTGAGGCTGTAGGGGGTAATCGCTGGATCAACTGAACCGATTTTGAAAATCCTTTTACCCATAGAAAGCCACATTATTTGTGAGTGTCATAGGCCTAACGCCACAACACATGGGAGCGGAGCAATAACCAACGACGAAGCTCAACGCGGATGAAATAAGCCACGCGGACGAAGTCGAGGGCAGTTCGCTAGTATGTGATAATAACAGGAGTTTGACGATCTTTGATCGATCACTGATAATGTGATATTAATTTAATAAGTCTATAATCAGGTAAACTTAAAAGAAGCTATAAATTATGTGAACTGTGGTGTGCTACTCAACCGAGTAGGTACTCTATGTATACGCATAACTTTTTACAGAGTGGTCCGATTTTGATAATTCTTTTTTTATTGGAAAGGGATGGATTGACAACTGACCTAAGTAACAATTATCTTTGATCTTCAGTAAATCGAAGTACGTGTAGATCTTGTTCATTATTAAGGAATTCCATTGTTATCTCAAAAAGTCTACATCAGATCTTTACGAAATCGATATGGAACTATGTAAGAAAAAAAAATTAAAATTAAAATCCGTGTACAATTGGCGGCGTATTCATTGAACATACATAAATAAAAAAGGTACATACAGTCAGAACAGAGAAACTTTCCTTATTGCAGTCGGTTAAAAATCGACATGGGAAATGTTCCAATGGGGCAGTTTATTAAGAACGACGTACATCTTTAAAGAAGGGAAAACCTAGGAGCAATGAACACACCTTATGAGGCATGAAGCCACTTATTATATTACATATAATGTTATTGGAATAACAACTTAAAAATAAAAAATATTAATTGAGGGTCATTAAAAACATTTCCTTAATTTGTCATAATTATTTCTTCTCCAATGTATATGTAATGTAATGTAATGCAATGTGTATGTAATGTATGTATCTACTTTGTATATTTTGTTTGTATTTATTTATATTTTTTTTGGGGGTGGGTAATCATCAAATAACTTCTCCCGCCCTGGGCGGGGCGGGAGGGAGTGTCAGACTTTTACTGACTAGAACCCACCCATGTTCCTTCTTGTGCCCTTTGCGTTCCGGGGGCGCGGTATCTCTTACGAACAACCCGCAGCCCCGGTTGTTTGTATGTATGTATTTAATATTATAGTTTATTCCTGGATATTTTTTGTTCCTTGCACCTATCATGTTTTGTCTCGCCCTAAGGTAGACTGGTAGAAAATGCCCAAGGCATTAAGTTCGCTTGCGTACAGTGTACTTTTCACATTATGTGCATAGAGCTTTAATAGTAAAAGTAATTAATTAATTAAAATATTTTAGCTAATTGTAAAAGATAATGGATTACAAGAATTAAAGATAAAAGATCTTTCAGGAGCTGCACCACATTTACATGCTGCGTAGAAAGGTGAAGTAAGATAGTGAGGTTTTCAAAATCTGCAATGAAAAATAAAAAACAGTACATACAAGCTGCCATTTGATAGGTACCTGTATGATATATACAGCTAAACCTCGTTAGCCTAGTGGTCCTAAGCGTGACTGCTACGCTAGAGGTCTTGGGTTCCATTCCCAGGTCGAGCAAAAGTGGTATTGGGTATTTCGATGAAATTCTCAGTAGTAACTCGGAGTTAGAATTTGTGCCCGGTTAATGGCATACCGGCAAACTGTGGGTGTACATTGGTTCACCTCTGCCTTCCCACCAACTCTTCCTGCCCACCCTTCGGGGAATACAAGCGTGATGGTATGTTGATATAATGATTAAAACGCCAATTCAACTAATTAAAAATGTTCAAAATCTAGGCGTAACCTCATCGACAATCAATATCAAGAATGAAGGTTTAAACGGAATTTTTTGACAGATTGTGACTGAGACTAGATTGCGATCGCTGCTTAAAGCTAGCTGAGTGCCCGCCTGGCTTACACATTATCTTGAAAATCTAGACTTAAAACAAAAATAATCTCATATGCTTTCTAATCTGTTAAATTAGAAGTACCTAGGTAATAGAAACTGTTGTGAAGGAGCTCATCCGGTTTAAGTTGTGAGTGTTAGGGTCAGTTCACACCGACGCTGTGCGCACATCTAATCAAAATATAACTTTATATTCTACAGGATAGACACACGTGTGGTGTGAATTGACCCTTAGTGTATTTACAACCTCCAGAGATATTTCAGCTTTGTTTCTAGGATCATATCGCTAGGAATCTACCAGGCCTCTGGTATTGCAAATGTCTATCCAACAGGCTGTGTGTTCACAATATATATAATCCTGTAGACTGATTAAACTATTAATAAATATATCCTACCATGGCCATAGAAGTAACACCAACATTAGCGATACCCAGTGCCTTTAAGTGTACTGGCTCCTGTACATTCATTAAGAAGAAGGCCACCACTCTTCTGTTGGCGCAGTCCATGCACTCCCACGGTACACCATACACTGCGTCTTTTAATTTCTCACTCTGCAATTTCTCACTATTGAATTTATTATGTAGAAAAGTCAAAGAACATGAACATTGTTACTGAACACTTTTTGCTGAACAATATTGGCAAGTATTTATAAGACAAAATGAAAAAGAATTTCAGAAATTTTCCGAAAATTAAGTCACTCTACTCATATTTGGAGATGGTGAATCATGCTGGAAATCGTCGTCATCTTTCTGAAGCGAATCACAAATAACAGTGCTTATACGTACCGTGCAGAATCATTAATTGTATGCATACATTTTTACCTCACTACCAAGAAGTTCGAAAATAACTGACAACTGTATTAACTGCTGGGTCAATATTATAGTGAGCGGCAAATAACGCGCTAGTGCTGCCGCCGTCTGAAAATCAAAACAGCAAAATACAACATACTATAGCTCTTCCAATAAACCTACAGTTAAACATTTTCAGATACTGACCAGTTGTGAACATTCTAGAAGCAGCAGGCAGCCAGTCGCCTGGTGGAACCCGTAATAAATCAACAACATGGGCCCAAACACGTCTGACATTGTGTCGGTGAAACTAAAAAACACATTACCAGTTAGATTAAAAAAAGATCACTATCTAAACATGATATGGAAGAAGTTCTTTGGCTTGTTTTTAGTTAATAATAATAATACCAGCTCGTTGTTATCCAACTGCAAGCCCTGTTCTCACACAGAGCAGGCGCGAGCATTGATCACTACGCTTGCTTCAGACGTATGTTAATCATCGGTCCAGGTTTCTTCACGATATTTTCTTTCACCGACGTTAGTAATATCCAAGATAAACTTATAATCTACGTGAATTGAAAAAGTCATACCGGTACGAACCCGCAATCTCATGCATGATAGGCATGTTATTTTTTAGATTATTGTAAATAACTTACCGCAATAATTCCCGGTGGTAATTAATACATTCTTTTAACCTCTCAGAAACTTGCAAGAGTTCTTCTTTTGTATATTTTTCATCTTGTATGACGAAGCCATTTTCCAATGTAAAAGAATTAGAGCTCGGTCGGGGGAAATCATTTAAAATGTTAATAAGTATTTTGAAATGCCCCCAAACATGGAAAACCATTAATGATAAAATAAGGTCCATTATGCAGAACCATGTTGAACATACATATGATATAAACCTATAAACAAAAGCTATTTAAGATTATATTGCACTACTCTCAAGTCACCAAATCCGTGCATGACATCAAATGTTGAAAAGGACCCTTTGAATTTGTATGAACAGTCCAATATGTTGACCAGAATTTATCTAGTAGTGGACAACAATAGCATTAATGTCACCAATTTTTTTACCAACATCTTCCTGCTCATATCCCATGTTACTACGGGTTCTGCTATATCATCCCTCACATAATTTATTAGTCTTTCCTTGATCTTACTTGCATCGTCCAACATTTGTGTTCTTCAGTCTTTTAGCCATACTAACGTTACAAATTTGGTACGGGGCTGGCTGTTTTTGTATGTTAGTTTATATGTAGGTTTGTAAACGCACTCACGATACAGGAGAAATGCCTTTTTTTTATACCACAGAAGCCGGCAAACAAGCTAGTGACTCGCCTGATGATAAGCGGTTACCGCTGTCAATGGATACTTACAACACCAGAGCCATCACTCGTGCGTTGCCGACCTCGTAAAAACCTCAAAACTCCTTTCTTTAAGAACCCCATGCTGTAGTATCTTGGGGAAACCTTAGCAGGGAGCTCATTCCACAACCGAAGCGTGCGTGGGAGGAAGTTCTTTTGAAACCGTACTGTACGGGACCATTTGGGTTTTAAGGTTCGATAGTAAATAATAGCCGTTGGCATCATATTGAATAAATCCTCAGAACACAGCCCTTTGTACAGGTGGTAGAACACACACAGGTAGGCAAAGTCTGTCCTCAGACTTAAGGGTTCAATACCGTCTGTGAGCATGGGATCGTCAATAATTCTCACAGCTCGTCTTTGGAACGAGTCAAAAGGCCCAAGTTGGTATCCCGGCCAAAAGTGGCAGCAGTACTCCATACGGGGCCGCACTGCTTAGTGCAGCGCAAAGTTTTTATGAATGAATACTTAATTATTACCCACAGCCAGTTGTCATCCACTGGGAATAAGCCACAGTGCAGGATTATTAAAAAAAATTAACTCACCAATGTAAAATACAAGCAACAATGTACCCTGTAACATCAGTAGACACATTAAAAGGATAAGAGTAGTACAGAGAGTGTTCAAACGTAGTGTTTTGCAAACCGCCACTTTTGTACTTTCCCTCTGCATAGTTATTGTACATAGGTATCAGGTTGAAAAGAGAGAGGCCAGTTATCATCTGAGCTACTAAGAATAACGTGAATAGGTGAGATACCAAGTGGACCATCTTATGAGTCTGGAACAAAAAAATAAAAATCCAATTTAGTAGGGGTTCCCCATGGTAGTATTTTAGGGCCATGTTTTTTATTTAATAAAACTGTAACATTAGTAGTTGGATTTCCCCAGGGTAGTATGTTAGGACCAACATTATTTTTTATTTAATGAATATATTTTACTGCAACATTGATTAACTGTTCTTTACATAAACTCTTTTGAAATAAATTTGTTATTAAAAACTTACTTTTTTAAACTGAAATTCGTACTTGCACGTATACTGCCGCATTTACGCTGTACTTGCTTGTACTTAAACAAGTTAAATATAAAAAAAAACTACTAAACCGTGCATCTTTAAATAGGTTAATAAAGTTATATACCACACAGGGAGAAAGTTTTCTGTACTACACTAGCAATAACAAGTGGTTTCACCCGCATTAAGTTACGCCTTCGATTACTAATACACTTCCGTAAGTTAGAGCGTAATGTTACATATCTCCGCGAGACGACTGCCGGCCACCGTAGATACGGGCCTGTGGACGGTGAGCAATGGGTAGCTCACCGTCCTTACGTTGCATAACGACAGGCCGTGTCGACGGCGCGTTCGTGTTCCACGCGCGCCTCAAAGAAATGTCAGCAAAGGGAAGGGGCCACTGAGGGCCGATGCCTGCCGGGGCTGCAGGTTGTTCGTAAGAGATCCCGGATGGAACGCAAGGGCACAAGAAGGAACATGGGTGGGTTTTAGTCAGTAAAAGTCTGACACTCCCTCCCGCCCCGCCCAGGGCGGGAGAAGTTATTTGATGATATCCCAACCCCCAAAAAAAAAAAATGTTACATATCTTAAATGGGCTTTATAACACACATACCATCACGCCTGTAGTCCCCGAAGAGTTAGGCAGAGGTGTACCAATGTACACCCACAGTTCGCCAGTACATTTAGATCTCATGTAATATGCCTATGTACAGCCAATGTAGGGCTTTATAATGTAAAAATATTTTTGCAAATCGGTCCAGTACTTTCTGAGACTTGTAAATTAAAATGATCAAAGAAACTATTCAGCTTCACATTAGGTAGTACAGACATGCATATTGTATAAAAAACATGCTCCCTGCACCTATGCACAACAGAACGTGAACACAACAGAATAATATTTTACATTACCTTCATCGCATATTTAGAGCGATGTTTGTAGTAGAACAGATGCATTTCAGTCAGAAATTGTTTGACCACCATTCGATACTTAGTAGAAAATGTCAGCGTCGCGACTCTTGACTGTAACATAATTATATCAACAGAACTTAAAAAAAAAAAAAAAATTTAAGTAACCCGCGACAGAAAAATAAAAATCCCTACCGCAGCTTACAAAAGACCTAATAACTTTGAAACCGCTAAACCGATTTCCATCAAACATAGGTAAGAACACTCCCGACTTCATTCATTGTTTCATTGTCCCGACGGGACGGGACAATGAAACAGTCGCTAGCTGTAGACGCACTGACGCTTTATTTCAAATCAACGACACAAGAGGCGCGGGGTGGGGACTCGGCAACTCCCGCGGCGCGGCACCGCGCGGCCGTTACATTTTGGCGCGTAGTCGTAGCGACATCTACCGATACCTACAAAACTACAATGTAGGTATACAACAGCTATACCTTTCAAACAAAAAAAAAAATCAAAATCGGTTCATGCGTTCCGGAGCTACGATGCTACACACAGACACACAGACACGTCAAGCTAATAACACCCCGTCGTTTTTGCGTCGGGAATTAAAAATCAACAACCAGCAACAAATTCATAGATAGTATATTTTCTATAGTACCAGTAGTAAAGTTCTTTGTGAAGAAGCTCGTCCAGGGAAGCCACCACCATACCTATTTCTGCCGCAAAGCAGCGTTGCTGGGTTCCGGTTTGAAGGGTATGGGTGCAGGTGTAATTACAGGCACATGCTCCATTTCAAATTTGTCTCTGGTATGGCAACGCATCTACAAAGCCTCTAGTATTGCAGATGTCTATAGGTAGCGGTGATCACTTAACCATCCAATGACATAAAGAAAATGTGTTTGTTTATATTATTGCCTCGATCTCGTTTACCCAAATGTCGGTTATCACGTGGTTTTATTTTCTGATCGTAACACTAATTATTTTTCCTATATCAATTTTGTTTCGGCTAATCTCCGAAACGACTGGACTAATTTTGACGGGACTTTTCACTACCAGATAATTGATGTTATAAAGAGTACCTGAAATTTCTCTTGGTTTAGAAAAAAATAGATTTCGCGCAACATAAATCAAATCTCGTGAAAATCAACATTCACACGGACAAAGTCGCGAGCATAGGCTAGTATAGGTTAAATTGCTTTATTTAGCCAATGTCGTCGAAAATAGTTCTTACCAGATCTACTAAACCCATCAGTATAATAATATACAAATGTCCGATTTCCAAAAAACTAAGTTCACTCGAATGTAACCAGGTATAACAAACAGTTCCGATCCCACAAGCAATAGTGAGACTTAAGTAGAAGTAGTTAAGAAATACTGTTTGGTAGTACGGCTCCGGTTCCCCCATTTCTTTTCGAGGCCAGGAGCTGATGAGTACCAACATGAATCGTACCATTTTTACGTGTAAGTAATCAGACGGGGTCTCGATGCCACTGTAACAAAAATTGTCTTATCACCTGTGTAAACGGGTGTAAAAAGTCACTAGACGAAGCCGATATGTACCTCAAGTCCTTTCACTGCGAACATTTTTTTGTTCGGGACCATACTGGGAACCTTCTAGTTACAATGATATTGATGGTCCAGGTTCTATCATGATTTACAAAAACAAGTATAAAATAATGTTCTAAGTAAAGTTTCAATATCCCCATGTACTGTGTTATATGCATTCATAACCACAATAATTTGTGCGTGTTAAACTACATTGTATGGTACGAAACAGTGATTTTTCGCACCAAAAAAAAGTTGTTTCCTCGCAAAAAGTTACTAAGTTTGATAAGCAGTATGCATAGTTAGGTCCTTACGAAGCTTGTCACACAACACACTTTTCTTTTTTTTTCGGGCTTTTGACATCCCATATACTTATCATCTCTGTGTTATCTGTGCAATGCATTGTACGTATTTTGTTTCGAGTTCCTTAAATAAATAAACGGCATCGTATCTGCCTTCAACACTTCGTCGATGAAGATGGTTGTCAATACATAATAACAAAGAAAACTTACAATACAGCTTCGTTTTCGAAGAGGAATGTTCGTAAAGTCATTTTAACGAGTCAAATCAAGATCTGTCCCAATTCTGAATCTACATTAGATATGATATGTAATGTTCTAGAACTTTCGCTTTACTCTGGGCAAGGTGGTTGTGCTCATGAATTTCTTTTTCGCGTTTGTTGATGTTTTAGTTCCTTTCTGGGGCTTATAAAGACAAAGTTGTCGTCTAAAGCTAAGGTCACACCAGAAAGAAAACGCAAAACGTAAAAAATTACAGTACTTAAAACTAGGTATTTGCGTAGACGAAAATTAAGCCAAATTCCTAGATACTCAACAGAAACACAAAAACAGGAACAAAAAATATTCTGTATGTTTATCTTGATATTACGCTCTTTGGGATCGGCTTACAGTCGAACTGGACATAGCTGAAATACCATTATTTTACATAGAGCGACTGCCTATCTGGGCTTGAAAAAGTCAGTTAGTATGTACCTTGATACCCCTTGGTAAGACTGTATGTCAGAGCTTCGGGTTTCAGACTACCCCTAACGAAAAAGAAAGTAATTTCATTTGCCTCGTTAGCCTAGTGGTACTAAGCGCGACTATTGCCATTAACCGGGAACAAATCCTGACTCTGAGCTGCTACTGAGAATTTCATAGAAAAACTCAATAACACTTTTTGCTCGACCTGGTAGTCAAACCCAAGATCTCTAGCATAGCAGTCGCGCTTGGGACCACTAGGCTAACGAAGCAGATCTTCTGAGACAGTATCTTTCTAAAAATAAATGTTCATTATTAATTTTGTGCTCTCACCTTTACAAAACAATTTGATGAAAATTACGAAAACATACTATGTTTCTCATGAACTAGCTTTACCTTCTCATTCCATGTTCAAAGAAAAGCATTAAGTTAATAATACACCACTCTCTATGATGTTTGCATACGTTTCCCTAATTATCTCATTACAATATTCTTGTGAATGCCCTTTTATGTTTGCAAACAGTTTATCACAGTTCTAGCTAGCTGTTGACTGCGACTTTGTCTGCGTGGATGTTAAAAATTCGATTCCGTTACAAAATTTGTTCTTAGCTTTAGTCTCTTACCTTGGAGGGGCCACTCACGGCCGATGCCTGCCGGGGTTGCGGGTTGTTCGAAAGAGATACCGCACTCCCGGAACGCAAAGGACACAAGAAGGAACATGGGTTGGTTTAAGTCAGTAAAAGTCTGACACTCCTCCCCGCCCGGCTCAGGGTGGGGGATGTCATTTGATGATTTCCCATCTGAAACAAAAAAAAAATCTCCTACTTATACACTACCTATTATTTCAAATTCCACTACCTTATATGAAGTGCATTTCGTTCCGTGGCCCCTTTAATTGTCGCAAGCACGACTGTTGAGCGTGGGTTCGATTCCAAGGTCGAGCAAAAAGTGTTATTTGGTTTTTCCATTAGGAATTTCTTAGTAACAGCCCGGAGTTCAGAAGTTGGTAGAGTGACATCACGACGCCTTTACCGTTGGTCCTGCGCCTGATATCTCCTCGGTTGTGTCGAATTGCAGTTCCATCGCACTATGAGAGTTAAGGAAGAGGAAGTGCACCTGTGATTGCGCACAGACTTGCGCACTATATATATCCTGCGTACTTAGCTAGTCTGAATTTAGATTAGTCGCCGTGGGCGGAATCGGGCTGAAGAATACATTTTGAACTTTACGTATATTGTGAAGGTGTGTCTTGGAATTATTGTTTAATGGTGAGATCTACCCAATTATGAGAGTTTTAAAATTTTGTAAACGCACTCACGTTTCAGGAGAAATTTCTAGTGCGGTGCAACGTTGTTTTTTCGAAAAGAATAATTTTCATAATTTTCCATATTTTTTTATGACATTTGATGGCAAGTAAGCCGTCGACCCACCTGATGTTAAGTGGTCACCGCTACCTATAAACATGTGCAATACCAGAGGTTTTGCAAATACGTTACCATCCCAGAGACAAAGTTGAAATGTCTCATGTATCTATAATTACACGGGCACCCATACTTTTGAAACTGGAACAGAGCAACGTTGCTTTAATATAAATAGGGTTATTTTTAGCTTTAGATAGATCAGTACGGTCGTAGTACTTCCCTAGACGAGCTCCTTCACAAAGAGCTCACCTACTATTAAAATTATTTGATCAAACCAGTCTATTTCGTTACAATTTTACGACTCATACATACATACATAAACTCACGCCTTTTTCCCATGGGGGTAGGCAGAAACCACAGAACGCCACCTGCTACGATCCTTACATACTTCTTTTGCCTCGACCACGTTCATACATCTGTTCATACAAGCACGCCGGTTACGAGTACTGCGCACACGTCCTTTCTGAAGAACCCCACCAATAAGGTCAGGGTAGGTCTTTCTAGGGCGTCCTCTCCCGGCGTTGCCACTCACATCTGCCATATAAATCCCTTTCGTTAGTCGCCTTTCACTCATCCTCTCAACATGACCGAACCATCTAAGCATACTCTTTTCTATTTTTGTTACTACATCCTCTTTTAATCCGCAACGTTCTCGTATCGTTTCATTCCTCGCTCTATCGTTCAAAGTTACGACTCAATTGTAAGAAAACTAGTTTTATAGATACCTTGGAAACGACAATTGTACAGATTGTACTCAACATCCCAGAACAAACTGTAATCAAAGTCGCATGTACATTCAGTTCCAACTCAAACATTAAATTCTAAAATACACCAACGGTTACTCTGGTCTGGTAATCAGAAAAGTTCTGGAAATTTCCTGCAACCAATTCCCGAAGAGACCTAGGCATTGCATGGTTGCCTTGATTAGATTTTTAGGTCAGGGCTGCAGAGCATATAATTGCTTGAACAAGGAACGGGCTGGGCAGATAGAGCAGTATATTAATGGCATTTCTACAATCAGGCATGCAGATAATTATACAATTACAATCAGAATTTGGTGTTCACCAAGGGCCATAATATTGTCTTTAAGTATTTGATATTATGGCCCTTGGTCAACACCAAATCCTGAGTGTAACAATAAAATTTTGCATTAAATTAAAGATTAGAAAGATTGCATACATTAATTGGCTTTAAAATAAAAAAGAGCATTTTTTACCAGACTTAAGTTCGCCTTTATACGGTGAATTTTTACATTATGTGCATAAAGTTGTAATAAATAAATGAATAAATAACTAAATGAATAAATTATTAAATAAATGACTTATTTGATTAATTAATTAAATAATATGTCGGTTATTAAAAGATAATCAGTTGTTCCATATGAAAGTGCAACACAGTTTTTTACATGAATAGTCGCTGAAATTACATTTCGACTTGATTTTGAAAAATTTTAGTTGCCTCTGTTTCCAAAAACGCTATAAAATCGTCACTGCATTAATTTTTTCTTGTAATTACTTGATATCATTTAGTTACATGTAAATGGTATCATGATACCATTTATCTTCAGGTTGGCCGCTGTAAAACTAATTTGGTCAAATGGTGCATTCTTCACCTATTCCAAACGCAGTGCCAGTCTGGAGCATCATCACAGGACATGCGTCACCTCCTTAGTTCCCTGTCGTGCACAACCACCTGCTTCATCCAAGATCAAAACGAGGGCAATGATAGAGCTGTACAGGTTATCTCAATACTGGTCGGACAAAATTTGAAACGAGTCAATCGACATGAAAAGAAGATTTAAAAAAAGAAAAGTACAGTTACTAAACTGCCTCGTTGGCCTAGTGGTCCTAAGCGCGACTGCGACGCTACACGTCTTGGGTTCGATTCGCATGTCGAGCAAAAAGTGCTATTGGATTTTTCTATAAAATTCTCAGTAGCACCTCGGAGTTAGGATTTGTGCCCGGTTAATGGCAATAGGCTGGCCCCCTATTATATGGGACCTAAACATACCGGCGAACTGTCGGTGTAAATTGTTACACCTCTGCTTAACCCTTCGGGAAACACAGGCGTGATGGTATAGTACAGTTTGTAACACATTTAAGTCAGTTGCGTATTTTTAAAACCTTTTCCAAGTCAATAGTTTTAACTGTCACCGCTAGATGGCGTTAGCGTCTCCGTACTAACGACGACTGATAAAGTAAGCTAGCTGAAACTTTACCGAAAGTACAGATAGCTCGCTTACTAGGCAGGATTATCTGCATGACTTCGTCCGCGTGATTTTTTTTACCAAACGTTTTTTTTTTTTTTTGGTGGGTGGGAAATCATCAAATAACTTCTCCCGCCCTGGGCGGGGCGGGAGGGAGTGTCAGACTTTTACTGACTAAAACCCACCCATGTTCCTTCTTGTGCCCTTTGCGTTCCGGGGGTGCGGTATCTCTTGCGAACAACCCGCAGCCCCGGCAGGCATCGGCTCTCAGTGGCCCCTTCCTTTTGCTGACATCTCTTAAGTTACGTCTTTGGTTCCTGCACCTCTCCCGTGAGTCGTAGCGTGATGTTATGTAGCTTATACTATTTCTCATGAATTTGACTATCATAATACAAAAATATTTTTTAACCCAACCGGAAGTTTTAGAGATTTACACAAACAAATAATAAACGACAAGTTCATTCTTGAGGTTTTTAGGCGCCGATGCTGCACGTGCAGACAGACCAATCGTGTGCAGCGTCGATGAAACCAAAGTAGCTAAAAATAAATTTAACGTTTGTGCTCACGACTCGTGGCGGCTTCTATAATTTAACCTCGTATTGGCAAGTAAATTCCGAGTTAAGATTTTGGCGCAATAGAGCCTTAATAAGGAAGAATTAGTAAATAGTAGGTATTGGAAATTCCTCACTGTTCCTAATTTCACGCTCTTAGTTTTCATTGCCTGGGCAATTTCCTAATAGGGCAATAAACACTGCTCTACCCACACTGTGTTGTTTCACAGCTGACCTATTCTTCGTGATGAGGGCAAGAATGTATTATTTATTGTTTGTTTCACTTTGATCCACTCTACTTCTTTATTGTTTTGCTAGCTATATCCCGCGGTAAGTTACACCGTTAACCTCTCCAGCGCCCGACTTCATATCAGTTGTTGTTCCCCCAGCGCCCAGCATAATGAACCAAAAAACACAAACGACAAAATTTTAAATAACCCCCGACAGATAAATTGAAATCCCTAACGTAGCTAACAAAAGAGGTGATAACTTTGAAACCGCTGAACCGATTTTCATCAAACAAAGCTAAGAACACTCCCGACTAATATACATTTCAAACAAATAAAACTAAATCAAAATCGGTTCATGCGTTCGGGAGCTACGATGCCACATACAGACACACACACAGACACGTCAAACTTATAACACCCCGTCGTTTTTGCTCCGGGGGTTAAAAATACAATGTAAGTTGCATAAAAACTACTATATTCAAATATGAGTAGTTAAAAGTAATAATAGCGGTTTCAGGAAGATCAAACGGACTTACGGCAATATTAATCAGAAGAATATTATTTCTAGAAGGAAAAAGTATGCCTTCAGGCACTCATGACAGATGAAACAACAAAGTTTTACTTTAATATTTCATTTTCTACCTCGTCGTTGATTTTGTAAGAAAGTCTGCTAAAATAAACCAATAATAATAATGAACTGCCTCGGTAGCCTAGTGGCCCTAAGCGCGACTGCTACGCTAGAGGTCTTGGGTTCGATTCCCAGATCGAGCAAAAAGTGTTATTGGGTTTTTCTATGAAATTCTCAGTAGCAGCTCGGAGCTAGGATTTGTGCCCAGTTAATGGCAATAGGCTCACCCCCTATTACATGAGACCTAAACATACCGGCGAACTGTGGGTGTACATTGTTACACCTCTGCCTAACCCTTCGGGGAATACAGGCGTAATGGTATGTTATGTCTGCTAAAATATCAACATTAACCAAGGAAGACATAAACGTCCCCAACTTGGTAACTAAAATAAAACAATATCCCCAAAGACGCCCCTTATTACGCATACTAAGGTTACCAAGCAAGCGATACTGTGCTAATTAAACCCTTGTATATTTGTCTAAAGACGCGAACAATGGAATTCGCCTGTTGCTTCGCGGGAGACGAGAAATCAATGTCACTACACACACATACTCGCCTGTTGCACAGAACCCAGTAAACACTGAGGACAGTACAAAACATCGATAGAACACACACACATAGATAATCTCGAGGAAATCGAACGCACACATACATTTTCAGGGTCTGGTTCACGCACACAAAGAAACGAAATACAGGGGAAGCTGCAGCTAGGTCGCGAATGACGTCAGCGCCCGCAAGGTCAATATCACTGTTCTGTTTTCTTCTAACGCGTGGAATGTTGTGTCTTTTGTTTCCCTCGCACAGTGGGCTCGTCGTCCCGTCTGGGCCGGGGGCTGCACGCGCTCGCAGGTCGCTTGTGCGAAAAGCCTTTTAGTTTGACGCGCCCTTTTATGCTTTTACGCCACTGAAAAGGCGTAGTAATTTACCTACGATCAACAATTTCCTACCAGTTTTGCGTTTGTTTAAAACTAGCTTCAGACCTCTTTTACGATGCTTAGTTTCAAGTTTCCTACTATTTTATAATTGGATTATATTTGTAGTAAAAGCTTTGCATAACTTCTAGGAAATTGGTATACGAGCCTCGCAACCGTAGTACATTGTACTCACGTTTGATTGGCTTTCCAGGTAATGGTTCTATCGATTTATGAGCTTTGTGAACATTGCTGTAGCGTACATTTTGCAATAATTCGGTTTCGTATTTGTATGTAATTTTGATTGAACTAGTCTGTAGCTTAATTTTGTGCAGATGAGTTAAGTATTATGTACATCGAAATGTGACTAAATCATTAATTGTGATTCAAGACATCAAAGTGATTGAAATAAATGACACATATCTTTAAAAAAATACAGTTTGAAATGGAATGCATTTCTGTTACTGGTACTTTATTTTACATTCCAAATTTAAAATTTCAGCAAACAAATAAAAAAAAACTGTTTCCAGTACCATTACGGTACACTGAAAAACAAAATAGGTATAGTAGTCGCCACGAGTCGTGAGCACGAAATAATGTCAAGTTATTTTTTGGGTTCTTTGGGACGCCGACGTTGCACGTGGTCGGTCCGTCTGACGGACCAATCGCGTGCAACGTCGGCGGCCCAAAATACCCAGAAAGGAATCCAAAAATTAACTTGACATTTGTGCTCACGACTCAAGACGACTACTATAAACATTTACATTTCATGTAGCATCATATCGATTTGCAGAACGTACAGTCGCGTAGAATAATTTAAATATGAATCGGGCTAACGACACTGATTTAAATGTTCACATAAATGCTTGGACATGTAATTTGTGGAGGATTCCGGCTTGCATTCAAGGACTTGCAGGGATCGGATTGCATTAGAATAGGGTTGTCAAAGGCTGGTCTTGATGTTGTTCTCAGCTTTCGTCTTTGTCTTCTACTGTAACACGAGCTTCACGATAATAGGTGGTAATAGAATGGAGGAAAATTCAATTTAAAATGGCCAAAAGATAGCGGAAAATGTGGAAGATTTTTTGATGCACACTGATCTTTTTTTGATGAAATATTGTTACCTCATTATATACATTACTACACGCCTTTCTCTGTGTAGAAATCAAAAACCCCCTAAATTTGGCCCAGTCGTAAAACCCGTTTTTAGTTTTAAACTACATACTTGCTACATTTCAACGTTTCAGGTAAAATATTTTTCGATACAAGCGCGGCTGCTGAGCGTGGGATCCTGGGTTCGATTCCTAGGTTGGGCAAAAAGTGTTATAATTTTTTTTTCATTTGAAATTTGTCGCCCGGAGTATAGGGTTAGTGGAGTGACACCCCCGTGTCTCGCAAAACACACAAAGCCGTACGTCTTGCGTCTGTTCTCTGCTCGGTCGTGTCAAATTGCTGTCCCATAGGTTGGAGAGGGAGAAGGGAATGCTATGTTGCGCACACATTTGTACTTGGCTAGTCTCCATTGAGTGACCGAAATTATGTTCGGGAGGATATTATTTGATGTGAGTGGTAACGCCGGGAGAGGACGCCCTAGAAAGACCTACCCTGACCTTATTGCTGGGGTTCGTCAGAAAGGTCGTGTGCGCAGTACTCGTAACCGGCGTGCTTGTATGAACAGATGTATGAACGTGGTCGAGTCGAAAGAAGTATGTAAGGATCGTAGCAGGTGGCGTTCTGTGGTTTCTGCCTACCCCCATGGGAAAAAGGCGCGAGTTTATGTATATATGAAATTATTATATTTATTACGTTTCAATATTTCGCGTGTTTAGCCAATGAATAAATGCCCTATTGCTTTCAACATGTTTTTATATCCCATTACTCTAGGGTATGATTGAGACCATATCAAAGAATCAACAAAAATTTATTATTTTTTTCCATTTTTCATTCAAAATAATTCAATAAACTAATAATCAATGTGAAACACCCTTACGTGAAATATGGCAACGTCGCTTTCTCTTTGTTTTAAATTGTGAATGATTAACAGATGACAATCTGCACTATCTCGGTACGTACAAAAGTAAAGATTCGTCACACGGGAGACAATTTTTGACCGAAATTAATTATGATTGATGATATCTTATTATTCTTAGAGTAATTATGTTATGTTATCCTATATTATTTCTTGTGTTTTATTGGTATATAATTTGTATTCTTTTTTATTTTCATATGTCTTGTTGTATGTTTTTGAAAAAACGAATACAAACTCGTTATGTATTCATTTACGCCGATTTCAGTACCGTATGTACACTTGCCGATACAAATATATCCCCAAGGGCCTAATTAGGTTAATAACAGTACCAAATACAATCTAAATAGGTATTTAGTGTCCCTATCAACTTAATTACATTATTTACACATACCAAACAACTACAATTACAGTATACCATAGACAAGCTGTCTCATAATTTTGGTGATAACCCGACCAATTTTACTTGACATTTAACAACTCTACTCTGCTATACCACATCCACCCTAATGCTTGTACAGTAAGGTTCAAAATCGTTTATCCAGTTTTTAATAGAGAGATATTTCGTATTTGGCAGATAGAAACATGAAGGGAATTCAGTAGACAAGTAATGGATAGATTTGCTTGATGCTGAAGAAACGGAAATGTTAGCATCGATCTTATGCGGATAAAAATAGGGTTGTGGGTTTGTGAAAAAATTATAATAGGTACAGTTAGCAACATTTTTTTTAATTTCATTGCAAATCAAATAAGCCGATGGCCCACGTGATGTTAATAAGTCACCGCTGCTTATAGACATCTGCATTACCAGAGGCCTTGCAAATGCATTGTCATCCCAGAGACAAAGTCGAAAATAATGTCTCATGTGCCTGTAATTACACCGGCACATAATATAATTTTATACATTAATTTATTTCTTTTAATTTACAATAGGTACATAATAAAAGTTATTACTCATAAGTCAATGTATTTCTCTCTTACGAATGTGATTGTGGGTTTGTGGACCTGGCAAGTACTAATGTATTCCACAGATGGGTAAAGGCCTCTTCTCATACAAAAAAAGACACGAGCATTTATCATCACGCGTACTTAAGGTGGATTGGCGATTTCAGACTTATAATTTTTTTTAAGCCTGTTTTATTAGGCATTGGAATTTATCAAAATTACTTCCCCAGCCCTGGGCGGGGCGGGAGGGAGTGTCAGACTTTTACTGACTAAAACCCATCCATGTTCCTTCTTGTGTCCTTTGCGTTCCGGGGGCGTGGCATCTCTTACGAACAACCCGCAGTCCCGGCAGGCAACGGCCCCTTTTTTATGCCATTGGATGGCAAACAAGCCCATGGCCCACCTGCTGTTAAGTAGTCAGTAGTCACCGCTACTTATAGACATCTGTAATACATGAAGCCTTGCAAATGCCTTGCCATTCCAGAGACAAAGTTATATTTTTTTTATGCCATTTTTTTTTAAGAATGGGAAATCATCATATCACTTCTTCATCATTCAAATGTCACATATGCCTAAATAATTTATATTAATTATAGGTCCAGTTTTCCTCACAATATTTTGCTTCACTAAAGTCAGTGATGTCCAAGATAATCTAAAAAATGAATTGAAAAGGTCGTCTTCGGTCGTCTGCTATATTAAAAACAAAAGAAAATCAATTCCAGAACTTTTCCATTAATTCCACCACATAGTTCCAGACTGAGACGAGGTACTAAACAGCACAAAGTCTGTAGTGGTACTAGACTGGTACTTATTGGTAACAGATTAAGTTCCGTAAAAACCTTTTCTTTACGAGCCATCCCTTGCACCTGGCGCGTCTACCACACTAATGTGTCTGCAGTCTGTATCAGTACTTGTGTACTATTAAAACATGCAAAAATGAACCTTACGTTGAAAATATAAGGTTGAAAAACGTTTTTATTAAGATGTATGTAGATGTAGATAATAAATTTTAATAGTATTGTTTTGTTTGTGTCCAAAAAGTGTAAACATTTTGCGCAAGTATTTGGGTTTGTTGTTTAGTAAGTTGGTACTCGTATTTTGTGACTGACTAAACATTAAGCGGCCTCTAACAAAGCAACGCGACCATGGCCGAGCAACGATTTACTAATATACAACGTCGTTTATTGCGACCATGGTCGCGGTCATCCATTGCTCGAGTGAGGGACCTCGAACACACGTGATGTGTTTGAATTCCATCTGTTGCATTATTGGTACTAAGGCGCCATTTCCACTAGCGAGAGAATGAAGACGACTTGATAAACGCTAGGGTTCTCTCTTCTGTGGAGGTGGCGCTACCTACCAAACTGAAATCTTTTATTTCCAATAATAGAGCAATTTTATACAGGTCAAAGTCAAAGTCAAAGTCAAAACATTTATTTCAATTAGACCATTTACAGGCACTTTTGAATTGTCAAGAAGTTACTCATACAAAAAGTTGAAACTAGTTGCTCGTTCCAAAACGTAGGTCTCTATGGAGAAGAACGAGCAAGAAACTCCATGGACACTCTTTTCAAATTGGTTTTTACAGAATCTTGGTTACAATATTCTTGTTGCTTCTACATGTGAAAACAATGAAGTTAAATATAAAACAATTAAAAATAAATATATGATAATAATAGTACTAAAGATGTAAGCAGGCTACGCTAGAGGTCTTGGGTTCGATTCCCAGGTCGAGCAAAGTGTTATTGGGTTTTTCTATAAAATTCTCAGTAGCAGCTCGGAGTTAGGATTATGTGCCCGGTTAATGGCAATAGGCTCGCTCCCTATTACATGGGATATCAATGAAGCAGTTATACTTAGAAATAGTTTTCATTTTTTTTTTTACTAATACTAGTAAGTATAATGGTTATACGGAACCCAAAATAAAATTGAACACACATCAAAAATCCAGATGAAGCAAAAATATCACAGGTACCTACGTAATCTTAAACCAAAATCTCGCCATCCGACAAAACAATGAAGCCGATTAACGACAATGCCTTCTAATTGGATCACTGCGAATCCCGGATAATGAGAGATGAGTCAACATTAATGCTGAATGTTATACCGGGAACGCGGGATCGAACATTAGTGACATAACTTTGAATTTCATTGGCTTGGCTTGCCTCGAGTTTAAAACAGTCGATGACAAAATGAAACCTAGCGACTTATATAACTAAAGTTATTTTTGATTGACACGGGTTTCGAAGTAGGTAAGCTATTTTTTTAAATTGTGTAATTTGATTTAAAAACGGTTGCGTAACACTTTAGGTAAGGCTTTTTTAAAACACAGAAGTATAAATATATTATAGCATTATTTTTCAAGTAGATACACAGTATATGAAGTGTGTATCAAGTATACTCATAGTTTTAGTAACAAACTACCTACTTACTTACAAAAAAAGAAAACCGGTCAAGTGCGTGTCGGGACACGCGCAGGGTAGGGTTAGTTTTTATAACAGCCAAGTGCAGGTCGTATTCGCTGACTGATAGTTTCGTACCATGCCCTAAATAATTCTTTCTTTCACAATTCTATTTTACCACTTTTTCGGCGTCATTTCCGTGTATACTCATGCCAAATTACTACTTTCTAGTCCCAATAGTTTTTGAGCTAAACCGCGGGTAGACAGACAGACAGACGGACATGGCGAAACTATAAGGGTTCCTTGTTTTATTTATTTATTAAAGCTTTATGCACAAATGTAAAATAAAATACACCGTACAAAGTACCTTGTTGACTATGGAACTCTAAAAACAGTTGGTACACATACAGATTTTTATAATCATTTCTACTCAAACGATGAAAAACGATGAAACTCATCATAAAAACAAACAGGTAGTCTTTAAATTACTTCTACCCAGGCCCCTGCCTGCTCCCATTTCCCACCAAATAAAATAACAACACAAGAAAAATCGCCTGCCTCGTTAGCCTAGTGGTCCTAAGCGCGACTGCTACGCTAGAGGTCTTGGATTCGATACCCCAGGTCGAGCAGAAAGAGGATTTTCTATGAAATTAGAATTTGTGCCTGTTTAATGGCAATAGGCTCGCCCTCTATTACATTGGACCTAAGTATACCGGCGAACTGTGGGTGTACATTCGTACACCTCTGCCTAACCCTTCGGGGAATACAGGCGTAGTGGTATGTGTAAGAAAAATCTTAAAAGAAAAACCTACAACAGTATTAAAACAACGCCTTTATTGAAAACACTCAGGAGCATTTAAATTGTGATGTCATCCATAAGAGCCAATTAGGCGTGATTTTCTCATTAGAATGGCCTGCATTTCAATGTGGTTGCGTAATAATCGGTCCATTACAACACAATGGTCCCGGCGGAGTGGCTCGCTACGAGGGATGGCGTTGAAGGTGCATGGGATGCAAAAGAATTCACTCAATTTACTTTTTTACTTCATTTTAAGCTTTTTTATTAAATGGTTTTATTATCCAGTAGTAGAAACCTAGTTTAGTATTTAATTAAACATGTTTTAAATATAAATCTAATTCTTCCGTAATTTGCCTTTTACTGCTTGTGAACAAATATAATCGGCCAAATCGTATAAAAAACATCCCAAAGCGCATCTGGCCCCGTTCTTCCCACGCACCTATTCCGACCCTGTATGTCCGTTAGTCCTAGTGCGGCCCTGTACACGAACCAGTGTACAGCTACACGTGGCAGGTGGTCGATATATTACTGCTTGTTGATACTTCAGCCATTTGCAATCGTAAACGGTAATTGGTGCTTCGGCCGGAAAAATTGTTTCAGGCAGATATGGATTAAAAAGTGTAATTGAGTTTGAAATCGCTGTAATATTGGGATTCGGTTTTCTGTGATCTGAGTTTCTGGATTTTTTAAGTATTTTTTTTTACTTCTCATATTAGATTAGCCATTGGATAGAATGCTTTTCCTTGTGCTTTTCTCGTGAGATAAAGACGTGTCTTGCTTTATGGTAGACATGAAAATCATTAAAAAATCAAATTACGCTTTACTTAATTGGGCCCTAGTTAGTTTAAAGTGTAAACGGCAGAGGTAAAAAGTGGTTAACTATAAAATAAAATATTAATAATCCTTCACACAGAGGGCACGACTATTGGTCATGCTTGCTTGCGGGTACCCCACCGGACACGTGCCAATATGACTGTTGAATACATAATGTGCTTTCTAAATTTGTCTTAAACATCACTGACATTGATGAAGGAAAACGTCGTGAGGAAACTTGGACTTATAAATAATTAATATTGGTCTGAAATTCCCAATTAAAGTAATGAACAAAACAATAATCATTAATAGTTTTATCCATTAATTTACATTATTGTCATAAACACTGTCATTCTTAGTTATCATTTTCGTACAAGATCCAAAGAGAAACATCGAATTTATCACACCTACGCTCGCACTTGCTGTTATAAATAGAAAAGATAAGAAAATCTCAATGATTTTAATATTTCAATATTTCAATAGTGCCATATAAACTTTTTGGTAATTTCGACGCGCCCGTCATATGGTAGCGTGGCCGAGCGGTCTAAGGCGCTGGTTTAAGGCACCAGTCTCTTCGGAGGCGTGGGTTCGAATCCCACCGCTGCCAAAAAATCTTTTTGTATTTTTTCTTACAATCTAATTAAATTTATTAGTACAGCAAAGTCATTTATTAAAGCATTGTATCAAAAATTGGTAAATTCTACTGGTTTTTTTTTATAGAATTATCAATAATAATTGAAAAATTTGGTCACACATACCTAAAATGCCGTAGAAAGGTACATTTTTTTTTTTTTTTATAATTATTTTATTCATTACCATCTATACAATTTATGTAGTTGGATGTATTTGACCAATTTCTACAAACACTTAATAATTAAAATCGTAGACAGCTAACCTTTTTGAAGTTGATTAAAATTTCAAAATATTACGTCATTCGCACCAATAACTTCACTTTTTTACCTGCATTGATAAACGAAGTAAAAAGGTACTGGTTGGTAACAGACTCCCCTACCATGTTTTTCACACCTCAATGGTTATGAAACCCTGAAAATAGATTGACAAACGGACACCAATCAATATTGTACCTTAACTCTTTGAAAAGAAGTTTTAAAATCGATTGCATGAAAAAAATATTTTTTACCAATATAAAAGCGCTTTTTCTACCGTCTACGTTTACAAGCCAGCATTGATGAACATTGATTAATTAGTGCAAAAAGACGACAAATTGTGCGAAATGTATCAAATTGGACACGTGAGTCAATGTAATATTATGATCTACACTTTATAGTCTGAAGCTACTATCTGGAACTACTGGTTCGATTGTGCAAATTCCTTCGTTAATAGAAAGCTGCCCAAGCTATATACGAGTGCTATAATAGGCTATATTTTATTATCAAGAGCATTAGAGATCCGAAACTTCCCGCGGTCGAGTGTTGTGGGCAAAAGATAGGTATTTATAAAATACTGGAAGAGACTAAGAGAAAAAATGTGCGTATTTACTGGAAAGATTTATTTTATTTTATTTATTTAATTGCCTCGTTAGCCTTCTGGTCCTAAGCGCGACTGCTACGCTAGAGGTCTTGGGTTCGATTCCCATGTCGAGCAAAAAATGTTATTGGGTTTTTCTATGAAATTCTCAGTAGCTGCTCGGAGTTAGGATCTGTGACCGGTTAATGGCAACAGGCTCGTCCCCTATTACATGGAACCTAAACATACCGGCGAACTGTGGGTGTACATTGGTACACTTCTGCCTAACCCTTCGAGGAATATAGGCGTGATAGTATGTTATGTTAATTTAAACTTCTAACATAATAAGTACTTCAAATTTTTATTATGACCATTCAATGAATTTTTCTAGATCTTTGTATTTGCCTAGCCATCGAATGACGACAATTCCATTGTCATCGGCAAGTGAATGTCAATTCCGTGGTGTCACGTGCTGCTTGCGTATTGCATACTTATAAAGGATTAGGGAGAAGATAGGTTTATTTTTGACGGTTAGCGCAGTGGCTGAGCTATTGGCTGCTGCGCTGCGTGTCGCGGGATCGATTCCCGGACGGAACAAATATTTGTATGGCCTACAGATAGTTGTTCCGGGTCTGCCTGTTTGTGTATGTGAGTTTATATTTTTGTAAACGCACCCACGACACAGGAGAAATTCTTAGTGTGGGGCAACGTTTCTTTTAAAAAAGGGATGGGAAATCATTATATGACTTCCCCCCTTAGTGTCAGACTTTTACTAACTAAAACCCATCCATGTTCCTTCTTGTGCCCTTTGCTTTCACCCCCGGTGAGCTACCTATTGCTCACCGTTCACAGGCCCGCGTCCACGGTGGCCGGGAGTTGTCTCGCGGTTCCCGACGCCCGGAGCGTCTACCGCGGCGGCTGGGACGGGAGACACTGCCTCAACCGAAGGGAGAAGATAGGTATACGCGAGTGTATTAGGTAAGTACTAACATATTTGAATTTTATCTTTCTGGTTTAGTTTAACTGCCTCGTTAGCCTAGTGGTCCTAAGCGCGACTGCTACGCTAGAAGTCTTGGGTTCGATTCCCAAATCAAGCAAACAGTTATTGGGTTTTTCTATGAAATTTTCAGTAGCAACTCGAAGTATTAATTTGTGCCCGGTTTTGTGGCAATAGGCTTGCTCCCTTACATGGGACCTAAACATTCCGGCGGACTGTGGGTGTACATTGGTACACCTCTGCCTTACCTTTCAAGGAATACAGGCGTGATGCTATGTTATGTTACTTCATTTTTAGCAGCTACTGAGAATTTCATAGAACAACCCAATAACATTTAAATGAAGTAAGTACATATGAAATTCCTTTCCCATTCTTCTCCATACGAAACCACATTTAAGAAGGGGCAATTTATATATTTTTTCTTTCAAAAGTACCTTTTAATGGTCTAATTGAAATAAATGATTAGACTTTGACTTTCATCTTTTACGCCCATGTTTCCATTAAAATAATTTGGGTACTTTTAGTAACAATGGGCCAAAAAGATTATCAAGCCAGTACGCAACTTGCTCATTCGTCTATTACTAAATATTATTCAATATGAAAAAAATATTACAGCGCTCTTCTTCTCTCCTTATTTAAAACTAGCTTCTGCCAGCGACTTCGTTCGCGTGGTTTGTTTCACCCGCGTTAAGTTACGGCTTTGGTTACTGCTCCTCTCCCGTGGGTCGAAGCGTGACGTTATAAAGACTACGAGTAAAGCCTTCCCCGATAAATGAAATATCCAATACAATACGATTTTTTCAATTCAAACCAGTAGTTCCTGAGATGAGCGCGTTCATCCAAACAAACAAACAATC
The DNA here is from genome assembly GCA_947462355.1 of Caradrina kadenii. NCBI lineage: Eukaryota > Metazoa > Arthropoda > Insecta > Lepidoptera > Noctuidae > Caradrina > Caradrina kadenii. Next base: position 9,074,310 of record OX381691.1, read on the forward strand.
ACAATATTTAGCTTTATAATATTAGTATAGATTTTGCCGTACACGACATGGTCCATAATTGTTTCTATTTGTTAACACCTACCTGTTTATTCACATTATGGATTGCAATAAATAAATTTGATTTGAGATTTGACCGAATAAAAATACGATATTCTTATGTTCTCGACCCAATTCAATCAGTCCAAAACAAACCAGATAACATTCCATTATTTCTATAAATATTTGTGTTTCATTCAATAGCAATACATATTATATTATTCATCTGTAGGTAAATCTCAATTCTCAGGAAAAAACGGCGATATCCAATCACGAACCAGTTAAGGACGAAATGTGCGTACAAATACTTGTAATTATATTTTGAGTGGTCCATGTAATGAGCGAATGTCGGCCATTGTCGGCAGAAGAATATTTTATTGGTATTCCCTTTATTTGTTTTGCCTCGGTAGCCTAGTGAGCCTAAGAGCGACTGCTACGCTTGAGGTCTTGGGTTCGATTCTCAGGTCGAGCAAAAAGTGTAATTGGGTTTTTCTATGAAATTCTCAGTACTCGGAGGTAGGATTTGTGCCCGGTTAATGGCAATAGGCTCGCCCCCTATTACATGAGACCTAATCATACCAGCGAACTGTGGGTGTGTCATTTTGGAAGTTCTTTGTGTGATACCCCCGTGCCTCAGACCCGGCCATGTTACATGTGTTTATGCACACACTTGTGTCCGACCTGGGAATGGAACCTAGGATCTAAAGCTTAGTTGTTGCGGTTGCTAACTCGAGATCAACAGGGCAGTCCAACGAAGTTGGACAATCAAATTAGATCAGTGTGTAAACTTTTACACTGCTAAAATTTAATTGCAGGGTTTGCACTACCTTAAAAGCTTGTTAAGTTCATGCGAAAACCGCTTTCCGCTTACACTTTACACTGTCGGTCAGAGAAAATGACCAAATATGAATTTCAGATATTATGACGCCGTCCCACCCCACAACGTGCGTCATTGTCCACGCTACAGGAATAGACACGTGCTTATGTCACCCCATCAATATTCTTTTACGTGTATAGGCTTTATTGATTAGGAGAATTTTATTCTGTCGCAGAAGATTTCAGGATTTTTATGGCATATAGACTTATGGCTAGTTTTTAACCACATAAGAGGTTAATTACTGTTATATCAATAGTTCCTTTGTCCAACAAAGCGACAATTAAAATAAAAACGACACACCTGAAAAACAAAATAACTAAGTGTAAGTTTATCACAGATAAAAAATACTTAATAATATTTGAATGTACCTATTTTGGATACTTTTTATAGTTCGTAAGCCTTAAATGTGTAACTGTTTTCCTGTTTTACGCGTGTGAAAACACTATTTTTGGATTCAGGGACCCGTTTGCGAAATATAAAGCTGTATAGTACAAAATTTTAGTAACGAGTGTAGTGTTTTTTTTTATTTTTTCTGGATGGGAAATCATTAAATGACTTCTCCCGCCCTGGGCGGGGCAGGTGGGAGTGTTAGACTTTTACTGACTAAAACCCACACATGTTCCTTCTTGTACCTTTTGCATTCTGGGGGCGCGGTGTCTCTTACGAAAAACCCGCAGCCCTGGCAGGCATCGGCCCTGACGCGCGACTTAAAAATGTCAGCAAATCGGAGGGACCACTCAAGGCCGATGCCTGCCGGGGCTGCGGGTTGTAAGAATACAAAAAAAAACCTATGTTCCTTCTTGTGCCCATTGCGTTCCAGGGGTGCGGTATCTCTTTCGAATAACACGGCGCAGCCTCGGCAGGAATTGGCCCTGAGTGGCCCCTTCAATTGTGAGAGTGAAGAGTTGTCGCCCATTTTTGGTTAAGATATTTACGGCTGTAGCATATATAACTGTCTGAAAAACTGTCACCGCTAAATAGGCTTTACAAGTTAACGAGTAATATGGGCAAGTACTGAACCCCGTATGATTTTAGTAAGATATTTTTAGGGCAACAATATCTAAACAGGATAAAGCCATATTTGTCACTCCTACATACAATTTGCAGACAATAACCACGTTATTGAGCATCAGACAGCGATGAAGCCTCTTTGATTTTCATATCCTTGACATTTCAGTTTCATTATATCGTAACCTATGACTGTAGGTACTGATCCTAATAATATTTTTCTTATATACTATAATTTGGCCTAAGACTTCGTTCGCGTACATTTCGTACTTTCCTTTTGTACTGCACATTTTTTATTTTCGTACTTTGCTCATCACCGTATAGGCCCCTTGTCGCAAGGCAAGGTCTCTGGTATTGCAGATGTCTATAGGCAGCGGTGACCACTTAACATCAGGTTGGCCATTAGCTTGTTTCCCATCCAACGATATAAAAAACAAGATATTAAAATAACCCTTGAAATAAGATTTCTCGAACAATCGAACTCTCCCATTTTCACCCTCTTAGGGGTTAAATTTTGCAGAACCCTTTCTTAATGTTCCCTTACAGATGAAGGGAAACCGTGTGCAAAATTTCACGTTTCTAGAGCAAATAGATTCTGTTTTGCGCTGATACGTCAGGCAGTCAGGTTCTTCTTTAAAACATACTAGATTTTCCTCGCGACTTCGTTCGGACTTCGTTCTGAATAGTTACGTGCCAACGGTGCGTTCGTTTTCCAAGAGCGCCTCAATGAGATGTCATCAAATCGGAGGGGCCAGTTAGGGCCGATGCCTGCCGGGACCGCGGGTTGTTCGAAAGGGACACCGCGCCACTGGACGCAAAGGGCACAAGAAGGAACATGAATGGGTTATAGTCAGTAAATGTCTAAAACACCCTCCCGGCCCGCCTTTGGGCGGGGGAAGTCATTTGATGATTTCCCATCCGAAAAAAAGCCTTTATTTCTGAGTTTTAAAGTTTCAAAAACGCGTAAACAAATGTTTCTTTTCAAGTGCGAAGATAAAGGGAACAAACAAAAACAAAACACATTAAACACATTACTGCCTCGGTAGCCTAGTGGTCCTTGCGGCGAACTCTCGCGTCCGGCCCTGGTGCAAGCCATGGTCCGGAGCGAGAGGGAATGGGATGCAGTCGCCTCCTTCTGCGAGGCAGTAATGCTTGAGAAGGAGGCGGCGGGACGGTTGAGACAGCGGTTCTCCCGTCCCAGCCGCCGCGGTAGACGCTCCGGACGTCGGGAGCCGCAAGACGACTCCCGGCCACCGTAGATACGGGCCTGTGGACGGTGAGCAATGGGTAGCTCACCGTCCTTACGTTGCATAACGACAGGCCGTGTCGACGGCGCGTTCGTGTTCCACGCGCGCCTCAAAGAGATGTCAGCAAAAGGAAGGGGCCACTGAGGGCCGATGCCTGCCGGGGCTGCGGGTTGTTCGCAAGAGATACCGCGCCCCCGGAACGCAAAGGGCACAAGAAGGAACATGGGTGGGTTTTAGTCAGTAAAAGTCTGACACTCCCTCCCGTCCCGCCCAGGGCGGGAGAAGTTATTTGATGATTTCCCACCCACCAAAAAAAAAAAAATAGTGCCTAAACACAAAATTTTAACCCCTTTAAGCCACATAATAAAGCCCATGCCCTTCTAAAAGATCGAATGTATCTTTGTACGTAATTTTATCGAAATTGGTTCGGCGGTTTTGGCGTAAAAGCGGAACAGAGAGACAGACAGAGTTGCTATCTTCCAGTCAAGAGCGCCACACTCGCACTGAGAACTTTACAGACTTATTTTAAAAGAACTGATCACCGATAAGTTTCAATAACTTTCTGGAGATAAAAAGGACCGTTTCAAAGCAATATATTAATTGAATAAATGATTTCTCAGTCTTTAAGCAATGTTAATTAATTTCTTTATCGGCTGTTACTATGAGTGCTAATCATTTTGTAATTAAGCCAAAGAAGACTTTGAAGTAGGTTAGTTTCATATTCTTTGCATTGTAGATGGACCTTACTATTTTGTGCCGGTAGCGGTGGAGACCCTGGGTAGTTGGAGTAGGGCAGCGAAGGGTTTTGTGGCGGAATTGGGCCGCAAACTCGAGGAGGCAACCGGTGACTCCCGCTCGGGGTCGTTCTTGGTGCAAAGGTTGGCCATCGCTATTCAGCGAGGTAACGCGGCGAGTGTTATGGGTACCTTTGCGCCGGGAACGATTAGGGGTGGGTTATTTTGTGACCTTTAACTATTAAGTTAATAATCATATGAAATAAGTTATTACGAAACTAATTTGGAATTGTAATGTGAATATTTAGTTACACATCTTATATAAAAACAGCGTTGGTTCTAGTTATAGAATTGTAGTTGTTGGAATAGGCAGAGAGGTATAAAAAGTCCGATTTCCCATTATTAAAAGAAAGGCCCTGCCTCGTTGGTCTCGTGGTCACAAGCGCGACTGACGAGCATGGGGTCCTGGGTTCGATTCCCAGGTCGAGCAAAGTGCTATTGGGTTTTTCCATCAGGAATTTCTTAGTAGCAGCTCGAAGTCAAGATTTGTGCCCGGTTAATGGCACTAGGCAAGCCCCCTATTACATGGGACCTAAAACATACCGGCGAACTGTGGGTGTACATTGATACACCTCTGCCTAACTCTTCGGGGAATACAGGCGTGATGGTATGTGATGGTAACCAGAGATCGCGGAAGGCGCCTACCTAAGCTCCCGGGATTCCCAAAAAGGTGTTGAGGGAATACCAGTGTTGTTTTTAGTCAATAAGAGTCTAACACACCAGGACAAACAGGAGTATTTTCCACCCAAAAACAATAGATTAAAAAAAGGAGGTAGGTTGATTGTTAGGAAACGTTGCCTCAAACTAGGAACTTCCCGTGCGTTTACAAATATATAAATCCACATACTGAAACTGCCAGACTCGGAACAACTATCCGTAGGCCATGAGAATATTTGTTCCATGCGGGAATTGAACTCGCGACAAGCAGCGCAGCAGCTATTCGTCAGCCACTCCGCCAACAGTGTTGTCAATAAATAAATGAATAACGCACAATGACACACGCTTTGATAGATCAAAATCACGCCAAAACATATTATTATATCCCCTTAGTCATAAAATACCGATAAACCAGCTTTAGAACATCAATATTACGTCAGTATATTAAACCTTAAATAATTAATTAATATACCACGGAACCATTACCCTATTTAAACGGAGTGAGAAGATTATTTTACGGGGAATTTCACACAGGTGGCAGTTCACAGCAAAACTAATAGTATTACCGGAATCAATTATTAATATTTCCTACGAAATATATAGTAACTGAAGATCAAAGTATACCGGTGTTAATAAAGAAGCGAATTGTAAATAGCGGCGATTATCATGTTCTCTTGCTCGTTTGCTATATTGTGCGAGTGAAATAGTATGTTATGCTACTTTGTATTGCCGCCATTTTGAATTCGTGTCTTTAATGGCGCGATTTAATGTTATGTCTGTTGTGTTTGGCGAACAAACCTGACATACTTTTATTAGGTAATGGTCGCGGGAAATCGCTGGATGCGTGCAGTTTAGGACCGGGCATCTCTAGGGGAGGCCTATGTTCAACAGTGGACGTCGTTCCAAAACGTAGGCAGGCCTCTATGGAGAAGAACGAGGAAGAAACTCCACGGACGATTTTTTCAATTTGGTTTTCTCAAAATCTTGGCAACAATATTCTTGTTGCTTCTATATATGAAAATAATGAAGGTAAATAAATAAAAATAATGTAAGCTAGAGATGACCAATCTTAACTGATAGCGCCCGTTCACGAGCAAAGTCAAACACAGGTATTCAGCTGTACAATATTCTTTTTTTTATGTAATTTGAAGGCAAACTAGCGCACGGGCCACATTAAGTGGTAACCGCTACTTATAGACATCTGCAATACCATAGGCCTTGCAAATGCGTTGCCATCCCAGAGGCAAAGTTGAAATGTCTCATGTGCCTGTAATTACACCGGCACCCATACCCTTCAATTCGGAACACAGCAACGTTGCTTTCCGGCAGGAATAAGTATGTTGGTAATACTTCCCAGGACCAGCTCCTTCACAAAGCCTTACTACTACTACTCTTGTTTCTAGTATTTGTGAAAATGGAACACATAATATTTTTTTACTTCATAAAATTTGTCTAGTGCAGTGTTTTCCAATCTATGGGTCGCGATAATTGATGGGGTCGCGAAGCCTTACTCAGTGGGTCACCGGCAAAAAGAAAACAGCAAAGTTCCACACTACAATACAAACACAATTTCAGTGATAAGGACGGACGAACGTCTAGTCTTTCTATGGCCCGAGGGGATCGCCAGAATTTTCCTACCTGTAAAGGAGTCGCGTCTTCAAGAAGAAGATTGAAAATCACAGATCTAGTTGCAACGAAATTTGTCGCCAGCTCATAATTATAAATAAATTAAATAAAACGTTCATACTTTTGTTTTTTTTTCGGATTAGAAATCATCAAATGACTTCCCTCGCCCTATGCGGGGCGGGAGGAAGTAACACACTTTTACTGACTAAAACCCATCCATGTTTCATCCAGGCATCCACCCTGACTTGCCCCTCCGAGTTGCCAACATCTCTTTGAGGCGCGCGTGAAACACGAACGCACCGTCAACACGGCAACACTGGAATTTCCAGGAACTAATACTAAATTAATTACTCATCGCTGTATCTACACACAAGTATGAAGTAAGATAAGTTTAATGTTAAGGCCATAGCAACAACTAAATTGTTCATAATTGAGTACTGAAACTGATATTGTAATTATCTATTGTTATCTTGTTGTTAATATTTTATTAATTACCTTTCACGGGCTTGTAAGATGGTTTGAGCTGGTTTTTACATAACTGTAGTCTAAAAATGCAATGCAATCAACACTCGTGCCTTCTCTGAATGTTTTTTTTTTTTGGTGGGTGGGAAATCATCAAATAACTTCTCCCGCCCTGGGCGGGGCGGAGGGAGTGTCAGACTTTTACTGACTAAAACCCACCCATGTTCCTTCTTGTGCCCTTTGCGTTCCGGGGGCGCGGTATCTCTTGCGAACAACCCGCAACCTTCTCTGAATGATAAGAGGTCTTTTCCAGGTCTTTTTGCGGTAAGGAAAAAAATAAGCTGGTAGATATATTTGTTCTTTATGATAATGCTCTAGAACTAGAAATTCGAAGAGATTACGATATTGATAATAAATTGTAGCCTTTTCATTTTTCTGTTTCTAATTAGAACTGCCTCGGTAGGCTAGTGGTCCTAAGCGCGACTACTACCCTTGAGGTCTTGGGTTCGATTTCAGGGTCGAGCAAAAAGTGTTATTGGGTTTTTCTATGAAATTCTCAGTAGCAGCTCGGAGTTAGGATTTGTTCCCGGTTAATGGCAATAGGCTCGCCCCCTATTACATGGGACCTAAACATACCGGCGAACTGTGGGTGTACAATGTTACACCTCTGCCTAACCCTTCGGGGAATACAGGCGTGATGGTACGTTATGCTATGTTTCTAATTAGCGAAAGAATTTTCAAAATCAGACCAACAGTTTCGGAGATTAGAGCGTTCAAATTAAAACGAAACTCTTCAGCTATATAATATTAAAGTATAAATTTGATTGACGATAAGTAGCACTTCTTCCGTCAGATATGCGTCCGACGAATTATGGTATAAACATTTAGAGGTATTATTAAATAATACACAAATACAATTTATAATATATTAATTATTAAATATTTGTATGGCCTATAGACAGTTGTTCCGGGTCTGGCTGTTTGCGTATCTGAATTTATGTATATAATTTATGTTTTTTAAAATATATTAAAAATTAGCCTTTGACGCGGACAACTAGACATCGCGATGGAGAGTTCAAAATAGCGACGTAAGAATATGTCATTACGTAGTTCGCTTGACGTGTTGTGATCGATGTGAACTTAAAAGTTTACGGGCCAAAATTTCTCGAACGATACCACAATATACCACTACATTGAATTCAGGTTATCCAGTCATGATTGAAGACTATCTTCTCCATATATATCCCAAACCCTAGTAACCAGATTAAACTATTCTGTTGGCCTAAATTTGAAAACCAAATTGACAGTGATTGAATCTCCAACAAGAATAATTACATCCTACCGAGAATCGAGCTCACTCAAAATCGAAGATTTCGCCTAGTTACAATAAAAAAATATATAATAACGATTTCTCCGAACCATTTTCCACGAAAAAGGTCAAACATCAATTGAACGTTATGTCAATCATTCAATATTGCCAGCGAGGTGTTTAATATTCATGAAAATATTAATTTAACTCTTTCTAATCGCTTCCCTCGCCCCATTTCTGTTAACCTGAACAATGAAAGTATTTGTTACTACCTACGATGATAAGATTTATAAACGAAGCTTTGACTTACGTAACTTACATACATACATACATACCATCACGCCGGTATTCAGGTTAGGTGTGCCAAGGTACACCCACAGTTCGCCGGTATGTTTTAGGTCCCATGTAATAGTGGGCGAGCCTCTTGCCATTTTCCGGGCACAAATTCCAACTCCGAGCTGCTACTGAGAATTTTCATAGTAAAACTCAATAAGACTTTGCTCGACCTGGGATTAATGGGAATCGAACCCAAGACCTCTAGCATAGCAGTCGCGCTTAGAATCACTTGGCTAACTTGCCAGGTAAATTAGTAAGCGGTTTATGTGAATATAAACCTTATATTTTAAAACTAAGGTTCTTTTTCGTATATAATGCTTCCTCTCTCAGAAACAGACATGATCCTTCTGTTTTTTCACGGTTCAAGTTTATAGAGGCTCAGTTTTGAGCTATGTATATTGAATCGATTAATTTTGTGTTTTTCTATGAAATTCTCAGTAGCAGCTCGGAGTTAGGATTTGTGCCCGGTTAATGGCAATAGGCTCGCCCCCTATTATATGGAACTTAAACATACCGGCGAACTGTGGGTGTATATTGGTACACTTCTGCCTAACCCTTCGGGAAATACAGGCGTGATGGTATGTGTAGATAGATTATAGTCTAGAATAGCACATAGGGTTTAATCCCGGCAATACTTAAATACATTCCGTAGTATAAAATACCAACTTTGAAGCGGACGGAGTCGCGGGCAGAAGCCAAGTATCCATACTGATAGATTTGCTGTAAATTAGACAAGATTGATTAAAATAACGAAGGAAGAGAGAGACAACAATATAAACAATAGCGTTGACAATAGCTTGATATTAAAGAGTTTCTGGGTTCCTGTCTGGGTTTTTTAGGGAGCCGACGCTGCACGCGATCGGTCCGACTGAAGGACCAATCGCGTGACCCGAAAACCCAGGAAGGAACCCAAAAATGAATTCAACGTTTGTGCTCACGACTCATGGTGGCTACTATACATCATAGTATTTTTGTAACACATATTTTCTGAACTCAAAATCACTCATCCGGTCATCCTATAGAAAAACAGATAATACTTAGTATGCAAAGAATGCATCGAAGGTCAGAGAAGGCCGAAGACTGAGAGCTCTCGAGGGAGGTCGCGATTCAAGGTTTACCTTAACGAGAGCCTCTTTAAGCCATTATGCAAATATTAAAAAAAAAACAGGTAAGTGCGGATTCGACTCCTACACCAATGATTCCGTACCACCGAACAATATATAACACTAGTTACAAAAAAAACACGTTTCATGTATGGGCACCAAATAAAATTTTTAACATTTTAATTATTTGTTGTTACAGCGGTAACAGAAATAAACACTCTGTAAAAATTTCAACACACTGCCTGATACATCCCACTGACAGACAGACGGACAGACAGCAGAAACTTAGCAATAGGGATCCCCGTTGGCACCCTTCAAGTACAGAACCCTAAAAGGTACTCGTTTTAAAAATCGGGACCTGTTCCGAATTTGAAAAGTTGAGGTCGTTTAGTTGACATTTTTCTTTTTCAAGGTTTCGACAGTCGAGATCCTGTTGTTTTTAAGTACTTACTGTAAAAACAATTTGTTCTAGAGAATCACTTAATTGGTCCTAATGGGCGCATAAGCGTCTGGCATGGAGATGGCTGAACAGAGTTTGTATTTTTCCACCGTAGTTAGATAATAGTATAAAATAATTAAGGAAAAAGTATGTAATTAGAAGTAAAATAATAATACCAGCTGCAGGCCAAAAGCCTCTTCTCATACGGAGAAAGCACGAGTATTGCTCACTACGCTTACTCTGGCTGAGTGGCGATTTGATACATAAACCGATTATAAATTAAGATTACCACACAATCTTGTCCTTTGCCATTGTCAGTGATGTCCAAGATAAACGTAGAAATGCTATATAAGCATAAGCCTTAACAACTGAGTCACTACAACATTTAAAAAATATTAATACCTATGAGTCTGCAAATTTTGGCCCTTAGTCAGGCAAAGGACCCCTTTTCAGACAGAGAAGGGACGAGCTATGCATGATCACTCGTTGGCAGTTTTCGCCGAATCAGGATAACTTATAATGGGCTCCCGAGACCGTCAAGTATACTTGACAAGCATTTCAAAAGTGTTTACAATGCAAAATAGATACAAATAGACAGGTATGTGTACCTTCTTGCTAGATTCAATGCCGGGAACTTAATCAGATACCTTTTATAACTGACATCTGAAAAAGGGTCCAGTATTGATCATAGCAAATCTCCTACCTTCTTTCCCACATATTCCTCTACCAATCCTTATTTCTGCTATGTTAAAAAAACGTAGCTCTGGTGACACTGTGATCAAAGTTAAAGATTTTTTTTTAAATTAAACTATTTACGTAGGTAGGTTCTCTATGAAGAAGAACGAGCAAGAAATTTTACATTTTTTTCAACTATTTTTTTTACAAATTCCGGGTAATACATTCTTGTCGCTTCTATAAGTGTAAGCAATGTAGGGAAAGAGCAATATAAAACAATAAAAAAATATAAGCCATGGCAGTTAAGAAGGGGCTGCGGATTGTTCGTAAAAGATACCGCGCCCCCGGTACGCAAAGGGCACAAGAAGGAGAATGCGTGGGTTTCAGTCAGTAAAAGTCTGACACTCCCTCCCACCCCGCCCAAGACGGGGGAAGTCATATGATAGTTTTCCATACTATAAAGAAAAGAAATGACAGTTAAGTGGCGACTTTTCCCAACCAATATCGCCCTTTCATGAACATGATGATGATGTTAGTACAGACATAACATAAACGATTTCCACAATCCTAAAGTTTATCTAAAGTGTCAGTTTCATTATAAAAGCATAGATTACCTACATAATCACACCTATATACACTACACTGACGTGCAAAATAATTTGGCCGCTCAGTAACATTTAAGAGCAATTTCCTCGAACACTATTGATTCAAGTTATTCAAGAACGCTTATGAAAATACATTGTGTATGTGCTTTTCTGTATGCGCAAACTTTACACATATTGAATCCCAACTTAATGAGAAAATCGCTATTGAATTTTGCCGAGTGGCCTGATTTATTTGCACGCTAGTATATTGCTGTTCGAAGTATTTTCCACGGTACAATACAGCGATGAGTTTCTCAACTAACTTCCAATTGTAGGTAAGTTAAGAACATGACTACAAAAGGTTCTGTTCGCTTTGTCTGTCAACGATGCCGCTCGCATGCAGTTGTGAGCAGTTAAAGGTAAATATGGCTTAGTTACTATAGTTTATTGAGTTAATTGGCATTCAGTTTGAAAGTTATCTTCAAATTCATGAATTGTATAATCTTTTCTCGTCTCCTCCTTATAAAGTAATTGCCAAATTTTCGCTTCTCACGTGAAATAGTTTCGAGATTTCTTGTTTAATTAGTGAGACATTTTGATTTTATATAAATAGATTAATGAACTATAAAAAAAAATATGGTTGCAGGTTCTTCCATATTCAAATTACATGTTACGAAACACGAGGTAGATATACAAATGACAATGTAATATAATAAAATCTAAAAATAAAATAATAATAAATATAATGTCAACAAAACAGAAAAACAATGTCAAAGAAGTCAAATCTAAGTCAATGTCACATAAAAATGAATCGGTAATTAAATACATCACTATACACACACACTATACTATGGTGTTCTAGTCTACACCGACATTCCAGGAACCCATTTCAGAGATCTGAAATGGGTTCCACGAATCTACGAGCTGCCTCAAAATTACTTGAATCGTTCGATGCTATTGTTAAAGAAACAGTGAAACTATTTTCTTCTCGTTCCGTTCGTCACAATATATTTTTTTTTTTTATTTAAACTTTATGAAACAAATGGTACAGTAACCGGCACAAGCCGTGAGCATAAACTTCGTCGCCAACGCTTTTAGTCCGACTGACAGACCAATCTCATGCAGCGCCGGCAACCCAAAAACCCAAAAATCCCAACATTGAACCCAAAAATAAACTTGAAGTCTGTGCTCACGATTTGTGCCGATTACTATACAAAGGCGGACATAATACCATAGGCATTCTCTACCAGTCAAGCAAAGGTGGCATAATAAGGTGGAATAATTGCAGTGTCTATATTGACTTGCTGGAGTTCCATAGAATAAGTTCCCTAGTGCCTATTCTAGAGATTTTTTTAACGGTGCCGTTTACTTAAAATACCATCACGGCTGTAGTCCCCGAAGGGTTAGGCAGAGGTGTATCAATGTACACCTACAGTTCGCCCGTATGTTTTAGGTCCCATGTAATAGGGAGCGAGCTTATTGCCATTAGCCGAGCACAAATCCTAACTCCGAACTGCTACTGAGAATTTCACAGAAAAACCCACTAACACTTTGCTTGACCTGGGAGTCGAACCCGAGACCTCTAGCGTAGCAGTCGCGCAAAGGACCACTAGGCTAATGAGGCCGTTACGTTTACTTAAAAGTTTATAAAACGCAGTACTCACCAACTCTTTCTTCCCCTTTTGGAGAAACCACGTATGATTTTAAGCTATTTTTTTTTTTTGGTGGGTGGGAAATCATCTAATAACTTCTCCCGCCCTGGGCGGGGCGGGAGGAAGTGTCAGACTATTGCTGACTAAAACCCATGTTCCTTCTTGTGCCCTTTGCGTTCCGGGGGCGCGGTATCTCTTACGAGCAACCCGCAGCCCCGGCAGGCATCGGCCCTCAGTGGCCCCTTCCTTTTGCTGACACATCTCTTTGAGGCGCGCGTGGAACACGAACGCGCCGTCGACACGGCCTGTCGTTATGCAACGTAAGGACGGTGAGCTACTCATTGCTCACCGTCCACAGGCCCGTATCTACGGGGGCCGGGAGTCGTCTCGCGGCTCCCGACGTCCGGAGCGTCTACCGCGGCGCCTGGGACGGGAGAACCGCTGACTCAACCGTCCCGCCGCCTCCTTCTCTAGCATTATTGCCTCACATAAGGAGGCGACATTATTTTAAGCTATTATCTCTAATAAAAACAAACCTTTTACCTAGTTCTCAGTTCTCATAAAATGCCTGTAAGTGCTAAACTTGCCTCCAACATATCTAGAAAAGCAAAGTTATATAATGAAACGTTCGCAGTTGACCAACTTCCAAGGGTTTACCTGAAGCTCAACTTATATTGTGCGCCTGTAATTGTCTGCACTAAGCTTAGCTTTTGCTGTGAATATTGTTGAGCAGATGAAACCCGTTTTTTTCTCTCTAAAAGCTTACGATACACGATCACAATGGTTAAGATCTCTTTACATCTGATCCGTACAAAATCTGTACCGTATTTGCCTGTTACGTCAGGATTGATCGTCTACAATACCGTTGGAGTGATTGTTACTTGATATTACATACAACACAGTCGGATTGTTTGAGGAAATGTGGAAAATTTGAAGTCAGATTGGCATTTTCAAAAAAGAATATTAAAATACTTTTGGTTCTAAACTACGTAAAATCATAGAACGTACCTAATCATCATCATCTGCTTAGCCTTTTCCCAACTAAGTTGGGGTCGGCTTCCAGTCTAATCGGAAGCAGGTAAATATCTGTGTTTTACATGGAGCGACTGCCTATCTGACCTCCACAACCTAGCTACTGGGCAACACGATACCCCTTGGTTAGACTGGTTGTCAGACTTCCAGGCTTCTGACTATTCCTTACGACTGTCAAAGATCCACGAATGGCAGTCGGGACCATCAGCTTTAGGTGCTTTCCGAGACACGGGGGTGTCATACCACCAACTTCCAAACTCCAGGCTGCTACTGAGCAAATCCTAATGGAAAAACCCAGTAACACTTTTTGCCCGACCTGATAATCTAACCCGGGACCCCACGCTCATCAGTCGCGCTTGAGACCACGAGACCACGACAAGTCAATCATAGAACATACCTACGTGAGGATATTTCGGGAAGCCCATTTACAGAGGTTTATGAATGACTTATTTAGAGAAAAAGATTAAAAAAAAGAAAAAAACAACTGAATCTAGTTGCCCCTTCTGCAATGGATGGAGAAGAATGAGCGAGGAACTTCATACTTATTGTTTAAAAATAAAAACTAGTTCGTTTTTTAAATATGTGCGATTACTTTTATATGTAAGTCGAAAATTCGAAGTGTACTGTATACAGAATATCGCTGCAGGGCTTTTAGATATACCTACATAGTTGTTTATTTTATTTACTTACAGGACACTCTCTATCTCTCTCTCTCTCTCTACAGACTCTGATAGTGACACTACAAATAAAATACTTTGTAAGTACATTGACCTCGTCATCATTATTCTAAATATAAAACCAGTTAACTACGCAACACGTTTTAAATTAGTAATTAACTCGCTATTTAAACAACAAAGGTAATTATATTCACAGAAGTTTGAAGCCTAACCGCCCACCGTTGGGCAAACAACGTTTCTAATGCATGTCCTCACCTTTTGTTTGGTAATTTCAGAGTTGCCTCCAGGTCCTAAGAGTTGTAAAATAATGTACCCTTTGTTTTAAACCCTTTTGCTCTTGTAAATCTACCTTTAAGGTCATTGTATTTAAAGTTTCAAGAAATATAAGAACCAAGTGAAGTAGCAACAATAAAAAATTCAGGAGTAAATGTTTCATAATAATTAACACACGAGGGAGATAATTTTTCTAACTTTCAGGAACTATCGCAATCTGCAGTCACAAACTGTCAAAAGTACCTCTAATTTATCTACATTTTTTGGACTTCGATTCCCAGTTCGAGCAAAATATTATTGAGTTTTTCTATGAAATTGTCAGTAGTAGCTAGGAGTTACGATTTGTGCCCGATTGAAGGCAATAGGCTCGCTCCTTATTACATGACACCTAAACATACCGGCGAATTGTGGGTGTACATTGGTACACCTCTGCCTAACCCTTAGGGGATTACACTCGTGATGGTATGTCATTATTTTTTGACATTGATTGTTGCTGAAATTTTGAACGATTTTAATTATAATAATTACTATAAAATGGCCTTCAGATGAATATACTTTCTTCGTTATGTTCCGTTTGTCATATCTAGCAGATAGTTCCATAAAAATACAGTAATAATAGCAATACCAACCTAATATTATCCCACCAGAACCAAGTCCTCTTCTCATTCTTAAAAGGACAAAGATACCTAGTTTTTAATTTATCTAGTAGATAATATTACCATCAATATGCAAAAAATAATACAGCAAGCACAACTAACAGTGTCCCTAAAGAATTCAATACGCAAGGACTTTTTTGGGCACATTTTTCGAAGAAAAGTCGGTCCTGAAAACGAAATCCGTGCTTTTATTAAATTTTTTATTACGTAATCAGAAATGACATTTAAAAATAGTCACAATAATACAATGTTGACGGATGGACTTACATCTTCATACTTGGGCTCGTTTGATGCTACAATGGACTTACTACCGCTTAGTACTTGTGTAAACTCGGGGCGAACGCAAATTGCTTTGGTACTGTGTTAAAGGCGGATTTCTGCGTTCAGTCTATATAGGTACTACCTACTAAGAGTATCGGGCTCAAAGCAGTGTTGTCTAAGCGAAAATTATTGTGAGCCGTCACAGTACGCCTGGCAAATGTAAAACATCGAAATTATTTTTGCCCCCGACGTAAAACGAGTGTGTGTGTGTGTTTTGTTTGCTGCGGTAGGGATTTTGTACAAATTATGCATAAAACAACAAATTACGACAGGAACTAAATATGGCATGATGTAAAAAAAAATTACGATTTTTTTCCAGAAAATGATTACTGTTCATTTAATAAACATTTATTTTCATTAAATAAAATAATAAAATTTAATTTTTGTTTATTGTGCCTACTCAATTCTTTTATGTTACCATCATATAGCGTGGCAACTCGTCGCCACGGAATGTGTCACCACGGAATGTGTCACCACGGAATGCGTCGCCACGCCAGCAATCGGTTTAACGTGCGGCGATAGATGTTTCACATCAATAATAACTATCTATTACCGCAGATATAAATATTAGGACTTCGAAAACGGTTCGATCGATTTGACAATATTTTTGTTGATTTCGTAATTATCAGGACACGGCTTGTATCAAAGAGACTAGTCCCTAAATTGCACCGGGGCGAAACGGAAGCGGGTTGAAGTTAATATAAACTGAGAAATATCATAAACTTGATTCATAAATGTTTTCTATTGGCAATATCGAAACCAATCAAAATACCCGCACGGGGGACTGCGGGCGTTGTCGTTGGAGTAAAATCTATGTAATTGCTAGTGTTGAATGGGCGTCAGCAGTAGTGCTGCGCTTTGGTTGTTAAAGTAGAGCTATGAATAGTATAGACGAGATGAGCAGAATTTTGAAAAATAATAAAGAAACTTGTACTATCAACTTCATCCTGCCACTTTTACCTAATCTCTCACCTACACTCATACTATAACCTCACATAATACTACATAACACTCTGAAGAAATACATATTTGTGGGTCACGAATATTGGCCAATGTCCTGGCACTCTTTGCACCAATTGGGTAGATGACACCACTAATCAACTTTGTTTTTTTTCTTTTGGTGGGTTGGAAATCATCAAATAACTTCTCCCGCCCTGGGCGGGGCGGGAGGGAGTGTCAGACTTTTACTGACTAAAACCCACCCATGTTCCTTCTTGTGCCCTTTGCATTCCGGAGGCGCGGTATCTATTGCGAACAAGCCGCAGCCACCACTAATCAACTGACATACTTTTTATGAGCTGTCAAAACGCGATTCCCCCATAGATTTTGTATGACAACACTAAACTATGACGTCACTTTTTTGACATCTCATTTCATTAACTATTAATTGATTTCAAAGCAACTAAAAATCTAATTTAATAGTTATTAAAAAATTAATCAGGATCTCAGGGCTACTGAGAAATTCTTAATAACACTTTTTGCCCGACCTAGGAATCGAACCCAGGACCACACAATCGCGTAGTGTAATCAATTGTCACAACTGTGTACTTACACAAATTCCCTCTTGCCTCCTCGTCCTCTTTATGAAGTCTATGCGAACAATTATTGTCGCATTCGCGTTCTGATTTCCTCTGAGTATCGAGAGTGGCTACTCCAAGTGTGTAATGTATTTACTGTGTACTAGTCTACGTCCCGTGGCGTTGCCTGTTGTCGTATTATTACTATTTGAAGTACTAATGTTAAAGGTCATTGTTTCTTATTGTTTTGTTTTGCTGAAAATGTCAAAGGAAGTGATAAAAATATGGATTCATTAGTGTATGTATTCTCCCGACCGATTTCGGTCACGGTTACAAGTATGCAGAAGATAATTATTATAGTGCACAAGTGTGTGCGCAAACACAAATGCACTCCCACTTTCCTTTTTGACTTAAATTTGTTACAAGTCCAGGTTTCCTTACGATGTTTTCCTTTACCGATGTCAATGATGTCCAAGATTAACTAAGAGAGCACATATGAATTAAAAAGGGATATTGGTACTTGCCCGGCTTTGTACCCGCAACCTCATGCATGAGAGGCGGATGCCTTAACCACTAGGCCATCACGACTTTCTGAAAAACACTTAACATACTATCACGCTTGTATTCCGCGAAGGGTTAGGGAGAGGTGTAACAATGTACACTACAGTTCGCCAGTATGTTTAGGTCCCATGTAATAGTGACCGAGGCTATTGCCATTAACTGGGCACGAATCCTAACTCCGAGCTGCTACTGAGAATTGAATAGAAAAACCCAATAACACTTTTTGCTAGACCTGGGAATCGAACCCAAGACCTCTAGCGTAGCAGTCGCGCTTAGGACCACTAGGCTACCTAGGCAGTTAACTTAAATGTATACATATTTGTTATTAATCCTGTATAAATCTCATTACTGTCAATCAAATTAAGTCGCTAACTATGTCATTCTAACACTAAGCAAATCGACTCCAACCACACGCGTACCTCTAACAAGTACATTTAATTAGTACGAACAAACTGTTACATAACCTCACCTCCAAAACACACGAAAATGAAGACATACACGCAAATTAATGCAAATTAACATCCGGCGAACTCCACACGATAACATAAAGCTATGTGTTCACTCTATTTGAGAGCAGTAATATTCGTGAATCTTAAGGCTTGGTACACAGTACGGTTGTAAGGGAGGCTTTTTTTTGGCAGAGGCGGTGGCGGATGCAGTAAGAAGAGATGTGATGCGGATGTGGAGGTTAACAGAGACGGAGGTGGAAGTGAAAAAAAATCATGATAAAAAAAGTCATAACGTCTTTATTCAAAATAGATACAACGTTATTGGTAACTGAAATTAAGAAGAGGCAAATTATATTTTCATTCCGATAAGTAAGTGTTCATCATTATATCAGCCGGATGACGTCCACTGCTGGACATAGGCCTCCCCCATAGATTTCCAAAAGGACTGGTTGGAAGCGTCCTGCATTTAGCCTGTCCTTGCGGTCTTTATCAGGTCGTCCGTCCACCTTGTGGGTGGACGTCCTACATGCGTTTGCCGGTGCGTGGTCTCCATTCGAGAACTTTGCATTCCCATTGACCATCAGCTCTGCGTGTCATGTGCCATGCCCCCTGCCACACTACTGATCCGCTGGGCTATGTCGGCAATTTTGGTTCGTCTGCGGATCTCGTCATGTCTCATTCGATACTCCGAGCATAGCCCTCTCCATAGCCAACGTCTTCTCGTCCAAAATACCTCAGTGCGTTAAGTCGAACGTTTTAGACCAATGTGTGTTGGCAATGACATCACTAGAGACCACTTTTCAGAGCCATATGACATCATATGGCTCTGAAAGGTGGTCTCTTTTACCTCTACCTCCAAATATTTACGGATACGATTTCTTGCGAGAAGTCGGACCTATACGATTTACTATAATTTTTTCCGCACCACTGCAGCACGTCAAATTTCTCGAATAGTAAGCTACTTGTCAGTGTCATTCCAGCTACTCTCATCGTGTGACCGGTCGATGCGAGCCGAGCCTCCATCATGCGATTACACAAAGACAGTAGCCGTCCACTGTCAGATTAGTAGCTCGTACTGTGTAATTAGACCCCTAGGCGCTGTCTCAGACGTAGCAATTTTGACTAGGCTTTGTGTGGAAGAAAACCGACAATCCTCGATTAATAGTCACGTTGTTGTCTGGTCGTAGTTATCAGTGATGTAAATCGAGAACAGCCCACTTTAAACACAAATTGGGATGGAGCAGTTTGTAAATGTGATAAAAAATCGCACACTACAGAGGATAATATTTTTTATACAACGGTAGTCTCTTTATTTTATGCATTGTCTTCCTTGCGAGCGCTTCGTTATAGCGCATAGCGATTTGAGAAGCTTGTAATTTTACTCTTTGATCTTTCAGAATTATTGTCCAGTACCATCACGCCTGCATTCCGCGAAGGGTTAGGCAGAGGTGTACCAATGTACAGCCACAATTTTCCGGTATGTTTAGGTCCCATGTAATAGTTCGCGAGCCTATTATTAACCGGGCACAGATCCTAACTCCGAGCAGCTACTGAGAAACTCATAGAAAAACCCAATAACACTTTTTGCTAGACCTGGCGACCTAACGATGCAGCTCACAAAGAGCTCTACCACTACTAAATTAAACTAATTAAATAACAACCAAACAGACACTGGTGAGAGAGAAAGAGAGACAGCGTACCTAATATCAATGTGGTGTTAACATAACAATGTGTTGGCAATAACAGGAAATGGCGAAGCTCTACAGGTTCGCAATCATAGTGGGTACAGAGCTTAAAAAAGGTTTGCAGGCATGAAATGTATAAAATTAATCATACATTTATGACAATTTAATTTTGGGTATTTATTAGGAGGCAGACGTTTGGAGGATGAAACATCAAGGCCAACTAACCCTATGTGACCTTGAGTGTGTAATGTAATCATTTTCTATAGACTGTAGCTGGATTTGACCTTCAAAATAGGACAATTGGAGTCTATATTTTGTTGCTACTATAATCTAGCTAGGAAATAAACTTTTCCCCTTTTTTAATAAACTAGGAGTAAAGTTATTCGAAAATCGGCTGTTATATACAAAAATACAATGCCTAATAGTGTATGATCAAAATATATAAAACAGCTGATTGATATTTTAATAAGATCCGAAAATTTTCAAAACTGGGGTTTTTAAAGTATATACTAAGTTCATGATTAAAGTTTACTGATCGATCACTTTTCCACCATCGATTTGACAAGATACGCATCATCATCCTGCCCTTATCCCATGTTTTCTTGTTCCATACCATCCTATCAACCGTCATGATATCATTGACTCCCTTTTCTTTCATATCGTTCTTCGCATAAGTTATCCATGTTTTCTTTGGCTTTCCTCTTTCTCTCCATTCATCTACGTTTATATTCATAACTCTTTTGGTCACACCCGTTCCATTCCTTTTTTTCACATGCCCATACCAAGACAAAAAGTCCTCTAGATTTGACAAGATACACAAAGTTCAATAATTCTGATCAAGTTCAATATCGGGATGCAAGGCAAGCAACAGTTTGACCTACTTACTGCAGATCAAAGCTCGCGAAGGGCACAGCCTTGAAATTCTATTTATAGAAATAGATGAAGGCGCAGCCTTGATGAAGCATCACCGGGATGCTGGAGAACAATATTAACGTTTCATTTGGCCTTGAACAGCAGATTTATATTGTAAAAATCTTCTTCAGTAAATTGAAGGTGAATAGTGATCTTAGTGATCAATCAGAAATCAAAATCAGATCTGAGATCAATACGTCAAAAATGCCTAATTTACCTACATTTCAAATGAAAGGAAATAAACAATGAATGTAATTTCTATGGTAATATTTATAGATAAGAAATGTCGATTTATTAAATAATAACAAATGTTTATGTCTAGTAGCATTTTACTTTGGTAAACTCTGAAATTTTGTTTTTTTTCTTAGCTAAACCATGTTTGTTGATAAGATGAGAAGGAAAAGAGTGTCCGTGAAGTTTTTTACTCGTTCTTCTTCATAGAGACCAACGTTTTGGAACGAGCAACTAGCTTCAACTTTAAATTGTAACTTCTTGACAATTTAAAAGTGCCAGTAAATGGTGTAATTGAAATAAATGCTTTGACTTTGATGAGATTTTGAACGTTTTTAATAAGTTCTATACAAAAGCAAAACTAGTGATGGTAAATGGATAGAAGGTCTCGGAAGAAATCGATTTGCTGTGCTGCATGTCACAGGTTCAATTCCGACACGTAACAAATATTTGTATGACCTACGCTTAGTTGTTCCGGGACTAGTTGTTTTTTATAAGAGTTTATATGTTTGTAAACGCTCCCACAATAAAAGAGAAATGCCTAGTGCGGGACGGGTGGGACAGTGTTTCAAATTATTGCAGCTAGATTCAATATTATTAATTTTTTATCTGGTATTTGACGTTCAAAAAAACCTTTTAATGGTCTAATTGAAATAAATCATTTGATTTTGACTTTGACTTTGAAATAAAAAATAAATTAATGAATGAAAAAGACAGCAACAATGTCACATGCAATTTAATAGATACAATGTTGCTGAAGATTTAAAATTCATAAAAGTAAAATAAATAAAACATTTCAGTACTTTAAGTTTATGGCTGCTTTATATTAAACCGTTATAGTGAAAATATTATCGTAAATATCTGATTATGTCCAAGTAAAATGATAACTGGAACTTTTGTTGACAGTAAAATTAACTTTAAGAGTAGTACAGAACTGAAAAACTTAATGGTTCCTGGTTTTTTTTTTTCATTTTTAGTACCTACTTCCTGTCATCCAAATCCATGAAGAAACGGTGACCCTACGTAAATTAACAAGATGAACACTACGCGAAACCAAAATACGCAATTTGGTTTACTTGAATGCCAATATTCTTGACAGTAAATTTTGACTTACAAACTACTTAAGCAAAAAATTATTTTATTTGCAAGAATAAAATAATTTTCCAAATTCGTTTGATACCTAAATGACGATGTTCTGAGGTAACAAACATAAAAAAAACATACGATTTGAGAACCGCCTCCTTTGGTAAAGTCGGCTAAAAAGAGATTTTACAGGCTTGCGGGAGAATTCTTAGGCACTGATTAAGTTTATCATATTACCAAATTTTGACTGTCCCCTTTACGACAGCGGTTGCCAAAAGCTCATATTTTTATACCAAATCGATGTAGTTACTAATGTAAATAATAAGCCTCTAATTTACCCCAATTATTAATTATATTTTGTCTACGAACTCCTGAGTTGTCTGTTCCCATTCCAGTCCCAATTATGTTACCAGAAATTGTAAGCAGAAGTTCTCGGTACCTGTATTGGAGAAACAACATATACGTGATTCTAGTTAGCTTCATATCAATATTAGTAAGATTAATCTCAGGTCTAACTAAAAAAATCCTTTTGCGTTAACAAATATAAAGAAAGATTATATATTTGCTACATTTATTACTGGGCTTTTGTTTATTTTTGTTAGTAATTTTTCGTTTCAATATCTGTCTCTGTAACACCCGACGCAAAAACGACGGGGTCTCTGTGTGCGTGTGTGTGTGTGTCTGTGGCGTCGTAGCTCCCGAATGCATGAACCGAATTTGATTTTGTTTCTTGTGTTTGAAAGGTTAATTATTCGGGAGTTTTTAGCTTTGTTTGATGGAAATCGTTTCAGCGGTTTCAAAGTTATCATCTTTTTTGTTAGCTGCTGTAAGGATTTTAATTTTTCTGTCGGGGGTAACTTAAAATTTTAAATTTTGTGTTTTTAACCCATTTTATAATCAAAAAGAAGGGTGTTATTAGTTTGTCGTGACAGTCTGTGGCACCGTAGCTCTTAAACGGATGAGCCAATTTGAATGCGGTTTTATTTTATTTGAAAGCAGGTTTCCTAGCGATGTTCTTAGATATGCTTTATCAAAATCGGTTTAGCTACGGTAGGGATCCTAATTCTTCTATCGGGGCTACATAAAAAATTTAATGTTATTACTTGTCACCTGTTAAAATAACATTCATATAAAAAGCAATCCTATGGGCAATGATACAAACGCTACTTTACACTGACATTTCCGCGAGACGACTCCCGGCCACCGTAGATACGGGCCTGTGGACGGTGAGCAATGGGTAGCTCACCGTTCTTACGTTGCATAACGACAGGCCGTGTCGACGGCGCGTTCGTGTTCCACGCGCGCCTCAAAGAGATGTCAGCAAAAGGAAGGGGCCACTGAGGGCCGATGCCTGCCGGGGCTGCGGGTTGTTCGCAAGAGATACCGCGCCCCCGCAACGCAAAGGGCACAAGAAGGAACATGGGTGGGTTTTAGTCAGTAAAAGTCTGACACTCCCTCCCGTCCCGCCCAGGGCGGGAGAAGTTATTTGATGATTTCCCACCCACCAAAAAAAAAAAAAAAAACACTGACATTTCGACATCTAAACCGACTGCGATTTGGTTTTTAATTAAACCTACAACTTTGACCAAATATGCGAAAAATGGATCGAACGTGATTCCACTGAACTTGTCAAAAGGTTTCAAAATGCCGGTTGAAAACTTCGTTATTAGACTTTGTGGATTCTACGACTGATGGTCAAATTGTACAGTTTTAGTTCACCGAAATCGAGACCGACAAACCGAATGTGAACGTATTTTGCTCAATTTGTCGTAGTTTTAACTTCATCTCCTGTGACATATCAATCACTTGACCTGTAAATTATATATACTATTATATAAAGCTGAAGAGTTTTTTGATTGTTTTGTTTGTTTACATGTGCTTATCTCTAGAACTTATTGATCGTAGTAGTAGAGCTAAAGAGCTCTACTACTACGATCCCAGCAGTACTTCCACCAGAATATAATAGGTGGAATATAATATATAATAGGTGGCAATACCAGAAGTACTGCCACCTATTGTCAACGTTGCTGTGTGTTTCTGATTTGAAGGGTATGGGTGCCGGTGTAATTACAGGCACATGAGACATTTCAACTTTGTCTCCGGGATAGCAACTCATTTGCAATGCCTTTGATATTGCAGATGTGTATAGGTAGCGGTGACCACACATAAAAAAACTACCAATTGGATTGAAAAAAATCGTTTTGCATAAAGCCAGATTTAAGAGAAATAGTTAAGGTTATAACCGCCTCGTTAGCCAAGGGGCAGGCTAGTCATAATTCGCAAGAGATACCGCGCCCCCGGAACGCAAAGGGCACAAGAAGGAACATGGGTGGGTTTTAGTCAGTAAAAGTCTGACACTCCCTCCCGCCCCGCCCAGGGCGGGAGAAGTTATTTGATGATTTCCCACCCACCAAAAAAAAAAAAAAAAAAAAAGCCTGGTGGTCCTAAACGTGACTGCTACGCTAGAGGTCTTAGGTTCGATTCTCAGGTCGAGCAAAGTGTTATTGGGTTTTTCTATTAAATTCTTAGTAGCATAGCAGCTCGAGTTAGGATTTATTACCGGTAAATGGCAATAGGCTCACCCCCTATTACATGGGACCTAAAACATTGGTACACCTCTGCCTAATCCTTAGGGGAATACAGGCGTGGTGGTATTTTAGTATAGGCTATATACCTAACACGGAGGCGGAGTAGCAACTAAACACATAACTTATCTCCATGTAGGGTTATTTTATAGGGTTTTTTTTTTAATTTCTTAGAAGGAGTTTAGGAGTTGGTAGGAAAACCCGTGTACCTCAGAAAGCATGAAAAGCCGTTGGTCCTGCGTTTCATCTCTCCCCAGCCATATTGGATTGCCATCTCATTAGACTGTGAGAATGATGAAAGAGAGAGCACTACAAATACACTTAATTATTGAATATTATGGTTAAGAGTATAATTATATTGACCGTAGTAAAACAGACCCTAACTGCTCTAGTTAAAAGTTATTTTTCCATGGTTTTTTTTTATGATGGACGGCGTTAGTTCCCGACTTTTACTCTTTCCTTTTAACGTTTGTATATTTAATAAATAAATATATTTTTTTCAATCTTTCTTCAAAACATTTGACAATCAAAAACTACGAATTACGTTTACAAAACTTGAATATTAGTTTCTTATATTTTGGGATTAAGTCACAAATCATTGATACGTATCTACTTAAAATATCTTGAATTCCATATTTCATAACAACAAAGATAGGTTTGCAAATAAGTATTTCCTTTCTTTTGTCATGTATAATAGACAGGAGCGATGTGATAATCCTTTCGCGCCAATATTGGTTGAGATTCTCCAGAAAACGTCAGCGATGTTCCTAAGCTGTTAAGCTTTTACCAGATAGGTATTTATAAGTCTGTGTAGTCGGTATTAAGAGGTGTTAACAAGCTTATTTCATTTTGTTTATACCTGGAATAATTATAAACAATTTTGACCAAATCTGAAAATTTAAAATCACTGTTTATAGTAACTCGCAATGTATGGCGCGCAAAACGTCATACTTATGGAGCCATGCAACAGCATAGGAGTGGTTTTTTTTAATTTTTTACCGATGGGAAATCATTAAATTACTCCCCCCACCCTGGGCGGGGCGGGAGTCAGTGTCAGACTTTTACTGACTAAAACCCATCCATATTTCTTCTTGTGCCCTTTGTGTTCCGGGGGCGCGGTATCTCTTTTGAACAACCCGCGGCAGTATAGGAGTCGTGGGGGCATTTAAAATTTAATAATCTTCAACGTGTAACGGAATCAAAGGCACAGATTTTATACATGTTAACAAAACACATAGTAATATTTTTTTAAATATCTCTATACTTACAAAATTATAAAGTTTTGAAACATTTAAGTAAAAAATCTAATGTTTCCAATTGAATTCTACACATCACTACATCAAGTCAGCTGATCGGTGTCAATAAACTACACACAAAATAACAACTCCGTAAAAGATTGGTTTCAACTGACACGTTTGTTATGATTTAAACTTAACAAACTGCCGAAATAAAAAAAATATTATGCATTTTCAAAGTTATTGCTTTTGAGCTGAAATTTCGTATAGAGATTGAGTACCGGATACACTCTTCACCCCGTTTGTATGGATATCCCCTTTCTGTAACACACTGTATACTAGTAATATTACAAAGAGGAAACATTTTTTGTTTGTTTGTACCGAATAGGACTAATACCGAAACTTCTAGACCGATTTTAACCATTTTCCACCAATAGATAGCTACATTATTCGTAAGTAATATAGGCGATATAACATGACGCTACGACACACGGGAGCGAGCAGTAACCACGTAGTAAAAACGTATCTTAACGCGGGTGAAATAAACCACGCGGACAAAGTCTCGGGCAGTTCGCTAGTAAAATATAAAACTTGTTTTAATGTAAAACAGGAAGTTTCATCTTCAATATTTTTACACACATACCATCACGCCTGTATTCCCCGGAGGGTTAAGCAGAGGTGTACCAATGTACACCCACAGTTCGCCAGTATGTTTAGGTCCCATGTAATAGGGGGCGAGCCTATTGCCATTAACCGGGCACAAATCCAATATTTTCATATTCAGTATTTTTACCTTTTATATTTTTTATTGGCAAGTAGATATCTTCGTCAAACCTAAATGTTTTTAACATAGACTTTATTCTTGCAAAAATTTGATAATATCTGAAATTGAATTGATTTCCGTGTCTCGGAAAGCACGTAAAGCCGTTGGTCCCGGCTGTCATTCGTAGATCTTTGACAGTCGTTACGGATAGTCAGAAACCTGGAAGTCTGACAACCAGTCTAACTAAGAGGTATCGTGTTGCCCAGTAACTGGGTTGTGGAGGTCAGATAGGCAGTCGCTCCATGTAAAACACTGGTATTCAGCTGCATTAGGTAAGACTGGAAGCCGACCCCAACATAGTTAGGAAAAGGCTAAAGTAGATGATGATGATCTGAAATTACCAATAACTCCACAATTAATAATAATTGCCTCAGTAGCCTAGTGGTCCTTAGATTCCCGGTCCAGCAAAAAGTGGTATTGGGTTTTTCTACGAAATTCTCAGTAGCAGCTCAGAGTTACGATTTGTGCCCGGTTAATGGCAATAGGCTCGCCCCCTATTACATGGGACCGAAACATACCGGCGAACTGTGGGTGTACATTGTTACACCTCTGCCTAACCCTTCGAGGAATACAGGCGTGATGGTACCAATAATATGCTTTTTATTTTCTTTCTAACATAAAACTTACGGGCCGAGCGCTCATCTAGGTTTTCGGGACATCGCCAAGCGCCTGGTCGACTCTTCACGTGATCAAAAGGCAGGCCTTTTGTTGGGCCAAAGAATCAGCATTGCCATACAACGTGGCAATGCTGCCAGGCTTTTGGGCTTTTCTTTTAAAAACTGTACATAATTTGTAATGTTAGTATTATTTAAAGATTCTTGATTTATTTAATACAATTTATTAGATTGCAGATTGCAATAATAATGGTCTCACGGAAATAAAGTTTTAAATTTTTACTCTGCGCCTTTCGGGAAATGGCGGTTACATTTTTAAGATTGTCTCAATTTATTACTAAGTCTAGTATTAACTGGGTTTCTGGATGCTGTGGTGCAGATAAGAAAGCTAGAACCTTAATTTCTTCTTAGTTTAGCTACATTTTACAAGGACTTTGCTCTAACTATTTATATGGGAATGCAGGTTTTTTTTTTAATCTTGTTGCTTTCTCTTGGTCCTAAGCGCGACTGTTACGCTAAAGGTCTTGGGTTCGATTCCCAGGTCGAGCAAAAAATGTTATTGGGTTTTTCTGTGAAATTGTCAGTAGCAGCTCGGAGTTAGGTTTTGTGCCCGGTTATTGGCAATAGGGTCGCCCTCTATTACGTGGGACCTAAACCCGTGGGTGTACATTAATACACCTCTGCCTAACCTTTCGGGGAATACAGGCAGGATGGTATGTTAATTTATTAGTTGTAAAGAGGAACTTCTTGTTTAGTTCTTCACTTCTTCTTAGTTGTTTCTACTGAAGATCGAATTTAAGAATATACATTTTATGTACAGCATGTATCTGCTAACGTAGGTACTTATATTTAACTACCGTTTGGCTACGACTTCACACGCGTTTATTTGCGTTAGTTTGCCTACAAACCTAACATCTCTTAGAATCCCTTGTAACCATTTCCATCACCTTACCTTAACTTAAAAACATTCTTCTTTGGCTATTCAGTCACCATCTTACCTTACTGTGGATATATTTTTAACCCACGACGCAAAAACGATGGGGTGTCATAAGTTTGACGTGTCTGTGTGTGCATGTGTGTCTGGCTTCGTAGCTCCCGAACGCATGAACCGATTTCAATTTAGTTTTTTTGTTTGAAAGGTATATTAGTCGGAAGTTGTCATAGCTATGTTGGATGGAAATCAGCGGTTTCAAAGTTATCAGCTCTTTTGTTAGCTGCGGTAGGGATGTTTATTTTTCTGTCGGGGGTTACTTAAGAATTTTAATTATGTGTTTTTATCTATATTTCTATACTATCTATACTAATGTTATAAAGAGGACATATTTTTTTGTTTGTAACGAATAGGCTCGGAAACTACTAGACCGATTTTTACATTTTTTTCACCAATAGATAGCTACATTATTCTTGAGTAACATAGGCTACGGGAGCGGAGCAGTAACCAAAGACGTCACATAATGCGGGTGAAATAAATCACGCGGGTGATATCGCAGGCAGTTCGCTAGTTGGCTACAGAAAAAGTAAAATCAGCGGTTCCATGACATAAACTGTAACCCGAGTAGGCAGATGCAGCATTTTTGTATCGTCATCTGCTTAACCGTTGGGGTCGGCTTCCAATCTAACCGAATGCAGCTGAATACCAGTGTTTTACATGGAGCGACTGCCTATATGGCGTCCACAACCCAGTTAATGGGCAACACGATACTTCTTGGTTTGACGGTTTGTCAGACTTCCTGGCTTTTGACTATCCGTAACGACTGTCAAAGATCTAAGAATGATAGCCGGGACCAACGGCTTCACGTGCTTTCCGAGACACGGGGGTGTCACACCACCAACTTCCAAACTTCGGGCTGCTACTGAGCAAATCCTAATGGATAAACCTAATAACACTTTTTGCCCGACCGGGGAATTGAACCCGTGACCCCACGCTCATCGGTCGCGCTTGTGACCACGAGACCAACGGGGTAGATGCATGTAGCATTAATGTATGGAAAAGAAAAATAAAACTCAATACCACCGGAGCCTATTTTCCCACGTGTGTTTAAAATCAAGTACTAAAGATTCTGTCACGACGTACCTTCCACCGTTTATTTTCCTTCATCAATAAATGCCTTCAAGAAGCCTTATCTACTTCCCCAGAAATACAATGTCATTTCGGTGCCCCATTCCTATTAAATTGTACCTTAGCACTGTTACCTTGGACGAATCTTAGACCCGTCCTTCAGACCTGTCCTTTAGATTCCTTTTATCTGACAAACAATCTTGGCACTCTGTAAATACCCTTATTTGTAAAGTATCAAGATTGTTGAGAAGGCGGTCGGTTCATTGTACGGGAGTACAATGTTTGACGTTACAATGTTGCCGACATTATGTGAGAGTGTATAGCAGTTTATAAACAGTATTAGCTATAACATAACGTCTGGCTGACATTATGGATCGCGGAAAGGCTGGTCATAAAGAAAAATCAATTTTAAAAATAATGACATAACATAACATACCGTCACGCCTGTATTCCCCTAAGGGTTAGGCAGAGGTGTACTACTAATGTACACTCACAGTTCGCCGGTATGCTTTAGGTCCCATGTAATAGGGGGCGAGCCTTTTGCCAGTAACCGGGCATACATCCTAACTCCAAGCTGCTACTGAGAATTTAATAGAAAAACCCAATAACACTTTTTGCTCGACCTGTGAATCGAACCCAAGACCTCTAGCGTAGCAGTAGCGCTTAGGGCCACTAGGCTAACAAGACAATAATTAATAAAATGTATATATATAAGAAAAACATCCCTCACACTTGATCGGAAGTGAGAAAGATACATTTTGAAACTACTACTGTTACAATCAACCTTTTTTTAACGAATAGGCTCCGAAACGTCTGGATCGATTTTAACCATTTTTTCACCAATAGAAAGCTTCATTAGTCCTGAGTAACGTATGCTCTATAACATCACGCTACCACACAGGGGAGCGGAGCAGTAGCCAAAGACGCAACTTACGTACTCATTACCTTCTTATTACTAACACTAGTTTCTAAATTATTTTGTGCTACTAACGCTATGGATTCATGTCTGAAATAAAGAATTTGAATTCGAATTTAACGTGGGTGAAATAAGCCACGCGGGCAAAGCCGCGAGCAGAAGCTAGTCTGTAATATAACCGCGATACAAACAAAGGTTGATGAACTTATATCAGTACCGTAATATCGTAGCAACAATATACCTTCTGATGTAAGTCGAAGTCGGGATTCAATTTAAATTCAATATGTCTGCCGACCCCGTCGTGAGCTGTCGTGTCTCATTGTGACATGTATTGCTTCACAAATTGGGGCTAGATTTATAAGACTTGTTGCCAGGTTAATGTCGTGATGGCTCAATGTTTAGGACAACTGTCTTTTGATGTATTAGGTTAAGGGTTTGATTCCTTTTTTTTTAGGTATGGCAAATCATCAAATGACTTCCCCCGCCCTTTAGTGTTAGACTTTTACTGACTAAAACCCATCCATGTTCCTTCTTGTGAAGGGTTTGATGCCTTGCAAGTACTAATGTGACTTTTTCAGTATGTACTTTTTAAGTTTATCTTAGGCATCACTGACATCAGTGGAGGAAAAAATCTTTAATTAATATTATAAATCTGAATTCGCTTATCCGCTTTGAGCGTGGTGATCAATGTTCGTCAGTTCTATGTATGAAAAAAGGCTTTTGCCGTGCAGTGGGACAAAAATACATTAGGCGCAACACGTTTCGACATGTATGGAACAGCCACAATTTGTTTTTGCTGTGTTCTTTTACCACATTTTTTTTTGGGGATGGGAAATAATCAAATGCCTTCCCCCGCCCTGGGCAGCACGGGAGGGAATGTCAGACTTTTACTGATTAAAACTCATCCATGTTCCTTCTTGTGCCCTTTGCGTTCCGGTTAAATAAATACCAGTTTCTTTAGTTTTCGAAGTCTGAATTTTCTTTTTGACACCCCTGGATAAATTGATTCGACACTTTTTTTTTGCCTACGAAAGTCTATGGATTTTTAAAAGGTCAGGAATTCAAATATTAAACAATGACCATACCAAAATCACGATGTCAGCTGCAAAACTGCATTTTTTACCCCTTAATTTTTTTACATCCATCACGCCTGTATTCCCCGAATGGTTAGGCTAAGTTGTACCAATGTACACCCACAGTTCACCGGTATGTTCAGGTCCCATGTAATAGGGACAAGGGACACAAATCCTTACTCCGAAAACCCAATAACACTTTTTGCTCGACCTGGGAATCGAACCCAAGAACTCTAGCGTAGCAG
Source organism: Caradrina kadenii (assembly GCA_947462355.1). Taxonomy (NCBI): domain Eukaryota; kingdom Metazoa; phylum Arthropoda; class Insecta; order Lepidoptera; family Noctuidae; genus Caradrina; species Caradrina kadenii. The sequence continues at coordinate 9,106,062 of OX381691.1, forward strand.
TCACGCTTAGGACCACTAGGCTACTGAGGCAGTTAAACTTTTCAGAAATTGATTTAAAGTTGGTTGAAAATAAAATATCAATACTAAAAATGTCAACATTTTATTTCATAAATCAGTGTAAGTACTTACATTCACTTACATCTAAACAGTTTACAGTATAAAGACTTAGCAACGTTTACGACAAGTATCCTAATCTCATACAAAAATATTACCTCTCATTCAACCATACCCTATGCTGTCATTTCCATTATACTTTGTAATTTTACAAAAGAAAAATATTTAATATCATATACACAGATTTTGTGTAGAAGAAAATTGTATGTTGACTCAGGTCAATGCCCTGACATGTTGCTCGTAAAAACTGATTTCCAGACATGACACTTTCGTGTGTGCAGTGAAGCCAATCAGATGCATCTGGCTTCGACTTCAAAGGATGTTGCGGCCCCCGTCTAAAGGTTCACAAAGAGAGCTCTCGGGAAATATGACCGGGAACAATGGTGCCGAAATACGGGAATGAGGCATAAAAGACCGCGGGGAACTTTCGTCTTTACGTAAAATCAAATGCGTTTATACACAGTTTCATTTCGAGCAAAACTCTATACAACTATTTCTCCACAAAAATGTTTTACACCAATCAATTAAATATGTACTCTACGTTAAGTACATAGATATGTTTTTAGAAAATCTTTAGAATATAAATATAATTGGATCCACGAGATGAGAATTCGTAACTCCAGATTAATATCACTTTCTTACCAAATAATTTCTTTCTGAATTAGCACGTCAGACCAAACCATTTATTGTGGAAACTTGTCAGAAAAATATCATCATTTAGGAAATCTGAATTCTTTGAGTGACACAATACAACAACAGTAGAAAATTAGCAGGCATAGAGAGGATATCTAATCTTAACATTTATCTTACAATTATTTAAATAGGGTATACATCGATAAATGTTTTTCAGAACAAATAATTTTCACAAAATAGCAATTTAATTGAATAATTTCAAAGTTTATTTATGCTACATTCAATTGATAAAAGATACAGGATTATTTAAATTGAAATAAATAACTTTTGCAATAATCTCCATTCAATTTAAAACGCACGCATCGCATAATGGGTGCACGATAATAAATAACGTTGTCAATTTTAAAATAACTTCTCTACGGCTGAACCGTTTTGTAAAAGATAATGTACTGCTGCGCGCGCATAATATGACAGTTCTATTAATCAATCTCCATTGTTTATTATTTATTGAACGTTTATAATTTTAAACTTATTAATATAATATATACTTTAAATACATTGATATATTTTAGATATATTTAAATTTTAACACGATTTAAAGCTTCATTTTCATCTTACAATTTCATGTAACATATTTAAAAACAAAATATATATTATAGAATACAAATCTTGTGCCTTCTGTGAAAATTATATTTTTAGTATTTCGCATACATAATTTATATAAATTTTCCCAACTAGATAGGTACATTATTGTCCGACAAAAGAATGTTTGTAACATTCATCCATTTTCAATTTCAATAAATCGTTACTCTCTGCAGTGTAATACAATATAATGTTATATGTAAGAATCCACATTAACATATCAAATTATTAGATATGACGACAAGTTTAAATACGCTTATCATAAAAGACAACAACTATACAACATTAATAAGTATATAATATTTATGTACATGATGTGATTAAGTCTTGAATTTGAAGTGTGCGTATTCCAAGGTGTACATAGTGAAGTAACATTGTATATAACCTTGATAAAATACAGGGTTAGTAAAGTATACAGACGTAGGAAATTCATGGCAATGATATGAGAAAACATTTGATTATTCAAACTACTGCCTACAAATTAAACTCTATATGTAAACTATTAGAACTTCTATTGGTTAAATTCATTTTCTTCTACATCAACAGATATCTAGTCTAATTCTTTCTCTACGTTTCAATATCACTTAACATTGATTTTGATTCATTTCTCTACAGTAAATGGACATACAACCGTTTATTATAATCACATTTACTTATCATAAACATTTTGGCATCGCGAGAATACCTGTCTATATCGTAGTAGCCGACGCCATTTTAATTGATGGTAATTATCTTCAGTCCTTTGTCCTCAATCTCTTCATCTGCAAAAAGAGATAAAATTAAGCATAAAAGTCGAATTATTAAACTGTTTAGGACAGACGTACTCAAAGTGTGCCCCGCGAAGGCCTAGAGCGAGAACCTATCCAGTCTGTCCCCTTGACATTTTCTCCCAGGGACACCCGAAGCCGATGTCTGTACCCCACGGGGGTGCCCTTAGCGTGTAGTTGTTTCGTTTATGAATTTAAAAATACTGGTCAAAAGTGAAAACCTGACAAAATCTTCAACTCCCTTCTATCAAGCCTAACATCAAATAACTGATGAATAATTTGTTACAATTAAAAATCACATCTCCCATAACAAGCAAACGTTAATGTCAAATAATATCAAAAAAAAAATACACAAAAACAACAGATTTTGATAATTTTAGTGGATCCTTCAAATATTTTGTTTTCCAAAAAGGTACCAGTCGCCAGAAAAGTTTGAGAGCCGCTGGTTTAAAATATTTTAAACAGCTTTGAAAATTTACTTTGCTTAAATTATGAAATGTTTTGCGAACAATTCTGTGGGAACGGTGTTTATTTGTGAAAATGTTAAGTTAGGTGTCAATGGGTTTTGAGATTGGTTGAAATCATTATAAATGGTTGTACAGGATTATGTAGCTGTAAACAAAATAGATCAAGTCGTAACATAAAGCTTCAAGATCTTTTAAGTTAAGCCCCGTTATATGGCGTACGATCTATCAGTAATACCACGAAAAATTGGGGTTCATTCTACCAAAATAATCCAACCCACGACAATATTTCTCCTATTTTTCGAAGCATTGTAATGGTAAAGAATAACGATAAAGATGAGCTGTTTTTGCTGGATACTAATGTACGCATTTGGTATATTGAATTTGTTTAGTTTAACCTTGCAAATGTTTATCCTCCAAATAATATAAATGCGTTGTTTGTTACTCAATCACGCGAGAACGGCTGAACGGATCTGGATGAAATTTAGTACAGAGATAGATTATAGTCTGGATTAGCACATAGGCTACCTTTATATATCAATATTGAAGTAGACGAAGTCTCGGTCAGAAACTAGTTAACTGGTAACTAAACTTTTTTACATAAAGGGTATCTACAAAAAAAAATGTCTTTTGTTTTAAAAATATTTTATCAATATTAAATTTCTTTTTATTTAAAAAGTTGAACATCTTTTGTTTTCTTGTTTTCTTTATAAATGAGACGTACCTTTTCAGTTGACAATGAACGTTACGGATCATGTTCTTTTCTTTAAGATATGCTTACAACAGAGCAGGGGGCAGGTTTTAATTTACTTTTCAGCATTGCCTCAGGGCTCGTTCATATTTCATTAGAGTACAAAATTATTTTGTGTACTTTACAAAATGTGCTTAATTTTCGCAAAACAAGCTAATATTATTCACTATACTACAACCGAAAAAAAAATATATAATACAATTTTTGAGATTTAAAATTAAATTGATCAGCTTCAATCATTACAATGCAGGCTTGTGTGGGGACACAGGATCGATATTATCATGGAAAAGTAGAGATGGAAATAGTTCTACGAACGTTCGTTCGGTGTTAGGGTAAACGAGGGACTTTCTTTCAGGGAGTGCAGTACTCATGAAAATGAACGACTTTTATTATAATACGATCAAAAAAAAAAAACAACTGCTCCATACATTTATGTTCGCATAACTCGACAACATGTAAGGAACAGCTGATTTTTTTTTTGCAATTATCAGCTTGATATCATTGTGAAAGTGGTTTATTTTCATAAGCACTAAACTCATTTAAAATATGTCCCTTGTTTAAACTAACACCTTGTATAATCGCCCTATATGTGGGGATACCTTTAACCGAAAAAAATTTTTTTTGCACGTGAGTTGATTTGCTTTTGCAGAAGTAACCCAAATAAATGACAAAACTAGAACTTCACCCTTTTTAATTTAAGCTACATTTCCTTGTTTAAACGCTCGTACCAATACCTAACTATCTAAAGTACAATCATACACATGCAAACCAATCGACATAGAATATCACAAATATTAGTATTATCTCAGATGTTTATTCATAGTTCGAATGTTTGTGCACGTTTGTTTTCGTAGGATATGTGGCGTCCACTGTACTTCCTAGTATAAGACGAGCTAATGTTGCACATAAACAATCCTTATCATGGTAAATAGACGGAGTTAATATGGTGATAATTACATACAAAACATAGCTTTGTATAAGCCCCACAAGAGTTACTTGAAAAAAGCTCTTTATAAATACTACATTAAGGTAATAAGTCACTGTCAGTAATTGTTAATTGAATTCAAATAATCATTGTTAGCCTGCAGCAATCCACTGCTAGACATAGGCTTCTCCAATGACATACTACTTAGTTCGATTCTCGGCAACTCTCATCCAGTTTCCAGTTGCTACGAGCTACTCTGCTAAGATCGCCGCTCCATCGAGCCTGAGGGCGTCCCACCTTACGCTAGCCGATTCGCAATTAAGATTTGAAAATTAAATACGTTGCACTAACTAGTTAAAGGTACATTAAAAGTTCCGTTAACTATACAGCTTTTATTGCGACAACTTTAAAATTGGGTAGAGGACACCATTAAACAATAATTCCAAGACACAACTTCTAAAAAAAAAACACTTTATTTTACCTACCCCTGAAAACCCGATCAATTTTTAAATAACTATAAAATTAAATTTTTAGTTTATTTCGACTGCCCCATTGGTCTCGTGGTCGCCAGCGCGACTGACGAGCACGGGGTCCTGGGTTCGATTCCCGGGTCGGCCAAAAGTGTTAATGGGTTTTTCCATTACGAATTTCTCAGTAGCAGCCCGGAGTTTGGAAATTGGTTCTGTGACACCTCCGTGCCTCGGAAAGTACGTAAAGTCGTTGGTCCCTACTGCCAATCGTAGATCTGTGACAGTCGTTACGGATAGTCAGAAGCCAGAAAGTCTGACATCGTGTTGCCTAGCAACTAGGTTGTGAAGGTCAGATAGGCAGTCGCTCCACGTAAAACACTGATATTCAGCTGCATCCGGTTAGACTGGAAGCCGACCCCAACATAGTTGGGAAAAGGCTAAGCAGATGATGAGTTGATTTGAAATTAATAAATAGTTAGTGAATTTGGATATCAAAAAAGTGACGTCATAGTTTAGTATTGTCATACAAAATCTATGGAGGAATCGTGTTTTGACAGCTCATAAAAAGTATGTCAATTGATTAGTGGTGTCATCTCTCCAATTGCCTACAAAAACTGTTTTGTGCAACCTTTTAAGAACGCATTAGAGTTAAGTCTCAAAGATGTCATTGTATTACTCACCTTCCATTCAAGCAGCTAAGTCCAGAGTTCTGTGCATCATTGCTGGGTAGCGTGATATTTGCCGGAGGGCTCTTGTTCAAAGGGTACCACTGGGCCACCGGCTTGCGAGGGTTGTCCAACATTTGCAGCCAGTGGTCGCGTCCGATGCCGATCAGAGTGGATCCAATAGCTGAGCAGCCAATCAGCTCGTTTGGACCAATCCTGGTGACAAATATTTGCGTTATTTGCTAATGTGGTAAATTAAGGTGACATTGTTCTGAAGGGACAGTTTGATAGATAAGCTGGCTAATTCCTGCCACTACCTCAGAGTAAATAATGGTAAATCGTGAAGGAAAGCGAAGTCACTGATGAAACCTAAGATACTTCAAACAAATTCAAACACTTGCATGTAAAAGTCAACGTTGAATCAGATTTAATTTACAATTTCTTAGGTTTTAATTTTCTTGCGCAGCACCCAAATTCTTTTCCTAAAATAAAAATAGCCTCGGTTACTCCTATAGCATTAGCTATCTGCTAGTGAAAGGTTCATCATAACCTTTCCAGTTATTTTAGATTAGCAGGAACAAACAAACAGACCGACATTTCTTTTTTTTTTAAGCTCCGTGTATGCATTGATCAAAGAGCTATCTTTTATTTTGACATTTCAAACAGACCCTTTAATTTCATTTATTAACTGTTAAGCAATAACTACGCGTACAACATCATACGTTTTCCCACTCAGAACTCAAAGAAAAAATACAACTGTACCAAAAAATGACAACTCTATTATATATCTTTCAAATACAACAGAAATGTACTGAGGAATGTATTGTAATATTCAAGCCACAGTCTAAAATCTAACAGTCTAACCAAAAACTAAATGTCAAGTATTCATCTACTTTCTGATTAAATTCCTAATCAAATTATTTTGGTAAATGGTACTTGATAAATCATTTTAATACCTACGTATCTATGAAGTATAACATTCCAATATTTAGTGTAAGTTACCTACCTTCCTATTAATTTGAAACGTAAATTACAATCTTAAGATGTTGGCATGTAATTCGAAAATACTCGAACATTTCGGATCGGGATCACAGGCAGAAGCATTCTGAATTTAAATTCTTGAAAGGTCTTCGATACTGTGATTGGACCTTACGACGTTTGGTGAAATAATCAATTTGGGTGGACCGTAAAAGCGAGCTTTAATATGAAGCCTGATCGAAATATATACCGTAAATGCAGGTTACTTTGACTCAAAATGGAAAAACCTTCTCATCTCTTGAAAAAATTACGGAAATAGTATTAGGCATAGGACTTATTCAATTCATAATGAACCTTCTAAGTTTATATTAGGCATAGTGATGACACTAACAAGCTCCAGTCCTTAGTATAATGATCTCGAAAGCGGATTCGAATAAAAATTAGGAATAAAATGATGTTCGTTACAGTAAACAAGATTTACCAAACTAGGGTTGGTTTCTGAAGATTAAATTAAGATTTGATCAAATTCAAGGTCGTATATTCAAAGGTTTTCGACTCCATTTTGAAGTATTTCTGTAAATGTTTACTATTATGCTAACAAGTCAAGTTTATGTTATTGTGAAATGGGGGTGTTTTAGCTTTATTAGGCAAAGGGATTAAACAGTTTAGATAAGTTTAAACAACAAAGGGAATAAGTAGCTACAGAGGCAATTAACATGAGTCCTGATTACCAACTCGCTTTACGCTGTCTCGTTCAATAAAAAAGTAAAAAGAAATGCTTGTTTATTTTATACCGCCAGATTATTCTTAACCACTGCAATTTCTGGACGCCGAAATCAACAGTAGCGAGCACCAGATAACCGCCGAGGCAATGAAGAAAGAAAAATAAATGAGTCCCAGAGAAACGATTGAACTGTCTTGGATCTCACAATGAAATTAATCAGACAAGAACAGCGAAGGAATAAGAAAACTCATGATTTCCACTTCCTTATAAACAAGCAAGACGTAGGCCAAACGTTGCGCAGAGATATTTTCACCACGACATTTTATTAAGGAAAATCAACAAATGACTTCTTCCGCCCTGGGGGGAGCAGAAGGGAGTGTCAGACTCTTACTGACCAAAACCCATCCGTGGTCCACCTAATACCCTTTACGTTCCAGTGCCGCGGTGACTTTTTGGAACAAATTACGGGCTAAGGTCTTATCATAAAAACCGTGAACTCCTTACCTGTCGTAATCAATAACTTTGACAAGCAACGTGATATCGTACACGTTATCTGCTGGCAGGTCGAAGACCAGGGCTTCATTGTAGACTGGAGACAGGGTATTCTTCTTCACAGTTGTCTTCTTCTTCTTGATGCGCTTGCCCTGGCAGATCAGGCAGATCTTCACGTATGGATCTGTTAGGAAAAAAAAAACTCAACAGTTAGATTTAGTTAGTACAACTTTATATTTTTCATCTTTATAGTCAAAGTCAAATTATTTATTCAAATTAGACCATTTAAGGGCACTTTTGAATGTCACATCCGAGAAAAAAGAATTTATGTAGATGGGAAAAGGGGCCTTTTAAATGATAGTGTTGTATTATGAAGAATAGGCACGAAACTCTATAAGAAAACAGTAATCGCATGAAAAAGCAGCCTTTTCATACATTTGGTCAGTTATGCCAAAATAAATGTATAGATTGCTGATATTGTTTTCGTAATGTCAAAACTTCTAAGCCATTTTAAACATAACACAACAACCTACAATATTTACTTTCGTAAATAGAATAACATAACATACCATCACGCCTGTATTCCCCGGAGGGTTAGGCAGAGGTGTACCAATGTACACCCACAGTTCGCTGGTATGTTTTAGGTCCCATGTAATAGGAACGAGCCTATTGCTATTAACCGGGCACAAATCCTAACTCCGAGCTGCTACTGAGAATTTCATAGCAAAACCCAATAACACTTTTTGCTCGACCTGGGAATCGAACCCAAGACCTGTAGCGTAGCAGTCGCACTTAGCGCCACTAGGCTACAAAGGCAGTAAATAAAATTTCTTTAAAAAATTGAAATTTCAGCTAAAAACACGAACGCTAAGTTCCCTTTGATCAATTCTGCTTTGTATTTAGTCGCATCCTCCACTTTGAACCTAACAATACAGGCATCCTATACGTACCTAGTACACAATGCTGTTAAAAACAATATAAAGACTTTATATTGTTGGTTTTAATAAAGGATATCATTGAAATTTTCTTTACAAACGTTTATCGAACAAGCCTTAACAATTTTAGCCTATTGTTGGATGAATAAAGGAAAATAACACCTACGTATACTTTGATAAGAGTGTTTGATTTTCACTTTTAGAATTTTTGAAAGAAAAATTTTGTGACGCAATGTCAAGCGCGTGTTGCTGTAATTGGTTGTATAATCCGACTGGCTTTATTTATGTGAAATTTTGTTAGGATGGATGGATGGATGTTTGTTACCTTTTCACGCTTAAACGGCTGAACGGGTCTGGATGAAATTTGGCACTGAGATATACTGTAGTGTATAATAACACATAGTATACTTTTTATCCCGGAAAAATATACGGTTGCCATAGGATAATATTATTATATTAAACTTGTCACGGTCAAAGCCACAGGCAGAAGCTAGTATAGTATATTCCAGTAAATCAATCGTATTAGCTTACGCGCGATTGAATAATTTGTCACATATTTCTTCCTCTTTCTTCTTCGTAGAGGCCTACCTGCGTTTAGGAACGAGCATCTAGCTTTAATGTTTTGACTAACGGACCGACTATTGACAGTTCAAAATTGCCTGTAAATGGTCTAATTGAAATAAATGCTTCGACGTTGACTTTGAAATTTTCTCGTTCAAAAAAACCTGGCTGAAAAGACCTGGCTGGATGTTAGGGCTGTGAAAATGAATTCTAGATTTCAAATTATTCGGTACTTAGCCGAGATAGCCTAACTGCCTCGGTAACCTAGTGGTGCTAAGCGCGACTGCTACGCTAGAGGTCTTGGGTTCGATTCCCAGAAAGTGTTATTGGATTTTTCTATGAAATTCTCAGTAGCAGCTCGGAGTTAGGATTTGTACCCGGTTAATGGCAATAGGCTCGCCCCCTATTACATTGGACCTAAAACATATCGGCGAACTGTGTGTATACATTGGTACCCCTTTGCCTAACCCTTCGAGGAATACAGGTGTGATGATATGTTTCGGTACCTAGTTTTCATGTACTATTTGTATTTGCGAAATCAACAAGTTTATATAATGAATATTTAATGTTTTTTATTTAAAACACCAAAAGTCACTGCCTGTATTTTCCAATACGAGTTACTTGAGTTACATATAATTTTGAAGTTAAATTATTTGACGGAAAACTAACCACAAACCTAGATATTATTCTAACTACAAAATTTCATGTTTAATTACTAGCTAAACCCTGCGGTTTCACCGGCTTCACAGTCTTTAGTTACTGCTCCGCTCCCATGTGTCGTAGGGTGATGTTACACAACCTCCATAAGAGGATAAAATTATGTTAAACTTTTACCTTCCCTAATGAGAAAAATCCTAGGAAACACATTACTGTCTCTCCTTTCCCATCGCAGGAGCGTGCTTGAATACAAAGAACCATCCAAACGTGTGTAATGTACGTTTCGTATTTCTAAAGAATACCAAAAGGGTTTATAGGTAAAGATACTGCTATAAAAGCAGTACAAAGATTTTTTAGATGTACGGTTCAGGTTTTTTGGGAACACTAGAGCTAGTGGAGATTTTTTTTTGTATATAGCTCTTTGTGTAGGAGCTCGTCCGGGGAAGTGCTACCACCGTAGTTATTTCTCCCGCAAAGCAGCGCTACTGTGGTCGGATTTGAAGGGTATGGGTGCGGTTTTTTTTTTATGGGGGTTGGGATATCATCAAATAACTTCTCCCGCCCTGGGCGTGGCGGGAGGGAGTGTCAGACTTTTACTGACTAAAACCCACCCATGTTCCTTCTTGTGCCCTTTGCGTTCCGGGGGCGCGGTATCTCTTACGAACAACCCGCAGCCCCGGCAGGCATCGGCCCTCAGTGGCCCCTTCCCTTTGCTGACATCGGTGAGCTACCCATTGCTCACATAAAGACGGTGACGGACGGTGAGCTACCTATTGTAAAGGGTATAGTGCCGTTGTAATTACAAACACATAAGACATTTCAACTTTGCCTCTGGAATGGCAACGCATTTGTTGCTATTGGTAGCAGTGACCACTTCACATTAGGTGGGCCGTCGGCTTGTTTGCCATCCAATGACATAAAAAAAAAGTTTTGGTTATTTAGCTTACTAGGGAACCGCCCCGGCTTCGCACACTTGCAAATTTTGGAACAAAGTGGATTTTACAAAAAAAAAGTTTTGGCAATAGGCTCGCCCTCTATTACATGGGACCTAAACATACCGGCGGACTGTGGTACTGGATACATTGGTACGCCTCTGCCTAACCCTTCGGAGGATACAGGCGAGATAGTATGTGTGTGTATTTTAAGCCTCGTTTACGAAGACAACAAAAAAAGAATAATCAAAATCGGTTCCGTCGTTTTCAAGTTTTGGGTGTAAAAACACATCTACCATAATAATCTATAATATCTATAATCTATAATAATATTATAAAGAGGAATGATTTGTTTGTTTATTTAAAACGAATAGGCTCCGAAACCAACATACCGATTTTATCAATTTTTTCACCAATAGCTAGCTACATTATTCCTGAGTAACATGGGCTATAACATCACGCTACGACCCACGGGAGCGGAGCAGTAACGACAAACGTTACTTAACGCGGGTGAAATAAGCCACGCGGACGAAGTCGCGGGCAAGTCGCTAGTCTACTATAATATAATGTAATATATCCTGCGTGCTTTGTAAGTCTCTATTGGCTACCGTGAGCAAATTTTGACCAAGAGAAAATTAATATTAATGTTCGTTAGTCACTCTCGTTCCAATTAACCTTTGAATAATATTCTTGTAATAGAATAGAAATTTCCCAAATATCTTCGATTGCTTATTTAGCTCTAAGTTATTTTTAGAATACTAAAAATAGGAATAGACGTCTGTTACATCGTATACGATCGTATAATTCTCTTATCTAATAAAAGCCTACAGAAAGATAAAATTAGGACATGATAAACAACCCATTCTTAGGCACAAATCCGGGGCCTTGACTCAAATTGTATGCAAATTACTTTCGCCCACACGTTCTCGCACAATTGCTGAGAAGCTATACATAAGTCTAAAATAATATTTAAGGGATACCACGGGAGCCACTGCGCCAACTGTGTGTGTGTGTGTGAATGCGATTATCATTCTTTATAGTTTAAAGTATTGCAGGGGTGCAACTCAGCGGACTTTCAAGTACGATCGCAATCTAATGTGAGTCTGTCTCAAAATAACAAAAATGCCACTTTTTTAACCCCCGACGCAAAAACGACGGGGTGTTATAAGTTTGACGTGTGTGTGTGTGTCTGTCCGTGGCATCGTGGCTTCCGAAAGCATGAACCTATTTTTATTTTGTTAGAAAGATGAATTAGTCGGGAGTGTTCTTAGCTATGTTTGATGGAAATCGGTTCAGCGGTTTCAAAGTTATCAGCTCTTTTGTTAGCTGCGGTAGGGATTATTATTCTTTAAATAACTTCACTAAATAACTTTTTATTCTTTATATATTTCTTTAAATTAGTAGAATATGTATCATGTGTTGCAAGTAAGTAACCGGCACCATTAATTCACCATAATTGAACATGATGGGTGTATACCCATCCGACAGAAACAAAACAGTGCTGCTTGGCGGCAGATGAAAATTGAATACCCCTGGATAAGCAACTTTGTTTAATTCAAACTAGCGACCTGTGACTTAGTCCGCGTGGTATATTTCACCCGCGTTAAGTTACGTCTTGGGTTACTGTTTCGCACCTGTGTGTCGTAGCGTGATGCTATATAGCCTATGTTACTCAGGAATAATGTAGCTATTTATTGGAGATTTTTTTTTTATCTGTTCAGTAGTTTCGGTGCCTATTCGTTACAAACAAACAAAAAATCTTTTCCTGTTTATAATATTATTATTAGTGTAGATGTAGATAAACGATTTACAGACATACCATCATACCATCACGCCTGTATTCCCCGAAGGGTTAGGCAGAGGTGTAACAATGTACACCCACAGTTCGCCGGTATGCTTAGGTCCCATGTAATAGGGGGCGAGCCTATTGCCATTAACCGGGCACAAATCCTAACTCCGAGCTACTACTGAGAATTTTATAGAAAAACCCAATAACACTTTTTGCTCGACCTGGGAATCGAACCCAAGACCTCTAGCGTAGCAGTCGCTCTTAGGACTACTAGGCCACCGAGGCAGTTACAGACACTTTTGAATAATCAAACACTCAGAATTTAATCTAGTTGCTCTTTTCAAACAGTACATTTCTATTGAGAAGAATGAACAAGAAACTCCATGAACACTATTTTTAAATCAATATAATAGATGGTTCGGTCATGTTGAGAGGATGAGTGAAAGGTGATTAACAAAAGGGATTTATATGGCAGATGTGAGTGGCAACGCCGGGAGAGGACGCCCTTGAAAGACCTACCCTGACCTTATTGGTGAGGTTCTTCAGAGTGGTCGGGTGCGCAGTACTCATAACCGGCGTGTTTGTATGAACAGATGCATGAACGTGGACTAGGCGAAGGAAGTATGTAAGGATCATAGCAGGTGGCGTTCTGTGGTTTCTGCCTACCCCCATGGGAAAAAGGCCTGAGTTTATGTATGTATGTATGTATAATATTACGAACAGTATTGTACTGTAATGGTGAATATAGAATCTTGGATTGTTACTTTACAAGCGAATGTTCCCGGAGAGGCAACGCCTTTAAGAAAACTCTATCCTTCATCGATCTAAGATAGACACTGTTATATAAATGTCAAACTAGAAGGTTGTATCTTCTCTTCCTTTTGTGCCTTGGCTTACAATACACTATTCTTTATCGTCCACTTATCACCTAAGGATTCAAATAGAAAGGGATTGGTGTACTATATAAATATTATACAGCTTTTTTTTATACAACTGCCTCGTTAGCCTAGTAGTGCTTAGCGCGACTGCTACGCTAGAGGTCTTGGGTTCGATTCCCAGGTCGAGCAAAAAGTATTATTGGATTTTTCTATGAAATTCTCAGTAGCAGCTCGGAGTTAGGATTTTTGTCCTGTTAATGGCAATAGGCTCGCCCTCTATCACATGGGACATAGATATACCGGCGAACTGTGGGTGAACATTGTTACACCTCTGCCTAACCCTTCGGGGAATACAGGTGTGATGGTATTATACAACTTTTTTTTTACAAATATTACACAATTTTTCAAATGTGAAAGTAGATGAGGAATTTTATTGAAAAGGTTGTAATTAAAAAACTTTTAACGATTTGAATAAACTTCATATGATAGCCCAATTATGAGTGAATTTGACTCGTTTTTATTAACATTGTTTATGTGTACAGTGGGATATCACTAATCACTAATTATTTACTAATTACTAGCTTTTACCCGCCCCGACTGCCCCGTTGGTCTCGTGGTCGCAAGCGCGTTTGATGAGCGTGGAGTCCCGGGTTTGATTCCCAGGTCGGGCAAAAAGTATTATTGGGTTTTTCCATTAGGTGTGACACCCCCGTGCCTCGGAAAGCACGTAAAGCCGTTGGTCCCGGCTATCATTCGTAGATCTTTGACAGTCGTTACGGATAGTCAGAAGCCAGGAAGTCTGACAACCAGTCTAACCAAGAGGTATCGTGTTGCCTAGTAACTGGGTTGTCGAGGTCAGATAGGCAGTCGCTCCATGTAAAACGCTGGTACTCAGCTGTGTCCGGTTAGACTGGAAGCCGACCCCAACATAGTTGGGAAAAGGTTAAGTAGATGACTAGCTTTTACCCGCAATTTCGTCCGCGTAATTGTCGGCTATCGCGACGCAGACGAAATATATAATAAAAAGTAGCCTTTTTCCTTTCTAGGGGTTCAAATTTACCCAGTACAAAATTTCATCAAAATCGGTTCAGTGGTTTTGTCCTGTTAACTGAAACGTCTCGTTATGTGCAACAGTAACAAATCCCCGACTCAAAAAGATGCCTCCGACTGCGTTTGTGAAAATTGTCCACCACGATCGCTTAAAAACCAAAAAAAAAAAATATTTCTTAGCTTGTTTTTATATTTTCAGTTATTTCACATTTTTTCACGCAGTCGGGTTTTTTATTTTTTTTGACATCATCTTTTGAAAATACGTCAAACTTACATTTATTTTTAAGATAAAAGTTATTAAAAAATCGTCCCTGAATTCACATAAAACATAGCATAACACGTACATGTCATTTGTCGGAAACTACCTAATTACGATTCATATATTGAAGCCCAAATCTCCGTAGGTAAATGTTTTAAGGCATGGTTAATTTGGAAAGGTAACAAGAGATAAATGTCAAATGAAGGTCAGTTGGCACCCACACTAAAATAACTTTTTCCGTGAACCCTTTAACAGCTCAAATCAAGATAATACGAAGCTCGTGACCTTCTAATTTATTTTTTTAACCCCCGACGCAAAAACGACGGCATGTTATTAGTTTGACGTGTCTGTGTGTGTGTGTGTGTGCGTGTCTGTCTGTCTGTGGCATCGTAGCTCTCATGACCCATGAACCGATTTTGATTAATTGTTAATTTTGTTTGAAAGATGAATAAGTCTGGAGTGTTCTTAACTATGAAGGAAATCGGTTTAGTGGTTTCAAAGTTATTAGCTCTTTTGTCAGCTGCGTTAAGGATTTTTATTCTCCTG
Source organism: Caradrina kadenii (assembly GCA_947462355.1). NCBI lineage: Eukaryota > Metazoa > Arthropoda > Insecta > Lepidoptera > Noctuidae > Caradrina > Caradrina kadenii. Next base: position 9,121,294 of record OX381691.1, read on the forward strand.
TCGGGGGTTACTTAAATTTCTTTAGTTTTGTGTTTTGTTTTTTTTAATATCACCAATTTTATGGCAAATAAGCCGACGGCACACCTGATGTTAAGTGCTCGCCACTGCCTATAGCCATCTGCAGTACCAGAGGCCTTTCAAATACTTGGTCTTCCCAGATACAAAGTTGAAATGTCTCATGTGCCTGTAATTACACCAGCACCCATGCCCTCCAAACCGGAACACAGCAACGCTGCTTTGCGGAAGAAATAGGTATGTGTATTTACAGTAATCTCACTAATCTCGTCAGAAATAGGTTCTTGTTCACTTTTACAGTCAAACTTTACCAACTAGACCAGGTTTTATTGGTAAGGTTCACGTTTTTATTACTTTGTTCTACATTTTCTTTAGTAGACCGATTCGGTAAGTTTCGGCCCACTCCGGAAAACTTCGTGGATCTCCGGTAATCCAGTCACGATGGTTCTTAACAACTTTCGGAAATTGACGTCGATTGTTGATTTTATGACGTCATGTGAGGGTTAAATGGATATTTTGTCAAGGATTTTTGTATGTTGTATTGTGAAATAAAAGATGAGCTATAAATGTGGGCCCAAACGGGAGTGGGCGGGTCACCGCCTGCCACATGTACAGTGACCATTGGGCAAAGTCTCCACGCAGTGTGGTCGGAACATGTGGCGAGATAACTGATGATGGTAATATTATCAAATTAATTAGGCAACAGATTAATTAATTTACCTTGACGATTCATTTAAACATACACCTTATGTTAATTATAATACAGCACAGTTTTGAAATTGCAAAACAATTGTATTTAAGAACTAGCTTCTGCTCGCGACTTCGTTCTTTCACCTGCATTAGGTTACGTCATTGGTTACTGCTGCGCAACTATTGGTAGTAGCGTGATGTTATAGCCTAACGCCTTCCTCGATAAATATTTTTTCAATTCATGCCAGCAGTTCCTGAAATAAGCGTGTTCATCCAAACAAACAAACAACTCTTCAGCTTAATAATATTAGCATAGATAAGTATGGAGTTTCTTGCCCATCCTTCTGCATACAAAACTACCTTTAGGAAGGGGCAAATAGATTCAATTTTATTTCTTATATATTGCGTTCAATAGTGCCTTTTAATGGTCTTATTGAAATACATGATTTGGCTTTAACTTTGAAAGCTAAAACCGAGAAAATATTCTCGATCGGTAGTCCACTAGAGCTCGTTAAAGAAAAATAATAGTGATAGCTTTCTCTGCAAGCATTTTATCCCATTTCCTGTAATTGGCTCTCATAATTTGCATGAAATGGTAATCGGAATAGCGTTCAGCTTTCAGGTTTCAGATTCTAGGTCAGAAAAAGAATAATGAGTAATTTATTTCTTCGAATAATTCGTTATTGAAATCTCAAACATTTTTATATGATTGACAGTGTAAAATATTCAGATCCAAAAAAGTCTCGTATTAATTAATATATTTTCAGAATATGATTGTCCTACTGAAGGGTTAAGGCGTCCTCTCATACTGAATAGGCATAAGCATTGATCACAATCGTTCGATCATATAATCGAGTTATATTGTAAGTCCAGGTTTCCCCATAAAGTTACATCATACCTAAAAGTTCCTACATGAGGGCCACAACAACTGGGGCTTTATGAAAATAATACACGACACTCAAAAAATATCCCCTAGGTTTAATTTCACATTTTCAAACAATATAATAGATTAAAAATCTGGAAAAGTCATTTGAAACTGAAAAAATAAAAATAAATCAAATGAACAATGTCTCAGTTGGCACGAAAAAGTTTTTCTCACTAATTATTCAGTTCCTATTCTCAAGTCATGACAAATAGTCGACATTACCGTGTGTAAAGGACGCGGGACAAATTACTAATTGGTCTTTTGGTCCTATTCATTCTATCATTTACGTAACTTCCTGTTTGAGTAATTATATTTCCATTAATCAACCTCTACATTTGACTAATGAGGAAGTAGATCATGATGATTTATAATTATGATTTTATTGACTGAAGAAATTACTTTAGGTGAGCTTTCAGAAATTAACCCCTAAAGGGGTGAAAAGGGGGGAGTTCAATTGTATGAAACATCGTAATTTTACGGGTTAATCAAATTGAAACGAATGCTAAATAAAGTATGGCGGTATTAGTTTAATTAAAACTACCCCTCAACCTTTTTTTTTGGGTGTGGTGTATTTTTAGGGATGAATCCAAAATCTACCCGAACGAAGTCTCGGGCAAAGTACTAGTCTACCTAAAGGACAGATAATCGCCCATTGCATTTTACTTTATAAAATTCCATTTCACATCGAGATCGGAAAATAAAATTCCTCTTACCTTTTTCCAATTCCTTCAGTTTATTGGAAAGTTCATCAGTGGATTCGTCCCAAATACCGATACCGATACCGATACCGATACTCAGGCGTATGAGTATTAGTATTCTCGCAACGTTTCATTTCGCGATACAACTTTTGAAATTGCTCTCTCTATCTCTGTCGTTAAGCGTGTGGTGCAGCTTCTGTTTTTAATTTATTGTCATTATAATTGTGGATTGGGCAGGAGGAGGGGAGGAGATTTTATATAAATGAAAAAGGAGTAATTGTGAACTATAAATTAGGATTTGTTTGTTTGTTATATACAAAACTACAAAACTCTGTGTTCCTTCATACAATAGTGGGGTTTTATACCCCACTATTGTATGAAGGAATACAGAGTTTTGTTGACGAAGAGTCAAAATACTTAAATAATAAAAAAAACATTTGCCAACTTCTTCTCTATATGAGAAGGGGCCTTTGCTCTGCAGTGGGACAATAATAGGCAAGTATTATTTAAATCATGAAACGCTAACAACCATAGCTATTTCTGGTACTTGCCGTACCGAAGGACCACATCTGTTTACAAACGATAGAACGGTACAATTATATTAGTGTACGCTAACAGAATTAGGCTAGTCCACTTAGTTATAGATTCGGGTAATCTGTTTTGGGGGAAACCTAATTACTGGCCAATAGTTGGGTATGCCGTAATCAGATTACCAGTTCCGAAGTTGTTTCGTAAGTGTTTGTCTAGGGGACTTACGCAATGTGCTATATGTCGACATGAGCAATTATAATAAAGCATTTATGTTAAAAAGTTAGTACGTCGTTTTTTGCCCATTATTCTATTTAACCTTTTGTATGGGCAACTATAAAATAATTTCTTTTTTCTTGTATATTGCGTTCAAAAGTGCCTAACGTTATAAATAAAATAAATAATTCCACTTTGTCTAATACAAATGCAAGGCGGCCCTTGTCTTTCGAACTGTCACTAACCTGACGATCCATTGATATCCATTGCTTTCAGGTTCCTAGCTTTGATGACGGTAACAGTAAGCCGACCCGCAGTGGGTAGGTAGCACAGTGATAGCATCAGTTCACCGAGGTCCTTTTTCTCCTGTGAACAAAAACATTTAAATTAGAAACTGCCTCGTTGGTCTTGATCACAATGACGACTGCTGTATGTATATCCTAGGTTCGATGAAATGTATGCGTAAGGAATTACTCGGCACGGAGTTGTTATTGAGTTCTATTAGCGGTTTTTAGCGGCTGGGATTTGAGCCCGGTTGATGGCAAAAGGGTCCCTTCTTTATACATCCTATAAATAACATGAGTCAAAAAAAAAACTCGAAATAGAAAGTGTGCCACTTAACGAAGCCAAAATTCTCTTATTTTCCCGTATATTGCGATTATTTTTTTGTTTTGGACCATACCTGGGCAACATTTGATTACAAGGATATTAAAGGTCAACAAAACCAAGTTCCCTTCATCAACAAACCTTTAAATTCCTCTCGACGCCTATACTCTAGCATATACCAAGTAAGCACAATGTTTTACGTGCTGTACAACCGTAAACAGCGATTTTTCACACCAAACATATAAGTCGTTTCCCAGCACCAATGTTACTTAGTTTAATGATTGACAGTACGCGTAGTTAACGGCTATTTGACGTGTCTTTTACACCCCGTGAGTTTATTATGAAGAAATACTCATATTTTATAATAAAGAAAAAATATAATAATGAAGAAAAATGACTCTGTAGGTAGTTAATATAATAAGTGAGAGAGCCAATGTAACGACCTCTACAGACAGGCACCTTCGTCGCGCGTTTCTGACTTGGTTTCCATGTCAGCAGTTTTATAACGCAGTATGGCTTCTGGATTAATTAATTGCATGGCGTGTGAGTGTCAAAGGCTTTGCCAATGATCTGGGGCCTATTTTCAAAGTCAAAGTATTTACCTATTAGTCCGATTTTTGACGAAATAAAGGGTCTTACAAATATTTTATAGTCACTCATGAATCGACTACTCTATCAATTTAACAATGTTGAAAACTAGCTTTTGCTTTGCGTTTTTGCGACTTTGCCTGCATAAATGTTGGTTAAAGCGGGACGCAGACGACGACTTACCATGTACCAAATTTCATCAAAATCAGTTCAGTGTTTTAGTCGTGCGTAATAGGGACATATACAGAGTTACTACGCATTTATTATTATGGATTAATTGAAACGATACTATTCTATCATAAGGGTGGTATTTGAACTTCTTATGCATAATTTACTTATGTCGATATGTTGGTCTTATGGATCAAAATTTGCAAACATTACAGATACTAAAGCACCCTGACAGACCCGCTTGACAACACAGCAAATAAAGCGCTTTATATATCAGAAACCTGCCGGCGACTGTAATATGTAAGCCCTATTACAGCTGCTACTCCAAGGTAATATAACAATTAACCTGTCATTGCGTGATATATGGTCGTATTTGTAATTACGGCAAAGTCATGTCGGCTTTGTTCTGAAGGTACGGCCGCCCTCAGCAAGATGTTTATGTAAGCTAGTTCCGTTAATATATATATCAATTGCACCGGGATAATTTAAGTAGGTATTCAACTAAACGGTGGCCTAAGTCGCGACGTCAAAAAGAAAATTTCGGATGCCTATTTCCATGAGCTTCCCAAAATACTTCGGAGTGTATTCTACGATTTTAAAACAGTTGTGAGAAATTCTTACCTGACTTCAGATTTAATTTTTGGAAAAGATGCTTCCAAAATGTTTTTTTTCGACAGCGCGGCTTTTGTCAGCCCTGTATATTGACTAAACATACAATTTTTTTGCAGTTACTTAGTTTACGTATTGTATAGTACATACAAACTTGTGAATCATTTAGCTTTTTCATAGTTTTGAAACAGAACTAAATAACGCGTTTGATGACTACAGATGAACATTATTACTACTATAAGGAATTTAATAGTATTACAGCTATTTCTGTTACAAAGCAGCGTTGATGTGTTCCTTATTTGTCTTCAATATGGCCTTTGGCATTGCAGGATTACTTGAAAATTTTAAATCGTGTTTAAAAAAAAATATATGAAGCGTCTTTTCAGGAGTGACATAAAACAAGTGAATAAAGCAGCTCCCTTTTTTTGAAGTCGGCCTAAGTACTATCATTACAATACTATAAACCCGTACTTTTTCCTTTTAACTTTAAAAGTATTCCGACCTAAAAAGTCAAGTTTTGAAACCCTTAAGTAAAAGTACACAAAAGTAAAATAATAAAAGAAATAATACCTCTCACTTCTTTTAGTCATAATATCTTAACGACATGATTATTCTTTGTAACTTTTCTGAATAACTTATATAATAATAAATGTGCCTAGTTCTGTCAAAATGAGCCAACGCACAATCTTTCAATAATTCGATTAACTCAATATCTAAAAAACGGATCCAAAAGTTATACTTATTAAATAGATTTTAAATTATTTAGCATTATACATAAACCGAACCTAAACATACCGGCGAACTGTGGGTGTACATCGTTACACCTCTGCCTAACCCTTCGGGGAATACAGACGTGATGGTATGTTATATTATCCGAAACCATTACAATTAGGTACTTTGAAAACGGGAGGAATTTTGATGTGCATTGAATCATCATTTTGGCTAAACTCAGCCCGCACAGATATGGTGATAAGTATGTAGGTTTAATATTTTGAAGGAACAGATAGTCAAAAGCTAAATTCATGACAAAAGCAAGTAAATGCCAAGATTTTTCAAACCCTTTACACGCACTAACAAGCCCTAACCTTCACCAATTAAAAAAAAAACAACACTAAATAATATCTAGATTCAATTCAAAATTCACAGATTTCAATCTCAATCTAATAATAAAATCACTGCCTTAAAACATTCGATTTTCACGCCAAAATTAATTTCAATAAAGACTTCAAATATTAATTTAATAATGGCTAAAGTAGTTTGCACGTGACTGTATGAGAGCAGAACTACGCGTCGAGAAAATGGATGACAGCTAAAAGGCGAATTGAAACGTGATTATATTTATTAATAGTCTGTGTAAGGTTAAACTGAATTACAGGTGCTTAGATATAAATCAATAATTTATTTTTGGTAGGTGTAGACATAATGAAGCCAAAGTTACTTATACTTTATCGTAGCGATCATTTCTCGCTGTAGACGATTCTGATCTGACCCTAGGTTATAAAGACATTGAGGATCATAAGTATCACCTTTTCTTAACAAACTTTTACAAAAACTAGTTTTAAATATTATAACTAATCTGTAAAAACCCCCACGATCCTAAACTGACACTGCTAAGCACATAAATCAATAAAGTAAGGTAAAGTGACGTTTATGTGAGCTGTCTCTATCTAACAATGAGGGTAAACAGTTCCCCTCATGCTCATTTCATCTAAAACTATGAAATAATTTTACAGAACAACCGTCAGGATAACGCTAAAAACAGAAGATGCCAGACATTAGGTTCGGACAAGTAATCCAACCACTAGACATGTTTAATTGCTTAACTTAATGCGATGGTGATTCGACAAAAAATTCTGGCTCACTCATTTTTGTTGATTATAGAAGAAAACTATCTTAGAAAGACTACAGAATATGCTGCAAAAGAAGTAAACAAATACCACCAAAAATTACGACACCTTGGAACATAGAAGGTGACATATCTTAATATCCCATCAAATAACCCCATAAAATTAGGTCAACGGCTCTATATTCACGTCACCATATACTTCAAGGTAAGGTGCTTGATAAAAGGTCCTTTGTCCTTCAAAATAGACTCAAAGGACCAAAAGGAAAAGGGCACAAGAAAGCCACGTAAGACGTAGCTACTTGATTAATGGGTTGCGGCTCTTGCCTAAGGCCAAATCGGATTGTTAAGCCTAACTGTATACATCTCAGAAATTAAATTAAGTTGAAGGAAAATTGCAGCAATGATTAATTGTGGGGTATTGAAATGTCAAATCTGAGATGTTTGATTGAGTTTTGCGGGGTAGAGATTCGAGTTTCTGTGAGATTGATCGAGTCTGATGGTTATTTTTGGTTTTAGGATAAATTTGGTATGTTTACAGCAGTTAATTAATGGTCGAGAATTCCAGGCCTGTAACTATTAACTTAGTACAGTTAATAATAGAACATTGAAATTATTACAATCGACGTCTCAGTCTCATTGATAAAATTAATCGAATGGAAAAATGATAATAACTGAAGTGTGAAATAAAGACTCGTCTGCTATGTTAGCCTCCTTCGCAAGCTCAACTGCTAAGCTTGGGGTTCCAGAGTCGATTAGTATGTCGGGCAAAGTGCAGTTGGGCTTTTCAATTAGGAATTTCTTAGTAGTTCTCCTAGTTTGGCAGTTTGTGGTGAGATATACACCTGATCTCTCCTCGGTCGTGTCGTATTGCCATCCAATCGAGCTATAAGGGTGAGAGAAGTGCATTTGGGTATGCATACACACTTACACTATAATTTGCATTATAATTTCTGCTTCGTGTCTGGCTGACCTCCAATAAAATTGGTGACCGTGACCAAAATTCGTTCGGGAGAATATTATAAATATATGATAAAAATAATAACACATTTATCTTAAATCGTAATATATTAAACAGGGTAAAAAATTCCCCTAATGACGAAACATAAACAAATTCGAGTCTGTAAAGACAATTATTAGGCATAAAAAAATTATTTCTCATTTTACGAACATCAAAAACAATTTACCAATTTACCGTATTTGTCTAATATGAGAGTAGGTAACGAAGCTGCCAGGAGTGAGCGCAAAAATTTAATAAGGGTTGACTTTCCCTAACCTCAAGAGTGGCTGTCATTTGCTTAAGAATGTATGGTTTATGACGATAAAAAAGAAATATCCATTTTACCATTACGACAGGTTTGGCGTAGTGGCTGAGCTATTGGCACATTGTTCGATTCACGCACAGAACAAATATTTGCATGGTAATGCTGTTTGTTTTTATGAGTTTATATGTATGTAAACGCACCCGTGATTCAGGAAAAGTTCCTAGAGTAAGGTTACGTTTTAAAACAATGTACGTATGTATATAAATCTGAAAGCGCGACTGCTACGCTAGAGGTCTTGGGTTCGATTCCCAGGTCGAGCAAAAAGTGTTATTGGGATTTTCTATGAAATTCTCAGTAGCAGCTCGGAGTTAGGATTTGTGCCCGGCTAATGGCAATAGGCTCGCCCCCTATTACATGGGACCTAAACATACTGGCGAACTGTGGGTGTACATTGGTAACAATGTACACCCACAGTATATATAGGTGCATGTATATATATAGGTGTGCAGAGGTGTAAACCTCTGCTTAACCCTTCGGGGAATATAGGAGTGATGGTATGTGGTATGGTATAAATCTGAAAGCAACCTAGTCTGTCTCTCTGTTACGCTTTCACGGCTACACCACTGAACTGGTTTTGATGAAATTTGGTACAGGGTAAGCTTGAACCCCTTAAAGAAAGGAAATAGGCTACTTTTAAATCTGTGACCTCATCTGCGTCCGCGGCAACCAATATTCTTGCTGACAAATCACAGTCAAAAGCAACAATACGATAAGACGAGATGATGACGTTTTAATAATTTATGAACGCTTAGGATACTGTGTTCCCCCCCAAGTAAATAAAAAATATAAATGATATTGTTTTTTGGACAATGTATCATCGGCAAAGCAATATTTATATTAGCAATAAAAATATCCTGTTTTTATCATTTGTTATCATAACTCTTTCTTTAATACCGGTAATGTGTCAACATAAAATGGAGTCTGTGACACTTTATTTCCATTTTTAGGGTTCCGTAGCCAAAGGGTAAAAACGTGACCCTATTACTAAGACTTCGCTGTCTGTCCGTCCGTCCGTCTGTCTGTCACCAGGCTGTATCTCAAGATCCGCGATAGCTAGACAAATGAATATTTCTTTTTTGCCCTTTTTTTCTCGATATTCATAATGGCAACAGGTAGGCACTTGAAATATTCACAAAATACTCGAGTGTATTTTAACTTTAATAATAAAATTAAAATAAAATATATATTTAAGGGGGGCTCCCATACAACAAACGTGATTTTTTTCCGTTTTTTATAGATAATAGTAGGGAAACCTTCCTGCGCGTGTTGCGTTGGAACACCTCTGCCTAACCCCTCGGGGAATACAGGCGTGATGCTAAGAAAGGCTCCGTAAGAAAAGTCCACAAAGTCACGTTCAAAAGTAAGTCCGAAATAAAATATTTTGATTATGATTTGATTGGTTCCCTATAGCAGATAATAGTTTTCCTTACCTGAGGCGCAGCAAGAATGTTCATGGTATACTCGATCTCTTGCTGAAGGTCAGCCGACTCCAGCAGGCCCTTAAGCACCACGTGGCCGATCAGATCATGGCGGCTGAACCGGTCGAAATCGTATACAGAGAACTGGATGTAGCGTTGACGAAGCTCTTCATACGGAACACTAATAACAGAAAAAACAATTGAATTTAAACCTTATTAATAAAGCTACATGGCACTAAAGGCAAGGTTTTAATTTTACTACAATACAACATTTTTCAACAAATTCTTAAAAAATCTGCTGTTCCATACATTTTGACTATGTAAATGTTGCATTTTTGTATGACCGAAAATATCGGTATTAATTCATGTCCTGAATCCATGGCAAAAGGTTTTCGTTACGATGTCTCCATACATCACGTAGGCATATCATTAAAATATATGAAAAATAATCACATCTTCTTAGCGTGTTCACCCCATATTAGTCTTTTCAAAATGAGCATCTCAATAAGGAAATTCTCTAATAGAAGTGGTTTATAAAAATATCCTAAGAGCACACTGGAATTCCGAAATTCTATCTTTTATAACTCAAGTATTGTCTTCAATCATAATACTGTCACCTGTACGTAACTTCTAAGTGACTTTGTATGTAAGAGTTACATCACAAAAATATTAATGTGAAAAAGGGGCCAAGTTTTGTGAAAAACGCCTTTAACCTAGTTGGTCTTTGGGGTCGCAAATTGTTTTTTATAAATGAATTGAAGAACGTTGTCTGTTCCTACAGATGTGGCAAACTAGATTATTACCAAACTTTTTCTCGTAAATGACGTTCAAAAGTGCCTTTTAATGATCTAATTGAAATAAACGATTTGACTTTTTAACTTCGATGAATAAAGGACTGCTACGAGATTTGGCATGTGCAATTACCTCTAAAAGGTTCGTATAATAGTAAAGCAAAACTATTATACACACTTCAGTGTTCGCTTCTTTTCGTTCTGTCTGAACTTGGCTGACACAATGCCGTGTGTTTAGATCTACAATAAATAATAAATAAATGTCACTATCGAGTTGCAACAATACTCAGCAGTGCAGTGAGGAAGTAAATAAAACTTTTAAAACCTTGACGTGATTTATTAAATACGATAGACTAAGCCAGGGGTAGTAAACCATTATTGATGAACGTGCGTTCTAAAAGTTTTATTTCTACAGGTAAAACGGATTTCTTATACATAGATTCTAACAAGACCAACTAACATTTAAAGGGTTCAACATTCACATTTGCAAAACCATAAATGTAAAATTCAAACTTGGTATAATATGTTTGGCATGTACCCAACACTTTTCTGTAGAATTTCTACTCGGTTCGGCCAATCAGAAACTTATGATTGCCTTTGAAATTTCACTTTTTCAGGTAAGGTTTCTGAACTTTCAGAAAAAAAACTTTCCCAAAGTTTGTCAATTTATTTGTTTTGCATACAAATTAGGCATTTTTGTCACTGCGATATCCGTAGAGGGCGTTAACCTTCACCAAAGGTCGGATGTAATTATGAAAAGTTGCCAGTTTCTAGAAGCCGTTAAGAGTTTAATTAAGGAACTTGAAGCAATTTAACTGAAACTTTAGAGATTATTTTTAGGCCAAAGTATAAAAAGAACCCCTTTGTAAAGAGAATATCCATACGCACTTCATTTTAAAAAATTATGATATTGCTAACTACGGCGTAGTCTTCAGAATTAGACCAAAATCCTAAATTATACCACGGGAACAGGAAAACGTGTTTTTTATTTTGTGTTAAGCTGTGATAAGCAATCACTATATAATTATTTCTGACAGATTTTATCAAATTCCGAAAGAGTAATAAACTCTAATCTATTCATCCATCCTTACACACACTTTCGCGTTTCTTATAGTAAAAGGATATAAATATACCATCACGCCTGTATTCCCCGAAGGGTTAGGCAGAGGTGTAACAATGTACACCCACAGTTCGCCGGTATATTTAGGTCCCATGTAATAGGGGGCGAGCCTATTAAAAGGATAATTTATTATTATTAAAAGTATAAGTATTATTATAATTTATTATTATTTTTTTTTATTAAAAGGATAATTTAAATAAATCACAAAATAATGCAATTCCCAAATAAACTACATTACCAAAATATTTAATTTTAATCTACATCAAAATTAAGTAAGAAAAGCTGATATTCCAGGAATTCTAATAAAACTTTTAAAGTGAAGTACAATTACCATCAAGATGATAACTAAGAGCAAACTCAATTTACCGGTAACTTGAAAGTCAGGTGGCTCTCAACAAAACTAATATTTTGACGAAATATTGCCAAGTTCTGTCGCCAAGTCCCGAGGGAGGGATCGAATATGGATTAAAGTAGAAATAGAATTTTAAGGAGATTCGTATCTTGAGAAGTTGACAATATTGATATTGAATTTTGATGGCTGGAAAATTTATAGCATGTCTTTGCTCTACGGTGCAGTAAAGGCGTGGCTACACTGTAGCTGAGAGTCTAAAACATATATTTTATCAAATACAGTTTAATAGTTATTTTGGTCCTTAGAGCCTTCTAAGGACCAAAATAATTGTTCTATATTAACCTGAACAGGAAGGTCTCATTGAAGACAGGGTTCAAATTCTTGCGGTGGACTTTGGTCTGGAACTTCTTCTTGCGGTCAGGGAGGAGGAACACCTTGATGTAAGGGTCACTGCTGCCGGTCACGTCCTTGATAGGCAGGTCGCGAGCTTCGAATATCTGGACAAGGAAAACATTTATTATTATTTATTTTCTGACCGTTTCTATATTGGGTTCGGTAGGTGCTGAACGAATGGTTTTAGTATGATTTTATTCATAATGTCGATGGATAGTAGCTATAAAGTAGTCGTATTTTAAATCCTAAAATCGACCCAAATAGAATACTTTTATATTAGCGCGCCGACACTGGTCCTGCAGGGGGAAATACCAACTTTTAGGTACGATCGCAATCTAGTCTCAATCTCAATCTGTCAAAAGTTCCTCTAACTTTTAGTCATTGCCATCCTCATAGTCATCCTCTAGTTTAAGACATTGATTCTCGCTGAAATAATATTGCGACTAGATTTTGAACATGGAATAGTTAATAATATTTTGTCACTTCAAGTGTCTACGAGTACCAATTCAAACGGATTATGATATGGACAAAAAATTTCACACACGATTATATTCTCAGAATAAAACTCGTACGAAACACAACACGGTTTAAAAAAATAAAACATTTTCCAACACAAACGGTTTTCACGGAATCCTTTGCTTTATTGTTTTTTTTTTCTCGATGATATATTGCCCCCACGGCACTTACCATGAGCGGACGACGAAAAATCATAAAATTCACGCAATCAATTTAGATATTAATCCCCCTGACGATTCCCACACGTGGTTGTCATCAATTCAATAAATTAATTAACTGACCTGCTTCCCATGCTTGCCTCGTTAATCAAATTTTTCGTCAATTAATTTTGATTGACCTCGGGACCGGTATGTGATGCCATGGAAATCTATACTAATATGAAATATATAAAGAGATTATTTGTTTGTTTGTTTAAATGTGCTAATCTCTGAAATTACCAGTCGGATTGGAAGAAATCTTATTGTAAATGATAGCCAGATTTATGAAAAATAGTACAGACTATATTATATCATGTTATGGCCCTCGTGTGTGGTGCAGTGGATATAAACCTCTTCAATCGCACGACATTCATCTCGATTCTCGGCAACACTCATCCAGCTTCCACCAGCCATGCTACTAAGATCATCGCTCCACCTAGCCTGAAGGCATCCTTTAATTGGCGTACTCGCGGTCTTGGGTTAGGTTCCCAGGTCGAGCAAAAAGTGTTATTGGTGTTTTCTATGAAATTCTCAATTGCAGCTCGGAGTTAGAATTTCTGCCCGGTTAATGTAAATAGGCTCGCCCCCTATTACATGGGACCTAAACATAACGGCGAACTGAGGGTGTACATTATTACACCTCTGCCTGACCCTTCGAGGAACAGGCGTGATTCTAAAACCATTTTTTCCCACATCTGAAATATTTACAGAAATGCTTCAGGAAATTCGTTTCTTCGAACGTAGAAACCGTGAAAGCATGTAAATACCATTAACTTTACCCATTCAAGTTCAATAGGGTTCAACAACCTGTAGATAAAGGTCATGACCTACACTCCACAGAATTCAATTAAGATCCTTCACACGCTGAGTTTTCCCCAAAAAAAATATCTTTGACATTTAATCTCGAAGCTCATTTGTTCAAGGAAGTATTTTCTTACAAGAGGCAAGGATTTTATGCGAGCAGGCGGTTATGAGCGCATTCAAGTGTTTACAAAAATAAAATTCGGATACAATTATGTTTGAGTCTGTTTTTTTTCGCATGTGAAATCATCAAATGACTTATCCCGCCCTGGGCGGAGCGGAAGGGAGTGTCAGAGTTTTGCTGACTAAAACCCATACACGTTCCTTCTTATGCCCTTTACGTCCCGGGGGCGCGAAATCTCTTTTTAACACCCAGCAGCCCCGGCAGACATCGGCCATGACTGGCCCCTCCAATTTGCTGACATCTCTTTGAAGCACTCGTGGAACGCGAACGCGCCGTCGACACGGCCTGTCGTTATACAACGTACGGACCTACCCATTGCTCACCGTCCCGACCCGGCCCGTCAGTGTCGTGGCCCGATGTTTGAGTCTTGTCATGCGATTTTCAAAAACAGAATTTGTGTTTTTTTATGCCACTGTTTTGTTAACACGGAAGGCTCTAATTTTTGAAGGCAAGACAATTCTTGCCTGTTAACGTTTCGTACTTACTGTCCTGTTAGTCTCGTAGTTGCAATTGCGACTGTTGAACTTGGGGTCCTGGGTTAGTTTCCCTGGTCGAGCATAGTGTTATTATTGGATTTTTGCTCTAGGATCTTTTTAGTACCACCCCGGAATTTAGTAGTTGGTAGTATGGCCTGCCCCTTTGCCTTAGAAAGCACGTAAAGTGTTTCCTACTGCGCCTGATCTCCCCCCGGTCATGTCGGATTGCCATCCTATTGGATAATTTTGAGAGTGACGGAAAAGGGAATACGTCTGTGTTTGCGCACACACTTGTACACTATAATATTTCCTGTGCAATTGGCTTGTCTTCATTGAGATTATCCGCCGTAAACTAGATTAAGTCGGAAGAATAGTAATAATGATTAGACGTACTTATCTGCTCTTTACAGGGGTTTCAATGCTATCGCCTATTTGAAGAGAGAAGTACTAGTGTAAATGAGCCGTTACATTTTCACAAATGTTTGCCCTAATGTCCCCTGGCCTCGATTCGTGAGTCCGTAGAGAAGCATTTGATTTGGAAAAATTGCGCAGAATCAGCACGTTACATCTGGTTGACCTAAAAATTTTGATTGGACAAAAAATGAAGCCGTAGAAGACATAGTTGAGATTAATGATTTTGAGCTTGTCTGTACTGTTCTATTCGTTTTTGACAGCTTTGAGCCTGATTCACGTCAGACGTACAATTGAAACTTTGATTATTAAATTGTTAATTTATTATTATTGTTGGCGACATTTATAATTTTCTTTTTAAAAGCGTTATTTAACAGTAAGATTTTTTCTTGAATCAAGGGTACGTTTACAAACTTATAAACTCACCTATGTATATAAACAAACACTCTTGGAGGCTATACAAATATTTTTTCCATGCGGAAACTGAACCCGCGGCACGCAGCGCTGCAGCGACTAGCTAGGCCACTGTGCCAACTATGTTGTCAAAATTATTATTAAAACCAAACAATCAATGATCAATCAATCATCAGATCATTTGTTTGATGATGAAAACGTTATTGGAAAATCAAATATTTATTCGGCACATATATATTTTTTAAATTAGTTAAATGTTCAGACACAATACCTATAAATTATTTTTTGAATGAATTAAATTACATGAAGCAATGAGTTGGTTAATGTATCAACGACAGTTTATAGTTTTTTTCTCAGCTATGGCAAAGCAAATAAGGATTACCTCAGTTGACCAGAGTATCATGATGTCAGCATCAACTTTTCTAAACTAACTTTGGAGGACCTAAACATCACTTGACTAGGCTAACTAGGTATCCTAATTAATAGCTAGCTACTAATTAGGATACGTAAAGTTACATTTCTACCAAAATACTAGAGTTTCATTTAACGTACAGACTTTAATAAACGAATATTGTCAAAGAGAAGGCATATAAAATAATGAATTCACAAGCACAGCCATTTCGACGATTCCGCGGTTTTCAACCCTTCAAGGCTTGGTCCCGGGAGCGTATTATGAAACCATTGTAGGACCCAGAACCGGGGTGACTTAAAGCTCGCATCGCTTTATAATTAAACTAGCATTTTATTTCTTCGACTTCGTTATTCCTTTAATATCTTAACACCACTTAGGCCCCCTTTAAGGGGTACTTAAAATTAATAAAAACGTCAAACTTTATTATTTACTTAGGTTCGCATTCATGTCAAGTTTCAAGTTTTCCCTTTAGGTAAATTTTGCTTACTTTAGTAACGTAGTTTCGCTTGTGCGCGCTAATACGTGAGTTAGTCACTTCATCACTTAGAAGGTTCAATATATTTAAAAATAGAAAACATAACGCTTTCCAGGCTCAAGGCTGACGCTCTATACGTAAAAAATCTAATATAAAAAACTCAAACCACATAATTGACGATTTTTAGCCAAAACTATTGTGCTTAACAGAACTGTCGGCACTCTGTACCACGCCATGTTTAAGGAAAAAATTGAATTATAAAACATGCGTACAACAGATCACCCCGGTTCAGTTTCCCACAGTGGTTTCTAAATACGCGTCTAGGGGTGAATGGTCTCGTTATGGTATTGATATTGGTCTTTAATAAGTTAGAAAATAATTATTAATAAATTGAAACTCCTATACCCTTGTCGGGTGTCGAACATTTAATTTACAGAGTTTATACTTAACGCAGGTAAATATTTAAGAATAAGTAAATTGTTTTGCTTAGATCTGAATGTCAGGGGAGATTTTCTAAATGCGCTTTATTTCAAAGTTTAGATACTTCTCTAAACCACACATACATACCATCACGCCTATAATCCCCGAAGGGATAGGCAGGGGTGTACCAATGTACACCCACAGTTCGCCGGTATTTTTAGGTCCTATGTAATAGGCACAAAACCTAACTCCGAGCTGCTACTGAACCTTTCATAGAAAAACTCAATAACACTTTTTGCTCGACTTGGGAATCGAACCCGAGACCTCTAGCGTAGCAGTCGCGCATAGGACCACTAGGCTAACGAGGCAGTTTCTCTAAAGAAGTCCTAACAAAATTGAGGTTTCGAACTCTGCTGCTGAATCAATAGTATTAAAATAATAATACTAGCTTATTATTGTCCCACTGCACAGCAAATGCCTCTTCTCGTACAGAGAGAGCACGAGCATTAGTCACCACGCTTGCTCAAGGCTTAGAGGCTTTCAGGCTTTCACTTAAAATCACGATGTTTTCCTTCACCGACGTCAGTACCTATTCTAATTATTTCCATTTTGAAAAATTCAGTAGGTAATAATTTCCAATTAATGAGAATTATATTAAGTTAAATTAAGAATTTAAGGCGTCTATTTTCACGTAGAATGGAAATAGAAAAACGTAAATTATATTATTCAATTTTTTTTATTTTGAGATCGTCTTCCTGTCGAAAATAATTATATTATAGTATAATTATTTTTAACAGGGTAGGTAGGTAGGTACTGAAAGCAATCAGTGATCTAATTTCAGAAAAAATAATAAATATTATCTAGGTCGTTGACTTTAGAGTAAAAATAAATGATAAGTGGAAAAATTCCGACGTAGTTGGTTCTAATAATTTAATAAAATAAACTTCATAGGGAACTGAAGAACGATCAGACCTAAAAGCTTTTTGTTTCTTATCTAAAGTGATCTAAAATTACACTTAAGATGTCAAGAATTATAATTAGCTTATCAGCACAAAGTAAAAACTTCAGGCAGACTCTTTAAAATTCTGATCTTTAAAGCATCTCGATCTCAGTACATACAGATATTTATAAGCCGACTTAATTGAATATACTAAAGTATTCGTATGTCAAGTATATATTATTAGTATTATTTACAAGTATTATTATATATTCGTATGTCTTTGAATTCTACTGTTGTTAATGTAATTGGCTTTTAAGCCGTATTAACATAATAAATCATAAATAAATAAATAAATACTAAGCCGTACGATATGAGTCTACTGACTTGTAATTAGTTTATTAATAGTAGATCTCTTTGTGAAGGAGCTCGTCCGGGGAAGTACTACCACCACACCTAGTTTTGCCGCAAAGCAGCGTTGCTGTGTTCCGGTTTGAAGGTTATAGGTACCGATGTAATTATAGGCTCATGAGACATTGAAACTTAGTATCTGGGATGGCAAAGCGTTTGCAAGGCAAATTGTAAATGTCTATCACTGTCACTTAAGGGGCTATCCGAACACAGGACGCCGTAAAACACACATTTTTTGTCTCATAGTCTGACGTATTGGTACATATTACAAGCCTGAAAAAATGTAATGTATTGTCAAGGATTCAAAGAAAAGACTTACTTATAAACATGTCATGAAAATATAATGGTATCATCTTAAAAAAATCGTAAAGGAGAGCATAAAAAATTCTATCCGTCGCATTGATCTCATAATTTTGAGCGTAAACTATATAATTATATGTAATTACATTATAGGTAATTTCATGAACTAAAGACATACCTATAAATTATTCCACTGAGCCGTGTATTTTTTTCACAATTTAAAGAAAACTTCAAAATTACTGTTATTTTTGTGGTTATCCGATTCAACGACCATGAAACGTATCGCTATTTTGAATCTTATTTGTTGCCGCGATGCGGTATTGTCAATTACCTAAACATTTGCTTACGACCGGGCCTTAACATTCGGCTTATTTGCCATCGAATGATTTAAAAAAACCTAATCTTGCGAATTATTTGAAAGTGAATTCTGGTTATTAAGAACTTTCAAAATGTTGTCGCAATGTAATCTCATCTCAGCGACAATCATTATCAAACATTTGTCAAAAAAATATTTAATTTGAAGGTATATTTTTGTCAGATTCAGACTGCGTTTAAAATCTGTTTTTTTTTTAATAATATTTTGATTTCCCTTTTGACTTTGACTGGTTTGTAAGCCTAGTGGTCTTAAGCGCGACTACTACGCTACAGTCTTGGGTTTAATTTCCAGGCCGAGCAAAGTGTTATTGAGTTTTTCTATGAAATTCCCAGTAACAACTCGGAGTTAGAATTTGTGCCAGGTCAATGGTAATTGACCCCCTATCACATTGGACCTAAACATACCGGCGAACTGTGGATGTATATTGATACACCTCTGCTTATCCCATAGGGGAATAGAGGCGTAATAGTATGTATGTATGTAATTCACCTTTGATAGTAAGTGATAATACGGTAGACAATAATGAATACTTTTTTTTTAATGGGACGAGCCCGCTACTACTCAGCCACTGCAACTTCTGTAAGCCAGAATCAACAGTGGAGACCGCCAGAAGAGCGCCGAGGCAATGAAGCTCCTCTAGTCCCGGAGAAACGATAATTTCCACTTCCCTCCAAACAAGCAGGAGACAGAACTAGGCCAATAGGCACAATGGGATGTTTACAACTGGGAGAAGCCCAGATTGCCAAGCACCACGGATTGCAATTATTATTAACTTAATGGGTAATAATGTGAATACTTATTTGAATGTAAATTGGGCAGGGATTAGAGCCTTTTATGATAACTTTTACTTAGTAAGTACACTGTTAATTAGTTTTAATTGGCTCATTAAGGTTTCAGCAACGTCGTATAATATGCTGTTATTATTCATTTTAATTTTAAACATCTTGCTAACAGGTTTCAGGTGGACGTATGACCTACTTATTAGATTGGATCATTTTGCAAATGCTTTTTTTTTAACTCATGATACATCCGAATTCCGGATACCTTACTTTTTACTGATACAATTTTTTTTTTTTTTGGGTGGCAGGGATATCATCAAATAACATATCGCGCCCTGGGCGGGGCGGGAGGGAGTGTCAGACTTTTACCGACTAAAACCCAACCATGTTCCTTCTTGTGCCCTTTGCGTTCCGGGGGCGCGGTATCTCTTACGAACAACCCGCAGCCCCGGCAGGCATCGGCCCTCAGTTGCCCCTTCTCTATGCTGACATCTATTTGAGGCGCGCGTGGAACACGAACGCGCCGTCGACACGGCCTGTCGTTATTTAAACGTAAGGACGGTGAGCTATCCATTGCTTACAATCCACAGGTCCGTATCTACGGTGGCCGGGAGTCGTCTCGCGGTTACTGATACTATAAGTCTTGATACTTGAAAATTACGTAATATATTTTTAGGGTACGTTTAAGGGTAAAACGGGTCGTTCCGTCTATCACCAGTCTGTAGCTCATGAACTGTGATAGTAAGTCAGTAAGAATGTTCACAGATAATGTATTTCTAAGGTCAAATCTAAAAAACAGAATAAAATAAATATTTAAGGGGCTGCCAACAACAAACATGATTTTTCTTGCTCGTTTTTATAGATGGTGTTACGGAACCCTTCGTACACTTGGCCGGTATTTTTCTACTATTACCGCGATTCTCTCGCCCCACTTAAGGTGCCGCCTTAGTTAGCCAGCGTTTAGAGGTGTGTAACGTACCTTAACAACTAGAGCCTCAACTTCCTGGTCGTACTTAAGCGCGAAGTGTAGCTTGCCACAGAACTCTAGCTCGGCGCTGTCGGTGGACGACTGGCGTACAAGCTCGTTCTTGTATAGCTCCGGCTGTAACAAAGGCTCTATGTTAGTACTGAAGTCACTATAGTGGTGCGGGATTGGTTCATGTACGCGGTTGTGGTGTGGGCAAGTATCAATGTGACTTTTATTTTTGATTCATAGTAGCTTCTGCCCACGACTTCATCCGCGTTAAATTTAATATATTATTCCACGGGAACCGTATATTTTTCCGGTATCAAAAGTATCCTATGTGTTATTCCACAATATAGTCTATTTCAGTGCCAAATTTCATCCAGATCCGTTCAACCGTTTAAGCGTGAAAGAGTCACAAACATCCATTCATCCATCTATCCATCCATCCTCACAAACTAATATTTATAATATTAGTTTAGTAGAATGTAAATTCTTAGTTTATCTTAAACGCCACTGAAATTGGTAAAAGAAAACATCGTAAAGAAACCAGGACTTATACTAATTAATAACAGATACCATCACGCCTGTTTTCCTATAAGGGTTAAGCAGAGGTGTACACAATGTACACACACAGTTCGCCGATATGTTTAGGTCCCATTTACTGCCATTAACCGGGCACACATCCTAACTCCAAACTGCTACAAAGAATTCCATAGAAAAACCCAATAACATTTTTTGCTCGACCTGGGAATCGAATCCAAGACTTCTAGCGTAGCAGTCGCGTTTAGGACCACTAGGCTAATGAGGATAATAGTGTCGTGATCACTGCTAGTGCTTTCTCTGTATGAGAAGGGATCTTCACCATGTGGAACAAAATGGTCGAATTGATAATGTGATAATTATATTCTCACAAAATTAATTAATCATTATAATCATGGCAGGACTGCCAGGGTACCGGGTTCGATTCTCAGGTCGAGCAAAAAGTGTTATTGGGTTTTTCCATTAGGATTTGCTCAGTAGCTACCCGGAGTTTGGAAGTTGGTGGTGTGGCACACCCGTGCTTCGGAAAGCACGTAAAGCCGTTGGCCCACGTATTCGTAGATCTTTGACAGTCGTTACGGATAGTCAGAAGCCAGGAAGTCTGGCAACTAGTATAACCAACAGGTATTGTGTTGCCCAGTAACTGGGTTGTAGAGGTCAGATAGGCAGTCGCTCCATGTAAAACACTGATATTCAGCTGCATCCGGTTAGACTAGAAGCCGACCCCAATACAGTTGGGAAAAGGTTAAGCAGATGACGATATAATCATGGGAGGTAAACTACTTAGGATCAAATTAATTTCAGTATTAGATACTCAAAATTACTTGTTTCATCAAAAAATACTTTTATGAGTAGATTAGGTTGGAAGAGGAACAGAAAACCCAAGGAAGCATTATTTTATATCTCCTAAAACGCAAATATTACATAATGAGACATTTTGGAGACAATTTCGCTAAATAAACTCACAGACTTGTTTAGGTGAAAAGATTGAGAGAAATGATTTGATACATTTGTCTCTCGCAAAAGACTCGGTGGAATTGCCTGATATTATGTTAATAAATTGAAGAAACATTTAACTGCCTCGTTTGCCTAGTCGTCCTAAGGGCAACTGCTACGCTAGAGGTCTTGGATTCGATTCCCAGGTCGAGCAAAAAGTGTTATTAGGTTTTTCTATAGAGCTCGGAGTTAGAATCCGTGCCTGGTTAATGGTAATAGGCTAGCCTATTATATGGGCCCTGAATCCTGCGAACTGTGGATGTACATTGGTACACCTCTGCTTAACCCTCCAGGAAATACAGGCGTGATGGTGTGTGAATTGGAGAATTAAGTGCTTGGCTAATACTGTTGTCCCGACCGAGAAGCAATATACCTCCTACATTCCGCTTTAACTTCCCTCAAAGAACGGCTGTGGTTGAAGAGTGTCATGCATCGACAAATGCGATACGGTTAGCTTCTTTTTCTTTGTCACTAGGGAATAGACATCTACCCCGCCCGCCCCGCCCGCCTCGTTGGTCTCGTGGTAGCAAGCACGACTGTTGAGCGTAGGGTCCTGGGTTTAATTCCAAGACAGGGCGACAGGATCTACGGTGGCCGCGAGACGACTCCCGGCCACAATAGATACGGGCCTGTGGACGGTGAGCAATGGATAGCTCACCGTCCTTACGTGGCATAACGACAGGCCGTGTCGACGGCGCGTTCGTGTTCCACGCGCGCCTCAAAGAGATGTCAGCAAGGGAAGGGGCCACTGAGGGCCGATGCCTGCCGGGGCTGCGGGTTGTTCGTAAGAGATACCGCGCCCCCGGAACGCAAAGGGCACAAGAAGGAACATGGATGGGTTTTAGTCAGTAAAAGTCTGACACTCCCTCCCGCCCAGGGCGGGGCGGGAGGGAGAAAAAGAAAAGACAGGGCGCAAAAGATTATTTGGTTTTTCCAAAAGGAATTTCTCAGTAACAGCCAGGAGTTTGGAAGCTGGTGGTGTGACACCCACATCCCTCGCCGGTTGTGTCGGATTGCCTATCGGACTATGCGAGTTAGTGAAAAGGGAGTGCACCTGTGTTTGCGCACACACTTGTGCACTGTAATATCCCCTGCGTACTTGCATAGTCTGCATTAGGATTAGCCGCCGTGGCCGGAATTGGCCCGGAGAATACATTTACATTGCACACCTTCACCGCTTACACTTAATACCAAATAACTCACAGTTTATTGTAGGCCATATTTAAAAATGCCACCCATAAAATCACCTTTACCGTGAAGCCACGCTCTATTGAATATTTTTTATTGGCCATGTTAAATTTAAACGGCCAAGTTTAAGCCGTAAATTAAATTCTGTTTGTAGATTGAGGTTAGATTGGTTGTAAAGTTGGCTTTTTATTGTTTTTGATTGGCCAGGTGGGAGGGTTATTAACGTTGTTGGTTTAACTTCTATTTGGTGATAAACGACGGTAAATAAAACGGTTGCTTGTTTTGTTTAATTAATGTCAGAACTTTGTTTTTAGGCCTCCGGCAGGAGGCGTTTGGTTGGGCAGGAGCCGCTTAAAAGCAGCACCGGCCTGTTCCAGTATGGGAGCCTAACGTCGGAAATGCTCGACGAAGTTCCACCGGCTGTCGAGGACGAGTCCCAGGTACTTCATCGTCGACCCGACGCCGATGTGAACCCCTCCTACCGTTAATTGGGGTCCCGACGGTGGCGTATTCTGAAGCTCATTAAAACACCTGGCCTCGGATTTGTGCAAGGCCACTTCGAGACCCAACCTGCGCCAAGACCAGCGTGTCGTCGGTGTAACAGGCTAGTCGATTTCATAGTGAAAGTGGTTTATTTTCGTAAGCACTACACTCCCTTAAATTACGTGCCTTGTTCAAACTAACTCCTTCTTTACTTTATATATGGCACAACTCAGTTGCTCGTGTGAGCGCTGCTTTACTTAAAGACTTTTTTTTTTTTTGGTGGGTGGTAAATCATCAAATAACTGCTGCGGCGGGAGGGAGTGTCAGACTTTTACTGACTAAAACCCACCCATGTTCTTTCTTGTGCCCTTTGCGTTCCGGGGGCGCGGTATCTCTTGCGAACAACCCGCAGCCCCGGCAGGCATCAGCCCTCAGTGGCCCCTTCCTTTTGCTGACATTTCTTTAAGGCGCGCGTGGAACACGAACGCGCCGTCGACACGGCCTGTCGTTATGCAACGTAAGGACGGTGAGCTACCCATTGCTCACCGTCCACAGGCCCGTACTTAAACACTAGTTCTTCTTATTAGCGTTTGGATGACAAACTTATATTAAATAATACAGTACTATTAAAATTATATTGTTGGCGCCCAGAATTTGGCCACTTTGGATGGTGGCAGCCATTAAATCTTCCTGCGTCCGCTGTTAGGACACGCAGAGCATGGTGTAAGACCAGAGCAGAAAGATCAGTTGAAGACCCCTAACAGCGACACAACATACAAACTGGGGTAGTTTTTATGTTGTGTCGCTGTTAGCGGACGTAAAAAACACACGTAAAAATACCTCTCCTACAGGTCAAAACAAAAAGCGATCGTTACACAACCCTCTTCCTAACACAAATGGACTTAGAAAAAGCAACCCTTCCAACGCCGCTGTCATCATTTACCTTCATTAAAACTAGAACTAGACTATGAAGCAGGTGACAATTCGATTTCCACCCCTTCATTATCGGTGGCGCTTCGAGAGTGAACACTATTCAATAATGCACCCTTTAGATTGAAAAGGGGGTTGTAATGAGTTCCATTTCAATGGGACACCGAAACAAGATAGGTGTGCCGCTTGTCTAGGCTGTGAAACAATTACTTTGTACTATACTCTACAAAAAGTGTTATTCGGTTTTTCCATTAGGAACATAAACACACCACAACGCCTGTATTCCCCGAAGGGTTATGCAGAGGTCTACCAAAGTACACCCACAGTTCTCAGATATGTTTAGGTCCCATGTAATAGGGAGCGAGCCTATTACCGTTAACTGGGCACAAATCCTATCTCCGAGCTGCTACTGAGAATTTCATAGAAAACCCAAAATCGCTTTGCTCGACCTGGGAATCGAACCCAAGTCCTCTAGCGTAGCAGTCGCGTTTAGGACCACTAAGCTAACGAGGCAATCAATCGGTAAGAAAAATATTTTTTTGTAACAGGAAAAAATCAATTCTTTTACTTATAATAAGACATTTTGATAAACATCGACAAAAAAGGGTTTAAAAAGCTCTCTATCGACCCCACTTTTGATTGTAATCCTACTTTCAATACCAATCCCAATCTACAAATACCTAGAATTTTCACTTGATGAACGTTATAAAGATCTTCAATTGCTATTTTATAAAAGTCATGAAATAAGCAATAACTACGTTTTCAAAGAACTTTCTTATCAATCAAAAAAAAAAAAATCTCAAACAATTAAAAAAAAGGAATAAACGTCTGATGTCTTCATTATTACTTGGAAACGTACTTTTCCCGACGCCGGATTTCTAGGGCTGCTACGTTACAGTATTGTTAGACCGCTACATAAAGGATAGTGCTCACTGTAGTTTCTTGCTCGTTCTTCTCTATAGAGACCTACGTTTTGGAACGAGCAACTAGCTTCAACTTCTTGACAATTCAAAAGTGCCTGTAAATGGTCTAATTGAAATATTTTTTTTGACTTTGACTTTGACTTTATAAGCATGTAATGAAACAGCTTAAAATGAGCATTAAATAGAGCATTACAGAGACAGAGAGAGCGGAGTAATCTATTTTAATATTTTAAAGCTGAATAGTTTTTAGTGTGTTTGTTCAAAAGCGCTTATCTCTGGAAACCAGTCGGATTGTAAAAAATCTTTATATATATGATAGCCAGATTCTTGAAGAATAGTAACATCACGTTACAACAAACGTGAGGAGAGGAGTAACCAGAAGAGACCCAACTTAACTTGGGTAAAAAAAACACTCAAACGAAGTAGCAGAAAGAAATTGAAACATAAATTCGATCGATTGTAAAATTAGAAATATCCATTTCTCACATGACATCATCTGCTTAGCCTTTTCCCAACTTAGTTGAGGTCGGCTTCCAGCCCAACCGGATGCAGCTGAACACCAGTGTTTAACATAGAGCGACTGCCTATCTGACCTCCACAACCCAGTTACTGGGTAACACGATACCTCTTGGTTAGACTAGTTGTCGGTCTTCCTAGCTTCTGACTATCCGGACCGACTGTCAAAGATCTACGAATGACAGTCGGGACCAACGGCTTTACATGCTCTCCGAGGCACGGGGGTGTCACACCACCAACTTCTAAACTCCGGGCTGCTACTGAGTAAATCCTAATGAAAAACCCAGTAACACTTTTTGCCCGACCTGGGAATCGAACCGGGACCCCACGCTCAGCAGGCGCGCTTACGACCACGAGATCAATGGGGCAGGTCCATTTCTCACATCATATTTTACGTAAATGATACGTAATTTGAGCATTTATTCATATCAATTGTGTTTTATTTGCATTATTCAGGGATTGCAGGTAAGTTAAATTAAGCTCTATAGAAATAAATGCTATGACTTTGAAAGAGAATTTTACATTGTTACGCAAATGCTAGCGCGAGCGGTGAGTGGGCATTCTCCTTTACGTCAGCAGCCCCACGTTGCGGAAATCATGTGGAAATGACACGTCTGGTTGTAACGTGACGGTGACAATCTACGTGGGAACAATGAAGTTAATTTAGTACCTACCTGCGGGTATGACGTGCTGGGTAATGTATTGTGGGGGACTTGTTTTGACAGCCCTGGGGCAAGGGCAATGCCAGTGTTATGAAGGCAATGTTATTTTCGAAGCTTTAGGCTCACTGCTCACGACCGATTTGTTGACCAATTTTTTGTCGGCCGTGTGCGTTGGTGTATTGGAATTCATATGTTTTATTCCCGCCGACAGATAAATCTGTCAAAAATCGGCCAATATGTCGGTCGTTGGTTAAAAATATTTGTTTTGTATTTTCGTGCTTCTACGCAGTCATCCTTAGTCCGTAGGGTTTTTTTTTTTTTTGGTGGGTGGGAAATCATCAAATATCTTCTCCCGCCCTGGGGAGCTTCTGGCGGGCTTCTGGCGCCCGGTTTGCTTGTGACCTAGCAGTAGTGTTGTCACGAACTGATTATTTTTTGTATTTATTTTTCTATAACTGCCTCGTTAGCCTAGTGATTCTGACCGCATCTGCTACACTAGAGATTCTACGTTAGAGGGTTCGATTCCCAGGTCGAGCAAAAAGTGCTACTGGGTTTTGCTATGAAATTCTCAGTAGCAGCTCGGAGTTAGGATTTGTGCCCGGTTAATGGCAATAGGCTCGCCATCTATTACATGGGACCTGCACATACCGGCGAACTGCGACTGTACATTGGTACACCTCTGCCTAACCCATCGGGAACTACAGGCGTGATGGTATGTTTAATGGATTTTTCTGTAAGTATTTTGCAAACTTAATATATAATAGTTTGTCAAATTTTTACTATTACCATGTGTCTTGGTACTTGACAATAAATGTTTTATTTTGAAAGCTCTTGATCTTGGCATGTTTATTTATTTATTAAAACTTAATGCACATAATGTAAAAATACACTGAACAAAGGCCGACTTAAGCATATATACTTATCTAATTTTTAACCTCCGATGCAAAAACGACGGGGTGTTATAAGTTTGACGTGTCTGTGTGTGTGTGTGGCATCGTAGCTCCCGAACGCATGAACCGATTTTGATTTTGTTTTTTGTATATCAAAGGTTAATTAGACGGTAGTGATTTTATCACTTCTGTCAGTGGTTACTTAAAATTTTTAATTTTTAAAGTTCTGTGTTGTTTAAGAAACAATTATTCACTAGCAAATTATTAGCCTTTCACAAACAACATTTGCCAACGTTTTATTTCACATACAATTTTTTTTTATTATATCGAAAGAAAAACATTAATATGACAAGCAGCTGGTTTATTTTATTTCCAAAGGTAAACTGACGTGTTAACGTTTAACAAAGTACAACAAATGTTTATTAATAAATAATTAATTAGACCAAAATACGATCCATAGTTTTCGTTTCGTAATGGAAATAAATCATCATTATGTGCTTAGCCCTTTCCCAACTGTGTTGGGGTCGGCAGCCCGACCGGATGCAGCTGAATACCACGTTTTACATGGAGCGACTGCCTATCTGACCTCCACAACTCAGTTACTGGGCAACACGATACCTCTTGGTTAGACTGGTTGTCAGACGTCCTGGCTTGTGACTATCCGTAATGACTATCAAAGATCTACGAATGACAGCCGGGACCAACGGCTTAACGTGCTTTCCGAGGCACGGGGATGTCACACCACCAACTTCCAAACTCTGGGCTGCTACTGAGCAAATCCTATTGGAAAAACCCATTAACACTTTTCGCCCGACCTGGGAATCGAACCCGGGACCTCACGCTTATCAGTCGCGCTTGCGACCACCAGACCAACGGGGCAGTCTTGATTGAAAAAAATATAATACTTTTTAAATAGTGCTCCCATATTGTATGTGTTAAGAATTTATTGTGTCAAATCATTTATTTCAGTTCGACCATTAAAAGGAAATTTTGAACGTCAATTACAAGGCAAAAAAAAATTGAAAATATTGAATCTAGTTGCCTATTCGAAAAAGCAGCTTCTTATAGAGAAGAACGGCCATGAAACTCCATACATACTCGTTCGATTCCCAGGTCGATCAGTCAAAAAATTACGAATAATGTATAGTCTGCTGGCTAGCATCAATGATGTGCTCAAGAACACGAAATTAAATCAATTAAATCCTTTTTTAACCGACTTGAAAAAAGGAGGAGGTTTTCAGTTGTACTTTATGTTTTTTTTTTGTATGTGTGTTACGCGATAACTCCGCCAATTATGAATTATTAATTTTGATGATTATTTGATAGGTCATACTTAAAAGGTGGACCGCTATAAATTTTATCGAAACTGGATCAGTAGTCTAGTTAAAAAAATAAAAAAAATATGTCATCCCATTACACGAATTGGCGTATTCTGGTTTCTTATGACTTTCAAGTGGTGTCTTGTTAATTTCTTAGCATAACTGTTCGTTTATGGATTTGGATGACAGGAAATCGATACTAAAAACCGAAAAATAAAAACATACAAATAAAAATACACAGTTGAATTGATAACCGATTGATTGCTAAAGTGGCAATACAAAAGAACCAAAGCCAAAGTTATTTTTCACTTTTTAGTTTTCAAAGAAGGTAGTTCTCTTTAATAAAAGTTTTTATAAACCCAGCGTCCAATTTCAAAAGAAACGAAGTCGCCAAAATTGTTCTTTTTAATTATAGGCTTGGAACACACAAGCCTGTCTTCTGTTTTCTATCAAAGAGTTTTGTCACACAAAAAATAGTCACTACTACTATAATTACGAGCAAAAACTGTAAGAGAAAAAAGCGTAAAATGCTCCACAAAAGAAGTGATAATTAAGAACCGAGAATCATGTGCACCAGCCTTTGTTAGAGGTCTCTTATATCAAAGAGATTGTAATGACAGTGGACTTTTACTTTTAAAGTAATAATGACGAGGTGAAAAGAATTTGGTTAATTTTTTGGTTTATTTTTAAATGTTTATTTTTAGACTTGCTATATAAACCCGCGGTGACACCGGACACGTCTTTGGTTACTGCTCCGCTCCTATTTCTAAATTTGTAATACCTTTTACGTATTATGATATAGTAGTTTTTATGTAAAACATTGATTTTAGAAGACTATGTATGGAGTTTTTTGCCCATTCTTCTTCATACGAAACTACCTTTGGCGCTAGATTGACATTTAAATTTTTCCTTGGACGTGACGTTCAAAAGTGCCCCTTCTTTGGCTTTATTGAAATAAATGATTTGACTTTGAATTTGAACACATTCACTCTATCCATTTTATAAATTTAGCTATGCCGAGAAAAATTACAAATTATCACTTCCCTAACAAGTTTCCGCATAACTTCATTTGCCAAATTATTAGCAAATAAATTCTTAACTAATAATTGTAACGCAAACCTAATGTTTGGCAAGTGAACTTGTAGTAGTTTTACCAATCTTATTGTAGTAGAATCGTTTTTTGGCATACATTTCATAACTGCCTCTTTAGCGTAGTGGTCCTTAGCACCACTAGAGGTCTTGGGTTCGATTCCCGGATCGAGCAAAATGTGTTATTGGGTTTTTCTATGCGTGCCATATGTGGGTGTACATTGGTACACCTCTGCCTAACCCTTCGGGGAATACAAGCGTGATATTATGTTATGTTATTTCATAATGAAGGTATATAGGAGCCTCGACGACGGAGTCCAGCTGCGTGGGTCCTATTCCTGTCAGCAGGATTTAAAGTAGCCTAACATGAATGGCCAAACGGCAGGATCACGCCAAAATTATGTAGACCAGATGGCACCAGAAGCTCAATTAGCTCAAATTTATATTCACTTTCATTGTTTTCACATGTAGAAGCAACAAGAATATTGTAACCAAGATTTTGTAAAAACCAATTTGAAAAGAGTGTCCATGGAGTTTCAACTAGCTTTAACTTTTTGTGTGAGTAACTTCTTGACAATTCAAAAGTGCCTGTAAATGGTCTAATTGAAATAAATGTTTTGACTTTGACTTTGACTTTGGCAATCTATACCTAACTTAGTCTTTTTCATCTTTCTTGCGTTAGTTAATTATAATTTATTCTTGCGGCAGGTAGGTGGCACTCAATATATCTAAGTCATACTCAATATATCAAGTTTACTTGCAAACACATTTTTCATAATTTCTTCACATTTTCTTTAGTCTCTTCTTAAAATATGTACCTAAGTCCTGTGAACGAAGTTTGTGAAGTTTGAGGTAATGAGCTGACTTGTAGTTAGATATTGTAATAGCGGCCTTATGTTTTTACTGTTATTCTTATAAAATCCCAATAGAGCATGCATTTTGGTCCTTCTAGCCGGGTGGATGTTTGTTATTCTTTCACGCTTAAACAGCTGAACGGAATAGGCTAAAATTTTACATCATCATCTACTTAGCCTTTTCCCAACTATTTTGGGGTCGGCTTCCAAGCGGATGCAGCTGAGTACCAGTGTTTTACATGGAGCGACTGCCTATCTGACCTCCACAACCCAGTTACACACATATATACCACACATACGTTACATACATTTAGATATTGATCTAGGGTTAACACATAGTATATTTTTTATCCCGGTTTTTGTTTCCTAGGGAAAAAGAACATTTGCTTAATTTTAATATCCATACAGACGAAATTGCGAGCAGAAGCGAGTGAGTCCATAAAATTCTTCATGATAGTTATACATCATAAGTATACAATGGTTTTTGATTGACTTTTTTTCTGTATTCTTACCTTAATGAGTCCAATAGAGGAGTCAGCTCGCTCCAGGCTGCAGATGCTAAACTGGATGGAAGGCAAGTCGAGTCGGTGGGACAGTTGGCGTTGGAACGTCTGGTGGCGAGTCGGAACTATAGGCAGGGTTGTCTGGCGGAGGACCTGGAAACAAAATACTGTGTGAAAAATCAGCTTCAAGATATAAAAATTACTTAGTTTTTGCCTCGTGAATTTTCGTACGGAACTCTGTTTTGTTTATGATAAAATTTAGCCTTTGTTACTCGCTGATAATGTAGCTTTCTATAGGTGAAAGAATTTTTAAAATCGGTAAAACAGTTTTTTAGTTTATTTACTACAAATCAATAAATTAAAAGTAAAAAAAAACTATTTTAAAACAAACTTCTATTTCGAGTTATTCTCTGCAAGCCCTTTCATCGGATAACCATATTTTAGTAGTGTATTAAAAATAACTAGTCGGCCATCCTGGATGTTCCGCCATGTTGAATTTAGAATGACGTCATATGCTAACGATGCATTGTCATCTAAACTGAACGTGTATACAAAATTTCAGCTCAATCGGATGAAGATATCTGCTTCAAAATTGAGTTCTAAGATTCCAACGCAACAAACATATAGACTTACATAGCAAGTTACATAAAATATTGTAGAATACAATTGTTTTCTCTATAAAATAACATACTATCACGCCTATATTCCCCGAAAGATTAGGCAGAGGTGTAAAAATGTACACCCATAGTTCGCCGGATGTTTTTAGGCCCCATGCAATAGGGGGCGAGCCTAATACCATTAACCGGGCACTAATCCTAACTCCAAGCTGCTACTGAGAATTTCATAGAAAAACCCAATAACACTTTTTGCTCGACCTGGGAATCGAACCCAAGACCTCTAGCGTAGCAGTCGCGCTTAGGACCACTAGGCTACCGAGGCAGTTATCTCTTTATATTATTAATACAATTGATTTTTTTTTACCGTTGCTCCACACAGCGATTTTGTCCTTTATCGTGGGTAGGTACGTTTATAAACACGTAAACCCAAATACACAAATAACCAGTTCCGGAACCAAAACAGGTAAGCCATACAAATATTTTTCCATGGGGATCGAACCTGGACACGCAGCGCAGCAGCCAATCGCTCAGCTATTGCGACAACCGTCTCGTCAAAGGCTAAAAAAAAATCTCTATTTGTTTTATTGTAGTTCAGAATTAACATTATCATCAGTTTATTATTGACACAAAATCTGTTAAAACAATAATGTTTTAACAAATTTCTGTCACCAATTAAGTATGTTAGAAGTAGTTATTATGACTGCCCCGTTGGTCACGTGGTCGCAAGCGCGACTGATGAGCACGGGGTCCTAGGTTCGATTCCCAGGTCGGGCAAAAAGTGTTATTGGGTTTTTCCATTACGAATTCGTCAGTAGCAGCCCGGAGTTTGGAAGTTGGTGGTGTGACACCCCCGTGCCTCGGAAAGCACTTAAAGTCGTTGGTCCCGGCTGCCATTCGTAGATCTTTGACAGTCGGTACGGATAGTCAGAAGCCAGAAAGTCTGACAACCAGTCTTACCAAGAGGTATCGTGTTGCCCAGTAACTGGGTTGTGGAGGTCAGATAGGCAGTCGCTCCATGTAAAACACTGGTATTCAGCTGCATCTGGTTAGACTGAAGGCCGACCCCAATATAGTTGGAAAAAGGCTAAGCATATAATGAGGAGTAGTTATTATGTTAGTTTTCCTTTTTCATATAAATTAAAAAGGAAAACTGAACAATATCTGTGGCTACAATTTCAGAACAATATCTCCAATGTCCTTCAATTTGAACTCAATTAATTTGGCTTCGCAACATTCCCAAAAGGCCCAATTGTCAATACGTTGTAAAGGTAATTGAATCAAGTTCAATAAGGTTTTACGATTACGATATTGATTTAATTGAATGCCTAAGTTCAGCACCAATCATGAAACACCATTAATTTAATAGGTAATAAACAATGTCTATTAACTGCTGCTCTAGAGGTCTAGGGTTCAAATTCCAGATCGAGCAAAAAGTGTTCCTTACCTAGAAAAACCGTTCTATAAAATTCTCAGTACCAGCTCGGACTTAGGATTTGTGCTCAGTTTATGGCAACAGACTCGCCCCCTATAACATGGCACCTAAACATACCAGCGAACTGTGGGTGTACAATGGTGCGCCTCTGCCTAACCCTTCGGGGAATACAGGCGTGATGGTGTGTTGTGTGTTATGTAAGACTTCTAGCGTAGCAGTCACGCTTAAGACCACTAGGCTAACGAGGCAGTATATAACACATATTATCAGTATCAGTTCATATCACAAATATATACTTAAACTTTATCTATCTATGGTTTGTTTTTTCGGAACTAAAACCAAATGCAAGTAAAAATAAGACTTACAAAACATTATATAAACTTCCAATTTACTTGCTAAATAAATGAAGCTTCTAAAAGGAGAGACATCGCAAATAAGCACAGAAAGCTCAAAAAAGCGAAAAAGCAACAGGCATTCACGAATGTCTACATATTGCCAGCGCCGGCTTTAGCTAAACCAAGCTTAACTGTAAATAACACTTAAAACAGAGTGCTCAACGACTATTAACTATTTTGCAACGCAAACAACATAGATGTAAAGTTTTGCTGAAAGCGATCGGCCTAAAATTTTAGTGAATGTCATCTGACATTATGGATATTGTTTGCCGTAAACCGATATGGTCAAAAAATTTAATTTTACTGTCGAATGCAAACGTTGATATAAATTCGATAAAGGTTTGCGAAAATACTACTAAATGCTTTGTTTTGTACTTGTGTAAATTTGACTTTATTTTTGTAATTTCTATTATTTTTTTTATTCTTATTTATGTTACTTTCGCACAATAATTAATTTGCACCTTCCATGTTATCTCTTCGCCACCTTTGGTTGACTAGTAGAGAATGCCTAGGGCAGAAAGTCTGCCTTTGTACATTTTGTTGCACACACACACACCATCACGCCTGTATTCCCTGAAGGGTTAGGCAGAGGTGTAACAATGTACACCCGCAGTTCGCCAGTATGCTTAGATCCCATGTAATAGGGGGCGAGCCTATTGCCATTAACCGGGCACAAATCCTAATTCCGAGCTGCTACTGAGAATTTAAATAGAAAAACCCAATAATACTTTTGGCTCGACCTGGGAATGGAACCCAAGACCTCTAGCATAGAAGTCGCGCATACGACCACTGGGCCAACGAGGCAAGTTTAAATAAAAAAAAAATATGTTTGCGAAACTCAACAAAACAAAAGGAAGGAAACCGCTGATATATTCTTGTGATTTCAAGGTTGGTAAAAAAGTTGGTATTGAAAGTTGATCATTTTGATGAGTTTTATAGCATGGTTAAGCATTCGTCCCATTTTCCGAGACACTTTGTATAAATATACATTTAACGTGACACATCTAGGTCACATTAATCTGTGGTTAACCCAGAAGCTGCTCAAGTCGGCTTGCCTTATTAACTGCATATTTAAGACGGCGTTAAGGCGAGATCTAGACTTGTTTAATCACCTCAGTGTAAGTACAGCGCATGGTCGTATTACGTACAAACATACCATTACGCCTGTTTACCAATGTACACCCACAGTTGGCAGGAATGTTTAAGTCCCATGAAATAGTGGACATTAACCGGGCATAAATTGTAACTTCGAGCTGCTACCGAATATTTCATAGAAAAACCCAATAACACTGTGCTCGACCTGGGAATCGAACTCAAGACCTCTAGCTTTCCTAACACTGAAGTAAACGTAATAGCATTTTTTGTAATTATAAATATGATTTGGCCTGCATCTGACGCTTTGAACTCTTTTCACAAATTAACCCTTAACAAAATAAGTACCTAACTAAATTCAAGATCCAAACCGGAAATGAAAATCTGGCCTTTAGAACGTTAGATTTTATTTTCAGAGAAAAATCTTGCTCACACCTTATTTGATTGACACAAAATGAACCAACCCACGTCAAATTTTCTCCTATATTTTTGAAGATTGGATTGGATTTTTTATGACATTTAATTAATTCTAAGTCTGTAATAAATTTAGATTATTAAATTTATTAAATATCTCAATTTTATTAAAAGATCGAGATAGGAGACAGACTGAAGATATTAAAATAAAACGTACATAACAAAACATTATTGAAAGTAAAAGATTCATGCGAAACAAAAACACAAAAATAGGAAAGCAGGACCGGACTTAGATTTTGTCTATAATATAATATTTTAATATCAATTTTAAGATTCGAAAAGTTTAACATTTAAATAATAGTATCGCAACTGTAAAATACGGCTCCTTCAAAACCATGCGTTTTCCAACGAACTTATTATCAAGGGCTTACCAACTTTGCTGCTTATTTCTTAATTAAAGGGAATCCGCGCATTGTATTACAACAAAGTAGCCGACGGCGAGCAGCCGTTCGTATCCAATATCAAAGGAAAATTATTCGAATTAAATAGGAATAACACTAATTTACGCAATTATTCTGGTTCTGCAAAATTTGTTATAGGTAGGTACTATTATTAAGGCTCTTTCCTCATTTGTCATTGAGGAATTATAGGTAGTCGGTGTACAAAGAGCTTAGGAATCACAGATTCTACATTTATTTAATCATACAATAAAGGTCGAGTTGGTCAAACTAAGGACACAGTAATGCCTGATATTAATAATGTATCTCAATCCTGGTCTTTGCTTGCCGAGGGCTGGGTGGCGGTGAAGATCTGGTCAATTTTGGACTTGAAATAATCAACTATTGTAGTAACTTTTAGGACCGATCGCATTTTAATAATCTTAGTCTCAATCTGTCAAAAATGTTTCCATTTTTTTTATTCTCATTAATTGTGACTGAGATAAAATGGCGTCTGGAGTTTTGACGTTTTTAATTAGTACAATACGCTTTCAGTAGTTATCACTATTTGGCGAAAGTTGCTAGTAATGAAAGTGAATTTTCTGTTATTGTATTGTTTGAGCTTTATGAGTATCTAAAACTAGACGAGTGCTTTCGTTTCAGCCTGAACCTAGGAAAAGTTACTGGGAGATTTTCCTTCTTTTCTTTTAGAATCAATGTGATGGTTGAGTATAATTACGGTCCACTGTTTAGATACTTGAGCGCAGTAGGTGACCACGTTGTTCTGGGGCATTTTTACTGTCTCCTAAAGTGCCAATATAAGAACACTTTGCGCACAGTAATAGATGGACCATGCATCATCTGGCCCTCGGCAGCTTTGCACTGAGAGAGATTGCGATTAATACTAGGAAATATACCAAAAATTCTGATATACTTGGCCGATACATGAGAGAACGGCCTTGTTCAAAGAATTGTCGGTAAAATAAAATCATGTCTAATATAATTATGGTAATGTTTATCTTAGCATCGCTCCGAGCATTTTACGAAATGAGGGGGCGAATATTGTTAAAAGTATTGTATTTATATAAAAGCCGGGTTCTACTGTTGCTATGCTGGAGTTTTCGCTGCTCAATTTATTTCATGACGTAAGTTAAGACTTCAGATCAGGTGGGCGTAACCCTTTTCGTGAACTTAATATTTACAACATTGAATGTTTAAATTAGATCCATGTTTTGTTTTGAGACTTCGTTGAGGTAGGATGAGAGACTGGTATTTTGTATATTTACAGTTTTTTATTTATTATGATATTACGGTCCGTTCTTGTAACCGGCGTGCTTGTATGACCAGATGTATGAGCGGGAACGAGACGAAAGGAGTATGTAAGGATCGTAGAAGATGGCGTTCTGTGGTTTCTTACTACCCCTATGGAAAAAGGCGTAGTTTGTGTATGTATTACGTTCATGATCAATAGAAAAGGCTTTTTCCTCTTGGGGTTAGGCAGAGATACACATTGTCAAGCAAAGTGTTATTGTGTTTTCCTTTGAAATTCTCATTAGCAGCTCTTAGTTAGGATTTGTGCCCCGTTAATGACAATGGGATTGCTCCCTATAACATGGGACCTAAACTTGCCGGCGAACTTTGGGAGTATATTGGTACACCTCTGCCGAACCCTCCGGGGAATACAAGCGTGATAGTATGTGTAGAACTGCAGAAATTGTTGCGCATACTTTTATGCCGTGTATTACCTTTGGTTACTCAACCCAATCCGCTTAAACTGTACTCAATTTCTATTAATTCTAAGCCCATATGGGTTGTTCGT
This sequence comes from Caradrina kadenii, assembly GCA_947462355.1. Taxonomy (NCBI): domain Eukaryota; kingdom Metazoa; phylum Arthropoda; class Insecta; order Lepidoptera; family Noctuidae; genus Caradrina; species Caradrina kadenii. The sequence goes on from OX381691.1 coordinate 9,158,754, forward strand.
ATTTCTGCAACTACCTACTTAGGATAGCCTTGGGTAGCCCTTCTTAGAGCAGACCGTAATAAATTTAGACAAACGTACTTTAATCTATGTTTATTGTTACAGTTTACCTCTATAAAAAGGAATGAAACGAGTTCATTGACCTTATTAAGTTATATTGATTGGACTGCCCAGTTGGTGTGGCGCAATTGATGAACGTGCGGACGGGATCCTGGTTTCGATTGGCAGGTCCGGCAAAAAGTCTTTTTTTTTTTTTTGGGACAAGCCCGCCACACTATTCCCAACCACTGCAACTTCTGTAAGCCAGAATCAACAGTGGAGACCGCCAGAAGAGCGCCGAGGCAATGAAGCTCGACGAGTCCCGGAGAAACGATAAAACTGTCTTGGATCCCGCAACGAAATTAATCAGAAAAGATAAGCGGAGGAGTAGGAAAAAAAATTTGTATTGTTTCCACTTCCCTCCAAACAAGCAGGAGACAGAAAGTCTTATTGGGTTTCACGAATTTCTCAGAAGCAGCCTGGAGGTGTGACACTCCCGTGTCTCGGAAACCACGTGAAGCCGTTGATCTTGCGCCTGATCTCTCCTCAGTCGAGTCATACACTATACTACCTCCTGCTTGGCTAGTCTTTTCTTTTTTTTTTTTGGTGGGTGGGAAATCATCAAATAACTTCTCTCCCGCCCTGGGCGGGGCGGGAGGGAGTGTCAGACTTTTACTGACTAAAACCCACCCATGTTCCTTCTTGTGCCCTTTGCGTTCCGGGGGCGCGGTATCTCTTGCGAACAACCCGCAGCCCCGGCAGGCATCGGCCCTCAGTGGCCCCTTCCTTTTGCTGACATCTCTTTGAGGCGCGCGTGGAACACGAACGCGCCGTCGACACGGCCTGTCGTTATGCAACGTAAGGACGGTGAGCTACCCATTGCTCACCGTCCATAGGCCAGTACCTACGGTGGCGGGGAGTCGTCTCGCGGCTCCCGACGTCCGGAGCGTCTACCGCGGCGGCTGGGACGGAAGAACCGTTGTCTCAACCGCCCCGCCGCCTCCTTCTCAAGCATTACTGCCTCGCAGAAGGGCTTGGCTAGTCTACATTGAGATTGGCCACCGTGACCGAAATCGGTTTGGAGAATATTATTATTGATCTGGACATAAAAAATTGGGTCAACATCAACATGGTCGGTGTGCCTGGGTCTGGTTGTTTGTGTATGTGAGTTTATATTATTTTGTAAACGCACCTATGATACAGGAAATTCTTACTGTAGAAAAAAAAAAGAAGAAGAATAAGAAGTAAAACTTTAGTCGTGTCACTGACTTGACATGTCACTTGAGGAAGTGAGAAAGAAAACGAGCGCGCGCACTTCTCAAAGTCAGGTATCTATGGAGAAGAACGAGCAAGAAACTCCATGGACACTCTTTTCAAATCGATTTTTACAAAATCTTGGTTACAATATTATTGTTGCTTCTGTATGTGAAAAAAATTAACGTAAATAACAATAAAAAAAACAATGGAAATAATGATAGCAATAAAGTACTTAAGCTATGGTAGTCTACAGATGACCAATCCCAACTGACAGCGCCCTTTCACGAACATGACGCGTGGATCAGCACCACTTAGCTTAACCATCATGAAGGGAACCAAATTACCCAACTCACGCGCCACCATCAGCGAAACATTTAAGTGAGCATGACAAAACTCTCAACCACCATCCTCGTTGTATCCAACACATAATAACTGAATTAAGGCGTTATATAATTAATTATGTTTAATTAATTAAGGCGTGAGTGTATATTTTTTTTTTTAATAACTGAATTAATAAATACTCCCTCTTGCTCCTACAGTAATATACGAAACGTAACTATCTCTCTCTTTTTATCTTCACTAACTTATATGTCCCTATCAACTTCCGTTCGCCCGATCACACTCATTTCGATCTCGTCAAGCATTTACCAGCTTACTCCCCAAGTCAAGCGTGCGTAAAAAAGTTTTACTTCAAAAAGTCCATCTTACTGTCGGTTCATTTTATATCTGCTGTTCTATTCCACAAATATATAAAGTACCAATCGTATGTAAACAGCATTGCAATTCTCTTATTTTAGAGATTCAGGAAAAATAGCCTTTTTAATGTGTGTGTGTGTGTGTGTGTGTGTCTTTGGCATCGTAGCTCCCGAACGCATGAGCCGATTTTGATTTAGTTTTTTTTTTGTTTAAAAGTGAATTAGTCGGGAGTGTTAATTTTGATAGAAATCGGTTCAGGTGTTTCAAAATTATCAGCTTTTTTTTTTACTGCGGTAAGGATTTTTATTCTTCTGTCTGGTGGTTCTTCTGTCGGGGGTTACTTAAAGATTTTAATTTTGTGTTTTGATACTAAGCTATTTAAAATTTACCAAGAAAAGGTTCTTACAAGTAATTAACTATATTAAGTTCTTTTACCTTGAAAGTTTTTTAAAAGCGATTTAGTTGATACAATTTTAAAAGTCATTGAACGATCTTAAGATTTTGTCCTAAAGAGTTTTAAATTACAAAACTATTAACTGGGGTCTTGGGTTCGATTCCCAGGTCGAGCAAAGTGTTATTGCATTTTTCTAAGAAATTCACAGTAGCAGCTCGGAGTTAGGATTTGTGCCCGGTTAATGGCAATTGGTTCGCCTCCTATTACATGGGAACTAAACATACTAGCGAATTGTGGGTGTACATTGGTTTCACCGCAAATCCAACATAATAGTAACATCTCTAACAAAAATTAATGAAAAATAAAAAAATATGAGTAACTAACCCCCAACAGAAGAATAAAGATCCGTACCGCAGCTTACAAAAGAGCTGATAACCTTGAAATGACTGAACTGATTTTGATAAAAAATATCTAAGATAAATCGCTAGGAAGCCTGCTTTAAAAAAAGAACGCATTCAAATCGGTTGACCCGTTTAAGAGCTACGGTGCCACAGACAGACACACAGACTCGTCAAAGTTATATCAACCCTCTTTTTGAATCGGGGCTTAAAAATTACAATTTAAATATCCAATGAATTTGTAAATACCCTTCAAACAAATCAATTATAACATCGCTCAATCGTCGGAAAGGGCGATTCCGATCACGAAGCAATTCAACCCTCACTTGTTTAGGGATCGAAATGACCTCAACCCCATAGTCGAGGGGCAACGAACTATCAAGATTGTTTGCTGGGTCGTTTGCATTCATTCAATAGGAAACCACTTGTAGGAAAATATAACATCGTTCTTAATTTCATGTTTTTTTTTTGGTAAATTGGCATTGAGGAATGTCCGGTCTTTGTATGGCAAATTTATTTTGAAGAACTCAGTTATCTAGTCTAGTCTAATCCTAGGTTCGATTCCCAGTTTGGGCAAAAAATATTAACAGATTTTTCATTAGGAATTTCTCAGTAGCACTTTTGTAAGCTGGTGGTCTAACACCCCTATGCCTCGGAAAGTACGTAAAGCCGTTGCTCGGTTCGATCCCACATCATCATACATGAAAGGTCGGAGAGGGAGGAAGTATTAACCATTGGGCCATCACAACAAAATCGTTATAATCAACTAACTGTTACCCACGACTTTGTTCGCGTTCACTATTTCATTGGTATCAATTTTATTTTTGCGTAACCCTCTTTTTATATTAAAATAAATAAAATTTCTAAAGTAAATGTAGCCTTAGTTAATCCTTATCATATTAGCTATCTGAGAGTGAAAGTCCCGTCAAAATCGGTGCAACCGTTTCAGAGATTAGCCGGAACAAACAGACAAAGGGACAAAAAATTTAAAAATAGTTTTTTTGATGTTGGTACTGGATGTACTTTCATATGGATTTAGTGAAAAGCTGTTTGTTTGAAATTACAAACAGAAACTTCGATTTTATTTTTTTATATAGTTTTTTACATAGATTAATCAATAAATCTTCTTGAGCCAATTCCCGCTTAATTTTTGCTGACCCTATGAAGCCTTACTGGTAACAAATAACGAGTAACACATTTACTTCTCGGAAACCTTATTCCCCCTTACAAAAGTACCAAGAAATCGATCAACCCGTCTCGCCTAGCTGCCCGACCTTTATAACTAAAACGAAAGTATCGAGGAGTTCCCGAGAGTTACGTACGAACCCTTTGTTACCGTATGAAGAAATTGAAGAAGTACACATCATTATTTCATAAGTTTCTTGAACAATTTTGTAGTTCCAGTTACGTAATGAAGGTTAGGAAAGGGTATTGGATATCTTACGTGTGTGGGTTATTATGTGAAGTTACTGTGGAAATTTTTGCCAGATTTATCAGTATAAATATTATGTTTGATTTGTATTTCACTGCCTCGGTAGCCTAGTGGTCCAAAGCGCGACTGCTACGCTAGAGGTCTTGGGTTCGATTCCCAGGTCGAGCAAAAAGTGTTATTGGGTTTTTCTATGAAATTCTCAGTAGCAGCTCGGAGTTAGGATTCCCAGGTCGAGCAAAAAGTGTTATTGGGTTTTTCTATGAAATTCTCAGTAGCAGCTCGGAGTTAGGATTTGTGCCCGGTTAATGGCAATAGGCTCGCCCCCTATTACATGGGACCTAAACATACCGGCGAACTGTGGGTGTAGATTATTACACCTATGCCTAACCCTTCGGGGAATACAGGCGTGATGGTATGTTATATTTCAACTTCATACCATTGAAATGTGAGTTGAATATGTACCATTTTTGTAAAAGATATTTTTTAAATTTCATTCACTAACGATTTCTCGGGGGTGAAAGTACTCATGAAGATAAATAAATTTAATTTTGGGACCAACAGCGTCTGTCACCCGTCGCCGTCAACTGTAAAAGCTAGATTATTTGTAATTTTTTTGAGTCAGACAAGTCCTAATCTAAAACCAAAAAGTACAATAAATCTTCGAACGGCATTCGACAAACCCAAGCAAACATGTTATTTTTTTGTCCCAAACTTGAACTACGAAACAAACGTGCCAAAAATTATAATAAAATGTAAACATCGGATGGCACTCCAGATAAATGCTAAGAAAAAGGTTTCTATAATTTTATCATACACATACCTAACTCAGTATGAAAAGAGGTCATTGCTCCCTTGCGAAGGTATGTGTGAAAGAGAGCATTCAATGAATACCATATTTTGATATTAAAATTCAGTTCCTGTCTACTGTATGGGCACTGATCCGGAATATTATGTTCCAACGTCATAAATAATAAAGTTTGAGCACAACGTGGATCAAAAACATTATCTAAATGCTACGAAAAACAAATATGAACCTTATAGACGGGAGATCACGTATGTAGTTTATTGAACAAAGTTTCCTCTCCTTCTACGAATTTCTTTTACGCTGTTTAGGTTATAATTTGCTTGGCGTACGAAGAAATAATGACCAAATAGTTAGTACGTGCTAAATGTTTCGTGGAAAAATTGATGCTGCTGAAGTTATTACGGTTAAATACTACCGTGTAAGGAAGCTTACGACGTTCACCTTTCCTGTGAGGCGAGTGCCCGTGTCTAGTCTCCAATTCCGCGTATCCTATCCACGCCAAGCCTGACTACGACACGCTCACGGCAGAATTGAAGAAAATATTGTCAGTATGCTTGGAGTACTGTATATAGAGTACGAGATGAGTTAGCGAATGTCGTTAAATATATTATTTTACCTCATGTTATTGGCCGGTAACATTTTTGCGTTAAAGTAAAAAGAACTGCCCCGTTGGTCGCGTGGTCGCAAGGGCGACTGATGAGCATGGGGTTCTGGGTTCGATTACCAGATCGAGCAATGTGTTATTGGGCTTTTCCATTAGGAATTTCTCAGTAGCAGCTCGGAGTTAGGATTTGTGCCCGGTTAATGGCAATAGGCTCGCCCGCTATTACATGGGACCTAAAACATGCCGGCGAACTGTGGGTGTACATTGGTACACCTCTGCCTAACCCTTCGGGGAATACAGGCGTGATGGTATGTGAAAAAGAAAATTGAGCATACAAATTAATAATTATACATCAAAGACTTTATATAACTTTCTCGGTGCTATATCAATATTAATGACTTTTATTATGTTGATATTTATTAAGTACTTATGTACTTTAAACTTTAAAAATTCAATTAAAATGGAATAAATAAAAATGCAATGCATCCGAAATAAAAATGCAATTAAAACAAAATAAAAATGAATTTCAAACAAACCGGGAATTTTAAAGTAAGCAAACTTATTAATCTCAATTTTATAAGGTCATTGCCTCCGAAAATGTCTAAGTAAACAAAGTAAAAGTTTTTAAAAACAACACTTTTTAATTATGATGGAGAGTCTCGTTATTTTGGTGTCCAAAGAGCTTTTGGTTTAAATATCTGCTAGAAACAATAAAGTTTTGATACTTTGATACCAAGATACAAAACATTGACCGATAGAACTATACATTTCTCAATTAAAATAAAACGTTCATTTTCACACACAAAAGATTAAAATTTTATGACAATAACTTGATTTAAAAGTGCACATTTAATTTGGACCCACAAATGAAAAAACTGCCTCGTTGGCCTAGTGGTCCTAAGCGCGACTGCTACGCTAGAGGTCTAGGGTTCGATTCCCAGGTCAAGCAAAAAGTGTTATTGGGTTTTCCTATAAATTTCTCAGTAGCAGCTCGGAATTAGGATTTGTGCCTGGTTAATGGCAATAAGCTCGCCCTCTATTACATGGGACCTAAAAACATACCGGCGAACTGTGGGTGTACATTGGTACACCTCTGCCTAACCCTCTGGGGAATACAGGCGTGATGGTATGTTATGCTATGTTATGAATAAAGTAGTAAAAATAATGTAACAAATTCTAGAATTTTCTATAAGACTCACGTGAATTTAAAAAAAGTCTTGATACTTTTTGACGATTAAATTTTAATATTGTGGGATTTATTAAGCCTACAGTTTAGTACAAAATCTTACATAACAATATAATCTACTAGGTATGTAAGTATTTTTGAAAAGCAATATGTAACTAAAGGATCTCTTAGCCAAAAAGGTTAAATGGCTCCAGTTTCACCAAATTCTACAGCCATTCGTAAGAGCGAGATGAGTATTTCACTTTAGGGAATAATATTTCAATTCCACAGGTAAAGTTCCATCGAATTGGATTATTAAATCTAAGGTAAAATGAATCATCACGCCTGTATACCCCGTAGGGTTAGGCAGAGGTTTACCAATGTACACCCACAGTTCGCCGGTATGTTTTTAGGTTCCATTTCATAAGGGGCGAGCCTATTGCCATTAATCGGGCTGAAATCCTAACTCCGAGCTGCTACTGAGAATTTCATAGAAAAATCCAATAACACTTTTTGCTCGACCTGGGAATCGACCCGAAGACGTCTAGCGTAGCAATCGCGCTTAGGACCACTAGGTTAGTGAGGCAGTGAACCTTATTCCTTTATCAAACTACGTTATAACATTTATGAAAACCACACAAAAGGATAGGTACCTACTTATTTCATGTATATACTTAGTAGTAGTACAGCTCTTTGTGAAGGAGCTCGTCCGGGGAAGTACTACCACCATACCTATTCCTGCCGCAAAGCAGCGTTGCTGTGTTCCGGTTTAAAGGGTATGGGTGCCGGTGTAATTACAGGCACATGAGACATTTCAACTTTGTCTTTGGGATGGCAACGCATTTGCAAGGCCTCTGGTATTGCAAATGTCCATAGGTAGTGGTGACCATTAAACATCAGGTGGCCAGTGGGCTGATCAAGCGTGGTCAAGGCTGATTGACGATTAAAGACTTATAATTTCTCCACAATCATAATCATAATCATAATCATTTATTTGCATGCCATAATGTCAGGTAAGGTGTTACAAACATGCTTAAAGCTAAGGTACAAATATGGACCCTGTAAGGGCACAGCAACATGTTTTCCTTCCGTTATCAGTGATGTCTAAGATAAACTTACTAGAAAGTACATATGTAATAGGAAAAGTCACATTGGTACTTGCCTTTGATCGGTTGCGAACCCACAGCCTCGTGCATGAAAAACGAGCGCCCTAACCACTGGGCTATCCTGACGAGCAATAATGTAATGAAAATTGCTTATTATTTACACAGCGCGATTTTGCTACATGTTTACACAGCTTCCTATTGAAAGCTTTTCCCTGTCGACGTGATTTATCTCACGGCGGCTGGTTGTTTGTTTTTTCGGCGCCTTTTAAGAGAACTGTATCGTCTAGGGTGGTGATGGAGGTGGGTTTTAGCGGAACCGAAGTCAAAGGCGAAGCCGGAGGCAGAAAAGAGATGGGTTTTGAGAATAATCTAACAAAAATACAAACACTGTGGGGAACGATGTAAACTGAAACAGGGTGTAAAGTCTCTCATCCTCCATTGAAAAGGAAGGATGCTCGGACGAGACGGGTGTTGTGTCTGGTGAACTACTGCCCGACGGTTGTTGTCGGGATTTTGTATATATATATTGTATCAAATATATATATTTTATCAAACCTACTAATTTAATTACTAAACATATTAAATAACTAAAAAGAAAAAAAACGGGATTCCTCGTGCGACAAGCCCTTGAGAGAATGAGAAGTAGAAATCGGAAGTTCCGACTTATCGGAATCGTCACGAATCACTGTAACATCCCTAGTATTAACAGCACGCTACATACAAAATAATCTGGACGTATTTTTATCCATAAATAACGAAACTCGAAGAAATTTTGTAAATAAGATTGATAGTCAACGTTTGGGAACGAGCAACTCGCTTCAACTTTAATCTGTAACTTCTTGACAATTCAAAAGTGTCTGTAAATGGTCTAGTTGAAATAAATGGTTTGACTTTGACTCTGAAAGTCAAATGACATTAGGTACAAGTTACCTACCTAATTCTAAAAAATATTTAGAGCAATTTTTATGTAAATGGATCGGTGCTATTGTTATCGGAGAGCTGATTCTTGTAACATGTTCTCACGTCCCAGCCGCCGCGGTAGACGCTCCGGACGTCGGGAGCCGCGAGATGACTCCCGGCCACCGTAGATACGGGCCTGTGGACGGTGAGCAATGGGTAGCTCACCGTCCTTACGTTTCATAACGACAGGCCGTGTCGACGGCGCGTTCGTGCTCCACCCGCGCCTCAAAGAGATGTCAGCAAATGAAACCAACCACTGAGGGCCGATGCCTGCCGGGGCTGCGGGTTGTTCGTAAGAGATACCGCGCCCCCGGAACGCAAAGGGCACAAGAAGGAACATGGGTGGGTTTTAGTCAGTAAAAGTCTGACACTCCCTCCCACCCCGCCCAGCGCGGGAGAAGTTATTTGATGAATTCCCATCTCCCAAAAAAAAAAAATCTTGTAACATTTTATAGCTACTAAATAAAACTCTACTAACTAAGTTACTAAATGAAGATATATAGTTGCAACTTTAATTTTCTTTTTGTGATTTATCCTCTCTCATAACTACACCATAAAAATATCCCAGGGAAGGCACAAGCATCAATCATAATTGGCAATTTCAGTCATAAACTCATATAAGTCCAAGTTTTTAGAAGTAATAGAGCACTTTGTGAAAGAGCTCGTCCGGGGAAGTACTCTCACCAAACGTTTTTCTGCCGCAAAGTAGCGTTGCTGTGTTCCAGTTTGAAGGGTAGGGTGCCGGTGTAATTACAAGCACACGAGACATTTTAACTTTATGTCTGGGATGGCAACGCATTTGCAAGGTCTCTGGTATTGTAGATGTCTATAGGTAGCGGTGACCACTTAACATCAGATAGCCCGTCGAATTGTTTGCCATCCAATGACATTAAAAAAAAAAATTCCTTACGACATTTTTTTTAACCGATGTCAGTGATGTCCAAAATAAACTTAAAAATCGTATATGATTTAGAAAAAGTTACATTGGTACTTGCAGGCTTACCTATCGGGAACGGCCCACTGCCTCGTATATGAGACATCTTAACCACTGGCCCACCACGACCATCATTCAGTACATAATTCACAATGACCATCAAACTCACCTTCTTCGCCGGATCCTTATGCTCCTGCACGTACTCCTGCTTCAGCGGTTCCGTCTGCAGGTCAGGCAGTGAGTGACTGATGCGGATAGCAGCCTGGCGGGAGAGGGAATCGCAGTTGCTTTCTTCAGAGTCCCGGCGTGCCCTGCACCAAAGTGATCTGTTAAGAAATGGTGAATTATGGTAACAGTGATAGATCAAGAAAATGTCGAAGGGATAGTGAGGAATAAGAGAAGTGTGAAGCTTGTATTTAATATAGGAATTGAATAAAAAGATCAAGAGGTTGTTAAAATACACAAAGTATAGCATTTTACTAACCGATAAACAGTTCATACCATCACGCCTGTATTCCCTGAAGAGATAGGCAAAGGTGTACCAATGTACACTCACAGTTCGCTGGTATATTTAGGTTCCACGTAATAGGAACCTATTGCCATCAACCGGACACAAATCCTAACTCCGAGCTGCTACTGAGAATTTTACCTAAGAACCCAATAACTCTTTGCTTGACCTGAGAATCGAACCCAAGACCTCTAGCGCAGCAGTCGCGTCTATGTTAAATATTGTTACCCCACGTTTTCTTTTATTTTTTATTTTAGTTTATAAGGACATAAAATATTTGTCTAGTTATACGTGTAACCCACCCTAATATCCGCGAAATAATGTTATGAAATTGGCAGTTAAGTACAAGCGTAAATTAAGTAAGTGATTATTTCCTCAAACCCTAAAAGCAGGCTTTTATACTTAATGGAAAAGAGTCTCGTCTTAAGTTATCAAAGACACCAAAAAGCAAAAGCATTATGGAGGAAAATTACGTTTCAAATGTTCATAATGTCCTTTCATTGCAGCCTGCAAAATGTCTGCTAAACATTCAACGTTAACATCTTGCTTCCGACGCCTGAAGTCTACTTTAAATATTCAAGTTTACAAGTGAAGGAAATGCTAGATGGAAATTGGAAGCGAGAAAATATACGCCGATGTAACATTTATTTCATAAGTGTTCGTATGAAGTTTCTTCTTGCCCATTCTTCTCTATATGAAACTACTTTTTGGAAGGAGCAACTAGATTCAATTCTTTTTTTTTATTTGACTTTCATATGTATGGTATGTATGTATTTTTTTTCAGATGGAACATCATCTAATGACTTCCCCGCCCTGTATCGGCGCAGGCGCAGGAGCGGTATCTCTTTCGAACAACCCGCGACCCCGGCAGGCATCGGCTCTGTCTAGCCCCTCCGATTTGCTGACATCTCTTTAAGGCGCGCGTGGAACACGAACGCGCCGTCGACACGGCCTGTCGTTATGCACTTACGGACGGTGAGCTACCCATTGCTCACCGTCCACAGGACCGCGTCTACGGTGGCCGGGAGTCGTCTCGCGCCCCTCGGCGTCCGGAGCGTGTCCCGCGAAATTATGAAGGGTTTTTTTTTTACCGATGGGAAATCATCCAATGATTTCTCCCGCCCTGGGCGTGTCAGACTTTTACTGACTAAAACCCATCCATGTTCCTTCCTGTGCCCTTTGCGTTCAGGTAAGAGGTATTTTTGACAGATCGAGACTAAGATCAGTATGCGAACGGTCATAAAAATACAGGAATTTGCTTTTCTGATGCCTGTACTTTGTGACAACCAATTACTACTGGCATTTTAAGCACATGATCGAAGTTTAGAGAAGCTCAATTCTACAAAATTTTAGGAACAATAGCAGTCTGGCAAAAACGCCTCTTTTTTACAATTATTGCAACTAGATTTTGAACATTTTTCAACCGACTTAAAAAAAGTAGGATATTATCAATTCGGCTGTATTTCAATGTTTGTTACCTCAGAACTCCGTCATTTATCAACCGATTTGGTTTTTGAAGTAAAACTATTTTACGCACGGTTAACTTGAGGAGTAAAGTGGCAAATGCTTGACGAGAGCGTTATGGAAATGAGTGCGATCGGGCGAACGGAAGTTGAGAGGGAGATATAAGTAAGTGGAGATAGAAAGAGAGTTACGTTTCGTATATTAGTGCAAGAGAGAGCAGTAAGCGCGCTCATTTTCTTTCTGTTTTTTTTTTATATTTGTATTTTTTAGTTAGTAGCATTGACCTTTAAAGGTATAAAGATATCAAGCCACCCACCTGCCCACAATCCACCTCCATGTAGCAGCACATTGGTAGCCCACAGCAGCAAGCAATACAGCGGCCATTGCAGCCAGGAGCAGTGCTGCCGCGTAGTCCACGGAGCTCCCGCGAACTGTCGGCGGACCTTCCAAGCTCTCAGCTGGCCACACTCCTGCGAACAAAGAGAATTGTACTTTACTTAAGAAGAAATAGAGTTTTCAAATAAACGTAGAAGTAGGGAACAGTCGTATATTTTAAAGCATGGTCCAAATGGTCGGTTGATACTTCCCAAGGGATTTTTTCTTCAAATTATCAAATAACTTTCCCCGCCCTGGGCGGGGCGGAAGGGCGTGTCAGACTTTTACTGACTAAAGAGGAGACTAAGCAAATTTCCAGTTGACGGCGATGCGAAAGAATTTTTTGATACCATTTTGTAATAGTTTTTCTTTCTTAATTATTATTTAATTATTATAGTTGATGTTATTTATTAAGTGTGTACGTATTGTACAAATATCTAAACAATAAAAAATAATATAAACTGAAAGTAGTAGAAAAAAAACTAAAAGATATTTTTTTAGTAAGTTAAGCTGCTCCGTAATTATTAATTCAAACTCGAAGCATTTATTTCATTTAGACCATTTACAGGCACTTCTGAATTGTCAAGATGTTGGGGCTAGTTGCTTGTACCAAAACGTAGGTCTCTATGTAGAAGAACCACTATGAAACTCCACAAAAAACATTCATTATCATATGAAATGAAGACAAAATACATCTAAAAACTCACCTTATATGGTAAAAACGAAGAAACAAGCGAGCAAGCTACACGACGCAACATACAAACCCTACTAAACTTGAAGGTACCAGCGAACCCCACCGTCTACAAACACTGATCTACCTCAACAAGGTGCAAATGCCACTTCAAACTAATGTGGGAACGGCTGCACCTGAAACCCTGACATTAGCTTTTAATAATTTACAATGATGGCATAAGTGTGACTGTATTTTTGTTGGGCTGATGCCGTTGGATATTGATTACTATTTACCGCAGGCCCTGCATGAACGCACTGACTAGACAGATTCTAAAAAAAATACTGGAAAGTTTTTAAAAAAGAAACTGGACTCTTTTACTAAGACTCCGCTATCCGTCCCTCCGGCTGTCCGTCTGTCCATCTGTATCTATAGGCTGCATCTTATGAACCCTGATAGTTATACAGTTTAAATTATCACAGATGATGTATTTCTGTAAGGGGGTATTTAAGGGGGCTCCCATACAACAAACGTGATTTTTTAGCTCATTATTACTCGATATTAATAACGGCAACAGATAGACGCTTGAAATATTCACAGAATATTTATTAATATATAAAAATAAATAATTAAATCAAAATAAAATTAATATTTAACGGGGCTACCATACAACAGACATGATATTTTTCCCGTTTTTATAGACAATGGTACGGGACCCTTCGTGCGCGAGTCCGACTCGCACTTGACTGGTTTTTTTTTCAATGTCGTCATCCTCATCCTTCATCTCCATCCTTTTATTTACGAGACAGTGGGTTCGATACCGGACACGTCGTGCGTAACCACCTGCACCATCGCGATCTAAACGAGACCAATGATTGAGCTGTACAAGTTGCTTTATATTGATAACAAACAAACTAAACAAATTACAAAAACAAATTTAATACAAGTCAATATAACACGAAAAGAAGAAGACGGGTAAGTACAAATGTGACTATTTCCATTTCAAATGAAAAAAAACATTGTGAGGAAACGCGGACTTATAATTAACATAAGTCTAAAATCGCCAATCCGCCTAAGGCAAGCATGGTGGTCAATACTCGTGCCTTCCCTGTATGAGAAGAGGCGTTTGTGTATGAGAATTTATATGTTTGTAAACACCATCACATCCCATCACGCCTGTATTCCCCGAAGGGTTAGGCAGAAGTGTAACAATCCCACAATTCGCCGGTATGTTTAGGTCCCATGTAATAGGGGGCGAGCCTATTGCCATTAACCGGGCACAAATCTTAACTCCGAGCTGCTACTGAGAATTTCATAGAAAAACCCAATTACATTTTTTGCTCGACCTGGGAATCGAACCCAAGACCTCTAGCGTAGCAGTCGCTCTTAGGACCACTAGACCACCGAAGTAGTTACGAAAGTAGCAGCAGCAACAGCGGCGGGCGGTTGTTCGTTGTCGATTGAATTTACGTTGCGTTAAATCCGCGAGTTAGTGCGAGGCTTTTCGGTTCAAGGTCTTGTTAATATTTAGTTAACGACAATCGATTGTAGACCGATTGTTTTATTTTTCATGGAAATTGAGTTTTTTCAATACATATTTGACTAAAGCTGGGTACTTAGCTGAAAATCACTTTTATCTTTAAAAGGCACACAAGCCGACGACTCACCAGCAGTACCTACTATTCCAAAATATATGTACTTGTCCATACTAATATAATAAAGAGGAAAAATTTGTTTATTTGTAATGAATAGGCTCCGAAACTACAGGACCGATTTAAACTATTTTTTTACCAATAGATAGCTATATTATTCCTGAGTAACATAGGCTATATAACATCACGCTACGACACACGGGAGCGGAGCAGTAACCAAATACGTAACATAACGCGGGTAAAATAAGCCACGCGAACGAAGTCGCGGGCAACTGCTAGTATCAACTCGCCTTGAGCTCATCTCACCTAAACACTATTACATGGGACCTAAACATACCGGCCAACTGTGGGTGTACAATGGTATACCTCTGCCTAACCCTTCGGGTAATACAGGCGTGATGGTATGTTTAGTTTGAGTCTCTTTGACTAAAACACTTGGTAAACCAGCTGTTCATGACGTCAAAACATTTCTATGATCTGTCTTCCACTTACTAACTTTAACCCTTAGAAGTATCGTATGGCCTTAAATTCGAAATATATTTAGCAATAAAATACCTGTCAGTATATGATATTATTATGTCCAGCATTTCGTGTATTACTTATCGACTCAAATGGATTCAAATTAGAATAATGTATTTTTTGGCGGCCGTAGTAAGCCTGTCCATAGATACGAGTCATTAGTATTACCTGGATAAACAATTTTTGTATTATTTTCGTTTCTACAAAAACCCTACAATTTTTCTTACATTTTTTTCTACTCCTCCGCTAATCTTTTCTGATTAATTTCGTTGCGGGATCCAAGACAGCTGTATCGTTTCCCCGGTACACGTCGAGCTTCATTGCCTCGGCGCTCTTATGGCGGTCTCCACTGTTGATTCTGGCTTACAGAAGTTGCAATGATTGGGAATTGTGTGGCGGGCTTGTCCCAATTTAAAAAAAAAAAACATTTTGATTTCAAACACCACATAAATAAGACACAAGTTTTAATTGGACCACAAGATGAACTTGCTTTTAAAGATCACATAAGGAATACGAGCACGTGTTATAGAGCTCATTATTCTTGAAATATTACGTCGTAAGATCCCAGACACAACAAAAATATGATTCCACACAGAAGGTCATATAAGCCGTAGGTTATAATGACACTTATGACCTTTTGTATTTATTACAAAACCATGCCGTAATACTAGTGTAGGGCAAGGTCTACAGTGGTTCCCAAAGAACGGGTCGCAAGCGAATATTAGCTGGGCCCTGAACATACATACATAGATAAACTCACGGCTTTTGCCCATGGGGGTAGGCAGAAACCACAGAACGCCACCTGCTACGATCCTTACATACTTCTTTCGCCTCGTTCACGTTCATGCGTCTGGTCATACAAGCACGCCAGTTACGAATACTGTGCATCCGACCTTTTTGAAGACCCTCACCAATAGGGTCAGGGTTGGTCTTTCCAGTTAAATAAATAACAGTTACTTTTATCCTGTACATATACCGGATACCTATTTGATTCGCATCCCGGATCACAAAGTTGCTTCCCTAGATTTACTAAAGCCAGTAAATTATGTATTTATTCCCAGCCCAATAAAATATATACAGGAACAATGACTATTGAGCTTATAAGGGTTCCTTTTATATGATTTTGGTTGTACCCAAACAAACGTCGCCTTGACGCTGCGTTAGCGGGGCGTAAAAAAAACAAAGTCTATGTCAAATAATTTATTTAAATTAGACCATTAAAAAGGCATCTTCTGAACGTCAAATACAAGAAAAAAGTATTAAAACTAGTTGCCCCTCCTAAAAGGTAGTTTGGTATGGAGAAGAACGAGAAAGTAGCTCTAAACTTTTAAAATAAATGTTGATATTATGCATGGTTTTCTCGGGCCCGTACGTTGCATAACGACAGGCCGTGTTGACGGTGCGTTCGTGTATCACGCGCGCCTCAAAGAGATGTCAGCAAGTTTTGAAGGGTCCACTCAGGGCCGATGCCTGCCGGGGCTGCGGGTTCTTCGTAAGAGACACCGCGCCCCCGGAACGCAAAGGACACAAGAAGGAACATGGATGGCTTTTAGTCAGTAAAAGTCTGACATTCCCTCCCGCCCCGCCCAGGGCGGGGGAAGTCATTTGATGATTCACCATCCCTTAAAAGAAAAGAAATGCATGGTTTTGCGTGGTATTAGTACTGTCCCCATTTGGCGAAACTACACAATTCGTTTACAAATTATAACCTATGCATTAAATAATAATGCAAGTTTTTTATTGTCTTACTGCAGAGCAAAGTCCTCTTCCCTCACAGAGAAGGCACGAGCGTTAATCACCGCTCTCGCTCAAGGCGGATTGGCGATTGGCCTTCAATAAAAAATAATAATTCCAGGTTTTCTCAAAATATTTTCCTTCACCGATGTCAGTGTTCAACATAAACTTATTAAGTGCATATAAAATAGAAAAAAACTGGCTAAGTGCGAGTCGGACTCACGCACGAAGGGCGGCCGTACCATTATCTATAAAAACAAGCAAAAAAAAAAAAAAACACGTTTGTTGTATGGGAGCTCCCTCAAATATTTATTTTATTCTGTTTCTTAGTATTTCTTGTTTTACAACAACGGCAACAGAAATACATCATGTAAAAATTTGAACTGTCTAACTATCACGGTTTATGAGATACAGCCTGGTGACAGACGGACGGACGGACAGCGGAGTCTTAGTAACAGGGTCCCGTTTTACCTTTAGGGTACGAAACCCTAGAAATCACATTGTTACTTGCCCACAGACTCGTAAATGAGAAGGGGGTGCTTTAACCGCAGGGCCATCACGCATCAGCAAAATGGCTCAGGGTCACACACTACGTCGGCATTTGAGTAATCTATAAGCGTAACGCGCGTTAACGTCGTCTACACGTCTACACCAGATACGCCTCACCGTTCTTATCTTATCAGTATTCAAAGGATGATAGATTTACTACAAAAGAGAGATTGAAGTGGAATATAACAACTGTAGAGAACAAAATTAAAGCTAAATGCAATAGTTCAATGACATGAATATGCATTTTACTTGTCAAAAACAGCCATACCAACACGTCTGTATTTTCCGAAGGGTTAGGCAGAGGTATACCTATGTACACCCACAGTTCGCCGGCATGTTTAGATTCCATGTAATTGGGGGCGAGCCTATTGCCTTTATCGGGCACTAAATTCTAACTCCGACTACTGAGGAATTCATAGGAAAACCTAATAACACTTTGTGCTCTACCCGGAAATCGAAATCAAGACCTCTAGCGTAGCAGTCGCGCTTAGAACCACTAGGCTTACGAAGTACTCAAATAACAAGTATGCTTTATGCATACTATGACTAACAATAAGTATCTTTGTGTTATATTATACTATCGCCCGACCTTTCTAAAGAACCTCACCAATAAAGTCAGTGTAGCTCTTTCTAGGGCATCCCCTCCCTGCCACTTCACATCTGTCATATACATTCCTTTTGTTAGTACTTAGACTTTCACTCATCCTCTCAACCAACCAAATATATGTATTGTTCCAACTTACCATTTTCAAGGCGCAAAACAACAGTAATGAAAATGAAAAAATAACGAAAATATTTAATAAAAGCTATGACCCGAATACTGGATAGGAAAACAAATCAGCGCTAATTTTAATATCAGAAAACAAGGTAAGAAGGTCGTAGCCTAAAAAGTGTTATTTTTCTTGAAATTTAGGTTATAAGACCCTGAATTTGGCAAAGAAAAACAAGCGAACTAGAACACTTTGTGGAACACTTTATATTCAAGGATACTTAAAAAAACACAATCAATTTTGTGTCAAATTTGCAGCGTGTAACGGGAAGGGCATATAAATATCAAAGGCACGGATTCTATGGGTGTTAACAAACCACATAATATTTTTTTTTAATATCTATACTCACAAAATTATAAAATTAAGAAACATCTATGCAAAAAATCAAATGTTTCCAGTTGAATTCTACACATCACTACACCAAGTCAGCTGATCGGTGTCAATAAACTACACATAAAGAAACAACTCCGTAAAAGATTTGTTTCTCCTGACACGTTTGTTATGATTTGAACTTATGCATTTTCAAAGTTCTTAAAGTTGGTAAAAAGTAGTGGCTTTTCCAATTGGTCTGAACTTTCTAAGGTCATCTTAAACATCACCGACATAGGTGAAGGACAACTGGACTAAAAATTTGAAATCAATCTGAAATCGCCAAGCCTTGTGCAAGCATGGGGATTAATGCTCGTGCCTTCTCATACAGAGTTATTATAGGCTGGTATTATTATTAACTAAATTATAGCAATCACTGCCTCGTTAGCCTAGTGTTCCTAAGCGTGACTGCTGCGCTAAAGGTCTTGGAATCGATTCCCAGGTCGAACAGAGTGTTATTTGGTTTTTATATGAAATTCTTAATAGGAGCTCGGAGCTAGAATTGGTGCCCAGTTACTGGCAATGGACATACTGGCGAACTGTGGGTGTACATTGGCACTCCTCTGCCTAACTCTTCGGGGAATATAGGCGTCATGGTATGTTATGTGTTGTAACAATTCAATATTTTTCGAAATTATTAGACTTTCTGATTTTTAGAGGCTTGTTCCTCATAATTATAAAGTTTAATTAACATTCGTAATTCAAAAGAAAAGTACTCATAATAAGATTTACTTTGTTTTGAAAAGATTTTTTGTCAGTAATAAGGAAAATAAAGCAAATTAGAAAATATCCAAATTTAACAATATTTTAGATGTATGAGAAATATGGTAGAAAGTTCCTCATCCTTAATTGCGAAGGAAGGATCCTCCTACCAGAAGGGCGATGTATCTGTTGGGCAACTGTCCGACGAAGAAATGAAGGGAGGCCTTTGCCCAGCCGTGGGACAGTACGGGCTAGTTATAATAATAACAATGTGGGTACATCAATCATTTTGCCGAAAGTCGTGACAGCCAATGGCGTAATAGCCAAGCAGCCTCGACCAACACCAAAAGAGACTCTCGTTGGGCGGTTGGATTAAGGGCTTGATCTTGATTCAGAAAGCGGTACTCCTAGACGCGGCGCGTATCGTTAGGAGACTCCTTTCTTAGGAGCCCTGACTACCGGTAGCTTGGACCCTGTTTCTGATACCGACGGGCTAGTATTTTAAATATTTATAAATGTTTTTATTTTTATATTAATATTTAAAAATATAATTTAATAATGAATAAATGAGAATAATAATATAATAACCAACCTTTGCATGTCACTCACGATATTATAATGACAGAAATACGGACAATATCATTTTCCTGGAACTTTAGTGGGCTGTGAATGATAAGGGCAAGGGTTAGCAAATATTATATCACTTGTCAGGGTCACCCTACGGGTGAGGTGTGATATGAAAACAAGCTCAAGGTTGTAAACGTCAAATAATTGTATGGATCGTTACCCTTGGCATTGTAACTTAAGAAGAAATACCCAACATTGTTACCATATTGTTAACAATGTATTAATGTAATGTTTTCTACAGACCGATTCCGGCCACGGCGGCTAATCTTAACGCAGACTAGCCAAGTTCGCAGGAAATATTATAAAGTACAAGTGTGTGCGCAAACACTTTCATAGTCCGATGGGACGGCAATCCGACACAACCGGGGAGAAATCAGACGCAAGACCAATCGCTTTACGTGCTTTCCGAGGCACCGGGGTGTCACACCACCAACTTCCAAACTCCGGGCTGTTATTGAGAAATTCCTAATGGAAAAAAACCCAACAACACAATAACATTGATGTTTTTTTTGTATGATATAATCTCTGGAAATTCTGGTCCGTTTATAAAAATAATTTCAGTGATCAAAAGTCAAGTTAATTTTTGGGTCCCTTTCTAGGTTATTTGGGGCATCGACAGTGAACGCGATCGCTCCGACTGACAGACCAATCGCCTGCAGCGTCAGCGACCCAAAAACCCTGAAAGGAATCCAAAAATCCAAAATGAACTTGACGTTTGTGCTCACGACTCGTGGCGGTTACTATACACTACTGCCGAGTGTCATACGATAAAATACGTTTTAAGATATATTTGTCTTCCTTGCGGACGAAGTCGTGGGCAGAATGTAGTATTCCAATATAATCAATGGCATCCACAATGCGGATGACAATGATTGTGTTACTATATAATCCGAATTCTGCGGTTTGATACCTACAGGCCGCGGTATGGCGACGCAGTAGCAATATAATACAAACAGTACTGTATCTGTACGTGGACTGTATCAGTATAATGATTGGAGACGGACGGTATAAACGAATTCCGTTTGAAATTTGAGGTTAGGAAACCGATCTATGTATTTAGTTGAACTTTATACATACATCCTACGAAACAAATCCTGCTAATACACAGGGATAGATTATAGTCTGGAACATTTATCCTGAAGTGGAAAGAATTTTTATTCGAGAGATAATATTCTATATTATCTTTGACTCGGACGAAGGCGCGGGCAGAAGTTACTAGTCACATAATAAATGTACTAAAACATAACATCACGCCTGTATTCCCCGAGGGATTAGGCAGAGGTGTACCAGTGCACACCCACAATTCGCCGGTGTGTTAAGGTCCCATGTAATAGGGGCCGAGTCTACTGCCAATAACCGGGCACAAATCCTAATTCCGAGCTGCTACTGAGAATTTTATAGAAAAACCCAGTAACATTTTTGCTCGACCTGAGAATCGAACCCAAGACCTCCAACGAGGCAGTTAAACACAAAACACAATGTCCATAACAAACATACTAACATTTCAAAGGCATCAAGAACAATGTGATTTAACTCGACGGTTTAACTGAACTTTATTACCTCGCATAACTAGCGGTCAGTGGGAACTACCACTAACTTTGAGTGCCGGATACTAAAACCGATACTAGTTTGGATCGGGATATTCCAATAATGTCGGTCGAAAGTTGAGATATAACTGAAATGCGATGAGTGTGGAATTCCTCGCTTTTGTCATCATTCACAAAAACGGATACACACATCACATTAATACAATCGGCTCTCTTAAACAAGGTGTAAGTTTAAACATGACACATACTTTAAGGGAGTGTAGTGCTTATGTAAATAAACCACTTTCACTATGAAATTAAATTTAAAACATCACGCCTATTTTCCCCAGAGGTTATGCAGAGGTGTACCAGTGTACACCCACAATTCGCCGGTGTGTTAAGGTCCCATGTAATAGGGGGTGAGCCTATTGCTATTAACCGGGCACAAATCCTAACGCCGAGCCTTTAATAAAATTTGGTATGGGGTAAGTTAAAGTTAAAGTTAAATCATTTTATTTTAATTAGACCTTTAAAAGGCACTTTTGAACGTTAATTACATGTCAAAATCAATAATATTCAATCTAGTTGCCCCTTCCAAAAGGTAGTTTTGTATCGAGAAGAACGGGCAAGAAACTCCTTATTACATGGGACCTGAAACATACCGGGTCTTATTCTACGCAATTCCCAGTAGCAGCTCGGAGTTAAGATTTAGGCCCAGTTAATGGCAATGGGTTCGCCCCTTATTACATGGAACCTAAAACATATCTCCAAACTTTGGGTGTACACTGGAAACCTCTGCCTAACCCTTTGAGGAATACAGGCGTGATGGTAAGTTATGTGTTGTAGCAATTAAATCTTTCTCGAAATTATTTGACTTTCTGATTTTTAGGGGCTTGTTCCTCATAATTATAAAGTTTAATTAACATTCGTAACTCAAAAGAAAAGTACTCATAACAAGATTAACTCTATTTTCAAAAGATTTTTGTCAGTAATAAGGAAAATAAGTCAAAGTAGAAAATATCCAAATTAAATAATATTTTAGATGTATGAGAAATATGGTGGAAAGTTCCACATCCTTAATTGAAAATGGAGGATCCTCCTACCAAAACGGTGATGCGTATGGATGGTGTCAAATATCCCATTCTGCGGTGGGGTGTCCGGTAGACCGCAGTACGTGTTCATCGCGTCACTAGATAACGTACTATCTAATCAATGTTTACTATCAGCCAGACAGACACACACACACCTACGTAATTTAAGGCATTAACTCGGTCACTGTGTTTTGATTACGTGGAAAGTACCCTTGGGTAAGGTCAGGTTTGTTATTCAGTACAGGAGAAGATCCTGCTGTCTAAATGTACTGAGGGACGATGTTTAAGTAAAAAAATCTTCTATAATTTTCCAGTACATATACTGTAATAAGCATAATAATACAAAAACCATTGCTGTCAAGGCTGTGTAGTGTAAGAGTGTTGTAAATTTAGTATACACCGTGTAACGGAAAGGGTAGATACATGTCAAAGGCACGGATTCTATAGGTGTTAACAAACCACATAGTAACATTTTTTTAATATTATACTCACAAAATTATAAAATGAAGAAACACTTGAGTAAAAAATCAAACCTTTCCAATTGAATTCTACACATCACTGCACCAAGTCAGCTGATCGGTGTCAATAAACTACACACAAAGAAACAGCTCCGTAAAAGATTTGTTTCTCCTGACACGTTTGTTATGATTTAAACTTAATAAACTGCCGAAATAAAAGAATATTATGCATTTTCAAAGTTATTGCTTGTGAGCTGAAATTTTGAATAGAGATTCAGTACCGGATACACTCTTAACCCCGTTTATTTGGATATACCCCTCCTGTAACACGCTGTAACCGCTGTATCCATATAACTGTGGGTGTTGGTACACCTCAGCTTAACCCTTCGAGGCATACAGGCGTGATGGTATGTAGAAAAAAACATGGACCCTGTTGGGTACAGAATTTTTTTAAATAAGTAGATCTCTGTCTCCCTCTCGGAAGAATGTTACATTAATTTGCCTTATTATTGTGTTTGAATTACTTTATATGCACTGCTTCATCTACGCAGCAGTATCGCACCAAATACGTGAATTGAAAGAGCCCTAACTGCTAAACATAGCCTTCAGAATAGCCGCAACAATTTACGGTCACGAGTTGAATTGCTGCCACAACACACGTATCTCATTATTACTTTGTAGTTAATGAAATAGTTTAGCTTCAAAGTTGTAACATGGTAAGGTTAGGGTCAAAAATCGGAGTCTTCACAACGAAGCTGACACAACGTCAAATTATTGGACTGTACCAAATAAAGTACCAAGGTACAGTCGTCAATAAAAGTCGATTAATATTTCAGATTATTTATGCAAAATTGGAACAGATCTAAAATTAATAGAAACTTGTACCACATATATACAAACATATCATCACGCCTGTATTCCCCGAAGCGTTAGGCAGAGGTGTAACAATGTACACCCACAGTTCGCCGGTATGTTTAGGTCCCATGTAATAGGGAGCGAGCCTATTGCCATTAACCGGGCACAAATCCTAACTCCAAGCTGCTACTGAGAATTGCATAGAAAAACCCAATGACACTTTTTGCTCGACCTGGGAATCGAACCCAAGACCTCTAGCGTAGCAGTCGCGCTTAGGACCACTACGCTACCGAAGCAGTTAACGAATGTGACCTTTTTAATTCATAATTACTTTCTGAGTTTTATTAGATAATTAAAATTATTAATAATTATAAGTCTAAAATCGCTAATCCACTTTGGGTACGCGTAGTGATCAATGCTCGTGCTATCTCTGTATGAGAAAAGAGTACTTATTTGCCCAGCAATGGTACAATCATATAAAGTAGATATTATTATAAGCATACCATGAAAATTTCAAAAGCAATGTATGGAATTATGACGTAGGTAAACGTATATATAGATGTATATGGAGTTTTGTTGCTGACTGTACTACAGATATTATTATTTAACAGTAAAAGATATGGCGTCATTTCGACTTTGAATACTTATAATTTCCAATAAATAATCTGAGCATTATTTTATTATTTAAACAACTCTCCGTCTGAAGATCAAGACTTCGCTGAAAAGTATGAAAAAAAAATTATTATTCGAATCCTCCGAAGTTATCGAATAAACGAAAACTTGTGCCAACAAAATAAAATATTATCTTATGTTTTGCCTCGTTAGCCTAGTGGTCTACGCCAGAGGTCTTGGGTTCGATTCCCAGGTCGAGCAAAAAGTGTTATTAGGTTTTTCTATGAAATTCTCAGTAGCAGCTCGGAGTTAGGATTTGTGCCCGGTTAATGGCATTAGGCTCGCCCCCTGTTACATGGGAACTAAACATACTGGCGAACAGTGGGTGTACACTGGCACACCTCTGCCTAACCCTTCTGCAAATACAGGCGCGATGGTGTGTGTGTGTGTGTATTTTTGGGGTTGTGTAGTTAACAAGGAACCCTTATAATTTCACTATGTTTATCCGTGTATCTATCTGCAGCTTCACTCAGAGACTCTTAAAAGAAAGAAAAACCATTTAAAACTAGAAAACTGTCATTACCCTACTGTGATACCCTAACAATTCTGTAACACTGAGTTATATAGTTATATATTTGGCGCAAGTAATACTAGCCCATTACTGGTCTCCTGCAGAATAAAGGCCACTTTTCATACAGAGAAGGCACAAGCATTGATCTCGTATAAGTCCATGGTTCCTTACGATGTTTGCCTTCACCGATGTCAGTGATGTCCAAGATATACTTTGAAAGTACATATGAATTGAATAAGGGAACATTAGTTCATAAGGCATCCCCTTAAACACTGGGCCACCACGACATTGGCGCAGGAATACCTAAGTTATACAAGAACAGCTCTTGTCATTGTGAAAAGATACGAAGTGGAAGCGACTGTCAAGTGTCCCCCGGACGTACTTAAGTATCTTTGTCGGGGCTCCTTTATTCCCCGACTTTTGAACAATGTTTACTGTCCATGAATTTGAAAAAAAAGAGCAAGTGTAAGTAATTGCCGGAGAATATCTTGAACCATAATGACGCCTATTGCGCATGTCACTAAAACATTTTTCAAACCCATTTCGGTCAAGACGGATATCCTCAATGGAGACTAGCCAAGTTCGCGGGAGATATTATTGTGCACAATTGTATGCGCAAACACAGGTGCACTCCCTCTTTCCTAACTCTCATAGTCCAGTGGGACGGCAATTCGACACGACCGGGGAGAGACCAGACGCAGGACCAATGGCGACGTGCTTTTCGAGGCACTGGGGTATCACACCACCAACTTCCAAACTCTGTGCTGCTACTGAGAAAATTGTAATGGAAAAAAACAGTAACATCTTTTACCCGACCTGGGAATTGAATCTAGGATTCCACACTCAACAGTCACGCTTGCGACTATGAGACCAATGGGGTGGTCAAGGATCACGTGTTAACTACAAAAAAACCATAAGCAAACCGTTTCTACCTGTCAAATAATTTCAAAGCTCCTAAATGACATGTCGTGATGGCCCAATGGTTAAGGCAAGTAGTTGTTTCTTGAAGGTTCGATACCGGGTAAGTGCAAATGCGACTACTTTCTTTTATCTTGGACATTACCGACATCAGTAAAGGAAAAAATCGTCAGGAAGCTCGAACTTACAATTAATATAAGTCTGATATCGCCAATCTGCCTTGAGCGAGCGATCAGTGCTCATGCCTTTTCAGTATGAGACGTGGCCTTTGCCCTGGAATGGAAATCATCCCATTCCAGGCAAGCTTACTATCAAATAAGCTTGTGTTATTATTATACGAAACGAAACTTTGTCAAAGATAACGCCCTAAGTACATCATCATCTGAATATTTTTCACCGAAAAACTGTAAACAAATTAAATTGTAAACAAATTCCGTCAGTAAATAATCCATTCGTCTAGACATTTACAATGAGTATAATACCGCTTGAAGTAAGTGTTAATGTAAACCGTTTTACCCTTAGAAGTACGTTGTTTATTCTTTGAAAGTTAAATAATTGCCCACAATTGGATAACAGTCGTAGTTTAACTGAAGTGGGTGTAAAAAGACGCGTCAGCCTCTTTTTACACCCCATCAAACTGAGTTAGTTTGAGCAAATAAAAAATATTGCTGAGAAACTGCCAGCACTTCGTTTGCGTGTTTTTTTTTTACCCGCGTTAAATTACGTCTTTAGTTCCTGCTCCTCTCCTGTGGACCGTAGCGTGATGTTATAAAGCCTTTCTCGATAAATGAACTATCCAGCACAAAAAGAATTTTTCAATTCTATCTAGGGATTATGGGAGAGGCCTATGTCCAGCAGTGGAGTCCCTACGGCTGATATGATAATTAATGTTGATAATGAATAGACCAAAGGTAATACAATAAACAGAAAAATAAAGACAGCATTGAAAACGAAGCCGCTAAACATTCGTCAAATGAACAAAACCCAATACTTCGCGCAAATCTAAACCAATTAACAATTAATCAGTCCAACATTTACTTTACAAGAATCCCGAAGGAAATTTAGCGTAAATTAAACCCAATGAGCACGGCTTCTGCGTAAAACTTTACAGCTATATTCAAGAAATACTTCAACCCCGTTAATCGTACCTTCACCCCAGCTAGAGGGGTATAGAGGGATGAATTTCGCCGCAAAACGTGTAAATTCACCCCCAGAGTTAGTATTCTGTTGAATATGCATAAGTTTGGTCTCATAGCTTGCGTAACGGTTATTTTTGCTAAATCCTTTAACACAAGTATAGTGTATTATGGCCATGTTTATATCTTGTAGGATTTGTAAGGGATAAACAATAATTTATACACGTAGATGAAAAGAAAGAAAAACCATTTATTGGCACAACTTGAGACACATAAAAAAAAAAGTAATATAAAAAACTGCTTTTCAAAAATAACAGAAGAAATAGGTAATATAGATAATGGGGTTTTAAAGTATAGTAACTTCTTCCCGCGACTCCGTCTGCGTGGCAGTCAAGTATAACGTGAAGCATATCATATGACACTCTGATAAAAAGCTATACTATTAATATCATCATCATCTGCTTAGCCTTTTCCCAACTATGTTGAGGTCGGCTGCCAGTCTAACCGGATGCAGCTGAATGTCAGTGATTTACATGGAGCGACTGCCTATCTGACCTTTACAACCCAGTTACTGGGCAACACGATACCTCTTGGTAAGACTGGTTGTCAGACTTTCTGGCTTCTGACTATCCGTAACGGCTGTCAAAGATCTACGAATGACAGCCGGGACCAACGGCTTTACATGCTTTCCGAGGCACGGGGGTGTCACACCTCCACTTCCAAACTCTGTGCTGCGCAAATCTAAGCAAATCCTAATGGAAAAATCCAATAACACTTTTTGCCCGACGTGGGAATCGAACCCGTGACCCCACGCTCATCAGTCGCGCTTGCGACCACGAGACAAACGGGGCAGTCAATTTTTTTACAAGTATAGATTTTGATAAAAACATGGGACATTTTGCATGAAAAGATATTGTCGAACGTGTGTTTTATTACTTTATGTTATCTTTTATAACATGAAAGTGATTTCAGTTGAAAAATATGTGATCGTAAAAACTGGTAGTCGTAACCTTGGTAGTATTTATGACTTGTGACTATTGTAGCTTACAGGGCCGGACTTGGCTTCCGAAGGCTTTCAAAAATACATAGTGGAAGAAGAGTACCTACGTAATCCTTAATGCTCCAGGGCTGGATTTCCTTATAGCTCATTAAAAAAAAAGCTATACCGTATTTTTTTTTGACACACCTTGATTTTTCGATTTGATTTCGATTTTAACAAATTATATTGTCCTTGAAAGAAAACACGTTATTATATCATAAACAAATCAATAAACATTACTATTTAATGTCGTATCTACTAAAACATAAAAAACCAATATCTCTAAACACAAACATAACCCACCTATCATACACATAGATCACATTTTACGACATCAAAAGATCTAGCAAAGTTCGAAATTTAAAACGCCTCACGAAAAATATGGCGCCCATAAAATCAGGCTAGGTAGACGAGCCGGCCCTGGAAAGTCATAAATGTAAACATTTCTCATTTGTCAAACCACGCCTTTCTAGAAAAAAAGCTCTCAAATTATGTGACAAATTACAAAAGTTACATTAACTTTTGGTATTTGTTAAGGTATAAAAGTATAGAATAAAAATGAGAAATTAAACTCGTTGTGAACGAAAAAAAATTGCTCTATTAGAATGAAATATGAAAGACAAGGACAGAATATGAGAGGGAAAAACGTGGTTAATATCTTTCCATTGCAGTAATTAACCGGTCTATTTTGTTCAAATATTTTTTTAATCGACTTCAAAAAGGAGATATCGATATCATTAGATATCGTCAGATATCATTTAGGTGAAGTGAGTTTGAGGTGAGTGATCATGGCAATGATGCTAGGAATTGACAGCAATATTTTTGTTTCTGTCGGTAAATCCTCATGGACACGTCTCGAAAGGCGGACGTTGCATAACGACAGGCCGTGTCTATGGCACGTTCGTGTTTCACGTGCGCCTCAAAGAGATATCAGCAAATTGGAGGGCCCAGTCGGGGCCGATGCCAGCTGGGGCCACGGGTTGTTCGAAAGATAACGCGCCTCCGTAACGCAAAGGACACAAACGGGAACATGGATGGATTTTAGTTAGTAAAAGTCGGACACTCTCCCGCGGTCAGATGTCATGATGAGAAATGATGATCTGCCATCCGAAAAAAAAAGGAAAGGGGTAGGGGTGTGTCGAACTCCTACGAACTATAACACCATGATGTTCCTCCAACTTCCTTTGGCCGGGACACGAAGGTCGCTTAGAGCATTCTTCCGCGTCTGCCACATACCATCACGCCTATATTCCCCGAAGGGTTAGGCAGAGTTGTACCAATGTACACGCACAGTTCGCCGGTATGTTTAGGCTCAAAATTACTTTACCTAAATTCTCTCATTCGCTAGTAATTAATTTATTACTCAAAACATGTACACCGACCATGATCTTCGATTATTGCCTACATTATCCCTCAATCTTAAGCAAGTAACACACAAACAAGATCCATTACAAAATCAACAGTTCAAAAGACGAATTATACGACTAGTATAGCTATGTAACCTTTGAAATTGAATTTGGAACTGTCAAATTAATTCTGGCAGTCTATACGTGCCTTTATGTGTTCAGGAACCATTAGCTTTCAGAACACTCTTCAGCACAGCAAACAAGAACTAGCAGAATTATGCAACATTGAAGTTAATTTTCAGGTCAACACAGCATACGTTTGGCCAGTAATATTTGACTTGGCTAGACACTGGCATGTTTTAAAATAAGAAAATTTTACGAAGTCATAAAACTGTGAATAAAATTCAAACGAACCAATGCACATTTCGAATGTCAATAGGAATGTGCAATTCCAGTTTTAAAATCGGGAATACGTTATCTATTTCAAATTCGTTCTTTGAAATGTCAACGACATTGAAAACAGCTTTGATAGGAATATGCAAAAGTGTTTATTATCTCGTTCTTAAAGTTAAATATATAAAAAAATATTAGAGCTTCTGACTTGATTGTTTTTATTAATTTCATTTTGTTTCATTAATTATTTAACTAAATTAATAATTGTTCGCCGATGGCAAATTATAGCGATACAAACTTATAATTATATTTACAACCTTTTGTAACTATGTTTTACAAATAAAACTTTGACTTTGGTTTTAACTTTGACTTCTCTTTTGAATGTCATAGATGGAATATGTTTTGGTATATTGTTATAAACAGAATGCATGTGTTTTTACGCAAAACAATTTTTAATTTAATGTTATAACTAAACAACTGCCTCGTTAGCCTAGTGGTCCTAAGCGCGACTGCTACGCTACAGGTCTTGGGTTTGATCCCCAGGTCGGTCAAAAAGTGTTATTGGTGTTATTTTCTATGAAATTCTCAGTAGTAGCTCGGAATTAGAATTTGTGCCCGGTTAATGGCAATAGGCTCGCCCCCTATTACATGGAACCTGAACATACCGGCAAACTGTGGGTGTACATTATTACACCTCTGCCTAACCCTTCAGGAAATACGGGCGCGATGGTATGTGTGATGGAAACACACAGCCGCGCAGTAGACGCGCCGTAGACGCTGTTGACGTCGGGAGCCGCGAGACGACTCCCGGCCACCGTAGATACGGGCCTGTGGACGGTGAGCAATGGGTAGCTCACCGTCCTTACGTTGCATAACGACAGGCCGTGTCGACGGCGCGTTCGTGTTCCACGCGCGCCTCAAAGAGATGTCAGCACTTGGAAGGGGCCACTGAAGGCCGATGCCTGCCTGGGCTGCGGGTTGTTCGCAAGATATACCGCGCCCCCGGAACGCAAAGGGCACAAGAAGGAACATGGGTGGGTTTTAGTCAGTAAAAGTCTGACACTCCCTCCCGCCCCGCCCAGGGCGGGAGAAGTTATTTGATGATTTCCCACCTACCAAAAAAAAAAAACACCTCTGCCTAACACTTCGGGGAATATAGGCGTGATGGTATGTTATAACTTCAAATAATCCCACGAGGCCTGTACTGTTGCATACACCTTAGTACATAGTTTTGCGTGCGTTTTGCATTATGTTTAAAGTTTTGTTCCAGCAAAAAAACAAAACTCAATGTTACTTAGTTTGATGAGGAGTACTCGTAGTTTACGATAAAGTGATGTATCTTTTGTACCCCGCATACACACACAACTCGCTCACACATACACACACAGCTTACACACGCACACTTACATACAGCACCTGTAGCACTGTGTGTGTACCTGTGTACCTGTGTGTGTGCAGCAGCTGTACGTGCGTACAGCTTTTGTACGTTAACAAATATATAGTAGTAGCACGCGGTCGGTCCGACTGACGGACCAATCGCGTGCAGCGTCGGCTGCCTAGTATACCCAGAAAGGATTCCGAAATCCCGAAAATTAACTTGACATTTGTGCGCACGATTCGTGGCGACGACCAACCTTACGTATGTCGATACTTTACAAATTGAGAGTGAATTCACTGATATCACCCAACCGAACAAAGTTAAAGAGCTGTTTACAAACACAAGCTTATTAAGAAATCCCGTAATGGGTGTAGAACCAAACCCGTAAATCCCGGACCAACATTTAAGGCAAAGTTCTCACAGAAACTTCTTGAAGAAACACAGTGAGACACACCCAACTTTATATGATTCTTAATGGTTTATTTTGGTAGAAAACAGAGAAAGTTTACAGAGAAACGTCGCCATATATCAAGGTCCATGCGACATATCAAGCAATAAATTCCCAGCATAACCTGATCTCTCATTGTTCTGAAACTCCATACAATAAGTGGTCAGTTTATACTGGAAATGTTTACCTTGATATATCGTAGTGTAGCTAGTAATTTATTGAGTGGATGGGAACGATGACTTTACGGATGAGTACAACCTTGGATGGAGGATACGATAAAAAATATTGGTTGCTTTTTATTTTTCTTAGGAAAATAAAATAGCTGTCGGGTTTTTCTTGTATTTCAACTGCCAGTACTTCTGTGCTGTTTTTAGGGGTCTGTAACCAAATGGTGCTTAACGGTACTCTATTAGTAAAGCTCTACTGTCTATTCGTCTGTCCGTTTGTCACAGGGCTGTATCTTTTGAATCTTAATAGGTAGTATTTTAAATTTTCACATTTTCATTTTCACGTGTATTTACTATAGCCGTTGCAATACCAAATCTTTACTAATATTATATTATAAAAAGGAAATTTTTGTTTGTAACGAATAAGCTCCAAAACTACTGGACCGATTTTAACCATTTTTTCACCAATAGATAGATACATTATTCCTAAGTAATATGGGCTATACAACATCACGCTACGACCTATGGGAGCGGAGCAGTAGCGAAAGACGTAACTTAACGCGGGTTAAACTCTAGATTATTTAAAATTAAATTGTTTGATTGGTTGACTACTAGTAATTTCTATACTTTAAAAGTTTCTGGAAAAGAAATTTGCACGTTAGTGCTAAGTGGAAGGTTTGCATGCTAAGTACAATTCTGGCCAAACATGATTATTATTAATGTTGTAACATCATGTTTACCATGTTTTATGCAAATAAAGATATTATTATTATTACAAGGCATATGGTTTTTTATATAGTTATATTGTTCAATATTGTACGATGGTACGGAACCCTTTATGTGCGAAATTGACTGGCATTCAGCCCGTATTTTTTTTCGTTCTTAGGGAGGTTGTTTTCGGACTTAATTAAGTATCAAGGTTCATGTATTGTGAGTTCCTAAGAAAGCCTTTCAGTTCAGGAATTTCGTTAAACCAACATTTTAGATAGAAAAGGGTATATACGTTTTTAATTAATTTTTAGTTATTATTTTTCTTCATGCTTTTATTTTGAAGTGATGGCAGAACCACGAAATAATTAAAACTCACTGTTGGCAACATTTACTTTATATGCTTCTTTTTTTGAACATCAAGTAATTTGAAAATTCTTGCTTTTTTTAAAAAAGGATTTTAATTTGAACTTAAAAATACTCTTTCATTGCTTCGTTTCGCATCCATACATTTTAAATGTAGCAGAATTGGAAAACAAATTGCACTTTTAACTGATTATTTATTTATGTATTTATTTATTTATTAAAGCTTTATGCACAAATGTAAAACAAAATACACCGTACAAGGCGGACTTAATGCCTTAGGCATTTTCTACCAGTCTACCTTAGGGTGATACCTTAGGGTGGTGGGGTTTAGTGGTCTATCATTTCCCTGTTCCGTTTTCTGGGTCGGCAGTCTTGTAGGTCTCATTCATAGTGTCAGATATAGTGTTATTGGGTTATTTCAATAGTAATACCAGCCCGAGGTTTAGAAATGCTGTGACACCCCAATTCTTTAGAAAGGACGGTCTCTCCTTGGTTGAGTCGGATTGACGTCCCATCGGACTATGAGAGTAAGAGAAGAGAGAGTACACATTGTGTTTACGCATGCTCTTTTGCATTATATTATCTTCTGCGTGATACTTGTCTAGTTTCCGTTAAGACTAGCCGCCGTGACCGAAATTCGGTCATAAGTATATCTGGATGAAATTCGGCACAGAATCAAATTATAGTCAGGAATAGCACATTGATTACTTTTCACCCCGGAAAAATGTACTGTTCCCGTGGGATAAAATATTATATCAACTTTAACACGGAAGAAGTCAAAGCCGGAAGATAGTCTTTTACATTTACACACATACCATCCCGCCTGTATTCCCCGAAGGGTTAGGCAGAGGTGTAACCAATGTAAGACTACAGTTCGCCGGTATGTTTTTAAGTCCCATGTAATAATGGGCGAGTCTATTGCCATTAACCAGGCACAAATCCTAACTCCGAGCTGCTACTGAGAATTTCATAGAAAAATCCAATAACACTTTGCTTGACCTGGGAATCGAACACATGACCTCTAGCGTAGCAGGCGCGCGCAATATTTGTTTATTTAGTAATTATTAATCAACCTATCACCAGCATTCACCACTAAGTGGCCAATCAACTGCCATTGTGTATCGATGTAATTGACCGATAGTTTGACAACTGAATTCATTAACATCGATGAAGGAAAACATCGTGAGGAAACCTGGACTTGTATGTAATTAATATAACTCTGAAATCGGCAATCCGCTTCGCGCGAGTGTGGTGGTCAATGCTCGTGCCTTCTCTTTATAAGAAGAGGCCTTTGTCCTGCAGTGAGAGAGTAATTATTATTAATCATTTATTTCAGACCAAAAGTCCATAAAATGTTAGTAACTAAGATGTTAACCTATTGTTAGTAATTTAATATAAATAAATAAACTAATTCTACTTTACAGTCTACATCGCGTGCAGTTTAATCCAATGGCCCAACATTGGACTGTCTCATTTAACAGACAATACGCTCAAGAAGGCTGGTGTCTTGACAATGCATACCATCGCACCTGTATTCCACGAAGGCTTAGGCAGAGGTGTACCAATGTACACCTACAGTTCGCCGGTATATTTAGGTCCCATACAATAGGGGGCGAGCCTATTGCTATTAACCAGGCACAAATCCTAACGCCGAGCTGCTACTGAGAATTACACAGAAAAACCCAGTAACATTTTTGCTCGACCTGGGACTCAAGCCCGAGACCTCTAGCGTAGCAGTCGCGCTTAGGACCACTAAGCTAACGAGGTGTTTTGACAATTGAATAAAATATAGGTCTGAGTGGTTATGACGTCCACTGATGGACATCGGCTTCTCCTATTAGTAGCCACAATGACCGGTCTTACACTATCCGCATTCAGCGGTTTCCCGCGACCTTTACCAGGTCTTCAGTCCTCCTCTTCTCGGTCCTACCCAAACTGCATCCTAGCGACCCCAACAGCAGTCTGCTCTACGAACTATGTACCCTGCCTATTATCACTTAAGTTTCACCATTCTGTTGGCTATGTCAATTACAATCAGTTTCGGGTGTACAGATTACTAACTACTACTTTGACGACACGGTTGGGGCAGAAGTTGTATGAGTAGCAGCTGCACTGCGTGTCGCAAGTTCGATTCCCGAAATATTTGTATGGCCTACAGTTAATTGTTCCAGGTCTGGTTGTTTGTATATGTAAATTTATATATTTGTAAACGCACACACGATTCAGAAGAAATCCCAAGCGATGGTGGAACTAACGTGTTACATTTGACTTTGTTAAATGTGTTTTTTTCCACGCGTTACATTCGTATATCAAAGTAGAATAAGCTCCTTCTATGAAGAAAACATAATAGGCACTTTGGTGCTTATCAATTTCGCTTGGCACGTACCAATATACTTCTTATTTCTATTTCTATTATACTAAGTAAAAATAGGTATATTTAGACCACTTAAGTAAATAAAGACTACGCTAACCATGGTCTCGGATTTTGAAAATGGAATTTATTCCTATATGTTTCTTTTTGGTGTGATAAGTTACGATCTCGCCCTTCTCAATGGAATAGCGGACGAGTAAGAAAACTCATAATTGGGGTGATGGCACCACTAATCAGTTGACGTTCTTTTTATGAGCTGTCAAAACGCGATTTCCCCATGGTTTTTGTATGACGATACTGAACTATGACGTCACTTTTGTGACATCTTAATTCACTGAATATTTATTGATTTCAAAGCAACTAAAAAGCTAATTTAATAGTTATTTAAATATTAAATTTGTTTTCTGGGCTAAAATAAAGTGTTTTTTTCGAGAAGTGATGTCTTTTTTTTTTTTGGTGGGTGGGAAATCATCAAATAACTTCTCCCGCCCTGGGCGGGGCGGGAGGGAGTGTCAGACTTTTACTGACTAAACCCATGTTCCTTCTTATGCCCTTTGCGTTCCTGGGGCCCGGTATCTCTTGCGAACAACCCGCAGCCCCGGCAGGCATCGGCCCTCAGTGGCCCCTTCCTGTTGCTGACATCTCTTGGAGGCGCGCGTGGAACACGAACGCGCCGTCGACACGGCGAGAAGTGATGTCTTGGAATTGCTGTTTAATGGTGGGCCGCGGGTTGTTCGAAAGAGATAACGCGCCCCCGGAACGCAAAGGGCACTGGAAGGAACATGGATGGGTTTTAGTCAGTAAAAGTCTGACAGTCCCTCCCGCTCCGCCCAGGGCGGGGGAAGTCATTTGATAAATTACCATCCAAAAAAAAATGCTCTCTACGATTCAATTGCTAAATTATCTATTTTTTCCCAATTTTTATTGTAACATGAGTTAACTAATTATTGCCTCCTTGGTCTAGACCAAGGACTTCTTCTCTAAAAATTTTCAGAGAAAATTTTTAGATGAAGTCTTGGAGGGAATTAAATTTCTCACAAGTATTTAACATGAACCCAAGCTTCAGAAGGTGCAATAAAATATTTGAAAGGAATCTGCAGACTAATATTAAATTCCTGCTGTACGTGATGCATGCGATACGTAACGTGTTGCGTATGAAGGTTGTACATCATAGCAGTACGATATTGTTACGTGGAACACGTTATTGCGTTTTGAACGTGTCGACAAGAAACGAATACGTAAAGGGAGGAGGTACGAGAGGGTTCAAAGTAGCCGTCACGAGTCGTGACCACAAACGTCAAGTAAATTTTGGGATTTTTGGATTCCTTTCTGGGGTTTTTGGGGCACCGACGCTGCTCGCGATTGCTCCGTCAGTCGGATCGAAAATTAGCTTGCCATTTGTGCTTACCAGTTTTGGCGGCTTCTATAACCATCATATATACCAATACGCCTGTATTTCCCGAAGGGTTAGGCAGAGGTGTAACAATGTACACCCACAGTTCGCCGGTATATTTAGGTCCCATGTAATAAGGGGTGAGCCTATTGCCATTAACCGGGCACAAATCCTAACTCCGAGCTGCTACTGAGAATTTCATAGAAAAACCCAATAACACTTTTTGCTCGGCCTGGGAATCGAACCCAAGACCTCTAGCGTAGCAATCGCGCTTAGGACCACTAGGCTACCGAGGCAGTATAACATGTGCTGTATTACGGTGTATGATGGTTACAATACACATACGCCAAGAATCATTCTGCCTCGTAGGTTTCTAGGTTGGTTGGTTGGTTGGTTGGTGCTGACTGTGAAGTTCGATTCCCAGGCCCGGTAAAAGTGTTATTGGATTTTCCATAAAGAATTTCTCGGTAGCAGCAGCGAATTTAGAAGTTGGTGGTGTAACACCCCCGTGGCTCGGAAAGCACGTAAATTCCGTTAGTCTTGTGCCTAATCTCGCCCCCGTCGTGTTGGATGGTCGTCCTATTGGACCACTATGAAAGTGAGGTAAGAGGGAGTGCACCTTTATCTGCTTACCCACTATAACATCTCCTGAGTAATTGGCTAGCCTCCATTGAGATTGACCGCCGTGACCGAAACTCAATCGGCAGTATATATTAATTTATTTTCTTTAAAAAATTTACACTTTACATAACATCAAGCCTGTATTCCCCGAAGGGTTAGGCAGAGGTGTACCAATGTACACCCACAGTTCGCCGGTATGTTCAGGTCCCAAGTACTAGGTGGCGAGTCTATTGCCAATAACCGGACACAGATCCTAACTCCGAGTAGACGTGGGCTAAATAGCTGACTGAAAAGAAAAAGAGCGATCAGCTCTTTTAGTCAAAAGAGCTTTATCACTCTGTTAGCTCACTAGCTCTTCTATAGCTCGATCACTCAGACGCAGACTGTTAGCTCATTTGACTCACACCGCACGGCTGCACATGCGTCGTAGGAGACGGTTTTTTTTTTTTTTTTTTTTTTTTTTTTTTTTTTTTTTTTTTTTTGTTGGGTGGGAAATCATCAAATAACTTCTCTTCCTAATAGTTACAGGCCTGGAATTCTCGACCATTAATTAACTGCTGTAAACATACCAAATTTATCCTACAACCAAAAATAACCATCAGACTCGATCAATCTCACAGAAACTCGAATCTCTACCCCGCAAAACTCAATCAAACATCTCAGATTTGACATTTCAATACCCCACAATTAATCATTGCTGCAATTTTCCTTCAACTTAATTTAATTTCTGAGATGTATACAGTTAGGCTTTTTTTTTTTTTTTTTTTTTGGTGGGTGGGAAATCATCAAATAACTTCTCCCGCCCTGGGCGAGGCGGGAGGGAGTGTCAGACTTTTACTGACTAAAACCCACCCATGTTCCTTCTTGTGCCCTTTGCGTTCCGGGGGCGCGGTATCTCTTGCGAACAACCCGCAGCCCCGGAAGAGACGGTTTGGCTCGCTCAATAGTCAGTAGCTCTTTGGAAGTTAGAACTCTTTTCTTTAGTATAAAAACACGTAGCGTTAAGCAAATTAATCACCGATTGGTGAGCGGCTCGGTGGGTCCGTAGTTCGTGTTTGTACGTGTACCGAGTGCGCTACTGAGCTATTCAGCGACCGAGTGAGTGAGCTTGAACGACATCAATCGAAAAAAACTAGCTCGTTTCTATCACTAGCTGACGAGCTACCCAAGTCTAACTCCGAATTGCTACTGAGAATTTCACAAAAAAACCCAATAACACTTTTTGCTCGACCTGAGAATCGAACCCAAGACCTCTAGCGTAGCAGTAACGCTTAGGAGCACTAGGATACCGAGGCAGTCAAAAAAATTCTTTACATGAAATAAATATGTCATCATGATTGCCGCATATGAATTTTGTGGTCCACATTGAAGCTACCACGTTAATGGACCGTCTTATCGCACGAAACCACTTCTTCTTTAGACACTACCCGGCCAAATTCCACAACAACAGTTTTGTACAGCTCATGCTATTTAAAAAACAAATTAAAAATGGCTGCCAAACAAAGGAGCTTATCATGCCATGTCACTCGCACAGTATGACGAGAGAGTAAGAGAACATCATAAGCGCCACCATTACCAATTGTTTTACAAATTAAATATATATATATATATATACCATCACGCCTGTATTCCCCGAAGGGTTAGGCAGAGGTGTAACAATGTACACCCACAGTTCGCCGGTATATTTAGGCCCCATGTAATAGGGGGCGAGCCTATTGCCATTAACCGGGCACAAATCCTAACTCCGAGCTGTTACTGAGAATTTCATAGAAAAACCCAATACGCTTTTTGCTCGACCTGGGAATCGAACCCACGAACCTCTAGCTTACCAGTCGCGCTTAGGACCATTAGGCTAACGAGGCAGTTACTTACATAGTTAAAAATAATTACTACATGCAAAACTGCCCTTGACATTAGTGAACGTTTACATGAACCAGACAAATATTTTCGCGGCCCATTAAAGTTTCAGTGGTGTGTGAATTATACACAACATGCTCATAGTTTTATTGTCACATTCGTACGTACTGAAATTGTTTTAAAATGTTAAGTTTTGTATGTCAAGGATTTAATAATGGTTCAAGTTGTGACGTCATGACAACATGGCTGAAATGTGAATAAATAGAGGTATAAGGGGTGTAAGGCATGATGGGGTTAAAGTGTTATTGGGTTTTTCCATGATATTCTCAGTAGCAGCTCGGAGTTAGGATTTGTGCCCCGTAAATGGCAATAGGCTCGCCCTCTATTACATGGGACCTAAACATACCGGCGAACTGTGAGTGTACATTGGTACACCTCTGCCTAGCCCTTCGGGGAACACAGGCGTCATGGTATGTTATGTTACGTTACGTTTTTCGTTACTGCTCCGCTTCCGTGAGTCGTAGCGTAATGTTATATAGCCTATGTTATTAAAGAATAATGCAGCTATACATTGGTGAAAAAATTGTTAAAATTCGTCCAGTAGTTTCGGAACCTATTCATTACAAACAAACAAACAAAAAAATCTTTCCTCTTTATAATATTAAGTATAGATTGGATGGCAAACAAACCGACAGCCCACCTGATGTGAAGTGTTCAACGCTGCCTATAGACATTTGCAATACCAGAGCAATAGCAAATGTATTGCCATCACAGAGACAAAGTTGAAATGTCTCATGTGCCTGTAATTACACCGGCACTCACACCCTTCAAACCGGAACACAGCGACGCCGCTTTGCAGTAGAAATAGGTATGTTGGTAGTACTTCCCCGGACGAGCTCCTTCACTAAGATCTCCACTACTACTGAAGTCTGTTTTCATTGAAAAATAAGCGACCCAAATCTCGTAAATTTACTTCTCAAATCAAACCAGTACCTGCTACATATTGTAGACGAGAACCACGTAACAAAACCTTTAAACTTTCCGAAACAATATCACGGCTTCCTATTAATTAATTCAAGGTTATTAACCTACCTAACAACCCACCATTTAGTATAATTAAATAACAAAGGACCTACGTTTAAGGTGAACTTGGAAAAGTCGAATGTTTGGCCACAATGTTTAGGGTATAAAGGATTTTTGGCGCTAATAGGGACTTCATTAATTTGTTTATCCCTTCATCAATTTGCGGGCCTAAAAAGGGCTAAGCGTTTGACTAATTAGAATCTTAAAGATTCATTATCTATTGCAAAACGTAAATAAAATACATCTGTCCGTTTCTGAGGGAGAGGTTGTTGAACTTTGTATAAAATAAAATGTATTATTATGCTTAAATATTATTAATATCATTTCCAATGAATTTAGACAACCAACAAAGCTACTACGACGTAGCCGGCGTAGCGTAGGCGCACGGCTACTATACGCTCTCGTAGCTCGTAGCCGATACGCTACGAATCGCTTAACAATTCTTAGAAGGTTCTTTTGCAACGTAGGAGTGTGGTATTCCGTATTAATTCATAGTTAATTATATTTTACAGAAAATTAGCTTTATTTTTGTTCTATTGGTGGATTTTAATAATACCATAATTTGTAATTTTTATACATATTAGACATGTAAGGATCTTACTAGTAGTATAGCACATACCATCATGCCTCTATTCCCCTACGGGTTAGGCAGAGATGTACCAATGTACACCCACAGTACGCCGGTATGTTTAGGTCCCATGTAATAGGGGGCGAGCCTATTGCCATAGTAGTATAATACACCACTAATTTTTAATTAGTACAAATAATTAAAGGGCTTATTATAGAAGGTCTTGTTATCATATATGTAAAGTCTCAATAAATAATATTCATAAACAGCAAAGTTATTAGCGTTTGTTTATATCCCAAAATTTCACTCAATTTATGGAAATATTTTTGAAAAAACGTGCGCGCAGTTCTGCTTATAAATTAGCACTGTGCGTAATATTTTGTAGTAGCAATGGTTAGGAATGATTGATTCAATTATGCATTCACCAATTATGACGTGAACAATTTTGGGATTTTGTTTTTTTTACTTTTGACTACACAAATATGATCAGTAACGGGTACAGATAGAGCTCCAATTTATTTGTACTAATTAAAAAATAGTGGTGTGTATGCAAAAGTATGGAAAAATGGATGTTTTATACTCAATCACGCCAGAACGGCTAAACGGATCTAGATGAAATTTGGCACTGAGATAGTTTATAGACTGCCCCGTTGGTCTCGTGGTCGCAAGCACGACTGATGAGCACGGGGTCCTGGGTTCAATTCCCGGGTCGGGCAAAAAGTATTATTGGATTTTTCCATTAGGAATTTCTCAGTAACAGCCCGTAGTTTGGAAGTTGGACATGTGACACCCGTGCCTCGGAAAGCACGTCAAGCCGTTGGTCCCGGCTATCATTTGTAGATCTTTGACGGTCGTTACGGATAGTCAGAAACCAGAAAGTCTGACAGCCAGTCTTACCAAGAGGTATCGTGTTGCCCAGTAACTGGGTTGTGGAGGTCAGATAGGCAGTCGCTTCATGTAAAACACTGATATTCCGGTGTATCCGGTTAGGCTGGAAGCCGACCGCAACGTAGTTGGGAAAATGCTAAGTAGATGATGATTTAGATATAAATTATTTCGGATCCTAGCAATAATATCATAGTTTAATTGAAACCTATCAACAACCAATCAAGAAGGGT
The DNA here is from genome assembly GCA_947462355.1 of Caradrina kadenii. NCBI lineage: Eukaryota > Metazoa > Arthropoda > Insecta > Lepidoptera > Noctuidae > Caradrina > Caradrina kadenii. The sequence goes on from OX381691.1 coordinate 9,200,503, forward strand.
TCAGTTGATTGGTCCCAAGTTGCCAAGTCATTGTCGTAAAAACACTTTAGGGTATACCATTTATTCGTTGGTACTTTACTTTGTCCCAACCAGAGCGAAACTAATGGGACATTTTAATGGGTATTCAAATTGACGCTTTTGGTTTGGATTCGGGACTTTGAGGTGGCTTACTGTATTGATGTTTGTTGCTAATAGGAATTTTCGAATCACGCCTATATTCCCCGAAGGGTTAGGCAGAGGTGTATCAATGTACATCCACAGCTCACCGGTATGTTTAGGTCCCATGTAAAACGCGGCGAGCCTATTGCCATTAACCGGCTAGTGTAGCAGTCGCGCTTAGGCGCTTAGTCGCTAAGCGCGACTGCTACACTAGAGATCCTGGGTTCGATTGGGTCGAGCAAAAAGTGTTATTGGGTTTTTCTATGTAATTCTCATTAGCAGCTCGGAGTTAGGATTTGTAGCCGGTTAATGGCAATAGGCTCGCCGCGTTTTACATGGGACCTAAAAATACCGGCAAAATGTGGGTGTACATTGGTACACGTCTGCCTACCCCTTCGGGGAATACAGGCGTGATGGTATATGATATTAACTATATAAGTCCAGGTTTCCTTCATCGATGTCAATGTACACTCGAGAGAAATGAATTTGGTTCACCAACAACATTTAATATTTTGTTAATGTTAGTTTATTTAAATAAAAAGGATAGTATGGAATGAGGGGTAATTACCCGGCTGGGTTTTTCTTATATAAACGGATAAAGTTTACCGGCCTTTAGAATACGCAAGTTCTTTAGTTTCCGAAAATTTATGTTGGTAACCCAAATTCATTGTTCCCGAGTGTAGTAATTATGAAAGTGTTGTAATCACGTAGAATAATTATCTCGATACAGTAACCCAAGTTCATTGGGACAATAAGAAAAAATACGAGCAAAAATAAATATAATGCTAAAAAAAGTCAAATTACCATAATTACGACAGAACGTCTAACGTCCATTAACTTTGAAAGCAAGTACTTTTCATATTGTACTTTTACATTAAAAGTCGAATTAAGGAACTCTTCATGAACATTTTAATGCTTTCAGAAAAAAAAAATTACAAGAGAAATAATACTCGCTTTTACGCACACGAAAAGATATGGAAAGATACTAATCTTTCTGAAAGGAACATCATCGTCGAGCGGATGTTTTGTACGAAGGTACTCATACATTCTGTGAAAGATTTTTGTCATTTGCTTCGTCCATGTGGAAATTAATATTTCTCAAGGACAATATGTTTCATATTTTGTCGAGAAAATACTTTTTCCCATTGCAACCTTGATCTGAAGACCTTGGTTACGTTTTTTGGATGTTTTATCCCCTTTTTTTTTCTTGAGGAAATAATAAAAGCGTAGGGGTGTGTCGGACTCCTACCCTCTAAAACCCCACGGTGTTCCTCCAAATGCAATTGGCCTGAGCACGGGTATCGCACTGAGCATTTTTCCGCACCCTGGCAGGTATTGACCCGCCACCACCACAAGGCGGGCCCCGTCACCTGTTGCGGCCGTTAGCCACCAGCCGCACTGACTCCAGAACATGCGCGTCTTACTCTAATCTCAAATCAAATTTCAAATATCTTTATTGCAATCCATAATGTGAACATACAGTTGGTGGGTGTTAATAAATAAAAACAATTATGGACCCTGTCGGGCACAGCAACAATAATAAGTAAAGAGAGGAAGAGCGCTCTAGAGCCTGTCTGTGTTCAGGCGATGGACTGACCCCAAGTCTGCCACCGCAGGCCCTAATTCACGGGATTCCGTACCCCTATCTGTATGTCTCCGCTGTCTGTCCGTCTTTCTGTCTGTCGCAGAGCTGTATCTTTTGAACCGTGATAGGTACACGCTTGAAATTTTCACAGAGTATATATTGCTATGGCAATCATAACAACAAGTAATAAAAACAAAACATAGGTAAAAATTAAAGGGTGCCCGAACAAGAAAGAAGAAGAGTGTTTTTTGTGCGGTGGTTCAGAATCCTTTATGTACGAATCCAACTCGCACTTGACTAGTTTTCTTTACAACTTCAATACTTAGAAAGAATATAAGGCATTATCGTCCGTTTGACGATAATGGAAATCTATTTTCGTCAAAATGTGCTGATTTTTACCCCATTTTGAATCTTAACACTATTGGTGAGCGAGCCAAACCAGACCAGACCAGTCAGGTGTAAATCACACTTCAATTCAATTATTTTTCTAAGTTGTTGATAAATCGATTCACATCCAATCCCCTCTGTAGGTACATAGGTAAGCGCTATAATTCTAAAACCTTAGCTTTTTCCCAAAACGTATTTTACGAGCGCGTATCTAATCAGCCGGTAAGGCCTATTGTCTGATCTTCATAACAAAATATACATAAACTTTTACGTTTATTTTATCACTTTCATGCATTATTACGCACTTATTTCCATTGTTTCAAAGCGTTGAAGTTCATGACCTTCTATTAGATTGATTCTTTCGTACTATAATTATCTCGAGATAATAAATAGAAAAGCTTATTTATTATTATTTAAGTACTTTTACACAGCGAATATCGTAAAGCTCTTTTATATTCAATGAATGTAGAATTTTTACATATTCATAAACTAACAAGCCCGCGAACTCGTCCATGTAATTTTTTTCACCCGCGTTATGTTACGCCTTTGGCTACTGCTCCGCTTCCGTAGGTCGTAGCATGATATAAGCTCATACTAATCCTCATTTATATGGTTACCATATACAAAAATAATGTTTCCCATCCTATCCTTCCTACTAATATTATAAATGCCAAAGTTTGTGAGGATGGTTGGATGGATGTTTGTTACTCTTTTACGCTTTAACGGCTAAACGGATCTTTATGAATTTTGGCAGTGAGATAGATTGTAATGTAGATAAAAAATTATATTCCAGTAGGATTCTCAAATTGGACGGGACAGAAGATAGTCTGATATACCTAGTATTTAAAAAATTTTATCAACGTTTCAAAAATTATTTTCTGAGAAAAAACGATCTGTAAACACAAGCATAACGGAATATAAGTCAAAGTTAATGGCCTGTTAAATACGATAAAGACAGTATCCGGAAAGATACAATGTTTGACCTAAATACGTTGGCAATAAATTTTTTATTTATTGGAAAAGATTTCACGTGAATGACAAACTTAACAGGTCATAATTTCAATGGTGTTATAAAAGTTTTTATAACTTCTTGCCACTTATTAGGAACTAGCTTCTGCTCGCGTCTACGTCCGCGTGCACCGCAATTTCAGTTCAATCAGTCGAAAATCTAAGAAGATTTATACAAACTTGCATCCCCTATTTTATCCCTTTAGGGGTGGAATTTATCAAAATCCTTTCTTAAGGAATGCCTACGTCATAGTAGCTTTACAAATACATAGTCTCAGCCCGATCGGTTTAAAATTGACAAAGTTTCATACAAACTTTCATCCCCTATTTTATCCCCTTGGGGGTAGAATTGATCAACATCCTTTCTTGTCGGATGCCTACGTCATAACATCTACCTGCATCCAAATTTCAGCCCAATCCGTCCAGTGGTTTGGGCTGTGCGTTGATAGATCACTATGTCAGTCAGTCAGTCACCTTTGAGTTATATTAATTTAGAAGGACAACAGTATTTCTATAGGTACAAATTTCCAAAAAAATCTTTTCATTTTATAAAAGGAAATATTTTTTTTGTTTGTTTGTTTCTTTGTAATAAATAGGCTCTAAAACTACTTACTAAACCGATTTGAACTATTTTTTCACCAATAGATATCTATATAGATAGCTATTCCTGAGTGACATAGGCTGTATAACATTACGCTACGACACACGGGAGCGGAGCAGTAACCAAAGACGTTACTTAACGCGGGTGAAATAATGATGATGTCCCGCGCATATGCTAGTGTTGCATAATGGAAAGAAGGAACGTCGTTACGAATTTTTGATGGGGTGGCGACGCATGCCGTGGCGATGCGTGGCCTGCTATATGATGATAGAATTGAGTTGTTACAATTGATGAATTTCGATTTTTTGTATTTAGTGAAAATAAATGTTTATTTAATAAACAGTCATCATTTTCTAGATTAAAATTGAAATATTTTATTGTTAAATTATGCCATGTTAATTTAGTTCATGTCGTAATCTGTTCTTTTAGGCATGTTATTTGCACTAAATATTTTTTTACCATGGATTCTGTTGGGTTGCGTTTTCGTATGGAACAGCAGATTTATTAAAAAGCTACTCGTTTCTTGTTAAATACAAGTTAAAAATACTAATTATTATTTTTTTATAGCACACTCCATTACATACGAAACAGCCCGCTGACAGATAGACAGACGGACAACAGTGTTAGTAATAGGGACCCTAATAACAAACATACTTCATCATTAACGCCTTACAAACGTCGTCAATAGAAAACAGAATACTGAATTGCTAATGGTCCTTATTTGAACTTCGATCGCATGGAACGCTCCAAGACATCCATCATTGTCAGATGACACGCAAAGGTTCTGTATAGGAAATCCTTCATGGAAAACGCGGCCACCTGTTGGAGAAGGTGGAGAAGGTTCTATTATTGTATTCTGTCATGGAGTTATTATTTGGAGAAGAATGATAGATTAAATATATTTTATATAGAATGTTGAATGGATTGAAATTTTTACTACACAATAACTGGCTATTTTAAAAAATAGAATGTAGCATATGATAATGTAATTCGGTACTATTAAAAACTCAACTTTGAAAAGCTCCCTCCTTCGCACTCATACATGTGACAATGAGCAAGCCTATTGTACTAATTAAAGTCATACAAAATCTAGTCGCAATCCTGCGATGGATGTTTAGGGAGATTTGCTATCAACGAGGTTTAACCTCTCCTGTGCCGGAACGTAGATCAAAGCTCAAAATAAGCCAGTGTTAGTCTGCCGGAGCGTATATCTGTAATTATGTGACATTAAAAAATGAATTTTGTACGTGTTCGCCCGGCATACGAGGAGTTAAGCATGTTTCAATGAATGCACATTGGCACATTAAGAATAAATAATTATTGATGGTGTTAACGTGTTACGTCATGGGATGAGCCACGGGAGCCGCAAGACGACTTCCGGCCACCATAGATTTGGGTCTGTGGACGGTGAGCAATGGGTAGCTCACCGTCCGTATGTTGGAGAACGACAAGCCGTGTCGAGGACGCGTTCGTGATCCACGCGCGCATCAAAGAGATGTCAGCAATTTTTGAAGGGGCCACTCAGGGCTTATGCCTGCTGGGGCTGCGGGTTGTTCGTCCCCCGGAACGCAAGTAGGAACATGGGTGAGTTCTAGTCAGGAAAAGTCTGAAACTCCCTCCCGCCCCGCCCAGGGCGGGGGAAGTCATTCGATGATTTCCCAATGGTAAGAAAAAAAATCTTGTAAAAACCAAATAGAAAGAAAAGAGTGTCCGTGGAGTTCCTTGCTCGTTCTTCTCCATAGAGACCGTTTTGGAACGAGCAACAAGCTTCAAATTTAAATTGTAACTTCTTGACAATTCAAAAAAGCCTGTAAATGGTATAATTGAAATACTTTGACGTTGACAATATTCTCAAAGTTACAGCCATGCTAATATGGCGTAGATCTGGTGACTCCAGGCTCTTGGACCGAACGACTATGCGGACAGCCCTTGAGATCGCTGTAAAGGCTTTATTACCTATTCCATTTTCCACTTGATCGCACATTCTCGTCGCCATGACACCGGGAGTGACAGTAGGCGTGACCTTGTAAATGCGTCAAAATGTATTTTAACTAGTCATTTTTGTTTTTAGGGCAAATAACGATAATTGTTTTGACGTCACTTTTGTACAAATAATTTAACGTTTTGTCATTTGTTTTTTAATCGATAATATAATATAAAAGTTAATGTCACATGACACAACTTTTTAATCTATTCCAATATTATAAAGCTGAAGAGTTTGTTTGTTTGGTTGGTTGAACGCGCTAATCTCAGGAACTACTCGTTAGAATTGCAAAATTCTTTCTGTGTTGGATAGTCCATTTATTGAGGAAGGCTATAGGCTTTATAACATCACGCTACGACACACGGGAGTGGTGCAGTAACCAAAAACGTAACCGTAAAATAAAAATTACGTAAAATTACGCGGACGAAGTCGCGAGCAGAAGCTAGTATTCGAATATTTATGACCAGCGACTTTATTTTAAATCAATTGTTGCGTATCGAATGGAAAATGGGTCAAATTAACCACAATGTGGGTCCCAGAAAGCTTCCAGAGACATCTCTCGAATCCTCCAATCATCATTGTTTTCTTGACTAATAGTAATGTCTTTTGGGGCAGTTAAACAAAAAGAAATTGATTCTGCTAAAGGTGTTGAGAATTGTTACTAAGTACAAAAGAACGTTTGGTGCTGAAAGCAGAAGTGCTATCTATAAATCTCGATCTGTGGACACTAAAGTGATCTTGAAATCAGCTATTTTACCCTAGAATAAGGTGACACAACTCACTTCTGATCTCACAGAATAGACCTCCAGTTCCTATTCTTAGCAAAAAATTGAAACCATGACTTTTTTTTCACGTTTATTAATCATAACAAAACAGTGTACAATATTTTTAAGTTATAACATACCACACAAACCATCGCGGGTTTAACAGCGGCATGGTCAGACACGACAACTCAGTGCCTTTACATGTTAAAATTAAATCAGTTAATGAACAGTAGGTAGGTGGGCTACATGGGTTTTTTTTACAATCTAAGAGACCCTTTCTAGATTGCAGATTGATTTAAATATTCCCATAAAAATTCTAATTCTAAAAATAGCTTTCATTTATACCGTGTCACTGCAAAGGCAAGGTACAACGGCTTTGACCTTGTAAAGGCGTCGACTGTAAAATGAAGTTTATAATCTTTTATGTACGTACTGGTCACGCAACTTGAACGTAATGTTAACCTGTTGGCAGCGTAACATTTTCAACAGGTTTCAAATTTAGAACGGATTTTTCTTTTGTTTTTTTTTTTAATAAGGCGTGTTAAGGTTATTTGTATGCATGGGTGTGTATATGGTAATTTATGTTATGGATTAGCGGAATATCGTGATACAGTAAAAATGTGTTAATTAGTTAAAATGGACCGTGATAACAAATATAAAATTAGTATTTTTTTAGTCCATTATTTATTTTATTCAAATCAAAAATTTCGATAGCATGTTGTTCAAATGCGTTCCATGGTAAATACATGCGTACATACCATCACGCCTGTATTCCCCGAAGGGTTACGCAGAAGGATAAAAGTGTACACCCAGTGGCCGCCGGTATGTTTTTAGGTCCGAGCCTATTGCCACGGCAAATATATTTTTTTACACACACACCATAACACCTGTATTCCCCGAAGGGTTAGACAGAGGTGTAACAATGTACACCCACAGTTCGCCGGTATGTTTAGGTCCCATGTAATAGGGGGCGAGCCTATTGCCTTTAACCGGGCACAAATCCTAACTCTGAGCTGCTACTGAGAATTTCAAAGAAAAACCCAATAACACTTTACACACTTTATAGTTTTTATATTCATCTTGAAATGCCATGCTGTTATGAACCCTTTACAAACTTATCTCATACATTAAATTGCGTATTTTATGGTTCACGGCTTTATTTAATTCTCAACTACATAACAAACATCATGCATCATAAGAGGTGACTTGTCAGTTTACCAAAAAAATATTTACAGATTTTTACTTTACAAGCAACGTTTGACAATCGCGTGATTTGTCATTTCATCACTATACAACAATAAGTCTGTCTAATAATTTACTTAGGGCTGATTTTTCAATCGTCAGATATCTTTTTAATGGGAAGAATAAATATGGTGGTTTGACAGCTTTTGTATAGACGTTAAGTCAAACTGTCATATTTATTCTTCAGATAAAATTTATCTGACAATTAAAAATCAGCCCTTAAGAAAATAGTTATCTATTTTTTTTTAATAACATAATATTATTTGACACACAATTAATTAAACATAAGAAAGTTGGTAAACTAATAATTTGCCAATGGTGTTTTGGTGAAACAGTGAACATCATACGCATCAGGTGCCTAAAACATGCATCATGCTGGTCATCGCATGGCCCTCACTGTTCATCATACAACAACACAAATCTCGACTCTTAATAAACCAATGTCTTTCGTTTTTTCTTTCACACACCAACAAAAACAAAATAAAACAGACTTAGACATCGGGAGCTGTCTTAATCGAAAAGACGTGGTTTGGTAAGCAATGTACCGATTATACCCTCTTCAGTAGTTCTATCACGTAAAGAACTTTGGGCAGATATTTTCTGGAACGCATGTGGGAAATTCGATCTTAAACATTAAGCGAAAAGAAGTTTATAAGGATATTTGAGGTAAGCGTGTCAGGATTACCGACAGCTGACTGGGTATATTTTGTATTAAATTTTACCGTTCAGTATAGTTTGGTATGTAGGCAAGCATACAATATGATATCAAGGCACTGTTATAAATATAAAACCACAAAATTAGAAATTTTAAGTAACCTCCGACAGAAGAAAAAAATCACTACCACAGCTAACAAAAGAGCTGATAACTTTGAAACCGCTGAACCGATGTCTATTAAACAAAACAAAACACTCCCGACTAATTAACCTTTCAAACACAAAAAACAAAATCGGTTCATGTGTGCGGAAGCTACGATGCCACAGACAGACACACAGACACGTCAAACTTATAACACCCCGTCGTTGAAAAAAACAATGGTACAGTAGAGACAAACTTCTATTTACTAGACTGTCCTAAAAAAAAAGTAATGTTTATGTTTATATTGGTTTAAAAAAAGGCAAAAATCTAATATCTCACTACGAAAAAGTAACCACAATCTATAAACATACATATACAGGGTTATTTGTAAAACAAAGACAACCTCTCAGGACTATGTTACTAACATCATAATCAACAACTTTTGTTCTATGACATTTAAAAATTTTTCATATTTTAGTTCATCAGATTTTCATACAAAAATAAAAACATTTAAATTGAACGCTCTAAATGTTACAAAGTCTATGCGAAGCAAACGAAAGCGATAGTAAAATAGCTAGGGGAGCGGGGTTAGGGCGGCGGGGGTGTTTGTACATGACCTATTTACAATTTTACGGAAATCCTTCAGTCGGTCATCCACTTCAATGCGCTTGCGTTGCTTGATTCTGTAAAAAATTATAGAACAAAAGTTGTTGTTCATGATAATAGTAATACAGTCCTGCAAGGTTGTCATTGTTTTACAAATAACCTTGTATAGACTGCGAAAATCATAACCCTCAGTAGTCGGTTAATAACGATATAATAACCGCCACGATTCGTGAGCACAAACATCAAGTTTATTTTTGGGTTTTTGGGTCCATTCTGATTTTTTTGGGTCGCCACTGCTGCACGCGATTGGTCTGTGAGTCGAAGCGACCGCGTGCAGCACCGGCGCCCCAAAAAACCTAGAAAGTAGTTACTTTCTAGGTTTTTTGGGGCGCCGGCGTCAACGTCATGTTCAGTTTTGGTTTTTTGAGTTCAAAAAAACCAAAAGTGAACATGACATTTGTGCTCACGACTTGTGGCGGCTACTATACCTAATGTGCAAAACTAGGATAAATAGTTTAGAAGTTATGAGGGAACAAATGTTCATACATACATACCGGCCAAATTCATAACCCGCCTTTTTGTTTCACCATAGTCATCGTCGCAGTAATAAAAGATTAATTGCAACGTAGTTTTTATCTTAAGAACTAGGACTACTGGACGTAACTACATATATTGTATTCGTACAATAATTAATTTTCAAGATGTACTGAGAAAAAAGCAAAGTAATCTTCAATCTGTATAATATTACAGAAGTATGAACGTGAAGCTTTTACCCACCCCAAGCGGATCTGTTGATCATGACCGTAAACCAGGTCACCGGGTCCCGGGCGTGATATATTGACCTATTAAGGCACGTGTCACCGAAAGTTTTCCCTATTATTTAGATTATTAATTCACGCAAAAGCTTAAACACTGCCCGATAAAAGTTATTTGAACAGAGCATTAAAAGATAACAATATTTTGTATTATTTCTAGTAAAACTTGGGAAAAACTGAAAAAAAAAATTTTACAGGAAAAATAAAAGATTTTGTATAAAAAAATGTATCCTCAAGGAAAAGGGATCTTGCCATAGAGAGAAAGCAATTATTATAACACATTTTTTTTTAACGGAAGTATATGGAGTTTCTTTTCTATTCTAGTCAAAACGAAACTCCCTTTTGGATGGAGCAACAAAATTTAATATTTTATTTTCATGAAAATGTCATTTAAACGTGCCTTTTAATAGAATAATTGAAATTAACGATTTGACTTTGACTATGAATTTAGTATCGATTAACACGGTCGCCCAAGATATATTGGCAATATCATACTTATATTAAAGTCTATAAGTTTACATTTTTTTAAATCATAATATTAATTACATACCATACCATCACGCCTATATTCCCCGAAGGGTTAGGCAGAGGTGTAACAATGTACACCCACAGTTCGCCAGTATGTTTAAGTCCCATGTAATAGGGGGCGAGCCTATTGCCATTAACCGGGCGCACAAATCCTAACTGCAAGCTGCTAGTGAGAATTCCATGGAAAAACTCAATAACACGTTTTGCTCAACCTGGGAATCGAATCCAAGACCTCTAGCGTAGCAGTTGCGCTTCAGACCACTAGGCTACCGAGGCAGTTCAAATAGCAATATTAATTATGAAACTTGTAACTTGTTTTTTCACAACATTTAAAAAAAAAAAAATTAACAACATTTTCGTAATTTTCAATCAGCCCCGATAAAACAAAGCATATTGTTCTTACCTAAATTGTACAAAAAAACACACAATGACTTACAAAACCCCTGTACTGCGACAGGTATACAATCCATATCACTTTGGTAATATAGATAGCATATCAACAGCACCTATAAGGCTACAATCCTCAATGTTAGGTTGATCATGACCGATAACCGGGTCACTTGGCTGAGGCGCGATCGTGACCCACTCCGGGTATGTCAATGGCAACAGGTATTGGCTTTCAGGCGGTCGTGAAACTACTGGAAACATTTCAAGGGTAGCGCTCAAATGGCATATTTTCGATTACTGCATTTGAAAGCGTAGTGGGAAGATTTTGAACTATCTCCTTTATTCCTCTTGCGTGTTTTATAAGATTATTATAAAGCTCTTGAATATTTGTGAGAAATTTTAATTTCGATATTTTTTTTAAGAGTAAGTATGGTGTTTCTTTCCTATAAATTGTTTTTTTTTTGCAAACTAATGGCGTTTAAAAGTCCCGACAGTCTAATTCAAAAAAATCTTTGACTTTTACGTCATAACTAGCTTATATGTTGATGATCAATTAAATCCGTAAAATGGTCGGTAATGACACTAAAACGATACACTTAGCTTTTACCTTTCCTAACGTCAGTTTCAGTATTAGTGAAGGAAAACATCGTGAGGAAACCTGAACTTAAAATGATTTTAACCCTTGAGCAAGAGTGGTGGTGGTGGTGGAATGTCTCTGTCTTCTCTGTATGAGATGAAGCCTTTACCCAGCAGTAAAACAACAATAAGCTGGTATTATTATTTATTCATTTCACTTTAAGTAACTTGGTCCTTTTTATAGGTACATAACCAATGTAAAGGTCAATAATAATACTTTTATTTCCAAAAACATGACCAAAAGAAAACGCCGAACGCTTTAATTGCGGCATAAAATCAAACTGTCACGATTAAACGGCGATGATAAAAAAGGTTTCCATGTCCGGGAATTATAAATGCTTGTCATAAAAGTGGGCGTGTTGCACGGTGTTGGTCGTGACCGAAAACGGGTCGCTTGCCCGGCCGGGCGCGGGCACGATCTTGACCCACTCCTTTTCAATGCCATTATTCTGCCCGCTGAAGGATGTTTGAACAGGACGTCGCTTTTGTATGAGAACAGAGATCAATAACGTTTTTATCGAGAATCTTCTTTAAATAAAACATTATTATGGTGATAAAAGTAACTTTATGAGGATGTTTTGCAGAGAATGTTAGTGGCAGAAGCGGTAGGTAGAACATTAATCCATAATAATATTACAAATGAGATTGTAAGTCTGTCTGTTATGCTCACACGACTGAACCACTGAATCGATTTTGATGAAATTTGACACGGGGTTAGTTTGGCCCTCAAGAAAGGACATAGACTACTTTTTATTCCGTGACTTTATCTGCGTCAGTTAATAACCGACATTTACGCGGACGAAAACTAGTTCTAAAATAACAAGAAGTGTCAAATAGTGTTTCAATCAAGCGTAGACTGGATCCTCATCATCATCATCATGCCTGTATTCTCAGAAGGGTTAGGCAGAGGTGTACCAAAATACACAGGCGGGCGGGCGGGCAAAAGCTAGTTGGTTATAATTTTCTTTTTAACCCCCGATGCAAAATCGACAAGTTGTTATAAGTTTGACGTGTCTGTGTGTGTCTGTCTGTTTAATCGTAGCTCTCGAACGCATGAACCAATTTTGATTCTGTTTTTTTGTTTGAAAGGTGAATTAGTCAGGAGTGTTCTTGGCTTTGTTTGATGGAAATCGGTTGAGCGATTTCAAAGTTATCAGCTCTTTTGCTAGCTGGGGTAGGGATTCTTCTGTCGGGGGTTTTTTTTTTTTGTTTTTTTTTTTTTTTTGGTGGGTGGGAAATCATCAAATAACTTCTCCCGCCCTGGGCGGGGCGGGAGGGAGTGTCAGACTTTTACTGACTAAAACCCACCCATGTTCCTTCTTGTGCCCTTTGCGTTCCGGGGGCGCGGTATCTCTTGCGAACAACCCGCAGCCCCGGCAGGCATCGGCCCTCAGTGGCCCCTTCCTTTTGCTGACATCTCTTTGAGGCGCGCGTGGAACACGAACGCGCCGTCGACACGGCCTGTCGTTATGCAACGTAAGGACGGTGAGCTACCCATTGCTCACCGTCCACAGGCCAGTATCTACGGTGGCCGGGAGTCGTCTCGCGGCTCCCGACGTCCGGAGCGTCTACCGCGGCGGCTGGGACGGGAGAACCGCTGTCTCAACCGTCCCGCCGCCTCCTTCTCGGTCTTCTCTGTCGGGGGTTACATATTGTTTTTAAATTTTGTGTGTTCTTGTAATAAAATTCGATTATGAGCAAATGAAACGGAGACAGTTGGTATTAACAATTCTCTTATTACAAAGAACTGCTATTCCATAAATAAGTGTAAGATCACCTACACTAATATATGGATCCAACAATTGTATGGAAATACCTACTGATTTTTATTTTACTTACCTACGACCTACATAACTGCCGCGTTAGCCTAGTGGTCCTAAGTAAGACTGCTACGCTAGAGGTCTTTGGTCCGATTCCCAGGTCGAGCAAAAAGTGTTATTGGGTGTTTCGATTAAATTCTCAGTAGCAGCTCGGAGTTAGGATCTGTAAATGTTATGCGGTTAATGGCAACATGCTTGCCCCCTAGTACATAGGACCTAAACATACCGGCGTACTGTGGGTGTATATTGGTACAGCTCTGCCTAACCCTTCGGGGAATACAGGCGTGATGGTATGTTATGTGAGCTACGAAAAATGAGATTTACTAAATTCATAGTATGATACACTAATCTTCATTACGATATACATATATCACGATATACGGTTATTACGATATTATATTATCTATAGGTAATGGCAATTATGTACAATTGATTATTGATAACCGATTAGCACTGTAGTATTGTAATACTACAGTGCTAATCGGTTATCCAAAATCAATAATCAATTAAAATTAATTAATAATACATCAGTATTGCAACAAGCTCGCATTACGGAATAAAGCGGAGTGTTAATTAACGAACCTTCCGAGATATAGGCTAGGTACACATCGTTAATCATAGTCCGTTGTGCACGTGCCGTTAATACTCTTATAGTGTGTACAGGTTTTATAATATAAATGCACCTGTTGTTTGGTTTTTAAGGCAATATCATAATGGATAGCACAGGGATGTTGGGTACGAGTAATGTATTCACTCCCTAGTATGAGTATACTAACATAAACATGAAAGTTTCTGAGGATGATCTATGCGATGGATGGATGTTTGTGGCTTTTTCACGCTTAAATGCCTGATTGGAATAAGTTAAAGGTTTACATATAGGTTATTTTTTGGTTTTTAGGCTTCCGTACCCAATGGGTAAAACGGTACCCTATTACTAAGACTCCGCTGTCCATCCATCCGTCTGTCAGCAGGCTGTCTCATCTCATAAACCGTGATAGTTGACAGTAGTACAGTTGACATTTTCACAGATAATGTGTTTCTGTTGTCACTATAATAACTAATGCTAAAAAACATAATAAAATAAATATTTTAGGGTTCCTCCTATACTACGAACAAAAAAAAAAAAAATTTAAATTTTGCTACTAAAATTTGAAAGAAAAACTCTTTTTGTTAAAGACCATAAAGAACAACACAATTGAAACATTGTCAACGCTAATATTAAGAAAATTTTAAACAAATATAAATGCCTCTGGCAATAATTTTCTAAAGAAATGTTCTTGATATGAAAATGATTAATTACGTGTCAATATTAAAATTATTGTGACAAGAAAATACTAAGTGAATGGCAGTGTCAATCATTCGATTCATAAACCAATTCAAAATCTTTAAACAAAATTACAAAAGTGATTATCAGTGCATTATTTGTATTATCAATCAACGTCATACGATACAACGGATTTAAAAGAAAACATTAATATTAAAATTGTTCACACGAATAACTGGTTTTATGGAAAACTAGCTTCGGTTTTTTCTACCCGCGTTTAGTTACATCTTTGTTTACTGCTCCGCTTCCATGGGTCGTAGCGTGATGTCATATATCCTTTACTATACCTCATGAATCTAGCTATTATATAAAAAAAAATATTTTTTCTAATCCGACTGACAGTTCCAGAGATAAACGCGCTTAAACAAACACACAAAGAAACAAAAAACTCATCAGCTTTATTTCATTAGTTACGACTTTGGTTATTACTCCGCCTTTGTGTGTCGTAGCGTGATGTTATACAACCTCCATCATACCATCACGCCTGTATTCCCCGAAGGGTTAGGCAGAGGTGTATCAGTGTACACCCACAGTTCGCCGGTATGTTAAGGTCCCATGTAATAGTGGGCGAGCCTATTGCCATTAACCGGGCACAAATCCTAACTCCTAGCTGCTACTAAGAATTTCATAGAAAAACCCAATAACACTTTTTGTTCGACCTGGGAATCGAACCCAAGACCTCTAGCGTAGCAGTCGCGCTTACGACCACTAGGCCAACGAGGCAGTTCATAGTGGTATTATATTTTTTTTGGTTTAAACAAATTAGGTAGACTAAGCTTGTGATCCAACCACGATCATCATTATGTTATATAATAGCTTATTCCCACGACTTCGTCCTCGTCAAAGTTGATATATTATTACTCGGAAACTGTACCTTTTCCGGGATAAGCACATTTCAGACTAAAATCTCTCGCTGTGCCAAATTTGATCTAAATTCGTTCTGCCGATGTGGTGTGCTTGAGTAACAAACATCCATCTATTCATAGTGAACGAAGCCGGCTAGAGCCAGTGCCTGCCAGGGTTACGGAATTTGTTCGAAGGAGTTACCGCGGCCCTGGAACGCAAGTTTTAGTCAGTAAGAGTTTGACATTCAATTCTGCTACTCACAGAGCGGCAGAAGCCATTTGATAATTTTCCTATCCTTAAATAAAGTCGTATTTATCATTACAGTAAGATTGTATTATATCTATACTAATATGAAAAAGCTGAAGAGTTTGTTTGTTTGTTTGGTTGAACGCGATAATCTCAGGAACTACTAGTTGGAAGACTCATTTTGTGTTGAATAGTTCATTTATCGAGGAAGGCTATAGGCTATACACCATCACGCTACGACACACGGGAGAGGAGTAGTAACCAAAGACCTAACTTAATGCGGGTGGCGAAAAACACGCGAACGAAGTCGCTGGCAGCAGCTAGTATTATATACTATTTCAATATCCTTGAAACAAACAAAACATGTTTATTTCACCAAAATACCGTTCTTTGTAGTTATTATTGTCACAAGTCACAATAACACTTTTTCTTTCGACCGTTCCGATATTGCCCATCTGTGTTACTTTACAAGAATTTCGCATTACCATATTTCATAAAAAAAACTCTAGAACATTACTGGGGCGTTCACCTTTATCTGCCGAACACAGACAAAAATCAAAAGAACAGCCGAACTCACTCCGAATTTCTGACTTTGTTTTTGTTTCTTTGGTACGTTGTGTTTCGTTTTATGATTTTAACAAAAGTTTGTACTTCGAATTACTGCTTTGATTGGAAACTCATTATGTATTGAACACAAACTTTAACGTATCAGAACGATGCTGCCGTGTCGACGGCGCGTTCGTGTTCCACGCGCGCCTCAAAGAGATGTCAGCAAAAGGAAGAGGCCGCTGAGGGCCGATGCCTGCCGGGGCTGCGGGTTGTTCGTAAAAGATACCGCGCCCCCGGAACGCAACGCAACGCGCACTTTTTTATCATATACTGGCAAACAAGTTGATGGGTGAGGTGGTCGTCGGTCGGTCGTTAAGTAGCTACTGCTGCCTGTTGACATCTGCAATATATCGTGTGTTGCCACCCAAGAGAAAGAGCTGAAATGTCTCATATGCCTGTAATTACACCTGCACCCATACCCTCTTGTTGGGTATGTGGATGTTCGAAAGAGATACCGCGCCCCCGGTACACCAAGGGCACAAGAAGGAACATGGATGGTTTTAGTCATTACATAAGTTTCCATCTGAAAAAAAACCCATATCCTTCAAACAGTATCACAGTAACGCTGCTTTGCGGCAGAAATAGGTATGATGGTAGTACTTTCCCGGACGAGCTCCTTCGCAAAGAGCTCTACTACTACATTTACTTAGCTAGCGTACACAAGAACAGTCAAGGTAAAATAACAAAGAAGTTGCTCCAACATTATATATTCCCTACATTACCAATTAAATACATAGCCGATCGTTCGTGTATTGTCAGTACTTCAATATTGGACGTCCTCATTAGCATAACAGGTAATCCCCTTGTGGTGGGATGAAGCCGGAATATTTCCATTGTACACTGTACAGTTTATAACTTAACAAGAGACAATATTAGTTACGTTCATTATTTGTTAGAAAACTTTCATCGAATTCAAAATATTTGTGTGAAATATGACATAGATATTTTGTCCAGCTACTCGCCTGTTTGACGTTAATTATCAATAGTTATTTTAAAAAGACGGAGCCTAAACTTTGTCTAAATTGTAGATGCGTTACCTGGCCCGGGATAACAATAGACTTTTTTGTTCAAGAAATTAAATGCAGCTATAGCTGAAAATATTAAACTGGAAGCTCCCACGCGCGAGGGATTAGCAGGATTCGTGGAAATTTTGATACGTAATTGAAAGAAATTTTGTCTGATTTTATTAAAATATTAATGATTTTGAGTGATACGCCGTGTTGGGCTCGTAGACGTCAGCCCGATTGAGTGTGAGCTCGTGGGTTTAATTCCCGGTTTGGGTAAAGTGTTATTGGGTATTTCCATTAGGAATTAATTGGACAGTTTGTGGTGTGTGACACCTTCGTGTCGCTTAAAGTACGTAAAGCCGTTGGTTCCAACTGTCAATCGTATGTCTTTGATAATTACGGGCAATCAGAAGCCAACAAGTCTGACAGCCAGTCTTACCAATGATTGTGCGGTGTAACTGGGTTGTGGATATTGCGCGGAACCCTAATACTTTTTCTAAAATAAAAGTAATATTAGCTATGTGCAAGTGGAAGTTCCATCAAAATCAGTCTAAGCATTTCACTATCAAAAATTCTAAAAATATTCTTTTTTTTAAAACATTTGTCCGCTATCAGGAAAGTACTAGTGCGTGTATATGATGACATTTCCTAGGTCTTAGCAAAAATCCGTGTCATCTGCTGCCATCACATTATTTAGGATGTTCACGCGTCAGTGACATCTTGTTACTCATGCCTCTAATACATAAGCGATTCTGCTATGTTGTATAATTTAAATATGACTTAACGGGGCTGACATGTTGTTACAAGAATAAAAGCCCCTAAAATAAAAGATAATAAAAAAATACGTATTAACAGCTTTTTATTAAATGCTTATAGCATTAAAAAAAAGCTGTTTCACTTCAATTTAAATGATTTGGACAACGATTGTCGTGAAATAAAATTAACTTATAAACATTTTTTTATAAAATATCCTATAAACATAAACATGGAACCACAACAAACAAACTCTTCAGGAAATAACATGCTGGAAACGGAAACAAATCACTTTGAATTTCATTCACTATAATGTCAATGTGCGCGCGCACGCCATCTTGCGTCACATCCGACCTCTCCCCCCCCCCCTAGTGATCTTGACCCGGCACTAGGTCACGATCGTGTCCCGCGCAGCCTCCGACCTTGCTTCCGCTTCCTGGTACATCGATACCGCGTGTATTTAAACGGACCTTGAAAATGTATTTGCGGACCGGGGATTCTGTATTTATAGGGAAGGTAGAGTAGTAATTTATTTAGTTTAAATAAATGTTTGTTTGTTAAACAAAATAGTGTTGGTTTGTTTTACAAAATGAAATTATAAAATTTACATACACACATAAATTCACGCCTTTTTCCTATGGGGGTAGGCAGAAACCACAGAACGCCACCTGCTACGATCCTTACACACTCCTTTCGCCTCGTCCACGTTCATAAATCTGGTCATACAAGCACGCCGGTTAGGAGTACTGATCATCAAAATTATGATAAAATGTATAGTATATTATAGTAATTACTACCTTTTATGGCAGTAACAGAAGAGCCTTTGTAATTGGGTCCCAAATAAACGTACTATTTATAGTGTAAAAAAACACTTTGATGTTTTTTATTTTCACTTCGATAAGCATTTTTAATGCCACAATAGAATCACAATAGGCATGAATAATTGTGACACGTAATTTTACCAATTTCCATCAAAAACTATTCAATGTGATTTATTCCTCATCGTTACACGTGAAATCCTGAAATTCTCACAACTTCAGAACTTCAGATCACTTCGAAAGTGAACGCTATCCATCATGCTAACTGCGACACAGTGAATGATGAATGAATGGCACTAAGTCATCATTCATTCATTCATTCGCTACAAACAAAGCTTGAAATGAAAATAAATATGATGGTTGCGCAGTGGCTGAGCGATTGCCTGCTGCACTACGAGTCGCGGCTTCGACTCCCGTACGAAGCAGATGTTTTTATTATAGATATTTCGTTTGTGAGTCATATTATATGATTAGATTCAGGAGTAATATTAGTGTAAGGACGAAGGAGTTTCTTGCTCGTTCTTCTTCATAGAGACCTACGTTTTGGAACGAGCAATTAGCTTCAACTTCGTGCCTCTTTTTGACAATTCAAAAGAGCCTGTAAATGGTCTAATTAAAATAAATGCTTTGACTTTGACTTTGACAATGTTTAGCGAGCACTTTGCTTGTCCTTATTTGTTATATCATGATCTGAAAACAAAACAACAAGATGAATTATAAAATATCGATTTCAATCTTCTAAATTTGACACTTGCGTCACCCAAAGTTGCTTCGTCTGCTAAGCACCTAAGTCTTATTAAACATTTATTTTCAAAAGCATTCTTAACACTCGACACAAAAAAGAAATGAAAATCAAAATGGTCGCTAAACTTTCCAAGTACACTCGACGACAGAGGGCTTAATATAATAATAACGGGGACCCTTGTAAGCCGTACCCGACGGCAGAAAGTTTGTACAACTCACTAATAACCTCCAAATACTCTTTGTTATGAGTTTATTATGAGGGCAATATTTTTTTTGTTGACAATTATGTACTCAAATATCCTGGACTTGTCCTCTTAATTCGCGGGAGGGTTGTCATAATTCATTGAATTGATTATAAGTCTCAAAATAAAGTATATGCAAATAAATAAAAATGAAGTTTGTTTGTAATGTCAAAAAATGGCTTTTACGGTACTTCCGCGAAAAAAGAGCAATATTTACAAATTTCTGTTTGTCTGTGTCTGTTTGTTCTGGCTAATCTCCAAAATGGCTGGACCGATTTTGAAGCGACTTAAATAACTTTTTTTCCGAGTTCCGCGAAAAATACCGTGGTAACCAACATTTAAGCAAGCGAAGTCGCGGATATAAAGACTTAAAAAAATGTTGAGTTAAAAAAATCTCAATTAAAGTAGTTGCCACGAGTCGTAAGCACAAACGTCAAGTTAATTTTTTGGCTTTTGGGTTCCTTTCTGGTTGTTTTGGGTCGCCGACGCTGCACGCGATTGGTCCTTCGGTCCGACCGAACGTCTCGTGGCGACTACTATACTACCGTTTAATACAATGTCAGCTAGTTTTAACTTATCAGTTAGTTAACCAACAACAAGATCACAACTTTACTTTTAATCTTGTACAAAGACTATTTTTCACAAACAATTTTTCAACAAAATGTAATTCACTAATAGCCCAGGGACAACCTCAGCATTACGAACAACTCCCTTTGCTGCACTAAATGAATCAAATAAAGAGAAGAGAAATAAAAAATGAAAGGAAAATGTTGCATTTTTCTTTTTACATTTTAATTAGTTAATGTATTGTATCTCTCCGGTTTTTAGCCCCCGAGACCATAACCGGGTTCTTTGTGCATACAAGTACGGCTTCAACGGTTGTTAAGTAAATCCTTCTTACTATAATATTTTGTTAAAGATTGTGAGGATGGATGGATGTTTGTTACGCTTTCACGCTTAAACGGCTGAACGGATCTGGAGAAAATTCGGCACTGAGATAGATTGTAGTATGGAATATCACATAGGATATATTTTATCCCGGAAAAATGTACGGTTCCCGTGGGAAAATATATGAAATTTGACGCAGACGAAATCGCGTTCAAAAGCTTGTTAATTATAAATAAAATAAAAGTTTTTATATAAAGAAAACAAAAAATCTCTACCGCAGCTAAGCACACTCCCGACTAACTCACCTTTCAAACAAAATCAAAATCGGTTCATGCGTTCAGGAGCTACGATGTCACAGACCGATAGACACACACACACACAGACACGTCAAATTTATAACACCTCGGTCGTTTTTGCGTCAGGGGTTAAAAAGCAACAGCTAGCAACTACCGGTTAGATTTTTCGAGGCCATTCCTGGAGGATCGTCGCCGTGTCGGACCGAATTTCATAGAAAAACCTAATTACACTTTTTGCTAAACGCGCTAAGCGTAGCAGTCGCGCTTAGGACCACAAGTCTAACAAGGCAGTTATCAAACATGATGCAACGTGTCATCCTTGAGAAATTTCAATATCCACATAGACAAAGCAAACGACAAAAATCTTTTACAAAATGTTTGAGTCGACAAGATACAGTGACTGACAGACAAACGGATAGACAGACAACAATGTCTTAGTAGTGTAGTCGCCATGAGTCGTGAGCACAAATGTCAAGTTAATTTTTGGGTTCCTTTTGGGGATGCACGCGATGGGCCCGACTGACGAACTAATCGCGTGTGGCGTCGGCGCCCCAAAAAACCCCGAAAGTAATCCAAAAACCCAAAATTAACCTTGACATTCGTGCTTACGAGTCGTGGCGACTACTCACACAGTCTTTTATTACGATACGAAACCCTAAAAATTTTGACATATAACATTTTTTTATGCTGCAAAACAAAACAAATTCTCACGCAATAACAAAAATTCAAATATAGAACGTAAATTCAAATTGTGAAAGTTGACTTACACCGCTACGCCAACGTCCTCTAGGGAGAATGTCACGACTTGAGATTTTTTTTCAGGAAAAAGTAAAAAGGAAATTCACCAAGGAAAAAGAAAACTTAAGTTGCAGTGCTTAAAGTCTTCATTACAAAGACATACTTGTATACGCAGCCCCTGCCGTCAAAGTCAAACATGGCTTCCTATTTTTACTCTACAATCGTAACATTACAGTGTGCCAGTATTCCCCAAAGGGGTAGGTAGAATTCCACGCGTTTTAGTACACCCATATTTCGCTATATAAATTTAAAAAATCCAGTCTATTACACTGCAGGGCAAAGGCCTCTTCTCATATACAGAAGGAACGATCATTGATCACTACGTTTATTAAAGGCGGATTATCAATTTCAGACTTATATTATAAAGCCAAAGAGTTTGTTTGTTTGGTTGGTTAAACGCGTTAATCTCAGAAACTACTGATTGGAATTGAAAAAAAATTTTTGTGTTGGGTCGTTCATTTATCGAGGAAGGCTATAGGCTATAACATCACGCTACAACATACGGGAAAGGAGCAGTAACCAAAGACCTAACTTAATGCGGATGGAAAAAACCACGCGAACGGAGTCGCTGGCAGCAGCTAGTTAATTATAAGTCCAGGTTTTCTCACGATGTTTTTCATTTACCAATATCAGCGATGTCTTAGATAAAATTGGAAAGTACATATAATGAAAAAGCCACATAGGTTCCTTTGGCAACACATCGCCATATAGCAACAAGAGTCCTATCACTAGTACACGTCATACACGTGGGTGAAGATAAGACGTTGTGTCGGCGACTGTACTGACGCGCCAGCCACGCCTACGTTTCGGGAAAGTCTCCTTTACATCTGTGTGTGTGTGTGTGTTGATAACCGTCTGTGTTTACGTGTGTGAGTTTAATATTTTGTGTACATTTAAGTGTGTAGGTGTGAGTTGTAATAAGACGTAGTAAAATGTATTCAGGTTTGTAGTACCTAGACTAGTAGGGTAAATATAAATTTTGAATTTATATAGTGTTTTATTTTTTTAATATACTACCACGCCTGTGTTCCCCGAAGGGTTAGGCAGAGGTGTACCAGTGTATACCCACAGTTTGCGGGTATGTTAAGTTCCCATGTAATAAGCGACAAGCCTATTACCATTAACCGGCCACAAATCCTAACTCCGAGCTGCTACTGAGAAATTTATAGACAACCCAATAACACTTTTTGCTTGACCTGGGAATCGAACACAAGACCTCTAGCGTAGCAGTCGCGCTTAGGATCACTAGACCAACGAGGCAGTTCAATTATATTCCTCTTTAAGAATAACTAAATACTGTTTACATAATATTACTGACATTACGTGTATTATATTGCAGCCTTTTACTTTAGTTTGTAGCCCACACAGAAGCACTTTAATCCACAAAAGCTGCTGAATCGTAGACACCCTACATAAACGTAGCACTATCCTACAATAACGCTACGCCGTAGCTCTAGGTGCTACGCCTTAGCTTAAAATGCTACGCCGTAGGTCAAGGCACTCAGAAGATTGTACTTAGTTTTATTCTTGTAAATGTATGTATGCTTTTAAAAAACAAATAATTAAAATAGTACTCATCCCTAACAGTCTAATTGCACAGCAATTAAATTTCTCTCCTAATTGCTTTGGATGAATAGTTCAAATTAATAACATACCAACACGCCTGTATTCCCCAGCAGGTTAGGCAGAGGTGTACCAATGTACACCCACAGTTCGCCGGTATGTTTAGGTCCCATGTAATAGGGGGCGAGCCTATTGCCATTAACCGGGCACAAATCCTAACTCCGAGCTGCTACTGAGAATATCACAGAAGAACCCAATAACACTTTTTGCTCGACCTGGGCATCGAAACCAAAAACTCTAGCGTAGTAGTCGCGCTTAGGAACACTAGGATAACGAGACAGTTAAATAAATATTGAATACAATACCGTTACGGAAAATACCTCCTTTTTAAATCACAATTACCGTTGAAGAGGGCAACGTAGATGTAGTTCATTATGCAGTTATTGGATGCCGCTCTAGACTGAATAGGGCCACGGATAAGAGGAGGAAGACCCAATAAGGCAACGGAGAAAAAAGGGAAGACATGACTATTTTAATTAGCTGTGAGGTTCTTATAAATCAGCTGATGTTTTATGTTGGTTATAGTACAAATAAACAAATTATATGTTAGTTATGTTTTAAAAAAATGAACAATGCCTTTTATTCGAACGATTATTTTATTACAAATATGTGATATATATATATTTAAATACACAAGAGGGCGAAAATAAACTTAGCGAAAATTTACTAAATACCTATTTTAAATTTTCGGGTCTCTTTGGCGGATTGAAGAAGGCGGAGGGTGCCGACGCTGCACGTGATTGCTAACAGTCGAACCAATCGCTTGCAGCGTCGGCACCCCCCGCTTTCTTCATTTCTCTAATATATTGTTTTTGATTGGTCGATAACATAAAACATACCATCACGCCTGTATTCCCCAGAGGATTAGGCAGATGTGTACCAATGTACACCCACAGTTCGCCGGTATGTTTTTAGGTCCCATGTAATAGGGGGCGAGCCTATTGCCATTAACCGGGCACAAATCCTAACTCCGAGCTGCTACTGAGAAATTCATAGAAAAACCCAATAACACTTTTTGCTCGACCTGGGAATCGAACCCAAGACCTCTAACGTAGCAGTCGCGCTTAGGACCGCTAGGCCAACGAGGCAGTTAATAACAATAAACAAAAGAATTAACAAAATGACATCTTCCACACAATGGCACTTTAATCGATTGCGTGAGCTACTATTAGTCAATCATTTATTCAGTACCTACCATTGAATCATCCATCATGACGCCAAAAATCACCTGCCACTCGACCTTGCGTCCGGAAAACCGGGCCAAGTTCTCCGGGATATCATAGCATCCTTGTTGCCAAGGACACGGGAAAAGAGTTTTTTTTTTTACAAATAAATATATTGAATGATTTTTTGAAGGACGTGAATTGGTGTTGTTACCCCGTTGAGGATTGATTTGAAATACTTAGGGGATATATTTATTGAAAAAAATATTATTCCTGTATAAATAAAATTATATTATCTATGGCAAACAATCGAGCAACCTTATTTAGAAACCTAGATTGAAGAATGATTAATTTCATAACTATCACTTATTTTCCAGCTTTAATATATAATGGAATATATATAAAAATTTGATAATATTGAAATATCAAATTTATACAAAGGAGAGGCAAATAGGGCATCAAAAACTGTCAATAGGACAAGTGCTCAAAAGGCTGACAGCATTGCCACGTTGTCTATACATACTTCTATATTAACAATAAAAAGAGGAAAGATTCTTTTGTTTGTTTGTAACGAATAGACTCCGAAACTAATGGACCGGTTTTACTCATTTTTTACAAATATATAGCTACATTATTCCTGAGTAACATAGGCTATATAACATCACGCTACGACTCACGGCAGCGGAGCAGTAACAAAAGACGTAACTTAACACGGGTGAAATACCGTGTCGACGGCGCGTTCGTGTTCCACGCGCGCCTCAAAGAGATGTCAGCAAACATCAGAAGGGGCCACTCAGGGCCATGCCTGCCGGGGCTGCGGTTGTTCGGAAAAGATACCGCGCCCCCGGAACGCAAAGGACACAGGAAGGAACATGGATGGGTTTTAGTCAGTAAAAGTCTGACACTCCCTCCCGCCCCGCCCAGGGCGAGAGAAAACATTGGATGATTTCCCATCGGTAAAAAAAAAAAAAACACGGGTGAAACAAGCTACGCGGACGAAGTCACGGGCAATTTGCTAGTATGACATAAAGTGTACTTGTGTTTGGATATTCCCCACTTCCACAAATTAAATAGAGCGAGTGTTTGTATGAAAACTGTAATTTGCAAAACCAAGGTAATTAAAACCTTCTTGATAGAGACTAAAATAATTTAAGTAGAACAAATTGATAGACTCAACCAAATTAAAATTGTTACTGAAAATTCATTTATCTAGGCAAAAGTAGTTAATTTTAATTGGTTATATACGATGTTAGTATTCAAACATCGTCTGTTAATCTACCAGAGGTCCCTTGAGAATTTTAAAGAGAAAATAAATAATACATAACGGATATTGTGTTTATTATTGTACAGGTTGACTCAAATAAGGGGGGGGGGGGGAGACTCAATAGAAGAGACTTTTTAAAAGGACAATAGCCGCTATAAGTTAAGAACAAAATGGTAGTCACCATTAATAAGTCTAACATCTTCCTGTGGTTATTTTCACCTGCATTAAGTTACTTCTATGCTTTCTGATCTATTTCTGAGTGTAGTACCGTGATGTTATATATACTATTCATGTACTATTCCTTATGAATCTGATTATCATATACAAAAAGATTTTTTCCAATCCGACTGGCGTTCAAAGCCAAACCATTTATTTCAATTAGACCATTAAAAGGCACTTTTGAACGTCAATTACATGTTAAAATTAATAACATTGAATCTAGTTGCATATTCCAAAAGGTAGTTTTGTATGGAGAAGAACGGACAAGAAACTCCATAGACATACCGTCACGCCTATATTCCCCGAAGGGTTAGGCAGAGATGTACCAATGTACACCCACAGTTCGCCGGTATGTTTAGGTCCCATGTAATAGGAGGCGAGCCTATTGCCATTGACCGGGCACAAATCCTAACTCCGAGCTGCTACTGAAAATTTTATAGGAAAAGCTAAAAACATTTCTGTTCAATCTGGGAAACGAATCCAAGACATAGCGTAGCAGCAAGATATATTCGCCTTCTGATTCAAACTGTACTTAACAAAATAATAAAGATTTTATTTTTAAGGGAAAATACGTTTTGCTAATTACATAATTCAAAGCCACAGACTGTACAAAGAAAGGTAAACCTGTAACAACTTGATTACTCCCTGAAACTGAACCCTGTAGGGTGTTATTCTACCCCCGGAGGGTCGAGTTTCGGTTGGCCAAAATACACATTTCACTTTAGTCTGGTTAAATTTAAAATGTGCGGTTATACACAGTGTACTGAAGGGAGCAGAAGTGTTACGTAAAGTGCTCGTGTGTACATTTTTAAGCCTTTTGTTGACCAAATTGAGTCCATTTTTCATAGAACATTTCACCCCAATTAGATTAATATCTATAGCACTTTACTGAAACAAATTTAAAAGATACAATGTTTTAAAATTCGGCGTATGTTTAGACAAGCGATAAAAGTGTTGTGTTTTGGTTTATGATTAACAAAAAAAGTTTAGCATGTTCACCTGTTTACTTTGTAGAACAGACGGTTTACCCAAATTAATTCGCTTTGATTGTATGGCCATACTTGAGTGGTTCACTTTTATGTTTACACGGTTGATTGAAAGTTGAAAGCTATACTGAACCGTATAATATTGCAATTATTTCTATACCAATATGATAAACCTCAAGTGATTTTTTGTTTTTTTAAACGCGCTGATCTCTGAAACTGACCGAGTTTTATTTTTGATAGATGGTTCTGACATTAGTGTAGTTTTACGGAATTGTAACTGTACAACTTATTATAATACATTTTTAAAGTATGTATGAAGTTTGTTGTCTGCCTCGTTAGCCTAGTGGTCCTAAGTGCGACTGCTATGCTAGAGGTCTTGGGTTCGATTTGTAGGTCAAGCAAAAAGTGTTATTGGGTTTTTCTATGAAATTCTCAGTAGCAGCTCGTAGTTAAGATTTGTGCCCGGTTAATGGCAATAAGTTCGCCCCTATTACATGAGACCTAAACATGCTGGCGAACTGTGGCTATTGCTACATCTCTGCCTAATCCTTCGGGGAATACAGGCGTGATGGTAAGTGTCTGAATACGTTCTAGATCTAGTCGCAATGTCATCAAAGTGACAATTCATGTCATCAACTTATTGTTGTGTTTCTTCACAGATTTGGATTGATATTATAACTATTCTTTTATTCGTTTGTTTAGAATTCTGTACCTACTTTTTTTTTATTGGGACAAGCCCGCCACACTATTCCGAACCACTGTAACTCCTGAAAGCCAGAATTAACTGTGGAGACCGCCAGAAGAGCGCCGAGGCAATGAAGCTCGACGAGTCCCAGAGAAACGACACAACTGTATTGGATTCCGCAACGAAATAATTCAGAAAAGATTAGCGGAGGTGTAAGAAAAAAAAATCCACTTCCCTCGAAACAAGCAGGAGACCGAACAGAACTAGCTATTAAGCATCTTCGCTCCTCCAATAATCGTCTTCTACGATGTCCTTCTCACCGCTCTGGTTTTCTTAAATCTTCTTTTCTTGTCCTGGCGGTTTTGCTTTGGAATGCGCTTCCTCAGAATATCAGGATGGCTACCAGTCGTTTCATATTCAAAGTAAAAGCTCGTGAACACTTGCTTATGAAGTTGGCCGACTCGTCTCACAATTAGTTTCTTATATTTCTCCACCTATGTATTTTTTGGCTTTCTCTACTCTGTATATTTTGTTTGTATGTATGTATATATGTATTTATTATATTTTATTCCTGGAAACTTTCTGTTCCTTGCACCTACTATGTCTCTGCATCACCCTAAGGTTGACTGATAGAAAATGCCAAAGGCATTAAGTCCGCGTTTGTACAATGTATTATTTACTTTATGTGCAAAAAGGTTTAGTAAATAAATAAATAAAACTAGGCCAATAGGCACAAACTGTGCCTACTATGAACCTATTTGAAATTAAAAATATTTCAAAGTTTCTATTTTCTTAATAAATCATGAATTAATCTTTTTTCTTCACTACCACTTACGCCTCCGTTAACCTCCGCATCCGCGGAGGCAAAGCCTTTCACCTCCGCCTTTGCCTCCGCTAAGAAGGCTTCCGATACAACCCTTCTACAGATAGATGTGTGTGTGAGCAAATAACTTCCATGAGAACTGTTTTGTGAAGTTCGGGGTAAATAACAGATGTTTACCAAACCGTGTAGTCCCTAAAAGACGGCTAAAAATAAATGTACCTCGTTTATTCCGGGGCTACAACGCATGAGTGGGTACCCATACTTTGTCAGTTTTACCTTAATATTGTAATACAATACTCGTGTAGCTTATTATTGGTATATTTCCTCATTCTAGTTTACACTAGCTATACTCCGCAATCCACAAAGGTTAAGTTACGTTTTTAATTACTGCTCCGCTCCCGTGTGTTGTAGCGTGATGTTATATAGCCTTTAATATTCCTCATAAATTTGACTGACATACACAAACATGGTACGGTTGGTGCAGTGGCAGAGCGATTGACTGCCGTACTGCATGTCGCGAGTTTGACTCCCGTACGGATCAAATATTTGTATGGCCGGCAGACAGTTATACCAGGTCTGGCTGTTTGTGTATGCGAGTCTATATATTGGTAAACGCATCCACGATACAGGAGAAATTCCGAGTGTGAGTCTGGTAGTACCTAAAGTTAATTTTTAAAGGAAAAAGAATTTTCCCAAGTTTCGCAAACAAACAAAAAATCTCTTCAGCATTATTATGTTAGTATAGATATAGCTTGTACTTACTTAATGGTTAAGTTCAATAACTTAGGATTCCATCGAGTCCCACTTAGCGTCGCTATCAACAGCAAATGAACCCGCGTCCTTATGCCGCCATTACTGAGATTGAGAATAAAATCTGAGAGCAGCTTTTTATTGCTAGAATGTACTACATATGAAGTGGTGTTAAAGACAAACATACCTACATATTTAGCTAGTATATATTTACTACTAACCTAAGCTCGCGACTTCGTCCGCGTAGTTTTATCACCCGCATTAAGTTACGTCTTTGGTTATTGCTCCGCTCCTATTTAGGTCGTAGCGAGATGTTATATAGCCTTCCTCAATAAACGAACTATCAAATACAAAAATAATTTTTATTTATTTATTAAAACTTTATGCACACATGTAAAAAAAATACACCGTACAAAGGCGGACTTAATGCCTTAGTCGTTTCCTACCAGTCTACCTTAGGGTGACGCAGAGACAAAACATAGTGGGTAGACAATATTGTTTTCTATTTAATATTGTTTAAGAAGTTTACAAAATACAGAGTGATTTTAACCCTAAAAATAAAGGTGAGAAAAGAGAAAGTTTTGACTCAGATAATACAGCCTGAATAATTCATATCGCAATTTACTTATTCAAAAATATTATTACAAAGTTAGATTTTATACAACACAATAAAATACTAAATGCTAAAACTCGCTACGAAACGAAATCTAGCCTACATGTTACGTAGATACAACATAAGTACCAATTTAGGAAAAAAATGTCTTTGCTTGATACTCAAAAACATCTTCAATCAAAGGAAACTGAATATAAAATGTTATATTCAATAAAAACAGAAATCCTTACATCGTATTACTTAGCTAAGAAATTAGAGAATAACTCAAAAAATATTCAAAAGGAAATCTTGATTTTAAGTTAAGTAAAATACTTTAATGCTATATCTTTTACTGTAAGATCAAAGGTAAAAGATAAAGGGGAAAACCTAGTGACAAATAAAAGAAAAAGATTAAAAAACGATTCATTGTCGAGAGTATTTCCAAAGAGTATCTCTTAGCTCACCGTCCTTACGTTGTATAACGACAGGCCGTGTCGACGGCGCGTTCGTGTTCCACGCGCGCCTCAAAGAGATGTCAGCAAAAGGAAGGGGCCACTGAGGGCCGATGCCTGCCGGGGCTGCGGGTTGTTCGCAAGAGATACCGCGCCCCCGGAACGCAAAGGGCACAAGAAGGAACATGGGTGGGTTAAAGAGTATCTCTTCTTATGAAACTCAGTTAAGGGGATGAACTGTACCTCATCACCCTAAGAGGTTTTAATGATCTTACTAATGAATTGAGAACTTCAACTTAAATCACGTGAAAAGTTTTGGACAAAACGCGTTTATAAAATAAGAAAAATAATACCAGCCTGTTATTATGCAAAGGCCTCATCTCATAAAAGAGCTGATAGCTTGGAAACCGCTGAACCGATTTCCATCAAACATAGCTAAAAACACTCCCGACTAATTCACCTTTCAAACAAAAAGAACAAAATCAAAATCGGTTCATGCGTTCGGGAGCCACGGTGCCACAAACAGACACGTCAAACTTATTAACACCCCGTCGTTTTTGCGTAATAGAGGCATTTATGACAGATTGAGACAAATTAGATTATGATCGTTCCTAAAAGTTTCTAGATTTGTCGCCAGATTCGTTGTCGCGTATTTAAATGGGCTCCGGTTACCTCCGTACACGACATAGTAACTACGCACCATACAGATCAAAGGCTTGCCTAAAACCCGCACGTGGCAAAGCTTATCTGTCAGATAGGAGCAAAACAAAACTAGTAGCCAGCCGGCAGTGGAAAAAAAAGAGAGAGCTACACGTGGAAAAAGAAATTATAAAACCTATCACGAAATAAAAGGCAGATTTTTGGTAAAACCCGAGTTAAATTCCAGCCAGTAAATATCATGATTGATGCGAATGGAGTGTCTATAGCTGGTGGAAGGGACATCGTAACAGCATTTTACCTCGAATTCTGAATTTGACTCCAGACCCCCAAGCAATGAATTTTTTCATTGATTATGAAAAAACAATCAATGCTCGTGCCTTCTCGGGAAAATACTAGGCTGGCTCAAGGCGAATTGATGATTTTAAATCCCGGTTTCCTCACGATATTGGGGAATCTGTTCGAAAGAATACCTGGAACGCAAAGGATTGGTTTTTGTCAGTAAAAGTCTGACACTACCTTCCGCTCCGCGCAGAGCGGAAGAAATCATTTCATGATTTGCCATCCTTAAAAAAAAGAGTTTCCTCACGATGTTTTCCTTCAACATCGTCAGTGATGTCCAAGATAAACATTGGAAACACATGTGACGTGGACAAGTCATGTTGGTACTTGCGAGTACTTGAAAATAACGAGCGTTTGAAAATCTCGAACTTTCTAGATCTTCGTTAGTTTCAAAACAAAACATTTTTGTATAAACCTCTCTGCTTAATCCGTCATTACGTATTGTAACTTTTGTACTATTGTTTTGTAGCCGCTCCATCAACAACAGATTACGACTAAGTCTATCTACGCCCACAATGTTATTGCATTATATTCTTCAATCCAATTTCTAATGTTTTCTTGAAAAGTTTCATCGAAACTTCAAGTCTTGTTAAATATTTTTTCAACCTTTAAATTAACTAAAAGCGTATACTTTTTAATTAACGGCTTTTTTTTTCTGAAAATAATTCTGAAAAGATTTTGTGTAAACATTGTATTGTGAAAGTGCCCTTAATAAATGTATGGCTATACCGAGATTTATACTGGTGTAACTATATCCCGGGTATATTTACATATAAATAAATAAAATTATAGCGTCTGTTTGAAATGTCAAAATAACAGCTGTAGCTGTACGCGATAAAAATAACAAAAAAAGAAACAAAGTTTAAATCATTGTCTAACCGTCTGTTTATTCCAGCTAATCTCTAAAACGGCCTGACCGATTTTGACAAGACTTTGACTGATAGATAGCTCATGTTATAACGAGTAATTTAGACTACTATCACCTTAAACAATAATTAAGGTTTCACGCAAAAAAAAAACCAGCATTCTTCGGGAACAAAGTTGCGGGGATAAACTAGTGATGTAAAAGGGGTATGAATGTTTTTCATTTTAGCAATGTAAACGAGTCTTATGTTCCCGTGAGAATAGTTGACCTTATATCAGACGCAACAGACATCCTACGCCCGACAGAACAAGTGTGTCACAGCATTTATTCTGGCAAATTCCGAGTGACACAAACTAATAAAAGGCTAAAAAAAATATTTGTTTGAACGCGCTAATATCCGGAACCACTGGTCTAATTCTAAGAATTCTTTAGCTAACAGGAAGCTCCCGTATCCCAGATTCCTGTAAGCTATATTGTGATTTAAAATAAACTGGTATTCATTAGAAAATGGACGCGGATGAAGTCGGGGAATTTCAGCATTAACACACAACATACATGCACATACATACCATCACGCCTGTATTACCCGAAGGGCAAGGCAGTGGTGTACCAATGTACACACCTATAGTTAGCTGATATTGCCATTAACAGGGCACAAATCCTAACTTCGAGCTGCTACTGAGAATTTCATAAAAAAAACCCAATAAAACTTTATGCTCGACCTGGGAATCGAACGCAATACCTATAGCGTATCAGTCGCGCTTAAGACCGCTAGGCTAACGAGGTAGTTAAGCAAGTAAGTTCAACTTATTTCCCATCAAAAGCTGGATAAATAAATGAACATCATCTGAATACTCAATAGAAACATCTAAGTATATAATACAATATACATGTACAGACAACAAAAGAGATAACTAACTATGCAGTCATAGATAACAGAGGCTGTTTTAGACGCTCATTGATGATTTCGAATGAAATTTGATTTATTGATTACAAACAAATCGCTTATTAATTAAGCTTAATTAAATTCGCAGCAATCCATCAATTTGGTAGGACATTACAAGTACATCTGACAACTCTGGTTACATCTCTTTTGTTGACCGTACATGTATATTGACAACACAGTTTGCGCAGTAACTGAGCGAGTGGCTACTGCGCTGCGTGGCGTAGTTTCGATTTTCCCAGGTAATAATTGTGGGGCCTACAGATTGTTGTTCCGAGTCTGGTTGTTTGTGTATGTCAATTTATGTTTGTAAACGCACAAACGAAATAGGAGAAGTTCCTATTGTGGGGCGCGTTCGTGTTCCACGTGCGCCTCAAAGAGATGTCAGTAAATTTTGAAGGGGCCACTCAGGGCCGATTCCTGCCGGGGCTGCGGGTTGTTCGTAAGAGATACCGCTCCCCTGGTACGCAAAGAGCACAAGACGGAACATGGATGGCTTTTAGTCAGTAAAAGTCTGACACTCCCTCCCGCCCCGCCCAGGGCGGGGGAATTAACTTGATGATTTCCCATCCCTAAAAAAAAAGGGGCATAAAAAATTCAGACGGATATACAAAATTGTTCATTATCAAAATTTTCATCAGCCCACAACTATGTTTTCCAAAACAAAATTATAACATACAGAGTTTTATTATTTAATTCTGTTAATACAGAATAATATACTCAAGCTTTTTCATTTAACCTTTTTTTAATAAACCATATAATTATATAGTTAGTGGTATAATATAATATAATTCTTAAGTCGACATACTGTACCATATAATTTTGACATCATCATTGTTCCAAATTTAAATTCACAAGCATTTAAAAAGTGATAGGCCTTTACAAATGTGAAGTGGCTAAATGTGTCCGGGAGTGTCAAAATGACAATGAAAGATTCATAAATGAATGCCCATCCAAAGACAATAGAATTTTAATATGAACATGTTCAGTTAAGCAGAAAGGGCCCAGCGGTTCCGGAAAACGGATATTAAAGTCACCATTTTAATTACTTTTTCTTTTGTTATTTTAGTTTGAGACGGATATTAAGTTTGTCACTACAGTTGTTTCTGGATTCGTACATTAATATCAATATGGTATCTGAACTTTGTGATATGAATATCATTTTAATTAATTGACAACGAAAACAAATTTCATAGTAAAAAGAAATCTGTGTTTATAACGAAAAAAACCTTTTTTATTTTCAAAGTAAAAAAAAATCTATGTAAGTATGTTACCTATTTGATTTTTAAAGTACATATGCCAAGGTATGACACGTAAAAATATATTCAACTTCCCAATTTTAAATTCACGATCATTTACATAAAATTAAAAAAAGAAACACAAATTATTTTTGTTAAATTCAAAAAAAGAAGGAAAAAAAAACTAACCTTTATATTCTTAAAACCACGAAGAGCCAAAAGTGTGCTACAAAATATTCTTTACGACACGTTTACTACCAATACTACGGGGAGTTATAAATATTTCACCACCAGACATAGGTATCCGTCGGTTTTTATCAAACAACTACCAGTAATGTGTTCGGAATAGTGTCATACGGATAAACCTACACACAATTCTGTGATAGCAGGATCCGGTGATAAAACTATGCTATATTTTGTTTGTTATCTGCACGCGATTCTTGTTTTATTTTTATTTTATTAGTTATCCTAACAGCAGTTTGGATTCAATGTCATTGATATTTTTTTTATTTATTAATCTAGTTTTGTAATAAATATTTTCACTGTCACACCCACTTTGATACGTAGTTTTTTTTTTGGTACAATTTAATAAGAAGTACTATTAAAGCATTATTTGTTTAATTATTAAACATAGAGACACTGAAATTTTTACAAACGAAAATAGACACTTTTTCTTTTTCGCAAAAAATATTAATTGATTTACATAAAAGAAAAATGTGTTTTTAATCGTTAAAAATATTTCCTTTAATTAAGAATTTTTTATTTTTATTTTATAAAATACTCTAATTTTCTTTTAAACACCAAATAAAAAAATACTTTCTCCCTACAATATTTAAAAAAAATCACCACAATTATTTTCCGATAATAAAAAATATTAAAAAAAAAACTAACCTTCAGCCGCTCTCGCTTCCCTGGAATCGTCGACAATCAACAGGTGGGGTCGACGCGGTCGCTCGAGCCCTGGCTCGGCGGGTGAAACGGTCGTACCGACTTGGGGAACGCCCATCGCGTTCGACGGTCTGAGCGCGAATGTGGCTCGGAAACAATCGGGGAGCATCTATACGCAGGTGTGGGCTGCAGTTGAGGGTTGCGCTTTGTAAGTTCGATTCGATTGTATTGGACACGAATGGGATTGCGTTATTTATTTTCCCTTATCTACATTTATTTACATAACATTATAAAAATAATTATGACGTAATAAATTTATTGGCCGGTTAACAAAATGGCGCCGTTCTTGTAAGAAAATTTGCGGCAACCTAAAGTGTTTGCTGTTACTTAATTACGTTATCTGTATGTCTTTAGTTTTGAAAACAATTGTATGTTTTTAGAATAAAATTCAAAATACAGTTATGATGTAAAATAGGGAGATATTTGATATAACACGGTCAAGGTCAAAAGCGATTTCAGCGATTGCAACTAGATCCGGATCTTTTCGCACGTGTATCTTTCTTTTGTAACTGAACATGAAGTATTTATTACTTTTTATCTTTGGTATCTTTGGTGGTTGGTTTCGTAATTGGACTGATGAGCGTGGGGTCCTGGGTTCGTTCCTAGGTCGGGCAAAGTGTTATTGAGTTTATATATTAGGAAATTTCTTAGTAGCAGCCCGGTGTTTGTGGTGTGGTCCCGGCTATCACTCGTTGGTCTAACAATCGAGCACAATATATAAATACGAAAAACTTTATTCCGTCAGTCACAAATACGAATGTCAAAATACCAATTTTCCTAATTCCGAATGTTTAAAAATTCCGATATAAAAACTCCGACTTATCATTACTCCTATTTTTGTAATTTCTAAATTTCAATATTTCTATCGTATATAATTACTATTCTCAAAATACCGACTTTCAATAGATCGAATAACAAAAAATCCGACTTAATAATAATTCGAAACATCAAAAATACGAATTCCGATTATTAAAATACCGATTAATACAAAGACGCCTAGTAAAACTATATGTATGTTTAGTAGCATGTAGTATGAGGGCTTTCGCGCTTTTGTAGTCACAGTTCTAACCTAACCGAACTGATACATCAATAATACAGGGGATTTGCAGCTTGCAAGCAGGCATTCAGCGTGCGAGCAGACATGCAGCATGCAAGTAAACATTGTTTCTGTCACGGCTCCGGCGCTGCGAGGTTTGGGCGGGCCCAAGCAAGCGTCGCAGATAGTTTTAACGCTCTCCACCATAGCTTCGGCTTGCTGGCCGGCTAGGCTGGCCAGCCTCAGCCGCGCCTAAACATACCGGCGAACTGTGGGTGTACATAGGAATACCATAGTGTCCCCTCCGGGGAACACAGGCGTGATGGTATGTATGTGTACATCTATAGCCGCACATAAGTTTTTAAGATCCAACCTCGCATTATTTAAACGAAGGGATAATACAAATAAGAGGAAAGTGCATATTTGGAATTCGAGATGCCTAGTTCTAACTTAGGGAAGTTAGAACCCTTTTTACCCAAATACCCTTCAAAAAATTTCGTTCAGCACTACGTAAATGATTGTTGCAGGAATGTTTTTATTTAATTCAGGAGTTCTTTGTAAAATGTCCCTGTAAGGTTTTTCCGCTTGGGCTTGCATCAAAATACAGGCATAAGTAATAGTTTATATTAATTTTATTTTATTTTGGTAATATATTATGTTTTTTTTTTAAGTTTTTGTTGTAAAAGATTTATAAGATAGATTTAATTTTAATTTGCATGCCGCTGTGTCGGCGAGGCATGACGAACTGTACCCTATAATATATCAACTTTGTACCGTGTTTCTAGCAAAATAAAAAACCGTAAATCCGATTGCTGGTGTGGCGACGCATGCCATGGCGACGCGTCACCATTTTGTAATTAATTTTTGTATTTAATTAAAATAAATGTTTATCATCATTATGTCAAAATTCATAAATTTTATTTTTAAATTATGTCGTGCATTCCTGTCATAATCTGTTATTTTATGCATATTACTTGTACAAAATAATTTCGATATTTCACATCTGCCAGGCGTCCGGTGACGGCTCACATTTTTTTTAGCTTATAAATAACCAACCAACAGTTCTGGTGCGAACAGTTTTAACAGTTCGCACCAGAGATGCGTATAAGTTATTGGTTAACATAATAAAAGCATTCGTTGAAGCAATTTGAAAACCAAACATCGAAACGAATATTTTGTTAATCATTCTAGTGAATACTAAAAACTTTAAAAGGTTTTAAGCAAAGCTCTCTGAAGAGCTGTCAAACTCTTAAACGACATGATCTAATTGGAGCATCAAATTATAATGGAACATTTGCTTGCATGCTTATTACAAGTAAATGCTTGAGATTATCAGGGCCTTTTCACCTCTATTACACCCATTGACTGCCGTAAAATGGGGTGAATAGGGATGCAGGGGTGGTTCGGGAGGAAACTTTAAAAGGGATTTACTCGTATTTTGTTGTCAACAAGGTTTTCAATGTTTTTACACACACACTTACTATCACGCCTGTATTCCCCGAAGGGTTAGGCAGAGGTGTACACCATAGCCTGCCAGTTTTTTTTAGCTCCCATGTAATAGGGAGCGGGCCTATTGCCATGAATGGAGACAATGAAATACACCTCAAAACGGGGTGAATGCAGGTGAATCGGGGCGCAATTTTAAAGGGATTTTAACGCTAAATTAATACAGTTTGTTGCCAATCAAAACACTAAATAGTAAATTATAACTCAGTAAAAACATTAAAGTCCTAAGCGCGACTGCTATGCTAGAGGTCTTGGGTTCGATTCCCAGGTCGAGCAAAAGTGTTACTGGGTTTTTCTATGAAATTCTCAGTAGCAGCTCGGAGTTAGGATTTGTGCCCCCTATTACATTGGACCTAAAAACATACCAGCGAACTGTGAGTGTACATTGGTACACCTCTGCCGAACCCTTTGGGGAACACAGGCGTGATGGTATGTTATGTAAATAACGTTTTGTACGACTCCGTAATTAGTATTCAAATTACAAACAAATAATTTACGTTCTCCTACATCGATACAATCTAAAGTCGGTTCATTGTTTTTTAATTACCATGCAATTAAAAGAAAAAAGCTTCATACAATACAAAGGCCTATCAAATATTTACAACGTACTTAATTTTGACAAATGACTCTCAAGTAACATGAGGCTGATTTAATTATTAAGGAGTAATAAACTTGACGCTACATAATTATGAGAAGAATCAAACGATTGAATAGTCTATACAAATAAATACAAATTGAAGTGACTGTTTGTAATGATAATGACACACCCAGTGTGATAATATCAAAATGTCTCATGTTTTGTGAAAACCATGTTTGTTAAATGTTAAAGTTAGTGATAGTTTTTTATTTCATTTGTAAAGTAATTGTTGAGTATGTCTCACCTCTACTTTTAATTTGTTTTTAAAATTAGTTTTGTTTATATACTTAATATGTTTACCCAAGCTTAT
This sequence comes from Caradrina kadenii, assembly GCA_947462355.1. Lineage (NCBI taxonomy): Eukaryota > Metazoa > Arthropoda > Insecta > Lepidoptera > Noctuidae > Caradrina > Caradrina kadenii. The sequence goes on from OX381691.1 coordinate 9,239,431, forward strand.
GTTTTACCTATTAATTACTATTATTGGCACAAGCCGTTGTGATTAATTATAAATAAATAAATAAGTAATGCAAAAAAAAAATATTTTAAAAATAATTAATTAATAAAATAAAAATGAACTATTATGAATTATTGAAATACTTCTAGTAAGGGCCTGTTGGTTTTTTACTAGAATTATTTTATTTTCTTATTTAAATGCAAAGACATATTTTTGGAACGAGAAAAGGCACGGCCATATTGGATAAAGCTATTTTACTTAATGCATATGAAAATATATACGATATTTATAATAAAAAAAAAAAAAAAATATCTGTTTGTTGCGGCAAATCTACAAAACCGAATTTACCGAATTTGACAGGACTCAATTGACTGCTGATGTTATAAGGAGTAACTTACTTGCCTACGTTTCTCGCAATTTGCAGCTCAGTATATATCACGTTCCGTGGCAATAAAAAATGTAAAAATATTTTTTGTTCTTGTGTTTGTACAACTATATATATTTTTACAATAACATGCATGCCTAACCGTTTACCTAACCTACGACATAATACCACTAACAATTTCAACATCTACTTAACCTTTTCCCAACTATGTTGGGGTCAGCTTCCTGTCTAACCGGATGCAGCTGAATATCAGTGTTTTACATGGAGCGACTGCCTATCTGACCTCCACAACCCAGTTACCGGGCGACGACGATACCTCTTGGTAAGACTGGTTGTCAGACTTTCTGGCTTCTGACTATCCGTAACGACTGTCAAAGATTTACGAATAACAGCCGGGACCAACGGCTTTACGTGCATTCTGAGGCACGGGGCTGTCGCACCACCAACTTCCAAACTCCGGGCTGCTACTGAGAAATTCTAAATGGAAAAACCCAATAACACTTTTTGCCCGACCCGGGAATCGAACCCAGGACTCCTTGCTCATCAGTCGCGCTTGTAACCACGAGACCAACGGGGCAGTTAATACCACTAACTATTTAATACCGCAATTAAATGCATGAGCACCACTCAACGTCATAAAGACCACAAATCTATGTTGATATAGACAAGACACGTACTTAAATATCCTATCTACACATATGCCCTTTTAAGCCTAACCAAGTGAGAGTGCATAGTAAGTTTAATTAAGCCATAATGTATCCTACACGATTATATTTAGAGTGCACTTTGAAACTTACTTATCAGGGTAGTGTATAATGTGCAAAGGGTTTTAGATAAAATTAGGTGTTGTTTTAAACACAGTCGGATCTTGGGACGGGTTCATATTTATTTAACTTCTGCATACTGATAACAGTAGTTGAAAATACAAAATTAAAAATTTTAGGTAACCCCCGACAGAAAAATAAAAATACCTACCGCAGCTAACAAAAGAGCTGATAACTTTGAAACCGCTGAACCGATTTCCATCAAATATAGCTAAGAACACTCATGACTAATATACCTTTCAAATAAAAAAAAACAAATCAAAATCGGTGCATGCGTTCGGGAGCTACGATGCCACAGACAGGCGCACACACACACAGACACGTCAAACTTATAACACCCCGTCGTTTTTGCGTCGGGGGTTAAAAATACTGGCCAGGTACTAATGTAACTTTTCCAATTCATATGTACTTTTTAACTGCCTTGTTGGTCTCGTGGTGGCAAGCACGACTGTTGAGCGTGGGGTCCTGGATTCAATTCCCAGGTCGGGCAAAAAGTGTTAGTGGATTTTTCCATTAGGTATTTCTCTCTAACAGCCCAGAGTTTGGAAGTTGGTGGTGTGACACCCTCGTGGCTCGGAGAGCACGTAAAGCCGTTGGTCCTGAACCTGATCTTTCCCCAGTTGTGTCGGATTGCCGTTCCATCGGAATATGAGAGGTATGGGAAGAGGGAGTGCACCAGTGTTTGCACACACACTTGTGCACTATAATATCTCTTGCGTACTTGGCTAGTCTGCATTCAGATTAGCCGCCGTGGCCGGAATCGGTCTGAAGAATACATATACATGCTTTTTAAGTTCACCTTGGACGTTACTGACATGGGTAGAGAAAAATATCGAGTGGAAATTTTATAATGAATCGTTAATCCGCCTTGAGCAAGCATGGTGATCAATACTAGTGCCTTCTCTGTATTAGAAAATCCTTTGCCCAGTAAAGGGACAGTAATATGCTTATATGATTAACTTTGTATATAATGTAAACCAATTTATTTATTTATTTAGTATCTATATTTTCGAGCCGTTTGGGGTGGTGACCTTCGGGCCGTTGGGTCCGTGTACCCTTAGCCTTACTAGGGATTTATCTAAACGGTTAGTTGACACTTCCCGCGACCCAAAGGCTGGCTTTTACCTTGGCCAGAGGTTAAGTATGCCATGCAACGTGGCAATGCCGCCAGTCTTTTGGACACTTCTCCGGTTGACGGCGATGAGGAGGAATTTTTTTGATGCCATTTAGTATTTTTTTTTATGTAATCTAAACTTTTTTTATGTAATTTTAAGGCTATAAATATTTAATCACTGAATTAATTATGAAATAAAAATAATAATTCAAAAACTTCTTGCTTGGCTTTTTATGATTAAACATAAATAGTAATAATCTAATCTTGCAAAAATATAAGATAATTTCAAAGAGGTTCAGTCACTCGTTTTGCTAAATAAATATAGCACAGTAATTCTATCAATACAAAAGTGTTCCATTTTTCAAATCTTTTTTTTATTGAGAAAATAATATTTAACTGCCTTGTTAGCCTAGTGGTCTTAAGCGCGACTGCTACGCTAGACGTCTTGGGTCCGATACCGTCGAGCAAAGAGTTATTGGGTTTTTCTATGAAATTCCCAATAGCAGCTCGGAGTTATAATTTGTGCCGGATTAATAGTAATAGGCTCGCCTCCTATTACATGGGACCTAAACATACCTGCGAACTGTGGATGTATATTGGTACACCTCTGCTTAACCCTTCGCGGCATACAAACGTGATGATATGTAAAATAATATTTATTCTAAAGAGGATGTTTTCTTACTAAACTGTAACTAAGTACTCTGAATACTCTATCAAATTGTAATATCTACGTTACCTCAGAAGCGTAGTAAAAGCCGAACCTAATCGCTATCAATCTAGTTGTTTCCAAGGTCAACGCTAACACACAGTCGTCGACAAAGAAACGACATACGATCCCTAGAGTCTAATGTATTGTATGATTGTTTGTTTGTTTGTGCAAGACTCATATTGGGTGTAAACTACTTATAGTTTTACAAGGGTAATTTGTTTTATCATGAAGGAGTTATACTTGTATGAGATTCAATAGATTATGTTCTTAAGGAGATTTTTTTATGATTGGATGTTATAGAGGTAAATAATCTTAGGCTGTCTTCCATCATAATTATGTAACATCACGCTACCACCAAAAGGTGCAGAACAGTAACCAAAGACATAATTTAATACGGGTCAAAAACTACACGGACGAAGTCACGAGCAGAAGCTAGTCACAGATAAAGGTCCTGGTCATGGGAAAGGTCGCAGGAAATCGCTGGATGTGGGCAGCGCAGGACGGCTCATTGTGGTTATCTTTGGGCGAAGGCTCATGTATCGCATTGGACGTCGTTCGGCTGACATGAAAATGATGATGATCATATCGTAAGAACCAGTTCTCGTAAACGGCTTACGCTAAAAACCAGCGCCGTGGTGTCGTGCCATCGTGCACGGGCCACGGCATCATGCCGGCGTCAGCCGTTGCGCGCGGTAGCGGAGCACAAGAAGGAACATGGATGAGTTTTTAGTCAGTAAAAGTCTGACACTAAAGGGTGGGGAAAGTCATATGATGATTTCTATTGTTTTTTTTTTTTTTAATAATTGAAATATCTGTCTTAGACAAATATTTATTTAATATTTTTCTTTTTGGTTCGCTATCTATTTTATACAAACTTTTGTTTTTTCGTCTTGGGCTTCATGAAGCAAAATTCTTATGCTATGTGCGTCATCTTCGCGGGAATGAATGGTTTTTCTTTCTTGCTTTCTCTCTTTCATACATAATTTTAGTTTATTTTTCTAGAGACGTAAGTAACATAAAAGCCGTATAGTAACAGTTTTATGACGCACGTCAGTGTCAACTTGCCCTAACAGCCCCCAAGCGTACTTCCGCGCTACTGAAGCTCTAGCAAAATGTTATAAAACTTAAGTGGCTGGTTTACTTACTTGAGAATATTACTTAGCAAGATTTACATTTTAATACAGTACATTGGAAAGTAATAGTTTACAATTTGACTTAGTAAAATCTGGGGAAATAGGTAGATGAAAACGTTACTTGCAAAGATTATGATAATATATGTCTGATTCTGTATTTTAAACACCATCACGCCTGTATTCTCTGGAGGGTTAGGCAGAGATGTACCAATGTACACACACAGTTCGCCGGTATCATTTAAGGTCCCATGTAATAGGGGGCGAGCCTATTGCCATTAACCGGGCACAAATCCTAACTCCGAGCTGCTACTGAGAAATTCAAAGAAAAACCCAATAACACTTTTTGTTCGACCTGGGAATCGAACCCCAGACCTTAAGCGCAGCAGTCGCGCTTAGCACCACTAGGCTACCGAGGCAGTTAACAATTTTATTATGTATGTTGGATTCATTAATCTTATTAGATGGCAAACAAACCGACGGCCCGCCTGATGTTAAGTGGTCACCGCTACCTATAGACATCTGCGGTACCAGAGGCCTTGCAAATGCGTTGCCATCTCAAAGACAAAGCTGAAATGTCTCATGTCTGTAATTACACCGGCACCCTTCAAACCGGACCACAGCAACTTTGCGGCAGAAATAGGTATGGTCGTAGTACTTGTCTTCCCCGGACGAGCTCCTTCACAAAGTGCTCTACTACTACGAGAACTGTTTATAAAAATAATAAACAAGCAAAATCTGTTTACAAATGGCGGAGATATTACGTAACAAACATCAAATAAAAAATATACAATTGGATTGACAACGTCCTTTTTGAAGTTGGCTTACAAATGAGCTCTGTCTACATATTTACATCATTTCGTAGCCCGTAGCGCTACGCCGTAGCCCCGTAGCTCGTAGCTCTTTGAGAGGGTGGGCTTGTTTAACAAGATAGTTAGTTTATCGAGAAGACTGCGTAGATACTGTTTGCTAATGTAAATTGATGCTATCATGGCATCATTTACATTTAAGGGTAAACAGATTGGGTAATCATTAGTGCTTTGCTTTTAATTTCGACCTCGCCCTGTTCCCCGAAAGTCTGTTTTATTTTTGTGTGTATAATGACTGTACTGGCGCTTAAAACATTTTTAATATTGGTGGAAAAGCAAGGTTTTTACTTAACCCCGGTTTTACTGGAGCGGAAAATTTGCGGTCGCGTTCATGGGTGCGGTCGGAGTATACAATATAAGGTGTTAGAAAATTAACCTACAAAATTTAAAAAAGTGATTTAGGCCATCGAACTGCAAGCTTTTACTATGGGAACATTAATGAATATTATTTAGTAGCCTCCTAGATCATACAAATACGACATAACCAATCTTTTACCCTTACTGACTTGTGAGCCTAGTGGTCCTAAACGCGACTGCTACGCTAGAAGTCTTGGGTTCGATTCCCAGGTCGAGCAAAAAGTGTAATTGGGTTTTTCTATGAAATTCTCAGTAGCAGCTCGGAGTTAGGATTTGTGCCCGGTTAATGGCAATAGGCTCGCCCCCTATTACATGGGACCTAAAGCATATCGGCGAACTGTGGGTATACATTGGTACACCTCTGCCTAACCCTTCGGGGAATACAGGCGTGATGGTATGTTATGTTTTTTACCTTATTCGGGTAAAACCTAAGACAATTAAATGCTAACTAGTACAATTTAATATTCACACTACAAAGACAATATATTTGCAATTCATTAATTACATTCCTGAAATGGTTGCAGTCAGAGAATTGAATATCTTGTTCTATAATATTAATTAACAGAGTGTTGCTCTGTGGTTTTAGGAGGTAGAGACCATAGCCCTGGGCTTTACAGACAGCAGACTAGCTTCTGCCTGCGACTTCGCCTGCAGCTGTGGCTTTAGTTCTAAATTATTCCACAGAAACACAAAAATGTTATCTTAGGTGGCTTACTACAATCTACACTGATATTACATAACATCACGCCTGTGTTCCCCGAAGGGTTAGGCAGAGGTGTAACAATATACACCCACAGTTCGCCGGTATATTTTAGGTCCCATGTAATATCCCTATTACATGGGACGTGAAACATACCGGCGAATGCTTAGTGGTCCTAAGCGCGACTGCTACACTAGAGGTCTTGGGTTCGATTCCCAGGTCGAGCAAAAAGTGTTAGTGGGTTTTTCTATGAAATTCTCAGTAGCAGTTCGGAGTAAGGATTTGTGCCCGGTTAATGGCAATAGGCTCGCCCCCTATTACATGGGACCTAAACATACCGGCGAGCTGTGGGTGTACATTGGTACACCTCTGCCTAACCCTTCGGGGAATACAGGCGTGATGGTATGTAATTTTTAAACCACAATAAATAAAATATAATAAACTGCCCCGTTGGTCTCGTGGTCGCAAGCGCGACTGACGAGCGTGGGGTCCCGGGTTCGATTCCCAGGTAGGGCAAACAGTGTTATTGGGTTTTTCCATTAGGATTTGCCCAGTAGCAGCCCGGAGTCTGGCCTCGGAAAGCACGTAGAGCCGTTGGTCCCGGGTGTCATTACAAGATCTTTGACAGAGGTATCGCGTTTCCCAGTAACTGAGTTGTGGAGGTCAGATAGGCAGTCGCTCCATGTAAAACACTGGTGTTCAGTTGCATCCGGTTAGGCTGGAAGCCGACCCCAACATAGTTGGGAAAAGGCTAAGCAGATGATAAATAAATCAAATATAACATTATTTTTTATTAACAGTAAAATATTTTTTGCTGAAGTTTAAGTATCACTGGCCTCATTGAAATAAATAATTTGACTTTGGCAGAACTAAGCCAAAAAGTTTCTGTAATACTACTGTACAAAACAGTCTACATTGACACAGGCCTCGTGTGTAATGACATATTGTATTTCCAATCGTAATCCTGGTATTTGTTTTAAGCCGACTAATTGCGAACTGATTTGTTGCCCAGAGACAAATGTTACATGTTTGTCGATGGTAGGCAATTTATTTACGGTCCCCTCAGGGCTTCGGATTGGTGTTGGTCGAATGACTAATCCATTATGTTTACAACGTTCAGGTACCTAGATTACTCCAATTGTCTTATGATATTGAATCTATAATTCTTTATCTAGTATCATCATTTGGTCATTTGGTTCCCTTCATGATGGTTGAGCTAAGTGGTGCTAATCCTCGCGTCATGTTCGTGAACGGGCGCTGTCAGTTGGGATTGGTCATCTCTTAACTGCTATGGCTTACATCTTTAGTACTATTATTATCATAATTTTTTTTATTGTTTTATATTCATCTTCATTTTTTTTCGCATGTAGAAGCAACAAGAATATTGTAACCAAGATTTTGTAAAAATGAATTTGAAAAGAGTGTCCATGGAGTTTCTTGCTCGTTCTTCTCCATAGAGACCTACGTTTTGGAACGAGCAACTAGCTTCAACTTTTTGTATGAGTAACTTCTTGACAATTCAAAAGTGCCTGTAAATGGTCTAATTAAAATAAATGTTTTGACTTTGACTTTGACTTTTGACTACTAATATTGAAAGATTGCATGTAGCGGAGATGAGAATGTTGAGGTGGATGTGTGGTGTGACTAGAATGGTAAGGAATGAGTATATTAGAGGAAGTTTGAAAGTAGCGCCAGTGACCAAAAACTTGAAAGGCAACCGTTTGTCTTGGTATGGGCATGTGAAGAGGAGGAATGAGACGCATGTAACCAAAAGAGTTATGAATATGAATGTGGATGGATGGAGGGGAAGAGGGAGGCCAAAGAAAAGATGGATGGATTGCGTGAAGAATGATATGAAACAGAAGGGAGTCAGCGATAGCATGACGGTTGACAGGACAGCGTGGAAGAAGAAAACGTGTTGCGCCGACCCCAAGTAACATGGGATAAGGGCAGGAAGATGATGATGATGATTATAAAGTCGTTCAGATTCTTTTTAGAGTAAATTTCTGGAAGGGTTGGTCCGATAACAAAAATTCTTGTACAGATACACATGTACGATGCCTCGGGGAGCACGTAAAACCGTTGGTCCAGGCTGTCGTTCGTAAATGTTTGACAGTCATCACGGTTAGTCAGAAGCCTCAGCGTCTTACCAGCCTTAGCAAATGTAACAGCTCACATTAGGACCCACTTAGTTAATGATAATTGTAATCCGTGGTGCTTGGCAATCTGGGCTTCTCCCAGTTGTAAACATCCCTTTGTGCTTATTGACCTAGTTCTGTTCTGTCTCCTGCTTATTTGGAGGGAAGTGGAAATTATGTTTTTTCTTACTCCTCCGTTAATTTTTTCTGATTAATTTCTTCTGGCGGTCTCTACTGTTGATTCTGGCTTTCAGAAGCTAGTCCCATAATAAAAAGTCTTAGGAAGGGCTATCATGATTAATGATGATGAACTAGTACCGGTATTATGGATATCAGAGGAGAATATCCGTACCATTATTTATAAAATCGGCATAAAAATCATGTCCGTGGTATGGGAGCCCCTTAAATATTTATTTTATTCTGTTTTTTAGTATTTGTTGTAACAGCGGCAACAGAAATATCATCTGTGCAATTTCAACCGTCTAACTATCACGATTCATGAGATACAGCCTGGTGACAAACGGACAGACGACAGCGAAGTCTTAGTAATAGGGTTCCGTTTTACCAATTGGGTACGGAACCCTAAAAAGGGCTCGTCAGATGACATTGAGAAAAAACGTGTGTCTGATAAGTCTTTATTTAAGTGCCGCGCCTCTTGACGTAGTTCAAATGTGGATTTAATCTACTGAAGACACTAAATGGATTAGTCACCCACACGTGTTGACGTTGCTATCAATCTTGTTCATATAATTCGCTAATAGCCTTTTCCCGTGTAGGAAGAAGTAATTAAGAAATAGTGTGGGCGCTCACAAGAGCACAGCAACAAAGATGGTATCTATATTTTATCCTGATTGTTATTATCTCTATAATTTTAATAAAAGGTCGTGAAGGTTCGGTGATTAACACGCCTGACTTCTCATGCATAAGGTTGCGGGTACGATGACTTGATGGTGACTTGTTCAATTCACATGTATTTTCTAAGTTTATCTTGGACATCGAGGACATCCGTGAAGGAAAACATCGCGAGAAAGCCTGGACTCCTCTAGCGTGACTGCTATACTAGAGGTCTTGGGTTCGATTCCTAGGTCGAGCAAAAAGTGTTATTGGATTTTTCTATGAAATTCTCAGTAGCAACTCAGAGTTAGGATTTGTGCCCGGTTGATGGCAATAGGCTCGCCCCCTATTACATAGGCCCTAAACATACCGGCGAACTGTAGGTGTACATTGGTACACCTCTGCCTAACCTTTCGGGGAACTCAGGCGTGATAGTATGTTTTTTATTCATTATTTTAATTTTATTAAAGTCACTCGTTCACTACATGTTGATGATTTGAAACCTATAGCATTAACATGCCAAAGTAAAAGAATTCGTTTAAGATCGATTTTAGAATTCAAATTGTAATTTCCGAATTCAAAATTGATAGAATTTACTTTCCTTTTAATCCGCGTGCTCATACGAAGCCCACATGTTTGAAATATGAATAATAGTGGTGTTAATAAATTTTTAAAAACGTAGTTATCACCAAAGAAATCCCAGAGGTCGATCGTCTTTCAATTCGCGACTAAATGAACAGAAAATTAATTTAAATTTAATTATAAGACAACTTAAGACCAGAAGTTAAACGAAACAATAGCATTGGAATCTCTGCCTATCACTTTTGGAACAAAAGTGAAAACGCGAGGTCATTGACCTTAAGCAAAATAAATTCACGCTTTAACCCTAAACTTACGAAAGTTCGAATAAAATTAAGTAAAGAAAGTATTATTTAATGTAAGAAAAAATAAAGTCAAGGTACACAAAATTTTGTAGGCAGCTGTGTCAATAATGAGGGGTTATATGAGGTTATGTTATTTAACATACCAGTAAAATACGAGTCGGATTTGTATACGAAGGGTTCCGAACCACCTTACAATATTTAACAGTAAATATTTTTATTTATTTAAACTATAACACAAAGGTGCGAAGGCGGACTCAATGCTTTAGGCAGATGCAATGTAAAAAGTACAAAAAAAAACAATAAAAAAGAAAACTTACCTAAAATAACTTACTTATTTGTATAATTTGTTGTTGAATGCAATAAACACACTGTAATTTTTTTTTGGATGTGGGCACTTAAAATCATTTTGTACCTTTTCAAAAGATACAATAGCCCTGTGACAGACAGGCGGACGAACAGACGACGAAGTCTTAGAAATGGGGTCTCATCTCGCACCCTTTGGGTACGGAACTCTAAAATTTATAAGTTCCTGTTCTGATAACTTTCCAGACCGATTTTGGTTACGCCGGCTAATCTTAATGATGAGACTAACCAAGTACGCAGGAGATATTACAGTGCACAAGTGTGTGCGCAAATACAGGTGCATTCCATCTTCCCTAACTCGCATAATCCGACAGGACTGCACCCTGGCACAACCGGGAAAAGATCAGGCGTAGGACCAACGGCTTAACGTGCTTTCCGAGGTACAGGCGACAATAACACTAACTTCCAAACCCCGGGCTGTTACTGAGAAATTCCTAATAGAAAAGTACAATAACACTTTCTGCTCGATCTGGGAATCGAACCTAGCACCCCACGCTCAACAGTCGCGCTTGCCACCACGAGACCAACAGAGCAGTTAATACGCTATGTCAATACAGTCCACTTAATAACATCAATGATTGTAAGTAATTTCAAAGCATACTTAAGCTGACGTCGACCAATTGACAACAAATCCCAAGAGCTCCGATCCCTCTTAGTTGCAACCTTAATTAAATAAACCAATCAGAAAACACTTCATTCATAAGCCTCCAATTTCATCATTGAACAGTTATTATTTTTATTTTACTGAAAAAAAAAAATAGTTGTGGTGAAATGAATTGGCTCACGTAAAAAGCCAATTACCTATCTATTTTAATATAAAAAGCAGAAGAGATTTTTGTTTGTTTGTTAACGGCGAACTGTGGGTGTACATTGGTACACCTCTGCGTAACCCTTCGGGAAATACAGGCGTGAAGGTATGTTATGTTATATGTTTAAACAAACAAACGAAACTACCAGTTGGATTTATGGAGTAATATAATAAAGCTGAAGGGTTTTTTTGTTTAATGAAACACGAAAATCTCTAGAACCAGCAATCGTTTTTTAGCCAGATTCATAAGGAATAGTACAGGCTATATAATATCACGTTGCAAACCACAAGAGCGGAGCAGTAATAAAAGATGTTACTTAGCGTTGGTGAAAATAACCATGCAGACGAAGTCGAGGACGAAGAAGAGAGAAGAAGTAAGAAGAGGGAGAAGTTAGTAAACCATAAAAATGGCCAGTATTAATTTTGAGAAGTTTAACTAAAATATATAATTAAGATGTCCCCGAGTTCAATGACCATAGATTAGGTTTTACGTAGATGAAATGATCAGAAGCCCAATTCCTATAATTCAAAATGTTTAAAACTTTTTCGCAATCTCATTTCAGCAACAATTAATCAGTGTCAATATTTTGACATAAATGATGTTTTTATTTTATGTCATTGGATGGCAAATATGCCGTCGGCCCACCTGACGTTTGGTTGTCACCGCTTCCTATAGACATCTGCAATACCAGAGGTCTTGCAAATGCGTTGCCATCCCAGGGACAAAGTTGAAATGTCTTATGTGCTTGTAATTACACCGGCAGGCGAAAGACGTCCACTGCTAGACACTGGCTTCCCCTAGAGACAGCCACAACGACCGGTCTTGCGCTGCCCGCATCCAGCCATTTTCCCGCGACCTTTACCAGGTCATCAGTCTACCTCGTGGGAGGGAGTTCCCATACTGCGCTTTTCAGTGCAAAATAGAGATATTTCTGACAAATTGATAGTGAGAACGGTCCTCAAAAATCGTAGAACTACACTCTTGATGTACCTTTTTTTTTAAGGATAGGAAATCGTCAAATGTTTTCTTCCGCTCTGGGAGGAGCGGAAACGAGTGTCAGACTCTTACTGACTTAAACCCGTCTGTGTTCCTCCTAATGCCCTTTGCGTTCCAGGGCAGCGATAAGTCTTCCGTACAAATTCCGCAACCCGATATATTAACAACCCCCATATATATTTTTGCACATAAAGTCATCATTAATTCATTCTTTATCATGGACGGGCGGTAGACTGCACATAGTTTATTAATTCACGTTGGCTTAAAAGAGGTAACGCAACAAAAGGAATCTTAAAACAGTATACTTATACGATCCTGTATTTGAACTTGCGGGCTGAGTACAATCTTTGATGATTGAACAATTCGTTTCATCTGAGTAACTCTTATAAGTTAGTTTCTATATAAAGAGAGCAATGAACTAACAAAGCTAAGATAAAGATTTATTAAGATTTTTATTTGTTTAACATGAGTAACTGTTAAATATATTTCATCATCTGCTTAGCCGTTTCCCAACTACGTTGGGGTCGGCTTCCAGTCTAACCGGAAGCAGCTGAGTACCAGTGTTTTACATGGAGCGACTGCCTACCTGACCTCCACAACCCAGTTAGTGGGCAACACGATACCTCTTGGTTAGACTAGTTGTCAGACTTCCTGACTTCTGACTATCCGTAACGACTGTCAAAGATCTACGAATGACAGCCGGGACCAACGGCTTTACGTGCTTTCCGACACACAGGGGTGTCGTACCACCAACTTCCAAACTCCGGCCTGCTACTGAGCAAATCCTAATGGAGAAACCCAATAACACTTTTTGCCCGACCTGGGAATCGAACCCGGGACCCCACGGCCATCAGTCGCGCTTGCGACCACGAGACCAACGGGGCAGTCAAATAAGAAAAAGTAAAAAAAATAGTAAAATTAAAGATAATTACGTGCTACATTTAATTTGTACCAACACCATATACGGTGTTCAAATCTTACAACATACATACATGAACTCACGCCTTTTTACCTTGGTGGTAGACATTCCCATACGGGAATGTCAGTGAGAGTGTGAGTTCATGTTATGTTGATGTTAGAACCGGGTTCCTACATACGTAGGAACCCGGTTCTAACATCTGGTACAAAAAAGAAATTCCAATATAAACAACAAAAACAAAATATTAAAAAAAACTGCGTCGTTAGCCTAGTGGTCCTAAGCGCGACTGCTAGGCTAGAGGTCTTGGGTTCGATTCCCAGGTCGAGCAAAAAGTGTTATTGGGTTTTTCTATCAAATTCTCAGTAGCAGCTCGGAGTTAGGATTTGTGCCCGGTTAATGGCAACAGGGTCGGCCCCTATTATATAGGACATTAACATACCGGCGAACTGTGGGTGTACACCGGTACACCCTTGCCTAACCCTTAGGGGAATACAGGCGTGATGGTATGTATGTAAAAAAGTAGAAAAGTAAATCTTACAAATTTTCAAATAGTCATTAAAATTATAAAATATTAAATTGTTCCAATGAAACTATCATAGCTAGCGAGTTATCATCTTTAAGTGCAAACAAAGAGAGTTTAAAATACTTTAAAACACACTTCACTGATGTCAATCAATCAAGTCCTCTCGCCTCAATGTGTGCCCACCCTCACCTACAAGGCCAAACAACGTTTCTACCGCTTAATTAAATTTTAATTATTTTAAAACAAATGTTGATTTTTGGTATGGTTTCAACAAACACGTGAGTGCTCGGCGTTCGTACAAAACGATTACTTTTATTTAATTAGGCTACAAACATAGTTTCGTACCACCTTTAAATAAAAAATCGTTGAAAGTACGGAGACGGGGGATAGCTGGATGGTTAAAAAAACCGTTATATTTTTCTATATCCAAGTAAGAAAAAATTGCTCCGTTAATAATCTCTATACATATATTTACTCGCAATCTGAGATGTCATTGTGTCAGATTTTAAACGTTTCTATTTAGTATCATTGACACAATATCAACTTACCATCACGCCTGTATTCCCCAAAGGGTTCGGCAGAGGTGTACCAATGTACCACCCACAGTTCGCCGGTATGTTTAGGTCCCATGTAATCATAATGTAGTATCATTGACCTTCTAATTTTAAACATTTCGTTACACTATATTCAATTTTTTGATCATGCAAATGAAAAAAATAAATAAAAAATTAGCTTTTATTCTTCAAAATTATTTGCGTCACTTCATTACAGAGTCTATATACAAAGTACAAATGAACTTCAAACATTGATAGCGCTTTTATAATGTAGCAGTATGAGCGGTTTTTGTAAGTCAAGCAACACTTCCGATTTAAAATGTACTTAAAAAATATCATTAAGTTTAACTGAATCTGAATCTGAAATGGGGGAAAATTTGGCTTAAGTTCTATGGAAATATACTGAATATTTTCATTGAACTTAAGCCAAATTTTCCCCCATTCAATCTCAATACATATTTTTAGCAGACACAAAGTTGACATGTCAAGGATAAAGAGCTTGAAAATTGAAATACGAGATCCCAATGTAAACAGACTCTCCTATTTTTGCATAATCCGTTCGCCGTAGGGTCCCCCACGTTACGGCGTAGTGGGTGGCGACCCTTAGCCACGGAGTTTTACCATATTATACACAATGAAATGTGTGCAATGTAATAAAAATTCTTCTTAGCGTATAGATGGCAAATATAGATGTACTAGATTCTACGTAAATTGACTGAAACCTACAAGAGGTCCTTATAAAATATTTTTTTTGGGAAAGTATTCCCTACATTATTAATGCCACTGCATTCTGAGTACACCTAATTTTATGTTCAATACTCTGAAGGACAAGTACCAATGTAACTTTTTCTAATTCATATGTACTTTCTAAGTTTATCTTGGACATCACTGACATCGGTTAAGTAAAGTTGGACTTATACCTAATTAATGTAAGTCTGAAATCGACAACCAGTCTTTGAGCACGCGTGGTGACAGTGCTCAGAAGAGACCTTTGCCCTGCAGTGAGACTGCTAAAGGCTGGTATTTATTTTTTACTTAGTTTGTAATGACCAAACCCTAAAAATTATAAAAATAATTTATTGGTCTATTGTTACGAAACAAAGTATAACTTACTAGCGACCTGGACGCGACTTCGTCCGCGTGGCTTACTTCAATCGCGTTAAGTTACGTCTTTCGTTACTGCTCCGCACCCGGATGTCGTAGCGTGATGTTATGTTACTGTTACTCAGATGTCTATGTTACTCAGGAATAATGTAGCTATCTATAGGTGAAAAAATGATTAAAATCGGTCCAGTAATTTCTGACCCTATTCGTTACAAACAAACAAATAAAAAAATCTTTCCTCTTTATATTATTAGTTAGATATTATGGTATGCTATGCTAGACTAGGCCGTGCCTGTGGCTTGGGAGACAGAGTTACATAAATGCAAACAGCAAATTATGGCGCAAAAAATAAATTTGTTATAAATAAAAAATGTTTTTCTCTGTCAGGTAGACACTCAATCTAGTAGCCAGCCTAAAAAGAAATGGCTTCAGAAAAATTCTAATTCACATTTGCTGACGAAGAGAATTACTCACTTCGGATTGGCTACAGCTACTTAAAATTCTGCTCGCATTGAAAAAGAAATTGCCATTTAAATGTAGTTATAGTACTCGCGTACATAAGAGCTATATATACATATGACACATGATATTAATTTGACGCCTAACAAGGGTTCATAAAGCCATGATTTTGATCGATATCGTCAGTCTTGTAAGTGCTTGTCCTGTTTTATTCTTTAAGAATTCAGTTCATAATTTTACTTTCACGAAATCTTTCGATTTTTTTTCTCGTTTAGGATCCCCCACGTTACAGTGGGTGGGGACGTGGCCACGTAGTATCATATATACTAGCTTCTGACCGCGAATTTGTCCGCGTAGTTGATATGTTAAACTGGTGTTGGACTGTCATTGGGGGCCTCAACGAAATCTACCTTCAATTGTTTGTATATTCATTATTCGTCTGTTGTCTAGTAACCGCCACGAATCGTGAGCACAAACAGACAGTCGGACCAATCGCGTATACATTTGGTCCGACTGTCAGCAATCGCGTTACCATCGACGCCCCCCGCCTCCTTCATTCCGCCAAAGAGACCCAAAAATGAACTCAAAATTTGCGCTCTCGACTCGTAGCGGCTACTGTACTTTACTCGTGCTCTTTTTCAAAGGGTTGTTTTCTGTATTTTTAATCAGATAACCTTTTTGTGTTCCACATGGACTGTGCGTAGAGTAAATATTTTTTTCTTTCTTTTAGTTTGTGTACACACTGTTGCTCATGATTTCAGTGTGTCCATTCTTATGTGCAGTATTTAGTTCGGTAATCTTCGGTCATTGGGCTCACGTGGATCGTAAACGTGGAAAGCCTTGGTGAACGATACCGTACGATAGTAGTCCTTGAAACTGTGTTATTAGGAGTTGGTTCTAACTTATGGGAGAAGAAAGTAAAGTGAAATGTGCCTCCCTCCTTGAACTTACCCTATGGTATCATTTACAGAGCTTCTTCTTCCCTTATAACGAACCAACGAATCCGATGATTTGACTGCTCAATGAGCGCACACAGACACCATCACGCCTGTATTCCCTGGAGGGATAGTCAGAGGTGTACCGATGTACACCCCAGTTCACTGGTATGTTTAGGTCCCATGCAATAGGGGGCGAGACTATTGCCATTATTCGGACACAAATCCTAACTCCGAGGTGCTTCTAATAATTTCATAGAAAATCCCAATTATACTTTCTGCTCGACCGTGGAATCGAACCCAAGAACTCTCATACGTTAATTTTAAGTATATCTACCAAGCACTGCCAGTGTTTTGAACATGTTTGAAGGAGTCACCGCGGCCCTGGAACGCAAAGAGCATTAGGAGGAACACGGATGGATTTCATTCAGAAAGAGACTGACGCTCCCTTGCGCTCCGCCCAGAGCGAAAGAGGTCATTTGATAGGTCAAACCATCATGTCACAGGCCCAAGATATTTGTCTTTAAAACTATAGTTGAAGCGTCTTCTGTTGTAGTTTTCGCTATAAGCAAGCTAAAAGCTACACTGTACAATCGACTGTGTCGAATTTTCCAAGCATTCTTTTGTAAATAAGTAAGGTTACCACCGTGTTATTTCAACGAAATCCTTCATTTCATAATAAAAATCCCATAAATCCTTTGTCTTTAGAATTGGATGGTACACTTTGTTTAATATCAAACCGACGTTAGGGCACCTCGTAGGAAAGAAGATTTCTCGTTGAAGGGAGATGCGCTGGGGTAGTAACCGACATTCAAATTGGCTTACGTTTTTTTTTACAATTTGCAGATACGTATTTATTTTTATTTCCTAATAATCTGGTAATAAAAATATGAGATTCGGTTTCGAAAATCGAACTGATTTTGTTTTACAAACACTGTGTAGTTTGTAAGTAAATTGTTTTTTTTTTTCGGGACGTCACCAATCGACTGGTTGACTCTTTACGTGACCAAAGGGCTGGCCTTTTCTTGGGCCAAAGAATCAGCATTGCCATACAACATGGCAATGCTGTCAGCCTTTTCGTAGGCCAAAGAATCTGTCACCCTGTTGGGCACCTGTCCTATTGACAGCGATGCGGATGAGTTTTTTGATGCTTTATAAGCTTCGCTTTTGTTTTTTATATTAACTGTACATACTCGTAGTTTGTAATCTAATTATTATTTAAGTAAGTTTTATGATTGAAATTAACATACCATCACGCCTGTATTCTCAAGAGGGTTAGGCAGAGGTGTACCAATGTACACCTACAGTTCGCCGGTATGTTTTTAGGTCCCATGTAATAGGGGGTGAGCCTATTGCCATTAACCGGGCACAAATCCTAACTCCGAGCTGCTACTGAGAAATTCATAGAAAAACCCAATAACACTTTTTGCTCGACCTGGGAATCGAACCCAAGACCTCTAGCGTAGCAGTCGCGCTAAGGACCACTAGGCTACCGAGGCAGTGATTGAAATTAAATATATTCTAATTGTTACTGACACTATAAGTTTTGGTATTTAAAATAAACGATTAATATTTTTATTAAAAACAGAAAAACAGTAGCATTGCCATGTTGCATGGCAATCCCAGTTTGTTGGCCATTAGTCCCAGTGATAGTGAAAGGTACAATTTGTTTTAATGTGACTAACCCATTTTTTACATTTGATACATGACATTATTATACAAATACAAACATTATTCATTTATATTATTTTTTTTTTGTTTTATTTTTCATTTTGTATTTACTTTACAAATTTTTAATTAGTTTAAAAAAACATTACAATAAAAAAAAAAAAAAAAAAAAAGAAACTCAAACTAACTGGTATCAAAAAATTCCTCCACATCGCCGTCAACCGGAAAAGTGCCCAAAGGACTGGCAGCATTGGCTCTGGCCGAGATAAAAGCGATTATTATTATTTGTTATCGTTGTTTTATATGGATTTAAGTTAAATAAAGAAGAAGATAAGAAAATTCGAATTCCGCGGGTTACTTTAACCCTTACCATACCTAATGTAAAATGGACCTGTGACGTAAGTACTGCGCTCCGCTGGACTAAGCGACAACCCACGCATTGCTAAAATATATGGAGACAGCTGCTTTTAAATTAATAACATAATATGCCATTACGCCTGTATTCCCCGAGAGGTTAGGCAGAGATGTAACTAATGTACCCACAGTTCACCGGTATGTTTTTAAGTCCCATGTACTAAGGGGCGAGCCTTTTGTCATTAACCGGACACAAATCCTAACTCCGAGCTGCTTTTGAGAATTTCATAGAAAAACCCAATAACACTTTGCTCGACCTGAGAGTCGAACCCAAGACCTGTAGTGTAGCAGTCGCGCTTAAATAAATATTAACAATAATATTCCCCTTTTTAGTGTGCAGGTCGCTCCCTGAAATTTTACCCATGTCTTACAAACATTAAACAAGGCAGTTCATAGTCCTTTCATAGTTCCAACTAACCAGTCCACTTAAGCCACCCGTCATTTGTGTCCACATCCTGCAAAAACCCTGAACCAATCAGGAGGAGTCCTTGGATGCACTTGCATAGAGATAATTATCGATTGGTATCTCCTTTCATCTTATAGCTGCCTAAGCGGGGTCAACAAGTTCTTCCCGGTTTCTCATACGCCTTCCAAAGGACCGGGATATCTCGAGTTACTTAAACTAAAATTAATGAACACTCTCTAAACCGAATTTCAATCACGGTGGCCAGCTCTTTGGAAAGTAGCCAAGTAGATACGGACGTATTAAAGTGCTCAAGTGTGTGCACAAACAATTCAATGTACCTACATCACAAACGTATGTTAAGAATAAAGTCAAAGTCAAATAATTTCAATCAACCGTTTACAGGCATTTTTAATTGTCAAGAGTCTCAATTCTCATTACAATTACTTTGAAAAATGTAGGGATATTTTATCTTGCATTTGCTTCGGAAATACTCCCTAACTGCCTGGTTGGCCTAGTGGTCCTAAGCGCGACTGCTACGCTAGAGGTCTTGGGTTCGATTCCCAGGTCGAGCAAAAAGTGTTATTGGGTTTTTCTATGAATTTCTCAGTAGCAGCTCGGAGTTAGGATTTGTGCCCGATTAATGGCAATAGGCTCGCCCCTATTACATGGGACCTAAAAACATACCGGCGAACTGTGGGTGTACATTAGTACACCTCTGCCTAACCCTCTGGGGAAGCGTGGGGAAGCGTGATGGTATGTGTATACTCCCTAAGGACGATACTGATTGATTTCACAACGTCACAAAAATGTAATTAGACAATATCTAATTACTGCACAATAGTGGTCTAACGCGCTGTAATATTTTTTTTAATTAAAAAGAAAACAAAAACAGTTCGATTTGCGAATTCGAATTTTAGAATTCAATTAAACATGATTGCACAAAGTTAAGGTCTCATTAAAATCTTCGGTCAATGGCTCCTTTATTAGAAAAATTAAGTGACGCGTTAGCCGCACGTTGTGCTTGGCTAGTCAACAAACTTTCTTATCTATTTTTTTATCATTCACTACTATCATGAAACTTTGCTAATCAATGAACTTTTGGCATATGCAGACGACCGATAGCGAATGGTCGCGATAAGACGATAAGATCAGATGATATGCAAAGCATCAGTAGGCCTAATGTAAAGGTATTCGATTCTACTCGTATTTCGAATCTACACAAATCAAATTTAAGTGTCTATTCGTAAAGTGACGAAAAAAAACCTTTTTTTTTTGTCTCTATGTTCCATCTAATCTTCAAAACGGCTAAACCCGCAAATAGCTGATATTATAAAGAGTAACTTAGACGACTTTTATTTTAAAAAGTTTGGGTTCCGTGTAAAAAAAGTTAATACCCTGTAAAGAACTGACATTTACGTATCAACGGCGCGTTCGTGTTCCACGCGCGCCTCGAAGAGATGTCAGCAAATCCGAGGTACCACCCAGGGCTGCGGATTGTTCGAAAGAGATACCGCGCCCCCGGAACGCAAAGGGTACAAGAAGGAACCGGGATAGGTTTTAGTTACTAAAAGTCTGACATTCCCTCCAGCCCCGCCTAGAGCGGAGATGATAATGGGGATGATGATTTCTCATCGGAAAAAAAAGCTAGTTAACTGGGGCGGGCCGGAGCTGCCTTCAAGCGACTTCAGCCCAAACTATAGGAGGTCCAAACGCCTCTTGTTTAAAAAAGAAAAACGCGTAAGCTAATTGAAAATATGATTATCGCATTTAAACATACCATCACGCCTGTATTCCCCGAAGGGTTAGGAGGTGTACCAATGTACACCCACAATTTGCAGGTATGTTTAGGTCCCATGCAATAGGGAATGCAATTCATGGCATGTAATTCGCATTTTGAAATTTTCTCCTAAAGCGGCTTCTCCATACTAAGTAAACCTGAGTATTTATCACAGGCTGGTTCACTCGATCACCTCTGCTGGGTTCAAATACTTGAGATCTATTAATGTACGAATGCAGTGTTAAAGCTAAGGGTGTTGACTTATCTTTGTTGTCTTGAGTAATGGCTTCTAATGTGTTGTTCAATTTTGTTTTGTTAAAGCAGTAGATATACAATTTTTATTTTCATTCGCCACACTTGCTTGTAAAGTGGGTCTTTAAGTGCATAATGCAACGTAATAGGCTGCCTGTCCACAGAAGCGGAGCGAGGTTGCGGAGCGGAGAAATATTAACCAGTAGGATTGCATAACTGGAGCGGGGCGAAGATTTTATGCAGTTTATGTTAATATTTCTCCGTTTCTCCGCTCCGCAGCCTCGCTCCGCTTCTGTAGACAAGCAGACTTACACAAGCGTGCTACTTACATTATGTTAGAATAGTGCGGCAGAGCTGTCTATTTTTTTGTATGTTTCAATATTTTTTTACAAACCTAATTTTTACTTAAAATAGATTAAAAAATTAATCAGCGTTAACATATCTAAAGTATTACTATATTTCAATTATTGTATTCAATTTAATTTACTATCTATTATATTTTTTCAATTACTTTGAAAACGGGACTTATATTGACATGATTTTTTTTAAGCAAAACTAACCCCAAACATGATACAAAAAAATAATTGTACCAAATAATATAGAACATCATCAAAAAGACTGCCTCGGTAGCCTAGTGGTCCTAAGCGCGACTGCTACGCTAGAGGTCTTGGGTTCGATTCCCAGGTCGAGCAAAAAGTGTTATTGGGTTTTTCTACGAAATTTTCAGTAACAGCTCGGAGTTAGGATTTGTGCCCGGTTAATGGCAATAGGCTCGCCCCCTATTACATGGGACCTCAACATACCGGCGAACTGTGGATGTATATTGTTACACCTCTGCCTAACCCTTCAGGGAATACAGGCGTGATGGTATGTTTATGTTATGTTACGTTATCATCAAAAAAATCAATACCATTTGACATAAGCGCCATTGTTCAACCTCCAGCGGTCAGCGAACCTCGAATTATTGGAATAACTCAATTATTCTCCAATAATAAGGACTTGGCTTTCATAATACTGTTACTTATATTTATTTATTTAATAAACAACAAAACAGAATACGGACAATACATTGCTTATGTAACACAAAGTTTTCAAGTTTAGGTCGAGTCTGTATTGGTAAACTAGCTGTTGCCCGCGACTTCGTCCGCGTGGCTTATTTCACCCGCGTTAAGTTACGTCTTTGGTTACTGCTCCGCTCCTGTGGGTTGTAGCGTGATATTATACAGCCTATGACACTCGCAAATAACGTGGCATTCTATGGCTAAAAGAATTTTCAAAATCGGTTCAGAACCTCACAAACGTTACCTCTTTATAATATTAAAATATAAATGTGTACACAGCATTAATCCTACTAATCCTACTAATATTATAAAAAGGAAAGTGTGTGAGGATGGATGGATGGATAAATCGATGGATGGATGTTTGTTACAAGACAATACAAGTTTATCGGCGCAACAAGCGCGTTTAACAGCTGAACGTATCTGGATGAATTTTAGAACTAAGGTAGATTGTAGTGTGAAATAACATATAGAATACTCTTTATCCCGGAAAAACGTACGGTTCCCGTGAGATAATATGTTTAATTTGACGCGGACGAAGTCGCGGGCTTAAACTAGTACATACATACATAAATACATACATAAACGCAAGCCTTTTTCCATTGGGTGAGCAGAAACAGCAGAACGCCACCTGCTACGATCTTTACATACTCCTTACGCCTCGTCCACGTTCAAAGATCTAGTCATTCAAGCACGCCGGTTACGAGTACTGTACTGTTCAGTATTGAGTTTACCTACTGACAGTTACTTACGCATTCTGCCCATTAAACTCAAAAGCTGATTCTCAAATATAAATGTGTTGATTTATTTGTTGCCATGACAACTGTCAGAAAATCCCAGCATCGAAAGACAAATGTGAATCATTTATCTCGTCTAAACGACCACACATTTGAATTCCGTCTCACCTTGCCTTTGCTCCAGAGATGGAGCGCACCTCTACAATGTGTCCCATACATTTATTTGTAAAGCACTTATGTATTGTATGATAATAATCGCTTTATTTCATGTATAAGCCACAGCTAAAAAACGTGTCATCGTTTGTCACATTATTCAATTTGCAGTTTTGTAGATACACAGTAGTTAAATAATGTTAAGATAATGATAACAGCCTATTAATGATGCACTGCAGGGCAAAGGCCTTCTTCTCAACATGAGAAGACACGAGCATTGATCACCACGCTCACTCAAGGCAGCTTTCCTCATGATAACATACCATCATCACGCCTATATTCCCCGAAGGGTTAGGCAGAGGTGTAACAATGTACACCCACAGTTCGCTGGTATGTTTAGGTCCCATGTAATAGGGGGCGAGCCTATTGCCATTAACCGGGCACAAATCCAAACTCCGAGCTGCTACTGAGAATTTCATAGAAAAACCCAATAACACTTTTTGCTCGACCTGGGAATCGAACCCAAGACGTCTAGCGTAGCAGTCGCGCTTAGGACCACTAGGCCAACGAGGCGGTTATGTTTCCTCATGATGTTTTTCTTTACCGATGCTAGTGATAATAATTATTAAAAATAAACTTAGAAAGAACCGAATTGAAAAGATCACATTGGTACTTGCCCGGATTTGAACCCACAACCTCATGTATTTTTTTTTTTTACTAGTAAAATCACAACATATTCCTATTACCTTTGCGTATGTAGCCAATGTCAAAACTTTTAACAAAACAGCTAAATTATTATTAATCAGCCGACGTTTACCATAACCAATAATAATTTACAGTATTACCATAAACTCTATATTTGGGTGATTAGTAATTTTCTTTCCTTTAATTAACTGCCCCGTTGGTCTCGTGGTTGCAAGCACGACTGATGAGCGTGGGGTCCCGGGTTCGATTACCAGGTCAGGCAAAAAGTGTTATTGGGTTTTTCCATTAAGATTTGCTCAGTAGCAGCCCGGAGTTTGGAAGTTGGTGGTATGACACCCCCGTGCCTCGGAAAGCACGTAAAGCCGTTAGTCCCGGCTGTCATTTGTAGGTCTTTGACAGTCGTTACGGATAGTCAGAAGCCAGAAGGTCTGACAACCAGTCTAACCAAGAGGTATCGTGTTGCCCAGTAACTGGGTTGTGGAGGTCAGATAGGCAGTCGCTCCATGTAAAACACTGGTACTCAACTGCATCCGGTTAGACTGGAAGCCGACCCCAATATAGTTGGGAAAAGGTTAAGTAGATGATGATGAGTAATTTTCTTTCCTTGTTGGAACGGTAAATGCTTATGCGAATTCCGCACCCCCGGCCATAGGCAGAGCTGGAACTCCGCGTTAGTTTTAGTTGGCAAGAGTCCAGATGAAGACGCTCGTCCGTCACCTCCACGGCGGAGAAAGTCCATGAGGATTTCTACCGCGCACAAAAATGTTAGCAATTTTCTTTCATTGACGTGGTGGCCTATTTTTCTAGGTGGCCACACTGTCCTAAAATACCGTCTTCACCACACATTCAGTTTGCCAAATAGGCTTTGACATTTGATCTCCACCTACAAGTAAATATATTATTATTGTACACACGTAAATAGCACAGTATTAAAATGCCCACAATCTCCCAGTCCTTGACACCGGTTTACGACATTCCTAAACCCGGTTAGATTAGTTGGTTATTATTATTTTATAGAGGTATTAAGTAGTGAACGAAAGAAGGATATGAAACCAAAATAGAGATAAGATCATGTGTGTTTTTAGCACAAGGAAAGGAGACTTTATACACAGCGAACTCCATATAAAAGTACTTGAAAACTTACATATTGTTACCACCATTGCGAATATTGTGATATTTTTTTTTTTTATCATATCTGAGAATCTGCTGAAAAATCCTTACAAAAAAAATTTAAATATCTCCCATGACCCCTGTACCCGTTCCTCTCAAATACTGATTGAGAGAAACCCAAAAACCCGAAAATTAACTTGACATTTGTGCTCACGACTCGCAGCGTCTGTCAAATTTGATACAATATCCCACGGGAACCGTATATTTTTCCGGGATAAAAAGCATCATATGTGTTATTCCACACTAAAATCTATCTCAGTGCCAAAATTTATCCAGATCCGTTCCGCCGTTGAGCGCGCTTGTTGCGCCGTTAAACTTGTATTGTATTGTAACAAATATCCATCCATCCAACCATTTATCCATTCATCCATCCATCCGCACAAACTTTCGCATTTATAATATTAGTAAGAAGTAGGATTCACAACAAAAATTAATGTAGTTTCCCAGCGATGCTTTCGCTCAATGTTATTAAGTTTGATGAACAGTATACATACGGAGTTAAGTACGTGATGTATTTTTACACCCCCAGAATTTATATTAATTTGATCAACAACTAATAATGCTCGATAAAGTTTTAACTGGCTCGTTAGCCTAGTGGTCCTAAGCGCGACTGCTGCCTGGCCTGCTAGAGGTCTTGGGTTCGATTCCCAGGTCGAGCAAAAAGTGTTATTGAGTTTTTATATGAAATTCTCAGTAGCAGCTCGGAGCTAGAATTTGTGCCCGGTTAATGGCAATAGACTCGCCCCCTATTACATTGGACCTATACACACACATATACATTGTTACACGTCTGCCTAACCCTTCGGGGAATACAGGCGTAATGGTATGTTAAAGTTTTAAAATATATAGATAAATAACTGTCGGATATTAATTAGACAATTGAATTGAAAAGTCTGCTCGCAGGTGCAGTTTGCAGTTGAGGGGATAAGATCTAGGTAACAATTCAATAGTAATAGTTTAAAATAATTGTCAAGAAGCATGCGCGCAAATTGCTTTTTTTCGCGCCCGCTTTTATGATTTTGACAATGAAATTAGATTTCATCTTACGAAAAGAACATAACTCACAGAAACGGCCACATAAAGTGGAATGGAAATCTTTTACTGAATTTTAATTTACATCTATGTAACAGTATCGCGATAAACCAAACGTGCCTACTTATAATAAAATCAAGTTGCTGTAAGTTAGTAAAAGGGATATCTGTTTGCTCTTGTAAAGTAAGTACTTACCTACATAAATCCCTAACTAAGAAATAATTTAAGCATTATTAAAAAAAATACCTGCCTCGGCAGCTTAGTGGTCCTAAGCGCGACTGCTACGTTAGAGGTCCTGGGTTCGATTCCCAGGTCGAGCAAAAAGTGTTGTTGGGTTTTTCTATGAATTTCTCAGTAGCAGCTCGGAGTTAGGATTAGTGCCCGGTTAATGGCAATAGGCTCGCCCCTTATTACATGGGACCTAGACATACCGGCGAACTGTGGGTGTACATTGTTACACCTCTGCCTAACCCTTCGGGGAATACAGGCGTGATAGTATGTGTAGTTGCTGTAAGTTAGTAAAAGGATATCTGTTTGCTATCGTGAAGTAAATATATTAGTCGCCACGAGTCGTGAGCACAAACGTCAAGTTAATTTTTTGATTTTAGGATTCCTTTCCGGAGTTTTTTGGGTCGCCGACGCTGCACACGATCGATCGGACTGATAGACTATCATCAGATTGTTTGTAAAAAATTGTCATTCAATTGTCAAATTCAAACCCAATAGAAAATTGTAATCTCTAAATGGGAAGTTATTTATCGCCGGAGACAAGAGTAGACAATGTTGCCTGGTCGGATGCCAGTGATTTGTTTAAATCATATTGTTAGTCTAGTGACTTCGTGGCAGCCATTGTGTTGTCATCTGGAAGGCCCTCGTTTTAATGTTTTCCAATACCAGCTATTGACAATGGACAGGGAAATGTATGGAGTGGAGATTGACGTTGCAATAAAAAATATTTATCTAGTAGGTAATTATTTTGTGTGGGTAAAAACAAATAGTACAAATAAGGGCATTAACATTACCGCAGTGTCTGTTCGGTAAAAATAATAAAACTCTATTTTATTTTCAAAATCTATTTTAATTTTAAAACTTTTATTTTCAATTAAAATACGTATTGAAAAAAAAGATTAATTTGACACAAATTAAAAAAAAACGATTAATTAAAATTAAATATTTTTAATTAAATTAAATCATACAATTAGAATCTAAAAATAAATCCAAGTCTTAACAATACTAATACGCTAAACTAAGTAAACATTATTTAAAATAACACAATTATAAATAAATCATGTAAAATCTTAAATAATTCAATTTCGATAACTCAACCACGTTTAACGTTACAAAATTGGTTTGTAATCAAATTCGATACATGACTTAAACATAAGTGAATCATCAAACTCCAATACACGCATGTATCTACATAATAATTGGGTACGTCAATTCTACAATGTAATACTAAAATAGATTAGAGGGTATCTTTAAAAAGTTCAGCTTTCGAATAGAGATCGAGTTTCAGCAAATAGGAGTTAGGCAGAGGTGTACCTTTGTACACCCACAGTTCGCCAGTATGTTTAGGTCCCATGTAATAGGAGCGAGCCTATTGCCATTAACCGGGCACAAATCCTAACTCCGAGCTGCTACTGAGAAATTCCAAATGGAAAAACCCAATAATACTTTTTGCTCGACCTGGGAATCGAACCCAGGACCCCATGCGCATCAGTCGCGCTTGCGACCACGAGACTAACGGGGCAGTAGTATTCATTAGGTTTATTAAAATACTGCTACGCTAGAGGTCTTGGGTTCGATTCCCAGGTCGAGCAAAAAGTGTTATTGGGTTTTTCTATGAAATTCTCAGTAGCAGCTCGGAGTTAGGATTTGTGCCCGGTTAATGGCAATAGGCTCGCGCCCTATTACATGGGACCTAAATATACCGGCGAACTGTGGGTGTACTTTGTTACACCTCTGCCTAACCCTTCGGGGAATACAGGCGTGATGGTATATATATATATTAAAATACACTTTTGGAAAAAAATTATCGACACGACATGACATTAGGTGAAGATGGCGGCTGGAGGATGTTATTAGTCGAGTAAAATTCTATAAAATGTACATTTTGGCATACAGCTAGTCCGTGTGACATAAGTATTTACAATTTATATAATAAAAAACACAATTAATTATCTTGTATACCGATACTGTTTATTGCACAGGGCTATTTTGGACATTGTCCATTCTATCAATTGTCAATCAATTTTAAATAGTTTATCAAAACAAAAACACTTTTGATTGATACTTAAAACCGCAAATGCATCTCCATTACACTCGCTGTTCCATTCTCACCTCACTGGCCATCTGTTCATTTCTCTCATTCAGTTGGAGCTTTCTGCAAAAAAAAAGAAAAACAAACGAGAGAACTCCAACAACTATTATCTTTATATAAAATATTCGTTTATATCTACTAACTAAATACCTTATGTTGGTTCTCATCATTGTTCCATGTTAGTTGGGTTTTATTATAGAACTAGCGCTGCCCGCGACTTCGTCCGCGTTTGACTGAGGATTATGTATTTTTTTTTTTGATGGGTGGGAAATCATCAAATAACTTCTCTCGCCCTGCGCGGGGCGGGAGGGAGTGTCAGACTTTTACTGACTAACCCCCACCCATGTTCCTTCTTGTGCCCTTTGCGTTCCGGGGGCGCGGTATCTCTTGCGAACAACCCGCAGCCCCGGCAGGCATCGGCCCTCAGTGGCCCCTTCCTTTTGCTGACATCTCTTTGAGGCGCGCGTGGAACACGAACGCGCCGTCGACACGGCCTGTCGTTATGCAACGTAAGGAGGATTATGTATTTGCGCGGACCATTCATGTAATCTATACTTAATATTATAAAAAGGAAAGATTTTTTTGTTTGTTTGTACCGAAAAAGCTCTAAAACTGCTGTGCCGATTTTAACTTTGTTTTACCAATATATAGCTACATTATTCCTTAGTAACATGGGCTATATAACATTACGCTACGTTCTACGGGAGTGGAGCAGTAACCAAAGACGTAACTTGTCTCGGGTGAAATAAGCAACGCGGACGAAGCCGTGAGCGAGTCTCTAGTATATAATAATAAATATTATCAACCTGTTATTGTCCCACTGCAGGGCAAATGCCTCTTCTCATACATTCATATTTTTGTTAAAATAAAAGTAGCCTAAGTTACTCCTTATATATCTTAACCGCCAGAGAAAGTCTTGTCAAAAACGGTCTAGCCGTTTCGGAGTTTAACCGAAACAAATAGTCAGATAAATGGATAAAAATTAAAAGTAAAAATGTTTTTGGTATAAGTACTTTATAAACATTCATATCTATTTAGTAAAAAGCAATTATTTTGACATTACAAACAGACGCTTGAATTTTATTTATTTGTATAAAAATAAAATGGTATTATTTGTTTGATTACAATGGCTTGTTAAACATAGGAATGCCGGGAGGGGATGCTCTAAGAAGGACATACACTGACCTTTTTTGTGAACTGGTGACGTCTTTGAAAAAGGTCAAAGGTCGTAAGGTGCGGTACTCTTTACCGGCGAGTGTGTATGATGGATGAACTTGGACGTCCTATAGTTTCTATCATTACCATAATTATTATTATATTATATATCGTGCCGTGTGTTACGCCATGATGGCCTCTCATGCGTAAGGTTGCGATTTCGATACTGGACCGGTACAAATGCGATTTTCTTCAAGTCATATGCTTTTTCTATGTTTATTTTGGACATGATAGGTCATCACTAACATTGGTAATGGAAAATATTGTGAGATAGCACGGAAAAGGCTCGAGCATTGACCACCACGCTTGCTCAAGGTTCATTGGTGATTTCCAAGTCCACGTTTCCTCCCGATGTTTTCCTTCACCGATGTCATTGACGTCCAAAATAAACTTTGTACATTTGAAATAGAAACAGACACATTGGTACTTGCCTGTGCCCAGTTGCGAACCCACAGCTCCGTACATGAGAAACTGGAGCCTTAACCACTGGATCATCACTACACTTCAATTCTATCAAAACATAACATAAACATACCATCACGCCTGTATTCCCCGAAGGGTTAGGCAGAGGTGTACCAGTATACACCCACAGTCCGCCGGTATGTTGAGGTCCTATGTAATAGTAAGCGAGCCTATTGCCATTAACCGGGCACAAATCCTAACTCCGAGCTGCTACTGAGAATTTCATAGATAAACCCAATAACACTTTTTGCTCGACCTGGGAATCGAACCCAAGACCTCTAGCGTAACAGTCGCGCTTAGGACCACTAGGCTACCGAGGCAGTTTCTATCAAAACTAGACTTATTTTAGGGATAAGTAGTTAATTTAATTATTGAGAGATTGCAGTTGGTGCATTTTGCCAAAAGCATGCTTAATTATGAGCCCGTATGATCCATTAACGCAAAACACATAATTATTGATTTAATATAAACACATGTAATGCACACAGAATTGAATTACTCTTCACTCCATCGGCTTTCACATTCGCCCGTTTCGATAATATTCGCCGATAACATTGAAAGCCGAGTCGATTGTGAATCGAACCGTCGAACCTTTGTCTCGATTGTACCGAGTATCGATTATGTCGGCCGTCAAACTTTATGTTCTACAACTAATTATGTTTGATGTTTTGGGCAATGTTGATTTGTTGTTATATATGTTCTGATTTGAATTACGAAAATCGGGGCAAATAGGTTTGAAAAGCTCTGGGGTCTAAATTTGTGGTAAAGGTTGAAACTTTAAGCGGCCGGCTGAAGTTATGGCTTACGGAAAGTCATTAATGTTAATTTTAATGTATGTTGGTTTTTAACCCCCGATGCAAAAACGACGGGGTGTTATAAGTTTGACGTGTCTGTGTGTGTCTGTCTATCTGTGGCATCGTAGCTCCTGAACGCATGAACCGATTTTGATTTTGTTTTTTATGTTTGAAAGGTTATTCGAGAGTCTTCTTAGCTTTGGAAATCGGTTCGGCGGTTTCAAAGTTATCAGCTCTTTATTAGCTACAGCAGTGATTTCTTTTTTGTCGGTGGTTATAAATAATATCCCATAAAACTTATACAAAACTAGCTATGTATATAGCCCTCGGTGTCACCCCCGTTCAGTTACGTCTTTGGTTACCGCTCTGCTTTCGTTAGTCGTAGAGTGATCTATACATATAAACGTTCGTATTGGTTTCCTCTATAATGATGAAAACCATATTAAAATCCGTTTCGTAGTATAAAGCTGGGTACAGACAGCGAGAGGCATGCGTTCTGTATGGTTTCCCATGCATGCCTCAGGCTGTATGGACGAGGTGCTCAGTGTGAGCATTCGTCGCAGTAGCGAATTTGATTGGCGATCTGGGTATTTGTTAAGCATTAACCATACGTAGCAAAATATTCGCAAATGCCTCGCGCTGTCTGTCCGCGGCTTAAAACATCTAAGCGTACTGAAGGACAGACGGTGGGAAGCGACTTTGGTTTATACTAAGAGAAAAGCCGTCAAACTCAAAAGAAAATGTCTAAGGTTTTGATTTTGCTTACTGTTAAAACGATGACAAGTTAAGCATTATACAATATTACCACCTCTGTAAACATACCATGACCATTTCTGGCAAATAAATACCGTACCCTACCGCAGCTAACAAAAGAGCTGATAACTTAAGAACCGCTGTACCGCTTTCCATTAAACATAGAACACTCCCGACTAATACACCTTTCAAACAAAACAAACTAAATCAAAATTGGTTCATGCGTTCGGTAGCTACGATGCCACAAACAGACACACACCCACACACAGAGAGACACATCACACTTATAACACCCTGTTGTTTTTGCGTCGGGGATTAAAAACAGTCATACTTAAGTGACATAAGTCAACTCTAGCATCTCAGTCTATCGGGAATTCATGTTGGTGGCGTTGCCTTCACTGACTTAGTGCGTAATTATTTCACCGATTTTATTATCTGTCGGTCGGTAGTAAACAGCACCCGAACTAGAAATTTTCCAGTCTACGACGTTCTTAAGTTATTGATTGATTAGGATGAAGATGAAGGTACACGAGCGTCTCAAATACCTACGGTAGAATTGAAATTCAAGTATATATAACTATCTAAACTAATATTTTAAAGAGGAAAGATTTTTTCGTTTGTGTTTGTTTTATGCGCGGTTCCCAAATCATTTTTATAAAAATGGCCTATGTAATTATAACATTAGCTATCTGCAAAGTCCCATCAGAATTGGTCCAGCCATTTCAGAGATTAGCCGAAACAAATAGACAGATAAAAATCAAAACGCATAAACATTAATTTCTCGTATTTATTATGTAAAAAGCTCTATTAGTATCTATGATAATCAACTTAATAAATTAATTAATTAAACAATAATTAAATAATTTATAATAATAACAATAAATTATTTCATAGTAATTAAATAGGCTCCGGAACTTTTGGACCGATTTTAACCATTTTTCACCAATAGCTACATTAATTAAGATAGATGGATTGAGTGAAGAATAATATGAAAGAGAAGGGAGGTTAGTGATTGCATGACGGTTGACAGGCCGCAATGGATAAAGAAAAGTGTTGCGCTGACCCCAAGTAACATGGAATAAGGACAGGAAGATGATGATGATAATAGCTATATTAATTCCTAAGTAATATAAACTATATCATGCTACGATCCACGGGAGCGGAGCAGTAACCAAAGACTTTACTAAACGCGGGTGAAATAAGAAACGCGGACAAAGTCACGGGCAGTTCGCTAGTAGGTAGCTACTTAATATAATAAAACTGAAGAGTTGTTTTGTTTCTTTGTTGGTTTAAACGCGTCTAATTTTTGGAACTATGTCGAATTGAAAAAATCTTTTTGTATATGCTAGCCAGATTCATGAAAAATAATATGTACAGGCGATATAACGTCACGCTACGACCCACCGGAGCTGAGCAGTAACCAAAGGCGTAAAACTTCAGCTTTATAATTCTAGCATCGATTCGGCATTTACTTGATCATTTATATTCATGACGGCAGCGCCTTTCATTCAAAAGAAAGGTAGAAACATTACACCGGGGCGTGTCGAAACGTCATAAAAAATTGCCCAGTGGGTGGAAGATGGACATAAATGGAGCCGCGACATGACATTATGAAAACCCTCGTCATGTATAGGGGTTTCAGGAGAAATGGACACTGCCTATGCATGAGAGAAAGTACAGGTGAATGGATAACAATATGCTTTGATGTATTGAGACTTTTAGTTGTAAAGATTTTGACGAAGGTTACCTTCCTTTTTGACAAAATATAGTCTTTTAAAAGTCTTTGTGAGAACTTTGGAACCTGATTCGATTTCGTCAGCATAAAACACTAGATTGAGTTCGAAGACAGGCGTGATAGTGTCAAGTAATTAATGACTTATTAATATAACTAGCTATAAACGGTGTAACCTGCGTTCAGTTCCGTCTTTGTTTACTGTTCCTCTCCCGTTGGTCGCAGCGTGATGTTTTATACATATAAACCTTTCTCTTGAATCACCCTATCTATTAATGAAACTGCATTAATAAATTGAACCATCGCTAGGAAACCTGCTTTCAAATAAAAAAAACCGCATTCAAATCGGGTCACCCGTTTAAGAGTTACGGTGCCATAGGCAGACACACAGACACGTCAAACTTATAACACCCCTCGTTTTAAGTCAGGGGTTAAAAAGACACTAAGGGGAAGTTACTGGTTGTTCCCAATACTGCGACTTTTTTTTTCTGAACCATACCTTCAATCTTTCAGGTTATGGAGATATCGAAAGTTATAATAATTTCCAAATTTTTTTTTATGTTTTTTACAAAAGTATGTTGTAAATGTTTTAACTAATATTGGACACCCTTTTAGCCCGTAAGCATTAGCATTTAAACCAGAGGTTCTTCTCAAACTTATTTCGTCTACCGCCCGCAATGAAAATTAACTTTTTTAACAACTTTATGACCACTTCAACACCCCCAATATTTTCTGGGCTCCTTACCGCTCCCCTCTAGGCCTCTAGAGCCCACAAATTGTCGCCCACTTTAAGAAAGCTGATTTAGACCATATATTCATATGAATTTAGTATAAAGTTGTTATCTTGACATACCCACACCTCAATATTATTTATTTGTATGGATTCTGTAATGTATTTCGCCAAAACTCGAAGCGAAAAAATAGGTATGTTAAACAAAAAGTTTTCTGACTTCTATGAATCTCCAAATTGATTGATTTTAAGAACAACATTGTTGTAAGTTTAAGCTAAAGTAAGTCATAATTGGATGTGCCTCAGCGATCGTTTACCCACTTAACTTTAAAGTTTTCGTATTTTCCAATATGATAAATCAACTGGAAAATAAGATATGAATTCATTGATTCTTTAATGAGCAAAAAGTGTTAGTGACCCATGGCCATAGCGGTTTAACCCCAAACGGCTCAAACATATAGCTTCCAAGGTTATAATATTGCTCGATTGGAGGTTGTTATCTTAGTAGCTAGATTTAATAGGTTCGTTATAAAAAGTAACTGCCTCGTTGGCCTAGTGGTCCTATGCGCGACTGCTCCGCTAGAGGTCTTGGGTTCGATACCCAGGTCGAGCGAAAAATGTTATTGGGTTCTTCTATGAAATTCTCAGTAGCAGCTCGGAGTTAGGATTTGTGCCCGGTTAATGGCAATAGGCTCGCCCCCTATTACATGGGACCTAAACATACCGGCGAACTGCGGGTTTGTACATTGTTACACCTCTGCCTAACCCTTCGGGGAATACAGGCGTGATGGTATGATCTCATTAAAATAAGAATACCTAATCATCTTAACAACTATTATTGTAAATACGAAAGTATGTTTGTTTGTTACCTATACACGCCTAAACTACTGAACCAATCATTCTGAATTTTGCTTAGACGTGGTCAGGTGTACAGGAACGTATATGGTACCTTTCATCCCGAAAAAGTACAGTTCTCGAGGGAAACAACAATAACCTTTGCATGATAATAGATGGCGCCACGTGTCTTTCGAATCATGATTGAATTTGAAATATAACCGACATTTACGCGGACGACGTCGCGAGCAAAAGCTACTTAGGTATGATCGTTAGTGGAGTTAAATTTTCTAAAATAAACAAAACCTCGTCGAAACTTCTCCCGTTTATCGGAGAAATTCAATCTTGGATAATCCAAAATTTCTTTGTAAGTATTTTATGTTGTACATTGAACTGTTATTTCTGAATAATAATTGAATTAATTTAAGGTAATTAATGTAATTATTAAGATACCGCAGAATTCAATAGCATCAACTCAAGTTATGATTAAAACATATTCCGTGCATTTTTCCAGGATAAAAGATAGCCTTTGTGCTGTTCCAGGCTTAAATCTGTAACATACCATCACGCCTGCGTACCTCGAAGGGTTAGACAGAGGTGCACCAATGTACTATATATATAATTTAATTTATCTCTGCGCCTTTCATCCAGATCCAAACTTTCGAATTTATAATCGTAGTAAGATGACTGGAATAGAAAGCATCCAATTTATTTGATCATTAAGAGATTGTGTATTGGTTTGATTTGAAAGGTATCTAGAGTTAAGAAATAATGAATATTCTAGAAGTGTTTTCATGAAGCTCATTAAAAATATCTAAATAGCGCAATAAACGTTTTAATAAATAAATTAGATGTATCATCGAAACGAAGAAGAACAAAAATAAATGTATGTACAATATTCAAATGATTAGAAGCAAAGCAAATTGTGTCAAAACAAGATCAAAGAAACTTGGACACAGTTCGCGTTTTTAATTAAAAACTTTTATTTACAAATGAATACGAACGACGGAAGTTATGTCTGAGATAAATCATAATTAAGTCGCGGAGACAGTTTTTGTAACACTTTGACTACAGTTAGTTCAGTCTGTTGGTTTGTTTGTTTATAATAATTATGTTGATGTACCAACTTACCAAATTTCTCATCTAACTAAATATTACTTGATAACTTAATAACTTAAATATCAATAGAAATGTTTGGAGTTGCTTGCAGCGTTTACTCGAGAGCCAAATCTGAAAAAACATGACTTGAGTTTAGCTTCAATTGACAGAATATAAAACAGAGAATGATTTACTTTTGTCAAAGATAGAAAATTAAAACTATACTTGCTACAACGCCATCTGTGATTTTGAATTGGAACTGAAAAAGTGCAACGAGGTTCCAGCCTATTTGGTTTTGGAAGGACCGTCTTCATTACACGCTATCTAGTGGGAACAAGAGTACTAACATATACTGGGCATCGAGTTGACCTAACACTAGTTTACTTCGTGGCTCGATTAACAGGTAATTTGATCTTGGTTTTCATGCGAATTTACAGAAGTTTTACGGTTATGAAGCCTGATCCTTGATATATTACTGGAGGCCAGTTATTTCATGTAGAAGAAATCAATGCAAGTTAGATATAAGACCTGAATCTAATCAGATGGGATGACTATAATGCCTTGGAAGTTGGGTAGGCGATTGGTGTGGGATGCAACATGCGTCGACACCCTTGCGCCATCTCATCTTCCTAGCACGACGCAAATATAATAACCTTCTTGGAAACTATATGTTTGAGCCGTTTGGGGTTGAAACACTAGGGCCATGGGATCCGAGCGCTCATCTAGTTTTTCGTGACATAGCCAAGCAACTGGTCGACTCTTCATGTGATCAAAGGGTTGGCCTTTTCTTGGGCCAAAGAATCAGCATTGCCATACAACGTGGCAATGCTGCCAGCCTTTTGGGCACTTGTCCCATTGACAGCGATGCGGATGAGTTTTTTGATGCCCTATAAGCTTCCTTTTTAGTATTTTATATTAACTGTACATACTCGTAGTTTGTAATCTAATTATTATTTAAGTAAGTTTTATGTTTGAAATAAATATCGATGTATGGGTTATATTATTACCCACCAAATTGACCTAATCAGAGACAAAAAATCGGATGAGATTTGGAGCAACTCTGCCAACTGATTTTAATCCAACTGATATTCAATTATCTATATTAATAATCTAATATTATAAATCTGAAGATTTTGTTTGTTTGTCTGTTTAAGTGCGCTAATTTCAGAAACTACTGAACCGATTTGGAAAAAATATCCTTTTGTTTTATAATAATATAGCCCGCTTATCGAGGAAGGTAGTCCGTATAACATTAAGCTACAACGCACAAGAGCGGAGCAAAAAATAAGTGACTACCGCGGGATATAGCTAGATATGCCATGAATCATTCTATTTTTAACTTCAAGAATATCGTATAGGAAGGTACCTACTTTTAATGGAATCGAATATAATGTGTAATGTCGTGTAAACCAAAGATAACTAACGATATGTATTTACTTTACAACAATATTTATGTACAACCGTGAAATAACGCCTACGCATTCTTTGAGCTTCTGATACACACATACCATCACGCCTGTATTCCCCGAAAGGTTAGGCAGAGGTGTACCAATGTACACCCACAGTTCACCGGTATGATTAGGTCCCATGTAATAGGGGGCGAGCCTATTGCCATTAACCGGGCACTAATCCTAACTCCGAGCTGCTACTGAGAATTTCATAGAAAAACCCAATAACACTTTTTGTTCAACCTAGTAATCGAACCCAAGACCTCTAGCGTAGCTGTCGCACTTAGGACCACCTGGCTTTTTTTTTTTGGGGGGGTGGGAAATCATCAAATAACTTCTCCCGTCCTGGGCGGGGCGGGACGGAGTGTCAGACTTTTGCTGACTAAAACCCACCCGTGTTCCTTCTTGTGCCCTTTGCGTTACGGGGGCACGGTATCTCTTACGACCAACCCGCAGCCAGGACCACTAGGCTAACGAGGCAGTTCCTCTGATACATTGATGAGGTATTTGTTTGTTCCATACTTTTTCAAATGAAATAGAAAAAATCTTAATGTTAAATAGATTCAATGGGAAAAAAAACGATGCCCCTTGTAATTTCTCCTGTATCGTGAGTGCGTCTACAAACATATAATACATATACAAACAACAAGACCCGAAACAACTATGGCCATACAAATATTAGTTCCATGCGGAAATCGAACCCACTTGCGTTATTTAAAGAACAACCTTACAGATAATTAATATAGGGACTAAAAGGATCTTGGAAAGACCCACAGAGGTCAATGCGCAAAAATAACCCGGACTTAGATTTTAACAAGAGGTTAAATTACTTTCATACATAATGGGTCCGTGTATGTAAACGTTATTTGGATTTTCCATTAGGAATTTCTCAGTAGCAGCCCGGAGTTTAGAAGCTGGTGGTGTGACACCCCCGTGGCTTGGAAAACACGTAAACCCTTGGTCTCGGCTGTCATTCGTAGATCTTTGACAGTCGTTACGGATAGTCAGAAGCCGGGAAGACTAACAACCAGTCTTACCAAGAGGTATCGTATTGCTCAGTAACGGGGTTGTGGAGGTTGTCTCGCTCTATGTAAAACAGTGGTATTCAGCTGCATCCTGCTAGACTGGAAGCTGACCCCAACATAATTGGTAAAAGGCTAGGCAGAATGACTGGTAGCAGAATTTGTTCGAAAGAATTACCGCGGCTCTAGAACGCAAAGGGCAATAGAAGGAACATGGATGGGTTTTCGTCAGTAAGAGTCTGACACTCACTTCCGCTTCACCTAGAGCAGAAGATGTAATTCGATGTCATCACCCCCTAAAAAAAGGCAGATTTACTGAATGGGTCCATGTTAGCAACTAAGTCGGACGTAAAAGATAACTCCGGTTGGCGCAAACGGGCCCTAAAGGTGTTAAAGTTTCCAGTTCGTCAAGAAGGTCGCAGGGAACGATCTAAAAATAAAGTCCTTTTTTCAATTACCTACATCGATAACAGTAAATCTATTTGTCTCGTGGTTTTCACCTAAGAATAGATGAAGATCCTATCTCCCACGCAACGTCGTAAAAGCAACCCAAGTAAATTGTATGGATGGAAAGCTTGCACTCAACGCTAGGTAAATACCTGGTACATAGTAAATTGCTAGGAAGTTTTTACTTCTCAAGTAGCTGCAATTTTCCATAGAAATTTTTGTTTCAATTACATTTCCATTTAGTAATAATTCAATTAAATTACATTGAAAAAGAATATCTTATTATAAAATATACTCTGTCGCAGGAAATCGGTGGTTACAGGACAATCTTTAGGGGAGGCTTATGTCCAGCAGTGGACGTCGTTCGGCTATTATGATGATGATGATGTACAAAGTACTGTCAATGTATGATGTATGTGCTGTTGGTGTAATCCTTGCAAAGTCAAAACCATCATTCATTCAGTCATTTGTTTGTTTGCTGTTTGTTTGAGTTCAGGCAATGCATACAATGCCGAAAATATAATATTAAGAATTTTCGTCTGTTTTTTGTTCATGTTTTGGGGATCACAGTCTTTAAAATGTTTAATGTTACTTTTAAAATCTATTAACCCAGTAAGGTAATTATTTTCTTAAATGCTTACTAAAATAATAATACCAGCCTATTATTGTCCCATTGCAGGGCAAAAACCTCTACTCGTACAGAGAAAACACGAACATAGATCACCACGCATGTTCAAGGCTGAAAAGAAGTGATGTCAGACTTATATTTATTATACGTCCAGATTTCCTCACGATGTTTAAGATAAACTTTGAAAATACATAATGAAATGAAAAAGTCACGGTCGAAAGGCACGCCTTTGCCACTAGACCATCACGACATACTTATTAAAAAACCGTTTTGATGTAGTTTCTGTTCTATGAATCAAATTAATTATATAATTGCAACACCATATTACGACAGCATTTCATATACTTCAGTAGCACGTACCAATGAAATAATCACGTGTCGTTATCTAGTAAAAACGTGCCTCGTTTGAAGGTCCCAGGGAATACTGCAGACCGATCGCTTTTGCAAGCTTTAGAATCTGAATAAGCAAAATGACTGTCGACCATTTTTTTTTAAATTGTAGGTCCTTTACTTGGAAGTATTTGTTGTAAAGGTCCTGTAATCACTGTCTTAGTGATTACGCTACTAGGCGGATCCAATTAACGTAGTGGTCCTAAGCGCGACTGTTACGCTAGAGGTCTTGGGTTCGATTACCAGGTCGAGCAAAAAATGTTATTGGGTTTTTCTATGAAATTCGCAGTAGCAACTCGGAGTTACGATTTGTGCCCGGTTAATGGCAATAGGCTCGCTCACTATTACATGGGACCGAAACCGGCGAACTATGGGTATATATTGGTACACCTCTGCCTAACAATTCGGGGAATACAGGCGTAATGATGATGATGAGGATCTAGTCTACACTTTGATTGAAACACTATTTGACACTTCTTTTAATTCTAGAACTAGTATTTGCAAGCGACTTTGTCCGCCTAAACGTCGGTTATCGGAGACGCGGACGAAATAGCGGAATAAAAAGTAGCCTATGTCCTTCTTGGGGTTTAAACTTACCCCGTACAAAATTTCATCATCATCAAATTCAGTGGGGTAGTCCTGAAAGCATAACAGACCGACAGACAGAGTTGCTTTCGCATTTATAATATTAAAAAGTATATATATAACATCACGCTACGTCCCACAGGATCGGAGCAGTAATCAGACGTAACTTAAAAACGGATGAAACCGCGGAGTATTGTTAGTCTTTTAATATGAAGCTATACTTAGCTTACATACTCTAAATAGGACGACTATGTGTCGAACTAACCGCTCTATCACGCCCCAAACTTATTTTATTTCTTCCATATTGTTTTTGTCATGCCAATAGCATGAAACAAAATAAAAACGGGCTATATCTAATAAAACCGTTTTACTACCCGTAAGGATATTTATTTTTATTTTTAGAGACATTTCATACAATTCCTTTGGCCGTGGTCAAAAAGAAACTGTATCTATTCGCTTTCCTGTTGACACAATATTTTCCGGAGTGTTAGTTTAATAAATGGCCTGTAAAAATGTAGGTGTACAAATGGACGGACAAAGAATCGCTTTGATTTTAAAACTTGACTCGATTTCGATGAACGTCTTCACCGGTCATTCCAGCAAAATTTTGACTATAGAAAACCCTAGCCAGGGCCTCGCTACCGCCGTATGGTACGGCGGGCCCCGAGCGAAAGGGGCCCCGAGCAAAAAATTCGTAAAAATTATCCAATAACTCACTCAAGCTCTTTGGCCGTGCGTACGCTAAACTTTACGGGAAGAAATTAACATACTGTTTCTTTCGTGACAAATCTTTACCCTTCATTTGGGTTTCGCCGCAGTTAGGTAGAGGGGGCCTCAATTTTGATACAAAGTCCGCCTAGGGCAAACTACCCCAATGACTCTAGCTAACCTCAACTTTGTTCCGGGGTGGAAATTCCATATAATGCCCCCCGCATTGGAGAGGTCTGTCAGACTCTGACCGGAAAAAACCAAGCCAGTGTTCAGGCCAGGGGTCCTGGGTGCGTACGCGTTTTCCACGAACCCCGACTGACTTGCTCCAGTCAGTTTATTTTGTTAACTCCGAGTTAGTTGCTTATATGGACCCATAATAACACATTAATGGAATTTAACCTCGTGTTTGCTAG
This sequence comes from Caradrina kadenii, assembly GCA_947462355.1. Lineage (NCBI taxonomy): Eukaryota > Metazoa > Arthropoda > Insecta > Lepidoptera > Noctuidae > Caradrina > Caradrina kadenii. The sequence continues at coordinate 9,280,988 of OX381691.1, forward strand.
TTTTATGCGTAGGTGGGCCTTAGCAGATCATTGTATTTGCATATTATGCCTACCGCAAGCGACAGGTTAAAGGGCAATGACCTCATAAGCCGTAGATGCGGACAACGACCTCCACATTAGTTCGAAAGGTGTGATTTAACGTTTTCTGGTGAAAACGGAAATTAAACCATTTAGGTGTAAGTATTGTTTTGCGTTATAATTTATAGGGTTGGCACGAGTTTAATATTTTCGACTGGTATTTATGGAAATGAGATCGTTTAGTTTGTCGTGAGGAGTTATTGTTAAATAAATTATGTTAATCTCTCAATAAGTAGATAAATATGTTTAATATGCAACAAAAAAATTATCAACTTTTTATCATGCAATTAAATTGGTTGGGAAATGAGCATAATAATATGATAGCCCAGTGGCTGGTTCGCGACCGGGCACAGTACCAATGTGAGCGTTTCTGCTTGACTGTACCTTTTAAAAGGTATCATGAGAATCATTGAAGTCGGTAAAGGAAAACATGGTGAGAAAACCTGGAGTTCAATCCACCTTGCGCAGGCGTGGTGCTCAATGCTCACACATCCTACTAATATTATAAATGCTAAAGTTTGTGAGGATGGATGGATGTTTGTTACCTACTCTTTCACGCTTAAACGGCTGAACGGATCCGGATGAAATTTGGCACTGAGATAGATTATAATGTGAAATAACACATAGGATACTTTTTATTCCGGAAAAATGTAAGGTTCCCGTGGGATAATATATCAAATTCGACGCGGACAAAATCGTAGGCAAAAGCTAGTTGTCTAAATGAGAAAAGGCCTTTGCCCTGCAGTGGAACAATAACAGGTTCGTATTATTATTATATATTGACAATACTAAACCCAAATAAGATTGTAGATAGCACAATGATCACTTATCTATCGATATAATGAGAGAGGCCTCGAGTTTGGTAAATAATGTGGAGTAACAGGGTAGGATAACGAGGGTTAGTGGCAAAACATTTTGTAACTATGTACAATATCAAGGTTAGCTAACAGGGAAGTGACTTGCAGTAAGGTCGGATGGTTAAAAATACAAACAAGGGACGCGTTGTCGTTATTTTCTAAAAACGAAGTCTGTTGCGGAATTTCTTCGAAAGAGCCATCACGGCCCTGGAACGCAAATGTCACTGCCATCCGCTCTGCCCAGAGCGGAATAAATCACTTAATTCGATGATTTCCCAATCTTAAAAATAAATTAGGAGACAAAATTACTTAGACTCGCTTAACAGAGTTAACATACCATCACGCCTGTATTCCCCGAAGAGTTAGGCAAAGGTGTACCGATGTACATCCACAGTTCGTCGGTATGTTTTGGGTCCCATGTAATAGTGGGCGAGCCTATTGCCATTAACCGACCACAAATCCTAACTCCGAGCTGCTACTGAGAATTTCATAGAAAAACCCAATAACACTTTTTTCGAGGCAGTTTTACTTAACTGAGTCTACTTAACAGAGTTATAAGGTAGGATACCTAGGCTAGGTGTAATAACTATATCGCTTCGGTTGTGGAATCAGCTCCCTGCTAAGGTTTTCCCAAGAGACTACAGCATGGGGTTCTTAAAGAAAGGAGTTTTGAGGTTTTTACGGGGTCGGCAATGCACGAGTGATGCCTCTGGTGTTCCACGTGTACATAGGCAGACGTAACCACTTATCATCAGGCGGGTCGCTAGCTTGTTCGCCACCTTCTGTGGTAAAAAAAAAAATATACGCATGCCTGCGTAGGAAATATTTAGTATCATAGATGGTTCAATAAAGCAGCAAAAATACAATATTCGTGTCATAAAAAAAGAGAATTACCTTCTTAAAGTAATATTTTGCCTCTAATAAAAATAGCCCTAGGACTCACCAATACCTAACAGATTTTGGCATGTTAATTTTATCAGCATCCTAAAAGCAGTAGGAAGTAAAATAACAATATCCCTAAGGCGATATCACTATCCTTTCCTTCCTTAGTTTTTGTCGAACGGACTGATAGCAGTACAAAACAATATTGGGCGTTTAAACCCAGCGTTACACGAGCCAAAACATGTTACATTTTTTTTGTATTAAAAATATATTCTCCCTAAAACTATTCCAAGTAATAAAATAAAAAAACGTTGCTATTGTCATTCCAATATTTGCGTATTAGGTTTAAGCTCACGATTTTTTATAAATCAATGTCATATACTCGTAAAACAGTGATTTTAACAATCTAATACATACCATCACGCCTGTATTCCTCGAAACGTTAGGCAGAGGTGTACTAATGAACACCCACAGTTCTCCGGTATGTTTAAATCCCATGTAATAGGGGGCGAGCCTATTGCCATAAACCGGGCACATATCAGAACTCCAAGCAGCTAGTGTGAATTTCATAGAAAAACCCAATAACACTTTTTGCTCGACCTGGGAATCGAACCCAAAAGCTCTAGCGTAGCAGTTGCGCTTAAGACCGGGGCAGTTCTAATACAATAACTGGCGATATTTTTTTAATAGTTATAGTAAATGAAGTACCTTTAGGTTTATATTTTTTTGACATCATTCATGGAATGATAAGGAAGCCGACACCGTCGCCGGCCCACCTGGTGTTAAGTGGTCACCGCTGCCTATATATAAGCATCTGCAATACCAGATGCCTTGCAAATGCGTTGCCAATCCAGAGACAAAGTTGAAATGTCTCTTGTGCCTGTAATTACACCGGCACCCATGCCCTTCAATTCGGAACACAGCAACACTGCTTTGCGGCAGAAATAGGTATGATGGTAGTACTTCACCGGACGAGGTTCTTTACAAAGAGCTCTACTACTACTACAACTAATTAAAAAACACCTTAAACAAATTTAGTTCCTATGGTGAGCCGTATCCCACCTGCCGCTTAGGGTTGACAGCTCGCCGCCTTCACCAAAATTCACCGAGAGACTTTGACTACAGAATAGGACTGCATTTCTCTCTACCTACTACTGCTATAAATCACTTATTTTTTTAGATGGGAAATCATAAAATGACTATACTATGGGAGAGAGTGTCAGTCACTGACTAAAAGCCATCCATGTTCCTTATTGTGCTCTTTACGTTCCGGGGGCGCGGTATCTCTTACGAACAACCAGCAGACCCGGCAGGCATCGGCCCTGAGTGGCCCCTTCAATATAAATCACACTGTGTTCCTATTCACCAGCTTTTGGAAAGCGAACTTTTTCGAGTGTGACAGTTTATTTCAGGCCATTTGCGATCGTGTAACCGTACCTTTAAAAAAGGAACTAGTTTTTTATGCGTAGCGGAGATTTTGTAGAGGCAAAGTACGCACCAACATTTTTTGTAAATCTGCTAACATGGGTTGGTACACTACATATTTCGGCCAATTAGTTCGTAAATGAAAAGTTTGCTTAGAATGTTTGTCTCTGATAACAAATTACTAAAAAGAGAAACACATTCCCCTAATTCTAGATGAAAACAAAATGAATACCAAAAGTGTATTTTTAAATCTCAGATATTAAATTAACAGTTTCATACGTCTATCATAAAAAAATAAAGTGCTTTCAGCACATGAACATGAACTATTTTCAAGTTGGTCAGAAGCCGTTAATACAGTCTCTGAGATGAATAGATGCCCTTTAACCTAAATAACTAACGAACTGCCCGCGACTCCGTCCGCGTGGCTTATTTCACCCGCGTTAAGTTACATCTTTGGTTACTACTTCCCTCCCGTGGGTCGTAGCGTGATGTTATATAGCCTACGTTACTCAGGAATAATGAGGCTATCTATTAGTGAAAAATGGCTAAAATCGATCCAGTTGTTATGAAGCCTATTCGGTACAAACAAAAAACTTCTTTCCTCTTTATAATATTACTACAGAAAAGTCAAACAGCAGCAAAACCGGAATAAAAACCTTGACATTTAAAAACTAAAGTAATGTACCTATACTATTAGTAACCTAAGGGTTCCCTCCCACCTTACATTAAGCCAAACTGACCCTTTTAGTAAAAGGCTTTGTCACATAATAAAATGATTTTCCTTTATAATCTTAATGTATTTATCCTTCAGTGAACTGAACAGGCGTTGTTCAACCCGTGCGGAGATCATATCTGTACTTGTGGTTCGGGTTTCTGCCTACACACTAGACGTGGGAATTTGTTATGTAATTATGTTTTCAATATACATCAATTTATACATTATCCTATACCTACTTATATCTCGTACCAATAACTTATTCAAAACAATAAAACAAAACTCGCACTGCCTCGGTAGATTACTGGTCCTAAGCACGACTGGTATACTAGAATATTTGGGTTCGATTCCCAGGTCGAGCAAAAAGTATTATTAGTTTTTCAGTGAAATTTTCAGTAGCAGCTCGGAGTTAGGATTTGTGCCCGGTTAATGGCGAGCCTATTGCCATTAACCAGGCCCCTTATAACCTAAAACATACCGGCGAACTGTGGGTGCACCTACATTGGTACACCTCTGCCTAATTCTTCGGGGAATACCGGCGTAATGGTATGTAATGTAAAAGTAAAACTGATTACTGTGACAATCTATTATTTGAAATGGTAGGTACCTACTTTTTTAACATACTTTTTTTAAAACAACAAGCATATGCATATGCCCGCCTGTTGGGGAGCGGTTCCCGCTCCAGAGCCTTGAAAATATGTTCAGACCAATCTTCAAAGGAAACTGGACATAAGAAACCCCTTTTTTTTTTTTGTTGCCCGGGTGGAAAATCCTCATGGATGTCCACCGCCCTGGGGAGGGCGGAGGGGTCTGTCAGACTCTTACTGACTAAAAACCACCCCAGTGTTCCCTTCCCACACTTACGCCGGGGATCCCGGGAACTGATGCGCCTTCCGCGATCCCCGACTGGTGCCGGTCCGCCACTGCGGGCCTCCTCAGGTCAAGGGAGGGAGTGAGGTGTTGAACTCCCTCCGCGACGTCAAATAGGGGCGCGCGTGGAACACTACGCGCCGCCGCCTCGGGTCCAGTTGAATAGGGGGTAACGGACGTCCCCAAGTCCGCCGCCCCTGGACCCATTTAGGGGGGCCGGAAGAGGGCGTTGTCCGCCCTCCGCCGACGCCCGGTGCGCCTGCTGCGGGCCGGGAGAGAGGTTGTGATCTCTCTCTCCCTTTCCGCAGCCTCCTTCTGCGAGATGACCGCTTCGCAAAAGAAGACCACCGCGTCCCAGGACTCCTCACTACCGACCATCGAAGTGACGACGGCCGACAGCGACAGGTCACTGCCTACTTCAGATATGAGGGCACGGCGCGGCTCCTCCCAAGCGGTACACTCTGACAGCGTATGCCGCGCCGTGTCCTCCCGACAGTTCGTGCAGTGGTGACACCGGGCGTCCGGCTCCCTGTTTATGCGACACAGGTACTTCCCGAAGCAGCCATGCCCCGAGAGCACCTGCGTTGCCCGAAACTACAGGGAGCCGTGCCTTCTCCCGAGCCAATCCGCTAGTACCGGCCAGATCGCCTCAATGGTGATGAGGCCGGCGGAAGGGCGTGAAAGCCTGTCCCGCCATTCCGCCACCAGGACCTCGTGAAGCTGCGACCGACGCAGCTCAAACTGGCGCTGCATCGGCTGCTCGCCTCGCGCCCGCGCTTCCTCACGCCACCGGTACAGTGACGCGAGTACCTTCGCCTCCAGGTCCCAGGGCGGGGATCCAGCCAGAACATAAGAAACCCCTACTGCAACTCTATTAAGCACGGTCAACAAATGAGATAAGTTACCAGATAGTCTAATATAGTTGAAGTTTTCCTTGAAAACGGTGGTCGTTTTCAAATGAAAATTTATTTAATTAATAAACTGTTTATTATCTATTAATAAAAATAAAATTAATTCAAAAACATCTATCGTCTTTTAAAAAACTTTGAATTTATTAGGCGACTCTGGTTACTTATCTCCTTTGCTGTCTGTACATATAACTATCGGAACGTGTCTTACAAGACTTACACTAAAAATACGTACCTACCACTTTTCTTACGATTACGTAGGTATGTACTACTAGCTGTACCTATGTTCTTTACCTGTTTTAAGATACTTCTTTGGTTACCGCTCCGCTCCCGTGAGCCGTAGCGCGATATTATATGAATCTGGCTATCATATACAATAATATTTTTTTCAATCCGACTGGTAGTAAAAAACTTTTTTAACACAAGCATTATTTTAAATGCACTAAAAAGAATAAAATAAACTTTTCCTTTAAGATTTTTACTATTAACATTTAACGTTATTACTTACACAATTTTTAAGACTTATGCTTGTCGCGCTTTGATACCCATAGATAATGTAGTGATTTGTAGTGCATTAAAAATAACTAGTCCGCCATCTTTGGTATACCGCCATGTTGGATTCAGAATGACGTCACACAGCTGTACACGTTTTGTTTTGACATTCAGCTGTTAAACAAAACTTCAGCTCAATCGATTTAAAGATATCTGCTTCAAAATTGAGTAGGAAGATTCTACCTGAACAAACATAGTTACACAGTTATTTATTTGTACCATGGTTACACATATACATAGCAAGTTAAATAAAAGCTTGTAAAAAGTTCTTCGGTTTAATAGATTAGTATATATTACTCAATACAAATGGTGACAGGGGAAGCATGCCCTTTGTGTCGGATGCTGTGTCAGCCTGGTTGACCCTCAACACGGGTGCAGCAATCCCCGAAGCAACACATGTACAGCGGGCGTGGGATGACATAGGGGTAGGGCTGCTCCAAGAGCAGTTGTTAGAGGGTGCGTCAGGAGTCGATAGGGCTAGACTGCGAGCAGTATCGCAACCTGAGTCTGGGGCGTGGTTACAGGCGATTCCTTCCCCTCACCTGGGCACTCTATTGGACGATGACTCTTTGCGTGTGGCGGTGGCTCTCCGCCTGGGCTGTAAGGTGTGCGAACCCCACATATGCACCTGCGGTTCCATGGTGGAGGCCGATGGCCATCACGCATTGAGCTGTCGCCGTTGCACAGGGAGGTTCCCGCGTCACCATGCCCTGAACGACATACTCCGCAGAGCCCTTATATCGGCAAACGTCCCCTGCGTGCTTGAGCCTGCAGGTCTTAGCAGGTGTGATGGTAAGAGGCCGGACGGGCTGACTCTAGTGCCATGGAAGAATGGGAAGTGCCTGATCTGGGACGCAACTTGCGTCAGCACTGTCGCTGCCAGTCACCTGAGTCGCACCTTGCACACTGCCTCTGCCGCAGCTGAGGACGCTTGCTCTGCAAAAAGGCTCAAGTACGCTTCCTTGGAGCGGCCTTACTATTTTGTGCCGGTAGCGGTGGAGACCCTGGGTAGTTGGAGTAGGGCAGCGAAGGGTTTTGTGGCGGAATTGGGCCGCAAACTCGGGGAGGCAACCGGTGACTCCCGCTCGGGGTCGTTCTTGGTGCAAAGGTTGGCCATCGCTATTCAGCGAGGTAACGCGGCGAGTGTTATGGGTACCTTTGCACCGGGAACGATTAGGGGCGGGTTATTTTGTGACCTTTAACTATTAAGTTAATAATCATAGGACAGATTTAAAAAATATATTTAAGTATATATTATTACTTTATTATGATGACTACCTGCCAATCCCAATATTAGATTCCCGTGACTTACGCTTTAGATGGCCATATTAATTTGTCATGGAGTAAATACAATATCCACCTGTTCTGAATCGAAACCTGCCTGACCGGAAAATTTATTTGTAAAAATTATATGAGAATCATCCTCTCATTTTATTTTTTTTTAAATCGATATCCAATTACATTCTAACTATTTCAACTAGAATAAAAACAATTAACGAAGGTGTACCTAATCAGATTTGCCGATCTAATTGTTCTGCACTAACTATTAATTTTGTCTACCACGTAGAAAGCATCATTATAAGGCAGTAGTTAATAGAAGCTCTTTGTTTTAAAGTGCAGAGGTTGGCAGGTTCACTGAAGCGTTTATTTTTGCGGCCATTTTGAACAAGAATAGTAGTGGAGTAGTTGTTGCGTGAACCTTCAGTAGGTACTACTCGTAACGTTAAAATATTTTATATTTTGTACGTATTCTGCAAAAAAGTAGTCTTGTATTTCTTGGATTGGTTACACATATAGCTTACAATTATCATTTCCATGGGTAAAGAGCGCATTGAGTTGATCATATTGAAAATTGAAAAATTAATTTGCTATATATTTATTTGCTTTTCTATTGTTAATTTTCTAAATATTTGCATGCCGAATGGTAAAATATGGCTGAACTGATTTTAATTTATAACAACTATTGTGTACCCATATTTGCAAATAAACGTTTATTCTATTCTATTCTATAAACCTACGTATGTTTGTGGAAGGTAATAAAATCTTAATAAAGTAAAGAGCTTGACTTATTACCTGATTGACCACAGGATAATAAACCCACACAATACGAGCGTGGCAGTGGGTTCGATTGCCTTGTGTAAACGGACCGGAATAAGTACCTTTTTGTCATCTATTACCATCCATACCATCACGCCTGTATTCCCCGAAGGGTTAGGCAGAGGTGTAACAATGTACACCCACAGTTCGCCGGTATGTTTTTAGGTCCCATGTAATAGGGGGCGAGCCTATTGCCATTAACCGGGCACAAATCCTAACTCCGAGCTGCTACTGAGAATTTCATAGAAAAACCCAATAACACTTCTATCATCTATTATTTGCTGGATTTTTCAGGAAAGTAAAAGGAATATGAAATTAAACATAGAAGCCTCCACTAGTGATTGCTAATTTGAAGGCTAGTCCTAGGTTTAACCTTTTCCTGAACAAAATAGTCAACTACACATAAGTAGTGGGGTATAGCAGCGAGATGCAATGTATGCACTGAACAGCATAATGGCGTGTCTGTAGCGTTGTGTTGTTTAGTGAAGCAATATTTGCTTCCAAATGTTTAGTTTTCAATACGAAGAAACATCAATTATATTTCAAAAGGAAGCCATGCAGATGTAGGTTACTAGACAAATAGGTAATTCAAAACATTAAAACAATAATTGCATTGTGTATTACATCAATTTATTAAATTAACTGCTAAATCAGTGTCATAATCTAATCATATGGAACAATCCATACAAGAATATCTTAAAACTTACATGACTAACGTAACATTACAGTATTACTGATAGATTTCCGTATTGAAAACATAATGATTGAACCATGAGGAAATACATTTACAGTAATAAGATGACTATGATTTAAATTAAAACCATGGCGCAGCCTCATCAAAAACAATAAAATTATTTTCATAAAAGATAATAATAAAATCCGTTTCATCACTAATGCAGCATAAACATGGTTCAAAGATAAATCTGAATCGACAGAAGAAAATTCACAGAATTAGTGGTCAAGGTGGAAAATGTAATTTTGGAATGTCAAATTTGTCTAACATCTGTGAAATATGGAATAATTTTAAACAAAAGTAATTTTCAAGTTAGACAAAACAGCTGTGTTAGCAAGAATTTTTATACAAAAAGAGCAGCAATAATATAACATCTATCTATTATAGTTTATATAAAAAAATGGATTTAAATATGAAATCCTTTGGTTATTACTGTTTCCAATCCAACTATTTCGGACGCAAGCTAATAACGGTTGGAAGGGAAAAAATGACGAAAACTTCGACCGTGGATTCAGTACAATACACCTAGCGAGAATCAGCTAATTAAAAAGTAGGAGTTTCCTACAAAAGTGCTAAACCTACTTACACGTTGAAAATGTATGGAATAGCTTGGAGCAGCTCTTTTAGATATTAACGACGAAAAATGTTAAGAGCTAAGGGTTTAAGAATCCTGTACAGAATCCACGGTAAAAGTGTTCGTTAAGACGTCCCCAGTTCCCCCACCCCGTAAATAGAAATAAAATATACAACGTCAAATTATTTAAATTGCTTTTTACAAGGCATTTTGACACAACAACTTGCCGTATACATGGACCATATTCTAGATCTAGGTCCTAAGTGTTTGCAGTCTTATACGAAATAGAAAACGCAGGTGCACAAACTTAATACCAAAACCGGTATTTTCCAGTTATTTCCCTTTGTCAGCTAAGATTTATAACGTCATACTGCTCCACTAGAGACATTTTGTTTGATCTCCGCGGACTACATTGGACCGCACCCCATCTAGTAAGTCCTTATTGCTCTAAATATTGAGACCTAAACATAATATATGGCTATCTCAATATCAACGACAAAGTATTCTTGACATATTATAATAACATGTAGAACGCCACATTTTGGCTTAGCATATCAAAATGAATTTTTAACAATTTAAAATTAGATTACTAAATTGACAAGATGCACATATTGTCTGTTGTTTTTGTTTATTCAGCTAGTATTTGTATTAGGTTCTCTATGGTATCGTGAGCTGTTGATCGTGGGCTCGCGTCCATCGTGCTCACTGCCTCGATGAGAGCGTAGCGTTTGGTCATGCGGCTGCAGTGCTGTGGCTAGTGGCGCGCGTCGCGGCGGTGGTCACGGTCGCGGTCGCGGTCGGCGGGCGGCGGGTCGCGATCGCGCCGCTCGCGGTAGCGCTCCTCGTAGTAGGGCGCGGCGGCCGTGCGGCTCTTGGTGCCGGTGGCGTCGCCGCCCCCGGTCTCGGCCGCGGGCTCCACTGGCGACTTGCGCGGCCTGGTGGCAGAGCTGATGATATACGTCAAGTTACGTTTAATCCTCAATCTATCAAAATCTACATTTAGAGAAGCAGCGTTCTCGCACCAGTAGAACACAGTTATTGTCCTTAACTAAGTGAAGACACGCAACCATTGAGTCAAGCCAACTTTGGAGCACGCTAATAGAGATTGTCTTAGTTAAAACTGTCCACTCCTCCACTTAGATATATGTTTATAGTAGAGTATAGACGAAATACCCATAAATTTAATGTGCAGCCTGCCTCTGCATAATTCATTAATATCTGCTGGTTAATTTAAAAAGACAAGTGCTTACCTCTCCTCGCGACTGTGGCCTCTATTGTAATGATCAGCACGTTCCCGATCCCTGGAGCGAGACCTGTCGCGTTCACGCTCACGATAATCCCTGTAATACCTGCAACAAAGACAATAACATCATTAACATCCCACTATTTCATAATGTTGAAGACCAAGTCTAGGGAGAAACAAAATCACACCAAATAGTTTTATATGAAAGCTCGACAAGCATAAGTAAACACGACGCAACTTTTATCAACACAGGAACAAAATACAGTGGGTCTTCTACCATCGCTATTAAGATGCCGGAACAGTACAGATATAATGGTACTTGAAAATATAAACGAAAGCGAAAAACATCGAGTATATCAGCCAGAAGTAAACCTAGAATATTGTCCACGTCATAAGGTAAACGTGCGTGACGATAGCGAACATTTTGTGGAAAAATGCGCGACACTTACGCATCGCGGTCACGCTCACGATCACGTTCCCTGTACCTGCAAGCAAGGGCATAGCGTCAGTAATACTTTAGCGGTATAATGCTATGTCACCGTGTTGTCTTCGAAGAACTTTTCTAAACACAGTATTACCTAGTTAGCCCTCTTGCACATGACGCTACCTCTTGTCCTAGGAATGTAATTTGATAATAATATCAAATTCACATATTTGGGTATTCTACGATTGTCGGATGACTTATCCGTTATGTTGCATAGCTTGCAAGTGCCGTTTGTTTTATTGTTATCTGAACTAAACTGTTTCGACCTTGTATTTTTTTCCAACTTCCTACAAGTTATTAGCCAGTACAAATACCCGAGTTATTAAGCACATACCGCACAATAGGCCCTGCCCAAGTTAATTGCGCGCAACACACTCAATATTTGAAGCATCATGCATCTTTCGGCGGTGTACGAGGACACAAAAGAGCCCATCAGCAGCGTAACACATTCTGTACCACAGTGGCAAAGATTTTGTGAGATTAGACTGCGGTTGATCGACTTTCATTAATAACATTGCATAATATTATGAGACTTATATTATTCGAAAAGTGTTAATTGGTTTACCTTCATTCCGACAGCACCAAAGCCACAGATCGAATATTTCTTACGAAGGTTAAGATACTTTTCCTCAGAAATAGCTGTCTTCCTGTGAGAACCTCTACTCGATGGGAACGCGGCACTTGGAGTATGATGAGATGATATAATTTGGACGATCAAAATTGACTAGTCGACGTTAAATCGGCCGCAATCTGCAGAGCGAGGCATCAAAGCAAAGCACAAAGATAATATAAAATTTAGTATTGACCTGTCTCGGTCCTCCCGGTCGCGGCTGCGGTCGCGGTATCGGCTGGCGGAGCGCTCGCGGCGACGCGGCGTGCGGTGGTGCGCGCGCGCGTCGCGGTCGCGGGAGCGGGAGCGGCGCGAGCGCTCGCCCGACCCGTACGACTTGGTCTCCACGCCGTGCAGCGTGTCTTGTAGCGACGATATGAGGATCTTGCAGCGGTCGTCGTGGGCGACCTGTTGATTTTGGAACAGTAAAGTAGGTATTAAACATAATCAGTAGGAAATTATTATATCATGAATTAATTATTTTATCGAGTATAGATTGAAAATATTGTGCTTGAGTAAATTTAAAAGCGACCGTAATTGCTCCTGAGCCTCAACTAACATGAATAGATTGACCTACCTTGCTCTGTTTGATAAGCGATATAGCTGTGACGAGCGTCTCAATGGCTGACGCATACTCGCCGGCGGCCGCGTCACTGACAGCTCTCGCGATAGCACTGGAGGACACGGTGCGGTTGCGGGACATGACTTCCTCGAACTCGGCCTCGCTGATGCCCACGTGCGGCGCGTGCTGCGGGTGCGCGGCGTGCGCCACGTGCGGCGCGTGCGCGGCGTGCGGCGCGTGTGCGGCGTGCGCGCCGCCCATGCCGGGCCCGTGGTGCGCGCCGCGCGCCGCCTCGGCGGCCGGCGGGTAGTTCTGCGGGGGAAGCACATGCTTAGTGAGTGGGACGATTAGCACTTCTTCGTTTTTATTCAAATATCTGCTACTTAAATTATGGAGCGCAGCGTGGCTTCTAACGAAGCATGAACAAATTATTGTACGATTCATCATAAATTCTAGAGCATTTTAAGAGTAATTTAAATAAAATATTGGTATACCTGTAATGTTTTCCTAGTGAACTGAATCGAATTTAGTTATAGCTCACCTGTGGCGGTCTTCCATAAGGCTGCCTCGCAGCAGGCGGCGGACCCTGGGCAGGCGGGGGCGCGCCCAGAGCGGGGTGACCGTACGGTGCTCCTGGACCTGCACATGCAATATTTATATAATACATTTTTAAAATACTAGTATTCAGCTGCGCCCGGTTAAACTGTAAACCGACTCAACGAAATGTCTATTAAGATATATTTAAATTAAATAGTTTTCTTTGAAAATATATCAACATTCAAAAATGTCGATGTTTATGAAAATGTGAGATAAACCCTAATAATATTCGTCATTCTGCTGTCAATCTGGACTGGTCTCTGTTAAGACCAGGTCAGCTATACGCTCCTGATTATAATAGACAGTTAAAGTTAGATTCAACATCATCATCATGTAATCAGCCTATAGACATCCACTGCTGTATGTAGGCCTCCCCTAAAGAGCTCCAACCAATAGTTATATTATAGTGTGCAAATACAGGTGCACTCCTTGTCCTTTGTGTTGTTATAGTGCACACACTTGTGCACTATTATATCTCCTGGCTAGTCTCGATTGATATTGGCCGCCGTGACCGAATTCGGCCTGGAGAATATATTTTAATAGTGGCATACATACCGGGCGGGCCGGGTTGCGGCGGCGGCTGCACGTTGGGTTGCGGCTGCACGGGCGGCTGCTGCGCGAAGAACGCGGGGTTCACGTGCGGGGCCGGCGCGCCTCCGCCTACGCCTACGACAACAGAAATCCGCTTTACACAAGCACTAGGCAGCATGGAGACATGGGAGACAGGGGAAATAACACAAAATCGAAACCGCTACCGTCATCTGTGGCATCTTTACTTTCCGTAAGCAATTTTATTACCTAAGCATACCCTGTACTAGTTAACATTAAATATATTTTTGTCTGTGGCAGTTCAAGCAAATTTTAGACGTAGTGGGAGATTTTCTGCCTCGTTGGCCTAGTGGTCCTAAGCGCGACTGCTACGCTAGAGGTCTTGGGTTCGATTCCCAGGTCGAGCAAAGTGTTATTGGGTTTTTCTATGAAATTCTCAGTAACAGCTCGGAGTTAGGATTTGTGCCTGGTTAATGGCAATAAGCTCGCCCCCATTACATGGGACCTAAACATACCGGCGAACTGTGGGTGTACATTGTTACACCTCTGCCTAACCCTTCGGAGAATATAGGCGTGATGGTATGTTGTGTGTTGTGGGAGATTTTATAATAAATTGCGGTATCCCAAAAAGTTTTCAAGCTAGTAAGTTCCATAATTGTCAAAGTAGGTGTAACTTTACGTACTTGTACCTATACCTAGTAACTTTACGTAGTATAGAGAGGTACCTTTACGTCGCGTGCATACTGGGACACATATTCACTGCAAACTGTAGTCTAGGTAAAGTTGCCATAAATGTCTATCCTCCTATTTTTGGTTATTATAGCGTTTCTATGTAAGATTTCATAGAATTCAATGGTTCAACCAAAAGAGAAATAACAAAATAAATCAATAACAACTTAAAAAACTAACTCCATATTGGAGTAGATTGCATATAAGTAAAAATCATGGTAATGTTGCCACACTTGACGGTATTTAAACAAAAAAAGTACTATAACAATATAGTTTGTCAGTGTGTTCGTACTTTGTCGATGAACTTTTAAAGGCAAAGAAAAGCAGATAAGTCATATTTTCCCTTGCAACTCTGATATTCCTATTAGTTACTAGTAAAAGTCATACTTTTATCGATAACAAGCTTTTACCCGCGACTTCGTCCGCGTGAATATTTTCATCCACGTTAAGTCTTTTGTTACTGCTCCGCTCCTGTGTGTCGTAGCGTGATATTATATAGCCTATGCTACTTTGGTATAATGTAGCTATCTATTGGTGAAAAAATCTTATAATCGGTCCAATAGTTTTGGACCCTATTAGGTACAAACAAACAAAAAAATATTTAGTCTTTTCTTAATATTTTCTTATATAGCATAGAAGTATGTTTAGGTTTAACATAGTGAGCGTATATGACATGATGGTAGAAAAAAAAATGACATGAATACCCTCAATTTACCAAATCATTCGCTTTAGCCGGCTTCTAAATATGGATATAACAGAATTTGAATCTGACCAATACATTCATAATATTCTCTTGAAATTGGTTAGTACAGACAGTATATTAGAACAGTTCATCCACATTCCATACATCTTAAAATGTTTTTATCTCTTTTTTATTTTATTAGGTGGCGAACAAGGCTTCGGTATATTATGTAGTGAGTGAACACTGCTGCCCATATTTAGCAATGCTAGAGGCACCGTCTTAAATGCCTGTCATGACAACGGCACCGATACTCGCCAAATCAGAACATTGCAATACAACGCTTCTTGGCGGTAGAAATACTTATGTATGAGGAATGACTGTCTCAAATTGTCAAGTTAGTAGGTCAGTAGTAAATAATAAAATGAGTGTGTGCGTACCTGGGTAGGGGGGCATACCTGGGTGGTGCGGCAGCGGCGCGGGCCCGCGCGCCACCGCCAGCGCGTGCGCGCCCAGCGGGGCCGCGCCCTGCAACCGAACATCGCGCTGGTGAACAACACGCACGAGTTAAGCCGGCTGTGCACGAGCCAACGGGGATCATGCAACATTGACACGCGACAGACACTACACTCCGTGAAAAATCTTTATGGTGATCCAATTAGTACGGATGTTGAAGACTAGTTGAGAACTACAAAAAAACGTTACATAACAACATGAACCACTCTACCACCGGCGGAGACGTGGCTACTCAGACAGAGTACATCGTTGCCTTTTCCAATATGATTTGAGACGGCGCACACGAGCGCGAACATACGACATACGATACAAAAAGTCAAAACATTTATTTCAATTAAACCATATGCCAACAGGCACTTTTGAGCTGGCTAGGAGTTGGGATCAATTATTAGTCACAAGGATAAAACACAAGCCGTCAAGACTTTTGTGCGTAATAATAAAAAAAAAGAATACAACTAACCGGATGCGGTGGGGGCATTTGGTGCGGCATCTGGTGCTGTGGGGGACCATACTGAGGAGCGGGGTGCGGGGGCAACTGCTGCGGGGGCCCGCGTGGGCCCCAGTCGGGTCGACCGCCGGGACCTCCTGGCCCGCCTGGCCCGCCGGGGCCACCAGGACCGCGCTGTAGCTGTGGTGGACCTTGGAACTAACAAGAAAACACTTTGGAGTATTCAATTAAGTACATCAGTTAGACAAAATATAATGTCCAGAAAATAGAAAATGTAATCCCGCTTGTTCCAAACTAGTACTTACAACTTTACAAACTATTTTAGAGTTGAATGAAACAAACCAGTGTTGCACCGAACTTAACATAGTCCTGAACTTGAAACAAAGCTAGGTATATTGTGCAGCTTTATCTTACCTGCATTGGTGGTCCTCTGGGGGGAGGGCCCTGATGTGGTGGGGGTCCTTGATGTGGCAGATGATGCGGAGGCGGGCCCTGGTGCTGGGGTAGATGGTGCGGTGGGCCATGAGGAGGGCCATGCGGGCCGTGTGGCCCATGCTGCCCGCCCGCCGGGCCACGCAGTTGGTGGTGCGGCGCCCCGCCTGCCATCATCATCCGGGGCCCGTTGGGGCCCGGTCCGTTTGGTCCGCCGCCGAAGAAGTCTGTGCAAAGTTAATACATAGTCAAACCCCTACGTCCATGGTAAAAAATTGGCTTTGTCGCGTTTATTTCGTAACAATAAAGGCGATTTTTGTAAATCAAGCGTAACTAAGGTACGGTTGACCGATTTAACTTTGACAACGATACGTTACTCGTTGTTTACACAAAAAGCATCACAAATATTAAGAAACTTACTACGTATGGGCGCTCTTATCGCAATCAGTAACATACTGTCGGCCGTTATTATTGCAAGTTCTTAAGCACTGTGTAACGTACGCATACCTACTGGTAGTTTGCCCACTATCGCTGTTAGCAGTAAAATTTTCAGAGTTCCTTTGTATAATTGGACCAGTATCGATTGGATGGTTTACGTTGCTCCCTAAACCAGAAGGCCGATTCTAGTAATTCACAAAGTTCAAAAACTAGTCTCAATTTGACAGATTAGATTGAGACTGCTCTAGGTCCAAGTTGGCGTTCTCCAATAGTATTAATGTCGTGTCTAGTGTTCCTTTCTCGATCTGCAACTTTTGAGCATAAAAATCCCCACGTTTTCATCTGATTAGGAATCGATCCCTATCGATACTACGTACCAGGCATTTTTCATTCATAATTATAAATACAACAAAAACAAAGGTATACCTCCAGGATGTGGCCCGGGCGGGCCGCCCGGGTGTGGTCCTCTCATGCCTGGGTTAGGTCCAGGCGGTGTAGATCTAGTCTTAGACTGACTCTCAAACTGGTTCAAGGCCTGTGAAATATATTCTCATTGTAAGCTACTGGCATACTTGAAATGTCAAGAATATGGAATATATTGTTAGTGAATCCTTTATCCGTTAAATTTGAAGTCAGAATCTAATTTAGTATCCTAAACTTATGCAGATGTCTTGCAATTTAATATTGTAGTGTCTAACGAAACATAACGAGAAATACTAAAATACCTTTACAAGTAATTTGTGGGAACGGGTATTTGATCATGGGTAGTTTGAACACATTTCAAGTATCAAAAAATCTGGTCTGACCTACTTTGTTTAGAGGTTTTGATATCACACAACATGCAAATTCAAATAGATAAGATTAGGAATTGTTAGAAAGAATTAAATTATTTCCTTCTTATTGTATTTTGTTTTGTCTGACCTAACATCCCAAAATCATGTTACCTATCTGAAAATTATACTTGTTTATTTATATTGGTATTAGCAAAGACCCATTGAAGGTTTCGCTTACTACTTACCTGTTTAGTGGGTAATGTGACAACTGGATGCTGTCCGTGAATCTCTTTCTTGGGCAGACGGTCCATGACCATCCTAATGGACTGGTCAGAGCCCAGGGATATGACGCAGAACCCCTTCGACTGTCCATTCGCCCTATTCTCGAAGAACTTCACGTCTTGGAAATCGGTAACGCCAATGTCTGCGATGTTGTTAGCAATGTCTTGATCCGTCGCCCACTGCAAAAGGTTTTACCAAAAACTAAACCACGATACACGCTGGGCAACTAAGCGATAAGTTGTATACATACGTGATGAAGCCAGCCACGACTCTGACGTATGGAACCTCGTCCAACATACCTTTTAGCGCAAATAATAAAACCGCCAAAATTTTAACACGAATTTCCGCTAATAATAATGCACCTAACCTCCGTCTAAGTTGCGTAGAGTGAATAAATAAGCATAACTGTACGTGTCACTTCAAACGTGTTTGTGAAACCTACACAAAGAAACTAATCTGTTTGCGCGAATTGAAACACGAAGCAATACTTAAAAATTATTTGATTTTGTTGTTTTAGAAAAAAATGTCGTTCTCTCATTTCGTAACAGGAGACTTCGGGAGAAAGGAAACAGTTTTTATTGTTACCATGTTTTTATTGTCAATCATAAATTTATCACAGATATTGGCAGTATCAAGATAAATAAATAGAGCAGTTCGCAAAACTGCAGACTCCATCACTCTCACGGGACACGAGATCCTTCTTAACAGAAAGGAAGGATAGTTTACTCACTTAGTACAAGGATTTAACATCTTTGGTCATTAACATAGTTTTACACTTTAAAATCGTATCACGACTTAATTTATTGAAATCCAATCTAATGAAGTTAGGTGATAAATACTTTGTTACACTAGACAAGCTTTTAATAGATATCATCTAACGTACAAAAATATTTTAAGCAGGGAGTTATTACATCATAAGTAATAATTATTTTAGCATTATTACAGTTTATGTATTTATGCTATTAACCATCTGCCAATAGTGTAGTGTAATGTTACAGGGGGTATAACAATATGGATAGTTTCTTGACTTACAATCCTCGTAAATCTTTAGAAAACGTGATTACAAAGTCGTGACAGAAAATATAAATTACGTATGACGCCGCGAAGTATAAATTTTATCCATGTTTTTACATAGCTGAATTTAAATACTACCACTATGGTAACTAAATAGTGTGAATACTTTCGGTTTATCAGTATTATATTTCCGCCCGGATATAAACAAAATTTTAGATAATTAAGTATGATAACATACAGCTTTATAATTTTACTGTAGAGATAAACAATTGAACAATTTACGCCAATTTAAAAATAGTACATAATATGTTTACACAACAAAATAAAATTGGACAAGTTCCAACCGCAATGCAGACAAAATGAGTAACACGTCTGCCAAGATGAAAGGAACAAAAAAGAAAACAATAAAAAAAAATAGAATTAAGACACAAATAGCTACATCATTACGCGGAACAAGCTCAAACATCTTACCTCTGAAAACCTGATAAAGAAAAACATTAATTAAGTAAAATACATAATGTCAACCAAACCAGAATTTTGGGCGAAACAGATATTTTAATTGTTTAAATATGTAATGCAACTCCCGCCTCAAGATTCTAATTACCAAGTGACAAGCATGTTGAAACAGGCGAATAACGCTATGCACGTCACTACTAATAAGAAATAATATTGTTGAATGCATTGCCCTCACTATGCCCGAAATACTATTTAATAGCCTACACACAGTATGTGACACATAAATTCTCTATGTTATTCACTAAAGCAATGTATAGTAAGGATAACAGATAACCATTGCGACAATATTGTAATTATTATAATATCATACAGAACACTCGTTTTTTTTGTTCTAAATATGTGCAAAGACAGTGTTTGATGTATGAAGCGATAATTCAATGTGTGTAGTTAACATGTTGTAATGACTGGGGGAGAGGGGGGCAACTTTGTATAATAAAATAATGTTACACGAACTAATATATAAATACATAAAAATCATTCATTCTTCAACACTCAGAATTCAATATTCAAGTCACAAGATGCACAAAAGCATGTTGATTCTCAGTATCACACATTACAGTTGAGTTAGCCCAGTAAGATACCAGATAACCCAGATCTTAAATGGAAAAACATAAAAGTTCTATACTTCTGTGGTACTTCACCAAATTACACCCATACCAACATGCCAAAAATTAACCTTAATCACAAAGACAGTATTAATAACTGCCACAAAACCAACAATGCAATACATCAAAGAGATATTTACAAGATTTTAATATAGCTTGTACTTATTGCATCCCGTCATGCCTATTGCATGTCAACTAAAATAAATGAATAACATGTTTTAAACTGTGCCTCTCAAAAAATAATTAGATTTTTCTCACAAATGAATGTAAGCTATTGGGATATTAAGGATGTGTGTTCACTCCAAATATGAAAATAACTATTTACAACATAACAAACAAATGATACAGCTATTATATAAACAGATTGTATGTCACTAATGAACACCATTACTATTTCTAATTGTATAAATGTGTAGGTTGCTATGGTGCTGAATGTACAAACCATAACATTAAATGCAAATATCTCTTTGTTTTGTTCGACTATAAATACGAAATCCAATAAAATAAAAATATGAAAACAATAGCACAAGTTATTAAAAATATCACAAGTTGGACATTCTCCAAAACGCAGATATTGTGAAACAATATCTTGGAAACCAATCTTTTTATTAAGATTATTTCCTTGATTGGTGCAGAAGTAAACTAAAAAGTTCATAATAATATTGTAAACTAATTCACACAGATTTCAATAGACGCCATTGAGTTTGTAAAGCAATGAGGAGCATTAACTGTGTGAAAAAATTTACTGCTTCTAAAATATTGATAATAAGTATATTAAATTTTTTATAAAACGAAGCAAAAACAAGTTGTGTGTTAAGTAATCAACTCTTAACAGTTTCAATTATTTTACAATTTCTTTATAATCGCGACACTATGAATGAAGATTTTTCTATATGTACTATAATTTATAAGTTCCAATTCACATCCTAAAAAGAATTATTTATATTATAACAATAAATAAGTTAGTTAAAAGAAATGCTACATTTAGTTATTAATAAATTATGCAAGTTATTACATTTTAACACAGGTAACATTAATTGAAAGAAGATAACGGGAGACTGGATTATGTACAGCACAAATACCTCAACAATGCATTGACAAAATTTCTACTGATTAATTCACGTAATTCATAGCATTGGCATAATAATAATTTAGAACTTATAGAGAAGACAATGTCAACATCTGGCATGACTGTAACCTAATGCAGGTTTAATATAAGAGAAAAATTATCATAATTATAACGTAGAACAAAAAGTTGTAAAGCTTCACAGAATAATAAATATTTTTTAACATAATTGCTAAACAGGAATTCAGCAATATCTTGGAATACAAAAAATCAGGAATTGGTGCTCAAGATGCACAATGAAGAACATATGTACCTACTAATACTGTATCCAGATTTTCATATACTTAATCCAGCCTCTAAATAACTATCAAATAATTTCTGACAATTTTAACTTAATTTAAATCGTCAAAATTTACACTTCCTTGTTTTTGCTTCTAGGTATTTAGCATAGCAAAATCTTAGATAATACTCGATTATGATTACTAACAAAAAATAAGTTTTTCTACTTTCAATTCAAATAATATTATCTTATTGTTTCTGAATGGCACCAAATAATAAGTTAATACAGAGATTTTGCTATACATAAAGTGATTTCATTTTAGTAAGATATTTAGCCAAACAAATAATTTATGAGGCCTTATTTCAATAACAAATTGTAGACTGTCAAGTCGTAACTTGCAAGTTTTGTTTAAAATAAGGCCAGTAATTGACATGTGCGGCTGTGCAATATGCTTTTATACACAGATGCACATTGACTAGTAAGAAATGGCAACCAAGCGAAAAAAATTGTATCAAGCTAGGAGGTTGAATAAAATATATTTGTTGAATTTTATTTGTCTAAATCAAATTTATCCATATCATTAGATGCAACTCTAGCTTGTAATTTTTCGCCTGGTCATCAAAAGAACTGCCATCTTTACTCAGATTTTGGTACATTCGCCAATAAATTAATCAATTTAAAAAGTAACTTATCACAAGATTTTTTTTACTTAAAATGGACTGTACATAATGTTGAATATTGTAGCACTTAAGGTATTGACTCGTCATATTATTACAAATATTGTTTTGTATTAACATTATGAATGACAACAAATTTTGACTTTATAATTTAATAAAGACATCCAGATGTATTATTATTTCACATACAAAAAGAATAAATAACAGAAAATCATTTATGCTTTAATCTAGACATACATTATCAAAATATGATTGTGTTGTAAACAATCCCAACATTTACTTGGACGCTTTTAAATAATTATAATCCTGATCTATACAAAGTCTTGGGAGTTTGATCTAAGTACTGCAAAGAGTTGCAAGAACTAGGTGCCTATATTATGAAACTTACTTAGTTCAAACTCAGCCCTGAACTAATGATTTGCAGCTTCTAATGATATAAATAAATTAGCCTAAGTAAAACAATGAATTATTACCTAAACGGCTCAGTAACAAAACCTGAGTGGCGAACGGCAGTCCTAACGACATCAGCTTTTCTCGTTACCAAGAGAAAAGCTGACATCCAAAACAATAAAAACTCTCCTATATTTACATTATAATCTAAATGAGACAAAATCATGTACAAACCCAAGTTAGGTTGCCGACGTAAAGCTGAAAACGGCGGCCATGATGGCCGTGGTTTGATGCGTTGTTGTGATAAGGAATGCTGCCATTGGTCTCCTCCGGTGGATGCTGGTGCTGCGGTGCTGAATTGGGGGGGCCATCGCCATCTTCCTGTTTTACTGATGGTGCGGCGATCACGTCGTCGTACAGATCCACATTTTCACCGCCGAACTCGTCCTGAAGGAGACCGCCCAAATTTAGTTATTTTACAATACAAAGTCAGAAACGTGCCGGAATTTATTTCCACAGAACTATTGGTATATAAATAACATTTGCATAATGGTTTGCTTACCTGGCGATTAAAATCGGATTCAATATCATCGGCGTACAAATCTATATCCACGCCACCATCCGCCATTTTGCGAATTCTACGGCTACGCGCTGGCTGGCTGGCTTGGACTGGGCGGCAACGGAAGCTGGTGATGTATGTCTATGACAATGACGTTTTCATATCCGGTTCGGAATTTACTTTTAGGCGATTATATCTACGATGACTACAGTGCTGTGTAAGCAGCTTAAAATACAATGTAATACTATTATCTCGGCTATAATATCGCCGCCGCCGCAGCAAAGAATAAATATTACTTTGGCCCTTAGCAGTGTTGGCAGCAGTCTCCCATTTTTCGAAGAAAAGACTTTTGCTAAAAAACTAATCTAACCCGTAATAATTTTTTCTAGAAGAAATCAATTTTGTTATTGCCTGCTTTTTAATTTTACTAAATATATGAATATGTTCACTTGTTACTATTCTTTGTATTAGTTGATTTGGTAACAGCTGATCTTAGAGAAACATTACTAAATAGTCGTTTTCTTGTAGGAATATAGATGGCACTACAAGCTGGAGTCAAATATGCTTATGTTGCTTTTTCTTTTAGATTTAAATAAAATGAAAAAAAAAAACCAAATTGTTCGTGCCTTCATAATAATAATTCAGAACATGTTAACAATACAAAAATCAGGTTACAACAGAACCAGTAAGATTTATTGAATTGTTATTGATAAATGCGCCATCTGTTAACAAAACTGAAAAAAAAGTTTTTCAAGGACATTGTTTGTTATTGTAAAGAGCTGCCCTCTAGAATTTTTTTGGGAACTAATAGTGACATAGATGGCATGCGCGGGGCGAGAGGCGGGAGGGACGTCATCCATCCCTCGCCATTTTCCGTCAAGCTCAACTCAATCAAGTTAGCTTCTGTCAGTCGCTGTGTTTGTGTATAGTGTTGTGAAAATTATCTGTGTCGATGAATCTCAATGGGAAATCGTGCTGATTACGACTCCAAACGATGGGTCGGTTAATGTGTTTGTGGCTTTGATGCATCTTTCGATCAGTGATAATGGCCAAGTGATTGGTAAAGTGGAGTGTTTTGTGTCGTATGCTGGGCTCTCACGGCTACAGTGAGATCCTTTCTCTGGATAAATCGTCCCCAAGACGACGTCAGAACACAGAACAGAAAGGTGACACACCATGTCGTCAAAAAACTTACCAGGAGATAAGGTATGTTGTAAATTGGCGATGTAACCGAACATTTTCGGCCGTAAAGGTCATATTTTTTTTGTTTCTAAACTCGCTCCTTTCTCTCGTCTTTGTGACCAGCGTTCACAGCAATGTTCACACTGATTACATGAACAGTTTACATTACTTATTGGTGTCGTTTGCAATGTTGTAACATTTTTGGCACTATTTTGTTTCATTGATGTTTTCCAATCAGTGCTTTCATTTACATAGAATCGGTTTGACCCAATTTTGGCGGCATTCATATCCATTTCGCTGAAAGCATATATTGAACAAAACTTTATTTTTGTTAATATGTAGCTCAATTCGAAATTCAAAACATTTTAAGCAACATGTAGAAAGCTGGAAGTTGTTAAAAGCTTATTTGTCGCAAAGGGCACAAGAACGAACATGGGTGGGTTTTAGTCAGTAAAGTAGTTATCTAGTTCAAATTTCTTTATTTAAACACTTCTAATTTTAACTCCAGCTGGGGTTAAGTAGGATATATTATGGTGTAATACAAAAATTGTAACATATTATTTATTGTCAATAGTGCAAGGGGCCTTAGTATTTCCTTATAATATTTGTTAGGTAGGAATTAATTCCTTGATAAACTTAGTGTAAATAAAGGAAATTTAAATAAACTAAAATATCTAATTAATTTAGAAGTAGCATTCAAATTCAAAGCCCAACAAGATAGATAATAAACTGTACCTTTGACATAGCTGTGTTGAGTTTTCATACAAGCGTTACCTCTTAAACAAACCTAGAATCTATCGACTATCATTTTGATAGTGTTGTACTAATTATAAAAAGAGGGTAGAAGAAATTTTTATGCAGAACTAAGACGACCCAGTGGGCAAAATCCGTCCTACAACAGCATTCATCTATTGTAGCAATATTGCACTGAATATTTCTTGCATTCTTCATTTGTTTCAAGCAACAAAGAAAGGGAAGTACATGTTTTCCTGACATTTAAGAAGAATTGAAAGAACATTTAAATTTAGGTACACACAAATTGCTGAACAACTCAATAATATCCAATGTACACTAAAATTGATTTCAAGGAAACGCAGGCATAGGGCTGTCATTGAAGGATATATTCCTGCATATATTGAGAAAATTTCGTCAATTTTAAATTGAAATTATTTCATGTTTTGTAATATTATTATGTACTGATATGATAGAAGAAAGTAAGTATTATTTGTAAACAATAAGGAAATTTCAATTGTTAGCTTACAAAAACGGTGATCATTTTTTTATACCAAATTATCACCAAGGTAATAATTATTTTATACTAAAAAAAAAAAACCGCCCTACTGACCTAGATATAAAGTGCCTACTTATATTTATCATAAAAATTAAATTAACCTGCCTATTTTATAATTACCTCCAGAACTATTTTACATAAATTATCATTGGTGTTAGTATACTCACCATACTGACTAAATATCTTATTACGACATCAACCTATTATAATATTTAGGTCATTGACCGAATTGTTTAATAGGTAATAAGTCCAGACATTAAATACATCGAATCTATACTTCTATACTACACGCTATATTTTACGCGTAATATTTAAGTTTTTTTTTAATGCATAAAGCTAAGTTATTCTATACTGCTATAGGCTGCTATAACTGCCTCGGAAGCCTAGTGGTCCTAAGCGCGACAGCTACGCTAGAGGTCTTGGGTTCGATTCC
The DNA here is from genome assembly GCA_947462355.1 of Caradrina kadenii. Classification (NCBI taxonomy): domain Eukaryota; kingdom Metazoa; phylum Arthropoda; class Insecta; order Lepidoptera; family Noctuidae; genus Caradrina; species Caradrina kadenii. The sequence goes on from OX381691.1 coordinate 9,307,034, forward strand.
CAGGTCGAGCAAAAAGTGTTATTGGGTTTTTCTATGAAATTCTCAGTAGCAGCTCGGAGTTAGGATTTGTGCCCGGTTAATGGCAATAGGCTCGCCCCCTATTACATGGGACCTAAACATATCGGCGAACTGTGGGTGTACATTGTTACACCTCTGCCTAACCCTTCGGGGAATACAGGGGTGATGGTATGTGTGCTATAGGCTCTATTTTATTATTTGTAAACAAACAAATCGTAAGAAAATTCACACTACCGAAGTTGCGAGCTAGTTTATGAAAAAGGCCGTCTGCAGCACGACGCACTGCTAAGTCGGACTAACATTCTGTGAAGCAGTGTCTTTCTAAAGCCCAATGTGCAGGCACTGTACTGTACCTAATACCATTTCCAAGCTTATAGAAATGTTCTCAGGAAAGCTCATTTGTACGTCAATATAATAAAAGGCCCTGCTTATATTTATTTTCTCTCTTTGGACTTCATCAAACAGCTGAACGACTATTTTCATAAAAGCCCAGCCTCCACCCACGCGCGTGATATTAAGTTGTTATTCTCACTAGAGCTTAGAAAGCCGAGAGAAACAACAGATGTGTATAGAACCTGAACAGGCAGTACGAACAATAATAAACTAAAGTGACACCGACAAGTCTTCCGTTTGAACGCACCGCTAAACATCTCCGCCTACGACACGCAACCACCTTCACGAAACGACACCAACTAAGAGCTTAAAATACAACATTCTAACACAACAAATATTATATTTTCAATCCTATGTAAAACTGAATAAAGATCAATATTTATGACCGTCTTATTGATCTGCAGAATTATGCAGTAATGAACCTAACATTTACTGCAGCCGTAATTTCAAACATGACTCGACGAATCCTCGATTGATCACTTCAAGCGATGAACACAGACGGTCAACGGTTTGGCGATATCTGTTCAAAAAGTAGGTCAACGCGACAAAAGTCGGTGTCCTAGTAAATCAGGCCTTAAAGGACCCAAAATGCGGAGGTCCTTTTATACAATAAGCCAACGAGCCCACATTTGCGGGTATGAAAGCGAAGTGAAACGTAACTACAGATTATGCCAACATAAATTTCTAAATCCACCACCATTTCGCGGGAGTGGTTTTTTTCCTTTTGTGGCAGCACAACTCTATCCAGTCGGTGGCTGACTTTACTGATGGCCATCCAAACATTATGCAATTTGGTACCTCGACAATCTGCGCGCAATTATGTTTACGGTCTCTGCGTTTGACACTTTTGTTACATTTTGTTAAATTCATATACCAATCATTTCTGTCGTCGCTACTGTTATTCCTTTTAATATTAGGTAACTTCATTGCTTTCGCTATATTATCATCCACATGTCACACCCAAATCTCTTTAGAAGCCAACATAAAAGGCAGGCTGATATCGAACAGACTACACTCTGAACATATCTCAACGAAATTACTGTTCCGTAATCACAAAGTATGAAAATAACTATTTAACTTCGCAATCCCAATTATCGCGGAACATGATACCACTCGCCTACTCCACATTCTTGTTCAAATATTTGCTATCCAACTGGCTACAAAACGGAGTTAGTGTACCGTTGAATTAGCCTTACTAGCACAACATACATTCTTGGATTCGATTGTCTATTTACAGGTCGATTAGATCCAAATCCGAGCAATACTCTTACGAGGTATTATTACTAATCATTATCTGCCTTACTGTTATGAAGTTGACTGTTTCCAGGGGTCTAATTTGTTAGTAACAGACAAAAAATCCCAAGGTTTTTTTCAATTGTTTATACTATTTTGAAGATTTCAGTTTTACGGATACACACGAATGGTACGTATTTCAACCGATTTCCGAGCAAACAAGCATTTTCGCAAATATCTATGTCTACGCGTTTGGATTCCGCACGAATAAATAGAATCAGTCAGAAAAAGATTTGTGACGTATTCTAAATTCAAAACATTTTTTTTTATGTCGTCTGACGATGGCGTAATAAAGAACAATAGATGGATCCTTTGAAAATGGGATTGAGATGTGCGGCGGGCTCACTCTTCTGAGTCCACTTTCCCGCACTTTGTAGAACCATTAACCTTTGTTTTGTAAATACAAGGGATCAAGTTATTGAAGTTACAGAGAACACTTTGTTTATCTACGAGAGTAGCATCTAAATAGGATGCAGCAAAGCGTCACGCTTTTGATGCCTTTAATCAAGCCTTTGTTCGAGGGATCGCGTCGGTTCGTAATCTTTTATTTGTACAAAGATATTTCTTGATTTAGTAAGTAATGTGGTGAGCAATGAGAACCCTTTTGTTTTAAGCTTATGATGATATTGTAAGCTTTAGCGGTTTGCCGATGAATTCTAATAAGTTTTGAATAGATAAGTTTATTTTTAAATAGGATTAACGTCATTTAAATTAGATAAAACAGAAAAAACATTAACGGTTTTTTTTGTAAATTATTTAAATTCGGTACTACTTCAACATTTAAGTAGTACTTAAGTTGTAAGTAATTTGATGATTGATGAAAAGTCAATATAATTAATTGACCTGAACCTGAATCCTGTAGTTTCGCAATACCACTGAACGTACAGGTATTGTGATTGAATAAACACGTATGCAAATGTTAATATTAGAAAACATGCGGTCATTAACAAAACACGCGGGCCTAACGGAACTACTTTCCTTCCTATGAATTATGTAACGTGTGTTTTTAATGAATCAATAATATGAAATTCACTATCGCCGTGCATTAAAGTATATTAAGTGTTAATTACGGTTGTACGTTGTTTTATAGATAATAGTTTTATAGAATTTTGATTCACATAAAACAAATCTCATATTTTCATTTCATAGAATAATCAATACGCAGAATACTTACTTTGAAGATTTTAAAACCATTGATGTTTGTTTCACATAAAGTTTAATGTTAGAATAATCATATCATGGAATAACAAATCAAATATTCTTTATCCTTATATTGATTATTTAATATAAAACCTATTAGCGGTCTCAGTTCTAACTAAATCTACTGCTTGTATGCTGCAAGCGAGCATGCAACATGCAGCAGGCATGGTTTCTGTCACGGCTCGGCAATGCGGAGCTCTGGCGGTCCCATGTGAACTTATCGTCGCATATGGTATTCACCCTCACCACTGCAGGTCCGGCTTGCTGGCCGGCATCGGCCGGCCAGCCTCAGCCGCGCTTTTTAAAAAATACACGAAAAACAATACCTATTCGTAAAAAAATAATTCTGCTGTTTGATAAGTTCGTTAAACAAAAAAATGTGATTAAACATTAATTGAATTGTGTTTCTGTGAAATGTTTTATTAAAGTAAATAGCATTTGAAACAATAATATTCAAATTAAAAATACAAGGACCAAATACACTTGAGAGCAATAAAATCGCACACGTTGACTTTTTGTTGTTAAAGCAGTTTTTTTCATAAATGTGAATACATATTAAAATAAAACTTACACTATTTGAATGTTTACTTCAGTACCTTTCTAATGATATCAAATACAGTGTAAAAAAAGTACCCATAGGGAGTTTTAGGGCACAAAACCCAACATACGGATAAAATTACCCAATTTAGCTTAACAAAGAATAAAAATAAAACTCAAAATGCTTGATCAAATTGTTTTTTAATAAGGTGTATTCCCTCCCCTAGCCTTGATTACAGCTCTTAATCGGTTTTTCATGGACCGTATTAATTTCACCATGAAATCTTGTGGTATGGCGTTCCACTCCTCTTCAATGGCAAGTTGAAGCTCTTGGAGGCGCGTAGGAGCAGGGCTTCTTGCTCGAACTCTTCTTTTTAGCTCATCCCAGACATGCTCAATCGGATTGAGATCAGGACTACGAGCTGGCCACTCCATCGCGGTGATTCCAACATCTTCCATGTAGTCGCAAACTGTTCTAGCGACATGCGGTCTGGCGTTGTCGTGCATTAAGAGAAAATCTTCTCCCATAAGCCACGCAAGCGGCCTCACATGTTCTTCGAGCACTTCTTCGACGTATCGTGCAGCACTCAAACTTCTCGATCTCGGGCCGGTATTCGCCGTAGTGATGAATACAATGTCAGTTTTAGTGTCCAACATTATGCCACCCCAAAACATACACGATCCACCTCCAAAAGCCACACGTTCGCTTATGCAGCATTGTGAAAATCGCTCTGATGACCTTCTGTAGACCCTAGAGCGTCCATCATGACCATGTAAAGTCATTCTGCACTCATCAGAGAACATAACAGCCCGCCATTGGTCATACGTCCAATTTAAATGTTCCCTAGCAAATTGTAGCCGGGCTTGTCGGTGAGCTGTGGTCAATTTGGGACCATTTGCTGGGCGATGTGAAGTCATTCCTGCTTCACCTAGTCTTCTTCGAACTGTCCACCGACTTATACTGACATTGCGAATTTCTCGAAGCTGTTGTCCCAGTTGAACCGCGTTCAGTTGCCGATTTCTCAAAGACCTTGTCACAAGAAAGCGGTCATCACGCTCTGATGTTGTGCGTCGCCGGCCAGATCCTGGTCGCCGAATGTAGCCACCGGTCTCTTGGAACCTCTGGTATACACGACGAACAGAGTAGCGGCTCAAATTTAGCCGTCGAGCAACTTCACTTTGGTTATGGCCTGCTTCGAGCAAGGCAATAACTTGAGCGGCTTCTGCGGGCGTGGTATCCATATTTTTCCAGTAAATCCGTATGCTTCCAGTAGAGATGTTATCACGTTGACCGTCGGTATGCAACTGAATAAAAATTCTTTTTTTTTTTTTTTTTTTTTTTTTCGGAAGGGCATCTCGCAGTTCAACCTAGGAGGTTGTTTACTGCTTAACCGGACTTTCCTGTGGATGCCTCAACTAGTTAAGGCCTCCAGCCAGGGCTTACAATATCTTACAAGCTAAGCGACTGCGCTGAGGGCACCCCCTGCGGGGTACGGGCCTCGGCTCAGGGCGTCGCTGAGAGAGGGCAGCAAAGGGACGGGGCTGGATCGAATTATTATTATGGGCTATTTTAAAGCTATCGGGGATGTCGCGACGGCCCTCGGCGGCGAGGGCGGAATGATGGCGGTCTGTATTTGCGGATCGTACTGGTGCGTTTGTTACTCTCCTGGAGGAGAGTGATAGCGTCATCGGGGGTCGTCAGAGTGAGCCTCGGTCGGCGAATCTTACTGATTCGAGATGGAACGTATCGGGCGGCCGATACGATTAGAGGGTTTCTGTGTTTTTCAGCAGAGTCAAAGAAACGCTTGGTCAAGCGTTTCATGAACTGCTGGATAGTGGGGATTCTAAGATCGAGATGTAGGTTCTCGTTGCGAACGTAGTACGGGGCTCCCGTAGCTCTTCGCAAGAAACGGCTCTGGAGAGACTGCATCCTATGGATATGATGAGGCTTTGCGTGCGCGAAGACGGCGCACGCGAAAGTCATGATGGGACGGATGCACGTGGTGTAAATGCGCAATTTGCACTTCAGTGACAACTTGCTGCGTGCATTTACCATGCAGTGGAGCCTGCCGAGAGCGAAAGCGGCGCGCGAGCGCACCGTCTTTATGTGCTCTCCGAAAGTGAGGTGGCTATCGAGGATCACGCCTAGGTATTTCGCTTGCTTCTCCCAAGGGATCGGCTTGCCATACATCGTGATCGGGCTGGGAAGGTGGGGATTAGAGCGCGGTCTCGAGAAGAGGACCGCTTGGCTCTTGTCGGGGTTGACCTCTATTCTCCATTTCCGGAACCAAGCGCCTAGGGCGTTTGCGGACCTTTGGAGAGTGCGGGCGATAGCGCCGGGGACGCGGCCAGAGCAGTAGATAGCTGTGTCATCGGCGAATAGGGCCAGATGAGCTTTCTTACTCTTTGGGATGTCGCTGGTGAACAGCGTGAAGATGAGGGGAGATAGCACAGAGCCTTGAGGGACTCCGGCGCGTATGGGATGAGGGGAGGACAGTGCTCCCTCGATGCGATAGCGGAAAGTGCGGTTCGATAGGAAGTCTCGTAGGATGAGCACGAGACGGTCCGGCAAATAAAAATTCCAATAAACTGACCTTTTTATACCTGCGGCTAAGGGTGCAAGTAGTGACAACGCAAACGCGTGAATTTGGGGAATTCGGTGTACGGTCGGTTTTTGTAAGTTACGTGAAGGTCAATGATTTTAATTTTATGTTTTTGTAAAGCTAAGCTTGTATGCTTTAATTTTGTCTAATGATTTTTACTCAATATCTTTCGATTTTAGAAAACAATCAGTAATAAACCAAATTACAAGGGGTGTGCGATTTTATTGCTCTCAAGTGTAGTATATGAAACATTTTCTGTGAAACGAAATTCTATGAAATTTTTGTCTGCGAAACAAGGGGACACCGTAAATTACACCTATTGTAAAGTAGTTATGGTTTAGTTTATCGTGAATTTACTCAGATCCATGTAGATTTCACACTCGTCACCGCCATCTTGGATTTTGCGATGGATTTTGGCGCTTACGTTTCGTTGTACTGCTTTAACGGGTAGGTTAGGTACCTAACTTCTTTATCTTTACATAATAGCCTAGAATTTTAAAACATTTGTATTTATTTATGCTAACCACCCAAATTATACGTTAAAATATTCGAAATTATATCAGAATTTCATTACTCTAGTGAAAGGCGAGTCTTTAAGCCTATTTAATACCTATTGTTAGGTAACTAAAAGGTTTTAAATTTTCAATAACGTTATTGTTTCTGGTAGGTAGTTCTTTAACTAATTGGTGTTACAATAGCAAAATAGTCTCGATTTCAAAACGTTCAGTTCTGAATGGAAATACTTTTCATTACCGAAACAAAGGAGTGCGGAAAAAGAAGAAAATGAGAGGATACAATGGGTTTGCGTGAGCCAGCCAACAGCCAACGCAGCATATTGTCCGGCGAATAATTTACGTTTTTGCACTATGTACTTTTAACTGCCTCGTTGGCCTAGTGGTTCTAAGCGCGACTGCTACGCTAGAGGTCTTGGGTTCGATTCCCAGATGGAGCAATAAGTGTTATTGGGTTTTTCAATTAAATTCTCAGTACCAGCTCGGAGTTAGGTTTTGTGCCCGGTTAATGGCAATAGGCTCGCGGGCTCTATTACATGGGACCTAAACCTACCGACGAACTGTGGGTGTTCATTGTTACACCTCTGCCTATTCCTTCGGCGAATGTATGTGTATGTTACTTTTACAGAAAATTCCGACTTGCAACCAAAATAGTATAAAACAGGACGAGGCCATTTAAAAATATCATAAATTATTTTTATTAAATTTTATTACTGTGTGGCTTATTCATGATGCTGTTTTTACTTTACATTTTAAAATCACGTGTGATAGTGTCTTTCGAGACAGCAACACTAAACTAAATCACATCTTAGTGGGTACTCTAAACTTATAATTCAAATGACATTGGGAATCATTTAGGTTGATTAGACTTATGGCGCTTGCCGGTTATTCCTAAAACGAAAGCCATGTTAAATAGACATGTAAATATTAAAGAGTAAGCAGACCATAGCAGCATCAAGGATCAATTGCCGTAAGAGGAAAACCGAAGCAAAATTGTTTGTAATTCTTTGTGTAATTTTGGGCAACTAGTATTAGCGTTTTTATAATGTCACTCCTAGCTATATACCTCGCGGTGTCACCCCAGTTCAGTTACGTCTTTGGTTACTGCTCTGCTCAGGGTGGTCGTACGTATAAATCTTCCTTTTGAATCACTCATTCTATTGATGAAAACCGCGTTCAAATTCGTTCCGTAGTTTAAAAGATCTAAGCGTACAGACAGACGGCCCGAAGCGACTTTGTTTTGTACACACGGCTACATTACTACATATCAGGCTATACATTTCCAGTATTAGCTGACTTCTCATTGTATGGAAATCCTATACAATGAAAGATCAGCATAAACTGGAAATGTATAGCTTGATATATGTAGCCGTGTGTACTATATAGAGAATCAGTTGAAGGTATGTTTTAGATACCGTGTGACTATTTATTTGGGAATACTAATTGTGTAAGTTTTCAATGGCGGCACAGTACCTACCTAGCTGTTGTTCAGAACTTTCAAAGAGAAGCCGATAGAAATCGAGTTGTATGGAGTCCTCACCACTGAAGTGTAGTATTTTCATTGGGTCTCAATTTAGTACAATGTTAAAACAACGGACACCGGTAGACAAGCCGCCACCGATTTTGTTTTGGGGAGGCTTATATTTTTACCCAGACCCTTTTTCTGATAATACTTGCATAGCTTTGCCGCGCAAAACAATGCCTTTTGTCTACCATTCTTCAATTGTGAAATGGATCCGTTTGGACTGTAGTTATGATTTCAAACTAATGCGTGTACGCATCTACATAGTTACAATTTTAATTACATTAGATCGTCAATGAATAAGCCCTTTTTTGGTGGTCAGTGGCGCAATCTAATTTCAAACTCAGTTCATCTAGATTCTAATTCCACATTAGGTTTTGAAACACGACGTAAATAATTTAATGACCTGTAAATATTGTTAGATTGATACTAAAATCATAAATGCGAAAGTAACTCTGTCTGTACCGACGAACTATGGATGTACATTAGTGCACCTCTGCCTAACCCTTCGGTAAATACAGGCGTGATAGTATATATGTAACTCTATCGTCCATTCTGTCTGTTAAGCTTTCACTACTAAACCACTGAAACGACTTTGATGGAATTTCATACGGGGTAAGTTTGAACCCCAAGAAACGACATAGGTTACCTTTTATCTACATATACTAATATTATAAAGAGGAACGATTTTTTTGTTTGTTTGTGTCGAATAGGCTCCGAAACTACTGGACCGATTTGAACTATTTTTACCAATAGATAGCTACATTATTCCTGAGTAACATAGGCTATTAGCATCATGGTACGACCCCCGGGAGCGAAGCAACCAAAGACGTAACTTAAACGGGTGCAATAAGCCACGCGGACGAAGACGGGACAGTTTGCTAGTATAAAATATTTCTTTCTTGTATTATAACACCTCTCAAAAATGCTCAAGTAAACATAAATTAAGAAGATAATTAAAATCTCCCAAATTAAAAACTGGCTTTTTTAACTCAAAGTGATCAATCTTAACTTAGGTAAAGGAAATCATAATTTGGCTTAGTTAATTGTTTTAATGAGCTTTTTCGCAATTAAGAGGAGTTTTGGGAGCTTTCCACGCACGCTTCTTTCAATGTCTTGCAATTAAGGGCAATTTAAGTGTTGCTAATATAATTAACGTCTTTTATTTAAATTTATATTAGAGAATATTTCCGACAGCTCGCTCTATAGAAATGTTTTCTGGTCATATTTTGGTCACTATGTAAATCAACTTGATGAAATTTTGTAGATACATAGGATAAAGGCTATCTAGGATTTTGTAACTTAGTGTCAAAATCCTCTTAATTAGATAAAAGCTATATATAAACGCTACAATATAGTCTAAGCTATTTGAACTCTCAGACTTCTTTATTCGCACTAGGCTTAACGATTTCTTCTTCGAATCATATTGTTCGCATGTTTCCACCTTTTCATGTTTACCTAGTCATTACATCGCCCTTGTGTACATTTACACTGATAACATCGTACTGCGAAACTTGGTTTAGAAACAGGTGAAACCAGTAACTCAATATTGTTTTACCGGACAAGAACGCGATCACTAAAACATGCTAAGAAACTAGCCAAAAAAATGAGGATTCCTAATTTGTTTACCGGAGAGACCGCTCAGAACAAAATACTCGTAACTAGAGAAACAATTGTAGCTCTCTAAGCCCGGCTTCCACTTAGTCAAACGACCAAACCCCTAAGAGAATAAATCACCAACATTTGTAAAGCTTTCACAAGTTCCTAAACTCGGTACCACAATATGCAGAACTGTTCTGCTCGGTCACCATGTCAACTTATTCACTGACGGCCTCAAAATCGAGGGGTTAACGATCTGTAATTATGACGTGCCTAGATGAGTTGTCTCGCTCGAGCCTGAACAATACCACGCTTAACTGTACCTAAGTCTTTCGTCACGTCGGCCATTGCTAAAACCCCTTGATCCACTTTTTTTTTCCACTTTCCGCAATATTATGGTGGTTGGTGGTCGATGGCCACTAGGTTAATGTTCTGCCACAATTATCGGATTGGATTCGGTGTTTCACAATGTAACGTTTATTTTTGATTAACGTCGCGCAATCACGAACCATCTGACTTCGAGTGCTTTCGATTTGGGAGGGGGAAAAAAAATACTCGACTGAAAACATTGATATAGATTTCTATATATTGTCTTTGGAATACTGTTTTACAGCACGAAGATTACCTCTACATAGTTTAACAAACTCGCTTACCTTTGTTACACTTAGATCATTTAAACTTCACAACAGATTTTAATGCGGTTTTCAATAGCGTGATTCAGGAGGAAGATTTATACGTATAGAACATCACGCTTCGACCAACGGGAGCGGAACACTGTGGGGTATATAGCTAGTTCATTTATGTTATTTTAGACATATACTTCGTTGCAAATTCCCCGTGAGGATCCAATTCGGAGAAAATCAGATAGCTGCAATATTTTTATATATTACATTAGGATCCATTAAGTTAATAATTAATACAATCCGTGGTGCTTGGCAATCTGGGCTTCTCCCAGTTGTAAACACCCCCTTGTGCCTATTGGCCTAGTTCTGTTCTGTCTCCTGCTTGTTTGGAGGGAAGTGGAAATTATATTTTTTCCTACTCCTCCGCTAATCTTTTCTGATTAATTTCGTTGCGGGATCCAAGACAGTTATATTGTTTCATCGGGACTCGTCTAGCTTCATTGCCTCGGCGCTCTTCTGGCGGTCTCCACTGTTGATTCTGACTTACAGAAGTTGCAGTAGTTGGGAACAGCGTGGCGGGCTTGTCCCAATTAAAAAAAAAAGCTGCAATATTTCGTGTGAAGAACTAGATTTCCTAGTCACGAGTTTGGTCACATGGAAATCGAAAGCTTGAACTGTTGTCCAAAACATTTTCAAGTGGGTTTTCCTTTGTGTTTTTGTTTTTAACAATGCTTAAAATGGACAGTTCTGTTAAATTACAGGGATGACTCATCGAAAACGTATACCGTTACGTAATTATCTTAAACCGTTAACACAATACGTTACGTTTTACAAACGACTGCGGAATGTGTAATTTTCTGCTTTAATAACCTTTTAAAACATTGACAACATCGTCTACCTGTATTATTGACCTCAATATTTCATCTAATAAATTTATGTAATTTGTGACAATGAAAACGGATTTCGCTTTTAAAAATCGCTTTGTGTCCTTATTCTTAACAATGTCGGAACAATAATAGCACTTAAGTCTACATTAATATTAATATAATTCAGGACATTTTTTGCTTATTTATTTGTTTAAATCTCTGAAACTACCATTCGGATTGAAAAAAAAAATGTTTGTATAAGACAGCCAGATTCGTGAGGAATAGTATAGACTTTTAACATCACGCGAAGCGGAGCAGTAACCAAAAACGGAACAAAACGCGTGTGAAACGGCGGAGTACAGCTAGTAATAATAATAAGCTCAGAACTAAGTTACAACTGCCTTGCTGGCCTAGTGGTCGGAAGCGTGACAGCTACGCTAGAGGTCTTGGGTTCGATTCCCAGGTCGAGCAAGTGTTATTGGGTTTTTCTATGAAAATCTCGGTAGCAGCTCGGAATTAGGATTTGTGCCCGGTTGATGGCAATACACTCGCCCCCTATTACATTGGACCTAAAAACATACCAGCGAATTGAGGGTGTACATTGGTACACCTCTGCCTAACCCTTCGGGGAATACAGGCGTGATGGTATGGTAAGTTATAAGTCTGAATATTCTCAGTGTATTAACAGGTTTACTCGGTGCAGCAGTCTTTAAATGTTTTGCATGACTCATTAACAATAATTAGCAGTCTCATGAATATTTTATACCGATGCATCATCTACTCGCCTCATAAGGCTTAACACGTGATCCGTCCAATACAGGACATTTAAATTGCATTGTAACTTAATCACATGTTTTGTTTTCCTTGACTCAGTCGTATTAAAATTATTAATAGTTGCCTAATTAGAGGGCAAAGCGGTTCAGACTGTCATGTTTAATGATAATATTGAACTGGTTTGCGCAAACACAAACAGATTACTACAAATCTTTAAATACTTTCTTTATTCTTTGGTAATTTCCACACTGACATTGGTGAAGAAAAACATCGTCAGGAAACCTGGACTTAAAGCCATAGGTAGCTTTTGTCCGCGACTTTGTTTGCGTTTTTGTTTTTTTTTTAGCGATGGGACATCATCTGTTTGCGTTAATGTCGGTAATCGCGTACCCTGGCGAAGTAATGGAATAAAAAGTAACCTATGTCCTTTCTTGGGGTTTAGACTTACCCCGTACAAAATTTAATAAATATTGCTTCCGCTAATCTTTTCTGATTAATTTCGTTGCGGGATCCAAGACAGTTGTATCGTTTCCCCGGGACTTGTCGAACTTCATTGCCTTGGCGCTCTTCTGGCGGTCTCCACTGTTGATTCTGGCTTTCAGGATTAGCAGTGATTGCGAATAGTGTTGCGGACTTGTCTCAAATATTGGTTCAGTGGTTTAGTCATAAAAGCGTAACAGGCAGACAGAGTTACTTTTACATTTATAATATTAGTGTCGGCTAAGTCCGAAATCGGCTGTCCGTCTTCAGCAAGCACGATGAAAATGTTCGTGGCTTCTCGTAAAAAGAACCCTTTGCCAAGCAGTGGGACAGTAATAAGCTGGTATTATTGTTTTTTGGTACGTTTCTTTAACCATGATCAAATAACGTCATTAAACATTGTGTCAATTTAAATTCTGAGTGTACCTTACTACAAATAATGCATTCCCACGTTTAAATACTCAGAACCTACATTTACGAAAACAAGAAAATGTTTAACATGTAACTAGATTTTCATTAACATTCAGTTGTCAGGTTGTATTGCCATAAAATGTAAGGATTGGTACCTAGTAGTGTAGTTAGAGACAGGTTCCGGGTCGAGCATCTGCTCCCGTTCCTAACAAGCAATTATACGAGTATAAATCAAGTAGGTTGTATAGTTCGGTGTTGTTTGGTGTAGACTAGTCTTTATTTACTACTAGCTTATAGCCAAGACTTCGTTCGCGTGAAACTCGGTTCTAACCTGTATTTTTATACGCGGATCCCCAATCATTAAAAAAAAAAGTCATATGTTAAATTATAACATTAGCTATCTTTAAAGTCTCATCCACATCGGTCCAGCCGTTACGGATATTTGCCGAAACAAATCGACCGACAAAAATTAAAAACGAAATCGTTTAAACATTAATTTCTCGTATTTATTTTATAAAAAGCTGTTATTTTGATATTACAAACAGACACTTTTATTATTATTTATTAGTATATAGATTGCATAACAATGTATACTTACTTACCGCCGTTTGTTAGATATTGGTCTTTATCGGGGTTCAAAAACATAATGTCCATTTAAGGTAGTCCCAATTTCTTGACGTTGAAAACTATAATGCGGGTGGTCTTTTTTTTTGGGGGTGGGAAATTATCAAATAACTTCTTCCGCCCTGGGCGGGGCGGGAGGGAGTGTCAGACTTTTACTGACTAAAACCTACCCATGTTCCTTCTTGTGCCCTTTGCATTCCGGGGGCGCGGTATCTCTTACGAACAACCCGCAGCCCCGGCAGGCATCGGCCCTTAGTGGCCCCTTCCTTTGCTGACATCTCTTTGAGGCGCGCGTGGAACACGAACGCGCCGTCGACACGGCCTGTCGTAATGCAACGTAAGGATGGTAAGCTACCCATTGCTCACCGTCCACAGGCCCGATGCGGGTGGTCTTGCCTTTTGAAATGTACACATTTGCAACGTCTCAAGTGTCGAACTATTGCAATCGCAGAGAAACATCCTATCCATCCTAGTGAGTACCTACATTGCATTATTAAATCTAGTCATCATACAATAACCTAGGATCAAGTGTCAGTTATTCAACACGGTATGTTAGATATATGCTGTACCATCATAGGTGATATGAGTATATTATCCTCTGAAGGCAGTATTCTACATCCGTTAGGTACAATAATCCCACCATTAAAAAACACTGATTCAACCATGCACTGTTAAAACTGTCTCATGGTACATTTAAAAGAACATTTTCCGGCACCACGGTACATTACGGTTCTGTACTATCAATCGCATGTCAATGTTAACAATTTGACTGTAACAGTGCTCTTTTTCGTAGCAGTAAGAGCGGTTTTTGTAGCTCAAGTGTTACTGCAGACGTGCCTTTCACTGTACTCGCGATGGGCGTGACATGATTCTAACGGTTCCGAGTGGTTATTGCTCTGATCTCTACGTGATAATCCAGTGATTACTGTTTATCTACATATTGCTTCATAGTTCATTCAACTCTACACACATTTTGGAACGTTGCTTTGTTTGAGATTTTCTTTGAATGTCGTCGTGAATGTGAGTGGGATTAAATTGTATAGTAATGTGATTTATGATAAACCTCAATTTGATACTTCGATCTGATCGTATAATCACTACACACTCGTAGTATAAAACAAAGTCGCTTTCTCTGTCCCTATATCCCTATGTATGCTTAAATCTTTAAAACTCCGCAACGGATTTTGATGCGGTTTTTTTTAATAGATAGAGTGATTGAAGAGGAATGTTTAAATGTATAATAACATCAGCATTGCACCCGTGCGAAGCCGGGGCGGGTCGCTAGTTAATAATAATACCAGCCAGTTATTGTTCCACTGCAGGGCAAAGACCTCATCTTATGCAGAGAAGGCATGAGAATTGATCACCATGTTTGCTCAAGGCGGATTAGTGATTTCAGACTTAGTAATTTTAAGTCCAGGTTTCCACATTATGTTTTCCATCACTGATGACAATGATGTCCAAGATAAACTTAGAAAGTATCATACATACCATCACGCCTGTGTTCCGAAGGGTTAGGCAGAGGTGTACCAATATACACCCGCAGTTCACCGGTATGTTTAAGTCCCATGTAACAGGGGGCGAGCCTATTGCCATTAACCGGGCACAAATCTTAACTCCGAGCTGCTAATGAGAATTTCATAGAAAAACCCAAAAACACTTTTTGCTCGACCTGGGAATCGAACCCAAGACCACCAGCGTAGCAGTCGCGCTTAGGAACCACTAGGCTACCGAGGCAGTTAATCGAGGCTTATTATAGTACATACTAATTGAAAAAGTCACAATGGAACTTGCCCGTGTCCTGTTGCGAACCCACAACCGCATGCACGAGAGGCGGCGAGGCTTTACCACTGATATTAGACTCTCTGATCATATAAGTATTAGTCCAAAAATGAGTGATGATATTTCGATAAAATCTTAGAAAATATACGTCGAAACAGCTACGGTACCCATACAAGAATACACCATTGTAAGTTCCGTTATGAAAACGTCTTTACTCCATCAACCAGATGGAAGCTATCCCAGTACCTTACAGGTAACGAAACTTACGTGGCGGTTCAACAAAGACTTGACTCATAATATCTCGAAACTCTTGACGAGGGACGTTCACATCCTAAAGATTTTGTAACTAGCTTCTATTGTTGTTGTTCACATTGTACGATATCAAGCGTTGTGAAAACTCTTAATTACACCTGGACAAAGAAACGACTTTGTTTTGATTAATCAAGTTGTAAATCTGCCTTTATTGCGTTCTCTGAAGCTGTTTTATGACTGGTTTTTGTGTTTTGAGCCGCACTACAAATGTTGATTGATATGAATACATACTTCTTTTTGAAGTAATTACCTGGGTCGTGTTGGCCCAGTTGGTGAGACGCCCAACTCTCATGCATGAGGTTGCGGGTTCGATTCCCGGCGAGTACCAATGTGGCGTTTTCAAATCACAGTTAATATCTTCGACATCACCAAAATCCGTGAAGGAAGACGCCGCGAGGAAACCTGAACTTTATTATTAATTCAGTCTGATATCGCCAATTCCCCTTGAGCAAGCGTGGTGATTAATGCTCATGCCTTCTCTGTATGTGAAGAGGCGTTTGCCCTGCAGTGAGACAATAATAGGCAGGTATAAATAAAGCCTGGGTATATTTAAGACACATTTTAAAAAACCCGCCAGAAATACGACTTCAAATTAAAAAAGTCCAAAAACCCGAAGTCCTGGATTTTTCCACCTAGAAAAAGTTTTGCAGTGGGTGGTTGTGCAATAGATTGTTATCAGCTACCGATAGAAAGTTGTTACGTAGAGTTTGGTGCGGTAGAAAAAAAACTTAGCCGCTCTAGTCGTTAGAAAACCGACCACTATCGAGATAAACTTCCTCGGCAGAACATCGAAAACATTTTTAATTACCGCCGTGGTTTGCCGAGGTTGCCCAGTGACTATATATCACGTACTATATCACGTATTCCTTTGTTATAGTTTTAGTCAGGGGAAAAATTACATGATGCTGATTAACTCCGTTAGGTCGGAACTTTGATTGAAATGTCAGAAACACCATTAGTCTGACGATGATAACAATCTTTGTGCTTCAATGTCAGCCCAAATTATTGCGCTGTTATTGTTGTGTAAGTATTGTTTAGTTTAGGGCCTTAGGGTTGTTATTCCCACAAACGGGTCGGCGAATTCGGTTCGCCTTCCTCAATTTTTGATAACGATGTATTAAAAATGCCGAACCGGTTGTGTGAACAGAGGTGCTATATTTTATGTTGCTATTAGGTTTAAATAAAAAAGATTTTAATATTGACAAGACTTTTTGATACTAAGGTTCTTATTACAGTAAAAGAAACAAAACTGAATTACAAGACTGAACTGAATTATTTGTATTTTGTATTTCTATTTGTAAGTCAATAATGTTTCTTCCGTTCGTAATGCGGTTTATCTTAATTTCCTCAATGTTACTTGATGTTAGACGCATTCGTTCGTGCCATATTAAAGTGTTTGCCTGCCCAATGTCCCGGGGGAGGGCGGCCCTCTCCTGTTGGGGGTGCCCTACCTTCACCACCCAGTTTTCACCTCTCACAAGTAGAACAATAAATAAATTGGCCATTGCTTTGTTTCGGCCCGGTGTCTGAAAGTACGTAATTCGTTCACATAAAATCATTGTAGTTACTCAAGGGGCTTCGTTAAAAGGCAAATTTGAAATGTTTGCCAATTTATTAGCTGTTTTAATTTTTTTTTTTACAATAAAATCATCTAATTTTACTGCTTTTGTTTCTGACTGTACTGTTTGTTACATTTATCGAAGACAGGTGTTCTAAGACTTGATGACAGTCGAGATTTGGGAAGCATTATTATTACGTGGCTGTTTTATGTTAGTACATTTTCAATAAGTGAGAGAAACGAGTTGAATTTTTTTGTCTATGTTTGTTACCTCTGTACTCCTATTATTACCGATTTGTAAGATTCTGTTTTTTTAAAAGGATAAATGTAACTTCAAATTGGTCCCATTGAAATTTAAAAATAGAAAACAACAAATAGAACCAAAGCCGCCGACTTCCAAAATTAAGGTTATTTTTCACTTTGTAGTTTTTGGAGGCGGTTACATACATACCATCACGCCTATATTCCCCGAAGGGTTAGGCAGAGGTGTAACAATGTACACCCACAGTTCGCCGGTATGTTTAAGTCCCATGTACATAGGGCGCGAGCCGAAGGCGGTTGTCTTTTTATAAAAATGTTTTTTTTTTCGCTATTTCTATACCTTGGATTGATTACATCCGTTATTGTTTTCGATTTAAAACTTAACTTTCAAATACAAATCACGTAAATGATACAACACCGTGTTTACGCCCAACTAGGTCTCTGAGCGGAATCAATATCAAAATAGCGATTATTTTGCTACCAGTTACTGTTTTAAACACAACCAGTCTTGTGTGATACACTTTTCTTCTTGCACTTTATGAGCACCACTTTTTCGGAGTACCTACGGGGTAAAAAATGTCGGAGTCCGCTTTCTATGTTCCGAACTTGACTGACACACTGTCGTGTGATGAATGTGTGAATTTGTTATTTTAAAGCAACAAATGGAAACAATTTATGAAACTTAATATTTTCTACTTAAGAACAATCTACCAACATCGTTCGCAACTAGAACAAAATCCTGTAGCTTTTATTAAAAACACAATTTTCTTCGTACTATCTAGAAATAAAAACTTAAACAAAGTAGCGTAAACAAAGCATTTTGTATGCTGACTCATTGCATCAATAAGACTGCATCTGAAGGGATATGATTCACCGGCATTTGGGTTTAACACTTTTGACAGGCCGTTAATAAGAACTGCACCCTTGTTAGTTTAACACTCACCCCTCTAGTAATCGAACACATGCGTGTAAATAGGTTCACATCACGCCTCAGTAAGAAAATAGAGTGGGGAAACTGGCAATTCATATAACAAAAAACCAAAAAAAAAACGTCATGGCAAATTGCACTATGGAGTTTTCTTCACTCAGACTTCGCGATAAAGACAAACACACAAAAAGGTCGTCAATATAAACTTGGAACGTTTTCATACTTTTTTTAACAGCTCTCAACGTATTACCTCCGCAAAAGCGTTTGTGCTTATACGCTAAAGTGAAATAAGAGTTGAAAGGCTGTGATCGGACTCAGACGTTTTTCCATTAGAATCCTGAAGGCAGACTCCGTCGGGCCATTACGTCGCAAATGGGTCGAGAAGAGCCCGCGGAATTCACGCGATTCTCTTGGATAAAGCTGCTGAATATTTTATTTTCTATAGGATATGACGAGCGACACACTTTGCATAATTCTTCAATCAACAACTCGACTGTGTGACATTGTAGCACATTTCATATGTTTATGTGTGTCTAGCCCTGAACTAAATCGAGGTAGATTGCACCGTTGTTTATTGAGTTTTAATTCATTTAAAGAAAACTGTTTTAATTGGGTTGCAACCTTAACATCGTCTTTGCGATAGCACTCATATAATCAATAGAATTTTTAGTAGGTAACGCGTCTGCGTATACATTTTACATTATGAGTCATTTTAATTCCCTGACTGTAAATAAAACTATTTTTTTTTTTTTGGTGGGTGCGTAATCGCCAAATAACGTCTGCGGCGGGAGGGAGTGTCAGACTTTTACTGACTAAAACCCACCCATGTTCCTTCTTGTGCCCTTTGCGTTCCGGGGGCGCGGTATCTCTTGCGAACAACCCGCAGCCCCGGCAGGAAATAAAACTATTAAGGCAAATGAAAAGACAGTAAAATTCCAGCTCTTAGTTAAGGGGCTATCCGAACACAGGACACCGTAAAACACACTTTTTTTTTTGTCTGGCGTATTGGTACATATTACAAGCCTGAAATTGAGTGTATTGTCAAGGATTCCAAGAAAAGACTTACCTATAAATATTTCCTGAAATTATAATAGTATCACGGTAAAAAAATCGTAAAGGAGAGTATAAAAACTTTTCGTCGCATACATCTCATCTCTCGTCTAAGTTGGCAGACTCGTCCCACAATTAGTTTGTTATATTTCTCCACCTATGTATTTTGATCTCTCTCTACTTTATATATATTGTTTGTATGTATGTATATATGTATTTATTATTATATTTTGTTCTTGGAAATTTTCAGTTCGTCTTCCTTGCATCTACTTTGTTTTGTCTCTGCATCACCCTAAGGTAGACTGGTAGAAAATGCCTAAGGCATTAAGTCCGCGTTTGTACGGTGTATTTTATTTTACATTTGTGCAAAAACCTTTAATAAATAAATAAATCTCAGAATTTTGAGCGTAAACTACATAATTTTATGTAACACATTGTAGGCAATTTCATGAACTAACGACATATCTATAAATTATTACACAGAACCGTGTATTTTTTTCACAATTTAAAGAAAACTTCAAAATTATATTTTTGTGGGTATCCGATTCAATTAACATCAAACGTTATTTTGAACCTTAACCTATACCTTAACCGATGCGTTATTGTCAATTACATAAACATTTGCTTACGACAGGGCCTTAAGTAGATATCATCATTTGTTGAAATCTGGTAAAACACCATATGAATTAGATTTCCACACATGGGTAACCTTAATCAAATTCTACAAATATTTAATCTTACTACAAATAAAAATCGTCAATCCTTGAAATCTAATCTGATTATCGTTGAGTTTCAATAAAACATGGGTACGTATCTTGTATTCTTGGAAGCGGATAGTCGGCTCGTTATGGCCCCAGTAGTTTTCTAAAGCCGCTCAACATTTCTTTGTGGCAATGTAATCCGATTATTCTATCTTAGGACGAGTTATTGAGACCTGTGACTACCATCCGATTATAAGGTTTAACTGTATTAGGTAACTACTTGTTAGAAAGTGCTTTAGAAACCGGTATTCATTTGTTGTTATTTTTACATAAAAATATAAATTTTGTAGTTTGTTTGTTCTACAAAAATTGGTCCTGGTAGAAGAAGTAAACAAACTGTCCAAAACAGAGTGTACTTTAAAATATAGTATTCAATATACAGTATCTATTCCGGTCCGGCGCGACCACGACGTTTCGGTATTTGACCATTGTAACCCATTTTCATTTACAGACCACTGCAATTTCTATTTGAAGACCAGCCTTCTCAGCAAAAAGTTTATCGGAGGAACCGTACACATTGTTTTATTTTCAGCTTCGTAAAGTTTGCACTGTTCTCTTGTTTCATTGTAAGCTACGTATAAAACTGGAGCCATTCGGGCTAAAAGCGTCTAAATTGAAAACATTTTCTTCCCCACCGGAATCCAAATTGAATAAAAAGAACATGCGAGGGGATTTTAACAAATCGTAGTGTCGTCTAAGTATGAAACCTGCTGTTGAACTAATTGACGTGAACCCTCACAATGGTCATGCAAGCTCATTTGTCGTCGTGCCCGGTGACTGGTGACTCATCGGGAAGTCGAGGGTGTTGTCCGTCTACGTAATTTATGAGGCTACCAGATGACCGTGACTAAATAGCCAATTGTGTAGGGACGGTAATGAAAGTTTCGTGATCACAATTTCATCGAGGATCGAGATTTTTGGAATATAAAATATCGGAAGATTTTATTCCACTGAAAGAATATGGAGTTGGTACTTTAATGCTTTATGCGTCACGTACGGCAACAAAACGATTCTTTTATATCCTAATTGTCTTAACTTATCTAATCAAATGACAATTGTGAACAATAGTATCGATAATCTAAACAAAGAGAGTTAAGATTAAGGTGACTTATCGACTAATGCTTTGTAAAGATATAACGATAATCCCGAACTAATGTCTTTTAGGGTTGTCGCCCTCTAGTCCAATATGTGTCGTTATGGCGTATCATCGAGGGTGCATTCTCAAGTGCAGGCAATAATCCTCTTTATTGTAACTGTCGCGTGTCGCCGTCTTTAGGGGACGTTGTGTAATTTTATTTCGCCCCCGTCGCAAATCGCTTGGGATTCGCGTTTCGCGTGCCTATGTAATATGAGCTACATCGGTACGCTTTTCTTTCCTGCTTAATATAAAAGTAAAGCCAATTTTTTCCATATCGCAGTATTTCGAACATTTTCGATATTTATTTACTTATTGAATTTCTCGTGAAAGGCAGTAAGGATATTGAAATATCCTGATATATACAAGACAAGGAAAATGTAGAGTGGGCATCGTTGGACAAAAGAGAAAGGCAAAACATTGGACCGCAGGTTCAGCGTAATCTTATCGATAGTCTAAATTGAAAGTTGCATTCGAACGAGAATTACGTTCAGGTCACTAAAGGCATATAAACCATCGGATTTATTGGAACATCTGGCGCAGGAGTCGTACATCAGGCATAATGGCTACATAATTCGCGTGGAGTGTTCTACACTGACACGCTTAGACTGCGGAGATGCGGGTAGATGGTGAACGCCGATAAAACCTGGCTAGTTGGAAGTTTTATTGAGCGGCCACTGGCGCAGCCTGTTTCCTCGTTATCGCCGACAGGGGGCCTTAAATCAGGCGCCTTTCATTCTTAAAGGCTTTAAGCTTGACGTTCCAAGCCAGCCCCGGGGGAGCGATGCTTAAAGTGGCCACTTCTTACGTCTGTTGATGGAGTACCACGTTTAGTGCTATTGGCGATGTTTCAAAATGCAACTAAATTACCTACTTGAGTACTTGTATAGTTTCGCGACTGAGTTATCTTTGTAAAACGAACCGGTTCTTTAACCTTGTACAAGGAAAATAAGAATTTGTTATGTTTATTTTAGAAGATAAAATTCATCCTCAATGCAGGTAAAGGTTACGAAGAAATACTTGCTGATAGATAAGATAATTTACTACTGCGAAAACATCGTCTTTATTTCAAATTAAATTTTCGTCTTATTTCGTTTAAGATCTATTGAGACATCGGAATAGAGAATGTGACAAAGTCGCGTTTCATTAATGTTGGTGACGCTTGGCAAAACTTCCAAACGGCAATAAGTGCGGTACAGTTAGGAACTAACTAGGTATGAAGTCATTAAACTTTCCGCCGATGATCCGCATCGCGAACCACTGGGAAACGTAACTTACCGTGCCGAGTTAGCGTTTAACTTCTTACCTCGCCCATGATATATTCCACTTTTTGAACAGTTAAGTATTGTAAGTCAGACTCATAGTTAAGTATTCGTGCGTTAAAATTGCCAATTTCTTAACCCAATTTGTGACAATAAAACAAATTGCAATGCTTAAATATTCGGTTTTATTAGCGTGTTTCTTACAAAACGTCATGAATGTATCTAAAATGGATGTCATATCAAAAAAATTATTAGGATTTTGGTATCCCACTGCGGGGCAAAGGTCTCTTCTCATACAGAGAAGGCATGAGGATAGAAGACCATGCTTGATCAAGGTGGATTTGTAATTTCAAACGTATATTAATTATAAGTCTAGATTCCCTCAGGGTGTTTTCCGCCACCTATGCCAGTGATGTCCAAGATAAACTTAAAAAATCACATTGGTATGCTTTCCCGTGCCCGTAGTGATATCACAGTGACTTAGTACAAATCTACGCGGTCGGTCAGTGTCAAATACATTCTAACTCGGCTTAAGCAATAAAATTCCAAAGTTCAAGGTGGTTAGTCATGCCCCCTTTATCTTGCTTTGTTCCGAACCGCGCGTAGATCCGTTTCGAAGTAAACTATAGCGATGTATGGGCAAGATTGTATCTTTTACAACGTAAGCAGCGCCCGGGCGCTTGCTATCGCCACCACCAGTGGTAATCCATTTTCCCCGGTTGAATTTTAAACTACGGGTGAAAATATTCATGTACACTGTTTGCAAATTATGCTATTATAAGGAAATTGTGGAGGATATCACGACCAACATCTGTCTTAATAAACCTAGATAAAGAGATATACGAGAGAAAATAATCTACCTATGTTATGGTCCAGATTAGTTCAAATGTTTTAAAATATAAAACTGAGTGCAGATGGATGCTACAACTTTTCTTTGTAAGCACGAAATAAAACGCTGCAGAAGATTTTAAAGAAATACTCCCGTACACCTCTAAGACCTAGTCTCCCCTCGTAGACACGTACAGAAACAATGTATTAACTTAGTTTATTACATAACAGTAAATAAAAGCTGTACGTGCAACTAATGCATTGCCCATTGCTCTGAGCTTCGGTGTAAACTCAATCGATTCTCTATCAAATTGCCATGTGGTATCTGCAATTTACGACCAACCACTAGCATTCCAAGAAACTAAGGGATTGTGGAAGATGATAGAAAGCTGTTAAGGTACAAACAAGAATATAGTGAAATTATTGTTTTTCCCAGAATCGTTTTCAATTTCGCCGTTTCGCGAACTATATAAACAGATAACAGTTAAAATAGAATTAAGCTTCGGACATCGCACAGTAATAAATGTGGTTAGTTCCATTTAACTTCTATAATTATACCGAGATATTAAGCTGATCAAGTTCCAAACTTCATAGACAACTAGACTTAACTAAGTAGTTTAGCCGACAAACAACAGAATTACGTTACATCTCATTTGAGGCTCAGCCCAAAATTTAATAGGCGACGACGTATTTTGTAAAAAAAAAATGTTCCCAGAATAAAATATTCACCAGATCCTCCCCCGGGCTTTTTATCGTAAAGGCAAATTACAAAGAACAAAGGGAATATCGATATCGTCAACTGATTGGTAAGGCTCGCAAATTTATTTCTGTTTTGTTGAAGTTATGAAATGCAGTGTATAGGGGGCAATGAGAAGAAATGACGTACAATGTTGTTTTGAAAACTGAAATTGTTGAAATTCTTGGGATCTTTGCTTTGACGTTATAACAGGTCGACTTGTTATGTAGAAATACAATACTGTCAGATATTTTATTATAAAGATGTGAAGTTTCTCTGTAAGAGGTAATCTCGGGTAGTTGTAATCCGATTACAAAAACACTGATAGAAACGAAATTCTCATTAGCAGCTCGGAGTTAGAATTTGTGCCCAATTAATGGCAATAGGCTCGCCCCCATTACATGGGACCTTAACATACCGGCGAACTGTGGGTGTACATTGGTACACTTCTGCCTAACCCTTCGGGGAATACGGGCGTCATGGTATGTGTGATGGAAACGGATAAAATTGCGGGCAGAAACTATATTTTAATTATTCGTTAAAATAATGAGAGGTAGGTTTTTTTTAATGTATGGTTATTAACCATTACCACTTTATAATTTACACAGTCAAGCAAATTTGTTCGTAAATTAAATAACTACTTTATCGTCCACAAAAAAAACTCCAAATCCAACGTGTTACATAAGTCATAACTTACATAGACATACTTAAATAAGAAACGTGTTTTTCGCATTACGTATAATATATAAAATCTAAGGGGCCTTAATGTGTCCCTAGGCAGCTCTGTGCAATAATTCAAATGAGGTGAATAAGATGAGGGGGCAACATTCATTTTTGCAAAATAGGATTATGATAATGATGACTTTGAAACACGTGCTGTGACCATTGAGAAGGAGGGAGATTTACTTCGGGGTAAGCCCTGATTTATATCCGAAAGAATTAGAAAGATATAGGGAAATACTTTTACAATTCAGTTGGAAACTAAAAATAAGACGTCAAAACATACTTAAAATTAAGTGAATTCAGGTTGAAATATGGACTTTCGAATTTAACTAATTGTTTGAAAATATTTTTTACGTAAAAAAGGAATCGTAAATATTAGCCATGCTCGGATAGGTAGCCGTGTCGACGGCGCGTTCGTGTTCCACGCGCGCCTCAAAGAGATGTCAGCAAAAGGAAGGGGCCACTGAGGGCCGATGCCTGCCGGGGCTGCGGGTTGTTCGCAAGAGATAGCGCGCCCCCGGAACGCAAAGGGCACAAGAAGGAACATGGGTGGGTTTTAGTCAGTAAAAGTCTGACACTCCCTCCCGCCCCGCCCAGGGCGGGAGAAGTTATTTGATGATTTCCCACCCACCAAAAAAAAAAAAAAAAAATGCTCGGATAGGTTTGACAAGGCATAGTTAGTTCTTTATCTTTTGTTCTGTATGTTTGGTTTGTTAGTTAACTTTTAGAGTTTAGAGCAACGTTTTAGTATAGTGTTGTGTACTTCTAGAAATACCGAATTCATCTTAATCCTTACCTATGCCCATCTCATTATACAATATATTATTCATGGATAAATCATTGTAGAACTTTAAAAAAATGTTGTTTAAAATGGAAAGGCTACAATAACATCTGTCCAAACATGCTAATTCAATTCACAAAAGGAACGACTAAAAAATTAACCAACGTCTAGGATATTACATGTTAAAACTCCACCCTTTGTTACTAAACATACTGTATTGAGCTCCAATATTTATTTTAAGAACAAAAGGACTCCGAACAGGGTGTCCCTAAAACAAGCAAGTATTTACATTGTAATCGTAGGCCAAAAATAGTCGTAAAGCAAAGAAACCCTGTTTAGAACTAAATATCTTTAGAAAAGCTGTATAGTTCCTTTCATTCCGGGAATGGAGGCGGTTTCTAAAACAGCTTTTTAGTGTGAATCCCTCGCCTCAGGGTGTAGAGTTACATATCTCCATGATGGCTCCCACACGGAACCAGCGGTGGTTAATAAATCTTTTCGACACGCCTTCTTAGGATCTTCTTACCGGTTTACAAGTCAAAATTTACTGATTCTGCACGATGACAGCTGGTATAGCTTTTAAGATTTAATGCAAGGAGTCGATGCTGTTAGGAAACTATCTGTTTTGATATTAGCTTTTGTGTTTAGTACGCCATTGATTTGTTAGAAACTTTTAAATAGGTAGGTAAATAAATTGTATGATGTCATTGCTACAATATTTTTTAGGTATACCTAGTAGCAAATATACATACATTGACTGCCTCCGTAGCCTAGTGGTCCTAAGCGCGACTGCTACGCTAAAGGTCTTGGGTTTGATTCCCAGGTCGACCAAAAAGTGTTATTGGGTTTTTCTATGAAATTCTCAGTAGCTCGGAGTTAGGATTTGTGCCCGGTTAATGGCAATAGGCTCGCCCCCTATTACATGGGACCTAAACATACTGGCGAACTGTGGGTGTATATTGTTACACCTCTGCCTAACCCTTCGGGGACTACAGGCGTGATGGTATGTGTTACATTCATACATTTTAATGTTTACTCAGAAGCGACTGGACTACACGACAGTGATTCTTAGTGTGGGAACCCAAGTAACTGGTAATTTAGTATTCAAAGATAATGTACTGTATAACTTGTTATTGAAATATTGTACTGTTTGGTAAGTTTCTTATCTTGTTAGTATCTTATTTTTTATTAAACTAACAGAAGCACAGATGGCGACGTTACGTACTAATAATTGTTTTCAAATTAAGTACCGACTACGCTACAGAGTTCTTCTTTCAAAAAAGACATCTAAAGCTTGATTGCATTTGCTTTTACTGATACACATACATAAACCAACGAGAAGAGAATAAAAGAAAAAAAAATACAACAGTATTCTGAGTAAACATAGCGAAATTTCTTTTCACCATACCTTAAGGAAAAAATGTGTTGTGTTTAGGAGAAAAAGTGTATTCCCCCGTGTGAACGTGATCTATCGGCGAAAGAGTCCGCACGCCTGTTTATGGTCGATAAAACATCTAGGGACGGTCTATTTATGTTGTTTTTTTTTTATAAAGGGGGAACATGTGTTGATAGTATTAAATAAGAAAACCACACGTGTGGGTGGCACCGGTGAGCTATGTTGTTTTATCGCTTAACTACCACCTACCCACCATATTGTATCGCTATACTGGGAGATACACACAATTTATTAAAAAAAAATGAAATTTAATTCAGGATTCATTTCTAACTTCGACATACCATCACACCTGTATTCTCCGAAGGGTTAGGCAGAGGTGTACCAATGTACACCAACAGTTCGCCGGTATGTTTAGGTCCCATGTAATAGGGGGCGAGCCTATTGCCATTAACCGAGCACAAATCCTAACTCCGAGCTGCTACTGAGAATGTCATAGAAAAACCCAATGACAATTTTTGCTCAACCTGGGAATCGAACTCAAGACCTCTAGCATAGCAGTCGCGTCAGGGAGTTAATTCTAACTTGGAATCTCTTTAAAAGCCTATATTTAACTTTACTTGTATATTATATGTCCTGTGAGATTGTTTTTAACTGTAATCCAGTTCGGACTCGTTAAAATATATCAAAACTTAAGAACAGACTAATTTTGAAAAAAAAAAAAATGTTTGATAACGTACATGAGTCATAATTTACTTTACAGCAGTAATTATAGAAGTTTCAGGCCCTAACAATATTATATTCAGTAATGAACGCGTTGAGAATATGTAATTTTGTTATTATTAAAACTCAAAAAACTTATTCAACGAGCTTGGAAGCCGTGGCTTGAACGTTAATTATGAACCTCTTTTAAATTTCAGTTTTGAGAATATTAAGAAGGCTTACTTTTGCTTTATTAGACAGAAAAGTTAAACTGAGATCGTAGTTTTACGAATTTAATGAAGTCTTCATTAAAACTGTGCTTAAACATAGTTTAGGTCCCTAATAACGTCTAAATATTCTGGAGTTTTTAAATTATACTTACCCAGGTACCTACTGAAGTTTAGTGAGTGATGTGCATTAATCGTTCTTGTTTTACATTAATTTATTTAGTGACAAACATACACTTACCATCACGCCCGTATTCCCCGAAGGGTTAGGCAGAGGTGTACCAATGTACACCCACAGTTCGCCGGTATGTTCAGGTCCCATGTAATAGGGGGCAAGCCTATTGCCATTTACCGGGCACAAATCCTAACTCCGATCTGCTACTGAGAATTTCAAAGAAAAACCCAATGACACTTTTTGCTCGACTTGGAAATCGAAACCAAGACCTCTAGTGTAGCAGTCGCGCTTAGGACCACTAGGCTAACGAGGCAGTCAGGTTATTTAGTGACTAAAATGATATAAGGACGCGAGTATAAGGACAAGACAACCGTAAATTTGAGAGCCATTAAAAGTAGTGTTTATGGAATTTTTGCTCGTTCTTCTCCATAGACACCTACTGTTTGGAACGATTAGGTATCTAGCTTCTATTTTCTAACTGACTATCTGACTTGCCAAACACAAAAGTGCCAGTAAATGATTTATTAGAAAAAGCATTTAATTTGTTACTTTATTATATTCTACGACGTGTTCCAGATGAAAATAATATACAATGTATTTGCTATTAGCTATAAAGGCTATATTAAGTACTCATAACACTCGTTCACAAGTTCACAACACTTGGTACAATAATAATGCCTAATTAAAAAAGCTTTTAATAAACGTTTAAATGTTGGATCATTACGATTGTAATCTTAACGGGCTCTTAACGCGTTATTTGAAGATAATATTTAGATTAGAGCACAGCACTAATTGAAAGTCACGCTTAAACACTTTCTTTTAAAACAATCATACACATATTGCAGAAGGTTCATTCTTACTAATTAGCCCGTATTTGTGTAGCGAGTTCACAACTAAAGGTCAAAGCGTGTTGGGTCTATAACCTGATGAAATAAAGAAGTAGAAATAAAGTATTTTATAAAAGACCTTCTCCTAGCTATGTATCCCGCGTTCAGTTACGTCTTTGGTTACTGCTCCGCTCCCGTTGGTCGTAACTTGATATCGATATTGATATTTTTGTGGAGAATATAAGTATCTCTTATATCACTCTATTATTATTGATGAAACAATCGCAATAAAATCTGTTACAGAGTTAAAAAGACTTAGCGTACGAGAGACTGTGGAAAACGACTTTGTTTTTAAATACTATGAGATTACTAACGTACCATAGACGTATCATAGACGAGAGAGAGGAGGAAAAATAGCCCTAGCTAATTGCTGATATTTTTGATAAGGCGTATGATAAGGCGTCTATCCACACTTCAATCAACATAAAACTAAAGCTCAGGTATCTCCTAAAATCTGCATTCGCAGTTATACCGTGGATTTTGCAAATGAGTGTCCGCAGAGGGTATATCTAAGCCAGTCTTATCACTTTTCTCCTGACAGTAAATTGCTGGCATTGTGGCAAGGTATCAAGGTATTTAATCGCCACTAAGCGACTGGTGGCTTCAAGTGCAGTCGAGATTAAATTAGCTTTTCGGAATTCGCATTCTCAATGTAGGATACATTCTATACTTAATTTACATCTTTAAATATGCCGTGATGGTCCAGTGAATTAGCGAGATGATACCGTCAAGCACCAATGTGACTTTTCCAATTAATTACTTATGTACTTTCTAAGTTTATCTCAGACATCTCGATGAATTAAAATAACATAACATACCATCACGCCTGTATTCCCCGAAGGGTTAGAGAGATGTGTAACAATGTACACCCACAGTTCGTCTGTAAGTTTAGGTCCCTTGTAATAGGGGGCGAGCCTATTCCCATTAACCGGGCACAAATCCTAACTCCGAGCTGCTACAGAGAATTTAATAGAAAAACCCAACAAACACTTTTTGATCGACCTGGGAACCGAATCCAAGGCCTCTAACGTAGCAGTCGCGCTTAGGACAACGAGGCAGTTAATTAAAATATTGAAGGAATTAAAATATTGTGAGCAAACCTGGACTTATAATTATTATATGTCCGAAGTAGCCAATCAGCCTCGAGCAAGGGTGGTCATCTATGCTCATGCCTTCTCCTCATAAGAAGCGGCCTTTGTCCTAGTAGTGGGACAATAATAGACTTGTATTATTATTTCATCCTATAAAAAGTAAACCTTCTGTAAGTACTTCATTATTTTGTGCTTTAACATTATCCTGTTCAAATATGACGCCATTAACTTGTTTTTTCCTCGTTATTCCTACCCTCGCGTTAAGTTATGGCAGGCGACATGTGTTGTTCATTATTGGAAATGACACGTTACAATCGTTAGTGATTCGGGGGTGTTACTATATTTTTGTAACTTTTAATTTCGTACAGTGCGTTAAGGAAAATGTTTGGATACATTGAAGAGACGTTATTAATGTATTTAAATATACCCAATAATATCCAAAACGGGTTTTTTATAATATTTTTATTTATGTTTTCCACACTAATATCATATTAACTCGATTATTCTTCCAATAATCGACTTGCGTCTCGCTAAACTTCGATAAGACTAACAAAAATGGGATAAAAGTTTAGGTGTGTAAGAAAGTTCAACGACACTGGATTATCCACTTCGAAGATAACACACAAACCAACCAAATTTTATGTAAGTAGTTTAGGTAAATAGATTAAATTATTATCTGAACAAACATAGGAACCAGACAGCTGGTCGCCATTTTGGCGGGGTTTTATCGTTTCCCTCGAAACGATTTATCATAGAGGTTAGTGTCAATACATGACGGATCACTGCTGAGTGTGCTTGAATCGATAAGTTTGTTTATGGTTTAGTAGATGCTTCGCTAGCCATGTTATTATAACTATTTGAGGCTTGGAATGTAGACTTCTTCTTCTTACGCCATCTGTACTAATCGGTAGGATAATCAGTGTAAGTAGTTTCAGCATGAAAAGGTACTGAAATAAAAAAACCGCATAAGTTACTTTTTATCTTATTATAATGAAACAAAAATAGTGTAATAGTTAATTGATTATTATTAAAAAACCTCTTTTTTTCTGATCACACCAAATATACACTCCAAATATTGTAATGCTGATTAATCATCAGCATTCCAATATTTATTTAGATTAACTTCCGATCAGTTTTTCAATTAACACTTCCGACACAATTAAGTACAAGTTTTACTGGAGATTTCTTATAAAAATATGTACTTAGTAATGTTTCTGAATAATAGTTTGTACGATTTGAACAATAGTGTCGCTATAGTCAACAATAGTTTTCGCCTGAAGAATAATATTCACTGTTCATAGAGCATAAAACTGAACTCGTATAATACCCTTGGATTGTTCCGTAAGATTAAAACGCGAAATCTTATCGTCTAACTGTTGTTGCAATCAACCTTGGTTTTTAGTACTGAGAGACTATTTTGTAAAACTTCGCTTTATGTACCTTTAACAAAAAGTAGGGAGATATTAATCTCGTTGCTTGGGTAGGGAGTATGAAATGTTTAGAATTTAAATTAGAGCTCTTTCTATTCAATGGTCGCATTGCCTTAGTAACGAATTAAAAAGGAGCATGAAAACAGGAACACCCTACATCCAGATAGAGATGATTGATCTTGCAAATTAAAGAAGATATTAATAAGCCAGAAATTAATGACATCATTGAAGTACGTACTTACTTAAAAAAGGCATATTATATATTAAGTTGGCTTAAAGTTAAATGCAGACACGAATCTATCAAACTAGGCCTACATGGATGATGTAATTATGATTATTGTTAGCAACCTTGACTTATGGCACCTTATGGCTTGGAAATAGCCGACTTAGGCTGCCAGTGTTGCGCTATTTGTTCAAAAGAAACGCGGCCCTGGAACTCAAAGGGCATTAGGACGAACACGAATGGTTTTTGTCAGTAAGAGTGTAACCCTTCCGCCCTAGACGCCCTTTAATTTAATGATTGGAAATCATCATTTCATGATTTCCAATCTTTAAATGTACACAAAACTTGCAATGTATATTTAACGGCTTCATGGAAAAGTCAAAATGATATGTACTACTACTTACTCATTTGCATTCTGAATGGTAATTGCGGCTAATTGCTCGGTCCTAGAAACACGGACGCAATTCTTATATGCAATGAAGTAATGAGATCAATTGATCTAGGTTAACATAATATGCCTCATTCTCTTCAACAACGAGCATGTAAAGTGATTCCTAGGCCGAGGACAAGGAACTTATGACGCCAGCCAGCTGGTCAATTGACCATAATAAACCATCCATAACTCTACCCATTTATTAGCAATACTACTAAAGTCATAATATGTTATATAACGTAGACGTATCAACGTGTCTGATTGCGATGAATGACTACTAAAGAAATGCTGTAATATCGTGACTCGTCCAATTAAGCTGTCTGTGGTTGAAAATTGAGTATTTAGCATCGTTTGTTTATAAAAACAAACTTGATAAATAAGCAATTATAATATGATCTGTGTGCATTCGTGTACACAGAATGTGTCGGTTAGGTATTTAGCGATGCGTCCGTAGCATAGCAAATAGCATTTATTGTCGATGTATTTCTTTGCACATTCATTTTAAAAAGTATGTTGTTTTTACTTTACATAATATCGATCTGAATAGTATATTTTTATTAAAAAACATAACAGCTGTTAATATAACATGACATTAAACGTTCCCATAATCAAAGCAGTGTCTTCGAGTACCGCCCACGTCTTGAAGCTACCACGGTCGATTACAAGTGTGGTTTAAATCGGTTTCCAACGACATGACAACACACATGCCACTGTAACTTCTATTTCACATTAATAAAGCATACATTTGCGTGATAACAATAGACAGCTGCGTGTTATTGCGATGCTGGTGGCATCCCCAATGGATGCTGCAATATGCATAGTAATAAGTGCATTTGAATAGACGATCACACGTGTTGACATGTAATCATGGTATTTTTGGTGTGTCCTAGATTGTGTGCATTAATTGATACCAACGCGGAGTGACGGGACTTGACATGAGGGGTGATGAGACCAATATTGCTTACCAAATGTTATTATGGTTTTGATGAATGATTGTGCATGACTTGTAAATTTTATACGGTGGTATTAGTCCGGATAAGAAAAAGTACGGCTATAATACTTTTGCCTTTTTAACCTGTATTGTCTCTCTGCTGGGCAAATGTCTTCCCATTGCCTTCCACTCATGCCTATGCGTTGCTTTTTCAGGCCAAGCTCCCATAAACGTCTCTAAGTCATCACGCCAGCGTTTTCTAGCCCTCCCTCGTTGGCATCTACTGCATGACGACTCTGGCCCATCTGTATTTATGCATTCTGCATACATGGCCTGTCCAATTACATTTCAGTCTTGCAGACTTATGGCAATAAAATTACCTGTAAGTGTAAAAGAATAGTCTAGATGCCGACGAAAAAAAATCAATCGTGCCTATTTTAACTCACGTAAAAGCAGCTATAAAGCAAAAAAAAAAACAAAGCAAAATGCTCAACCATTTTCAGTTCTTTAGTGAGTAAGCAAAGCATTGCTTAGTCAGAAAACAAAACACATTACCAACGCTAGCTTTGCCGGAGTATGGTAAAAGCCTCCACGCCAACCTAATTACTGTACCCTCCCACGTTGTGAGAATAAGATATCATCAGTACAGTTGCAAAACAAAGGATTTTCATTCAATTGGCCACATTGAAAGCGAACTTGCGTCGCAACGGCTGTGAACTCTTTGTTTGAAAGGTCGCGCGCCCAGGTCATTGGGTCGATGTATCTACTTCTTTTATATTTCATAACCACACTCGCAAATTAGCTGATGAAACTGAAACGATGATTTGTGCTGAATTTTCCAAGTATTTTTAACCACAGTTTATCTGTTGGATAGTATTCTTGGTTCATGTAATCACTCAGTTATGGAAGAGTTGCGAAAGGATAAGTTTGTCGAATTCATAGGTAATATTTCTGAGAGTTTAGTTTATCTGAGGGTCTAACTGTCAAATTCTCGAACGCAATTCTATTTTAAGTCGCTTTTACGTCTTATGTTATCTCTGTCACTTTAAGGTGGATTGTAGCAACAGAGATACATTTAAGAACGTCTTAATGTTAGGCATCGATTATTTTTTCATAATTCGCCCCTGCATTTTCTATTGCAGTTTCATATTTCGTTCCTTTGAAATTCAAAATGGCGCTAGGTTACTTTATTTCTTAGCTGCACACTTTTATTGTACACCGCAGTAAACTTGTAATCAAACTGCATTTTTAATGCTTCCAATAAAACTTTTCATTTTCATGCTGCACTAAGTGACCTATTTACAAGTTATACATGCCTACTCGTCTTACAACCTTGACTAGTTTTATTCGATTATATTTTAACTAGCTTTTTTCCATGACTACGTTCGCGTGTATGTCGGTTAAAAAGGAGCCTATTTCCTAATCTAGATTCCCAAGCTGGGTTTTCCATTAAGATCGGTTCAGTGGTATTGCCATGATGTGGTAACAGACAGACAGTTACTTTTGAATTTATAATATTAATGTGGTTATTCAGTATGAGATATTGAGCAAAATCCTCTTTCCTTTTTACCGGACTGCAAAGAAGGGAAGTTTGTATTGCTCGAAGCTTACATTGCATCCAGCAGATAATATTGAATGATCTTGTAGACCGAATAGCCTGCTTTTATGTATCGTTTAATTTGGCATCTCTTAAGTTGATACTCAATTGATTTTATCCTCGCATGTACTGGCGTAAACTTTAAAATCTTACTTGACTTCGTGGGTACTGACGATCATATTTTGCGGTTTCTCATTATAAAAGGGTTACATGGCAATCTTTTAGTGACATAAGTACAACTGTTCAGCTACCAAGAATAGTATCCTTCTTATTACCGCATACAATGATTATCTATTATTCAAACAATCCAGTGGTTGTCTTTACTTGTGGTTTAGTAATCACCAAAACTTTTTAAAGAAGATCAAGTCAATTAACTTTCAAACAGCCGCCATAATGAGTCCACTTGTGTAACGCGTAAACTGCGGTTAAAGTAACCGATTACGTAACCGATGTTTAGTCGCACGTCCATTGATGATACAGCAGTTGCCACACTACGATGCTATCTTACTATTGTTGGGTGTGAAAGTGTTGCTAGTTAAAATGGAGCGCGGTTATTTTGTTTAGTTTATGAACTAACATGTATTTAACGCTCTGCCTGCAACTTCGCTCGTGTGGAATTTGAATATCTCAAGGTTGTAAATAGCGCCTCAAAGAGATGTCAGCAAAAGGAAGGGGCCACTGAGGGCCGATGCCTGCCGGGGCTGCGGGTTCTTCGCAAGAGATACCGCGCCCCCGGAACGCAAAGGGCACAAGAAGGAACATGGGTGGGTTTTAGTCAGTAAAAGTCTGACACTAAGGGCAGGAGAAGTTATTTGATGATTTCCCACCCACCAAAAAAAAAAAAAAAAGATTGTAAATAGCAGGAATTTTTTCGTCGTACTTGACAGTAATATCGTTTATATTATTACCAAATTACACAATAACTTAATAAATTAACAACCTGTGTAATTTTGATTTAATATGCATTGTTACTGTAAAGTTTCTTCAAAATCGGTTCAGTAGTATTTGCGTAAAAGAGTAACAAACACACATGCATCCATCTATCTACTCTCTTTCACTCATAAACTTTCGCATTGATGACTGTAGTAGGCAGTACGATAACATTTTAGAACATTTATAGCTTACTAGCTTCGGCATGCGACTTCGTCCGCATTAAGTTTGATGTATTATCCCACGGAAACTGTATATTTTTCCAGGATAACAATTATCCTATGTGTTATTCCACACAATACAATCTATCTCCGTACCAAATTTCATCCAGATCCGTTCAGCCGTTTAAGCGTGAAAGAGTAACAAACATCCATACATCCTCACAAACTTTCGCATTTATAATATTAGTAGGATTATTAGGACTAACGTACTTACCTGTGTAGTGAATAATCTTTAATACGTAACGTTTAAAATATGATTTCAGCAAAAAAATGTTGTCTTAATTTTTTTACATGAGAATATAGCAGGTATTGTCCAAAATAATGGCTATTTTCTGGATAAAACAGCCAAGGACTAACTTACCTGTTAATAAAAACGAGTTCTTAATAAACAAGTTTGTCTGGATTTTGTTCCGGCAATAAAATAGTTTAAAAATACTTTTTGTTGTTTAACAGCCGAGAACTGTGTCGGATGGGGTTTTTTTTTTTTTTTGGTGGGTGGGAAATCATCAAATAACTTCCGCCCTGGGCGGGGCGGGAGGGAGTGTCAGACTTTTACTGATTAAAACCCACCCATGTTCCTTCTTGTGCCCTTTGCGTTCCGGGGGCGCGGTATCTCTTACGAACAACCCGCAGCCCCGGCAGGCATCGGCCCTCAGTGGCCCCTTCCTTTTGCTGACATCTCTTTGAGGCGCGCGTGGAACACGAACGCGCCGTCGACACGGCCTGTCGTAATGCAACGTAAGGAGCTACCCATTGCTCACCGTCCACAGGCCCGTAGTCGGATGGGCTTGTGGTTAGGGTTAAGAGACTAAACGTGTTCTGAGTACCTATCTTGTTTGCTAGAAAGAAGGAAAAAAACCACCATAGAAATTTCACAGAAGATAAAAAGACCTTTAGCATCTACTGGCTTGTTAGCCTAGTGGTCGGAAGCGCGACTGCTACGCTAGGGGTCTTGGGTTCGATTCCCAGGTCGAGCAAAAAGTGTTTTTGGGTTTTTCTATGAAATTCTCAGTAGCAGCTCGGAGTTAGGATTTGGGCCCGGTTAAACATACTAACTGTAACTGTATATTTGTACACCTATGCCCAACCCTTCGGGGAATATAGGCGTGATGGTATGTCTAAGTATCTACTTATTAATGTCGTGATGGGGTCAAGATGGGCGTCTCATACGTGAGATTGCGGGTTCGAGCAGGTACCAACGTGAGTTTCAATTCTTATCTCGTTTTAAGATCATTTGGTCATCACTGACATCGGTGAAGAAAATCATCGTCGGGAACCTGGACAACAGGGACTTATAATTTACATAAATCTGAAAGCGCCAATCCGCCTTACACCAACGTGGTGATCAACCCCTTGTGCCTTTTCTGGGTGAGAATAGTAAGAACAGTAATCGGCTAGTATTATTTACAATTACTCACTTTAAAATCCCCTTCTTATTCATCATCAGCGTATGTAAATTCCTGAACATAATAGTAGCAAATACTCTACGCTCAATCATGTATTGCATTTCACTATGTAATGCTTATGTGGTTAGACATTAGTGGACCCCGTCGGGCGCACCAAAGAAAATTGAAGGGATGAATAAGACAAATATATGGATAAGCTTATTGTATCCTACATACACATACATAATCCTTTTTAATACAATAGTTCCCAGATACAAAAAATATCTTATAATAAGTTTCTTATGTTATGGTTATCCGCTTATTTTATCCAGCGGGAGGCTCTTTCCAACTTTATTTCTCAGATTCCGTCGACTCATAGAATTCTTACTTACGATATGGTCATTAAACTGTGAGATTTCTACCCGAAAAACGAGTTATAAACTTTTGGGCAATCCTACAACCATATTTAGTATACAATTCTGCGCGCGCAACGTTAATAGCAAATATCTGTTTGTAGAAATACAACATCATTGAAACATTGGCATTCCTTATCACAATAGAGATGTTTATTTTTAATTACATGTATATCGTAATAATTACAATACACATGTTAGTCATGCATGTAACCGCACAAGTAATGAAGGTAGCAGGTGTACGGTCACCTCCTCATCACTACTATAGTAGCTTTTACCTGTCGTGACTATAAATGTCAAGTCTATTTTATGTGTTTTTCAGTTTTTTTTCTGGGTTTTTTGGGTCGCCGAGGTTATACGCGATTCGTCCATCAGCCCGACCGATCGGATCCAAAATACTCAGAAAGGCACCCAAGAATCCTAAAATGAACTTGACGTTCGTGCTTACGACTCATGGCGGCATCTATTCCTCTTAGAAAACGACACTTACTGCTTCGCAATAGAACTTCAGTTAAAGTCAAACTGTTACCTATGTCCTTGTACGTGCGGTCGACTATACAGGTGTACTTCCGTGACCCTGCTCCCGCCCTTGCTTGCGTTACAAGTGCAGGTTATACAGTATTAATGAGCTAAAGGAACATGCTGTAATTTGTTCACTGATCTTTTAACCTGACGTGTAATTGTTGGTGTGTACTTGACTTTGAACGTGGTGTTACTGTTTTTCTACTAGTAAACGTTGCGTTTTTTGTGACTTGAAGTCGTAGAACTTAAGCATAGTTATTTTTTTCTGACAATGTTTATTACGTGTATGAAAAATGTGGTTGGCTAAAGGTAGCAGAGGTCAGGCGGTTATTAATCTCTCTCTTATAGCAGCTCGGAGTTAGGATTGGTGGTGGTGGTGGAATGGCAATAGGCGCGCCCCCTATTACATAGGACCTAAACATACCGGCGAACTGAGGATGTACATTGGTACACCTCTGCCTAACCCTTCGGGGCATATAGGCGTATTGGTATGTAAGTCTTAGCATTCGTCTCGTAAAGTTCAGAAATCCGGGGACAACATACTTCGACAAAGAATTAGAAACCCAGTAACGATGAAGTCTTTCCTAATCAAGAATTAAACTGTTAACATCCTTACCGTCATTTCCGTTTTAAATGAAAGTAAAATAACCTCAAATAAATTAACATAAACATCAGCGTACGACCGAAAACGGACTACGAAATGGTTCGTCCAATCGTCCTTAATAGTACACTGGAAGGACATAATATGACGTCACACCTCGTGAAGCTAATTAAACGATGCGATGCGGATGTGAGTCGTTAGTCGTCTTTCATTTGCTCGGTTAATTTGTATTTTCATTATGAACTCACTGCAGTGCACCAATTAAGGTTTTAAAGGTCAAAGGGTCGAGTCAAAAGAGGCTTTTGTAACCTTCTGGAAGTTTTAATATTTTAGTGTCGAATGGTTTTCAGCTTTACTGCGTAAGACGTCGATACGAACTGATCTATGTACAGCCTTTGATAAAGTTGAGAATTCTCAGTAGTTGATATCAGATTTTCATGCAATACATAGAATTCTTTACAAAGCTTCTTTTCTGGAATCGGTAGTTGCAAAATAATACGGTATTTTACGTTTGAAATATTAAAAAAAAAACATAAAATATCGTAAACATACATCTTTATATTCAAACAAAGTACTAAAGTAAGTAATGTATAAACAAACAAGAAGAAATAAATGTATAATAATAGGGTAACATTCCAGTCATGATTCACTCATACGCGTGCAGGTTAGCGACATCGCATTATATTTAAAAGAAATGTTTGTTTTACATCGCATGATATGTATAATTTTCCCATTTGTAATCGCCAGAAGAAAGAAATAGTGGTTCACAAACAAACGAACAGTAGGTGCCTAATAAATAAAAGAAACGAAGAAGTTTTAAAAGAGAGGGGAGGGAAGGTCGTGAATTCGTGATTCCTTGCCCTCTTTTAATATATTGGCTTCGTTTTAAAATGTCACAAAAACTCGTAGTTACGTTGCAGTTCAGGAGTCTTGCTAATGTTTTATTAATCACTTGTTTTTTCTTCCACAGGTACAAGTCATGTTTTGCTGGAACTGGGGAAACTGATATGTAACCGTAAGATGTACTCTATCAAATAAATAACATTGAAGTGTCAGTTTGTATTGTCAAAATAACAGCTTTTTAATAATTGCATTATTAATATTATTTACACGGCACTTTACTTATACCAAACAACCGATTTTAAAATTATTGAACTGCCTGCTGTCTGTTTATTCCGGCTAATCTCTGATACGCCTGAGACTTTTAGTTTTAATTAAAACCAGAAAAGCAGAATATCGACATCAACGCGGACGAACTCGCGGGTATAAGCTAGTTAAGTACTAACTTGCACCATTCCTAACCAAGTTATTCATAAAGTCGCTACTATGTAACCATAACGAGAATGTAAGTTTAACTCGGCCCTGTTTGGATACGCGGCCAAAATGATCGGTACTTCTCGCATTAGTATTCAACCTTCATTCTCGCTGGGATAACAGATTTAGTTAACGCGCTTGCAAGGAGCTCGACATATTAAAAGGAAATTAGATTTGAGGCGGGCTCCGAGTTGATGATAAAGTCACTTCAGCCGGCGGAATATGGGTAATTTATTAGAATTCCTATTATTTCGCGTGCTTTGTACAGAGGGAATAATTTATTTTCATATTCCGAATATCTTGCCTGCTTCTGACATTTAAATTCTTTTTTCGTTATTAAATTCGTGAGCATACAGGCCAATGGCACAACACTAAACGTTAAATACAAGAACGACTACTTAACTTTTATTTATTTAACCTTTGTTTTATCATTGTTTCAATTTATAGTTGTTGTTGCTTGAATAATTAATTTGTGAGTCGTTTACACGAAAATAATCAAGCTAATTAACATTAATTGTCAAAATGAAAACCTCTTATTGTATACGGAGTGTTGAAATTCTGCCGATTTTTTTAAATTTCTTTCGCAATATTTTTGTATAAGACACTTCCTAAAACGGCCGGTTCACGGTATTTGAGTTATTGCGTAACAAAATGGCTTTAATTAATGTTGATACACTGTTTATGCTAATCATTATTACATTTTCGGAATAGTCAAGTAAACGTAGGGAACGTTACGCAGTAATAATGTTAATATGGCGGTAAATCACGAAATTGTTATATTTTGTGTGATGTGTTGTTCTGTTTATTTGCTTGAAAGGCTTAAAAGGTTTTTAAAAAGTAGGAATATTTAATTATGATGTATGTTATATATAATGTACTATGTACATCGTTTTTAACAATGGATGTCATTATTATTTTGTTACCAGCTATGAATTTTTTAATATCTTTTCTTTTTCATCATTTTTTTTATTGTGAAGGAGTAGCATCACTATAAAAATAATAAAAATAGTGTAAGTAGATAGTTAATTAGTTATACTAGACTTCACTGATTTTATTTAGAATTAAGAATAATCGAACAAACACAATGTATACAAAGTTCTTGTTAGTCTTTGACTAAATGAAGGAAATGTAAGCATCGTAATAGTATATATTTAATTAAGAACATTGAAAGTAATCAATCACCCTAGGCAAGGCATTGACCTGAATTCTATTTATTTGTTTGAAGAAAAGTGTGCTCATACTTTTCTTCGTCATAAATAAAACGTTTACAAATTGATTTTGTGACTTCGTCCAAACACTGCATGTGAAAAAATCCATTTAATATGGCAAGCTTCTGTGATGATGTACAAAAACAAGTTCTGTTCACTTTGCGATAAGATTTCATTTACAATGAAATCACGATTTTGTGTTAAGTATATTATAGTGTTTGGAAATGGAGTGAGAAAAAATATGGGGTGACTGTTTTCCATTAGTGGATTGCTTTAACGATAGTCCACTTTTAAGTAACAGCTATAGATAACTTTACTTAATTTGCTTTTTTCTAAGTTTCTAAAATGTTTATTGTGTTCGCAAATTAACATTCAAGTGAATGCTAATTTGAATTGAGCGTGAGAATTACAGATAAATAAATAAATGTTTAGTAGATGGTGAAGTACAACAAAAAAATAAAATTCTTCATACGTAAATAAACACGTGGCCAGTTTGGATAAACCGAGTCTTATTTGAATAAGTTGATATAATGGTAGACCAGTAGTACTTAATTTAGATACTTTTAATATCATCAAGAACATCAAATCAAGCCTCCAGTCATGCAATAGCAGAAAGCTACCTCGCATTGCACTATTTTTTATTTAAAACCAGTATCAGTCGTTTCGAAACCAGAATCACAAAAACGCCAATATCCGCTTACATCAACCAGATTTAAACGGAAATAACCGGTAACGTTATGACGCAAAAATAATCGAGTTGGTGACTCGACTTATCGATACGTAGGTATCGAGTAGCGGACAGATAGTGATGCGGATCGATGTTCTTGCATTTTCCACACGATTAAGTTCCGAGCGATTGTCGATGAAATTTGTCGTCGTAGTCTTGTCACGATTTTCAACATGAATCGATTATTGATTTCCAATGGACTACTGCTATATTATGTGTGTAGCTTCGTCGTTTGTTCGCTGATCTAATCCGAATTATATATTGTCGGGAATTGTGTCAACTGCCTCGATAGCCTAGTGGTCCTAAGCGCGACTGCTACGCTAGAGGTCTGGGGATCGATTCCCAGATCGAGCAAAAAATGTTATTGGGTTTTTCTATGCAATTGTCAGTAGCTCGGAGTCAGGAACTGTGCCCGGTTAATGGCAATAGGCTCGCCCCCTATAACATGGGACCTAAACATACCGGCGAACTGCGGGTTTGTTTGGTCTAACCTAACCCTTCGGGGAATACAGGCGTGATGGTATGTTGTGTCAATTGTCGGGAGAGTCCAAAGGAATCCCGTCTATCTGACATGCGTAGTACGCGTATCACAAACATGAAGCGGCCCCGATTGTTTCGTCGCATAAACATCACGGTGAGACTCGTGAGAGTGGACCGCTTTATAAACACACTGAAATTATGCACACACACCCACTGACTGATGCACGTGGATTAGTTTTTATTAGATAGGTGCATTTTCCATTAGAACATTTTATGTGGTAAGTAGGTACTATTATTATAAAGAGGAAAGATGTTTTTGTTTGTTTGAACCGAATGAGTTTGTTTGAGCCGATTTTAACAATTTGTTCATGAATAGATAGCTAAATTATCGGAGCAATATAATAACTTAATGAGGTATATAAAATCTAAAAAAAATAAAATAAAGAACTTTCGGGTTTGAGTTGCCTGTCATTGGACACTATAGTAGATTATGAAGATAACGTAATTATGAATAGAGTTGGTATGACGGATTACCTTATAACTTCTCAAGTATTAATATTCATATAACTGACGTGTTGTAATCTCGGATGCTTTTTTTTAGGGATTGGGAATCATTAAATGACTTCCCCCGCCC
This sequence comes from Caradrina kadenii, assembly GCA_947462355.1. NCBI lineage: Eukaryota > Metazoa > Arthropoda > Insecta > Lepidoptera > Noctuidae > Caradrina > Caradrina kadenii. The sequence continues at coordinate 9,350,130 of OX381691.1, forward strand.
GGGAGGAAGTGTCAGACTTTTACTGACTAAAACCCATCCATGTTTCTTCTTGTGCCCTTTGCGTTCCGCGGGCGCGGTATCTCTTACGAACAACTCGCAGCCCCAGCAGGCATCGGCCTTGAGTGGCCCCTTCAAAACTTGCTGACATCTCTTTGAGGCGCGCGTGGAACACGAACGCGCCGTCGACACGGCCTGTCGTTATACAACGTACGGACTGTGAGCTACCCATTGCTCACCGTCCACAGGCCCGCGTCTACGGTGGCCGGGAGTCGTCTCGCCATCTCGGATGCTTAAAGTATTTTTTTTTGCCTTCCAATCCATACCATGACGAAAGGACAAAGAAAAACTATACAATATATTTTCAGCGATGGCATGGTTTTTGCAAATCCAAACTTGAATGCGGTCATTATGATTCAACAAAAATATATAATTAGCTACCTACCAGGATCAATTTATTTTAAAGCAAAACTTAAAAATGGAAATACAGCGATAAATGATTAATATTTCATCGGGCCATAAACTATAGGTAATGTAAATCAAGCATTAAATGCTTTAAAGCGGAGCGGCCGTAGCCGAATGAACCACAGAATAATGCAACGCCGCGCCTCCGCCGCTGAAACGTGCTTTCAGCGAAATTTTCGAACAACGCAAACCCCGAACAATATTTTCTGCCATTAACAGTGTGATGATTTAAAGCGATGCATCGCTGTGTGTAAACGATTCAACGATACGGACGCGCGTAGTTGGTGCTTGAATATTTAAATTTAGATCAGAGCCGCATAGTCTGATAGCGAATACTGGTGGATTCAATAAAGCTCAAAGAAGGAATCCAGAGGCTCCTTATTATAGAGAGTACAATCATTGTTAAGTTTTTGAGGAACCTTGTCATTGACATTAGTGGTATAAAAAGCAAAGTGTCGGTTTTTATTCAGTTTGTTATGACCTCTACCTTCGCATTTATTTGTGTTGCTACCACGCCGTGGCACCATTACCACCATTGTTTAATGTAATAAAGTCGAGCCAACTCATAGTATATCAATTAAACCAATTACAATCAGTTGGTCAGAAAGTCAAAGCTATGCAGTTTCTCGTTCCGAAACGTACATAGATCTCTATGGAGAAGTACGATCTCGAAACTCCAAGGGTACTCTTTTCAATCAGGATTTTTCAAAATCCTGATTACATTAATCTTGTTGGAAACAATGGAGGTGAAAATATAATAAACCGTGGCAGTACGCGAGATGACCAACTTCAGCTGACAGCAGCTAAAATTTCGCTTACGCAAGCCGAACCCCAATAAATAATGTTAAAATCCAAGTTGTTAACTCGATCTACCGTGATGTAGAAAATGTAATAATCAGTTAAGCGTTAGAAAGTTGATTTGAAAATGGCGTAAAGAATTGTCACCCGACGTGAAACAGGCGATTTCCACGCGTATCCGAAACGAACCGTGAATAATGCAAGCTTAGGTTTCGAATGGTCTATTAATTTTTTTAAACGGTTTAATGGCTCAGTTTCATTTCATCAGCGTTCGCTTGCGGTGACGGTGCTTTGCTATGACATAAGTAAATCGAATTTAAAATTTTCTATTTTACTTTCTTAGCTCCTAGTATTATTGGCCAATTGTGTAAATACCATACTAGTACTAACCTGCGATATATTGTCTTTGTGTTGTGTAGAATTTTATCGGAACAAATATTAGGTACCTATTTTTTTCGCACCTGTTTTTATTTCATCCGTCTAAGTTACTCACTTACAGCCTTTTACAAATATGAACATCGGCTAGACCTGGCTTATTACCGAATACAGCTGATTACACGCACAAGAGTATTATAAGAAAAGTCAAGGCTTGGAAAACAATAGATGTAGTTACGCAGCCGTTGCCAATCAGTTTAATAACTAGTAAAATCACGTCAACGCGGCGCTAGCGCATTGTACTCTCGTATAAATCGCTATTAATCCTCTTGGTACAAACAATCTCGTATGCCGAACCAATTTTGCATGTGGAACTGGAATAACTTTGGCACAAAAGCTTATCGGGTAAACGGGGCAAAAATGTAATATTTATGAGACACTAAATCTAGGTCAATTTGTTTTAAAATTTGCACGACTACGTTTGACCTGGATGTCTATTTCGGGACTGGATTTCCAGCGTGTTTTAAAGGGTATTAGTGGACTGACAGCCAAACGGACACTTCGTTTTTATAATAATTGCTGGTGGCTGGCACATGTGCGAATTTGTCAGGTTTTTTCGAGAAGATGAGCTTGACTGTCCGCTTTGGACGTCCGTCCTTTGAACGTCGGCTCTAGGAAAATCCGTTTTATGAGTTATGCGCAGTCCGATATAAACTTGTTAGTGTTTTATTCAAATGTCAACAAGTTTTATTTATTAAATAACACATAACAGAATGGATATTATGATTATAATTTATGTGAGTGGTTCAATAAAAAATATTGTTATCTTTTCTACAGGCCTAGTTAAACACAATTGTTCATCTGCAAAAGGGTTATAAATCGCATTCGTTGCTTGGACAAAAACTTGAATGTTCATAATGAAATCAAGTTACATCGTTAAAAGCGGCGGAACAAAGGACATCGTTACCATGACAACGGGCCGACACCTGGACGTTTTAGATTGATAGTCTGGCCATTCGTCGTGGGGTGATATGAAAAATTTGCATACTAATGTAACGGAGGTTCAGAGGGAACTCTCATAATGAAAACCTGTATTTTTAACGTTGATTTTGACCGGTCAGAGTTTTGTCGGCCAACTCTGCATAAAATACATGGTCGTTTTATAAAGTTAAATAAAAACGGCTTCATTTTACTAACGAACAATTTTATAGTTCCTAGCGAAGGACAAGCACTTTTTCATCTCATCTCTATATTTATGCCCTCCGAACGGAATGCAATTGAGAAGGAATTTGAATTCGGAACAAGGCGATTTTTAAACTTCGCAAAACCAGTGACGTCCAACATGGAAAGCGGATCGACATATCGACACGGCATCGACACGTTCAACACTCATCGACTATTCATCGTCGATCGTCTGCTCATGAATATTGATAGAACTTTCGCGAGTATCACGTAATCCAGCATTGGATCTAGGGGGCTGATTGGGACCCCTCGTAATAAAGACCGGGATTAAACAGAGCGGGTAGTTCCCAACACTATTTGCATGAAAATACCCAATTCCAAAAAATAATTGGAAAGGAGCAACGGCCAACCAATAACCCAGACTCAATCTCTATTTAGTTACTACATAATCAATAGTTTGTATGTTGCGGTCACATAACATTTCCCCCAAAAATTATAATAGATTTTATATACGAATGGAAATGTTTTCAGTGCCTGTTAAAAATTCACAACAGATGTAAAAGGCGCGAAGGAAAAAGTTGAAAAAATCTGGCCGCGCCGAAACACGTTCATAAATACGTGAAACTCGAAAAAAAAAATGCAATAAACTTGAATTAGTAACGCAATATGGTGGCTTGGCTTTGAAAAAAAATATCTATGGCGCAAAGACTGGTCATCATATTATGTATGTAAGCACAGTAGGCACAAACTGAAGCAGTAGAACCATTGCACATTACTAATTCGGCCTATAAAGTCAGACTTACTACTGAATTACGTGATCTTATTAATCAAAATGTTTTTCAAGTGAAGGCATTTATATTGTTCTATTCTGTACTTGAAACTTTTAAAAGCGTCTCGTTGTCTGGATAAGATCGTTACACGTGGCTTCTAGATCCACAAACCATTTGAATGTATAAGAAATGTTGGTATATAACAATTTATTAGAAACTACTAGTAAAAAGAATAATTGAACTATACCTACTATCAGCGGTCAAGCTTCCGCCCACACACACATACCAGCATGCCTGTATTCCCCGAAGGGTTAGGCAGAGGTGTACCAATGTACACCCACAGTTCGCCGGTATGTGTGAAGATCTCTAGCGTAGCAGTCCTATCTAGGACCACTAAGCTAAAGTCAGCTTCGCCTACTATGTATTTATATAATTATTTTTGAACTTATAAGCTCGTCATATGAGGGATCTAATACATAATTGGCACGTACGCCCTAAATGTTAAATTCAGAAACATAAAAGGAAAAAAAAACAGTCAGTGATAAAAAAAGGAAACAGTTTTAGTGATACTGATAGTAAGCATAGTGGAATGAATACATAACCTAAAGAAACTAAAGGAACTCGCAACTCAAACTTACCTAACTTCCTTCAAGCAACGCTTACAAATTGCTCACGAGGACTTGAAACTACTTAATTCTAAGTGAAACGCAATCGTGAGTGGGGCAGCCTAATCCGAAACTACTTGCAAGCAGATCTGGGTGTAATGTGCCAGCGGTAGGCCCTCTCATGAATACTGAAGAGGCCCGGACACCGGGACACTTGGGATTGAGAATGCATTAATTACGATGGGGAATTGCTACGTGGCCGAATCTGACTATACAGTCACGGGTAAAAGAAGTTTAAAATTTGGTTCTTATAATTTTCTATTGCGTGTTTACTTTCTGTTTAGAAAATAAACCCAAAATCATTTAAATATATCCAAAAATGTATCTTTACCATACATGGTGTTACAGAGCAAGCGATTTACAACTATACTTGGGTTTAGGTTTGATAAGTTACTGTAATTTTAGAACAGAGCATCTGCCATTAATTTGGTGCGAATTCAAATTTAATCCTCAGCATTGCAGTCCCCTAGGGCTCCACAAAGTGGCTTATAATAACTAAAACCATTACTTATTAATTTATCAAAACTTCTAAATCCCATTTGCAGTACTGTTGCCGTTACAAAGTTTGAATTTGAAAATTGTAATAAGTAAACAAAATGAATTCATGAATTCAGCGACATTTTAAGACGATATATTCCAACGGTTTAAATGTTGCTTGGTGTCGTAAGCAAAGTTTAAAATGAACAAGAGTAATGTGCATATCTAAAACAGAAGTTGATCCAACATAAAGTACATTACTCGTTACCAATTCAAACCAAAACAATTCTCGAAGAAAAACTTCAATCCAAAGATCCATTGGAACTGTAAGCAACGCAGCGCAAAGGTGGAAGATTCGCAAACAGCTCGGCAACCTTGGCGCGCACCAAAGGTGGCTGTTTACCCTCTCGGCACTCACTGTAGACTCTGCACTCTACGTGTTTTGTATACCCGTATAATTGTGCACTGCGGATGTGGAAGAATCGATACGGGTGAAGTGTGAAATGTAGCAGATTATGTGGTATTATGACATTGTAATTGAATATTGTGTTAGTATGATTTATCGTGTTGTTTTTGGCAAGACACACCAAGTTACTGCAAGAATTCTACATGAATTCCATTCTTGGAATATTCGATGTTCTAGTTTCTTTTTGAAATGATTCTTCGATCGCCAGTTCATTTGTTGGGAATATTCTTTATCCCTATATCAACAATAATATCTTCATTTCAACACAAAACATTCATTCATTATTCTATAACACGGATTACATTGTAGTAGTTTGACATTCATTATATTCACTTGCCGATGTTCTCTTGTATCCATATAATCTCTCTTAATGGTGTCTTTCGACTCTGCTCGTATAAGGTCCTCGTACAAGTGAAACAATAAACTCAGCATACTTACCCCTGTTTATTTGCACATCAAATATTACTGACGTAGAATATTGCTTAAGTTCCACGTTTAGGATTAATTATCTATTTACGTGGTTGTTACAATAATCTACCGCTTTACAGGGGTTTAAATAAGGTTCATTTGGGATCTTTACATACACACCTTTCTTACTTAATGTGGGATTCTTCGAGACCGTTGGCAATTTGGTGATAAAAACATATGAGCCTAGCGTGATGTTTATATTCAACCGAAGTCTTCATAAAATATTAATTTCCTTTCTGGCATGGTCCTTGTTGCCATTTACCCTCCAATGGATTATTAGGGTATTTATCGTTGTAAAAATATTTTTTTTATCAAATACAATATTGATATCAAAAGGAAGTAACCTGCTGTTTATTTCCACTGAATTATTCAAACGGTTAGTTAGGACACTTCAAGCAATACAAACATATTGTGTAACCTATTCCCATTTATTGCCTTATCTAAACAGTTCCCCATAAGGAAAATAAGCAACACAAACTTTCTGTTGTACTTCCGAAAGAACATAAAAGCATTTGATTGGACGTGCGCCATAATTTAACATGTAAACGTAATATCACACGTATTATCACTAATGGCTTAGGCATTGTTAGAACTCGTGCCAAAGTACTACTACTTACTTACAACAGTTTTGGCATACGTGGTTGGTTAAATGTTTATGGACATTGCAATACGTAAACTTTTAGGCCTAATAAAATAAACTAATCTAATAAGATTGTCCGCTCATAATTGTTTGCGTCGGCCACAGCTTGGTCACTGTTAGACAAATCCTTTGACTCACTTTTCCATTTTTATTTGAACCTGATGAAACCCTTGCTCTAAATCGATTTCGCGTAATAATCAGCTAAAGCTTAAAATAGCTTCTTAAATCTATTCTGTAAACATACGTACCATCACGCCTGTATTCCCCGAAGGGTTAGGCAGAGGTGTAACAATGTACACGCACAGTTTGCCGGTATGTTTAGGTCCCATTTAATAGGGGGCGAGCCTATTGCCATTAACCGGGCACAAATCCTAACTCCGAGCTGCTACTGAGAATTTCCTAGAAAAACCCAATAACACTTTTTGCTCGACCTGGCAATCGAACCCAATACCTCTAGCGTAGCAGTCGCGCTTAGGACCACTAGGCTACCGAGGCAGTTCCCGAGATATCTCCTTTGGTCTACTGGGTTGAGGTAAACTGTCATTGAATTCTGCTGATGCTAGGGATTGACAGCTTACCTTAATCTAACTTTACTTAAATTTACCAAGGGAGGTTTTGACTGCTGATTACCACAGGTAAGAAAGAAGAATACAAATAAGAAAAACCCAAAAAATATTATTAAACTGAATAAATGTCATTCAAATCGTGGACTAATTAATTTCAACAGTGACTGTAACACTTAACATTGTTTTGTGATAATTTTAATTAGCAACGAAATCACATGACTACTTCTCATAAATATGGAATCTGTGTCAAGTATTGGCCTTGTATTAGTTTAGTTTAGTAAGTATGTCAAGCTTGGGATGAAGAGGAAACTAGACACTTAACATATGAATGGCAATAAATATGCTTTGAAAGATACCTTAAACCGTGACCCTTAAATCTGTATGGATTGAATCAAAGTAGGCGGAACATGTTGCTTGGCCTGCGTAGCCCTTTGAGCTAAAATTGGGGCGAAAGACGTGTCCCCGACCCGCTCCGACGATCACAGCATATTTTATAGCTCAGCGTTTAAGTGAGGGCACTTGGTAAAGTTTGATGTTTGAGCGCATTCAAATTAGGAATGCTTCCTTTGAGTCAGCAGAAAAATAGTAAAGTGGGCAGGTAGGTGACATAATTTCAAATAGAGCATTTCGGATATCATCGCTTTAGAAGCAAAGCAAAGCAACAATTAACCAATAGTAATAAAATGTGATAAAGGGAGAGAGATAACTAGAGATCCGAACAAGGACGTAGGCTTCTTTTTCATCCAAGACTTCCTTTGTGTTTGTAATAAATGTTGCTTACAAACTTATCACAGAAAAAGTCGCGAGTAACAGCTATTATAAAATAAGGTTGATATTAATTTTACCATGGCACGCACTTAGAGCTAGATTGTATACGGAAATTAGAATATTTTCTTTCGGATTTTATCCAGCAAATCTGTAAAAAGTGAATGTTTCCACAATGCAAGTCGGTTGAAAACGTCGTCTTGCGTAATTAAACCTGCTCGTGGACATCACTCTTAAAGCAGGGTTGCCAACCTCAATTAACGTCGATTTGTCCGGATTCGATCCGTCAAACGTGACCAGGCGCCTCCGATTAATTTGGTTTCAATGATAATCAAAAACCCTGGGGATTACGGTTCCGGGCACAGTTAGCAGGTACGAATGTATCATGTATATGCCAAAACATATGTTTGTATTATTTAAAATCCAAAAAGATGAACTGATATTACTAAAAATTGCTTCAAGTAGCCAATCTATCTAGGTACTTGTAGTTGAATTAAAATTATAGGATGGGCCTAATAATTAAAGTCGAAGGCAAGGAAATCCGACATATTTCTTGTTTCCTTTGTTTTGAATGCCAAATGACACTGACTCCGATTCGCATGAAAAGACATTGGTTACATTAACACAGATCTACTTATTTGTGAAGAAAATTAAAATTAAATATATTTTACTGTGCCTATTTTTTGCATCGGAAACAAATTTTTTACGTTGTACCGAAGGACCAAAATCCAATCTTCATAGCAAAAATATTTAGGAAAATTACATGAATTGACAAATTGATGTAGAAAAATGAAGGCGGTTAAATGAAAGACGTAATAAATAAGATAACAACAAGAAGCTTCAAAAGACATTGAAATAATTTGGTTGACCGAGAATACAGCGCCTAGGTAATAAACCAACATTAACAAATGAGAAATGATGACTGAGTGTTTTCTTTTCTGAAATAAATAATTTTAACTTCTATTGTGTACACAGTTTTGTGGCTTCGCAATTTGAATATTTTTATTTCGAATCAAGTATATTTTTTGCAGAACAAAGACTACTAAGTCAGATTTGAAATAATTATGCTTTACCTTGGACACCTACGTATACCTAATTTTTGCCACGCTCAACCGCTATGTTCCTATCTTAAATTGCTTTGTGTACCGAAGTTCTATGATGTGTTCACAACTTTTTTTTGTCTTTTGTCTTATTTTTAATGTTTGTTTGTTACTGACCGGACACATTTCTGTAAAAAAAAAATGATTTCATCCGAAAAAAAAAAAAAAAATCAAAGAGTCGCAATTTTTTTTAAATGTGTGTCTGCATATCTGCCTATTTCTAAAAGTTGGTTTACAATATAATATATAATATTTTTGAAATTCATTACAAATCCAGGCGGAAGCACCGGGACAGTTAGTTGATTAGTACCGTGTAGTGTTGTGCCAGTGTCGCAGTATCGATTGGCCGCGGGTTGGGCACAAGGTCGCACAATGTCGCCGCCCTACACAGCTGGCCTAGCGTTGCTGGCATTAAACTAGACATCCATCTTTTTAATTTATTTTATCCCAAATAAAACATGCACTACTTGTAAACATTTTTTATGTTGCGAGAAATTGGTTTATGACATACATAACATCCTGGGGCTATGGTATTCCCTATTGGGTCGTTTCCCATAGATTGTATGAAACGGTTTGGGGTGATAATCTCATTACGCCTTGAAACACAGTAAAGTCGATGAAGATTTTAAAAGCGCACAAAAAAAAAAAGATGTTGTCAGAATTATAGCGGCTCATTACAGACTCTTTAACAAGTACGAGAAGAGATGAAGAACTTAATATAATAGTATATCCTGTGACAGCTCAGCATTCCGGATATTTGATTTGGCACAGACTTAGACTCGTAAAACAAGACAGACTGTTACCAGTTACACAATATTCTGGGACGGTATCACGGCACTTTACTGACAAATTGTAACCAAAGGCACGCAGTGAGACTTTATGTGCCAAAAGTATACGCGAATATTCAGCCTAATAAAATAATGAGGTATATCCCAATATTCCACGATCATACATACTACCGAACACCCTCCGTGATTATTACGTTTCATTAATTATTAATTTCACACTCGCTTGATGTTAGCGTTCGGAACAAAGCATTTCGCTACACTACAAATAAATAATTGTTCACCGAAAAGTCGACACGATTGATTTCTTCGAATCAGTTGTCAGTGCAAAATATTCGTAATTCCATTTGGCTTAAATTGCACTTTATTTATTTAAGGAACACAAAGCACGATACAGGCAATACATTGCACAGAGTATGAAAGTTTAGGTAGAGACTGTATTCCTAATGTGTACACAATTCATTGACTGCTGGCTGACTGATAGGCCCAGATATAGATTATATGAGGAATTAGATGTATTAGACTATCTTCTTCTCCCATAGGCTAAATTACACATGATGATACATTGATGATAGATTTCCAGGGTACCCAAAAACCAAGAAAAAGTTAACTAACTTATTTTTGAGATAGTACAAGTAAGAGACACTTTGTCTCTTTCATTGAAAACTCCGTCTGACGGTAAAGTAGCGTACTTGTTTCATAATGAAAGACACTAGCGTCTTCTTCAGTCGATCAAATTGTAAAGTTTTTGCCCTAGACCGTACCTAGTGAGCTTATATATAATATACAATTACATAAACCGGAGAATTGCAACGTACGTTCTTTCTAAAAACCGAAATTAATAGGTTAGTTGGGGAAACGTGCGTATGTTAGGTAATTGACAGATTTAAAGCTAAATTTTCCACGGTTTATTCTAACTAAAGATCACAGCTTCCAAGAATGAATACCATTAGTAAAAACAAAGACATTATCTTTATTATGACTAAGACTTTGTCTAAATTTGTAATTATTTCGTGTTTTTTATGAGAACTTAAATACTTACATAGAATAGATATTTTTGTATTATAATTATGATGTATATAATTTTAAATTGTTCTTTATCCTGGATTTTGTAGAAACTTTTGTGGATTTTAAAATAGTGTCCGTGAAGTTTCTTGCTTGATTTTCTCCATAGAGACCTATATACGTTTTGGAACGAGCAACTAGGTTCAACTTTTAAGTGACTGACTCCTTGACAATTCAAAAGTGTCTGTAAATGGTTTAATTGAAATAAATGCTTTGACTTTGACTTTATTTGAGGCCACGTCAAAATATTTGTTTCTACATTTATGAGATACCATTATAAATGTCATGCATCGTTACGAAGAATAACTATTAATCATTTTTACTTCCAAGCTCAAGTGCGTACTGCTTTAATTCTAGCTAACATAGGGAGTATAAGGACCACGTTTGCGGCTTTCCTTATAAATTCGAAAGCTTTTATAATAATAACAAAAATAATAATATTGACATTTGATTGTTATTGGATAACTTTGACATTTGCGTGCCAATCTTTAGTTAAACATAATATTAACCATCGGTATTACCGTGTTTCCTGTAAATGAAGAATTATGATTACTAGATAATGATTCATTGTGCCTTTGGGGTTGTGTAACGGCGAACATTTCTATTTAGAGATCCCTCTTAAATGTCAAGTCGCACATTTTACTGAACATTTACAACGGATCTAGGTGACTGAATCGACCTATTTTCAATTTCATTAAGTCGCTATCTGTTCCTAGTGTTTAATTTCCTGTCTCTGCCGCTCTATTATTCATGGTCCCGGCTTATGCCAGTATGTTATTTGACTGAAGTTTAGTTGGAAGGGAGACAAGTCTCACGTGTAGCTTGCTGGGTGTGTTAGTAGCTTTATATTCGGGAATTCGGGCATGATTTACATGTGTCAAAATCTCGACATGAAATATTGTTTTTTTTTTAAGTAACATAGTTTTCGTACGGCAAAAGCTTTAGTTTGTATGATGAAAAAATGATATTTTTCGGAACAAAGGACCAAAAGTTTTCCTGTCAGCTCTCCGGTACGTTACCATTATCTATAGACAATTCAATTTATGAAATGTCTGGCAAAAACAGTGATAACGAACACACTAGAATTCCACGAAAAACATTTAGTTAAAATAAAAACGGAGTAAATTCATTCAAATTTATCCTTTACCAATTTATTATTTATCGATTCCGCCGAAGTGCCAGCTGTTTTGGAGCCAATTGGCTTGCCACGCGACGATGGGAAGAAACCAGATGGGATGACTATAATGCCTTGGATGTTGGGTAGGCCTTTGGTGTGTGATGCAACATGGGTCGACACCCTTGCGCCATCGCATCTTCCTAGCAACTGGGGCGGCTGCTACTGGTGCCGAAAACCTCAAAGAGCGCAAATATAATAACCTTCTTGGAAGCTATATGTTTGAGCCGTTTGGGGTTGAAACACTAGGGCCATGGGGTCCGAGCGCTCATCTAATTTTTCGTGACATAGCCAAGCGAGTGGTCGACTCTTCACGTGACCAAAGGGCTGGCCTTTTCTTGGACCAAAGAAACAGCATTGCCATACAACGTGGTAATGCTGCCAGTCTTTTGGGCACTTGTCCCATTGACAGCGATGCGGATGAGTTTTTTGATGCCCTATAAGCTTCCTTTTTTGCATTTTATATTAACTTTACATACTCGTAGTTTGTAATCTTATTATTTAAGTAAGTTTTATGTTTGAGAAAATTAAATAAATATTAAAATTAAATGTAAAAAAAAAAATATTAAACATGGTTTTCCCGCTTAATTGATCCTGCAAATGGATGCTTTCAAACCCTTTTTCCTCTGCCGGGGCTGCGGGTTGTTCGCAAGAGATACCGCGCCCCCGGAACGCAAAGGGCACAAGAAGGAACATGGGTGGGTTTTAGTCAGTAAAAGCCTGACACTCCCTCCCGTCCCGCTCAGGGCGGGAGAAGTTATTTGATGATTTCCCACCCACCAAAAAAAAAAAAAACCCTTTTACCTACATGTCACCACTTTGTAATCTATTAAATACATAATGTATATTTGTAGATTGAAAATAGCCCTTGTTAACTCAACACCTATACTTACAGTACTAACTCAAAGTACTAAAAGCATGATAAACCCTTAATGTTAGTATCAATTTGGAAAAATCGTTTTTGGTTAATACATTAGCAAAAATAGAATGCGTCGACACGGATGCCCCCTTTAGGAAGTGGGTCACAGTGTCATCTATCCAGGGCCGTCTCGACCGATCGATCTAGCGACGAGTCTACCTCTTATTCTACACAGTTGAATGGGATTTGCCCAAAATCTCATGGCACAGTTTACAAATTACTTAAGTGCTTGAAAATTTATACATAAATGCAGATAAATTCAATTGGAAACCATTGGAAGATGTCGCGGTGTCGTGTTTTTGATCGACTGATTTATTTATTTTCGTGACACCACTTTTACCAGTTGTAATTTTACTCGTCTTTGTGAATTAATTGAGTTGCTTAAGTGTGTAACTAGTTTATTGGTAAGCGTTGAGATTGGAGAAAATCTATTTAAGAGATACAGCGTCTATGCTGTTGGTTCTTTTTGTGGTATCTTTTCGAGATTTAATTATTGTTTAATTACCGCAACCATCAAACTATAACCAAACGAATAAACTTTGCTACCAAGTTCAAGTTTTAAGCATTTTATAGTCGTAACCCGTTCGCCACAACTTCCTAAGCCGAGAGGCGTACCTCAACTGAAGTGCTTTTAGGCTCATTACCGAACCCCTTTCGGCGGTCCCTGCGCCTTAAGTGTCCCCTTTCCTGTGAAGGTTTAAAGGCCACTGGTTTTAGAAGGCACGTGTGATCTGAATTACAATTGTGAAATTTTGTGAGCCTGCGAAAAGATACACAAAGTTTTTATGTCCCAAAAAATAAACTGTTTCTCTTGAGCAATAAATTCCTCCAAAGATCGCTGTCACGATCAGGCCGGTACCCTTGTCGTTCCGATTATCTCGGCCGGGATCTGTAGATTAGCCAGTCGATCGTATGACCATTTTTATGTCTCGTTATGTCTTCCGCGTGGCTTGTCTCTAATAAAAGTACAATTTATGTCGCACATATTTTTTTACTGAAATAGCTATGTTTTCCATGTATGTTATTTTTGGAATTGTCTCTTCTGTGTTGGTCACAGCAACTAGTTTCCTTAAAATATTATGTAACTGAAATTTAACTAAATTAATTTATTTCCGCAACATCAATTTGTTTATTTTACCAGTAGGAATCTACAACTCTACTTCGCTTTAATTTTAATTATCTTCATTATACTGCAGCTTTTTACTGCAAAGCTGCAAAGAGAAAACGAACATCGTGTGCAAGGTTAGCTTTTTATAAACACTTTTTTCCGGGAACGCCGGATGCCTCTCTTAATGTTGATTAAATGCAGTGTTTTTAGGAATTTCAGAGCGCAAATGAACACTCAAGTGTTGGGATCCAGTGAAGCGTGTTGCGAAACTGCTAAATCGTGAAAAAGATTGGAAACAATGGTGCGCTCAATAGTTGTTAGTGCGCGGAAATTACAGGGAGCAGCCGATTGGCGCCCGCGGCGATTTCGCACCGAAAAACAACGCGATTTTGGAATTGGATCATTCGATAGTTTTGATTGCTTTTCGGGTAATAGTTGTGTCTTTTTAGTTTTTTTTACAAATTGCGCTCGTATTTGTTCCGTTTTCAGAAATAAACTTTTTGTTGTGCTGTCTCAGAGTTTTTGAGAATGAACACAGATTTTTTTGGTCCTATTATACGTTTGCTTTCAAGTTTTTTGACGCTCTTTTTTTGATGTCGCCGTTGTTTCATATTTGTTATATCAAACAAGGATTTGCAAATCATTCCATAAAGAAATGTAAAAGTTGCTTATTTCCTTTTTTGTTACACTCATGAGCATATTAGATTGAGCACACCAATCCTGTTTTCGTTTTGGATACATCGAACCATTCATAACGAACTCTTATTTAAATGATGGCAAAAACGTTTTGTGGTTTTGCTTAGCAACACTGATTATAAAATTCAAATAAATTTTAAACAAAACGCCTACGTTTTTACATTCGGCGTTTACCAACTTTTTTGTTTACCGCTGTTTACCTATCTTTTTTGTACAGATAAATACACAGTCCCTTCCGAACAAATTTTACTTACCTTTGCTTGGCATAGCGGGATTCTATATGTACATAATTCACAGATAAATACTGAAATACGGTCAATGTTATTTCAAAAAATAAAACTATCAGACATTAATATATTAATAACTTAAGTAATAGCAGGAATTATACCATTTCGATAATGGGCGGACAGTTCTCAGATTAACTACAGAATCTAGGTTATTGGGTCAGCGCAAATGGCTATTTTGGTGCTATTGATCATTTATAATGTTTCGATTTGTCTACTTGGATGACTTTATTATTATTTAGCTTTTTACAGCTTTAGGGGGCACCACTATCTGTTATAACAGTTTTATGTTAATATTACTTTGCCTTGCGCATTGTTGGATTTTCTACGCTCGGTTCAGCGCAGAGGGTTGAAAATCCAGCAACTGAAATTAAAAAGTAATATAAAACGGTACTGTTCAGGTAGGCCTCCTGTTCTATAAAGACGATCTAAGAAAGAAGACAAAACGAAAATTATTGTCACCCAGCAAAAAGATAAATTGATCTCATTGCCTTTTATCATAAGTTTAGTTTTACTTCAACAACAGGCTAACAGTGCTCGAGGGAGCGGAATCGTTAAAAGTTTCTAACTTCAAAAAAATCGCCAAGTAATTTCCAACTCTTAAAAAAATCTGTAGAAAAACAGGCAGACTGAAATTTTCATTTCTTTACTCTATTGACCGACATCCACACTAATATTGTAACAGCGAGTCTTTCTGTACCTCATTATGGTAAAATCACCAAACCGAAGACAAAGAGGTAGCTTGGGATCTGCTTAAGCTACTTATTAATCCGCGACTACATCTGAGATAACAACAACTAACATCGATGAAGTGGCGGCCAAACACTAGGAACACATAATTTGAAAACTCACCTCAATATGGTGGGTTACAAAAACAATGGCCATGTTTACCTTAAGAATTAAAGAACGCTTCATTTGACTTACGCCAGATAAATAAACCAGTATATATTGAGACTCTAGATTAGGGTTGCCAGGGTAACAACAAACCAAGGCTGCGGAATTTGTTCGAAAGAGTCACAGCGGCCCTGGAACTCAAAGGCATTAGGAAGAACACGGATAGATTTTAGTCATTAAAAGTCTGACACTCCCTTCCGCTCCGCCCAAGGCGGAAGAAGTCATTTGATGATTTCAAATCCTTAAAAAAAAAAAGGGTAAAAACAAACGTACAGAGTATGGTATTAGTAACAGTTTCACATCATAACATACCATCACGCCTGTATTCCCCGAAGTGTTAGGCAGAGGTGTAACAATGTACACCCACAGTTCGCCGGTATGTTTTTAGGTCCCACAGCTAGCTATCATACAGAAAATATATAAATTTATATTTTTTCCAATCAAACTGGTAGTTCCAGAGAAAACAAACAAAAATCTCTTCAGGTCTATTAGGTCAACCTATAATTTTATAGATTACAATCAGTCGCCTGTATAGGTATAGAAATACACTAAAGGTATAAAACATATCACATACATACCATCACGCCGGTATTCCCCGAAGGCTTAAGCAGAGATGTACACCCACAGTTCGCTGGTATGGTTTTAGGTCCCATGTAATAGGGGGCCCGCCTATTGTCATTAACCGGGTACAAATCCTATCTCCGAGTTGGTACTGAGAATTTCATAGAAAAACCCAATAACACTTTGCTCGATCTCGGAATCGAACCCAAGACGTCTAGCGTAGCAGTCGCGCTTAGGACCACTAGGCTAACGAGGCAGTTAACAGTTTCAATCTAGCTTCAAAAGCTCGACACGAAAACTACGCGCGTATTCAAACTGAAAAGCTGAAAATAGTTTTAGTTTAAGGTAGTTTAGCTGCAGAACATTCGGTTTTCACAGAAGTTTAAAACAAGACTGCGTTGACGTATACCAGGTTCTGAATTGTCTACCACGTTCGAATACCTGCTCAAAGGTAGGTAAATCTAGTGGTGTTCAGGTTGCCACATTTTCCTTCAATAATACTAGCCTGTTATGGTCCTACTGCAAGGCCTCTTCTCATGCAGAGAAGGCGAGAGCATTTATCACCACGCTTGGTCAGGGCGGATTGGCGATTGCAGACTTATATTTTTCTTCAATACACACTTTTTTGAATTTCTAATAGAGTGAGGTGATTCTAATTAAAAGATTCAAAAAAATATTTAGACATCCCTAATTATACTTTCGCTGACTCAGACCACGATTTCTCCACAGCTTCCATTGTTTACAGAGACCTTGTATAACTGGACGCGTTCCTACTTGTTTTCCTTCGATCTGGTTGTATTAACGTGTTTTGTTTTGTTGCAGGTAAGGGAGGAAGCGGAAATGACGTAGACTATCGGAATCTGTATCGAGATTTAATCGGTTCAAAGACCGGACGAAGGGAATTGAGGTGATGTTTTTAAGGCTAAGAAACGTTTTGGACGATAGAAGATTTGAATCTTAATATTAAAGCTTTAGAGTTCTCGAACGACACAATCGGAGAGGTAGCCAGGTCTCGGCCGGTCGTCGAGTCCACTTTATAACTAAAAATGTTAGTCTCCGATATTAATAACAATGTATTTACATAATTTTAATTTATTCCCTACGCAGAAAACATTAAAACATTTACAACACACACTACAGGTAAAACGCTTCGTTAATGGCAACCGCCCAATTTCAGGTTTCACGCTTCAAGTCAGAGTGCACCATTTAGCGTTCAACTATCGGATAATTGCACGCTCGTGTTCAAAACATGTTGTTAGTGTACACTGTACAACATTGACGATGCTAATACATTTAACCCGAGTTTAATATCTGTGAAGTTTAGCCAGTAGAACCTGCCTAGTGGTGGAACCTGTCTCGCAACGGGCACTTGAAAGCAAAACTGTTATGTTTTGATTTTATGAACCATGACTTCTTTAATCGAGAATTTTTGTCGTGCATTGAAAATACATTGCTAACTACATTGTTTACAAATATTATGTTTATTTTACTTTACGATAAAAAAGTGACCTCACTTAGCTTAGTAATCTTTTTGCCGACCAAAGGGTTTAGTGAATCGTTTTTTTTACTAGGTTTTTTTTTCTTTGTAATTAAGGTGCCTCGAAATACGATAAATAAACCTTCAATTATATGTTTTTATTTGACAAAACTGATTTGTAATAATTATAATAACGATCTCCTGGTATCAAAGTCTTGAGTACCTATACTCAGCTGTAAATCACAGGCCAATTTAACAATAAATATCAACATTTATTCTCCGTATACTTATTTATATGATGTCAATTTTAATAAATAATAAGCTGTCTACTATGTAATCTTAAACTTTAGCATTGAAGAAAGATAGCATCTACCAGACTATACCTCAGTTAATGATGATAAAATCTCCAAATTGTTTGCAAGAACACATAAGTGCGCAATCATCTGCCAAAACTGTTATATCCGCTTCGTTTGAGCCAAAGTCTAGTCTGGACTGGATTCGGTTTGTTGTTTCAGCCACGTCATACTGTAGACGAGAGATTAACAAAAATATCCGAATGTATTTCAAGATACTGGTAGCCGTCTCAAAATTCATTTCCTTGTTAAATTTTAATTAGCTTTCATACTATGTAACCGTAGGTCTTGGTCGCCGTCGTAATGACCAATGTGAATTTTCTATTCCATTTATATTTTCGTCATTTATCTTTGGCATCACTGACATCGGTGAAGGATAACATCGTGAGGACAAACAGATTGACACGATTCTGAGATCGCCAATCAGCGTTGAGCAAGCGTGGTGATCAGTGCTCGTTTTTAAGAAAAGGCCTTTTTTAGAAACAATAGTAGGCAGGTACATAAACACAAACTCACTCCTTTTCCCATAAGGGAAGGCAGAAACCACAGAACGCCACCTGCTACGATCCTTACATACTTCTTTCGCCTAGCCTACGTTCATACTTCTGTTGATACAAGCAGGTATTATTACCGCGGCAAATTGCCGCTCGGCGGGCCGACCTCCGGCTCGATCTCATGGCGACATGGAGACAGCTACTGTCGCAACCTCGTGCTGGGCACGCCTTAATAGAGGCGGTAAGTCCCCTTTTTGAGGAGTGGCTGGAGAGGCGTCACGGCGCCCTCACCTACCGCCTGACGCAGGTCCTCACCGGACACGGGTGTTTCGGGAGGTTCCTGCACCTTATCGGGCGGGAGGAAACGTCCGGGTGTCACCATTGTGTGGATCGCCCCGAGGACACGGTGGAGCACACCGTGGCGGTATGCCCCGCTTGGGCGGAGCATCGCCGAGTCCTCGTGGCGGCCATCGGCGGCGGCGAACTCTCGCGTCCGGCCCTGGTGCAAGCCATGGTCCGGAGCGAGAGGGAATGGGATGCAGTCGCCTCCTTCTGCGAGGCAGTAATGCTTGAGAAGGAGGCGGCGGGACGGTTGAGACAGCGGTTCTCCCGTCCCAGCCGCCGCGGTAGACGCTCCGGACGTCGGGAGCCGCGAGACGACTCCCGGCCACCGTAGATACGGGCCTGTGGACGGTGAGCAATGGGTAGCTCACCGTCCTTACGTTGCATAACGACAGGCCGTGTCGACGGCGCGTTCGTGTTCCACGCGCGCCTCAAAGAGATGTCAGCAAAAGGAAGGGGCCACTGAGGGCCGATGCCTGCCGGGGCTGCGGGTTGTTCGCAAGAGATACCGCGCCCCCGGAACGCAAAGGGCACAAGAAGGAACATGGGTGGGTTTTAGTCAGTAAAAGTCTGACACTCCCTCCCGTCCCGCCCAGGGCGGGAGAAGTTATTTGATGATTTCCCACCCAACAAAAAAAAAAAAAAAAAAAGCAGGTATTATTGTTTTTACAAAAGGATTATAAACTTTGGTCTGTCTAATTTGATTTAGCCATTTAAATTCATATATATTTCTCCTATTATTCCAACACCTCACTACGAATTATTTAAAGAAAAAAAAATATTTTTAGCTTAACTACCTGGAACGTCAGAATAAAAATTAAAATA
The DNA here is from genome assembly GCA_947462355.1 of Caradrina kadenii. NCBI lineage: Eukaryota > Metazoa > Arthropoda > Insecta > Lepidoptera > Noctuidae > Caradrina > Caradrina kadenii. The sequence goes on from OX381691.1 coordinate 9,369,841, forward strand.
TCATCTACATAAACTATAGTAGTACTTCCTAGTCTGACTTTACTATTTTTCTCAACACTTGCTCGTTGTTTGTTCTAAAGCCTGACAAGTTCTCAGTAACAGTTAACTTTTTCATTATCACCTGTTGGTAACTGAGTCTTCACTTACATTTACAACTCATTTTAACTTCCTCGGAGCTTGTGCCTCGCTGTTTTTTCTTTCTTCGGGTTCTACTTGAAGCTGATTTTACACTGAAAGCGAAACTACTTTGGATTAACGTTTTAATAAGGTGAAGTAATTTGTTTTGCTCATAACAGGAGTGATGTGAAATAATTATGATAATGTCAATACCAAGGTTGTGTTGGTTTACCTAGAACAACACGAAGCTATAAAACAATCGACGAAATAGACAGTTTAATGTCTGTTTATACATAACTTAACTGCCTCGGTAGCCTAGTGGTCCTAAGCGCGACTGCTACGCTAGAGGTCTTGGGTTCGATACCTAGGTCGAGCAAAAAAGTGTTATAGGATTTTTATATGAAATTCTCAGTAGCAACTCGGAGTTAAGATTTGTGCCCGGTTAATGGCAATAGGCTCGTCCACTACTACATGGAACCTAAACATACCGGCGAACTGTGGGTGTACATTGGTACACCTCTGCCTAACGGGGAATACAGGCGTGATGGTATGTGTGGTTTGTGAAGCATTTTTTTTTTCATTAGGTACTTCTAATGTTTTTTCTTTCTACGAATATTACCCACTAAAATCTTTATAATTACGTAGTTTTATCATTCCGACACACCCTTCCGTCTTCTCCGAGGTGGAGGCATTGAGAATTTCCACACAAAAAATTAAAAGTCTGTCATTTAAAATATTAACAGAATTTTATGCACCATCGCAAATTTAACGACATGCTCTTCGACATACACACTAAATAGCAAACACAAGAAAGTGCCATTAGTCTGGCAATTCGTCAAGTTGAATCCTAGATCTAAGATTTCACGAGTTTTCAAATTTATAGCCTTTCTGTCGCTTGTTGTGTACCACTTTCACATAGTTTGTTCCTTTGGGGCGTGTTTTTAATTACCGCTGAGATTGTGGCTTGAGGCTTCTACGACCAATATTGTATTTGCGGTAAACAAGTTTTTACTTTTGTACGATATTAATCTTTTAGTTCGACCGTAAGACGTGTCTTCGTGGACTTTAATTGGAAATCTGTTTGAAATATCGATCTGCTTCTTTTTCTTTGATGAGTAATTTGAAAATTAGTTTTAACAAATTGTATTAGTCTTCATCGTTAACGTGTAGTGGCCAGTAATATATGAATTTACTTTTGAAAAAAGTGTCTAAGCTGTTACTAACCATAATTCAATCAAACTAATTGCTTCAACAATTTTCATAGTTTCTATTTGTTTTTAAGTAATTCAATTAATTACATGGGACCTAAAATATACCGGCGAACTGTGGGTGTACATTGGTACACCTCTGCCTAACCCTCCGGGGAATACAGGCGTGATGGTATGTTATGTCAATTAATTATTTCAAATGTTTCGCACTATCGATAGGTAGTTAATATCAACAAACACAACTAATGCATATCAAGACATGTGTCACAAATTATAATCGTAACTTCATATGAGAGATACTACAAAATGTGACACAAGTCTTGTCCTGATACGGGACCATTAACTTTGTTTATTTATTTGCATTCCCGTTAATGACTTACAAATTGCAAAGCTAACATTGAGTCGGTGTGCTCACTGCGAACATCTCTCACGACCGTTCCAGCTATTGTATATCTTCGTAACAAGATTATTTCAAGCATTTGCATTTTGCATACATAACCACATGAACGTGACGAGAATATTATGAATACTAGTTCAACATCTCGGCTGTGGTTCTAGGAAATAGGCAAATAGTTCATCCTCTATGTTCTTTTATCAAATACAAGCGAACAGCCCGCGACTTCGTCCGCGTGGCTTATTTCAACCGCGTTTAGTGACGTCTTTGGTTACTGCTCCGCTCCCGTTGGTCGTAGCGTGTTGTTATGTTACTTATGAATAATGAATCTATCTAAAAAAAGGTTCTATTGAAGCTATCTATTGTTAAAGAAATGATTAAAATTGATCCAGTAGTTTCGGAGCCTATTCATTACAAACAAACAAAAAAATCTTTCCTCTTTATAATATTAGTACCTATAGATTTAGAAATCATGTCAGTTATTTGTCGCACTAGAGACCACTGAATTAATTCACATCTCCTAAAATTCAAAACGACGTTGTCCGGTCTCATATTCGTACTCAAGACTTCTCGTTGTCGACCCCTCGACAACCGGTCGGCATTATGTATCTACACACAGTGGTAACTAGAGCGAAAACATTCCGTGTAACTGGAAAAACTACGAAAGGAACCTTTTTGGGGTCCCGTGCCCATTAGGAATTTGTATAATTCCGTCACGTGCATCCGTCTGTGTGAGACATTTTCGTGATGCCTTCAACGTGCCTATATAAACGGGAAGATGGTAAATGTGTCAGGTGTCAAATACACTTCTTTTGACTTAAGAGGTGTAAGTACATACAATATCGCTTTTTTGAAGGCAAAAAATTTGAAGTGATTATTTTGGCTAGTTATTTAGAGTCCTCAATAAATTACAGCTGCTAGTATTATTGATCGTTGTTTCAATATTAATATCATCATTTACCACGTTATTATATCTAGTATCTCGGTTATCGCAATTAGGTCCAGATTTTAACGAAAAATTCGAATATTACAGCCTCATTTATCTACGTACTTTTCCATACCCCGGTTAACACAATCGAGTGCACAGAACAATGGATATGCCTTTCAATTGTAACAATGTTTTCCAATACAACGTGTTCATGCATCAACGATTACAGAAAGCGACTATCTACCAGGAAATCTAAGAAAACCTTCGGAAAATTAAATTTAACGTCACCGCTATTCGTTGAAAGCACTTAGCAACAACCACGGTTCATTGGTTCATTGGTGCTGCAAGGTCCCGCACATGTCAGAGTAACCAATTTAAACCAATAGGAGCCAATCTGCACCGGATTTAATTTGCAAGACCCGACCTCCTCGGGTTCAGGGTCGAATTGCCTTTTTTTAATAATAAAATAAAATAAACAATATCGACTATTCCTTGTTTATTGCTGCGGACATATTGATAAATTGTTCAATGTCCGTTGTATTAATTTGTTTTACTGATAACAGGAGTGACGTGAAATAATTATGATAATGCCTATACCAAGGTTGTGTTGGTCTATCTAGAACAACACGAAGCTATAAAAAAATCGATTGTCTGACGTTCCCCTGTTTCCTAGGTTGACATTGACAGTTTAATGTCTGTTTATACATAACTTAACTGCCCCGGTAGCCTAGTGGTCCTAAGCGCGACTGCTATGCTAGAGGTCTTGGGTTCGATTCCTAGGTCGAGCAAAAAAGTGTTATTGGGTTTTTCTATAAAATTGTCAGTAGCAGCTCGGAGTTAGGATTTGTGCCCGGTTAATGGCGATAGGCTCGCCCCTTATTACATGGGACCTAAACATACCGGCGAACTGTGGGTGTACATTGTTACACCTCTGCCTAACCCTTTGGGGAATACAGGCTTGATGGTATGTATATTATACGTAACTAGCTCCTGCCTGCGACTTCGTGTGTGTGTGGTTTTTTTCACCCGTGTTCACGCCCTTATTTACTGCTCCGCTCCTGTGGGTCATAACGTGTCATATACTACTCCTCATGAGTTTAGCTATCATAATACATATAAAGATTTTTCTAATTCGACTAGAAGTTCCAAACGTTACCTCGTTTAAACAAACAAAGAAACTATTTATCTTTTTTATATTAGTATACATAGATAATTACGTTTAAACGTTTGTAAAATAATTATAGACTAAAACACTCTATTATGCCCACGGTCAGACCTAGAAATAACATAAACCTCTTTTTTACCTTATTCGAAGAAGTTCTTACATTGAGTACTGGTTGTAGCCAGCAGCTCCCAACGAGGCGTCATAAGATGTTTTGTCTTATTCAAAGTAACACCTTTCTAAGCCGAACCTGATTCGGTAATTAGTGAAAATATGCCAAACAGATAGAAAGACTAAATTGCGCACAGATTCAGGAAATCCTAATGTGTATGTACTTACAATATAATTAAATTACAAACTAATCAGCCATCAACCCAAATGACCGGTCATTAACCTCAAAATCTAATCCCAAAATTAATTTCAAGTCAATTAAAATCTGTTCGCTCTTTGACATGAGGTATATAAGAATTAGTATTGCCGTCGTCATCGTCCGTCGTCACGCTCCCGAGTTCCTACGTGACACGAAAACTGAAAGGTGACGAGACAGGAAAGTCAAAACAAAGAAATTTGTACAAAAGAACTGTTTTCTTTTCCCTTTGTCAGACTGACGGACTGACTGACTGATTTTGAAGCCACCTTTTAATATTTCTGTAATACCTTGAAATCTATTAAATTGATGAAAAGTCGGTCTTATAATCCGTCACAGACTGGATCTTCTTATTTATTGATGTCTCCATGCCCCAAGGATGGTTTTGCTAGTGTGACCATGTTAACCGTCCCGGTAGTCTCGTGGTCGCAAGCGCGACTGATGAGCATGGGGTCTTGGGTTCGATTCTCAGGTCGAGTAAAGTGTTATTGGGTTTTTCAATTAGGATTTTTTTAGTAGCAGCTCGGAGTTAGGATTTGTGTACGGCAATAGGCTCGTCCCCTATTACGTGAGACCTAAAACATACCGGCGAACACACCTCTGTCTAACCCTTCGGGGAATTCAGGCGTGATGGTATGTGCGTGTGACCATGAATTGACAAGATTAAGGTCTACTGGACAAATGTTGGAATTAGGTAGTAGGCTTATGATCCTCCTCATCGAATTTGACAAGCTACAAAAAGATTAACTTGACCATCAACCCGAAAAAAAAAAGCTAAACAGCCATTCCAATGTGTGCTACGTTGTGCTTGTTTAGACTTGACCTTTTGTCATCTTATTTCTTGATGTCCGTAACAAAAATACACTGAATACTTTACACGTGGGATGCTGGGCTAATTGGCATCACGGACTTGTCAAATGGGGATAAAATAACTGCTGGTTATTTCGGACAGGACGTGTATAAGCGACAACTTGATGAGTGAGTGTCGTTGAAGTGTAAAGTTAAGTTCAATTTGTTTACTAGCTTAAGTATTTTTTTTTTTCGGATGGTAAATCATCAAATGACTTCCCCCGCCCTGGGCGGGGCGGGAAGGAGTGTCAGACTTTTACTGACTAAAACCCATCCATGTTCTTTCTTTTGCCCTTTGCGTTCACGGTATCTTTTTCGAACAATCCGCGGCCCTGCCAGGCATCGGCCCTGACTGGCCCCTCCAATTTGCTGAAATCTCTTCGAGGCGCGCGTGGAACACGAACGCGCCGTCGACACGGCCTGTCGTTATACAACGTACGGACGGTGAGCTACCCATTTCTCACCGTCCACAGGCCCGCGACTACCTATGTCCTTATGACTTTGTTCGCACGAAAATCGCCCAGCCTTTTTGGAGATTTGCGTAACAAACAGACCGACAATTTTCGAATCGTCGAGACCTTTCTACGCATAGTTAATAGGCAGGATAGTAGGAATGTATGAAGTGATTTAACGTTATAATCCCTGTCTCAGTTTTGCACGCATCCTCCCAATTTTATAAAGAGAAAATAATTATAAACGAGTGAACATCACAATCGTCAATGCATAATATGTAATTATAGTAATTAAATCCGGCTGCACAAACACTGTGGTACTTTGCTGACTAGTGCTACCCATAATTAGATGCTACATCTGCTTAATTATTTATCGGAAACGAATCGACGTATCAAATTGCTAATTGAACATTGCAAAAACGTACAATGGCCCACGCATCGAAACTTTCGTTCTCATTACTGTGTTTTGTTTAAATAACAGACTTAGCCCTATAGAAATAGAGTTTAAATTGACAATGGCGTGCAATTGTATTGTGTAACATCGTGAACAGATGATTGAATTCCGTTTTAAACGTTAATTGGATAAAAGAGTCATTATTATCGCGTGTTGTCCGCTATTTTCTGTAATTTTTGACCTGTAGTGTACATTGTGTTGGTGTGTCATGCGTGTTAAACTAATAAACAAAGAGTTAAATAAGTGTCTAATTTCATTATATGTGTTCACAAGTCGCCGAGCTATCTATACGTACTTGCTTCTGCACGCGACTTCACCCGCGTGGTTTTTTCACCCGCTTTGTTATGTTTTTGTTTACTGCTGCGCTCCCCTGTTTCGTAGTGTGATGTTATTATATGGCTATTTGTCCTGAATCTGTCAGAAAATATATAAATTTATATTTTTTCCAATCAGGCTGGTAGTTCCAGAGAAAACAAACAAAAATTTCTTCAGGTTTATTAGGTCAACCCATAATTTTATAGATTACAGTCAGTAAACCTGTATAGGTATAGAAATACATTAATTAAAGGTATAAGACACACCACATACATACCATCACGCCGGTATTCCCCGAAGGCTTAGGCAGAGGTGTACCAGTGTACACCCACAGTTCGCCGGTATGTTTTTAGGTCCCATGTAATAGGGTCGAGCCTATTGTCATTAACCGGGCACAAATCCTAACTCCGAGCTGCTACTGAGAATTTCATAGAAAAACCCATTAACACTTTTTGCTCGACCTGGGAATCGAACCCAAGACCTCTTCCGTAGCACTCGCGCTTAGGACCAAAAGGCTAACGAGACAGGTATAAGACAATACATATTTAAGTTCTAACCTTTTAACAGACCAGCCGGTCTTTTACGTGAAAATCTGACAGTTCAATTCACCCAAATTCACCAATACAAATTGTCACAGAATAATAGACCTTGCTGGTTTTATTGCAGAATTGGCATTTGAGTGGAAAATAAAACCTACACTTTTTGTACTTTAAATCCCTAAAGGTATAACACACGTAACGCACATTCATAAAACAAGCATCCGAGACCATACAAATATTTGCCCTAATGATGGGAATCTGCGACAAAGTACAGAAGGCACTTCGTTCTGCGTCATTTAGACGTCAGCAAACACATTAAATATTGATTACGACCAGAAACTCTAGTCATGTTTCCGCGAGTCAATATTCTCAAGTCAAGCAAAGGAAATGTTTGCTAAGAAGATAATGCTTTGATTATAATCGTTATCATTGCGGTAGACTATGCACTGTTTTGCGCAGATTCTTCTTATCTGAGTCTGTGAGCGACACTCAATGTCAAAGTCGGTAGGTACTGCATGTTTGCGCTTAATGGGGATTGATACAGTTTTTTGAAATAGTCCTATTACTGTTGGTTAATAGAAAATGAGATAATGATGAATAAATAATAACATAATGGTGAGATGAAAACGTAACACATTCTGTTCCTTGCACCTACTGTTTTGTCTCTGCATTACCCTAAGGTTGACTGGTAGAAAATGCCAAAGGCATTAAGTCCGCCTTTGTACAGTGTATTATTTACATTATGTGCAAAAAGTTTTAATAAATAAATAAAACAAGAGATTTTTCGCAATGTCAATAATTTTGTAAATGTACTTACGAGTTTATTCAGTTAAAAGGTACCAAATAGAAATCAATAAACTTATCGTACCTATTGAAAACGGAAAGGCCAGATGTAAGCATCAGTTTCTAGTCGTGTCTCCATTCGCAGCGCGTCTGACCGGAGGCTTACCTTTCTCTTATTGTTGTCATGGTTACTGCGTTGTTGTCTCGTGAAAGTTCTCGATGTAGTAACCTACTCGACGTATTCGGAACGGTTTTTGTTCGAAATAGATTTCCATACTGATCGTAGAAGCGAAAATGAGGTGATAGCTTGTTGGTGCGTGTAAATTGCAGTCCATTGCCGATTCACGTACTAGATATTTACTGTGAAATAAGCTTTGTGAAAGAAGTAAATATAGAAAAGGCACGTTGAAATGTCAGAATCGAGATGCTCTCTAAAGCGTAGGTTCTTTAATTTTAATTGTGCATTTAAAAAGCATTTGCTAACATTAATAGGAATACAAGAACCGATACCACGCAATTCTACTAACTTTTACCAAAGATCGTAATACAATTTTAGTCTCAATCCGTCAAAAACTTGTCAATTTAAAAAATTCTTTGACATTCATTGTCGCTGAAATAAGGTTCCAACTAGATTATCATTTTTAATTAGAAGTATTCGATTTCGTAAATAGGAATAAAAATGTACAATATTTACACTCTAGTCACCAAATCGATGTCCAAAGAAAATACAGTCTATGGTATTCTTATTCTAAGGATTTTACATAACGATGTTGTATTTTAAAAGGTAGGTACGTTACAAAAAATCATACGTAAACAAACATTTCACGCTTCAAGCAAATCGTATTTGGAACAATTACATTTTTCCGCATGTCAACAGCACAGTAACCACATGACGTCACAATACACGTCATTGTTACTCTTTTATTATTTAAAACTCGCTACCGCCCGCGACTTCGTCTGCGTGAAAGTTAATATATTATCTCACGGGAACCGTATTTTTTCAGAATAATAAGTAGCCTAGGTATGTGCTATTACTGACTATAATCTATCTCTATGTCAAATTTATCCAGATCCGTTAAGCCGTTCTGGCGTGATTGAATGACAAACATCTATTTCGCATTTATAATATTAGTAGGACAGGATGGTACGATTGTACGCACCGGTAACCCTTGACATTACTCCGTCACATAACTCGCTACTCCGCACCAATAAAGATTTTCAACACCAAAAAGTATTTCACCTAGAGATTTTCTCGCGCCAATTCGCCTCTAGTAAGAGATGAGACAACTCCAACTTTCTAGAATTCCTGCCGGGGCTGCGGGTTGTTCGCAAGAGATACCGCGCCCCCGGAACGCAAAGGGCACAAGAAGGAACATGGGTGGGTTTTAGTCAGTAAAAGTCTGACACTCCCTCCCGCCCCGCCCTGGGCGGGAGAAGTTATTTGATGATTTCCCAACCACCAAAAAAAAAAAAAACTTTCTGGAATTAAAAAAATCTTTCAATTTTTTGTTTGCCTTTACCTACTTTGAAGTTCATAAAATTTCACGTTGAAGATGTACCTACCTATAGCAAAGACGGCCAGTAAAAAGGCAATCAGTATTCCTAGCATATAACGGGACGGAACTCTGAAGCACTAAGATGTTTATTTGTAGTTCGTAATGCAGCGACAGTCTGGTACAAGCAAATAGCTAGATTGGATCTTGGGTGGTAAACACAGACGTCTAGTGCGAGCAACGCTCCCTCGTTTATTAATGAAAAATAATCTCATCGTGAACCGTCTTTGAACTTTTGCATTCGAAAATCGAATTAAAGCTCGTCTAAAGATATTTGAACAAACGTTTGAGACGAGCGTTTATTTTAAAGAGGATTCGGACGTGCAAAGTGATTTTGGAATTTAGGTAATCTATTTTGCTGTGGAGTTGTGTCGAGAATTTGAAATTCCAGTCGTGTGATGAAATTAGCATCGCACAACACAATGACCTGCCTACTTGATATCAATATCAATATTTTAGGATGTTAACATATTATTTCTAAAACATTAGCAAGTTATTAAAACATTAGTACTAGTAATAACAGTTATGATGATTAATAAAGTGTTAAGTGTCTGTTAGCTGCTGTTGTTGCCAAACTGTACTAGAAACGATTTGGCATAAACACAGAGGGTTAAATATTGATAACCGAGCACTAGTTAGTAGTTTAGTGGCAGTTTGCCAGTTCATCGTTTATATTCTAAATCTAGTTCAATAGGAACTATTTCTCTAGGTCAACTTTCAAGACTGCTACTATAGGTAGATTCATAACTTAAACAAAAAAAAATTTGAGAATATCATGCTGTTTAAGACATCGTTGATAACTTTGGCAAGAATAACAAAGTAATTAAAACAAACATTAAACTGCACGCAGCAATTCACTCTTAATCTCGTCTATAAACCACCCCACTTCTCATCTAACAAACTCCCATCAAACATTAAATCGACCCACAAAAAGTTAATGAATTCAGACAACACAAACTGTAATCAAGGAAATCCTGGGACAACAAATGTGCTTCCACATACGCATGGTGTGATAATCCATCTCCCCAGTACCACCGAAAAGATAGGTAACAGAAGGACAGCCATGTTTATAAAACAAGCCAAAACGCACGCACACATAGATAGTCGCGTACGTACAGAAACTATGGCAGTCGTGACGAGTGTTACAATGCGTGTGTATGGATTTCCCTCGTCGTATAGAGCCGGCCCTCTGTCTATACCTATCCATTTCTGGTAGTGCTGTGTTAAGTATAAATTAAATTGCTTCGCGATCCCCGACGTAGAATTTGTCCACTTCAATCAATTCGTTAGTGGTCCCCTCTGTGACCACTCGTGAATTAATTATGTTACCTAATAGGTCAAGCGGCTATGTTGGAATCTTTTAGGAAAATTCTAGATCGGAATTTTAAATTTAGTTTTAATAGGGTGATTTTGTTTGGTAACCAAACCAACTACATATTTTTATAGAAAGGGCAGTAAGGATCACATTCTTTGGAATGTAACGGTTGAATTGAATTATACTTAGTTTTGAAAGCAACCATGGCATAGCATTCCTTAAACATTACTCAGATTCCGAAGTTGAGAAAATAGATACCTTTAGAGTCGAAAATTTAATAACACCTGTGTTCATCTGGTCTGTACCTCCACAGAAATACTTCAATATTGTACGTGACATTGGATAAAAAAAATACAATCTTAAGCAAGATTTCATGCAATATAACTATTCTATACTAAAATTGGTCTGAGCCAAAAGATATATTTTTGTGATTGAAATTCATCAGCGATATTTTTCAATTTTTATTTGGAATAAAAAAAAATCCGTTGCTCTTTTGTTGTAGAATTTCAATTTGAAACCAATAACATTGTTGGCCCACCTTTTCTGCTTGTTTTTGAAGACGTATCAAAAGTTTTTTAGAATAGTGTTTTATAGTCAGATTTCGGGACAAAGAAAATACTTTTAGTACGAAATATTTAATGTGTTTGTGTCTACATACAGTGTCTAAGCGTGTGTCATATAAACGATGCTATGGGTTACTTTAAACAGATCACCTTCACAACTCACTACCTAACTTAATATCAACCTAACTCTTTACCTACTTTTTCCCCTTCAACTTTCCAAGTAACACAGTTTACTTACGAGAAAAAAAGGCTATTACAAAGACTCGTTGTAGCAACGAAAGAGTCACTAAAAAGCCTCTTTTATTTACTTAAGTAATTTCCTTCGCAAAACGGTTTCGTAATCACGACGTTTTAAAACGGGAGTTACATCACTCTCTTTTGGTTTAATTAACAAAACTAATTAAGTACTTAATAGTGTAGTTGTGAGTTAGTTTTATTTTAAACTGTGAATGCATTTGCAGGATAAGCTGGTTTTTTAACTGCATTATAATGTATGTCTACACTGTAAGCCCCAGGCGCTTCGGTTATAATTATTCCATTGTTAAATTATGCAATGGTATTTAAAAAAGACTAAGTAACTTATTGCAACAAAAGAACAATTTTGATACTTAGGATACGTAAAACGTTAATAAATTAATTGGTTATAAGTCATATATTGGTTCATAAGTAATAAAACTCGATGAAATTTTGTAGACTAAAGTGCACTAATGTACGCTTTGGATAGTCAGTGTTCCGTCAAATCATAATATATAAATGATACATAATTCAAAAATTCGTATTAGAAAACATAACTGTAAAATTGTGTTGAATATCCTCTTATACTTTATAATACACCAAAATTTAAACACAGCTCATTGACATTATGTAATAATTACATATATGTATGGTTTTATCACAGCCATTCCCTTTGCTGTGTCAGAAAGTGCATCAAAATGGTTGAAAGCCATTGTCATTACGCCTTTTGATTCAAAAGAAACCAAACATAGATTGGTCTATTAGACACGTACTTTTCAAGTTTCTTCCTACGTAGCGAAAGTTCTCCAACTTTGGTTTGATCTATGTTTCAATTTGTCCCGTTATTTGGCCTTTTGTGTTATACCGTCATGGAGTAAGAAGAAATGGAGGGTTACGTTCGGTTAGACGTGTCGGGTATTATGGCGAGATTGGAAGTTATTATTCTGTCGATATTGACGGGTATTTTGTATTTCAACATCTACACGCCAAACAACAATCTCTGTGAAATTTAATACTTTAAAATTTATGCCATTTCGCAAATTAGCGTAACTTTGCACTAAAGTTGCATGTTTCCTCCATATCACGTTTTTCACGACTGTATCTAGTTAGCACTCCATCTCATTACCTTATCCGTGTAACACTTACACCCACAATCCTACATACAGTTTTAATAGGTATACTGGAAAGTAAAGAAACAAGAGTTGGCGTCCAACGTTTCTAATTTAAGTTAGTCGTTCCACAAGGTCATTCCTGGTCAAGAAAAGTAGCAGCTAAGTGATTCAAGTTCTCTCGTCTTTAGCAAGTTGGTCTAGTTAATCAAGAGTGAATTAAATTGGATTGAGACTATTGAAGACTTTGTATGCACCCACAGCATCTTTTATTTTCAATGTATTGTAATTTTACTGACTGCATTAAACCCCTTTGTGACTAAGGGCGAAAAAGTGATCTTGTAAAGGCACCGTTTTACATTAAAAATCGGCCTTTACATTCAATAGTTTTTTGGTCTGCACACATCATATATAATTATTAGTACCTACACGAATATCGAAACTCGTGACTTGACCACGACCTAAATCGTTAATCCTATTTCAGCGAAACAGGTACCAGGGATTACGGTATTGGATAATATTATAGTCTGATGGTCAGCGCAGAGAGCAAGGCACAAAGAGCATAAATCCCTAAGGAACAGAAATCTGTACCTAGCGACCACCAAAAGCATCCCATTACTATTAATCTCACCAGGGTTGAACACTTACAATATTGCAGATTTTATCGTCAAAGTCGAAGCATTTATTTCAATTAAACCATTTACAGGCACTTGAATTTCCAAGAAGTTGGTCAGTTAGCAAGAAAGTTGCTCGTTCCAAAACGTGTATAGGTCTCTATGAAGAAGAACGAGCAAGAATCTTCACGGATACTCGTTTTTAAATAAGTTTTTACCAAATTTTTAGTTAAGTACATATGTGTTGCGTCTATATGTGTAAACAATGTAGGTAAAGAGCAATATAAACTAATGAAATACCCAAAAGATATAAGCATTGGCTGTTAAGAGATGACCAATGCCAACTGACAGCTCATGTTCACGAACATGACGCGTCGATATAATAGTAAAATTTTGAAGCTACTAAAATACAATAGACACATTCGCTCATGGAGGGGTGAACAAAGACATATACCGCTAAGGTGAAACCTTCATTGATTACCAGGGATAAACTGGCACAAAGAGAGACAATTCTGCCAACAAATTCATACCTACCCCGAATATTTAATAAATCCTGTAACCCGCTGGCTTGCCCCAACGGTTGAGTTAGAAAATCCATTTTCAAAAATGTTTATTTCACCACAAAGCTATCCGGTACCTGAACCAACATGGTGAGGATTAAACGACAGTGAATACAGGATTTTATTAATGAAATCTGGCAACGCGGCAACGGTGGCAAACTGGCAACCCTGTACGACCGTTAGCCTGGTACAGTCTGCCAAATGCAATTGTCAATTGAATACATAATGAAGTATTTTCAGTTAATTATTTTACATTATGCAATATTTACTCATTACGCTAATTTAATTTAACGCTCATTGATTCTGGATTGCAACACAAATTGATAGTTAGCTTTACCTTTAAATTAATTATTAATGGGATTAAATTGTGCATTTTTGACTTATTAATGCCAGGACTGCTAGGGTGTTTGACTGGCAGCACGCTGCCCCAGTTGTCATTCGAATATTTAACAGTCGATACGAGAAGAAGCCCGAAAGTCATATAACCAGTCTTATTAAGGAGTATCGCGTTACCTGGATTGTTGAAATCAGATAGGCAGTCGCTTCATGTAAAACACTAGTATTCAGCTGCGTCCGGTTAGACTGGAAGCCGACTCCAACATATTGTTGAAATCATTTTCGTTGTTAAAACGGAAAATGTTGACAGTCACATTAAAAACAGCAATGACTTTAATTGTTAGATGAGATGAGCAAGATTGTGGGAAAAGTCCTCACAAAGACGGCGGCGTGTTGCTGTCAAATATAAACGCAACTCGTAAATAATACACGAAAACATGAGGAAATCCTTGAACCAAGAACACGATATTCTAAAACCTTCGGAAAAAACTTCAAGCTAAACTTTCCAACACATAAAATCTCAAAAGAAAATATGGCGTCATGTCTACTAATTTATGTTCGACAATTCCACCCCACAAATACCCCAGAGCTTAATATTATAATGAAACAGTACATAGTCTGTTTGGTGCGTCGCTTCCCTGGGGCGATTTATCGCTCGCTACACTGTAATTAAATTCACCTACCGGTGGGGACCGACGGCACAGTGTCCTGGATTGAGGGATGACGCTAACTGCGGAATTTAGATTTTTTGGCGTATCGGTTTTTGACGTATGTAATATGATTTAGTGTTGTGGGTGGTGCCTGTTGGTCTCCGTTTGGTTGGTATCGTGATGTTAAGTTACCAATATGACTGTTTCAATTCATATGCACTTTGCACGTATCTTGGACATTACTGAAACGGTGAAGGAAAACATCGTAAAGAAACGTGGATAATTAATGTACGCCTGAAATCGCTAATCCACTTTAAGCAAGCGCGACTATCAATGCTCGTGCCTTCTCAGTGTCAGAAGAGGCCTTTGCACTGCAGTCCAATAAATACACGCTGATATTATTATAATTTGGTTTAAAGACAAGTCAAGAGTTGATTAAAGTTTTAACGAACTTTTGGATATAAATCGTTTGGTACAAGGTTCACAAAACGGCAAAACTTGATGGTAAATGGAAGAATGACTTGGACTTTACTTTTACGGGATTTTGATGTCTGGGCCACGGTTTTTAAGTAAGAAACATGATATATAAAGCCTTCGGTTAAGTCAAGTGCAGTAAGTAGTGAAGTTTTTTTCTACAAATGACAATAGAACATAATTAGATACATTTACTATCAAAATTATGATAAATGACTTCCAAGTCATTGTATCATAAAAAGTTTCAATCGTATTTAAGCTTTCAAATTTTATCAATCAGACGAACATTACAGTTCGCCTGGTTGAAAAGATTCGAGTACTATAAAACACACAACAATACTTTTTAGTATTTCAACACACGTTGTCACACTCTCTTGAATCTTGATCGAATTACGCCGTGCTCAGACGTCGCCACTGAAATGTTATTGTCACGTTATCGTCGCCACGTCGCGTCGCCAGTGTCCAGTAGACTGTGCAGTCTACACACTCGAGTCCCGACACCCTTTCAATGCCGTCTGGTTCATACATGACGCTACAACACACGCTTGGAATAACCTCTCGTAAAAATAAACGAATTTGAAGATCGATTTTTCAATCTTGTTATGCAAGGTATGCCAATAATGAAATGTATTACGTTAGGAGGTACATATATACATGCAATATTATTAACGGATAGCGAACCATGTAGAGTTTTTTGTACAAAATTGCATTTTGCTTCAGTATCGAAATATTTTAGCGTGTTATTAAATACTTCGCTCGTAGGTACGTTTTTTATTGAAGTAAGCTTTTTTTTATTATGTTTAAAGTTATCATTAGTAAAATGAATGTCAGTGATATTTTTTTATCGATTCTCGTTCAACTTTGTTGGGTGTTTGTGTACCTATGTGAGTTTTGTACGTATAAATTACACAGGATTCACGATACAGGAGGAAGCCGTGGGAATCAGAATCGGCAAGTCCTTGTCTCTCAAGAAAGTTCGCTCAACTCCGCCGTGTTCGCATAGTGTTGTGTCCAGACGTGGTCACAGTAACATCGCTGCGTTATCTCTGCAATGCTCAGCGGGCACGTACGCCGGATCCTGTCGCCGGTCACTGTCGTGTTACTATGAACATGGAACTTGGCACAATAGGCACGTGAAACAGAATCTCAGCCTACCAGACTATTGAAAGGAAAACTTGATGGGACTACGGACTAGAAGTTTGGGAATTTTCCTTGTTGTGAGCAGAAATATCCTTAATAATTTATGGGTAAAATTACTTTTACATTCAAGAGGGAAATAATAATTTCTTGCCTTAAATAAAAATGTACAGTGTTACTTGTTGATAGGGTTTAGTTTTGCTTGTAAGGATGTAGATCAAAAAGGTGTTGCTTCTTATGGATTTATTAAGTTATTAATTAGGTACTTGTTAATACAGATATAAAAAAGGATCGTTTCTTACACCCACATAGAAATAGGTACACACATGCATTCAGTATGTCTATTAGTAAATAAATGATTAATATTTTCCGATAAATTATTTGCTAAATAACTACAATTATTTATCAGAAAATAGCGAATGGAGATTTATTTAGCTTTCACAGTATAGGTAGCGTTGACTCTCACGCTAATTCGATCTATAATAATCGAAACACATACCAAGACCATCGACGAGCTGCATTTACACACACACAGACAATAGACACCACATGTTACTGTGTACCAGTTCAACGAACATAACAGTAGTCCATGAGCCTACGAGTGTACGAGCCGGAAAGTGAACCGAAAACAATGTCCCCGCATGCCGGCTGATGGCGCAGTTAGAAAGCTTTGCGCATTTTATCTACCTGTCTATACTTGTCTGGAACGATGTTGTTGGTGTGATATACGCTGTAAGAAGTTTAAATTTGTGGATTTTGTTTGTTAAATCTAAAGAAGTGAAGATTTTGTGGATTGTTTGCCATAGAATAATGATACTTATTGTTTGAATAGCTACCAGGACATCTTGTTTTGACAGTTTGTGGTTGGTAAATGTTGAACCATAGCTGTCAGAGTTTTTATGGTGCATTTTCGTCTAACGAATCGAGTTATTTCAGACTCGGTCTGCCCTTGAGTTCTTCGTTATATTGGAACATTATCTTCTAAAATGGATTCTTTAACTGAACTGTCAATAGAATAATCCCTTTCCTATGTCGACATGTATTCTACTCGTCTAGTATTTATAAAAGGAAAGTACCGCTCTACTTTGTCTATGGTTTGTGTCACACAAAGATTTCCTTTGTATTTGATTAGCTATTTGCATGCGTTTGTCTCGGACTGAAACAGTTTCTACTTTTACATATTTTACACTATTTCTAAAGGCTAATTTACATTACTTGCCTACATATTCGTTGCTAACCAAGAAGAATTATAACTATCAAAGCTACTTCTAGAATATAGAAATAGGCATGCATACCAGCAGTTTTATTTCTTGGTGTAAGACTATCATCATCTACTTAGCCTTGTCCCAACTATTTTGGGTTCGGCTTCCAGCCTAACAGGATGCAGCTGAATATCAGTGTTTTACATGGAGCGACTGCCTATCTGACCCCCACAACCCAGTTACTGGGCAACACGATACCTCTTGGTGTAAGACCAAATTACGTAATTTTGTAAGTTGTGTGTTGTGGTTTTTTAATGTACTTAATTTACCTTGAACTGAAACTGACAAGTCATTTTGTGTCGCCGGGTGGCATAAACCAAGCTTTTGTCTGAAAAATAATGCGGCTTAAATTACGCGACTCATTCACAATTGTTTTATTATTTTGTATGTTGTTAACTGCCTCGGTAGTCTAGTGGTCCTAAGAGCGACTGCTATGCTAGAGGTCTTGGGTTCGATTCCCAGGTCGAGCGAGGTGTTAATGAGTTTTTCTATGAAATTCTCAGTTGCAGCTCGTAGTTAGAATTTGTGCCCGGTTAATGGCAATAGGCTCGCCCCCTATTACATGGGACCTAAACATACGAACTGTGGGTGTACATTGTTACACCTCTGTCTAACCCTTCGGGGAATACAAGCGTGATCGTATGTGTACTGTTGGTTCTACCTATTAAATAAATAAAAATGAACGAAAAGGATATCATAATTATCTTTACTCGAAGAAAGGAACCTTAAATGAATCAATCATTTATGTTGAAGCTTTAGTGACACAAGCTTTGATGGAAATGAAAATGTGTCAACGGAAACTTTTCACTCTTCATTTATTTATTTAACAATCAATCAATCAATCAAAGCTAACAGTTTGTTTTTACACCAATGACAGAGAAGGTAATGAATTAAATAAAAAACAGAAATGGAAGCTTAATGTCGGGAAGGTATATATTTTTTTGTTTTTTTTTTGTTAGTCTGTTCTGTCCCACTCCTGGACAAACGCCTTCCACTTCTTCCATGCTTTACCCTTTCGAGGTATAATTACACAATCAAAGTTTTTTTTTTACAACAGAATAGGGAACATGCATACATGTTCTAGTTGAACCAGCTGACTAAGTCAGCCGGATCTAGTGCTTTATAATCAGGTACAGCATCAATAAGTGTCTAAGAACTTGAGCTGGTCGGCCCATTCGGTTCGGCATTCTCAATAAAACCTTTGATAACGTTGCAATGAAACTGCCGAACCGAATGCGCGGGTCCGCTTATTGTTTAGCGACTCAACGGCGCATCTTTGTTTCATCATTAATATTTGAATTCGTTCATATTTCAACTGAAATATCCTTATCTCCTAGCTTCCTCGCCACAATAAAACAAGTATGCAAATATTATCACAATAGTTTATGAGTCAGGAGCCTAACTGTGCTGTATCTTGTATCAACATGCATCATGTGTGCGAACTGCGAATATATCACCAGGCGGGTTAGATAAGCCTGGCCGGCGCCCGCCTAATCTATGTCCTGAATATGGTTGATAGTATTAGGTAGGTAATAAATGTGGTTGAGTGTACCCACGGAATTAAATGCTTTATTTACGTGTCTAGTGTATTTTTCTATCCTTCCTACTCATATTATAAATGGGAAAGTGAGGATGGATGGATATTTGTTACTCTTTCACGCTTAAACGGCTGAACAGATCTTGATGAAATTTGGCACTAAGATAGATTTTAGTGTGGAATAACACATTAAAATCGTAACCCTCCTTTTGTTTTACCGTATTCGGTTAAAAATAACTAAGTCTGTATGTACACAGACAGTTTTAAGCCACGACTCAAAACATGTGAACACTTGAAAACGTGAATATTCAGAATAGTACGCAATTTGTAGTGTCCGTTAATTAGCTTGTAATATTATGCGGAAGCCCTGATATATTGCTTCTTGTACGGTTTACACAAGATTTATGCGAAGTCAAATCAAATCGAGCAAGTCATTTATTTATTTCACAGAGGAAGAATAAAGATCCCTACCGCAGTTAACAAAAGAGCTGATAACTATGAAACGGCTGAACCGATTTTGATAAAAGATGTCTAAGAACCATCGCTAGGAAACCTGCTTTCAAATAAAAAAACTGCATTCAAATTCGTTCACGCGTTTAAGAGCTACACACAGAACAAAGTCGGTTCAAAACAAAATCTTCTATTTTAATGACTTACACTCAAAATATCCGCACACAACCATTATTTTCGTCTAAAAATAAATGTTTTAGGTATTGCTTCAGTGACAACAAAGTGTTAGTCCAACGAGAAAGCGTTTCACAGGGCGAGGCGAGGCGGGGCAAGTTCTGGCGAGGCGAACGTTAGTGAGGCGTAAATATGACATTAGCGCCTGGTTCATTGTCTGCGACCGCTCACCGACTACAGTAGCACCGAGATAAAGTTGTCAACATTCAATGTGACACTTCGGCAGGCCCATGTTATAAGCGAAAGGCCAAAAGCTATTTGTAAAACTTTTGTTTCTGTTTACTGATAAACTACAAGGAAAATGATGTGAATATCAATCCAGTTTCCTGTATCCTTGACATACATTCACCCTCTAGACCGATCCTGATAAATGGGGTGACAAATTTTGACAAATGAGCTGTCAAAACAAAAGCAGGGCCAGCAGCCTGTCAGAGCAAATTTATGAACAACGCCATACATTTTGAGTCATGTTTACTGACAATATTTCAGATGGCGGGTTGTTTAAAAATGACATTATAGCACGGTTCTGATGGTCATTCATTACCCACCTTTGTTAGTCAACAGACTGCGCTTTTGAGATAAAGTTGTCAATGCTCACTGTCACACGTTGATGTAAAGGACAGGTCCATGCAGGTCCATCGGCAGGGCCATGTGATAAGCGATTATATCTTACAGTTTTTATATGCAACAAAAGGTCATAATGGCTGACCTTGGACATTCTCTACCAGTCAACCAAAGGTGGTGAAGAGATAACACTGCTGGTGCAGATTGTTAAGTGACACTGTTGTACTTTACTCAACTTTATAATGAACATTATAGTAAGCAATGGTTTCTTCTTGTAAATGCAATTTCGATTTTTAAGCAACGACGTACGTAGTTATTATGCCTTCAGAAATCTTAACACAAGTTTGATTAAATACCGAATTCAGAAGATCGGATCATATCAAATGCAAATACCTGATATTTGGAAGTTTTAAAACTCATGTATCAAAAGTTAAAACTACTTCAATTTAAAACAACCGTCGCAATCGTTGCTTTTTATTATGTGATGAAATCGTCAGTTTATGACTTGCCCCGCACCTTAGCGTACGTTCGCTCAGTGTTCCTCCGTACTGCAGCGCGGATGAATGAAATCCCCAACGCAGTTCTGTGACTATTCAATAAATGTTCGTTCTTTCATAATTTAAACTCCAGAGACAGAACTTCTGCCTGAGTCTGACGTGTAACTGCATTGCGCTAAACGTTTACCCTTTGTTTTTGTTGCGTTTGTGTTTCAAGTACTCAAGGCTCTAATAAGAGCACTCTTAATTATCACATACCATCATACCATCACGCCTGTATTCCCCGAAGGGTTAGGCAGAGGTGTACCAATGTACACCTACAGTTCGCCGGTATGTTTCAGGAACCATGTAATAGGGGGCGAGCCTATTGCCATTAACCGGGTACAAATTCTAACTCCGAGCTGCTACTGAGAAATTTCTAATGAATAAACCCAATAACACTTTGCTCGAACTGGGAATCGAACCCAGAACCCCATGCTCATCAGTCGCGCTTGCGACCACAAGCTCAACGGGGCAGTTGGGGCGTCCTAATTATCATCCAGAAATATGTGTACTAATAAGTATTTTTTTCTTGTTTCAGGTACAAATTCAGACAGATCTATGCTCCGTTTTGTAACCCCTGACAATGTTAAAAGAGGTATTTGATTTGATTTTATAAATCATAAAAAACAGTAACTTGCTGAGGTCAAGGAATATTCTATACGTAACGCCCCAATCTTAACATAATGATGTTTAAGAACAGAACGGTATAAAATTTAATGTTGTAACGCAATGCCATCTTACCCGGCTCAATTCCGGCATAAAATTCCCAATAAACTATAAAAAAGTGATGGATCAAGGGCACATGATAAATATGTAGATTGAGTTATTACGCTGAATCGTAACTTTCCACAAATAAAGTTTAAACGGAAATATGTGCTCTATAATGTTTTTAAAGCGTAATTCAGTTGGATAATATACATTCCAATATTTTATGCCGATATTAATGATGCTTTTAAAATTAAGGTCCATCCATTCTGTGAACGAAAGTTTTCCGCAATGCGTCAGCTTAAGTTGTAAACTTTGTATTAATTGACTTTTATAAATGTTTAGTTTTACAAGTACAACAAGAATCACGGGAAATTCTACTAACTTTTAGGAACGATCGTGATCTATCTATCTGTCTTAGTCGTCATGTGTCAATAATGTTTCATAATTGACCTAAATTTTTGCTAACATGAGATTGCCACTAGATTTTAAAAAAATAATAATAATAAATAAATAAAGAGATGTGTTAATATTATTAACATTAACGATACCTACAAAAAATTCAAAAAACCGATTAAGACCAAATCTAAAAACCTGTCCGAACCCGAACTCGAACCCCGGTGGACATCACGACACTTCCTACTCCCTAATTTGTTAAAATATTTCAAATCATTTTGAAGATTGGAAGGAACAACAGAACATACAAAGCTTGCTAAAATCATAACCCTTCTTCTGATTTTGCCGTTGTCGAGTGAAAAAGTAATAAATACAGAGACGAAAACAACGGAAGTATTCCAATTAAAATCCATTACAGACGCCATAAAAGTAGATCTGTTCAATAAAGGATCTATACCAATGGACCACTATTATGATTCAATCAACGCCCGCTATTAGGGTCAATAAAGGTCGCGATTGGAATCCCGGCGGTTCTATGACCCAGTGCGTGATATAGCTATAAATATTAGGAGTCGTTTATAACCTTGCTAGCTTTTGCCTGCGACTTGTTCAATAATTAGAGGGAAAAACAAACATTGTCGGACCCGTCTAATTTTCCGATACAAATATTATGAAACTGAAGAGTTTGCCTTTTGTTTGAACCCGGATTTAGTGGTCTGATTCTGAAAATTATTTTGTTAAAAGAAGGGCACGTTTTTCCTTAGAGCTGCAGGCTATATTTTATTATCACAAAAAGAAAAATATGCATAAGAGAGGAAATTCACGTGGCGGCAGTCGTGGATAAAAGCTAGCCTAACTCAAAAAGGTACAAAAAAATCAAACAGTTTTCACAATGATTAATTCGACGCACCTAGCGTCCGTCTGCCACAAACGGCAAAATAAGTTCATAAAATCGCGTCCAATATCTATTTCAAAGCTAATATAAATCAAGATCTGGGTAGTAATTGGAACCAAAACATTCGCAATAGTAAACAGGATTTAGCGAATTTGATCTCCTGCAGTGTCCATTCGGACGTAGGGCTGTCAAAGTCAATAGAGGACAACAGAATCCACAGAATTTTAAATATTTATAGGTTGGAAATGTATTTTATTTTATGTTACGAAAAAGTTTAAAATATAGTAAAGGATAAGTGTTTAGGTAGAATTGCAAACTGTTCTGTGATAATTTGCTATTAGGTAACCGGAGGCATATTAAATATATTTTTTTTGTTAGAAAAACACCTATGGATACGACTTCTAGAAATATTTGTTTTAATGAAAACAATCCCTGGATTTCGGTATCGCATATCAAATCTAATGCATATTACTCTTACTTTTAGTTTTTTTTAATTACCATTCTGATATTAACAACCACGCTTTTGACTTATTCTCGTAAGAGAAACTATATCTTTATAGCACTTAAGAAAGTACAAAGGGAAATAAACTTATGTGTAACTATATTCTATGCGTGTGGATTTGTTCTAGTTATAAAATAAAACTTTTTATTACTAGCGCTAGTAAATAAGTCAAAGTTGTTTCCAAAATGAACATTTACAAGATGTATATAAAAACTGAGATTTACCAATATTCGGGCTTTTACAGTAACAGAAACAGAAACTGGTCGCCAACCCACATTCCTCTTCCCTCCAAGACAAATCTACAAATACCCGCAATAAAATTAAATACCAAACAATATCCTTGGAGACATAAAATCTCACGGTCTTCCTGCGACCGTTTATTATACGCCCTTGGAAAGTTTTAATAGTGATATAAAAGTCGTTTTAAAATAGTTCCTACAGGCACTCTCCGAACTTGTATCGTAAAAAAGTTCAGGTGAAATAAGAACGCCGCTTACGGACAAAGTTGGCCGTCACCGTTTCCAGATTTCTTTATTGTGACCGTATTGTAGCGTTGTATAAAGTAGCAATTTTCACTCGGAACTGAAAACGTTAGTGAAGTTTTTTCCAAGAAAGAAAAATACTACTTTTTTTATTTTTTATTTAACATTGCATTAAATTGTCGGTGTTTCCTCGGTCTCCTCCGTTACTTTTGAACACCGACTTTTACTTTGAACTCAATTAAATTAACTAATTAATTAGCTTTATATAATGATTTGTTAACTTAACGCATAATTAAATACCAATTCATTTACTGGCACAAGAATAACTATTATATCGTAAGAGTCGAGTAGAAATTCCTTCGCTTTATAAAGCTTAGATTGGACTCTTGACCTTTATTGCTACAATTTTATTTTTAGAGACGCAATTTATTCAGTTACCTAGAAAACTAAATTACTGCCGTCTAAATGAAATTTCTCATCCCGCATAAATCGGTTTTTCGTTATAAAAATATTCGCTTTCCTTACACGGACCAGCGAATATTTTCTCAGAAAAATATTTTTGCTCGTCTTCTTGTACCTATATGTACTCGTGTCACTAATGTAACAAGGCCGGTAATATGGGTAATAGAATGCTATCCAGCATTCACCGGAACCCCTTCCTTTATATCAATGAAACAATTTCCTTATTCAGTTCTGAGACAAATCATCGTGTAGGCTGCAACGTCATTCAGTGTCCTCGTGTATTCCTTAGTCACGTCTTACTCGTTTTTTTTTAACTTTCTCTGCTTGCATCTTATGATTTGATTTTTTAAGTCTTCAAAAGATTTATGTAACCATTTTTTTAAATGCTCCTTTAATTGTATTTTTTTACGCATATGCAATTCGTAATTTAAATTTTCTGCTTGATAATTTTTTAACGGTCGGAAAATGACGAGGACAAAAGGGAAAGTCACGCCACTATAGACTCGTCATCGGTCATCTATTTTCGTTAACGCATGCGTAATATCACTTGATTTTTTTTAGTTTGTTAAAGGCTATTCGAAACGCAATTATGACTGTCGCTCAAATATTTAATATAAATATTTGCTTATAATAGGTACAATCGCGAGGCACGTTACCGTTATCTTGTTTATACTCTAGTAACCGTTCTAGTAGTCGTTTCAATTATCATAATAATACAGTCCCATGTACGTGGAACCGGTTGTAAAATTATCGCAGTGTGTTACTAAAGCGGTATCTAATTTGTCGAGAGGCGTCCGCTCCGCGTCGCGGGTCAACGCGCTCTGACTCATGTGCGGGCGTGGAGTACTGGGAGCCATAGTGCAAGCTCGCGGTCACACGTCATGTGCGCGAGCGCATTGATCGGTGCAGCTTTATAACCGACACCGTTGGTAAAACGCCTTATCATTTTTCACTAAGCATTCTTTTATAGAACCCACTTGTAAGTTATATCTCCAGCTTCACTGGTTCCACTTGTAATAACTAAGTATTGTCTGTTCTTTATTACTTTTGTTTCAAAAGGTCAGAATGATACTCTTTGTGGTAACTTTGTTTCAATGCAAAACATTCTGTGTTATTCCCATTTCAAAACATCATCTTTTAATTATAACTGTTCTGAATAACATTCATTAATAATCGTGAAACTTGACAGGAATCAGTCAACTGGTTCCCAAGTCTATTTCGACAGACTCAAGTTCTCATGACGGTTTCGCTTTGAAATTACAATAATTGAAGAAACAAAGAGGTGCGGAGGTCGAATTTGCAGTGTTCTTCCGTTAAACCGAGGCCTGAATTTAATTAAACAACCGTCAAAGCGGGACTGGACGGGATGATGAATCCCTACGGAATATTTGATACTCATGCGCGGCGCGCCCACTCTCGAACAATCATTGCGATCTATAAGTAGGTACTTATCTGTAGATGGTTAGGGATGTACAAAATAATTGCCAATTGCTGTTTCATATGACAAAGCTGCGGTATTCAATTTCGGAGGTAGAATCATGTTCCAAAATGTTTTTGGGATTATTCAATTGTTTGGTGCGCCTGGTTAAATATATTTTGTGGACGAAACTGTAATTATAACCAATTTATAACCTACACATGCTCAATATAAATGAGAATTGTTACTTTCTAATTTTCATTGTTAAATTTGAATTTCAAGATAATACACACATGAACATACCATCACGCCTGTATTCCCCGAAGGGCTAGGCAGAGGTGTAACATTGTACACCCACAGTTCGCCGGTATGTTTAGGTCCCATGTAATAGGGGGCGAGCCTATTGCCATTAACCGGGCACAAATCCAAACTCCGAGCTGCTACTGAGAATTTCATAGAAAAACCCAATAACACTTTTTGCTCGACCTGGGAATCGAACCCAAGACCTCTAGCGTAGCAGTCGCGCTTAGGACCACAAGCCTACCGAGGCAGTTCAAGATAATACTGTTGTACTAATATATGTTTTATTATTATAGATAATATTGTAGCTTTACACCTTATGTAACATCGTTTATACACATTGTAGTACGCAAATAAATCAATTAAAATATGAACTAGCTGGTACTAAGAGAACTGCACTAAATTTGATGTCGTGTTAACTAGTGGTTCTTGGGCACGCCTTAATAGAGGCGGTAAGTCCCCTCTTTGAGGAGTGGCTGGAGAGGCGCCACGGCGCCCTCACCTACCGCCTGACGCAGGTCCTCACCGGACACGGGTGTTTCGGGAGGTTCCTGCACCTCATCGGGCGGGAGGAAACGTCCGGGTGTCACCATTGTGTGGATTGCCCCGAGGACACGGTGGAGCACACCGTGGCGGTATGCCCCGCTTGGGCGGAGCATCGCCGAGTCCTCGTGGCGGCCATCGGCGGCGGCGAACTCTCGCGTCCGGCCCTGGTGCGAGCCATGGTTCGGAGCGAGAGGGAATGGGATGCAGTCGCCTCCTTCTGCGAGGCAGTAATGCTTGAGAAGGAGGCGGCGGGACGGTTGAGACAGCGGTTCTCCCGTCCCAGCCGCCGCGGTAGACGCTCCGGGCGTCGGGAGCCGCGAGACGACTCCCGGCCACCGTAGATACTGGCCTGTGGACGGTGAGCAATGGGTAGCTCACCGTCCTTACGTTGCATAACGACAGGCCGTGTCGACGGCGCGTTCGTGTTCCACGCGCGCCTCAAAGAGATGTCAGCAAAAGGAAGGGGCCACTGAGGGCCGATGCCTGCCGGGGCTGCGGGTTGTTCGCAAGAGATACCGCGCCCCCGGAACGCAAAGGGCACAAGAAGGAACATGGGTGGGTTTTAGTCAGTAAAAGTCTGACACTCCCTCCCGCCCCGCCCAGGGCGGGAGAAGTTATTTGATGATTTCCCACCCACCAAAAAAAAAAAAAAAAAAAAAAAAAACTAGTGGTTCTGCACATAACACACCATCACGCCTGTATTCCCTGAAGGGTTAGGCAGAGGTGGACCACTGTACACCCACAGTTCGCCGGTATGTTTTAGGTCCCATATACTAGGGGGCGAGCCCATTGCCATTAACCGGGTACAAATCCTAACTCCGAGCTGCTACTGAGAATTTCATAGAAAATCCTAATAACAAACTAATAGTTCTGCTTTGTTAATAAAAACAATCGTCTAATGTCTACTTCATAACTATGGCCAGTCGCTCGTAGTAGAAGACGTAATCAGAATTAACACTATGTAATAAAGAAAATGTATATGAGATTGCCTCTTTTATCAAGTGAGTCGTTAGCAGCAAGAGAAAATTATGAATACAACGTTTACCATCTAAATTAACAAAGAAACATTATTCATAGGAATTCACATTTTGCATTTATGTTTCTCGTTTTCCGGAATAATTTTATGTTATTAAAAGACGTGGGAAAAACATAAGAGAACTAATAAAATGTACGTACGTTTGTAGGGAATTTTATACTGCACTCTTTTCTGTACAGGTATTTAGAAGGAAAATAATAATGTGGTCAAAATAATCTATACTAACATTATAAAACTGAAGAGTTTGTTTGTTAGGTTGAACTCGCTAATCTCCGGAACAACTGGTTTGGTTTTTAAAATTCTTTTTGATTTGGGTAGTCATTTATCGAAGAAGGCTACAGGCTATATAACATCACGCTACGACCAATAGGTGCGGAGCGGTCACCAAAGATGTCACCTAATGCGAGTGAAATATCCACGCGGTCGAATTCGCGAGCAGAAGCTAGTCTGTTATAATTGGGTACTTGACATTAGGTACCTACCAATCAATTGGCATACTTATTATGAGCTGTCAAAATGCGATTCCCCCATAGATTTTGTATAGTAATAGTAAACTGTGACGTCATTTG
This sequence comes from Caradrina kadenii, assembly GCA_947462355.1. Lineage (NCBI taxonomy): Eukaryota > Metazoa > Arthropoda > Insecta > Lepidoptera > Noctuidae > Caradrina > Caradrina kadenii. The sequence goes on from OX381691.1 coordinate 9,397,850, forward strand.
TTTGCCAACTCAATTGGTAAGCAAAAAAAAAATCTAATGTTACAGTTATTTCTTAATTAATTGAGTTTTCGTATTGGCATATTGGTACTTGTCTGGTATCTAAACCACAACCTTATACATTAGAGGCGAGCGCCTTAACCATTGGGCCATTACGACAGATATCTTTCGTATGACTAGTAGTTACATTTTAATAATGAAATCAAGTGATCACGTTCACGTATATACCCGTACTACAAATAAACAAGCAATGTTTGTTTAACGAGCGTTAGTTGATGAGTATGCGATGGCGATGATTGCACGCGCACCGGTACAATGCGATTGCTAGGGCTGATCCTGACGGCAAATGTTCCGGTCCAATAAATCATCTCATGTTTACGATTGTCTAGAAATAATTCGTTGAACAGAATATTATTTTAGTAGAACAGCGGATTTAGAAAAAGAAAATATGCTGCGCTAACCCAAAATTAATTGGGATACGAGTAACGAGTAAGTTAATGGATAATGTTTATTTGGTAGGTTTGTAAAGTAGCCCAATTCTGAACATGTCAGTTTTACATTCCTACTTTTTAACCCCCGACGCAAAAACGACGGGATGTTATAAGTTTGACGTGTCTGTGTGTGTGTCTGTCTGTGGCATCGTAGCTCCCGAACGCATGGACCGATTTGATTTTGTTTTTGAAAGTTTAATTAGTCGGGAGTGTTCTTAACTTTGTTTGATGGAAATCGGTTGAGCGATTTCAAAATTATCAGCTCTTTTGTTAGCTACGGTAGTGATATTTTTCTTCTGTAGGGAGTTACTTAATTTTTTTTTCAGTCAATGCTTAGTTATCAACTTTCCATATTCGACACCCCACCTATTCATTCTTTAGTCGTTGCCAAGGTTTTACCTAGATATTTCACTGTTTTATATCCGATTCCATTGATTCGGTAACCCTAGGAACACAAAATACGGACATCAATAAAAAAGTGCTCCAGAGTTTTTGTTTTTGCCACGTCGAACGCTAACATGCTACCTATCTACTATGAGTAGAAAATATCTGAAATTTCCAACTTTATTCTGGCATGTTCCATCAGGTAATGGATTAGAGTTTCGATGTCGGTCGAAGCTGGGTTTTAGATAAACGAATGCAATAACACAAACATGTTTGTGTATGATATAACTATAGTTTAGATATTCCTATATTAGCTTTCATATTCTGTATTCATTACCTATATCAAGATCAAATGATATCATAGTACTGAGCTTTATTACTCGTGTACTCTACCTTCACACATTTGCCGGTCTTCATTTTTGTGTGTGGTTTAGGTAGAAAACAATATTTTCATCAATGATCTCTTCTTTCAGCAATCTTAGATATTAATTAGCTTCTCATCTCACATCAATTACATCCACGTAAACCTACATTACGCCCGTTCAGGCTCAACTTACCCACGTCACCTGAAGCCGGTATATTTTTCTCAAATAATTGACAAGCCAACGAGGGTACAATACAGATGTATTGCCGAGGCTTACCGAAACCTGCCGAGACTTGCCGATACAGAAATATTGACGGGTTAAGTCGCCGCGCGTTAAAATTGAGAATTACATGGCATGATGGCAATGTATTATGGGAGTGCCACTCAGTAGCTGGCTCGCTAAATTATGTGTGAATATTAAATGAAATTCGAATTAATTTCATACGGATAAAATGTCAGAAGAACTGCATCTTGTAGAGGAACTGGCAAGGATCTATTCTCAAGGGTATATTATCGCGAGACGACTCCCGGACACCGTAGATACGGGCCTGTGGACGGTGAGCAATGGGTAGCTCACCGTCCTTACTTTGTATAACGCCAGGCCGTGTGGACGGCGCGTTTGTGTTCCACGCGCGCCTCAGAGAGATGTCAGCAAAGGAAGGGGCCACTGAGGGCCGATGCCTGCCGGGGCTGCGGGTTGTTCGTAAGAGATACCGCGCCCCCGGAACGCAAAGGGCACAAGAAGGAACATGGGTGGGTTTTAGCCAGTAAATGTCTGACACTCCCTCCCGCCCCGCCACGGGCGGGAGAAGTTATTTGATGATTTCCCACCCCCCAAAAAACAAAAAGGGTATATTATATTAACGTAAATCAACAGCAAAGCGCCAAAAATATTGTACACTTTGTAGGTATGTTACATTGCTACTATAATTATTATGACTATGACATCTTTATCTACATGTGACAAACAATAAATGATTTGAATTTGATCTCTACGACTAGTAGGTAAATAAGTTAGTAGAAATATGGAAAGTAAGTGGTTTAATTATCTATGCATGTTTACGAGTGGAGAGCAGGGTCAATTACCTGTCCAACAGAAATATTTGTAAATTCATTCGGGTCAAGGATTTTGTGCAAATGAGTTCTTCGTTTGTAGAAGGCTTACGACACTGAGGGAATCCCATTATGGTCAAAGGATCTGCTCTCGTGTCCTGACTATTCAATGAACATAGTTGAGGGTTCCGTCTCCCATATACATATCTCTACTTTCTCCTCGGCAAGATGAAGATGACAGAAAGTACAAGTTCAAATGGGTTTTGATAACCTTATAAAACGATCGACGACGACGAACTTACTGTCTAACTCATCATCCGTAAAAAGTATTAACACAATACCAATTTGAATCAATACTTACTATAGAAAGCGGAATTGACTCGTATGTTGGTTCGACCGTAATAATAATAATACACCGCGCACATAGAATATAATTACAGTAATTACACAGCCCGGATTAAATTTGCCTTTGAGGCTTTGATATGATATCGATATTGCGCTAACAGATTCTAATTAAGATACAATAAATTTGATACTCAACCGCTAGCAACAACTGGGATTATTCGTAGCCAGGCATATGAAGGTGAATTGTTTTGTTTACTCGTTATTTACGCGTTAATTACGCTTGGATGAACAGTAAATAAAACAGTGTTATGGAATAGTACTTCAGTCGCCACAAAAGGTGACAAGGAGAAGGAAGTGATCACAAGACTGACAAGGATGTGATAGGTGCACAACACGATAGAGCATTACGGGATAGTACAATAGAAAGGGATTACAGCAGTAGGATAATACTGCATTGTGGTTTCTCCCAACAACGTAAGCATATTCCTTATTGTTGGCAAAAGCATACAAGATACCTATATTGTGGTAACTTAACCACATCAAGTAAATCTTATGATGGCTTTGGGAATCACCCTACGTACGTAGACTGGTGATGTCAGAGTGGCGTCATCTTGTAGACGGCTTCTGTAAATTTACCTGATACAGTAGCTAAGATGTCTGCTCTTACGTCACCTAAGGAAGACAGGGTACTTAGTCTATCCCAGTTTCCCAATAAGTAAACATAAAAATGTCTTCTATACAAACGTTTCCAGGGCGTACTCAACAAAAATGACGTCACCTCGCACTACCTCGCAGACAGAATCGATATGACAAGTTCTCAAACAAAAATTGTAAACTTACCAACTTGTTACGAATTTTAATATAAACGAGCGAAGTTTCGACGAGGCTATCTAATAAATAACGCTTAATGAATCAACGGGGATCGTTGACAGTTCGCGAATGTCTTAGGATAAAATTGAAAATACCATAGAGTAAAGTAATACTCGGAACAACGGAATAAATAAGTTTTTGTATGCTGAAGAAATGGAAATAAATGGAAATGAACTGATAATAAAATAAAGTGTATATGCACGGGTTGAAAATTTACACGACAATATTTTGATAATAACGAACTGTACCTACACATGTCCCTGCATAGGCGTATTCAATAAAATTTCTGGCTATTCAAGACAAAGGGTCATCGTCACGGGGTCACCGTCCAACCAAATTGCGACACAAAATTCCGTACAGCCCTCCTAGAGTTAACTTTTTTTTGCACCAAGCTCTGCTGCCTTCATACCTTTACCACATCATCCAGCTTCCATTATTTCAGTTTTATCTTCCAGTATGACAATCAAAATAAACTATCAAAACAGAATTCAATATCCCCCTAATTGTTATACACTCATAAATAAAACGCCTCCCCAAATCGATACAAAAAAAGCACTAAAAACAGCTCTAACAGTTCCAAGTTGGGGTAACCTTCTGAAACAAAAGTGTGACGCCGATAAGGGTACGTTTTGAACGATACACAAGTAAAAGGAGGGTAGTTCGAGATAACTGTAACAAATGGCGACAGTTGCACTAAATTTAATTCACAATGGCGGATTCAGTGGTCGCCAGTTTGGTTTCAGATTCGTTCCTTATATTTTTTGTATAATGCGGCATTATGCGCTTTGGCATGAAGTTCCTCGTATAATACTGATATTCGTTGCGATGTTTTAAAAACTTTTATAAAAGCAACTTGTGAGTTGTACAAGGTTGATATACCGGCCGAAGGAGAAAACAATAACCTGAATCAGGCTTGACGGAAGGGTTACTTTATCGGCGGATACTGGCCTATTGTCTGGTCATTGCCTTTTTAAAATGTACCCATAAAAATACTAGGCCAACTAGGTAATAATTTTTCAGAGATACCTATAGTATTTATGTAGGTATTTACATTATATGTAGAAGCTTGTCGGCTTTGTCTTTTACAAAGAGAAAAAACTTACAATTGAATATACAACGGGATGCAAAGAACTTAAACAAGAGCCTTCCTATGTAAATTAGAGACGGGTATTCTCGTGAGCCTTATGAATCCAATTCGAAAGGCCGTTGTATGTTCCACTAAGTTTGAGGACCGAGTTGTGTAGTATATATAGGTACTAATAAGATCTCTTTTTCCAGATATTTTTCTTCAAATTATTTAATAAATCATGCTCAAGTTTCACTACCTTACCGCTCGATCAGCTCCTCATAAGGGACTTCGTTTCAGACAGAAACTTCCCCAAATATACAAACGAACGAAAACCTACTCGATCATAAATGTAATGTGTCTAAAATAAAGCAAGGAATTTCTTTAAATAGACATGGAATTCCCAAAAATATCGAAACTCCGCAATGACTTTCGTACGCCGAAATAGTACTGAACTTTCCCAGACAGCCTCAGTTTTCTCAGATCAATCAAGTGAAACAAGATCAAATCACATCATATCGGCAAATTAATTAAAACACATAAGTAGTTTCTTGTCAAGATCAGGAATAAATGAAATGAAAATAGTAAGGTAATAAGTTGGATCCCTAATTGCAATCTAAAGAAACGAGCAAAAAGGAGATTTGCTGAGTACAACTCAGGAATCAACGTAGATTGTTAAGCGAAAATAGGTCGGGCCATGGACTGTGCGGTAGAAGATAATAAAATAGAGACTTTACTCAACAGCCAAAGATTTTACCGCATTGGAAGTCCCCTTATTCCTCCTGTGAATTCTGAATTTCGCTAATGTTTCTATGTGTGCGTGGGACTGGTCACGGATGCAGGAAGCATCTGTATTATGTAGTCTGTGGCAGCATCAGTGTAACTTGTAAGAGAGAAATAGGTCGGAAGGCTTAACTCGCCCCAAATGAACCCTCTTACTTCATATTGTTTCTGCGCTTAATGGTGTGAGTTTCAAGGGATGGAAGTTTTGTTTACACCTTTGGGAATGGTGACGATGTTCGTTTGAAACGTTAAATATGCATTAAAGATAAATGTCCAGCTGTGTCTCTCGTTGGTCGGATCGAAATACCGACGTGTGATCTTTTAACCTTTCCACAGTAAATATTTTACTTACGGACGTAGCGGTGCCGAGGAACAAAGAAAACGTTTACTCCCAAAGGTCAGGTAGACCACTTTTTGTATCAAAACAAAAAAGTAAATAAGTTGCTGGAAGGCACTCTGAGTTCTCTGAAAGTTTTATCGTCATTCTTAGGTCCTTTGAGATTAAGGTAAATAAACTAGGCCTCCACAGTACGAACTTGGACGCCAAGCGTCTTACCATGGAGGATCACTCGGTTACCATTCGGTTCGGCAATTTAACGGCGGTTGCTTGATTGTTGTATTACTGCTTTTTTGATGAGTCTATAATTTATATTTATTACGATCCATCCATCTTGTTAGGAAATATATTTATACTATAGCTAGCGTTAGTACCTAATACAAAACAACATAGACATTGTTATGAGTTAAGTGTCCGAAGCAGGTTGTGCAGAGAATGATCAAGCAAGAGATAAGCTTCCTAATTGGCGACCTTCTCCATAAAATGCCTTAATCTATGCAAAATGCGTATCGACGCTTGACATCATCGAAAAACTACGACAGCAGTCGTCAGTTTGCATCACATCAGCACACAAAATATAAGTCTTATGTCAAACAGCTTCCTCGACCCTCCTTGAAATTCTCAGTAGCAGCTCGGAGTTAGGATTTGTGCCCGGTTAATGGCAATAGGCTCGCCCCCTATTACATGGGACTTAAAACATACCGGCGAACTGCGAGTGTACATTGGTACACTTCTGCCTAACCCTTCGGGAAATACGGGCGGGATGATATGTATATGTGTCAAGCAGCTTAACACCTAACTTTAACATGAAAGACCAAACAGACCTCACAAAGCAGAAATAACAAATTATAACAATAAAATATAAAGCCGAACCAACTTCGACGTCAACTTGCATATTTTTTTTACAAAATCTCGCTGTTAATTTGAGTGCGACACGTTTGGGGTTAAAACAAATACAATCTGGCCACGATTCTCACCGGCTTGCCCCTAATTATATTTTACATTTCACGCCCCAGTTTAGAAGTAGGCTCTAAACTGTCCGGAAAATTTAATTTGTTAACCTCAGGTTTTGCATTGTCCTTTGTAAATGGTGCCGGCGTGCCTACGTTGGCGGCTACTACTTTTTAGAAACTCACCGCATTATATTTCGACGTTTCTGTATGTGTTAGTATGGGTAGTACTACATTCTGTTTTCTTTTTCTGGGATACTAAGAACACCTAGTGGTCTGTGACGGGTAAATGTAATCATTGATCGACATGACTTAAATATAGAAAGAGAAATAAGCTCAAATTTAAGAAGTATTTGTGATCACCAGTTCAAAAATCCGTCTTGGGGACCTCAAAGTGGTTATTGTGGGTGTGTGTCATATCTTTCAACGTTTCGTTACAGAAGCAGCCGAGAAAGCTTTATAACGAGCAGGGAGTTTTGTGTGGAATTTTCTGTTTATGATAACATGCTTTATATATTGCCATAAAAAGCCCGCTTATAGTAGCCGCCACGAGTCGTGAGCACAAGCATCGAGTTAATTTTTGTGAAACATTAACTTGAAATTTGTGCTCATGCGATCACTATACCTAACTGAATGTTAATATTAAAAAGTATGGAAAGCTCACATTACCTAGAAACAATTTTAAAATTAACTTAGTTCGTGTCCTTAATTCAATTCCCTGTCTCCCTCGTGCGGCAATTACGTAGCACCCAGTTTATAACATTAGTTTACTATTAAAACTTGCCCTAGGAAAATACAAGCTTTTACAGGTTATCTTTTACAACTCAATCGTCCATTTTTAATCAACTTTTTCCAAATGTTCTTATTACTTTTATTTTGGATTCCCGCAGCAAAGGCTGAAAAGGAAGTACCAATAAGTATAATATCAGGATGCTACAGAAATGATAATTTTGAGAAAGGACACTTTTATCAGTGTCCAAAATAAACACATTTCCCAAAAGCAATACCCAAACTAAATTACCAATTCCGATACCCCAAGAGAAATGAGAACCACTAATTACAAATTCAACGTATCCATAAATATTCCTCGGAAGGTCGGAATATTCCGAAGTCAATCAAACAGTTTAAGTCAGTCAGTCAAATGAGAGACTAAACATATTTAGACGGTGGTTGCTAGCAATCTAGATTATTCCAGATCGTCCATGTTTATGCTTTGATCGCCAGTCAGATGGAAACCTTCCTTCAATGGACCATCCAGAGGGAATATATCCGAGTACGTTAAGTACTAGTTTGAACACTGAACACGCTTTGCAGTAGAATATTGATGCTTGGTTTTCGATCCTTGGAAATACAGATATTTGATTACGGAAGTCGATCCGACGCATTTCAACTACGAACGTGTTTACCACATTCCCTGGTGTTTACGAGAAATATTGAGTCGTGATAGAATAAATAAATTCGTCTCTTTTTTGATGTCTCAAGACAACGTTATGATTGCAAACGTTCTTGCATTAATAACGTCCTTGTTTCACAATCGTGTCACAACGTAGCGACTCGTCTATGCTATGGCGTAGGTTTGGCTAGTGAGGCAACGAGGTATTATGACTACAACAAAATCACTGCCTCGCTGGCCTATTGGTCCTAAGCGCGACTGCGACGTTAGAGGTCTGGGGTTCGATTCCCGGGTCGAGCAAAGTGTTATTGGGGTTTTCTATGAAATTCTCGCTAGCAGCTCGGAGTTAGGATTTGTGCCCGGTTAATGGCAATAGGCTCGCCCCCTACTACATGGGAACTAAAACATACCGGCGAACTGTAATCACCTCACATTGCTACACCTCTGCCTAAGGGTGAATACAGGCGTGATGGTATGATGATGATGGTACGTGATGTATGTAACAAAATCACAAATTATCTTCACCAATATCTGTTCCTACCTACCTATACTAATATTATAAACCTGGCCAGTTTGTTATTTTGTTTGAATGCGCTAATCTACTCTTCTAGTCTGATTTGGAAAAAGCCTTTTCAGTTTCAGCCCGTTTATCGAAAAAGGTTATTGGGTATGTAATATCACGCTACGACACACGGGAGCGGAGTAAATACACGCTCTTTAAAATATTTTAGGGTCTACCTATTACTATTCGAAAGGTACATTTTAGCCGGATGGCCAGACAGGCATACAGCGGAGTTTTAGTAATCGGTTCCGGTTTGGCATCTTTTACGTTCAGAATCCTGCAAAATGGTTCAGATATAAACGAAACCAAAACTAAAGACTAAAGGAACATAATTACAATGTTACACGTGCCCCGTGCATACGATACTCTCATTAATCATTTAACTGGTGTTGAAACTCAAAGATTTCATAAACCGCTTTCTGTTTTTATACGCTTGTTAAAATATATGGTTAAATCCTTGAAAATACAAGCATGCGTACGCTTGCGATTTTTAACAAATATTCAGTCTATCTTGTCAAGCTGGTCTGATGATATTTATTAAAAAAAACTGTACAACAATAATAATAAGATTTGTAAAGGATTCTGTTCAACCTGAATAACAGGCATTAGTCACGAAAATAAATCAAGGTTTTTCACTTACTTTCTCTCATAATGTTAGCTGTACAGATAATTCTTCTATTATTGTGATTCATGCAATTTCTAGAATTAGGAACGTCGCTCGTTCTTCAATTCTTCTCATTTCGTTAATAAATGAAATATTAGTAACATGTAATAAGGTAACGTGGTCTTTGGTAAATGTATTTCTTTATTGAGGTAGTCAGCACAGTCAGAGCTGTGACCAAAGTCATAGACTCGAAGACTAGGTTCATACTTAGCCAATAAGTAGCCTACAACAATCTTCTACTTATCTATACTAGGATTATAAAGAGGAAAGATTTTTTTGTTGGTTTGTTTGTAACGAATAGGCTCCGAAACTACTGGACCGATGTTAACCATTGTTTCACAAATACATAGCTGCATTATTCCTGAGTAACATAGGCTATATCATATCACGCTACTACACACGGGAGCGAAGCAGTAACGAAAGACGTAACTTAACGCGGGTGAAATAAGCCACGCGGATGAAGTCACAAACAGCTCGTAATTTATATGGAAAAACAACGTTTTCCGGGTTAGCTAGTCCAATATAAAAACAAAAAGTCAACCCTTACCTGACAACACCAACATACGCTCACAGTGTATTAGTTGTAACCCTCCAAAGACGGGTGTACCAGCAATTAACCCTGCGCTCGTCGGCCCTCATTCAACGGCGAACAAAGAAGTATCCAGGTCAGGCCTGATTACAAACGACGTACGCTCCCCGGGCGCATACGTCACCGCGACGTGCTAATGATAATTAATTATTGTTATCGGTGAAGACTGAAGAGGTTTTTGTTAGAATAAGCTTTTTTGTGGTGTGATTTGATGAAGTGTAAGTGGACACAATCGACGTGTATCTGATTGATAATGGATGTTAAGCCTGTAACTTGTTTTCCATAAGCAAGAGCCTCGAGAAGGCGCGTTGCATTAATCACCACGCTAAGCTTGCTCAAGGCGGAGTGGTGGTGTCAGACTTATTTACAAGTTCAGGTTTCCTCAGAATGAGTTGTAGACTTTGCCAATTCATTCGAAGTGTTATGAAATCTGAATGTCCAGTTGTGTGTTGTACTCATAAGCTCTTTTATTTTACCTAAATCGCTGACTCTATAAACAGTGTCAGGTTTAGAAGCTTCCATGAAACACGGAACTCTAAAACCGCGTAATCATGACTAATGACTTCAACCCTTATTTTTAATGTAATTAAAAGCTCTATTACACCTGTAATCCATGTTATATCTTGCTGATTTAGCATTTTCCAGCCTGGCCAAAATAGGCAAACCTTACGTCCCTGACCTATTTTCCTCAATTGCGTCTTAAAACAAGCTGGAAGACTCCCAATTCATCCGTGCAGTAGTGGACTGAAAATGACGTCACTATGTTTGAAGACAATGGACTGGCACTTAGCAATCTGTTTTTGATTAAGCGGGACTAGTAAAGCTTAAGTAGGAAAATCAGAACGTGTCAATAGGAATATTGATCTATTGGCGCGAATAGAAACACCCACTATTGCATCTGATACCTTACTAATAGTCATGATAAGCCTTATTGTGTCTCTCTCTTTGTATTGTATCTGGGCTAGGTAATTCAGATTTTATTGTCAAACAAAAATCTCCATTTTGGTTCCTTTGTCTTCAGTGAGCTGAAAATGGAAGGAGGTCTAGTATTATGGTGTTGTACAATATGAAAAGGGCCCAAATAGTAAACAGAGAAAATCTGATTTGATTAATTTATAAGCGACCAATTTCCACTCATCTCTTATTAAAATCAACAACCTACATCGAACAATGGATACACAAAAGGCCTTACTCGCTTTTCCGCTATTCATAGCAGTGACGTCATATTATAATGCCGGGTAGCTCCAAGCTATCCAAACTACGCTCGGATCTCTCCTTAACACGGAGTGTAACGAATCGATCCTCTGTTTTCCTTTAATTCCAGATTAGTTAGGTAACATAATATGCCAGACAGCTTTACGTAACTTTAGCTTAACAAAACATCCAGTTACGTCCGATGGCGGTATATCAGACAGACATTTGTTAAGTCACCATGGACAAGTAACTACCAAAGAAGAGTATATACTGGCAAGGCAAACACGAGACGCAGACTGAAAGGATATTATGTTTACGTTATAGCCTGTAGGGTAAGTCAATACTGATATTTGGAACACGTACAGCTAATGTACAGTCGTAGACGCTTTGTTGTGAACTGAAGGGAGGACTAGGACGATATTCACTTGGCTTAATCACACTACACTGTCTCACAAATCAAAAGATTTAAGTGTTCCATTTGTAGACTAAAACTAGACGTCAATGAACACAACAAGCGTAACTTAAGGGTTAAGCAAGTTCATAGGTATTCAGGTCGAGATTCCAACTAGAACAAATATCTGTGTTGTCTATGTAAACAAATGTATCCATTACAAATAAAATCAAACCTTTCTCTCATGGGTGTTGTAACCAGGAAACTACAGATCGACTCGAGCTACACTCTACTCCTTTTGCACATAATATTAACTTCATACGCAATCGTTACAAGTTTACGACTGAACATAAAATATTTTGCCTTGCTACTGTTTACGTTTTCAATTTCCGTTCTCCTTACAACTTGAGGGTTGCTCTATCTTATGATTGTACCGGTTATTTATAGTCAAACCTGTTTGAACTAAGTCTTCCCTTTGAGTGTTGCACCAATTTTAGATATCATTCTCATCTGCCATCATAGGACTTCTTTCAACAACTTTATTCATCTTTGATTTCTTGACAATTGAAGATAAAAGTTGATATCTTGTCAGTAACAAGCATTTCCTAATTAGGATTTGTCTATAATTGAAAATTTTGTGAGGAACGATTTTGGCGATTGTCTGAAGTTATGGCAAAGTTTGTTAGCGACGTAATATATTCTTATAATTTTCCTTTCTTTTGTTGCAGGTAACTATCAAGCTGTTTGAGAAAGCTGCCAAAACTAGCTGCATCCAATGTGACATATTCACACACAATAGCCCACCAATCAGGACTAAGTGCATAAACCAAGCCACCATGATAAATAGGTGATATATGTTTGTACTATAGTTAGCATTTCACCATTAATAATGTCAAACACAGTGCCCATCACTGTGCGTAGCTTGAAGCAATATCCATCCACAGCATGTGCTCCTGAGGCACAATTGGTGCTAGGTACCTATGTATGTACTCCCTATGTAATTTGGGTAGGGTTTTGACGTAACAAACACTACAGTGGGTGCGTTATGTAATACTTCATCATATTTATACGTCAACGTTAAATCCTTTAGGTAGGAGGATTATTAGCTCTTTTAATTATTTAACAAAAACTAGTTTTCTATCCAGCTTATTTTATTCGCCTCACTTTATCCTATTATGCTCTTTTATGTACTAATCAGTTCACTTAAAATTGAGCAGCGCCATATTTTTCATCCGCCATCACCATACAATTGGCACATGAAGTGTTCGCTAACTAACAATGTAATTGGTACTGCGGTCGTGCTGCCGCACCCATTAATTGCCTAATTCGGTTCACTTCACCAGGGACTGTCACCACAAAACAGATAAGGTTGGGACAGAAGGTTCATCTATACGTAAGGGTCTCGCACAAGTTGCACCGCTGCCGCACCGTGATCCCATGTACCAAAACGCGAAGAATAGCTGTAGTTGGTAGTTATGTCAAAATGTATTACCGTGGCTATGCAAACGGTGTAAAATGATGCTATGGTTTGATTCTGGAAATTGAGGTTTAGGACTGTGGTCTTTGGAGACTGTTTCCTATCTTCTTTTACTTTTTTTTATCAAACCTTCGTCACTTTCTTTTTCTTGTAGTGCCAGTGAATCCTGATATTGTGATACTATTTGATAGAGCGAGGCTTACATACGTTTCCCTTTGAGAGAATATCACTTGTCTATCTGTAATCTAAGCGTTATCCATTAGTTCATCGGCATCGGTTATCTAATAGTTCATATGTATTAGATAGGTGATTGAATATGTATTCGATGAAGCAGTAACGTGTGAGGTCAAAATCATTAGTGATATAACATGTGGAGTGAGGTTTTGTATCTGTCTCATAGTATTAGCTACAAATTTCTCATCGCCTAAAATGAGTTTGAAACAATTTCTTATAATTATGTTATTTGGTTCAACTAGGAAATCAAATTGAAAAATCTTACATGAATGTAGGTTGTAATAAAAAGTAAACAAACAAACCGTTTTTCCTCCAAAACTTTGTCAAACCAGCAACTGACATTTTATAGGTCTACCCAAACCTATTAAACAACAAATTCAACCATTGAAAAACACCATCGTATTCCGTTATCTCACCATGCACCATTGGCTGTTATTTGGATTGTCTTTTTACGTTGTCCATAAAGCCTTCGGGAGTGGCCCTTTTCAGTTTCTTATCAGCATTTATATGTCGTTGGTCAGAGTCATGATAACGGTTTATTTCTCCCTGCTATGTCGTCAGTGGCGTTGTGTGTATCTTGATGGTATATCTAACTTCGTGGTTTCTTATCGATAAATATGTGGATTGAACTTTCATGGGTAAGCCTTCATGATGTTTCGTTATCTTCATCAACATCAGCCCGTCCTCTGCTTACCCTGCGTTTTCCATAGCATTAATATTATTATGTTTAATTTAATCTTGCCCTCTACTACTACTATTTTTTTTATTTAAGTCATTGCACCAAATCGACAAAACTGCGCAAGATTCACCTCAACTCGATCAATAACCAATTTTATTAAAGTTGTCACGTTGCCAACAATCGATCGCTTACGACACAACGTTGCGACACTATCTGCTAAAAACTCGCTGTAATTGGTGATTGACCCCGAGGTCGTCAATCGAGTCAATATCAATTTGCACCTAACAAGCTCTGCCACTCTTTACCAGATTGATATTGATTGAACCTTCTTGAAGTTTTTAAAAGATTTTGGAATAATGTGTTTGATTGAATCTGTTACTGTTTCTTGGCTAACATAATTGATAAGTATCAGGTCACTTTAACAAATGTAAGATTTAAGACGATTCAGGTTAAAACCAATCCAAGATAAACAGTCGAAGCCAACTCTTTTTTTATGTTTTCGAAAAGAGGTTTCAAGCCATTTCAAATTATCAGCTGCACCGCCATTCATACTCAGCCCAATGTCTTCAAGTTTTAAAAGACTCGCCACCATCTTTTAATCACTTATCGGATTTGCATTCATTCTCAGTGGGGAGATTCCAACTATTAACGATTTTAATTGGTCGTTTTTCATTGGCACCAAGCATTGAACCGGGAATTTGCAGAGAGTCAATATCCATTACAGTTTCATCCTTTTAAGTTAATGGAAACGAGTTAACTGTGTAATTAAAAATAGGAATGAGATTCTATGAAATAATTTAGTATCCATGAGTTTAGGGAGTTTTAACTACATAGTTCGCCCTTTCAAAAGAGCACAAAAAGTTTGTAATGAGTGTTATGCTTGGTTGATGAGTATTGAAGGGAAATTAATTAATATTTTGCAAAGGCAAAGTAGTGAGTTACTTTAAAATAGTTCTTCGCCGTCCTTATTATTTATTCTAGTACTTGATTGGTTTTTCATTTAGGTATTACACTTTGAAATTGCAAGGGCAAAAATTAATTACAAAGAAAAGTTATCCTACCAATACAACGCGTAATATAAAACAAAAACAGCAAACTCCATCCCAGGAGGATGACACTATGATGATGGAAATGACTGCAAATTACATTACAAATAACAGCTATAACCCTAAAGTTTTAACTGATATTAACCCTGCGATTGCGGAAGTGTTTCCACGTGGGACGAGCGAGCGTAACGTTACGGAAGGCATTAGGCATGCGAGATGCGAGCGCGCTTTATGTACCGTGCAACGGTTGCCGTGTCATTCAGGTGCAAGCGTGCAACATTGTAGATCTGATGATGTTTAGTAAAATACTAGCTGTGGTATAGTAGTGGTAGAGGTCTTTGTGAAGGAGCTTGTCCGGGGAAGTACAACCACCATACCTATTTGTGCCTGTGTTCCGGTTGGAAGGGTATGGGTGCCGGTGAAAAACTGGCACATGAGACATTTTAAGTCTATCTCTGGGATGGCAACGCATTTATAAGGCCTCTAGTATTGCAGATGTCTATAGACAGAGTTAACCACTTAACATCAGGTGGGCCGTAGGCCTGTTTGCCATACAACGAAATTTAAAAAACAAAGAAAACTTTGTGATGATTAGATTACTTAAGCTGCGTGCAGTTTAACGTTCCCACTACAAATACTAAAATTACGTATTAGATTAATGAAGAATTCTAAATAACAACATTGTTACAGGAAAAAATTGTTTCTCTGAGTTCTGTCATAACATTATGACACACAAATATTTCCAGGTATAGTCAACCGATCATTAGTAGGACGTACAGCCAAGGAATTCTCCGCTAATAAACACGCAAGACAATGTTTCATAGGTACACACGTGCCGACGAAAATCGTTCCCACCACCGCGAGCAATGTTAATATCCGAAGTTAGGAAGTTCACATCTACAGAATTTGCATAGCAGTATAATCTGGCTCGTATACATCTTGCCAACTTTCCCGTGCAGCTTAGCTTGTGCAATTTATTGCCCCGGGAGCTGCGGCTCCTGGCGTTATATTGCTCTTTAATTGTTCTATTGCTGTTGTTTAGAGATTTGGTGCGGGAGTGAAAGAATGAATGCAGGTGGTTTGTGTTGGGGAAGATTTTTCAAGAGGGTTTGCGTTGTGGGTGAGGGTTAAGTAAAGTTTTATTGGTTTTACATTGGTGTTATGGGGTGTAACGGAGTGTTCTGAAATTAACCTCGGTTGGTAAAGTTAGTAAATATGTAAGTTCAATCAAAAACTTTGAAAACACCGTCATAAAAAAAATGTTTTGTATTAATAATTATTACATGCAACATACTCGTAAAACAACATTACAGCATCCCGCTTTAATTTGTCGTTCGTTCGTTTAACTTCCAAAAGTTGGTAATGAAAATTTTTTTCTTTTTTATTCACCCTATTTCAAAAATGACACCCATATTCTATATTAAAATTTATTACCGTTTATACCTTCAAACATGAAACAGGTGGTTCTAATACATCTCGTTCATAACCTTCCGTCACAACGCGTTCGCGCTTGCTAATTAAAATTATGTAACACAAAAGGATCGTTACACGTTCATTTGATAAAATATGAAATTTATATTGATTTGCTAAGTATTCGCATGAGATGATTTTGTATTCTTTCACATTTTATTCAGAGTAATATTGTTGTTTTGTTTCTCTCAACAAAAGATACAACATGGGTCCATAGTAACAAAGTCAAAATTGCAACAATCTATCCTTTGTGAGAGCTGGAGTCTATACTGGGTCGAGACCCGTGTTAGGCTCCAGGCTCACACCCGCAAAATTACAATTTTGATTGCGCTTACTTACTACAAACGTCAACACGAGCTTAAAATTGTTGAGAGGTGAAGACATGATTATTATTAGTTATTATTTATTAGTTGCCGTGTCTGGCCATGCCGCTGTTAAACCCGCGATGGTTTGTGTGATATGTTATAACTTAAAAAATATTGTACACTGTTTTTGTTATGATTAATAAAAGTAAAAAATAGGTACCTATAGGCACGATGAAGAGTCTTACATCAAAGAAGTGAAATTTCCACATCAATATAGTTAGTTTCTTTCAAACTTAACAGCACGAAACGTATTGCGGCTAAAGTGTCATACACTGTGTCGTAGACTAAACGTTAATTAACGCTACTTAGGGAAGTATTTGCGACTCCCTCGGGAGAGAGAGGGTTGCCTGCGTTTAGCGCGGTAGGTACCTCCGATTTGATTATATGTAATTGAAATGCGGAATTCAGACAAGAGAAGAACGCTGAGATCATATCGTTGCTTTTTTCCGCTCTACAGTTCTAACATGATCAGTGTGAGCACATTAGACATCTTGGTAAATTAACCCTATGTGCAAAACCCTTACGCGCTTAAACATAAGGTTGAAAATTGGTGAACCACCATTGTTCCGAGTTGTCCATTCAAACTCGGAATTCAGAAAATAACTAACGGCCATTCAAATATTGTCGGTTTTAAGTTAGAATTTCTCCAACACTACATTAAGTCTTACTAATACATTTCAATTGCACCTGTTATTTTTCATTTGGTAACACTATATTTAATACAAGTACCTACCTAACATAATATCTCAATTTTATCAATAGTAATAAATCTATCATGTTTAAGATGATTGCGGTACTACTTCCGCATACGAGAATGTCAGTCCGACACGGTAGCCGCCTGCCGTGTCGGGCCCTGAGGAATTTCTTACCTACTTGCATCTAATCGTACATCTACGGTAGATTTATTACTTGGATAGTTTTGGGCGTATAGAAAATTCGAAGTGAATAATTATAGGGCTGGAAGTGTAAAACTGCGGATTACGCTCGCTTGGTGAATATTATAAGGGGTGGAAGGGACATCGTAACGAAAAGTTTTACCATGGATTGAGTATCTACACGATTCTGGAGTTCTAAAAAACATTAGTTCCATAGATTTTGACCTTGTAGGTGTTACAATTTTGTATGGAACCCCTGATTTTTTTTATAACCGACGAAATATATTTACTCTGGGAGGTCTAGAATTATGTAGGTACCTACTGAATCCATGGTAAAAGTGACAAGATAAACGAAATATTAAATCCTCTTTCTTTTGTCGTATCATCAAAGACTGATTACCGAGGTAGAAGAACGTAAGTTCTTCTACCTCGGATTTTACTTCACCTGTGGTGTAAACCACAGGTGAAGTAAAAACCTCGATTAAGGAAGCTTCTCACATTAGGATCGACTCTAGATTCTCACTTTCGACATGTTTCTTGTGACCACGTGAAAGTTTTAGCACAAAAAAATGGCGATAGACTGGCAAATAAATAACAAAAAATAACAATATCAGCCAATTATTGTCTCGCTGCTGAGCAGAGGCCTCTTCTCATACAGAGAACTTACCTTAGTCTATAATGCTGAAAATACCTCCGGTAACTCCAGAATGCACTACAAATACTCTTGAACCTCAACTATCTCCGCAATGTTTATAACTGAGGCGCTTAGTTTACACAGCGAGTTAATAATATTTCCTACCAGTCCTGGATTCCTTTTATCCTATTTAACTGGGTGCCATCTGGAATGGAGACAAATGGCGAGTGCGTTCGCAGAGTTATCTCGTCGCCATTTCTTCTAATTCGCGGCGCCAATGACCCGCGCCGCTGTAGGGTTAATTAAAGAATTAATCGCCGTCCCGGGCCGAAGGGACAAGGGGATGCGCCGTGACTGAAATTTGTCGTAGGGTTATTAATAGGACCCGGGTAGGGGATGCCTTTTCCCGGGGCTATAATCTTGGTGGAAGGTCTTTCTGGGAAGGTAATTTTGCACACGTTACTGCACCTAGAATAGTCTATTACCGCTAAACAGCTTCCATACATTAATGAAAAGCTTCGGTGTACGAATACATCATACAATTAATATGCTGAAACAGGATTGTAATAATTTACCCAAGCATTTGTAGGTACTAAGTGTCGGAAGCTCTCGCTTTGGGCAATTAATCAGTATTCAGCAAAGACATGTCGAGTCTGCAATCACGCGGTGCGAATACATACCTGTGTATACCAGGTACGCTCTGTAACATTATGTTGTTACATGGCAGGAACACACGACATTACATGTTACATCATATATTATCTGTCACGCTTATAAACCCGAGAGGACTGACCTACGTGTATAGAATATACTGCATCAACGCTTGTGGTATATCAAGTCCATGCTAAGGAATGCATGTCTACTCGTATGCGAACGGTAATGATAATATCAACTAGCCACAAAGTCACACAACACACCACAAAGTTAAACTAATGACAAAAGTTTTTCTCCATAAGCATCTATCTACTTTCTGCAAACCAATCTTTTTACTATTATAAACGCAAAAGTTTGTGAGGATGGATCAATGAATGTATGTATGGATGTTTGTTACTCTTTCACGCGTAAACGGCTAAATGGGATTATCTGAGTTTTGACACACATATTGATCTAGCTGAGCAGAGATAATGTTTATCCCGTTTTTGTGCTCCCGTAACACAATTTAGGTAGTTGTGATATACAAATGCATAGAAATAGTTATGTGCAAAATAATAAATAATACGTATATTCGTTTCGTTCGTTTTGAAGATTAAACTGCTTGACGTATTCCAATCAAACTCAGGTTTTAACGTAAGTAAACGGTTTTTAATTAAACCTATCATCAAGAACTATATCACTCATTAATCCGGTCGTAACTTTACAGTAAATATAAGATGACACGTCGTTTCCATTCGCAACCGTTAGTGGAGCTCAAATTGAAATAAATATGGGTGTCGAACGGCATCTTTTTTTAAATGGGACAAGCCCGCCACACTATTCCCAACCACTGCAACTTCTGTAAGCCAGAATCAACAGTGGAGACCGCCAGAAGAGCGCCGAGGCAATGAAGCTCGACGAGTCCCGGAGAAACGATAAAACTGTCTTGGATCCCGCAACGAAATTAATCAGAAAAGATTAGCGGAGGAGTAGGAAAAAATATTGTTTCCACTTCCCTCCAAACAAGCAGGAGACAGAACAGAACTAGGCCAATAGGCACAAGGGGATATTTACAACTGGGAGAAGCCCAGATTGCCAAGCACCACGGTTTGCAATTGTTACTAACTTAGTGGGTCCTAATGTGAGCTGTTACATTTGATTCCAGTAATAGGTATGGCAAAAACGCCTGAACGCACGGAAATTAGTTCTAGTTTCTACGAGGTCCGCGTAATAAACTACACCGGATGTAACCAGTATACTGTCTAACATTATATTTCGTTCATTCTGCCAAAGATTACACTCCCATAAAATGTGATGAGCAGACTGTTCATATTCACAGTCAGATGTAGAACATTGACACAAGGGAGAAGCAACAAGCTTGAAAGAAAACAATTTACTCTTAAAGTTGCCGTGACCTGTGAGAAATTGGGCAACACAGTGGTCCACCTCCAGCCATGTTCTGGCCAGCCGTTCACGAACTGAGGGAAAGAACTGATGGAGGTGCCGGCCCTTAATGGAATTATCCCACCTACACGTCGAACGGCATCTGTCGGTACCCATTAATTGTACTGACCTACATGTTCGTTCTGCAGATCTGTTTCGTAGAATACGTACAGAAATCCTACTCATAGGTACCAAAGAAACTGAAATCAAATCATTCATTCCAAATCAATCTTTTACAGGCACTTTTGAATTGACAAAATACAAAAAGACAAGGAGTCACTCATAAAAATTAAGCTAATTGTTCATTCCAAACAGTAGGTTTCTATGGAGAATAACGAGCAAGAAACTCCATGAGCAGTCCTTTAAAACCAATAAAACATTACGAACTAGCTTTTGCCCGCGACTTTGTCCGCGTAAATGTCGGTTATCGCTGACCGGGACGGTGGCGGAATAAAAAGTAGCCTATGTACTTTTTTGGGGTTCAATCTTACCTCGTATCAAATTCAAAATAATCTGGTCAGTGGTTTACTCGTGAAAGCGTAACAAACAGATATACAGATAGAGTTACTTTTGCAATAATAATAGTATAGATTTGAGTTATACGGAGTTTAATTGACACACAGGAAGCCAAATCCCAGACGATACTAGAAAACGCTTTACTTTTTAGGTCTTGCGAAAAATGAACCAACTGACAGTGTTGACGGCTAGCGATTTTAACGTTCTATGTATGATTGCAGCTCGGAGTTAGGACGTTTTCCCGTCTAATGGCAAAGGCTCGCCTCCTATTACAGATAAACATACCGGCGAACTGTGGGTGTACATTGCTACAACTCTGCCTAACCCTTCGGGGAATGCAGGCGTTGGCGATGGTATGTTATGATTGGCTTGTGTGCCCAGTGTCTCCCAAAAATTTTTTGGCCTCAGAGGCAATGCATGTCTAGTCGCAGCTTTTGAAGTGTTTAGTATCCTCTTTTTCTATGGAGAAATCCTCATGGACTGAGGGTTTTATCGGACTCTTACCGACTAGTACTACACGGTGTTCCTCCTACCTTTAGGCGGGACGCGGGGGTCGCTCAGAGCATTCTTCCGAATCCAGGTATTCAGTAGTACCTTGCGGGCTACCGACTAATAATGTTAAATTGTTTTGAGTTCGAAAACAATCAAGCTCATTCCATTGTTGTAACAATGTTTGTTTGCTTAACAGGTAGTGGGTTTTCTGCTTTCACTGTTTCGTTATTATAGGAAGCCGATGTAAACCCGATATCCTCGTTCTCGATTAATTATGTATGTGCATCTATTGGTCGTGAGGTCGAAAACATCACACACGCGGGGCGAAAATACCCCGCGGTTGATGCCCTGTCAGAATCGCTTGTTTGCTGCTATATTGTTACGAAATGCCAATACTAAAGCGGGAATAGGGTTGGTTAGTTTGTTTCGTGTACTGTGTTACCGAGCCTTGGGTGTTGAAATAATTATTTGAGTGAAGGAGTTAGGAGGGGTTATATATAATGCATGATTAAAATTTGTATCAAATTGATACCGAAACATTATTTTGTATTTAAAATCTAACCCTTGATACATGTATAATGCTTACTAATGATAAACATTCACTTAACAATGACAACACAGAAGTTATTCTGAAATCGCCATTTCGCCTTGAACAAGCGTGGTGATTGATGCTCGTACCTTCTGTATGAGAGGTGGCCTTTGCCCTGCGCTGGGACAATAATTGGCCTTTCTGTAGTTCATCAATTGTTTCACAGCAGATAGCCATTTAAACAACCACGATGCAATACAAACAAGGTGTATAAATAATTTTATAGTCAATGGTACACACCACTATGTGTATATTTGCTAATCCTTCTTGCAACAGACACTTAGAAGAGGAAATCTATTCAAGAATGACAGTATTGCAATATTTATAAAGACCTATCAAATACGCAACACTTACGGGTTGCGATATCCTAAGCTTATTTATAGTTACATCTCGTAGGACCTATGCAGACCAATAATTGCATAAATACTTTGATATAATCATCTAATATTAATATTACAAAGCTAAAGAGTTTGTTTGTTTGAATGCCCTAATCTCAGGAAATACTGGTTCGATTTGAAAAAAATCTTATTATGTTACGTAGCCCGTTTATGGAGAAAGGTTATAGACCGTAAAACATTACGTTACGAAAGACGGGAGCGGAGCAACAATCAAAGACGTAACTTAACGCGGATAAAACCGGGAAGTAATGCTAGTTCATTATTCCTGTTAATATGCCATAGAAGTAATGAATGGCAGTGGGTATTTGACCCGTTAACATTGAATAGAGTCGATTTCCAGATGTTTGTTCAGTCATGTGTGATTTGCACACAGCTGCAAGATAAGACAATGTTGATGTATACACTGAGGTTTCTCACAGCTCTCAAGTAACCATCCAGAAAACTTCCAAGATCTACCAAAGACTATCGATCTTCTACCAATTTATATAAAAGTGAAAGGTCACTCATTCACTCACTGATTAAACACGAAATCTCGAAAACTACTTGACCTATAAAGCTAAAATTCGACAAGTATAAGATGTCAGCCAGGAAAGAAATTGGCGGCACAACCGAATTCAGGGGGTCTTTGACTGTCACGCGGGCGGAGTCACGAGAAAAAGCTAGTATTCTATGTTTTTTAGTGTTTCTGGTGCTTGATTAATAATACCCAATAACACTTTATGCTCGACCGTCGAGATTAAATTAAACTAGAATATACATAATAAACACGAAATATTATTCCCAAGTCCACGTTACAGCAAAGACCTAGCTTTACTCAGTTAACCCTTCAGCAGCGCGCGCCCGCATTAACCTGCCCACATTTATTATGAGAACAAACTTGCAATAAAACACACGTAACGCACAATATCTACAATAAGTCGCACAGACTTACATACACGCACACAACGTGTAATTCACTCGGAATAATTTTGAATAATGTATGAGAGTAACAAAATAGACGAGAGATACGACCCCGGATTTTATCGCTAAATTGGATTTAGGACACGCTGTAAAACAGTAAAAATATTGTTTTAAATGTGGGATATTAACTCGCGAATTGAGCGTCGTTTTTGGATGGGATTGTTCTGGTTACAGTAGGGTTCATTAATTGGGCTTAATAGACTTGGCTACTTATGATAATTCGACGCCTAAACATATTTTTCTTTAGGAAAATTATGTGACAGTTTAAAAATGTTTTGACCAAATTATGTTTTAGCTCTAAAGTCTTATTAGTACCAAATCAATTAAGCACTTTATTAAAACATAATTGCTGGACAGGTTTTCCTAAACCTAATTAAAATATTAAGTAACGCAAATGCTAAAACAATAAACAGCTTTTTGTAAACAAACATAATATAAACAGACAAAAACTCAATTAACAAAAATAAAATAAAATGAGAACAAATGAAACCGTTTTGTTTACATAAAAATTACAGTCGGAATCGGATATCATTGTTTCATAACGTCACAGTACGTCAATTCCCCTGAAACATGGCGAAAGCACATGCTACAATAAATATGAACAAACGCTGTAATAGCGTAGATATGAAAAAAGGACAATAAGGGATGAGGCGAATACATGTATAAAGGCAAAGGCAGTCGCTCTGTAACTAAAAGGCACGGGAATTATGAGCACATAAAAATGAAGGGAGCGACAGTCTCTCTAGACAATGCCGTGGAGCGGCAACGCTTGTTATTAAGTCCCCTGCTATGTAAATATGTACCGCGACTCTTCGAAAATAAAGCCGCTGGGAAATTCTTTCCGAAAACATTACGTTCGAGTTAATACTGAAATTATTTTGTGAATTTTTTTGAGTGTAGCAGTGTTAGGGTTAGAAATTGCTTAGCTTGAAGATATTGGGAAATAGTCTGTGTTAAGTACCTATTCAATATGGTACTATAGGATCGGAAATTGATAGCTAATCATGCTTTTGGTGCTGGTTTATTTCTGTCTCTAACCAAGGCATCCACTCTTCATAGTGCTACTAAGCTCAATCTAATGTATTCTCATCTAAAATAAGATTTTAATTTATAACTTCAATGGCACTTTATGATTTGAAAAGCAATTTAGTTATGAGTAAAAAAGGCTACACCCACTCCAACGAAGTTCTAAAACTGATTATAGTAAAATATTAATAATTGATTGTTTCTAGTTAGTTATACGACGCCAAAGTCAAAGTTCATGAACTCAAAGACATTGACCTTCCAAAGGCTTCAAATATTTATAATCTTGAATAGATCTGAAAACATTCTCTGAATGAACTATCAAACACAATCAAGCTAATAAATTGGACTCAGTTCTGAAAACCTAACAATCTCAATAGAATAAATTCTCCGAAATTTTTAAATTTATATCTATGTACTGTGTTCAAACATAAAGGAATTGTTTTTGGTTTTCGGTTATTTACAATTTGAACATAACATATTCGTATTCCCCGAAGGGTTAGGCAGAGGTGTACCAATGTACACCCACAGTTCGCCGGTATGTTTAGGTCCCATGGCAAGCCTATTGCCATTAACCGGGCACAAATCCA
This sequence comes from Caradrina kadenii, assembly GCA_947462355.1. NCBI lineage: Eukaryota > Metazoa > Arthropoda > Insecta > Lepidoptera > Noctuidae > Caradrina > Caradrina kadenii. The sequence goes on from OX381691.1 coordinate 9,422,707, forward strand.
AACTCCGAGCTGCTACTGAGAATTTCATAGAAAAACCCAATAACACTTTTTGCTCGACCTGGGAATCGAACCCAAGACCTCTAGCGTAGCAGTCGCGCTTAGGACCACTAGGCTTACGAGGCAGTTTACAATTTTGTCTTTGTGATTTTGATAGTCAATGTATGAATTTCAAATAAAACGTCCCTTTGCGAAATAGCTAATACAATGTTCAGCCTACACTGTATAATCTTAGATCTTAATGTTGTTGACCTATGACCTAATTCACACATCCTCACTACGTGGACATCCAGTGCTGAAATCGGATCTCTCAAAGAACAGCCGTCATACTATATCTATACTACAACATTATGAAGAGGTAAAATTGTTTGTTTGTCTACATTAATATTATGAAGAGAAATGATTTTTTTGTTTGTTTTGACATTTGGAACGAATAGGCTCCGAAACTACTGAACCGATTTTAACCATTTTTTCTCCAATAGATAGCTACATTATTGCTGAGTAATATAGGCAATATAACATTACGCTACGGCACACGGGAGCGGAACAGTAACGAAAGACGTAACTTAACGTGGGTGAAATAAGCCACGCGGACGAAGTCGCGAGCAGGTCGCTTATATAAGATAATCTCTGGAAGTGCTGGTCCGATTATAAAAATCGTTTTAATGATAGAAAACTACACTACTGCAGAGTGTCGTGTTTTATGGTATACTAGACCTCCAAGCAGACAAAGCCGCAGGCAGTAGCTAGTTCACCACATATTGCAAAGCAAACTGCGGTTGATGCCCCAAATACTCATCGTCCAAACTGAATTCACACAAAGATTTCCAGGCGAACCGCGTCATTGATTAAATCAATATCTTTATCTTGTATTCCGAGGTGGTCCTCTCGCCGGTAAAATTCCGTATATAACCATATTACCTACTTTCTTTCAAAGACATGTCACGTCCGGGCGACATCGAAACTTTCCACGGGTGAATATACTACCCGGGACTTTGTTAGGGCTGCTACTTCGTTTAACTAGACTATGGTGCACGTATATTCAGTATTCTTTTTTGAAAGAAGCTGTATTGCAGAGGAATTAGACTTAATGGGAAGACCAGGCAAGGTATTGGCAAGTTTTCTCATGATCGGTTGGGTTTTTATTAGGCCTGTTTGTCGCGGCTGAGGATGGTCTAATGTTTTTTTTTTTTAATTCTTGAATTTTCATTAAATAACCTTTGATTATCATTTTTGTGTGCACATAATCTGTGTCAAGCCACCATCTTTTGGCGTCTCTGAATCTTTCCTCCTTTTCCTGACTAAAACCGATGTGATGGTTATACTGATGGATCTGTCCTCAAATGATATTCAAGTAGGCAAACAGCCTGCCTTCCCCTTTATCCTCCACTGGGCGGTATGATTAATATTCTTTTCCGGGGTTTAGGGTTGTGAACTTCTGACAACGCAACGTTCCCGCGAGCCATGTTTGGAACATAAATATAAATGTCGGGTAACAGGTGCTGTCTCATATTTTTGTTATGTGTACTGTGTATTATGACAAGTGCGCTCTTTGTGCAGCGCACTACGCAGCTTTGTGCTAAAATATGTGCAGTACATTCAAGGGGAAAATGCACTTGTTAAGGTAAATTATTTGCTGAGTAAACCTACACCTGTAGCCTTATTACATTACACTTACATGGTTTTCAAACACACGCGTAAATGGATTTTAAATTTTCTTCAAGTTCTTATCGATCGAAATCGGCTTTTAAACGTGGTACACAGATGCTGCCATATTTCTAGTATTTCATTATGAATTAAACTTTTAGCCACATCCACAAATTCAGAGGACTTCACGAACATGGAGATTTTTTTATTAAGGAAGAAACCCTCCTCCTCCCTTAGCCTCCTCCTTCCTGTCTCCTCTCTCTTGCCTCTGTAAACCTGGCAACCTTACACTGGGTAAATTTCCAGTCTTTCAGTTTAAATATATTCGCAGCACGTCTCTGTCGGCGATAAACAATTAATTTCTTTAATCAACTGTGCCCGACGCGTCCCCTGAGGGAAATAGATACGACTACTCTGAAAAAGTATTATAAGGCGCTAGTTTATGCGTCAGCTAGTTTATGAATTATTCGGTTAAATTTTCAATAGACAAAATTGAAATTTCATTAGTTAGTTTCCCTTAATTACTTAGTTATTTACAGACCAAACGTGTCATGTTGTGATAGCCTAGTATGTAGTTTAGACCTATTCAATTCATATGTACTTTTAAATTCAACATCACTGACGGTGTACGAAAATATCGTTAGGAAACCTAGACTTATAATTAATAACTCTGAAATCGCCAATCCGCCTTGGGCAATCGTGATCAATGCTCGTGCTTTCTCTATATGAGATGAGACCTTTACCCAGCAGTGGGATAATAAAAGGCTGGGTATTATTTACTGTTCAAAGCCAATATTTTACTTCAGCAGCTGAATAAAGGCCAACTAAGGAATCCGCGTTAGGTCCACAAGCTTTGAACTCCCAACAACGGTAATAACTAACAGTTCATGCTATTATAATAAATAGTTTTACTGTAACACGAAGGTCTAAATACGAACAAATACTCATACGTAAGTAAGGCATTGCCGACCAGTTATCTTAGTCGGCAACGATCGAATCGTTAAACTTAATGCTGACTCGGATCCGAGCCGTTACGGTTATATCTAAAACCGCTTGCCGTGGCCAAGTGAGAAGGTGATGCGACAAAAACGTCTCGTGAGAACTGTCATCAATTTAATGATTGTCGTATAAATTCAGCTATCAGCAAGGTGATAAGGGACATTTAATATTTTTTGGGAGAGTAAAAAGTAATCGAGGATTCGGCAATTTCCTACCTGTTTTTTCGGCGATAAATGATTCTGGTGAAGGTTAAACATCATGTATTTTCTTAACTGTTTATCAATTTACACGTCAATTATAAAAGTTGTGTTAGTAAGCGCTCTTAATTTAAGAAATACCCTTGTTTTAAATTATAGTTCTGTAAAGTGTTGAGTGAATTGATGAAAACCTGACCTTAATATCGAAAGCCTAGGAACGACAAATTAATCCTACTCAAAAGTCTATCCACTGTCTTTGTAGTGTAGAAGCTCAAGCCCAAAATACATTGCCATACACTTGATACACGTTTCCTTTTATTAATAGATCCATGTTTCATAATGAAGCTGGTACACAACCGTAATAGTAATACGTTAAACACAAGGGTTTGGTGTAAAATCAAATTCAGGCACCAGTGGTCTGGCGTTTTTACGTTTGAAATGAGCCTGTTTGGCGGAGCTGTAGGGCACACAATAAGTTTTTTTTTTGTATATCTATTGTATAACCTTTTCACTGTTATTTTAGCGAGCACATGGTCTGTGTCAATAAGCATTTTCTCTAGTTTCTTTTCATTCTTTCAAATCCGCAGCAAGTTTCGCTCTTGCACCATATTTTCTTAACGGGTTTCCAGTCCAACCACCGTTACCCGAAGCCGATAGCTTGCGTCTAATAGAATAGTGCACGACGCACGATTGAATCCAAGCCAATTCGAACCAAGCTCCCGATTTGTCCACCAATTGTTTTGGCGATGTATGGTAATGTGAAGAAGAAGCCTTGGCTTTGTCAGAGCTTCCTTTTTGTTCTGCCGTTTATGAGAATGGCTCATAATTATGGTAACAATAATAATTAACAGCTTATTATTGTCAAACTGAGAAAGTACGAGTATTGATCACTACACTTGCTTAAGGCGGATTTGCAATTTTAGACTGATATTAATTGTAAGTTCAGGTTTCCTCACTATATTTTCTTCCACTCTTGTCGGTGAGGTTACGCACGAAAGGACTTACCACTATGCCATAACGACCACCTAAATATCGAGGTAAGAAGAATAAAATATCTGTACCTAAGTATATCTTGCTAGATTCCCACTGAAACGGTATTATTACTATCTAGCTCTCTCGCCACAACGATTCTGTTCTAACCCAAGATCGATGAGCTCCTGCGGGCCGGCTGTCGTTATTCATAATAGTTGAGTACTTGAGCCTTATTTGTTTGCCTTTAGCATTAAGCCACTCACCAGCCCAATGGTGGTCCTCGAAAGTTAAATGAGAGAAGCCATTCGGTCAACAAATGAGAAATCACCGTCATAATATGATTTAAAGATTTAAATTCATAAAAATCTGTACCTAACGCTAACCCATCAATAACCACACACTACCTAACAACAATATTGCTTGCTCTAGAGCGCACAAATTCCCGCCATCCTTTGTGGACAAGTTATGAAATAAAAAGGCAAAACAAAGGCCATGCATGCACGATGGCGCTTGCCCCGCGCCATTTATCTGCGGTGCGTTTAGTTTGCGCCGCCGTAGTTACGCAGCCGCAACGCCGCCGCCACGCCGCCGTCACGCTACGAGAACACGCTGCACAATAATACGCATAAATAAAACTTTGTATGTTTGTATAGTTTGAACCGTAGCTGGACGGAATTTCAATGAATGTAATGAAATTCTGGTCTCTGAATGTGCGACGTTTTTTATATAAATTGTAATTGTAGTTGTAGGAGTTGTAGGAGTTGTATAAAGCATGAAATATTGCTGTTGGCGTCCAAAATTATCATATTTCTGCTGACTTGTCTCTGAAAATTGTCAAAGTTTCGTGGCGAGGATTGCCTATTGTCTAGACATTGAGACCAATAAAACGTAGGTACCCTTGTTTTGTATAAACTTGTTATAATCTTATTTAAGTACTCAAAGTTACTACATAAGATTCTACGTTTTAACATTCAAAGCGCCTCTCTATATAAACTCACAAAGACAAAACTTGACGTGTTTGAAATATAAACATATTCTTACAACGAATCAGGTTCAAATGGTCTGAATCCAATTTTTTACCTTCTTATAAAATCGGTCTGCTCGTCCGTTCACCAGATTACAGCTCTATCGTGTCATGTGTAAGTAAAGCCTGTTGTCCACTATTATACCTGACGTTCTCCGAGAAGTGAAACGAGTGAACGCGAATTGAATGAGATAGAAAATTTTCTTCTCTAACATCAGATTATATTCCGACGAATTGACGTTCACATAGAATGAAGAAAAGATTGAGATTCACGTGGGAAATTACACCTTAAAAACATGTTCAATATACAGGTAAAATTGTTGCGACGCTTTTCTGGAAAGACAATCTTATTACAGTAGATATTTACTTCAGTGATTCTAGTTTGAGATTTAGTTCACCTCTCGAGGGAGAAGCGTGACACTGCATAACATAATATGAATATGTCCTTCCAGTAAAATCGAATTTCCTCTCGCCTTGTAAACCGATGGACGGGGGGCGTCCTTAACGGTATTTCGTTCACGTCTCCGTTTCATATCGGCCAGCAATCGCTTGCCGAGCGCTCTACTACGACATAACAAATATTGAGCGCGAGAATTGAATTTCGAATTTCTTATTTTAGAATATCCGTCGATAAAACGCTTTTGTAATGGATATGTTTCTAAAATCTTCGCTTTCTATGTGCTAGGTCCCTAGAGCGTACTGTTTTGTTAGTAAATCGATAGTCGAGTTTCTTTTTGGTAGCTGGATAGAAAACATATTTTTAAATTGAAAGTTGATCGAGAGATAGCGAAAAATACTGCGAATGCGGCATCGTAATACAACAAAAGGAATATTAAAACTCAGAAGCACTATGGGCTTTCATTGAATGAATTAAATTGATGCTGATATCGCTACAATCATCGCCAATTTTCCAAACCACATATTATTCGGACCCACTGAATGATGTTACCACCCTTATTCATCATGCAATCGACTTGCAAGAACAGCTATAACCTCGAAATAAAACTTTATTGATATCTATGAATCTTTAGTTTATTGGACTCCTAGACATCTAGGAAAGTCATAAACACATGGACGAGCACGTGAAAGGGGGTGAACACACTCATCAAAATGAACAACTCTATTTTATTGGCAGAAAATTCATGCTTTTGTATATCTTTGTAGTAATTGTATGAGCTGTTTTATCGTCGGTTTCTTCGACGGCTTTCTGCAAGTTATGATAATTGTCATCGTGTTTCAATGTGGTTTGAGGAATATCCACTACTATTTAACTAGACAGTGTTAGCCCGATATTACAGCCAGAACGGTTCAACCGCACTGCTCGGTGCGGCTAACCCTGATGATGATAATTAAAAAAAAAAATGTAGTCAACTGAAAATGTGTATATAATATAATAATTTTAAATAATATGTTGCCAAATCTAGACATCACTTATTTGGCTGTTTTTATTCCGTTAATCAATCACAACCTGGGATTTTACAGGAAATTCATCATAACATACCATGCCTACGCCTGTATTCCCCGAAGAGTTAGGTAGAATTGTACCTATGTACACCCACAGTTCGCCGGTATGTTTTTAAGTCCCATGTAATAGGGACAATTCCCATGTAATTGGAATAGGCATGATTACAGGAAATTCATGTGTAAAAAAAATCTTATTGACTTACTTTGTTTTATGTATTCCTATTTTTACTCTGTTTTGTACTTCCGAAATGTTGTCTGCCGCAACCCGCGAGTGTACGGTCAACAAAAGAGATAAGTAACCAGAGTTGTCTTAAATAACTGTGTGTTTTCTAATCATTAAATCAAATATAATTCGAAATTATCCTTCAGCGTCTAAAAAACCTTCAATTACATGTGACGGCATGGTTACTTATCTCTTTTGTTCATTGTACATATTGATGCAAAAAACAACTAAAATGGTAATTTCAATTTTCAGTTGCCTCTAAGCGTATATTACTACTAAAGTGTTTTAAATAAACATTGACACTATGGAAGATGTTAAAGTTACAAGGTAATACACAGTTGGAAGGCGGACCCGACAACATTAATCACAACAGATATTGTGTTGCCAGTTATTAATATTACTGGCAACCCCCGCCACTGAGATATATGTTTGTGGTGCGGACGGCTTCACCACAATATGACAAACGCAAGGCTCCGAAAATCACGATATTATTTGATCGTCTATCGGACGCCATTTAGCAGTTGCCGTACTGGCTTATCAAAAATTAATTCTGTGTTTTAGTAGTAGTTTCAGTCAAAGTCAAAGCATTTATTTCAATTAGTGGTGGTTTTACAATGGTGAGATAACTTTTATCTGACGAATAAATATGACAGTTTGACTTAACGTCTATACAAAAGCTGTCAAACCGCCATATTTAATCTTCCGTTAAGAGGTGACTGACTATTGAAAAATCGGCCCTTAGGCCATTTACATACACTTTTGAATTGTCAAGAAGTTGCAGTTTAAGGTTGAAGCTAGTTACTCGTTCCAAAACTTAGGTCTCTATGAAGAAGAACGAGCAAGAAACTCCACTCTTTTCCTTCAATTTGGTTTTTAAAATCTTGGTTACAATATTATTGTTGCTTCTATATGTGAAAACAATGAAGGTGAATCGAATTTCTGACTAGGGCATCGGAACCGGTTTTCTCGGTTCCAAAAAACCGGGAATTCGCGGTACTGGACGTCCCTGAAAGAGCCGGTTCTGTAAAACGGAAAAAAGAATTATTTCGGTTCTTTCTTAAAATAAATTTAGAAATATATCTAAATTTTTAGCACTATTCAAGACAAAATTACCTTAACTTTACTTTTAAGTTAATAATTAACGTTATAATTTTAATATAATTGCTGTATCTTTAAGAAAATAATGATTTTCATAAGGGATTCGGTAACGTTAAGGTGGATGCTCCAGGGTAACCAGCGAAATTCAAATTTATTACAGTTTTTTGCAAGTTGCAGCTCAGTATCGGATTTCGGTGGCAACACGAGCTTTCACCTTAACAAACTCTGATTGGGTATGGTGCGTTTTATTCATATCCTTTCTTCTTTATTCGTTTCGACAGTAGAAATTCTATATAAAAGATGGCAAAGCATTTCAACTGGAGTTTATCAAAAAACCAAAAGAACCGAAAATACCGGGTACCCAGTTCCGGCTTGTGTTTAGAACTGGTTCCTAAAATAAGGCCAGTTCTCGATGCCCCTATTCCTGGCTGGTCAGGCTAAGGTTAGCTAAAGTTATTCACTAACTTATTCAGGCTAATGGTATCCTAAATAGCAGGCTGGCAGCTAGACTGACTGTCTAAGACACGCTAGACGTACCTACTCACCGTCACTGGAGGAGGCTCTATATTAGGCTTTAAAGTCAAAACATTTATTTTAATTAGACCAGTAAAAGGCACTTTGAAAGTCATGCAAGATAAGAAGAATTGAATGTAGTTGAAGGGCCAGCCAAAAGTTAATTACGTATAAAGAAGAATATGCGACTAATAGGTGCGGAGCAGTAACCAAAAACGTAACTTAATGCAGGTGATAAAACTACGAGAACGAAGTCGCGAGCTGAAGCTAGTCTTTTATATAAATATTTTACAACATTTTGTACACCACTGTATTATAATAATAGCTCTGCGTAATAATAGACTGCGTTACTGCTTCACTACCGTCTTGCGTAGCGTGATGTTATATAGTCTATAGCCTTCCTTGATAAATTGACTAGTCAACACCAAATTTTTAATTAATTCAAACCACTAGTTCCTGAGATTAGCGCGTTCAACCAAACAAACAACCCCTTCAGCTTTATAATATTAGTATATATTGTGTACAAATTATGTTTAAAGATAAATAGTATTCTCGTTTTTACAAATATTAGAACTATAGACCACCACTCTTAACAACACACAACAAACAATGGCATACTGTGTGAGCCAGAGCTTTCTATAACAGAGTAGAATAAAAGTAAAAAAAAAAAAATATAATAACATCTTCAGATTATTATTTCTTTATCAATAATTTACATAACATTGAATTGACTGTCCCGTTGGTCTCGTGGTCGCAAGCGCGGTTGTTGAGCGTGGGGTCCTGGGTTCTACTCACAGGTCGGGCAAAAGGTTGGGTTGTTCCATTAATAATTACTTATTACCATCCTGTAGTTTGGAAGTTGATGGTGTGACACGCCCGTACGTCGGAATGCACGTAAAGCCCTTGGTCCTGCGCCTGATTTCTTCCCTATGATGGATAGGGAAGAGGGAGTGCACTTGTATTTGCGCACACAATTGTGCGCTATAATATCTCCTGCGTACTTCGCAAGTCTCCATTGAGATTTGCCGCCGTGACCGAAATCGGTCTGGAGAATACTTTCTTTTTTACCTAACATTGATATTATTCTCATTAGTAACCTTACTATTATTCTTGTTCCAGGTAAAACCAGAACCAGGGTATGATTCCATTTTGAATCAACAGATGGCGCTAATCCTTAGAGCCTGCACAGTTAACGTGCCTTCAACTAGCACTAATTATTCGAACAATGCTAATTTAATGCGCGTTCTATTGCTATGTTTAGATACGTTGTTTTAATCGCTGTCTGTGGCGGTTCCGCATTGATTATCGTATTGCTAACTGTTTTTTATCAGGCTGTTAGATATTTCAGTTAGTAAACCATTAACTAAGTTATAGTACTACGACAGCCATGATAGATAACTCAGCCATTTCTCTCAGATTATTGACAATATTTATATTTTTTTTATATATTGACAATAGCTGTTGCCCGCGACTTCGTTCGCGTTCCCTATTTTCTTGGTTTCAATTTTGTTTTTGTATATAAACCTCTTTTTTCTAAAGTTAAGTAAATAAAAAAAATACTCAAAGTTACTTCTTATAACATCAGCTATCTGCGAGTGAAAGTCTCGTCAATATCGGTCTAGCCCTTTCGGAGATAAGCGGGAACAAACAGACAGACCTTTTTTTTTTTTTAATCTTTGTACCGTATAATACTTTCATATGCATTTAGTGAAAAGCTTGTAATTTGAAATTACGGACAGATCTTTCAATTTTATTTATTTGTATTTTATTTTTTGTATTTGTTTGTATTGGAACTTCAATATCTCCGCAACCAAAAGGTTTCCAAGGATGGTCCTGATAAAAAAAAATATCTCAGTGATCCGTCTCGTTAAGTGTCTTTTTACATCCAAGAACATGATTTATATTTCATTAAGATGTTTTATTTATTTAATAACCGAAGCGATTAATCAAATCAAGTCAAATTAGTATCCTTACAGCCCGTTAAAGCCAAATTCAGTACGAAAACCTTCTCAATAAAACGCAGCATATCATTATGTACTTAGCCTTTTCCCAACTATGTTGGGGTCGGCTTCCAGTCTAACCGGATACACCTGAGTACCAATGTTTTTTGCATGGAGCGACTGCCTATCTGACCTCCACAACCCAGTCACTGGGCAGACTTCCTGGTTTCTGACTATCCGTAACGACTGTCAAAGATCTACGAATGACAGCCGGGACCAACGGCTTTAAGTGCTTTCCGAGGCACGGGTGTCACACCACCGACTTCCAAACTTCGGGCTGCTACTGAGCAAATCCTAATGGAAAAACTCAATAACACTTTTTGCCCGACCTGGGAATCGAAGCTGGGACCCCACGCTCATCAATAAAACGCAGCATATATTTAACGCAAATATTTTCAGGACCATTAACAAATCAACTAAGCATGCACTCATGCAACAGTACAAAGAAATCAAGTGTTAATCCTGATCAAAGCGTGTAACCGCGTAGAAACGTTAATATACAACAGATTACACTAAATATAGCGTGTGAGCTATTTACGCTATTAATAACATTGGCTTAATTAGCTGTCTAGACATCCATCTTCTCAGCTCTTTGTTTCAAGCTATTTATGTATTCACTGTTAATTTCACTTGATTGGCCGCGGTGGCAATTAAAGTCTAGTTGTTGATACGAATTAGATTTTTGGTGTATTTGATGTAAGGACACGGGTTTTTAAGTTGATGGATTTAGTTTTGGTATTGGAAATTTGTAGACATAATATACCATCACGCCTGTATTCCCCGAAGGGTTAGGCAGAGGTGTACCGATGTACACCAACAATTTACCGGTATGTTTAGGTCCCATGTAATAGGGGGCGAGCCTATTGCCATTAACCTGGCACAGATACTAACTCCGAGCAGCTTCTGAATTTTTTTCAGAAAAACCCAATAACGCTTTTCGCTCAACTTCGGAATTGAACCTAAGAACTCTAGCATAGCAGTCGCGCTTAGGACCACTAGGCTGGCGAAGCTAACGAGAATTTGATAGAACACCCCCCAATTCAGCCAAGTTCTATCAAAACCCCCGCATGCCAACAATGCGGATGCGAATGCAAACCGCGAAGTATACTTCTGCTATTATGTATTTATCTTCTTACCTTAAGGTATCGCACACGTCAATTTCCAACAAATTACGAAGACATAAATAGCTCACATTTTTGCCCGAAATAAATTCATCACCGATTAATTTTGATGAAGATAAATTTATTTGGTTTACCATTCAAAGGACACAACCCCATTCAATTAATCACTATGTTTTATCAGCAAAATAATGATATCAGTGTAAAGGCAGTTTTGTCAAAGCGGCTGTCGCCTTTGCCTGTCCATGTTTAAGCTGAAGCATGCTATAAAAAGGTTAATTTACCACGATTTATCTACATAAACGTAATGTAAGAAAAATCGAGGACAAACTGAGATAAGCACTCGCAATTCAGTGGTGTACAAAAAACAATTGAATGTGTCCCAGAAAATGTATACAGGAGGAAGCTAACAAAAACTGTGCCAGTAGGTACAAGCAACTTAATTTTGTGGCTTTGTACCATTTAAAATACTGACTTGGCTCCATACTTTTTGGCAGTTGACTACCTCGTGTCCTTCTTTACGTAGATGAATTATAACTTACTAAGTTATGTCCTAACTCGGTTTTCAGTCTAACCAGAAGGCAATCCTGTTAAGTTTTAGGAACGGTCGCAATCTATTCTCATTTTTAACGTGTCAAAAATGCGTATAATTTTTTTATGCTAATGCAGGATTTCTTAAATGATGACTTTTGTAATATCTTATTTATTATCCTCTACTTTGTAGTACATTTGCATGCTATATTAAGGCAGAATGTACATGGATCCTATATAATAATTTAACAACTTATTTCTATCTACCTACATTCTAAGCAAATAAATGAGATTGCGAATAGATTTTAATCAGTAGAATTGGCGTTCGTCTGATTGACCTGAGTATAAGAAAATGGAATGTTGAGCAGTCGAATAATCTGACGCCCTGAATTTTTAAATTATACTAGTTAAAACTACTTGTATGGACGTATCGGTAAATTCTCTTTAAAGGACTCATTTTAGACTTCCAACATCTTCTGAGCGTGGTAATTAGGAAAGAAGGCCTTATAAGCTTCCAAAGAGAGTCAAATTGAATAGTTCCTTATACCTTATAAGTAAAGGACAAATTACTTCTCTTTACTGTCTAATGCCATCACAGAACACAGATACGCCTAAGCGACTTCCCGATGCCGAAGCGCGGCTATTTTGTGCTCTGTTGATGCTGCAATAATTAAACTTTCACCGAAAGTAAGGAAAAAAGAAACAATAATCACCAAAAAGTATCTTTTTATAATTTCCGTCTTAAAACACTAAACTCCCAATTCGCGCCCGAGCACAACATTCGTTAGGTAATAAGCGTACGAAAAAGTAATTAAAACTACCGTTTGCAATAACAAGTGTCCATGGAATGAGGTCGTTACAGACAATGCGATTTTTACGCAAAAGAAACCATGGTTGGCGAGGCCTTAATTATATAGTTGAAGGTCCCCGAAATTGACCGAGTGAAGCCGAAGCTAATCTTGCGTCCTTCTGGTCACTTTGTAAGGGTTCCGTCGACTGTGAAATTATTGGGTGCGAGAAATTGCAGGCATTGTTAGAATTACGATTTTTTTTTGCAAGACTAAGGGCCTTTACACACCACGTTTTTCTTTCCACATTGCTGTTTGTATTTGTTTGACTTGCGTGCGTATTGCGTCTGTATCGCTACAACCGCGCATCAACGGCGCGTTTAAATATGTGGTGTACACAGGCCCTAAATGTGGCGAGTTTAATTTCTTTAAATTATAATGATACCACTCTCCTTGCAAAGGGTGTCTGAAGTTGGACGCCGTCGCCCCTGAAAGAGATTTCAAGATGACCTGGATGTGTCCCAGTAGGGCTCTATCAAGGCGGCAGGGGAAAAGACTTTCTAGAAGGGATCGGGGAAGGCTTTTGCACAGCTGTGTAACGGCCTAGAATAGAGAGATGATATATTTTAACAGGTGCTGATGCATTGACATCGACTCCATTTAATGTTTGCATTATTTGTGCTTGCCTGGTTTCCGCAGTTATTGTTACGCTAACGAAACTTAATAAATAAAAATTATACATCCAAAAGTTTTAAGACATAATAGAAACATATATTTTCATTTTTCTACTCTTAGGCCCCTATCACACTGGCGTTTTTTCGAGCACACGACGGGCGCGCTATGTTATCGCCGCCTGAGTGTGTCGGAGCGGGCTGCGGAATGCGACTGTACAAAATGGTTTCGGCGGCGCTATTCGCGGCGAAACCGCTGCGCTCTCGCCTCGCTTTGAATTCGCTCGAAAATCGCTAGTGTGATAACGCCCTTAAATCGCCATCGAACACGCAGACTTCGTTTTAAAAGTCGCCACGACAGATGAAGTCTTTGAAAATAAAAAGTATTATGAACGAAGCCTTAGGTCTGCATTGGATAGATAATTTTACCCGTGTGTATAACATGCATGTGATTCTTCTTGAAGTACGTAACGCAATCAGTTCTATACTTCTCTCGTTCCATATTTGTCAAGCAATTTCTTTTACAAATAAAGAAATCCGATTCCAAACATGGCAATTTTCGATTAATCAAGTAAGGACAGCTCCTTTTATGTATGTTGAATGGGGTCTATGTGGAAGAAAAGATAAAACGAAATCGCATTAACTAAAACGCACTTTCGAAAGGTATATGAACAGATAAGAAAATATTGATAAACGTTCTTGTAAATTTATTTCTGAAAGCTCCATTGAACATAATACCACTTTTGTGTGGTAAAGCAGATTACTTGGAACAACAAACAAATAGATCAGAAAGCGAGGATATAAGGAAGAGGAAAGTAAATACTTCGGCGGCAAAGATATATCTAACACATCACTAAACGTAAAACCACAAAAGAAACTGACAGAGTATTGCTTCAGCGAAATTGAAAGTACACTGTAAAACATTTCTAAGAAACATTTACTTAGGTATTAAACATACAAGATGACTTTTGTGATAAAATAACAGGTCTAAAACTATGAAATACAAAGAGAAGTAAAAGTCTAAGAGTAATAAAAGTCTTTAGCTCGAATTAGATGTTTTGGAAATCTCGACCGTAAGAACGACAAGATTCAAAGAAATTTACAAATATCTAAAATATCCGGGAAACACTAAATCCAATTCTCATCTAAAACTGCTTTAGTTGTAACACTAACACTCCTGAAGCCGACATATGTAGCGGGCCCCGGGGCCCCGGCCGGGCCATTAGTGCAAGTGCACGGGGGCGGTGACGTCACTCCTCGAGGGGCCACCTCGTGGAGCCACCTCGTGCCAACTAGGCCACTGGAGCTCAGCATTGAACGGGTTATATTATGGATACGTTGGATACGCTAACCCCCACGTGTTGTTCGGCTGAGTTTAGCTGTTATTTAGTTTTGATGCATTAGTTACTTAATATAATATTGCTTGAATGTTTTTTGTATGAAAAGGGCAAGACCAGTCGTTGTAGCGATGCTGGGACTTCTTGATGTTTAATAATGATTGGTTTTCGGGCAAAAAATAGTGATGTAATATTTATTTTTTTACTAGGTGGTAAGTATGCCTACATTCATCATCTTTAAAAAATGTCCTAATTTCAAAATAATAATTAATCTTGATCTTAATTCAATGCTACGAGAGGTTGACAGCATTTTAAGCTCAAAACTGTAACGGATTAAAATACTCAAAGCCTTCAAAATGCATCCTCATTCTTAACCCTTTCACAGCTCAAGGCCCGTGCGAATTAAATTAAATAAATTCTCGCATTCCTTAACCCGTCGAACGCGACCGGCCGGAAGGCGTCGACGTCGAGACGTCGGGTGGCACAAATTACCCCGAGATACGTTTCGCGGGCCTATCCATCATCGGAGGGCTATCCGCCACGTCATCTCTTATAACAATGCAGGGTTGCCTGCCTTAAGACGATATTATTTAGGCTTTAGTGTAATTTATGCTGTAGAAGGTATAGAACTAGATATGGATGTGTGGCAAAAGTTGTGAGTTGTTGAGCGATGCTGATGGATGTTTCATACTGACTTGGCATTTTGATTTTTCCTTTTAATATATATATGTAGCTAGCTATACCCTGCGGTTTTACTCGCGTAAAGTTGGTTACTGGTTGGCTCCCGTAGATTGTAGCGTGGTATCATATAACGCAAAAGATGGTTTCAAATTAGCCTAGTACTTCCTAAGATTATACACTACAGCTTCATGATATTAGATGTCGTTTGATAAAAAATTCTGTGTAAATCAAAAATAATATTATTTAGTAAAAAAAATATTCTACCTAACAGAAAAGTAAATGTATATATAAATAAGATATATTGTCGTACAATAATGGTAATCGTGGTTTTTATCTGAACAAATAAATCCGAATTTCCCTAACTGTATGTCAGAATAATTCTGATTCGAAAACCGCACACTCGGTATTGATATCACAGCGGTAAGTACCACCATTATGGTACCACTGGGGCTTTTAAACCGCCATAACGCTGTAATGCTGTTAAAAGTGGGTTTAATAGTACCGTGCGGTTTGTTCGGGCACAAATGTAAGTGCCAATAAGAATAAGTTAGAGATGTGGCCATTTTGTGGTTGAGACATTTGTAGGGATTCCAGTGGGATTAGATTTATTTACATTTTAATAAAATATTATTTTACTTTGCTTTTTTGACACCCCTGACATTGTACTTAATCTGAATATTTTTTAATTGATTTTTATTTAAGTGGATATTTTAATGCTGCTTATCATTTTTTGAGGCGAAGGGTTAACAAACAACACATGACGAACTTAACAAAGCTTCGAAGAAATCTACTAGGCAGTCACTGAATTTTTTGCAGCTACTGATTTTAAACCTATTACAAATGAATGAAATCCATCCATCACGCCTGTATTCCCCGAAGGGTTAGGCAGAGGTGTAACATTGTACACCCACAGTTCGCCGGTATATTTAGGTCCCATGTAATAGGGGGCGAGCCTATTGCCATTAACCGGGCACAAATCCTAACTCCGAGCTGCTACTGAGAATTTCATAGAAAAACCCAATAACGCTTTTTGCTCGACCTGGGAATCGAACCCAAGACCTCTAGCGTAGCAGTCGCGCTTAGGACCACTTAGCTACCGAGCTTGGCTTGGCGATCATTTAGGTATTTTTTTTCTTTTGATTGGACTAGCCTGCCTCACTTCTTATTCGCAACCACTGCAACTTCTTAAAGGTAGAACAGTGGAGACCGCCAAAAGAGCGCCGAGACAATTAAGCTCGACGAGTCCCGGAAAAACGAAACAACTGTCTTGGATCCTGCAACGAAATTAATTTGAAAAGATTAGCGAAGGAGTAGGAAAAAACATAATTTCCACTTCACACATTTCTCATAGATAATGTTGATACTTTTAAAAATATACTTCACACCTGCACCTACATCATACATTAGTATAAAACATATCAGACAGCCCTAAAACCAACCCTTACTCTGCCGCAGCCCAGGTAACCCCCAGTAACGTCGCGGTGACTTTCCGACACATTCAATAAATATATCACCGAGCGAACAAAGTATCAATCATTCAGGCCTCCGCAAGCCTCCTGAAAGGTACAATTAAATATTCACATAAACGAAACTTGCGAGTTTGCGTTTGTTCGGTACTCCTGTTAAACCTAAATTATATGTTGCTTCAACTTTACTTTCATAACTTCGACCGTGATCAGGATTCCCGATAGAATCATAGTTACCACGAAACTGGTGGTCAGGATTGGGTTAAGGGACTAGAAGTTGGGTTTTCTACAAAATGTGTTATAGTTTTCGTATTATGGAATTTTTCGCTTGCAAAATAAAGCGTTTTTCTTCAATTTACAAAACAATTTTTTGAAAAACATTTTTATAAACTAGTAATTAAAAAAGGAACAGACTGTTGTATGTTGTACCTTTTTTGGAACACTGTACTGCGGCAACCTCTGACTATACTCTTGGAGTTCTAACAAAAAAAAAATACTGTCAGAGGGATATAAGTCAAAGCTTGAGCAAAGTCTTTCTGCTTCACTTTCACGTAAGAGTTCCGTACGAGGCTCACTGGAGGACCTCTATTCATCTTCCTCTCCTCATTAGGCCGCGATCGACTATTTCCTGGGCCTCACATCCCCGGATATCTTGTTTCCGCGACCCGACCGACCGGAAATAGTTTTTTTTTCTTTCCCACGGAACTTAACCTTTTCGTGCGCATTCGAAATTCACACTTCGTGACTACTGGCTCTCTTGGCTTTTTGTGGGTCGTCCGTGATTTTTTACGGGTTAGTACGGCTATAGGAAGGTTTCGGCATGACTGAGCGATCGGGCTATTCTGTATTGGTGGAAGCGTCAGGAACACGTTTTTATCTCATTTGTTATGAACGTATGCAAACGAGGCATGGATGATATACTTCGTAAAATGATTTTCTGTGCAAAACTATTTATATGATTATGTGATCGCCAATCTGTTTCCCCTTATATTTGTTTCGATCTTTTTATTTTATTCGTTTCCATTTGCAGTATTGCCAATAGAGCTTTGATATAATATTCTTCAAAGAGAATCAGTGAGAGTACTCTTGTTCAACACAGTTTGCGTACTACTGACACAAATTGATAATGTCAATAGTGCTAAAAACGTTACACCTATTGACACGATTTTTAAAATAAATAAATAACAAAATTGTGTCGTGATCGGAAGTGCCAATTAACATGATAGTGTAAATTGATACTAAACGATAATATGTGCTACTAACGAACAGCCCACGCCTTCGTTCGCGTGGCTTTTTTCACCCGCGGTAATTTACGTCCTTGGTTACTGCTCCGCTCCTCTGGGGCGTAGCGTGATGTTATATAGCCCATATTACTCAGGAATAATGTAACTGCCTCGGTGGCCTAGTGGTCCTAAGAGCGACTGCTACGCTAGAGGTCTTGGGTTCGATTCCCAGGTCGAGCAAAAAGTGTTATTGGGGTTTTCTATGAAATTCTCAGTAGCAGCTCGGAGTTAGGATTTGTGCCCGGTTAATGGCAATAGGCTCGCCCCCTATTACATGGGACCTAAACATACCGGCGAACTGTGGGTGTACATTGTTACACCTCTGCCTAACCCTTCGGGGAATACAGGCGTGATGGTGTTATGTTATAATGTAGACAGCTATATTGGTGACAAAATTAAAATCGGTCCAGTGGTTTCGGTGCCTATTTGGTACAAACAACTAAATCTTTCCTCTTTAATGTTAGCATAGATAGGACGGTTATTAAAAAACCATTAAATGTTTTATAAACAGTAAAAACTGATTTATGCTTAGCCTGCACCATTGTAGTAACGAACGTGGTTTAGGAATTTCCCGACAAACTTCAGACTATAAATTACCTCAGTGTCTAGTGCATAAGTGGCTGTAATCGTAAACATTAATAATAATAATCTATTTATTTCTTCTAGATTAAGAGATCTCGCGTACATACAGCGGGAGCGATTTTGTTTTATTCTATGTAAAGATAAATAAGATATATTTCTTGAATTCCACACTGACAAAGTCGGGGACAGAAACGACTATGAAAAAGACGTACGTAAAAAGGTCTACATAAATTTAATATACCACCTTTCAACCAAAAACTATTCCCCTTAAATCCTCGTACAGTGTGAAAATGGCTTGCAAATAAGATTAAAGAACAGTGGAGTGTGCAAAGGGAGTTGGTTCCAACACCATTATGCTGGAAATGCGAACTCCGGTCACGTTTCCCGACCATTTCTTACCATATTTCAAACGAGGTGCACCAATAAAACTAGGAGCTGCCGTCACTCTAATGCTTGTGTGCCAAGTTATGAGCGAACAGCGGGATGCAGCCGTAACAATTTGATGGCTGCTGTTTTATGATTCTTTAAAACTGTTGGGCCTGTAATTTTGTGTGAGTGTAAAAAGACTTACAGGAATAAATTATTTTATTTTTAACGTAAAGTTTTCTCAGCGGGTACTACATACTTCCTTTCCTTAATCCCAAACTTCTTGACATAATCTTAACATAGTCAAAGAATACTTGTGAATAGTTGAGTTGAATATGAAAGTATTTCACTTTTTATTTCTTCAAAGTACATCGTATGCACATGTCATAATTAATATAAACAAAATATTGTAAAAAAAAATATTTAAAAACTACGGCGTTTTGTTCTTCACTGTACTCCATAAGAAATTACGTATTGAAAAGGGCTATTAACTACATAGATTACATTATTTGTAATTGAAATAAATAATTTTACTTTCACTTCGACTTTTAACAAAATAGTTTTTATAATTTCTAAATTTGAAATTTGACAAAGAAACAGGACCACTTGTACCACGTTTCATTGTAAACTGTAAAACGCCTGGAAATAAAACACAGAATTAAAAATTTAAAGTAACTCTCGATCGGAAAATAAAAATCCCTACCGCAGCTAACAAAAGAGCTGATAACTTTAAAACCGCTGAACCGATTTCCATCAAACATAGCTAGGAACACTCCCGACTTATATACCTTTCAAACAAATCATGCGTTCGGAAGCTACGATGCCACAGACAGACACACACACAGACACGTCAAACTTATAACACCCCGTCGTTTTTGCGTCCGGGGTTAAAAATGTACCACAAAACCGCTATTTCTTGTATCCTTAAATATGCTATAAAAATGCGGCGCCTGTGTGAAGGCTAACCGTGTTGGCTTCACTGCAGCCTCTTGAACACGTCTCTTCCAAGGCCGGGCGATTGGATACTGACAACTTTTCTCATAATCCACTTAGCAGTATGATTGGCTGAAAAGATCTGAGGGTGTAGATTATAGATTGGCATTGACATTCAAGGTCGATAATCCAGTTAATCCAATAATGATAACATTAATTTTAATTAAGGGCACAAATAGTTTTATTTGTGCCCTTAATTAAAATTAATGTTTTTAGCTTCTGCGGCTTCCTCCGCGTTGTTTTTTCACCCCTGCTCCGCTCCTGTGCGTCGTAACGTGGTGTTATATAGTTGATACTACTCTTCTTGAATCTGGGTATAATACAAAAAGCTGGAAAAGTATTGCAGCCGAAAGATTAGCGCGTTTTAACAAACAAACACACAAAAAAAATCTTCAGCATTATTATTTAGTCTATTTGCAATATTAAACCTAAAGTTGTCTCGAGAAAGTATACCTTAATACATTGTAATTGCCGGGGCTGCGGGTTGTTCGTAAGAGATACCGCGCCCCCGGAACGCAAAGGGCATAAGAAGGAACATGGGTGGGTTTTAGTCAGTAAAAGTCTGACACTCCCTCCCGCCCCGCCCTGGGCGGGAGAAGTAATTTGATGATTTCCCACCCACCAAAAAAAAATACATTGTAATAAGAAATCGTACCAACATTGATTCGACACATTCAAATAAATACTTATGTACTAATTTCGGAAAGTTCGTACAAGTTACAAAAAAAAACTTTCCCAAACCGTCTGCTCCTACCTTTTTGTTTCTCACTTTAAGAACGTTAGGCTTGATTAGTGTGTTCGAATGAAACAAGTTTTTTACCCGAATCCGATTAAATTCTAGCTGAAACTCACGCCTTTTTCCCATGGGCGTAGGCAGAAACCACAGAACGCCACCTGCTACGATCCTTACATACTTCTTTCGCCTCGACCACGTTCATACAAGCACGCCGGTTACGAGTACTGCGCACACGACCTTTCTGAAGAACCCCACCAATAAGGTCAGGGTAGGTCTTTGTAGGGCGTCCTCTCCCGGCGTTGCCACTCACATCTGCCATATATAAATCCCTTTCGTTAGTCGCCTTTCACTCGTCCTCTTAACACACGTTCATAAAGTTAGTGTAATAAATTCTGGAATACTAACCTATACAAATAAATTAAATTAGAGACTGTTTGTGATGTCAAAATAACAGCTTTTTACTAAGTGCATATTATATAAAACATTTTTACGCTTTTAATCGCCTCGTTTTAACTGCCTCGGTAGCCTAGTGGTCTTAAGCGCGACTGCTACGCTAGAGGTCTTGGGTTCGATTCCCAGGTCGAGCAAAAAGTGTTATTGGGTTTTTCTATGAAATTCTCAGTAGCAATTCGGAGTTTGGATTTGTGCCCGGTTAATGGCAATAGGCTCGCCCCCTATTACATGGGACCTAAACATACCGGCCAACTGTGGGTATAAATTGTTACACCTCTGCCTAACCCTTCAGGAAATACAGGCGTGATGGTATGTGTAATCGCTGCGACTCGTGAGTACAAATGTCAAGTTATTTTTTGGGATTCTTTCGGGGTTTTTTGGGGCGACGACACGGCACGCGATCGTTATGGCTGACAGGCCAATCCAAAAATTAACTGGACATTTGTGCTCACGACTCGTGGCGACTACTACACTAATTATAATAAAAACATTTTTTTTGTCTGTTTGCTTGTTCGCTGCGTTCTGAGGTAAATGATACCTTTTCCTAAATTAGGCCAAAGTTTTAATTTTGTACGATAGCCAAACCTCGGTTATCCTCTCGGTCCAATACTATTGATTAGTAGCTTCAGAGAATTCTGTCCAATAACCGTGACTAACAACTTACGTGTTATTTATACGCTT
This sequence comes from Caradrina kadenii, assembly GCA_947462355.1. Lineage (NCBI taxonomy): Eukaryota > Metazoa > Arthropoda > Insecta > Lepidoptera > Noctuidae > Caradrina > Caradrina kadenii. Next base: position 9,444,527 of record OX381691.1, read on the forward strand.
CTAGATAAAAGAAAGTGTAAGTAAATGTAAATAAATTCAACACATTTACATAAAACAACATCATTGTACTAATTATCGGTGAGTAATCCGAGTAGAAATAACTATCGTGACTGTTCTTTTTGTTACATAGCCATTTTTACATACATACCATCACGCCTGTATTCCCCAGAGGGTTAGGCAGAGGTGTACCAATGTACACCCACAGTTCGCCGGTATGTTTTTAGGTCCCATAGGTAAAAGGGGGCGAGCCTATTGCCATTAACCGGGCACAAATCCTGACTCCGAGCTGCTACTGAGAATTTCATAGAAATACCCAATAACACTTTTTGCTCCACCTTGGAATCGAACCCAGTCCAGTCCAGAACCAGCAGTCGCGCTTAGGAACACTAGGCCAACGAGGCAGCCATTTTTACAAGGCAAATAACAAAATCTAGAACTGTTTTTGTTGTAACGACACGAAAGGAGTATGTAGGGATCGTAGCAGGTGGCGTTCTGTGGTTTCTGCCTACCTCCATGAGGAAAAAGGCGTGAGTTTATATATGTATGTAACTTTGAATCCACACTCCTCACTAATATTATAAGTCAGAAAATAACTGCTTGTTTGTTACTTAATTACTGAAAAAACACTGAACCGGTGACAAACAGGTACCTTGGGATCTGGATAAGGATATCGGCGATAATGGACGCGTACGCGGACAAAGGCGCGAGAAAAAGCTAGTAATAAAATTACGGGTGGAAGGGACATTGTAACAATTTTTTTTTACTATGATACTGTAGAACGTTTGGTCCCGGGTTCGATTCCCAAGTCGGGCAAAAAATGTTATTAGGTTTTTCCATTAGGAATTTCTTAGTAACAGCCCGGAGTTTGGAAGTTGGTGGTGTGACACGCACGTGTCTCGGAAAGCTCGTAAAGCCGTTGGTCTTGCGCCTGATTTCTCCCCGGTTGTGTCGGATTGCCGTCCCATCGGACTATGTGAGTTAGGGAAGAGGGAGTACACCTGGGTTTGCGCACACACTTGTGCACTATACTATCTCTTACTTGGCTAGACTGCATTAAGGTTAGTCGCCGTGGCCAGAATCGGTCAGGAATACACATGATTCTAGGCTCCACAGCATTGAAATTATTAGTTAGTTATAAAAAACAAATCAGCTGTTCAATGTATTTTGACTGTGTACGTGTTGCACTTTTGGAACAGTTGTTTTTTCTTTTTTACAATCCCTTCCACTCCATACTAAAGGATGGATTTTGCAAAATTCAGGCAGACGGACCCACACCTAGGTGGAGCCACACTTGCTGGACATTTACCGAAGCATGGATCTTCCTTTAATTTCCGCATTGTGTATATTTTATTCACTACCTATAAAACTATTGCCCTCAATCCAATATTAAAGTGTACACCGTTAAAACTACCTTTCATTCATCACGTAGATGCGTTAAAGAATTAGGTTCAGTTGTAATATTATAACGTGTAGTCGTAACTAGAATGGTAAGTCGTAACCAAACCGGCACTGTTTAACTGCCCATTCGTTACCGAAGACGTCACTTCATGTTGTGTACAAGGTTATTTTCTTTAGAGGGAAGTGTTCTAGACACGCTAAGTACACCCCGATTCATTGGTTAATTGAATATCCTTTTTTTATGTCATTGGATGGCAAACTAGTCGACGGCTCACCTGATGTCACCGTTACCTTTAGACATCTGAAATTCCAGAGGTCTAGTAAATGCGTCGCCATCCCAGAGACAAAGTTGAATTGTATCATGTGCCTGTAATTACACCGCTACCCATACCTTTTAAACCGAAACACAGCAACGCTGCTGTGCGGCAGATATAGACATGGTGGTAGTACTTCCCCTGACGAGCTCCTTCACAAAGACCTGTACTACTACTACTATCATTCTATTTCAATTTCCGAAAGTCTCGAAAAATCTCAAATCTACGAGTTTTTCGCAGAAGAGAAAGGAATTAGCAGATCAGATAATTGCATCATCTAAATATTCGAGACACGTTTCACGCTAACAGTATTTAAATCCTTATAGCTCTAAATAAATGAAGATTGATAAGATGTGGATCATTCTAAGGCAAGTACTTACAAAGTAATCTGGCCGCGTATTCTCAAGTATTTTGCCTAAAAGCGTGTTGCCTCACGCAAGCCGTGTAATTTCGTCTACACTGATAATAATTAGAGGGATCCTTGGCCCACTTGCTACGGGCGAAACGCTGACGACCACCGTCATGTGACGTCACGACCCTCTGGGGTTGGGAAAGGAAGTACGGAACGAAAGGGAAATTTATTTTAATACAGGAGTTGCGTAAACCGTAAATGAGTGCGTTTTTGGCACGGCTCTGTAAAGGTTCGTTGTAAGGATTTATCTTTTAGCAAGTATGTAAACGTTGACGTCTGGGTATACATAACATGTTTCATCCAATGGATTGGTGTAATGAAAAGGCAAGGACAAATGAAGCCATAAACAGCAAGGTCGCAATCGGTTTCTCATATAGATAATTCAATTATATTGAGGGTGATTGTTGGTAGGCAAATTAACAACTCAGTTGGCCTCGGAGGACATTTCAGACAATAACTATCCACTCAATAACGTGGATCTATTTGTGTGCTACGGTCTTTACAAGGGCTGTCTTTTCTTAATATGTTTTGTCTGAGTTTTGCTCTCAAAACAGTCAAAACTCCGACATTGCCACTTCAGTAGTAGTAAGAATAAATTCAGTGAAATAACAAATGAATAAACAAGAACAAAGAGACACAAATTGTCCTAACATAACTAACAGTACACACTTCCTCATTCCAGCGGCAAAGCAATTAGTGGTCCACAAACAAATCGCCGACTAGTCGGCATTGCGACTGAGCTATATTTAATTACCTCTGGAAATATGCACAAATTGGGTCAGTCAGCCAGTCTAGCTAGCTAAAGTCTCTTTTATAGTTTTATTATGAATTTGATAAAGGGAGAAGTATTTGCATCAGCCTGAAGATGTTGATGTATGATCTTTCAATGAGTAATCATGGGGTTAATTACAGCACCACCACGCTTGACCGATGGATAGGTGATTGCGGAATTCATGTTATCAGTTAACAGGATTATACTCATGCTTTTACCATAAATCTTATTGTCGTCTTCTTTGTCATTCAGGAGCAACACACACGGTTTTACGTATAGCGAGCTCATGAAATAGAAGAACTGCTAGATATGTTACAATATGACTACTTAAATGTAATGGATATCATTTATAATAATGTAGGTGACATTGTAAGAGTCTCTGAATAAATGGCGGCATCCAGGTTGTAACAGCTGAGTGTGGACTGACTGGCCATGTTAAAAAGTTTTTATGAGCGTGCATTTTAGCGCGAAATTGTTATACACCGTGTTTTAGTAATTATTTAGAGCCCGAAATTGCCCATCTACCCCCTTTAATTAGACGACCTCAACCCAAAATTACCTCTGTTTTTTCATTACGATTTATACTATTTTTCGTGTGATCATAAGTCTTATAATTATAGACCGCTTTTATATTTTCAGCTTCGCAAAACGACTTTTTATTTCCGTAAAACCCTATCAAGATAAAAAGTAACTGTAATTGTCCGTTTCGCATGAAATGTCTGTAAAAATATTTAACTTTCCGACAAAATCCGCGAAAAATGTTAATTTAAATGCATGACACTTCATCCGCCTGTTAAGAACTTCCCGTTAAGCGGCGTAAAAGAAATTCATGGTGGGATAAAAGATTTTGTAACGTTTTCACACTACATTGTTTTAAATAATGACCTATGAAGATATCAGAAGGCCAATTCTCCTAATTAATAACGTTCAAAATCTAATCGCATTATAGCGACAAACAATGCCAATAAATTTAGATAAATCAGAGGCATTTTTGACAGATGGAGACTAAGACTAGATTGCGATTATTCCTAAAATTTTGTAGAATTGGCCCCCTGAGATTCTTTTTTAGTCTTTTCTTTATAATCTACTTTGTTATCTCAAAGTTTATCCGGGTAAAACCGCCCTCTACATATGTACTAGGCATGGATATCTCCCACCGTCCTCCTGAATATGCAAGCAAAGATGTCTTCTGGTGGGTGCTACATGACCCTTTTACGCTTGTACCTACCATTTATTGCTACATACCGACATATTCTGGTTGATAACACTTTCATTTTATTGGTTTAGTTTTCAGGTCTCTTCTTTAATGAACCAGGTCGTGTTCTCCTAAGTCTAACCTTGCTATAATGTACTAGTTTCTCGATTAATTTACCATTGACTTCCTTTCGTAATAAAAATAGGAAGATTACGGTTACCAGCCATTATGCGAAAAATTCCCTAGCTCAATTTAAATGAAGCGAGTATAGTCATCCTAATTCATGCAACGGATTGAAAACTCACTCCACCAAAATTAACAGAGAAAGGATCTTACAAAACAGATGGCCTGGTAACACTTCACCTCACATTTTAAGATCAGACTTAAGGTCCTTAGCGTTAGTTCTTCTGCCGGGGCTGTGAGTTGTTTGAAAGAGATATCGCGCTCCTGAAGCGAAGGACAAAGGGCACAAGAAGGAACATGGATAGGTTTTAGTCAGTAAAAGTCTGACACTCCCTACCGCCCCGTCCAGAAAGTCATTTGTTGATTTCCCATCCGAAAAAAAAGCGTTAGTTCTTCATTTTTGTCAGTTCGTTTCCAGAACGTTAGTTGATAAATTCGTATATATATAGTTCGTGTTATATATAGTGTACCCGCTATTTACTGTCTCTGGGTGTAATTAAACTGGCATTGGCACAGCGCCAGGGTCGTTAGTTATTGCACTTTACTATATTCTAGGCCTATAAATAGCTTTACTACTAAATTCACACTATTTGTAGTTTTGCATTGCTGCTGCTTCGAGTATTATTTCGCGCCAATCCCTCGAGTGCTATTAACCGATTGTCAAGTGTTGCAAATGGATCTTGCAATTTGAAGAAGTTGATGTTTCAAGGCTGGTTTGATGACGATAATTACTGTCTCTTGGCCTTCGGCATAGTTGTATGTATGGCCGTGAGAATCTGTGATGTGACGTAACAAGTTGAAGAGAGTGGAGCTAATTTGTCATGTTAGGTCTTTTGCAAACACAGGATGATACCCTTAAAATTCGAAGACATTTGAATGAAATGAGAGAAAAGTTTTCCCTTTCATTTAACTTGGGAGTTAAATTAAGGTTGTATTTAAATTTAAACCAGTATTTGTTTAAAAGTAAGATTCAAATTTGAAAATGACATTAATAATGCATTTGAAACTTTTGCAATTATTATAACATAGAACTTTCATGTTCGCAGCTGCCGCCCTTTTTAGAATTTTAATTGCTTTGTAAACAATAAATTGAATTGACTTTGTATTTATAATTATTTCTTTTGTTTCAGGTAACACTTCATCGAGACGGGTTCAGTAATCACCAAAGTTAATAATATGTATGGTTTAGCTGGCACATATTCGACTTTTAAGTAGGTTCAAACTTCAAATCCATACCACCAAATTGAAATTGGGTTTTTCTATAAGAAAAACCACGCACAGAGTCATAGGTACTGTGGTTGAGACTGTGAGGTATTTTAATAGGTTAGATAACAGCTTCTTGGTTCTATCAAAAGATTCCTAATACCCGTAACAACGTACCTAGAGTACCACACCCTACACCTCTACCCACCCCGACAGCTAAAACAGGCGTGATGGATTTCATATACGTAATTAAATCCGCCTAGGGTCTCATTATAGGATTAATTAACATATTAAATCGTTGTACCGTCACTAGTGGTATTATTTACCCTTCTTGTTTGAGACGTCGGATACGGACGGACGGACGTACGGTCTGCCTTCAGGGCACGGGCGCACGATCAATTGGTAACAAACGTTATGAACGTTAGGTAGTTAGAGCCTTTAAAACTATGAGTTTAGGTCTCCAAGGTATTAAAGTTTGCTATGTTACTATGCGCGGCCCGGGCATGGTCCGACTGGAGCTACTTAATTAGGGGTTTGGCCGAAGTTCGTCCAAGAGTCCGATTCGCCTCAATATTACCTATGTGAACTGAGACCTCAATCTATAATATTTGGACTAATATTATAAATCTGAAGAGTTTGTTTTTAGTTTCAACACGCTGATCTCCGGAACTACCGGTCCGATTCTAATTTTTTTTTTCAGAATCGGCTTTATATTGTATAGATTAAAAAAATTGGAACTGCAAGAAAATTCATGCAATCGAAGTCAAGGGCATAAGTTAGTGTTTGCATAAAATGTGATTAGGTGTTCAACTGCCCATGTCATGTCTCTGGTGTAAAACAATAATTAAATGTACTAGATCAGCCATACTATAAGTGTGCTCCGCGGAGGCTTAGGGCTCCACAAAGCCTCTGTTCTGTGGGAGCTTCATGAAAATGCTATAGTCATTATAAAACATTCGACATGAGACATCAACTATCTCCAGATAACAAACTAATGAGCAAAATTAAAAAGCCATTTCATACTTCCCATTATGCTAATATCAATAGTCATAAATAAAAAATACGCAAAAAACCATTTTCAATTATTTTAGGGCTCCGAGAAATATTTTGTTGACCTGTTCCGTCACCAAAAAAGTTTGAGAACCGTTGTACTAGATAGTTGTGCTCAACATGGGTTTATTGTAAGCCATTGAAAAATATAAAGAAGGCTCTTTAGTAACAACACCTGGCTTGAAGTCATTGTTTCCTTATGTATCTGTCTTCCATCAAAACAACGAACTTTTAAAGAATCTTCCTTTTTTCCCGAAGTTTAATCCGTAAAAGTTACCAAGGAATTCCAAGTAAAATCAGACATTTTGGTTGACCTATTTTTTTAAGCTCTCCTTCGGAACTTCCCTGATGAATTGCCAATCAATCGATCAGAGGTGCGCAAACCTGTTCGGAATAAGAATGATTTTGCGGACTTCTAATTACTGGAGGAGTGTCAGAAGCAATCATAAAAGTACTTAACTATATGGTGTTCTGTAATAATCAATTTTGAAGTTTTTAGAGATGTGTATCTCTGAGCTGCTTGGTGGCCTAGTGCTCCTAAGCACGACTGCTACGTTAGAGGTCTTGGGTTCGATTCCCAGGTCGAGCAAAAAGTGCTGTTGGGTTTTTCTATGAAAATCTCAGTAGCAGCTCAAAGTTAGGATTTGTGCCCGGTTAATGGCAATAGGCTTGCCCCTATTACATGGGACCAAAACATACCGGCGAACTGTGGGTGTACATTGGCAGACCTCTGCCTAACCCTTCGGGGAATACAGGCGTGATGGTATGTTGTGTATCTCTAAAAACCTCATAATCTTCAAATTCCTGAAGGTTAAAAGTCTTAGGTATTAATTGAATATGTATCTAAGGACCAATGCCATATGTGACCGAGAGGGGAGGGCAGAAAGGTGCGCCTACCTTTCGACCAATCTACAAAGTAGTAATCTATCCCGCCCCCAGGCTTTACTCATACCATAGTGTAAGTTCTATTAAGCTCTTTACTAATATCTCATTCTGCAAGACACTATCTACTGCTCACAAGTCTTGAGATAGCGCAGACAGAGTTAATAATATATCACGTTTCAAAGTAATTATTAATAATTTACGACCATAGCTGTAAAATGACTATTAATTATTATAACAACAGCTATTATTATCCTTGTTGACATTTGAATACATTTTATCGAAATACCTATTTTATGAGCGACTCATAGCTATTTGCAGTAACTGCGTTCTGTGATGGACATAATTAATGGCAATTAATATTTGAAACTAATTAGTAAATAGTTTAACAAATGCTTGGCATTTACTGCTGGTCATTGACCTCACAATAATTGTTAGATGCAGTAAAACGCTAGGCCTATTTTTTATTTAGATTGGAAATCATCAAATGACTTCCACCGCCCAGGGCGGGGCGGGAAGGAGTGTCAGACTTTTACTGACTAAAACCCATCCATGTTCCTTCTAGTGCCCTTTACGTTCCGGGGTCGCGGTATCTCTTTCGAATAACACGCGGCCCCGGTAGGCGTCGGTCCTGCCTGGCCCCTCCAATTTACTGCGATCTTTTTGAGACGCGCGTGGAACACGAACCGCCGGCGACACGGCCTGCCCTTGTGCAACGAATGGACGGTGAACTACCCTTTGCTCACCGTCCACAGGCCCGCGTCTACGTTGGCCGTGAGTCGTCTCGCGGCTCCCGACGCCCGGAGCGTCTCCCACACTAGGCCTATGGGGTTCGAATACGCTCACCTTGTTTTGTGGGATATTGCTAAGCGACCGTTCCATTCTTCACGTGACTAAAGGACTAGCTTATTCTTGAGCCGAAGAATTAGCATTTTGCCAGTTATGCGGACGAGTTTTTATCTAGGACCTTCTCTGCCCTTTTTTTATGTACCTCATGATTCTTCGTAGATGTTATAGAATTGTTTATCGCTATTATACAAAATATCGCTTCAAAATATCTTCTCACCGCTCGGGTTTTCTTAAATTTTCTTTACTTGTCCAGGCGGTTTTCCTTTGGAATGCGCTTCCTCAGAATATCAATATGGTCACCAGTCGGTTCACATTCAAAGTAAAAGCTTGCGAACACTAGCTTATGAGGTTGGCAGACTCATCTCACAATTAATTAGTTTATTATTTTTCCAACTAAGTATATATTTTTATTATATGTTTATCTCTCTCTACTTTGTATATTTTGTTTGTATGTATGTATATATGTATTTATTATAATAAATTATGTTTTATTCCTGAATATTTTCTGTTCTTTGCACCTACTATGTTTTGTCTCTGCATCACCCTAAGGTAGACTGGTAGGAAATGCCTAAGGCATTAAGTCCGCCTTTATAAAGTATATTTTTTACATTATGTCCATTAATAAATAAAATATTGATGCGTTTTCGATCTTGTTTAGCATTCTCCTGTAAGAATAATTGATCCAATTCGACTGGTTCACATAAATTGATTTTACCAATTTCATTTTAACCAACAACGCCATGAATACCTATTAAGTAAAACTCAAATGTTTTCATCCAATTTGATTAGTTTACATATTGACGCAAACTGTTTTTTTTGGAGTAAAATATCACGTACAATCAATTCCAGTGATTGTATGAAAAGTTAACGCCCAACCGGGTTTATACTGCAAACAAGGATAGCAGCAATCGGTTAGATTGCTTGCAACCACTATCGCGATTTATACATATATGTACGAGTTTTAGTTTTAATTACTGATTGGAGTTTTGTAGATACATCGCACTTTGCAGCATTATTGCCGAAAGCCTCCTAAAGTATCGCCACAGCGTCCCAACCTTAATTACCAGCCTGTTATTCTGAGATGACACGAGCATTGATCACCTCGCTTGCTCAAGCCAACCTTACCACAGCATAATGGATGATTTAAAGTACATTTAGCAAAATTATTTTGAACTTCTTCATAAAATTTCTGCAAAGATGTGTGAAAAGGGTTTCATTGAGTCTATATAAGTTTGCAAGCAAATTTTTCTTATTCACACATAACATAACATCACGCCTGTATTCCCTGAAGGGTTAGGCAGGAGATTGGAAATGTACACCCACAGTTCATCGGTATTTTTAGGTCCCATGTAATAGGGGGCGAGCCTATTGCCATTAACCTGGCGCAAATCCCGAGCTGCTACTGAGAATTTCATAGAAAACCCAATGTCACTTTTTGCTCGACCTGGGAATCGAACCCAAGACCTCTATCGTAGCAGTCGCGCTTAGGACCACTAGGCTAACGAGGCAGTTAGTTAGTGTTAGTGAGGTAGTTTTTCTTATTCAGTGGTTTCATTAATGATTCATTATTTTTCCGCTGGCACAGACACTCTTCTGGATATGCTAACAAAATATCTAACTATACAACAACATACCATCACGCCTGTATTCCCCGAAGGGTTAGGCAGAGGTGTACCAATTTACACCCACAGTTCGCCAATATGTTTAGGTCCCATGTAATAGGGGCGAGCCTATTGCCATTAACCGGGCACAAATCCTAACTCCGAGCTGCTGCTGAGAAATTCCAAAAAACCCAATAATACTTTTTGCTCGACCTGGGAATCGAACCCAGGACCCCATGCTCATCAGTCGCGCTAATAATATCTAACTATAGTGTGATTTATTGTTATTTAAAATATATTAAATAAGCTCGAACGCTTTAGTACCATAAATATAAAAGATAAAGTTTACTTTGGGGTGGCTGGTGCAATTTCGCGCGATCTTTCCCAGTAGCGAGCAAATAAAAAGCTAATATTGGTTGGATAAAGAAAATTGCAAATAATTTATATCCACGAAATTTTGCATGTTTACATTTTTAGACAAATTCTAAGAAAAAGTAATATAGCTACTGGTTTGCATAATTTACAATTTGCACGGAACTCGTAAAAACCCATCCAAAAAGTTTGGCCTATCAAGTCGGGGCGGTTTCATGAAACAGTATATTTAAACCACGGTGACGGGCTCGGTTCATTATAATTTCAGGGGGAAGGGTGAGGGGCGCACTGTCCAGAGTAAGAAGTAGGCCGCAACGAGACAAAATTAAAACTTATCGATTTTTCTAGAAGAATGTTTTTTTTTTTTTTGGTGGGTGGGAAATCCTCAAATAACTTCTCCCGCCCTGGGCGGGGCGGGAGGAAGTGTCAGACTTTTGCTGACTAAAACCCATCCATATTCCTTCTTGTACCCTTTGCGTTCCGGGGTGCGGTATCTCTTGCGAACAACCCGCAGCCCCGGCAGGCATTACAAGAATGATGACAGGATGATTTTGTATCTGACATTGTTTGCTATTTTCTGAGGATATAAATAAATGTCTTTCTGGATCATTTTTAATTGACGAAAAGGAAGAGAATGATATTCTACTAATATTATATAAAATACTAGCTTCTGCTCGTGACTTCGCGTAGTTTTTTCACCCGCATTAGGTTACGTATTTGGTTACTGCTTCGCAGCTATTGGGCGTAGCGTGGTGTTATATAGCCTAAACCTTCCTCGATAAATGGACTATCCAACACAAAAATAATTTTCAATTCACACCAGTAGTTCCTGAAATTAGCGCGTTCAATTAAACAAACAAACAAACTCTTCAGCTTAATAGTATTAGTATAGCTAGAGGTCTTGGGTTCGATTCCCAGGTCGAGCAAAAAGTGTTATTGGATTTTTCTATGAAATTCTCAGTAGCAGCTCGGAGTTAGGATTTGTGCCCGGTTAATGGCAATAGGCTCGCCCCCTATTACATGGGACCTAAATATACCGGCGAACTGTGGGTGTACATTGTTACACCTCTGCCTAACCCTTCGGGGAATACAGGCGTGATGGTATATTTTTTATAGATTATAAAAGCGAAAGTTTGTGAGGATGGATAGATGTTTGTAACTCTTTCATGCTTAAACGGATGCTGAACGGATCTGGATGAAATTGGCACTAAAATAGATTGTAGTGTGGAATAACACATAGGATACTTTTTTCCCGGCAAAATGTACGGTTGCCGGAGGATAATATCTCAAATTTAACGCGGACGAAGTCGCAAGCAGAAGCTAGTTATGTATATTTCTTCCATCATTCGATTGAGCTATCAATTTCATTGAAAAAGGACATCTTTTAGTTGTAAAATAACTTCGCGTATAAATTCCAGTATACCACTTTACAGCCCGCGCGAGGCTCTCTGTCTTAACAAACTACCGTCAATTTGCGCACCGACCTCCTAAGTGCCATATACACCATACTTAGGGTCACTCAAGGTCCCGTAAGTCTAAAACAGAGATTATACGTCCATTAACCATTTGTAACTATGTCGTTTTATGAACACAGTGAGAGTTATCGCCGTGTGAACTTGACATGTGTTTATATTGATCGCACGGTTAACCTAGTTAGTGTAATGGCGGCTGATAATGTAGCCGCCACGAGTCGTGAGCACAAACGACAAGTTAATTTTTGGGTTCCTTTCTAGGTTTTTTGGGGCGCCGACGGTGCATGCGATCGGTCCGACTGACGGACCAACCGTGTGCAGCGTCAGCGCCCCAAAAAACTTAGAGGGGAACCCAAAAACTCAAAAATTTACTTAACGTTTGTGCTCACGACTCGTGACGGGTACTATATCGGCTGATAATTGAGTTCCAGTCAAACACAGAAAAAAATTTGTCTTTCTGTCAGATTATTCGTTATTTCAGTCCAGGTTTTGAAATAGTCAAAAGTAGAGGCATATTGTTTTGTGGCCTTATCTATGGTTGCTCAATAATTTACCTTTTGAGCCACCAAAAAGTCCCGCTTCAAGGATAACAAAACAATTTAACCAACTTATAGGGAAAAATATTAGATTTTGCAGTTACGCAAGTCGACCAGGAAAACAAAGCAATAATAAATTAGCTAATTGGCTGACCGTTGATAAATAAATTCGTAGAATCCAATATTCCTACTTCGTACCACGTGAACTTGACATATTGTTTTTATTGATCGCCAAGTTATAAATTGTGAAGGCCGAAGCAGTTGTGCTACTAACATTGGTGACTAACGATTTTGTGATTTTGCGAGTTTATCAATGCAGCATCGTGGTTTAGCGTCTACATTCGATCGCGATAGCAAAATCCCAGTTTCAGCGATAATTTTTGCGTCGTCGTCGTTTTTCTGTTAGTTTCCGGGCTTGCGAAAAGCGATTTTATTACTAACTAGATGTTGCCCGTGACTTCGTTCGCGTTCACAATTTTATTGGTTTCAATTTTGTTTTCGCATAACCCTCTTTTTTTTAATTAAGTAAATAAATTAAAAAAAATAAAAGTAGCCTAAGTTACTTCTTATAACATTAGCTATCTGCGAATGAAATCCCGTCAAAATCGGTCCAGCCGTTTCGGAGATAAGCCAGAACAAACAGAAAGACAGACAATTTTTTTTTAAATTATGTTTTTTATGTTAGTACCGTATATAATTTCATATGCATTTAGTGAAAAGCTTGTAATTTGAAATTACAAACAGATCCTTCAATTTTATTTTTTTTGTATTGATTGCTGGTGCTAGATGTATGCAGGGTTAAGAACTTACAGTCTGTAACGAACTTCTTATAAGCGGCTAAATCGCTGTATGAAATGTCTGCTAAGGCCCTAGTAAACACGCCATTGAAAGGTCCTCAGCCGACAAGTTGCTGACATGTCAATTAGCTGCCGGCGACCTTACAAAGATTCCTAGAAACATTCCCTGCCTTATATGTATATGTGAACTTGACACGTGTTTATTGATCGCCAAGTCACGCTAGGGAAAAGTCCTGCTGAGTAACCACTGCCCAAGGCAGGTGACGTGTCAATTAGGTATCGTTTTAATGGTTTCATGGAAGCAGTGAAAGTTACGGCTGAAAAGTGAGAGTTTATTGATTGGCATTAAGTTTTTAAGTCATCAAGTCAAGGTTGAGGTAGCCGCGCCTCTCATACATGAGGCTGCAGGTCCGATACCGGACAAGTACTAAGGTGACTTTATCAATTCATATGTAAGGTGGAGGAAAATATAGTGAGCAACCAAAGTGGTAGTTATAATTAATATAAATTTGAAATCGCTAATCTGCTTTGTGCAAGCCTAGTGATCAATGCTCGTGGTTTCTCTTGATAACTACTTATACATGGTCAAGTCAAGGATTTTTCTTCCACGAGTAGGTACATGAGTAAATAAAAGAAAATCTACACATACATACATAAACTCACGCCTTTTTCCCATGGGGGTAGGCAGAAACCACAGAACGCCACCTGCTACGATCCTTACATACTTCCTTCGCCTCGTCCACGTTCATGCATCTGTTCATACAAGCACGCCGGTTACGAGTACTGCGCACCCGACCTTTTTGAAGAACCTCACCAATTAGGAATGAATGAATTATTTTAAAAAGAAAGTCTTTTTAAAATAATTCATTCCAATACATTGATATAAAGACTGCCCCGTTGGTCTCATGGTCGCATGCACGACTGATGAGCGCGGGGTCCCGGGTTCGATTCCCAGGTCGGGCAAAAAGTGTATTGGGTTTTTCCATTAGGATTTGCTCAGTAGCAGCCCGGGGAAAAGGCTAAGCAGATGATGATGATGACATTAATATAAAATTACCAAGTGTTAACTGTACCCACACGCTGTCCAGAATGTGCTACAGAGTAACATTTTCGATCTAAAAATGTTCTATATTAAATATAACGTAAATAGCGTCACCAAATTTAGCGGAGTGCACTCTCATATTGAATTCAATATTCTAGAGCACCTGCAACCGATGGCTTTAGAGACCGAATACCATAGAAACGGAACACGGTTCCAAAGGGCTTTTGAAGAAGTTTGCATTTACATTTTAGCAGAGTGCTTGACCCGTGGGTTTTCAACATACTATCACGCCTGTATTCCTCGAAGGGTTAGGCAGAGCTGTACCAATGTATACCCACAGTTCACCGGTATGTTTTAGGTCCCATGTAATAGGCAAGCCTATTGCCAATAACCGGGCACAAATCCTTACTCCGAGCTGCTACTAGGATTTTCATAGAAAAAAACAATACTTAATACTTTTTGCTCGACCTGAGAATCGAACCCAAGACCTCTAGTTGCCAAGGCTGTTTATTTTTAATCTAATTTTATTAGACATAATTTATACCTACCATGGAATAGTATCATATTGTCAGTCATGTCATGATAAGAAAATAAAGTTGGAACTTTGACTTTTAACTTCAATAATTTTGAAGCCAAGTTCCCAGGTATGGTGACCAACAAAATAAAACGATTTCAATGATGGAAAGAACACGTAAACTTTCGGCTTCCTTAATTGCCACTTTACACCCGTTGTGTATGTGTCTGATTTGTGTATAATTTTTTTTTTGTCCGTGTTCATGTCTAAAAGTCTCACTTGCACAAACAAACACCAGAACAGACAAATACTTGAGATTCGGCAGCATATTTGCTGAACTTTGATCACGCTATGATTAACAAAGGTTAATCTTATAGGTTCTAAATTCTGTTGTAAATCAATCACGAAACTCTCCATTCTACATAGTGAAAGGCCAAAGGCAGGTTGTACTTACTGCTTTGTTAAAATATGAACTAACCTGCCTTTGATATCGATACCCTTATGTTTTAGTGAGACCGGTTCGTGTCAGTCCACCCTTCAGCAATTCTCGGCTATGAAATGTAACAATAAAACACGTTCCACAGAATGTATTAAGATTTTCTTGATTACGTGGACTGGGTTCAAGGATTCGAAGGTGACTGCGGTCATAGACGCCTGTAGGTCACTCCGGAGTTCAAACGTCGGAGCTGATTTATCAACATTTTGTTAAAAAGTGATTTATGTTGAGCGTGATATTGATCCCAGTTTTAATCCTGAAGATTGATATTTTGATAGAGTGTAAAATATTTTTATTTTGTACTAAGCGAGACGTGAAGTGAAATCGATGTAGAGAAAGCTTGAGAAGGACAGAACCAAAAGAAAATCTTCAATCTACGATGAAATAAATAAAAAAGTGTTAATTAAACCTTATTTTATACTTTCTACATTTTCTATACCGCTTCACCTTAGCCGCTTAACTAATAGGTACAACTTTTTCACGGCACGCGCGATACACATAAATCAAATGTGTTATGCTGTGACAGCTTATTTTGCAGCAGTTATTTGCGGGTATTTCATATTGTAGCAATGCGGATTTTACACCCTTTAAAAAAGTACACCGCATTACATAATTTACTGCAACAATTAATTAATTTGTCAAATGCCAGCAGCGAAACTTTTTAATTTTGCCACATGAACGTGTGAATATGTTTGCCACAGCTGGACTGGCTGAAAAGCTCGACACCCCGACATGTAAAAAAACAAATTACAAGTTTTATTCGTGAAGCTTTATCGCGACAATCCGTCAAAAGGTTAATGGAAACACGCCCAATTATCACGGGCCTTATTCCCCAGACATAAAGTTTAAATTACCATAGCAAAGGGCGTAATTAACAACAAGGACGGCGAGAGACACGTGTTTGTAACGACTCTTTGATTTTTAATAATAAACAAATTTGCAATTTTCTGAGGTATTTTCATGACGGTCTCGTTTTTATGGAAATTATACTGAATTTGCACGTAATTGCCTCTGGATTCGCGTTAAATTGTTTGCGTGGGCTTCCCTTACGTTTCCGTTATGCCGAATGATAAATTTAAAGAATAAGACATTAATTTTCTCTGTATTTCTTTTGGCGAAAGATGTGAGAGCTCTTCCTGCGAATGTTAATTTATATTTTAATTTGTATTTTGCTTATTTAGAATTTTCCCCTTAAAATAATGTTATTTCTTTGCCAGCATCTAATAAATAATCAGTTATTTATTTATTTGCCACATACATAAGCACCCTTCTAGCTGGAAAAATCATTTGTTTTAGAACTTTAATAAAGCTAAGCAGGGTACTCTTTAACCTACCTCTGGGCACATAAGAATCACGGGGCTCCCGTGTGTTTTACATATTTTGATAGTTGACAAATTGAATTTCTTCTACTGTTCAATTGAACGTAATCTATTCAAATAAATAAAATTAAAGGGTCTGTTTGTAATTTCAAATTACAAGCTTTTCTCTAAATGCATATGAAAATATATACGGTACGAGAATAAAAAAAACAATATTTAAAATTTTTGTCTGTCTGTTTGTTCCGGCTTATCGCCGAAACGGCTGGACCGATTTTGACGGGACTTTCACTCGCAGATAGCTAATGTTATAATAAGTAACTTAGACTATTTTTATTTTTTATTTACTTTAATTAAAACAAAAAGGGTTATGCGAAAACAAAATTGAAATCAATAAATACTGAATGCGAACGAATTCGCGGGCAACAGCTAGTTCAATTATATAAAAGAAAGAATACTATATTTCATTAGCTTGGGGCTTGAAACTTATAGTAAATCGCGCTGCAAATGTTTTATCATAGAATTGAGTACTAATAATGCGCAGAATAGAACAGCGGCTGTAAAGAATGATTATTTTGAGAGCAGTCTGGGGCCCAGTACGTAGTACTCAGTATAGAAGAGACGCCTGAAGCTAAGCTATCGTATTTATAGGCTGCTACATGCAAAACCACAAGTCGTTCGAAATTATTCTCCATGGAACTCCTCCCATCTTATTACCATTCCAAACTGCAGCTATTTTGTTTACTGTAAAAGACTTCGCATAACCTTTTCCCATATCCTCAAATACCACATTATAATCTCTAAAGATACCTTTTTCCTAATCCCCGTTCCCCTTACATTCGACCACTAAAGTGGAATATTAAATTCCCCCGTCCGTAGCCGCTTGTTACCGAAATAGTTACCCCTCGGTCCACTCGCCTCTGTTAAGGCGAAGTTATTGGATGTCAAAGGACCACCGATATTTTAACAAAGATGTAACCATGGATCAAAGGGTACACTCATATTGTGATATTAAATATGAGGAAATAGGGGTTAGATGAAAAAGTTTTGTGGACCAATGGATTTTTGTAATGTTTCCGTATCCAATATACTGTGCGTATATTGACTGTCTCTTGGTCTGCTGAGCATTGGGATCCGGAGTTTGAATCCCAGTCCGGAAAAAAAGTTGTATTAAAATACATTTCTTATTTTCTTTTATCCAGTAAAATGTTTACAATATTTTGCAAGAAGCGCCTTTGTTGTAAAACCAATAAAGGTCATTATTTTTTATTAAGTACACGATTTTCTGAACGGCCTCATTTTTAGTAAATAAGTACTTTCTATACAGATGTTGCCTTATATCGGCCACTAAAATCTTACTGTTATAGACCTTGTGATACTGAACCGAATATTGGCTACAACTAGCCTAATTTGCTCACATAATATTCCCAGAAGACGGAGGAACGGTGACTGTGCAAAAAGTTTAGGAAGCCTTTTTTTACTCATTTTTTACGGGAATCGTACTCCTGCGCGCTATAGAACTTTGGATAAGAATTCACGAACAAGTGAAATTCACTTTTTCTTCTTCACCGTTTAAGTTTCAATAGCGTGTATTTGCACACGATTTCTTAAAATTGTACATAACGAGTGGAATGGTAACGAAAACTTTTATCATGGCGATGAAATCTTTCGGCGGTTATTAAAAAGAAAACAAATTTCCATACAAAGTGCAACACGAACACAGCAAAATGTAGAGAACAGTTGTTCTTTTTTAAATAACTGACGACAAATGTTAACTCTAGAGAAATAGAAAGACCGCCCCCCGTCTTTCTTTTTAACATACCATCACGCCTGTATTCCCCGAAGGGTTAGGCAGAGGTGTATATACACCCACAGTTCACCGCTCATGTAATAGGTGGCGAGCCTATTGCCATTAACCGCACTCAAATCCTAACTCCGAGCTGCTGCTGAGAATTCCATAGAAAAATCCAATATCACTTTGCTCGACCTGTCAATCGAACCCCAGACCTCTAGGGTAGCAGTCGCCCTTAGGACCCCTAGGCGAACGAGCTTCTTTTTATATCAAATATATCATTCTTATGTATCCAGAAAATGTGTGTAACTATTTGTTTTCTAGTAGGCCAAGTAACTAACTCACTGTCTTGCTCTTTCCCATATCTGTTTGGTTAAAAAACCCACGGTACAAATTATCCCATAATGTAATTTATAAAAGCTGTGTAAATAATGTCTGTCCTTGTCAATTTCATGACGATGAAAACAGACACGTAGCTATTTCGTGCTTCAAATACGTTTATGAAAAACGGAACTTACGTAGACGGAATTTGATATTCAAGGCTTCAAATACTCACTACGCACGAAAAGCTAAGACTACTTTAACTGTTAATAAAAATATCAGCCTACTAATGTCCCACTGCAGGGCATAGGCCTCTTCTTATACAAAGCATTAATTACCAAGGTAAATTGGCGATTTCAGACTTAAATCAGTTCAGATTTCTCTACGATGTTTTTCTTCACATATGTCAGTGATGTCCAAGATAAACTTAGAATTTACTTGGTATGTCTTTGGTTATTGCTCCACACCTAATGGTCGTAGCGTGATTTTATATTGCCTATAGCCTTCCTCAAGAAATTGACTATTCAACGCAAAAAGGACTTTTTAATTCAAACCAGAAGTTCCTGAGATTAGCGCGTTCAACCAAACAAACAAACTCTTCTGGTTTATAATATTAGTATAGATAATAAAAGCCACATTCGTTGTCGTCCGTGCCCGGTTGGGAACTGACAGTATCGTGCATGAGAGGCGGGTGCCTTAATCATTGGGCCATTACGGTCAAATATTATACTAAGTTTATTACTATTAAAATCTCCATTTTATTACAAAATATCGATCGTCTACTTAAATAGGTAATTTTGCATATCCAGCAATGCTTTTCCAATTTATACTTTTGAGCCCCAGGGGAACACGTCTGATTGGTAGGAGAAATTGGAAATATTCTCAAAACGGTAATTGGTTGATTTATGATCACGGAGAATCCACTTAGAGGGCCCAATACGCATGCGCGAAAAATAATTTTACCGATTTTGGTACTTAAAGATTTTGTCATCAGTTACACATAGTAAACCTAAATAGTGCAAGTCACTTTCGTTGAAACACAATAGCTGGTTAAATTCGAAAAGGATTATTTTAGACTAACTAAGGAAAAGCTCTCAACTTTACAGTTATTAGAAACATTGTATCAGCTAAAGTCTGCACCGTATAAGCTTAAAGTAATTAAAGCTAACGGTACCATTATACCGGTTGGATCTAGGAAGTGTATTGCACCAGGACAATCACCTGTACGGTCCAAAATACCGGGTATTACTATAAACGAGAATTGAGATTACAACAGTATGACAAAACGTTGTTTGGGCAATTTCTCCTTATTTGGAAGTCCGAGAAGCATGTACTAGAAAGGCGTAGAAATTATATCTCAACAAGTTCTTTAAAGACAGTAATACAGAGATTATCTGAAGAACAGAATCAGGATTGCAGCGTATTTTGAAACTACACTTAATCATGAAAAGTATGTGAATGTCGGACCAACATGATCATTACGGCTTCCTGCACTAATCTATTATTCTATTATGCCAGGAATGGCCCATACAGCCCGAGTGTTCCTCTAGAGAGCACAAATTCTATTTGCCGTTAAACGTGATTATCTGGTCGGGAGTGAGCCCCGCTGAGCCACTGCTCCATTGCCCATTGTTATCTCGAATAGGTCCCAGCAATAAGAACGTCATTTAAAAGTAAATGGTACACAACAATGGATTAACAAATTGAAATGTCAAGACTATGAAGAATGGAATCGAAATCAGTTCTTTTTTGTGATTTGTGATGAAGGAGCCTTGAATATCAAGGCGTTTTTGTCGAGAACATTTGTTGTTATGTTAACGCAAACTCATTTTTCTTTCTTCTAGCCTAGTTTGTTGGCAACTCTTGGAACCTACGCTACTTTTTGCAGTATGTAAACATTCAACGTCTTCATGTTAAATAATAATCTTGAATTCGCAGAATCTAGCATCATTAATATGGGGAAAAAATATTACATCTAGCGTAAAAGGTAGTTGCGTATTGCAATTCGATTTCTTTCACTTAAATACTTCTTAGACGGCATGACAAAATCTCATCGTCACAGAGTAGTTACTTCAGAGTAGATTGCCTAAATAGGACATTGAAATGGTATAGTTTTAAATTTAATTCCGGGTTCTGGTATAAGCATGGAACATGCCCGTGAATTTAATGATTCTATTATACCGATTGACTCTCAAAACCGAAATGGGAACGTAGCTAATCAACTAACTGAACGATTCCATATCCTCTTTCGTACAAAGGAAATGACCAGAATTTTTGGAAAGAGACCCAAAAATCGGACGTTGCATAAGTGCACGTTGCATTAATAAAACAAGTAGAATGCTGATAACACGGCCTTTGCCTGTGGTCAAAGCCAACCAACCAGCAGCGACAGGAATTTCTCTCGAACACGGGAAAGTATAAACATGTTCATGCATTAGTTGGCGCTGCGCCAGGGAAGTTCGCTTGCATGTTGCCGGTTACTCCGGTAGCTCAGCATAATACACTGATTAAGTAAATACCTTTGTTTTTTTACTCTTTCTGCAACGTCGACCAAATTGAAAAAGCGAGCATTTGGGTTTAGCTTGTTATCTGTCTTTTGCAGCCTTTCACACGGTTTTAAAGAATTTAAGTTAACGGCAGCACACGCAGGAAAATGTACCTTCGTTTTTTATATACTATGTAATCAGCTTACGAATATTTCCTCGCTCAAGTACAATAAGGCGACTCAAATTATTTTTTTTTTTCAACAAATAATAAGGTCTACCGTTCTCACAGCTTATCTTGCCCTGCTAAACAATTAGGTTACCAGTTACCATTCGAGGAAAAAATAAAACGAAAACAGTTTAGGTAATGAGTTCAGGAAAAAGTATTATTCTAAAAACCTCGGGTCATTAATAGTCACAGCAATCTACGCCATTGATATTATAATAACTAGAAAAATAATACCATCAGGGAAGTATTACGACTTGGAAATTTTATTTCGCTACGTAGAAATTCATTTCAATGCCTCGAGGATTAGATATTTCAACAATAAGACAACCTTCAAACAAAGCGATACATGAAACGCCCTATCATTCACTAACAACAGGCAAACTCAAGTCACAGCAAAACCTTAAATTGTAGGTGTTAGCTTCGGTCAAGTCCGGTGACATACATAAATTGTGCCACTGGTGTAGTCCGGATCCCGGAACGGAAAGGTCCCGAAGATGTTTGTTTCGATAATTCGACTAAAGGGTGTATCGATGATCATTTTCTTGAATATTTGGGAGGGTCAGACCTTCCTTGACCAACAAGTCAAATTGAAAAGAAACTTGGGACGAAAGTTCATTTTTGGGAACGATCCGCTGAAGTTTTTTCGGTCGTTCTAATAAAATTGCAAGTCGAGGAAAACAAACCGGTTCATTGGTGTTCTGTTGCGGAAGTATCTATAACAAAAACACGGACTTCGTTTCTTTTTACAGTCCACTGGCTGCCATTCTTTTCACTGTAGGCTTCCGAAGACAATGCAAACCACAGATTTAATTTAATACCTTCTTTAAAAATGTAAGAGGACATGTCAACATTTAAAAGCCTTAGGTGCTTTGAGGCTGAAAAAAGATAAACATCTCTTTAAAAATAATGTAATAACTTCTTCGTGTTGAAAATTGAAACTAACTACTTAATTTACCAGCATTAAAGTAAATACCGCTGGGAAAATAACAGATAGTTAGGAACTTTTTATACCGTTCCAGGAACTGGGTGCTAACTACCGTCTAAGTAAAACACCAACAAGTGTGCGAAACTGCACGACTTACCATTTGTCATTAGGAAGTGAAGAAGTTGACTTAAAGTCAATTGGGAAACTTAGTTTACTAGTAGTAGATGTCTTTGTTAACTTCGTCCAAGGATAGACTACTGCCATACCTATTTCCGCCAAACAGTGTAGCTGTAGCTGTGTTCCGAGCACACAAAACATTTCAGCTTAATTTGTGGAATGGCTACGCACCTTCGCTGCGATACCTCTGGTATTACAGATGTCCACGGGCAGCCGAGGCTAATTACCATCAGGTGGGCCGCCTTCTGCCGTTTACTTATCGAAATGTTGATTCAAGTGAAGAAACTTGACATTAAAAGTTATTAAGACGTGATATGACCTCATCCAAGACAAAACAACTCTCACTGATTTCTCATTTTATTCGGGAGACTGGAGTTCATGAATGGTTGCCTGAAATGGTTTTACAAGGACAGTTATTTCGGTTTCAGTAAGCACATTATCCAAATGAATCAATATTTTTATTTAACATCTACCGTGATTCCGTTCACCTGTCTGTATTCATAAATCTGGCCTGTACGGTATCATAAACTTTTGATTATTCTGAATCGTTTCCAACTTGGAACACATGTTAGCTTTCCAAACATTCATGCTACCAAGGTTTTTAAATGTCATGGCCTTTGGCTAGTAATTTTCCGGACGGACTTCAGGAATATTTAGAAATTTCTATTTGTTTGTAACGGTTTATTTAACTTCTGGTCTATTACGTTATAGATATGTCCTCTAGGAACCATGTTCAACATTATATGGCAGCTATTTTAGAGTGAAGCTGAGCTCCGTTAAGTTTAATTTGAAAAGGAGCGGACGCGTCGCCCGACATGGCGGAACCGCGAAAATGTAATATGGCCCACTTGAAAACTTTACAGGAATACAATACCTATTTTGTTTCTTGTTCGTTACGAATTCATGGAATATATAAAATTCTCCTCTTTATTCAGTTTATAAGATCTGTTATACGAGTTGCTATGCTATTGTATTGAACGTTGAGCTTTGTACGCAGGATTAAAAATCATAATATAGACTTGAATATAAACTAACTCAGTTTAGGACGGGCAGGTTATGCAGTTATTGCATTTTAATACAATATAGATATAAGCATCTAGGTATGTGACAGCGGGCCACGAGATTTGAAAGAACAAAAAAATTGCTACGACAGCATTTTTTTTAGTTATTGGGACATTTATAATCGCAGGGTAATCAATTATGTTGGTATGCCGTTGTGTGCAACGGAAGCAGCCTAGTGTTCGGTTCCGTACACTGGCGTCGCCCCGCATTGCGGATGGAACCATAAAACTTGCAGCTTATTGTCTATGGCGTAAATCGCGACATTATGGACACTAACGGCCGTGACGTCACATGTCATCGTATACGCTCAAAAATAACGTCTCTTTCGCCTTTTATGGCGTCGTTTCCTTAAATACGTATTGTTCAATTGTTCTAACATTTACATTCAAAGCACTCTATATGCTGACGATATTAAGTTAACATACAATGAAAGTTCATGTTACTTTATCTGCTCAATCATTCACGCTTAATGGCATCAGTAAGCAATTCATAGGTTTATACACGCGGCTCCCTCTATTTACACATCATAAAATAAAGTGGGAGGAGTAAAAACAAGAAAAGCACAACGTGTCTCCCCAAAAAAACGTCTGTTTGGACAATACAAACGATAAATAACACAGACCCCTTAGGAAAACACCAGGAACCCTCATAACATTCCCCTACAAGAAATGTTTGCGAAGAATCTTCATCATTGAAGAATTTCGAATAAGAAAGACCGTTTTTCAAAACCGCTTGACCTCAATATGAGCGTAACATAAATTTTTACTATGTTATAAGCCTTTTTCTACAATGACCTCGATGAAAGTAACTGTGGGATCGGCTACGGTACACTTAGCACGATATTCGTGAAGTACAGTTCTGTGTTGGAGGTGCGTGGGTGGACGAAATGGATAGACGGATGGAGCTAGTCATTTTATTTAATAAAGAGCTTTAACCAAGCCAGGCATCAATTTTATTGTGACGAAATAAAACGGATACTTAAGTCTTTTGACACGAAATAATACCGAGGAACAAAAGATGTATTACAATGCGGTCTACTAATGCTATTTGGACACTTTGAAGGAATAATAAAATGGAGATTAATATGTAATTTTGTATCTAGGCCGCGATGTTTGTCTGTTTAAAATACATATACATGATATTGCGCCACGCCAGATTACCTTGAAATATCGCGGAGACAAAAAACACAAAGGGAAATATAAAACTTCGCCTACGTTTTGATGCAAGAATGAAAATGGCGGATGGCTCCCCGGATGGCGGGAAAAATGAAATATGGCCGCCGCAAGACCCTGCGTCCCCTGAGCCGGCCGGCTACGTACAAAATGTGCCCTATACGTTTACATGTAATGTTTCTATGGGAGGGTCGCCGCACACCCATTAATTTTATTTTAGTTCACTGCGTAGGTGTAAAATACGGCCTTGTTGGTGAATGTCAGATACCTGTGAATAGAAATTTATTTCTAAGAAAAATCGTCATTCATAACAGAAAACGTATAATAGGTAAAATAAGGCGCATAATTAATATAATCCACTACCAAATAGTTGATGTGTTTAGGGAATGCTATTTTTGTTACAGTTTCCACAGGCCCTGTGGCGCAATGGATAACGCGTCTGACTACGGATCAGAAGATTCCAGGTTCGAATCCTGGCAGGGTCGCGATCCTCTTTTTGTTTCTTTTGTTTACATTTTCAATAAAATTACAATCAAATAGTTAAAACTTGTTTCATTATTAAGATACATAGAGACATACATTAAATTATGACCTATTTTGAATTCACAACCCAAAACTCTTGTTTTCCCCAAAAGATAACCAAATCAAAGCTACAGATTAAATTATAAGAGATTTATTAACCATGCATTATGGTGTTAGCACAGCGCACTGACGAAATGCCACAACATTGTACGCTCCACGCATTTCCATACATATTAATGTGGCAAGGATGAGCTGCTCTTACTAAATAAACCTTGTTTTGCGGTATTGTGTTAATTCGTTACAAGCGAGAACACTGGCCTAATTTAAAAAATCAAACAATTAGTGATGGTTTTCGTATCGAATTGATTTTGAATTTTATATTTATTTTTGTACCAGTGCAGTGCAAAGTCCTCTTTTCAAACAGAGAAGACACGAGCATTGATCACCACGCTTGCTCAAGGCGGATTGGGCATTTCAGACTTATATTGATTATATAAATCCTGATATCCTAATGTAAAAAAAAATATATATATATACCATCACGCCTGTATTCCCCGAAGGGTTAGGCAGAGGTGTAACAATGTACACCCACAGTTCGCCGGTATATTTAGGTCCCATGTAATAAGGGGCGAGCCTATTGCCATTAACCGGGCACAAATCCTAACTCCGAGCTGCTACTGAGAATTTCATAGAAAAACCCACTAACACTTTTTGCTCGACCTGGGAATCGAAGACCTCTAGCGTAGCAGTCGCGCTTAGGACCACTAGGCTACCGAGGCAGTTAACATTATAATATGTAACATTATTAACTTATTTTTATTAAAACTAGGTCAAATAGCGGCATTTACTTATTTTTCCTGAGTCTACATCAACCTTAAATACTCCGAGACATTAATCCATTCTAATTTCCATTCTAACCATTAAATCAACCGCTGTAAGTAAATAATTGCCTCATACACGTTTACATGAGAATCGATATTCTTCATCCTTGACCCACATAACCTTGTGGTATCCTCACGTACATAATATATGTCTGTGCTCATTATTGGGTCAAGGCCTTGAATTCTGTAAGTATCAAGGGCAATTTTTCGCTATGCAGTAAAATATGGGTAGACTAGCTTATGCTCGCGACTTTCTTCGCGTGAATATCGGTAATAGCGTGGTTTTTTTAGCGGCACCTTAATTTTTATTCTATTAAAATAAAAGTAAGCAAGTTACTCCTTAAAACATCAGTTGTCTGCCAGCGAAAGTCCTATCAAAATCGGACCAACCGTTTCAGTTTTGTTCACAATTGACATCTGACAGTTAACCAGCAAATACCAATAGACAACTTCATAACATAATTGCTATAAAATACTGCGGAAAATGAAATTACGTCACACGCACATTATTTCCAAAGTAAACAGGAAACTTATATTTATTTTCTCTTCTTTCACAGATAAATCTTCGGTTAATTCTGGTGTCTGGCAAAACGAAGGAGTTTGTGTTCAGTCCAGTCGACTCAGCGGGGGACATCGCGATACACGTCTACGATAACTGGCCTGAAGGTAATGTCACGTGAATCTCATTGCATTTCCATCATCATTGTCGTCTATACCCCGACAGTGGTCAGTTGCCTCACACTAGGAATTTCTTCTGTATCGTGGGGGCGTTTACAAACTTATGAACTCACAAACACAAAGAGCCAGACCCGGAACAACAATCTGTAGGCCATAGAAATATTTGTTCCGTGCGGGATCGAACCTGCGGCACACAACGCAGCAGCCACTCGCTCAGACACAGCGATAACCGCATTCTCAGTCTTTTTTGTGCCAGTTTGTACAATTTTGCTCCAACAATGTAATTGTTTTCACATACAGTTATTTTTTCTAACCTTGACATAAAACTTGATAGCTTACAATTAATCAAGGCAAAGTAATATTAAAATAATACTGTTTTAAGAAATGGTGATAGCCACCCACCTGCCCCCCAGAATAAAATGGAGTAATACTCTAATAAACTCTCTAGATTTCATATTGAATGTAAATTACAAATTAACCCATTCATTATCGTTGAAAGTTAACCCGCAGCTGCGGAATTTTGGGCATTTGTATCACAAGCCAACTGTGAAATTACTTTTAAATCAAATCAATTTGTGTCTGTTTTTGGCCATAATTCACTTAGCTTTGAACTGTTAAAATTGATGTACTTACTGTGTTGGGCAAAGGATTGTCTGCTGGTGTGTTAAGAGTATGGATGGCTATGTACAAGTGCCCTGCGGACACGGAAACCAGTTTTCAATTGACGTAATGCTTTGCAATAGGTATTATGTTTCGTAGTCCTTAAAAACAATACTCATTTGTATAGATTTTTTGTTTGGCGTCATTGTCATTATCTTTATTATACGAAGTTAATGTGTGAGAAGCCAACAACATAGCCTGTGTCTATACTATAAATTGTGCCTTTATTAATGTTTAAGTCAAGGTACGAAAGATTTGAACTAACTGGGGCAAATCCTGCATGCATTAAGAAGATATCAGTTCCTACGAATTATCATCTACTTAGCCTTTTCCCAACTACGTTAGGGTCGGCTTCCAGTCTAACCGGATGCAGCTGAATATCAGTGTTTTACATGGAGCGACTGCCTATCTGACCTCTACAACCCAGTTACTGGGCAACACGATACCTCTTGGCAAGACTGGTTGTCAGACTTTATGGCTACTGACTATCCGTAACGACTGCCAAAGATCTACGAATGACAGCCGGGACCAACGGCTTTACGTGCTTTCCGAGGCACGGGGGTGTCACACCACCAACCTCCAAACTCCGGGCTGCTACTGAGAAATTCGTAATGGAAAAACCCAATAACACTTTTTGCCCGATCGAACCCAGGACCCCGTGCTCATCAGTCGCGCTTGCGACCACGAGACTAACGGGACAGTTCCTACGAAGCGAAACTCCTAAATTATTACGTGCGGTAATTATTATAGATGTTATGTATATTTCTTGGCAAGAATACCGCTTTGAAATATTGACACTAGCTAAGTAAATACCTATCAAAACCTAAACTTGAACTTCTCTAATTAAAAGTTAGTATCTAGCTAACTAGCAGTCTCGGTTGAAATAAGTGTCCTTGCAGATTAAAGCATGTTATTACTAATTTAATTGTGGTTCCTAATAAACATAAACAAAATGTTCTTAAGATTAATCAATTAATTTTGAGCGTTAAACACATTACACTTTATGATATTGGAACTGCCTTGTTGGCCTAGTGGTCATAAGCTAGAGGTCTTGGGTTCGATTCCCAGGTCGAGCAAAAAGTGTTATTGGGTTTTTCTATGAAATTCTCAGTAGCAGCTCGGACTTAGGATTTGTGCCCGGTTAACGGCAATAGGCTCGCCCCCTATTACATTGGACCTAACCATACCGGCGAACTGTGGGTGTACATTGTTACACCTCTGCCTATCCCTTCGGGGAATACAGGCGTGATGGTATGTGATATTGGAATATGTGGGCGTGGCTATAAATTGATTATTATGAAAATGACGCAGTAATCATAATTGTGGCGTAGCAGTAACTGCGAGGTTTCTTATATGACGTAGGAGACTAGAAAATAATGGTTTCATGGAAGTAGACGAGCTTGTAAAACGTCATAGATCGACACAGTCCGCATTACCACAGTTGAAAATACAGTTTGGATCAAACATTTTTTTACATTTTTTTTTAAATCATAATTAACTGCCTCGTTGCTTGGTGTCGTGGTCGCAAGCGCGACTGATGAGCACGGGGTCCTGGGTCCGATTCCCGGGTCGGGCAAAAAGTGTTATTAGGTTTTTCCATTAAGAATTTCTCAGCAGCAGCCCGGAGTTTGGAGGTTGGTGATTTGACACCCCCGTGCCTCGGAAAGCACGTAAAGCCGTTGGTCCCAGCTGCCATTCGTAGATCTTTGACAGTCGTTACGGATGGTCAGAAGCCAGAAAATCCGACAAGCAGTCTTACCAAGAGGTATCGTGTTGCCGAGTAACTGGGTTGTGGAGGTCAGATAGGCAGTCGCTCCATGTAAAACACTGATATTTAACTGCATCCGGTTTGACTGGAAGCCGACCCCAACATAGTTGGGAAAAGGCTAAGTAGATGATGATGAAATAAGCCTCCGAATTTACGGGATGTAAAAAGACTTCATATGCCATCAACTACGCATACTGTTTATCATACTAAGTCGCTTTGAGCGAAAATTATTGTTGGGTAACGACTTTTGTTCTTAGTGAGAAAAATCACTGTTTATACGAGCAAAACATTGTGCATAAGTTATGTTTAGTTACAACAATTAAAACATGCTATCGTAAAAAGAAATGATACTTTGGAACTAGGATGGTCCCAGGTAAGACCCAGAACAAAAAAGATGGTCGCCATAATGGGAAGAATATAATATGTAACCTTCGGCTTGCCTGTAAATCTACACTACTACATAAGCTTCTGGACCATTCGCCTTTACGTGTCTTGAAAAGCTAAATAGGAGCGATATTTAAAATGTTCCATGATACTTTTCTTCAACACGTAGAATTCTTACAATTCCTCGGATTTCATGTTATGGTAATATAATGTTTTTGTTGGTTTCTTTTTATTATCGTTCTTTTCATAAAAGAGAGAAGTAGCTTCTAATACAAATAACAGTATGTTGAATTTTACTTATGAAATATTAAATCGAGTATCAATGGTCTTCGGAAATAATACGAGTCTCAAAGGCGATTCTATTTCCTTACAGTAAGGTGTAAATTGTAATATTGTGCCACCAACGTTCTATTTGATTATTTTATTATGTTACCGAAATACTTAATAAGGATTTTCCATCTATATTTCCTGTTTTTGATAGGTATGTTCAATACGGTTATGAGGGAAATAAAAACTAGATTTAAATAAATGTAAAAAAAAATTGACGCAGTATTTGTTACTCACATTGTATTTTAGTTAAAGACTAGAAATTTATATCATCATCTTTTTAGATTAGATTTTCTCTCAAAATAACTATCCTCATATTGTAAATAAATGTGCTACAGAAGTTTCAAATTTGCGGGGATTTGCGTGGGTATCCGTACAAACCACACATAATTATTATTACGGCTGACACACACATTCGTGCAGTTCGAAAAAAAGTGCAAATGTGAGTTCATTGAGAGCGCGTAGTCTGAGGTCAGTTATCGCGCTCGAATAAGTGTAAACATGCCTTTAAAAACGATAATAAAATTGTAGTAATTAGTGTAATTACATGCGGTACCTTTTTTTTCTTGTTTCGGCTTCGAGCTATGTGATCTTGTAAAAAATTAACTCGATAATGATACCATGGCAAATAATTATGAAGGTACTTCACCATCTTGGAGGTCAAGTGTGAACTTCTTTAAACAAGTATCTTTTGTTTTGAGAATCGGAATATTAAGAGTCGAAAGAGCAGCAATACCTATTACTTTAGTAGAAAATTGCAATAGGTCATCATCTGCTTAGCCTTTTCCCAACTATGTTGGGGTCGGCTTCCAGTCTAACCGGATGCAGCTGAATATCAGTGTTTTACATGGAGCGACTGCCCATCTGACCTCCACAACCAAGTTACTGGGCAACACAATACTTCTTGGTTAGATAAGTTGTCAGACTTCCTGGCTTCTGACTACCCGTAACGACTGTCAAAGATCTACGAATTACACCCGGGACCAACGCCTTTACGTGCTTTCCGAGCCACGGGGGTGTCACACCACCTACTTCCAAACTCCGGGCTGCTACTGAGCAAATCCTAATGGAAAAACCCAATAACGCTTTTTGCCCGACCTGGGAATCGAACCCGAGACCCCATGCTCATCAGTCGCGCTTGCGACCACGAGACAAACAGGGCAGAAAATACACCTCAAAATATCAAAAATACGTAAAATCGCCCCTTTATTTAAAACTACTTACGAAGATATGCCATTCATTACGTCCAAAATGGATCCTTCTAAAACTTAAGCCATCTTGGCAATCGAGTTAAAACAATGTCGCATACAAACTGAACAATCCCTAAATTCTGTCCACCACAACAATAAAATAAAATCAGACAACACAATCGCATGCGCAACACAAATTAAGCCACTATCAAGGTAGAGTAAATTGTAGAAAACTCCAAAAGATTTCCACTGAAGGAAAAGTCTCAATAAAATGTCTAAGTTTATCTACCACGTAAATACGCAGATATTTATCGGCGGGCAAACAACGTGGTTCGTGTTTGGCTCACAAGTTATTGTCGCTGTGGTGGACGATAGTGGCGCCTCCTGGTGGTTCGTGATTTATGAAGTTTGCTTGTTAGTTCAGTGAAAACATGAGAGTTAGGGCTACTGACCATGGCTTGTTTGTACCTCTTAAATCAAGATCAAATTCGCAATAGATTAAAAGGTGACGTAATGGTGATTAATCTTTAATTTTGTTGTTATACTCTAATATAATAATTTTCACCTGTCTTGTTATCTCTTTACCGCCTTTGGTTGTCTGGTAGACGATGCTTTAAGTACGCCTTACTTTTTTGTTACATAATGTTGTATAAAATTAAATAATCACATAACACACCATCACGCCTGTATTCCCCGAAGGGTTAGGCAGAAGTGTACCAGTGTACACCCACAGTTTGCCGGTATGTTTAGGTCCCATGTAATAGGGGGCGAGCCTATTGCCATTAATCGGGCACAAATCCTAACTCCGAGCTGCTACTGAGAATTTCATAGAAAAACCCAATAACACTTTTCCTCGACCTGGGAATCAAACCCAAGATCTCTAGCGTAGCAGTCGCGTTAGGACCACTAGGCTGACGAGGCAGTTAAATAAAAATAATCAATTAAAATAATTATCAAAAATGTTTGTCTCCTGCTTTTTATCTTTCGTGTTCCCGATAATGAAGCGGCTTGAATAACATGATAACGCTACAGCAACTAATAACATTGGAATGTATCACTGTCATATTAAAGACAATGCTTTAAATACCATTTCCCCAGCTTCGTATTAAAAACAAAATTACAGACTGGGTCCTACATGGTTTCATTGGTTTGGGCACGCTTATCACCCCTGTACTTAACGCTAGGAATCACGCAATTTATATTACCCCATAGTCACCGATAGCCTTGCCTTACAAGTTGCAATATGTTTCACCATGCTAAGATCCGGCCTCCTAACACATTCTGCCACATATTTGCTTACAATTTTATCAGCATTCCATTACAATATTAAAATAACACAAAGTTTGACGACATTAAAATTTATGTTGCTAACAAGGAAGACGTCATACCAAAACTATTATTTTTAAAGTTGGAACGATTTATTACAGCGCCATCTAGTTGTCTTGCCGTAACTACTAAGCGACATGTAAACTGTACATCTGTGTTTATACGATTCATTGTAGTGTGTGTAAACGGCGCGCCGTCAATAGGTATCAACATTTACGGCGCTACAACTGTCAGCCTCCATAGCTCAGGGGTTAGAGCACTGGTCTTGTAAACCAGGGGTCGAGAGTTCAAATCTCTCTGGGGGCAGGTTTTAAATCTGCTTTTTGTTTTACTTTGTAACGTCTTGTATTTGTTATAATGTGTATTAGAGTTATTTAGAGTATTTTCTTTACTTATTTTTGATTTATTTATTTTTATAATTTTTCCTTAGAGTATTTTCAGCAAATTACAAAACATTTTTATCATACTCATTAAGTATATGAAAAAAAAAAAATGGATTTTAATAAAAAATAATCAACATTTTTCATAGAAAAGAAAATCTTAAAAAATCTTAATTAATCTTAAAACTTTAGTTCTGTTCAATTTGTAGTTGTGGGCTGTCAATTGTACATTACTAGTATTGCACGGGATGCTAATACTCCTAAACAAGCCCAACTCATTTGTCGGTACATGTACAAATAAAATATTTCCATAGTTACCAAGCGTAACAAACGGATGCTGCAGCTATATCTAGATGACCGCAAAATATGTTTTTATTATGTTGTTCTAAGTCATATCCTAACATTTTCCAGCGGACTGGGCGTCTGAGAGCGTGTCGCGCGCGGAGATCCTGCGACTGATCTACCAGGGCCGGTTCCTGCACAGTTCGGTGACGCTGGGAGCGCTAGGCCTCCCGCTGGGCCGCACCACAGTCATGCACCTCGTGCCGCGCGAGCACTTGCCCGAGCCTAACTCACACGGTACGACTTCACATACTTTAATATACCTTACACTTCTACCTGTCCAGGAAACCCTTATCCTCATCACTGTAATGGACCATGAATGGGTGTGACTAAGAGATTCCGCACTGGAATGATGACAATGGCTTTAACACTGTCAACACGACCGCTGGCTGAAAGTCGCCCCGTCAACAGCCAGATCAACGAAATAAATTATGTTCAATTTCGAACATATCCTAGTGCTGCCCTCTAGTATAACTGTATGTAAAATAAGAAAATATAGAAGACTGCTTGATGTACTTACACATTGTATGACAATCATTCAACTTGTTTGTATAAGTTCAAAGTAGTTTGTAGTTACATCATTCAAATAATTTGGCGATATCTAGGATTAGCTCACTTACCAGTACTGTTCTTACGTTTCCATAGTGCAGTAATTAGTGGCCAGGCTATTTTTTCTGCAACACAGTAAAAAAATAGCGCAACCGAACGTTGTCACTAAAACTAAGACTTGTTTTCCAGAAGTCCGGTGGAACTAACGATTCCTTTCCCGTTCCCTACCTCCCTCTTCCTCTTCTTCCTTTTTAGTAAGTTTGTATTATACAATATACGATACCTTGTACTACTTACTGTACTACTCATTAGTTGTATTTCTAAATAGCGTAGATTAAGTAGACAGTAATGCCGATACTGTTACACTCTGACACAAATTCCCCAAATTCCAACTTGCATCATTCCTAGTGCCTCTAGCAAGAATTAAATAATAAAAACCATTTAAAAGCAGCATATGGTTTACGATTTTTTAATTGGAGCTGAATCGTTTACACCCTACGAACACAGAGGGCAGGTACGTTTACTCCGCATCCTCGTGTACGTGGAGTAAACGTACCATTAGTTGGATCCATTTTTAATTAAAAATATCCATTATCAATATTGAGGGTTGATTAATATCAATGGCTGAATGGCTGTCGTATAAAATTAAACCAAAATTGTCGTCGAATTTCTAACTAGAATATCGTCGCGAATCACACACAATATCCATAGGAGGTATTGTGTGAATGTTCTGTTTGTGATTCGTCTCCGACTCAGCTGCTTAGAAACCATCGCTCGCCTGGAGTCTTAACAACTGTCTTGACTGCACTATTGTATCTTCGAACCCAGAATCAATATCGGCAGTACCATTAATATAAAATTAGTGTCACAAGACATAGCGTTCCAGTTATAAAACTAAAACTTATACTTTGTCTTCTGTTTATTTCCAGATCAACGGCAAAAAAGTAAAGGTGGTTCTAGCAGTTGTTGTTCAGCGTCTTGCTGCATATTGTAATGGCTTCCTGTGTGAGGGAGACGCACTTACACGAGCGGCAGTGGGCGCGAGAGAGACGACAGCGTCGCCGGGAGACGGACTCCTATGTGTTCAGTGTAGAAGCCAGGATACCATGTCGCCCAGAACAATCCTTGTGATGTTTTTAAATGAAGTAACTACAAATTAAAAAGTAAAAGTTTGCGTAGCTCACTGATATCTTTTATTGTCAATTTTCGTAGAATTAATTTAATAAAACAATCATGCACAATGTACGAGACTATAAAAGATGGTAAACGCACATCGATGGGCGCTTCGTTTGAAAATGTCGCAAGTAAGCGCTGCTGCGTTTCGGAAACATTACGGATAGCTTTATAAAACGATACTGTATATCTCACCGCGTAAGTTATCGCTCGTTTTATAGATATCATGCTGCCCAAATACTTTAACGTTAGTAGATATGGGATAAGGTTCGTCGGTATAAGTAAGCCTATGATTTAATAGTTCCTGGACGTTATAGGTATTTGGCTTCACATCAATATTTTACTTTATCCCGGCTAGCCGCGTTCATTTACAAATGTTAGTATTATTATTTAGGCCATCATATATAAATTTATATTACATTATGGAGATATTTATCTAAAAATGACAAATTATTTAGTGAAACAAGCGAAGTGTGTAAATTACCCTGTTTTGCATTGTAAATAGTATAATTGAATTAGGAGACATTTTTTATTACTCTTTGTGATAAGTTCTTGCAATATTTGGACTATTTTATGTTTTTATTCTAAATTATGCTATTTACTGCGCTAGATGTAGCTTGTAACGGAGCGTAGTGCCGGAGCGAGCGGCGGAAGAGGGCGCCACTCGCGCCATACATAATGTTTACTCCGAGAAACGATATGTATGTTATGTTCACGACACGGCGACTGGTTCACTCGACAGTGGGAAATTCTTAGTAATAACGCACTAGAGTAAATTTGGAATATTTAAATATGTCTCGCTTATGAAGTCTGTACATGCTTACGTTATGATATAGCTGCACCGCATACACTGGCCGCCGGCGCCTGACGCTCCAGGCTGCACGGCGCCTCTCAATTTGTTATCGTCTAACTATAGTTTGCTCCTCATATCTAACCGTTACCACAGTCTGATTACTTTTGTAAATATCGATTAGAGCTTTTTATTATATTTTTATTCTACATCACAAATCTATCCCCTATTACTTATTTTTATTTGGCCTCTTAGTTATAAAAATATTTCTTAGTAAATTGGGTTGTCATTAAATATTGTTCGGCATAGCCCTATTTCTGTTATAAGCTTAAAATATCTCGGTTTGTTTACAAATTGCGTCGGCTTTCTATCCCGTAATAAAATGCGAAGTGTTTTGTGATAAGTACAAATAAAATTATTGCACGTTCAGACATACTTTTGAAGGAAATTAAGTACTCAGTGATAACATAAACTTGAACAGTATTAGAGGGAAACTAAAAAACATTGACAACACTACGTGGTGTAATTAGCATGTTGCTTCATTTGTTCCGATACCATTACATAACATGATTGACTGAGATGGTTCTTGCCAATCGAAAACTTTCGAGACAATGATAATAATGTATTGACCAAATGTTCCCAGGAATTAATGCAGCAATATGTGTTTTGTTTTGATGAAGATTCAATGCCAGTATGAACGATTATATTTTGGTTGCTGTTTAGTTACTGTATGTATTTCGTTAAGTTGTATAAAATACCTAGTTTATAAATAAAATAAATACAATTTTAATTTGCATGTTTTATTTTATTTCGCTTTTTACCTTCTACCTCGCCTTAGTTTATGTAAGATGTCGCTGTTATTTTGGAAAAGCTGGATTTGATAAAAGTGAATTATTTATCTGCGTCAGCCACTCGGAATAACAATAATTTATTCAAGCTTCTTCCGTCTTTTAAGGATATTTTTTTATTATTTGAGTTGCATTTACGAGCTTGAGTCACACACATAACATTAATATTAAATAAATAACTGCTTTTGTAAACATCTCGAGTATGTATAGTCGGATAACGTAGGTCGATTCGTTCGCGTTAAGGTGATATCTTAGGCCAGATAGTCGATGTCTTCACTGTATTTTTAATATTTCCATAGAATAGTTCATAAATAAAATAATCTGACTAAGTAATTGGGTGTTTTCGTGGCCCCGCTTCGATGTCTCTCGCTGTTTTTAATTGAGAGTTTAAAATTTAATTTCTTCAAAATTAAATGCGCACAATTGTATTTAAATTAATTGGCACTTGGTTTATCTGCGTGCTTTACTAATAAAAGGAACTAGTATCTAGACAGATAAATTTAAGTGTACGAATAGAAATCTGAACATCGGAATCGAAGAAGTGAGCAGGTGTATAAACATCAATTAGGAAACTATTCGAAAAAACTAATGACTGAGTAATAAGATCTACGTGTATAGATAATAATATTCTGTGTATTTCCTCTTTAATTAAATTATAATCTACCGAGAAAATGTATGTACATGTTATTTTATTTTTGATTCTTTGAAAATAATGTCTTCAAACTGCATGCTGTAGTAAATTGAGTTATGTGTACTATTTAATAATAACTACAACAGAATGACATGTAAATGCATTTATTCGACGGATAGAATTTATTTTTAGTTTTACGAGACATCGAGCTGTGGCAGACGCGTGTAAATATTCGAAAACTTTTTAATTTAGAAAATTCTAGTGTAAATCTAATTTAGCTTGAAGTGGATATTATCTTTACAAAACGTCGAGTGTGTGTTGACAAAGATTTTGTTTTAAACTTGGAACAAAAACATTGATAAAGAATGCTGGTATGTTTAGAGGCCTAGTTTAACAACTAAAGCAAAAAAAGAAAGGAAATAAGTCAATTTCTACATAATTATACTGTATTTTTTAATCTCAGAGGCTAAATTGACAGTTTCATACGTCAAACATAAAGATAATGCGCTTTCGGCACACAAACACAAAGCACACTATTTTCAAGTTGAATTTTAAAGCCGTTAGTCAGTCTCTAAGATTAAAAGATGCCCATTACAATATTTCGAAGGAGCACAAATTGAATTTAGTAATAATTTTTTGCTCAGTTTTCTAAATAATCTTTGTCAGTACACATCGCCGAGTATCTGTAATAAATAAAAATATTAAATGTCACTGTTTAACAGGTGTTTAACTACGTACGTACATAATCTATATACTTGTTAATATTAATTAATAATTATAACAATGTTGATTAATTGTCATTTCGTTTTGAAGTGTTCTATGGTTCAGTTCACCGACACGATGCTGTTGTTTGTGCAATATTAGATAAATGATTAAATTAAAATACATAGTTAAATATTATATTTCTAACATTATGACTTACATATTCCTGAAATGTTGTAATGGTTTTCTTTATAAGTATTTCTTTTTATTATTTGAAAATTAATTAATTATTTAAGGTAAAGGTGGGCACAGACACAAGTCACAACGAATATTTTATAATTATTGTATATTTAATTCAATGTTAATACTATATTAATTTACAAGCGTGTCCATTTGCCTTTTACCAATAAAATTCATTCACCCACCGCACTATATTTTTAATCACAAATATTTTTTCTTTTGTTTGTTATCAAGAACTCCCGTTTCAAATGTATTTCTCGGTGAACTAACCAATATTAGGTATTTACAGAAGTATTCATTGTTCGCAATGATTCTGAGGGTAGTTGTAAATTTCGCTTCAAATTATACGCCATTTTGTGTTTGATTACGTGTGACGGCTGCCCGGGTAGATAGTCGGATATGTTTTGTAATAATTATCGATCGACGGAATAGGTTGTACATGTTTGAGCAACTATTGAGTATCAATGGGGTCAAATAAAATTTTAAGAACGTACTTTGAGAATTTTATTCACTTTCCTTATCCTATTCTTGGTTTATAAAGTTGAGTTAGAATACTAATTATATTTCATGACATTTTGTAACTCAACCTCGTGCCACTAAGTCACGCTAAGTCAAGCTTTTAACAATATATATACAGAATATATGATACTCCAAAAGTTTTCTAGTTTATTGAGTTGAGTAAAAA
Source organism: Caradrina kadenii (assembly GCA_947462355.1). NCBI lineage: Eukaryota > Metazoa > Arthropoda > Insecta > Lepidoptera > Noctuidae > Caradrina > Caradrina kadenii. Next base: position 9,483,168 of record OX381691.1, read on the forward strand.
GAATATTCTACGTATATCTGCATGGTTTTCCAAGGCACTCATGGATGAAAGAGAAACCAAATAACATCATTTTTTTTTAAGTAACACTGCATCTCTTTAACCTGTCATGGCAATTGAAAACAAATACATTTTGTTAATATATATTAGATTCTCATATAAATATGGATATCCTGTATCAATACCCATGATTGCTAAGATTTCCCATAAATGAGAAACAATATATAGTTTTATGTTTTAGGCAACATAATATATGAAACATAAAACTATATACCGTTATAGTTATCAAGGGATATTAGCGAAAAGGCATTAACCGACCACAAAGGGAAATAATTCTGCTGTTACCTTTCTGAACATTAAGTAACCCTCACTTTGTCTCCGGGAACATGAAATACCACTTGAAGATGAACAGGTTTCTGTCGAGCTCCATTTCTGCTATGCTCAGCTGTTTTAGTCTCTTCTCGACACCCTGCAGTACTGCCAGCTCTGGTGGGGTTAGGGTTTCTTCCACCTGGAATGTTTATTATGATATGGTTTATTTAGAGAAAGTTTACAGGTAATATCAGCATAGATGACGGACTACAACAGTCGCAGTGGCCAGCCAAACAATATAATACGTTTGGACGGAGGATCTTTCTTTTTTCAATGGTCCATAAACCTTACTATTTGTTCCTCAATCGTTGTCCATATTAATGTGTTGGTATCTATACTAATTACTAATTACTAATAACGAAAGAAAGATTAAAGGAAAGATAAAAAGGAAAGGAAAGATTTTTTGTTTGTTTGTAATGGCTCCGAAACTACAGGACAGATTTTAACAATTTCTTCACAAATAGACAGCTACATTATTCCAGAGTAACATAGGCTACATAACATCACGCTACGACCCGCGGGAGCGGAGCAGTAACCAAGGACGTCACTAAACGCGGGTGAAATAAGCCACGCGGACGTAGTCACGGGCAGTTCGCTTGTAGCAAAATATAGTAATTACTACCGATTATTATCCCAAACCAGAGTAAAGGTCTCTTTTCATATAGAGAAAACACGAGCTTTGACCGCACTTGCTCAAAGCGAATTGGCAATTTCAAACTTATATTATAAAGCTAGGTTTTCTTTCACCGATGTCAGTGATCTAGTCAGTCTAATTTGAGTATATAAGTAGTTTATCTTACATCGTCTATATTCTGCTGCGGCTCCCCGCGCAGGCGCATGCCGTGCACGATGGTGCGCACGCGCCGCTGCTTGTCCACCAGGCGCGCGTGCGCCGCCCGCTCGTGCGCGTGACGCCGCAACACGTTGTGCAGCGAGCGATAGCACATCTCCTGAGCTGCGTGGGCCACCTAGATCGGCATATTTATTCGAAGTGTTCAATGGGTAAGTACACTTAATAACATCCTCTTGGCCGAATATAGGTCACAGCGAGCATAATCTCAATGGAGACTAGCCATGTGCACCCGACTACATATTCAGCTATACATTTCCAGTATAAGCTGACCTCTCATTATATCGAGATCCTATACATTAACAGAGCAGCATAAACTGGATATGAATAGCTTGATATGTAGCCATATTGTGTACGCATGCAGTGCACTCCCTCTACCTTCACTCTCATAGTCCGATGTGACCTTAATCCGGCACGACTAAGGAGAAATAAATCACAAATTGAACGGCTTAAGTGCTTTCAGAGGCACGGGTGGAGTCACACCACCAACTTCCAAACCGAATAACACTTTTTGCCTGACCTGGGGATCAAACCCAGAACATATCAGCAGTCGCGCTTGCGACCACGAGACCAACGAGGCAGTCAAAGCAGTCACTACTTGTCACTACGTATTTGTGTAGTCAAAACTAATAAAAACAAAATCCCAAAATTGACCACGAAATTTTGTCATAATTGGTAAATTCATAATTGAATCAATCATTCAACAATTGCTACAACCATTGCTACTACAAAACACTACGCGCAGTGCTAATTTATAAGCGGAAGTGCGCGAACGCTATTTAAAAAAATATTTCCATAAATTGAGTGAAATTTTGGGATATAAACAAACTCTAATAACTTTGCTGTTTATGAATATTATTTATTGAGACTTTACATATATGATAAAAAGACCTTCTATAATAAGCTCTTTAAGTATTTGCACTAATTAAAAATTAGTGGTGTATAACGCACTAGTGACATTAGTATTTCCCATTATTAGTTAATATTTGAAAATAAATTAATTAAAACTCACATCGTGTAACTTGATGTGATACAAATAAATCGCTTTTGCAAGACCACCGGCTGAGGCTGCTTTTCTCATTGGCTGGAAATATAAATTACTATATTAGTTCGTTTTAATACAAACAATTCTTCTACTCCGTTGCAATTGAAGAGAAAACAAGATAAATGTATTCTCCAAACCGATTCCGGCCACGGCAACTAATCTTAATGCAGACTAGCCACTTACGCAGGGTTATTTTAGTGCACAAATGTGTGCGCAAACACAGGTATACTCCCTCTTCCCTAACTCTCATAGTCCGATGGGACGGCAATCCGACACAACCGGGGAGAGATCAGGCGCCGGACCAACGGCTTTACGTGCTTTCCGAGGCACAGTCCTATTTATATAATAAAGCAATCCAAACATAATCTATATACATATATACTAGCAATACCCCGCAGCTTCATCCGTGTTAAATATCGTCTTGGATTACTGCTCCGATCCTAAGAGTCGTAGTGTTATACAAGATGATTCAGGACGAGTCGCGGGTAATAGCTGGTTATGAATGAAAAAGTTGGAATTTTGTAAGCTTTTTAATCCTTAAGCGGTATGACTCTGTTTACCTGTACGCTAATAAAATGTTCTTCTAACAATTTGTATGTGAGCTGCTTACATTCCTTGTTCACTAACATCGCGTTCTTCTGTATGTCATCCTCTTCTATGTACTTTCTAGAACGAACTAACCTGTGAAAAACAAAATAAAAAATTTAAGTAACCCTCAACATAAGAAATAAATCACTACCGCAGCTAACAAAAGAGCTGATAACTTTGAAACCGCTGAACCGATTTCAATCAAACAAAGCTTAGAACACTCCCGACTAATTAACCTTTCAAACACAAAAAAAAATACAAAATCGTTCCATGCGTTCGGGAGCTACGATGCCCCAGACACACACACACAGAGACAGACACGATAAACTTATAACACCCAGTCGTTTTTGCGTCGGGGGTTAAAAAAGAATATAGTAAAATCAAAAAGCTATGTAAATATTAGTATAGTTAAGTTTGAAATAACCAATCCGCCTTGGGCAAACGTGGTAATCAATCCTCGTGCCTTCTCTGATTTTGCCTTGCAGTGGGGCTTGTATTATTATTGTTGATTAAAATGATGGTATCTCTCTCACCTAAATATCCTGGCGGCTTTGGAGCCCAGTCTCTCGGTGACGGTGTGCTCGAGCGCGCACAGTACGAGTTGTTGCGCGGCGTGCTTGGCGCGCACGGCGTACTGTCCGCTGCCCGCGTCGCCCACGCGACGGACGAACCCGCCGCCGTTCTCCTCTGGACACAATTGGGTAGATGACACCGTTAAATAATAATTCCAAAACACAACTTCACAAAAAGAACAGTTCATTGTAGCCCTGAAAACTTGGTGAATTTTTAAATAACGATAAAAATTATATTTAATTTTATAATTATATTTAGTTGCTTTGAAATCAATAAATAGTTAGTAAAATGAGATGTCAAAAAAGTGACGTCAGCATCATGACTATTGTTATGCAAAATCTGTGGGGAATCGCGTATTGAGAGCTCATAAAAGTACGTACGTACTTATACTTTTGGCGGGACTTCAGCATTAAAAAACGAAAACTTTTATAGCGACATCTATCGCGCTACATGCGAATTACAAATGTCATTTCTTATGTCGTGCTATCAAAGTTCTCCTGCATGCATGGATACAAAATCCCGACAGCAACCGGCGGACAGCAGCCCGCAATACGCTACACCCGTCTGGTCAGAGGATCCCTTTTCAATAGGAACTTTACATTCTATTTCTCATATCTCCAGATTTTTATTAATTTATTTGAAACATAAGTTAACAGTGCTTATGATCAAATCACTACCAAACTAACTTACAAATTAATAACTTAACTGCCTCGGTAGCCTGGTGGTCCTAAGTGCGACTGCTACGCAAGAGGTCTTGGGTTCGATTCCCAAGTCGAGCAAAAAAGTGTTATTTGAGATTTTCTATAAAATTCTCAGTACACATACCGGCGAACTGTGGGTGTACAATGTTACACCTCTGCCTAACCCTTCGGGGAAGATAGGCGTGATGGTGTGTATGTATGTATGTAATAACTTAATTTTGTTAGTAGTCATAAGTTAATACAGGTTATATAGTGAGCAAGGAGCAGAGAAAAAGGTTTAGGTATTTTGAATCTTATGAATATACAAATATAGCTCTTTGTCCCATGAACAAGACATACCTAACACCTTCAGATACTGGTCTACGAACTGGTGCAGCAGCGGGCTGTCGGTGGCAGCGCTCCGGCAGCGCTCCCGCAGCTCTATCGCGCACAGGGGACTCGACTCAGGCGCCCACGCAGCTGACGTCAGGTACATTTTCTCGAGCAAGAAACGCATTAGTTCTCCAGCTGGAATTTGAAAACAATACACCTATTATAGAAAATCAAAAAAAAAAAGTACCAATGTGATTTTTTCAACTCAATGTATGTTCTAGTTTTTCTTGAACATTAATACTGGTGAAGGAACACATCGTGAGGAAACCTGGATATATTGTAGTCAATATAAGTCTGAAATCGCCAATCCGCCTAAAACAAGCATGTTGATCAATGCTTGTGTCTTTAAAAGAGGCTTTTGCCCTGCTGTGGGACAATAATAGGCTGGTATAATTATTATTAGACACTCTAATCTTGACAGGTAATTTTGTCCCCTAAGTACTTAACCCACTCTAAGCTACATTAAGAGGATGAGGCAAAAGTGATAACAGAAGTAGGTAATTACCATTTTCATCAATGCGTCGTGTGATAGCTTTAGTCATGATTTCATCTCTAAAGTCCAGGTGGAACCTATCGTAGTTGACTTTCCAAAATATATCTGCGAAACAAAGAGAACATTTTAACTATTCCGAGCAATCAAAAATAAATTCTCCCATAGTACAAAGTTTTTTTTTTAGTGCATATTTGGATGCATATAGTACATAACATAGTGTTTTTTCTGAATAGTAATGCAACATAAACCAATTTGTTTGGCAATAGGATTTAGTATCTTGCCCATTCTCTCCTATACGAAATCACCTTTAGGAAGATTCAATTTTTTTTCTTGTATATGACGTTCAAAAGTTTCATTTGGTGGTCTAATTGAATTAAATGACTTGACTTTGTTCAACAGAATTCCTTTAATTGGTTGTGGAACTCACTTCGGCAGAATTAAACTCCCCTCAAGTCACTGAAGACTAAATAAATAATACTCACTATCATTAATATCATTAATGTTGCCCGTACTCATGGCTTGCACCAGTGCTAAAGTTCCAGTCCTGGATATTAGCATATCTGGTACAATGGTAGCCACGGGCACCAGGGTGGGTATCTCGCTGCCTTCCTTCAGCTCAGCTACCGGAGCCTGCTGGATGTAGCCGGCTGTCACCAGGCTTATGAACATATCCTTTAAGGTCACTATAGTTATGTTTTTCTCCTGGAAGGATAAATCATTAGGTATTAGAAAATGAAGTTTTGGGTTTGGTTCTGTTTGTTGTTTTATATTGTCTACGACTTTCAAAGCTTTTTTTTTTGTTCCAGATGGAAAATCATCAAATGACTTCTCTCCTTGTTGACTTCCAAAGCTAAAGTTATTTTTCACTTTTTAGTTTTAGAAGGCGGTTGTCTTTTCTACGCTAGAGGTCTTGGATTCGATTGCCAGGTCGAGCAAAAAGTGTTATTGGGTTTTTCTATGAAATTGTCAGTAGCAGCTCGGAGTTAGGATTTGTGCCCGGTTAATGGCAATAGGCTCGCCCCCTATTACATGGGACCTAAACATACCGGCGAACTGTGGGTGTACATTGTTACACCTCTGCCTAACCCTTCGGGGAATACAGGCGTGATGGTATGTTATGTTGTGTTTGTATAATTAGATTTTTACTTTCTTTGAAATCAAAAAGTTGGCAAATAAGTGGCATAACAGTCTGCTATAGCCATACAAAATTCATGAGAGAATCCAGTTTTGTGACCTCATAAAAAGGATGTCAAATGATTTAAGGTGTCTAGTACTAATTTGATAGTTGGATTCCCAAGCTGGGAAGTACCTTATCATCCTTATACTTCATGGCTATGGTGAACAGCAGCACCGTGGCTGTGCAGCTGGCTTGCTGCAGTAACTCTTCAATCAAGAGCTCTGCCTCACTGCCATACTTACTCTTTATCTGTAGTAGATACCTGAAATTTTAATAGGTATTTGATTATGAAATGTTTGTATATATTTTAACTATAAATAGTCAAAGTCAAAGTCAAAACATTTATTTCAATTAGACAATTTACAGGCACTTTCGAATTGTCAAGAAGTTACCCATACAAAAAGTTGAAACTAGTTGCTCGTTCCAAAACGTAGGTCTCTATGGAGAAGAACGAGCAAGAAAGTCCATGGACACTCTTTTCAAATTGGTTTTTACAGAATCTTGGGTCAGTTTAGATGAGTTTTATAAAATACTTAAAGGATTGGGGAGGGTTAAAATACTTTTGAAGGGAGGTAGGCTGGCTAGAATAACAGCGTCCATGGCTCACACAAAATAGTCCCCCATCGAGAACTAAGTGTTTTAACTAAACTCACATGATACATTTTGCTTTTTAAAATGGAACAATGTTAATTAGTGAAAATTTATCTATACTTAATATAAGCTGAAGAATTTGTTAGTTTGAATGTGTTAATCTCAGTAACTACAGGACGAATTTAGAAAATATTTTTGCAGTATTTAGTCCATTTATAATAACATCACTCTACAACCCATGGGAGCGGAGCAGTAACCTAAGACTAAACTAAATGCAGGTGGAACTGCCAGTTGTAGCTGTAGTTATATTATTTACCTTGGATATCTGATGAGTAGGAGCACATTATCAGGTAGCAACTTATAATCTGCTATCACTTCATTGGCAGATGGTTCAAATGTGGCTAAATCAAACTTGAGCAGGGTGCGAAGACTATCTATGACCTAAAAGAAATTTTCATTAAGTTATTATTTATTTATTTGTTAAAACTTTTTGCACATAATGTAAATAATACACTGTACAAAGGCGGACTTAATGCCTTTGGCATTTTCTACCAGTCTACCTTAGGGTGATGCAGAGACAAAACATAGTAGGTGCAAGGAACAGAAAGTTAAAGAAAAGTTATGTATCCTCGAAACAATCAAGTCCACTTGACAAGTCTATGTGATATCAAAGCTAGCAAAGATAGCAAATATTGATCAATATTTATTGTTTACCGCGTAGACTTGACAACAAGTATATGCAGTAAACGAACAATATTCCCTTCTATCATGTAGACTTGTTAAGTGGACTTGATTGTTTCGGGGACTCATAAAGACACAGCCTGATCACTTGAATATCTTGATAGGTTGAAATAAATGTGACAGGTAGAGAATCTACTGCCTTGGTGCAGCTTAAGTGTTGGGTACCTACTTATAAGATTCTCAGACCCAGCAGAACCACAACGATAGATCACCTTATATTAAGGAGTATGGGTTATGGGTTCGTGATCAGGGAAATAGGTACCAATGTGACCTTCCCAATTCTTTACAATACGGACATCTGAAGGAAAACATCATGGGGAAAACTAGACTTATAATTAATATAAGTCTGAAATTGCCAATCCGCCTTGAGCACGTGTGGTGATTAATGTTTACGTCTTCATTGAATGAGAAGAGGCTTTTGCCTAGTCTATTATCGCCCCACTGACAGCTATAGGTTGGTATTGTTATTATTGTTTTAACCTATATTACTACTACTACTTAGGATCAGTTTGTCGATAATAACCTGTGTTCGAGTGAGGCTTGTTGTCTTCACTATCATGCCGATAGGTTTACTGCCAAATGTAAATAAGTCATCGCCCACTTTCTGAACAATTTCACCAAAATATCGGTGTAAAATTGCCGACACTACGCGTCCCAGCTGATGCGACATTTTATTTTAAAAATAAAGCTCTGATGAAAATTTTATAATCTTCATTCCATCAATTGTAATATAGAAATCAAGTTACTTATTTTAAATAATGGTTTCAGCGTTTTAACTTAAGTAATTACTAAAATTATTCAAAGAAAAACCTTTAAAGGTTATGTTTTATTTACAAAACGTCAAAATTGACAAATTACTAACGTTCCGTTCGTTCCATTTATTTGTGTACTTTTTAAAGACATTTCAAGTATTTATTTGCATTCCCTATGTATTCAAAGTGTTACAACAAGTTTTATTTTAATGAAGCGTATTAGGCGAATCCCCAGAAAATAAAGAAAGATTACATCACTTAATTTATATTTACATTAATTTACCAGGATTAAAATAAGTAGATGAACATTTGAATAATATTGGTTAATGATTCCAAATGCACTACTCATTAACAAATTGTTGTTTACAAATTGTCTCAATCGATTACTTTGATATAATAATTGACTTTCATAAAAATGAACTAGTTCCTTCAAGTCAGTGTCAGTGTCAGTCAACTCATACCGAAAACATAGTAATGCAAAAGAAAGTTTCCGTTTCTTCAATATTTTTATAAATTTATACAAAATGAACATAGAAAGTGCTGCTGTAAATATTCTCAAACGCGGGGTAGAATTAGACACGAAGAAAAGGTACACGGAAGCGCTAGTATGTTATCAAGAAGGGCTACAGATATTAGTAGATAAAATAAAAGGTAAGTGACAATAACAACTTTGTTTATTTTTGTTTAAAACTCAGTTAATTGTGCTTACAAGATCATTCTTTCAACAGGTGAGGTTGACGATTCTACTAAAGCTTACCTTAGAAAAAAAGTTGAAGAGTACATGAAAAGAGCAGAGACAATAAAAAAGTTAGTTTTACAACAAAAGGAGGCTGGTCAATTTCATGAGCAGGTCCACATTGAGAATAACTCCACAGGGCATAGTTATAAATCTTTATTTGGAAGGTTTTTAGATGACGAAGTACACTATGTTTCTGTTGAAGACCCTTATATTAGAAGCTTTCATCAGGTGAGTTCAAACTTCATATCACCTTGACATGTCATATACATTTTCAAGACTAGAAAATATAATTTATGAGCTAGTTGTCATGACAACTAAGAAGAACCAAAATGCTTCATCATTACTATGCTTTATTTATTACGAGCTAAATACCCTGAGGTGTCATCTGCATTCAGTTACACCTTAACTACTGCTCAGCTCCAGTTTCTCGTAGCGTGATTTTCTCTATGCATAAACCTTCCTCTTAAATCATTATTGATGAATCCCATTAAAATTATTGGCACAGTTTAAAAAATCTAAGTTTACAGATGGACAGACAGTGAGAAGTGACTTGTTTTTGTACAAATATAGATTCACAAACTCAGTTGTGTATCTAACATTTCTTTTTCAGTGTCAGAATTTCCTAAGGCTATGTGAATTGTTAGTCCGGTCATGTCCCAATCTACAACTTATTGAGTTAATCACTTCTAAGGATGGCAAATCGGAAGGTGATCAACGGGAGTGGTTCGTGAATTTGAGTAATGACTTATCAAAGTATAGGATCCAACTGATTGTGAAATTCTCTGAGACGTTGCATGACCGACAGATCACGTAAGTATATTATGATCCTACGTAATTGAATAGTTTAGTTTTCAGCCCATTGTTGCATTTATGTCTTTTCTAAAACTAACAGTAATGGCTATACAGGAAGCATGACTAATAGAAAATGACAGTATGTAATAGCCAATATTTGTAATACATCTATTGAAATCGGACTTCCTGCTACCTTATCCTACTATACTATAATAGAAGCAAAAATGTGTAAGGATTTTCAATTTTGCACCCATAAATATTGATTTAACTTTTTTGTGTTCCTGCGGTAAAATTTATGACTGACTCAATTCTAATGTATGCAAACATTGTCAGTTATGCGCAGAAGCTAGTTACTTGAAAATAAAGTTGGCTCATTTTTCATATTATTTATACACTATCCTAATTAAACCTCTATGTATCATTATAGGCTTTGGAAACCATCTATCTCTAGTAATTATCTGGAAAAAAGAATAACCTTGTAAAACATTTATCTATGGCCTGTTTCAGGTTGAGTTCTGGCTGGATAATCAAAATTGGAAGAGGTTTAGACTACTTCAAGCCCCCAGAGAACAAATTCTGTCTAGGTGTTTATGACTTAAATCTTAGATCATGCCACGAGACAACAGTGGACATTGTACACTCAAAAAATGTGAAACAATCGTATGGATGATATTTATATAGAATGAATTGCTGACGTTTGCTTACTTTAAGAGATAAATATTTAATAATAAATCGTATTTTTTGTAATGTTTTTTCTTACTATAGTCTAAGTCTCTTGATTACCCAAACAGTTTATGTACACCTTGTCCTATCATCCGGTTTTAGAATGGGGGACTCCCACATTCGTAGAATATTCTACTACGGGATTTTCTATACCATAGACAATATCAAAGTTAACTCGCCATGTTACTGGCCGTCACTGGCTTTTATGCCTGGCGTATAGTTGGCACCACGAGTCGTGAGCACAAATGTCAAAAATTATTTTTGGGGTGCCGACGCTGCACGCGATTAGTTCGTCAGTCGTACCGATCGCGTTCAGTGTCGGCGCCCCAAAAAACCCAGAAAGGAACCCAAAAATTAACTTGACGTTTGTGCTCACGTGTCGTGGCGACTAATATACAACGTACCTCGGGGTGCGGAGAATGCTCTGAGCGACTCCCGTGTCTCGACCAAAGGTAGTTGGAATAACACCGTGGAATTTCAGACACCTCCCGCCTTCCCCGAAGCGGAGGTAAGCGAAGAGGAATTCCTCAAGAAAAAAAGGGTAGGTATATATGTTACGGGCAATTTGATAAGTCCGGGCACTATTAATAATGGCCGGCCTGTATTCATAACGCCCGTCTCTATTGGGCAATGTGATTAAAACAGCATGGTTAATCAATTTTCCCGGCCATTATGAATAATACCCACCCTATCTTGGGCAAAGTAATAATACAGGTGAACTGTAGTGATTTGTTTATTAAATGAAATTGAACTTACTAAATTTTCATGAAAGGCTAACAAAAAAAAAAAAATTGAACATAGTAGTTAAAAAATAAACAGTTAAAAATGTAATAACATCAGTAGTTACCTACTTTTATTTTGATAAAAATATGTTATTAAGTTTAGAATTATTTATTCTTGCAAAATGAGCTTTTGTGTCATTTGGAATTGCAAAGAATGTTTGATTTCTTGCATTTACAACGTTTTGAATTGCTGTCACCACTACAGTTACAATGCTGGAAGCCTTGTCCATCAAAATGAGTCTCTTCGAGCACATTCTCAAAGAGTAATATCAATTTTTGGAACATCGTCGATCGAAATGAACTTTTCTTTACACACAGAGAAGTCATTTCTGGAGTACAGTTGGTTAAAAATATCAATTTACCACATTGCCCGGCTACAAGTAGAGAATTATTCATACTGCCGGGTCCAAGTGATAAATTTAAGCTATCTCAAACACTGACCACGGGATGTCGGGCATTATTAATAATGGCCGGTCAAGGTGATAAATTAATCACTTTGCCCATCGCTCTTGAGCATGATTAATAATGGCCGGTCCTTATTAATAATGCCCAGTTAATCACGTTGCCCGTAACATATACCTCTTTACGTAGTAGTAGAGCTGTTTGTGAAGGAGCTCGCCCGGGAAAGTACTACCACTATACCTATTTCTGCCGCAAAGCAGCGTTGAGCTGTGTTCCGGTTTAAAGGTATGGGTGCCGGTGTAATTACAGGCACGTGAGACATTTCAACATGGTGTCTGCGATGGTAGTGGCACCGTATTTGCAAGGCCCTTTTATTGGAAATATATCTATAGGCAGCGGTGACCACTTACCATAAGGTGGCCCGTCGGCTTGTTTGCCATCCAAGGATATAAAATAAAATACTAATATGAAATCGATAATATACTTTATTATAAACAAGTAACAGTGGCGGACGCCGGATATCGCAATCTCTTTACAAACATTACGTATACAAGAATTAGTACGTAGATACAGCGTGATTTACAATAAAATTAAGGTGGTATCAATGCTTATACTATGGAGTGTTTTCAAGAGTGATGTAAAGTTACAATATACATCAATAAATCCATCGGAATACAAAACAATAGGTTTTTTGGACTATAACATTTTTAAATGACATCGGCCTCAACAGGGCACTATTCGAATCGATGTAGTACACAGGAGTTATTAGTGCACAAGTGTGTGCCCAAACAGGTGTACTCATCTCACTCTTATAGTCCGATGGAACGGCAATTCGACGCGGGTGGGGGGGAGATCGGGCCCAGCACTAATGGCCACAAGCTCGCACCGAGACACGGCGGTGTCACACCACCTAACTCCTAAAATCCTGACGGCTAATTCCAATAAGACTGCCCAATCTGAGAATCGAACTTAAGACCCCACGCTCAGCAGTGTTGCGACCACAAGACCAACGGAGCAATGAACATAATATGAATACTTTATATATTAATTTGGCCTACAAATATTTTGCCCTATTACATGGGACCTAAAAACATAGGTACCGGCGAACTGTGGGTGTACATTGGTACACCTCTGCCTAACCCTCCGAGGAATACAGGCGTGATGGTATGTTATTTTGTACAAATATTTTCTAGAAAACATGTGCCCTGGTCCGGTCGAAGCCTTCCATAAAGTAGCCCATTTGAAAACAAAATATTTATTTGTTTTGTATTACAGGATTTTGTATAGAAATTTAAAATAATTTCGTTAAATATAATAAAGCTAAGTTTACACAAATTATTAAGACTAGTCAAAAGTAATTTCACGATACTATGGCCTCAAGACTGAACTATTCAAGATGAATACAATTAAGTACTTAGATAGAACGCTATTTACAAAGCGACATTAAAAATTTATTTATAGCAACGTCAATAATTATCTTGACGCCTAAATTAATTTAAAAATTGCAGGGATATTTAACACCTAAGGGTCACACAAAAACTAAACTCCTAGATGCTAATTCGAGGTCAAAAGTAATGAGCCTGGGGTAGTAAAAACTCTGGCTGGTTCATAAAGTCGATCAATCAAGGTATGATGACATTTCAATTGTCTCGTATCAAGTTTAAATCGATTTTGAGACGTGCAATAATAAGAATCGATTTAAAAATCGATTATGACTTCAATAAGCTACGCTTAAGATAAGACTATGTAGGATATTTAGTTACATAGCCATAACTATGTCACAATTAAATAATTTTCTACAATTCAGTCTCAGAACTATATTCGAGTTGGGTTAATATACATTTAACCAGGGAATAAAACTCTAGAATACTCTAGCCACATAAATTGGAATCATTATGAATATAATATTTCTAAGTATAAAATACAAAGGAATCATTGGACAGACTCGCTCGACTTATCAATCGGTAAAATCGGAAGTGCTTACACGACATAAGAAGAACCAAACCGATTTTATTATCGAATAACAAAATCGATCACAATAATCGACATAACTAGACGTAACTTTCCTTCTTAGCTGAGAACAACATAAGCGATTCCATTAGATGAGGTTTTATCATATCGCTGACATCCTGTTCATCATCGAAAGCGTCCGGCTGATGCTTGTAGATGGTCCTGAGTGCCTTCAGGCAGTGGATCAGGGTCTGGTCCGGGTTGGTGTCGAGGTGGGGGCGCGTTCGCTGCAGCCTTACCAACTTGGTAAGGAGAGGAACGCCCTCTAGTTGCACGATTTGTTGTGCGACGTCCGGCATCACTGAGAGCCTGAGGACAAAAAGAGGTGGTCAGTCATTTTATTTGTGCTCCGTTTTGAGGCAAGAATAATGGCTTATTATCCAAAGCTGGGTGTTGTAGCTTGATAGCTAAGTGTAGGGCTGGCATCCATTCGGGATATCCCGGATTTGTGTCGGGAAGTAGGGAATCCCGATTAATATAAAGAAAAGTAGTAAATTAAAATATTTCATGACCAACTGAAAATGTTAACGACTTTTTTTTCTTAGTATTATTTAGGAACAAATCTCTATTTCACTGAATTGTCCGGGATTATTGTCAGACGTCGGTTTGTTTAGGTGACGGTAGCTAAGTGGTTGCTTCGTAAGCGTATATCGTCTCCGAGAGTTTTTATGGGCCGCTTTAGAAGATATTTTGGTGTGTAATGGCCGCTGGATAGTTTGTTAGGGCACTAGCGGCTCCCACCTGGCTATGGCCTCGGCGGCGTGGCAGTGCAGGCGGGCCTGCGCGCGCAGTTCGGCGGCGCGCGCGCTGCGTGCGGGCGTGCTGCGCGCGAAGCACAGCAGCGCCACGCTCGCCGCCGGGATGCACGACAGCTGCAGCACGCAGCGCGGGATGCGCGACAGCGACGCCAGGAGAGATGCTGTTTGTTCCTGGAATTTAGAAAAATTTTAGTAAAGACAAGGAATTGTTATAAAATAGGAAATAAAGTTGAAATTTGAATGTTAACCGTCGTAAGTACGAAAACTATACTACGGTTTACGCCCGTTAACATTAAAATTTCAACTTTATTTCCATACACTTATGTTTTTATTTATCGCCATAAAATAACTTGCCATGCCGTACCACCAATGTGCGCCGGGCCTAGTCGGCTATTCAAGTCTTACTTGTAAAAATACGGAAATATTCGGGCCCCGTCGTTTGACAGCCTCCAGCAGTCTCTCGACGGTTCGATGCTTGGTGATGACGTCGACGATGTCCGAGCCGGTGGTGACGTCATCTTCCTTCTTCTCTAGCTCCAGCTCTCGTACCAGGTTGACGAGACACGCGGTGCATAGGAGGAGGAGTTGGCAGCAGTCCGTGCGGGAAAGAATACCTGTGAAATGTAAACGTATTTTTATTGTGACGTCAAAATCGCTTTTGGAAGAATTAAGTATTGCGTTACTCTTAAAGGTTCATACACTCATGCCGTCGTCTGCGCGGCTGCTGTTTTTACTGAGTTGCTGGTGTCGGGCTCGTTGTGTAAACACACATAACATTCTTATTTCTTGTCAAATAACGTTGCTCCACATTAGGAATTTCTCCTGTATCATGAGTGCATTTATGAACATATAAACTCACCTACACACAACCAGACCCGTTGTTTTCCGTTTGAGTTTCAGATTTCGTTTTCAATTTAATTCCGTGCGGGGATTAAACTCAAAACAACAAACAATGAAAATTTACAATCAACGTTTTACAAATTGATAACTAGATGGCGCTGTAAGTACTTTTATCCTAACTTAGGTAATAATACTATTGTCTTGCCAAATACCAACTTACCGGTAATATTGTCAACAATGGTGTTGAGGTACAGATGCATCTGAGTGAGATCGTAGTGCCCTCTCAGCCACGGCGCAGTGATCTGAGTGAGCACGGTGATCGCTTCGCGCATCTGTGGCTCCGGGTTCGACCGGTCCGACAGAATGTCTGATATGATCTCGATGCCACCACCCTGGAGAAAGAAAATGTTGTTTTATTAGGCTATACTTATATTACATAACATAACATACCATCACGCCTGTAATCCCCGAAGGGTTAGGCAGAGGTGTACCAATGTACACCCACAGTGCGCCGGTATGTTTAGGTCCCATGTAATAGAGCGAGTCTATTGCCATTAACCGTACATAAATCCTAACTCTGAGCTGCTAGTGAGAATTCCAAAGAAAAACCCAATAACACTTTTTGCTCGACCTGGGCATCGAACCCTAGACCTCTAGCGTAGCAGTCGCGCTTAAGACCACTAGGCTAACGAGGCAGTTACGAGGCAACCAATATTATAAAATGGTACTAACAATTGTTTGTTTTGTTTCTCTCTGAAAGTATCTGATTACAAAAATTCTTTCTTTGATAGAAAGCTACAGCGTTGCCGAATATCATAGGCATTCATAGGATATATTTTATGGTATACTTGACTTCCATGTGGACGAAGTCGCGGGCAGAGCCTAGTCAATAAGAAAAAATAAGGAATATTTTTCTCATTTACACTCCTTTATTTGACCAATCCTAGGATCCCATAAGGAAAAAAGCCTTGAATCTATTCAGCGACTGCATTGAGTGTTTGTATGATCTCAGAAGTTGATAGCGTAAGAATGTTCTTATCAATATCTTTTTAAAATGATCAAACATGGATAAGATTACTACCCGGATCATTTGCCTATCATTTACTTCCATCGCCTTACCTCTTCAAACTGTTTGACCGCATCTCCAGTCACGCAGACCGTCGCAAGCGCACGCAGCGACAACGCCTTTATAGAGCTCTTATTAGACTCAATAATCGCCGTCAACAAAGCCCTGGGCACCGCGCAGTCCACGAATGGCAACTCAGTGATATTCTTCATGATCTTCGTACATTTCTCGTGAAGGGAGGCTTCCGTGGTGTCACTCAACATGGCTAAGTGGCCTATTGATGTCAGAGTGCTTTTGAGGATCATGTCTGATGGTGGCTCCTCGATTATTGATACGAGGGTCTGTGGGAAAGGTAACCGAGTTGTTATGAAAAATATCTATAATTTGAAGTGTCTGTTTGTAGTGTTAAAATAACACCTTAAATAAATTCTCAAATCAAATGGCTTTTAAACATTTAAATTTTGAATATTTTCATTTATCTCTATGACGGTATGACCATGGTTTAACTAGGCTAAAGGAGAAATAATTGCGGAAAAACTGATAGTGGAATTATGTATTGTCAAAAAGACAGGTAATATTGGTAGGTAAATTCAAAATTATTAGACACAAAACTAGTTTATATAAATTACACTTTTACGAGTTCCCTCTACAAAATACCGTTCAAAAGAATAGCTATGCACGGGCTTCCACGATATTGTTTAGCATTTCCTAAAAACAAAAGCCGTTCATACCATTTTAAATATTGCGTATTTTCTATAATACAAAACACATAGTTTTCGTGTTTAATAAATATAGAATAATGCGCTGTCAAAAGTCTTTTTAGATCACGCATGAGTGTCCTTACATATTCATTCGCAAAAAAATGGTTTTGGGTCATAATGCGCTTCCTTTGCCTTAAAACGTTTATGTATTTCTTGTAGAACAAAATTAAAAAAAAAAAATTAACCCCTGGACAGAAGAATAGAAACCCTTACCACAGCTAACAAAAGACCTGATCACTTTGAAACCGCTGAACCAATTTCCATTAAACATAGCTAAGAACACTCCACACTTATTCACATTTCAAGCAAAAGAAACAAAATCAGAATTGGTTCATGCGTTCGAGAGCTACGATGCCACAGACAGACACACACACAAACAAACACGTAGACACGTCAAACGAGGTTAATTAGTATGGTAGTAATCTCAAGTTCCCACCTTCATCTGCTGCACAAGCACAGCCTTCGTTGTCT
The DNA here is from genome assembly GCA_947462355.1 of Caradrina kadenii. Classification (NCBI taxonomy): domain Eukaryota; kingdom Metazoa; phylum Arthropoda; class Insecta; order Lepidoptera; family Noctuidae; genus Caradrina; species Caradrina kadenii. Next base: position 9,500,764 of record OX381691.1, read on the forward strand.
CCAAGAAAATCTCGATCAATGTATCGAGGTGTTTCATAACGAGGTTCCATTCAGGGTTACTCTCGTTCAGTTCCACCTTCACATCTTCTCCCACATCTATCAACTTCTGTAGGTACTGTTGTAGGGACTTCTTAATTTTGTCCCATCTTTCTGGAGTCTCGCCCGGTGGCTTCGTGTTTAACGTTATGCTGTGCGCTAGTACAAACTCGTTAATATTAGCTACTAGTAAGCAGATTTGTTCCTCACTCGATTTCCTGGATTCGATTTGCCTGTAACAACGTGAAAGTGTTTTGCATATTTGAAACACGGAATATGCATATGCTAATTTGGTAATTGTGAAAATACGTGTTTCCGTATTTGGTATGGATTATATCAAAATGTTTCTTTTTTGTCTACTGTATAAGTTGCAATAGGAAATTATAGCTATGTTCTGTCAATTATTGATAACTTGAAGAAATGATGACGGATCATAATGATACCACCCTGAGATTATCGCAGGCCAAGCCTCTTCTCATTCAGAGAGAGCATGAGCTTTGATCACCACGCTTACTCGAGGCGGATGAGCGATTTCAGACTTATAATAATTCCAAGTCCAGGTTTGACCACGATGTTTATCTTCACCGATAAACTTAGAAAGTACATATGCATTGAGAAACTCACATTGGTACTTGCTGGGTTTCGAACCCGCAACCATCATGTCATTTTGACGGATCATACTAACCATTAATTGCCACATTTCCAGTGGCACCACATAATTAACAAGGTTCAGAAATACTTCAATGATTCTTACCTCAAAACATCGCTGTACTGGTACACAATGATTTGTCCATGAGTCTGCACCTTCTTTATATTCCCCGTTATAGTTGCAGAACTAACAGACACCAGGGCCTTCATCTCGGCACCCAGTGGCTTGCTCTGCAGGGTCGTCATGCACTCGTTCTCACACGACCCCACCAGGTCACACAACCAGTACTGGACGGGCTCCGGTTTCCTTTCGCAAAGCCTTTCTAAGCAAGTCTGGTCTATTGAGCGCTCCCGGTATAAGATCTCGTTCTGGTTGTTTAGTACTATTCTGGAGTGGTATTCACTGTTAAGCAATTTTGTTTGATTAGAATTTGTTGGTTACAAATTTGAAATATTTAAGTGTGGCTTATTAGAATCTTTCTTTCATATATGAATCTATAGAAGGGGAATCACGTAAAAAGGATGGTGAATACATGCTGTAGTAAGAATTCCAAGTACCTAGTTGACCTTTTAAATTTAGATGACACTGGATAATGGATATTGAATTAAATGTAATTGTTGTAATAAGGCCAAACATTAAAGAGACAAAGGGTGCTATCAAATGGTTAGTCGTTTCCATTGAGTGTTCAGGAAATCGTAAGAACTCCAAAATGATTCCAATGGCATTGAGGAGATGGTGATTGTATTTATTATAAGTAAAACATTTTCAAAATTGTCTTGACCGTGAGAATATTACCTATAGAAATAAAATGTTGCCTCTTTAGGTTGCGCTAGTATCTACTTGAAATTGGGTATATGACACCATTAAACAATAATTCCAAGACACAACTTCACAAAAATAACCGTTTATTTTAGCCCTAAAAACCCGATGAAGATTTTAAATAACTATAAAATACAATTTTGCTTTGAAATAGTTAGTGAATTGAGATGTGAAAACAGTTACGTCATCATCATGTATTGTCATACAAAATCTATGGGGGAATTGCATTTTGACAGCTCATAAAAAGTACGTCAATTGATTAGTGGTGTCATCTACCCAGTTATGATGTGCTTAAAAGACACCTACCCACTGTTGAAGTTCTCAAACAGATTGACTCTCCGAGTACTTCTGTTTTCACTGTTTGGAATGTCCATAAACTCATGTGGGGTGAGCATCTTTGGTGTTGATGTGCACGCCATGTTAAGCTGAACGTCCTCAAAGTCCATCTCTCCTTTTAACTTCTCTCTTTTAGAATCGTGCGTTAAGTTTTTATTCGTTTTGGAATCTGTTTCGTATGGAGTCTTCTGTTTGTCTTGGAACTGTGGTGGTGGAGTAAGTCGTCCATTCTTCAGGTAATCCTCCTCAGGCTTTTCTTTACCTTTAATGTTATGTTCATTCTCTGTACCAACTAGCCTTTCGTTGTAATGTGGTATTAGCATTTCTTCGGGATGTGCTACGATCACCCACGAGTCTTGTTCTTTAGCTCGTGGTAGACCGAGTGATGGCACTCTACTGCCAGCTATATGGCCACCAGCATGACTCTCCACAACTCCCGGCTTTTCTTTCTTAGGAAAGATTCTAAATATATCTTTCGTCCTGTCTCCTTTAACGGCCATCCGCTGTTTAGCTTTGGGTCCTGCTTTTTTGGTCGGTTTTAAGTGAAGACTGTCCATTATATTTTTGCCAAGGATGGCCTTAGTGGGCTTATGTATTTGTTCATTTTCGTAGGATATTTCATTGTTTGGTAAACCTTCCTCGTCAATGTATCCTAGCGAATGATAGCCGTCTTGGATATCTAGAATTTGTTGATCTAATCTCTGCGCTTCGAAGTTAAGAGATTTGTTTAGTCTATTTCTTTGAAATTTAGGAGTTACTGTTATAGGAATAGCGTCCTCATTAGATAAACTTCGCTTGTACTCCACTTTTCTGTCTACTTTTGTTGCAGACGTCCTCTCAGTCGGTACGTAGGATATGTTTGATATCGGCGTTCGGACTCTCGGCTGATTGTTTACCGCTATTTGGTTATTATCCTCTAATTTCAGGTATTCTAGACTGTCATCTGATTTATTCTTACTAGTTTCCAAATCCTTTACTTTAGCTACTTTAATGACTTTGGTGCTATCGCTGTCTGTACTAGATATGAACGACTTCTTCGCCGGATACTTTTTCGAAGGACTTATAACGTTAATGTTTTTAACTGGTACATCTTTGGTATCTTTTTGTATTGCACTTTTGTTTGTTATGTTATTTTCTTTATTACTTACGTTACTCGGAGGTGTTACTTTTATATCTATTTTGTTATCAATCTTTGCCTTAGGTTTACTCTTTAAATTATTATTTAAAATATTTTTCGAGTTTTCTTTATTTGCTTTGTCGGTGTTTATATTTTTAGGCGTTGGATATTTTTGTTCAGTTTTATTTACATTTTCCGTGTCTTTATCTTTTAACAGATCCATGTGTTCCTCGTCATGATGTATTTCACAATACTTTTGCAAGTCGTATGGCGTCTGTATGACACTGCTGCTCCGGAGCCGCGGCTTCGGCGTCGGCATACCACAACTAACGTTATCAGGCATACTGGCATTGTTAGCAGCGTTACTTTGAGATGTGTTTTTAAAACCGGCAGCTTGTTTCACAGTAATATCTTGATTGTTGTTAGAATCGCTGCTACTTGTCGACTTATTGTTATCTGTATTCTCCGGAGCCTGATAATACTGTGAGGGGGGCGGAGAGCTGTCCGAATCTGAGAACCCGGAATCTTGACTCTTGTGGCTGCCGGGGCTGCCGTGACGCAGAGGCCATTGGTTCATCTGTATGGGTTGCGCGATGTCATCGGCACTATTGTTCTGTGGTTCGTCGGGCTGATTGGCTATCCAGTGAGGTAGCTGGGGCTCCCACTCGGGATCGTCTCGTGCGCGATTGTTTTGGTTCCACTCGGGCTGTGCTACCGGACTTCCTACGTTCGGCGGTGAATCACCCCACCATACTTTGCTGCGGGTTCGTTGAAAATTGGACATCCTGAAAAAGAAAAAAATCAATGAATCGTGGGAACAGCGTGTCTAAGGTGGTGGGTTTAATGATCGGTGTCAGTGACGTAATGTGTGGGTCCATTACGAGGAGTATCATCAGAGGTGCGTGCCCGCGAGGCGTGACGCCCGACGCCTTCGAGGCCAAATTATCTCGTATGTAAAGTTTGTTTTGTTTTTGTTTGATAGTCATGGGAATTTGGTACGCCTATTGTGTTGATTGCTTACAATAGTTTAAGAAAAAGTAGTAAAACACAGTCCAAGGCGGTATGACGCGTGCTTTTGAAATAATAATAATGGTGGCATATCACGAAAGTCTCCACCAGGGCCGGTCGGCAGATGTTAAAAACCGTTGTAGAGGCTATTGTGCGAATGCAAGGGCGTTCACACATCGGCTGTGATTTGCTCCCCTTCAGTTCGCCGTACGCATACAAAACACTCTTGCTATTGACATTGGCTCTGGAGCTAAGATTGTAAAGGACCCGGTGATTCTTTGAACAAAACAATCATAACAACAACAATATGCCAAAATCTTGTTTGGACTAAATACAGACAGTTGGCTGAAGAAAGAAATGAATGCTAATGCTAGCTTTGTCTTTTTGCAACATGGAAAAATTAGTACTTTTTTTTTATTTCTTCAAATTGAGTTCAGTAAAAATGGATGCACATGGGGACCTCATTCCTAATTCCGGCTGATTGTCCGTCTGTCTATTAGCGGGTTCAATCTCATGAACCGTATTACGTAGAGAATTGATTTTTTTACAGAATGTGTTTTACTATTGGCGCTTTAACAACAAATACAAACACATATTTCCCATGGGGGTAGGCAGAACGATCGACCTACTACGATCCTTACATACTCCTTTCACCTTGTCCACGTTCATACAAGCACGCCGGTTACGAGTACTGCGCTCCCGACCTTTCTGAACAAGCTCACCAATAAGGTCAGGGTAAGTCTTTCTATGGCGTCCCCTCCCGGCATTGCCACTCACATCTGCCATATGAATCCCTTTTGTTAGTCACCTTTCGCTCATCCTCTCAACATGACCGAATAATTTAAGCATACTCTCAATAATAAAATTAAAATATTGTTACCTAAGGTAACCCATTCAAGCAACGTGTACTTGGTTTGTGGTGTCAAATATTAATATATAGTGGTACCGAACCCTGCGCGTGCAAATCCGAGTCGCACTTCACCGGTTTTTATTATTTGCGGTACTATTAATATGGGTACATTTTACTAACATCAAATCAAAACTATGCCACGGTTTGCGGTTGTCTGACTCAGTGACTCAACGGGCTATCTGATTCATTGGTTCACTGCTTTTACTCACATATAAAGTAACCAATACATTTTACACTGCATGTTAGTCAGACGATTTTGTTTACTTATTGATAATAAAGTTGATTTATCGAAGAAATTCAAGATTGTCAGGAATCATTGACTTGTTGCGAGATTTGCGAGATACAAGATTTAAAAAAAAAATTGTCAAGTAAAGACATTAATAAAGGCGAAATTTTGTAGGATGTTTGTCACCAGGGACTCAAACTGTAACCGAAATAAGTGTTTTTAGCACTTTTTTTTAAACAGTTTTAACAGAAAAATACTTTTTAATGTTACAGATACAATAATGTTACCGAATCAAACTGTAACCTTTTATAAGTGTTAATATGTGTAACTGAAATAATCAGTTTTAGTATAGCTTTAGGCAGGGACTGAAATTGTAACCGAAATAAGTGTTTTTTACGGTTACATTTTTGTAAGTGTTTTGGGTTAACACGTTAAAAACAGATTTATAAGTCAATTTTGATTCTGTTACCAATTCAACATGTAACACTTATAATTCTGTAATCTTTATGAAGGTGTTTTTAAGTCCCTGTTTGTCACTCTTTTAGGCTTAATCTGCTGAACGGAATTAGATGAAAGTTTGCACACATTTTATATATCGATCTAGCTTCACACATAGGATCATATTTATCCCGTTTTTGTGTTCGCGTGAGATATTTTCAGACTGTGACTTAATTCTGAAGTCTGCGCAGACGAAGTCGCGGGCAAGAGCTGGTAAATATTATAATTGTTATTAGGTACCATTTCCACAGCATGAAAATAATAGATATCCATTAGTTGCAACACTGAGAATTAAGGTCTGCGCGTGCGCACCTTATGCTGTTCCATTCTTCAGCTCCGCTACTATCTTGCTGACTTGCATTTTCACTACAGCATGGCTATTTTCCTATAGTCTGTGCCGATAAAAGCATCTTATTCATAAACTTTATAGTAGGAAGTAAAATTTTGGTTTTCAATGTTCTAACTAACATTCCTTTAATTAATCCTATGGTTCGTACGTAGTGGGATGCCATCATACGTGGCAATGCCACCAGACTATTGGGTATATTTGCGGTTGACGGCAATGCGGAAGAATTGGTTGATGCCATTTTATTTATTTTTCTAAATTATTATTATATAGTGGCCCCTACGAGCCGTGAGTCGACGCTGCACGCAATCGTACCGTTTGTGCTCACGACTCGTGGCGGTTACTTTACTTAGTTGTAAAATTAGTACATATTTTTAAAATTAGAATAAATGGGTTCTAGTATAGGTGCATAGAAGCCTCGACTTCAAGTTTCTTGTTAGGTCTAAAGGTCCAAGAGTTACATAAAGGTGATTACTAGTAACTAGTTAACCAATAGTTACCTATAAGTGCCTAAGTACATGGTTTTCTACGATTGACTCATATTTTGTACCATAGGTAGGTAGGTAGGTGGGTAGTTTTTTTGGGTTTCTTGGGTCGCTGACGCTGCACGCTATCGGTCCAGCTGACCGACCAATCGCCTGCATCGTCGGCGGACCAAAATACCCAGAATGGAACCCGAAAATTATCTTGACATTTGTGCTCACGACTCATGGCGACTACTATATGTCATTTCCGTAGTAATTACCAATGTAAGTATTAATTTGATTAAGATATTATTATTTTCCATATCACCTCAATATAATCGGTACAATATGCATGCCTTTACCCAATAAGACTGATCTTTAAGGTTGGCTCTAGTGGCCTAACTAGAGATGTTTTTTAAGAAATTTTAATTAGAAATTCGTCCGGTAGTAGGTACCTATATGTAAATACTTGTTTACAGATGTATTACTCACACTATTTCCTAAAAATAACAGTCAAGTGAAACGTAAATAATTATATTATTTACAACCGACATACCGAACCTGTACAAATATTATTCGATTCGGTTATGTATGTAGGTAAAGATGGTACAATTTACGGCTTATTTGCGGATTTTTTGAGTTTTTTTTAATCTTGCATTGGTAGGTACTTAAATAACATAACATACCATCACGCCTGTATTCCCCAGAGGGTTAGACAGAGGTGTACCAATGTACACCCACAGTTCGCCGGTATGTTTTTAGGTCCCATGTAATAGGAGGCGAGCCTATCGCCATTAACCGGGAACAAATCCTAATTCCGAGCTGCTACTGAGAATTTCATAGAAAAACCCAATAACACTTTTTTGCTCGACCTGGGAATCGAACCCAAGACCTTTAGCGTAGCAGTCGCGCTTAGGACCACTAGGCTAACGAGGCAGTTATCTTCTTCTTACAGTTAACATATACCTACCTAAGCATAATCCCCTATTGCGAAGAACTATGGCGAAATATTCTCATTCAGAAACTAATTATAATTATTAACACAAAGTCGCTAATGATTGGCGATTATCACCTATTTGTAATGCGTAGTGGAGATTATTTCGTCACTATGGGACATTAAAATGTGAGTTATTATTCAAGTGGTATTTGAATTAAGGTGAATTAGAGAATTTGCAATTTTTTAAACTTGTTTACAGAATTACAGTTGAGTAGGTAATAATAACACCTTTTATGTTTTTTTTTTAATACTTTATGCATTGGTAGGTTCATATTTTTGTAAGCATTGTTTAACAATGTGAATATTCTGTATTTTTTTGGCGCTAATTTATCTATGGCTCTAATTTGACAGCTGACTTGCAGCGCAAACATTTTTTTTTTGTTTTCATTCGTTGCTATTGTCACCATTTTCATCATACTCGGAGTTTATCGAACATCCGTAAGAAACCGATAGCTGGTTAATTATTTATCGGCAGATCGCATACAGAAACCAAGTGAATTTTGACGTTAGACATAAACTTTTGTATTGCATATGTAATTAAGCATTCCAATCATACACATTAAACACAAACATCCAGAGCCATCCGTCTTAAATTCCATAGATGTTATTAATTTATGTGTGGACACAAATTCTAAAAATAATTAAAAGAACAACGCGGATGAATCATTTAAATAAAACAAAATTAAAAAAAGCGAAGCTCTTTTTTTGGCTTCTGTAAAATTTTAAGTTTCCAAATACAAGGTGTCCATTCACATTTATATTCTGTGGGCTTTTTACTAATGCGGGCTAACGAATGGTAACGACATTATTTCATTACACCATACATAGTTCATCTACTTAAGTTTTACCAACATTTTTTTTAACTAACAACAACAACAAACAAGCTAACAACAACAACTAACAACAACAACAACTAACAAGCTAACTTTAGGCTAGTTTTGGCTATTTTTTTTGTTTTGACTCCAGCTTCTGCCTGCTACTTCAGTATTAAGCCAAAGTCCTAAACTAAACTACGGAAACACAAAACCGGGATAATATTGCACTAAGTAAAATCGATTATGTATTAATTCTGTTCCTGTTCTTGCTCGTCTATTCTTTTATTTGATTCTCGGTGTTTTTTTGTACATATTTTAAAAACCTGGGTCCATTGTCGAAAAACATTTTCTTTCAGAAGTATTATTATCGAATTTCCAATGAATTGGACTGTGCGATAATTTTTTTTTCCATAAAAACTTTAAATTCCATAATCCTCTGGGGCGTAGTTTTGAAAAAAAAAACAACAAAGACACTTTTTTATTTATAGTACCTAAACGTCTCAGTTTCGAGTTAACTCACCCACTTATTCAAGAAACTTAATTTTGAAATGGAACTGAAAACACATACAATCGCTATCAGTCATTTTGACACTGAATTATATCAATCGACCTAAAAAGTGACATTATTAGACACCTTGAAGTTATCATCAAACCTTCACGACGTGCGATAGTACTGACAGCTCCCTCCATTTCTACAGACACGCTTCAATGCTAACAATAGAAGCTGTACCCTTCAATGGATGTTGACTTTGAATTTTTTAATTGAGTGTAAAAGGTTTTTGAGAGTTTACTCAGAGGAACCGGAACTCCTGTTTGTCTTCTGTCTACTGAAAATATTTGATTAAATAATTTACCATGTGATTTTAAAGACACAAAAGCCACAATTCTTGTAAAAAATTGAGGGCAAGACTTTCTACCGTTTTATTTGCCCATCAATAACTGCAGCAGTTTATAATTTGCTATACCGCAATTGCTATTGCTTTGTTTCACAATACCTTTCAATAAAATATTCAAATTCACCAACTTTCTATGCAACAGACGAGCAACAAAATTATCATAGCTGTTCTTCAAGAAAACAAAAACGGATCGCGACTCGGGGGGCCTCACCAGAAAACAATAAAACGTCACAAAAACTGAGGAATCTCCGTCTAGTTTTTTTTGGGAATAGACTGATATAATATTTATAAGTGGAAATGGTCGCGGAGCGGGGAAAGCATGACCAAGTATACCGTAGCGTATTGTCAGCGCTCCATTACACGCGACGAAGTTTTACGAATCATAAAAAATTAAAATATGTCGTAAAATTATAGTTGTATTTTTAGCAATATGTTACGAAGTATATAGGTAGGTACTGTCATAAACGCGAAACTTTGTTAGGGTGGATTAATGTTTGTTGCTTTATCTGCGTAAACGGAAATTTGGCACCACGCGACCCACGTAGAACTGACCTAGCTTAACACGTAATTTTTATCCCGCTTTTGTGCCCCGTTTGCGAAGGGATAGAAGCTTGTCCGAGATAAACTTTATTGCACTGGGCACAGCAACTCTGATTCACGATTTCTGAAGATTACTGGACGTTTCTGTAATTTTATCAACTAAACTTGAATTTTTATATCAGTATACCCTATCATTGGTTTTAAATACAGTTCTTTCCTAATCTATTATTGATCAAGCCTCAAAAATACTATTGCAAAAATCATAATCCGTGATAATTGAATGCGGATTTGCATCAAATCATTTGCTACGTGAGCAAGGAAAATAATAATTCCTTTCTACAAATTGAAGCCAAGGATAGGTCATACTCATACCTTTTAACTTTGTGAATGTAAACCATCAGAATTCCGAACACTTCGCTATTCAATTTGAGCAAATGCTCTGTGTAGAGTATCTGTAACGCAACCTTGTTTCTATGTGCTGTGATCTCGACGATTTCACTCGAACTTTTGATTTTATGATGCAAATTAGCTTTATAGAAATTAGCCCTGAGAATGATACAATTTTACTATTTAATTGAAAAATCACGTTAATTGGAATGTAGTACTGACTTTTACTTCCCTAACGAGTTCGTCTAACCATCTCTTATCTTTCGCACCCACTCGTTAATGGCGTACAGTTCATAAATTCCGATGTGAAAAATATGCTGGCTCGTGCACCTGGTGTAACGGTCGCGTGTCATCTGCTCCCATACGCCACGCTCTGCCGCGCAGTATGGCACGCGCATGCGCGTCCCATTTCCTATCCTGCGCTCCAAATTTAAAATCGAACGGGAATTCTATTGACGCGCCTGTTTTTTTGCTCTAATAACGGAATTCGAAGTTCTACTGTTGGCCACTGTGAACGTGATTCGGTTGACGCAATGTCTTTTTTTTTAAATTATTTTCTACAATGCAATGTGGCCTGGTAATTGAAGCGATTGAACAAAAACAATGCGTTTCGATTAGAAACACGATAGTCGACTATTAACGCAATTAGGCGCATTGACATAAAAACGACATGGAATAAAAATGCTACTATTACGCAACGTATTCAGTATGATAATCATAAAACCAGATTAATACGCGTTTTTGTGATTCTCACCTGTCAAAATATCAACAAAAGAAAACCGTTATAAGTCACACGAATAATCGATAATGCTTGAACTTCATCCTATTTTCTCTAAATCAAGGAAAATGTACCTTATGCAATGAGCTTTTAAAGTCTAGAATAGCAGTAAGTAAAATAATAATATATGTTCGATGTAGTGATTTGATCTCTATGGTTACGGCCAGGTGTTGGCACTTTTTGTGCGTGTGCGCAACAAGGGTTGTGATGGCGCGGCGCCCGTACCGCCCCGCAAACGATCCACACTTATACAGTGGGCATACATGGTGTTTCGAAAAAAAAATACTTTGGGATTTATTTCAGTGATTTTTTTTAAGGAAATCTTTAAGTATTTCAAGATCTAAGTTTTGTTTCATTTTCACCGTAGCGATAGAGAAAACAGTAATTTAATCAATATGCATTATTTCATTTGCGCTCCTCGTCAATTATTTTTTTTATTTTTTACGCTAAAGTGAGCTTAAAACCAGAGCTATAAAATGTAATCTTGAGTAAATAAACTAATTAACTATTAAATGGCTTTGCTTATTTTAATGTATTTACTGACGATAAGTATTAGCAATGTTAATACTTAAAATTATATGGAATTACCTATTTTATGACATCTATAGAAATCTAATTAAGCTGAAGATTTATTTGTTTGTTTGTTTTATTGCGCTAACATCTGGAATTACCAGTCGGATTGGAAACATTATTTTTGTATATGATAGCCAGTTTCATGATGGTATAATTATACAAGCTACGCTAAGACCAACGGGAGCGGAGCAGTAACCAAAGATGTAACTTAAAGCGAATGACTTCGTCTTTGATGAAAAAAATGAAGCACGAAGTCGCGGGCAGAACCAAGTATTACATAAATGCCTAAATGGTTTCAGGGTCAAACAGGCTTGGTGACATAATTGAGAAACCTGTAGTAGTGAGGAATTAAAATTGGCTTAAGCCTGCGATCAATACATATTAACTAATGGACCTGAAAATCGCGAACAACACTTGCTTATGAAGTTGGCAGACTCGTCTCATAATTAGTTTGTTATATTTCTCCACCTATGTATTTTTACCTTTCTTTACTCTGTATATTTTGTTTGTATGTATGTATATATGTATTTATTATTATATTTTATTCCTGGATATTTTCTATTCCTTGCACCTACTATGTTTTGTTTCTGCATGACTCTAAGGTAGACTGGAAAAAAATGCCTAAGGCATTTAGTCTGCCTTTGTACAGTGTATTTTTTACATTATGTGCAAAAAGTTTTTATAAATAACTAAAATGTCTGGGTTTATAGCATTATGGATTTAGGGCTGATTTTTCAATGGTCAGATAACGAATAAATTTGACAGTTTGACTTAACGTCTATACAAAAGCTGTCAAACCGCCATATTTATTCCTCCGTTAAGAGAAATCTGACGGTTTAAAAATTGACCCTTAATTAGACATTATTCAGGGTTTCAAGACACTATCTGTATACTGTCAATTAAAAAATGGAACGAGATTTCAAAATGGAACTGCGAACACTGGCACGTATCCATAGTAAAGTCTAAAGAGGTTGATCTAATAAAACCTCGATCTACCTGAAAAGTGAAAGCAAATAGTAAAACCTTATTTTTTCACCGACCTCGGTTATCAGTGCTACGGTACCAGGAACTTAATGTCACAAGGACGTATGTAATGAGAAAAACGTTTGACAGTGACAGTACTAAATGGTGAAACGTACATCTTATGACAAGATCTATGCGTAATTAATTTACCAATGTAACTCATTAGATTTGCAGAGAAAGATTAAAACAACATGGTGGCCATGCCCGCCCATTAGCGAACCGTTTAAATGTAAATCAGTTCAATTTGAACAAGAACAAGACTCCTGTTATCTATGACGTGATAAATCATAGTGATATTGTTAATTATAACTAATCGTCATTTCACAAGTGTGTGACATTATAATTCATTTTCAGAGTATGATTGTTACTATTGTTCTGCGCTTGCGCAACGCACACAAATGGTTAACGACTGATCTCGCAATGTTACTTGTCACAATTAATTAATTAACATAATATGTTTGTAACAAAAGTTACATTAAATTCTTTAGTAGTGAAACGGTTTTTAAGAACTACATACTTTATTTTATTTTATTAATATGCAAATTAATGAAGTACTTAATTCCGTTTAACATTTACCAGAAATTATTCTATAATCAGCACATCACCCGAAGGACGTCCACTGCTGGACATATGCCTCCCGTAGAGATAGCCACAATGTCAATAATTTCTGTAAATATATACACATACCATCACGCCTGTATTCCCCGAAGGGTTAGACAGAGGTGTACCAGTGTACACCCACAGTTCGCCGGTATGTTAAGGTCCCATGTAATAGAGGGCGAGTCTATTGCCATTAACCGGGCACAAATCCTACCTCCAAGCTGCTACTGAGAATTTCATAGAAAAACCCAATAACACTTTTAGCTCGACCTGGAAATCGAACCCAGGACCTCTAGCGTACCACTAGGCTAACGAGGCAGAGAGCAGAGGAAGGCTTTCTGTAAATATAAATAATAATATATTTACAGAAATAAACTATTTTATATTTTTTTTTTTTGCAACAACCTGTATATTATTAACTGAGCCGTCTACTCACCTACCAAGGGGTTCCCCAAACGGTTACTTATTGGTTCGAAAACATCTGCTCGTAACTCGAGGTCGATACTGTATTAAGAATTTGAGATATGATATGAGACTTCCGTACCCAAATACAAAAAAAAACCCAACCAAGTGAAAGTATCGTATTGTTATGTAACGGAAAGTGGTAATGATGACCTTAGTAGAGTCATTTATTAGATTAAAATTAATTCAATAAACTTAACTGAACTGCCTCGGTAACCTAGTGGTCCTAAGCGCGACTACTACGCTAGAGGTCTTGGGTTCGATACCCAGGTCGAGCTAAAAGTGTTATTGGGTTTTTCTATGAAATTCTCAGTGGCAGCTCGGAGTTAGGATTCGTGCCCGGTTAATGGCAATAGGCTCGCCCCCTAGTACATGGGACCTTAACATAACCGGCGAACTGTGGGTGTACACTGGTACACCTCTGCCTAACCCTTCGGGGAATACAGGCGTGATGGTATGGTCAAAAAACTTACAAAATTCGAACACATTTTTTTTTGCGATATCCCTTTTGAATCATTTAAGTAATCATTCAAATTTATTTTATATTTTATTTACCTTTGTTTTATGATGCAAATCTAAAGTAAAATACATTCTTACACCCTTACCTGAACATTAGATTATTTTAGCATTTAAATGTTACATTGACGCGAATACACCCATTTAATATTTCAAATGCATACATACAAATACATTAAAATTCATGCCAGTGTTGTTTTTCTCTGAGAATTCATTATACACTTACCTATCTTGTTCTGCAGAATTTTAAAAAAGAAGATCGGTAGAAACTAAAATTTCAATTTATCAACACGAGCCGGATACGGTCGGCTGAACGAAGGGAGGTGTTTATAGGGCACGCGTTGGTGGCATATGGCTGATAAGGCTTCGTGCTTTTGCCTTAAAAAAAGAGCCACGTGCCAGCAGTTAATTCCTTTTTAATTTGTTTTTTTTTTTTAACTCAGTGGTGTATGAAAATAGTTCGTGCGTTTTTATTACTGCTAGTATTTGTTTTGTTTACATCTTTAATGTTTTGTCGAATATAATGGAAAGTTATTTCTTTCTAGATAACTCGTCTACTCATTTTTTCTATCATACTTGTAGGTAGGTAGGTACTATTATATATTTTTAAAACAATGAAATAAAAGAATGGAACATCCATTTTATTTTCCTTTTTAAACACGTTGTCTCTCACTCAGAATTTCTCCTGTATCGTAGGTGCGCTTACAAACATACATACACAAGCCAGACTCGAAACAACTATTTGTAACCCATGCAAATATTTATTTTGTTCGAGAATCAAACCTGTGTCACGCAGCGCAGCAGTCAATCGCTCAGCTACTGCGTCAACCGTTTAGTCAGTTTTACTATTGCATGATTGTATGAGTAATGTTTAAGTTGTCAGGCTTTGTAAATATTGACAGCAAGACGATACAACTAGGTGCCTAAGGAACAAGTAACACACATTAGTCATTACTCCTATTCGTTTTAAGTTAATCAGGAGTAAACGGTTCGACCTTCGTTAGTCTTCACAATGAAATGATTATAGGTTTGACATTTAGTTTTAACGGCTGAGCTCTGGGCAGCTGCGAATTACTGCAGTGCAATTAACAATTTACTTCAGCGGCAGATGTCTCACCGTGTATGGCTAGCCTTACAATAACCGTTTGAAATTTTTCAATTTTAGAACGCAGTTTTAAATTGCAATTTTAAGGTTATTTTTGTTTATGGCATCTGTGGCAAGATCGTAAACGGAAAAAATGGCCAGTTGCATGGTACTTCACGTAAACTCAGATAGGCAGAATGCAGATGGTTCTTAGGTGGAAATAAAATTAATATTCTGCTGCAATAATGACTAGTATTAAAAGATATTATGCCTTTTATATTTATGCATCATAGTTGCAAACTCGTATAGTCGCATAACAACCCCTTTTTTTTATTTACAGGGGTTAGGTGAATCCATTTGATAGATTCTTTTTTGTCTAGATGCCGGTTGTCGACCTCTCTAAACTATGGGCTGATTAGACGCATTGTTTGATATCTATTGTTTATTTTTCGAGTTTACAAATAAGGGTAACATTTGAATTTGTTTTTAGCAAATATTTTTACACAGTACATTATTGAATAACCTCCTTTAATTCGTAAGACTTGTATAAAGTGGTCAGAGCAGCATAGGAGATAAAGAAATACCAAAGTAGGTACCAATAAATAACGTCTTTTTATACTACATACCATCATACCATCACGCCTGTATTCCCCGATGGGTTAGGCAGAGGTGTAACAATGTACACCCACAGTTCGCCGGTATGTTTAGGTCCCATGTAATAGGGGGCGAGCCTATTGCCATTAACCGGCCACAAATCCTAACTCCGAGCTGCTGCTGAGAATTTCATAGAAAAACCCAATAACACTTTTTGCTCGACCTGGGAATCGAACCCAAGACCCCTAGCGTAGCAGTCGCGCTTAGGGCCACTAGGCTACCGAGGCAGTCAGTGTGTCTTTTTATACTACATTGGCGACAAAACTATTCTCTAATTACATTTTATGTAAATAAGACAAATAGGACCTCCATACATCTATCTCCCTTTATTGCGTAGGAATGCTCTTTGTCCAATCTCCTTCCAAACTGGGAGAGTTAATCATGGAACTGGAATGTACAGTACCCGCGCTTTTCTTCACAATTGTAATAAGGTAATGTTTTAAAAAGAAAAATGAACCTCTAATTAGATGCTCGTAATAGAAAAGTATTCTCTTGACTATTTGTTAAGACATTAAAATGACTTCATGTTTTGGGTACAATCAATGTCAAAATCAAATCATTTATTTCTGCCTCGTTAGCCTAGCGGTCCTAAACGCGACTGCTACGGTAGAGGTCTTGGGTTCGATTCCCAGGTCGAGCGGAGTGTTATTTGGTTTTTCTATGAAATTTGCAGTAGCAGCTCGGAGTTAGGATTTGTGTCCAGTTAATGGCTATAGGCTCGCCCCTTAGTACATGGGACCTAAACATACCGGCGAACTGCAGGTGGACATTGGCACACCTCTGCCTAACCCTTATGGGAATACAGGCGTGATGGTGTGTATGGTATGTTATTTCAATTAGACCATTAAGATGCATTTTTGAACGTTATTTACAAGAAGACAGAAAAAGTAGTACCTAGTTCCAAAAAGTAGTTTCGTATGCAGAAGACTGGGCAAGAAACTTCATTTTTACCTCAGTGCCCTGTCTGTGTGAGAAGAGGCCTTTACCTAACAGTGGGACAAAATAAGGCTGGTACTTTTTTTATTATCGTACTTTTGAAATTACATAAACATGGTGTTAAGGTAAACGAGGAACTTTCTCTAAGGGAGCGCGGCAGTACTCATGAAAATAAACAACTTTTACTATAGTACGAACCGTAAAATTGAAAAATAAAAAATCAACTGCTCCATATATTTATGTTCGCATAACTCGACAACATGTTAGGAACAGATGTTTTTTTTTTTTATTTTAAGTTTGATTATGTGTTTGTATTGTGCTTTAAGTGTGAAAGTGGTTTATTTTCATAAGCACTACACTCCCTTATGTCCCTTGTTTAAACTTATACCTTGTTTACGTCCTAAAGTGTTGCAACACTTGGGACAGAGCAGCCAATTCTCCTTTAAAACAATATTCAATGTTTTAAAGGAGAATGGGCGGCCCGACACCAAAATCGCAAGCATCCGGCATTAATTAATAATTGTCCAACTTGGGTATACAAACATGGTTGGACCACTTCGTGTTTCCTCTACAACTAGAAAATGTGGCTTGACCACTTTTCTAAACGATACTGCACTGATTGCTTGATACACTTTCATGGTGGACTGTCATGGTATGGTCTAAGAACTGTGAACCACTAGACTTACGTCAATTTAGCAAAATTTTAAGGATACATCGACTCGCTAAGAAGGTAATGCATATGCCATACATACCGCTGGCAACAATTTGCTAGGAACTTTGAGGTATAGGATTATCCTACTAATGTTACAAATGCGAAAGTTTGTGAGGATGGATAGATGTTTGTTACACTTTCACGCTTAAACGGCTGAACGGATCTGGTTGAAATTTGGCACTGAGATAGATTCAGTGGCGCAGCGTGCCCTGTAATTTGTTAGGGGGCCCAAATGAAGGGTAAAGATTTCTTTAACTTTGTCATTTTTGAAATGGAAACTCTAGTACGCATGCCAGTTTTTATTATATGTTTTGTACCCGGGACGCACTAGATTAAGTGACATTGTGGATAACATTTTACTGATTTTTGCTTACACACCTTAGTGGCCCCTGTAGCCCAGGGGCACCGTATCATTAATACGGCGGTAGCTACGCCCCTGGATAAATTGTAGTGTGGAATAACACATAGGATATTTTTTGTCCCGGAGAAATGTACCGTTCTATTGGGATAATATAGTAACTTTGACGCGGACGCAGTCGCGGGCAGAAGCTAGTATATTATAATAAATCTTTAGAGTTTTATGTGTTTGTTTGAACGCGCTGAAAATTCTTTCGCTAATAGGAAGCTACGTTACCTCTGAGTGCTATTGTGTGATATTTTATTAAAATATTAGAAGTCTCCGGAAAAAGCTAAATATGCAATGACGAACAAACAATAATATTTCGTGGAAAGTATCGTCAAGCCAAACAAAGTAGGTATAACAAATGAATTCAAGAGAAGTACTCGATAGCGATCACAGTGATACAAGAATTTGTTTTAGAAAACATCTGTGTTTGCTTCCAAACTGTACTTAATTAAACAAACCTTTGTTGCCAGCAGCTAAAAGTTAAACTTTGAGGACTACAAGGCCCACTTGCACCAAAACGTAATTTAGACATAACGCGAGGTTAGATTAAAAAACGCTATACATAATAGGCTGATATAATTTATTAATAATAGACCCGTGTTAGCAACTAACTCGTAGTTAAAAGATAACCCTGCTTGCCGCAAGAGGGCCTACGTGGACGTTCGTAATGTACTTACTGTATTTTGTAAAAATGACACTTCGCTGGCTGAAAAAAATAAACAATAGAAGGCGAATTCATAAAGTAATCCTATACAAACCTATTCACGTCATCTTGACAACATACCATCACACATGTACATTACATGTGTTTAACAAGTCGATATATGTGTAACTTGTTTTTCAAGTCATTTATTAATTATTAATTATAACGGTTTTAACTGCCTCGGTAGCCTAGCGGTTCTAAGCGCGACTGCTACGCTAGAGGTCTTAGGTTCGATTCCCAGGTCGAGCAAAGTGTTATTGGGTTTTTCTATGAAATTCTCAGTAGCAGCTCGGAGTTGAGATTTGTGCCCGGTTAATGGCAATAGGCTCGCCCCCTATTACTTGGGACCTAACCATGACAGCGAACTGTGGGTGTACATTGTTACACCTCTACCTAACCCTTCGGGGAATACAGGCGTGATGGTATGGTGTTGTGTTGTATATATAATATGATAATGACAGAGAAGACAAAGAATGAAATATACAACGCACTCTGCTCGCTTCATCGTCCGCGGCAAAGTTTTATTACCCCACGAGAGCCGTACATTTTACAGAGACAAAAACTAGCCTATGCTCTACTCCAGACTAATATCTATCTCTGCGCCAAAATTCATCCAGATCCGTTTAGCCGTTCTTGCGTGATTGTGTAACAAACATCCATCCATCCAAACTTCCGCATTTATACTAGTAGTGAGATGCCAAAAGTGCTTCAATCGATATCAAACCATCTCGGTTTATCTAATCGCTAAAAGTAGTATCGAGATAGCGAGATGCGATTACAAGTACTATCTGAAGACGATTGACATTTTGTAATCAACTGCGCATTGCATGTTTTATTCTCATATTATATTGTTATTGGAAATATTATTCTCAGTAACTCAATAGTCTCCTACTATTTGTCTATCAAAACAATGTTCTATAAAAAGGTTCCACAGCATAGGAAATCTTATTCATTGTATAATTATGTCACAAAAATATACGCATTGAGCGATTCGGCTCGTATCCAATGCTGAATATCATTGTGTTAGGCACACAATAACCCTGCAGGTCTTACCTAAATGTAATTTTTTGAGAGGATTTTAATAAAATTCGCAAAACATGGAATTATAGACATCCGATTCTGTCTGTCCCCTTGGTGTTTTTCCCTAGCGACAGCCTAAGCCGAAGTCCGCAGCCGACAGCGGGTACCCTTAGTTTATAAATTTAAGGCCCTAACTGGAGGTCTTCATTTTTAAGGCACTACAGCTAAACCAGATAAGCTGTCCACAAACTCCTAGGACCTAGATTAATCTGCGAGATGCCATTCCGAAAAAAAAAACATGGAATTATTTCTTCCCAGAACGCAGAAATTTCCTCAACCGACTTACTAGCACTGTTTACGTTCATAAGAATCGATTAACGACATAAATAGCAATCGAGTAGCAAAACCGAGTGAGCAAGTAACACAATAGTAATTAAATCGATTCATATCGCATGGAATGCGGCAAGTGGAGTGTGGTAAAGATCACCTGCTCAATGCTCGCCAAGCTATCGACGTGGACTGAATACTAATAGGATTATAATAAGGCGTACCTTAAACCTAGGTAATTTATCTTAGGAATAATTGACACTAGGATAGTTGTCTTGCCTGCTAGGTTTGTAGCAAAAGCTGCTTTAAATTTTGTAGTCCTGGAATGAGACAGAAGGAACGGAAGAGATGTCCCAGGTTGATTAATAGAATTTTTTCTAAGGATAGATATCTCAATATCCTTCCTTTGATTATATCGCACTTGTGTGGCATATTTTTTATGTGTTCCGCTTGTTCTTCGAAATTACTGCACCGATTTTGACGGGACTTTCACTTTCAGATAGCTATTGTTATACGGATTAGGCTTAGGCTACTATTTTTATTTTAGAAATAATTTTGCATTGTCATCATATTTACACATGCACGCAAAATTTCAGCTTAGTCGGTGACAGGAAAGTGGATCAAATTTAATTTGCCAGATTTGATTACAGAAAAACAAACATCGGGACAGGTGAAACTAAATGAAAGCTTGTAAAAAATGAGTCTGCCCGCATAAAAATATTAAAACCCCGCAGATAACCATTTACGGGGACGAAGTCGCGGCCATAAGCTAGTTTTCAATAAGAACTAATTCACGCATAGCTATTTAGTCCTTTCAAAGGATATAATGACGTGTCAGGTAGGAATTAATAATACGAGGACCAACAGAATGATATTATGATTCATTTAATGATATAGAATAACTGGTAACTTTGTCATTCATCGATCAGTGATTACCAATTGTTTCGAATTAATTATTTATTAATGACCCATCAAGATTCTAAATGTGTTTGTTTAAAATTAAAGGCTTATTTTTATTCACATTAAGTTCAAAATGGTCTTGTATTTATTTTAATGTAACCTGTTGTTCAGATTAAAATCGTCATCGAAACGTATTAGATATATGACACAAAGCAGTAATGAACTAATCCACTGTCTACAATTATAGGTCTAGACTCATTGACGTCTATAAGCCACGCTCAATCGATTTCGTAACTCTTCATTGAACTTTAATGGACATTGACAATCACTTCGCTACGGGTTAATGAACGACAAATTATTGTTGATGATAAAATGATAAAGAAACCTAATATTTAACACAGTTTTAATCTGAAACTAATAATATAAAGCTGAAGACTTTGTGTTTTTTTTTTGAAAGCGCGAGTCTCCGGAGCTCCTAGTACGATTTAAAAATTCTTTCGCTAATAGTAAGCTACGTTATCCCCGAGAGCTTAAGGTTATTTTTTAATTAAAAAAATATGGAATTCATAAGAAAATCAACGCGGTCGAAGTCGAAGACGCCTTTATGAAACTACATTATATCATTTAGATTATGTTTACATTGAATTTGAACATTTGTACCCTAGGGTTAAAGAACATTTTTTAGCGATTACTAAGCTAGGTCGGTAGCTACTGTACTTCATATTATTATGTAATCATCATAAATAGCTGTGTATATTCTAGCAGCAGCTGAAGTGACAAAGGAATGAATCATTTAATAATATATCACACTATTAAGTCATAAATTGTAAGCGTAAATCATATTTACAACTTAACTTGAGCTTATTATTGCTGAACAATATTATTACATAAATACTTAGATTTTTCCTTATATAGAGATGGTTTGGTAAATAATGTGCCTTGTTTTATTAACCAAAGGATTAAAGGAAAATGTAGTAAACTAGGCGTGGCACAAAATAAGACATAAATAGAATACAAAAAGCATCAACTTAAGAATAAGAATTAAGTACTAACCTAAGAATAAGAAGGTGAATAGCATTAAAGCATTAATACTATTTCGACTGATACCTCATTGGTGGCTTTTCAAATCGAAATCCTGAACGTTATGTGAGTAATCCAAAAAAAAAAACGTGTCAGTCTGTGTCAGGGCCTGGTGCTACTGCCAGGATTTCAGAATTAGTTCAAAAGAGTTACCGCGGCCCTGAAACGCAAAGGGCATTCGGAGGAACACGGATGGGTTTTAGTCAGTAAGAGACTGACACTCCCTCCCGCTCCGCCCGGAGCGGAAGAAGCCATTTGAAGATTTCCCATCAATAAAATAAAGGCTATGTCAGGGCACGCGGCCGTTGCGCTTTGGTTTGACGTGAAACGTTTATTATGTCAGCGAGTCGTTTTTAATGTTTAAGATTAAAACCTATTTCGTTACTTCATGCTTTTCTGATTTCGAACCCTATGTGACATTAATAAAGACGTCACACGTCAAAAAATACTTTCTATCCTGCAAAAATACAAAACTAACTACACCATCCAAATAAACAACTACAATTGAATTCATCCAAGAACTATAGTCAATTAGCCGTTTGATTGGCTAAAGCAAGCTAGCCGTGACACCAGACCATCTGTGACGCCATTTTGTTAAGAAAACAAAGGAACTGTCATTAGTTTAGTGTCACTTCTTAAAATAGTAATCGAATAACCCATAGCCAATTGGTCAGCTTGTTTCGCCTTTGTGGTTCAACTTGGTACCTACATGGTGAAAAAGGTTTGGACAATGACATTTGACAAAGAAGCATCGAAGTCAATATTTTCTAGAGTTCTCTTAACAAAGTATATGGGAATGTTGTAATATAGATTTATTGTGCGTTAGTGGTGGGTTTTTTTATGTTTTTTCTACTTTGTTAGTAACCGGTGACTCCCGCTCGGGGTCGTTCTTGGTGCAAAGGCTGGCCATCGCTATTCAGCGTGGTAATGCGGCGAGTGTTATGGGTACCTTTGCGCCGGGAACGATTAGGGGCGGGTTATTTTGTGACCTTTAACTGTTAAGTTATTAATCTACTAAACTTAAGTATTCTGTTTGTTCCTATAATTTATTTACAACAACATAACATACCATCACGCCTATATTCTCCGAAGGGTTAGGCAGAGGTGTAACAATGTACACCCACAGTTCGCCGGTATGTTTAGGTCCCATGTAATAGGGGGCGAGCTTATTGCCATTAACCGGGCACAAATCCTAACTCCGAGTTGTTACTGAGAATTTCATAGAAAAACCCAATAACACTTTTTGCTCGACCTGGGAATCGAACCCAAGACCTCTAGCGTAGTAGTCGCGCTTAGGACCACAAGGCCAACGAGGCAGTTAATATAATTTATTTAATTTATTATTTATTCGTTTATTAATTCACTGCCTAGAATTCGAAAAATTGGAATATATATGAAAATTAAATAACTTTCCAGTAATACAATTTTATTAATTATACCAAATTAAACTTTGTTAGTTACTTGTTACCTTTATTGTGCATGCTTAGGTCACCCATATGGATAAAGGTGTAAACGTACATAATACCTATTGTTGATCATTATTTCTATGTCATTATCTGTGTTTATACAAAACATGACATACATACAAACATATCTTTTTTTGGGTATAACTAACTAAATCTGTACTAATCTAATAAAGCTGAAATTATTTTTGATTGTTTGTTTAAACCAGCTAATGTCTGGAAATTCCAGTCGGATTAGAAAATATCTTTTTGTATGTGATAGCCGTACTTATGAGAAATATTATAGCCTTTGTAAGTTTACGCTACGACACGTGATCAGTAAATAAAGAAAATGCCACGCAGACGAAGTCGCGGGCGTAAGCCACTAAATAAAACATAAACAGAACTGTGATAACTATTAATAGACGCTAATGGTTCAGATACTGTAAAGTGACTTCATTTTTGCCCATGACGTGTCTACAGAGTAGTGTCATAAGTCATAAACTAATGAGTAACTCTTTGAACCACTACTTAGTTACCCGAATTTTAAAAAGAGAACAGTTTAACTACTGTTGTACAGCCTCGTTGGCCTAGTGGTCTTTAGCGCAACTGCTACGCTAGAGGTCTTGGGTTCGATTCCCAGGTCGAGCAAAAAGTGTTATTGAGTTTTTCTAAGAAATTCTCAGTGGCAGCTCGGAGTTAGGATTTGTGCCCGGTTAATGACAATAGGCTCGCCCCCTATTACATGGGACCTAAACATACCGGCGAACTGTGGGTATATATTGTCACACCTCTGCCTAGCCCTTCGGGGAATACAGGCGTGATGGTATGTTTAGAACAGTTTAAAAATTTATGTTTCAAACTTTAAACGCTCAAATAACAGTACATTTCTAAAACAAAACACGATCGGAAAGGATTGTCGGCCATTTTGGATTCCCGAATGAGTCAGTGTGGAGTCAAATCACGTTTCGTGATGGTGACCACTGTGTTACGTACACCTTGTATTGTTTCACTACTTGTGCAGTATACGAGGAAGTACCTTTATAGTTTACTGTTTGTCTGTTTGGTTCTAGTAATTAGTGGTTTTGGTTTCAAGGATGTGACTGTGTGAACGTGGGTCTAATTGTGGGGAATTTAGGATTTGGTTATCACTAAAAATAAAAAAATTGGTTTTACATGGTAATTTGGAAGTAGACCACCATGATTGTCGTCAATTTTTTAGATGTCCATGGCAACCCATGGACTCTTTATTAAAATAGTGGGTGAGTACCCCACGGTTTTATACGCGTTTAGTTTCGTCTTTGGTTACTGCGCTCCTCTCGTGTGTCGTACCGTCATGTTATATAGTTTATACTATTCCTCATTAATCCGGCTATCGTATACAAAATAAATATACCAATTCGACTGGTAGTTCCATAGACTAAACAAACAAACGAAAAAACACTTCCGCTATATTATCAGTTCAAGTAATAGTCAATGCTTATTTTAGTTTTGTGATGAATAATTTCTGTCAATTTTGTACGGAACCCTACACTACACTTTTGTGCCAATTAGAAACAAGAAAAAAAAAGAAATACACTAGTATTCAAAGTAATTAAATCAGATTTTAAATATGCAAATGTCGACAATACACGATAATTATCCTTATCGCGATTTTTCTTTAACTACCTGTCCATTGCGTGATCTGATGTTACCGAGCAACGATTAGCGAATAGCTTAATAAGTTCAGCAATTATCGATGTATACCGTACTATTATGTAATCTCAACAAACAATTGAACAATACCGTGCCGTGGGTGCGTATTTCGTGTCTTATGTAAGTAAGCAATCCATGGATAAGTACTTGGATAGATAGTTTTTGCGAATCGATAGTGATTTCGAGCGTGAGTTCAGATCATTAGTCGGTTGATGAATAAAGATTGGTTATCTGGTATTGTAAGGTATGAGCAGACTTACTAATGCTCCGCGCGTTGAAAATGATGGACCAATTGCCAAGAGCGCTGGTTCCGAAACTTTTGAGCATAAACAAAAAGTTTAATTGGAGGACAGAGCTGGATGATGGAGACTGCACGATTGGAGTAGGCAGAGGTGTACCAATGTACACCCACAGTTCGCCGGTCTGTTGAGGTCCCATATAATAGGGGCAAGCCTATTACCATGAACCGGGAACAAATCCTAACTCAGAGCTGCTTCTGAGAATTTCATAGAAAAACTCAACTGCACTTTGCTCGTCGTGGGAATCGAACCCAAGACCTCTAGCGTAGCAGTCGCGCTTAGGACCACTAGGCTAATGAAGCAGTTTGGAGTAACTTGTAAAGTCCAATATAGACACAAAATGATTAATCAACACGAGATCACAGCCAATATTCAATACTAGTTCATGTCTGCGACTTCACGTGAGTGACGGATATTATGGGGTTTTAATTTATATTTGCGGAACCGAAATTCTTTTTCTAAATTAAACATAACCTTAGTTACTCCTTATAACGTCGGCTATCTGCTAGTGAAAGTCTCGTTAAAATTGGTTCAGCCATTACGGAGATTAACCGGAACTAACAGAGTAACAGATAAAAATCTCAAAAATTGGTTTGCCTTTTAGTGTTTACACATTCATATTTATATTTAAAAAAAAAAAATTAGTTTTGACATTACAAAGAGACTTCAATTTTATTACGATGCCAACGATCACTCTTGAAAATATCTCCAGACTTTTCAAGCCGACAAAGTCGTCGGATGTCAGAGTCAAGTACCTTCTCATTTCCCAAGAAAGTATTTCTCGAAAGTGTAGGTACATCTAAGGGTCCAATCAGGAGGTTGACACTTTTATTTTATTTTTTGGGAGGTGGGAATCCATCAAATAACTTCTCCCGCCCTGGGCGGGGCGGGAGGGAGTGTTAGACTTTTACTGACTAAAACCTACCCATATTCCTTCTTGTGCCCTTTGCGTTCCGGGGGCCCGGTATCTCTTACGAGGAGGTTGACACTTGAAAGTTAAGAAACGCTAACAGCTTCATATTATTACACATCAGTAGCAAGGTCCTTAATTATGCAACGCACATCGACACGCAGTCGTGACAGCCCTAGTCGGTGGCATGAAATTGTCGTGACATATTGAGGTTGGCGACGTGACAAAGTGACATCTACACCCGTCATGACCACTTATGCTAAATCTAATGCTGGTATATGGCATCCTGAAAACCATAGCGGGTAGGTGGGATAGCCCCATACTGGGACACTGGATAAGCCTACCTAATTACCTAAGTACCTAATTAAATAATTATATTTTACTGGTAGAAGTTATAAGTACGAACACTAGTTTTTTAAGTTTCTTTTTTGTTTGTATACTAACCAATCAATGGACTCTATCTGAAATATAATATTAATTTTTTATTAATCGCTACGAGTCGTGAGCAAAAATGTCAAGTAATTTTTTAAGTTTTTGTGTTTCTTTCGGGCGCGGAGTTGCACACGATCGGTCCGACTGACGGACTAATCGCGTGCAGCGTCGGCGGCTCAAAAAATCTAGAAAGGAAACCAAAATCCCAAAAAATAGCTCGGCGACTACTATAAGGTGCAACGTTTTTGTGTCCGTATGTGTAGGTACTTACCAATTTTTTTTGTGTTTTAGTGTTCCCTATCTGAAAGGTTCCAACAGGACCGTAATAAAGCTAAGAGTTTAAAGAAGATGGAACAGAACACTTCGTTTTTTAGGCCAGTTCGACTTGCACTTGACCAGAATTTTTAAAATGTGAATTAGAGGCCCACTTGCGCCAGCCAGAATTATTTTTTAACTCGGCCCGAGTTAACCGGTAGTACGAGCCTATTATGTACGACATTGTATTTAACCTCATGTTAGCAATTAATTCTGAGTTAAGTTTTTGGTGCAAGTGGGTCTTCGTAAGTTATTCTGCAATTTTAAGTCTACGTTCTTGTTCTATTCATAAACATCCATAGCACAACATTAACCCATATCATCCCAGTGTTCCATTTTTGAAACGGTTACTTTTTTATTTTTTTTTTTAATTTTTGAACGTATTTTTAAGTTAGTGTTTTTCAAAAATGGAACACTGGGATGATATGGGTTAAACAAAGGTACCTTACTAAAGCAGTTCACGACTTTAAGAAGTTTGGTTTCTCAGTACGTTCACCCCGTTTTGCTGTAGGGCCATTAGCAGCTACGAACAGCAGTCACAAAAAAATAGAGGTCATCAAGACTAATTTTACTGAGTCATTACATCTCTGCGTTATTAGGCAATTAAAAAAACAAACAACACGGATTTCGGAGCCTTAAAATAAACTAACTTATACCCGCAACTTCGTTCACGTGAATCACGGATTACAATTTGTTTTGCCCGGAATCCTAATACTATTCTAAGTTACTCTTTAGAACATGAGCCAATGAAAGTCCCGGTAAAATTAGTCCAGCTTTTTAGGAAATTAGTTAGAAGACAGACAGACAAGAATGTTAAAAGTAATATGTATTTAGTAAAAAGCTGTTATTTAGGCGTTACAAACAAACAGTTTTAATTTTATTTATTTGTATAGATATAGGCCTCAAGCAATGAAAGTTTACACGTGAGTATCATTTATGTATTCACATTCTCATGAATAGAATTGAAAGCCAATTGGCAACGCTTCCCGCTGGAGGTGTCGACACCTCCGGTGATCAAAATACCATTATTTATGTATTAGGCAAAAAAAAACTATTGAGAATGTTGTTATTATTTGTTTTCTTTCCGTTAGGTGCTTCTTCGAATGTTTTTGTTACGCATCGGCGACTGTGGCCCGGCAGATTTATAGGTACAATATAATGTCAGTCTCAATCTGTCAAAACATCTTCTAAATTAACTTACCTACCCACTTTTTTATATTAATTGCCCGTGAGATGTGATAATTTTTTTTTTTTGGGAGGTCGGAAATCATCAAATAACTTCTCCCGCCCTGGGCGGGGCGGCAGGGAGTGTCAGACTTTTACTGACTAAAACTCACCCATGTTCCTTCTTGTGCCCTTTGCGTTCCAGGGGCGCGGTATCTCTTACGAACAACCCGCAGGTGAGATGTGATAGCGCCTATATTTTGAATGTTTTAGTTATAATTGATAGACAAAATAGAATAGAAATTGGTAGATAGACTGCTATCACTTTCTGCCCTAAGATTGACACCATTGTAGCTTTACAATCATTCCTTTGACTAATGGACCAATACCACCGAAAAATGCAGATTATTCTGCTAGCGGGAGATTCAGATTGCGGACCACAAACCTAGTGACGTGAGTATGAAGTTGCCACCGCACCACCCATCCCTATTGCCCCACTAACGTCACAGAATGTCAGTGCCATACTAGCACAATAATTTTATGCCAGTATGCCACACAATGGCACAGATTTCAATGGGACTGAGCTATTGTGACATATCGTATCTCATCCGGTTAATTCAGCATTTAAATGAGAACTTATTCAATGTAGAGTACAACGGAGACCTAATAATGAAGTTAATTAAATGTGGAACAAATGATTAACAAATAATAACGTCGTGCTTTGGGGAACTTGGTATTTGCTTAATCATCGTTAACATTGGAAGCTTGGTTTATCCACTGCTGAGAAAACGGCTCCGTCCTTTTGTGCCATGCTTCCCTGGTATGCGCAAATCTTATTGACGTCTTACATCCATCTGTTGGCCTTCTTTTTTTGGTGAGGAATTTCTCATGAACTGTCTCTATTCTCTTAAAACCTCGTGGTGTTCCTCCTTCTTGATTTAGCTGGGACATGGGGGCCACCGCGACTTGTCCAGCTATTAATTAGTCTACCGTTTTTCAGCTACCATTTAGTTGTGGTTCTTCTATACCTGTTATCACTGCATCTAGCCAAGTGGGGGGGGGACACTTAATTCGTTTACCCTTTCCGTATTTATATTTACTTTTTTGGATTTCACTCGGGACATCCTTAGTTCTTTATACAAGGAACTCCCTTAATTTGGAATCGTTTGTTTAAGAGCCCATGTTGATGTTAAATAAACTTTTGATTAGTTTTATGTATTAGTGGATATGCTACACTTTACAAGGGATAAAAATGATAAGAAACGTTTACTATTTGAAACGTGAAATGTACATAGTACTGATAAGGGTGGTAAAGTGTCTCTTTAAAGGTAAATTCTTTTACAACACTAGGAATCGGTTTTATTCCATGCAAAGGAGTGGCAAAGCCTGTAGTCGATGATCAATACCAAATAACAAAAAACAATTGAATCGCAGGAACAAGTTTCGGTCTCAAAAATGAGAGAACGTAAAAGTAGTAACCATGAGTCATTGATGACGCAGCCCATTCATAAAGTGAGGTGGTCGAGAATGTCAGATTTGTTCCGAGAACACTGTTGTCTCGGAACTCAAGTTCACCAGGTACATCCTGACTCATTTGGCATACTAACGGCCGAACGCTCAAACGCACCTGATTTCTCAAGGGTCATAGTAAATCTGTCATTTCTTAATGTCTTGTAGCGACAGACAGACTTTTGAGAGCGTTTTAAAGCATGTAAAGTGATGTTTGAGAATTCGGGTGTGGGATTGTGATATCGGTAGAATAAGTAATTCACGTAGTAGTGTTGATTGATAGATTAAATAGTGGCCATTTTGGTTTTATGAATGAATATGTGTTCGATATTTTTTTTTTATGAACATTGAATGTAAAAGAATATCTTTGATTCTAGATATATCTACGAATAGAAGTACATAAGTACTTCTTCTTCTACTTCTACTTAAGTACATAAGTACTTACTAGGTAGGTATCGTAGTTGCCACGAGTCGTGAGCACAAATGTCAAGTAAATTTTTGGGTACTTGGGTTCCTTTCTGGGTTTTTTGGGCCGCCGACACTACACGCGATTGGTCTGTTAGCCGGACCGATCCGACCGGCAAAAAACCTCGAAAGAAACCCAAAAATTAACTTGACATTTGTGCTTACGAATCGTGGCGACTAATATAGTTAGTACATACCATACATATCATCACGCCGGTATGTTTTTAGGTCCCATGTAATAGGGGGCGAGCCTATTGCCACTAACCGGGCACAAATCCTAACTCCGAGCTGCTACTGAGAATTTCATAGAAATACCCAATAACACTTTTTGCTCGACCTGGGAATCGAACCCAAGACCTCTAGCATAGCAGTCGCGCATAGTTAGTTTTCATTTTACATAGGTCGTTTAATCGTGTCCAAAATATTTTTCAAACCCAATAATTTGATGTGAGATTAAAAGTTTGATACGAGTAACCTTGTACTAAGTTCAATGTCGAAACTGAATTATGTAGGTAAGAACCACTTAAACCAGTTTGAACTCCTAAAATAGTTGCCAAACAAAAAAAATTAATATGAATAAAAAGTGAAGATTTTAATATAAATAATGGAGTGATGTTGATCATTAGCAATTGTTTTAAAAGATATCCTACAGTTTTCCCATTATTAGGAACATTGTTTAAGCTATACATAGTTTTGTACCATGGCCAGTTTAAACCATCTTCCTAATAATGGGAAACGCTAGCTTTTTATATTATTATATTCTTTATCTTTTTTCTTTATTTTTTGTTCTCGTTAGCCTAGTGGTCCTAAGTGCGACTGCTAAGTCTTGGGTTAGATTTCCAGGTGGAGCAGTGTTATTGGGTTTTTCTATGAAATTTTCAACAGCAGTTCGGAGTTAGAATTTGTGCCCGGTTAATGGCAATAGGCTGGCCCTCTATTACATGGGACCTAAACACAGTGGGTGTACATTGGAACACCGCTGCCTAATCCTTCGGGGAATACAGGCGTGATGGTATGTATATTCTTTATCTAGGTATAGTTTTTTTATAATATTGTATTGTATTGTAATATGTATTTAAATAAAACAAACCTAGCAATCTTACAAACAACAAAACAGAGAAAAGCCTTAAGTAGGTACCTAACTAGGTACTAAGATAAAACTTAGGACTTATCTAGCAAAAATAGTCTAATATGTAATTAAGAGATAATATGTAAATTATATAGTCATTTTACAAAGCTATGGGTGAGCGATAATCCTTCATTCATCAAGAATATTTACGTCCAAACGTCCGGCTTAGCACAAGATAATCGCAGGATCAACGGTTACATTATGTTGATTGCTAGAAATATAATAGAAATGGCGCTTTTATCGACAAAATATCATCACGCCTTTATTCCTCGGACGGTTAGGCAGAGGTGTACCAAAGTACAGTTCGCCAGTATGTCTAGGTCCCATGTAATGGGGGCGAGCCTATTGCCATTCACCGGGCAGAAATCCTAATTTAGAGCTGCTACTGAGAATTTCATAGAAAAACCCAATAACACTTTGCTCGACCTGGGATTCGAACCCAAGACTAACATAGCAGGCGCGCTTAGGACCACTAGGCTAACGAGGGTTTTAGCGATATGAATAAATATAAACCTTAAACTAAATAACGATAATTTTGATTTTTATACATTTATGTATTTTTTTACACGTAAGCAGATTCAAGAACCACAGAGGATTAGGAGACTAAGAAGATCAGGTCAGAAGATTAAGTTAAGTGCATAGCAATGCACTTAACTTATAAAGGCTGCAGGATAACTGCAGGCGAAGTGGAATTAGAAATAGTTTTAAGAATAGATATTATCGCTCAAGTGTCCATTCTGAAATGGGTTCCGAAATAATGCCATAATAGATCAAAAATCTAGACCCAGTACTGAGTACCTGTGTTATTCCTATTAGCGTCCTCATAGAATTGTCATGCAATAGATTACCTATTCCATAAATTGATTCATCAGAATTCCCTCTGGCATTGTTTACTTTCAAATTTTACACAGGAAACTCGACGAAATAATTATTATTGCCGAATAGGGAATCTCGACCTGGGAACTCCAGGTACGTCATTCAGCCAGATCACTAAGGTGGTAATCATTTAAATTGTTGCAATATTATTATGTGAATTTTAATTATGATTATTGGTGGCATAACATAACATACCTTGACGCCTGTATTCCCCGAAGGGCTTCGGCAGAGGTGTACCAATGTACACTCACAGTTTGCCGGTATGTTTAGGTCCCATGTAATAGGGGGCGAGACTATTTCCATTAACCGGGCACAAATCCTAACTCCGAGCTGCTACTGAGAATTTCACAGATAAACCCAATAACACTTTTTGCTCGACGTGGGAATCGAACCCAAGACCTCTAGTGTAGCAGTCACGCTTAGGTGGCATCTACTAATTTATATATATCATATATTAATATTTATATTTTATTTACTATCCTTATTATTATAGAGCTAAAGAGGTTGTACCCCTATTACATGGGACCTAAACATACCGGCGAACTGTCGGTGTACATTGTTACACCTCTGCCTAACCCTTCGGGGAATATAGGCGTGATGGTATGTTGTAAAGAGGTTGTTTGTTTGAACGCGTTAATCTCAGGAATATCTGGAGCGTTTTGAATTGAATTGCATTTATCGTGGAAGGTTACAGGCTATACCAGTACGCTACGACACATTCTTTTTTGGGGGGGTGGGAAATCATGAAATAACTTCTCCCGCCCTGGGCGGGGCGAGAGGGAGTGTCAGACTTTTACTGACGACGCTACGACACTAGGGAGCGGAGCAGTAATCAAAGACGTAACTTCACGCGGGTGAAACCTCAGGATACTGCTAGTCTAAAATAGAGCTTTGTTTGTTAAACCCGAATCGAATAGTTCAGTGAAGTTTTATAAGCATTTCTTCACTGACATATTGTCCTTAAAAAAAAGATTTGAAGATCTAAAGATAGGGTAACTAAGACATTTTGAAATATTGCAAGCATCGGTAAAATCAATTATTTATAGACATGGCACATCGCAAGCAAACTTGCTTGTTAGGGGAGATTACCGACAACGGGTTCCATACAAAAAAAATAGCCTAGCTATACTATGGTCAGTAACATTTTGTAGTTAGGATAAAGGTAAGTACTATTTCGTCGATTTTGTATGGAGCGCGCTAAGTACCCGTTATCATATAACTATCAATATCATATAGCTACCTAGCGATGTCACCCGCGTTCAGTTACGTCTGGTTACTGCTGTGCTCGTTGGTCGTAGCGTGATGTTCTTGTGTAAAAAACCTTCCTCTTGAATCACTCTATTTATTGATGAAAACTGCATTAAAATCCGTCGCGTAGTTTAAAAGATCTAAGCGTACAGACGGCGGGAAGCGGCTTTTAAAATCAGCTAATATTTGGACTCTCCAAGTATCAAGTAAAACAAGCATTACCTTCAAAGAAAGCACGATATTATTATTAGAAATCTCATAAACAAATGCATGACGTAACATTTCACTTGCAAGTACTTAAAATATATTTTATCACTTTCTAATGACTCGTCTGACAAAGATTCCCACGTCCACCAAACGAAAAAAGCAGCTCACTACTGTTTTAATAAAAGTAATGACTCCATCGAGAATGGTGTTTAAATGACTTGGTGTCAAGTTTAAAAAAAAAACTTTAAAATAAATACATTTTCATTGGCGTAAAAAATTGAGGCTGTACAGAAAAGGCCCGGTGCCAAAGTAATTTTATTTGGGTGATTCTGAAATGATTGTCAATTGACGAATATTTTTTAATTTATTTTAGTTAGAGGTGGCGCAAGTAAAGAATATTTGGAAGGACTAGGGGGAGGCCTTTGCCCAGCAGTAGGACAATACAGGCTAGAAAAAAGATGTTCATTATTATGTTTTTAATCTACGATTCATGAGTTGACTGCCTCGGTAGCCTAGTGGTGCTAGATGCGACTGCTACGTTAGAGGTCTTGGGTTCGATTCCCAGGTCGAGCAAAAAGTGTTATTGGGTTTTTCTATGAAATTCTCAGTAGCAGCTCGGAGTTAGGATTTGTGCCCGGTTAATGGCAATAGGCTCGCCCCCTATTACATGGCACCTAAAAGATACCGGCGAACTGTGGGTGTACATTGGTACACCTCTGCGTAACCCTCCGGGGAATACAGGCGTGATGGTATGATTCATGAGTTCTAAGAAAACTCTTGTCCCATATTTAAGTGTGGATAAATCTGCGTACTTATACGATAACGCGATGTAAGTTTTTATTATTTACTAGCAAAACCTCGTGGTTACGTCTTTTATTAGTGTCTCGTAGCGTGATGTGAAATAGCATAACCTTCCTCTATAAACAGGCGAATACTTTTATCGTTTACTTTTTTTTTTGGCTCGCCCTCTTTTACATGGGACCTAAAAACATACCGGCGAACTGTGGGTGTACATTGTTACACCTCTGCCTAACCCTTCGGGGAATACAGGAGTGATGGTATGTGTATGTGTGTTTTTTCATATCGGACTAGCAGTTCCTGGGATTAACGCATTCAAACAAACTCTTCAGTGTTATAATTATAGATTACACCGTGAACACGGCCCACTTAATAAATAACATAACCTACTTTTTTCTTGTGTTAGTGTCTAGTTTATTGCAAATGTTGAAGAAAGCGTAGAAATCGGATAATGCACGTATCTTATTTTATTGAGTAATTCTCTTAGCGTGAATAATTATGAACAATAATTTTATTCAGCGTTGCCAATAGGGCTACTTCTAGGCTATATCTCAAAGCAATTAATTACTCCTCATAATGATAATTATACAATAATGTGTTAATGTATTTGGATGATGGCAAGTTTTATAATTAACCTAGTTACATATTAAAGCGATTTGGCGAATCCTTTTTGGATTATAATTTGCTGATTTATTGGCCTTTGGGCTATGGTTACCTAAGCCTGGCTATTTCCGATTATTTTGATCAATTTCGTTTCGTTGATCTAGATTGTTTAAAACGATTTATATATATATTTTTTAATTAAATAATATTTTTTATTATGAATGTTCACAAAATACTTAAAAAAAAATTGTTTATCTGTCTGTTTATTTCCGTTGATCTCCGAAACGGCTGGATCGATTTTGACGGGATTTTAAACTGGCTGATAGCTGATGTTATAAAGAGTAACTTACTTTCACGACATTCACGCGAACGAAGTCGTGGGCATTAGCTAGTAAAAAATATAAATTGAGCTAAATTCTTACCTTTTGAACACCCGCTTCCGCGGAAAAAGATATCTCGTCTCTCGTCAGACCTGTGAAGGAAATGAAAGGGATTAGTGGTTGAGTCATCAAGAATTCATGGAGTTAGGTTTCGTTCCGGTGTGATCTCATCATGTCAGGTATCAACAAGCTGAGGTAACTTACAATTACTAACAAAGCTTGCTTGTATAAAAAAAATATTATCTAGAACAAAATAAAACGAAGGTTTTTACCAACAACGTTTTTAATAAATCGACATTAACGGAGCCTGCCAGCATCTCCTAAAAACAGTAAATTTTTTTGATATATCTTTATAATTTCAGTTATTGGATTATCCATTCTCGGCGCTGAACCGAGCGGTGAAAATTACTAAATCGTCTTAAAAACTACCATTCCTACTACTACTTTAAAACCCCCGGACGAAGTCGCGGGCATTAGCTAGTTTGAAATAAGTGATTTCATTTGATGTCCACATGACGCTGAACTATATAAAACTAAAATAACAATTTAACTTTCCTTTTTTCTTCGCCGTGATCGGGTAAAAAATACAGTGTCGTCAAATCAATTAACACTAATTAAAAGATTAATTTACAAGCATAAAAATGTAACATGGCAACATTTGTACAAAATAAATTCCCTGTACAAAATGCTAGCATTCTTCGTGATATCTTGCAAAAAATATTCTTGGCGCGAAATTAATAAATATCGATTATGGATCGGGACAAATATGTCAGGATTTATTAAAACGTCTTTATCTGTTGGAGTCTGACGTCTGACTGATGGGCATCATAAGTTTATATCTGTAGCAGAGACAGCATCAACAAGAAATAAGAACGTACTCTATGATTTGTGCTATGAGAAGTTATATTTCTTGCAATGATTACGAGTCATTACGTATCTCGTTATGGCGAGACGTACCGTTGATTCAGAGAAGTCTAAAGTACTAATTTAATTAGATATTTGTTAATGAGAGTAACAGAACTGCCTTGTTGTCGTGGGTTTCATTCCCAGGTCGGGCAAAAAGTGTTATTGGGTTTTTCTATTAAATTCTCAATAGCAGCTCGGAGTTAGGATTCGGATCGGCAATGTCTTGTCCCATAGACAAGTGACAACGACGTGGCCGAGTTTTTGATGCCCTATGAGCTCGCCCCCCCCCCCCCCCCCCCCCCCCGTTTTATTTACATATTGTTCTTTATAGATAATATTATTATTATTTACAAGCTACATATAATTCTGGTTATAAGTTTCAAAATAAAATTTTATTATTTTCACGGCAATTGTAGGAAAGTGGTGTAAGAGATAAATGCCGATAATATCAATAAACCTCAGTAATGCCCATGTTAACCGCTAATACGTCGATTTAGGTGATCAAGTGTGCAGTTTACCGTTTCACGAGCGATTACTACCATTAGGCCATTAACTCGCTTGTAATGGCCGCCGGCCGCCGCGGCGCGAACGAATGTTCAGCATATTTCACGATGATTTAGCACAGAAAATGTGAAGAGGACTGTACGATTAATTTCTTTGTACAGCGTATTGACCTGATTCCTGTAATAGTTGTCATTATAATCAGCCCGATCGAATTTTGGTTACGGCGGCCGATCTCAAAGGAAACCAGTTTATGCCCAAACACCATAGTCCGATGGGACGGTAATCCGACATGACCGGTGAGAGAACAGGTCCAGGAGCAACATCTTTATCTGCTTTCAGAGACCTTGGGCTGTCACGCCGCCAACTCCTAAATTCCGGGCTGTTACTGAGAATTTGTCAATAAAAGCAGCAAAACTAATTATTCTTTGATTATTTCGTGCGAGACTCGAACCCGATACACGTAGCGCCAATCATTCAACGACTGCGCCAGCCGTGCCGACCTAATAGATAATTGATTCAATCAAAACAAATTGGAAAAAGTAAACATTTATGTAATTATCTTGCAAATACAAAGCGTTGTGTAATACATAGCTAGTCCTCGTATCGAAGAGGTACCTACTTAGTTTCTAGTTTTTTTTTCTATATTTATCCACTTTCTACATTTTACTTTTACACATATATTAATAGATTATCTAATAGCTATTTTGTGAATCTATCATTGAAAAGGGGTTTCTCTTGGTCAGTAAATAAAACTCATTTTAAATAACTAACAGTTTTAAATAAATATTGCACTGTCTTCCCTCACTCTCATAGTCAGATGGGACGGTAATCCGACATGATCGGGGAGAGATCAGATGCAGGACCGACGGCTTTACATACTTTCTGAAATCCGGAAGTGTCTAAACTTTAGGCTGCTACTGAGAAATTTATGACGAAAAAACCCAATAACTCTTTTGCTTGAGCTTGGTTTCCCCTTTCGAAATATTGCTCTGGGATTCTGAAATACATAGATAGATCGTTATTCCCAAGTTATTAGTTACTAGCGTCAATCTATAACTATTATCCATAGGGAACACATCTCCGGGATAAAAAGTATTCTATATGTTAATCCAGGAAATGGTCTATTTATGCGCCAATTTTCTTCCTTATCTGTTAAACGGTTTACGCGTGATTGACTAACAAACATATCGACCAACTGTGGGTGTATATTGGTACATCTCTGCCTAACCCTTCGGACAATACAGGTGTGATGGTGTGCTAAATAGGAGAAGATTTCCTAATCTAATGATCATACAATATAGTAACAATTTCACCGTACACCATAGTTATAATAAGTCTTGTAATCCAGTGATTGTATGTAAAGTCGGAATGGGCGCGTTCAGTTATGTCGTTACTTGCCTGACTCACTGACAGCCCGGTGACAATACCAGACACATTGTATATTCATATTTGACT
This sequence comes from Caradrina kadenii, assembly GCA_947462355.1. Taxonomy (NCBI): domain Eukaryota; kingdom Metazoa; phylum Arthropoda; class Insecta; order Lepidoptera; family Noctuidae; genus Caradrina; species Caradrina kadenii. Next base: position 9,538,919 of record OX381691.1, read on the forward strand.
GTGCTTTACTTGCTAACTTATTACGTAGTAGATTGGGTCCATTGTGTAAAGAACTGGTATTTTAAAGTAGTTGGAAGGAGCCCCGAATTCTCAAACGTTTATTATTTTTTTTAGTCTTGCAGCAGATAAAATTAAAAACGTTTCTCCCAAACTGTAACTTAGAAAAAATAAAGGAATCTACAATGGGCATTGGGCATTCTTTTTTAATAAAGACAGTGCTCATAATAGGTGTCTCTGGTATCACACACAAACAAGCAGACCCGGAAAACTATTCGTAGGCCATACAAATATTTGTTTTCCGTGCGGGAATTGTACGAGCTAACGCAATGCAGCATCCAATCGCAAACCTCTACAACAACTCAGCTCAGCAGCAGAATAGCGTATTCTACTATGTCTTATTTCCTCCAGATCCTTGGATGATTTACTTCGCTATTATGACCGTGCTAAGAATGTGTCGTTGTAAGGTAGAAGTATGAGAGTGAGTCCGGTAGACCGTTCCGTCACCGACCATCGCGACCACCGACCGTCACGTGTCATGCACGGAGTGCCACAATTTTCGGTTGATACGTTCTATTGGGTAGAGTAGTCCATATCATGTATATTTCCGTGCCTGATACGTTCATAGCACGGTCATGCCACGGTATGGTGTAACTGGACCCTTTAAGCCTCAAACAAATAAATTCAAATGACAACCTTTTCGAAAAAACTTGTACTCGTATATTCACTAGCTTCTGCCAGCGACTTCGTTGGCGTAGCTTTGTTCTCCCTCGTTAAGTTACGTCTTTGATTACTGCTCCTCTCCCGTATGTCGTAGCGTGATGTTATATAGCCCATAGCCTTCCTCAATAATTGGACTATCCAACACAAAAAGAATTTTCCAATTTGCACCAGCAGTTTCTGAGATTAGCGCGTTTAACCAAATAAACGAACAAACAAACTCTTCAGCTTTATAATATTAGTGTAGATGTACATGCAGCTGTGTTGTTAGTTCTATTTTAGATGCCAATTTGTTTTTCAGCCATTTTCTGCAATGCACCTGCATTCATCACATACGTAATATGGCTACAACATTTATTTATGTTAAGCTTAGCCGCACAAGAGTTACTCGCAGTTACTTTTTGATGGGATGAATAATTCAATGGCTTATCTTTACACTTGGGTAATATAAAATAACCTTTTGAATTCAGCTGCGCAGGCGGCGGTATTATCTTTTATCTTCTTACCACATGAGCATAGTTCGTGTCGATGCAACAAAAGTAGATTCAACTGTCTCTCAAACTTGGTTACTTTTTCAGAGGGAGTGCCATACTGCACACTGTATTTACGCACACACTTATCTTTACGCTATAAAGCTGAAGAGTTTGTTTGTTTGTTTGGTTGAACGCGCTAATCTCAGGAACTACTGGTCCCATTTGAAAAAAACCTTTTACGTAATAATTGCCCTTTTATCGAGGATACGGTCTATATTACATCACACTACAACACACGAGAGCAGCGCAATGACCAAAGACTTCACGCGGGTGATACCGCCGGGTATTACTCCATCAATCCAGCGTTTCCTGGGCGTCCTTCAAGAACTTGGTTACTACAGCAACTGAGGAGTCTTCATGACTCCTTATCAATCAAGTAATTGCATTCCAAAGGCATCTCATTGCCAACATTTTTCATCCTACTTACTTATACTACTATCACTACCTACCTAGTAAAAAAAACCTACATAGTATAAAACTTTGTTTTATACTATGTAGGTTTTTTTTAATAGATAGAGTGATTGAAGAGGAAGGTTTATATGTATAATAACATCAGCATTGCACCCGTGCGAAGCCGGGGCGGGTCGCTAGTATTATTATAAATGCGAAATTTTGTGATGATACATGAATGGATGTTTGTTACTCTTTCACGCTTAAACGGCTGAACGGATCTGGATGAAATTCGGCACTGAGATAGATTGTAATGTGGAGTAACACATAGGATACTTTTATCCAGAAAAAATGAAGGTTTCCTTGGGATAACTATATCGTTTTGGATGAAGTCGCGGGCAGAAGGTAGTTAGTCACAAATCCCAAGTTTGCATCTAATTATTCTTGTTAATGTGTTATTATTATCTCGACCGGATGGACATCGTCGATAAATTCAGTGGCTACGTAGCTGTTAGCCACACAGAACTGCTTACTTGTAACTTGAACATTGGCTTGACGAAATATAATATTGCTCGGATTACGAATGGGAGATAAGGGTCTGCGCAAGTTCAACAATATGCTTGACAGCTTGAGCGGTATATCGTGGCGGCCCAATGGTTAAGACGCCTGCCTTTCAAACATGAGGTTGTGAGTTCAGTACCGGGCAAGTACCAATGTAACCTTTTCAATTCATACTTTCTAAGTTTATCAAGGAAAGCACTGGAAGGAAACCTGTACTTATAGGTAATTAATATAAGTCGCCAATCCGCCTTGAGCAAGCGTGATGATCAATGCTTGTGTCTTCTCTATATGAGAAGAGGCCGTTACCCTACTGACTGACTGATTTTGTTAATATGAAACATTTTATATAGAGTTGAAAATTATATAAAAGATGTGTTGAGTTGCAAATCATTGTCAACTCTATTGCTGTTAAATTTTAGTTGAATATCAATCAATCATTGGAAATTGCTTGAGTATTCTGCGGCTCTGTCTACGCTGACCATAAAGTACAACTTGGGACGAAGCTAAGCAAAGGATTACAGCAATGGCGATTTAAAATCTAGGCGTCCATTTATGCTGCGGGTTGTTCGAAAGAGATATCGCGCCCCCGGAACGCATAGGGCACAAGAAGGAACATAGATGGGTTTTAGTCAGTAAAAGTCTGACACCCATTTATGAGTTCAAAAAAGCATTGGCAGAGTTGGATTTTACGTAAGAAACCGCTTTTTTTTATGCCGTCATTAACAAATACAACTATAAAAAAACACAAAATTAAAAATGTTAGGTAACCCCTGACAGAAGAATAAAAATCCTTACCGCAACTAACAAAAGAGCTGATAACTTTGAAACCGCTGAACCGTTTTCCATCAAACTATGAACACTCTCGACTAACACACCTTTTCAACAAAAAAACTAAATCAAAATCGGTTCATGCGTTCGAGAGCTACGATGCCACAAACAGACACACACGCAGACACACATACACACACACACAGACACGTCAAACGTATAACACCCCGTCGTTTTTGCGTCGGGGGTTAAAAATAGGTTAGTAGCAAATAACACGGTTCCGTTATGTATTAAATTATGTTTTTAACATTAAGGAATTGAATTTTTTTAAAGAGACGGCAAGGAGTCTTTAGAAGCAGGAAATAAAACAATAAATCAGTATAGTGAAATTCTTACTTTTCTTATGTTTACATGAAGGATTCAAAATTCCGATGTTTCCAAAAAAAACTACCAACCCTTGTCATTATAAAACATGATTGTACGTAACATTACATCAATGTTAATTTTTAAACTACTGTACTTTTCCTTCAACATGGCATCAGCGATAAAATATCACATTCTTCATACATTGCTCCTTTGGTACCTTATCAGATTTAATTTATAGTGTGGAGCCAGCAAAACATCTCGTTTAATAAGTCATGATCACGAATATGGCGCGAACTGGAGACTGTTCGACGGCAATAATAGTTTATGTATCGTCATACGAGATCGGCAGTTCGACACCCGAGTCGGGACTTGTATGGGACGAGAATAAAGTGATAAAATATTATTAGGTTGCATTGTGGGGATGTTTTTGTAACGTGAGATGGTGTGATTAAATTTTTTAACAGAATACAGGTTGGCTTTAATGTTACTGACTATTTTTAACCCCCAACTCAAAAAGAGGGGTGTTTGATGTGTCTGTGTGTCTGTCTGTGGCATCGTAGCTCTTAAAAGGGTAAACCGATTTAAATGCGTTTTTTTTAAGCTGGTTTCCAAGCGCTATTTCAATTTTATTACTTGTGTAGGGATAAAAATAATTATGAATATGAGCATCTTTTATTACAGGACTTATTGTGAATTTATGCAAAAAGAATTTGCAGTTCCATACATTTTGATACCAAAATAATGAATATTTGATTACCCCAAATGTTTAGTCTTCTAATTCTACTTGCTACTGAATCCTGCTACTAGTATTGGATGGGTGAATGTTTGTTACTCTTTCACGCTTATACACCAGAACGGAATTAGCTGAAACACACAGATTACATTTTTATCCCTCGTTTATGTTACAGTTGAATAACTTACCTAACCCCTCCCCCCCCCCCCCCCCCGGGCGGTGGACATCCATGCGGATTTTCACAAGATGCGGATTTTTAACAAGGAAAAAACAGTCAACGCAGAAGTTACGGGAGGAAGCTAGTTAAAAATAAATCCAAGTCCATAAAAACATTAAATAGTTAGTTATAGAGCTTTTATCGACTAAATACATAATAAACTTACGTAAAACATCATAATGTAAGCAGTATAGTAGGTCGTTAAATAAATATCTTGTTTATTTTTAACAAAATGTTTTAAAAAACCGGTTCCTTACGTTCACGGCTCTGAACGGATAGTATGATATCAATTTCCGGATACTTTTGATTTCTACTCATTCACAGATACTAGCAGAGTTCTACGGATCTGCTTGCTAATAGCTGGTAGAATCACATCGTAGCGGACATTTTTACTGTATATTCAGTAAATGATTCAAGACATTTTGCTAAGATATTAAGTCGGTTCTGTTCTGATTTTGACGGTGTCGGTGTTGCAGTTTTGTTAGTAAAATAAAGGTACCCGATACTTGTATTATGAAGGGAATTACCATGTTCTCATGTTGCCAATAACTGAAGGATTTTGGAGATTATACGAGAACGTTGCGCAGTAAAAGAGGTTGTAGTGACAAAGGTTAGAAAGAGTATTCTTAGATGGTTTGGTCATGTTAAGAGAATAAATGAAAGGCTACTAACAAAAGAATTTTTTTAAGACAGACATGAGTGGCAACACCAGGAGGGGACGCCCTAGAAGGATCTACCCTGACCTTATTGGCGAGGGTCTTCAGAAAGGTCGGGTGCGCAGTACTAGTAACCGGCGTGCTTGTCTGACCAGATGTATGAACGTGGATGAGGCAAAAGGAGTTTGTAAGGATGGTAGCAGGTAGCGTTCAGTGGTTTCTGCCTACCGCCATAGGAAAAAGGCATGACTTTATGTATGTATGTCTGTATGTACCCTAAGAAGACTGCATGTCTGCGCTTCATACAATAGTAGTCAAGTATTTATTGGGCAAAACGAAATGAAACTTAATGAAATATATTTTGTACTAGTTACATACCCCGCGGTGTCACCCGCGTGCAGTTACGCCTTCGGTTACTGCTCCGCTCCCGTTTCTCGTAGCGTTATGGTCTATACGTATATACATTCCCTGGACTTCTATAAATATTTGAAAACCAAAATTAGGCAAATCGGTTCAGCCGATCTCGAGTTTTAGCCAGACTAACGAACAGCAATTCATTTTTATATATATAGATAGGCTAAGGGCACTAATATGACGTAGGCTTGTAGTTAGTCAAACTTGATTTTAATTAAAATCTCGAAGGAAATTTGAAATTACGAATCATTTGTTATTCAGGCAATGAGGAAAACTTCCATATTTTTTTTATACGCACGATCAGACAGACTATTTCTATTCTATAAGAAGTAAATTTGTATACCATGAACATGTTATGTAACATAATCTTTTTTACGATAGATACTCGGTTCGGAAGAACCTGTTGATGCTCTCATAAGCATATCGACAAAAAAATGTCTATGTCAATTAGTCTCATATTCTAAATAATCTATCCTACTAATATTATGAATGCGAATGCTTCTGGAGATGTATGGATGTTTGTTACACTGGTGTTGATCTGGTTGAAATTTGGCAGTGAGTTAGATTGTGGTGTAGAATAACACATAGGATACTTATACTTTTTATCGCGGAAAAATTGACGGTTTCCGTGGGATAATATATCAAATTTGACGCGAACGAAGTCGTGGGCAAAAGCTACTTACTGTTTGTATTTAAATTTATTGAGGGGAATACGTATGTACGATCATGATCTCTACTACTTTCTCCAAATTCAATTAATGTCATCATCTGCTCAGCCTTTTCCCAACTATGTTAGGGTCGGCTTCCAGTCTAACCGGATGCAGCTGAATAACAGTGTCTTACATGGAGCAACTGCCTATCTGACCTCCACAACCCTGTTACTGGACAACACGATACCTCTTGATTAGACTGGTTGTCAGACTTCCTGGCTTCTGACTTTCCGTAACGACTGTCAAAGATCTACGAATAACAGCCGGGACCAACGGCTTTACATGCTTTCCGAGGCACGGGGGTGTCACACCACCAACTTCCAAACCCCGGGCTGCTACTGTGCAAATCCTAATGGAAAAACTCAATATCACTTTTTGGCTGACCTGGGAATCGAACCCGGGACGGCTCATCAGTCGTGCGGTCGTGCTTGCAACGACGACACCAATGGGGTAGTTCCGAATTAAGTAAATGTGTTCCACAAAACGTTGTGCGTACGGGTGCATCATGGTCATGGGAGTTATTTAAAGTTTAGTATGCAACATATCAAACTTGTTTTCGTAAAAACAAGTTAAAAAAGTTGGAACTTTGAACTTTAATGTCTCCACAATCAAAACGTTCCTAAGTATAGTCCATAAGAAAATAAGGATCCCAATAATGGGAACAATATTGAACTTTCGAAGAAACACCTTTTACGGCTATTAAGTTTCCTATATTATGTATTTCGGGAATAGTCAGAAAGAAAACATAGAAATGAAAACAGATAAGTTGAGCGGTCAGATTACGGAACGTTACCTAAGCGATGTTTAAAAAACTTACATACCATCACGCCTGTAAGTATTCCCTATTGAAGGGTTAGGCAGAGGTTTACCAATGTACACTCACAGTTCGCCGGTATGTATAGAAAAACCCAATAGCACTTTTTGCTCGAACTGGAAATTAAGTCCTCTAGCGTAGCAGTCGCGCATAGGACCACTTGGCCAACGAGGCAGTAAAACTTATAAGGATCCAATTACAAAACATCACTTAGGTTCCACTTATCCAAATAACAGCGAACGATACATCTTTGACCACTAAACTTTTTAACAAATTTATGCTCAGCCATTAACCTTCTTTATCTTTTCTTTTACTCCATAGACAAGCCTTTGACAAACTTAACAACGATTTCTCCGACATTACTTAGCGGTTTGTGTATGTGAGTTTATATGTTTGTAAAAGCACTCACGAAACAGGAGAAATTCCTAGTGTGAGCTACGTTTTTAAAAAAGAATGTTAGTTAACGATATATGTTCTACTAACCGTTGCCCGGGACTTCGTTCGCGTGGCTTATTTCACCCGCGTTAAGTTACGTCTTTGGTTACTGGTCCGCTCCCGTGGGTCGTAGCGTGATGTTATATAGCCTATGTTACTCAGGAATTATGTAGCTATCTATTGGTAAAAAAATGGTTGAAATCCGTCCAGTAGTTTCGGAGCCTATTTATTACAAACAAACAAAAAATCTTTTCTCGTTATAATATTAGTACCTACAGAAGAGGGTATAGATAAATTTTTTGAAAATTTATAACTCAATGAAATTCATTCTCAATGTAACTTAGTACGAGTAATTAATTGCTATAAATGGTGTAAAACCGTTGTACAACATACCATCACGCCTGTATTCCCCGAAGGGTTAGGCAGAGGTGTAACAATGTACACCCACAGTTCGCCGGTATGTTTTAGGTCCCATGTAATAGAGGGCGAGCCTATTGCCATTAACCGGGCACAAATCCTAACTCCGAGCTGCAACTGTGAATTTCATAGAAAAAACCAATAACACTTTTTGCTTGACTTGGGAATCGAACCCACGACCTCTAGCGTAGCAGTCGCGCTTAGGACCACTAGGCTACCGAGGTAGTTGAAACCGTTGTAATTAATAATTAATAAATGACTTGAAAAACAAGTTGGAGACAAGTACATAAGTGCCTGTCAAGCTGATTGTAGATGTGTAAGTAAAGACAAAAGGAATGCTGTTTCTTGACTGTACAGACATTCTTGTTGGGGATTACGACGAATTAAGCTTGATTAGGAGAATTGATAAAACATTTTTAGAGATAAAATACCTTGAAGTTGTATCTGATAACACCCTCTTAAGGACCATTTTATTTTAGGGTCCGGTAGTCAACAAGGTGCCCTAGTTTCGCCATATCTGTCTGTCTGTCTGTACGCGGCTTAGCTCAGAGACTTTTAATACTAGAAAGCTGTAATTTGGCAGGCGTATATATATTAAGTGCTAAAATTAAATCTTGAAAAAATATTTGATATTTTTTTTTCTTCTATTTTATTCTATGGTATAGAGTGTCGTTTGATAGGTCGTTCCAAAATATTGTGTGCGTGTTCGACTATTTCTCGATTTAGGAATCCGTTTAAAAATTTTAAGCTTTAAAATGCTAATTTTTGTTAGAGTCAAGTGTCAAGCTAATTACCCATTTAGATGCCTTCAATTTCAATAACTAAAGAAAATATTTCATCAACCATCGATCGAACAAGAAATCGGTTCGGTATGAATATGGTTTCAATTTTCAATAACAGAATTCCTCGGCTTGATAAATGTATCGTGAGTAAACATTTGGAGTTATCAATATCAAACATACATGGCCTGCTTTCCTTTGACTTTTTCCCAAATACATACATATCTAATCTATTTATGAACTAGAATTACTTGGTGTTGGCCTCAATTTCAATCATATGGTTGTAGAATGGAAAATAAATGAAAATAAGTACATCTACATTAACCCTAGAAAACAAACCTCAGTCGAATCGACGGGTAGCGTAAGGAAATGTCGCTGTATCATTTTTTTAAGCTGTCAGAAAAGTTACTGTAGTAATAAAAGTAAGTAAAAAAAGTCAATTTGGAAAACGAATTTTTATTGCCAAACTTATGTACTTATGTCATTCAATTTACATTTCATGGTTAAAAAATAGTTTTTCAAATACCCGTCGTTTCGACGGATGGTTAGCTTTCTAGGGTTAAATCCTACTACAGGGCAAATTTAAGGCATCACATAGTAGACACAAGCATTGATCACCACGCCTGCTCAAGGCGGGTTGGTGACTTCAGACTGAACATATTACGTCTAGGTTTTCTCACGACGTTTCCTTCACCAATGTCAAAGAAAAAAAAAAGCTTAGAATACATAACTAAAGCTAAAGCTAAAGAGATTTGGTTTGTTTGTTTAAAAACGCGCTGATATCTGGAACTACCAGTCAGATTGGAAAAATCCTTTGTAACACATATAGAGTGACCACACCTACAGCCACACCCTGTATCGAAAACAAACAGATATTTTATATTATTTAAATTACATTAGTAGGTACTACGAACGTCCATTCAATGCTTTTTATTCACATAAATTCTGCGAAAAATCTGCAGTAAGTAGGTATGGCTTCCCGGCTCCCGTTGCGTGCGGCGTGCATTGCTAATCTACTAATGATATTATATGAAGCCCTAGTACTTCCAACTACTATGCAGCCTATTGCACAACTACGTATTTGATTTAACATCTTAGAGACTTAAAAATAAGGTTGAAAATTGAACATGTGTGCTGTAAAGCTAGCTGCTAGATTTAGCTTTGGTATCGTTAACACAGATAAGTAAGTTACCTACTGAGTATATTGTTGATGGTCTTGACTCTTGAGACATCTGCTACTCTAATATACACGTACATACACATACATAAACTCACGCCTTTTTCCCATGGGGGTAGGCAGAAACCACAGAACGCCACCTGCTACGATTCTTACATACTTCTTTCGCCTCGACCACGTTCATACAAGCACGCCGGTTACGAGTACTGCGCACACGACCTTTCTGAAGAACCCCACCAATAAGGTCAGGGTAGGTCTTTCTAGGGCGTCCTCTCCCGGCGTTGCCACTCGCATCTGCCATATAAATCCCTTTCGTTAATCGCCTTTCACTCATCCTCTCAACATGACCGAACCATCTAAGCATACTATTTTCGACTTTTGTCACTACATCCTCTTTTAATCCGCAACGTTCTCGTATCGTTTCATTCCTCACTCTATCGTTCAAAGTTACACCACATATACTTCGCAAGGAACGCATCTCCACAGCATTTATCCTACTTTCATGCCTCGTTTGCCATACCCAACATTCACTTACTCTAATATAATACGTAGATATTGAAGTAAATTATATTTTATTTCTATTAAATTTATAATTGACTAGCGACCTGCCCACGATATCGTCTGCGCGGCTTATTTTACCCGAGTTAAGTAACGTCTTCCGTTACTGCTCCGCTCCCGTGTGTCGTAGCGTGATGTTGTATAGCCTATGTTACTCAGGAATAATGTAGCTATCTATTGGTGGAAAAATGTAAGTAGTAGAAGCTCTTTGTAAATTAGCTCGTCCGGGGAAGTACTACCACCGTACCTATTTCTGCCGCAAAGCAGCGTCGCTGTGTTCCTGTTTTAAGGGTATGGGTGCCGGTGTAATTACAGGCACATAAGACATTTCAACTTTGTGTCTGGGATGGTAACGCATTTGCAAGGCCTCTGGTATTGCAGATGTCTACAGGTGACCACTTTAAACTAAATATTACTGTGCCTATTCTCAAAACTTTACCCATGCTAAAATGACTTAAATCTAGCGATTCCGGGGTTTTGGTCCATTACGGGAAATCAAAGTTACACGAATATTTCCTTCCGCAAGCTGAAAAAATAAACATTACAAGCAGAGTTTGTTTATTGCTTCACTGTATTGATTAAAGTTTTAATTACAATTTTATAGGTTTCCCTTCCTGGTTATGCTCGCCTAAGTTTATGGTATTTTCAGGAAATATAAAAGTTAAAAAAATATAAAAGGAGGGAGAGATTTGGGCCACGACAGGATTAAACACATGTAAAGCTCGTTCCTTCTCTGTATAAAAAGAGGCCTTTGGCTTGCACAAAATTACGCCATTATTACCTATTTTATTATAGCTTACACAACACTCTGTGTTTTGGATTTTTCTCTTTTATTTTAAGTATTGTGTCTATAATTATTGGAATTTGTATAAACCGTTTCAATTAAAGTTATTTATTTTTATTTTTAAAATGTTATTATAAAATAAAACACATATTGTAATAACATAACATACCATCACGCCTATATTTCCCGAAGGGTTAGGCAGAGGTGTAATAATGTACAACCACAGTTCGCCGGTATGTTCAGGTCCCATGTAATAGGAGGCGAGCCTATTGCCACTAACCGGATACAAATCCTAACTCCGAGCTGCTACTGAGAGTTTCATAGAAAAACCCAATAACACCTTTTGCTCAACCTGGGAATCAAACCCAAGACCTCTAGCGTAGCAGTCGCGCTTAGGACCACTAGACTAACGAGGCAGTTATTAGAAAAAAATATTAAAGTAAATTGAATTAAAAAAAAAATATTTCTAAAATTAAATAAAACACATTTTGTAATAAATAAATTAAATGAACTAAAGCAAATTATTGTTGTTGAAATTAAATAGAACTGAGTAAATAATAAAGTTCATAAAATTAAATTCAGAGGTAGGAATGTAACTCGCAGTGAACAGACAATAACATGTAATTATTTATTAAATTTTCCTTGTATTTTAACTATTATTAGCTCGCCATTGTTTTCTGAGAACTACTTAACATTCCGAGAAGTTCCGTTTTTATTTTATATTTTTTTATTAAGTTAAATTATAGTTTTTGTTATTCTTTAAAAAAATGACATTCTGAGTTTAATTACGTTTTAAAAACACGTTATTAATTTAAGTGGCCATTTAAAATTAAATTACATATGATAGCTTATAAAATTTATGCAAGATTCAACAATATCAGAATAAAATAAAAATAATAGCATTCAGGAACTAACCCAAAAGATTTATTTGATTGACAGGTAGTTAATACCAACTCACTTATTCTCATAAACAATGATAAGACTTCTTATTTACTACGATTTGTCATTGTGTCCTAGTTTAAAGGGTTTTCAATAAGAATGATATTAGTTAAATCTTCATTTGTTAACTGCATCCAAACTAACTCCAGCGAGCCGAATAGCCGACAAGGCGGATTACGGCCGATAACGGCCGACTATGACCGAATGATCAGTGTCAGGGAAAAATACTCAATTTCGAACGTATGGGGTTCTCGTCAGGCATCGCCTGATGACAGCCTAAACATACACAGCATTATAATAAGCTAGGTACACTTTTGTTTTGCCATACATTGTAATATCGGGGACACTAGGTTCACAAGTAGGTACCTACTATCAAAGTATAGGTTATATTTCTCCTAAAATGGATTATCCGTGACCGTATTACGTGAAGTGTGCGATCGACAGGAAGCGCTATCGACTACTTACATGTTCGCGGTCACACTAACGGTCGTCCGACAAACACGACTTACATCCGAACATTATTGAAAAGTTATAGTTTGTCATATACATATGTAGGTACATACATACTTAGTTGTCATGAACAATTTGTATGTCGTTTGTTTGTTATGTATTATGATCGTGCGAAAGTGGAATCTAGACTATCTAGTTCTGTTTGTTTGTTTAAACGCGCTAATGTCTGAAACCTCTAGTCGGATTGGAAAAAAAAATGTTTAGTATTATAACTAGTATTGTTAGTAATTGTTCAGGAGTCGTAATTGGAGCTTGTAAAGAAGTAAATCCATGCAACATCCGTCTGTCGATATCCATTTTCTATCTCTTGTTATTTAACATAACATGAATAATGTGACGTTTGCCGTATTGTGCTTAGACATAATCTTCTAATAAATGTTACATTTGACATACGGAAGTCAATAAATCCTCTTATTTATTACACTTTCAAAATCCTAACATCCGATGAAATTTAATAAGAATCCTAGCTTGTTATTTTAATTTATTTTGACAAGCAATTAGAATATTATGAAATTATGGAAATTATTGTTTGTTATATTGGACTAGTTTTGTTACGTAATTGATCCGTGGATAGGGGCACTAATTGAGACGTGAACACGCTAATGGTACTTAATGCATGTAAATTATATGTTAATGATAAATCGTAACAGTTCGGATGGTCTAGAATTTGTGACGTCATCCGCGTGAAGATCCGTGACAACACTTCTTTTGCTTTGTGATGCCAAAGGCCTAACGAGTGGGTACTTTAGACCAAACGTCTTCAACACGCGGCCCGCAGCCACATAGTCTGCGGCCCGGCGACCCAGCCCGCCTTCATCGCCAATTTTTATTTAGGTATGTGTTCATAATATTGTTGTAGCACATTATATAGTGCAGTAAATAAATAATTAGTTCAACATTATTTTTATTTCGTTAATGCAGTCATAATAAACCAAATACCCGGGCTCAAGTACCTACTAACGCGCGTAAGTAGGTCGAAAATTGTAATGTTTTTTGTTGAGTTATTTTGTAGTGGAATAACAATCATAAGTATGTATGTTCCCTTGAGTTACTACGGAAACCAAAAAATGTTTTTTTTGGTCCTTGACATCAACAGAGTTGAAGACCCCTGCCTGCCTTAGACTCTGGCAAGTATAGCGATGTTTAACCATAGTTTAGTTATTTATCTATTCTAAAACCTATGTATAAGAAGTAAAGTTCATTTTCTTTTATGTTTTTCGTTTGTAAGAGGTATACTCTGGAAGTAATGACCGCTTTCAAACAATCCTTCACTGATAGGAAGTTACACCATTGCTGGGTGTCACGGGATTTGTTTTATGGTGAACTTGACTATAAGTGATAAACACTGCTCGAATGTAGAAGACAGTCAGCCGCGAGGGCTTGACAAGCCGTTTTTATAAGATGAAACTTGTCAATTCACTAAATATAATACAAACACTAGATTATTATTTCTTCTCCGATAACAGTGATGTCCAAGATAAACTTAGAAAGTACATGACACATGAATTAAAAAAGTGACATTGATTCTTGCCCGGTATCAAATCCGCAACCTCATGCATGAGGGACGGCAGGCACCTTAACCGCTGGGCAATCAGGACATTAATTTTAATAAAAGGTAAAATAAAAAAAGGACAAGATCGATTGCCCGATATATTTATAATTCGATTAGGTGGAATTCGATTAGGTGGAATTGGAAGACACTGGAAGATTAGATTAATTTAGGGAATGGGTAGGTAGTGTAGATACGATTTTGGTGTTATCTTGTGTGTTACATGTATGAGGAACGTTCTTGCGTGTCTGATAAGCTGATAGATAGAGATCTGTGAACAGACCTTGGTATAGTTGTCGCCACGAATCGTGAGCACAGACGTCAAGTTATTTTAGGGTTTTTTTCTGGGTTTGGTCGATTGGTCCGACTGACTGACCAATGTGACTGACCAAACCTATAAGTGTTATTTAATTAATTTAGGATTCCCTGTTCATTAAGTAATTGAATTGGCCACTACTTTAAAAACGTGGATATTATAGCTACAGGCCACATATAACCAACAGTTACTCTTCGTAGGTTGAGTGGTCAAGCTCCTAGGACGCGCGGCAGTATGTGAACGAGTTCCTAGGTTCAAATGCGCAATGTTTAATCTATTAGAGAAGGAATCTCGGCTGGTAATTGATAAAAGGTCGCCCTTATAACACGGGACCAATCTCACCTCGGGTTTTACACCCAAGATAGCCTTGCCTAGTACAAGCGCGAACGTAAAACAGTCGATTCAATTTAGAAATATGGCTATTTTTTTTTTGGGGCTGGGAAATCATCAAATAACTTCTCCCGCCCTGGGCGGGGCGGGAGGGAGTGACAGACTTTTGCTGAACAAACCCACCCATGTTCCTGCTTGTGCCCTTTGCGTTCCGGGGGCGCGGTTTCTCTTACGAACAACCCGCAGCCCCGAGAAATATGGCTATATCATTGCGTTTTGGATAAATTTCATACCTACGACAAGTACAAATAGTATGACCCATTGATAAGATTTAGGCTTTCAAACTAAAGAAATACATATGGGCGAACGTAAAGGTAATAGGTATTGGATCGACTTTTGAATTGAAAATACAGGCCCTCAAATGTTTTGGTCACTCTTCAGTTGTAATTGTTTGACGGCACAGCTGGCGCAGTGGCTGAGCGATTGGCTGCTGCGCTGTGTGTCGCGGGTTCGATTCCCGCACGGCACAAATATTTGTATGGCTTACAGATAGTTGTTCCGGGTCTGGCTGTTTGTGTATGTGAGTTTATATGTTTGTAAACGCACCGACGACACAGGAGAAATTCCTATTGTGGGGCAACGTTTTTTTAAAAGAAAGAAAGAAGAAGAATAAGCACATACCTACTTTACACAATGTTTATGTGATGTTCTAAACATCTACGCAGACATTGCGGTCGCGTCGCATATTGATGTATTTTATTGGCAAAACATCCTATTTGCCGGTACTTCGGTACTTACCTACCTACGCAATGGTTTTACCACCAATTCAATGAATTACTTTGACATGAATTCCCGTTTTTTATTTTTTCCTGGATACTCTTCGGTGCATGCGTACGTCAAGCTTGTGGCCAACATTCTTGAATGATTCACTTTGTTTTTTTATGACGCATAAGTCGACAAAAAGTTGGCGATAAAAAGTTTCTAAGTCTTGTAAGTACTTAGGTAGGTACTTGACTTGTGTGCATAGGAATTGGGACTAGAATAGTAATTTTATTGGTACAACACTAGAATAAGCCGTCTTGATTTTATACTCCAAAAATTAAAAGGTAAACACAGATGATGGGAGAGTTGTCTTAGGTGGAATCGTGTCAGATCTATACCATACTAAAATAATTTAAAAAAAACGAATGTTTTAATTTACCTAAATCAATGAAGGACACACGTAGGAAAATTTATTAATTATATATTTTAAGTGATATGAACTTCTAGGCGATGACTTCAGTACCTAGGCTCTAGCAACCAGACTACCTCTTATCTACATTGGTTCTGGGAATTTAATTTACTCATACAGGCACCCACAGTGTTCTTCTGACTAATGACAATAACTCAACATTTCTAGATCTTAAATTAAAAACTTTTATAAACTTTTGACCATTTGTATGCACACAAAACTGTAAGTAACAGCTGTATGTAAGTGATTCTTACATCTAAATTAATAAATAATTCGCACGTGGTTATTTAATTAATATTTAAAATATTTCAGAACTTACCTCCAAATTATTAATGATTACTCGAAAAGGTAAATCACAATAAATCCAGTTCAAATATAACACAAACTGTTTATTACATAAACAAAACAATATTCACAAATTTCTCTTGTACAATAACAAATTCACACTGTTTTGTTTCTAGTTTTTTTAACACAAGCGCGGGAATGTTAGCAATTCAGCGTTTTTCGCGGCGCATTGTCGTGATCGGCACTACTGTCGCACATTCCGCACGACTCCACTTCAACAATTACGTTCGACGAATACAAAACAAGCTTGGCGCGGCCGCTTTGCTATGCGTGATGGATTGGCTGGTTGAATCACCCACTGTAAACGTGTAGTATCAAAATGTTTGCGTTTTAGCGCCATCTAGTGATATAATTTGTACTAAGTCACTGTGTCGCCATCTAGTATGAAATATTTTAAGTTTTTGTTGCTGCTGCTAGTCAAGAGATGTCAACAATGCTATTCAGTACAACTGTCGAGAATATCCATCTTCTTTTTTGACAACGTCCGGATTTTTATTTCTCATTCGTTCAATTATTTTATTCTCTGGCAATCGTAGCGACTAATCATTCATTCATTCAGTCTTTCTTTCTCTGTCAAAATGGCTGCCCCGCAAGAGGTGCGTGACGATTTGCGCTCTGTAATTATTTTATTTTACTAGTACTTTCTTTACCAAACCTTACAAATTGATTTGATTCTCATTCGATTTCTGCTTACCTGTGTTTCAGGCGCGACGTGAACCTATCCAGGCCGTCCAAGTATTCGGCCGTAAGGTTAGTGTTTGTTCGATCCACGTGTTTGTACCGATTTTTAAGTGATTATTTTAGATATTTTGCCCTTTTTTTACCCCCTCATCAGAGTTCAGCATGAGATCAGTGTTATAAGTAATAAAATATAAATTATCCATCCGCTCATTAATGTGGTGTGTGTCTTTAGTGAGCAACCGACTTCTTGCAGGATGCATCATTATTTCCGTACGCCTGGCAATCTCAGAAAGCTAATCTCTTGTTAATCTTTAGTGAAATTACAATTAATTATACTTTAAACGTATTTTCTAAATGTTACTTTGATCAGTCTCCTCTTTGTTGTATTTTATTATTTATATGACCCACATAACCTAAAAAAATATGTTTTATTTCAGACAATTTTTTTTTTACAGCAAATTTGTGTTTTCGTCTTCCACTATCGGCATAAGAACATGTTAAATTTTTTATATAGGTACATCGAAAAAATTTTTAATGTTTTCGTTCAGATTTGTAATTATTTTGTATGTTTTTAGAAAACCGCCACGGCCGTGGCTTACTGTAAACGTGGACACGGTGTATTACGTGTGAACGGTCGCCCACTCGACCTGGTGGAGCCCCGTCTGCTGCAGTACAAACTGCAGGAGCCCATCCTACTGCTCGGCAAGGTCAGGATAATATTGATGTTTGAATAATCTGTAGTCTTCATTGTGTGGTTTTTACATTATTAATACTAACAAATGTTTAGCATGTATATCTAAACAATCGGTGATCAAAAGATGTTAAAATAATAAAATTGCACCAAGATTGCACCTAGTACATACTTCAGTCTTTGTTTTAAGATATGGTTACTAAAATGGTGGCATTTTTTACTATTACATAAACCACAACTATAGGATACATCATTCATTTCATTGCTTATGAATTGCATGTTTATTTCACATTCTTTAGTTTGTTAATGTTTGTAAAATAGTAATATTAGATTGCATGTTACCTTTCCACTGATTCTTTACATTTTAGTTGTTTATAGTTTAGCATTGCAATTTTTTATTTCTCGACTGTCTTCTCGCTTATTTATTTCCATTAGTTCTATAGCATTTTGCACTCTAATGTCTACAATATTTTGTAAAATCATTTATTAACACAATAACAATGGATCATAAAAAATCAATATAAAAATGTAAGTCAAGTGTGACTAACAAGTTTTACATGATGATTACTCTTATTCCGAACCTGAGCATCTTTGGATGTGAAGTAAAGAAGCATTCTGATCATTATTATTAAAAAATCTCGTACATATATATTTTTGTAAATTTTTTGTACTAACAATAATTTTGTACTTTTCAGGAGAAATTCTCCGGTGTCGACATCAGAGTCACCGTTAAGGGTGGTGGTCACGTCGCCCAGGTGTACGCTATCAGACAAGCTATCTCTAAGGCACTCATCGCTTTCTACCAGAAATGTAAGGATACATAGACTACTCATTGTTATTGTAATGCCAGAGCAATAAAATATCCCTTCTTCCAAAGCTGTGTTGCCCAAATGTAACTCAGTCATTTCAGGGAGGGCAGAAAAATGGTGACATTTACCAAGCAGCAATGTATGTCAGTAACTTGTTAGTTTGAAATGTACACTACATTTATTTTATCAAAAACTAGCTGCTGCCAGCGACTTGTTCGTGTGGTTTTTTCCCCACTCGGATTAAGTTAGGTCTTTGGTTACTGGTCCTCTCCCGTGTGTCGTAACGTGATGTTATACAGCCTATAGCCTTCCTCGATAAATGAACTATCCAACACAAATAGAATGCTTCAATTTCAACCAGTAGTTCCTGAGATTAGCGCATTCAACCAAACAGACAAACTCTTCAGCTTTATAATATTAATATAGATTACCTGACTAATTTGTTGAATATACAATAGCATCATGTATAGGATATAACAGCATTTTTAATACAATTTTCCTTGAATAATTTATAAAAGCAGTTTTATTTTAATATTTTTTATGCCTTATTACAGATGTAGACGAGGCATCAAAGAAGGAAATCAAGGACATCCTCGTCCAATACGATAGGAGTTTGCTGGTCGCCGACCCTCGTCGCTGCGAGCCCAAGAAGTTCGGTGGTCCAGGCGCGCGCGCACGCTACCAGAAATCTTACCGTTAATACCATCTTTGGTACCACGGTATGGTATTGCATTGCTGTGGATCCAGGAGTGCAATACCATTGCGTGTTTATAAAAATAAAAAAAGTATAAAAAGTTTTTTGGTTGTTTTATTTTTGATGATGTTTGTTGCAATATTATTTTATGGGAATTTCACTAAGAAATACGCGGTTCAACGTGTTCCACGGAAGTCATAAAAGTATAACAAGCATTTCAAATTGTGAAGTCTGGCAAGCATCATTAGCCATACTACAGCCTTGCTATGTTATTCTATTTTGTCCTTTGTAAACTACGAGTTTATATTAAACTAGCGACCTTCCTGCGACTTCATCTGCGTGTTTTATTTCACACGCGTTAAGTCTTCCGTTACTGTTCCGCTCCCGTTTATCGTAGCGTGATGATATAGCCTATGTTACTCGGGAATAATGTAGCTATCTATTGGTGAAACAATGGTTAAAATCTGTCTAGGAGTTTCGGAGTCTATTCGTTACAAACAAATCTTTCCTCTTTATAATATTAGTATAGGTGAACGGTAAACATTAAATGCAAACCGTGACTGAAGATCTAGTATGCTCTAACTCTTCAAATCTGAAGCAAGCGCCTTGCGCCGTGCTCGATACCGGTTCTTTTGTGCACTGACGATAATTGTTTCTAATTGACCAGCAGCAAAAAAATATTGAAGAGCTGGCACAAAAAAAGATGTCAATTACATTTTACTCTTCTGATCTACTTGATAGGTCCCGTATAATGTTAGAGAAGACTCGTTCCACCGATAGATGGCAGCATAATCAACATTTCGACAGGCCTTCTATCCATCCCGCAAAACCCATAAAGCTGATGAAAAAAGCAGGACCACCATGGCATATGGATTCAACTGACCTCCCTAACCTACGAACTTTTGATTCTAGTCATTGTATTGAAATAAGTTAAAGATACTTGATAAACAGTGAATAGATATGGTTCTTTAGCGAAATCAGTCGGTTCCACTAGGCGAGCTTCACCAACACAATACATTTTTTTTTGAGACTCAAAATTTGAATGCCTTGTACATTGAGGAATGTATAATGTAAATCTCAAGGGTGCAGCAACTAAGTACAACTATTTTGGTGTTTGTCTTTTTTTTTAAACATTGCCCCACACTAGGAAATAGAAATTTCTCTTGTATTGTAGGTGCGTTTACAAACATTAAACCAGCAGGACCGGGAATAACTATCTGCAGCCAATTGCTCAACCATTGCACCAACCGCACCATATAACTTCGTAAGAAGGTAGGTACGAGATAGTCATTAAAGAATTCTGATACATAGGTAAACGTTATCTTTTTGGGCAATTGTGTAAAAAGAAAAGGGGTTAGGAAAAAACACGCCTTTGATGCAAACATAGTTTAATAATACACTGTAAAAATTTTGTTTACAACCCAATGTCTTTAATAATAGTCATTTACTTGGAATATTAAATGCAATACATAACGTAAGACTAAACAATTCCACACAATTTAGTTTCACAATAATTTTAAATCAAACTTTTTTTTAAATAAATATGGCTAAAGAAAGATGGCGGTGATGCGATGACAACCGTTAGATCTAAATGAGATTGCAATTAATATTTAATTTAAATTAGCACAAAACTTATATTTAATGTTAGAAGTTAATGTCTTTCATTATTTGACTTAATTTATGTTTTTTTTTGCCGTGTCCCACTGCATGACAAAGGAGTTTCCATTTTATGCAAGTATTGCCAGCAGCGAAAGTAAGCTGATACTGTTATTTTTATCTTATCATCTAAATTGGGATAAAGTGATCTGTTACGCTACATTTCACCATCTAATAGTCGAACACGATGATTAAAAAAGTGAAGTGTAGATTATGTAACGTTCGATGCTGACTATACTAACTTAGATGTTTATTCAACTTTTCCCGAGACCTTTTCCTAAACTCCCAATAAAGTACTTACTTACTAATTATTACATAAAATATAACACGTAGGTATAGAAAACTCCTGATATACAGATCTTAATGAGATTATTATATTATCATAATTTAAAAATATTATCAAGACCCGCGGATGCGGGTCAGACAATTTTTATCATAGGCACTGCTTTACACCTAGTGTTACTAGTTAGTAAATATTTTGGCACCATTTTAGTCATGTAAAACCAAAGGTTTTCTGCCTCTTAATAGCTTCAAAAACTTATCCGTACCTACCTTCTTTTTGAGGTCATTTTTTCGTTGTACAAAAGTGGTACTATTAAGTACCTACAGTAAAATTGAGTGAACAAGGATTGAGGGGCGAATAGGGACAAAACTATTTAAGTTTTGTACCGACCAACCCTATGCATCCATATTTCCCCATTTTACTGTAAGTACCTAATAACTAAAATCATATTAAGTACAGGCGTCTAGAAACATGACTTAATACTGAATTTCGTTTAAAGATCTAATAATAATTTATAAGTGTCACATGTCCTAAAATAATTTCGTGTCAAAAGTATGTTACACCAAAATGAATTAATATGTGTAGGTAATTATAGTTATCTTAAAGTCAGGGCCGGATTATTCATTAGGCAGTGTAAGCAATTCTCTAGGGGTTCGTATAAGGTAGGGCCGCGAGTCCGAAAAAAGAAAAAAAATGTTTCATCCAGTGAAAATTAAATTTAAAGATTTGTATGCAACGAACCCTCAATAAAAAAACGATTAAAAAATACACTTAAGTATCACTCCTATTTCCATTTGTTTCAATTTTTTCTAATTGAACTGGTTATCTCATAACTCCATAAGGTGTTAAAAAAACAGCGTAATTATAAATACAATCTCGTTAATGTAGTTTTTTTTGCCATTACAAAAGTGTAAATTGGCCCCGCGCCCTACATTGCCTAGGGGCCCTGACGTGGTTAATCCGGCCCTGCTTAAAGTACTGATATTAACAACACGGATTTTTAATACGGTAGGTACCTATTCTATATAATTATTTATTTCATATTTATCCTTAAAACAACATTGAACTCTAGCGAATTAACAAGTGGTTATTGAAGAATAATATTATAATAAATCAACAGATAAAATTAACGGAATACAGGCAAGGTTAACGTTTTATAGAATTTGATTACAGTTTAGATAACATTATTATTATTATGAATATTAATTATTATGACCAATTATTTCTATGTTAGATATGCGTATGTGCGTTTTTTTTGCGAATTATGTGCGTTTATTGTTTAACTAATTGTCGTAACCCTAAAATATTTCTATCCTTTATTTAGTCAAGGATTGGGCAGTGTTATGTAATTTCTAAAATGTAATCCAGTCGTAGTTATCTTTAGAGTTCCGTACCCAAAGTGTCCAAACAGAGCACTATTGCTCTCGCTCATCCGTCCGTATATCTGATTGTCCTTCTGTCACAGGGCTGTATCTAAGTCTTTTCAGCCGTAATAGGTAGACACTTGAAATTTCTACATTGTATATTATCTATAATAATTATTACAAATAATATACCATACAATAAACGTGTTTTTCTCGACATTTTTTTTGCTCGATTTTAATATCGTACGATGGTAGGTACGGAACCCTTCAGGTGCGAGTGCGATTTACGCATTTCCGGTTTTTTATTTTTTAAACAAATTCAAATTTATAATTATCCAAATATTTCTAAGTCAGCCTCAGACGCTTCGTTAAAATAAGTATATATAGCTTAGCAGAAATATTTGTGGAAGTATGAATTTAAACATTAAGCGTATCGCCTAGATATTGTTTTGAACGAATGACTCAAAGTTAGAGAGGGACAGAGCTATGAAACGAAAAGAGTAAGGGATAGGTAAAATAAGAAACAAAATTGATATGCAAGACTCGTAGCGTTAGATGGAACACGCGAGTTTAAATAAATTAAAATAGAAGGAACACCTATATTAGACCACAGATATTTCTGAAAAAGAAATAA
The DNA here is from genome assembly GCA_947462355.1 of Caradrina kadenii. Lineage (NCBI taxonomy): Eukaryota > Metazoa > Arthropoda > Insecta > Lepidoptera > Noctuidae > Caradrina > Caradrina kadenii. The sequence continues at coordinate 9,561,980 of OX381691.1, forward strand.
ATAAAAGATGTACCTACCAGATGTACCCAGAATTGTGGTACATACAACATACCCATAAAATCAATTTACAAAGTATTTGGGCCTATATGACCCTAAAGATGCGGGACTACACAGACGTCCCTAATACGCGTTTTTCCGATGGTATCATACCCTTGAATCGGTTTCGCAATTCGCAAAGTATTTGGGCCAATTTGACCCTAAACATCTGGGACAACAAAGACGTACCTACACCTTTTTACCATAACACTGTCCAATCAACCAACTAAATAACTCTTCTCCAATCAATTTTCTCCATTCTTCTTTTCAACTTTTTCCTCGTGGTGGTCTTCGAACTTCGCGCCCATTCGCTTGAGAGCTATAACAGCTGATACTGCTTTAGCCCACCGTTTCTTGATGACGTATCTCTTCAGTTTGGACTTGGTAACGTGCAGCTCTGTGCAAAGCGCTGATTGGATCAGCCAGGGATGCGTAAGAGTTGATGACGCTGATAGGCGATCGCTGTAAAGGTTGATTAATGATGGTGTCATAATTATTATTTTGTTCATAGGGATGGTTATATATTTTTATATTTAGGAGAACAAAGTAGGGTTGACAATGCTATTAAGTAATAGCAGACGCCGGAGAAAAACTTCAAAATCCCGGGTATTTGGGTAAATTTGAGGATGTTTCCCCGGATTAAAATAAAAACGTCGTTTAAATTTACTTTGTTATTGTTTTATTTTGGCTTGCTTATCTTTAAGTTAATTGAGTTTTCTTTGACACCCCAAAATCGAGGAATCCTGGACGAATGGCAGCCCTAGGTCAAGCCTCATTTTTAATTTTTTTTTTATATATAAAAGGGATTAATAAAACACCAAATTTTAATAAAGCCTTATATTTTAACAACATACGTATCGCAATAACAATAAATTACATTTAAGTTATACGTAAGTACAGTTAAGGAACAATCATAATTTAAGATTTATATACCCCCTACTTTTCAAAACATGTCTTATTTACAAAAAAAAGAACGTTTCAAAAAATTACCAAAATGTGTTCATTACGTTGATATATTTCGTTTTCAGTCTTGAATCTAAATCTGTTTGTAAAATTTTGAAGACTAGATTTTTATTATTGTCATTTTAACTGCCTTTTCAAGACTTAGCGCATATAAACGATGGTTTTATACATTTATAACTAGTCTAATTTTCCTAGTACTTAAACAGACACTCGGGCACCTATATTAGCCATTAGGTTTTAGCATATCGGTCATTGACTCATCCACATTTTCTAGCATTATTTTTATTTATTTTCGGAAATGGAAATAATGGAAACGATTTTTTATGAGGAACGTTGCACTACACTAGAACCTTCTCTTCTATCGTGGGCTCTAACAACAAACATAACAAACTCACATAAACAAACATAAAAGTTTTGACGTGATCAACATTTTCCAAAAGTGTTTCTTTATTTCGGATTCCTACCGAGAGATATCAGAAAAAAGTCCTTTATTTGTTTTAGCATACCAAACGTTCATAGTTTATTGAAGTTACGTAGGTAGGTTCTGAATTCCAAACATCATTTGAGGATCGACTGGGACCCAGACTCGACAGTCGCATATGCAAAACCACTAAAGCAGAAAGAAACTCTCAGAATTCTTGCAACAACGTCATAGAATGGACTGAACATTTCAGACATCGTCATAATGAGCTTCTTTTTTCGTTATTTTTTGAGTCAGGCCAGAATAATCTCCTGAATTTACTAATTGAAAAGAATCTATGTAAGTAAGTAATATAGAGAACCCTGTATTAAAAAAAAACCGTGATGTTCCGAGTCACACTCGTGTATATGCGCTAGGTTAAAGAATATTAACTAATCTCATACCGTACTTTGGTAACATACTGAATGGCACGATCCTTACAACCGGAGTCATTTTGTTACTACATTATTCGTCATTTTCTTTCTTTGTGTTTTCTCGTCCGAAGTCTGTCTTTGGAAGAATGCGTGTAGACTTGACATTGAGGTTTGTCCTAACTGGTTGGAGGGCGACCATTCTAGGGATATCGACTGGTGTCTGCCCCCGTTCGACGTGCCTCCAGCAGTTCGTTCAGCCTCCACTTCCTCAGACTCGCCCCATTTTTCCAGAAGGTGTAAAAGGAGATCTTTCGTCCGATGCGCATTGTTCTCGTCTCCCCTCCTGTAAGGCATCTGTCTTCCGTTCTCTGATCCATTTACTAGTTTGTCTATCTTCTCCCTCCGTCTGTCGAATTCTTGGAAGAAACTATTCCGAACGTCTACGGGCTGGTCTGGGACGTCTCGACTCGTGTGCGTCACTCGTTTCGACCTGTTCGGTTTCACCCACGGCATTTTACTCGTCATGGGTTTCTCTGGTTCTCTCTCTGTTAAGAATGATGAAGATATTTTGGTCGTTGACTTTGACATGAACAGTCGCTTCTCCTTGCCTGACGCGTCGCCATTCGTTATTAGCTTCGTGTGCCTTGTTTCCTTTTTGAAACCGTTCGGCAACTTCTCTTCTTTGGTCGACTTGGTTTCCGTAACGTTTTTGTCTAGTTCCTTCATGCTGTTGTTGTTTGCGAGATCAGTGTTCATTGTGGATAGCATGTATAGGTGGTCGGAAAGTTTCTTTATTTCCTCCGCTAAGTTTTTCCTGACGAGGACGTCTTGTTTCTTATGTAAGAAGCAAGTGCTGTCGGAGGCTCGCCTTTCGACGGGGTTATATTTGGGTGCAGATAGGAAGTTGTGTTCTCTTAGCGGGGGTGGTTCCAAGTCGTCTTCATCGAATACTACATCGGGGGAGCTACTAAGGGAGCTTCTGGGTGAAGGGGAGCATCCTCCGATGGAGGATCGTTCACAGTTTCCATTAGCTAGGCTGGTAATTTCGTGTGCTTGGTTGTCAAATACGTATGGTGAGTTGGGATGTTCGCTCCAGCGTTCGACGAAGAGTCGCAGGTTGTCTTTGGCGACGTCAAGTGGATTCTTGAGCTCAGGGCGGACAGGTGGCGGTGCGTGTGGCGGGAGGTGCGGGGGCGGGGGCCTGCGCTGCAGCCACGCGTGTCGGAGGCATTCAGTGGCGCCCGGCCGCGACCTGCGACAAAGACCCTTGTTACTAGCGCCCAACACCGACACAACAGTTAAGGGGGTGGCGTTTCTAGCTCTACGGGACAGCGACAAGAGGATGGTAGGGCCTAGCTACGCCAACGTGTGATGCAAGAGGAAATGCGTGCATAAGAAGAAGAAGAAGAAGAAGTTTCAGAAGGATTAATAGGTTAGCTTGCAGATTGGACAGTTTGTGCCAGAAAGTTGGCCAAAATTGAAAGGCGAGTTACGGGAGGGTTACACATACGTTCTCATCTACATCTACATAACTAGTATGTACAGGGTTAGATAATTATTGTATAAGTTAGAACATGATATCTACATCGTGCAATGTTTTATGTAGTGTTAGTTACTAGTGTTGGATAAAACGAGTAACAAGGGTTCTTTATCGTCAGGCTGGTATGTACACAGCTTTAGAAAATCCGCGATGTTTTGAGATCACACCGGACTTGAAAAATTGCGAGGATTTATATGGCATTTTTTCGAAGATAAAGGTTTTTTTACACGCATTTTGAACTAAGGTTCTTATAGAAAATCTTCATAATTTGTACAGGCTTACTTTAAGACCCCAAACCTTTTGCAACAGAAATCATTGTAAAATTTAATAGGTACGTCAATTATAACAAGCCAAGAGACTGTAGCATAGAAATTACTGAAGGATAAGGAGATAGCGTTCCAAGGCTTTACACCAACAATGCAAGCAATATTTAACTTTCAAACGTTTGCAAAAAGTTTAGTCTCTATTGGGCTGAAAGCCCTAGATATATTCACAACATATACTAATCAAGCAAGGTACTTACTCTTTGTCTTTCACGAGAAGTTTCTGAATGAAGTCTTTAGCATCGTCCGAAATCTCGGTGAAAGCTTCATCGTCGAAGTCGTATTTAGCGACGGTGACGTTAGCCATTGTTTCTATGTCCGTCTCACCCATGAATGGTGATAGACCTGATAAGCTGGAAAGAGATGGCAAATGCTTTTATGTTGTTACGTTGATTGTAGCCAGAAGAAAGTGTTTTAGTATGTCTTAAAAGTGGACATTGCCCGTAGTAAATGATTTACTAATTGTTCCAAGACCTCTTTCAATTTTCTCTAAAAAGGGTCCTAAGGACCATATTTGCAGGAAATTGTCGTAATGGAATCCGAATGGTCCTAAGGACCATTTTTTTTACCAAGAATAAAAGAATACTTACAGCACATAACATATGACTCCAACAGACCACATGTCAGTCCCATAGCCAATTTGATCGAAGTTCACTACTTCTGGGGCCACGAATTCGGGAGTACCGAACAAGACTTGGAGTTTCTTCTCAGGGTCGTAGAACCTGGCGAGTCCGAAGTCTATGATCTTGATGCGGTTACCTTGCTTTGTCAGGCAGAGAATGTTTTCTGGCTGCAAGAGAAAAGAAGAAGTACGCTATTGTTAATACAGATCGTTTTTAATTGAAGTCTGAAAGAGTGCTTTGAGTCAGGGATGGTCACAAAGTTTCAGTCGGCAGTTCGACTAGTTTTGGACCCAAATAGATTTGAATGCTGCGTGAAAGTCTGCTGTTTATCCTTCTGCCACAATATATTTAACAATATTTACTACAGACAGACAGGAGTTTGGAGTTATTCTTTGTTTATGGAACCATTTTCTTATAATACCGTAATTCGTAATTGTATATTTAACATTAATGTTTTATCATTTGTAAATCAATCTTTAATTATATTACCGTTCGCCAACTATTTTAATATACACTCACGCGACTGCCGTATGTAAACAAGGGACTTCAAAGGAAATAAAACATTAAAAAATAATTATCGAATGCTAGTTGACTACTGAACTACTACCGAATCGAAAACTTTACATAACAAAAAAGAAATATTTTCTGCAACGTTTCCGACAGATGACATTACGAATTCGAAATTCAAAAACGACATCTACAAATAAACTCTGAACTGCCGGTAATCATAAAAGTCGCGCGCTTTTTTCCGCCATTTTGATTTATTAGTTGGAAGCGGACCAAGATGGCGATGGCGGGAGTCGAGACCGCAACAGCTGAACAATGTAATCGTTTCTTTATTTACTTTAGTATTTGTACAAACGGAATTACGTCTGTATTTATTGTTGGAGTCAAGGGTGAAGCGATTTCGCATTTTCTTTAAGCTTTAGTCATTTATGTTTTGAAGTAGGTAATTACTTTAATATGTAAGTAGATAGTTATGCAGTTTCTCAAATTGTCCTCTTATTTATTGCTTCTCCTTTTTACAACAACATCTCTTAGACGTGGGATACCATAACCAATGTCTTTGACCTTGATGTTCTTACGATTTATAGGCAGTAGTCGGCAGTACTGTGACATTCACTGAGTAACGGTAACTCAATTGGTGCAGCCATTCGCCATGATATCGAAAATATTCTCGTACTATCATACATTAAAGCGAACTGAGAGGGATGTCCCAGAAAAACAAACAAAAGATATTTTGGCGACTCATTACTGGATCGTATATAAAAAAAAACTATGTGCACTGAATTCCTATTAGTGTACACAGATGACAAACATCGAAAGATCCCAAGCACATGACATCATTGTGCTATTTCAGACCTTAGTCATGCAAATAGAAAAGTTCCTTTCCATTAGGTGCAATTATTTCCGTTACGTTACATTTTTAAAGATGACAAATAATTACAAGGTGTTTTTATAATTACATCCAGTAAATATTTGTAGAACTGCTCCCCAGATAAAAGAATAGGAAAGGAGGTACAAATCTTAATTATTTATCTGTGGGGCAATTCTGCTAACTTTTAGGAACGATCGCAATTTAATCTCAGCCTCAATCTGTCAGAAATGCCCTTAATTTACTTATTTCTTAATATTTTTTTGTTACATTGATTGTTGCTGAGATGAGGTTGCGACTAGATTTTGAACTTTTATGATTGGAAGATTTAGCATTTAGGATCCTATTCAATCGTACCTTCATATCCAGATGCAGAATATTCTGCCGGTGCACAAACTCAATGCCCTCGCATATTTGTCGCATGAACACCGTGCATGCTCGCTCCGTCAGCACGAAGTCCTCGTCTATGACGCGCTCGAACAACTCTCCACCGGTGATACTGGAATAAATGAACAAAATTAAATATAAAATTGATATGTCAGACATCCTGATTTTTGACGGCGCGCTCTTGTTCCACGTTCGACTCAAAGAAATATAAGCAATTTGAGGGGCAACTCAGGGCCGATGCTTGCAGGGCTGCGGGTTGTTCGAAAGAGATACCGCGCCCCCGGAACTCAAAGGGCACAAGAAGGAACATGGGTGGGTTTTAGTCAGTAAAAGTCTGATACTCCCTCCCGTCCCGCCCAAGGCGGGGGAAGTCATTTGATGACTTCCCATCCGAAACAAAAAAGAGACATCTTGATTTTTCGTATCTATTGGAATAGGTACTTAGTATGTGTAGGTACTTCAGATCTTACGTTCAACTACAAATTGTTTTGTTAGGTGTATCGTTATGTCTGCGGACTAAAGTTGGAATCAGTGGCTTTGTCAGGCAAAGGCAAAACTATAAAGATATTTGTATATATTGCCAGTACAATTCGTACTTGTAAAAGTAATCATCGTGGATACTGCAAAAGAGCTGGATTCCAAATCGTTATTAAGCCAAGCTGTACATGTTTGCATAATTTATTTTCTTCTTTTAAACGTTGTGTAAGAGGACACACCTCTCTTCCTTCTCCTTTATCGTGGGGGGCTTTACAAACTTACACTATCGACAACCTGAGAGCCATATAGATATTCGTTTCATGCGAGACGCAGCGCGGCAACCAATCCTCAAAATTCAAATAACCAATCTCACAGATGCAATCCAGCAAAATCTTATGAACCAAATAATCTACCACCTACGTCTTTTTAAGGCAACCCCGTATATTCGCGTAGTATTATGATTACGATGGTGTGAACGGACAAACAAAACCGACGTTATTACTACTAATAATCGGCGTTGAACACCTCAACCTCGTAAAATGGACACAAACTATGGATTATTGCAACACTAGTTGAAGAACAAGGCGACGCCTGGATTTGGGCGAAAAATGATGACGGTTGGAAAAAATACCCCATATTGGAAAAGATACAGTCTGTGGCTGACAGAAAAAGCATAGCAAGAGACAAGAGACCCACCATCTTATATCTGGGATATAAGATGGGGTCTCTAATTCTGGGGAATTAGGACAATCATTTAACTCACTCAGGGAAAATGTACATTCTACAAAATGCCAATTCGTCTCAAACCCCCAAAAAATGATGACCTCCTCACTTGCTAAAAGATCGGGAAATGGGCAGTTCCTTCTTGGACTGTCTTTAACATCTTTTTCAAGGGGTTATTAGTCATTCATTCTATGCTTAGTCACTTCTGGACCTCTCCCAATTTGCTGACATTACCCGTTTTTCCGCCTTCCGCATAATCGACGTCCAAAGATAGGTCTTCCAAATTAGTCCTTATTGCTTGGAATGCACGTTGAAGTTTAGCTCGCCGTTAAAGGACGCGGCGTACTCATGCACTATCAATACTAAGTGCATTTGTTATCACAAGGCCAGAATGGCCGGCACCTAAGCTTTAGAATTCGAGCTATGTGTGAGTCATGCACCCAATATTATCTTCAAACGCCATTGACAAGCTTCCTCCTTACAATTACGTATTAAGGTGATTACAAAATAAACTATTATGTTGTTATTACAACATCGAAAAATAAATAAATAACCATTGCCTACGCAAAAACGCTTCTTAAAAACAGACGTAACTCATGAAAATACGTATTTATATACATAAGTATAGTTAAACTACAAATTGCACGACTGAAGTGTGCTTTGGGTTAGGTTGCCAAAAAAATAAGATGATCGAAATAAGAATCGACGGGTGCGTTGGCGCCAAAATAAAGTTAAGTAGAGGTGTTGAAGGTTGATGTCAGGCCGTTTATTCGTGTTTATCGATGTTGCTGGCTTTAAAAACGTTGTTATACGTTCCTCAGGAGCATAAAATGATGTGATATTCTCGATTCGACCCACGGGATAGTTATCAAAATACAAGGCCCTGAATGCCACCGATGCAGGGCTTTGTGCGGTCAGCAACCCGAGCAAGTGGGAACATTATCTCTTTTTGGAAAATATCACAGAAACCCCGACATTTCGGAGTCGAACTCCAAATCCAGAATGACCATTAAACTGCCCTAAGCCTTAATGCATTCTTGAAACCGCATTCCTGGACCGAAAACCAGTCTGTAATCTTCCTTTACTTGGCTGTTAACGTTTTTACTTTAAAGTGATGTTTCGGAGTTCCGTGTAGGTCGACAATGCGACGCTATACCGCCACGTCCTTAGCATACACGTGCACGAACACGTTAATAGTGTTTTAGTAATGTTTCGGAAAGGCTGGCGAAGTGGGAACTAACTGTTCTTTATTTTGGCGATGACTGCATTGTATTCTTTTTGTGTGTGAGCTGTTAAAATGAGACAGGATTATTTTCTTGAACGAACAGGACAAGGTTGTTGTTGGCCCGTTAAATTGAGGCTTTTAGGACGTTCAGAGGTTTTTTTTATTTACAAAACTAGCTTCTGCTCGCGTCTTCGTCTGCGTCAAAGTTGCTATATTTATTATCCCACGGGAATACTTCATTTTTGTTTCGGAATAAAAAGTAGCCTTTTTGCTATTCCATCTATCCATCTCTGTGCCAAATTTCATCCCGATTCGTTCAACTGTTCTCGTGTGATTGAGTAACAAGCATCCATCCGTCCTCACAACCTTTCGTATTCATAATATTAGTAGGATATGAGAGCAAATTTTAAAAAAGCATTTTAAAAAACTTATTAAAATTAACGGTAAATATTTTAAGGATTTTAGAATTTTTTCCTAAGGCCCCTAGTAACAGCCATCGGACACTTAAAAAACATGTTTGTTTAGATAGCTAAAATGCGCTTAAAGTCTCATTTACATCCGTTACCTAGTTTGTTTGTGTACATAAACAATATAATTTAATCAACAGCCGTAAACGCGAAATTAGCGATAAAACTCAACGGCTTTTGAAGCGTTCACAACGGTTTGACGGTGGCACACTTTCACCCAAGTCCTGCGTGGCTAGAGCTTTTTGTAATGCAATATTGGTTAACACCTTCACGGCACTGTAGAGGTCAATGTTTTATAGCTACTGCGTTTAACGACGAGCAGACGAAAGCTAGAGAAATCTCAAAGCTGATACACCTGAAGTTGGGGATAGACGTATTTAAAGCTAGGCGACTTTATTAGCTTAAGTTTCACCCAAAAAATACACGAACTTAGAGGATTATCACACTGCACCGCGCCCCGTCGCGTAGCGCGGGGCAGCAGATTCTTAACATTTGGGCGAAAAATTTGTGATATTTGGGCGAAAAAGGTCGTCGAGCCATAAGTACTTAAGTTAAAATTAAGTACGCGTACTTGCTCATACATCTCATCCACATAAAATATAAAAAAATGTTAATAAAGACATTTTACAGTCGATAAAAACATTCGATTCAAATAATGGACAAGATTTCGTTCCTAAGATTTTAAATTCCATTTTATTTGTCGAAGCACGTTCGCTTCGTATTTCGCAATAAAATTTAAAATAGCGAACAAATATTCATAGTGCAACTGAGTTACTAGGTCAGAACATACTTTATTAATTCGTAATTTATGTTATATGCTGTATGATTCACCATGCCATTATAGGTATGAGATTTTGCAGATTCGAGTCGAAAGATTCACAGTTGCCTGATAATAGAGAATCGTCAGCCATTGACATAGGGCTTGTTTTAAGCAGTAGGTATGTTGATATTTATGATTAATATCTATCTATTTATAAAAACGATAGGTCGTTCACTCACTACTTGACATATGAAGCTGAAAATTAGCAAGTGGGTAGTGTACAGGCAGGAGACGAAAGCTAAGAATGAATTTGACTTTGACTTCCACGTGGACAAAGACGCGGGTAAATGTCGCAGCCAACTGGTTAAAATAGGCGCTCAATTGAACAGCTAGCCCTTTTATTGAACAACGCCATTCAACTACCCATCTGAATGTCGATTAACTGCGTTGCTGAACACAATGTTCAACAGCTACGCGACACATACTTACAGCTAACTGGTTAAATGTTAATTTGCTAGTAGGGTAGACGGAGCATAGCTTGATAGTTGATTCAACGACTATTTAAATCAGTTGCACAGATTGAGTTAAGACTATTCAATAGACAAACCACGGCTCTATGAAAACAAATAATGTGGTGAGGACACTCGCAACAAAACAGTCAAACATGCTGAAAAACTTGACAAATGGCAAAACTTTTGTCCATAATAGTACACAGTTATGTTCGTTTCTAGCATGCTAGATCTATTGTTCATAGATCGTGCAATAGCATCATTTAAAAATAGAACGCACGGTCTCTTGTCGTGGGCGTCAATACCTATGCAAATTAAGACTATATGATCAAGTAGTTTCAATTATTAATCGATAAAGAACTAAAACTCAATAGAAATAGAGTTTAAAATGACAAGACAATAAAGGCCGCGTGGAATTACCTTGCATACAGTTTTAAATTTTATTTGTAATCTAGTTTTAAATTAAACTGATCAAGTGCCTAAATTAATGAATTCTTGTTTTGATATCCCGGTAAGTAAATACAATGTGTTTGATAAACACTAATAAACCCTTGATTTACATCAGAAGAAAAAAAAACAATAGATTTATTTTTAAATATGAGTCAGGCTTTATTTCAAATCCTGTAAGTACCGAGAAACGAGAAAATATGCTTCCATTTGCGTACTTCAGTAACAAATGGCTGGACCATTTATTTTGAACATCCGACCGACAGACAGGTTTCAAACAAAGCGTTCAAATAGCTAAATAATTGTGAACTAAGAGCTAGCTTTACTGCACGTGGATTTGAATGTTGCCAACGTAAATAATATGGACAATTTTGTATATACTTGGATATTCAGAGGCGACTTTGATTTAGGATCCCATAGGGGTGCAGCTTGCAGAAATAACTTGCCACGTTGTTACTATTTCAGTCATTCATCAGCAATCCTTTGAGAAAGATTTGCATGTTTGTATTGAGGCCTATGGTTATATTGAACAGGAATGCATTTTTAAAGATTACAGTATTAAATGTCCTAAGCTGCATAGCGATGAATGTAAAGCAATTAATAGGAAAGGCTAATTTTGGCTTGAGAAAGGAGACCACGAAGCTAACCTTTTTTTCTTAAACAAAATATTAATGTCACCAATTATCAAGTGCTGTGATTGGGTGGCTGAATTATCAACTAGTGATCATAACAGCATATGTTTGATAGACAATTGACAAACTTGTCACATTACATTTCGTTCGAAAAACCCCCTTGAGCTAGGTAAGGTTTTTACTCCCCATCTTCGCTACGACACAGATGTGGTGGAAATAAACACGGAGGTAGGAAGCAGCCTTAGGTTTGTCTTCAATCCTAACGTATTGTTACTTACTTTTTAAGGCTCACGGGAAAATTAACGTTGAATTAGGTTACAATTATTTTACAAACAAAAAGATCGTTCAGAAAATAGTTAGCTGTCGTAATCAATTTATTTAACAACGACGATAATTATTATTTACGTGTTACAATCCGGCTGTGATTTACACAAGTGCTTTTCATTCCAAATTGCTGTGTAGAGGAATGTTATCCGATGCCAAATAATACGAATGGCAGATACCTATGTCCAAAAAGTTTATTACCGTCAGCTCTCTACACTGGGCTGTAAAGATGTATTTTATAGACTTTTTATTGAAGATCTTCGATTATCTGACAAGATTTAAAGTAATTTCACTTGATATGTGCCTCGTAAAGGGCTTAAGTATATGTTTACCCGACGAGGCTGGCAAAATTCTTTCCTTGACCCATAACTGCAGCTAAAAATAGGTAGGTACACATTCCTGAGATGCTACTAACTTTTTTTTTTGTTGGGACGGCCCTGACTCGACTATCTGCGAGTTACGATGCATCAACTTCGGATTTTTCCGTTTATCAATACGTTGTGTTTACTTCTGGCGCGTTAACGTCATCTGCTCATTTAAATTTAGAATGCTTGAATGGGGAGGAACGTCTACAGCTGATTCTGACCAACGTTTTTTTGTTTTTCAAGATGACGTCATTGTTACGGTACTTGGGGCCTAGTATAAGCGCGCGCAATCAAAGTAACGTACATTTAATTCGATTTTTGAATTGGAAATATTCGTTTGGTACATAATGATTTTGTTAGTTTGAAGGCTATCAATGGGTAATGGTTTTGTGCTTATCGTATCAAATTAAAACCAAAATGCCATAGAATCCTCGTATTTTGAATTTGAAAACCGAATATTTTTGGCGTTAGCGCGCTCGTGAAATGCCCTCTGGCGTTAACATTTTCAAATTTATAGCTTGCTCCGTGAACGGTTTTGACGTAAGCAGAAGCGTCGGTTGTTCAGATAAGTCGAATATGTAAACAGTTGTTGAGCTGTTGGATATATAAACATTATTGTATAAAACTGAAAGTCCGTTAATACTTTACGTCATTAGAAATAGAAGACTAGGTAATATGTTTACTGAGTTATAAACAAAGCTAACTGCTTCAGTCGATGATCAATCAATGTCATAACACCAATCTGTACGACAAGCCGTGTCGACGGCGCGTTCGTGTTCCACGCGCGCCTCAAAGAGATGTCAGCAAAAGGAAGGGGCCACTGAGGGCCGATGCCTGCCGGGGCTGCGGGTTGTTGTAAGAGATACCGCGCCCCCGGAACGCAAAGGGCACAAGAAGGAACATGGGTGGGTTTTAGTCAGTAAAAGTCTGACACTCCCTCCCGCCCCGCCCAGGGCGGGAGAAGTTATTTGATGATTTCCCACACCCCAAAAAAAAAAACACCAATCTATGTTTACTTTGAAAGTTTGTGTGCTTCTTTTCTCGAGATAGGATCGAAAGTCATGTCAGAGTCCTTTATTTTTGGTAATTGTTTGAACGTATTTTAACTGCCTCGTTAGCCTAGTGGTCCTAAGCGCGACTGTTACGCTACAGGTCTTGGGTTCGATTCCCAGGTCGAGCAAAAATTGTAATTGGGTTTTTATATGAAATTCTCAGTAGCAGCTCCGAGTTAGGATTTGTGCCCGGTTAATGGCACTAGGCTCGCCCCTATTACATGGGACCTAAAACATACCGGCGAACTGTGGGTGCACATTGGTACACCTCTGCTTAACCCTTCGGGTAATACAGGCGTGATGTTATGTTATGTGTTGTATTTTAAGTAAAAAAAATCTGCAAATGTACTTAGTATATAGACTGAAATATGAAAAAGAAAATAAGTAAGCTGTTTCCTATAAACATGCACATATTTTTAGAAAATTATATATTCATGGATTCCTATTAAAATCTAATATTGTATCTATATTAATCAGCCAAGACATAATATTTTTGAATAAAACAAATTAAAAAAGTTATTTCAGTGTCGCTTCGTCTTATTGTTAATCATTTTCAGTGAACGCATCCACTTGAGTTAGGGTTGCCAACTTTTAAAAATAAAAATAGTTACAGGTATATCTTAGTGTGGCCAAAAAGGAAATTATGCAATTAACTAGTTTGTTAATAGTGTATTGTGTGGTCACATGTTTGATGTGAAGATAGACATTTGGCAGAGCTTCTAAGACGGTAGAATTAGGCAGAGTAAGGTATGTAATAGACATGTCAACACTAAGAGTAGGTACGGGAAGAGAGTAGGCAGATCTGCTCAATGATTGGTTTAGGGTTGGAAGCAAATTAAAAAGTTCAATAGATGGCTCACTAAGTCATAAGCAACTGAGGTTTCTTTAACATAGCAACTTAATAAATACCTACACGTGAATAAAAGTTAAAGACAGAAGCAAGAAATCTTGAGTCGAAGAAAAAAAAAACATGATTATGATTCTATAACACAAATACGTGTCCTGAGGACAAACGGCTAATGAGAGAGTTTGAGGTTGACTACTTATTTTGCTAACGTTTCCTGCATTCAATTTTTTTTTCTTTAATTCTAAAAGTTACGTACATTATTAACTCAAACCAAACAACTACAACTACAATAACAAAAAAATAAAATAAAATTGTTATAAAACAGTTAAAAAGAAATGAGCGATGACAACTAGCAGCCCTGTCAAGTTGGAGAGAATGGCGTCGCGTGGCCGTTCGCCAACTATGCGCCGCCCGCCGCAACATCTGACGTGGTTTGACGCCGCGATACTGTATCTGTGGAGTGGCCGTCGCCATTTACGGGTTACACTTTGGCGCGGTTTTATATCAGGATATGCGTCACAGAGGAAGACAAAGACGGTATTCATTATAGGTTCATTGAGGGTTCGGATTCAAAGTTGAAGATAGAGAGGCCTTTTAAATGCACTGAGTACCTACTACGACTTAATTTACAACTTTTTTTTTAAGACAGGGCCACATTCAGTACGCTTTTGAATGGGAGCATAATTTGCAAATGATTTTTATTTTATTTAATCAATTTCAAAAACAGCTATTAATGAAGTTAACAGTTTTAGCAAAAAAAAAAATTGTTTTTTATTGCAATAGCACTTTGGTCAATCATTTAATTGCGACCAACACTGATTCAAATAATTACATAAATGAATACTAAGAAGTTAGCAATCATCATATCGTTTGTCCTACCGCAACAATCCTTATTTGGGTGTCTTAAAATTAAACAAAGTTGACAAACCTTATGACTAGAGCAGTGCGGTGCAATTCCCGTACTCATCGCGGTTAACCGCAGAACAGGCGATAAGAAAACCACCTCATGCTTGTTTAACTGTACATTCGTGTTACTTTCCAATAGTAAAGTAATACTACACAGTTTCTTGTGACTCATCACTTGACTGACTTTCACCTTTTTGACATGTCGCTGATCTGATTTATGTGTGTACAAAAAGTTTGTACCTAAATGCAGTCTCAAATAAAAGCATTCAACATGTTCTCCTGGTATTTATTCTCGTGGTTTCACCTGTGGGTGGAAGTCATTTTGGGAATGCCAGACTAATTTGCATCAAATGTCGGACTGCCTGACTAAGGTAATCAATTAAACAACAATTTACTTGAGTCATACTATACCTAATTAAAGCATCATTAAAATTGAATTATGACGAACATCCACCTTAAAAATTTTCATTGATAAAATTAATTGAACAGACATATTATCCAGATGAGTTCGAGTCAAACTATTTACTATCAGTATGACGTCACGGTATAAAAGTGAAAATTCCATAATTAATGTGTAACGGGCGTAGTCGCACCTGTCAGCACACGCGGTCTGTCAACGACCGACCTAATTACACCTGGATTATTCATAATTACTATTTATGGGAGACTTAGTCAAGTACAGGAAGGAAATTTTGTTGTAGTGAAAAAGAAATAGTCTAATTAAATGCGATGACAGCGAAAGCTTTAATAAAGATAATGATGTATTTTTTGACGCTGTTTATATTATTCCAAGTCTACAAACTAAAGATGTTTCACCTTACATGTCAGGTCTATATTGAATTTTGCCAACGATAATTTTTGGGTGTATGTTTCCAGGCACATTAGCGTGCCCTTCAAAAATTTTAGAACAACGATGATTTTGAGAGTTGACAGATGCTTCCATTAACCTACAAAATGACAAGACGAAAAAAATTTAAGCATTGTACGTGTAGGTTTGAGTGTGACAACGAATGGTGATAAATAATGCAAACTTAAGATCATTTAGTAAACCGATACATGGAAACAAATGGCCTAGAATTCCGGCACGTCAAAATTACGGGCGTCCTTAACCTACATCGGTGGAGTCAAACATAACCTGATATTGTCCAGCTTTTGCGAGCATGACTCAACTCGTGGACCGTTTGAATGAACTAGTAAAATCAAAATGCAACGAACGATGTTTGTACAAATGAATCCTCCACCAACTACGCCGTGTGTATGATAAATAACTATTAAAGAAAAATAAATTCCAATGCACAGCTAGCGGACGGTGGACGATACAAATAAACTGCTATGACGGAAGCTTCAGAATCGTCTCTCCTCTAGGTTTTCCGCGAGTGTCGTGTGATACTGTGATTATTTAGATATTTGCGCACAGTATTTATAATAAAAGAAAGGTCGTTGAATAAAATTAGATAAACACGCATCTGGTGTGTCCCACGCCATATGGACAGCCGTGGGTAGATTTCTTGGCATTGTTGACTTTCGACTAATTAGAATATTATGAGAGTAATATGAAATTTCACATCCGCTCGTCTATAATTTAATAAAATGTCGCACGCAAGACGTTATTTTCGAAGATTGAACAACAAATAAATACATTTTACCTCTTCTTTCAATCAGTTCTTATCATTTGAATACATGACTTCATTCATACAATCAAATCAATCGTAGGTTGAAGTGCCTGCAGTTAATAACATTCCAATATCGGTCTCTTATCACACTGGTATTACTTTTAAGTTGAATGGTACTTACAGTTCGAGTACGACACACATGTATTTCCCCCATTCATAAGCGTCATACAGCTGTATGAGCCTTGGATGTCGCAGCCTCCTCATCACGTCGACTTCTCGTTCTACATTCCTTCTCTCATCCCGTCTGCTGACAGACACCAGTTTGGCTGCAAGCTCTAGTCCAGTGCTTCTCTCTCGGCAGAGGTATACGGTTCCGAATTTGCCTCTGAAAACAAGGTAGTGAAAATAAGTGGTAAGGATTTGCACAAGAAATGGGATTTATTAAAGGATTATTGTCTATTTTTAATGGAATCGTGAAATTAACTTATTTAAGACAAAAACCATTGATAAGAATAATACTATTAAGCTCAACAACCATACTCATTTATTTTACGAGCTTTCCTAAGGGCCATGCCATCGACTATGAATACAATCAGATTTGCCTAACGTCTGTTACAACACAAAAGCATCCAAAGATTTATGAAAGAGAACAATCTCGAAAAAGTGCTTTTAATAGATTCGAACGCTGATCTAAGAAAATGAATTACGTATACGTTTTGTGATAAGGGAAACCATTACAATGGGAAGATTAATTCCATAGCATACGAAACTATTTCAGATGGAGAAATGTTGCGTAACGACATTAAGTTCTCCAATACATTCAAGTCAATAAGTGAATGTTAATAAACTATTTAGTGAATCATATATAGCTTCAGCTCCATTATTGCTTCCACCTGTTATATTATTTATGAGTCATGTAACGAGGGAACCTTTATGTGCACGCGTTTGGACTATCGATTCCGACATTAAATTTAGTGGGATCTAATTATAAGACGATTACGTACGGTACTGGCATTGTCTTAGCGTGAATGTGCCATGTTTCAAATTTATAACAAGGTATTTTAATGTTTCGTGGAGTACGTCCTAGGAAATTAATGCTATTGACGATTAATAGCCATGATTATAGCTCGAGGAATTTAGGAATGAGTAATCCAGACTTTAGGGAAGGATAATTTGACTAAATAATGGAAAAATATACCCTGTTATATTTAGACATTGAGAAAAATGGAGAAAACAGTGGGTTCTATTTGCTGAATCATGTTTATTTATTTAGTATCCTGCCTACTTAAAAATCCGACAAACACTCGATAACCAAATCGCATTGGTATCTCAAAGTCAACAACTCAACAACCCACATAGTGTAAAGTACTCTTTGTTGGTTCTGTACACTTTCTATTCTACTTATTACATGCAAATTGACATGTCCGATACAATTGCGATAACTTATCGTGATAATCATTGAATAAATACATGTTATGTGTGTTCAACAAACACTTTTTGTAGTCTGAGTAATACGTTTGATAAACTCACCTGCCGATTTCTGAGAGCATTTCATAAAATTCGTTAACATCAGTACTTCTTTTGATTGAGACATCGCGACAAGGGAAGGGTGGCTCGATCTCTGTAAAAAATAAGTCAGAATTAAAAATAGATTAAAGGATAAATGTGATGCGGTTGATGCTCGAAATCATTGGAGTACCCTAAGAAAAATGTTGGGGCCAATGCAAAAGCAGAGGTACAGTTCTGTCCAAAAATGTGGTTAAATGATTACGACTATATATATACTGCTGAAGGAAATAAGGAATGTGGTGGTAGTGAAGCAACATTTTACTATTAATTCAGTTCATGATTCTAGACAAAAGTATTGAAATTGTTCATCAGTTATTGAAACGGTAAAAATGTATGACCACAGATTTTATAATTAACTGACACATGAGGAAAACTATTAACTCTGGAAGGTATAGAATTATGTACTAAATCCACGATAAAAGTTTGTGTCACAATGCTGGTCCACGAATATTTTGGATAGCCTTGACCTAGTAACGAACAAGAGCCACCGTATCATCTGCCGTTATCCAGATTGCTCATCTCTTATCAATACTAGAAGTAGTAGTGTTACACTGCACTTCACGCGCTCTGCTGACCTTTTTAACTTCTTAACGCACGGAAACACGATGACACTGTCTGCTATGGTTACCTTTGTATATTTCCTTTTTGATACAGTACGCATGATTTGTTACTGATGTTTTTGAATTACTGGTAAATTGACTTTGATTATTTTGATTGCTGAAGAGAACTTTTGGTATAATTTGCGTATTGGAAAATCAGTGTCATCTCTGGTAACTGCAACAGACTATGACAACCAGATAATTTAGCTGAAAATTGCATAAATGATTTACCGTAAAATAAGCCTTTGAGGTATTATTGTCTGTTGTTGTCGAAAATTTATAAATCTTGCAGATTGTCATAATCCTTATCAGTAATTAACCTGATAAGTTTTTGTACTCCGTATTAATACAGACCAAAATCCAACGACCATAATCTCATCGCGATAAAAACATACCTAGGTGTGTAATACAAGAGGAACGCTAGATAAATATCCAGTAAAACCCAACACAGATGTGTGACACTGTAGATATTCTACGAGCCAATCTGTATGCTTAACCTTAGCCACCTTAGCTCTGCTATGGCATGGTAGTCACGTCAGAGAATATTTTATATGGAGAAACAGGGTTCGAGCACTCCCCGCGTCGTCTATTAGAGACTTTTATCGTTGTTGCAAGCAAAATCTACGCTAGCGTAAATATTGTGGTGACATTTCACACTTTAGATAAGATAATACTAGATAGGAAAATTACTTCATCACCGCAACAATGTCATAGGTCCTATCTAATATTTATTGAACCCAGTAAAAATACGACGTCATTACTAAACCACGATGCAATTTGATTAATCCAGTCAATAAATTACATCTTGAAATAGCGAAGCTGGCAAAAAATGCTGTCCTCAAGACATTTGTCACTTTAATTACGATTCTCGATAGTTCTATAGCTAAAATAAAAAAAGACAATATAAAACTTACGAGTGCACCCACTAATGCGTCATGCATCATGTTGGCAGCAAGTCAAGACGTAAAAAACGCGTGTCGAGCACGACATTGCGATTTTTGGAGTGCCTGTCTATTGTTTAGTTTGTCCAACATGTGTTCATCGTTTTTGCCGTATCTTGTTTACATACTTTTGTACCCGGCATGAGTTTGGCTTGTTTAGTTAATTTTCAATGGTAATCAACCTGATTTTGTATGTTAATTTGGTTATTTAGTAAAGTTTTGGAGTCTGTATTTGGATAGGCTGGTCAATTTATAGTTTTGATGCTAATAAACAAGTTTAATTTTGTTAGTTTAAACATTGTTGGTAGGTACTTTTTGAATTTGCCTACAATGTACTTTGATGCTTAATGCCTTTATTATCTACCCATAGAAACGCATGGTAGCTACTACTAATTATTATTAATCTAATCTTGTACGTTATTTACGGAAAAATCCTTTGTTAAATACATATTATCCTTTTTAAATTATTGAATGGTAACCACACAATGTGTTTAAAACCAAAATTACAGCTATAACTTACCGCAAACTACTGAAAAATACAAAATAATTTGTTATTGAATAATAATTATTAGTTAGCAAAAATATTTTATCACTAGGTACGCCATTTTTCTATGCACCAATTGTAGCCAGTCCTAATCCACCCCTGTAGTAATATTAATAGTAGGCATACAATAGTACTAATATAGTTCAACCTTACTACGTTGGACAGTGCACGGGGTGAACGCACCGCAGACGCCTTTGACGCGTTCATCCACCTTTACAACAAGAACTGATTAGTCATCGATTTTATATAGTCAGATCTTCAACGTATATTTATTTCGGACTTTACGCAACAAATTGCATTGCTTGAATAACAAAAATAGGAAGTACATATTTTTGTTACACATACAACCCGATTCCTACCTGCTTTCATTCGAAAGTCTAGAACAATTAAATACCTAGTAGTAGTTTACCGCTATTGAAAAATTACAGAATCTAGTGTTAAATTTTTCTTTCCAAATATAATTTAAAAATAAAATTTCCAATATACCTATTCTCACACTGCCGGTATTTTAATAAATTTAAGTAAGTTGACGGTGAACTAAACTAAAACCATTGTAAAAAGGCCCACATTTTTGGCCTATATTTTTAACTACACAAAGAATTACGAAATTTTTGCTCCGACTTCCCTCTAACAACCAATGATTCTTCCCCACTGGTACCTAACAATCTCCTATTGGAGATACGTGGAAACCCCTATGCTGTCCATGTTTCACTCTAATTCCTCCGATAGCAAAACTTCTAACAACTTCGTATCTTCGATCCCTCTCACAAATAGATTGATTGATACCAAGGATAGGTCAAAGGATAATTAGCGGGATGAAGGACAGCATTTAATTCAAGATGTCAAAAAAACAAAAACAAATGAATTATAGATAGGTTGGGAATTAACGCGATGCATTCTGTATCGGTTTTTGGAAATCAATTGGGGAGGTCTATGTCCAGAAGTCGACGTCCGACGGCTGATGTGATTATTGATGATGATGATTCTCTGCTAGTTCACTAAGGGTCCATGCATTTTGTTTACACCGCAGAAATTTGTAGGAAAAAGAAAATACCTACATACAAGGCAGATAAGGTATAAATAGCTCCATTAAGTAAAATTGGTTATAGTAAACAAGGAACTAAAGTGTGTTTTTCAATGTTCTAAAGTTAATGGCTACCATAAACGAAGCTGATGTTTTTGGGCTTCCATAAATGTAATTGATTTTGGTATAGGCAAAAAAACTGTGGTTTCCTTATTCAGACTTATATGGCCTTGAAAATTTTGTATTGACATAGTAGATTTAACTTAATTGAGGATTCCTAAACGTAGAACGTAGGCTTCTTCTGAGTACAATTTTTTTTAATTGTTAGTCTTAAACGTTCATCACTTCATTAATCGTTCATTATTTAATTCATCGTTGATCACTTCATTCATCGTTAATAGCATTCATCGTTCATTTCTTAAAAATTATGGACGCATCAAATAAACACTAAATAACTAACTGCCTCGTTGGCCTAGTGGTCCTAAGCGCAACTGCTACGCTAGAGGTCTTGGGTTCGATTCCCAGGTCGAGCAAAAAGTGCTGTTGGGTTTTTCTATGAAAATCACAGTGACAGCTTGGAGTTAGGATTTGTGCCCGGTTAGTGGCAATAGACTCGCCCTCTATTACATGGGACCAAAAACATACCGGCGAACTGTGGGTGTACATTGGTACACCTCTGCCTAATCCTTCGGGGAATACAGGCGTGATGGTATGTTAATGTAAGTTAACACCCCGTCGTTTTTGCGTCGCGGGTTAAAAAAGACGCACAGGAAATATACAGTGTTTCTTTAGGGCCAATGTAACGCCTCGTACGGTTACATACACAACCTGAGTACGTGGTAATTGTATTATGAAATTCATAAATGCGACAATATAGACAATGAGGCAACGACAGGAAAAAAACGTAAAAACCCTATTGCGTCGTTTTAAATAGTTATAAAAATAAAATGGTTGTGAATGGGTGCGCGGGCGCCGCCGAGCAAAGATCTGTCGACCTTCTGCCTAACATCATGTCGGTAGGAAACTTGGCTGCTGATCGACACGTGCTCCTATTTAATTGTGTTTTATTACTAGCTTGTTTTAAACTGGCTCAAATACTATGACCACAGAGCGGTGTATAACGTAATTAATTTGTTATGTTTATTTTAGTTTACAGCGAATTTTACATTTTTATTATTATTTCTATAATCATCCGTGGAATTAATTGACGTTCGACAATATTTTTTTGGAATAACTATAAAAATTCAAAATTTATTTTTAGGTATAAAATAATTAGTGCTTCTGCAGTTAATGTTTTTAAATAGATCACAAAAAGAAGTAAGAGCGTCCCGTACATATAGTGCTTTTATATTGAATTTTTTTGTCCTATGTACAGCAGTCCTACGGCTGATATCGTAATGAAGATGATTGAACATTTTTAACTAGTCAAGGATTTTATTCATTTATTTATTTTAGGATCTCCAACAAAAGATACACAAATCCTGACATACAAAAGTAAAAAAAATAATATTATGTAGGTGTACTCTTTTACTTATGGGAGACCACAGCATGTAGAATTAAGTTAAAGCTAACAAATTAATTGTAATAAAAGGACCATGCTATTCATGCGACAATTTGGGCCCACTATTCAACATTGCTCAACAGGGTTAAGACCCATGTCTTATAAAAGTGCCCATGGTCCTTTGATAAAATTTGTAGACAGAAAAAAAGTCAAGAGTCAGTGATAGAATGCGACCGATAGATAGATATATTCTGTGTGATATAATCATATCGTCAAGTCGTCAACCCACATTTGATTACTAATGAGAAAAACGAAACGCAATTAAAGGAGTTTAAATCATGACACTGTAATAAAAAAATTATGTCTCACTCTGACAGTTATAAATGATATCGTAGGTATTGCGAATTTAGCTATTGATATAGATTCAGTATCTGCCTGGCATTGTTTTAAAATTATTAATAGTGAAATCGATGTAGCATTTTGTTAATAAAATAGGCCACTCTGTCTGTCTGTTTTGCGTTTTATGTACTTTGTTTTTGCTATGTAGGCGGGTGTGAAGCTCAAAATTACTATTGTCATCACTTTTAATTGTTACTGGTTAGGTTACATGCGATTTGCTGAGCAGTTAAAAAATACGTATTTAATAAATAAATGCAATAAATGCCAAAGTTTGTAAGGATGATTTTGAATATGTTTTAAACCAGCTAATTAAAAGTGCTTGTGCAAATTAATGTTTTTACACGAATTGTCGGACAATCAGCACCTTAAAGTTAAACTGACTAGGAATTGATCAACGAATTTTTTTATACAAAATAATACATAAGCTAGTTAACTGCCTCGTTAGCCTAGTGTTCCTAAGTGCGACTGCTAGGCTAGAGGTCTTAGGTTTGATTCCCAGGTCGAGCAAAAAGTGTTATTGGGTTTTTCTGTGAAATTCTTAGTAGCAGCTTGAACTTGTGCCCGGTTAATGAGCAGCTCGAAGTTAGGACTTGTGCCCGGTTAATGGCAATAGGCTCGCACCCTATTAAAAAGGATCTAAACATACCGGCGAACTGTTTGTGTAATTAGTAGCCCTGTGCCTAACCTTTCGGGAAATACAGGCGTGATGGTATGGTTGTGTAATACATAAACTTAACGGGCATCGCCTTATTTAAGTAAGTAAATAAAGTTCACATCCACAGGATGCATGCGTCATACAAAGAATTGAAAGAATGCCATGATTAAAACCAGTGGTATGTACCATAGGTACCTATAAACCTGGATGCCAAAGGATGTTGGTCGTTTTTTTGTTCCTAGCTATTATTGAATCGGTATCCTGAGGGTGTATTCTGTAAATTTTCCTCAGTGAATTAAGGTATTTGTGCCCGACAAATACATTGGACACTGGGCACTATCAAAGCCTAATGCATTTTTTTTTTTTTTGGTGGGTGGGAAATCATCAAATAACTTCTCTCGCCCTGGGCGGGGCGGGAGGGAGTGTCAGACTTTTACTGACTAAAACCCACCCCTGTTCCTTCTTGTGCCCTTTGCGTTCCGGGGGCGCGGTATCTCTTGTGAACAACCCGCAGCCCCGGCAGGCATCGGCCCTCAGTGGCCCCTTCCTTTTGCTGACATCTCTTTGAGGCGCGCGTGGAACACGAACGCGGCGTCGCCACGGCCTGTCGTTATGCAACGTAAGGACGGTGAGCTACCCATTGCTCATCGTCCACAGGTCCGTATCTACGGTGGCCGGGAGTCGTCTCGCGGCTCCCGACGTCCGGAGCGTCTACCGCGGCGGCTGGGACGGGAGAACCGATGTCTCAACCGTCCCGCCGCCTCCTTCTCAAGCATTACTGCCTCGCAGAAGGAGGCGACTGCATCCTATTAAGCCTAATGCCTAAGGCATTCAGTCTGCCTTTGTACTTTTTTGTTGTATAACGTTTAAATAAAAAAAATTGCTGTCGGCACAATCTGTTTGCATAAAACTGTCGCCAGAGCTGATTTCATACTCTAAGGATGCTCAATACCCTCCTTTTTTTAAGTATGTCATTCAAAAGCAAACAAGCCGATGGGCCACCTCATGTTATGTGGTCATCGCTACCTATAGACATCTTTAATACCAGAGATCATGCAAATGCGTCGCCATCCTAGAGACTAAGTTGAAATGTCTCATGTGCCTGTAATTACACCGGCACCTGTACCCTTCAAACCGGAATACAGCAACGCTGCATTGCTGCAGAAATAGGTATGGTGGTAGTACTTCCCCGGACGAGCTCCTTTACAAAGAGCTTTACTATCTACTTCTAGCCCTGATTGCCAACTCTGCATGTGATATGTTTGAGGCCAACTGGAGCGATATTATGGGTGTATATCTGATGTTCTGTGAGAAACAGTATGCAAGGGTGTCCACTGTCCTATTATTTGTACGCAATTATCAACATTAGATAGTACGTGTTTTTTAGTTCCATGTCACATATTAATGCGTGGTTTTTTCAGCCGCTTTATGTTACGTCTTTGGTTACTGTTCCGCTCCCACTCGTCATAGCGTGATGTTATATAGCCTATACTATTTCTCATGAATTTTGCTCTCCACTAGCATAGCTGTTTCAAAGATTGGCGCGTTTAAACAAACGAACAAAAATCATTACAGTTATATTAAGTTAGTCTTAGTATAGATTGGAATTGGTTTTTTCGCTGTTTTGATTAACTATAAATATGTAAATAAGGTAGGGCAATCTCGAGGTTTGTGGTGAGCTCTCATCACATCTGAACGTCGATTGCGGCTCACCTTAAGCTCACTTTACCTAAATTAACCGAGGTAGAAGTTTACAGAATAGCACTTCTGTAGTCGAATTCCGTCTTATCAGAATTTGAATTCCGAACATTCTTGTGACTAAGCTTCGCAATGCTTTGATTGAATTCTGCCAGCATTTCTCTAGAAATTGATTATTGAAGTATGGATTTTGTAATTGAGGACGCAAAAACGCCAGGGAGTTATAAGTTTGACGTGTCTGTGTGAGTGTGTGTGTGTCCGTCTGCGGCATCGTAGCTTCCAAACGCATGAACCGATTTTGATTTAGTTTTTTTTTGTTTGAAAGTTGAATTAGTCAGGAGTGTTCTTAGCTATGTTTGGTAGAGATCGGTTTAGCGGTTTCAAAGTAATCAGCTCTCTTGTTAGCTGTTGTAAGGATTTTTATTCTTTCATCGGGGGTAACCTAACATTTTTAAATTTGTGTTTTTGATGTAGTTTTTATACGAATTCATGTTATAACAAAACTTTACATACTCCCATGACCAATGTAATGTCGGATGCACCTTTAAGCACATTTTTTTGTGTGCGTTGCATTGCGTACTACGAACAGTCATTTTTTGCATCAAAAATAAAAGTCGTTTCACAGAAATATTGTTTCTTTATGTTGTTTAGTTTTTTTAACCTTTCCCTTGAATCACTTTATCTATTAATGCAAACCGCATTAAAACCCGTTGCGTGGTTTAAAAGATCTAAGCGTACAGAGAGAAAGATGGCAGGAAGCAACTTTGTTTTATAGGTACTATGTAGAGAAAGAGAAGTGTTATATGGTTTTTCCATTAAGATCTTTTTAGTAACAGCCCGATGTTTGGAACTTGGTGGTGTGACACCCCCGTGTTTCGGAAATTCGGTTCCGGCTGTCATTCGTAGATCTTTGACAGTCGTTACGTATAGTTAGAAGCCAGGCAGTCCGACAACTAGTGTTACCAAGAGGTACCGCGTTGCCCAGTAACTGGGTTTTCGAGGTCAGATAGGCAGTCGCTCAATGTAAAACAGTGGTATTCCAGTTGCATCCGGTTAGTCTGGAAGCCGATCTCACCATAGTTAGAAAATGGCTAGGCAGATAGATAGTATAGACAGAGAAGTACTGGGTATCAATGAAAGAGGAAGAATCTATGTGACGCAATTACCGTCAATAATCGTCATAACAATGTCATCTTGTCTCCACGAGTCGCCTGCATGTGTTACCAACATGACGACTGTACTGTCATCGAGCGGACGATTCCAAATATTCGGCACGGTCTAAAATAAAGATGGATTCCACGCGCCTGCCAAATATTGTGTTTGTTTACTTTATTTTTATTCTGCCGTCAGTTTAGCTAACTACATGTAACGATAATTAACTGTAGATTTTAACCTAGATTTGAGGAATTAATGGAATGTGTTTTAAGTGCTAAAAGTAATTGATGTTGACATAGTATTTTTGCGATTTTTATTTTACACTGACTTCTGTTAGTATTAGTTGAGTTACACATTATCGTTAATTATTTTTGCAGAACTGTGGGAGGTCTTTTGCTAATTGAGTGTTGGTAATTTCAGACGCTGAGTGTTGCCAAAAAGACTCAACCCACAATTATCTTAATTATTAAAAGTTCATCATCATCATATGAGCCGCAGGACATCCACTGCTGGACATAGGCCTCCTCCATAGATTTCCAAAAGGGCCGGTTGGAAGCGGCTTGCATCTAGCGTCTTCCTGCGGTATTTATAATTCCGGTAGGGACCTCAACTAATCCCACAAGCCATATGTGTTACATTACTATCTATCAATAACAGTGTAATAGAGGTTACACATCCAAAACGAATGCTTTGAAAAGATTTACAATTAACCAGTGTTAAATATGCAAAGATGTAGCCGCCACGAGTCGTGAGCACAACAGTCAAGTTATTTTTTGGTTTTTGGGTTCCTGTCCGTGCAGCGTCGATGCCCCAGAAACCTAGAAACCAACCCAAGAACTCAAAAATGAACTTGACGTATGTGCTCACGACTCGTGGCGGCTGCTATATTAAAATTAAAAATGTTGATGTGTCCGTGTGGATTAATTAAGTTTTGGCAGAACTAAACTGTAAACACTTATAACCGTGTAGTTAGTCATTATTGCAATATATTATGTTAGTTGTAATTGCAAAGAAATTAAGGATACAGAAAATCAACAGAAAGAAGAGTACTGACGTCACACTTTTGGCATAAAAATCCGTTATTTGTGATGTATTCTTTATTTGAAACGGCAATTACTGCGTCTGCTCAGCCTTTACGCATTTAAAAAGTAATAAAGGAAAGTATAAATGAAATATTACCTCCAACCGGATCCGTTTCGTCCACGTGGATCATTTCTGATGATCTGAAACAATAACGTAAGAATTTCAGTGTTTCATTAAATATTCATACAAATTGCTTCGCTGAAAACTGGTGTTGAAATATGTATAAATTGAAGGTGATAGTTCAATAAACGATAATGTTTAAACGTGTTGTGTTGGCTCAGTGGTTAAGATATCCGCCTCTTATGCGTTAGGTTGTGGGGTTGACCCCACAATCTAATGCAAAAGTCACATTTGTACTCCTGGTATTGATACCGGGAGTGTAGCAGGCGCTACGAGCCGAGAGTACAAACGTCAAGTTAATTTTTGGGTATTTTGGTTCTTTCCTGGGTTTTTTGGGGCGCCAACGCTGCTGACGCTAGTGCTGACTGACACATGACGGACCAATTGCGTGCCGCGTCGGCGATACAAAATATCCAGAAAGCAATCCAAAGACCCAAAAATGAACTTAACGCTTGTGCTCACGACTCATGGCGGTTACTTATACAAATGTGAATTTTGCTATTTCATAATTGTGTACCTACTTTCTAAGTTTATCTTGGATATCATTGTCATCGGTGAAGGAAAACATCGTATGGAAACCTGGATTCTATTCTAATATAATAAACCTTAAACGCGCTAATCTCTGGAACTACTAGTCGGATTGGAAAAAATCTTTTTGTATATGATAGACAATACCACACTACGACTCATGGGAACAGTACCTAAAGATGTTACTGAACGCGGTTAATATCGCGGGGTACACCCATTTAATATAAACACTTTTGGAATCGCCAATCCGCCTTGAACAAACATGGTGATCAACACTCGTGCTTCAGTATGAGAAGAGGCCTTTGCCCTGCAGTGGGATAATAATGGGCTGGTATTATTATTAAATATTCATGTAAAATGGCTTTGCTGAAAACCGGTGCTGAAATATGTACAGATTAAAGAGGGTAGTCCGGCAAATGATAATGTAATATTAAACGTTCAGAGAGCAATTTAGGAATTATTTATGATCTCATTAGTCCTGTTTTAATTCACCCCAAGTAGGTACAGTTTATCAAACTATTTGGTATACAGGCAAAATTATTCGTCTTTCTACTACACTGGTAAAATTATTTTATATAGCCGTTGCCCGCGGCTTCGTTTGCGTTGCCCGCGACTTCGTTTGCGTTGCCCTCTTTCTTTTTATTAAAATAAATAAAATTTCTAAAATAAAAGTAGTCTTACTCCTTATAACATTAGCTATCTGCGAGTGAAAGTCCCGTCACAATCGGTGCAGCCGTGTCAGAGAATCGCCGGAATAGACAGAAATACAGACAATTTTTTTTTTTTTTTTTTATGTAAGTACCGTACTTATGCATTTAGTGAAAAGCTGCTAATTTAAAATTACAAACAGACACTTAAATTTTATTTAGTAATAACTTTTTAAGGTTATGGACACACTTAAAAGTGTGATTTAAAAGAATTAACTGCTTAGCACACTCACAACATTGTTTAAAAGTAATTGCAAGTAAACTGCCTGTGTACCAAATAGTTTGTTTGTCTGTACTTACATCGGTGATTGTACTTTTAAAACACAAATGACGACCATGAACTTTTGTAGTCGACAGCTTTTTATTTTGGACTTGTTTTGATATTATTTTTAAACTGTAATTATTGTAAATACAAATTTTGTTCTTGCTTTAGGTATTTCCGCTAACTGCCAAAATGGCCTTCTAAACTTGTATTGAGTGTACGGGATAGCAACAATTGCATGCCGATTTTTTTTGAGTCTTAGTAGCTTTATTATTCTTGAAAAATTGTAAATAATGGAACATGTTTACCAATTTATCGGACATTGTTATGCGTTTAATGTTCTGAACTAGATGAAAATGACGCGGTCATCTATAGAGCAAAAATGTGACAAAGATTACGAGTACACACTAGGTACCATCGCAGACAGTTGCGGTGAACCATTTTTCACCCTTACATTCTTAGTAATACAGTTGATATTGAAAACCAAATTGAAAGAAAAGAGTATCCGAAGAGTATTCAACTTAAAACTGTAACTTCTTGATAATTCAAAAGTGCCTGTAAATGGTCTGATTGAAATAAATGCTTTAACTTTGTCTTTAATAAGCAGTCATCCGCTATTGTCGTCTGTTGCATAGAACGTACAGTTATCGTAATTTTACAATGTACATCGTATTCACATGTCATTCTGTATGATCCTGTATGTACAAAATATTGTAAAACATTTATTTTAAAAGAGTAAGTTTAGGATTTCTTGTCTATTCTTTTCTATACGAAACTACCTTTTTGAAAGCGGCAACTATAATAGATTCTATTCCTTTTTTTAGTATCTACACGACGTTCAAAAGTGCCTTTTTAAATGGTCTAACACCATCATCATCTACTTAGCCTTTACAACTATGTTGGGGTCGGCTTCCAGTCTAACCGGATGCAGCTGAGTACCAATGTTTTACATGGAGCGACTGCCCATCTGACCTCCACAACCCAGTTACTAGGCAACACGATACCTCTTGGTTAGACTGGTTGTCAGACTTCCTGGGTTCTGACTATACGTAACGACTGACCGTCAAAGATCTACGAATGACAGCCGGGACCAACGGCTTCACGTGCTTTCCGAGGCACGGGGGTGTCACACCACCAATTTCCAAACTCCGGGCTGCTACTGAGCAAATCCTAATAGGAAAACCCAGTAACACTTTTTCCCGACCTGGGAATCGAATCTGGGACCCCACGCTCATCAGTCGCGCTTGCGATCACGAGACCAACGGGGCAGTTTAAATGGTCTAACTCCAATTGAAATAAATGATTTGACTTTGTCCTTGACCTTTGTCAATCAAGTGTTAAGAGGCTACTTTATCTGCTAATTAGTAGGTACGTAATTTTATATTCTGTGACGTTTTTGTAAACAAGTTTTCACGCAGTTTAGCATGCAAGGCAACAGCTGACATTGAGAGTTCATATTGTAACCAGAGTGCAGAACTTGTAACCAATAATAGGCTAGTATTATTATTTAATAATTCGTAATGGCCAGTAGTTAGTCTCATGTGAGAGACTGCGGGTTCGATACCGAACAAATACGTATGACGTGTTTAATTATTATTATTATTTCTAATTTTATGTTGGACATTATTGGCACCGGTAAAGAAAAACATCGTAACCTGGAAATCGTCAATCAACCTCGAGAAAAGTTCTTCTCTGTATGAGAAGAGAACTTTGACTCACTGCAGGAGGCTGGTATTTTATTTTTCTTTGCCCCCATCTTCATAATTTGTTTATTTCGTGTTGTGGAGCAGATGACTACATTCTGCAGTCCAGCCGTGCATTTGAAATGGCTCGGATTTGGGTCGTCTATTTACGAACTAACATTTGTGGCCCATTATTATATCGTGTCGATCGCTCGGACACAAATGTATTTCATATTTTAAATCACAGTGCTGGCATTTGGAAAGAATTGCTTTGTCATGTGAGTTGGCAGGTATGACAAATGTTGGTGACAAAGGTTTTTCGTAATACATACTTTTAAAGTTATGATAGATTGATGCAGATTTGATGTCTTGAATTTGGAGCGAAGGGGTGGAGTTTACACGTGTGAGTTCGGTCATGAATTTCTTTGTACCTATGCAAAAGTAACAACGTCCGATCACGTCAACGTTCATGGCTAGAGTTTTAAAGTTTATATAGCTAGGCAAAAGAGAAAAAGAAAACCGTCCAGTTTGTCACAGATACCAGTTAGTACGTAAATTTGTGCTCAAAAAATTTCAGCCATAGTTGGATACACTAGTCACATAAGCTCGGTACATCTAAGCTCCCAACCACTATGATAAGAAGTCCGAATTGCAGAATTGCAGTTGCTGTGGCCGAAATCAGTTAGGATTAGCTCACACTGAGACGAGACGCAACGCCGACGCAACAAAGCGCGCATTTTTACACGTGAAAACGTGTCGAAGTTCATATTGGCGAACTTCAGCGTGCATAGTACAAATCGTATGGTAAAGAAAATCGATATTGTATTGCTATGCTTAAAAGTGAGCGCATCTGTGTCGCGTCGCAATCGCTGTGAGCTGACCTTTAGCTGGATTGTCATCATCATGTTTTAGAATTGGATTTCCTTTTTTGAATTCTATTGGTTAAAAAAAAAGCGTAGGTCTGCCTCTTATTAAGATTTACAAAGTTAAAAACTGAACAGTATCTTTTGGGATAGATAAAAACAACGATACTGGTATACGCTTGGAAAATATTTTAAACTCTCCTTTGTTATGTCACTTCTGGGAGAAATAACTGAAGGGAACAGGTTTTTGCTTTTAGAACTGAGAACAACAAGAAATATAGACGTTTGTAGAATGATCTTACTTCAAATATTTTTATTAACATTTTCAGACAAGACTGTAAGATAAAAAGATATTTTTCTTTTATCTTACTATGTGGATTTAATAAAAATCACTATTATGTACACAATAGCATTTTTTAAATGAAAACACGTTCAAACATTTTTACATTCAGCCAGTATCCCGATCGTAAACAAGCTCATCGGACCGTAAAAAAAATCATTGAAAAAAAAAAAAATCAAACATTCTTTTTTTAAATGGAGCAAGGTTGGTGTAGCGAGGGATTTTTGGTGTTTCGACCTATCTACGTTGAAGCTGGCAATTAATTTAAATCATTGGTTGACTTGGTTCTCCATTGTATTGAGTATTTTATTTGAAATGTTGTAAAAGTAAAAGCATCCTTTTTTTTATAACATTCGTACGATCACGCCTGTATTCCCCGAAGAGTTAGGCAGAGGTGTACCAATCAATGTACACCCACAGTTCGCCGGTATGTATAGGTCCCATGTAATTAGGGGCGAGCCTATTGCCATTAACCGGGCACAAATCCTAACTCCGAGCTACTGAGAATTTAATAGAAAAACCCAATAACACTTTATTTTTGACCTGGGAATCGAACCCAAGACCCAGTGTAGCTGTTGCGCTTAGAACCACTAGGCTAACGAGGCAGTTTTTTATAAATAAATAATAAATCTTCATTAGATACCTACCTTAGTTAGGTGATAAATTATGAGTGTTTGTGACTAATATACCTAATAAAGCTGAGAGGTGATTCGTCAAACTTATTTGTAGATTTTTGACTGATATCATTATAACTAACCTGCTAATCTTATGTTGATAAACCTAAAAAACCATCCTATATACTAGCTTCTGCATACGGCTTCGCCAGCGATCACAAGAGCTTTCAAATGACATGTGTCTCATCACTGTTGATCGATGTTGAAATGTGGGCCCAAGAATCATACAACGTAGCCCACGGTCCTTTCGGTTAATTCCGTTCAGACGTTATGCCGTGAAAGAGTGACTAACATCCATCCTTCCTCACAAACTTTCGCGTTTGTAAAAAGTAGGAAGTAAGATTCACCAAACAGATCTATTGTATTCAGTGTTGTCTTTGAACGTCAGCGCGAATACGTAGTTTTTTTATCTGTGCTGCAGTTTGCACATCTGAAGAAATACTCATTGCGTAACCTGTACAACTTCCTTTCATTTCCCAATTACATTATCATTAAACGTTTTTAAAACTAAACCCACTTCGAAGATATTTCCGACAAAAGTAAACATTTTACTTTTAGTGTTTTACGAAAATAGCTTTAAATGCATGGGTGTAAGGGTTAATTTTAGTTTGTAAATATGTGTTGCTTAATTAGTTAGATTAACACATATCCACGTGAGGAAAGGAGGCCGATGTTCAGATAAGGTTTTGCACACTCCGCTTGATTTATGCTTGACTGCATGTTTATTTAAAATAATCAGGTTAAATTGTTTTTAAAATGTAGGTACGGTACGGGTACAGTGGCCGCCACGAGTCGTGAGCACAAACGTCAAGTTTATTTTTGGGTTTTTAGGTTAGTTTCTGGGTTTTTTGGGGCGCCGACGATGCACGCGATCGGTCTGATAGACGTTTTGTATAGAGAAATATGGATAAGAAACTCCATACATACTCTTTTAAAAAATGTATTACAATAAGTTGTTCTCAGTATAGTAGCCACCACGAGTCGTGAGCACGCGTGAGGACGCTGCACGCGATCGGCTCGGCTGACGGACCGAGAGCGTGCACCGTCATCGTCCCAAAAAATCTAGAAAGGAACCCAACATTCTAAAACTAAACTTGACGTGTGTGCTCACGACTCGTGGCGACTACTATACCATAAATACATGTTTACAGCTTAACGTATACCTACTGTACGTGCTTATAGTAAAACATGCTTGCTTCATTGCTATCGGTACAAGGCAATAAAGACTTTAAAGTAATTATGAATTAACTACACCATGCCATCACCAGTGATAGGAATAGGTAGTGCCTATTAGTCTAAACTTCGAAGAACAGAGACAAGAAACGGAAACTTCCTTAGGACTAAATTATTTCCGGGACATCTGTTTCGAAATTTCGAGAGAGATGTACCAAAGGTGTACCAATGTACACCCACAGTCCGCCGGTATGTTAAGGTCAAATGTGGGAAAGCCGCCATTAACGTCCAACTCCGTGCTGCTATATGGTATATTATTACTGTTGAAATCTTGTTATATGTGTAGTAAACTTCCATTGGTTCCCCCTATTAATAAATAGAAATCAATAATTTTAAATTAAAGTTCTCAAAGACATTTTATTAATAGGTAACACACAATAATTATGAATTATTAATAGAATGATTACCGGTGGCCGTGAGCGCTTTAATTACCAACTTTAATCTGTATATGATACAGATAGCAGTAGATTAATTCATTAGTTATTGATCGTTTTTGTTTCTTTCGTTGATAAACTTTTAATTAATTGTTTTTCTTTAAACTGCAACTGTAAATGTTTCAACGTATCTAAATAACAAGCACTTAGGTAATTATTTATAGGTAATTATTTACCACTTAATTTATTTATACCAACTGTCGAAAATTTTTGTTTGTGTAGGTACATACCACCGAAAACCCAAGTTTTACCTACAGGATATACTTTTACGCAAATAATATTCTTGTGCCTTTACTTTTAAGGGTCACTGTCGTGTGTCAAGTTAAGATGGTGAGTCTTAAGTGACAGCGGGTGTACCTATGTGGTACAAAACGATTCTGCACACAGCTTTCATGGCTCAAGGTGAAATTCTTTTAAGCTCTGTGTTATACAACGGATTTAATCATTACAACACTGCTTTAGTATTTAAACGGTTGATACTTAATTAATTAAATATTTTATGCACTGTACGCTTGCGAAAATAATATTTTTTTTAACATACCATCACGCCTGTATTCCCCGAAAGATTAAGCAGAGGTGTACCAGTGTAAGTACACCCACAGTTCGCCGGTACGTTTAGGTCCCATGTAATAGGGGGCGAGCCTATTGCCATCAACCGGGCACAAATCCTAACTCCGAGTTTCTACTGAGAATTTCATAGAAAAACCCAATAACACTTTTTGCTCGACCTGGAAATCGAACCCAAGACCTCTAGCGTAGCAGTCGCGCTTAGGACCACTAGGCTAACGAGGCAGTTGAATAGAATTTTTTTTTTATTTATATATTTACCGCGTGAAGAACATTTTCTTATATTCAATGATTTTGGCCTCGTGTAGGTAACGCTTTATTCTGTAAAGAGGCATTAGACAACATTTTAAGCATTGCCATAGACTTAGAGCTGGTTGCCAATCAATCTCTTTTGTTGACTAAATTCTATACAGACTAAAAATGATTAATAAGTACTTACATCTGCCTGTTAGTTTTCTTGAACGTCGCTAATGGACTCATTTTTAGAAAGAAAACGTCTTTAATTCACTAAAACTTGCGCGGCTTTACACTAGAACCAAACGAGATCCTTTCATTGCTGCAAGTGGCACTGAGAACATACCTACATTTATATTCTATGCGAATAAACAGGAACGTTAAATGTAATTGAGAACGCAGTAGTGGAACACTAAATTGGCTTCTGTGAATTATTTAAAATTAGAACGCTTTGTAATTTTTCCACTATTAGTTCGGAATTTAAATACCCATTAATTTAAAAACCTTTGATTTTTTAAGTGGCTCTTTGTAATGAACACTGTTTATCCTTAACGAGAGAGTAAATTACCGGATTATCAACGAGTGCGCTATTATTAAACTTTCAGTTTAATTTACTTCTGCTGTGTTATTAAGGCTCTTTGTTCTTTTAATTAATACCATTTTTGTCTAAAATTAACCATCGTTACTGCATTTTTTCTTCTTTCAATTAATTATAATTATATTTAATTAACAATTTTCCACTGCACTGTTTCGTAATTTGGAGAACAGACAATTAATAAAACAAACACATCACTAAAATTGCCGCCATGACCGCCATTATGGCTAACAAATGTCACATTTGTTAAAAAACCACACGATATAAAACATTTTTTTTTCTTTAATTCAATATGCACGGAGCAATGGCCACGATCATTTGTTTAAGGAAATGACAATGGCTAACTGAATTGATTGAAGATCGACTTATGAGATACATACGTAGATGAATCAATTGGCATCATAAATGGAATGCGTTTGTTATCGACGCCATTGTACCTAAGGGGAAACGGCCAATTGTCTCAAGCACGAGACAATAATTTATATCATACCTATGTAGAGTGTAATTTTAAGGGCCATTATTTATTTACTTAAATAGATGGATGCAATTAATAATATTATTGTTTGATACAACAATTTATACATGGGGAGTACGGTGTGTAAGTACTTACTAATCACGTGTACAAATATTTGAAATAACAATCTAGTGATCGAGTTGTGCTAAATTTTTATTTTTAAAAGAACATGCCTATCTTTATAAAATTAAAAACAGCATTTTTCTGTAACGTATTTCTTTGTAAAAACACATGTAATAAATAAACGACTTTAAATTACTGGCCATTTTTCAGAGCTTTCATGATGGGACCAATTCGAAATATGAAAAAATAGAAAATCAGCTGTTCTACCTATACGTTTTGATCGCGTTGTACTGCATTTGTGTAGGGAACAGTTGATTTTCTTTTGCATATTTCGAGTAAGTCACAATCAAAATTGTTCTTATGTATGAGTTATTTCCATAACAGAGGTAGATTCAGTGGTTCTTTCACCCCTTGAGATAGCCAGTGAGTTAAAAGTCAGCCTGCCAGCCTTTATAAATACAAAAAAGGTTGTCTAGCCTCCATAAAATCCAACTTTACGACTAAAAATCTGACTATAATTTACTAAAATTTGGCAGCACACCAGCCTATTGCCGACTGCTTGGATGACCCGTCTTGTCTACGTCAAGACTGCTTACTGTATTCCAGTTTACTATTGTTTATACTTTGGCATGCTAGGCGTAGATATACTGCGTTTTTTTGTAGCCTGAACGTATGTAAATATTGTATTCTGTGACGCATGTTCCTTGGTAGGTCAAAATAGACTAGATTGTTGATAAAACAATTTTAGTAGGTAGCTCGTTTGAAACTGGTTTTAGAAAGGTCCAAAATTAGGTAGGATTTCAGGAATTACTTAACCACATATCAGGAATTCTATGAAGACTTAATTAGATATCTGCTTACTTTCCTTAATTTTATGAATAATATCTCTGTATTTTTTTTTATTTGTTATAAATACCTAAAGTTTTAATATCTAGGTGAGTAGGTGTATAGCACAATGTGCCAAAACTCTGTAAGGTCAATATCCTTTAAACTTTGTTCTTCGGTACAAAAAATAGATATACATTTATATTAATACCCAAATGTAAGTATGTATATAAAAACGAAACTAGTATATCTAGAAGTCTAAATAAACACCTGGGAGAAACTGTAGACATCATTATAATATTACTTTGATATGCATTTATTCAACTAAATCAATTATTAAGTGAAAATTTGCGACAGCAAATTCAAAAATAGAATGAATTAAAAAAAAAAACAACCATAAGCAAATTAGATGCAAATGAGGTTTCTCAAAAAAAAAAGTACTTAATAAAAAGAGGTTTTAATTAAACACGCGTGTTATTTAGTTCGAAAATTAATTTCAATCGGTCGAGGAGCAAGACCTGCCGTTTCGTCGCGACATAGTACACCGATAGGAGAATGCTCATGGGTTCGTCGACCGGAATTAACTTTCCAAACTTGTTTCTGATAAAAGGCTCACACGGAACACGTTACATATGTGCCCACGACCAACAGAAATGTCGTACGAAATACAGAATTTGTTAAAACTGTCTTTCTTTTTGCAATAAAACCTATTGGTGGCTAAAACAGAGGTAATTTAATCTAAATGTACACTTCGTATATATAATATACTTGACGTATAATATACGTACCTATGTAATATACTTGATGGTAGATACCTACTATTTTTAATTTAAAATAATATTACATATCATCATCACGCCTGTATTCTCCGACGTGTTAGGCAGAGGTGTACCAATGCTTTAGGTCCCATGTAATAGGGGGCGAGCCTATTGCCATTAACTGGCCACAAATCTTAACTCCGAGCTACCGATAATTTCATAGAAAAACCCAATAATACTTTGCTCAACCTGGGAATCGAACCCAAGACCTCTAGCGTAGCAGTTGCGCTTAGGACCATTAGGCTAACGAGGCAGTTGCAGTTAAAATAATATTATTTTCCTTAAATACTTA
Organism: Caradrina kadenii; assembly: GCA_947462355.1. Classification (NCBI taxonomy): domain Eukaryota; kingdom Metazoa; phylum Arthropoda; class Insecta; order Lepidoptera; family Noctuidae; genus Caradrina; species Caradrina kadenii. The sequence continues at coordinate 9,600,327 of OX381691.1, forward strand.
GGTTGTTAGGTTACCTACAAAAAGCCAAGGCATGAAAACAATGAATAGGTATTTATAGTCTGTCTCAACCTAGAGAGGTAAAACAAATTATTCTTTTTTCAGCAAATAACTCAGCACCCTGAATAACATTGTGTAGGTGACAAAATAAACAAGTAGATTGTTTTTGTGTTCTGATCATTATAAAGTTGATCAAAATAGTTGATCCCTATCAAATGCTTGCCAAGAATGCGAATAAAGATTTAATTACGGAAGTCTGAAACAATACGAACGGGTAAAAAGGGATACTAAAATATTTGGATTATGACCAATTTTTTATCGTCATTCTTCATATTAAAAAGTAAGAGATTAATTACACAACATTTTGTTAATCATTGACACAAACCTACATACGCTTTGGCGAAAAATAAAAAATAGGACCTAGGTACTAAACATGTTCCAGTAATTATGTTGGATGGGACATAATAGGCACTCAATATTTATATCTTTAAAAAAGTACAAGCAAATAACAACAACAATTCAAGGGTGAAACATAGTGTACACGAGAGTTTTAGCATCTGAACCCGAATTAGGCCACCTGTATTTGTTTATAAATGCATTAGTTTGGATGAATTTATGTTTAGTACTCAATCACTCAAAAATGGCTAAAATTTGGCACATGGATAGATTATACGTATAGTCTGGAAAAGCACATAGGCCTATTTTTTTTTTATCCTGGAAAATTGTACGGTCCCCGTGCGGTAATGTATTAGGTTGGACTCGAACGAAGTCGCAGGTGGAAGCCAGCAAACAATATTTACAAAACCACAAAAATAAAATAAGTTTCCCTCATCCCAAAAGTAACAAAAATATCCTTCTCATTGCAAGGACAGTCAGCGATAGGTATTTAGCAAACGTGCACAACAATGGACGGACTGATATGGTGTGCTACCATGTATGGTACAACATAATATTGCGCACAAGCTTATGGTCCGTTTGATGACGGTTCAGCATGGAAGACCAAGGAAACTTCCAGTAATAAATTGAGCATGTTCACAGCTGATGATTTTTTTGGTATAGAAGAAAAAGATACACGGGGAAAATCCTAAATAATTGGGAGTAGAAAGGAGCGCAAGCAAGCTAATTTTTAGAAAACCAGGAGGTTGATAAGATATTAGAGAAAACAGAACATTCAAAGGCAGAGGAATAGTTCTAAAGACTGGAATGATGCAATGGATATAAAAGTCATATTTGTAAAATATCCATTTTTACGTCCTTATCGACACTGCAAATTTCAAATGTCGTACGGGACAAACAAGCGTTTATCCCTATTCCCTTACGATATTTGGAGGTTTCATCGTCGATATGTAAAGTTAAAACGTCTTGTTGCTGTCTCACTTTACGCCTACTTTGTCTTAAGACCTCTTCTCATACAGAGTTGGTCTAGGGAATGAAAAAATAATTAAAACATTTTTAGTACCAAGCATGTGAGCCAAACTGTATCAGCAAGCAATCTTTATAAGGTAAAAATATTGTTGCTTGTTCTTCACAAGCAAAAACGCAACACAAGAAGTTCAGCATTGTGAACATTCGAACGGATTTCCCCCAGAACTTGGTGCATTGATCACTCGGTTGACATTATAGTTCGTGGATCTGATAAAACGGCAACTTTCACTTGCATATCCGCAAAAAATCACACAATGATTTCACCTAGCATCTGACACTTGTATCATTAATGAGCTATTAAGACGGCTTTGTAGACACACTGATAGGTATATGAGACATTAGAGGAGTTTTGGAGAGAAGTTCCCTAACGCGGCTTACTGTACGGGTTAACTGGCAGAAATCTTCACATTAGGAAAAAGCTTTACACCCCCTCCAGGTAAACTTCTCTTGCTTTTTGTTGCTCTCTGTCTCTTTTTATTATATACAGGTGTCAGGAAGTTCGTTCGGTCCCCCGAATGTACATCTTTTTTGTTTGGGAACAGTCTGCCTACCTCAGTAACCAACCTGAAAGCCAGAATCAACAGCATCGATCACCAGAAAAGCGCCTAGGCAATGAAACATGATTAGTTCAAGAAACATGAGAGTTAGAGGATAAAACATGTCTGTTAGTTGGTTGGAATTGAACACCACTACAATAACAACGAGTTCCGAGTTTCTCGTGGCTTACTACAAACCTAGCTACCTATATTCATGTAATTCCGTAAAATCTAGGTAGCAATGTGCAGCGTAGTGCGATGTCAGTGAAGCGAGATACGCGAGGCCGCGCCAGCCAGACAGGCTATTTCCGAACCGACGAGACGTTGCAAAAAATCACACATTCATACTAACCGGTGGCTAAAATTATATGTCTATGTTAAGTGGAAGTAATCAATAAACTGGTCAGTTACCGTTTAGAGAAAATTGTGAGTCATTCGAATGGGTTATTAAAAGTGCAATGGCGGATTATGAACGTCAGGTCTGTTGATCTCTATGAATTCGTACCGGAAGCGTGCCAACGAGGTCCTATTACTAAGCCTTCGCTATCCGTCCGTTTGTCTGTCAGAAGGTGCATCACATCAACCGGTATTGGTGGTAAGTTGACATTTTCACAGAGTGTGTATGTATGAATTTCATTTCATCATCATCATCAGCCATCAAACGAGGTTAAAAAATGTAAACAAAGCAAGTATAAGTTTTAAAAGATATTAAGTTAACTATCATTACAAACATGACCTCCAGTCTCATAACATAAATATTGTTCCGAAGGAAAAACCAACAAGGAATTTTGTTTGTTTATGTAACTTTTACGAGTATTTCAATGTTAATAACAGCCAGCTTTGTTTTGTTAGTAAACAATAAGATTGAAATAAATGGTGGCTCGAGATAAAGCGAAAATAACGCAGATATTTTCAATAATAAATATTTCCTTTCTTTGTTGGTGTAGATATAATAAATAATACATTCTTCCAAATGTATTATTGAATACGTTCACTCTATCTTCTGTGTGCTTGGCAGCCTATTGCCATATACGCAGGAGATATAGTGCACAAGTGTGTGCGCAAACACAGATGCACTCTCTCTTTCCTCACTCTCATAGTCCGGTGGGAGGGCAATACGACACGACCGGGGAGATCAGACGCAGAACCAACAGCTTTACGTGCACGGGGGTGTCACACCACTAACTTTGAAACTCCGAGAAATTCCCAATGGAAAAACCCAATAACATTCACACCGCCCTAGGAGCCCAAGCCCAGCGGTCACATTTGTTGAATACCAGACGTAGAGTAGGTACTGACAGCTTTTTACCCGACTACGGCAAAGCCAAAGGAGGGTTATTTTGACAGGCTATGTTTGTATGTGTATAACTGCCCCGTTGGTCTCACGGTCGCAAGCGCGACTGGTGAGTATGGGTCCTGGGTTCGATTCCCAGGTCAAGCAAAGTGATATTGGGTTTTTCCATTAAGAATTTCTCAGTAGCAGCTCGGAGTTAGGATTTATGCCCGGTTATTGGCAATAGGCTCGCCCCCTATTACATGGGACCTAAAACATACTGGCAAATTGTGGGTGTACACACCTCTACCTAAATCTTCGGGGAATACAGGCGTGATGGTATGTTGATGGTATGTATGTGTGTGTGTATGTTCATCTGTTCTATCATAGCTCCTAAACTACTTATCGGAACTCGACAAATGAGGTATCATTAGAACCGTCTTAATCGTCCGTTGAACACAGGCTACGTGATGTGTCACAAAATTCAATATGGCGCCCTCTAGCGGACAAAAAGTATTGTGTTAAAGAACGCTTTAAGCTAAATACACCGTGTTTGATATCATTTTATAAATTGGCTTTGGCATTGATCGACCTAGTGATTAATTAACTCAGCTTTTGGGGTATATCATTTCAGGTATACAATATGTATAAAAATAGTATATGGGGACATAATTCCTGACCAGCTGTGTTCTGAGGTAGCGATGTATCAAATAACATTAGGAAAACTGATACCTATTATTATGTTGCGGTCATTTTCTCGTCTACTGTATAAAAATAGTTACTGCTTAGTCGTGTTTATTTGTAACCACAAAATGTACCTCGTAACTTGGTTGAATATTTATGTAGATTATTTTTATTAATACACTATAGGTACCTAATCTTCTTTTTTTCATATTGGAAGCGGAGGGGTCTGTCAGACTCTTACTGACTAAAAACCATCCCGATGTTCCCTAACCAAACTTAAGCTGAAGATCCCAACCTTCCGCAATACAGCTTCCTAACTTAGGTTAGGAACCTGTATTGCATGCATGCGTGAGACAAAATAATTATATAAATTGTATTGAAATAAAAATCAAATCAAATATTTTTTTGCGTCCCACAATGTAAATTTATGGTCTTATAAAATAGAGGTACAGAATCATTGTGGACCCTGTCGGGCACTACAACTTAGGTAAACTTAAGAGAGGAAGAGGGCATAGCCAGAACTTAATATCTAGAATATTATTAGTAATATTAATTCTATACAATATCTAAAAAGCAAATTATTATACTGTAATAATTATATATCATGTGAAATATTTATTTTGTTTTATTATATTATAGAAACTAATTAGATAAGATTGAATTGTAAGTATTGTTGGTCTCGTGGTCGCAAGCGGGACTGATGAACGCGGGGTTCCGAATTCGATGAAGAGCTACTGAGAATTTCATAGAAAAACCCAATAACACTTTTTGGTCGACCTGGTAATCAAACCCAAGACCTCTAGCGTACCAGTCGGGCTTAGGACCACTAGGTTTAGGCAGGATACATGTAAAACATCTACTTATAAAAAATTTGCTTAGTTTCCATTCCCGGACGGAACAAATATTTGTATGGCCGACAGATAGTTGTCCTAGGTCTGGTTGTTTGTACATCTCAGTTTATCTGTTGGTAAACACGATACAGGAGGAACTACCAAAATGTATGGAACAGCTGCTTTTTTATTAAACCGACGACAAATTATATCGATGGGGGATCTCTAGAATCATGAACCTACTGAGTCCTCTGTAGTTGCTATGATGTCCCTTCCATCCTGTATTGACTGAAAAGGAATGTTTTCGGTCCATCATACTTAAAGTGACGTCAGTCTTGTATACAAATACCAGCCTATTGTACCAACTATAATGATGTGTCGCATAATTAATTGCTAATGTAAGATTACCTTCTCACTGTCCGATATTAGCATCATAGATTCAATAATGATTTGCAATAGCATCCTAAGCTATTGTTATAAGAGAATAACTTTCTAGACGATAGTCGTTCCTGGCGTGGCATCTTTTGATCATCTTTTGTTTCTACATGACAATACTTCTCCGAATGGACCGCTGAAGGCTGTTCTAGAATAAATCTAAGTATACTAATTATTTATCATCTTCATAATGGTAACACTATGTTTTCGCGCGCCTCACAGAGATGTCAGCAAAAGGAAGGGGCCACTGAGGGCCGATGCCTGCCGGGGCTGCGGGTTGTTCGTAAGAGATACCGCGCCCCCGGAACGCAAAGGGCACAAGAAGGAATATGGGTGGGTTTTAGTCAGTAAAAGTCTGACACTCCCTCCCGCCCCGCCCAGGGCGGGAGAAGTTATTTGATGATTTCCCACCCCACAAAAAAAAAACGCTGTTTTGTTTGCATGGAACTTTTTAATTTGTATTCTGTGTGGTCTCGGTGCATCATTTCCTGTAGGTAGTCCGTTGTTACTTTCATTTTAAATATTAATACCAGCTTTTTATTGTGCCACTGTAAGGCAAATGCTTCTTTTCATACAGATTATAGCCATGAGCATTGAACATCAGACTTGCTTTTCCTTCATCAATATCAGCGATGTTCACAAGATAAACTTGAAAAATACATGTGAAATTAAAAAAGATACATTGGTAATTGTCTTTTCTAGGTTCCGAACCTACTATCGCGTTTATGGGGCCATAACCACTGGACTATTACAACATTATGTATATTTTAACATATATTTATAAGACACTAGCATATGCTCGCGACTTCGTTCGCGTAAACTTCGCGAAATCGCGGATGCAGACGAAGTTAGGGAATAAAAATTTTTCTTGGTGTTCAGACATACCTGTACTAAATTTTATCAAAATCGGTTCAGTGTTTTAGTAGTAAAAGCGTAACTGACAGACACTATTTTTAATATTAGTATGGATTTAAAACATCCACGATTAGACGATTGTGTAAAACAAAAGTAGTCACGAAAATAAACAACAAAGTAAGCAATGTTTAAATTGAACGATAATATTGAAAGAGACGCAGAAATTGATTGCTCAACCTCAAGCAATCAGCTATCACGACTTATCAGTACAAATTCCGATACGCTAACGTGTTTCAATCTGCCTAGTTATTGTTTTATCGACAGCATACCTACTTTTAACCTATCATCGCTATATCAATTTAGGTACCTAGGTATTAAGTATCTAATCAAGTCTGTTGCACTAATAATCTCTTTTACCTTCACAATGAAGTAGATAATGAATTGAATAAAGACTAGGCACACGTTTTAGGTAACTACCTACCAATGTTTATGTCATGGCAATAAAAAATGGTAAAGAGAAATTCAATTAAAATGCCACAGTAATCTAAACGAGTAAGGCGGGATTAATGAAAAATGTCATGGCAACATTAAAAAGAGAAAAGAAGGAATACGAAAACATGGCATGGTAACATTAAAAGGCAAAGAGAGGAAAAGAAAGATTGTGATCAGGAAGGAGTACAAAGAAGGGAAGGACAAATACGTGCTGTACGGGGTGGAAGGGACATCGCAATCAAAACTTTTACCATTAATTCAGCTTATTATTCGAAATCTAAAAGAATTAACAATTTTCGTCGCGTATAAAAAAAAACAGCTGTTCATGTATTAAATCCTCTCTCCCACCGTTATCTATTAGAGCAGTCGGACTATTCTGTAAAAATATATCTCTTTGAATTTAGGTGATGTGAACTCACATCAATCTTACTACACCAAAATTCACTAAGAAAGGTTATAACAGAACAGCACTATAGGTTTAGTTCGTGAATCGTGATATGATTAGCATTTAGACACAATGAATTAAAACGGTAACCTTGCAATCGAAATGTAAAAGTAACGACAGACTTCAAAAGGATCCTCTTTGCAATTGCAACACCGAAGGTGTGTGTTCCAAAAACTTTATTCTTTACTTTGCATATCGTCACATCTCCTTACAAAGTAGGTCTTTAGTAAACGTGAGTAAAAAGTAAAACGTGGCCATTTCCCGCATGTCACTAGAAACTACGTATAAACTCCTTAAATGCCTACATGACTACTTCTAACCTTTTACTTGTATTAGTAAAACTTCGTTGTATAAAGAATAGTGCATTGTGCACCACTATTTTTAATGCATGCATATCGTATGTGAAAATCAAACCCGTTTCTCGCCGGTGACCTAATGGATGCTACTTTCTTACAATAATTACCGGAGACTTTCCGGATTAGATAGCTTTCAACTTCTGAGCTGTTTCTTTATTTTATGTGACTGGTCTTCCTTTTCCGTGTGTTAAGTTATAAAACAAAATTGTGAACTTTTGAAGTATTGTATTCGTGTTTCGGGCGACGAGAAAGTTTTTGGTCACGTGCGGTAACTATCATACAAGTTTAAGTGGAGAAAAAGCTGCACTCATCAGGATTTCGACTGTCTTCTGTTTGTCCAGAAATAGGTACTGTGGTTTTCTTTCTTCAAAGAAAGATGAATGAAGTGAACTTTGAGGAACTGTTCTGAAGTTTGACAAGGTTTTCTATGCAACAGGTGAAATGCTTCTTCATAGGGCTTTAAAAGATACATTTTATATTTATTTTTAAATAACTCATTAACATAGATAAAATGGAAAACTTGAAAAACAAGAAACTCACCTTCAAGGACTCCGAAAAATAAATTCACATTACAATCGAAAGCATCCACAGATTAAATCCGTTTTTTTAATTAAAAAGCGCACATGAAGCACATTCACTAGTTAATACAGCATCGACACAATATTCATACAGTATTTCACTTTACACAAGTTGCAAAAAAATAGGATATTTAAAAGTTGTTTTCTGTAACTTTTAGTAGCATACTAAAATGACGTCCGCTCACAGCGAACGCTAGCTCGCGACTCGCGACTGTACTGCGATGGCGGGCAACGTTTCTAATTTTATCGTGCCAGTAACACGAGATAAAGCCGGTCTTTATTGAGACTTTTTATTTTACGAAAGGAAAATCAACGAATAAATAAATGAATCAGAAATACTAATAAGCTGCATCATTTAAAACAGAACCTTATGAAGTTCATAAACAAAACCGTTACATATGTGTGGTTCCTTAAACCACAGAACATCAGTATTAAAGTTTGGCAACAACTCCGTAGAAGTAAGAGTCTAAAATAATGAATTAAAATGATAAAGTTTGGCATACAGTGTCATTGGCACTCGTACTTTTCATTCTTCCTGTTTAATCATTTAGAAATTGGCGAATGTCTGCTATATCTAGATCTAGAACGATGAAATCCTCTGCAGTCCGCTAAACATCTCACTTTTTTTTTACAGAAAAATAGTTTATCCCCGACATGAACCTTGAAGTCATTTACATAAGTCTGTCTTTTCCTTTGTACCGAGTTTTAGGTACTTTAAGCTTATAGAAGAGAGATGTAAATTTTCCCTAAGATTTCGTTAAAAATAGACGGATCCAGTGTTACAAGGTGATTGCGGGTGTGTCTTAATGACAATCGTAACACACACGGAAGTTAAAACGGCAAGCCAATTCAACAGGTTCACACGTAATAACATAAATGATGGTGTGTCACACACCTGGCGAAAACCCGGTGCTGTGGCGAAATCAATAAAAGCGTCTAGATATTTTATATAAGTGACTGGTTCGAGTTAACAACATTTGCATATCACATTCTTTCATTTCGCGTACACAATTTCCCAATATATGTTTATTTTGCCCCCTTTTAGAGTAAGAAGGCTATTTTGTTAGTTTTATTTGTTTAAGATGAGTGAAAGGCGACTAACGAAAAGGATTTATATAGCAGATGTAAGTGGCCACGCCGGGAGGGGACTCCCAAGAAAGACCTACCCTGACCTTATCGGTGAGGTTCTTCAGAAAGGTCGGGTGCGCAATACTCGTAACCGGTGTGCTTGTATGACCAGGTGTATGAACGTGGACGAGGCGAAAGAAGTATGTAAGGACCGTTGCAGGTGGCGTTCTGTGGTTTCTGCCTACCCCCATGGAAAAAAGGCATGAGTTTATGTACGTATGTATTTGTTTGCCACTTGTAGACCTTTCATGGCCTTATTTGCAGATCTTTGACAGTCGTTACGGATAGTCAGAAGCCGGGAAGTCTGACAACCAATCTACCAAGAGGTATCATGTTGCCCGGTGAGTGGGTTGTGGAAGTCAGGCAGGCTTTTGCTGCATGTATAACACTGATATTCAGCTGCATCCGGTTGCACTGCAAGTCGACCCCAACATAGTTGGGAAAGGCTAGGCAGATATATAGGCCTTTCTTGGCTAAATCACTAATTGCCAGTCCTACTCATTAATAAAGTGGAAAAAAATACACTTGTTAAAAAATAAAGTTGGGCCAAAGATGCTGCCTTGGGGCACGCCGTAGTTCATTTTACTGAGATCATTATATTATGCAATTATCTTTTACCTTTTGCGTGTGCTTTAATAGGTGGAAATGAAACCATTCTAGTGTTAGCCCACGTATTTCTAGATTGTTTATTTTGTAAACAGTATTGCATTTGACACAGTGACGACGCTTCGGGCAGCTGTCACTTTTGCGCAATATGCAACTTTCCGACTATGATGTTGTTAGGAATGTCACAAATCATCTGACTTTTAGGGAGCAAGTCATACTTATATCCTTTTGATTACAAAAGAGTTCGCGAGTTCAATTCAGTGTCTTGAATCGTTTGTGAACCCACCCCTTCTTGACTTCTAAGCTTGTTTAGGTTCAGTGAATTTGCTATTATCAATAGTCTTACACAGCAATAGGGATGACAATATATCATTATTGACTGATTCTGGCAATGTTTATATTAAAAACGAAAATAAGGTCCAATCAATAAAATCAATATTATGTATACTTTACATATACACAAAATTATAAACGCTAAAATGGTATTTCTCTTTCCAGGTGAGTTTATAATTAATCAATGTTAAAGAATGTTTCGTAAAATAATGTATAATATTATTTTTTATGTAATAAAATATTCTCTTCACATAGCAACCCAATTTTAGTTATTGTTTTACTGAATCTAAGGATAATTATACATATTGATATGAATATACAAATAAAATAGATGTAACATCATGCCTGTATTCCTGGAAGGGTCACATAAGAATTTACTCCTGGAAGATTGTTGCTGAGAAAATGATCCTGATGGAAAAACCCAATAACAACACGAAAACAGTTTTTCACGTACAAATTAGTATGAAAATAACACAAAACCACAAATTCTACAATTTATAGTAACTCTTCCTTGACGCACTGTATTGCCGTGTGTCACAACTATTAGTCACTCGGCCTTAGGTGCTGATAAATACAACATGATCGTTCCAAATTTAATTACATAAACATTGCAATAACAACCAGGTATTTTGTAGAAATACTAATACCGAGTTTCCTAGTTGAATAAATTGACATCTAGTTGAAAAATTTGGGTGCTTTGTTTCTTGGACTGATGCTAGCCTAATACGTCGACACCGACAAGAATTAGGAAAATTTTCTTATCTTCTTTTTGGATCCTTTTTCTTCTTGTAATTTGTAGAACCCGTAGGTGGCCACGTTTATCGCAGCATCTGTAGCGTTGTTAATGTCTTCTAAATTGCAAGTGTAGGGACTATTATGTCTTACTAATCTAATCAATCACATGAGATTTATACACTAATTATTAATACCAGCCAATTACTGTCTCAATGCAAGGCAAAGGTCTCTTCTCATACAGAGAAGGCACGTGTAATGATCACCACGTTTTCTCAAGGTGGAATGGCGATCGCAGACTTACATTAATTAGGTCACTAATCTAGGCTTGCACCACCGATGTTAGCAATGTCCAAGTTACTTAGAAAGTGCATACGAATAAAATCTAATAACTAAGTATTTATTGTTTTGAAAACTTGGATTTTTCTATGAAATTTTCAGTAATTAGGATTTGTGCCCGATTGATGGCAATAGGTTGGCCCCCTGTTACATGGGACCTAAATATACCGGGGAACTGTAGGCGTACATTGGTACACCACTGCCTAACCCTTCGGGGAATACAGGCGTGATGGTACGTGAAAATTTCGACAAATATTAATGAGTTTCCTATAAGAATAATACGATATTTCAAAATAAAAGGGTTCTCTATAATTGATACGTAGAATATTGACTTACATTCGTAAAAGTTTCTACTCTAATCGATCGCATGAGGTTTAATTAACTAATTATCGACTTTAAAATAACTATCTAGTGTTTCGGAAACTTCGGCAACTATTAACGAGTTTCCAAACAGAATAAATTGATACTGGACAAATTAGGGTTCTCTGTAAGAATGACAAGAATTCCCAAAACTTTTTAATGCAATCGAAATTAAAGAACCAACTAATTTTATCGGCTTTAGCTAAGTCCATACAATACCTACTTCAGCTTTAGCTAAGGAAATTATTATAGGTAGTTAAAGTTAAAATTTCAGTATTTTAATTTTAATATTTTTGTAGTGGGTAAGGCGACATTGGCCTCTCATGCTTAGGAATGAGGTTGCGTGTTCGAAACCGAGCAAGTACCAATGTGACTTTTTGAATTTTTATGTACTTTCTAAGTTTATTTTGGACATCATTGATATCGGTCAAGGAAAACATCGTGAGGAAACCTGGCGTTGTAACTAATACATTATAGGTAAGTCTGAAATCGCCAATCCGCCTTGAGAAAGCGCGGTGATTATTTTTGTGCCTTCTCTGTATGAGAAGAGGCCTTTAGCCTGCAGTGGGACTATAATAGGCTAATATTATTATAACTTTTAATATACCTATAACAACTATTGGAGTAAAATTCAAAATAAAATAAAAATAAATAAAATCAACGGCGAGAAAATTGCAACAGTCCAACATGAACGCAACCTAAATGGACGTCATTGTCAAAATGTCTTATCACTCAAGTCAAGGAAATGTCAAATTGACAATTACACGGCGTTGAAGGTCAACAAGGAAGACTGTCCACTTTTGTAGATTAAATGTGTAAATAAACAATTAAATACACAAAAATGCGTAATATTTAACCAATAAATATGATCTACTAACACCTCGAAGGACGTAAAGGATTTGAATTACCATCAAACCATGTTTCCATGTTATTAATTATGTAGAGAAGTTGTTTGTGTGTACCAAAGACGTGTCTCTTAATCTTTTTGGTGTGTATTTAGCTTATTTCAATACATATTAAAATTAAACGAACATCTTTATATACATTTCAATTGAAGAAACTTCCTCTATAGTCCATGGATACAACAGGTCGCGTAATAATTAAGAATATAACCAAAATCAATTTCCCGAACCTTGTATGCAGGTGTTTACAATTTGGTAGGTACTTACAAAAATAATTTTCTTATCAGCGAAGCAAAATGCTAGTCTTTAATCGATTGATTATTTATAATTAATTTGGTATTTTTACAGAAAAAATGAATGTTTAAACCATAATGAAATTGAAATGAACGAATGCAAACATGAAGGTGAAAAATTTATTGTACTGTATTTTCTTTCGGCCATGGCTAGGAGTACCGTTTGGGATAGGTATAGTGGTGTCCATAGTGTATTACTGGTGGTTAATATCCAGGATTAATATTTTGGAAACACAGAACAAAGTGTTCAAAACACAATTAAAACTGTCGCAGACTGTCATGAAGCAAATGTCTGTTGATTCAGTATCAACTTATGAAGTACCTGTGGTAAGTACCAGTCTGTTCATTACATTGTGTTAAACCTTAGTATCATATGACATGGTATAAGTCATACCATCAAGCTCATATTCCCCCAAGGGTTAGGCAGAGGTGTAACAATGTACACCCACAGTTTGCAAGTATGTTTAGGTCCCATGTAATAGGGGGCGAGCCTATTGCCATTAACCAGGCACAAATCCTAACTCCGAGCTGCTACTGAGAATTTCACAGAAAAGGCCAATGATGCTTTTTGCTCGACCTGGTAATCGAACCCAAGACCTCTAGCGTAGCAGTCACGCTTAGGAGCACTACACCAACGAGGCATTGAATTCTTTTTTTTTTAAGTATAAAATTTTGTTGTATATTGATTTTATAATTTGCACCTGCCATGTTATCTCTTCACCTCCTTTGGTTGACTGGCAAAGAATGCCCGCCTTTATACTTTTTGTTGCATTCAGTTTATATAAATAAATTTAGAAAGTACATACTATTAAATTAAAATGTCAGATTGGTATTTACTTGGTATAAAACCTGCAGCTTAATTCATGGGAGGGAAGCATCTGTACCCCTAGGCTGCCACAACTGTTGTTGAAACAAACTTAATTATTTATTTTAATACGCTATTTGACATTGCGAAAAATAAAGTGTCAATTACTGTAATCAGTATGTATTATGTGTTTAAAAATGGTTATTTATTATCGGAAGTTGAAAATAATAATTAATTTGTGTAAAAATCCGTAAATAAAAATGATTTTTTTTGACGCTTGTCACGTGACACAAAACGCTTTTGATTGTTCGGGTTTAGGAAAAATGTCCCTGGCTAGTACACCTCGTTTTCTTTGCACAAATGTATTTTTTTTTTTGGGGGGTGGGAAATTATCAAATAACTTCTCCCGCCCTGGGCGGGGCGGGAGGGAGTGTCAGACTTTTACTGACTAAAACCCACCCGTGTTCCTTCTTGTGCCCTTGGCGTTCCGGGGGCGCGGTATCTCTTACGAACAACCCGCAGTGCACAAATGTATGTGGCTGACATATGCCACAGATCATACCACTGGCTAGTGACGCCACCGACGCCTTTGCAGCACCATAATTATTGTCAAAGTGGAGTTTTCGCGTGCTATTCAAATATTGAATCTTTAATTTGATATTTTTTAGCAAATATGTACCAGAGTTAAAGAATACAACATTTACTGGGTTCCTTAAACTCTATTAAATTATATAAAATGGATTTTAAAAAGCAGTCAAATAGCCTATTGTAATATTAAATTAATTGGCTAGGGTGTCTTTAAAGTCGAGAATATTGAAATAATACCTTAACTTTGCAAAAAAAAAAATGAATGATCTATGTTTCTACAGATACCAGATGCCGTTGGTACTCTATGTGAGACGGTCCACATAGCCTTAGTGTGCATGAAGAAATGTACGCGCCAGGTGACTCCCATGCTGAAGTCCTTGATGCATCACAGTCAGAACCCCATCCACTTCCATTTTGTGGTAGATACTAGTTCACATAGAACGTTGAACATGCTGTTCGATACTTGGGATTTGCCTGATGGTGAGTAGTACAGTACGTCTAGCTGTATATTAGTCGCCGGCGCTGCACGCGATCGGGCCAACTGACGGACCAATCGCGTGCAGCGTCGGCGACCCAAAAAACCCAGAAAAGAACCCAATAATCAAAAATTTACTTGACATTTGTGCTCACGACTCGTGGCGGCAACTATAAAATTAACTACAGAAACGAGTCGCGGTTAGAAGTTGTTACAAATATTTTAACAAATAGTTATATAAATACTATATTATATTTAAGAAAATAAAGTAAATTTTGAATTGTTAAAATGTTTGTCAGCCACCAAAAAGCTAGATAAACTGATTGATTTGTCTCAGTTTTAAACTAAATTTTGATCGAATAATTCGTTATTTCCAGTAAAATACTCGTGCTATAATGCTGAAGACCATCTGACACAAGTACGTTGGATACCAAACAGTCATTATGCCGGTATCTATACGCTAGTCAAGCTGTTGTTTCCCGATATCTTGCCAGATACATTGAGCCAGGCTATTGTGATGGACTCGGACCTGACCTTCCGGTGTGATGTCGCTGAAATATGGGCCTTGTTCAGGAATATGACAGAAGAACAGGTATTTGGAATATGTATGTCCGTATTGTGAGGACTGCTCCGTTGGTCTCGTGGTCGCAAGCGCGACTGATGAGCACGGGGTCCTGGGTTCGATTCCCGGGTCGGGCAAAAAGTGTTATTGAGTTTTTCCATTACGAATTTCTCAGTAGCGGCCCGGTGTTTGGAAGTTGGTGGTGTGACACCCCCTTGCCTCGGAAAGCTAGTAAAGCCGTTGGTCCCGGCTGTCATTCGTAGATCTTTGACAGTCGTTACAGATAGTCAGAAACCAGAAAGTCTGACAACCAGTCTTACCAAGAAGTATCGTGTTGCCCAGTAACTGGGTTGTGGAGGTCAAATAGGCATCCGGTTAGACTGGAAGCCGACTCCAACATAGTTGGGAAAAGGCTAAGTAGTAGAGTAGATGTCCGTATTGTGAGGCAATCTAAATGGAAATTATAATAATCACTGTGTTTTTATTTAAATGTAATAATATTGTGAGACTCGTAACAATTCTATTATAAGTAATGGTTGGTATGGTTACTAATGTGGAGAACAACACATGGGTGCAAAATGTCCAGGAAATTAACTAACAAAAAACAATCATCCAAATTGGCCCAGCTGTGCTCGAGTTGCAAAGCAACACATGTAGCCATGAATTTTTATTTTAAATAAAGATAAAACCAACTAACCATATTACCTCATAGCCATTAAATTTAGTGTCTGTCGTTGCCTATTTTACTTTGAGAGTCTTAACTAATGGGAACAAATTACTCACAGTTTATAGGTTTAGTTGAAAACGAAAGCAACTGGTACTTAGACAAGGAAAAGCACTGGCCTGCCCTAGGGAGAGGCTACAACACCGGCCTTATGCTCTTAGACCTCAAGAAAATACGTACTACCACAGATTGGACAAGACTTTGGCATGACGCTGTTCATGATAACATAGGCAGGCTGAAACAGACTACATTGGCCGACCAGGATGTTATCAACGCTATTATCACGAGCCAGCCCCGTTTTGTGTACAATATGAGCTGTCAGTACAACGTACAGATGTCAACACATACCTTAGCCAAGAACTGTTATGGAGAGGATAATACTAATGTTAAGGTGCGAATAATATTATGAGATACTTGTTTGTGTTGTAACTGCCTCGTTAGCCTAGTGGTCCTAAGCGCGACTGTTATGCTAGAGGTCTTGGGTTCGATTTCCAGGTCAAGCAAAAAGTGTTATTGCGTTTTTCTATGAAATTCTCAGTAGCAGCTCGGAGTTAGGATTTGTGCCCGGTTAATGGCAATAGGCTCGCCCCCTATTACATGGGACATAAAACATACCGGCGAACTGATTGATCCGTCAGTTGGACCGATCGCGTGCAGCGTCCGCGCCCCAAGGAACCCCGAAAGGAATCCAAAAACCCAAAAAATTTACTTGACATTTGTGCTCACGACTCGTGGCGACTAATATATATATTTATTAATTTTAAAACAATAAAAAATATATAACCACACCATACCTAAACATACCGGCGAGGTGTGGCTGTACATTGTTACACCTCTGCCTAACCCTTCGGGGAATACAGGCGTGATCGTATGTATGTGTAAAAAATATATTTTTGCAGTTCATTGAAAATTGATCGGGTTTTTAGTACTAAGATAAAGTGTTACTTTGTAAAAGTTACGTCTTACAATTATTGGTTAATAATGGTGTCTAATATCCAATTAATGTATCTGTTTTTCAGGTAATTCATTGGAATTCTCCGCTAAAACATAACGTGAACACTCGCGACTCGAGTTTCTTCCGTGAGTTCTATGAGTCTTATGTTAACTTCGATGGATACCTGCTCCGGGAGAAGCTACACCGGTGCACCTTCATGGAGCATGTCACGGTCAAAGTTAGTATAGTTCTTGCAATCCACTATTTTTATTTCTTTTTTAATTATTTTTCTATTTCATATCAACCTCCCAAACCACTCTGACATGCACACAATTCTCTTATACACACACCCCCATACAGTAACACACACACTATTCTCAATCTCAGACATACACACACCTATGCAAGTTTTCAACCTTTTCCTTTATTTTTGTAAACCATAAATTAAATAAATAAATTTCAAGTATTTTTTTTTAATCCAATTTGTAGGTCGACACACTCCACAAGTTGTATAAATACCCTTATAACTGAACACTGTCTCTTAAGATACAGGCAACCCTAATTTCAGAGGTAGGGCTCACCACATTGTGTACATATTTCTGCAGCGTGACATACATTCTTATTGGACCTGCTTATACCAACTAGCTGTAAATTTCTAACCTTATAATTTTATTCTTGTAATGTTATTTATTTAAGTGTGTAAACCTTTTGGAGCTAAATAAACTATTTATTATTATTAATTAACTTCGGCGTGGGTTTAGTGTGATTCAAAGTTAATGGCGGCTCGGAGGTCAACTGCGAGTGCGGGTTTGCGCAGGTTTATTCGAGGTAATAATAATGTAGGGTCCATTTAATTATTCCTAAATATATATATATGACATAGAAGGCAATGCTGCCAGCCTTTTGGGCACTTGTCCCATTGACATGCGGATGAGTTTTTGATGCCCTATGAGCTTCCTTTTTTATATATAAACTGTACATAGTTTGTAATTTAATTATTATTTACTGCCTCGGTAGCCTAGTGGTCCTAAGCGCGACTGCTACGCTAGAGGTCTTGGGTTCGATTCCCAGGTCGAGCAAAAAGTGTTATTGGGTTTTTCTATGAAATTCTCAGTAGCAGCTCGGAGTTAGGATTTGTGCCCGGTTAATGGCAATAGGCTCGCCCCTTATTACATGGGACCTAAATATACCAGCGAACTGTGGGTGTACATTGTTACACCTCTGCCTAACCCTTCGGGGAATACAGGCGTGAGTGTATATTTTTTTTTTTTTTTTTATTATTTAAGTAAGTTCTAAATTTGAAAAATAAATGATATAGAAGTAATTACAGGGAGCTTAAATTATTATTGATTTGAATAAACCTGCGTGAACTTACACTCGCAGCTAACTTGTACAATTATTTAATAATCTACCGAACAGTATTAAGGATTCTAAAGGGAAAAAGTTCATTTATGATAATATTTACTAGAATTGCTCGATCTCTAAATATTACATTGTATGTTTATTTTTATCTAAGCTCATTATTAAGTGAACTATGTATTGTTCTTTATGAGTAATAAATTCGTTAAACCTAAATCTAACTTCCGAGCCGCCATTAAGTTTGAATCGTATTATACCTCAAAAATGGACAAGTTACTTTATAGTCCGTAACGTCGTCTCCGTCCACGATAACCGACCTTCACGTGGATGAAGATGAAGGCGAAAGCTGTAAAATATATTCCACTACCTGACCCGGACACAGGTTCCTGTGTCGTAGCGATAAAAAAATGCCTGACCAAATGAAACACAGCAAGCCAAATTTCATAAAAAATGATTCAGTACTTCCACAGTTTATCTCGGACATACATCGTGTCGCGAGATATTTATTCACAACTAGCGAACTGCCTGCGACTTCGTCCGCGTAGGTTTTTGACCCGCGTTAAGTGACGTCTTTGGTGAAAGAATTTTTCAAATCGGTCCAGTAGTTTCGGAGCTTATTCAATGCAAACAAACAAACAATCAATTTTTCTTTCTTTTTAATATCAGTAAATATGATTTATCGAATCTACAGATAAACCAGTCGGACCTATGCGTAAGCTTCCGCGCGGCACAGAAGGTGAAGCTGCGAACGCATCTATACTATATGGATTATAGCCATGTGGATGTGGACAGCTTCGATGTGACCCTCGCGCTGCAGCTTTCTATGGACCGGCTGCAGTTCCTCGAGAGACTCGTCAACTATTGGGAAGGTACTACTCGTTCACTTCTAGATGGCCGTTATTCTGTTACAAAATTACGTCATAGGCATTGCATACTCAGCGGGTCTGACTTGAGGCGTGGGGTGGGGAAGTGGGACGGGAGATAACGGCTATCTCGAAGTGAACGCTTAATACTA
This sequence comes from Caradrina kadenii, assembly GCA_947462355.1. NCBI lineage: Eukaryota > Metazoa > Arthropoda > Insecta > Lepidoptera > Noctuidae > Caradrina > Caradrina kadenii. The sequence continues at coordinate 9,619,388 of OX381691.1, forward strand.
ACAAGTTATATAATTTTGTGTTGCACTGCGTGTTGCCAGTTTGATTACCGCACGGAACAACTATTTAACTGCCTCGGTAGCCTAGTGGTCCTAAACGCGACTGCTACGCTACAGGTCTTGGGTTCGATTCCCAGGTAGTGCAAAAAGTGTTGTTGGGTTTTTCTATGAAATTCTCAGTAGCAGTTCGGAGTTAGGATTTGTGCCCGGTTAATGGCAATAGGCTCGGCCCCTATTACATAGGACCTAAACATACCGGTGAACTGTGGGTGTACATTGTTACACCTCTGCCTAACCCTTCGGGGAATACAGGCGTGATGGTATGTTAACAACTATGTGTGTGGCCTACAGGTAGTTATTTTTGTGTATGTGAGTTCATTTGTTTCTAATCGAACTAAACTTATATCATAGGAGAAACTTAAAGATAGGGGCAACGTTTTTCCAGAATGAACAAATAGAAAAATTTGTTCCATTATTCGAAGTAATTGTCTTGATTTTCAATATTTAAAGCTGTTTAATTATAAATCAATTTAAGCGTCTGTTTTGCTTGTACAGGCAGTGTTATCAATTAGTTACACCTCTTGCATTACAATTTGTTCGAAAAGGGGGTAACCAGTTAATGACGGTGTCTGTACGTTGGCCTGTGTATGCTTAGTTGCAATGTAACACATTTAGCATTATTTAAATTGTTGACGAAATTAATTTAACTATTGAACTAAGCTCGTAATTATATTACATCGTAGACCTCATCAATGTATTCCATCTGGCTAGATCGAGGTCAATAGCAAAACCTATTAAAAGCAAACTTTTTTTTTAATAAATCGACTGGTTGGTTTTTTTTTGTTAGGTTTCTTTGCTCTCCGCCTCATTTTAATTAAAAACATAAACATTGACAGGTCCACTTAGTGTTGCCATATACCTGTCGGACTGTGAAGTGACAAGACTGTGGAATTTCATCGGAGACTGGTCTGATACTCTTAGAGATAGGAAGAATATTGGATATCATCTAGTATTTAAAAATGACAAGGTAGGTCAAATTTTATGTAATCATCATTATTATCATCATATCAGCCGATCGATGTCTTCTGCTGAAAAGGCCTCCCCTAAAGATAGCCACCGACATCCTGCGACCTTTACCAGGTCGCCGGTCCTCCTCGTGGTCGCCACTTTCTTACACTTACACTTCCTTACACTTCACTTTCACTTCACTTCAATTTCTTACACTTTTTTATACTTGAAACTTATTTAACAGCAGTATGAAGGTGTGAACTGCCTCGGTAGCCTAATGGTCCTAAGCGCGACTGCTACGCTAGAGGTCTTGGGTTCGATTCCCAGGTCGAGCAAAAAGTGTTGTTGGGTTTTTCTATGAAATTCTGAGTAGCAGCTCGTAGTTAGGATTTCGGCCTGGTTAATGGCAATAGGCTCTTATTACATGGGACCTAAATATACCAGCGAACTGTGGGTGTACATTGTTACACCTCTGCCTAACCCTTCGGGGAATACAGGCATGACGGTATATATACATATATGAAAGTTTAGATCTCGAAGTCAAAGTCAAAGCAATTATTTCAATTAAACCATTTATATTAATAGTCAAAGAGCCGGTTAGTTAATTAAAAATTTGCATCAAATATCTCCACGGACACTCTTTTCAATTAACTTATTACAAAATCCTGTTTACATTATTCGGTGCAGGACTTGCTTTCCGAGGCACGGGAGTGTTCATACTCCGAGCATTTTTGTCGCTGACTGTAAATTTTTTCCAAAATCTGTGAATGCAGTTCAAAAATATCTCAAAAAGTTATGGATGGTCATCTAGAAACGTTTTCCTGTAATTATAATGGTTAAGGTATCCTGCTCTTAGTGACCCATCTGAAAAATGTATCCCCTGTATGATGTCGTTTGTACAGGTGCATTACCCGGTGAATTATCTCCGTAACGTGGCGCTTGAGAACGTGAATACGCCGTACGTGTTCCTGATGGACGTCGACTTCGTGCCCATGGCGGGCTTGTACGACCACCTGCGGAGTGCCATCCAGCTTGTCAACCCTTATCCACAGAAGAAGGTTTGCTGTTCAAACTAATACCAACTTTGTGTTTGTGTAAATTAAGTCGATTTTAAAAAGACTAGTCTATTCGAGCATAGAATTATCTTTACGGGAAAAAAACATTCCTTTTTCCACTATAATGTTAATATTTTTTTTATTCTATGTGTAATTCCGATCCTGTCATATGTATGTGTGGAAGTAGTCATAGTAACCGCCACGAGTCGTGAGCACAAACCTAGAGTTATTTTTTTCTGTTTTGGGGCTCATTTCTGGGTTGTTTGGGACGCCGACGTAGCATCCGATTGCTACGTCTGTCGGACAGATCGCGTGCAGCGTCGGCGTCGCAAAAGACTCAGAACGGAGCCTAATAATCCAAAAACGAGTTTGTGCTCACTACTCGTGGCGGCTACTATACACTGTGGACGCGTAGGTCAGTCACGTCGCGCCCCGTTTGCGTGTTTGCTGTGTGCGAATCCTGCGATACCCAACTGTCTCACTATGATTATATAGGACTAGCATAATGTCCGCGACTTTATCTGCGTCAAAGTTTAAGAATTATGCCACGGGATCTGTACGTTTTTTAGACTACAATCTATGTCTGTGCTAAATTTCATCCTGGTCTTTTCAGCCGTTCTGGCGTGATCGAGCAACAAATATTCATCAAACTTTCGCAATTTTAATATAACTAGCGGGCCCGGCAGACATTGCCCTACAGTGAAAATCGGTCCAAAAATCCAGGTCCAGCCTACCCTACCCCACCTATCTACCTACTTACCTATCCTAGCAAACTGTACCTACTTACCTACTCTACCCCTACATCCTTGCCTACCTTTTATCTACCTATATACCTACTCTATTTACCTATACTACCCTGTCTACCTACTTACCTGTCTCGTCTCCACTTACCACAGCAATGTGGCTCTTCGCAGTGGAGAGGTATCAGGGTAACATAGATCTAGAGATGAACGAAAGGGTAGTTATTTTTTTGTACCAATTTTCAGGGCAGGACAATGTCTGCCGGGCCCGCTTAAAAAGTATCCTATGTCCGTCTCCTGGTTCTAAGCTATCTCCCCACGAATTTTCAGCCAAATTGATTCAGCCGTTCTTGAGTCATAAATAGTGTAACTAATAGACTTTCTTTTATACATATAGATAGTAGTAAGTATTTGAGAATCGGAATAAATTTGTAAGGTGTATGTATGGTGCAGTGCCTAGTGGTGCCGGCGTTCGAGACGACGCGCTACCGCACGTCCCCGCCGCGCAGTAAGGCGGCGCTGCTGGCGCGGCTGGTGGCGCGCGGCTGGCGCGGCGACGTGCAGCCCTTCCGCAGCCGCGAGTGGCCGCGAGGGCATCGCGCCACCAATTACTCGCGTTGGGCCACCGCCAACGCGCCCTACGAGGTAACGAAGGAAACAGAAACGATCAATTGATCAATTCTTTAAAAAGAAGCTTTGGTAGGTTTACATACCATCGCGCCTGTATTCCCCAGAGGGTTAGGCAGAGGTGTAACCAATGTACACCCACAGTTCGCATCATAGGAGGCGAGCCGCTTGCGATTAACCTATTAATCCTAACTGCGAGCTGCTACTGAGAATTTCATAGAAAAACCCAATAACACTGCTCGACCTGGGAATCAAACCCAAGACCTCTAGCGTGGCAGTCGAGCTAACGAGGCAGTAGGTTTACTGCTAGTAAAATAAGAAAAATATGCTCTCTATGTTTAACCAATAGATGCGGTAAAAATTGAAGCTGACATGAAAAATACAATCAATAAGGTATGTCAATAATATATCACAAATGATTTGTCAAATAGGTAGATGACTGTATTGTGTCTTGTATTATACCATATAAAAACAATTCTGTATATTTCGATGGAATAAAAATATGCGATGCGTTGAGCGCTCGATCAAACAAACATTCGACATTTTAAACACTCGATGTATTGAGTGTACGATATATTGAATGTTTGATTTATTAACCATTCGATATTATGAACGTTCAAGCATTTAGACATTCGATTTATAGTGGTCGATCAGTTGATATTCAATTATTTGGCATTCGATTTGGCGTAGTACACTCGACTAAAGTAGTCGCCACGAGTCGTGAGCACAAATGTCAAGTTCATTTTTGGGTTTGTTTCTTGGTTTTTTGGGGCGCCGACGCTGCACGCGATCGGTCCGACTGACAGACCAATCGCGTGTCGCGTCAGTGGCCCACAACACCCAGAAAGAAATCCAAATATTAACTTGACGTTTGTGCTCACGAATCGTAGTAACTATTATACTTGTGTGGTTCACTGTACGTACTATGTACCCATATCTACGTGTAGTCCTTTAGAACTTATGTATGTATGAGTAGCAAGTAATTATTATAATAAAAGAGTACTAGAAATACTCTCGTCCGGGAAAGTATTACCACTTCCATAAGTATATCGTCCTGCCGCGAAGCAGCAATTGGGTACCAATAAATTGACATACTTTTAATAAGCTGTCATAGTCAATTTCCTCATAGATTTTGTATGGCGATACTAAACTGTGACGTCGCACTTTTGCCTTAAAGACAAAATTGCGTGGCTTATTTCACTCGCGTTAAGTTACATTTTTACAAATTAACATGAAGAACATTTTACATATTTTTGGTTGCTGCTCCGTTCCCCTGAGTCGTAGCGTAATATTATATAGCATGATAATTTATCTATCTATTGGTAAAAAAATTGTTAAAATCGGTCCAGTAGTTTCGAAGCTTATTTGGTACAAACAAACAAAAAATCTTATCCTCTTTATAATATTATAAAATTTACTTATTTAATTTCAGGTAGAATGGCAGTCTGACTACGAGCCGTATTTAGTCGTGCACAGATCTGTGCCCAAATACGATACGAGATTCTCTGGCTTTGGCTGGAACAAGGTATAACTTTTATTAACATCATATTTTCAGTGTCATGTCTTATATCTTAATTTTTTTAATTGTTTTGAGTTGCTCTTTACCTACATTGTTATTACATATAGAATTATGAATGGGACAAGCCCACACTATTCCCAACCACTGCAACTTTTGTAAGCCAGAATCAACAGTGGAGACCGCCAGAAGAGCGCCGAGGCAATGAAGCTCGACGAGTCCCGGAGAAACGATAAAACTGTCTTGGATCCCGCAACGAAATTAATCAGAAAAGATTAGCGGAGGAGTGGGAAAAAATATTGTTTCCACTTCACATTACATATAGAAGCTATATGAATTATTATGTTTCTCATCCTCCATAGAAAAGGGAGGATGCTCTGACCAGACGGGTGTTGTGTCTGGTGGGCTACTGCCCGACTGTTGTTGTCGGGATTTTGTATATATGTAAAGAAAACCACTCTGGTAATACGACCGTTTTTCTTAGGTTTATATTTATCTTTTATTACGTAAGTCTGACAGTGATGACATATGATGTCATTATAGAATTGATGGCTATAGAATTGGAAAGAAACTTTTATTTATTTTAATTTTATTGACTGATTTATGATAACTGCCTCGGTAGCCTAGTGGTCCTAAGCTCGACTGCTATGCTAGAGGTCTTGGGTTCGATTCCCAGGTCGAGCAAAAAGTGTTATTGGGTTTTCTATGAAATTCTCAGTAGCAGCTCGGAGTTAGGACTTGTGCCCGGTTAATGGCAATAGGCTCGCCCCTTATTACATGGGACCTAAATATACCGGCGAACTGTGGGTGTACATTGTTACACCTCTGCCTAACCCTTCGGGGAATACAGGCGTGATGGTGATTTATGAGAAATAAGGACTTTGCGTGAGCATGTTCACAAGGTCAAAAAATAAGGTTATTTTTAATCAAGATAGGCACGTTAGGTTAGGTTTCGAATTATCTAGCTATCCTTCTTTTGTTTTATTGGAGTGACTGAAAATCTGTGCCGAATTGTATCCCATGATCTTCGGTTCATGACTACCCCATCTATGTAAAAGATGAAATGCATGAAAACGTTATTTAGACATGGAACACATTATAACAGATTTAATTTCTGTTGGTTTACCAGCCTCCATAGAAAAACGCCCATGATGCTTTGTGGAAGCTGCAAAATTGCACCTTATATGTTAGTGCATTTAAGTTGTTTGTTGCAGGTGTCCCATAGTGTGGAGCTTCGGGCTCAGGGTTACCGTTGCGTGGTGCTCCCGGACGCGTTTGTGTTGCACACACCTCACGCGCCGTCCCAGGACATCACCGCCTTCCGCGCAGACCCGCACTATCGCATGTGAGTATACTGTTAAAAATTTTAAGTAACCCCCGACAGAAAAATAAAAATCCCTACCGCAGCTAACAAAAGAGCTGATAACTTTGAAACCGCTGAATTAATTTTCACCAAACATAAGCTAAGAACACTCCTGACTAATATATCTATCAAACAAAAAAAACTAAATTAAAATCGGTTCATGAGTTCGGGAGCTACGATGCCACAGACGCACACACACACATCAATAATACCAGTTTATTATTGTTTCACTGCTTGGTGAAGGTTTCTTCAATACTGTAAAGATAAGAAAATTGATCACCGCGCCTGCTCAAGGTGGATTAGCGATTTCAGACATACATTTATCAAAATCCAGGGGGCCGTTTTTTTTAAGGATGGGAAGTCATTAAAATAATGACTTATTCCGAGAGTCTGGCGCTCTTTTCCGATCCGCCCACGGCGGGCGGAGCGGAATGGAATGTCAGACTCTTACTGACTAAAACCTATCCATGTTCCCCTTAGTGCCCTTTGTGTTCCAAGGCCGCTTCTCGTCTGAACTAAAGCTCATTTTAACAGCACTTTATTTTTATTCTAGCTGCCTAGCCATATTGAAGCAGGAATTTATGAAGGATCTCAAGACGAAATACAACGTTACCTTCGAAGAACCGTCGAAGCCTGATCCTGTATACTTAGCGAAAGCCGGAGCTCAGGAGGTAAAATGACTGTTCTAATTATGATTTTTAGTTAATAAATAAAAAATAATGACTGTTGTAATTATGATATTTAGTTAATTATTAAAAAATATGTACGAAAAACAATGCCCCAAAAATCCTAATAGCATTTTTGAAATAAGATTTTTGATATTTTTTTAAAGATATTTGGGTACTTGACACCTCCAATCAATTGACGTACTTTTTATGAGCTGTCAAAACGCTATTCCCCCGTAGATTTGGTATGGCAACAGTGAACTGTAACGTCACATTTTTGTCAACTCAATTGATTAACTATTTATTGATTTCAAAGCAACTATAAATCTTTCACTGTTTATTAAAAATGTGTATGTTTTTTAGGGGTGTCTTGGAATTATTGTTTAATGGTATCAATTACACAATTGTATTAAGTTATTTTGCTACCTCTGCATGAGTTACAGTTCCTTTTAATGTCTGTTCATTTTTCAGAGGGTTAGTGGTAATACGAAAGACCACATAGGGCCTAAAACAAATTAAAGGAGAATGCCCACGGCACTATGGACAAATGTACTGAATTCAACATTGTTGTATTCTTATTACCACTAGGTAATACGAAATAAATAGGGCCTAAAACAGATTAAATTTGTCGTGTACTAACACTGAAGTAATATGTACTAGAGAAGCTATCTTAAGCAAAAGTTATGCTCCATTTTATTAAGAGTTTAAAGTTTTGATATTTAAAAATTCGCTGCATCGCTGAAACAATTACATACCATCACGCCTGTATTCCCCTAAGGGTTAGGCAGAGATGTACCAATGTATATCCACAGTTTGCCGATAGGTTTAGGTCCCATGTAATAGGGGGCGAACCTTTTGCCATTGTACAAATCTTAGCTCGAACTGGGAATAGAACCCAAGACCTCTAGCGTAGCAGTTGCACTTAGGACCACTAGACCAACGAGGTAGTCCTGAAATAATTATTAGTCGTCTAACCGAACAATATAAACATGCAGCGCTAGAGCGCTTTAGAGGTGTGGTTATACACCTACATTTTGTTCGTAGTGACCGTCGATTCTATACGCTAGTCATATTATTTCAATGTTTACCGACATTGAAAGGCAGAGTATTAGAGGGAATGAGAAAAGAACAGAGTAATCGCATGTTCTGCGGGTATCTAAAATGCCATGTGCATTTTATTTCTCAACAAACATCATCTTTGCTCGCGTTTAAATAAGGTCGAAAATAAATAAAATTCTTTAAATGCTTCCATCCACTTCGGTGGTCTCGTGGAGTAATAAAAAATTATCTATTTTGGACCTTATATTTACTTCGTCCAATGTTGATATTTCTTTGACAGTGAAAACCGTGCCGCTCAAATTTTGCCAGATTTGCGCTGGCCTTTTTATGGGAAATCTTTGTACATAGGTATTATTAAGTTTTTTAATGTCAATATTGGACTTAAAAGTAAGTATCAAAAGTCATAGTTCTGCCGGATTCGAAGATAAAACAAAAATGGTACAAACAAATCATGTTAATGTTGTCAGAATGTTGTGTATAATTTTTAAATGCGTACCGTGAACTGTAAGTTTAATTTATAAGAATATTGTTTTATATTTTAAATAAATAAAAAGATCAATCAGGGGGCGGTCCTACTAATATTTTAAGAACGTTCGCATTCAAATCTCAGTCTCGATCTGTCAAAAATATTAAATCAGAGGCTAATTTACCAATTTTTTTTTATAATTATTAATTGTTGCCGAGATGAGATTTCAAATTAATTTCCAACGTTTTAAAATGGTAGAATTGTTCTTCTGTTAAAAAAAGGTATCTAAATAAATTATCTGTCACAATTAATGAATACCAGTGTCATTAGATATAATAAAAAAAAAACTTCGCTTTTCTGGTTAATCCGCGAATTTGCCACATCTTTTACGATAATATTGTTTTATGAAAAAATACAGTGCTCGACAAAGACAGGGAACAAGAGTATTTTAGTATTTTTAATACATACCATCACAACATACCATCACGCCTGTAGTCCCCGAAGGTTTAGGCAGAGGTGTACTAATGTAAATCCACAGTTCGCTGGTATGTTTAGGTCCCATGTAATAGGAGGCGAACCTATTGCCATTAACCGGGCACAAATCCGAACTTCGAACTGCTACTAAGAATTTCATACAAAAACCCAATAACACTTTTTGCTCGACCTGGGAATCGAACCCAAGACCTCTAGCGTAGCAGTCGCGCTTAGGACCACTAGGCTCCCGAGGCGGTTTGATGTTATTAATTAAAAGATTCGTCAGCTAATACTCATTTCAGTTGTTCAATAAAAAATCTTAAGTAAGTTGTTACTAGCTTTTGTATATACCCCGCGGTGTGAAGCGCGTTTCTGTTATGTCTTGGTTACTGCTCCACTCCCGTTGGTGTAGCGTGATGTTCTATACGTATAAACCTTTCTTTTGGATCACTATCTTTTGCTGAAAACTGCATTAAAATTTGTTGCGTAGTTTATAAGATCTAAGAGCACGGTGGGACAGACGGCGGGGAGCGACTTTGTTTTTCCATATTATGTAGTGATTCAAAGTCAAAGCATTTATTTCAATTAGACCATTTACAGGCACTTTTGAATTGTTAAGAAATTACATTTAAAAATTGAAGCTAGTTGTTCGTTCCAAAACGTAGGTCTCTATGGAGAAGTACGAGCAAGAAACTCCATGTACACTCTTTTCTTCCAATTTGGTTTTTACGGAAACTTGATTACGATATTCTGAGATAATTGACGTATTCCCTAGACTTTGTTAAGCACTGTAGTTAAAAACCAGTGAATCTGTCATACATTCTATGTTAACATGAACATTCCTTTTGAATTGGGCAGATGGCACCACTAATCAATTGACGTACTTTTTATGAGCTGTCAAACCGCGATTCCCCCATAGATTTTGTACGACAATACATGATGATGACGTCACTTTTGATATCTCAATTCACTATTTATTGATATCTAACTAAAAATCTAATTTTATAGTTATTTAAAAATTCAGCGGGTTTTCAGGGGTAAAATAAACTGTTCTTTTTTGTGAAGTTATGTCTTGGAATTGTCGTTTAATGGTGTCATCCACCCAATTGTGCTACTGATAGTGTTTTGATAATCCGTACTATACATAAATATAATACGAAAATGTGCCACGTTTCTTCTAAAACTTAGAAATATGCTGATTAAGATCTTTACTGATCTCAATTACGAATTTAATGGAATTGTTATTAATTACTAGTAACATTTGCATTGTATAAATATAATAATATCCCCAATTTTAGAGGACCATAGGCACCGTTGTATGATTCTTGAGCCCACTTTTCAAAATTACTCAACAGTGATGAGACCCACGTCATATGAAAGCTCTTCAACAGTACTTAATTTCATTCTATGGCAGCTAACTTCAAATCCAGCGAGAAAATGGTGCTGCTTCGTGGAAATCATGGGCACAGATTACCACATTGTTTAACAGTGATTAGATGTGTTGACATGCATTGTTCTGCAAACAGTGACGAGACATCACTGCTTGCAGACCAGTGCATGGTACATGTGCAAGCAATGTGGAATAGAAATGTACCCAAGCACGATTTTCGCGCTGGATCTGAACTTGGCTGCTATAGAATGAGATGACGTACTCCTCGGGAGCTTTCATATGACATGGGTCTCATCACTGTTGAAAAGTGGGTCCAAATTTTCGTATGCTCCAATTTAACTCTAAGGGTCTGTGCACATCACGTATTTTAAACGCGCCGTTGACGCGTGTTTTGCGAACTCGCGCCGACAGCGCATTTTTCTTTCCACATTGCAGTTTTTTTTTGTCTGACACGCGTGCGTATCGCGTCTGTATCACTACAAACGCGCGTCAACGGCGCGTTCAAAAAACGTGGTGTGCACAGGCCCCTAGATCAACTTTTTGACGTAACGCGGTTTTTTTTTCTAAATTATTTAAGTAGCTACACATAAGTGCTAAAATTAATAAGACTCGATATAAGTTTAAAAATAAACTTAGGTGCAGTAAACAGACTAAGAACGGATCGAATTGATATTTTGTCCAGTGAATGATTGTAAAACTTTTAGTGAATCATTTTATTAATTGGCTGTAGTATTATACCAGCCTATAACTGTTCCACTGCTGGGCAAAAGCCTATTGAGAGAAGACACGAATATTGATCACCACGCTTGCTCAAGGCGAATGGGCGATTTCAGACTTATATTTCCTCACGGTGTTGTTAGTTGTTCCTTTACCGATGTCAGTGATGTCCAAGATAAACTTAGAAAGTACATATGAATTAGAAAAAGTTACATTGGTTGGCAGCTTCAGCCGTAAATAAACGATACAACAGTATTGTATAAAATATAACATGTATAAGTGTTATTTGTAAAACAATGACAACCTTGCAGGACTGTATTACTATCATCATAAACAACAACTTTTGTTCTATAATTTTTTACAAAATCAAGCAACGCAAGCGCATTGAAGCGAATGACCGACTGAAGGATTTCCGTAAAATTGTAGATAGGTCAAGTACAAACATCCCCGCCGCCCTAACCCCGCTCCCCTCGCTATTTTACTATCGCTTTCGTTTGCTTTGCATAGACTTCGTAACATTTAGAGCGTTCAATTTAAATATTTTTATTTTTGTATGAAAATCTGATCAACTAAAATATGATTTTTTTTTAAATGTCATAGAACAGAAGTTGTTGATTATGATGTTAGTAACATAGTCCTGAGAGGTTGTCATTGTTTTACAAATAACCCTGTATATTGTAATATTTTTATTTGTTCCTTGCAAAACTTATATTTAAAATATGAAGATGATGCAAAAACTGGTTGTATAGGATTACTTGTAGTACATTATTATTATTGTTAAGGTCACTATTAGGCATTATTGTACTATTTGCAAGGAAAAAATACATTATATTTTTTACTTTTTTTTTTGTATCATGTGTGTGAGCCGCTTTTTATTTTGTGACGAGCGATTAATTGTATTTTTTTAAATGCTTTCATAATTTATGAAAAACTAGCTTATGCCCACGACGTTTGCATGCCACCCCGTTTGCATGAATGTCGATTTATGCGAAACCCTATTTTTTTATGTGATATAAAAGTTACTCGTTATAACATCAGCTATCTGCTAATGAAAGTCCCGTCTGAATCGGTCTAGCCGTTGCGGCGATTAGCCGTAACAGACAGACAAACAACAATTTTTAAAATTCGTTGGTTTGTGTAAGTACTGTGTTAAGGAACAGTATTTAGTAAAATGGTGTTATTTGACATTACAAACGGACAGTTCAATTGTATTTATGTGTAAATATTATTCAGCATCTTGATATTAAAATAATAGCGGCTACTCTATTTTAGGATAATTTTAATTATTACTGCGCATAATAAGTCATAAAGTTACCTTTTCAATATTATTTTCGCCAAAGATTGTATTATTTTCGAGTATTTTAATTAGGTACCTAAGTAAATGTAGTGGTACATCATTATCTTGGTACATATTTAGCCATGGCGGCAACTTAATGTATTAATAGTTAAATATTTTTACGTAATATTTGAATATTGCATAACAATAAAAATATACAAAATAATAGAGTTTTATTTTAGCTATTATTATATAGGGCTGCGGGTTGTTCATAAGAAATACAGCGCCCCCGGAACGCAAAGAGCACAAGAAAGAACATAGATAGGTTTTAGTCAGTAAACGTCTGACACTAAGGGCGGGTGAAGTCATGTAAACATTTCCCATCCGTAAAAAAAAAGCTATAGTCATAAATATTGTTCTACCAGCTATTACCCGCGACTTCGTTCCCACTGGCTCTTTCTTTTTGGGTCAGTTACCTTCGCAGCTGAATACAGAACAACCCAACAAACATCACAGTTGGAGCATAGAAAACTAACGCACAAACATTTATTTTCATTATTAAAACTACTTTCTGACCATGACTTCGTCCACTCCTTATTTATTTATTTTACTTTAATTAAGACAAATTTCTAAAACCCACTGTCGTATCTATTAGCAGTCACCCTTGCAACCATTCGACCTGCTTGGAATAAGATGATGACGTAGTATTCAGTACTTATTTAGTTAAGGAAGACTTAGATCGACATGAGCGAAGCCGCTAAAAACTTGTCTATTTTAGATTTGTTTATGTAACTACTGGATTAAAATACATTACAGACTCGTACCTACTATGGAAGTGGGTTGATGTAGTAACGATGTTTATATAATCAAATACCTGAACGAATATCGTATAGTGCTAGTAAAAGTTGTCAATGTAATAATGAAAAGAAAAAAAATGACTGAAATGCTTAGCCACAAAATGTAGGTACCCAACGTACCAAACACCAAATCATTGTCATGATCCAGATGCGGACATTGAGTTACAACTTACAATGTTACCGTACGTCAGGATTTCACAAACACGCAATTTTGTTTAGGGTACAATAGGAATTTATTGTCAGTCTAACGGTGGTGTTGACAACGATTACAATTTCAAATTATCAGATTCTATCGACTAAAACGTTTAGAAATAATACGAATTAAATGAGGATTAGAAGTCAGCGATTAACATAGATGCATTTTCTGATAAAAAATGACTCAGCAAGTCTGCTCGTCGCGATTGTCAAAGTGTTTGATACGCCAATGTCCGCGAACTCCCCAGCAGGAGCGCACTCCGAAGTGCGTGACAGAGAACGGCACGGGGTCCACCCACTCCATGATAACCCTGCACTCGCCGTCGCGGACAATTACTCTGCCGCACTTCCATTCGATCAAAAATGTCTTGAAATGATCAGAATTCATAATCCCAGGAGTTGGTACCTCAACCTACGGGGTAACAGTGAGTTTTAAAAAGAACGTTCCAAAAGAAAGCACGACGGCACCAACGACATTCCAGCTTACCTTAAAAGGCATCAGTCTGCTGTGTTTAATTACCGACTTGGTGTTGTCCCAACCACCGAGGACAATTTCATACATAGGATCAACTTCAGCAGGAGCTGTCGTCAGGGCTACATGGCAGTCGTGAGGACCGCGAAATTCGAAGGCCAAAGAACCCGCAAGGACGGGTGAGAATGTATACGTTGCCAGGTTCAGAGTCTCGAATTCAGCCCCATCTGTATCGATAAAGGAACAATTCTTAATTGTTGTCTACATTTTATGTGATGATGACTTGAAGCGGTATTTTAAAAGCATTTACCTTCAATTTTCCAAGTGGCTGACTCGCACCATCTGTTGCGCACTCCGACGAAGGCAATCGGGAAAGGTTCGGGATCAGCCCGTGTGAGGAAGGGAAAAGCTTCGCCTTCACGGCCGGCACAGAGAATGCCACTTTCCCAACGAACCCAGAAACCACGGAATTCATCGGCATTCAGAAGTTCAGGGGTTGGGATTTCAGCATCGTCTGGCACAATTCTGTTCATCCTTCTGATCACACTCTTAGTATTACTCCAACCTCCGAGTAGGATCTAGTAATAAATTGGGAAACGATGAATAAAAAGACAAGCAATAATTTTATTACTGAGTACTTACTCATAATAAGTAATTCCTATCCTAATATCATCTTAAAACTGAACATTATTATCATATAATTATCTGAAAAACAAACCTCAATCATAGGAGCGCTCTCTTCAGGTCGCATGGTAAAGGCAATGTGTGCATCATTGGGAGCTCTGACTTTGAACTCTACGGAACCGCTCGATATCGGGAAGAAATGGTATTTGTGTATATCGTCCTCGGTATACATATCTGAAAATATAAACATAGGTAATTTCATTATAGTGTGTAGTCAAAAATGTCATTACATTTAATCTCCCCCCCCCCCATCGATCACTATAATTAATTAAATAAGAAAGGAAATAATGTTCTAGTAATCTAGTAATAATGGGCAAGAAAAAAAATGCAACACCAAACTTTGTCTTATTTCTTTACGCTAAACGAAATTATGCGTAGGTAACTTTAATATTGCCAAAGGTAATGGTATGGTAGTGCCAAAGAGATAATTATGTCAAGATATTCGTTTAAAAAGATTATGCTCAATGTGTTACACCAAATAAATTTTGGAGCATCAAGATTCTGCCAGATAGAGGGGAATTCAAAAAACAGATAGTCACTTTACGTAAACAATAACTTTTCTGTAATCAACGTATTTTTTAAAACCCAACTCTTTAATCAATTAGTGATTGATGGGTGACAACTTTACAATGAATATTAACCGTTCTGCTAACTGGACATTTTGCGATTTGGACATTTTACGACCGCTAGACATTTTGCGAATTGGACATTCAGCGCCTTACCGTATTATGTATACCGTATATGTCTTACCGTATGTGAAACTACAAATACCTAGATATATTTGAAACTTGAATGTATAAATTATAGAGTACCTTACCTGTGCCCACCTTTTTTTTACAGGGCGGAGCGGAAGGGAGTGTCGGACTCATACTAACTAAAACCCATCGGTGTTCCTCCTAATGCCCTTTGCGTTCCAGAGTCGCGGTCACTCTATCCAATAAACTTTTTGCAGCCCTTCCAGGCACTGGCCCTAGCGGGCCCCGTCTACTATGCTGACAACTCTTTGAGGCTCACGTAGAACACAACGCGCCGTTGACCTCGGTCTGGTTCTGATCGGACGGCAAGCCACCCAACGTTAAACGCCTGCAGGACCGCACCTACGGTGGCCGGGAATACCCGCGGTGACTCCCTACGTCGGAGGCGTTTCCTTTAGTTGCGGCGGCTGGGGCATAAGGTTTGTTTCTCTCTTACGCGCTCCGCCTCTTTCTTCGCTAGCATTACTTCTTCGCAGAAGGAGGTGACTGCTTCCCATTCCCTCTCGTTCCGGACCATGGATTAAACCAGGGCCGGATGCAAGGGTCGCCGCCGCTGATTGCCTCTACGAGGTCACGGCGGTGCTCCGCCTAAGCAGGGCAGACTTTCACCGTATGTTCTACCGTGTCGTCCGGGCGATCCTCACAATAAAAACAACCGAGCATGTCGTCCTTTTTTTATCGTATTTCGGAATAAAATATAATTAGTTTTAGGTAAAGACAATTAACTTACCCAGTATACGAGCCATGTTTTTCGAAGTTCTTTATTTTTTCCAATTGAATTTGTAACGTGTGTGGTGTCTACCAAGAGTGCTATTTCAAACTGGGGTGCAGTTATACAATAGTACTCTGAGACAGTTCTCAGCCCCAGTGGGCCTACGGAGCAAAATCGATGCGACCACGTCTTGTGGTAACTTTAGATGATGTTAAACTGTACTTTTGAAATAAAGTTCTCTCATTAAAGATTTAAGTACAATTTCAACTCTTATTACATAACTGCACGTCTTACGTTTTAATATTGAGTAAAGTTGATATTAAACAATTGACAGTTATTTGAAGCTTACTAGATTGAGAGTGGCACTACCTACTGGATTTTCGCTAGGTAAGTATATATTCCTCTCTTTTGTTTTGTTGTACACACTGTACATATGAAAGTATACGATTCCAGCATAAGCTGACCTCTCATTGTATGGAAATCCTAAACAATGAGAGATCAGCGTAAACTGGAATCGTATACTTTAAAGAAATATATATATTTTTTAAAGAATTGAATATTTTATGTTTACCATATTTTCTTTGTGTAACATATGTATATTGTTTTGTTCGTATTTAGATAACATCGAAGTGAATTATAAGAAACCGTATTATTTTTATTGTTATTGTAGAAAAATATGGATTTGAGAAAGCGGGTTCAAATTGAAAGCCAGCTTTCAATTTGAACGAACGAACACATTTGAATCATGAACGTGACCAAGATACTGACTGACCAAGAACTGACGATTTATGTTTGTTTTTTATTTTTATATAATTTTAGAAGAGATATTTAATAAATAAATAATAATACGATTGAATTTCATTTAAAAAATGACAAAACAAATTGGCCTACATATATTATGTAAACCGCCTGATTTCTTAAGGCGCTACTACTGCAGGGTTAATAAACCTTGACACAATCAAAACTCATTATTCTTAATTTGCAGCTACCGCAATGATGGGTATCTATTATATCGGGATATAACATCACTGATCTCGTCATCACTTTCTTTTGTAGAGCGCTATCTCGTTTTTGCAAATCGTGCCACTGTAGGCATACCCCTAGTCGGCGCACTCTCTGACAACTGACAGTGACAGCTCGTCGCTCCTCGCCTCTCCGCCGTCTCGCTCGTCCTAGTGCCGCACGCGTACACTAGTGGTGTGCGTACAAAATAGATTGACTTGGAAATCGCATGAAAACACGATGTATCTCACAATAAATGGTCACTATAAGATGTCGTTAGGTTAGCTAAAATTACGCCATAACTTAAGACAGAAGAAAGGAAAGGGAAGTAAGGACTGAATCTCTCTTTATCTATTAGTATATTTATTATCCTCTTTTTCTTTATTCATTCTACGTCAGATTTTTCTAATGATTCATCAATATCTTTTAAGAAGTTAAAAATACTTTGTACTTGATATGTTTCTCCTGAAATTGTTCTTACTTACGCACATATAAATACGCACGTACGTGGCTGGCATGGCAACACTCGTCATACGAGACGAGAGCGGCCGAGCCATATTCTTACTGTTCTTACCTTATTGGTGAGGTTCTTTCGAAAGATCGGAAGCGCTGTACTCGTATGTAGTTAGTAATATTTAGAGCCGCACTTATCAACATCAGTTGCTCGACATTCACAGATATTCTATATACTTAAAAATGAATTGCTAAATAGAAATATATTGTATAAATTACCGTCATTCGGCTAAAGATTAAGGGTAATTTGAGAGGTAATTACTTTGCTTAGCCTTTTAATAAGTCTTATTCTTAATATTTTTACCCTATACTTTCTGCAAAAACATTACATAAATTGGGTTATAACAAGAAGTTCAGATTCTGTTGACAGTTGCTCTGAATACAAGATTCATTTCTACGGTCTTGATTCTAGACAGATCAAAGCAACAATGTTAAGTATAATGTTAAAGCAGTACCTAATAAAGATGATTTTCAATGGTTTGAGAAAGAAAAATAAGAAAATTTTGACACCACATCGTAGTATTTTCTAAAGGGGCAGTAAAACCATATCATATACCTAGTATCCGCCACGAGGCGTGAGCACAAACGTAAAGTTCATTTTTGGGTCGCCCACGCTGCACGCGATTGATTCGCCAGCCAGACAGCTCGCGTGCAGCGTCGGCGCCCCCAATAACCCAGAAATTAATCTAAAAACGCAAAAATTAACTTGACGTTTGTGCTCACGACTCATAGCGGCTACTATACCGTCCTTACGCCAAATATGTCTTAGACCCAGATATGGCGCAAGCCCATTACCAACCGGGCACAAATTCTTAAGACCCACAGTCTTATCTTTCAGCAGTCATCCTTGCAACCATTCGACCTGCTTGGAAGATGATGATGACGTAGTATTCAATACTTATTTAGCTAAGGAACACTTAGGTCGACTTGAGCGAAGCCGCTAAAAACTTGTCTTTTTTGATTTGTTTATGTAACTCCATGATTCAAATACATTACGAACTCGTACCTACTATGGAAGTGGGTTGATGTAGTAGCGATGTTTATATAATCAAATAGGTACCTGAACGAATATTGTATAGTGCTAGAAAAGGTTTTGTTTTAGGTTTGTTTGTTTGTTTAAAAAAAAAAACGTTGCCCCACACTAGGAATTTCTCCTGTGTCGTGGGTGCGTTTACAAACATATAAACTCACATACACAAACAGCCAGACCCGAAACAACTATCTGTAGGCCATACAAATATTTGTTCCGTGCGGGAATCGAACCCGCGACACGCAGCGCAGCAGCCAATCGCTCAGCCATTGCGCAATGTAATAATAAAACTCGATGAACAAATTGTAACTCGATGCAGACAAGGTAGGATTCCACAAACACACGCAATTTTGTTTAGGGTACAATAGGAATTTATTGTCAGTTTAACGGTGGTGTTGACAACGATTACAATTTCAAATTATCAGATTCTATCGACTAAAACATTTAGAAATAATACGAATTAAATGAGGATTAGAAGTCAGCGATTAACATAGATGCATTTTCTGATAAAAAATAACTCTACGAGTCTACTCGCCGCGACTGTTGAAGTGTTTGATACGCCAATGTCCGCGAGCTCCCCAGCCGGTGCGCACTCCGAAGTGCGTGACAGGGAAAGACGCGGGGTCCACCCACTCCATGATAACCCTGCACGACTCGCCGTCGCGGACAATTACTCTGCCGCACTTCCATTCGATCAAAATTTTCCTGAATTTATTAGAATTCATAATCCCAGGAGTTGGTATCTCAACCTACGGGGTAACAGTGAGTTTTAAAAAGAACGTTCCAAAAGAAAGCACGACGGCACCAACGACATTCCAGCTTACCTTAAAAGGCATCAGTCTGCTGTGTTTAATAACCGACTTGGTGTTGTCCCAACCACCGAGGACAATTTCATACATAGGATCCACTTCAGCAGGAGCTGTCGTCAGGGCTACATGGCAGTTGTGAGGACCGCGAAATTCGAATGACAAAGAACCCGCAAGGACGGGTGAGAATGTATACTTTGACAGGTCCAGAGTCTCGAATTCAACCCCATCTGTATCGATAAAGGGCACAATTTTAAATTGTTGTCTACATTTTATGTGATGATGACTTGAAGCGGTAATTAAAAAAAAGCATTTACCATAAATCTTCCAAGTGCCTGTCGCGCCCCGTGTGGTGCGCACTCCGATGAAGGCAATCGGGAAAGGTTCGGGATCATTCCAAGACAGGAAGGGCAAACCTTCGCCTTGACGGCCGGCGGAGATGAGACCACAGTCCCAACGAACCCAGAAACCACGGAATTCATCGGCGTTCAAAATGTTAGGGGTATCGATTGTAGCTTTGTCTGGTTCAGTTTTGTTTCTCCTGATCACACTCTTAGTATTGCTCCGACCTCCGAAGAAGAACTAGTAATCAATTAGAAAACGATTAATAAAAAGACAAGCAATAATTTTACTACTAGGTACTTACTCTTAATATAAAATATACCTACCATCCACACATACCATCACGCCCGTATTCCCCGAAGGATTAGGCAGAGGTGTAACAATATACACCCACAGTTCGCCAGTATGTTTAGGTTCCATGTAATAGGGGGCGAGCCTATTGATTAACCGGGCACAGTTCCTAACTCCGAGCAGCTACTGTGAATTTCATAGAAAAACCCAATAACACTTTTTGCTCGACCTGGGAATCGAACCCAAGACCTCTAGCGTTTCAGTCGCGCATAGAACCACTAGGCCAACGAGGCAGTTACAAAAAACTAAAATAAAATAAAACACCCAACAAATAATAAAAACTTAAAAATGTTATCTGAAAAACTCACCTCGATCATAGAATTGCTCTCTTCAGGTCCCGTGGTAAGGGCAATGTGTGCATCATTGGAAGTTCTGACTTTGAACTCTAGGGAACCGCTCGATATCGGGAAGAAATGGTATTTGTTTTTATCATCGTCGGTATACATATCTGAAAGCAAAAACATAATTGAAATATAGTGTGAAGTCAAAAATTCAGCAGAATGTCCAATTAGCAAAATGTCCAGAGTTACTCATAATTTCGTTTAGCGTAAAGCTTAAATAAGGCAAAGTTTGGTGTGGCTGCAATTAGACGTTCCGCGAACAGGACATTCTGCAAATTGCACATTTTATGACCGCTGGCAGGCACTGGCCCTGGCGGCCCCTTCTACTATGCTGACACCTCATTGAGGTGCACGTGGAACACAACGCGCCGTCGACCCGGGCCTGGTTCTGATTGGACGGCGAGCCTCCCAACGCTCGACGCCCAAAGCGTTTTCTTCTGTTGCGGCGGCTTGGGCGTGAGGTTTGCCCCTCCCTTACGAGTTCCGCCCCCGCCTTTGATAACATTTCTCTTTCGCAGAAGATTACTGCTTCCCATTTCCCCTCGCTCCAGACCATGGATTGTACCAGGGCCGGACGCGAGAGGTCGCCGCCACTAATCGCCTCTACGAGGACACGGACACGGTGATCCGCCCAAGCAGGGCAGACCTCCACCGTATGCTTCACCGTGTCCTCCGGGCGATCTTCAGAATGAAATTACCCGGGCATGTCCTCCTGCCGAATTCGATACAGGTAGGTACTGAAACAATCGGGTCCAGAGAGCACCTGCGTCTGGCGGACGGTGAAGACGCTGTAAGGCCTCTCTAGCCACTCCTCAAAGAGGGGACTTATCGCGCAATCCTCCACGCGCCGCGCGTAAACGTGCGCAATTGCTCTCGCTTCCTGATCCCATGGCGCCAATCCGGCAAAGAGGCCCGACGCCTCGTCGGAGATCGTGTGCAACCTCCGGGCCAGCCGGATGTCCATGACCCCCTGAGACGTGATTAGGTAGCGGGCTAGTCGCTTCTTCAAAGTAAGCGCCCACACCGGGGCCCCATAAGAGGCCATGGACCGCACGACTCCCGCTAAGTCTCCGGCAGGAGGCGTTTGGACCCCCTAGATTGGGCAGAAGCAGCTTGAAAGCAGCCACGGCCCGCCCCAGCCTGGGAACCAAATTTCGGAAGTGCACCTGTACCTACCTACATATATTAAAATGTTCGATAACTTTTGCTTCTTTCGGCAACCGGTATCAAGGATACCAGAAAAAATCAGAAATTAGACGCGAAATATTTAGGAAAAAAGTATAATTAGTGTTAGGTAAAGACTAATTAACTTACCCAGTATATTAGTCATGTTTTTTTAAGTTCTTGATTTTTTCCAACTGAATTTGTAACGTGTGTGGTGTCTACCAAGAGTGCTATTTCAAACTGGGGTTCAGTTATTCAATAGTACTCTGAGAACTGGGGCCTACGGAGCAAAATCGATGCGACCACGTCTTGTGGTAACTTTAGATGATGTTAAACTGTACTTTTGAAATAAAGTTCTCTCATTAAAGATTTAAGTACAATTTCAACTCTTATTACATAACTGCACGTCTTACGTTTTTATATTGAGTAAAGTTGATATTAAACAATTGACAGTTATTTGAAGCTTACTAGATTGAGAGTGGCACTACCTACTGGATTTTCGCTAGGTAAGTATATACTTATTCCTCTCTTTTGTTTTATTGTCCCCACGGTACAAATCAAGCTACAAGTTTCCAGCATAAGCTGACCTCTCACTTTATGGAAATCCTATACAATGAAAGATCAGCATAAACTGGAAATATAACATACCATCACGCGTATCGGGAAATGAAGGGTTAGGTAGAGGTGTACACCCACAGTTCGCCGGTATGTTCATGTAATAGGTGGCGAGCCTATTGCCATTAACCGGGCACAAATCATTACTCCGAGCTGCTAATGTGAAATTCATAGAAAAACCCAATAACACTTGCTCGACCTGGGAATTTCATAGAAAAACCCAATAAAACTTGCTCGACCTGGGAATCGAACCCAAGACCGCTAGCGTAACAGTCGCGCTTAGGACCACTAGGTTAACGAGGCAGTTACTTGAAATTTATAGCTTGTGTGTACGTATCTTTCACACATCCAGTTTATTCACCAGGTGGCGCTGCTAAAAAGTGAGCTTAACAGTAACACATAAATAGAAATAACTGTTAAAACCTTTTTTTTTTACTTTTAACTTCATTAATAATAACTGAGATTTCCATTAAAAGTTATAACGGCTTTATTAACAACGAACTTGATCTGTGGTTTATTATTTGTTTTAACGCCCTCTAGTGGCTCGCGCGTAAGTTTGTTCTAAAAGTTAATTATTACAATAGTTTGTTTGCAGTTAGCGACATGTTAGCGATTATGATCCTTATGAAGTCTTGATTGTTCTAATTCATATAATTGTATGTCTTATGCTATGGAAATAGTAAGTATTCGTTTCTAGTTGAAATCTTAAAATAACTTTTATGTTTGATTGTCAATGTTAATCTATTTTAATATTATAAAGCTAATGAGTTTGTTTATTTTTTTTTTTTTGTTTTAAATTGAAAAAATATTTATGTGTTAGATAGTTCATTAATCGAGGAAGGCTTTATAAGTAACTGCCTCGGTAGCCTAGTGGTCCTAAGCGCGACTGCTACGCTAGAGGTCTTGGGTTCGATTCCCAGGTCGAGCAAAAAGTGTTATTGGGTTTTTCTATGAAATTCTCAGTAGCAGCTCGGAGTTAGGATTTGTGCCCGGTTAATGGCAATAGGCTCGCCCCCTATTACATGGGACTCAAATATAACGGCGAACTGTGGGTGTACATTGTTACACCTCTGCCTAACCCTTCGGGGAATACAGGCGTGATGGTATATATATATATGTATATATATATGTGGCTTTATAAGATCACGCTATGACACACGGGAGAGGAGCAGTAACCAGACGTAATTTAATACGGGTGGAAAAAACCACGCGAATGAAGTCGCTGGCAGAAGCTAATGTCATAATAAATGACAAGACACATGACAAGTCATTTTAAAAATAATGAACGCCAAGTCGTTAGTTTTATTTTTAGCTTTTATTTAAATTTTATCCATTAAATTTTTTTAACGTTCAATAACATTATTAGTCAGTCAACGTATAAAGTATAGTAGTCGCCACAAGTCGTAAGCACAAACGTCAAAGAGATTAATACTACTTACTATAGAGAGGCTATGTGAAGAAATGTCATAGACAAACTGTGGTCCCTTGTGTTAGTAACGCCATCTAGCATAATATAGCAAAATGAGAGCGGCTTGGGAATATCTCAAATGTCAGTAACGTCATTTAGCTTTGAATAGCATACTAGAAAGTTGTGGTAGGGATGTTATCATTTAAAAAACAAGGTATCGATAATCTCGATAAAAGTTACTAAGAATATTTTTTGTACACATTTAAATATATTAAAACGAATGCCAACAAAATAGGAAAGCAATAAAACTATTAGTAGTTTCAATGTTTACAAGTTATTTATTTTATTTCACTGAGTTAAACAAATGGAGAAGCAAATGTCATTACCACGCGTCGAAAAAAGTTTAACCACTATTTCAGCGCGACGACGTACCTTTGACACTGATAAACATTTAAAGTAAACGTATATCTGTCTCACTCATACAAATGGCGGCAAGAATACCGTCGCTAAGATTAGACAAAGACAAATACAATGACGGGTTAGTGTTGTCTACTATCTGTTTTACCCAATAAAACACAAAATTAAAAATTTTAAGTGAACCTCGACAGAGAAATTTCCTATCGCAGCTAACAAAGGCGCTGATAACTTTGTAACCGCTGAACGGATTTCCATCAAACAAAGCTAAGAACACTCTCGACTAATATAGCTTTCAAACAAAAAAAAAACTAAACCACAATCGCTTCATGCGTTCGGGAGCTACGATGCCATAGACAGACAGACACACACACACACACACTGACACGTCAAATTTATAACACCCCGTCGTTTTTGCGTCGGGGGTTAAAAGGAAGATTTTTTAAATCTATTTTGTAATATTTTTTTTTGTAATGTAGTATGTAATGTAAAAGTAAAAGTATTGTAAAGTAAAAGTTTATTATTCATTGTTACAAAGGTCTCTTATAATTAGGTTTAGAATTAGTATTATTGTTATACAACGTTTGTTTTTGTTGATACTAAACCTTAAAAGGGATAATTCGCACCCTTAGAATGAAAACGACGTAACTCAAAAAATCTACTGTTACGGAAATAGCAAAACAAAAATTAAATTAAATTAAACGTAACGTAACTCGAAAATAAAATTAGATTTTTTGAGTTACGTCGTTTTCATTCTAAGGGTGCGAATTGTATTCATCATTATGAACAATTTTTACTATGAGCCAAGCCATAAAATCGCGAAATAAAAAATCAGCTAATCCATACATGATGTCAAGTTATGCGAATGTAAATGTATGGATCAGCTGTATTTTTTCTTGATGAGTGAAATCACCCCTTTTTAAGATTTAAGTATCAACAAAAACTAACGCTATAAACATAAATACTGAAAATTTCCCTTTCATTCGCATCTTCTTCAACAACTGGGTAAGTTGCAAGAAATTTTTGTTCAATAATAATTGATTGCGAAACTCGATAATGCGGCCGAAAGTAATATTTCAATATCTGATTTCTATTTTGTGAGAAAGAAGCCCCTGATAGACGAACAGATAGATAGCAAAGTCAAGCGAGTAGTTAGGAATATAAGCAGTACTATGAATGTAGAATGACTAGGTCAAATCAGGAAACGTGCAACTTAGTTCACTTGAAGTAAAATGGTGTTATTCGACATTACAAACAGACAGTTCCATTTTATTTATTTGTAAATACGAGTATTATTCAGGATATTGATATTAAATAATAGTAGGTACTTTATTTTAGTATAATTATTAAGTACTGCGCAAAATAAGTTACCTTTCAAATATTATTTTCGCCAAAGATTGTATTATCTTAGAGTATTTTAATGAGGTAGGTTTTAGTGGTACTTCATTATCTTGGTTCATATTTAGCCAAGGCGGCAAATTAACGTATATAGTTAAATATTATATTTATATATAATAGTTATATATTAATATATAATTACGTAATATTTGAATATTCCATAGCAATAAAAATATAAAATAAAAGACTTTTATTTTAGCTATAGTTATATATTATTCTACAATCTGTTACCTGCGACTTCGTTCCCGATGGTTCTTTTGTTTTGGGCTAGTTCTCTTCAGCTTTTTAATCCCCGTCGCAAAAACGACGGGGTGTTATAAGTTTGACGCGTCTGTGTGTGTGTATGTGTGTGTGTCTGTCTGTGGCACCGTAGCTCCCGAACGCATGAATCGATTTTGTTTTTTTGTGTTTGAAAGGGTAATTAGTCGGGAGTGTTCTTGGCTTTGTTTGATGGAAATCGGTTCAGCAGTTTCAAAGTTATCAGCTCTTTTGTTAGCTACGGAAGTGTTTTTTTCTTCTGTCGGGTGTTACTTAAAATTTTTAATATTGTTTTTTTTTATACACATCGGTATAGATAGATATATAGATAAATTTACGTTCAAACCTTATTAAAGCAATAGTTTATATGTTGCCGTAAAAATTCATTGGATTTATGAGCGATATGAGAAGTAGATTCAATATTTTTAATTTAACATATGATTGACGTTCAAAAGTGCCTTTTAATGGTCTAATTGAAATAAATGATTTGACTTTGACTTTGACTGAGCAAGACTGTAATAATTGCCATTGTCTTCATTTTATCCTTTACCGTTTCAATAACTTTCAATGCCTACCATCTTAGACTCTGCATTGGTAAACAAATTATTGCTATTAGGATTCTCCTTAGTAGTCAACAACCAAAGCAACACAATAATCTGGAAATCCATATCTTGTATATCTTTCTTTAAATTCGCCACTGCCTTCTTTGCCGTCACCAACGGAGAATTGTCGTTCATTGAAGAACCCTTTGATTCTGTTCTCTGCTTTATATTTTCTACTTTAGATGTTAATTCATTAAGTATTTCTTGTCTCTCTGTCACTCCAACACTCACATCCTTATACTCATTTGTTACTTTACTCAATTCATCCAACAACGCACCGTATTCTCTGACCAAAGGCTCAAACTGTTCATTCAGTATGTTCTCCCTGGCTAATATCTTGTCCAATACAGAACTTATATTACCGTGTAGTTTATTCAGTTGAGAACCTGTTGTTTTAAATCTTTCGAACAGTTCATCTCTGTACGTTCGCATTTGAGAATGTCTTGCCCTCCAATCGCGGCCGTCTGCTGAGATTTTCAGCCTTAATGCTGGTGCTACTCTTTCTAGTTCCAACTTCCATGCTTCCCAATCATGTACTTTTTTAACCGAGCCCGTTTCTTTTTCTTCTACATTAAACTCTTCTTCGGATTCCCCGGAGTATATCGCCATTTCTTCCTCAACTTTGTCCAAGAGTATTTCAGTCTCATCTTCAACTTGATCTATGTCGTCTGCTGCTTCTTCAGGCTCCGGGATATCTAAAACCGGCTTTTGCCATTCAAACTTCTCTGTTGCCAAAGCTTCGTCAGCTAGAACGTTTAGAATGTAGCACACTTGTTCACCGTAGCCCTGTTTTAGTTTATGAGTAGAGAAATCAACGACGATTTCTTTTTCTCTCAGAACGTCGACGATAGTAGCTGTGATGCTGTTTGGATCATCTTCTTCGTTGGGTTGTTCGAATTCTTTCCCAGTTTTCCTGATAAGCCAAGCCGCAGTGGACGCAAAAACGTAGAATTGCTCACCAGGGTTTGTTCCCGTGATAAAATAGTACCTACTCATCGGTTTCATTTTTATTTGCGAACGTAATTCGGTGTCAATTTTTAGTAAACGCAGTTTGTCCATTAATTTTAGATCCATTTTCCTATTTTAATGATGAAACGAGGAGAACACGCACAATATTTTACTCACGAATGATAACATTCATGTCATAATAAGTGAAGGGGATGTGTTTGTTTGTTCGTGGTGGTTTCCATGACAACGTGGGTAATGTTGCCATACATAAAAAAGTACAAATACTAGCACCGCCGTAGAGGTTAGCAAACCTTGATAATCCGTGAGTGAAATCATTGTAAAACATACTTTTTTAAAGTTATTTGGTTTTGATTGTCAGACAGGGCCCAGTTGATTAACTCCCTTATGCCCACGATAAAAATAAAAAATCAAACAAAGTACATACTACTTAGCTTTTAATTATCTTTTTAAGTGACTTAAAAATACAAACAAATGGACAATATTAAAAGAGAATAACAAAAAAATATGTAATAATGACATTGTATAAAAGACGAAAAACATAAATATTTCAATTAATTTGTATTCATTGTTGTCATGTTACAAGAAATACAGATATTGCACCTAAATATTTTATATTTAATTATATTTAAAGTTATTTCAATGGTGGGATTATTCATGGATTCTAAATATTGGATTTAAAAATTGTGTAATATTAAATTATATTGATAGTTAAATCACCAAAAGTACAAAATTATAAAGGTGTATTCATATGTATGTAGTGTGATAAACATCGCACATATTTTTTTTCATTTGATCATCTATAGAGTATTAATTTAGTAGTTTGAAAAAAGCAGTTAACACTATTTGTACATAAAATATACTTACTATTTATTTGTGTATAAAATAAAACTTATAAATGCTTGCACAACTACATTCTTAAACTAGTTTATGAATTAAGTAAACCATTTCCCAAAATGGCTGTTTTGAAAAATAATTTATTTAATTTTTGATCGATCATAGCGGCTATAGTTTGTTTTTCGAATTTTGTTTTTTTTTGGACTGGTCATTTTGCCCTAGTCCTCATGCTCTGTCTGTGGTTATCTGCCACCGCCGCCATAATGGATTTCTGTTAACCTAACCTAATTGATTTCTGTCTCCCCAACATAAGGCCGCGCTTGCCTGTTCTGGTCGTAAGGAGTACCATACGGGTACTGTTCTGGAGCATCCACTACCTTTACTGGTTCTGTTGGCTCAGGGGTGTCTTCTGTCGTATCTTTCTTGTATGGTATACTCTCGTCGTCCGAGTTGACTCTAATTGACTCTTCAGGGTCCAATGGCCTGGGGAAAGGGTTAAAAATGTTGTTCATTATTTTCATTAGAAGTCTGCTGGTCGATACAAAGAAATTGTTATACTTATAACATAATGTAGTTTAAATTCATCATGAATGTAATGTGAAACCAAAGGATTAACATTTTACGTGCTGTACTCCTGCATAATGCCAACTCTTTCTCATACACCCCCCTACATCCACCGTTTCCAACGAGATCAGTCTCTATGACAGGGATCTTTGCGAAATGTGAGTCCGTACACACCCGTAACCCTCTGGAAATATAGCAAATGGTATGTCACTTACTTAATAGTCAAGAAGTCATTCTCTTCCTTTTCCTCGGCCTTCCGGCGCAGTAGTATTCTCCACGCGATGCAGATGAGTACGATGACGATGGGTACCATCACCGCGCTGATGATGCCCCATGTTGAGCCCAGGGTACGTGAGGAGTACTCCTGTCTCCCTGCGAGTTTGGAAAATTATATTATTTTTATGCTGTTTGAGAAGACTAAACGTGTTTCGGTCGGTAAATAATACGGGAATCATTTCTTAATGGTATTATGTGCAGAGGACACCGAGGTCAAAGAACGATCAGAAACTGTGATCCAAGATGGCTACCAAGCACTGTGATTATGGGAATTTGTATTGTCTATTCAGGCACTCATGCGCCACTGCACGTTTTTTTTTAAAATACTTATGACAAAATTGTGCAACCATCCAGCAATCCTTCTTTGTACTGGGTTGTGTAGCTAATTCCATAATGTTGACAAAATATTTTTGCCTCGAAGTGATAATTTAGTACAAAAGTGGTAAAAATACTCTTTATTAATAAACATTTTGTTGTCCAACGAAAAACAAAAACGTAGGCCCTTATAACGCAATTTATCAACAAACAAAGATACGTTATCAGCCATCGCACAGCCCTAAAGATAGCACCGATATCACGCTATAAGTAAATGCAAATAAAAAATAAATGATAAACATACCTGTTCATATGACCTGGTTTTTTTATGTACACTAGATAAGAAAGCAAGCAATAACCATAGACATTTAGGAAGGAGGAAAATAATAACTCATCACAATTCAGAGAAAATTTCTATTCATCATCGTCATTATCAACGTCATTCCTTGCTTTCTTACCTAAAACAACATCGCGAGGAAGTTATTCTACCGATATGGGAACAGAAATTTCCTCTTCATGTGACCACGCATTTAGATTTAAAATAAGTTTATTTAAAATTAATAGAATTTACAAACATTCAACAACGATGGGAAACTCACTAAAGTCCACTAAAATCTAATTCAAAGTAAAATACTTCAAGTGCAAAATACTAAAATACTTAATGTGCCACTTATATTGTAACCTATTCCTATAATTACTTATTAACTTATGCTACTCCTGAAAATGTCATTCGTAAATGGGCAGTGAATATTTGTTCCCTGTTCCCTAGTGTTCTATTTCTAAGTATTTCAGACCATGGTGGAGCGAGGACTCATTGTAGGTACTTCAATGTTTGGTGGGTCTATGAGAGTCTCCATAGATTTACCCTTTTGTGGTGGCATAGTAAATGTTTGGATAGTATCTGCTGGAGCACTTTTCGGGGGATCTGGCAAGCCAGGGTTATTGAATGTGTTCCGAGGACTAGTGTCTGAGGTAGGGCTTATCGGTGGGGAGTATATTTCGGAATAAGTCGGAGAATATGTGGAAGGAATAGGGCTATATTGACCTTCGTACTTCGGAACGTACGGGTCCTCAGAATCCTTTGTAGAATAACCCGAGTCACTGGGCAACGCCCTACGACCTAATTGACGTGGTCTGCTTAAGTATTCTATATCTTTTGCGGGTCGAGTTAAAGTTGAATCTCTGTTAGATTCAGTGTCAGAAGGAGAGGTTATAGATAGCAAGTCCTCCTCGGACAGATCCCAGAGTTTCTCAGGGAACTCTACATCGGGAGCGTTCGGGATAGGTTCGTTAGTTCGGTACGTCTTGTCATAAGCCCTTCGCTTCTTAGGATTTGACTTGTCAGATTTGTTGGAGTCGCTTTTATTTGAATCTGGGTACCCTATACCAGAACTGTCGCCATCTGTGGGCATAGGTGGGGGCGGTGGGGCAGCCCTAGTAATAGGAGCAGACCTGGTCAATGGTGCCTCCTCAGTAGGAGTATCAGGTAATTTGGGTTTACTATCAGAGTTAGTGCTACGTAAAGTGGAAGATTTCATTGTATCTGTGAGGTTTCCCATTGATGCCGATCTTAAGTTGAGCCTGGAGGCTGATTTTGAGCGCGGTATATCTTCGAATCGGAATCCCTCTTTGCCTTCGGACCTGGGTTTGTACCAGCACCAGAACCACAGGAGGCAGATCAACAGGCCTAACGGTAGAATAACTGCCAGTATGATGCCCCACGTCAAAAACAGATTGCGTTGAGAGTACTCTTGGTTACCTGGACATCATAAAACGTTGTGTCATTTAACTGAATTCTTTTAACAAAGATTACTAATGGACTGATTTTTTAAAAATCGTTACTGAAATATTTTTTTAAATTATACGTTGTGAAAGGGACATCTTTACGAAATCTTTTGCCATGGATTCAGTAGGAACAAAATTCTAGACCCCATAGTGTGAATATTTCTATGGTTAGTAAAAGAAAATCAGCTGTTCCATACATTTTGACGGTGTAGGTTTTCACATAGTTATGGGTCAGTGTAACAGCTGACCATTCTATATTCGGATGACTTCAGCAAATTATTGCAATACTAAATAAAGACAGTTAAAATTTACACAAACTAGGACACAATTTTTTGATAAACTGACGAAACGTCCAATTCTTGAATCATGTTAGGAATCCATGGTCAATATTGTCGTTATGATCCCCTTTCACTAGGTATTCAAATGTAGTCAATTATACTATAGTAACATATTCAATTGTAATTGAAAATTCTATGAAAGCAGTTAACGCTAACAAAATGTAGGTACTTACGTAGACATTCAGTGTATCCATAATCCGGTAGGTTCCACCGTCCGTTGTCCTCACACACGCGACGCTTGTCTCCGATCAAAATGAAGTCTTGGTTACATTCAAAGTTCACCTGTCAATAGACAATACATTGAGAATCCAACTAGAAATAACATACAAATATTTGTTGGTTTGTTTGTTTTTAGACCTATGAAATGGTTTTTTCATGTAAAGGTTAAACATTCCTCGACAACACTCCAACAACTTCCAAAAACCTTCCGAGTGTGCGAACCCTCACTTGGATCGAGTGGAGTGCCAAGAAGTATTCCTATAAAGGTATCTCCATTCGGCCGCGATCCACACTGTGTGGAGTGATAGAAATGGAGTAATAATTTATATCCAACTTTTTTGCCTCCAATTTATTGAATAGCACAAAAGCAGACACTGATGATATGTGACCGCTGCCGCCTATGGATATTTGTAATATCAGAGACATTGCAGATGCATTACCATCCCATTGACAAACAAAGATAAAGCTGAACTGTTTTAAATAACCGAATACCGTTATAATTGCCAAATTACAACGGCACCCATACCATTCAAACAGTAGCACTTTGGAGCAGAAAGTAGGTACTAGTACAGTACTACCAATACTACTAAATAATATAGGGCAAGCGCAAAAAGTCACGGTATTTACTAGTATATAAATACAATAGAAGATACATAAGGAAATAGAGGCGGTGTATGAATGTATTCCAAAGTTTCCTCGACCTGTGACTAATACTTAGCGGTTTTGTGAGTGGAACAAACAATGCGACCACTTGTATTCACGTCATCCCAAAACCACGTCATCTTTTAGCCCTTAACCTACTTTTAATCAGGGCCGCACTAACCATGTTAAGGCACTTAAGCATGGCAGATCACGAGGCTCCCTTACGCTTTTATAACTTCCATAAAAAATATTTTTTTCTACCACACCGAAATTTTATGCATAATTCATCTATCACACTATTCAATAAAAAAAACAAACCAAAGGAACATAATACTAATGTGTATTTTTGTAATCGTTCGTTTTCATTATCATTTACTTTCAATCCGGGTTTGTTACATACAAATCTCAATTCACAACAAATCTTTCAACTGGGAACAAATGACAAAAAATAACAGCAGATTCCTACAAAAATGCAATACAACACCATATAGATGTACGTACCAAACTGAATTATGTCATGTTGTATATTTCTTGCGAGATATTGGACGTTTATAACTACGGGATTAGACCTTGTAATGGAAGGTAGTGACTTACCCTAGTTCCAGGAGTGAAGAAGAAGTTACTCTTTCTTCCGAACCGCGGGGTCTCCAAGATACCGCAACTTATGACCCGTCGTGCGTTTGTCTCTTTTATATTTGTCTGAAAAGAAAAAGATAGGTTAACTCTTTCAAATATTTTAAGTGGGTCTCTCTCGCAAAGACTACAATTATCAAAAACATTGCTCTTTTTTTGTAATATTCTTGGGACTCTCATAAAATTACCATATAGGTAGGTATTTTATATTGTTGCTAATTATTTAGCAATTACTTTTATTAATATTAGATATGGGGCGTCCTCAAAACCACTGCTATACGTAGACTTGACAATAAAATTAAACACACAAATTCCGAAACCAACTGGAAATAAATAACTCGTGGTGTAGGTACAAGAATTATGAATGGATTAACGTAAGCGACTGTTGTGTGTGGTTTTGCCATGGTCTGTTCTATGGGGGGCCTTGACAGATGCATTATAATTAAGAGAACAATGGAATGACCTGACGCATCCGACTGCACGCGAATTTCCACGCCTAGGAGTTTTACTTAATGCAGATAAATTGAGAATGGATTTATGGAAAGGTAGATTTTATTTGCGGAGATAAACAAAAAAATGTCTGATATCTTTACGTGTAGGTGCTATAAGGAATCTAAGACGGGAATCCTTCGAGGCATGTAATAATTGAAGCGAAAAGCAAAAAGTAAGACTGAATCATTTCGATTAGAATTCGTGAATCCCCTTTACGTGTAAGTACTTAAATATATACCTAAATCAAAATTGTTGAACCCAGAACCAGCAGTGAATCGGCGAATTTAGATGACTTATCAATACCTAGCATTCTAGATAAAGGGACAAAAAGGGATATAATATTATAACATTGTGCTTCGAGAATAAAAATTGAAATAGATATAAAATGCCTCGTTAGCCTATTGGTCCTAAGCGCGACTGCTACGCTAGACGTCTTGGGTTCGATATAATACTCCTTAGGGAGGATCCTCCGACCAGACGGATACTATGTCTAGTGAGCTACTGCCCGACAGTTGTTTTCGGTATGTTTTTTAATACTAATGTCGCAGCGAACTTTGATATTACTATATAGGAAAAGTCACTTGTAGTTCGCAGGTGATCACACACCTTAATAGTTTTGTTGCCATAGTGCCATTTAATGACCCAATGGAAATAATGGCAATAGGCTCGCTCCCTATTACATGGGAACTGAACATACCGGCAAACTGTGGGTGTACATTGTTACACCTCTGCCTAAGCCTTCGGGAAATACTGGCGTGATGGTATGTTATGAAAATAAAAAAAATATTTTTTTTTTAGGTATACTTACAATTGAAGACAAGTAATTCTTTGTGAATTCCGCCATGTCCCTATTCAGGGTCATGCCGTAATCATATCGGCATTGGTACGAGTCCTGGCATATCTCTGTAGCCCTCGCCACGTCCTGCGACCGGTTGAGTGGGAGGAAGTCGGCCGGTTCTCGAATGAAGTTCGGTATGAATTGGTTATCGTTGTAGTAGGCTGCCGTTCTGCCGTACTCGCGGTAGAACATAGCTACGCCTATGTCTCGTTGCTCTCGGTCGGTTAGTTGCCCTGGAAGAGAGGAGTTGATTAAAGCTCGGTTTCTTCTTGTAATGTGTTTTTTCACTCGCATTAGCTTACATCTTTGATTACTGCTCCGCACTCATTGGTCGTAGCACGATGTTATATAGCCTTCCTTGATAAATGAACTATCCAACACAAAAATATTTTTTCAATTCAAACCAGTAGTTATTGAGATTAGCGCGTTCAACCAACCAAACAAACAAACTCTTCAGCTTTATAATATTAGTATAGATATTCGTTCCACCGAATTTCGGTCACAATCTCAATAGAGAGTAGCCAAGTATGTTGGAGAAATAATGCACAAGTCTGAACAGATGCACTCCCTCTTCACTCTTCTAGTTTGCCAAATTACCCAATTAAAAATGGCCAAATGCGAATCGGATTAGCCCTTAAAGGGCAAGCGTAAGATCGAGCAAAATTGACGAATAAACACGTTTCTGTATAATACATATTCATGTTATATTCATACACTATTTTAATATTTCAAGTGTCTACCTATCACGTTTCAAAAGATACAGTCTTGTAATAGACTGATTGACGGACAGACAGATAGCGGAGTCTTAGTAATGGTAGCCCATTTGGCAACCTTCTTTTTTGTTTTTTTTCGGGTGGGTGCTTAATCATCAAATAACTTGGCTGCAACCCGCAGTCCGGCAGACATCGGCCCTGACTGGCCCCTCCAAATTTGGCACCCTAAGAATCCTAAAAAGGACTTACAGTACTGAGCGAATTCCCTGTGAGCACTCTGGAAGTTGTTGAGGTCAACGTTGGTTCGCGTTCCATCCGGCCGCGTGAAGTCATCATTCACGTCCAGCGACCAGTTACCAAATAGACCTCGCGTTTGATTCTACAACAAAAATGACGTTTTATAAAAATATTCCACATTCAATAAATGGATGGTGGATGGTGGGGATTAGTTAAGAGGGTAAGGAGGTAAGTTTCATGAAGGCAATAAAACCAAAATCAAAGATCAAGTACACTGAAATCTAAGCTTATCATCACACTTGAATGTAAGTGAGAAACCTAATACTTGAAAAAGGGCGCAACCTTAAAGCTAGTAATTCCGTGTGCCATATTAATTTGTCTATCGTTCTATCATCAACATTTCAGCCATGTATTATAAGGTGGAAGGGACATCGTAACGAAAGTTTTTACCATGGATTCTAGACCCCAGCTTCAACACAAACTGACGACGAATTTCATCGCATTCTCCCGATCTTCGATCAGTCATGGAGTGAGAGACTAATCAAGTATGCAGGAGACATTAAAGTGCACTAGAGTGTACTCAAACATAGGTGCCCTCCCACTTTCCTCACTATCATAATTAAATATGTAGTTTAAATCAACTACAATAACATAGACGGTGTGCTGACATGCCCGCAATCTGAGAGGATCTTCACATAGAAGATTGATTATAGAAGCCACATAATTATGACAACTACAGCGGTGCTGAAGCAGTCGCCTTGGCCGAAATCGGTCGGATCACAACACATCATGCAGTTTAATGGGAAAACCACCGTACCACTTACTATATTCGATAGTTTTAATCTCCCTCATTGGAGTAAAACTTCTTTACGCATGCTTTACTTGGGGAGTAAGCTGGTGAATGCTTGACGAGAGCGTTACGGAAATGAGTGTGATCGGGCGAACGCAAGTTGAAAGGGAGATATAAGTTAGTGAAGGAAGAAAGAGAGAGTTACGTTTCGTATATTACTATAGGAGCAGGAGAGAGCAGTGCACGCGGTCATTTTCTTTCTCTCTTCCTCAAGTGATATGTCAAGTGACACGACTAAAGTTTAACTTTTTTTTATTTTAGGGATTTATCTAAACGGTTGGATGACACTTCCCGTGACCCAAAGGCTGGTTTTTACCTGGCTAGAGGTTAAGTATTGCCATCCAACGTGGCAATGCCGCCAGTCTTTTTGGGTACTGTTTCGGTTGACGGCGATACGGAAGAATTGTTTTGATGCCATTAAGTTTTAGTTTCTCTTTTGTTATTATTAAGGTTTTTTTAAATCTAATTTTAAGACTGTAAATATTTTATCTATATATTAATAAATTCACCGTACCTATTTACAGTTGGCTAAAATTAAAACTGCCAAAATCTCAATGACTCACCATATAATTCCAAGGTAGGTAGACTCTTGCTGACATGAAGCCCTTATTCTCCACCACCTCAATGCCGGCGCCAGAAGAAAACATGATCACGATCTCTGATTGATTGAGGAGGTACATCGGCTGGTAGACTGTCACACCTGTTCATTAAACATTAAGTATGTATGAGTTATTGTTATGAAGGAGAAGAAAAGAATAACCCTGCTCCAGGAAGGAAGACAGTCAGTAACAAAATAACCTAAGCATAAAATGTTGCCTGAAGACCTTGAATTCGGTTAGGTTACCTGGGAAGTATTGTTATTGATATGAAGAAATAGAACAAAATAAACCTTTTTGGAGCAGAATGACAGTTAGTCTAATAAACAGGTCAAATGTGAGTGCTCACTGCATTCTCTTTTAAAAAAAGAGAATGTATAATACGTAATAATATAATATAATACGTATTTTTAATAATACAAACACGTTTCTTGTATGGTGACCCCTCAAATTTTTTACTTTACAATTTTACATACATACCATCACGCCTGTATACTGTAATGGGTTGTAGGTGTACCAATGTACACCCACAGTTCGCTGATATGTTTTAGGTCCTAAGTAATAGAGGGCGAGCCTATTGCCATTAACCGGGCACATATCCTAACTCCGAGCTGAGAATTTCGCAGAAAAATCCAATAAATCTAAAGAGATTTATTGGATTTTTCTGCGAAGAGTGTGGATCGAGCCTTTGCTCGATCCACACTCTTTAAAAATCTCAACTCTATCAACGGTTCATGAGATACAGCCCGCTGGCAGACAGACGGGCGGACAGCGGAGGCTTAGTAATTACCCTAAATATAATAATAATCATACGCACAAAATATTGGCTGCAGGCATAGCATCCAGTTAGGTTACCTGGGAAGTACTGCACCCTGAGAGCAGGCCTGTCGAAGTACACCCTCTTGTTGTCAGCAAACACATCCAGTCTGTATCTCCATTGAGCGTGCTGCGGACGCAGTCGAACCTGAAAGTAATACCAACAATCAAATATTTGACGGCTAGAAGAAACGCAAACTACTTTTAGGGTTTGCAGTTTGCCGCGGGAGTCGCTCCGGGCGTCGGGAGCCGCGAGACGACTCCCGGTCACCGTAGACGCGGGCCTGTGGACGGTGAGCAATGGGTAGCTCACCGTCCGTACGTTGTATAACGACAGGCCGTGTTGACGGCGCGTTCATGTTCCACACGCGCCTCAAAGAGATGTCAGCAATTGGACGGGGGCATTTATAATACTACAAAGTTAGTTCCGATATGACAAACTAAGATTTTGGTGTATTTACCTCGACTGGTACAGAGTTATTAGAAGCTGCGACGACAGACGTAAGATAGGTAGCGTTCACACGTCCATGGATGTTGCGAGGCACTTGCTCGAACCTGCCTTGGACGTCCAACTTGAGCTGCGGATGGTCCACTCTTACCAACACGTATTCACCTAGGGAAAGAATATGCATCAGGTTAAATTTGCTTATGGTACTACGTATTTACAAGGCCCCTGGTATTGCAAATGTCTATAAGCAGCGATGACCAGTTAACATCAGGTGGGCATTCGGCTTGTTTACCATCCAATGACATAAAAAAAGCAATTTCTAAGTGACGTACATCTGACTCGTACATCTGGTGTAACTGCCTCGTTGGCCTAGTGGTCCTAAGCGCGACTGCTACGCTAGAGGTCTTGGGTTCGATTCCCAGGTCGAGCAAAAAGTGTTAATGGGTTTTTCTATGAAATTCTCAGTAGCAGCTCGGAGTTAGGATTTGTGCCCGGTTAATGGCAATAGGCTCGCCCCTTATTACATGGGACCTAAATATACCGGCGAACTGTGGGTGTGTACATTGTTACACCTCTGCCTAACCCTTCGGGGAATACAGGCGTGATGGTATATATATATATACGTACATCTGACTCCATTCCATACGCATACAAAGGTTGATCATTCAACAAAATTTTGTTGTTCAGAGCTGACGATGCGGCTTTGAATTGTGTCTAATCATACCACCTTTGACCTTTGACCCGTTACCCATTGTGTCCCAAAATTTCGTAAAACGCTTTATAAATAGATTTCAGATTGGGTGTGTAATTAACTGCTGTGTACACTTTCAAAGAAGTTTTAAATTTAAGTTAGACGGTTTTTTACTTTAACTAGTATGTACCAAGTTTCTAAACAATAACTCAATTAGGTAGCAATGATAAAAGAGCATTTTGTTGCCGAAATGTGACGTTTTATTTTAAACAGTATCGAGGTTAATTGCATTTATTAAAAGACTAACTTCTGCCTTCTACTTCGTCCGCGTAGTTTTTTTCCATTTGCATTGATGTACTTTTTTGGCTACTTCTGTGTGTTATAGCGTGATGTTATGTAGCCTATACCTATAGATTTTTTCAATTCGCTGGTAATTCCAGCGATTTTAATTATGTATTAGTATAAATCAAATAGATGTTTTGGTTTCTTCTACGTAGCACTATTTTCTGTAATGAACTTGGCAAGAGCAACACAGAGCGCTTCCCCAAACTCGATACCATTCTGCTGAATTGGTCTACACCAAATAAGAGTTAATTCCGAGTGACAAATTAGCTAACAATGAATCCAAAGAGTACAAGAACTGAATCCTTACCTTTTCCGTTGAAAGTGTACTGCAGATCATCGAAGGTTACGATGTGTGGGTCTCCGAATATTCCCGCCACACCAGGTGACTGGTACGCCACACAGTCTTGCGAAGGACGGCGCTCAAATCTGATAGGATGCAGAGATTGAACAGATTCTTAATTAAGAAATACGGCATAATGTACTAAATCGTAAAAACGAGAATAGTGTGGTCTAAAAATTCGATGCATTTCAAATGTCATCATTATCTGCTTAGTCTTTTCCCAACTACGTTGGGGTCGGGTTCCAGTCTAACCGGATGCAGCTGAATACCAGTGTTATACATGGAGCGACTGCCTATCTGACCTCCACAA
Organism: Caradrina kadenii; assembly: GCA_947462355.1. Lineage (NCBI taxonomy): Eukaryota > Metazoa > Arthropoda > Insecta > Lepidoptera > Noctuidae > Caradrina > Caradrina kadenii. The sequence goes on from OX381691.1 coordinate 9,658,911, forward strand.
CCCAGTTATTGGGCAACACCATACCTTTTGGTTAGACTGGATGTCAGACTTCCTGGCTACTGACTATCCGTAACGACTGTCAAAGATCTATGAATGATAGCCGCGACCAACGACTTTACGTGCTTACCGAAGCACGGGGGTGTCGCATTTCAAATGTAAAGTAAGAAATCGTGAGACAGAAAGTAATGTCGGATTTCAGGGAAGAGGGCATGTCGAAATTGTAAATATAACATTTAAGAAAAAGCTTCTCTTTTACACAAAATAACTTTTGTTAGATCAACATAAAGCTGCGGGAGAAATAATATAGTAACAAACCTGAATGTCTCACAGCCTACAGCCTGTTCTTCCTGCCACATACAACACTGGTAAAATGGAATCATGTCATGGAACCAATGGGACAGCGATGGTACCTGGGGAAAAAAAACAATTTGTTAATATCTTACGGGCTGTTACAGATAAATTCTCACTCACACACTTTTTGTCCGACCTGGAAATCGAACCCAGAACGCCGCAATCATTTCTATTATAAAGCTTTAACATAGTCAGTCTTGATGGATCTTACCTTATTGGCCTCGTTGTAAGGAGTGAAACCGAAGTCATGGGACCTCAAGGGTCGGGATCCCCACATCTGATCGTAGGACAACATGAGGAAGCCGTTCTTGTCGTAGCAGCATTGTTGACCAGAGCCTTCCGCGCTGTGAATAAGAAAGTTCATGAAGCATTGGTTGAAAATGTCTTTAATGCCGCCTAAGATTTGTTCAGGCGTCAGTAAATATAAATCAAAACTGTTCCGTTACTTTCTCCTTTACTTGGTGTGTAAGAGACTCTCTCTCTCTATTTAACTAGCTTACGCCCACGACTACGTCCATGAGAATGTCGGTTATCTGTTTTTATTTTGTGGAACTATAAGTTACTACTTACATAGTATCTTATCTTAGCTATCTACTAGTAAAGGTCCCGTTAACATCGGACTGAAGTCAAACTTCAGTCCTGTCACTTGATATGACACTTGAAGAAGAGAGAGATAAAATGAGTGCCCGCACTTCTCTCTCTTGCTCCTACAGTAATATACGAAACGAAACTATCTCTTTTTCTATCTTCACTAACTTATTATTATTTATGTTACTTTAATTAAGACCTACGACGGCTTTATATCTCCTTCTAAACTTCCGTTTTCCCGATCACACTTATTTCCGTAACGCTCCTGTCATGCATTCACCAGCTTACTCCTAAGTCAAGTGTGCGTAAAGAAGTTTTACTTCAAAAATATTTTTGTTTAAGTATCGTGTGATCATAACAAACAGACACTTGATAAATTACCACACTACACACACATTAGGATAAAAGATTACCTGGGCGCTCCACTCCGGACGCAATGCACACTGCCCCAATGGTACCTACAGGTAGGGTTCGTGTCTTTGTCACACGCCACGTCTGGCATGAACCGGCCCTTATCCAGCAACGCATGTTCCAATGTGCACGGACAGACCCACACTTGAGAAGCGAAGTTCTTTAAGAAACGGTCAGTTCGAAGCCAATTGTTGCAGAGGGCATTTGGCCAACGCTGGCCGTGGATTCTTTCCCATTGTGGGGCGAAGTACCATCCTAAGGGAATGGGACGACTCCAAAGAACTCTGGAAAAAGAAGTTGAATAGAGTAAGCAATAGAGTGTCATCTTTATGGGGTGTAAAAAGAGACATGAAATAGTCTTTAAGTACCTACGTAGTTCAAACATCGTGCTTATGGATGCCAGCAACAGTAAAAGGGTCATGCGGTATTTAGAGTTTTATTTACAATATTTAAAACAAAAGAAAGAAGTTTGACTTTTAAAATCTTCGTAATCAGCTTTCAGCTTCGTTCCTTTCTTTCAACTTTAGGTTTCCTTAAGTATCTTTTTACATCCGATACAAAGAATTTCATCAAATTGACAGGATTTTCGTCCAGACTCGACAGATTCTTTGATTTACATAGGAAAAGAAAACAAGTTTCTACATACTATCACACCTGTATTCCCCAAAGGGTTAGACAGAGGTGTACCAGTTGTACACCCACAGTTCGCCGGTATGTTAAGTTCCCATGTAATGGGGGCGAGCCTATTGCCATTAACCGGGCACAAATCCTAACTCCGAGCTGCTACTGAGAATTTCATAGAAAAACCCATTAACACTTTTTGCTCGACCTGGGAATCAAACCCAAGACCTCTAGCGTAGCAGTCGCGCTTAGGACCACAAGGCTAACGAGGCAGTTACACAGTACAAGTTTCTATACGCAATATAAACATAAAAATGCTTACGGTGATATCGGAACGCCTTTATACACTTCTGGAGAAGTCAAATTAATCTGCAGGAAACCGAACTGCATGTCGTTGTGCAAGAAGTTATCCCTGTTCCTAAAGTTTTGAGGATTGATCACGTAGTCTCCCGTGTTAGCCACGCCCACTTCAATCATGTCTATGTATTCCAGTTGTGGCCTAATAGTTATCTCTTTGTATCCCCATAAGCTGATCTGCAGTTGGACGTTAAGGTTCGTGGTCAAGTTGAAACGGTCCCAAGTTATTCTGATCTCCGGTGGATACCTTTCGTGGACTGAGTTGTCAGTGAAGAAGATCTTCTCTGATGCTGTTGCAGGAGTTTCTGAAGAGGTTGGAAGTTATTTAGATGAAAGATGAATTTTAAAAAGTTCTGTTATTTCAATATGTAACACTTGAACGACAACGAGCAACCGATTTGTTTAAACTGAAAGTGCGGTTAAAATTTTATGAAGCAAATCCATTGATCAACAACCATTTACATACTGCTGCTTAGCTGAGGCTGTACGCATGAAATTCACTTGTTCTTCTTCTTTTGAATAAATTTTAGGGAAATCCTTTTTATTTATAGTACTTGGCCCCAATACGTGGCCAATTCATTTGTTTTACAAGGTGTTAGTTTAACAAGGGACTCACTTTAAGAGAGTGCAGTGCTTATGAAAATAAACCACGTTCACAATGAAATCAAACTTAAAAAAAAAAACAGCAGTTCCGTACATGTTGTCGAGTTATGCGAACATAAGTATATGGAGCAGTTGATTTTGTTCTATGTTAAAAGTTGTTCATTTTCATGAGGACTGCACTGTACTGTATGAGTAAAGAATCTCCCTCGTTTACCCTAACACCCTGTATAATGTGCTTTAAAATTAATGATAATTATTTTTACAGCATTAAGGAATACTTTGAACATACCTAAGTTATGTTAATCACTTTACACGCTTTAGTCGTAAGCAGAACATGTATGATCTTATCTTTAACTTATGTAACACCTTTGTATACAATGTTTTATGCAAATGAATAAATAAATACTTACCAACAAAGTACTTTCCTTTCCACTTATAAGGTTCATTATTGATTGCGATCTCAAACCTCGCATACCCATTATGCCAGAACCTGGGCTGGACACAAATAGCTCTGTTGACATCCACCACGGCTCCTATCACAGACTCAGTGTCGAAGCGACAGGTGATCCGGTCATCAAGGTTGAAGCAAGGACCAGTGATGTTGACGATGGTTCCTCCCAACATGTTACCGCTTTCAGGAGCGAACATTAGAGGGAGATTCGCTCCATCTGGTGATGAGAAAAGGGATTTGTTTATCAAGAACTTTATTGTACTCATCGTCATTCAATTGTGACCATCTATAAAAAGGTTTGATCTTCATCTGTTTGCTTGTATTTTTTTTTTATTTTCTGTGTGCTGTGCTCCATGTCTCTCATTCAGACTAAACTTGTAGTATGGCAGCCTACCCCGAGTTACACATTACAATAGTGTAACAAGCGGGGTTCGAACCCAAGAGCTTCTGCTTGCCAGGTCGTATCAGGCCACCTTTTTAACACAAGCAATAAGTACTAATTGCTTCGGTAGCCTAATGGTCCTAAGCGCGACTGCTACGCTAGAAGTCTTTGGTTCGATTCCCAGGTCGAGCAAACTGTTATTGGGTTTTTCTGTGGAATGCTCAGTAGCAGCTCGGAGTTAGGAATTGTGTACGAATAATGGCAATAGGCTCGCCCCCTTTTATATGGGACCTAAACATACCGACGAACTGTGGGTATATATTGGTATACCTCTGTCTAACCCTTCGGGGAATACCTACAGGCGTGATGGTATGTTATGTTATGCAATAAGTAGAAAAAGTCAGTCAGGAACTTACCAATATCCTTGTTACAAGTCCCCATTAGTATTTTCTCGTCTATTCTGAATATGTGTCGTCCAGGGAAGCTGTTGGCCCATCCTCTGCCTGTCAGATCTCGTAGCACTGACGCCTGTGAGTACGGTTTGTACTCGTAACTTTGCGTTCCGTTGCCAGCGTTGAAGCCAATCTGTAAGTGATATAGTTTGTATTTAATAACTGCATCTGTAATATTTTAGAAAAATTTTTAGTTCGATTTAGAATATCAATTTGAAATTGATGTCAATTTAAATCCACCTTCAGGACCATGACTGCGTCGATAGCATATACCTGGTCACAATCATGACTACAATACCAAAAGCCCAATTCTAATAACTAAAAAAGTTTAAGATCTAGCCTAACCGCGACTGCTACGCTAGAGGTCTTGGGTTCGATTCCCAGGTCGAGCAAAGTGTTATTGAGATTTTCCATGAAATTCTCAATATCAGCTCGGAGTTAGGATTTGTGCCCGGTTTATGGCAATAGGCTCGCCCCCTGTTACATGGCACTTAAAAACATACCAGCGAACTGTGGGTGTGCATTATTTCACCTCTGCCTAACCGTTCGGGGAATAAAGGCGTGATGGTATGTTATGTTGTATTCGATTATTATTTGTTTTGAAAATAATAAATATTTAGTGAAATGAGTTGTCAAAAAAGTGACGTCATAGTTTAGGTTTGTCATACAAATCTATAGTGAAATCGCGTTTTGACAGCTCATAAAAAATATGCCAATTTATTAGTGGTGTCATCTACCCAATTAAACCGACACCCATACTAGCTGATGGTTTAAGTCTTGTACTTACGTAAGCAGGTACACCACCTTCTCCAGTGGTGGTATCTCCACCAGCTTCAGTGTGCGAGCTCCAGTTGATCTCCAAATAGTTGAAGATCGCGTACGTGAACACTTCGTCAGTAGCCAGAACCATTTGGAAAGTGTTCGTCTGAAATATGAATAATGATTAGTTTCAGTAGAAGATAAAAATGAAATAGGGGACTTTGTAAAACTGTAATTTTTCTTCTAAAAAGAGAGTATTCGGACTCTGTGAAATACAGCTTTACAATATCTATACAAATAATATAAAGCTAAAGAGTTTGTTGAACACGCTAATCTCAAGAACTCCAGGACCGATTCGAAATTATGTCTTTAGCATTATATATTGCGTTTATCGAGTAATGTTATAGACTATATAACATTACGAGCGGAGCAATATTCATAGACACAACTAAAGTGGGTGAAACCGCAAGGTATTGTATTGTAGAAAAATCCTGAGTATCAAAAATTCAATACTTACCATGAAGAGTGAGTTATCAATGCCTCCAGCGAAGGACATGTTTTTCCATGTGATTGTGATCGCATGTTTCGGGAAGAATGTCTCAGAACCGATGACGCCTGTCCGTATGTCCCACGTCAGACGCTCCCTCATTTCAACGCCGAGCTGATCTGTACGGGTCTATGAGAAAAGAGGTGCCATGTTAAATAGGGCAACAAAGACGTGCTATGAAAATCGCATTTAAGATTATGATGTCAAAAAACAGGAGAATATTTAAGGACTGCTGTCTGTGTTTGTAGTTAATATAGTTAATACATATTATGTATGATACTGTGTGGCAGTCCCATAAAGTTGTATTTTGTGTCTTGGGATGTAGGAGTTTGAACGACTGTGTCAGTTTACAACACTACTAACACCCAAAAAACTATACTAAAATGTAGCAAGATTAAAATTCTGGGAAGAATGAAAATCTGTCAAGTTTTAAAGTCTTACACTATGAGATTTAACTAAACAAATTAATAATGAATTGAACGAAAAATAAAAAAAAGGTGTAAAATACGAAAACTACATTCTTTACTGTGAAAAAAGACTCTTATATAATGTAAATGATGTATACCTGTAAATCCCTGTCCATTCTGAAGTAAACCCCAGGTCTCCTCTGATCAGGGTCCTCCTGACGCTGGCTACCGATACGACACTTGCTGAAGAAGATTCCAATGAAGGAGGGGTCATTGACGTCTGGCCAGTCCCTGACAGGGAAAGACAAGGGGTACGTGTAGTGGTCCGGAGGATCGCTGAAGTAGATGTAGCCGTTCATGGATAGCTGGATACAGAGAAAATGATAAAATTTAACATTTTTGTTAAGAATATAAAAAAAACCATGTAACAAAACAATTATTTAAACAAGGCAGGCAATATCAAGATGGGTAGTAGTTTTTCTACAAATAAATATTGTGTAGTAACTCAACGAAAATCTATAAACCAAAGAAAAGCCATATCTTTTAAATAATATGTCAAATAATTGCTTATATTTAATCATTGTTTCGCCACAAGTAAACTTACCCTGGTATAATTAAACCGAAACCCAAAGAATGGTAGTTGGAAGTTGAAGTTCTTATGGATCTGAGGAGTGGAAGTATGGATATCCCTCTGGTAGTCTCCGATGCCCTCGTTGCCGCCCTGGTCGTAGAACCAGTACATGAAGTTGCCTCTGATCTGAGCCAGCCTGGCTGTCGTAATGACGTACGGCTGGCCATTGTTCTGGTAGCTCGTGTCGGGGAGAACTCGGCCGTCGATGTGGGCTGGAAAAATAATATTAACATTGTAAGTCGACATTCTATAGCCATAAGGTGTACTGATGACATCATCAAAGTTGGCGGAATACTTTTGGTTGATGACGCTTAGAAGAAATGTTCAGAAAGATATGACTTTGATATACCTAACGAAGTAGGTATAGAATTTTAACTATACTAAAGGAAATGGTAATACAAATAATGTGAATGATATAATATGAAAAGCACTGATTCTAGAATCTTGTTCTGTGTGTTCGTTGATTCCAGATTCTAAAATGATGTTTTAAAAATTTTGTGTTGTGATCAATTTCCACAGATTTGCCTATGCTGAGCTGCGTGTCGCGGATTTGATTCCCACATGGAAAGAATATTTGTATACTCCACAGATAGTTGTATCGGGTCGGGCTGTTTGTGTATATGAATTTATGTTTGTAAATACACTCACAATTCCTAGTGTGGGGCAACGTTTTATAAAAAGAAAGTAATTGTACCCTTTCAATTTCATATCGACCATAATTTTCTTCATCGACCTATCATCATCATCATCTGCCTAGCCTTTCTCAACTATATTGGGGTCGGCTTCCAGCCTACCCGGATGCATCTGAATACCAGTGTTAGCAGTGTTAGCAGTGGAGCGACTGCCTATCTGACCTCCACAACCCAGTTATTGAGCAGCACTGTACCTCTTGGTTAGACTGCTTGTCAGACTTTCTGGCTTCTGACCATCTACTTCAACAACCTATTAAGTTTCTATATTAAAACAAATATTATTTATCGATTTATAATTTGTTATACGTTCAAGCAAGTGTTCGTATTTGGTATCGGCACTAGGCGCCGATAATGATAAGGTATCAGTTTATATCGGACAAGCGATTCCTAGTACACAAGCTGATGTCATTTTAACACCTTGCAACGCCTCTTTGTTTCACAATTTTCTGTAAACAGGTTCTGTTTTATGCATCATTTTGTTTGTATAACTATTATCTCGATATTACTGCTCTAATAATCATCATCGTCTATCATTATAATATTAGGACAACACAAATCTTATGCCTCTGTCTGTTGCTTGCTGGCATTTACTTTAACGATTTTCCTGTAATGCCCATCCCCATTTTACTATGACTGGTCTCGTGACCGCATTCGCGACTGCTGAGCATTCAGCAGGTCCTGAGTTCCATTAGGGATTTTACTCCGTTTTCTCCCCCGTGTCTCGGAAAGCACGTAAAGTTGTTGGTCCTACGCCTGATCTCTCCCCGGTCGTGTCGAATTGCCGTTCATTCTAATTATGAGAGTGAAGGAAGAGGGATGTTTTTGCGCACATACTTGAACATTATACTCCTGCGTATTTGGCTAGTCTCTATTAAGGTTGGCCGCCGTGACCGTAGTGAAGTCGGGAGTATATTCAATTTATCGCTAACAATGTTGCTTAGTTATCATACCAGTAGCACTTACCCCCAGAAACTCATGCTTAACCACCAAATTAGAAATAATGGCCATACGAAGCAGATCTACTATTGAATTACCTTTAAAACCAGATAATACGCCAAGAATTCATGTACAGAAGATTTTTTACTATAAATATAGCTACTGATAGGTGCTAATCTGCCTACCGTGATAATAATATATTCTTATAAGTAACTGCATAATACTCTACGGTATGAATCACTAGTATAAAACTTACTTAAATAATAATAAAATGCAAAAAAGGAAGCTTATAGGGCATCAATTAACTCATCCGCATCGCTGTCAATGGGACAAGTGCCCAAAAGGCTGGCAGCGTTGCCACGTTGTATGGCAATGCTGATTCTTTGGCCCATTCTCTTTCTACGGTTGAGTTTTCAGCCGGATATATCTACTTTACGACGTAATTGTTACGATTCATTAGGAACCGTGCGTACATAGTTTGTCAGTCATTCATACTGACTCATTACAATTCACATGAATAGCTATCAAATTAAGTATCTAGCTTGTTTGATTTAGATAAACTAGGAATTTTGTTTCATAGTCTCCTAACATGTTTGACATGTTGCCTTATCCTAAGAAATAGAAAACATGATACTAAGAACTAATGATGGTTGTTATAATAAAATAATATCCTCCCGACTGAATTTCGATCACGATGACCCATCTCAATGGCACGGGGGTATCACACCACCACTGAGAAAAAAATTAATGAAAAAACTCAATAACACTTATTGCCCGACCTGGGAACAGAACCCAGGACCCCACGTTCAGCATTCCCTCTCAGGACCACAAGCCCAACAGGGGTATTGATTGTCATGATAGAGCAGTGTAGTCCAGTAGAAGTAAAACACAAGAGGGTTAAAGACTAAGTGTTTATATAATGATGTTAGTAGGGGATAGTAAGAATTTGCAACTTGAACTTTTTCAATTTGAACTTTTTATTTTGAACTGCCTCGTTAGCCTAGTAGTCCTAAGCGCGACTGCTATGCTAGAGGCCATGGCTTCGATTCCCAGGTCGAGCAAAAAGTGTTATTGGGTTTTTCTATGAAATTCTCAATAGCAGCTCGGAGTTAGGATTTGTGCCCGGTTAATGGTAATAGGCTCGCCCCCTATTACATGGGACCTAAACATACCGGCGAACTGTGTACATTATTACACCTCTGCCTAACCTTTCGGGGAATACAGTCGTGATGGTATGTATGTGTAAGAATTTGCAATTTTCTGACTCAGATATCAATTATAAAAATCTCAAATACTAAGCCTGGGCGTGGTAGCAACTGTGGTTTTTCTATGAAATTCTCAATAGCAGCTCGGAGTTAGGATTTGTGCCCGGTTAATGGTAATAGGCTCGCCCCCTATTACATGGGACCTAAACATACCGGCGAACTGTGTACATTATTACACCTCTGCCTAACCTTTCGGGGAATACAGTCGTGATGGTATGTATGTGTAAGAATTTGCAATTTTCTGACTCAGATATCAATTATAAAAATCTCAAATACTAAGCCTGGGCGTGGTAGCAACTGTGCCAAATAAAAGACATGTAACTGATAAATAATTGACATAGAAGGCACCCGATGATAGTTTAAATAAATAATTGCACATTATCAAAGAAGAGTGTGTGATAGTTACTGAAGACTTCACCTTAACTAGATGGAATTCTCTTCATTAGGTATTGTTACAGTGACTATACATAAGTAGAAGAATGGATATTACTAGTAGGTTTGTGTACGTTGGTATTTCATCATTTGAAGGTAGATTTGCGTTCAAAAGAATAGAGTCAAAGTAGAGACAATTTGCAAATTTTTTTGTTAACTTATATTAAAAAAACGAAAGATCTCTGCCAAAGCTGAAAGGCCGGTAGGTACTTTATAGGTAGGAATGATGCTCGGAAGCAGATTTGACTTTGACTTTGACTTCCACGTGGACGAAGGCTCGGATAAAACATAGTTAATTCATCATCTACTTAGCTTTTTCCCAACTATGTTGGGGTCGGCTTACAGTCTAACCAGTGTTTTACATGGAGCAACTGCCATGGAGCAACTCCGGGCTGCTACTGAGAAAATCTTAATGGAAAAACCCAATAACACTTTTTTGCCCGATCTGGGAATCGAACCCGGGACCCCACGCTCATCAGTAGCGTTTGCGACCACGAGACCAACGGGGCAGTCAAAGCATAGTTAATCATACCCTCTTAAATATACTCAAAACCCCAGGTTTCATTTAAGAGAGATTCACTAGAAACAGTAATTAAAACAACACGAGTTGCTTAGTCCGCTGTTGGTTCTATAACTTAGCGCGTTACATTTGACCCAAAAACGTAATCCTCTGACAACATGGCGATGAAATCATTTTTATTCTAATTGTAGGTTATGACACTATCTTGACACGTGAACCGACCTAGAGTTGAATATAATTGTGATCTATGCTTGATTTGAAGTCGATGAACCTTGCTGCGGGTTGTTCGTAAGAGATACCGCGCCCCCGGAACGCAAAGGGCACAAGAAGGAACATGGGTGGGTTTTAGCCAGTAAAAGTCTGACACTCCCTCCCGCCCGGCCCAGGGCGGGAGAAGTTATTTGATGCTTTCCCAAAGCCCAAAAAAAAAAAAGTCGATGAATCTTCGTAATCTTCAAATGAGAATAGATAGAGAAGAGATACGGCTTCAGCTGCAGCTTTGTCTTAAGTTGCAACTGTAGCCATAATTAGGCAGTACATTTTCATTTCTTATTAACTCAAGACATTCTTAAATACAGAAGAGGTTGACGACCACACGTGAATGTTTTTGCAAAGACATGTTCGTTTTTTTCTAACTATGTTAAAATTCGTGTTTTAGGTATTTTTACAGGTCGGCTTCCTTAACCAGTTACTGTTGAATTTTTAAGCGGCTCAGTAAATAAGTGAGAAGACCAAAGAGTAGATTCCTATAGAGTGGTATATACTTATATTTAGAGTATGTTACTATTTATTTATACTAATACTGTACTGATTTTCATACCATTACCCATACATATAGGTGATATAGGTTTTACATTTACAAATCAAAAACTGTTTCTACACATCGTACTACCCACGATTCGAATTCACTATCTCCTAAACTGCAGAGAACATCATCATCTACTTAGCCTTTTCCCAACTATGTTGAGGTCGGCTTCCAGTCTAACCGGATGCAGCTGAGTACCAGTGTTTTACATGGAGCGACCGCCTATCTGACTTCCACAACCCAGTAACTGTAACAGACTTCCTGGCTTCTGACTATTCGTAAAGACAGTCAAAGATCTACGAATGCCAACCGGGACCAACAGCTCTTCGTGCTTTCCGAGCTACGGGTGTGTCACACCACCAAATTCCAAACTCTTTGCTGCGACTGAGCAAGTCCTAATGGAAAAACTCAATAACACTTTTTGCCCGATCTAGGAATCGAACCCGGGACCCCACGCTCATCAGTCGCGTTTGCGCCCGCGAGACCAACGGGGCAGTACCAAAACTGCAGAGAACACGAGTCTAAATAAAAGCTATGTTCCAAATGAATCTTTCCATAGCGGTACATTCTGTGTTTTGTCAATGTCTGGCAAGTTCACCTAGGCTGTACTTTTAAGGGAAAGATCGCATGTAGGGATAATATTTGGTTTAGCGTGAATGATTTAAATGAGGAAACATGTAAATGATGCTCAGTTTTGCATATCTGTTTCTACTCTGTATTAAAACACTGTATGTTTTCCTAATAAAATAAAATAAAATAAAATCAAAATAAAATTTCTGTTTTGTTCCCTTGTAATTTGCATTTACACTTAGGGGAATCCTAAAATAAAGTTTAAAGCTTGTTGCATGTCATACTTTTTCTCTTGCACGATGCTCATTCTCATTGACGTCATGAAATTCTAGTTATCACTATTATTCATTCATTTTATCGAAAGTAGTAGTAGTAGCTCCAAGTACTTTTGATCGTATAATACGGGGCCCAAGCGCAAACACGAACCGCACTTGACCGGGTTTTTTTATCTCTTGATAAAATGCGTAGCCCTTATCTTTAGTTCTGTACTTAATTGGTATAACCCGTTATATTTCAAAAGTAGTTTGTGCATTTAACTTTTTGCAAATATGATGCGTTTCTTCATTTTGTCAAGTAATACCAAGTAAGTTGCGGCCCTTATCATAGATTACTACATCGGTTATTTGATTGTGTTAAATGAGTAATGTACCTTTACGATCTGTTTAAATTAGGTTCTTGTGTGTGTTTTATGAAATAGCATGCTTATCATGAGCAGCATTCAATGATTCTTTATGATAAATATTAGGTTCATCAAAGAAGAACTCTTAATAACTTTCTTTAGTTCATACATCCTTGGAAACACCTGGATTTTGAATTGGTAGTTCATTGAAGCATTTACTTAATTGCTCAGCCTTTGTTTTATTATGTACTGAATGGAATGACGTCATCAACAATTTATGTACATAATGATTAACGGTTACTCATCTTGTAACAAATGAATCATAAGTACTTAAAACTAAACAGTATCTAGAAGATTACAGGGGGCATACCATGATCTCTCAAAACAGTATTATTTTAATATTACTTTGCCTTGCAATTGTTCGATTTTCAACGCTTGGCTCAGCCCCGAGAGTTGAAAATCCAACTTCTGTAATTATAAAGTAATATTATAGAGATATTGTTTTAAGAAATGGTGGTAGATCCCAGGTCATATACAGTTCAGAAGTCCAAGTAGGTACGCTTATGCGTTTGAAAAACAAAATAAGAACAGCAAGTTTCTATTTGCTCTCTGAATTTAGAATCTCTTATCACGTCTACATTGTCAAACATTTGGCAATGTTTGTCATTCGTCCCTTTTGTGTCATCTACGAAAACTACGTGAGCCAAAGTTTGAACAAACATACCAACGTACTACACCATTGATTTAGTATCAGTAGATATAACGAGGTCAGGATTATCTTGAGTTTTTGTTGATTTACAACCTTTGATACCTTGCCTGGCTTTGTTTTATATTTTTACTTTATCTTGAAATGAAAAATAACCAATATTTTCGTAAATATCTTAATTAGTCATATTAATGAAATGACTTACCGTATTCATTATTCGTGATTTGAGTTGTGGCCGGAGAAAGAAGTTGTTTTTCACTCTGTATCACCTCATTATTGGCGTTGAAGTCTACAGTGTCTAACGCCAGTGGCTCTTCTCCTATTAGCCCATCGCTTAGCTGATACTTCCCACTCCTTAATTGCAGTCCATCCGTAGCACTTAAAATTTCCACTGGACTCGCCTCCTCGATCTCATCTTGCTTTACTTCAATTTTTTCTGTGACCGTGTCTAATACTGTCCCGTCATCACCAATGATTACGTCCGCAACGACATCATTCGTGACATTGTTTTCAACAGTACTATCTTGTCCATAAACACTAACAACTAAGAGTGCTATTAAAGCTATTACTTTAACACCCATTTTCACACTTTCAAAATGTTCATCACATTATTTTTTTATCAGTTTTGACAACAGGTGGCTCGCTATTGTACTGGTCGACTAGAGTGGTGGAACATTGTGTGCCCGATGATATGGTATTATCTTTGAGAGATATGATAAGATAGTAAATAGGAACGTTAGGTGTGCCAAATTCTTTGTCCTAATCGTAGCCCTCGTATGTAGGGCTTTGGTATAATGGTGATGATTTGAGGCAAATTAAAGGTGTTTTGATCACGCAGCTTTATATTTTTACCATCATCACGCCTATATTCCCCGAAGGGTTAGGCAGAGGTGTAATAATGTACACCCACAGTTCGCCGGTATGTTTAGGTCCCATGTAATAGGGGGCGAGCCTATTGCCATTAACCGGGCACAAATCCTAACTCCGAGCTGTTACTGAGAATTACATAGAAAAATCCAATAACACTTGTTGCTCGACCTGGGAATCGAACCCAAGACCTCTAGCGTAGCAGTCGCGCTTAGGACCACTAGGCCACCGAGGCAGTTATTATATTTTTTTCTGACACAATTTATAATATGTCTTTATATTTTTATACTTTATATATTAGGTCTTTATATTTTTTTGTGACACAATTTATAAGTAGGTAGCTACTTAGTTTTTGGTTAATCAATGCACCTAAAATTTACATTCAATGGGCTAATTACATGAATGAAAATAATTTCTTCAATGGGTAAACAGAATCACATATTCTAGTCATTAGGTAGATACTAGGTTACCATGTATTTAATATTCATTACATACGTAAGTTGTCAACAAATGTCATGAAAAATAATCAAGTTAGATTATTTTTTAATAAGAATAGTTTCTAGAATTTTCTACATACCATTACGCCTATATTCCGAAGGTTTAGGCAGAGGTGTAACAATGTACACCCACAGTTCGCCGGTATGTTTATGTCCCATGTAATAGGGGGCGAGCCTATTGCCATAAACCGGGCACAAATCCTAACTCCGAGCTGCTACTGGGAATTTTATAGAAAAACCCAATAACACTTTTTGCTCGACCTGGGAATCGAACCCAAGACCTCTAGCATAGCATTCGCGCTTAGGACCACTAGGCCAACGAGGCAGAATTTTCTACGAAAGTTTTAAAAGAAACAATAGAAACTTTTCCCACACATGTTGTCGGGCACACAACTTCACTTTACAATAATAACTTATCTTATGTAACGAACCGTAGATTTATTTTATTTAAGGTCTTATCAATGACCTGTAGACCTTATAAATAAAATATTTGGTTTTCTGTTTTGTTTTGACAATTTTTTATAACACAATTAAACTTATTGGGTCGCTACACTTGTTCGTGAGATAAACTTTTTTTTAAATAAGCAGCACGTGTAATTTAATGTCGCTAAGCAAACATGTCCTTGGAAAAAAGCAAACATTATTTTGTTATGTATAGATAAGCCTTCATAGCTAAAACTCTAGGAGTCTAGGAGATCATGTTTGTGCAGTGCTCCTCCGTGAAAATCTCCGTTGGTGAATATCGGTGCAGCTGGAAGGAGCAGCGTGGGAAGGCTTGATGAATCGACGACGACCTGGTAAAGGTCGTGGGAAATTGGTGGATGCGGGTAGCGCAGGATTGGTCATTGTGGCTATCTTTAGGGGAGGCCTATGTCCAGCAGTAGACGTCATTCGGCAGATGATGATGATGAGTTTGTGGTAAGCTGATGTGATCCCTTCAGCAGTGCTATTCTATAAAATATTTCATACCATTACGCCTATATTTCGCGAAGGGTTTGGCAGAGGTGTACCAATATACACCCACAGTTTGCCAGTATGTTTAGGTCCCATGCAATAGGGGGTGAGCCTATTGCCATTAATCTGGCACAAATCCTAACTCCGAGTTGCTGCTACGAATTTCATAGAAAAACCCAATAGCACTTTGCTCTACCTGGGAATCGAACCCAAAACCTCTAGCGTAGCAGTCGCGCTTAAGACCACTAGGCTAACGAGGCAGTTAATGACAATAGGCTCGCCCTCTATTACATGGGACCTGAACTGTGGGTGCGTACACTGGTATACCTCTGCCTAACCCTTCGGGGAATACAGGCGCGATGGTATGTTATGATGTAAAAAAAAAACTATTATCTTCTCATTCTTCGTCAGGTTGAATTTCAATAACATTATCAAAGCGTTCAGTAATCGAAGTATGTACGTAAGTAATCATATATAGGTAGGTACTTACCTGTTTTATCAATAGATAAAGTTTGTTTTCTCGCTATTTGCCGATCTTATTCACCGTTCGCCTACTGGGCGTGCTGATTCATAGTTTCAGTATTTTTCAGCTCAACTTCCTTTACGGAAGTGTTATCCATGCGTCATACCGGATGCTTTGTATCTTCTTAATATTTTCTATGAATTTGTTAATGAATGATTTTGATAGATTAGATAGTTGTTACCTTAGGTCAACAGTAGCGAAAATATTTTGCGTTGCCTGTAATGACATACACATACATACAAAAACTCACGCTTTGTTCCCATGGGGGTAGGCAGAAACAACAGAACGCTACCTGCTCCGATACTTACATACTCCTTTCGCCGCTTCCAAGTTCATACATCTGGTCATAAGCACGCCGGGTACGAGCACTGCGCACCCGACCTTTCTGAAGAACCTCACCAATAAGATCAGGGTAGGTCTTTCTAGGGCGTCCTCTCCCGGCGTTGCCACTCACATCTGCCATATAAATCCCTTTTGTCAGTCGCTGTAATGAGAAACATAATATTATTATTTTTCAAGTAACAATCGTCGCATCGTCAAGCGGTTGGTTCTTGATCTCTCACTCTTCACGTGTACCTGAACTAATTTATTTTTGATGAATCAGAATTGTCATTCAATATGGCTGCCTATGGACCCTGCCTACCTCTTGAGCACTTGTTCCATTGACAGCGATGGGATTTTTTTGATCTTCGAAGCACTAGTTGTTAAGGTGTAAGTGAAAGTGATTATGTATGCTTAGAAAATAGAAGGTGGATTAGACTGAAAACCACTGCTTTTTATCCGACTCGAAAAAGGAGGATTTTCGGATTCGGATGTTTATATATTTTTTAATGCATGTTACCATATATATGTTATTGTATATATTTTTACTCCCTCGTGTGTGGACGGAGTTGCAAAATTATTTGTTTGAAAAGGGATTTATTCCGAAATGGTCCCGTATAAATTTCATATAGATCTGATGATGGGTTCCGAAGATAGGCAACGGAACTCTTCAAAAATTTATAGCAAATCAACCGTGATTGCTTCCATCGCATAAATATGCATTTTTGTTTGATGGGTCATCATACTTCAGAGGTTCCATATACATTTTATCGAAATTGGTTAAGTAGTTTCGTAAAAAAAAAATACATAACTGATAAAAACATGTCACCCAAGTAAACCAATTAGCGTATTCTGCTTTCTTGTGACTTTTAAGTGGTGTCTTGTTAATTTACGTAGAATTACATGGATTTGGATGACAGGAAGTTGATACTAAAAAACAACCACCTTCAAAAACTCAAAAGTGAAAAATAACTTTAGCTTTGGAAGTCGGTAGCAATACAAAACAACAAACAGAACCAGAACCGCCGTCTTTCAATCCATTTCCTAATCCATTGACAGTTTTTTTTTATTTCCTTAAAGCCTCTAAGACTGCATATACCTATTTGTAAATTAAAATAAATGGCATGCCTATTTAGTGAAGTAACAATAAGAATCTTTTAAAGCCCGCAGCGCCTTGCAGTTATTACAAAGTAAATGACTTCACTGTGATATTACACAACCATCAGGCGCAAGCGCAGCTATAGAAAAAGGTAAACGCCAGTAAAAATCTTGAGGCGGTAGATTGGTTAAGCTCACTTGCCCCTAACTCAGTGTTATATTAGTCGCCACGAGTCGTGAGCACAAATGTCAAGTTAATTTTTGGGTATTTGGGTTCCTAACGGAGTTTTCTGGGGTGCGGACACTGCACGCGATTGGTCAAACTGACGGATAAATCGCGGCCCAAAAAACCCAGAAAGGAACCCAAAAATTAACTTGACATTTGTGCTCACGATTCGTGGCGACTACTATAGTTGTTTAACTCAAGGCTAAATTACCGCGAGACGACTCCCGGCGACCGTAGATACGGGCCTGTGGACGGTAAGCAATGGGTACCTTACGTTGCATAACGACAGGCCGTGTCGACGGCGCGTTCGTAGGTCGTCACAAGAAGGAACATGGGTGGGTAAAAGTCTGACACTCCCTCCCGCTCCGCCCAGGGCGGGAGAAGTTATTTGATGATTTCCCATCCCCCCAAAAAAAAAGGCTAAATTACAATGATCATATACTTGTTTATGTTCTAGGAGGCGTGTTACCAGCTAACGTTAGTTGAGTTATGAGGGTTTTACGGGCTCTCGCAAGCGGCAAAATGGATATACAACGACACTTAATAAAGCTAAAAGTCCCCATCGTACTTCTCATTGTTGCCATATATTTGTTCCGATCTATATCTGACACTGTTCTGAATTATAAAGATGACATATAAAAAAGACAATAAAACGAAATCATCAAAAAGCTCCTCGGCATCGCCGTGAACTGGAATTGTGCCCAAAAGTCTGGCGGCATTGCCATGTTGAATGGCAATGTTTAGCCTCTGGCAAGGTAAAAGCCAGCCCTTGGGTCAATGGGAAATGTTAACCAACCGTTTCGATAATTCCATAATAAGGCTTTGGGCACACGAACCTCACGACCCGAGGGTTACTGTCCAAAGGGCTCGAAAATAAGGGCACAATGCTTTCGCCGTTTGAGGTGTTCTGCAGCCGCAGCAGCAACAGACGGAATTGAATCTGGTCATCCCTAACGAAAGGTAGTTTAAAATACACAAAATTAAAAATTTTGAGCAACCCCCCAAAAGAGGAAGGCAAATCCCTACCGCAGCTAACAAAAGAGCTGATAACTTTGAAACTGCTGAACCGATTTCCATGAAACATAGCTAAGAACACTTCCGACTAATTCACCTTTCAACCAAAATCAAAATCGGTTCATGCGTTCGGGAGCTACGATGCCACAGACAAGCACAAATACAGACAGACAGACACGTCAAACTTATAAGACCCCGTCGTATTTGCGTCGGGGTTAATAAGCAAGAAACGAACAGCACTAATGTATTCTGTGAAACCATCTTCTTCATCTCCTGACTCGTCTGGGAAATATGTAATTACATCGTTACCTAAAACCTACCTTTATTAATAAGTACCAGTATTTACTTTCTAGAAAGAAACATTGACTGTAGTCTTTATCAGCTCTCAAGACAAGAGCGGTTTGTGCGGCGGAGTGCAAAACAAATGGGCACACGGCCCTACACCACACTCGCAATATGCAGCTCTGAATATTATGTTACTTTTTCCACGTTCACTTTCCACAGCGCGTCAAATAAAGATGTTATGGTGAATGGTACAAGGTACAACAGGCAATGGTTTAAAAATAATACGAAATAATTTTTAATATTGTTCTGAAGTTAGTGTTTGTTGTAACTAGCATATATACGTATGCAATTTAATGCAATGAATGTGTTCCGAAATGTGGTGTTGTATTGTTTGTTTATTTTGGCTCTGTATTAAGTAAAGCATTATTTTACGCGCGTTAAATTACGTTTTTGGTTACTGCTCCGCTCCCGTTGGTCGTAGCGTGATCATTTATACGTAAAAACCTTCATCTTGAAACACTTTATCTATTGATGAAAACGCATTCAAATGCGTTGCGTAGTTTAAAAGATCTAATCGTACAGAGAGACAGACGGTGTGAAGCGACTTTGTTGTACCACCACTACTGTATACCGTAGAGGAGTCAGTTTAAAAAGTGTTTATAAATGAATGGGTTTGACTAAAATATTTCTACAGAACGTGGGTGCAAACTATTCAACAACATTTATTAAATTAATATCATTAACAATATTATCATCATTTTACATTACGTTTTACCTACTTTGTGCAAAATATTATTTTAATATAATGGGTAAAAGGTGTTTTGTTTTGACATTTCATTCATTTATTCATTTATTCATTAACAATACAATATTAAACACATTTTTAAATATTTATATTAAAATAAAAACCACCCAACAAGAGCCTCCTTATGTGTTAGTCGAGGCTAAATGGTCAAATGACGGCAAGTTTGATTGATAATTTGATTCCTACAAGCAAAATTCAGTGATATAAAAAAAACAATGGCAGAAAATCATAATTTGTTTTGTACCTAAAATACTTCTCTAAAACCCAAACTAACTAACAATAATCACACCTCATTGCCTTCATCTTGTCTAAGTTTCAACATCATAAACTCCATTGAAAAGAAAATAAACAATCGGTCATGTTTCCGAACACCTCGTCTAAATTTTCGATAACTATCGGCCGCTGCATTGTAAAGCGCATTACAACTGCAGAGCTCCCGCCAACACAACGCGTTCTATTTTCGAACATTTGAATTTTGAGTTTTACTTTTTTCTATTTTGTTACCAAGATGCCTTGCGGAGGTTGCGGTGATAGTGAGTGTTTTGTTTTTCTTATTATTTATGTCTAGATATTATTTATGGTTATGATTACAGCCTTTTTTCTTGAATGATTTTCGTTGATTTTTTTTTGAAAACTAGTTAAAGTACACAGATGCTCGAGTCTGACTTATTCCAATAATATATATGGGAGATTATAATAATAATATTGTGTATGAATATAGAATGTGTATGTTTTGTGAATGAGCTCTAAGTTTTGAGTAATAAAAACAAATTCTTTGCCTTAAATGCGCTTAGTGCTATGCAGTTTTTATACGATATCGGTATACTAAAAAGAATATACTGAGATAAGATACTGTGCGATAATTAACATGCTTCAGTAAATAATGTAATTTTTTTTAAGTAACAGGAATTTCCTTAGTAACTAGGTGTAGGTGCTATAACTACCTCGCAATTTGGTATAGTAAGCGACACGAGTCGTCAGCACTTCAAGTTCATTTTTGGGTTAATTATTGGGATTTTTGGGGTTTTGGGTCACCGATGCAGCCCGCGGTTGGTCCGTCAGTCGGACCAATGGCAAGCAGCGTCGGCGACCCAAAAAGCCCAAAAATGAGCTTGTAGAATGTGCTCACGACTCGTGCCGGTTCCTATATTTTATTGACTACTAGCTTTTGCCCGCGGTTTGGTCCGCGTGAGTTTTCTTACGGACTCAAATTTTTTTAAGGGGCTATCCGGTGTTTTGGATTGTCAAGGGCTCAAAGAAAACACTTACCTATAAATATTTTATGAAAGTATAATAGTATCATGGTAAAAAAATCGTAAAGGAGAGCATAAAAATTTTGTTCGTCGCTTTCATCTCAGAATCTTGACCGTAAACTATATAATTTTATGTAATGATATTATAGAGAATTTCGTGAACTAAAGACATACTTATAAATTATCCCAGTGAGCCGTGTATTTTTTTCACAATTTAGAGAAAACTTAAAAATTACTGTTATTTTGGTTGTTATCCGATTCAACTAATATCAAACGTATCGCTATTTTGTACCTTATTTGTTGCCGTATTGTCAATTACCTAAACATTTGCTTACGACAGGCCCTTAAATAAAGTGTAGCCTGTGACTCGCTGATAATGGTATATAGTTTTAGATATTATATAGCCTATGTTACTCAGGAATAATCTAGCTATCTATTGGTGGAAAAATTGTTAAAATCGGTCCAGTAGTTTGGGAGCCTATTCGATCCAAACATACAAATCTTTCCTCTTTATAATATTGTTATTATTCACATTTATTCATTTATAATACACATTAAATATATTTTTAAATATTAATATAGAAAATTAAACACATTTAAAAATATAAAAAATATTATTATTATCATTAATATACATAACATACCTTCACGCCTGTATTCCCCAAAGGGTTAGGCAGAGGTGTAACAATATTCACCCACATTTCGCCGGTATGTTTAGGTCCCATGTAATAGGGGGCGAGCCTATTGCCATTAACCGGGCACAAATCCTAACTCCGAGCTGCTACTGAGAATTTCATAGAAAAACCCGATAACACTTTGCTCGACCTGGGCATCGAACCCAAGACCTTTAGCGTAGCAGTTGCGCTAAGGACCACTAGGCTACCAGCCTTGGTAGCCTAGTCTACTACTGCCTAGTCATTATCATTAATATAGATTTATAATATTTGTATAGGCCAATAGAAATACATCTTAAGTAGCACATGATGGTCATTTTCGCCTTATTCAGAACGTAAAGAAGATGCTGCAAGCTATGTACCCGATGTATGCTACCTGAATGTCAATTCTACTAAATAAAAACGTTCAAAATGTAGTCGCAATCTCACCTCAGCGAAAAATCTAGTTAATTTTGTAAAAAGCTGTTATTTTGCATTACACACAGACACTCCCATTTTATTTATTTGTTTAGATGTAGGTATTAGGGATTGAACTAAGTATTTATTCCGAATGAATAATTTAAAAGTAAATAAATTGCTATAGTAATTTTAATATCGTTTAGAAACGATCTCCATGTGAACATAGTCTCAATATTTAAAAAATGCTTTTAATTTTTACTATTTTTTCGATATTGATTGTCGCTGAGATAAGATGCGACTACCTATATTTTAAACATTTATAGTTAGAAGAAATGGCATTCAGGTGTCGGCTTAGTATGGAATGAATTTTTGTATCGAAAAAATCTCGCAATTCCGAGATAATCGTGAGTTATTATAGTTATTTCAAACAATTTATTATTTACTAATTATTTTGTGGAATTCCTACAAAAATATGGACTCAAGTTACATATGCAGCCGGGGCTGCGGGTTGTTCGTAAGAGATACCGTGCCCCCGAAAAGGAAAAGGCACAAGAAGGAACATGGATGGGTTCTAGGCAGTAAAAGTCTGACACTCCTTCCCGCCCCGCCCAGGGCGGGGGAAGTCATTTGATGATTTCCCATCCGAAAAAAAAAGAAATTTAAATATACTTTCTCATTGGCTTAACCAATCAGCTAAACACCAGTCACCAAGTCATACAACAAAAATGTTTTAATTTCAACAAATCTCTTATTTCCAATGTTATCATTCAGTTTCAGTTAGTTTAGATATCCGTCTCAGTCCGCCTCACCTTGGTTTGACTGCTACCTAACTAGCTATTTTATAGCTTGTAAGTTTTAATGACTATTGTATGATGAAGACTAATTAGTTAGAATACTGAAAACAACTCAGAGGCTAAGCTAAAGACTTTGTTTGTTGGAACGAGCCAATCTCAGGAAGTCCTAGTCCGATTTGAAAAAAAAAAAACTTGCGTTGTATAGCCCGGTTTATCAAGGAAGATTAAAGGCAAACATCAAGCTATGCCCCACGGGAGCAGACCGGTAACCGATGACGTAACTTAACACGGGTGAAATCGCTGGGTTTAGCTAGTTTTTAAATATAAATACAAATTTGTCTCCGTACGGAAATCCTTGTAGATACCCTTCATCTGGGAAAACGGAAGGTTATTTCGGGCTCTTACTGATTAAAACCCCACGGTTCCGTCTATCACCATGAATCGAGAGCCCGGTATACCTATGATCCGCGCTCCCACTTAGTAATCTTTATTTTTTTATTCAAGATGGGTAAGCTCTCGACTCTAGTTTAGGGCCTAGAGGTGACATAGATAAAGTCGATGATGGAGCGAGCTTACCCCAAAGAAGTCAATAGAAATTTTAACTGCTTCGTTGGTCTCGTGGCAGCCCAGCATGACCCTCTAAGTCAGATTCAGTCAGGCAGTGTCATTTGATTTTATCATTAGGAATTCCGCAGTTCAGAGCTTAGAATTTGGTTGTTTGTTACCTCCATGTCTCAAAAAACACGTAAAGCCGTTGATCCTACACCTGATCTTCACGCCACCACCATTACGAGTCTTTGTTCAATGTTACTTAGTTGGATGGGCAGGATGCGTAGTTAACAGGCGTGGGATACGTTTTCAACCCAGTACAGATACCTTTTTTGGAATGTAAAATCATCAAATTACTTCTTCCGCACTGGTGGAGTGTCAGAATCTTACTGACTAAAACCTACCCGTGTTCCTCCAAATGCCCTTTGCGTTCCAGGGCCGCGGTAACTCTTTCGAACAAATTCCGCAACCCTGGCAGGCCAGTATAGATACTTAAGTACATCTATTTACTCAGTAGTGTATAAATAATTTTAACAAATGAATGCAGCTAAAGTAGGTAGGTAGGTACCGACTTAATGTCGGAAAATGAGACCGTATTATACTTAAACTGGCTTTTGCCCGCGGCTTATGTCGTTAAATGTCGGTTACCGCTGACGCAGACGATGTCGCCGAATAAATTAAAAATTAGCCTTTGTCCTTTCTTGGGATTCAAACTTACCCCCTACCAAATTTCATCAAAATCGGTTCAGTGGCTTAGTCTTGAAAGTGTAACAGACAGACGGATAGAGTTACTTTCGGATTAATGATATCAGTATGGATTAGCTACGTCCTACTTCGTGCACATTACTATGCGATTGTTAAAATGAAAATGGAAATAGATTGAAGAGCAGTTGCTTATCTCGAGTTAGTTTTATCTTTGTTAGTCGAACCTTCCACACTACTGTCATTGTATTACATCTTACTTACGTACCTAATTCACTGCCTCTTTTAGGGTTCTGTGCCCAAAGTGTAAAATGGGACCCTATTACTAAGACTCCGCTGTCTGTCCGTCTGTCACCAGGCTGTATCTCATGAAGCGTGATAGTAAGACAGTTGAAATTTTAACAAATGATGTATTTCTGTTGCCGCTTTATCAATAAATACAAAAAATCCGAATAAAAAAAAATATCTAAGGGGGTTCCATACAACAAAAGTGATTTTTTTTTGCTCGTTTTTATAGACATGTAACCCTTGGTATGCGAGTCCAACTCGCACTTGGTCGGTTTTTTTCCTTGGGAAAGTCCTCAAAGGCTGACTGGGTGTGTCAGACTCCTATCGACTAACACCCCACAGTGTTCCTCCACCTACTTTCCGCACCCCGGCAGGTATTGGCCCGCCACCACCACAAGGTGGGCCCCGTCACTCAGCGCGGCTGTCTGCCACCGGCCGCACTAACTCCAAAAACGGTCTTAAGACCTAGACGATCTAGTGTATCCTATCCTATACTTACTACTATTATATGCAGGCGCGAAAGTTTGTGGCGGATAGATGGATGTTTGTTACTTTTTCGCGCTTAAACGGTTGAAGAGTATTTATTGTTTGCCACACATATATGTATAGATAATGATCTAGCCTAGGACATAAGATTTCTATCCCGTTTTTGTGTAGGTACCGGTGGGATGATTTTGGACTGGCTTTAATCTGAAGCAAAAAGAGCAAAAAGTGTTATTGGGTTTTTCTATGAAACTCTCAGTACCTGCTCGGAGTTAGGGTCTGTGCCCGGTTAATGGCAATAGGCTCGCCCCCTGTTACATGGGACCTTAACATACCAGCGAACTGTGGGTGTACTTTGGTACACCTCTACCTAACCCTTTGGGGAATACAGGCGTGATCGTATGTTATGTGTGAGTGTGTTTAATCTAAAGCCTATAAAAACGTAGGCGCGAACAGAAGCTACCTGTTACCCGTTTAATACGTCTGTATGCTTCTTTGGGAAGTACAGCTGTTTTACTAGTGTCCAGCTGAATGTTTAAACTATATTTTCTTTTGCAGATTGCAAATGCACATCAAGCCAGTGCTGCACATCATGCAAGTGTGATGCATCTTGCAGCTGCACCTGCAAACGAGCAACTACCACCACAGATACTACCAAAACAACCAAAAACTAAACATCAATATTGTCTTCGCAGTAAAAAAAAACCACAAAAAATCATTCAATAGGTAGTCTATGGACACGGATTCGAAAGTCATTAGAAGAACATGAACGTTCTAAATTTAAAAATAATGCTGAAATGTACTTGGAAATGTCACGGTGACTTTCCTTTGTGCTGTTTTTATTAAAATAAATAAATTAATACATGATGGAAAACATCTGACCAAATATTATAATGCAAAATTAATTAGATATTAATGTTGGGTAATGTGGTGGAATGTCAAATAATAATTTGACACGTTTTCGTCATTGTTTAATCAAGTGTCAAGAAAAAAAATATTTTTTAGGCATTTTGAATAATCTATGTACCTACCCATTATTTGTTGCTTCGTTCATTGTTTCTTTGTTCGCTCACTTTTCCTTTTCATTTATGAAGCAATATTTTCATGATTTGTGTTTTTCCATTAAAATCTGTATTTTTTTTTTACGATCGCGTATAATTACTTACTTCTTTATCATTGTTAAATAAAAATAAAAATGTCATTATCATAAGTTGTACTTTTTATTCCTTTTAAAATAGTATTCGCCGCGAGTCGTGAGCACAAATGTCAAGTTAATTTTTGGGTTTTCGGGGTCCCTTCGGGGTTTTTTGGGGCGCCGACGCTGCACGCGATCGTCCGAAGTGACGGACCAACCGCGTGCAGCGTCGTATTTATCTACATAAATTCAGGAAGTCTTACATTATAGGTTCTTAGAAGCAATATTTTAATGAACGCCTTATCAAATTTAAAACTTAGTTCTGCTGTCAGAACGAAGTATCCGCAATCTCGCAGTTAATTAATAAATTAATTATATGTCCTATAGTAATATCTAGCAATAACAGTTCAATAGTACATTCCAAACTTATGCCTAGAATAAATTCAAAAATAATCGACGTTAATAAAAATCATTTAATTTCTCCGAAAAATGGTAATTTTGACGTAGGTTAGTTCGTTTTGGCAAAACTAAACCCATTTAATAATGTTATTTTCATACAGGAATCTGGAAACAAAAACATTAGTAAGTTAGGTAAGTCTGCTTGTCTAATAGGTGACCAATAGGGAAGGAGCCTAACTCAGTACTGCACAGTAAAGGAAACTGATCTCTTTAGAATTTAGAATCTAAAGCCCATGGAATAAGATTTATTTCGGCTTACTAGTGCAAGAATTTATTTAGGGACACATTTTTGTATAAGCTTCTTTTAAAAAAAACTATCACCTTCTATTACAAAGTGGTATAGGAGCCGCCATGAGTCGTGAGCACAAATGTCAAGTTAATTTTTGTGTTTTTGGGTTCCTATTAACTTGATGTTTGTGCACACGACTCGTGGCGGCTTGTATCATTCAATGAGTAGATACAAATGCTAGGTACTCACGATCAATATAGATGTCGTGACCCTCGCTGCCCGGTACGCAATCAACGCTCCAAGGAGTTTCTGGCTTCATCGTATCTGAAAGCAAGCAAATAGCTGCTTTACGCAAAATTCTTGTTTTGAAAAATCCGTTTGCACTAGACATCAGTAAATTAAAAACGCTTCTACATCTAAACAGGGTGTTAGGGTAAACGAGGAACTTTCTTAAAGGGAGTACAGTACTCATAAAATAACTTTTACGATAATACGAACCGTAAGTTCGAAAAAAAAGTCAACTGTTCCATACATTTATGTTCGACAACATGTAAGGAACAGCTGTTTTTTTTTTTGCAATTTTAAGTCTGATTTCATTGTGTAAGGTTTATTTTCATAGACACTGCACTCCCTCAAAGTATGTCCATTGTTTAAATTAACACCTTGATCCGATTATGATAAAACTTTGGTGGGTTATTCTGCAACTGCCTGCGAATGTTTTTGATCCAAAAAAAGAAAGAAAAGCTTCGGGAGAAGTCGCAGGCAGTTAGAAATAAAATTGGAAAACACATACATACCATCACGCCTGTATTCCCCGAAGGGTTAGGCAGAGGTGTACCAATGTACACCCATAGTTCGCCGGTATGTTTTAGGTCCCATATGTTAGGGGGCTATTTTTTTTTTTAATGGGACAAGCCCGCCACACTATTCCCAACCACTGCAACTTCTGTAAGCCAGAATCAACAGTGGAGACCGCCAGAAGAGCGCCGAGGCAATGAAGCTCGACGAGTCCCGGAGAAACGATAAAACTGTCTTGGATCCCGCAACGAAATTAATCAGAAAAGATTAGCGGAGGAGTAGGAAAAAATATTGTTTCCACTTCCCTCCAAACAAGCAGGAGACAGAACAGAACTAGGCCAATAGGCACAAGGGGATATTTACAACTGGGAGAAGCCCAGATTGCCAAGCACCACGGTTTGCAATTGTTACTAACTTAGTGGGTCCTAATGTGAGCTGTTACATTTGATTCCAGTAATAGGTATGGCAAAAACGCCTGAACGCACGGAAATTAGTTCTAGTTTCTACGAGGTCCGCGTAATAAACTACACCGGATGTAACCAGTATACTGTCTAACATTATATTTCGTTCATTCTGCCAAAGATTACACTCCCATAAAATGTGATGAGCAGACTGTTCATATTCACAGTCAGATGTAGAACATTGACACAAGGGAGAAGCAACAAGCTTGAAAGAAAACAATTTACTCTTAAAGTTGCCGTGACCTGTGAGAAATTGGGCAACACAGTGGTCCACCTCCAGCCATGTTCTGGCCAGCCGTTCACGAACTGAGGGAAAGAACTGATGGAGGTGCCGGCCCTTAATGGAATTATCCCACCTACATTGCCATTCGGATAAAAGTTCCTCCCAGACGTCAGTCTGCGGTTTAAATAATCTAGAGATCTTAGCACGGTCCCGTTGTGTTAGAAAGCTTGCGTCCATGGTCTCTCGCGCAGAATAGTACATTGCAGCACGTCGCTGCACCTCAAGATCTACTGGAGGTACTGTTAGGGGGCTAACCTAACCTAACCTAACTCCGAGCTGCTACTGAGAAATTTCTAATAGAAAAACCCAATAACACTTTGCTCGACCTGGGAATCGAGCCCAGGAACCCATGCTCATCAGTCGCGCTTGCGACCACGAGACCAACGGGGCAGTATGAAATTGGAAAAGTTATTTACAATTAGGAGGGAATGGAAGGATAGAAACGACAGTTGAAAACCAAGTAAGTACCTAATTCATGAACTTACCCGTACGACCATAATAGATCCTCATTTTAACACGAAATTAGCACTTATTACGTGTAACTCACAACACAGCAGCTGTGACAATGAAACAAAATTACGTCTCTGTTGTAGGCAGATTATGAAAAACCGGCTTCAACAAAAACTGCCCTGCCAAGTGGCATTGATAGCACAACAAAAGAAAACTAATGAGACGTAACGCGTCTGATAGCAGACGATTACGATACGCCAAATTGTGGTCAGGAATATTGGACATGAAATGGGAACTTAAGAAACATAATGCACCTTATTTGATATTTAATTTGATGTTAACTGCCTCTTTAGCCTAGTGGCCCTAAGCGCGACTGCTACGCTAGGGGTCTTGGGTTCGATTGCCAGGTCGAGCAAGAAGTGTTATTAGGTTTTTCTATGAAATTCTCAGTAGCAGCTCGGAGTTACGATTTGTGCCCGGTTAATGGCAATAGGCTTGCCACCTATTACATAGGACCTAAACATACCGCCAAACTGCCTAACCCTTCGGGGAATACGGGCGTGCTGATATGTTATGTATTTTGATGTTGTGATGGTCTAATGACCTTCATGCCATGGCTGCTGGTCCAATACCGAGTAAGTACCAATGTGTCTTTTTAAACTCATTTATGTAAGTATTTTCTAAGTTTATCTTGAACATCTCCGACATCGGTCATCGGTGCATCGGGAGTAAACATAGACTTGTAAGGAATATAAATCTAAAATCGCCAATTCGCCTTGAGCAAGTGTGGTGATCAATGATGCTCGTGCGTTCTCTGTATGAGAAGAGGCCCTGCAGCAAGTGGAACAAAATATACACAATAAACCATTATATACAAACTGATACTAAGATGTTGTTGAGTTGAATCTTGCGGATAATCTTAGCGCATCTACCTTATGTGGTTTTAGGGTTTCGAACCTCAGTCAGGGGCGCGGATCATGCGTCAAGCGAAAACTGGTCCCTCATCTCAAAGTAGCAGGAGGAACCATGGCGGTTTGAGTCGGTAAGGGTTTGACATAACCCTCCGTATTCCTCAGACGAAGAGTATCAATGAGGGAAAAAAACCTGGAAGGGAAAAACGGGAACTTTTTAAGATAAGTTTTTACGATCAGCATCATCGGATATAACCTCACGAATCCAAAAAAAACATCCGAGGTCTCGATAACCTTGCCTTTGTACACAGTTTTTACCACATTACTACTAGCTTGTCAGCTATATAAACTTGCACTGATTGCTACAGAAGCATAAACCACTTAAGCCTCTTCTGCTCCTCAGTCACCACCAAATAACCAAACCAACCAAGATGCCTGCTCCTTCAGAACCCTGCAAAGGTACGTAGAAACTGAATTTAATCATAATATCAGCATTTCAAACCTGCTTTTCGTCTTGCTAATAGGACGATGATGATCAAGCCTGTACGTTATGTCTCGTTCGATGATTTGTCTTAACTTGACTTTGACTGACTCGTTAGCCTAGTGGTTCTAAGCGCGACTGGTAGGCTAGAGGTCTTGTGTTCGATTCCTAGGTCGAGCAAAGTGTTATTGGATTTTTCTATGAAATTCTCAGTAGCAGCTCAGAGTTATGATTTATGCCCGGTTAAAGGCAATAGGCTCGCCCCCTATTACATCGGACTTATATACTGGCGAACTGTTGGTGTACATTGGTACACCTCTGCCTAACCCAGGCCTGATGGTAGGAATGTATGTATGATTTGTCTTAAAAAATCCTTATTTCGATTGTGTCTATTCCATAGCAGTTCTATGCATAACATTAATAAACAAAAGCTGTTTTTTCCTGCCTCTAGACTCCTGCAAAGATGCTGATTGCTGCAAGGATAACAACTGCGAGACTAACTGCACGGACTGCTCCTCCCCTGGTAATACTTTCATAGATTTATTGAGACAAGGTCTCTGCTTATGAGATATCTAAAGCATCTACTTACTATCTATTATCTCGGGAACCGCGACACGACTCCCGGCCACCGTAGACGCGGGCATGTGGACGGTGAGCAATGGATAGTTCACCGTGTCCGTACGTTGTATAACGACAGGCCGCGTCGACGGCGCGTTCGTGTTCCACACGCGCCTCAAAGAGATGTCAGCAAATCGGAGGGGCCATTTAGGGCCGACGCCTGCCGGGGCTGCGGGTTGTTTGTAAGAGATAGACAAGCAAACGAAGGAACATAGATGGGTTTTTGATTTCCCGTGCAAAAATATAAATAAAAAATGTCTACTTGTTTTGAAGTTTACTCTAAAAAGGCGTTCCGAAACAACAATACTATCGCATAGAAATATCACGATCGCCATGGGGATAGTTCTGCCAAATCGAACCAACTAATGCAAAAATTTCTTCAATTTTTTCGGAGCATTTTTTTTTACTTTTGTTTTAAATCTGTTCTAAGTATAAGATTTGGATGAACTGTCAACAAAAGAGATAAGTAACCAGATCGTCTGATATAGTTCGATTTTTTTTTTTAAACCAGTGGTCGTTTTTAAATTAAATTAATAAACTGTTCATTTTATTGTAAAAGAAAATAAATTTAATTCAAAAAACAATAGATGATTGGTTTTTAAAAAACTTTGAATTTATTAGGCGACGCTGGTTACTTATCTCTTTTGCTGACTGTTATTGCAGTATACTATTTGGCATATAAAATTAGTTCGATCTACCTGATTAATGTTATCATTGAGAGATTATGGGTTCATTTATTTTGACAGTTCTGAGCTGCTTATCTTAATAATTTCATGCCATGCTGACTGGATAATATTTTAGAAAAGCATTCCATATTGAAAGCACTCTCTATATCAAAACGCTTTTTTTATTTTCAGGGGGCTGCTGCTAGATTATGTACCTGATATAAGAAAGTATAACGTTCATTTAATATTTTATGTAATATGTTGTCTTTTGTTTCTGATTGAATCAATAAAGAATATAATTTAGAGATATTACTTTTTTTTCTGTGTTTCAAATTCCATACATTCTTGAAATTATACACGACATCGTCATCTGCCTAGACTTCCAGTCTAACCGCAAGCAGCTGAATACCAGTGTTTTACATGGAGCGACTGTCTATCATCACGCCTGTGTTCCCCGAAGGGTTACGCAGAGGTATACCAATGTACACCCACAGTCCGCCGGTATGTTTTCGGTCCCATGTAAAAGGGGGCGAGCCTATTGCCATTAACCGGACACAAATCCAAACTCCGAGCTGCTACTGAGAATTTCATAGAAAAACCCAATAACACTTTTTGCTCGACCTGGGAATGGCACCCAAGACCTCTAGCGTAACAGTCGCTCTTAGGACCACTAGGCCACCGAGGCAGCTCAAACTAAGAATACTACTACAAAATCATCTGAGAATGCCAAAAAAAAGACTTAAGTCTTAAGAAACCAATAAATGACGAAATGAGTATTACTGCCCCCTGTGTGGCAAACAGTGTTCTGATACACCGACTGAAGACTGGATCAAATGTACCCTTTGTGGAGCCTGGTGGCACGAACAGTGAACCAGGTTCGAACACGGCACTATTATTTCTGATACATTTATGACGAAGTAACTAAAGATTTCTAAGTGTCAGTTGATCTCATTTATTAATCTAATAGGAAGTTTTATACTAGTTATAAACCATTAAATAAATAAATTAATGTTTTAAAAAAAAAAAAATGTAATAGGATAATTATATTGATTACTTTAAGTACCTATGATGAAAGTTGTAATAATATTAAAATATTATTTATGTTCTAAAAGCTTAATATTTCTTTTTTTTTGATGTTGCGTACACTTACCCACATTGCTGCGTACACATACCCCTATACTGGGGTAAGTGTGCGCGTATGGAACGGTCTTTGTTTTCTTTAGTTTCTCAAAATATAAGCTATTGACAATACTATTATTGTGTCTAAGTTAATTATAAATAAACAGTCTTACTAATTAACACAGATGTGTTTCATTCTACAAATAATTTTTGAGGTTTTGAAGCGTCAAAGTTTATATGCGCACACTTGACCCACATGACTCTACAGTCTAGGGTATACAATTAGGTAACTAATGCTCTTTTTTCCAAAAAATGCGGTTTAAATTAATTTAATGAGACGCTTTTTTTGGACATAAACCTGAGTAGTTGAGGCTAAGTGAACATTTAACTAAAAAACAGGTCTTTATCTCGGTCTGTTAAGAAGCTATCTTATAAAGAAATCTCGGTTAATAACCTTGCCAAAAAACTGCGGTCGTTAGGACCTAAACACACAATTTAATTACATAAAACAAGTTAAAAAATAACTGTCATTCGTAGATCTTTGACAGTCGTTACGGATACTCAGAAGCCAAGAAGTCTTAGAGGTACCGGGTTGCCCAGTAACTGGGTTGTGGAGGTCAGATATACAGTCATCATCATCATCATCTTCCTGCCCTTATTCCATGTTACTTGGGGTCAGCGCAACACGTTTTCTTCGTCCATGCTGTCCTGTCATGCTATCGCTGACTCCCTCAGTCGCTCCATGTAAAACACTGGTATTCAGCTGCATCCGCTTAGACTGGAAGCAGACCCCAACACAGTTGGGAAAAGGCTAAGCAGATGATGATGATGATGAAACAAGTTAAAAAAAACTGGGTTCAGTTTGACAGTTCTCGTAGATTGAAAGTGATTAAAGCAATATTTAATTATTATCATCATTTGCATTTGTGTCACAGCCCGTCTTCACCCACTGCTGGGTATACTCGCAATGCGCCAGTCTAATCCAGCTTATCCTACTTTCCACCATGAGTTCTACCCGTGGTGGGAAGCCGGTTCCAATGTCTTTCTTTCTATATTAGTAGAATCCTTCACACCAGCAATCACTTTATGATGCCGCCAATCTTTTGAGCACATTTCCAGTTGACGGCGAAGTAAAGGAATTTTTTGATGCCAAATACTTTTAGTTTCTTTTTTATTATTATTGAAGGCTGTATATATTGTACAATTACTATTAAAGAAAATACTCAGTTAAATGTAAAGATTTGTAAGAAAAAACACAAAAATAACTTCAACAGAACATTTATATGAGACAGTAGAAGAAGACAAGGGTGATAAAGAAGACTACAGTAAAGGAGATGGGGAAACACGTCTCCAGGAAGTTACTGGCGCGGGTGAAGAGGGAGGGGCGGCGACCACGCCTGTCTCGGTCCATGGTGAAGTTACGTAGTTAGCAGCAGCCGCCTGGAACGAAGAATGAACATCATTATAAAGCACGGAACAGATATATCTAATACTAGAGCATATGATGATATTATAGTTCTGCTCGATTGCTATCACAAAGGCAAAACAAACTTAGAGGTCAAAGTTACTTTTAAAGTTCATACATTTTCTTGTAACGGTCAGATTCTATGAGAATTATGTAGATTAATGTCTGAGGTGGTCTTTTGAAGAAATGACCACAAAGATTTGAGTGCAACTTTTTGATAGTAATCGTAAACTGAACTCGGAACTTCGTGCGTTTTGTGTTCCACCCTTCTACGCGCGCCTCAAAGAGATGTCAGCAAATCAGAAGGGCCACTCAGGGCCGATGCCTGACTGAATAGAGATACCGCGTTCTCGGAACGCAAAGGGCACAAGAAGGAACAAGGATGGGTTTTAGTCAGTAAAAACCTGACACTCCCATCCGCCCCGCCCAGGGCGGGGGAAGTAATTTGATGATTTACCATCCGAAAAAAGAAACACAGAACTTAAGGAGCTCAACGACCCGTTTACTGTTTTCTGTTTTTCCCTTTCAAGTTCGGAATTCTAAAAGTCGTTTACCTTTAGTAGTGCACTCGTCAGCACAGCCCTTTTCCTTGCATGTGCAGTTGTCTGCACACGCACCACCCTTGCAGGTTTCTGAAAATAATACATAATTAGTTAGTATTGTTAAAATCATAACTTAGATGTAAAGACGATAATATTCAAAATCAAAGTAAACCCTTTATTTCAATAAACCATAAACGGTCACTTTTGATTAATGAATGAGTCAGTCAGTTAGTCAGAAAGTTAAAGCTCGATGCTCGTTCCAAAATGTAGGTAGGTCTCTATAGTGAAGAACAAGCAAGAAACTTTACTTTATGGATTATATCCACTTCACTTGCTCACTTGTGGACTTATAATAACTAAACAGTTGGTTGACACATACCGCGACCCAAAGGCTGGCTTTTACCTTGGCCAGAGGTTAAGCATTGCCATCTAACGTGGCAATGCCGCCAGTCTTTTGAGCACTGTTTCGGTTGACAGCAATGCGGAGGAATTTTTTTTAGCCATTTAGTTTTAGTTTCTTTTTTGTTATTATTAATGTTTTTTTTTAAATCAAATTTTAAGGCTGTAAATATTTAACTTATAATTGATATGATTTTTAATATACAAACTAAATTGACCCCTGTCCCATTCCATCATGGAACAAGATGATTTATGCTTTCACAAATTTGAGAAAACAATTTTAAGAAATCCTACCTACTTACGTTGCCCTTACTGTGTACTATTCAATAAGAAAATAAGGAAATAACTAACGTTTTAAAAGACTTGTGTTCAGTTTATAAAGTGTTAGGAAGACCTTGATTCAAGGAAAATGATATATAAAAATGTACTTGTATGTACATTTACCTTAACTAAACATTGATTAGCCAAATATTTATTTATTTAAGATCTCCAACTAAAGAAATCATGACATACAAATAATGGTCACCAAAAAAAAATAATGTAGGTGCACTCCTTTAGCTATACGAAACCACTGTATGCACAATCATTTTAACAACTAGCTAACAAAGTAGTAATAACATATTTTTTATAGTTTGAAGAGATAATAAAACACAAATTCAAACTGAGGATTTAAAGACTATTTTTTTTTTTTTTTTTTTTTGGTGGGTGGGAAATCATCAAATAACTTCTCCCGCCCTGGGCGGGGCGGGAGGGAGTGTCAGACTTTTACTGACTAAAACCCACCCATGTTCCTTCTTGTGCCCTTTGCGTTCCGGAGGCGCGGTATCTCTTGCGAACAACCCGCAGCCCCGGCAGGCATCGGCCCTCAGTGGCCCCTTCCTTTTGCTGACATCTCTTTGAGGCGCGCGTGGAACACGAACGCGCCGTCGACACTTTAAAGACTATTTAAGTAATGGTTTTCAAAGAATCAGGAATCAATACTATAAAAGTTACTATGGTCCGTGGCCAAATTTTGAAAACTGCAGGTACATTCTCAAAAAATCTCCTTCTACGAATTGAAGTACAGTTACCTTCAGATGAACTGTCAGCTTATCTGATGCTAAGGATTGACAGTTTACACTTTATCTAAATTCAACGAGGGAGATTTTTATAGATATATACCATCACGTCTATATTCCCCGAAGGGTTAGGCAGAGTTGTACTAATGTATACCCACAGTTCGCCAGTATGTTTAGGTCCCATGTAATAGAGTAGAGAATTTCATCGAAAAACCCAATAACTCTTTGCTCGACGTGATAATCGAACCCAAGGCCTCGAGCGTAGCAGTCGCGCTTAGGACTACTAGGCTAACGAGGCAGCATATAACACACCCATAATGAAACTAGTCTTCAAGCACTCTTTAAAATAATAAATGAACAACACCAAATGACAAATGACATCACAAAACAGTTGATAATCTCTTACCTTTGCACGGTTCACAGGGAGCAGGCATGTTGATCGTTGTTACTGCAGTTTAACTTCAAACTATGCATCATCCAAGAAGTGGCCATGTTTTATACAGTACAGCCATCGCAAAAACTGACACTATCTGGAGCAAGGCTGACGAAAAACTGATAGCTATTATAATACTGAATTTGGTCGGTACTATAGAAGAATGCTACTGAAAAAAAAAAATGTTGCATTTGAATTTTGTTCACAGAAATCTGGACATCATAGGATCTAAGTTATTACCTATGGTCGCGCTATATCTATACGTCAATGCTAATATTATATAAAAAAAAAATGCTAATATTATAAAGACGAAAGATTTTTTTGTTTGTTTGTAACGAATAGGCTCCGAAACTACTGGACCGATTTCAACCATTTTTGCACCAATAGAGAGCTGTATTATTCCTGAGTAATATATACCATTACGCTACGGGCCACGGGAGCGGAGTAACAAAAGACGTAACTTAACGCGGGTGTAATAAGCCGCGGAAGAAGTCGTGAGCAGGTCGCTGGTAGATACATAATTTGGATTTGATTTGGACTCGGAAAAAAAAATGGGGTCATTATTGAGTTTGGCATTTCATTCTTCAGTGAAAAATTACATTATTGTGATAAATTTTTGGCAGTGCTATTCTGTGAAAATCTCTTAGTGTGAAGTAAACGCGACGTGGGCTGAGAATCCCCGGAATGACTCCTCATCTCACCTAAATTCACCGAGGATGATTTTTACAGGATAAACCGACCGATCCTTAGTATATCAAACAACTATGACAACGGTCTCAAATACTTTGGTCTACCAAGATGGTACCTATCCGGCCTCTCGTTTCTCAGTAATTTATTTCGTGGCATGTTGAGTTTGTACGGAAATCTTTAATATTTGGGAAGTTTTTTTTTAATATTAATAAACTTTGCCCCTCACTAGGAATTTCTCCGTGCGGGAATCGAACCCGCGACACGCAGCGCAGCAGCCAATCGCTCAGCCACTGCGCCAGCCGTGTCGTCAAATTGAGAATGGCTATTAATTCTAATGTTCGTTTTGTATTCAAGCTGCAATTTGGGTCACTCATTATTTACATTTTATTCAAGATAAGTTTTCTAAACCTTACTCGTTAAAAAACAAAAAAAAAACAAAAAGTGTTTCTTATTGGGTTTTTCTATGAAATTCTCAGTAGCTGCTCGGAAATAGGATCTGTGCCCGGGCTCGCCCCCTATTACATGGGACCTGAACATACCGGCGAACTGTGGGTGTACATTGGTACACCTCTGCCTAACCCTTCAGCGACAAACAGGCGTGATGGCATGTTTAGAAAAGTAAGTTTTCTAGAATTTTTTCCTGAATATCAAACTTCGAACCTTCAGTTTTGAAACTACATCTAAGGTACAATTCTAACGAGCCATTAGCTGCTGTGCTGGTTGGCCTTCGGCATGGACGAAATACATGTTTGGCCTACAGGTAGTTGTTGCGACCCTGGTTATTGTGTATGTGAGATTAAAGGTTTGTAAACACACTCACAATACAGGAAACATTCCTAATGGGGCAACATTTTAGAAAAGGAAAAGTAAAAAGAATGTCTAAATATAACTATAATAATGTTCTACCAAGACGCAACCCTAAAAATTGACACATTTAATTGCAATTTATCTGATGCAATTGCATATTTTATAGGATTAATTATCACATCATTGCTTTAGCAATAGTTCGTTAACTTTTTAATTAATTCCAAGCTTACCCAGATGATTTTACATTCCCATCCAGTCAACCATCACACACACCCACTGAAGCAAGTCTTTAACAATATATTTTTTCTTTCGCCCTAATACTATAAAAAATAGGAAAGAAAACTAGTCCATCAATTCGTGGGTTCCGCACGACCAGGCCGGCTGAACATCGAGGAAGCAGCTACAAGGTTCTTCCTTCTCGTAAAGCAACCTTGTTTGTTGACAGTGCACCTATATTTAGGAGATTAAAACTTATTTTCATATCATTCATACACAGGAAGCAGTGGACTGCAGTTATGGCGACCCGGACGATCACCCAGACTGTGCAAGGTACGTGCTAAGGTTTAAATAGCATTTTTTTCAAATCTACATTACATCACATACCATCACGCCTGTATTCCCCGAAGGTTTGGAAAGAGGTGTAAAAATGTACACCGACAGTTGTATGTTTAGATCCCATGTAGGTAATAGAGGGCGAGCTTATTGCCATTAACCGGGCACAATTCCTAACTCGGACCTACTAGTGAGAATCTACATTACTAAGTCTATTTAATTGATAGCGATTTTCCTTTAAATTTTTCTATAGTTGCTTATTATGTATTACTTCCTTAGTCATTTACATCTTTGGCTTTTATTTCATAGCGCCTTTTATTTTTTAAATAGCAAAGTCATTACAATAGGAACTTGCCCAGATGTTGTGTGTAGGCGTTTTTGGTTCTCTCCTTAAGAATCTAAACTCATATACAATACAATACAGTACCAGCCTCGTTGGTTTCGTGGTTGTAATCGCAGCTAGTGAGCGTGGTGTCCTGGGTTCGAATCCCAGGTCGGGCAAAGTGATATTGGGTATTTCCATTTGGTATTTCCCAGTAGGTAGATAGTAGGCCGGAGTTAAAAAGTTGGTGGAGTGACATCCCCGTCACTCGAAAAGTATGTAAAGCTGTTGCTTCTGCCTTATCTTTTCCTGGTCGTGTCGGATTGCCGTCCCATCGAACTATGGCAGTGAGGGAAGAGGTAGTGCACCTGTGTTTGCGCCTACACTTATACACTACAATATTTTTCTGCGTAATTGGCCAGTCTAGTCGGGAGAATATTATTATAGTATAACTAGCTTCTGCTCGCGACCTCGTCCGCGTAGTTTTTTCACTCGTATTAGGTTACATCTTTGGTTACTGCTCCGCACCTATTGGTCTTAGCAAGATGTTATATAGCCTATACCCTTCCTACATAAATGAACTATCCAAAGCAAAAAGGTTTTTTCAATTCCAACCAGTATTCTTGAGATTAACGCGTTCAAACAAACAAACAAACAAACTCTTCAGCTTTATAATGGTAGTGTAGATAAGACTGAATACAATATCAATGTCAACACTGTACATCATATTCTTTCCATCAATCAATAAACATCCCTCTCATTACAGAAGTCCTGCCAAACGCCCAGATGACGTCGATCATGTCTCCAAAGACCAAAATTATTCTGCCTCCAAAGAC
The DNA here is from genome assembly GCA_947462355.1 of Caradrina kadenii. Taxonomy (NCBI): domain Eukaryota; kingdom Metazoa; phylum Arthropoda; class Insecta; order Lepidoptera; family Noctuidae; genus Caradrina; species Caradrina kadenii. Next base: position 9,698,461 of record OX381691.1, read on the forward strand.
CAAACAGGAGCCTCAGGCCCTGGGCTGCCCTGTTGACTGCCCTTGCAAGACCAATAAAGCGAGTTCGTACGAGAGACCCATGAAGCTTCTTTTCAACGCCATAGGAATCATAGTAGCTCTCTTAGCGACTTACTTGATTGTGACCACAGATTCCAACATTTACATTATCTTCTGGGTCTGTTACTCTATCCTGAGACGGATGTCTAAATCTAGATCGTCCTCATCACATGCCAAGTCTGACTAATCATGTTTTATTTGCACTGTATTTATTTCTAGGCTAACTATTTATTTGTTTATTTATTTGAAACCACTGAGCATGCAAAGTATTCAATAAACTGTTTTTTGTTTACGTCTGTTTGTTCCTGGCGATGTCATCGTGTTTGTGTTGTTGCCTTCGTTTAGATACAGTAACACAAAATTTATAAATAATAACAATGTACTAGCGAACTGGCCGCTACTTCGTCCGCGTGGCTTATTTCACCCGCGTTAAGTTACGTCTTTGGTTACTGCTCCGCCCCCGTGTGTCGTAGCGTGATGTTATATAGCCTCTGTTACTCAGGAACAATGAAGCTATCTATAGGTGAAGAAATGGTTAAAATCGGTCCAGTAGTTACGGAGCCTAATTGTTACAAAAAAACACAAAATCTTTCCTCTTTATGATATTACAAGCGACCTGCCCGCGACTTCGTCCGCGTGGCTTATTTCACACGCGTTTAGTGACGTCTTTGGTTACTACTCCGCTCCCGTGAGTCATAGCGTGATGTTATATAGCCTATGTTACTCAGAAATAATGAAGCTATCTATTGGTGAAGAAATTGTTAAAAGCGGTCCAGTAGTTTCGGAGCCTATTCATTACAAACATACAAACAAATATTTCCTCTTTATAATATTATAAAAAATATACACTCACGCCTGTATTCCCCGAAGGGTTAGGCAGAGGTGTAACAATGTACACCCACAGTTCGCCGGTATATTTAGGTCCCATGTAATAAGGGGCGAGCCTATTGCCATTAACCGGGCACAAATCCTAACTCCGAGCTGCTACTGAGAATTTCATAGAAAAACCCAATAACACTTTTTGCTCGACCTGGGAATCGAACCCAAGACCTCTAGCGTAGCAGTCGCGCTTAGGACCACTAGGCTACCGAGGCAGTTATAATATTAGTATAGATTATTACATATAAGTATAGATGTAATTTTTTTTTTTAAAAGACTGCTCATATATAGGTTATCAAAAAACTTGTCCGCATCGCTGTCAATTGAGCAAGTGCTCAAAAGACTGGCGGCAATGCCACGTTGTATGGCAATGCTGATTTTTTTTTGCCCAAGAAAAAGCTACCCTTGTGGTCACGTAAAGAATCGACCAGTCACTTGACGATTGCCCGAAAATCAAGATGACCGCTTGGACCCATGGCCATAGCGGTTTAACACCAAACGGCTCAAACATATAGCTTCCAAGGTTATAATATTGTTCGATTGGAGGTTGTTATCTTAGTAGCTAGATTTAATAGGTTCGTTATAAAAAGTAACTGCCTCGTTGGCCTAGTGGTCCTATGCGCGACTGCTAAGCTAGAGGTCTTGGGTTCGATACCCAGGTAGAGCAAAAAGTGTTATTGGGTTCTTCTATGAAATTCTCAGTAGCAGCTCGGAGTTAGTATTTGTGCTCGGTTAATGGCAATAGGCTCGCCCCTTATCGTGGGACCTAAACATACCGACGAACTGTGGGTGTACATTGTTACACCTCTGCCTAACCCTTCGGGGAATACAGGCGTGATGGTATGTATATATGTTATAAAAGATATTTTTATCATGACATCCATTTGAATATTCAGAATTATGTAGAAGCTATGCTTTGTCCTGAGTAGGTGTTCCTATAACTGCTATAATTGCTTCGTTCTAAACTTGATAGAATTTAGTATCCATCTTAAGTATCTACCGTAAAAATAATCTATACTTATAATAAATCTGTAGAGAGGTCAATTCTGTACATGAAATATATTTCCAAAATAACTATCAGGGGGTGATAAGGGATCGATACTAATGCCAAAAATGCAATCAGTAAAATTTTTGTCTGTCTGTCTGTCTGTCTGTCTGTATAACCGTTATAGAAACAAAAACTACTCGACGGATTTTAACGAAACTTGGTACAATTATTTTTCATACTCCTGAGTTGCTTATAGTATACTTTTCATCACGCTACAATCAATAGGAGCAGAGCAGTGAAGGGAAATGTTGGGAAAACGGGAGAAGTTACTCTATTTTTTAAGCTTCCGTCGCGTGTGCAACCTTAATGGTTAAAGCTACACAGAAATCATGTATGACGGAAATGTTCTCCTTAAAATTATATAAAAAATATCCCACGACAGCATATGTCTATCTTTTATGGTTGACTCACAATATCACGTGTAACTCTCGATAGCTTAGCAGTTCGAAGCTTTCTGATTATATTTGTCTACTCTTACGTTTATAACACTCTCAGTCATCCCTAATTAAAAAACTTAACATTATTAACTATTCCATAAAAAAGAATCATAGAAATAGATTGACATATTATATTTCCCTACTAAAATATGAAAGTTAATCTGTCTATACTTTTTTTATAAAAAACGACGGAAACGCGGACGAAGTCGTGGGCAACAGCTAGTAAAAAATATTTTAAAAACCACAGTTATTTGTGTTGATGAAATTAATAACTTTGGTGAAAACGAAGACATAGATAGTGATAACCATAGGTACATATATTTAAGTGATGCGGAGGCATCTGAAGAAGAAAAGAAGAAGAAAGCGACAATCCAATAACTGCTATTCTGTGAATAAAGTGAGCTTGAGGTGACCTGGTAACTCTTATCATCACGTGTGTTGACAGCTCACAGTACCTAAGGACGCTATTCCACTGGTGTTTATGAGCGTTGACGTTTCTTCAACGTTACGCAGTCGCAGTGCGAACGCTTGCTACTAGAGTCGCAATGACACGCCGCGTCTGCGTAGCGTTTTCGTTGCGCAAACGTTAGAGAAAAGCCATCGCTCATAAAAAGCCAGTGCGATAGCGGCCTAAATTCACCATCACCATCGACTTAGCTTTTTCCCAACTATATTGGGGTCGGCTCCCAGTCTAACCGGATGCAGCTGAGTACCAGTGTTTTACAAGGAGCGACTGCCTATCTGACCTCTACAACCCAGTTACTGGGCAACATGATACCTCTTGGTTAGACTGGTTGTCGGACTTCCTGGCTTCTGACTATCCGTAAAGACTGTCAAAGATCTACGAATGATAGCCGGGACCAACGGCTTTATGTGCTTTCCGAGACACGGGGGTGTCACACCACCAGCTTCCAAACTCCGGGCTGCTACTGAGCAAATCCTAATGGAAAAACTCAATAGCACTTTTTGCCCGACCTGGGAATCGAACCCGGGACCCCACGCTCAACAGTCACGCTTGTGACCACGAGACCAACAGGGCAGATGTTTACAGAAGAGACCGGCAGTAGCCTTATCCAGAAAATGACACTTTCTTCAACCCCACAAACAAAAGGGAACCTTAACGTACAACAATACAATTTATAGTCGTTTTTGTGAATACTTGACATATTAGATAGATACCTATTCTTGACTTTTTGCATCAATTAGTGCCGCTAGCAAGTTCACTGATCTGAAATTAACACTCGTCGGCGGTTTTTGTGACAGATGCGATTTTGGCGCAATTCGAGATTGTAGATTATACCTATACCACAGAGCACGAGGTTTTTTGTAGAGAAACTTTTTGCTGATGTGTTGTAGTTGATTTTTTTTTATATCTTTTTTTGAAGACATTGTGTAGTGTTCGTTATTGAACTAATGTATCGCAGGTCAGTTGTGATCTTGTATGGAAATTATAGATTTATCTTTTTTGACGTAGGTACCTACAGGTATTCTTGTCTTTGTGACTGACATGATTACTGAACGCTAATATCATCTTACATAGTAGTAATAGTAGAGCTCTTTGTGAAGGAGCTCGTCCGGGGAAGTAAGTACTGCCACGATACCTATTTCTGCTGCGAAAGCAGCATTCCTGTATGAAAAATTACGGGCACATACGAAATTTCAAGTTTGTCTCTGGGATGGCAACGCATTTACAAGGCCTCACGAATTGCAAATGTCTATGGGCAGTGGCGACCACTTAACATCAGGTGGGCCGTCGGTTTGTTTGCCATTCAATGATATAAAAAAATTAAGAATTCTTATTTCTTGGGTTAAAACCCAAGTGAATTTAAATTGCAATTATGTCTTAAAGAGGTTAAAATTTCCTAAGAAATATCTCTATGAATTCTGCAGCTAGGTACCTACGGGAAACGTTCCAGACTCAAAGTAAATGTTATTCATTGGATGCATCATTAAACTATCAGCGTTCTCCGCCGCTGCGCCATTCAAGTGGTTGAATTAATAAATAGTCATAAAGGGACCCTCTGTATATTGTGAGCCGGAGCGTGACTCGTGACTCGAACCTCGATGCTCGGTAGATATACGTAGGTACTAGCTATCTCTTTTATAGTGCATCGTCTGACCTTCATGGTCTCCTAGTAACATAACATACCATTACGCTTATATTCCCCGAAGGGTTAGACAGAGGTGTATCAAAGTACACCCACAGTTAATCGGTATGTTTAAGTCCCATGTAATAGGGGGCGAGCCTATTGTTCTCCAAGTCACCTTTAAAAATATTTCAGAACAGGATCGATTAACGCTCTTAGGGTCCCGCTCCGAAAAAGAAATATGGAACCTTTAAACGTACTTCGTAGCACTAAGTACGAATAGTGTTATATGACCCGGTTTCATATTTCAGTGAGCCAGGATCAATAAAATATAGTGGTACACTTGCATAAATTGAAGTGATATTATAAAGAAAAACATCTAAATAAACACCATCACCATCACGCCTGTATTCCCCGAAGGGTTAGGCAGAGGTGTAACAATGTACACCCACAGTTCGCCGGTATATTTAGGTCCCATGTAATAGGGGGCGAGCCTATTGCCATTAAAAAACGTCACCATCACAAACATCATCATCATCATCATCTAAATAAACATTCTTGACAAAATCATCTGGTTCCTAATTTAATTAGATAAGTATTTTATTTTGATTACCTAATTATTTTTCTCTTATACATTAATTCTACATTTGAGTATGCCTCACTCACTAATTCCTTGTCTTTGTAATGTATAAATGTATTTAATATTACAATTAATTTAGCTTTCATTTCTAATTTGTAGCACTGAGTACGTATTGCAGTACTTTGAGTAACTTTTATTTTTAATAGATCGTTTTGACATCATAATAGTTTTATTGAATTGTACAACATATTGTGATATATATTTTAAAAGAGTATGTATTGAGTTTCTTGCCCGTTCTTCTCCATACGAAACTACCTTTTGGAATGGCCAACTAGATTCAATATTTTTAATTTTAACATGTAATTGACGTTCAAAAGTGCCTTTTAATGGTCTAATTGAAATACATGATTCGACTATGACTTTGATATTAAAAAATAAAGCAAAATAAAAATGTGCTTAAACTGTCGATGTCTATCCACGTTATTAGGTTTTAAATAGTGTTTAAAATAAAATTTCTAAGTTGCAAACATCTGTAGTCCTTTGTGAAACACGAATGAAAACTAAACTTATAAGTTTACTTGCGACTTTGTCCGTGTGGCTAATTAAACCCGCGTTAAGTTACGTCATTGGTTACTGCTCCGCTGCCGTGGGTCGTAGCGTGATGTTATATAGCCTAGGTTACTCAGGAATAATGTTGCCATCTATTGGTATAAAAATTGTTAAAATCGATTAAGTAGTTCCGGAGCCAATTCGGTACAAACAAACAAAAAAGTCTTTCCTCTTTATAATATTGGCGTGGAACCTTAAAAACATCTGTCAGTAATATTCATTTATTGGACATGACCGGACTCTGGATATGGTCATATTTTTTCTGAAAAGGTAACGTAACTGCTTCAGAAAAAATAATTCGTGATCGGCAAAGACGAGCCAGTAAACATAATCAAGAAAAAAACGTAAACGTATAATTTAAAATTAGAACGCAGATGAAGCTTGTTGATGTACTTGTACTTACGCAGGTGTAGGCGATAGTGGACCGTATGATACGATTGTGAAGAAATAAAGCTTTGAAAACGAAATGAACGCAATTAATGAGCAAAAAGAATATATCACACTAGCTTCTGCTCGCGACTTTGTCCGCATAGTTTTTTAACCCGAGTTACGTAACGTTACGTCTTTTGTTACTGCTCCGTACCTATTGGTCTTAGCGTGATAATATATAGCCTATATATATATAATGATAATATATGCCTTCCTCGATAAATTGACTATTTAACACAAAAATATTTTTTCATTTCAAACCAGTAGTTCGTGAGTTTAGCGCGTTCAACCAAACAAATAAACAAACTCTTTAGCTTTATAATATTACTATAGACAAAAAAGTGACAATAGAAGAAAGAATAAACAATAGAACAAACTTCAAACGTCAAAATTAAAAGAAAAGAACCTAAGAGTTCGTAATAGTAGGTAAGGTTTGTAGGTACTTCAGAGATTCTACATTTATAAGAAACTAGCGACCTGCCCGCGACTTCGTCCGCGTGGCTTATTTCACCCGCGTTAAGTTACGTCTTTTGTTACTGCAGGCTCCGCTCCCGTGGGTCGTAGCGTGATGTTATATAGCCTATGTTACTCAGGAATAATGTAGCTATCTATTGGTAAAAGAATGGTTCAAATGGGTCCTGTAGTTTTGGAGCCTATTCGTTACAAACAAACAAGCAAATCTTTCCTCTTTATAATATTAGTATAGTATATATAATTAGGTACGCCGGTGGAGTTGTTTTTAGAAAAAAGTCTTATATTTGGTATAACAGTTTGATGACATTCGCCCTATTTCACTATGAAGGGCTACTCAATTGATGTTTAAGTTCCGCCGTATTTGAATGATAAATACGGTGTGTAAAATGTCCCATCAAACTAAGTAATTTTGAGCGAATTTTTTTATTAGGAATCGACTTTTTTTTTTGGTGTGAAATACAGGTTTTCCTGGCTCCAAAATAAACCTAGGTCATTACGCCGCTGTACCAAGACACTGTAGGCAGTACAACTTATTGACTAAAACCATTAACTTTGACATTTGTGAGTCTCTGACTCAACTTAAGAAATCTTGTAAAGATTTATTATAAATTACTGTTATTATTATTTCTCTTACTAATCTCATTTTATTACTAGTCTTAGTTTATGATGTTACCATATTTAACAATTTTTTATTAAATTAGGTACGTTGTTAGCTAATTGTTAACTTTTTTTAGTAAGCTGTGGTCTCCTATAAGTGAAGGAGTACACTAACATAATACTTTTTTAAATTATTTTTTTTATGTCATGATTTGTGGTATATATTTTGTTGGAGATCCAAAATAAATAAATAAATACCGAAATAAACAATAACAAAAACAAAAATAAAAATGAGAATTTAAAGTTAACTTTAAACATTAAAAACAGATCATCGCAAATAAACCGTAACAAACAGTTGAAATTTTGACCTCCAATATCTCCATAACCAGAAAGCTCCCAGGTATGGTGGATATAAATAGTGTCTTTTTAACCCTCCACGCAAAAACTACGGGTGTTTTCAGTTTGACGTGTCTTTGTGTGTCTGTCTGTGGCATTGTAGCTCCCGAACGCATGAACCGATTTTGATTTAGTTTTTTTTTGTTTGAAAGGTGTATTAGTCAGGAGTGTTCTTAGCTATGTTTGATGGAAATCGGTTCAGCGGTTTCAAAGTTATCAGCTCTTTTGTTAGCTGCGGTAGGGATTTTTATTCTTCTGACGGGGGTTACTTAAAAAAATTAATTTTGTGTTTTTACACCCTTTGATTCAAGGGTACCTCACTTTATAGAGCTTTCTGATCTTATAATCTTTCCTACCTTATTCCTTATGAATATCTCCTTCTGTTTTCCCACTAAGTATTATAACTGAATCCATACCGTCTTTGTACACGTTTACTTCATCCTTGACAGTACTACTGAAGATGCAATCAGTGTGACCAGTTTTGCCGCAACAATTAGCGACCACTGAGTAATGAGCGCTTGCGCATAAGTCTCGACGCTTCCTAGCTTTCTCTGGAGCAATGTTATAACTTCTTGTGTTGTAAGATGTATAATAATTACCTCTTTTAGTCATAATTTGGTAACCAGCTGGGATATTGCGGGGAAGAAGTGAGTATAAATAAATTGGCATCATAAGCTCCTGATCCTACTGAAGCTATTATGAATTAGTTAATGTCAATTTTATTTAACTTATATTTTATTTGTACTATACAGGGTTATTTGTAAAACAATGACAACCTTGCAGGACTGTATTACTATCATCATAAACAACAACTTTTGTTCTATAATTTTTTACAGAATCAAGCAAAGCAAGCGCATTGAAGTGAATGAGCGACTGAAGGATTTCCGTAAAATTGTAAATAGGTCATGTACAAACATCCCCGCCGCCCTAATCCCGCTTCCCTCGCTATTTTACTATCGCTTTCGTTTGCTTCGCATAGACTTCGTAACATTTAGAGCGTTCAATTTAAATGTTTTTATTTTTGTATGAAAATCTGATTTAAAAAAAATATGATAAATTTTTAAATGTCATAGAACAAAAGTTCTTGATTATGATGTTAGTAACATAGTCCTGAGAGGTTGTCTATGTTTTACAAATAACCCTGTATATACAGACTTAAAATAAGATAACACAACAAACCACACACATACCATCACGCCTGTATTCCCCGAAGGGTTAAACAGAGATATACCAATGTACCCACCAAAAAATCAATAAAAATAAAAAGATTAAAAAATTCCTCCGCATTGCCGTAAATAGGAAATGTGCCCAAAAGACTTTTTTTTGTTGGATATAGAAGGTGACACCATCACCATCATTGCACTTAAATAGTGTAATGATGGTGATACTATGCTGCACTTGAAACTGGGATACGGCCTTTAGCGTATTGGCCATAGCCCATAATAAACACAAAAACTCTACGTAGTAAAAATATAAACCAATTAACTTCAAGATACGAAACCCAAATTCAAAGTACAACGCAAAAACTAATAACCTGGCAAAAGTGGACTCAAATTAGTTGAACAACAAAGCAAAAACCATCAGCATTGCAAAATAAACCATTAGGAGTTTGATACTTGCTATAAAGTGAGTGAATCACTGCGCGTGCGCAGGTCGACGACATCGTCAGACTTCGTGTCGTTCCGCTAAAACCGCAGATCTTTGTTTGTAGGTGTAGATCTTGATTGCTATCTAATTCTTAGATGCTTTGTTTAGATTGTTTTACTAGAAAATAAGTTAGCTGTTTTCGCTTAAAATTTAGGATTTCTAGGCCAATTTGCGTAGTTATTTTTTCATATTTGAAGATTCAGGGGAACATGTGGTTTTCCTATTGTTTATTAGTTTTAAATTTTATTGACAGAGGTATGTGCTTGATTTTCATGGTGTATGCTTGATTTTAATTAGCTTCTTTGATACTACAAGGTTAATCTCAGTAAAATAAAAAGATTTTAAGCTATATCTATGACAATTTCCACTCATCTGCAAAAAAACTTCAAAGAAACAAATTTGAGTCGTGACTCGCGGGATACGCTCATAAAATATAATTCATTTTGATCAGTTCCACTAAGTTCGGACCATGAATTGAGATTACGATTTTTTGCAATGTTTTGATTTCCTTCAGAAAACAAATAAATAAACCTTTAATGGGGCTCCCGATTCCAAGTAACTCCCAAACCAGTTCTGTGAAGTATTTTTGGAGGGATTACGATTTGATAAAAAATAACTAATTATGTTAAGCGTACCTTGGAGCGTCCAGACTGATAATGATGCAAAAACTTCTGGATATTTCTAATGGTCCTTTCGCTTCTCACGGGAAATATACAAGTTTTATTTTATTTATACACTAGCTGTTGCCCGCGACTTCGTTCGCGTTCACTATTTCATTGATTTTAATTTCGTTTTCTCGTTACCCTCTTTTTTTTATTAAAATAAAAGTAGCCTAAGTTACTCCTTATAAAATTAGCTACTTGCGAGTGAAAGTTCTGTCAAAATCGATCTAGACGTTTCAGTGATTAGCCGGAACAAACAGACAGACAAAAATTTTGTGAGGTGCGAAGTGGCTAATATTATAAATGTGAAAGATTGTGAGTATGGATGAAGGATGGATGGATGTTTGTTACTCTTTCACGCTTAAACGGCTGAACGGATCTGGATGAAATTTGACACTGGGATAGATTGTAGTGTTGAATAACACATAGGATCCTTTTTATTCCGGAAAAAATTACGGTTCCCGTGGGGTAATATATATCAAATTTGACACAGACGATGTCAAGGGCAGAAGCTAGTTCTTTTTGTAAACGACTAGTTCTAACATTTATACTCAATATCTTTATTGCTTTTCCATATGTATACTTAGGTAGTAAATTATAATTGAGATCATTATGGACCCTGTAGGGCACTGCAACATAGGGTAAGGAGAGAGGAAGCCCTGTTAAAAAAACATTATAATAGAAATAAGTTATGACTCAAGAATAATCAAAATTTGGAGATCATGAATAAAGTATTATCACTTCACTTAAATATAATATAAAATCTTAATTTATCTTAAATGAATATTTAAAAATATTTTTATATCTATATAGGTTTATTTTTAATTTAATTTCGTTTATTATATTATTATATATATATAATATATTTATTCTTGTTATTATTCATTATAAATAAATAATGTATAGTTACATTATTTATTTCTTATTAACTATTATTTTATTAGTTAGAATCGTGTACTGAATCCAAGGCAAAAGAATAATACACACACACATACCAAAACGCCTGTATTCCGCGAAGGGGTTAGGCAGAGGTGTACCAATGTACACCCACAGTTCGCCGGTATGTTTTAGGTCCCATGTAATAGGAGGCGAGCCTATTGCCATTAACCGGGCAAAAATCCTAACTCCGAGCTGCTACTGAGAAATTCATAGAAAAACCCATTAACACTTTTTGCTCGACCTGGGAATCGAACCCAAGACCTCTAGCGTAGCAGTCGCACTTAGCGCCACTAGGCTACCGAGGCAGAAAAAAACTCAAAAAAAGAGGCAAAAGTTTAATGGTTACATTAATGTCTCTTCCACCCGTTAGTTTGCGAATACCATGACAAAATCCATTTCTATTGATTTATTGCCGTGTGATCCAAGCATATGGTATAATACGCAGTTGCCTACTGCGCACAAGATATATTAGCAAATTCCCGCTATGCGCCAACAAATTATCTGCCGTTTTTGGAAACTATCCCCACTGCGCCAAATCTATTAAGTCTAGACAAAATTAGGGGACCTTTTACTATCTCAAGAAATAATTTATAATATCGTATCTTGTGCATGAATTTAAAGAAAATGTCTGCTTTTTATTGCGTCTAATGGAAAATCTTTTATCTATATGCATTATAGTGTACAAGGTTCCGCCCGCGATTTCGTCCGCGTCAAAGTTAATATAATATTCTACGGGAAACCTATATTATTCCGGGATAAAAGTATCCTATGTGCTATTCTAGACTATAATCTATCTATGTGCCAAATTCCATCTAGATTCGTTCAGCCGTTTAAGCGTGAAAGTGTAACAAACATCCATCTGTCCTCACAAACTTTCGCATTTACAATATTAGTAGGATAATTACTCTTATTTACTAATTCGCCGTATGTCTGGATCTACCAATTAATTCACATAATTTTAAGAGCTGTCAAAACGCGATGCCCAACAACAAACAAACTTACTAACAAACTTGTGACGTCACTTGTTTGCCAACTCAAATGATTAACTTTAAATTGATCAGTTTACTAACAATTATTTAAGTTTGCAGGGTTTAAACAAAACGTTGTTTTAAAGAAGTTTCGTCTTGGAAATATTTGTTAATGGTGAGAAAGAAATTACTCACGAAATTTTTAACCGTCTGCAAATTGCATGCTTCAAAGTTTTTTTGAAAGCTTTGAAAGCTGGCTATAGATATAATCGTGTTCCGAACCGGTCCGGCCGCTGTCTGTGCCGGCCTGTTTTTGTTTACGATCCGATCATTTATTGTAGCTATACCTGCAAACACGCCATGGCTTAAATAACTATCTTATTTTAGGATAGGAGCCAGGGTAGTATCCATTTTTGTTCAATGGGTAAAATAAATGCTTATTAATTTTTTTAGATGAAGTTGACGATGGAGTGAGCTTACCCAGAAGTAGCCTGTTCACTTTAACTTAGAAAACATTAGAGTTGAATGCGTGCCGTAATACAGACGCAAGTAGAGATTTCCACTCCTTTGCAGTGCGTATTATAAAAGACGGAAAGGAAACGCTTAGTGTGTTCATAGAATTTTTAGAATATTTTCGATTATTGTCATGATAGTAGCGTTGTGCATTGTCTACTATTAAATTATGAGAGGTATTTTCTGTTTAATTTATAGCACCTTTTTTTTTTTTTTTAGGGTACAACTTATCATAAATTAGCTTCTGCTCGCGACTTCGTCCGCGTAGTTTTTTCACCCGCATTAGGTTACGTCTTTGGTTACTACTCCGCACCTTTTGGTGGTAGCATGATTTTATATGGCCTATAGCCTTCCTCGATAGATGAACTATCTAACATAAAAATATTTTTTCAATTCAAACCAGTAGTTCCTGAGATTAGCGCGTTCAACCAAACAAACAAAAATAGCTTTATAATATTAGTATAGATGATTGAGATCCTGTATTCAATAGAGATATCATTTTGAAAGTGATAAATAAATATTAACCAAAATCAGTACAAAATATATATATAAGCATCTTAGTTGCTAAGCATACAATCTCAAAGGCAATCAATAATCAACGACATCTCATACATCAATCTTTAAATAAAGCGAGATAACGTTGTCAATCAGTGCGCTGTCTCTTGGCCTATCGCAGAACGATGCGATCCCCACTCGAGGTGCTCAGTTATTGACCCGCCGAGCTCTCGCCGGCAATAGACGCTCGTACTGCGCGCGCACCCTGCCTGCACAACCCCAGCTAACTTAGTCTAGCTTAGACTACCATCGAGATGCCTGCACCCTGCGACTCTTGTAAAGGTAACAATATTTTTTTTTTTAATTTAAATTATTTAATTAATTTGTCCACTTCCCTTCTTGGTCGCGTTGTTTTTCGTCAATTCTCCACGTGTGTCTTTTGTTTTTGTTTTGCCGGCTGGACCCAATTGAGGACGGTTTTGCGAATGGCGCAGTTATTTTCCGTTCTACTGGTTTCTTATTGGACGTAATTGGAGTTGGTATACCTAGATTAGTGCCTAGAATGATGTCATGTTTGGTTTTCGTTTCGGTGAAAGGAAATTGTGAAAAGCGTATCCTGAGGATTTTGTTAGTGTAAATTGAACGTAGTTATGTAAAAACATATCTCTCTCTGTTATGGGAGTCGCTTTGAAGGGAAACGTTTCTGCGTCCAAATTTTGTTGGGATAATTTCCATTAAATAAATCAATACTTTTCTTCATCAATTAAGGTACTTATTTAGGTAGATATTTTCTTATCTATTTAAAAATGAAGGCCAGAAATAAAATAATTTGATTAAAAGAAATAAACGATTTTGATATGAAACGCACCAAAACTTTAAAGTTTTTTAATTTATTTGGGCAAGCAATAGTGCAAACTGCGTGTTTCCATGTAAGGAAATTCCGATTTAAAAGTTCCTTGGACGTCACATTATCGCAACCATTTTATCTTCTGGAACATGGGATTTTTCTGGTTACGAAGATCTTGAACTATTTCACATTTATTTACGGAAAACTAGTTTTAAATGCGGAGGAATATTTAGATGCCATTGAGTTTTAGCTTCTTTTTTGTTATTATTAAGTATTTTTTTATCAAATTCTAAAGCTGTAAATATTTAATCTATATATTAATAATTTGTTGAAAAGTTTTAAATGTTATTACTAAAATTGAAATTCCTCCACGATGCCTGTACCACGCACCTGAAAGCACAATATTTAGCGTGCGTTCATTTGCGTGCCACCATAAACAGTGATTTTTCATACCAAAAATAAAAATCGTTTCTCAGGAATATTTTCTGCTCACTTAACATGATAGGATTTATCTTTTAACACTCTTTATTGTTCGATCATCATTGTACAGGATTATTATTTAATGGGATTTAGCACATGGGTATAGATAGCACGGGTAATACGCCCAGTGGAGGTAACTCATGAAAGCTGCCACGAGCACACGTCAAGTTAATTTTTGGGTTTTTGCTTCGTTTCTTGGTATTTTGAGGCGCCGACGCTTCACGTGATTGGTGCGCGTTTGTGCTCACGACTCATGGAAGCTACTATACACGAGGGCGTAGACATTGGAAAATTTTGCTAAAACCAAATTTTAAAAAGTGTCTGTAGAAATCTTGCTCGTTCTTCTCCATAGAGACCTACGTTTTGGAACAAGCAACTAGCTTCAACTTTCTATCTAGCTTTCTGACAAATTTAAAACTGCCCGTTAATGCTAAATGAAATAAATGCTTTGAATTTGTCTTTGTATTTGAAAAGCAAAGCATTCAAAGGGTCCTCCTGCAAAAAATTGCGTGGGTATTACACCGGTACCTACGCCTCAATTTTAGTTAATTGGTAGCCTAATGAGTACCTAGGCCGGGCTAGCAGTCTGGTTCCATTCCCAGTAGCTCGACAGTCGGCACAGAAAATTCATTCAATTGTAGATTGTAAACCAGTTCCCACAAACACGAGGTATCTCAAGTTGAATGCGCTTACTTAGGTAGATACTGTTATGGCTTTGTTATGTGTTACGATTTTATTGAAATAACACGTTTTATGTATGTTCTTGGAGTGAAGTTAGATGTCTTTTCTCTTTCTTTATTGGGTTTTTCTTTCTCTGAATTTACTAATGACGTTCTCACTTCATTCTTATTAGGCATCGTTAGCTTGGTGTTCTTTCTAAACTGAGTGTTCATATTTTAATGCAAGCATATTTTTATGTCAAGATATAATAAAAATATCTTTATTTTCATGTTCAGCTACTTTCATTGTAGCAAAGTTAAATCATTCCTTTCATTCAATTAAACCATTAAAAGGTACTAAAAAAAAGGTAAGTAAGGTATTAAAATGGTTGGTTAACACTTCCCGCGACCCAAAGACTGACTTTTACCTTGGCCAGAGGTTAAGCATTGCCATCCAATGTGGCAATGCCGCCAGTCTTTTGGGCACTTTTCCGGTTGACGGCAATGCGGAGGAATTTTTTTATGCCATTTATTTTTAGTTTCTTTTTTGTTATTATTAAGGATTTCTAATTTTAAGGCTGTAAATATTACGAATAAAGATTAACCTTAAAAGGTATTTTATTGAGCACGTCTAGCCGCACTACTGGGCCGATAGATGTTGATTTTGGTTCTAAAGATTGATATAGGTAGGTACTTCCATAAGTAGCGTACTATGATGTTCGTGAACGGGCACTGTCAGTTGGGGTTGGTTATCTCTTGACTGCTATTGCTTAATTACTATCATTATTTCAATTTTTTTATTATTATTCACTTTCATTGTTTTCACATATAGAAGCAACAATAAAATTGTAACCAAGATTTTGTAAGAACCAATTTGAAAAGAGTGGCCATAGTTTCTTGCTCGTTCTTCTCCATAGAGACTTACGTTTTGGAATGATCAACCAGTTTCAACTTTTTGTATGGGTAACTTCTTGACAATTCAAAAGTGCCTGTAAATGGTCTAATTGAAATAAATGCTTTCACTTGATGACCGGAACCTATTAAGTTTTTTTTTTGGGTATAGTAATCCTAATGGATGTCTCCCGCCGTCTGTCTACAAGGTTTTAAACAGAATGTTGCTCAGAAATGCGACAGCGATTTGATTCCACCGATCCAAAATTATTCCGGCCTCACTGGTCCACATTAACTTTGTTGTTTATGGAAAATACCTACATAAATGTTTATTCACAAAACATGGTTAACTTTTCATATTAGTCACTGCTATTGATGTGCCGTGTATCAAACCGTACCTACTTGGAGTATTATAAAGGTTATTAAGAAAAGAAGGAAAGTTTATTCTTCATTGAAAAGGAAGGATCCTCTGATCAGGCGGGTGTTGTTTCTGGTGGGCTTTAGGGATGGGAAATCATCAAATAAATTCTTCCGTTCCGGGCGGAGGGAGGATGAGGGAATGGAGTGTCAGACTCTTACTGATTAGAACCCATTAGGAGGTACAGGGGCCTCCTAATGCCCTTTGCGTTCCAAAACCGCGGTAAAATAAAACCTTGCTGATGATGATATGACAGTAACGTTTTCATGTCATTCCAGATACCTGCGGTGGCGGGGCGGCCGCGTGTGGTGCTAACTGCACCTGCGGCCCCAACTGCGCATGTGGCGATGGCAAGCCCTCTGGTTAGCATGAATATACATCGTTTACCTACACAAGTGAAGTGGCTAATCTGTGTGTCCTTATACGAAAGCTAGGCACGGCAAGGCTTGCCGTACAGTGGTCACAGCTATGGTCGCCCATTGCACATCCATCCTTATTTCTTAGTAGGGTCCAATAAAACCACTTTTCTTTTTGATGTTGATGAGTATTTTTGATTGTTGTGATTCGTGTTTGACACCACTAATCAGTTGGCATACTTTTCATATGCTTTTAAAAAGTATTGCGTTTTGACAGCTGTCAAAACGCAATTCCTTCATAGATTTTGTACGGTAATGAACTATGACGTCACTTATTTGCCAACTCAATTGATTAAAGTAAATTTTCAAAGTAACCAAAAATCTAATTTAAAAATTAATCGGGTTTTCAAGGCAAAAAAATACTTTTTTTTTAAGAAGTTGTGTCTTAAAATTATTGCTTATCGGTGTCAACTATCCAATCCTCCGAAATAAATAAGGCGATTTGACAGCTTTTGTATAAAAAATATATATGTCAATGTCATACTAACGTCTTTATTCTAACCATTAAAAGTTTTTTTTTTTAATTTGTTTTCTCTTTCCACAGGTGACAAGCCATGCTGCCAGGGAGGAGGAAAAAAATAAAAATTGAATCTTCGAATTCTTAAACTCCTTTTTCCCAAATGATGCTCTATTTAAAAAATATAATCTTTATTATATTGTAGTTTAAATATCTGTGTAACACATAATACAATTATAATGTAGTTGTCTTTATTCGTATTTAAATTATATAATTATCGAGGAAAAATGTTGTGTCGTCATGAAATAAAATGTATTTAGTATAAGATATGATAGCATTACAATTATAAAAGCTTATCTAGGATAGTTTATATTCATCTCCGCTTATGTATTGCTAAGTGTAGTTATTATTAATGATATTGTCACATTCAGTGTTTAGCTTTCGTCTCCATTAAAGGGATTATCCGTAGTACTTGTAATACTCATTAGTTTCGTAAGAGATGTGGGCACGCACACACACACACAAACACCATGAATCTGTGTAGTGTACTTAGTAAATAAGAAACGAAATGTTTGTGTTTTATTTCTCTTAACCCCTGATCATGATATTTTCGAGAAACTTGAATTGAACTAACCAATGTGACACGTTGTATTAGGTCTCTAAATAGACTTAAAAATATGTATAACAGTCGCCATCAGTCTTGAGCACAAATGTCGACATAATTTTCGGGTTTTCGAGTGCCTTTCTAGGTATTTGGGCCGCACGCAATTGGTCCGTCAATTGGACCGATCGCGTGCAGCATCGGCGCCCCAAAAATCCCAGAAACGAAAACTTAACATTTGTGCTCACTTCTCGTGGCAACTAATATAACTATATGTCTAACATACATAGCTAGTTGAACATAACAACAACAACTCAACAACTGTTCGAACTTTTTGAATCGATACAGGTATCTCAGAAACGGTGGCTCTCAGAGAAAAAGTATTTAAACATTTTTCATAGATAATCTGATCTACAATTTATGTCTGAACTAATTTTATGATAAAACTGACCGTTTTGCTGAAAATCGAGATCGTTTTAGACTTCGAGTAAATTTTTTTCCAGGTGTCAGATCAATGAGCACTTTTTAGATTTCATTTATGATGGTGTTTTGAACAATTCTACCAACTTTCAGCTGGGTGCGATTTCCACCCTCGGATGTCCAAATTGAACGGATTAATAGTTTTTTTTTTTTGGTGGGTGGGATATCATCAAATAACTTCTCCCACCCTGGGCGGGGCGGGAGGGAGTGTCAGACTTTTACTGACTAAAACCCACCCATGTTCCTTCTTGTGCCCTTTGCGTTCCGGTATCTCTTGCGAACAACCCGCAGCCCCGGGTCACGGATTAATAATAATGAGTTGAAAGCGTCAATCTGCCTTTCTGATATTTATCTACTCGTTTTGGTTTTCTTTCAGATATCTAATATAGCAGTTGAGCGTAATAGCATATTTATGATAGATACCACATCCAATGTGAATGAGGACTGTTATTTGTCATTAATTACTAATATTGCATGACATGTAGCATTAGTACTTAGTGGCAAAAGTACTCTGCGATGGCAATACTCCCCATCAATTAGAATGAGGCAGTTATATTAGTCGCCACCAGTCGTGAGCACAAATGTCAAGTTAATTTTCGTTACTGTTCCAGTTCCTGGATTTGTATGGAGCCATGTACAAGACACCACGGCTGCGTATAACGATCATGTAGGTAGTACGTACGGAAACTCAATGGAGGTCGGACTTTCAAAATAAAACCACAAAGTTTCATTAAAACATATTTTTATTTCATACGACAATATGTATATGAATACAATAATTATAATCATGGAAGCAATTAATGGGACTTGTTGTCTAAGATTATAATTCATTCTTAATTCTATTTGTATCCCAAATAATTAGGAATCTCTCTTAAAAACTACTGTTCCATACAAGAGCAATACAAAATATCTAAGTAGATAAGTAGTTACATAGCAATAAAAAATCATATTATAAGAAAAACTTAATGAAAATATTAAATGAGTTCACATTCAAAATTCAGTCTCACATCAACAGCCATATTCCTCTACCCGATTACGAAGCCAAAAAGGAGGGTAATGTTCACAGAAAGTGATTGTTGATGTCACTACAAAAATAACCATTCACTCTCTCGTTGTACAAAAATTTAAAACTTCTTCGTAATAAAAATGAACAAATACAGGGCAACACTGTTGCAGTAAGCAAATTAATATCTTTATAAAAAGCGTAAGAGACTACGACTACGAAGTTTGTACAAATAACAGCTTTGATACTTGCTACTTTGTAAACTTGTATAATTAAATCTTTTATATCTATAACTACGTTCCACAAAATAGTTTTTAGGTACCTCGTTGGGTACATAACTTGTACCTAAAATAAAATTAGTATATAATAAACACTTGGATATATTTATTAAACTCTCTTCAACCGACCGAATAAATAGACCTCGTTATACTTACAATATAGTTTCGTTTTCATACAATCTCAATTCATACAACAACATTGAAAAATATATTTCTTAACATTACAATAACAGACTGTTACAAATGCACTTGGTTTTCAATTCCACAGTTATACATTAGAATAAAAAAATCATACCATTTTAGTAGTAACAAAATATTATCAACATGGCAACCCCGAATCTAACGTCAAATCAAAGTTCACTCACTCCAACAAACTTACAGGCTAGAATAATAATGCGATGGAATTTTGGTGACTCTCATTGGAATAAAACCGTCTTCGATATAATATTCAACCTATTAGGTATATAATTTTAACAAGTTCTAATAATAATATTTTGTTTAGGGAATAATTTCTTTCGCCCATAAACAAGCAAGTAGACTTTGTAAAATACAAATCTATTTTATATTTTTTGAAAGAATAAATACCGTAATTTCGATTGTTCCATTAGAATAAAACCACTAAAATGCCATCGCATACAATAACATAAATTTAGTTGATCACAAGTAAAACGATCACTGAGAAATCGTGAGCCGATTTCTAACATACACTACTAAAAAACATTGCCAAATGGCATTAATACAACATTCTTCCGAGCGAGGTGAATTACATTCACCTTTAAGATCGGCATACTATCACACCTGGAACACATGTATTTCAGGGCTGGCAACACTCGTAGTCACTGTCAGGTGACAGCCGAATATGCCAAGCCATCATGGACCATGTTTGGTAGCTCAATTTTTGCCATCTTTACAATTTTGATGGCCACAATAATTAATTCTTTGGTGACTGGCTTAGCGGCGCCTGCCTAAAGCTGCATTTTTTTGACAGAGCAATAAAGTAAATGATGTGCTGCTTAGTAAGCGAATGTACGACTATTTTAAATCTAAATGAAGCCGTTTTATACATACTCAAAATTGTACACTGATTTTTTTTCTTTTAATCGACTTTCGTTTGTTTTTTTCCGTAAAAATATTTGCTGGCACTGATAGATAGAGTTTTACAGCCTTGCTTGGTTTGTTGGCATTTTATTTTCGGCATCTGACGCTTATCTACAGCAGCTTACATCCTGGTATGGGAGGCAGACAGCTGTGGCAGGCTGCAGTCACCTATGGCATCAGTTCCTCCTCACTATCCTCATCTGAATCGTATACAGGAGCTCCATTCCGCATTTGGATAACTGACTTCTTTCGATGGCGTTGCTCCTTCTGATCCTTGTTCAAGTCTCTGTAAATGAAGAGGTATTGTAGTATAAATAATAATTCAATTACATAACGTCTGTGAATGAAGAGAATTGGGTGTTGGTCTACCATTGAAATATCCCAAACTGGGATTCAAGTTGAGCCTGACGTTGGGACGATGGACATATGCCCATCCAATTTGAGTTAAAGGTATCATTACAATCAGTCCGTTTTTCCGTAATCGTTTGAAATAAGTGCTCGTGTCAGCTGGAGCTACAAATTCGTTGGACTTCGAAGGGGCTTGTATTGGCTCCACAGATGATTACAAATTTTCATAAATACGATCTCTATACTATAAAAATGCCGAAATGAATGAATGGATCGATGGTTTATAGTTAGAAACGAACCTGCCATTAAAAAGAGGACGTAACGCACTCTTGAGACTGGTGAACAGATACGGGTACAGCCGCTCCTGGCAGGCTAGCAGGTCACGAGCACTCTCTAGGGGTTCTGCCAGTGATGCAGCAAGGGACTTGTCTTGCGGGTCATCGCGGGTCGGCGGGACCGGTCGCTTGTCTGAAGACCCACATGCTTCGGAGATTGTACGGTCCAGAATGTTGTCTTTGCTAGAAGTAGAAGTAAACATGATTACAATTTAGTTTCGCAATGTGTTTAGTGAGCGTTTTGAAAGCTATCTGCTAATAGACTATACAGTTTTAACTCTCTCCTTCTCTTACTCTTCTCATCCTTCATCATATGGCTTATTTAGTTAATCATCAAAGGCTATCTCAGCAGTTTTTATTATCCGATTTATCGATGTGATGATATCATCATCCTCAGCTTACCTATTATCCTCGCTGTCGTCACTTTGTGCGGGGCTATCAGGCGGTGAGAGTGTGACGTCACAGGGCACACGAAAGTCGGGCAGGTTGCGTGCGCAGGCAAAAGCGGCCAGCGCGCGCTCGCGCACGTAAATAAATGGTCGGATGATGCGGATATCGTGGTCACTGGAATCAAAAGATAAATTCATAGTATCTACTACATTTGTAATTCCGTTTATCCAAATATTTACAAACATTAAAAGGTCCATGACGGACGGACAACGTTTTTGTAAGTACAGGTCACTAAATAAAAAACAAAGAAATATTTCAAATGGTTAGCAAAAACCAGACTTAACATTTTTAATTTGCTTTAAGCTATATATAAATGATTACATATAAATATTTCAATCGGACTCTCAGTAAGCTGCATTTTCCAACGGACTGATGAACTTACCGTAAAGTATAATGTGGCTTCAAGGTCCTCAGGGTGCCAGCATGCATTGCAGCTGCTACGAACGCCGTAGCAGCTCGGTCCAGGTGTTGAGCCAGAGCCGCTACGCCGTAGCCGTGAGCTACAGCAGAAGATATGGCTCGCTTGCGAATGCTCCGACATGACCAGCGAGTAGCCTCTGCCGCCAGACTCCATGGACTTGTGCAGATAGCATCTGTGAAAGAAATCCATTTTACTTAAATATTGTTCCAGTTAATTACTACTACTTTTTCTAAACCGAGTATATATGGTAACTTGCCGTGGATGTCGCTCTGATTATTCCTCCGCACCCCGGTAGATATTACTATATGTGCCACCAAATGTGTGTTGGGTAGAGGCATGAAAGTAGGATATGCTGTGGAAATGCAATCCTCGCGAAGTATGTGTGGTGTAACTTTGAACGATAGAGTGAGGAATGAAATTATACGAGAACGTTGCAGAGTAAAAAAGGATGTAGTGACAAAGGTTGAAAAAAATATGCTTAGATGGTTCGGTCACGTTGAGAGGACGAGTGAAAGGCAACTAACAAAGGAATTTATATGGCAGATGTGAGTGGCAACGCCGGGAGGGGATGCTCTAGAAAAGACCTACCCTGACCTTATTGGTCAGGTTCTTCAGAAAGGTCGGGTGTACTTGTAACCGGCGTGCTTGTATGACCAGACGGAACAGAACATGGACGAGGCGAAAGAAGTATATAAGGATCGTAGTAGGTGGCGCTCTGTGTTTCCTGTCTACCCCCATAGGAAAAAGGCGTGAGATTATGTATGTATGTGCCACCAAACTACTACTAGATGTAAACTTACGTTCACGCTCATCCTCTTCAAACTTGTCCTCGTAAATGAATTTGATGCCAAGCGTTCTGCAGTAGGCCATCAGATGCAGTGGGTCCACTTGCGACCGTGTCTCGTGGACGAACAGAGCACCTGCGACAAACAAGCGTTTTAAGACAAATTTGTAAGAGCTCAGGGATCTGATGTCTTAGAAGGTGTTGGACTTCCAGTTTTTAGTGACATTGAGTGAGTTCATTAGCACTTAGTTCCATTAACAAAACATGAACCTTCCTGCCAGTTTTACTTTCAGTGACCAGAGAAGGTAGTTTCTGATGGGAAATGGAATCAAAGATACGCTCTACAGTTTATGTGATAGTTTTAAACCAGCAGATAAGAATGATGCTCAAGTATTTAAGTGTGTATTCATATTTGAAAAGGTTTAGGCTTCTAAACAGTGTGATGCACTCGTAGAATAGGGTACATATTCTTACCAATACTGAAGTGTATGCCCTTGGCCCTGGAGTACAGCTGATACTGGTGCAGGGTATGCAGCAGTGCGATGGAGCTGCTTCCCCCTGAGAGACAGATCAGCACCTTTTCTCCCGGACGAATCATGTTGTACTCGTGAATTGCCTGTAAACAGAACACACCGCTAAGTCAATACTTTTCAACGATATTAATCTTGGAAGATAATTGGGTAGATGACACCACTAATCAATTGACTTACTTTTTATGAGCTGTCAAAACGCGATTTTCCTATAGATTTTTTATGACAATACGTCATGGTTTATGACGTCACTTTTTATCATCTCAATTCACTAACTTTTTATTAATTTTAAAGCAACTAAAAATCGAATTCTATAGTTATTTAAAAACTTATCGGGTTTCAGGGCTATAATAAACTGTTTATTTTGTCAAGTTGTGTCTTAAAATTATTTTTTAATGGTGTTATCTACCCAAATGCCCTGTTTATATTCCGGGTAGTTTCTGGAAAGGCTTTGTTACCGATCCTTCTGACAGTGCTCTCAATATCCAACACAGTACGTACTTCTACAGTGGGTTTCCACACGGCTCTGGGTGGGCAATGCCAGTTGCTGTCATCATCTAGGGTCAGGTCTGTGAGTGATGCGTCACTGCATGCGCTACTGTCCTCATGTTCTTCTCGTTCGTCTTCCCAATGAGGTTTAAACGTGCGGCATTCTGACTCACTGTAAAAGATCAGATTTTTTGTTAATATTGTTGGAAACGAGGTCATTAAGGGTGCTGATTATAAAGTTTCCATTAAATGGTGATGAACGGTCGTGATAGAATGTTGCCAATATAACCAACCAAATAATGGTTTTATGGTGTTGTTTACTTGTAGAATAGTGCCGCTGCTACTGTTTTATATGGACATGGCATTCAATGAAGACTCTGTTCACGTTGGTTTAAGATTCGGATTCGGTTTACAAATTGTGGTAGGTCTTATAAAGCGTCGGCTTTCAGCCTAATTCCAGGTTCATGTTGAACTTACAAGTTACGACTTTATGAACTCCCCTTAATACCTAAAGGTCATATTTGACGTCTCGTCAAAATATGGTATAAACCTAACCATGATGTAGCTTTAGAGATCAAGTCAATCAACTAACCTCCTATCATAGAACCGTTCGTCATGCGTTCTCTGGTCGGTGCCGTACCCGCTGGAGCGAGAGCTTCGGTCAGAGCAGCTGGACGACGCGTTAGACGAGCGACTGCAGCGCTTAGAGTCAACCACTGTTGTTGAGGCCCTAAAACAATCGTTTAGGCCGTTGGTTAGTTTGAATGGTAAAGATTAATGTCTTTTATTTGAATGAAGAATAAATTCATGAAGTTAGAGGAGCCAAGCCAAGCCAGAAAAGCAGGGTTGTTAATTTTTGTGTAGGAAGCCTCCAAAAACTATACTGCCGAAGAAGGTGGATTGAAGTTTTTTAGTACCCTACTAAGATTCACGCTATATAAAGATCACCCTCTTAAGTTTCTTCTTGAACCGCATCAGTCTCAGGTTGTGCTAAACTTTTAGCACATTCCGGAGAAGTAAGTAATGACAGCTTTTTGAATAGCAATGGCTGCATTTTCCGACGACCGTCCACCAGTATGACAGGATGATCATGATAAGTAAGTAATGGATGTTTTTCTAGTTGTGTGATGATGAAACTGAATATTGTATTGCATCGTACCCACCATGTCGTACCAATACAGTAAAATATTATCGGTTTCAAAATTTTAAACAAGTTACAGTACTAATGAAAGAAAAAGAAGTGGGTAACGAAAAAGCCAAAAAAAGAAACAAATTATTTTTACAAGAGCATTTTAATACCACAAGTAACAACTGGGTGTCAGAATGAAATATTGTTTCAGTGGAAAATGAGATAGTTGTACGACATACTTTGATTGATTGCCAAAACTTTACCCGTAGCCGTAGTGGCCATTTTGGTTGGAATTTAAACTTCATTAAAATCTTGCCAAGCCGTCGTCGGGTTAACAAAATAGTTTGTTGGCCTTTTAACTGCTGTTCGGGGAAATGCAATAAATTTGGTTGGCTTTATTTTTATGAGTTAGTCTATTTTCATAGAATAATGTGAGATTTTTAGAATAAAAGTATATCGACTGATTTATTATGAAGACGTTTAGAGAAAAATACCTTTGTCTTTTCATGGTAATATTATAGAAAGTCAAGAAAGCGATAAAAGCAACGTTGTCAAGTATTACTTGCCAATCAAAACTATGTCATGATTTAATGAACACTAGAGTCAATTTTAAACAAAAGAGTTTCAAGCATAGACATTGCCCTCATCATCTTACCTGTACTTTTTTTTTTAACGATGGGAAACAATCAAATCGCTTTCCCCACCCTGATGGAGCGGGAGGAAGTGTCAGACTTTTACTGACTAAACCCATCCATGTTCCTTCTTGTGCCCTTTGCGTTCCGGGGGCGCGGTATCTCTTACAAACAACCCGCAAATCTTACCTGTTCTGTCTTTCAGGTTCTTCGACAAACACGACTCTGCCTTGGTCCGTGGTGTCGTGCCTCTTGTTCTGCCGCACATGGTCTCCAGAGCAAACTGGAACACCTTCGATAATGTCTGGAACTTCGCTCTTCTCATGTTTCTGGCATACCCGTAGTCTGCCTTGGCACTTTTTGGTCTTATTATCTGGTAAAGTTAATTGGGAAATGTTCAACTTGGATTTTTATTTCGGTTGAAGATATTTTTTTTATGTCGCAACACCTTTTGGGCACATAGTACGCGCCACAGAAGGTTAGTCAAGTATATAGTATATAGGAATTTTCATGAAATTCACTCAAAATTCGATAATTTATTTTTAATTATGAATAATTAACTTAAACACAAAACTTATAAATAATAATTTAATTACAAAGTATGCACAATTTACAAAAAACTCATAAATCAATTTTTTCCGTATTTGTCAAAGCCGACATTCTATTAAGTAGCAGAAATGGTAAATATCGTCAAT
This sequence comes from Caradrina kadenii, assembly GCA_947462355.1. Taxonomy (NCBI): domain Eukaryota; kingdom Metazoa; phylum Arthropoda; class Insecta; order Lepidoptera; family Noctuidae; genus Caradrina; species Caradrina kadenii. The sequence goes on from OX381691.1 coordinate 9,724,719, forward strand.
AATTAATATCTATTGACATTGAATTGTTCAGTGTCGACGACTCGCATCACAAAACGTGAACAATTTATTGACACCACTTAGCAGACTGGTTACGTCCGGGTTCAATTTATTAAAAGAAATGGAGAATCAAACATATGTCAACTTACCGAAATCTAAAAATGCATCAGTTTCTGTAAAAGTCATGTTGATGCCACTGTCTTGTGAACTCACTGAAGGATTTTGGCACCAGTTTTTCTTGACATTACAGTGCCTGCACGCGGCATCAGCACAACTCGCTTCATCGTCCGACAATTTGTTAGAACTTAAGGATTTAGGAAGAATTGGGGAGTTCTGAGTTGTGACAACTTGGATGATGGTGTCAGGTGTCGATGTCTCGCTTGAATTGAAAGAGATGCTGTTTGGGCCTGAAGCCTCGTGCGAAGGTGTGCATTGTGCTGACCTTGGTGAATTTGTCGTCGGAGACCGCTTGCTGAAACGACTGTCATCTTCTTCATACTGAGGCAGTATAGGACTAGTGGGACACTTCCTCAAACTGCAAGTCGCCTTTTTAAGATCCAGTCCCAGTTCTGGACCAGAACCAATTCTTTGTCTGCCAGTCTGCGGCGGAGAACTCTTTCGAGAACAAGACCCAGTGTAATCTGGAGAAATCATCTCGTCAACTTGATTAACCATTTCGCGTATTTCGTGTTTCACTTCCGAGGCCATCTCCCTCGACATGCCCATCAGATACTCAGCCACGTCTATGACTGATACTGAGTTCTTATCGCTCTGACTAGAATTAATTGAGTTCATGCTAAGATTCGACTGTTCGAGCGAGTCTGAATTCTCTAAGATATCGTCTACTTTGGATATGACTTCGCGGATCTCCGACTTTATTTCTGTTGCTATTTCCATGGTCATTTCTTTAACATAAGCCTGGATATCCTCAGAAGTCTGAGAATTTAATGAAGTAGTTGGCGATGTTCGGCCTACTTGGCTGCAGTCAGATATTGATGTACTGCTCTGTGTACTGTAGAGGAACGCTTTTCCGGGTGAGATCATCGGGTCGTCCAACGACTGCAGGTCTGTTTGACTGCCGCAGTTGCAAAAGTTCGATTTCTCTATGATATTATTTGGGCTGGTCTCTTTTAAGCCAAGGTTTAACTTTGTTTGTGCGCTAAGTGCTGTTGGAGGACTGTCAGAACCCAAACTATAACATCTAGATCTGATCAGCAGCGGTTGTCTGTTTTGTGGTATCAATCGTAACGGTGATACAGATTCCCCAACAGCAAACTGCACTGGCAGTGGCGTTTCTGATTCTTCCTTGTGGGTTTCCCGAAGACTTGATTCTCGCGAATAAAATTTTTGTTTCTGTTTCAGTCTAAATATATGGCAATCGTCTATCGCTGAAAGACTGAAATGCCTAGGCGACGATCCTAAAATAGGCGAAGAAGTAATGGAAGACCTTGCATTCAGATTAAGGCTCTTTCTAGCTCCTGTGTACCCTGATGGGTCAAATGGCACAATGTGTTTGACATTGCCCGAACGACCTAAAAGAAGATCGTGGGCTTCTTTGGGTAGCATAAACCATCTGAGATAGTCTATGCGTGGGTTAAAACTGACTTCGGGCTCAGCCGTTGAGCACTTCATTGCCAATTTCCTCGCTCTGTTGAATAGATTCCTCGCTGTTTGTAGAGTCTCGGTGTATGTTTGAGGAAATATGCCCGGACCTGAAATGAAAAACAAATGCAATTATTATTAAAACAGACTCATTGACGTCACAGTGTTTAGATATTAACGTCTAAATAAATGTGTAAACTGACCAGAAACTCTTCTCTCATGCGCAGTCATCTTTCCGTCATTGAACCTCACTGAGTGCAATGACTTTCTGTCTCTGAGCACAGCACAGGTGTGATGTCTCCACTGTCCAGTTTCTGGGATCACTACGTATTGCGGCAGAATCTTCCAGCCTTCTGTGGCAACCATCTTCAAGGCTTCGAGAACAAATGCCAGCTCACAATCTGTAGTGAAGAAAGGCAGAGAAACTCTGCAGAACCCGGGTCTTAAGTGTTCATTGTAGATGGGCACTTCTGGAGCTTTCACGTCACTCATTTTTCGTACCCGAGCGACTTCTTTTTGCCTGTAAGATAAATTCCATTGATAAATACCAGTATGCTGATATTGTATGAGCGTGCAAATTATTCGGCCTTGGGATACAATTAACAGATTTGTAATATAAACGCACAGAGCCCAAACGTTCGTGCTTCTAAAAATACAGTCGACGTTCAAGATGTTTTATCAATTTGTTCGCAAAGAAACGAATTCGTTGGAGAAATACCAACAAAGAGTGCTGGTTGAATTAAAATTAAAATTTTACCTGCAAACATTGGCGTCTTTAAACTTTTGATATATCATCAAGATTAGAAATAGCTCAGAACAAGAAGACTAATGAAACTAATGACTGTTTTAAGTTTTAGATTTAAAATTCCATTATGATTGCTTGCCACCACTTAAGTTTACCAGTATTACTTATTTTCTCATTTATTTGCCCCTTATCAATTGATTATACAGCAATGAGTTTACATTGAATGTTTTTAAATCTACTCACGCTTCCACATCCAATAGTTTTTCATATTCTCTTAGGAGTTGGTCGTCAATCCCCAGGACATCAGAACCGTAGTTCAGGTTACTAGAAAGTCCTCCTCTCGCTTGGATACCGAAGACGTCGTTCAGAACCGCGCAGATGAAGTTGTGGTGCAGGAAGGTTCCTCGAGGGTGCTTCACCATCAAAGAGAAGATGGGGAGTCTCCTGACAGTTGGAGAGACGTTCCCCAGTAGTATTAGCTCCGGTATGTTCTTTATGTGAGAGATAACTTGTCTGAAACGAAAAATATTTAAAATAAATATACAAATATTTTGTTTTATCGTAGGCGTGTATTATAAAGGCCATTGCCCTAATAATTACCGGCTTCTGTTTACGCAAGTTATTTGTGTAAATATAAATTAAATTAGGTACAATTAGCCTTAGGTCGTTTCATATAATGATATTCAAGAAATTTTTGCTCCGAGGCAGATTTTTCTAATTAGAATTGACTACTGAGAGAATATTGATACTATACAGGGTGGAAGGGATACTGTAAGGAAATCTTTTATCATGGATTTTTTCTCAATAACCAACGAAAATTTCCTTTTTCAAACGGAAGCATTTACTGCATCAATGATAAAAGGTTTCCGTTGTAAAGTAACTGCCTCTTTAGCCTAGTGGTTTTAAGCGCGACTGGTACGCTAGAGGTCTTGGGTTCCATTCCTAGATCGAGCACAGTGTTATTGGGTTTTTCTATATAATTCTCATTAGCAGCTCAGAATAAGGATTTGTGCCCGGTTAATGGCAATAGGCTCGCCCCCTATTACAAAAGACCTTAACATACCGGCGAACTGTGGGTGTACATTGGTACATCGCTACCTAACCCTTCGAGGAGTACCTACAGGCGTGATAGTATTATTATTTCTCTATAATGTCTGATACCACATTGTACAAACTATGACACCTCCTGGATGTGCACACGATACACAAACGTGACAACAGCCAGCCATTAATCTTTGAGACAGTTAAACAATCTGAGTAATAGCGTCATCACTCATGCTTAACGATTAAATTAATTCATAGGTTCACGTTACACCCAACGTGGTTCGTAAGGTTGATTAGCAAGTAGAAACTTATACAGACTAAACGTTAATTATATCTGCATAAGCCGTCAATTAGCACATAAATTGCCTTGCCAAGGCCTCGTTGGGACCGCAGCAATAAAAGGTAGAAATCAATAAAGCAACTGTAGTAGATTCTGCTGTAAACATGTTGGGTCTCATGACAAATGTAGGTCGGTACTAACAGTTCAGTTTTATTTTACTTCCTCTTATCTATAAACAGTTCCTTTTTTAACCCCCGCCACAAAAACGACGGGGTGTTATAAGTTTGACGTGTGTGTGTCTGTCTGTGGCATCGTAGCTCACAAATGCATGAACCGATTTTGCAAATTGTTGTACAAGCGTTATGGGTCCGCGAGACGGTCAAGTTCACTTGACAAATAAAAAGAAAGTAAAAAGTATTGATCGTTTACCTCGTGCACTTGAGGTCAAGTATACTCGGTAAACGATCAATATTGATCAATCACGTAGACTTGTCAAGTAGACTTGATCGTCTTGCAGACCCCTCTATCTATACTTATAATAAATCTGCAGAGAGGTAAATTCTGTACATGAAATATATTTCCAAAATAATTATCAGGGGGTAATTAGGGATCGATACTGATGCCAAAAATGCAATTAGTAAAATTTTTGTCTGTCTGTCTGTATAACTGTTATAGAAACAAAAACTACTCGACGGATTTTAACGAAACTTGGTACAATTATTTTCATACTCCTGAGTTGGTTATAGTATACTTTTCATCACGCTACAATCAATAGGAGCAGAGCAGTGAAGGGAAATGTTGGGAAAACGGGAGTAATTACTCCATTTTTTAAGCTTCCGTCGCGTGTGCAACCTTAATGGTTAAAGCTACACAGAAATCATGTATGACGGAAATGTTCTCCTTAAAATTATATAAAAAATATCCCACGACAGCATATATCTATCTTTTATGGTTGACTCACAATATCACGTGTAACTCCCGATAGCTTAGCAGTTCGAAGCTCTCTGATTATATTTGTCTACTCTTACGTTTATAACACTCTCAGTCATCCCTAATTAAAAAAGTTAACATTATTAACTATTCCATAAAAAAGAATCATAGAAATCGGTATAGAAACACTAAAGTTACACATGAAATACGCTAATAATAAGACATCGCGCGTGAATACTAAATCATGCTATAAGGATTATTTTTGTATAAGGTCCGAGAACTCTTCAGAAGCTGTGTGGCGGATCTTAAGTTTCAACATTCACGAAAGATATCCACCTGTGACTCATCTGGATGTTCATCTTGAAGGCGGTCAACGTATATATTTCAACGCCGAAAATATTAGAGAACCCTAGACAAACAACTTTTATTGTAGATTGACATATTATATTTCCCTACTAAAATATGAAAGTTAATCTGTCTGTTACATCAAAACCACTGAACCGTGAGGAAGGACATAGGCTACTTTTTTTTACGAAAAATGACGGAAACGCGGGCGAAGTCGCGGGCAACAGCTAGTTAAAGAATAAAATTAGAAAGTTGTTATGTGTTATATTTTCGATGTACGCAGGGTAATTTTAAATCCATTTAAACTTACATTTTGAAGGTACCTACTTGAACTGTTACTACAAAATTGTAATAACAGACATTGCAGTTGGCATATTGTATTTGACTGACTTCATTATTTAGTCCTCAAGTTTCATTTGTTTTTTGACCCACATCAAAATTATTATCAACCTTCACAGCTGCTGAATGAACCTTTATGTTTACAACATGTCGTTGCTGCTGACCCACTGATTTTACGACTTGCCAGCTGATAAGCCAACGGAATCCTACAGTAGGCAATGAATGTAATGATTCTACTTTGTCACTACCTACCTTCCTCAAGTTTTAAATGTTAAATGGTGTCAGGTAATCTAAAATTTGGCATTTTGTTAGTAGTCACGTTATCTGCCGCTGACCTTTGACCTTTTCAAAACAATTTGAATTTTATCGAGGCTTCAAGTATTTCGGGTACACAGTCCAAATAGATTAATACTACTATTTTTGACATAGTTTGAAAACCATCTACAAATTCTGTTTCAAACCAAAATATAATTTAAACATCAAAAATAAAGCTCAAGCTTTTTAAAATCTCCAGAAACGCATCTTCAACGAACTGACCCAAATCTAAAACGATTCCAACCAAATGGGTAAGTTATACTTCCATATTTCTACATTCTTACAACTGCATTGAAAGACTATAACGTCACTGAGTAGGAAATAGGTACTGATACCGCCGATATGGATGCTCTAATGACGGCAGACGGAAGTACACCGGCAAGTCTAACCTGACTCGAATGATCTCATTGTTGATGCGCTATTAATAAAATAAGTCACCAGCCTTGAACTCACTGAACTATCACCTCGATTTTGTATTCAAATTATTCGGAAGATAACACTCGTGTTTGTTGCCAAGGAGAGGCTTTTTTAATCTATTAGTTTGACTGTTTGTACAGAATTGTTTAAAATTTCAATGGTTAAATGACTCAATAAACCCGATGATATAACTAATGATGACATTAAAGCGTACACAATAATAATTGTACTAGGAAACGAGCAAAATACTTATTTGATTAAAAATATAGCAGTAGGTCAAACGAAAGATAATTTGTCTTTACGAGCACGAATCGAAACAAAAGAAAGTAATACGAGAATGGTACATATGGATGATTTTATGGACAATTTGACAATCAATTCTGTTGCCAAGTTATGTGGGACAGCATTTGGAACTGTTCGTAACTAGGACACGTCCTATAATAGAACAAATGATCGTGACACTGAGAATTGTAACAACAAACATGATAAAGACATTATGAGTCATAGAAAAAATATGTATAGAAAAATTTCTGTACAAAATACTAACAAATTGTAAGCAAATAACAAAAGCGAAGCAACAAATGACGGAATAGGTAGTAAGATGTCATTGGATGGTAAACAAGTCCGCCGATGTTAAGTAGTCAGTGGCCTTGCCATCCCATAAGAAAAGTTAAAATGTCTCGTGCCTGTAATTTCACCGGCACCCATAACCTTAAAACCGGACAGCAACGCTGTTTTAAGGCAGATATTGATACGGTGGTAGTAATTCCCAAAGAGCTCTATTACTAGTACTGCTACCTCATATGACATCCAGGACTAGGAACTCTTAAAAACGATTTTTATCATCCAATTTCATCTTAGTTTCATAAATTACGGCCATAATACTAACGAAATCTTCTAAAGCAATGTACTTATTCCGAAAAAGACCATTTTAAACGGAGAAATTGGGGTCGGTGAAGACATAAAACTATCTTTGGATGGGAATATTCGACTAGATACGGAATACGGATCTCGAGGTACCACCATATCTACGCTAATATTTGGACTCTTGCCAATCGCTTAATGGGTGAACTTTAAGACCAAGCTCTCAACTTAAACACGTTCTATAGATAGATAGTAACAATATTGGCTATATTTTAAGTAAACTTTGTTTAAAACATTATTTCTTTGAGATCAAGTACTAAAGTTTGTTGTAGATTTCCTACAGTTTACCTATATACAAACTATTAGCTTATGCCCGTGACTTTGTCCGCGTGAATGTTGGTATCTGCGGAATATTTCTTTTCTTTCTATATTCTTTTTCTAAAATAAAAGCCGATCGACCGAGTTCGATTCCCAGGCCGAGCAAAAAATGATATTGGGTTTTTCTATGAAATTCTCAGTACCAGCTCGGAGTTAGGTTTTGTGCTCGGTTAATTGCAATAGGCTCGACATGGGACCTAAACATACCGGCGAACTGTGGGTGTACATTGATACACCTCTGCCTAAACCTTCGGGGAATACAGGCGTGATGGTATGTGTGTGTAAAATAAAAGCCTTAGTGGCTCCTTCAAACATCAGCTATCTGCCAGTGAAAGTAGCGTCCAAATCGGCCCAGCCGTTTCGGAGATAAGCCGAAACAAAATCGTTTTTTCATATCAGGACCATGTGAACGTATATTTATTTGGTAAAAGATTCTATTTTGATATTACAAACAGACACTTTAATTTTATTGATTTGTAGAGATAGATTAAATTCAATGAATATGATGTCACGGAATATTTTTCTGAACAAATGTTTCAAGTCGGATTTTCTCGCGGGATTCCTTTATTGAATTTGTTGAGAATGGGTGACATGTTTGGACAAAGGCTGAGCTAAGCTGACGCACCCCACATAATTATATTCCATTTGTATTTAAATCGGCTTGAAAGTAGGGCATCATGGATGAACACATTTTAATATGTTTATCCATTGGATATTAAAATGCCTAAATGCTTATCTATCGGATAAAATACAAAGTGCACTTTACATTTGCCTAGTAACTTCGACTTACGTGGACGAAGTCAAGGGAAAACCGTATCCAATAAATACTGAATGGACCGGCTGTTTTATTTACTTCACATTGTCTAAAATTAACTTCATTCAGGTTCCGGGGAAGAAAACACGGTAATATTTCAGTATAACAGCGCCCGTACGTAAACAATTGGCCCACATCGACTTCGCCAATGGAACAGTACATTGCGCATGGCCTTGCATCGAGCCAATAAACTTAGCATTTATGATGCTAACGGCATAGGGTTGTCTTGTTGCTTTAGTGACCCCCTTTAGTACATGCCAGAATTATAATTTTAATATCTTCTGGATTGAATTTCCGTCACGGTGGCCTCTCTCAAAAGAGGCTAGCCAAGAACGCAAAGAAAAATTATAGTGCACAAGTGTATACGCAAAGACAGGTTCTGCTCTTCCCTCACTCTCCTAGTCCTGTGGGATGGTAATCCGACATGACTGGGGAGAGATCTGGCACAGGACCAACGGCTTTACGTGCTTTCCGAGCCACTGGGGTATCATATCAACAACTTTCAAATTCCGAGCTGCTAATGAGAAATTCCTAATGGAAATACCCGATGGCACTTTTTGTCAGACCTGGGATTTCAACCCACGGCTCCATGCTTAGCAGTCGCGCTTGCGACCAAGAGACCAAGAGGCCTTTTACGGGTTTTAATAAAGATTTAACTAAGATACATACTATACGTACAAGGCAGTGTTGTCCAAAATGAAGTATATATATTTTACTGAAGTTTTTAAATTGGCAACCCTATTAGGCATCCGGGGTCTACCGAGCAAGGGTACGTTGTGCCAACTAGCAATAGAGGGGCGCCCGTTAGGCTACTTACATAAACCTTGGTTCCAGTATTTTGGTGGCCGGCGCCGGCACACGAGAATACCTTTTACTGAGGGTACCTTTAATTATTATGAGTAATGGTAAAAGTTTATGTTCCTATTTTTTTCTGGATTAAAAAAGGCAAGTAGAATTTTGTCATTTTTAATTTCATCATGTTATTAAAGTTCAAACTATAAGAACAGCTTCAGCTTACGTCCGGTTAGAGGAAAGATATGTTTTTTTGTTTGTTTGTATAGAATAGACTCCGAAACTACTGGATCGATTTTAAACATTTTGACCAATAGATAGCTACATTATTCTTGAGTAACATAAGTTAACATCACGCTACAACCTACGGGAGCGGAGCAGTAAGCAAAGACGTAACTTAACGCTGGTGAAATAAGCCACGCGGACGAAGTTGCGGGCAGTTCGCTTGTAGTTAATATTTCGCCTCATATTCAATTTTATTTTGGCTTGGGTAGGGGTAAACTGGGTGAAAAGCGTTATGCCCTCTTCAGACGACCTTCCCTCTTCACGGGGGGATGTAAGTTTGTGCAAGTATTGTCTTTGTCACCCCTGACCTAGACTAGAGTCAAGAGCTTACCCATCTCGAATAAAAAATAAGAAAAGTATGAAGATTCAAGCAGCTGTATTTAACCTTAATTGTAAACGCACCTAAATTTTATTTAAAACTATTTTTAGTTTTAACTTATACGTGACTTCGTCCCTGACGGGGGTCCCCCGATCGCGCATTTCTTAATCTCAACTTTATTGGAAGTCATATTTTCTATTTATTGGATGAGACTCATAAAATATCTCTATTCTCATAGTTAACGCCTACGTGTTCCGCGATTAGATATATCAACACACGCGCGAACATAAAAATAATCTATTTTTTGAACGCGGAAGATTTTTGCGAAATTATTATTTTAGTTCTGTTACGGAATGCTAAAACGCAGTTTCATAACAGTTTTAAGAGGACTTTATCCGAAAGCACGCTACATACAAAACGCATCATCATCTGCTTAGCCTTTTCCCAACTGTGTTGGGGTCGGCTTCCAGTCTAACCGGATACAGCTGAATACCAGTGTTTTACATGGAGCGACTGCCTATCTGACCTCCACAACACAGTTACTGGGCAACACGATACCTCTTGCTTAGACTGGTTGTCAGACGTCCTGGCTTCTGACTATCCGTAACGACTGTCAAAGATCTATGAATGACAGCCGGGACCAACGGCTTTACGCGCTTTCCGAGACACGGGTGTCACACCACCAACTTCCAAACTCCGGGATGCTACTGAGCAAATCCTAATGGAAAAACCCAATAACACTTTTTGCCCGACCTGGAAATCGAAGCCGGGACCCCACCCTCATTAGTCGCGCTTGCGACCACGAGACCAACGGGGCAGTCAATACAAAACTATTCTACTCATATTTTGGCTAGTAATTAATTAAACTGGATGACATTTTGTAGATATTATAAGGGCACTATATCTAGATCAGATAACGGTTAAGTCAAAATCGCGTACAATTTTTTTAGTTACACTTTATTTGAACTAAATAACACTTTGAAAATTTCTCTTATTTGTTCTTACTTGAAATGAAATTTGTTTGTTATGCAATAAAGAGTATTGTACATAATATAAATAACTAGGTCTTGCTTGTGACTTCGTCCAGGTAAATGTCGGTTACCGCAGACGCAGACGTTGCGGAATGAAAAATAGCAAATTTCATCAAAATTTGTTCAGTGATATAGTTGTAAAGGGGAACAAACAGACAGAGTTTATTTCGCATTTATAATAGGTATTATATGCAATAAACGATGTATTTAGCGAACAGGCGCCGACGCGTGTTGGCAATTCAAATTCAGAACACATGTAATTATTTCTGGCGATACCACTCGATCACGCAATGTCATGATAATGGCAGTGAAACCAACACCATACAAACATACATGACGTCATCGCTCGCCCTGAACAGACCCTTGTGTTCACCCCTCCTCTTGATATATCTATGTGTAGGTACTTAGTATAGTAATGTATTGGCTGCAGATGAATTTGTTTAGATTCCATAAATGGGGTGAATAGCAATGACGTAATCTCAAAAGACATTTTAAAGTTGGTCACAATTTAGTTTGTTGCCAATGATAGAGAGGATAATAAATGGTAAATTATAATTCAGTAAAAACATTAAAGTCCTTGTGAGTAATAAATCCTCTGCATTCCTCTGCATCGCTTTTAACTGGTAATGCGCCCACGAGACAGATAGCAGCTAGCTTCAGCTTTTTGACTTACTGACCGAATCCTTGACAATTGGGTAGGACATAACTTCACCAAAAAAACAGTTTATTTTTGCCCTATAAACCCGATTAATTTTAAAATAATTATAAAATTCTACTTTTACTTGCTTTGAAATCTATAAATAGTGAATTGAGATGTCAAAAAAGTGACATCATCATCATGTATTATCGTACAAAATTTAAGGGGGAATCGCGTTTTGACAGCTCATCAAAAGTACGTGAATTGATTAGTGGTGTCATTTACCCAATTCGAAAATGCCTGTAAATGGTTAAATTGAAATAAATGCTTTGATTTGTACTTTTGAGACTAGACGCATTACCAGGTTGAATGGCTTCTGGAGTTCCCTTCTCTTTGAATGCGTAGCTTCTAGTCAAAGTAAATATGATTTTTCTGTATACGAGAATTTTAAATATGCCACTACAATAGAGATATTCATAACAATATATATGTAAACTTTACATAAACATACATATCATGTAAGTAGTTAATATCGTGTCGTATTTAAAACACAGTGGTAGCTATTCATTATGTATTTGCAACCATGTTTTCAAATGCATGTATTCTGTTTTCCTCATGGACTGGACTTTGAACTTTACTGTGATAAAACACCGCAATTGTATGATAAGTAATACGTAATAATAACTTATTAGAATTTAAATAAGACGCAATGACTATTGTAATCTAGCGTTTTCTTATACCTTTAATAGTTCAGTTTAACTGCCTCGTTAGCCTAGTGGTCCTTAGCGCAACTGCTACGCTACAGGTCTTCGGTTCGATTCCCAGGTAGAGCAAAAAGTGTTATTCGGTTTTTCTATGAAATTATCAGTAGCAGCTCGGAGTTAGGATTTGTGCATGGTTAATAGAAATAAGCTCGCACCCATGGGACCTGAACATACCGGCGAACTGTGGGTGTACATTGTTACACCTCTGCCTAACCCTTCGGGGAATATAGGCGTGATGGTATGTTAACAGGTATGATTCCAGAACTCAGGGACTTACTCTTGAAACAAATTTTAATTCCAAACTAAATCCGATACGATTAATCTGACTGAAATCCCCAATCTGCCTTAAGCAAGCTTGGTGATCAATGCTTGTACGTTGAGAAGAGGCCTTTACCCTGCAGTGGAACAATATCAGTCACAAAGCTTACTTCGTAATTCCGCACCCCAGAGTACAAAAATACACAATTTTTATGTCAAAACAGTCCGACAACATACGTATTACATTATTACAACACCGTTCACCGTTCTCGAATGGGACAATTTTTATAGCATTGGACTCATTACAAATTAGAATACGTGTCAACGTGCTAAAAACACGCTATTTTCTTATAAATTACGAGTATATTAGATAAGTCACAAACACGCTGTAATACATGAAAATCTACTTTTAATTTTATTATCACATTTTTTTTTCCCTTTGATATGTGGAATTACTATATCATCATATAATTCAATCATGTGATTTGATATCTGCGTTGACCGTGTTAAAAAGTCATTGAACGGGGTATTTCAGTTATTTCCGAAGCGAAAATAAAGTTTATTGACATTATAAGATTGTGAAAAGATATATTGGAAGTATTGATTACTAAATATAATTTAGCTTTCATTGGGGTAGAGCTTAGGAGATATATAATTCAAGAAACGTGTACTCATAAGTCCCATGTTGAGGGTATGCTGAAAGGTTGTTCGTAAGAGATACCGCGCCCCCAGAATGCAAAGGGCACAAGAAGGAACATGGATGGGTTTTAGTCAGTAAAAGTCTGACACTCTCTCCCGTCCCGCCCAGGGCGGGGGAAGTCATTTGATAAATTTCAATCCCTAAAAAAAAAAGTTTAGGGGATGGCTAGAGAGGCGCCATGGAGCCCTTTCGGCTAAGACAGGCAAAAAAAAGAGATAGACAGCTCTTTTGTTCATTTTTCAAAAAAAATATCGATCTAGAGGGATGAGGCAACGAAATGTGGAGGATGGAAGGAGTAGACGGAATCTTTTGCCCAGTACAGGGACAGAACACGCTTAACAATAAAAAAATTGCATCTGGTATCTTCTAGATCTTCCATTAACAAAAAAGACTTGAATAACGCCAAGAAATACACTAAGATGCCAGTATCGCAGTTACATTATTTTAACATTTTTATGCATACTCATTAGTTTCAATGTTTCGTTAGGGTTCCTTAAGCTCAAGTTACTGGCAATAGGCTCGCCCCCTATTACATGGGACCTAAACATACCGGCGAACTGTAGGTGCACATTCGTACATGTCTGCCTAACCCCTCGGGGAATACAGGCGTGAAGTTATAAGAATACTGTTCCAAGTAGTCCCAATATTCATGAAAGAAAATTAATGAACTTTGACCAACGTTTGCCTAATGGAAGCCATGCTTACGCACTTGAATGCACAAAAGGTTCCCGATCGTATTCCCAATAATTGATGGTAGGTAGATACGAAGTTTGATTAGGGTAATTACCAAATATGGAATCCTTGAAACTATTATTCATCTATCTTTTACTCTACACATTGGCCGTGTCTATTTTCTTACAAATCCCATTTTTTTTTGGATAACAGAATAAAGCCACACAGATATAGCGCCCTATTGATGAATGAATTTTCAAAATTGGACTAGTATTTCCGTAGATTAGGGCGTTAAAACATATAAACTCATCAGTTTGCTATATTGTAGTGGAACGTCGCACGAGACTGTACGTTTGACCTTTACAAACTATATTATACCAAGTTTTTGCAGTAAGATGTTATCAATCATACACGTGCATTGAATATCAAGGAACAGAGATGACATTGTTAGATTTCTCAGTAAAATGACCCTAAACTGTGCTGTAGGGTGACGTCATGCAAGTAAGGACGGGTGACCTTTAGATGTTAGGAAGCTGTCCAGATGTATGGACAAGGCTTTATTGAAGACAAATTAGGTATTGTTAGGTAATTTAATCTATACTAGTATTCAAAGCTGAAAAGTTTGTTTGTTTGCTTGAACGCGGTACTTTTAGGAAAAACTTTATTTTTTACACAGACCATCGTACCGTCACGCCTGTTTTCCCCGAAGGGTTAGGCAGAGGTGTACCAATGTACACCCACAGTTCGCCGATATGTGTTAGGTCCCTCGTAATAGGAGGCGAGCCTTGCCATTAACCGGGCACAAATTCTTACTCCGAACTGCTCCTACGAACCGAAGACCTCTAGCGCAGCAGTTGCGCTTAGGACCACTAGGCTAACGAGGAAGTGTTTTTTTTTTAATATATATATATACATAATTCGATGGCAAATATTATGCCGACGGCCCACCTGATGTTAAATGGTCACCGCTGCCTATAGACATCTGCAATACCAGACGCCTAGCAAATGCGTTGCCATCCCATCCCAGACACAAAGTTGAAATATCGTGTGTCATGTGCCTGTAATTACACCCCCTTCAAACCTTAATCTGCCCGTGTCTGGTTGCGGGAACGGCGGGCCCTTATTATCAAATTTTAACTTGATAGGTCCTGTTCGATAGATTTCGTATTTAGACAGGAACAGAATTCATGAGTGACCAGTCGCTTATATATACATCGATGTTACTATACGAACTGCGGTAGGCACACCTAAAGAAAATATTTTACAAGATACCCAAACGATTAACCAAGGTGATTTACATGTCCTTCCTCCGTTTACTAATGCTGTAGCCGGAAGCTTCCGGACCGCAACCGACTTTAAAATAAGATTGACTTCTAGAAATAAACAAAACACTATTTTCCTTAATAATAAAAACGTACCGGAAGCGTTTAAGAAAGAAGAAATATAATGTGCAGTTAAATAAAGCAATGACGCATGTCAGTTCAAAGGTGACAATAATGCAAATTTATAGCAGTTACCAGCCTATCCTTGGGCAATGAAGTCATTTGAACCTACTGCGCGATTTGTTCATGAACTTGCTGCTCTTGTGTGGTCTGTGGGATGATGATAAAATTGAGTACTTTCGCCTACAGCAGTTGTATTGAATTGAAGGTTTCTATTTTTATTTAAAACTTATTAAAATGTGGGCTTTTCATTATTTATTCGATATTAAAGCAGTTTCTTTTCTTTCATCAAAAATGGAAGAGTTTGGAGGCTCATTTTTACGGTCTTTACCTTCAAAAAGGTCTTATATGTGTTAATTTCTTTAGATGACTAAGTTTATACTTAGAAAATTTTCTAAAAGATGATCATCTGCTCAAAAATTGCTAGCTATCGATTCCTAATCTTGTAATTAAATTCAACTACAGTTATAATTTTTTGATGCCATTTTTTATTATTATTTCATTGTTACAGGTTATCGTATTTATTAAGAATTTGTAGATGTTTCTGAAATTACATGAAACATTACATGTGTTCCGGTTTGAAGGGTATGGGTGCCGGTTTAATTACAGGCACATGCGACATTTCAAGTTTGTCTCTGGGATGGCAACGCATTTTCAAAGCCTCTGGTATTGCAGATGTCTATAGGTAGCGGTGACCACTTAATATCAGGTGGGCCGTCTTGCTTGCCAAAATAAAAATTCAAGAATGAATCACTACAGATAGTGAACAAAGTAAAAAGTCATTTCTCCTTTACATTAACTGTATGAACACGGACGCTCGTCGCCACATAGCAACATCATTCTATTTCAAGCGTCCAGTTCCTCTGACCCATTTACCGGCTTTCGAGGGCAGCGCTGCAATGACCCGGATTCGATGCCCGTGTCACGCAAGTATGTATGTAGACATTTGCGGAAATGCGAATTTGAGACGGTGGCCTTATATTTTATCTTGTTTAATTTTCCTTGGGTACAATTTTAATGGTAGTTTTGTATTGTGTGTCATCATTAATTCTAGGCATAAGATACCGGTAATGACATCCCAACTGATATAGTAAATGCGAAAAAAAAATTGTTTGTTTGTTACTTATTCACGCCAAAACTTCTGAACTGATCATCTAAAATTGTGCATATACGTTGTCAGGTATACAGAAACGGACATAGGGTACCTTTCATCCCGAAAAAAAGTACAGTTCCCAAAGAAAACAACAACAATGTTCTCATGATAATAGATGGCGCCACGTGAAACTACATATATTAACTTTGACAAAATAAAGCAAGTTAAGTCTCTGTAGTTACTACTGAATAATTAGTGTTAATTAATAGTTCAAACTTTCAACTGGAAGAATAGAAAGTGATCCCGTATCTGCTAAAGCAGTACCTTACATCTGAAGTAGTTTGTATGGATATAGACAGACCTGACAAAAATAATACGACACTTACAAGTATTAATTTTAAGGTTCGTACCCGAAGAGTATCAAAGGGACCCTATTGTCAAGCCTCCGCTGTCCGTCCGTCTCTCTGTCAGCAGGTTGTATCTCAAGAACCTTTATAGGTAGACTATTGAAATTTTCACAAAATGTGTATAACTTTACCCGCTAAACAACAGATAATAAAAATGTTAATAAAAATTAAAGAGGATCCTCATACAAGACACATTTTTTTTGTATTGTAGTGTTAAATATTGTACATTGTCAAAGACTTCGCACTTGCGCAGTTTTTTACGAAAACAGAGAGATCTAACAAAAATGATGAAACGACGGATCCAAGTATCAATTTTAACAATATCGATGAGTCCAAATTACGCCAGCAGGGGGTTATAATAACAATAGGCTCTAATCACCCGGTTGCGTTATTTGATGGATTCTCAGAACGGGGCTGGGTTAAGTGTTCAGTCAATTGGTTCTTCCCATCGGAAAGCGTTCAATGTTGAGTTAGGAAGTCAAGTATTTGCTCATCCGGCTACATTTCCTTTAATGCTCACAGGAAAAGGAGTTTAATATGGTAATCGGTTTACCTAATATTCAAATATTTAGGAGTTTTATGAATAGTTCTGTTTTTTGTGAAACAAATTTTTACGATATTATATTTAAAATGCCTATTTTCACACTGTTGGATTTTTAACTTTCGACGCTAAGTCGAGAGTTGAAAATGTAGTGTAATGTTGTGGCGCTTGACCGGTCATTGTGGCTATCTTTAAATGAGGCCTATGCCCAGCAGTTGATGACATTCAGCCGATATGATGATGACAGGGCTGAAGGAAAGAGTTTTTTTAGAGAAGTTGTATCTTAAAATGGTGTCAAGTACTGTAACCGCCACGAATCGTGAGCACGAAGTCAAGTTCATTTAGACGGACCAATCGCGTGCAGCGTCGGTGACCCAAAAAACCCAGAAACTAAACGAAAGACCCAAAATGAACTTGAAATTTGTGCTCATGACTCGTGGCAACTCCTAGGTATATACATATAGTCGTGATTATTTTAGTATTAAGAAGAAAATAGGATGAGATATTCCAGCAGCTAGATATAGAAATAAACTTATAAGTGCTGGCGCATGATAATGTCATTCTGGCGTGCAATACAATCGATAAGTATACTGCTACATGTAAAGACGATTGGGTCACATGAAATTGAGAAGGCGCCAAGAGTTGAAAAAATCAGTACCGACCATACACCAAACAAACAGTGTTGGCAAGACATCTCTGCGCTAACATTGTTAACATTCATTCAATGAATCTGTGCAACGGGAAATGTTTATTTTAAATCGTTTCGTATAGTTTATGCTCAAAACTTAGTCAAAGTCAAAATCAAAGTCAAAGCGTTTATTCGAATTAAACCATTTACGATTACTTTTGAATTATGAAGGAGTTAGTCAAAAAGTTGAAGCTATAGTTCCTCGTTCCAAAACGTAGATAGGTCTCTATGGAGAAGAACGAGCAAGAAACTCCACGTTCTTTTCAATTAAGGTTTTACAAAATCTGTTGACTCCATTTCTGAAAACAATGTAGATGAATAGCAATATAAAACAATTAAACAATAAATATGTAAGCCATGCAGTTCAGAGACGACCGAATTCAATAGACAACGAATGTTCTTCGTTATCGTCTAAGCCTCGTATCTATTTATACAGACTTTTTTTTTTTTTTTTTTTTTTTGGTGGGTGGGAAATCATCAAATAACTTCTCCCGCCCTGGGCGGGGCGGGAGGGAGTGTCAGACTTTTACTGACTAAAACCCACCCATGTTCCTTCTTGTGCCCTTTGCGTTCCGGGGGCGCGGTATCTCTTGCGAACAACCCGCAGCCCCGGCAAACAACCCGCAGCCCCGGCAATTTATACAGACTTGTCGTAGGGACTTTAAACGAGTGAATAAGAAACGAAAAGGCAACTATGTAGGAATAAGTACAAAATCATACGATTCATTAGACTCAGTTTATATAATCAACGCGTGGTAATGTTGAATAAACGGATGATTTTTTTTTTCTTTTGGGAGGTGGGAAATCATCAAATAACTTCTCCCGCCCTGGGTGGGGCGGGAGGGAGTGTCAGACTTTTACTGACTAAAACCCACCCATGTTCCTTCTTGTGCCCTTTGCGTTCCGGGGGCGCGGTATCTCTTACGAACAACCCGCAGCCCCGGCGACGAATAAACGGATGATGCTGTTAAATATTTTTAAACAAAGCTATATATTAAATAAAAGTCTTTAACAAATCCTTTAATGACAGTAAGGTTGTTATAATATATAATTTTATTTAATGAAGCGTTGTTTGAAAATGTTTTATTTTAACTCAATACGGAAGAAAATATGTCTTGTCTACGTATAAATTACTGCAGACAAAGCAATAGACATAGCAAAAAATAATAACATGAATGAGCATCACATTATTGTTTTACAACAGGCATTCACATTCATCTAGCACTTGAAACCTCAAAAGTAACAGCAATAAATATAGTTTCAAAGTTAAATAATGTTTCCACTAATATAATCGCGAATGTTTGTTAGTCTGAACAGAGCATTATTGTTCGCGTATCAGAAACTTGCGTCATCAGGGATAGATGAATTACTTTTTATCATAACAGCTTCAGAAAAGTTTTCCACAGGGAGGTATCTTGGGGCCAATGTTTTTTCATGTTTGGTAATTGAATGTGATGTTTTTAAGCGTTCAGGTTTTAGGAGACTGTTTTTACTGGTTTTACGCGGTGGACCGACGACCTGGATGCGGGAAGCGCAAGACCTGTCATTGTGACTGTCTTTTGGAGAGGTCTAGGTCTAGCAGTGGACGACGGTCGCCTTATATGATGATGATGACGAATAAATTGTTAGAAATAGAAACTTTAAAGCACATTTTTCTTTCTCTCGATATAAAGAAGTTACTTATAATGCATGAGAGTGAAATGTTGCGGGAATATTTTGCGATGTAAATTCAAGTCCCGGAAGCCGCAACGATATTAAAACTGCGGTAAAGCAGCTAGATCTTGTTGCAACGGGAATAGTGCCAAATCAGACGGTTGCAGTAATATCTATTTGTTTTTGAAATTGACCGGGCCCCTGAAAAGCGCTACTCGTATAAGACATTTGGCATAAAGAGCACAAACACAGGGATGTTTAAGGTTCTTTATTGCCTGACCGGCTGAGCTGGGGCTGCTAGCCAATCAGCAGGACCAGGAGCTGCAGTATCGAAGCACTTTTAAAGACCCGATAGGTCTCATTAGATAATACAAAATTTCGAATACCTATCTTACTACTTTTAAAAATGCGAAAATTTGGATGGATGTTTGTAACTGAATCACGCCAGAACAAATGAA
Source organism: Caradrina kadenii (assembly GCA_947462355.1). Classification (NCBI taxonomy): domain Eukaryota; kingdom Metazoa; phylum Arthropoda; class Insecta; order Lepidoptera; family Noctuidae; genus Caradrina; species Caradrina kadenii. The sequence goes on from OX381691.1 coordinate 9,744,529, forward strand.
CGGATCTGAGTGAAATTTGGCATAGAGATAGATTATAGTTTGGAATAGCACAGGCTAGGCTTTTTATCCCAGAAAAGTGTAAGTACGGTTTCCGTAAGAACGCGGACGAATTCGCAGGCAGTATCATGTAATATTTATTTTTATGTGATAATTCCTAAAAGGCGTTCGTTCTTTATTCAGTAGCTACGTTTTTTCTTCTACAGTAAATATCACTAAAGATCCAACACCAATAATGAAACTTCCACGTAATTCCCAGTTTCCCTCTTTATGTGCTAGTAACATATAGTAACGATGACGCACGGGTTTGAGGCCGAGACCCTCGGCGCCTTCCGCGATCGTGAAACAAGCACAGTGAAACTATCTAACGGCGTAGGTTGTAAACTATTGTTTAACCTACAGATAATGGGCTGTATCAGGCAGCTAGGGACAGAAGCGTAGTGATACAAACAAATGAAGATGAGAGACTCACGCCTAGCGGTGTACGAAGTAGGTATAATGGATTGATGAATGTTGGCAATGCTGATGCAGGCAGAGCTATTGGCTATTGCGCTGAGTATTGCAGGTTTGATTCCCGCATACCAATACGCCAGTGTTCCCCGAAGGGTTAGGCAGAGGTGTACCAGTGTACACCCACAGTTTGCCGGTATGTTTAGGTTTTATGTAATAGGGGGCGAGCTATTGCTATTAACCGAGCACAAATCCTCCGAGCTGCTACTGAGAAGTTCACAGAAAAACCCCATAACACTTTTTGCTCGACTTGGGAATCGAACCCAAGACCTCTAGCGTAGCAGTCGTTCTTAGAACCACTAAGCTAACAAGGCGATTCCCGCACGAAACAAATATTTGTATGCATACATTGTATAGCTTACAGGGTAATTATTCTGGGTCTGATTGTGTGGGTATGTGAGTTTATATGTTTGTAAACACCACCATGATACAGACGAAATTCCTAGCGCCCGACAATGTTTTTCTTTAAGAAAACTTTTGTGTGCCGCTGCCTGATACTGATCTCGGGCAACGCTAATATTTAGCAAGTTATCCCTACAGTATAGAGAGATATCAACCAGAGTTCATTTTCCCCTCTCCTGTACTCCATGGGTCTTAAAACCATTATATGTCTTCAGAATACCCACAAGTTTCACTCAGAAACTATTTGACAAATCAACATCAGTATTGGTCATCTTTAAATCCATCAATGGCGCCCAACATACATGATAATAGTTCAAAATCTTCCATTGGAGCATTCATTTGAATAATAACGCCATCAATACTAGATAATTCTATGTAAATATATACAGGTGGACAAACAAACAAGCTCATAAAATAATGAAGTTATGTTCTGCACTGTGAATACTAGCACAATGTATTCATGAGGTAGTCAGTGAGGCTCTATAGTAGTTGCAAGTAGAAAACTCAATTAGTTTCCAAGCAATATTGTTATTAGTAAGTGCAGCTATGGGATCTTTAATAATGATAATTATGATGGATTTGGGATGTCAGCCGGTAATCATTGCAGCCAGTGGCATTATAACTACCGTGACATCTATTGCACCACTATCACTGACCTTCCTAAGGTCTCTCTAAAAGTAGAATATACAAAATCCCGACAACGACTGTCGAGCAGTATCCCACCAGACACAACACCTGCCTGGTTAGAGAATCCTGCCTTTTCAATAAGGGATGAAGAACTTCCCACCAGAATCCTCGAAATATAGGTATCATTTTCATTGTAATCACGGAACCCATTGTCAAAGCAAATTATTTTTAGAGAAACATTTTTTTCTGTTAACATCTATGGTTATCAGGATTATTTAAACTAATAATGATAATTTATTGGCCACAAATGCAGGTTACATTAAAAGAAAAACAATTCTATGTTTGTTTGTAGGAGGTGATGAAACTGATCCAATTACGGAAAGTCTTTCACTGTCAGAAAGCTACATTATTGACGAATATCATAGGCATTTCATTGCATTGCAGACTTCCACGCGGACAAAGTCATAGGCAGAACCTAGTGAATGAAATAATACTCTAGAACCAGTGCACTAGGCTAGACGATGTTGTGCAGAAGTTTGGAAACACGCCACGAAAACATTGTCGAGAAGAAGCAATCAAAATAAACATTAATACTTATATAACAAATATTTTATGAATAACAAATTGTATCGTTGACAACGTGTTAGTTTTTGCATCCGGCATCCAAAAATATATAGTTTAAGAGGACTTTACCGTCGTACGAACAGCGTAGTCCGTACAAAAGTAGACACAATTTAATTTTTGGTATATTTTTCTGGATTTAGTTTAAACATTTCAATTTTGTAAATGTGAGTACCACGGAGCCATTTATTTATTTAATTTTATAATTATGTGTTGGACACAACGAGCTTGGTGGTTGAGGGCTTTGTCATGCTCACTTAAATGTCTCGCTGGTGGTGGCGCGTGAGTTGGATCATTTGGTTCCCTTCATGATGGTTGAGCTAAGTGGTGCTGATCCTCGCGTCATGTTCGTGAACTTTTTTTGATTGGTCATCTCTTAACTGCCATGGCTTATATCTTTAGTACTATTTTTTTTTTATTGTTTTATATTCATCTTCATTGTTTTCAAATATCTCAACTATCAACGAGAATATTGTAACTAAGATTTTGTACAAACCAATTTGAAAAGAGTGTCCATGGAGTTTCTTGCTCGTTCTTCTCCATAGAGACCTGCGTTTTGGAACAGGCAACTAGCTTCAACTTTTTGTATGAGTAACTTCTTGTCAATTTAAAAGTGCCTGTAAATGGTCTAATTGAAATAAAGGTTTTGACTTTGACTTGTCAAACTCAAAACGGTTTTAAAAACCATTAACATTTTGTAATTTAAATAATTTGACAAGAAAGTATGTAACTGCCTCGTTAGCCTAGTGGTCCTAAGCGCGACTGCTACGCTAGATGTCTACGTAATGTAACTCAAATGTGTGTTGTAGTTACTCAGTTTCATACATATGCCGTTGAGTTGATCGCGTTCGTTGCGTTTGCAGCGTCGCGATCGTCGGTCACGCAGGACACCGCGTAACTGTGTCCCTTTTTTTTTTTGGGCATGGGAAATCATCAAATAACTTCTCCCGCCATGGGCGGGGCGGGAGGGAGTGTCAGACTTTTACTGACAAAAACCCACCCATGTTCCTTCTTGTGCCCTTTGCGTTCCGAGGGCGCGGTATCTCTTACGAACAACCCGCAGCCCCGGCAGGCATCGGCCCTCAGTGGCCCCTTCCTTTTGCTGAAATCTCTTTGAGGCGCGCGTGGACCACGAACACGCCGTCGACACGGCCTGTCGTTATGCAAACTGTGTCCCTAACAAATAAAATATTAAACGCAAACATTCTGTCAATTCTGATCAATGAACATTAAGATGTAATTATCAGAATCCCCAACGTAATGTCGGTAGATAAAACCAATGTCAACTTGAGACAAATACATAACGAAGGAACAGATAAGCATACAAGACACTAATTATTGTCCTAACCATTGTACAGAGGGACGGGTCTTTGTCCTTTGTCCCTGGGACTTCGACCCCACGGATTCATTGGCATCGTATAGATTTTCACGAGGTGCCTTTCTATTGTCCTCATAACGAACTTAGTTTAAACTTTATTGGGAAAACTTTGGAGATTTTCTTCAATATTATGAATAAACAATTTTTAAATGATAAGATTAAATTTGAGTATTTTCAGAGCAGGTTGGATTTTTACCCGATTAGGTACCCTCTTTTTTATGGGACTATTGCGGTTTATTTTTTAATAGTATGATGATGTAGTTTTATTTACATGTATGCATACGATCACGCCTCTATTCCTCGATGGGTTAGACAGTGGTGTACCAATGTACACCCACAGTTCGTCGCTATGTTTAGGCCCCATGTAATAGGGGGCGAGCCTATTGCCATTAACCGGGCACAAGTCCCAACTTTGAGCTGCTACTGCGAATTTCATGAGAAAACCCAATAACAATTTTGCTCGACCTAAGAATCAAACTTAAGACTTTCAGCGTAGCAGTCGCGCTTTAAACCACCAGTCTAACGAGATAGCCAAAACGGTTTTTTTCTATCTCTAATTTTGTTATTGCCCGCCAAGTTATCTCTTAAACACTTTTGGTGAACTGATAGAGGATGCTTTAGGTATAAAGTCCACCTTATTACCTTTTATTGTATACAGTTTAAATAAATAAATATTGTATAAGCCTACCTCGATGCCAAGAAGCTTTCAGTTCAAAATAGTTATACAGCTGAATATAAACGTCACTCAAAGGAATTGCTCAAGAATGCAGTTTTAATTTTATTAGCGCATTGTTTACTGGTTATTTGCCATATATTGTGCAATAAATCTCGTAAAATGCAAAAAGTGTTATTGGGTTTTTCAATGAAATTCTCAGTAGCAGCTCGGAGTTAGGATTTGTGCCCGGTTAATGGCAATAGGCTCGCCCCCTACTACATGAGACCTAAATATACCGGCGAACTGTGGGTGTACATTGTTACACCTCTGCCTAACCCTTCGGGGAGTACAGGCGTGATGGTATATATATATATAAATCTCGTATTGTATTACTTCCACGGTGAACTGGGAATGTATAATTCTAGTTGAAATTCTATCAACAAGCGCTTTGATCATGTTTCGCATATACTTACCTAATATTTAAAGTCATCGAGCGTCAAGGTAGCGTGCAAATGTATAATATGCATCTACAATTATTTTTTTATTCCGGATGTTAAATCATCAAATGACTTCACCCGCCCCTATTGTCAGACTTTTACTAACTAAAATCCAAGAAGGTTCCTTCTTGTGCCCTTTGCGTTCTGGGGCGCGGTATCTCTTTCGAACAACCCGCAGCCCCGGCAGGCATCGGCCCTGAGTGGCCCATGCATCTATAATTAAGAACTGAATTTATTTACTATTCTAGAGTAATTTTTATTGCATAATACTAGACTCATGTAATTGGGAGACGACACTGGCTCCTGTAACACAGGTACTGGGCCTTACTGCTTTTGTTAATATTATTTATGTCAATAAAGAATTATTATTATTAAAGAAAGAAACACATACCATCACGCCTGTATTCCCCGAAGGGTTAGGCAGAGGTGTACCAATGCACACCTACAGTTCGCCTTTATGTTTTTGGTCCCATGTAATAGGGGGCGAGCCTATTGCCATTAACCAGGCACAAATCCTAACTCCGAGCTGCTACTAAGATTTTCATAGAAAAACCCAACAGCACTTTTTGCTCAACCTGGGAATCGAACCCAAGACCTCTAGCGTAGCAGTCGTGCTTAGGACCACTAGGCCAACGAGGCAGCTAAAGAAATAATTATTATTATAATTAATTTAGGGTAAAAGTTTTCCGTACGATGTTACACACGGTAAAATATTAAACGACACAGCAAAATGTAAAATATTCCGTTTAAACATTAACTAAATGTTAACTAAGGGTTACCAATCATAAATCTGTGTAATACATAAAGCTCTGTTTGCATCTGCGTAAACAAAATTCTATCTGAGTTGACACACGAACCTGCCTCACTGGCTGCACAGTAATTTTCCCTCGCCTTGTCGCTCTATATTTGAAAACATTGAAACAAACATGGCGGCTGTAATGACAAAGTTATGACAAAAATATTCGCTATTTTTTATTGTGTGGTTTTGTTTCGACTGACGAACCAGCCGCGTAAGAGATAGCGCCCCCGGAACGCAAAGGGCACAAGAAGGAACATGGATGTGTTTTAGTCAGTAAAAGTCTGACACTTCCTCCCGCCCCGCTCAAGGGAAGTTAATTGATGATTTACCATCGGTAAAAAGAAAGCCGTGTTCCTTTTTAAGCTCTTTGCATTCCAGGGCCGCGGTGACTCTACAAATTCCACAACCCTGAAAATGCATCTATAACAATTTCACGCTCTGTGGCACATTCACAATCCTAATCGCAAAGTCTTTGATCAACGTCGATATTGCAAGCTTCTGAAGCGAAATGAACTAGTTACTGAAGTGACACGTGCTCAGATTACCGAGTGTGCTTCAACGCTTCAGGAAATGTCCTTGGCGCGGAAATTGTTCTATTTTTAGATAGAACATGACGTATATGAGGAGGTAACCTAGCAAGTTTTCACTTATACAAGTAGTTAGTTTAAACAAGAGATACTTTAAGTGGGTGTAGTGCTTATGAAAATAAACCACTTTCACTATGTAATCAAACTTAAAATTGCGAACAAAAATCAGCTGTTGCTTTCATGTTGTCGAGTTATGCGAACGTAAATATATGGAGCGGTTCATTATTTTTTACGATTTTACGTTTCGTACTATGATAAAACTTCTCCATTTTCATGAGAACTGCAGTCCCTTAAAGTAAGACCCTCGTTTACCCTAACACCATGTATTGGGACGAAAAATTGGCAAAATACTTTGTTCATTTGTATTTGTCAACGCATAAATGTCATATTGGTGAGGTTCTTCAGAGAGGTCGGGCGCGCAATACTCGTAACCAACGTGCTTGTATGACCAGATGAGAGAATACTTAGTTCCTACTGTCGTTGAGTAAAATTGTTAAACAATACTGAAGGTTAATTATACTTTTTTTTAAATTTCAAAATCTAGTCGCAATCGTATGCCAGCGACAATCAATGTCAAAAAATTAAAATAAAAGAGGTATTTTTGACAGATTGAGACTTATCTCAGTTTTTTTTTTTTGGTGGGTGGGAAATCATCAAATACCTTCTCCCGCTCTGGGCGGGGCGCGAGGGAGTGTCAGACTTTTACTGACTAAAACCCACCCATATTCCTTCTTGTGCCCTTTGCGTTCCGGGGGCGCGGTATCTCTTGCGCACAACCAGCAGCCCCGGCACTTATCTCAGATTACGATCGTTCCTCAAATTGATTGCCCCCAGATTTTGAAACCCAAATTATTGAGCATAATATTTAGGAACCATATTATATGCAAAAGTAACAATGTTAATTATTGGCTTTTGTCACTGACTATACCTACATGTAATGTCTTTAATATTATGATCATTCGAACCGTAGCAACAATAGAAATTCATACGATTAAAATAATAGTACCTACCTAGTCTATCTAAAATTAATCATACCATCACGCCTGTATTCCCCAAAGGGTTAGGCAGAGGTGTAAAATGTACACCCACAGTTCGCCGGTATGTTTAGGTCCCATGTAATAGGGGGCGAGCCTATTGCCATTAACCGGGAACAAATCCTAACTCCGAGCTGCTACTGAGAATTTTATAGAAAAACCCAATGACACTTTTTGCTCGACCTGGGAATCGAACCCATGACCTCTAGCGTAGCAGTCGCGCTTAGGACCACTAGGCTACCGAGGCAGTAATTGCGATTACAGTTATAATTTGATTAACAGTAATTTACTGATAAAATTTTTTGCTACCTTAATAATAGATATAAAAACAGACAAACTAATGGCACCGCCACACTGGAGCGGGCCACTTACGGGCGCGATCGCGGTCAAAGTTATATAAATGGCGCCACACAATGGGCAGCCACTGTCCAGGTATAGGTCTCACTATAACAGCACCGCTCCGACAAGGCAACGGCACGGCCAGAATCACTTTGACAAATCCAACCGTTACATACAACCGCGCCGCCCGCGATGCGTCACCTTTTTTATTTTGTCATTGTAAAAATATTATAAAGCCTTTATTTTAATAGCAAATTGACTTATGACCTTAATGCTACAGTACAAGCGAATAAGTTGTCCGCGCCAGTGTGGTTGTGCTCTAACTCTAAGCTATAAAATTACTTGATACGAAGTTCGATTCTTTTTTATTAACCTTCACAGTTCGCGGCTTTTTCTGCAACTTAAAATAACTTACGTACTATAATGATACTGCAATCTTACTTGCTGATGTTGTCCTGTCTCTCAACGATGGTCTGGAGGCCGACAGCATCTCTAAGCTGCATCACCAGAGCTGCTCTGACGCCCTCCGTTGTCTTCAACTCTTCAATCCGCTCGCTCAATACCTGACGAAGAGAATCACAACATGCTTCATGGAAAAGGAAAACGTTCTAAATTCAAATCTTATTTTGGTTTTAAAAAACTAAAAATCTATACTAATATTATAAAGCTGAAGATTTTGTTTGTTTGGTGTAACGCGCTTATCTCAGAAACTACTAGTTCCCATTGAAAAAATTTTTTTTGTGTTGGTAAGTTCACTTATCGAGGAAGGCTATAGGATATTTAATATCACGCTACGACCAATAGGTGCGGAGCAGTAACCAATGACGTAACCTAATGCGAGTGAAAAAACTACGCGGACGAAGTCGCGAGCAGAAGCTAGTATTTTTATATAACTTTCATCTTGAGGTTATGCATGGAAAATAAATCAAAGGTACTACTACAACAAAACAATACATCAATAAATCTAATTCCTTACCCTGTTTATTAAATGTACTATGTATTTTCAAGTACCAAGACTTTCGTAATAATTTACTTACAAACTATCATCATCATCTGCTTAGCCTTTTCCCAACTATGTTGGGGTCGGCTTCCAGTCTAACCGGATGCAGCTGAATATCAGTGTTTTACATGGAGCGACTGCCTATCTGACCTCCACAACCCAGTTACTGGGCAACATGATACCTCTCGGTTAGACTGGTTGTCAGACTTCCTGGCTTCTGACTATCTGCAACGACCATCAAAGATCTACGAATAACAGCCGGCACCAACGGCTTTACGTGCTTTCGGAGGCACGGGGGTGTCACACCACCAACTTCCAAACTCCGGGCTGCTACTGAGAAAATCCAAATGGAAAAACCCAATAACACTTTTTGCCCCACCTGGGAATCGAACCCAAGACCTTTAACATAGCAGTCGCGCTTAGGTCCACTAGGCTAGCTAGGCAGTTAGAAACAAAAGAAAATAATATGTATATTAACCCATATCATCCCAGTGTTCCATTTTTGAAACGGTTACTTTTTTATTTTTTTATTATAATTTTTGAACGCATTTTTAAATTAGTGTTTTTCAAAAATGGAACACTGGGATGATATGGGTTAAAATAATTTATTTCTATTTAAGATAGAAGTAGGCTTAAAACGAAATAACTCTTCCACCTCTGTGAGGGAGTCTGCCCGAAGTAGGTTTTAGAAAAAAAAAATCCTTGAAATAGGAAAGGGTTCCACAAACTAACTTGAACAAAAAAATATCAAATGAGCCAAGTTAATGAAAACGTTATTAGTAAGGTCTAAAGATTTAATATTCAATGAAAATCCTCAGGAATCTACTCGGAGAGTTCGCATCACGAGCTCATACATATTTAATTCATTCAATTTCGTTTCTGTGTTCCTACATCTTGTACCTCTCTAAGACCTGAGAAATCTCCGAGGAATCTCATTGCAGATGAAAATATCTTTGCCCGTGAAATTACGTTCTTTCATTTAAAAGCTTATTTGCCTTAAAATACGGGTGGAATGAACATCGTTACGAAAAATTTTACCATACAGTACGTCAGCCCCAGGAAAGAAATTTTCTTAGGTTATTAAAAAGAAATGTTCTGTTCCATACAAAAGTGCAACAGTTATACGGTCAAAATGTATGAAAGAGCAGTTTTTTTTTAAATCCCTTTGTATCTAAGTTCCTTCCGGGCGTTTTCCCTCTGTTTCTTTTTCTATTATATACAGGGGGTAAAGAGACCGTACATTGCTTTTAATAACCGATATTATGTTCTTTACTGGGAGGTCTACATTTACGATAGGGAGTTACCAAACCAATCAATCGACTCTCGATCGATGGTAGAATGGATTAGTCGACGTGGATCGATAGGTTCTACTACCACTAATTGATCGATGTGATCGATCGACGTGCGATGGATTGGTGTGGTAACTCCCTTACGAAGTTCCCTTCCACCCTTTACAGATCCAATTTTTAATAAAAAAAATCGTGTGGGTACGTACCTCAACATCATCAGAATATATAGGAGTGTCACTAAACACATTCTTTTTCACAATCACTACACTAGGCCCCTGAACACCTCCAACAAACTTCTCACAGTTGAAGAACAGCGCATCTTTCTTCACCATCTCTTCGTCCACTCCAGGGAAAGTAGGATTCATGTCTACAGCAGATGATGGTGCTACCAGCGTATAGTCCCAAAAAGACCAGGCTCCATACTGGTGCAGGAGGAGAGTGGTGGCTACATCATCAGCTAGGACCCCAGTCAGTTTAGAAGCCGCTGGAAAGAAGCCGATCATTCTGTTGCCTGAACTGGAGTTCTGCTGCAGTCTCTGTTCTAAGTTGTTCAGGTCTATGTAGCCTTCTTTTGTTTCTGGGATTTTGATGACCTATAACAATGATAAGAAAAGTTAATTAAAAAGGATTGTCAAAATCATTAAAATGTAATGATGACTCTTCAAGAATTGGATGCTCCCGTAACGTAAGGTCAAAGCATTTGTTCCAATTAGACCATTCACAGGCATTTTTAAATTGTCATGAAGTTAGACTAAAAGTTGAAGCTAGTTGCTGGTTCCAAAACATAGGTGTGAAGAAGAACGAGCAAGAAACTCCACGGCTTCCAATAACATTGTAGCTCTATAGAAACATAAAATGGCGACACCAAAGTACCTCAACCGTAGATAGGTGTAACCATAAAGCAATCATCCACACATTGATTTAAATTCAAACACAGATATGTAAATGAAGACAACAGTGGTTTCTACCAAGATAATAATATAAGTAACTTTGAAAATTATTGGCGAAATAAACAATTTACTGAACAAGACACATAAATATGTCTGGCTGTGTGTAATATACGAGGAATCTATGCTAAACAACGCATATGTTAGAATTTCTTATTGATTAATTTAATCTATACTACGAGTAAAATTGTAAAGGGGTAAAGTTTGTTTGTTTTTAGCTTGTAAGAAGTAATCTCTGGAGTCTGATTATACAAATTCTTTCACTAATAGAAAACTACGAAAGTTTATCTTGAACATCGATGACATAGGTGAAGGAAAACATCGTCAGGAAACCTGGACTTAATTAAAATAATTCTGAAATCGCCAATCCGCACTGAGCAAGCTTGATCAATGCTCGTGTCTTAACTGTATAAGAAGAAGCCTTTACCTAGCAGTGGAACAATAATAGCCTGGTATTATTGTAATATAAAGCTACACTATCACAAAGCCTTAGTTTTTTGGACAATTGTCCCATTGACAGCGATGTGGGTGAGTTTTTTTACGCCCTAAGAGTTTCCTTTTTTTTATAAAAATAATATAATAATTGTTTGTAATTTAATTGGGTACATGACACCATTAAACAATAATTCCAAGACACAACTTCACAAAAAGAAAACAGTTTATTTAAGCCCTGAAACCCGATGAACTTTTAAATCACTATAAAATTCTATTTTTAGTTGCTTTGAAAACAATAAATTCGACATTTATTTAATTAATACAACAAGCACAATATGAATCACTAGTATAAAACTTACTTAAGTAATAATCAAATGCAATAAAGGAAGCTTATAGGGCATCAAAAAACTCATCCGCGTCGCTGTCAATGGGACAAGTGCCCAAAAGGCTGGCAGCGTCGTCACGTTGTATGGCAATGCTGATTCTTTGGCCCAAGAAAAGGCCAGCCCTTTGGTCACGTGAAAAGTCGACCAGTCGCTTGGCTATGTCACGAAAAACAAGATGAGCGCTCGGACCCCATGGCCCTAGTGTTTCAACCCCAAACGGCTCAAACATATAGCTTCCAATAAGGTTATTATATTTGCGCCGTTTGCGCAGTAGCAGCCGCCCCAGCACAACACGTCGTGCTAAAATAAATAAATAGTTAAATAAATAATTAGTGAACTAAATAACTAAACAATATATAGTTAGTGAATTGACATGTCAAAAAAGTGACGTCATAGTTTAGAAGTGTCATATAAAATCTATGGAGGAATCGCGTTTTGACAGCTCATTAAAAGTATGTCAATTGATTAGTGGTGTCATCTACCCAATTCGAAAGTGCCTGTAAATGATTTAATTGAAATAAATGCTTTAATTAGTATTTAAACTTTCGAGACAGGTGGCATTGCCACGTTGAATGGCTTCTGGAATTCTCACCTCTTCCCAATTATGATTTATAAGTTTTATGTTAAAAAAGAAAATAAATTACATTACCAAGAATCATAGGATAATTTTTTTATGGTATACTAGCATCTGCTCGCGACTTCGTCCGCGCAGCTATTTCACCCGGATTAGGTTACTTCTTTGGTTACTGCTCCGCACCTATTGGTCGTAGCGTGACGTTATATAGTCTAAACCCTTCCTCAACAAATGAACTATACAACACAAAAATATTTTTTCAATTCAAACCAGCAGTTCCTGAGACTAACGCGTCCAACCAAACAAACAAACAAACAAACTCTTCAGCTTTATTATATTAGTATAGATTTAACTTCTACGAGGGCGAAGTCGCTGGCTAGATGCTAGTTCAAAAACTAAATAGGTACCTACTAGTAGTTATTTAGTCAATTACAATTCCCCATACGTCGTGATAGATAATTTAAGGCTTCGCAACCAATACGTAGACTGTGATTTAATGTGATTCAATGTCGTAATTAGATTTGATTGGCTCTATTTTTAGCTCCTTGCCTCATATAAATAACCTATAGGTTCCCCATAGGCTACAAGTCAGTAACATCATTCCTAGGTACTACTCAATAATGTCAAATGTCAAATGTGAAATGTTCTAAGATTTTGTTTGGATAAGAATTGCCTTCTATGGGCCTAGTTACCCGAAATAAATGAATATTATTATTATTAATAATATTGTTTATTTATTTATTTATTTTTATCAAAATATTTTTAAGCATATATTTAAAATGTAAACTGCCCCGGTAGCCTCGTGGTCCTAAACGCGACTGCTACGCTAGAGGTCTTAGATTCAATTCCCAGGTCGAGCAAAAAGTGTTATTGGGGTTTTCTATGTAATTCTTAGTAGTAGCTCGGAATTAGTATTTGTGCAAGCACGGAATTTAGAAATAAGAAATAGAATTTAGAAAAGATTGCATGAACCGAAGATGAGAATGTTCAGGTGGATGTGTGGTGTGACTAGAATGGATAAGGTAAGGAATGAGTATATTAGAGGAAGTTTGAAAGTAGCGCCAGTGACAATAAAGTTGAAAGGGAATCAAAAGAGATATGGATATGAATGTGGATGGATGGAGGGGAAGAGGGAGCCCAAAGAAAAGATGGATGGATTGGGTGAAGAATGAAAGAGAAGGGAGTCAGCGACAGCATAACGGTTGACGGGTCAGCATGAAAGGAGAAAACCTGTTTTGCCGACCACAAGTAACATGGGATAACGGCAGGAAGATGATGATGAGCACGAAATTTAGAAGCTGGTAGTGTGACAAGGTCGGAATCTTTTCTAAATTATATTATATTAAACCTACAGTATCAACATGGTTCCCTACATCTATAATTACTGCCGACCTTCATCAAAATATTCGTCTTCAAGTTCATGATTCGTATGAACATAAATAATCGTTCATACATATTCAGACAATCACCTGAGACTTCTCCCAAACCCAAAAATGCGGTCGAATTATGTTCTAACTACTAAAATTGCCAAACGCTTGTTAAGATCCAAGGAGTTGATAACACGAAGTTAGCGAAAGAAAAAAAAAGATCGACTAACTTTGCCTGAATAAAATTTTCGAAAGGTTCGTCCTACAAATGACCTTACAGCTATTGAAACAAAAGCATTTCGAAAAGGTACCTACCAACTTATTGGAATAAGAACCCTTATACGGCGTTTTGCTTGCCAGACACAAAAAAAAAATTAATTGGTTTTCTTTACTGAAATACTACAGTGCTTTTCTGTAAAAACCTCTTTGTGTGAAATTAGGTTAAGTGAACTTGGGCTGAGCTCTCAATCCCTATCATCAGGTACGACAGCTAAATTCACTTGATTGACATTTTTACGAAATGGACCAGCTGTTGTAACATTAATAATTTTCTTAAAGCACGCACGTACTCCATAGATAGAAGTAATTCTAGAATTTCGCTTCTTCTTTTTTGGAGTATCGATAGGAAAACGATTACTGATAAGCGTGGGGTCCCGGGTTCGATTCCCAGGTCGGGCAAAAAGTGTTATTGGGATTTTCCATTAGGATTTGCTCAGTAGCAGCCCGGAGTTTGGAAATTGGTGGTGTGACACCTCCGTGCTTTGGAAAGCACGTAAAGCCCTTGGTCCTGGCTGTCATTCGTAGAACTTGGACAGTCGTTACGGATAGTCAAAAGCCAGGAAGTCTGACAACCAGTCTAACCAAGAGGTATCATGTTGCCCAGTAACTGGGTTATAAAGGTCAGATAGGCAGTCGCTCCATGTAAAACACTGGTATTCAGGTGCATTCGGCTAGGCTGGAAGCCGACCTCGACATAGTTGGGAAAAGGCTAAGCAAATGATGATAGGAAAGCGGTGGCAGCGCCAACCGCTGACGCAGTCATTAGGTGACAGGTGACAGGGTAAGCAGAATAAGAAGAAAGGTGGACCATGGTCTGCAGAGAACCGAACTAAAATCATTATAGATTGGTATAGTAGCCGCCACGAGTCGTGAGCACAAAAATCAAGTTAATTTTTGTGTTTTCTGGTTTCTTTGTTTGTCTTTTGGGTCGCCGACGGTGCACGCGACTGGTCCGCCTGTCGGACCGATCGCGTGCAGCATGCTTCACGCGTGCTCAGGACTCATGATGGCTACTATAATTAAGACAACTAATTGTAATACATTTTTTAAAAGAGTATGTATGAAGTTTTTGGCCAATATTTCTCCATACGCAACTACCTTTTGGAATGGACAAATAGAATCAATATTATTAATTTTTTATCATCTTATATATATTCACGTTTAAAAGTGCCTTTTAATGGTCTCATTGAAATAAATTATTTGACTGTGACTTTAAATCCTTGCCTCTATTCTCTTTGCTACGGACTACTTGGATACGGAGTCTATTCAAAGTTTTGCAGGTCGGCCACAGCAACTAGTGCTCTGGTGGAACAACGCCAACTTTTGGTAAAACAACAGATTGTCTAAAACAAACAAAGTTCAGACTAAACTGTGCTCAACTATAAACTCGGTTTAACTTTTATCATTCATTGACTCAAATAAACAGCTTGGTCTGTTGGCTCGGACCTAGGTTCCATTAGTTCGCTAACAAGAATACTGTCTAACAAAAGTTCATGAAAAGATAATAATTATTACGGTTTTCGGTAACCGTAACCTTCAGTAACTGCCTCGTTAGCCTAGTGGTCCTAAGCGCGACTACTATGTGAGGTCTTGGATTCGATTCCCAGGTCGAGTAAAAAGTGTTATTGGGTTTTAGAAAGGTTTAGGATTTGTGCCCGGTTAATGGCAATAAGCTCGCCCCCTATTACATGGGCCCTAGACATACCGACGAACTGTGGGTGTACATTGTTACACCTCTGCCCAACCCTTCGGGGAACACAGGCGAGATGGTATGTGCATGTGTGTAACCTTCAGTAATAATTTTACGTCTTCCACAGAACGCGATAATTAAAAAGTTATACGTTTGCGTGTCACAAATGGGCCTTATTAGGGCTGCCATCACCTAATTGCTATCGCTTGTCAAAAACTCGAAAACACCCCTGACGTTTGGGAGAAATTGAGGTCTTTTTCGGTATTTTTTTGATATATTTAAATTAAAATAAAAACATCGTTAACATTTTCAAGTTTGTAGTAATCTTAATTTATTGCTTATCTTTTAATTAATCAGGATTCTGTTGACACAAAAAAAAACGTCCGGACAGTTTTGAATACCCTTCCCGAACGACCCCCGGGAGCCCCCTAAACTAGGACGTATCCGGGGAATCCCGTACAGATAGCAACCCTAGCCGTATTAACAAGACGTGGCGATGTAGCGTGCAGCCACTTAAGGATAGGCAGCAGTATATTACAGCACTTATAAGATTATGGACGATGCTAATACGAACTGATGCGATGGATTAATAATGGGAAATAGTCAGCGGAGTAACAGGTCATAGCAGGTAAGTGGAGAGACACTAATGGAGCTTATACAACTTGTAACTAGAATAACGCACACCTTCGGACATTCCAATCAGAAAATATAAGTTACAATCAAAAAAGAAGCACTGAAGAGCACTGAAATTTAACTTTTATGTGCTTAACTGCCTCATTAGCTTAGTGGTCCTTAGTGACTAGAAGTGATGAGTTCGATTCTCGGATCGAGCAAAGGGTGTTTCAATGAAATTCTCAGTAGCAGCTCGGAGTTAGGATTTGTGCTCGGTTAATGGCAATAGGCTCGCCCCTTATTACATGGGACCTAAACATACCGGCAAACTGTGGGTATACATAGGTACACCACTGCCTACCACCTATCCCCTTCGGGAAAAACAGGCGTGATGGTATGTAATTAATTATAAATCAAGGTTTTTTTCACGTTTTCCCTCATCAATATCAGCAGTGTTCACGATAAACTTAAATATATATTATCCTCCTTATAATTGGGTAAACGAACTTTCGTGTCATTTTTCCTATTCTCGAACAATCGTCATTGCTCTCCAAACAATGTTTAAAATCAGCGTCTAGATCCTCCAGAATCCATACACAAAATAAATTTTAATTCATCATCTTCACAATTATCAGCCGAACGACGTCCACTGCTAGACATAGGCCTCCCCTAAATGATTGAGAATTTTAATGAAGTCGCTAACTTGTAGCGTCTTAATCTTAAAACAACTTCAAAGAACTTTACTTTGAAACCTCGTAATGAGACATAAATAATTGTTATATTGTACTAACCAGCTATGTAACCACTTTATAATGAGACATGATTTAAACCCATTTGCACCATTTGCACCCATGATGACGGAAAGAAAAACAATCATGAAGAGGTTTATTTAGATTTGTATTAGGTTTTCGATTCCCAATTTAATCTAGAGTAGATATACCTACTGTTTGAACGGGCAACGGGCTTCAACTTTCTGACTGACTCCTTGATAATTCCAAAGTGCCTGTAAATGGTTCATTGGAAATAAATGATTTTAATTTTGAGTTACTCTTCTTTCTACATATTTAAAATGTGTTTTTATCACCAGACGCAAAAACGACAGCTAAGTAAATAAAATATAAAAAACCAGATTACTTACAAATGAAAAAAGTATTGATAGTGATAAAATAAGGTACGGATTATACAAAGACCTTATACATGAAAAATATGTTTAGCGGTCCTCCAACGCGGCGACGCTTATCTTAAAAGTATTAATAGGTTCTTTTAATAAAGTAAAATCGCCGAAAAAAAAAATGTTTTACTTTTCAGGGCTTTTTTGTGTCAGGGGTTTATAAAAAAAATTCTACTCCTGCTTCTACTCTTTCCTTGTCTTAAATGTAAATCTCCAGGCAAGTAACCTCAGCTGCCACATTCATAACAACTTCATCAATATCTATCCTGCTTCTAATTAGACCGAATTTTAAAAACAGGAAACGGAATACTACCACAAGCAACGCACTAACATTAATTTCCAACACGTACTGAATTCCACCAAAAATGCGAGCGTACAATTCGTATGATGTCATTGTTGGGCCCAGCTGGTAAACAAGAGGTGCGTTAAGGACCCGTTAACACGCTATACTACGACGCAAACCCCATAGTATGACGTCATTCGTCACTGAACAAAGTCATAGCAG
Source organism: Caradrina kadenii (assembly GCA_947462355.1). Taxonomy (NCBI): domain Eukaryota; kingdom Metazoa; phylum Arthropoda; class Insecta; order Lepidoptera; family Noctuidae; genus Caradrina; species Caradrina kadenii. The sequence continues at coordinate 9,762,230 of OX381691.1, forward strand.
AGACGATGCTCCACTTGAAATAAGCATTAAAAAACAATAAAGTAATCCTATTGGCGTAAAGAGACCCCAAGCAACATAGCTTAGCTCAAGTGGAACTGAATCGATTATTTATACGCTTTTCAGAAGCTATATAGCGACTGACATCTAAGATGCACACATTGGGATGCCAGTCGTAGCGAGTTTTTAAAGTTTTGCGAAACTTGGTTCAATGCTCAATTTTTTAATCTCTAAATACAATGCAACATCATAGCAAATACTGAAATGCTTGACTGTGCACACGCAACCGAACGCAGAGTAGCCAAAGCGCGGAACTGCTTTGAAGAAGTCGTGAAATCGCAGTTTGTTGATACTGAAAGTATCGCGTCTGCTATGGCCCTAAATGTAGTAAGGACCTACTTCACGCACGAGGACAAAAGAGGGAACACTTTGTAAAACACGATACTGCGTACTTTTGTGAATGCTAGTGTTAAAATGTGTGTTATGAATTAATGAAATGAGGAAGGAAGGGTGCTAGATAGAATTATAGAATATAATAAAAAACAGGAAATGACCTAAGGAACAATAATCTTGATACTAACGGGTTTCCGGACTATTGTTGGGGTTCGCTGTTTGCAAGTGGAGAGATCGAATTCGTTTTTCTTTAGAAGCCAAAGATATCTATGAATAATAAAGTCTCGAATTGCTTTAGATATTAAAAATTTGAAATCAGCGCCAGTGACAGAAAAGTTGAAAGGGTCTTTGGTCTTTGGTCTAGGTATGGGTATGTGAAGAGGACGGATGAAAAGCATGTGACCAAAAGAGTTATGAATTTAAATGTGAATGGGTAGAGAGAAAGAGGAAGGCCAAAGAAAAGATAGATATATTGTATGAAGAATGATATGACAGAGAAGGGAATCAGTGATAGCAGGACAGTTAATAGGACACCATGAATGAAGAAAATGTGTTGCGCCGACCCCAAGTAACATCGAATAAGGGCAGGAAGATATGATGACGATGAATTGCTTTAGATACTATCTTTTTAAGACAAAGTATTTGTAATTAAATCACAATGTACAACTTTCTATTATGATAGGTACTTATTTAAAACTTGTTTCATTACCAAGAATTCAATAAAATATCACGTTCTTTGAAGACGCAGAAAAAGAAAAATATTTATACGTTACAAATTCTGACATAACTTTCCTGATTCACAGACGTTTTGAAATATCTTTTGAAGAAACATTTTCTTTTGAAACTTATATTATTTTGTGGATAATATAATGTTCAGCAATAAATCTAACGCTCACCAAAGTATTTCAATAAAATATTCAAGAAACAATAAATGTTTTTTGTTGTAGACATTATGTCAGTCTTTTGTCGTCTTCAGACATTATTCTTGTTCTACACCAAGCAATCTGTTAGGTTAAAAAGAAAGTATTCAGAAAATCTGAACAAGAATCGATATTCCATCTCTATCAATCCCAGTACATAAAAATGACATTATCGGAAATTTATTCTCAGAAAAAGTTATTACGGTGTACAAAGACTCGATATACAAGGTGTCAGCTGCTATAGACGATCCTTGACACAACCTTAATCATTTTTATATAGAACATTAACTTCTAGCCGCCACTTCGTAAGTTGAATTATTTTACCCGAGTTAAGTTACGTCTGTAGTTACTGCTCCGCTATCTACGGCGGTAGCGTGATGTTACATAGCATATACTATTCCTCAAGAATCTGGCTATCATTTACAAAAGATTTCTTCCAATCGGACTAATTATTCTAGAGATAAACGCGCTTTAACAAATAATCTCCTCAGCATTATTATAGGTAACGAAGCAACACTAGAACAAAAATAAAGCTATTAAAACAAATATTCAGACAAATAATGAAAAGGAAAAAAGACTAGATGAGCGTAGCCGCAAGAATATTCTAAACACATTGAAAATTATTGCAATGCCAAGTAAATTATGGCTTGAAACAGTAGGTGTAGGTACTAATACACCAGTGGAGTGCTTTGTAAACATTGTAAGATGATGCTAATAAAATCAACTACATCGTCAGTAATAAAATGATCACGTTGACAAACAATCCTTAGATATACTTGACCAACACTGTCGGAAATGTGACATCTTTACTAATATGATAAGGTTGAAGTTTTTATTTGTTTGTGTGTTTGTTTAAATGCGCTTATCTTTAGAAGTAACAGTCGCATTGAAAACATTTTCTTTGTATACATATAATAGCCAGATTCATGAGGAATAGCATAGGCTATATAACATAACGCTACGACATATGGGGGCGGAGCAGTAACCAAAGGCGAACTTAAAGCGGGTAAAATACAACGCGAACAAAATCGCGGCCATAAGCTAGTTTATAATAATCATACAACTTTAACAACAGCTCATTATTATAAAATAATAATTGCAACTGTTTAACATAGAGATAAAGTTATATTACTTTTAATTAGTATTTAAATTACTATGAATTAAGTAATTTAAAAACATTAAGTCATTTTTGTTTATCTTGCAAAGTGTGAATAAGAGCAATACAGACGGCAGGAGGATAGAAAATCAACAAATGACTTCTTCTGCTCTAGGTGGAGCGGAAGGGAGTGTCAGACTCTTACTGACTAAAACCCATCCGTGTTTCTCCTAATGCCTTTTGCGTTTCATGACTAACGGTAACTTTGGACCTATGATTATTATAAGTCTGTAATCATCAATCCGCCTTGAGCAAGCGTGGTGATCAGTACTCGTGCCTTCTCGGTATGAAAATAGGCCTTTCCCTTGCAGTGGGACAATAACTGAGTAGTAATTCGACACCATCTCTTCAGTCATAGCTTGTTTATTAAAAAAAAACATATTAGTTACGTATATTCATATATAAATGACCCAAATAATCATAATTCAAAGCCGATATCGAATAATTATATATACAGGAAAAAACAGGAAGTCAATCATGAAGAAAACCATCTGCATTATGAAAATAAACGAGATCGTTAATGTATTTTCGTAGATGAATGTCGACATATTGACGTTAAAATTCGTCAAATCACTTCCGTGACAGGTTGAGGAAATACCGAACGTGATAATAAGCGTGAAGGATCAATCAGAGGATGATACTGTAACTAGTATTAATAATGCTGCTCTACGAGACAAACGGGATGTAAAAAGACATATCTCTTATATAGGCGTTAACTACTCATACTGCCCATCAAACTACGTATAGTAAAGCAAACATGATTGATTTACATACATGACTGGATACCACTGTTAGTTCTGGTGTGATTGAAACATTGTGCTTAAGGCTATGGGTGTATTGAACCGTACAAGGGTCGTGGGGGTATAGGACAAGCCCGCCACGCTATTCCCAAACCATTTGAACTCCTGAAAACCAGAATTTAACAGTGGCGACCGCCAGAAAAGCGTCGAGGCAATGAAGCTCGACGAGTCCCGGAGAAACAATTCAACTGTCTTGGATCCCGCAACGAAATTTATCAGAAAAGATTAGTTGTGTAAGAAAAAACATAATTTCAACTTCGTGAGGGTATTTGAAATCCATCAAAAAGAATTAAAATTAATTTTATAAAAAAATCAAGGAATCTAGACCTTCTATATCTCTTTAACCAGATCCCCAGGTTTAGTCTAAAATAATTACCACGATGAAAAGAATACTTTCGGCTTCATAAAGTGGTTTTTTTTTACACCTGTTTATATAAACAAAGATCTAAATGACTTTGAAAGAGAGAAGAAAACGTGTAACTAAGCTAGCTATCAACGATAACATTGAAGGAGTAAATGAAACACAATATAATGCAAACGAGCCTTTGAAATATACCCTTTCACAGAGACATAATAATACATTAGAAGTGGTAGACAACATGAATAATATAGCGGGATCAAACGTCATAGAAGTGAAAGTCTGACTTGTTGATACAGGGATGAAATGGGATAGACTTTTAGTATCGAGTGAAATACCCACGCGCGGTTAAAGGTCAAACGAGAAATGTGGGTAAGTTAAGAGGAATTGAATCCTAAGGGCGTAGATAGAAATTTATTTTAAATATTTGTGATGTTACATTTAAACTAGATACAGAATGTTTTAACTAAAAAACTTTTTGTAATAAAGTTGCCTGTCATATACATATATAAAAATTACAGGCCGTGCGTTAGTCTCGCAAATATTCAAAAAATTACTCGGCCATTTTGAATACTGGTGTGTTTTAGGAAAAAAATATCTTGCCCAAAATAATCCAGATACGAAATCGTGGACAGTAGCTAATGAAAAATAAATAAAAGCTTTTAAACTAGTGAAATTAAAATGGACTTACATAAAATAATTTATAGACTATTATTATTTTAGAATCGAGTCCCAAAAACGCCCACACTTCACAAAGGCCAAACTATAAAATAACACGGTCCCTAGTCACTAACGAAAACAGAACCATTTAATATTGTAGCAAACTAGATTAGCTATTTCTCTAACTTCATCTACCACAATTTGACCTTTCAAGACTCCAGCGGTGACCTTGCAACCACCTGCTTGACTACAGGTTAAGCTTTCTAGGCCTTACAGGCTCAAGAAATAGTACAAGGGCACTATGAACGAAGTACATGCAGGGCACGTGTGAACACAACGTAAATCATACTTTTGTTGATGAAATAAAGGAATTTGCCAATCGTAAGCCTAGTACGTCGAGTGTTTATGCGTTTTGCATAATAAGGAAATATACGGGTGATAAGGCGGTGCGTTGCTGCCGTGTAATACTACTGCCTAGTTTTTAGAACTATGGCTCGGATGTTCCATCACAAGAGGTCGCTAGAGGTCTTGGTTTCGATTCCCAGGTCGAGCAAAAAATGTTATTAGGTTTTTCTATGAAATTCTCAGTAGCAGCTCGGAGTTCGGATTTGTGCCCGGTTAATGGCAATAGGCTCGCCCCCTATTACATGGGACCTAAACATACCGGCGAACTGTGGGTGTACATTGTTACACCTCTGCCTAACCCTTCGGGGAATACAGGCGTGATGGTATGTTGTGAAACATGGTTATATTTGTTGTACATGACGTGCTTAAAAAGTATCGATATAAAAAAATAAAAATGAAACAAGGAGTATGTTGTACACACAAAATGTTGCGTGACTCCCTGTTCTCCTAGCTAGATGACAAAGTGATCTGTATAAAGGTGAAATAGTACAATGCCCAAACATTCCAAATTACTCTAGCGACATTCAAATGCTATTTTGTTGCACAAGAACACAATCTACGCAGTACGCAAAACGCGAACAAATAAAATAATCCATAAAATAACCGTTGCAAGCATTATTTACACCGACAAGACGGCGCCCACATTTGACGGCCGCATATTTTCATTATATGCAAAAACTATAAGGGCCTTCACCCACGTCCGACGTTTTGTAGGACCGATTATCGAACCGTTCAATAGATCGAAAGTTTCGTGGGACATCTTCGTTGGTATATTAAAATTCATTATGTTAAGTTCTCTCCGACTAAAAAATCGGTCACCGATTATATGACGTGGGTGGGCAGCGTAAGGGCCTCCGCCTACATCCGACTTAATATAGGACCGTTCAATAGATCCATAGTTTCTGGGGCTGACTTTTTGTACGACGTGTGCGTTGGTATATTTGAATTAATATGTTTCATTCTCTCCGAGAAAAATATCGGTCATCGATTGTCTGACGTGGGCGGACAGCCTAAAAGGCCATGCTTCCGTTACGTAACTCAAGGGCGCGTTATCGGCATTCAGCCTCAGTGCTCGTAATACGTTTAGTTGCAGTCGATATGCAGTACTTACTATTGGCTGTTATGCACTCTGGTTGACTTTGATCGCCGTATAGTCACGTTGTCATGTCTATGAGTGGAAATGGCCGACGATTTGCAATTATGTTGCGGAATAAATATATTTTTTTTTATCTTTGTATTTTGAAAATGTTACAGTAAAGAAACGTACAAGTCACTAGATATGAATATTATTAACCAGGGACGGAATAGGGTGGTCATTTCGGGCCCCTGGGTCCCTAATAGTTTGCAAGAATGTATACAGTATCTATAGGAAACAAATTAGGATAATAATAGGCAATTGTAACAAAAAACCTCATAATATATATTTGTAAAATTTTAGTTATTTTTTTCAGTCAGCCCTTTGTATTTTTGCGGTCCAAGGCTGCAGATTAAAACCCTATATATAGAACTGCTGGCTAATATAATCTGCTTTTTTTTGTGAAGTCGTGTCTTGAAATTATTATTTCATGGTGTCATCTATCTAATTGCAAAACTATTGCACGTTAACCCTCCTGGTTGTCGTCATAGCCCACAATTAAATGCATCAAACGTGTCTGCCCCAGTTCCAATTATATTTTCAATTGCCCACAAGTGACTACAGGCGCTTGCTCGTCATAGTTGCACGTTTCTTCGATTGTTGCAAGCGATATTGATATTGACAGATCACATAACATCATTTCAAGAAACGCTTATGCAGATTTTAACATATCAACAACACCTTTTGGAAGGCACTATTAACTTTGAGTAACGACCGCAATCTAGCCTTAATCTGTCAAAAATTCCCCTAATGGGGTAGTTCACACCATAAACTTATTCTCAAGAAACAACTTCTTTAAACAAACACTTTATATTAGCCCTGAAAACCTTGCTTGAGAAGGAGGCGGCGGGACGGTTGAGACAGCGGTTCTCCCGTCCCAGCCGCCGCGGTAGACGCTCCGGACGTCGGGAGCCGCGAGACGACTCCCGGCCACCGTAGATACTGGCCTGTGGACGGTGAGCAATGGGTAGCTCACCGTCCTTACGTTGCATAACGACAGGCCGTGTCGACGGCGCGTTCGTGTTCCACGCGCGCCTCAAAGAGATGTCAGCAAAAGGAAGGGGCCACTGAGGGCCGATGCCTGCCGGGGCTGCGGGTTGTTCGCAAGAGATACCGCGCCCCCGGAACGCAAAGGGCACAAGAAGGAACATGGGTGGGTTTTAGTCAGTAAAAGTCTGACACTCCCTCCCGCCCCGCCCAGGGCGGGAGAAGTTATTTGATGATTTCCCACCCACCAAAAAAAAAAAAAAAAAAAAAAAGCCCTGAAAACCCGATCAATTTACAATTTACAGTAAAATTAGATTTTTAATTGCTTTGAAATCAATAAAAAGTTTTTCAATTGCGTTAGCGAATAAGTGACATCGCAGTTGACTATTACCATACAAAATGAGGGAATTATGTTTTGATAGCTCATAGCAAGAAACATACATACATTACATACATTTTTTGACATTGATTGTCTTTGAGGTGAGATTGCGACTAGATTTTGAACGGGTTTTTATTAGTAGAATTGGCCTTCAAGTTTGAAACTACAGGAAAACACCATTACGTCAATTTGCAGCTAATAATTAAATCTGATCATGCAAGAACTTAATTACGGCAATCTGTTGGTAGCACACGGAATTAGCGCCAAGTATTACGTGATAACTGGCATGTGAATGAATATGTATATGGCAACTACACTAAGTGTTTTATATAAATGTGGATGTATGGAGAGCAACACGTGAAGAATGATTTTAAGGAGAAAGGAGTCAGTGATATCATGACAGTCGACAGGACGGAATGGAAGAAGAAAATGTGTTGCGCCGACCATAAGTAACATGGGATAAGGGCAGGAAGATGAATGATATACGGTGTTTAAAATAAATCCAGTCAAAATCTTGACACTGAAAAAATATTTCCCGGTTCATATAAATAATACCAACCTATTGCTGCCCCACTGCAGGACGAAGGCCTCTTCTCGTCAAAACAAGGCACATGCATTGATCACCACCCTTGCTTAAGGCGGGTTGGCGATTTAAGATTTATATTTGTTATAAGTCCAGGTTTCCTCACAAAGTTTTCCTTCACTGATGTCCCAGATTTAAGATATATAATATATAATAACAAATAATAAAATTAACTGCCTAGTGGTCCTAAGCGCGACTGCTACGCTAGAGGATCGATTCCCATGTCGAGCAAAAAGTGTTATTGGATTTTTCTATGAAATTCTCAATAGCAATTCTCAATAGCGGAGATAGGATTTCTGCCCGGTTAATGGCAATAGGCTGGCCCCCTATTACATCGTACCTAAACGTACTGGCAAACTGTGGATGTACATTGGTACAACTCTGCCTAACCCTTCGAAGAATACTGGCATGATGGTATTTTATGTAAACATTTAAAAAGTTAAGTAGTAAAGGGGACACAAGAAACGTATTTATTTGCATGTAATGTTAAATACTATACCGTGGTATCGAGGTACCCTTCAAGTAGCAAGCAATTTCTAGTTCATATAATTCACTGCTGTCTATAAATCTAATGCATGCCTACCCTAGTGACCTATTAAAGCCCTTTACAAAGTTTGAAGTGCTTTTTTTATTGCGACGAAGCAAAATAATAAACCATTTCGACCATTTTTAATGAAATTTCCAAAAACTTTTCGAATAACGTCCAGACCAGACATCAATTAGTTTATTGTTCTCTGTGTACTTTGACAAAGTTCTAGAAGGCTATTGTTTTAACATGTTTTAATTACATTTTTGCTAGTATCACAATTTATTTATTGTATTATGTCTGGCCTTTTATGGTAGTTTTGTAACTAGAATTTCTGAACATGAAATTCTCCCTTGACGTTAATAATAATAACCGGTCTGTTATCCTCACACTGCAAGGCAAAAGCATCTTCTCTTGCAGAGAAAGCACGGGTATAGATAACCACGCTTATTCAAGGCGGATTGGCGATTACACACTTATATCTATTTATAAGTATAACTGTCTCGTTAGCCTAGTGGTCCTGAGTGCGAGTAGAGGTCTTGGGTTCGATTCCCAGGTCGAGTAAAAAGTGTTATTGGGTTTTTTTGTGAAATTCTCAGCAGCAGCTCGGAGTTTGGATTTGTTCGGTTAATGGCAATAGGCTCGCCCCTTATTACATGGGACCTAAACATACCGGCGACCTGTGGGTGTACATTGGTACATCTCTGCCTAACTATTAGGGGAATACAGGCGTGACGGTATGTGTATCAATTATAAGTTCAGTTCTTTCTCCGATGTCAGTGATGTCTATGATAAACACAGAAAGCAATGAATTGAAAAAGTTATATTGGTACTTGGCGGGTATCGAAACCACAACCTTGTGTATTGGAGGTGGGCGTCTTAATCACTAGGCCATGACAACACCCTTGACATTATACATATAAATTTAAATCAAGTATGTATTAGCTTGGTGCATTTATACCGGCCCAATTTTGTAGGACCTCATATAGGTACCTACATGTGAGGCACCAGTTTAAATCTTTATCTGGAGTTAAACCCCGAAATCTACAACTAACATACCATCACGCCAGTATTCCCCGAAGGGTTAGGCAGCGGTGTACCAATGTACACCCACAGTTCACCAGTATGTTTAGGTCCCATGTTATAGGGGACGAGCCTATAGCCATTAACCAGGCACAAATTCTAACTCCGAGCTGCTACTGAGAATTTCATAGAAAAACCCAATACATAACACTTTTTGCTCAACCTGACCAAAGACCTCTAGCGTAGCAGTCGCGCTTAGGACCACTAGGCTAACATGGCCGACCAAACCTATAACTAGTTGCAAATAATTAATATCAATATTAGGTACCTACCTACTCTCTACTACTACCTCTGTTGCTTCATTTGCATATTTTTTTCTAAGTGTCCGTTCAGTTAGACCGGTTCGGAGATCAATGCAAATTAGTTTTGAGTTTAGGTCATTGATATCAAATGTATTTTTATCTACCTCTCAAAGATCTAAAACCTAAGCATCCGACATTGCCAAAAATCAATCTAAAAGCCTACATTGTGTTTGATTAAAAAGCAAGAAGACGTAATTTTGTCCTTACCGTGGTATCATATTCCCTCCATGGCGCAATCTGTCTCTCCGTCTCCCTGGAGGACACAAACAGCACCACATTGTCTGGTCGAAGTGCCCTGAGGAAGCGCACTAGTGTTGCTCCCACCACCGCCACATCTTCGGGGCAGGCCCCCACCAGGCTCCTTATTATTGACTTTGATTCTGATCTGTGGGTAGAAATTGTAAAACCTTATTAAAAAAATCGGAATAGACTGTTGAAATGCTGTGTGTGTGTGTGTGTGTGTGTGCTGTGTGTGTGTTGTGTTGACTGTTGTTGACTGTCGTTGTGAAGGTGTTCTTCTCTGGTACATTTATTTGCACCTGGCTTGTTATCTCCTCTTCACCACCTTTGGTTGACTGGTAGAGGCATTAAGCCAAAGCCAAAGGCATTGAGTCCGCCTTTGTACTTTTTTATAGCATAAAGTTTAAATAAATATGACTGCTCTGTCATTTGTTGTGGTTTTGCTGGACCCTGGAGGATCAGCCTCCAGAAGTACTTTTACGAATTCCAATACAAAAGAGACGAGTTCGTTTGTTTGTTTGAATGCGCTAATCTTAAAAACTACGGGTAAGATAAAAAAAAAAACCTAGAGAAAAGCCCTTTGATATATGCGCTTATCATCACACTAAAACCCACAGGATTGAAACAGTAACCAAAGACTTAACACGAATAAAACCGCAGGTCATTGCTAGTTATTTAATAAATACACGTGTAACTGTCAACCCACCTACACTGTATATTAGTGTGATCGAATAGACAATAGACTGGAACAATGATATGACACCTGTTATGTCTCCGATGAAGCGGAGACATGAGACATGACAAGCGTTGGTGTACACGCAGGTTATTTACGGTTGACTGACGTTTTCACTTATTACTACGGTCACAATTAACTGTCCCGTTGGTCCCGTGGTGGTGAGCACGACTGTTGAGCGTGGGGTCATGGGCTCGATTCTCAGGTCGGGCAAAAGGTATTACTGGATTTTTCCATTAGGAATTTCTCAGTAACAGCCCGGAGTTTGGAAGTTGGTGGTGTGCAACCCGTGCCTCGAAAAGCACGTAAAGCCGTTGGTCCGTACGTTGCATAACGACAGGCCGTGTCGACGCGCGTTCGTGTTCCACGCGCGCCTCAAAGAGATGTAAGCAAATTTTGAAGGGGCCACTCAGAGCCGATGCCTGCCGGGGCTGCGGGTTGTTCGCAAGAGATACCGCGCCCCCGGAACGCAAAGGGCACAAGAAACAACAAGGATGAGTTTTAGTCAGTAAAGTCTGACACTCCCTCCCGCCCTAAGCAGGGCGGGAGAAGTCATGTGATGATTTTCCATCCAGTTCGTATATTATGTTACATGTATTGTTATAGGCTTATGTCCAACAGTGGACGTCCTACGGCTGATATAATGACAATATGTATAGTTACCTGTATAACTCGCTCTGGCCTGAAGTGAAGGACAGGCCAGTACATCTTGTGGCGTGAGTAGGCAGAACATCTCTTGCTATGTAGTCCTCGACCCATTGGAGTGCGCGACCAGACCCATTATAGTCGCAGTAAATAACTGTTGGGCAAAGAGAAAGAATATCTAGTTAGTAACTGGAATGGAGACTAGCAAAATACGCTGATGGTATTTTAGTTCACAAATATAAGCGGAACACTAGTGCACAAGTATGTGCATAACCGCAGGTGCACTCCCTCTTCCCTCGCTCTCATAGTCTTATGCGAAGTGAACAAGGCATAGAAATTATTCACAAATATAAAATCCACTCGATCGAATTTAGTTTAAAAAAAAAAAGAATTTCACGGCGGCCAATCTCAGTAGAGTACGCAAGAGATATAGTTCACAAGTATGTGCGCAAACACAAGAGCACTCTCGGTTCCCTTGCTCTCTTATCCCGATAGAATCGCATCCGTCCAGCCAACACGTCCAGGGAAAGATTAGGCTTAGGACTAACGGCAACACGTGCTTACCGAGGCACAGGAAATATAGGTACGTATTAGGGCGCGATTGATAAGCGAGGGGTCCCGGGTTCGTTCCCAGGTTGGGCAAAAAGTGTTGTTGAGTTTTGCCATTAGGATTTGCTCAATAGCAGCCCGGAGTTTGGAAGTTGGTGGTTTGACACCCCCGTGCCTCGGAAAGCACGTAAAGCCGTTGGTCTCGGCTGTCATTCGTAGATCTTTGACAGTCGTTGCGGATAGTCAGAAGCCAGGAAGTCTGACAACCAGTCAAACCAAGAGCTATCGTGTTGCCCAGTCACTGGGTTGCGGAGGTCAGATAGGCAGTCGCTCCATGTAAAACACTGGTATTCAGCTGCATCCGGGTAGGCTGGAAGCCGACCCCAACATAGTCGGGAAAAGGCTGAGCAGATGATGAGTATTCTAGTATTAAAATGCTCTTTCGATTAAGTTTGTCACATCGGAGGGACTAGCGATCAAGTGGCCTACCCACTTACGTAATACTATTGACATGAAACCAATGGAAACCCAACCTTATTTAGCTTAAAATAAAGAGTCAACTGGCAAACTAGAATGACTAACAGCGTCAATATGGCAGGTAACCTTTGTAAAAATATCCTAACTCAGTAGGTACTTGTAAATATCTACAACGCAATATAATTTGTTGAATCTTATTACAGCTGTTCTTGTTATAAGTAAATAAAATTGTGCTGCATGATACATTACTTTATTTTTACATCACAAAATAAATTAATTAATGTGAGTTTATGCTTGCGCTTTGAATAACATGCATGTAATAATACTTTTTGTCCCACTACTGGGTATTGGTCTTCCACTAGGCTAACGAGGCATTGGGAGTATTGATTAACATTACAATTTATCTAATTATTTGATGTATTCACTTCTATTACTTAAACATGTAAATAATAAAATCTGGTTTGTTTTCCATCAGTGACAGGAAACAAGCACGTATTTGCATGTAATTTAACAATTATTTGAAACTAGCTTAGTCCCCGCGGTTCCAGCCGTGTTTAGTCACATATTTGGTTAGTGATCCGCTTATTTGAGTCGTAAGTTTAATGTGATTAAGTCTATAAAACCTTCATCGATAAAAAGGCCATGAATTGGAAAAGGATTTTTTCAAATCGGAGGAGTAGACACATAGCCCATCACGCCTGTATTTCCCGAAGAGTTAGGCAGAGGTGCACCAATGTACACTCACAGTTCGCCGGAACATTTAGGTCCCATATAATAGGAACCGGGCCTTTTGCCATTAACCGGGCACAAATCCTAACTCCAAGCTGCTACTAAGAATTTCACAGGAAAACCCAAAACAGTTTTGACCGACCTGGGAATCGAACCCAAGACCTCTAGCAGACGAGTACGTTCTGATATTAGCGGGTTCAAACAAACAAACATTCTGTTCACCTTTATAATATATTTATTTATTATTTAAAATAGCGATAATTAGTTATCGCGTGCACAAGATAATTACGTGCAGTAACACAAAACATAATAAATGATGGTTTACTGGAAAAGTTTTAATTAATTTACACAAATCTTTTGTTGTTGAAAAAACTTTTCCTAGAGCATACAAAATTCATCATTCATTTTCAAATTAAGTCTCAATTTAACAAATGAATGAATTTTAATTAATTTACATTACCATTTTGAAAACTGAGGTTTGAGGTTTTAGTAACCTTATCTGTATCTACAAAATGACAAGGTTTAATTACCGACTTTTTTTGTACAAACCGCAGTGTCGCGAAAATCCTCTTAAACATTATATGTTTAGGTCCCATATAATAAGGGGCGAGTCTATTGCCATTAACCGGGCACAAATCCTAACTCCGAGCTGCTACTGAGAATTTCATAGAAAAACCCAATAACACTTTGCTCGACCTGGGAACAGAACCCAGGACCTCTAGCGTAGCAGTCGCGCTTAGGACCACTAGGTTAACGAGGCAGTTCTTAAACATTATACGAGTAAATAAGACTCTTCGTAAGTTTGATACTGGTTAAAACCAGTAGGAAGATCAGCAAGCCATCTACATTTAAAAAGAGAAATCTTTAATAAATGCCCTTCAATTCTGAACACACACGCGTCAAATGAAACCGACGTTATCATACAATAATATTAAGTAGACAATACAGATAACTGTACCATTAGGCCAGCACCAGTCACTGGTCAGTGCAAACGAGTAATTAAATAATAACAAACATTATAACACATAACAACAGTCGCACGATAATATGCGCGTGAGTCGCGACCCATTTACTGGCCCGTTTTCAATTACACTGAGATAATGTGACGCTTCAAGGAAAATACCATCGTCTAAAAACAATAGGAGTGGATTAAAAAAACAAATGCAGTCCATAAGTGTTTGAATTAAGAACAATGGTTGTAGAAAGTTTAGTGACGTCACAAATATAGTAACATAACATACCATCACGCCTGTATTCCCAAGGGTTAGGCAGAGGTGTAACAATGTGCACCCACAGTTCACCGGTATGTTTAGGTCCCATGTAATAGGGGGCGAGCCTATTGCCATTAACCGGGCACAAATCCTAACTCCGAGCTGTTACTGAGAATTTCATAGAAAAACGCAATAACACTTTTTGCTCGACCTGGGAATCGAACCCAAGACCTCAAGCGTAGCAGTCGCGCTTAGGACCACTAGGCTACCGAGGCAGTTACAAACACACAAATATAATCTGAGATAGATATATGCACAATGGAAAACTGGATAAAATCTGCATCTAAATTTAAACTAATAATAAAAATAGTTAACATTGTTTGTTTGTAAGAGATTATATCTGGAAGTATTGATGCGATTACGGAAAGTCTTTCACTGGTTCTAAGCTACGTTATTGGCGAGTGTCATAGGATAGACAGGATGTTTCATGGGATATTCAACTCCACTCTTAACTTCCTCGGTAGCCTAGTGGTCCTAAGCGCGACTGCCACGCTAGAGGTCTTGGGTTCGATTCCCAGGCCGAGCAAAGTGTTATTGGTTTTTTTTTTTAAATTCTCTGTAGCAGCTCTGAGTTAGGACTTGTGCCCGGTTAATGGCAATAGGCTCGCCCCCTGTTACATGGAACCCAAACATACCGGCGAACTGTGTGTGTACATTGGTACACCTCTGCCTAACCCTTCGGGGAATACAGGCGTGATGGTATGTTGTTGTTATTCAACTCAACGTGGATGAAGTCGCGAGCAGAAGCTTGTGTATTATTTGATGACAAACAGCTGCGCTACTTAGTCACGCGGATAGACTTATTTACATTAGAACGCTACCACCACTAAATTCTTTATAATTATTCTATATAATTCACCAGTCGCGCGGATCATGCGTCCAACGGCTCCCGACTTATAGTAACAGAAGGAACTGTGGGGTTTTAGTCGATAAAAGTCCGACATAACCGCCCGTTCTCCCTAGAAGGGGGGCATGCATGACGATTCCCCAAAAAAATTGCTTCACTATTCCTCAACTAGAATGAAATGAATGAATCGATAAATTAAATCAGCCAAAAATGTTATACAAATAAACATTTTGAATGAAAATGAATCATATCTTAGAGGACAATACCACAAAGAAAAGTACACTTTTTCAGTGATAACAATGATAAGAGTGTTGAGTGGGAAGATATGGATATAAAAATGTCAACTATCATGATGAATACGTCATTTTGACTAGGCTTTTTCTGAGTCATCATATACCGCAGATGCATTTTTAGAAACGGCGAATTAAATCAATTGTATTCCTTGTAAATGACGTTCAAAAGTGCTATTAAGGGTGTATTTCACCACACTTTTATACCCAACAGAAATGATGAGCTGCGAATATAATAAAAAAAAAAATCATAGATTTTCCATTCAAACGTCAATTTTATTCTACGGAGAAAAGATTTCTTTAGTGAAATTCACCTTTAATAGTCTAATTGAAATAAATAATTTAACTTTCAGAATTGATTGCATACCTACGTAGAAATAAAAAAAATCGGGGAGCGTCGTCATTTCTCATTCGTTTCTTTGAATATTCCAATTACTTGATATGCCAAATATGGGTGCATATTTTATGGTCATTTCCCCGAAGTAAGTTCCGCTAAATATTTACATTTCACGTACCTAAGTGTGCTATCAAATCTGCCAGGTAATATAATCATTTTATCAATATCAATAAATGATTTTCAATAACGAATAATTTTTCCGATAGTGGATTAGCAATTACTAGTAATCAGTTGCAATCTATACAAATAAATAAAGTTGGAGTGTCTGTTTGCAATGTCAAAATACCAGTATTTTCCAAAATAAATATGATTGTGTAAACATCCATTTATTAAATCCGAAAAAAAAACTATTTTCAAATTTTGACTGTCTCTCTGTTTGTTCCGACTAATCTACGAAACGGCTGGACCAATTTTAACTGGTAGATAGCTGATGTTCTAAGAAGTAACTTAGACTTTCTTTATTTTTGAAAGAAAACGCCGCGCCAAAAATTATAACCGACATTCAAGCGAACGGAGTCGCAGGCCTAAGCTAGTTATAAATAATTTTCAATAACGAATAATTTTTCCGGTAGTTGATTATAATTAGCGATTACTCATTAACAGTTACAAGTTGAATGGTGTAGGTAAATAAGATGAATAACAAAAACAACACAAGCCACGTGTCCATTGTTTTCTAAAGATTACGATTTGTTTTTCCGAGGAACTCAACGTGTTTAGGAATTGTTGGTTAAGGGTTCTTTCAGACTATTGCTTTGCGACATGCGACATTTAACGCCTGTACAGTCGGATGCACTCGTAAGCATAATATTTTGCGAGCGTTACTTACAAACATGCATATGTTACCGGCCAAACCCGATTTTAGGACAAACTAGTTTGGCCTAGGCTATACTAGTTGATCCTAGCGCGTGTAGGAAGAACTAGTTTAGCCTAGGCCAAACTAGTTTGTCCTAAAATCGGGTTTGACCGTTAACACATATACAAACAGTGATTTTACGCTTTAAAAATAAAGGTCCTTTCCTAGAAATATTTTTTTCACAATGTTGTTAATTTTGATGTGTATTATACGCAGTTAACGGCGTCGTAATGTACCAGTAGGTAAGATGCTCGATCCTCATACATCAGGTTTGAAAATCAGCAAGTCTCAATGTGACCATTTCAATTCATATGTACTTTCTAAGTTGATCTTGAATATCGGTGAAGGAAGACACTGTAAGGAAACCTGGAGTTATAATTAATTTAAATCTCGTCCATCCGCCTGGAGCAAGTGTGGTGATCTATGCTCGTGACTTCTCTGTATGAGAAGAGGCCTTTGCCTTGCAGTGGGACAGTAATAGGCTGGTATTATTTATTTATTTTATGCGTAGTTCAATGGTATGTCACGTATCTTTTTACAACTTGTATTTTAATAGATTCTTTCTTTCTTTTTGTTTTGAATCTGCACTGAAAATTAATATTTGTCAATATTACTTCAGGTACAAGAGGTATCGTGTTGCCCAGTAACTGGGTTATGGAGGTCAGATAGGCAATCGCTTCATGTAAAACACTGGTATTCAGCTGCATCCGGTTAGGCTGAAAGCCGACCCCAACATAGTTGGGGATTAGCAGATGATGATGATTACTTTAGGTACATCATACCATCACGCCTGTATTCCCCGAAGGTTTAGGCAGACGTATACCAATGTACGCCCACAGTTCACCGGTATGTTTAGGTCCCATGTGATAGGGGGCGAGCCTATTGCCATTAACCGGGCACAAATCCTAACTACGAGCTACTACTGAGAATTTCATAGAAAAACCCAATAACACTTTTTGCTCGACCTGGTAATGGAGCACAAGACCTCTAGCGTAGCAGCAGTCGTGCTAAGGACCACTAGGCTAACGAAGCAGTTAGAGTTTATGTATATCAGTTATTTTTAATCATTTTTTTTTTACTGCCTCGGTAGCCTAGTGGTCCTAGGTGCGACAGCTACGCTAGAGGTCTTGGGTTCGATTCCCAGGTCGAGCAAAGTATTATTGGGTTTTTCTATGAAAATCTTAGTAGCAGCTCGGAGTTAGGATTTGTGCCCGGTTAATGGCAATAGGCACGCCCCCTATTACATGGGACCTAAACATACCGGCGAACTGTGGGTGTACATTGGTACACCTCTGCCTAATCCTTCGGGGAATACGGGCGTGATGGTATGATGGTATGTACAATTCCCACAATGAAAAGACTGTTAACTTGAACAGCTCAATGTAATAATGTGTAACGATTGTATAACCTTCATAGTTACGCATGAAGACTTGCGCAGATCAGTGATATGGATGTAGTTACCTACACAATGTTTATGTGCGAATACTGCAGTATATTTTTTATAGGACTTTGTTCAATTTCCATTTATTAGATAGGTTAACTGTCCCGATGTTCTAGAGTTTGAAAAGTAGTGGTGCGATCTTATTTATATATTTTTCGGATGGTAAATCTTCTCTCTTTCGAATAACCTGCAGCCCTGAGATGAGGCCCTCCCTCACTGTGCACACAACTGTGCACACTTGTGCACTATAGTATCGCCTGTGCACTTGACTAAATCTTCATTGAGACAGGCCACGGTTATGGGAATTCAGTCGGAAGAGTATTATTAGATAGATAACTTTGTATTACATATAGCCTTATTCCAACCCATATAAACCTTACAATCAATTATATAAATGACCAATTTATAATATTTTTAATACAATACTACATTTTGGAAGGGGCACCTAGATTCAATTGGGTAGATGGCACCACTAATCAATTAACATACATATTATGAGCTGTCAAAACGCGATTCCCCCATAGATTTTGTACGACAATACATGATGATGACGTCACTTTTTTGACATCTCAATTCACTATTTATTGATTTCAAAGCAACAAAAAAATCGAATGTTATAGTTATTTAAAAATTCATTGGGTTTTCCTACCCAATAATATTATTCTGTTGTATTAACGATCTAAATGAAATGAATGATTAGACTTTGAGGTACAGTCAAAACTTAAACTACGTCTGATAACCATATCATAACAGTTTAGACTTTCCCCTTTTCAATATGTAAACATACGTCTCCTCTATTCAACTGAAAGTCGACGGATGCAATTGATTTATGTAAACACTGTTGTACTATATTCTAATAGGTATCCACAGACATCCATATCGGAAAATTTTCATAGATAACGAAAGTTACACGAGTTTGCTGTTTATACAACATGACTTTAAATTGATATGTAACATCTTTCAGAGGGCTGAAAGTACGTGTACAACACAACATGATCGAAGTGTACAAAACAGTTGATTTTTTAACCCCCGGCGCAAAAATGATGGTGTGTTATAAGTTTGACGTATCTGTGTGTGTATGAGTATGTGTGTTTTAGCAGATCTCGTAATAAAAGTGGTTTCTATTCATAAATATTTTTAACCCCCCCCCCCCCATTGTTATAACAAATTAAAAGTGAGGAATGAAGTTATACGAGGACGCTGCGGATTAAAAGAGGATGTAGTGACAGAGGTTGGAAAGAGTATGCTTAGATAGTTCGGTCATGTTGAGAGGATGAGTGAAAGGCGACTAACAAAAGGAATTTATAGAGTGGATGTGAGTGGCAACGCAGAGAGCCCATGCCTTAGAAACACCTACCCTGACCTTATTGGTGGCGGTTCTTCAGAAAAGTCAGGTACTCGTAACCGGCGTGCTTGTATGACCAGATGTATGAACGTGGACGCGGCGAAAGGAGTACGTAAAGATCGTAGCCGGTGGCGTTAACTGTTTACCCCCATAGGAAAAAGGCGTGAGTATATTTAAATGAGTTATCAGATACTAATATAATACTTCCACAAAAAAAAAAGTCCATTGCTCTAAAAGCGCCTATTATGTGAACACCAGTAACAGTACATTACGTAGTCTTTGCGACAAACCTGCACAATAAAACAAAGGCACGCCACGTGCGCTCTACACTTTAACAGCAACGTTAAAATGCACACTTACTATCGGCAGGTCACGTGTCGTATCACGCATTGGCTAGTTTTGCATTCAACAGAACACCGGCGGCCATTTTATGATTGATTTTGTAGCTATGTCGCATTAGTGAACTACTGGCTGCCGGCTACCGCATTATTACAGCTTTTACGTTCGTGAACAAGCCCCTGAATATGTTTAATGTTCAAAAGGAAGCGAGTAGTTGTAAAAGGATACCTACATAAAATATCATACATGCAGTACTACGACTACTAAGCGTGACTGTTACGCTAGCGGTCTTGGATTCGATTCCCAGGTCGAGCAAAATGTTATTGGGTTTTTCTATGATATTCTTAGTAGCAGCTCTGAGTTAGGATTTGTGCTCGATTAATGGCAAAGGCTCGTCCACTATTGCATGGAATCTATACATACCAGCGAACTGTGGGTGTACGTTGGTACGCTTCTGCCTAACTCTTCGGGAAATCCAGGCGTGATGGTAGGTATGTACGTAGGTACCTACACATTTTCATTTTGTGAGTATTTGACCATAATTATGTTTACGGCTCATAAAGTTTTACACTGTAGTTAAATACAATAAATTCTGTGGCAACAGTTCCAAGGTTTAGTGTCCAGTTCGTGCAAACATACGAGAGGCGCCAGTTAATTTTGCACATTGTGTAAATAAAGCCAAAACTAACGAACTCTTGTATTTAGTTTCAGTTAAACTGCTCGAACTAAAATATTTAGGAACCTGTAAATGCAGTTCGTGATTTGCAAATTAATTAGATACTTACTTTTTAATTTTTGTTTTATTTGATGTGGGCGGCAATTCCACTAGCTTTTAGCGAACGATCGTAATCTGATCTCAGTCTCTATCCGTCAAAAATGCCTCATTATGAGATTGCGATTATATTTTAAACGTTTTTAACTAGTAGAATTGGCCTTCAGTTATCAGGGTTATCACGGCCTGAATGTAGACAGAGGACTTGTGGTTTACACCTGCAAAAACATAACCCTCCTTCTGACGCAGTTGGGTAAAAATAGGAAGACTGTACCTATTGATAGCTTGCTCTATGCAACAGTAGTATAGTCATATATTGATCATTGTAATTAAATTTAATGATTTTTTTAGATAGAATAATTACACTAATATCTGCTGTGGTTTGTAGGGATCCCAAAAAAATTCCTAATTTCACTTATTCAGTAACCCTCGACAGTAGAAGAAAATCCCTACCATAGCTAACAAAAGAGCCGATAACCTGGAAACCGCTGAACCGATTTCCATCAAACATAGCTAAGAACACTCCCGACTAATTCACCTTTCAAACACAAAATCAAAATCAGTTCATGCGTTCGGAAGCTACGATGCCACACACACGTCAAACTTATAACACCCTGTCGTTTTTGCGTCGGGGGTTAAAAATATGACTAGACTGAATAGCTTTCCATGCAGCGGACTATCAAGAATGTTCCTTTAAACCCTTTATTGGTATTTAAATTTGAAATACGTATAAAAAGCTCTGTTTGCATTTAAATATTCAACCTCTGTAGCCCGTCCACTCTTGATTAGCGATAAACATCTGAAGGTACCTATGAGTCCATGGTTTATTGCCTTAGTTTTAATTACTGCCAACTTCCCTGTACAGTTACTTGCATTAAAATGCAGTAACCTGCTCCTCAATGCCAGGGCTCAGTCGCACGCCGCTGTTAGACTTTCCTTGTAAATACTTGTGATTTGCACTGTACTAGTAGTCAATATTTTATAATAATTATTATTATTTAACATTGCAACATTATTTATTCGACTGCCTCGTTGGCCTAGTGGTCCTAAGCGCGACTGCTACGCTAGAGGTCTTGGGCTCGGCTCTCAGGTCGAGCAAAACGTGTTTATTGGGTTTTTCTATGAAATTCTCAGTGGCAGCTCGGAGTTAGGATTTGTGCCCGGTTAATGGCAATAGGCTCGCCCCCTGTTACATGAGACGTAAACATATCAGCGAGCTGTGGGTGTACATTGGTACATCTCTGCCTAGCCCTTCGGGGAATACAGGCATGATGGTATGTCTCTCCTCACAAAGCTGACTAAATGATAATAGGTACAAAAAAATGTCCCAACTGTATTCGATTCTACCTTTGTGAGAGACTGATGCCTGATATAGGTTTTGGGAAAAGCCTGTGTTTCAGGTACATAAATACCGTACAAGATTCAAAGTTTAACAAAATGCATAACAAAACTATATAAGGCTTAAATAATATTACTTAAAAAAATATATAATTCTGCTGAGGTCATTGAGAGATGCTTTATGAAGCAAATAGTTTTATATGTTGTGTACTTGAAGTTGCGGATATGTAATATTAATTTATTTTGAAGGCTTTACACATCAATGAGTGATACTAATTAAGTACTTGACACATATATGCAAATAAATATAATTGAAGTGCCTGTTTGTAATGACATAGTAACTGCTTTTTACAAAATACATATAGATATTCATAAGGAACATAACATACCATCACGCCTGTATTCCCCAGCGGGTTAGGCAGAGGTGTACCATTGGACACCCACAGTTCGCCGGCGTGTTTTTAGGTCCCATGTAATAGGGGCGATATTTACAAGGAAATGACACCAAAAAAGCTTTTTAAAATATTTGTCAGCCTGTCTATTTTTTGTTTGTTCCGGCTAATCTCCGAAACGGCTAATCCGATTTTGACGAGTCTGGTGGAAATCTGATGTTAAAAGGAGTAACTTAGGCGTCTTTTATTTTCGGGATCCGCGCCAAAAATGACTGCTATGGCTTACATCTTTAGTAGGTACTATTTATTATTATTATTTTTTTTGTTGTATTGTTTTATATACATCTTCATTGTTTTCACATATAGAAGCAACAAGAATATTGTAACCAAGATTTTGTAAAAACCAAATTGACGGAAAAGTGTCCATGGAGTTTCTTGCTCGTTCTTCTCCATAGAGACCTACGCTTTGGAACGAGCAACTAGCTTCAACTTTAAAATGTAAGTTCTTGATAATTCAAAAGTGCCTATAAATGGTCTAATTGAAATAAATGCTTTGACTTTGAACCCCGTGATAACCGACATGAACGAAGTCGCGGGTATAAGCTAGTTAACCTATAATTCCAAGACACAACTTCTTTAAAAGTACGCTGTATTTTAGTTCTGAGAGCTTGATTAATTTTCAATTAACAGTGTAATTCGATTTTTTGTTGTTTTGAAAACAATAAATATTTAATCAATTGAGTTGGTAAACAAGTGACGTCACAGTTTACCATTTTATCGCATTTTGACAGCTCATAAAAAGTATGTCAATTGATTGGTGGTGTCAAATACACAATAGAATTGCGCTCGTCATATAATATTGAACGAAATTGCTAAAGAACGGTCGTATTTCCAATTCGAAAATCGAATCGTAAAATGTAGGTTAGCGCACTAGTGCTTAATAATAGGCTTACAGTAATTCATATTACTATATCCTCCAATAAAGTAGTAAAGTTCCAATTTCCAAGGTCCAGGAAATTGGAACTTTACTCAGATCACTTCGATGTGTTTTGACTACAGACTACAGAAATAAAGTTCAATAAAGATGAATAGCATATAATTCAGTATAATGTAAAATCTCAGCACGCAGTCGGTGCATCCATTATGCTTAGGGTTGGTAACTGTACTATAATTTATGTAGTATTGTACTGTATTTTGAGTCTGCGTGCAATAAAGAGTGTAAAAAATAAAAGGTCTTTCAATAAAAAACTCTTTTTTCAAATCGATTGATGAATGACATACGTCAACATACAAAAAAAAATGAGGTATTTATAAAAAAAAAAAACTTTAAAATTTTAAGTAACCCCGACTGAAGATTATTAAAAATCCTTACCGCAGCTAACAAAAGAGCTGATAACTTTGAAACGGCTAAACCGATTTCCATCCAACATAGTTAAGAACACTCCCGACCAAATCACCTTCCAAACAAAATCAAAATCGGTTCATGCGTTCGGGAGCTACGATGCCACAGACAGACACACACACAGACACGTCAAGCTTATATCACCCCGTCGTTTCTGCGTCGGGAGTTAAAAAACGAAACATACAAATTGAATAAGAACCTCCTCCTTTTTTTCAATCGGTTAAAAAGACACTTAACGAAGCCCAATAAGTTGCATGGTCAACCCATCCGATATTTTTTTTATTTGATCCCATTGCGATATTTTTTTGTTCTGGTTACCAAGATATTGAAGGCCAAAATTTCAATGTTTTTATGATTTTTTACAAACATAATTTTTAGCTTAATTTCAATTAGATGAATCAATATTTATGGTCACAACACTGAAACAAACAAGTTACTTTCTTCCAAAAAATATGTGTTATAAAAAGCAATTAGCTACAAAAATATCTAACAAAAATTTGTCTTTTAAAAAATACTACCATCATACCATCACGCCTATATTCCCCGAAGGGTTAGGCAGAGGTGTACCAATGTACACCCACAGTTCGCCGGTATGTTTTAGGTCCCATGTAATAAGGGGCGAGCCTATTGCCATTAACCGGGCAAAAATCCTAACTCCGAGCTGCTACTGAGAAATTCCTAATGGAAAAACCCAATAACATTTTGCTCTACCTGGGAATTGAACCCAGAACCCCATGCTCATCAGTCGCGCTTGCGACCACGAGACCAACGGGGCAGTTAAATAATCTTTTCATAAAATACTATAATTAACCGAAGAAATACCACCAACCCTTAATATGCCTGCATTTCAACCCAACGTGACAAATTAAAATTACAATAGCAAAATTAACACAAATCACAAACCATTGTATGTTACACATATATTTTTTAAACATTATACAGGAAACACGTGTTTATCTTTAGTATGTACCTGGCAAAGGCATAAAGGTTGAACGTGTTGGCAAATAATATTTAATCTGAGTATTTGTATGGCTAATACAACGATCAGCTGTCACGCGCATGATTTGTGCTGATCTAAAAACCAGTTTGTCTTGAACTACGCTGCAGTTTACACGTCGTTGATTTTTTTAATTACCTTTTTCCTTTCTAGGATTTTTTTCTGTATCGTGGGTGCGTTTACAAACATATAAACTACACACACAAACAACCAAACCCGAAAAAACTATCTGAAGGTCTGTCTGTTATACAAATATAATGTTCCGTGCGGAAACCAAATTCGCGACACGCTGCGTAGCAGCCAATTTCTGATGCACAGCCACTGCGCACAGTGTCGGCAATTCATTATCTTCTTGTTGGTAATGGGAATAAGGAGGTTTGGTTTCCGCACTTAGTCCCTAAAATGGACCATTGTATGTGAGCAGTGGCGAGGGTTATTCCAACCAGCCCACCTCCCTAAAGAAGCAGATTAGTCTTCCCGGTCTTCTCAGGACGTCCGCAAGGGAACTTGGTAATAGACATTAATAGGGATTTTTATCCGTCGAAACTTAACCCGGTTCATCTCTACATCTTATTCATCCCTTTTTCCTGACAACTAATTGCATCATGTACTTGCGTTGACGCAAGTAGCGCCACCATACATAATCAAGATGTTAGGCTATCTGCAGTGCTGTTCTTTAAAATCTTTCTCGACGAATTTAGATGGAGCTATGATCCCACTAGCAATACGTTTAATTTCTAATAAACTGGCTGAAGCTAGAGATTAACAATTCGTCTCAAACTCACTTTAGCTAAATTCACCTAACATTTTTATAGAATAGACCCGCTGTTCAGCTTATACGGTCGTGTTGTATCGTAAAATAGTCGTAACTATTTGTTAAGTAATGTAGCTTCTGCTAATTGCATTTGTATGGTAAATCAAGCGTCATGTATCATATCTACGTCAATAGGTTTATGGTTAACTTTAACTATAAAACTTATAATGGTATTAAAGTAGCATTTACTACTTACCTAGAATCTTCTAATGTTTTAAAATGTATGCAAATTTTAAAAATCTTGAACGCTCCGTTGATGGAGCAAGTTTATCTTTTATGCTAGGTGCAGCAAGTGCTGCGTTTGCGCAGGTTTTTACAGGTATAATGGCTCCCTCTTAAAGAGCTAGTTGGCACTCGTCTCAAGTCTTTTAAAATCATTACCGTCATAAAGGGCTTATTGTCTGTCACCACAACTCAGAAATTCAAAGTTACTTTACATAGGTACTGTTGAAAAGCCCACTGTGAATAGATACACCTGTTGATAAAACTGAAAGAAAAGTAATGAAATATACCAATTAGGTACTTAAAATGTCCTTGATTTTAAACGTGAAAGTTTGTAAAGTTTGTGAGGATGTATGGATGGATGTGTGTTAAATGGCATAATACACATTATCCCGTGTTTGTATCTTTGTGAAATAATTTAGGACTTTAGACAAAAAGACGTGACAATTTAATTCTAAACTTAACCATTTTATCATTTATTTTAATCATTTAATCAGTTGTTTTAGTCACCTAATTAACAAGTTATAAATAACGGTCGTCCGCAAACTAGGCAGAGCCTGTATCTTGGGGGCCAGAGTTGCGTTTATATCAGTTTAATTAAAAAAAACAATGGAAGAGAATAATGAAACAAAAGAAAATAATAGTTGTATTAAACAATGTGGAGGTGTTAAGGTGTATATGCCTATCCCTTCGGGGAATACAGGCGTGATGGTATGTGTGTGTAAGGTGAGTAATAGTGTGGGGAATACGTGTAGTGTGTGGGTGTGCAAACTCTATGCAGACAAGACAAAGACATAACTAATAATTAAATGCAGAAGTAGTAAACAGTTAAACTCTAAACAACATTGTTTTAACGGAAGACTAAGACAGCGTGTTGATTAACAAAGTCAATTATCGAAGGCATTTCACACTTATGCATTAAATAACATTTCCGAGGTTTGTTAGCATAACGTCAGAAGCAAACATTGATGCTAATCGATGTGCTCGAAGGATAATGGAAGACGATTCCACGTGTGGAACATAATGACGCTGATTTATAATTAAATGTATTTTACGCTGAAATGAAGGGTTAGGCAGAGATGTACCAATGTACACCCACAGTTCGCCGGTATGTTTAGGTACCATGTAATAGGGGGCGAGGCTATTGCCATTAACCGGGCACAAATCCTAACTCCGAGCTGCTACTGAGAATTTCATAGAAAAACCCGGTAACACTTTTGGCCTACATACTAAATTATGTCTAAAGAAGACAGATAATAAAGGTGAGTTTCAATTATGGCTCGTCAAAGATTTTGTTCTTTACGTAGACCAACTTGATAAAATTATATCTTATTAATTTTACAATTAGGTATATTTTCAATCAAAGTATTATTTACATATTCCGCAATAACAACAAGCGAACTTTGAGCACTAATGGAAAGCCATTAGTGCTCAAAGTTCGCTTGTTAAAGGAAAATAGTATTTTGTATTTCAATGAGACATTTAATTCACTACTGACCTACTCTTTTTTCGCGAACGAAACATTAACACTATCTGCGGGTTGTTCGTAAGAGATACCGCGCCCCCGGAACGCAAAGGGCACAAGAAGGAACATGGGTGGGTTTTAGTCAGTAAAAGTCTGACACTCCCTCCTGCCGCGCCCAGGGCGGGAGAAGTCATTTGAAGATTTCCCACCCCCAAAAAAAAAAAACATTAACACTATCATTCATAATAATCAAGAGCATTTTAAATTCTTTTTCAGGTACAATTATTAATACTTATGTATATTTCGACGATGTAAAAGTTACCTACACTGACACCTATTGATGACCTATTTATAGGTCCTGTTTCTTTTTCGCCACAATCTTTAAGAATATCATCACAAAGATATTCAAATTCTTCATTAGCATAAACTTTATTGTCAACATTCTCGCCTACAACATACATACCATCACGCCTGTATTCCTCGAAGGGTTAGGCAGAGGTGTAACAATGTACACCCACAGTTCGCCGGTATGTTTAGGTACCATGTAATAGGGGGCGAGGCTATTGCCATTAACCGGGCACTAATCCTAACTCCGAGCAGCTAGTAAGAACTTAATAGAAAAACCCAATAACACTTTGCTCGAAATGGGAATCGAACCCAAGACCTCTATCGTAGCAGTCGTGGCTACGGAAGTAGGCTACGGAAGAATAAATAACAAATATGAATAGCAACTCTCTTTGTATTTTCAAGAACATGTTTGTATATGCCATAATACACTTGCCCCAAAAATTATAAAGGCAAACTATCTATCTACCCACACACAGTTATCCATCGCTCACTCCATACCACACTTGTAACGCACGGTTACAGCTTGAATTTGAAATAGACGTCTCAAGTGTTTGCTCCAGATTAGATAGCAGTTATCATGACGAACATACTGTTTTGCATATGGATGGTAGACTGTTCGCAAATACAGTTTGAGGAGATTAACAACTATATGATTGTAGGTTTGTTAGATGGGACCTGATGTACTAGGTAGGAACTAACTACTTATACTTGGGAATGTTCTCATAGATACTGAAATACATACCTTTTATATGACACAAAATGATACAATAGAGACTGAAAAAAGAAAGCTTTAGAAACGTACAAAAAATCACCGACATTCTCAGGGTTAAAGAGTTTGGAAATGGCCTTGCCCACGCCCTTATTCGGTTTGATCCTTGCTTCCAGGAACATCCTGTTTATGTAGTTAAAAAGTGGTTTGAATGGTCTAATTGACTGTCATTGACATGTCGGCAAGTTTTACACAGACTTGCTCGTTTCTCGATGTACGACGTGGCATTTTTTTCTAATTATTGAGAGATTGTTATGTTGGCTCGTTTTGAGAGAAGAATTATGGAAGAAATTGTAACACTAAAACTGTAGCGGCTCCCCACGAAGAAAAAGGCATATTTTTTTAAAAACCAACCTTGTTTTTAGCTCGAGTTAAAACCTAACAAATACAATAAATCCTTCTACAAACAAAGTAAATTCTTATCAATATACACTTTACGTTTCTTTGTTTAACGTGAGTTACATAAGTCGACACATCCATTCGCTATGTCAATGTTTATGTAAAGATTGATAACGCTTAGGTAAGCCGGAGTACCTAGGCGGCAAATAGGTACAGGCAAATGTGAGCTGTTTTGTATTGTGGTTAGGAAATACATACTTAAGTTATTTATTGACCTACATATTGGCCAATTTAGGTAAAGTTAGGGTGAGCTGTCAATCTCTATGAAGTCTGCTGTTTTTTTCGTCAGAAAATCCTCATGAGGTTGCCTGAGGGATGTGTCGAACTCTTACCGACTAAAACCACAAGGTGTTCCTCCAACTACCATTGGCCGGGGCTGTGGGTCGCTCTCAGCATTCTTCCGCACCCCGGCAGGTATTGTACCACCACTACCAAGCAAGTCTGCTTACCTGTAGATCACTTCACCTACATTGACCGAGGAAGATTTTGAGATTTTTATGGAATAGACCAGCTGTACACCAAATCATATGATGTGGAATTAGGGATTCCAACCGCATTATATTTTAACTTATAAATACCAGTTCAGACATTAACCTCCATGGTCTTCATTTGATCTAACCCTACCACCATCTTAAAACAGTACCATTTTAACATTACTTTGTAGTTCTAGTTGTTGGATTATCAATTCTCGGCGCTAAGTCGAGCGTTCAAAATCTAACAGTGCGTAAAGCAAAGTAATAGTAAAATAGTTTCAAGAGATTGTGGTAGGCCCCTTGTTTGGACTTTAAAAGATATAAAGTTATCAGCCGATAGTAAAATCAATCCTAAACACGTATTATCACGACACGTCAAGCCTGACGTTAGTCGTTACCTACCTCACGAATCTTGATAAATAGTCGAATTTAGACTATCTTAGGAGTATCGGCAAAAACTATCTAAATTTATACGATAATAGAATTAAGATTACATAAAACACGTTATGTTAGGCACTGGTCCCACTGCCAACGATAAGCGAAAGCGAGTAGACCTAGAAACTAGAAACAAGTTAGCGAGAAGCGAGTATGTAGTTCCGATAATTTTGTCGCTGGACTATAAGCGAGTTTGCGAATATGACAGGCGATTCTCGCAACATTCGCTCGGCCACCACCATGATTGGTATGTGTATGTACTTAGCGAGTCTCTCGGCGAGAGTACTGCCCGTTCGGGGAAAATAGCTGAACGAATATTATCTTTGATAGCGACAAACGAGCAGAGCGATTCCTCATCGGCAGTGTTAAAAGTCAGCGATTACCTATTAATATTTGCATCTCTTTTGTTTACGCGGAATGTACCTATAATATAAATTGTTGCGTTTCTTGAGCGAGAAAATAGCCGATAGTTAGTCGCTTCCGGTGGGACCACTGCCTTAGATTGGTAATATGTTATTTTGGGTTCAAAGAAACGTGAACCAAACGATTATAAAACGTGAGAAGAGATTATTAATGCTTAGATCAAATCGACGCTTCGATAAATAAATATTATGGAGTTTTTTTGCACATTGTATCTAATCTTGGACACTATGTAACGTTAATCTTCTAATGTTTAATTATTTTTGATATAGACTTTATAAATAAATACCATTATGAGTTTTAACAATAATCAGCGTGCAAGTCCTTATAACAACAAAATACACACATACCATCACCACGTCTGTATTACCTGAGGGGTTAGGCAGAGGTGAAACAATATACAACCACAGTTCGCCGGTATGTTTTAAGTCCCATGTAATAGGGGGCGAGCCTATTGCCATTAACCGAGCACAAATCCTAACTCCGAGCTGCTACTGAGAACTTCATAGAAAAACCCAATAAACACTTTTTGCTCGACCTGGGAGCCGAGCCCAAGACCTTTAGCGTAGCAGTCGCGCTTAGGACCACTAGGCTAATAAGGCAGTTACAACAAAATAATAACGTAAATATTAAACATGTGTTTATGTTACTCGAAACATAAAAATAAACAAATTCTAACAACACACTTAACATACGGGTGAACTGTGGATGTGCATTGGTACACCTCTGCACATCCAACCTTCGGGGAATACAGGCGTGATGGTGAGTTATGTTATGTAGTAACTTAACTATAAACTTATTTCGGTTTAGTTCTATCTACCCAAAGTTATCTATCACACGTCAAAGTTTCTCCCATTTTTTTAAGTTATAAAATAAATACGATTATGAATATTTAGAGCTGATTGATTTTCTTTTCTAAGCATATGTTTAGGATGTACACTTATAGCATATTCAGTTAGTTTCACATATTATGTTAATAATTCAGTAATTTTGACAATATTGTAAATAATTTATTTAAACTGCCTCGATGGCCTAGTGGTCCTAAGCGCGACTGCTACGCTAGAGGTCTTGGGTTCGATTCCCAGGTCGAGCAAAAAGTGTTATTGGGTTTTTCTATTAAATTCTCAGTAGCAGCTCGGAGTTAGGATTTGTGCCCGATTAATAGCAATAGGCTAGCTCCCTATTACATGGGACCTAAAAATACCGGCGAACTGTGGGTGTACATTGTTACACCTCTGCCTAACCCCACGGGGAGTACAGGCGTGATGGTATGAATGGCATTTATTCAAAAGAGAAAGTATGGAGTTTCTTGCCCATTCTCTTCTATAAGAAACCTTGTGGAAAAGGCAACTAGATTCAATTATATTTCTCTCTTATAAAAGTGCCTTTTAATAATCAAATTGAAATAATGACGACTTTGGCAGAACGAAGCAGTTCTTGTTCCAAATTTAAATAGGCAGCCAATGAAGTCAAGTAACCTGATAAACTGAACGCAGCTTTAGCACGTGCCAATAGCGAAGTGTAAATTCGCATCACTATATTTTGAACGCGACTCGGCGATCGTCACGATTCGCGATTCGAGTCGAAAATAAACGAGAATAATTGACCTTGATCGCTATTAAAACACACTAGTGTTATACAAGTTATACAATGTTACGTTGACTGATTTGTAATAAGAGATTTTAAACTAATGGTATTTTTTATTACAAATCTTGCTAGGAAAAAGTTACGAAATTATAAAAAAATTAAGATTTTAACAATAATATAGATAGTAGAGCTGCGTTCTTTTAAAATGGGCTAAATCTATGACAATTATGCACAAGTCAATTTTAAAAAAAAAAAACCTTGCCCCACTCTAGGAATTTCTTCTGCCCTGGGGTCCGTTTTGCTATTTACATTTTTGACGGTCCGACATTTGTTTCTGTTTCAGAATCAAACTATCGGAAGAACACTCGTGGGTGTCATGAATCGCCAAAATATTGAACACGCGGTATCGCACGTGCTTACGTTGATGTTTTGAAGACATAAATTCTTTTGAGACGTCTAAAACGCGTTTCTTTTTTTAAATATTATCAGTTCTAGATTTGAATCTCGGCTGTATCTTTTATCTTACAGAGTACAAACTTCAAGGCAAAGGTGGTAAAACTATACAACTTGAAAATGTACATTGACATTAACCCTTGTGGCAGTACTACACAACACTTCACAATGACATCATCGTCTGTATGTATAGGAGGCACACGCACACGTGTGTTGAGGTATAACACAACATTCAATAATCCTGGCTTGTTGAGCGGTTTAAAAATAAAAAATATTAATGGTTTATCGCCTCCGTGAAGACGTCAGTGGGAATGGCGGGAACTGAGACCTTGATAGCGAGCACGCCTTGTGGAACTGATTAAAAATTCCGTTCAGAATTACACATTCCAATTTTATATATTTTATTATATTTCGGAAGTCAGTTTTTTTTTCCTAAAACCAGTATTTTATTAACAGATACAAATATTACAAGTACTGTAAATGCTTGTACAGCCTTTATAAAAATTAGACACCAAAATATTTAGAAAAGTAAGATTGTGAATTTATTTTATTGTTTTCTTCGAACCATTATCTAAATCTCATAAACCACTTGCACTACAAGGAACATGTTTTTATTATTTATTTATTTACGTGTTTATTTTGATTAAAATTTGTTATCCACTTGAATATCTAGCAAGGAATAATTATGTTTACGAGTACATTTCGAATGCCTACCTAAATATTGGCATCGGAAACTATGTTTTAGATTGTATTCCGATGTCTGTTATTTCAAATCTTTTGATAATACGTAGTAGTCCATTCGAAGGTAGGTTACAGGTATCTATACTTAAATTATAACACTAAAAAGACTTTGTTTTCTTTTTTGTTTGTG
The DNA here is from genome assembly GCA_947462355.1 of Caradrina kadenii. Taxonomy (NCBI): domain Eukaryota; kingdom Metazoa; phylum Arthropoda; class Insecta; order Lepidoptera; family Noctuidae; genus Caradrina; species Caradrina kadenii. The sequence goes on from OX381691.1 coordinate 9,795,227, forward strand.
TATGTAAGTTTATATGTTTAAAAACGCATCTACAATACAAGAGACATTCCTAGCTAGGGACACCAAAAAAAAACCTCTACTCCGATTCCGAAATTCTCTAATAGGAACTTAGGAACCTACGTTGTACCTATATGCTATAGTCTATTATATAATTAGCTTTACAGAGAATTTCCTAGAAAAACCCAAACAACACTTTTTGCTCGACCTGAGAATCGAACCCAAGACCACTAGCGTAGCAGTAGCGCATAGGACCGCTAGGCTAACGAGGCAATTACCAACTGGTATTTGTTTTATAATAAAAACAATATTTCAATATTCTTAGACAACCTAAACTCCATTTCAACTTTCCGTAAAATATATCTACACACCAAACTGTTTGAAATACTTGTTCCTAATTTAAATATTTTTTTTTGAAATCTATGCGACTGTCAACTGCCTGCCTACGCTATTACCTTTGTCAATATTATGTGACACGCACATATAATACTTTTTAGAACCACTAAAGATTCGAAATTCGATGTCTAGTTTTGTTCCGGGAACAAGTTAGATGTACTTTACCATTCGCGATAACCTTGTAACGTGGTATTTATGCGGAACACGTGCCACATGGAGTTTTTATTGCACTATTGACTATGGCAACAATGGCCGCCGGCTCCATTTGAAAAGAGAACGTTTGAACTTTTTGCAAAACTTTTATTGTATTACTTTGTTTACATAAACATCGGCTAGTTATTTCAATGTTACGTAAATATTAGTGTCATTGTTAAATAGTCATAATTTACCATGGCAATGACTTGTAATCCCAACGCCTACGGTATGACGTCTTTATGTATGGTTACAGCAAAACAAAATTACGAGTAAAACAATCCATAGACTATATTTTGGATGAAAACAAATGTTCACAAAGGACCTATGTTGTTTAACAGAGTCGTACGACAAAGAATTATCGTAAAGCTTTAAATCAAAGACCTCTTTGACATTCTCAACCCAAACTCAATCGATAAATTGTAACGAGTCATGTGCAGACTGACTTCTCTGAAAAATGCGATATTTTTGTAAAAACCTTGTGTGATGGCCGCCGTATCGTATTTATAGGCATGTTAATCAGTGCTTTAATAGCGCAGCTGTTTATTTGTAATCCAATGTACCTACTAAATGTAGGAAGTTTCCACCGAAATTAACGATGATCGCAAAAGAACCGATTTTTCCAATAGCACACAATCAACCTTGACTGATTAGCATTAGTCATTTAAATTAGCATAAGTTTGAGAATCAGATATGAAAAAATCGTCTTACGTATCCTTTGATATCTAACTTGTAACTTGCCGTAACTACTTTTCTTAATTATCAAGTTTTTATCAACCATCAAATCGAATTAAGCAGATTAACACTATCACACACACGTAATATGATAACGAACGAGACCCACTAACGCGTTGAATAAATTAATGAATTGAATGAAATACGAATGGAATGGAAAACAAACTGGTTTTATCAATTTGGTCAATTTAGATAGCGGGGTCGTTGCGGAGCGATGACCAAATGTTCATAATAAATAATATATTTATGAAGTGTTTCTTTAGCCATGACATTTTATTATTTAGCCTACTTGGTTACTACCTAATTCGAATTGTTTATGGTAATGAAAAATATGATTGGTTGGTCTAAAATTCTTTAAACATACCATCACGCCTGTATTCCAAAAAGGATTAGGCAAAGATTTACCAATGTACACTCCCTGTTCGCCGGTATGTTTTACGTCCCATGTGATAGGGGGCGAGCCTATTGCCATTAACCGGACACAAATCCTAACTCCAAGCTGCTACTGAGAAATTCCTAATGGAAAAACCCTATAACACTTTGCTCGACCTGGGAATCGAACCCAAGACCCCATGCTGATCAGGCGCGCTTGCGACGAGACCAATAGGGCAGTTTAAATAATATGATATTCTTTAAAATATAGATTGTAGACTTGCTTAAAGAGTAACCAATTTACCAAGGTTGACAATGTTGACAATTACCTATTAGGATTGTTAAAAAGTACATACCTAAAAACCATCAGCCGATACCTATACTACTATTTTATATATACTACTATTCTTTAGAAACGGGTAAATTCCGGACGGCAGAGACTATTTTCTGAACTACCAGTAAAACAATCTATGAATCAGACAAACGCCTAACACGTAGGATTAGCTAATCTCTGACGTAGGTAACAATGTACAAAATAAAACACAAGCAGAAAACGCCAGAGCGACTGGAGAAAAGCTAGATAATCCCGAAATCCCCAACGGAATAGATTTTCTAACTGAAGTCTATTGCAGTCTTACAGAAACAAGCTGTAGGTATTACGTGTACCTGCTGAGGGTAGATTACGTGACATACATCCGGAGGGTACAGCCACTGAAGGTTACAAGCAAAGTCTACTTGTCTTTGTAGAGATTACATAACATTAACAACCTATCAGAAAATAACGCTTCAAAAAACGTAGAAAATTAATGTATAAATCAATAATTTGTTACTTTACTGACTGGAGGGAAAAAAGGTTTTATTTAAAAACAACAAAGGACTGGCATAATTAATAGCATCCTTAGCATGATCGCGGACAGGTTTGACTATACGTATGTTGGTCATTGTTGTGCAATATCGTTTAAGTTTTGACACAATGAGGTCGGAACAGATTTCCATTTTTTAAATTACACTTGAAGTAACCTAAAGCACGGCACGAAAAGCCGTTGGTCCCGGCTGTCATTCGTAGATCTTTGACAGTCGTTACGGATAGTCAGAAGCCGGGAAGTCTGACAACCAGTCTTACCAAGAGGTATCGTGTTGCCCAGTAACTGGGTTGCCGATCCCAACATAGTTGGGAAAAGGCTATACAGATTGATAGTAATTAACCTACCCGGATCTAATCTATCAAATGTCGGCATTTACATTTGGACTTCAAGCATACAGTGATTTCACTAAGCACCAAGTATTAAATTCTTTGTAAAAAATTCAAAGTTAATGTTTATTTGAATCAAAACAATTAATTTACCTTCCAAAAGCATTGGGCCTCCATTGTTTATTGTATCTACGATCAAATAAATGGACGACAACGATTCAATGAATGCATATATTAACGTCGTAAATAATCGGTAGCGAAGATATTCAATTAGTGGAGAATTTGTATTTAATTGGCGTGAATTTGCGCGAAAGATTATTAAAATGGGGAAGCATTTGCAGCACTGGGAGTAATAGATAAATATTATAATAGTAATACGAACAGTGTAGGTGTTGTATTTTTGTATGGAACAGCCGATTTCTAAGATTCGCTGGAAGATTTAAAATCATGAACTAAATCTATACAAAAAGATTTCGTTAAGATGTTCTTATAACTGCTTACGAAACAACGAGAAGAACCGCACCCTGAACCCTTAATAAAAAACCCTTCAATAAAATTACAAAAAAACGTTACATTTATAAGTCAAAGCAAAAGCTGATACGTTACAAAAGTAACACCAGGTCAAGGTCAGGCCATTCAACTCTAGACCTTAAAGTTTAGTTCTTTGAGGTCTTTAGTTCAATGCCCTAAATGCTAAAATAATATGTGCTGACTCATCCATTGATACAAGACAACCTGCTGGGCTTGTACATGACCCAAAGGCACTGTGTCTTCGCTTAGCACATATAAATGCCAACTTGCATTACGTAATTCATTAAATAAGGCATCTCCTAACTGGTTACTATTCGACACGCGTATCCTTTGTCCCGTGCTGGATCAATATTCACCCGGGAGTAGGCCACGATTACGTTCAGGGTCACTCTTGTTTTCTTCTCATCCCTTTTTGTTGTATGCCTCTGTCTCTGCCTCCCTCACGAGGGTCCCTCTATCAGGGAAACCGCTTCCTGCTACACGATGTTATTTCTTTGAGACTTGGCATTAGGAATTGTATACAAGTGAGCAGCGTTAGTTAAATTAAATCGCTATTCCAGTGTTTACTTCTCAAGCATAAATATTTTAAGGAAACCTAATTGTTACAGTTTTGTAAATCCTTTCTGAGAATTTACAAATCGGGTTCCATGTTTGTACTTTGTTATTTTGGACTGAAGGTCATATAAAGACTTGTTTACTTATCATATCTATCTAGCCTTTGGAATATTTTGGAAGATATGTCCCTGATATTGTAGCTAAGGAAACCTTTATCTGTAACTTAACCTCAGAAGATAGTAAAAGGCCAAATTTTAATCCATTCACTAATTTGCATATATGTATATATTTTATATATATTTGGATGACAAACAAGCCGACGGCCCACTTAATGTTAAGTGGTCACCGCTGCCTATAGTCATTTGCAATAGCAAGGGCCTTGCAAATGGGTTGCCATCCCAGAGACAAAGGTGATGTCTCATGTGCCTGTAATTACACCGGCACCCATACCCTCCAAACCGGAACACAGTAACGCTGCTTTGCGGCATAAATAGGTATGGTGGTAGTACTTCCCCGGATGAGCTCCTTCACAAACAGCTCCATTACTACCAATAGTGTGCTTTGATTTTTCGGGCCTTCTCTAATAAGTTTACAAAAACCAAACAAGTGTCATATTTAAATTGTTTATGAATGTTCCCATGCCCACAAACACAATTTACACTAATTCGAGTGTAATCTAAATAGTTTATAACATAAAATTTGGAGTTTGTCCAAATGTGAGACCCAGTCGACCACAGCGTGATGTACGGGATGGGACGATAACTTCTCGTGTGGGGTTTTACGGTCAATTAACATCGCTTTAACATCGAACCAATACACGGAATTAGAACGGATATCTAAAATACAATTTTTAAAACAGGTTATGCCCGCGACTTCGCCCTCGTATGTTTCGGTTGTCACGGTTTTTTTTTGTGCGGAACCCCTAATTATTTTCCTAAACTTTAGATTAGCAGGACCATACCGACAGAAAGACATAAATAAAATATTTCTCTGGTGGAAGTACATAATAGTCCTCTTCACCGTTTCCGGTGACAGCGACACTGAGTAAGGTTATTTCTGGCTGTGAGCCCTTAAGGCCGGTGCACTCCCCGTTGTTTCAACGCGCGTCTTAGGAACGCGTCGATAGCGCGTTTGTCTTTCCACATTGCAGTTTGTTTTTATCTGACTCGCGTCTGTATCGCTACAAACGCGCGTCAACGGCGCGTTTAAAAAAACGTGTGTGGCTATAAAATCCAAATTTTGTTTTGAAGATCCGATCACACCGTGCATATAAGAGCTGATTGCATTAATTATTAGGTGTAAGTGTATGACGGCTTTGGACGACGTAGTAGAAATACATACCTTGTTAACATTTACATTTATTTGTCCAAAAGTTGGTATTTCAACATTACAAACAAACACTTCCATTTAATTTATTTATATGTATGTATGTGTAGACTATAGATAGATAGGTAGCAGAAAATATACAGTGGAAAAGTGGAGGTAACCGTTACACTTAAAAAAAATATTAAGTAACCCCCGCAGCTAACAAAAGAGCTAATAACTTTTCAACCACTGAACCGATTTCCATCAAACATAGCTACGAACATTCCCGACTAATTCACCTTTCAAACGAAATCAAAATCAGTTAATGCGTTCGGGAGCTACGATGCCACAGACACAGACACGTCAAACTTATAACACCCCGTCGTTTTTGCGTCGGGGGTTAAAAATAGTGGACAATATATCATTCGTTTGTATGTCAGGTCTGTTTCTATCTTAATGTGAAAATAAATAAAGCGGAAAACGGTATTTAGTTCGCACATGATACATGGATGTTTTATAATAACAGAGCTTTGAAAAAATCTCATGTGTGTGTGACATGGTTACGATTCAATGGACGCGAAAAAAAAACTATAAATATGTTAGAATTCCAATGAATATTGCTTCATTTGTAGATAGCTAGGCACTTATTTTTTTTTTAACAGAAGCTCATGTAGATTATTTGGAGGTTATGGATGATAATTAAGACATTAATTTAAACTTTCTGTAACAAAAAGTACAAAGATGGAGATGAACTGCCTCGTTAGCATAGTGGTCCTAAACGCGACTGCTACACTAGAGGTCACGGGTTCGATTCCCAGGTCGTGCAAAAAATTCAAATTCTCAGCAGCAGCTCGGAGTTAGACTTTGTGTCCGATTAATGGCAATACGCTCGCCCTCTTTAACATGGGACCTAAACACACCGGTGAACTGTGGCTGGTCATTAGTACACCTCTGCCTAACCCTTCAGGGAATACAGGCGTGATGGTATGTATTACAATTAAAATATTTTTTTAATTAATTACATAAATAAAGGCACACACAGAGATTACATTGGTTTAGGAGTAAGACATGATAGGGGCAAAAATGCAAAATGATATAATGACTTTCAACGATGACATTATTTTAGAAATATAGTTACTAAGGGACTCGTCGTTTTTATAACCTAACTAGCTATATAATCGTATACCCCGCGGTGCACACGTGTTCAGGTACGTCTTTGATTACTGATTCGCTCCAGTTGGTCGTAGCGTGATGTCCTTTACGTATGCTTGCTCATGAATCACTCTAACTATTGAACCGCATTGAAATCCGTTACGTAGTTTAAAAAATCTATGCGTACAGAGAGATAAGTCACTTTCCGTTGAAAGTGACTTTGTTCTATACTATGTAGATAATTAACCAAGTCCAAAGGCTGAAATGGAAATAGAACGACTAGGTGGAAACAATATTTGCTTTAATATTTTACTATATTGATCGACAACTGAAAAGTTAACACGCACTCCTTTTACATTCTAACAAATTGATGTTAGGTCTCCAATTCGTGAGCCAAATATCGACCAAGCATTTTTTTGGCCTACATACTAAATTATGTCTAAAGAAGACAGATAATAAAGGTGAGTTTCAGTTATGGCTCGTCAAAGATTTTGTTCTTTACGTAGACCAACTTGATAAAATTATATCTTATTAATTTTAAAATTAGGTATATTTTCAATCAAAGTATTATTTACATATTCCGCAATAACAACAAGCGAACTTTGAGCACTAATGGAAAGCCATTAGTGCTCAAAGTTCGCTTGTTAAAGGAAAATAGTATTTTGTATTTCAATGAGACATTTAGTTCACTACTGACCTACTCTTTTTTCGCGAACGAAACATTAACACTATCTGCGGGTTGTTCGTAAGAGATACCGCGCCCCCGGAACGCAAAGGGCACAAGAAGGAACATGGGTGGGTTTTAGTCAGTAAAAGTCTGACACTCCCTCCTGCCGCGCCCAGGGCGGGAGAAGTTATTTGAAGATTTCCCACCCCCAAAAAAAAAAAAAACATTAACACTATCATTCATAATAATCAAGAGCATTTTAAATTCTTTTTCAGGTACAATTATTAATACTTATGTATATTTCGGCGATGTAAAAGTTACCTACACTGACACCTATTGATGACCTATTTATAGGTCCTGTTTCTTTTTCGCCACAATCTTTAAGAATATCATCACAAAGATATTCAAATTCTTCATTAGCATAAACTTTATTGTCAACATTCTCGCCTACAACACACATACCATCACGCCTGTATTCCTCGAAGGGTTAGGCAGAGGTGTAACAATGTACACCCACAGTTCGCCGGTATGTTTAGGTACCATGTAATAGGGGGCGAGCCTATTGCCATTAACCGGGCACAAATCCTAACTCCGAGCTGCTACTGAGAATTTCATAGAAAAACCCGGTAACACTTTTTGCTCGACCTGGGAATCGAACCCAAGACCTCTAGCGTAGCAGTCGCGCAGAGGACCACTAGACTACCGAGGCAGTTCGCCTACATCAAAAAGTATTACTGATTCATTTGCAAGGTCACCTCCTTCTTTTTATGAAAATTGTACATTATCATTATCCACACTATAGACATATTTAAATTCCTCATCAGCGTCAACTGCATTGTCTTCTGCGTTAAACATGTGTCGAGTACAGTCCTACATTGTCACCCACATCACAAAATCTCACTGATTCATTCGCAAGGTTAAATTCTTCTTTATACAACACTTCTACATTATCATCATCCATACTACAGACATATTTAAATTCTACATCAGCGTCAACTGCATTGTTTCCTGCTAAATATGTGTCAAGTTAACAGTCCTACATCTCGTCCATATCACAAAGTTACAATGATTCCCAGTGAAAGGCTGGCATCCGTCCATCTGGCGCCAACACTCGCTCGGGTGATTTTCCGCTTTCCCAAATTGGTTGAACGATTAATTTATAGACCAAACAAATGCAGCGCTTCATTTTTGTTGGCTATCACAGCTTTGTAGACGATGTGGTTATGTTTTGTAAAATGGATAAACAATTATGTAATTATTCTAGTCTTGATGTGAAAAGAATTCCTACATTTCGTTTATCAAACTAATTCTAGATTCGTTTATTTTAAATCATCCTAAAAATATTTACTGTTGCTGTTGGATTACAAGCTGTATCGCCTTTTTAGTGTTCTATAGTCTGTCCATTCATTCTATATTTCATAGTTTATGAGGTCCATTACAGCTGTGATCGCAAAGCTCGTGTTTCATTGAAGAGATTATCAACAAATAAATCTCAATATTTTTAACTATTGATTATTGTCTAAATTCCTATTGATTATTAGTTCATGATAACAATCCTAAGAGATACATCGTAGGTACTTCAGATAAGAACATTTTAGGTTCAATAACCCATCAATGAAAATACATCCTCTTTAAAACATCCATTAATAAAAACACTTGAATGATACATGAAGTCATTCATAAACGTGATCTTTTCCTTTATTACCAGATTAACTCGATTTACAACAAAAATGTTCCCGACCGTGTGCATTACGTTATTGTTGACATTCATGGCATCATAAGATACAAAAACTTAATGTAAAGGTGTTTTTAACTGAGACTATGTTTTGGCAATCATGACTAGGTCCCGTAATCACTCCGTTATCTAAACTCTTCACAACTTCAATATTGATACAGCAATTAACAAGACTGTATGAAAGAAAGACGGAATCACGGATAAAGGCGACAATGTCTATTGTCATTACAATTGTAAAGTCATTCCACCTCACAATACAACACTTATGATATTGTCCATCCACAAACATCAGACGAATAAACAAACCTCAATACGAAGTTGAACAAAGTTTTTTGTTGCTGATTATACTGACAAATTTATGAACAGTTACTCCTCAAAACGATCTTGATGAAATTTGTTAAGGAGAACCTTCGAACATCAAGATAGGACAAAAGCCACTTTTTATTTCGCGGCTTTGTCTGTGTCCGCGATAACCGATATTCACGTAAACAAAGACGTGAGTAAGAGTTAGTATAATATAAATAAAGTATTAATGGAACTGAAATATTATACGCAATACAAATAATTCACAATACCGAAGTAATTTGAATAAGTTGCACGATTGTGCAAGAAATGGTAATGTAAACAATGTTATATTCGTTGTAGCAAACATTAGTCAATCATAACAAGGCGCTGGTATTGCGCAGATTAAACACTAAGGTATTATAAGTCTCAAGGAAATTAGTTAACTAAACAATAAACAAACCAAGGCAAACAGTAAAATTTTCAACACTTAAAATTCCAAATACACGCCAACCTATTGTTTTTAACCTTGAAAAAAGCAATAATATTAACATTATTATTTACCAAGCCATCGAACACGGTTACACAACCACATAGGCGGAAATAACTGGTTATTCTTCAAAGCGTTTGAGGTAGGTCATAAATTTGTTTAAAGTATCGTTGGCCTAAGAATAACCACGCACCGCTGTTGAAAACTCTTGAAAGTGTAATTTAATGCCAATAATAATAGGATTAATGCGATCGGTAGGTATAGAGCGAGTATTGAAACGGTGGCACCATCTTCTGTTGTGTAAACATAATGAAGTAACACGATGCCTAAAGCTGCCGGTCATTCACGTTTGTAGCCCACGTGTCGGCTCAATAATGTTGATGCTACATGGCTTTCTACGTAAACAGTGGTGTTGAATTTCTCTAGATTTCTGTTATGCATTCTTTAGGTTACTACGCCACACGATACCCGATATCATAGAGTGTAAACAAAAAGGGTCCCAGGCGAATACCTTACGGTACTCCCATACTGACACCGTTACCTTATATATGGCACGCTATGATCACAACGTAATTGGCATTTCTAAGAATGAACTGGATGTTATATTGAACTTGTAGTCTTCGAGACACGAGGACAGAGCAAGTATATTTTATGAATCATGTCAAGCCAGCGGAAAATTTTATATAGGTCAGTTCACAATCGTCGTTGTGCACAATGACATGTTGAAAGATGAGACATAATGCATGTAAATTGTTCAGAGAAAAATGGTATTTTAAAACTGAATTAGAGCGGCACAGCGGCGTAAGTCCCAAATGTTGACAGATGAACCAATTATTTATTACGCTCAAGGTCGTCAACAAACGAGTAGGTACGTTACAAATGATCACGCGATGTACCCTGGGAAAATACGGAAACCACGCCACTACTCGACAAAGTCTTGGAATCCACGTTAAAACACGTGCGAATGAACACAGTCCCATTGTCGCAGAACACGACGCTCACAGTGACTCCTTGTCGAATTCTCGTAGTAAACAGAATCGTAAATCTCAGATAACCGTACGTACACGTTTCAACGCACGCGCATACAAGTTATTGCATTGCATTACGCATTGAAAATTTTCATGTTTGCGGTTTATTGGTTAGGAACGCGATTAAAAAATTATTTATTGTAGTGTTTACTCCAGACTTGTCTTAATGATTGCCTAGAATAGGTTAGTCATTCAAATAGATAGATACTTAGGTATTACTTCTCTATGCTAAGCTGCAAGCTTTGAATTACGTTCTTTTTTTTTCTTATCAAATTTTTTTGGGACAGCCCCTCCCTTCCATTCCCAAACATTGCAACTTCTGAAAGCCAGAATCAACAGTGGTGACCTCCAGAAAAGCGTCAAAGCAATAAAGAAAAACGATAACTGTCTTGGATCTGCGCAATCGATCAGAGAAGAACAAATGAGGAGTTAGATTTTTTTTAAATATACATACTCAAGCATGCCAAACAATTCCTGGATTTCGACGCGAATCCAGTAACATTGGTCAGTCACACCGCAGTATAGGAAGTAGAATTTGCGCCAACATTTATACATCACAAATATAATAACACTAGCTTTGCCTTGCGACTTCGTTCGCGAGAGTGTCCGTTTATTTCTTTTACGCGTTTATTTTTTTTTCCAAAATAAAAAATTGTCCTTAGTTACTCCTTATAGCATCAGCTATCTGCCAATGAAAGTCCCGTGAAAATCGCACCAGCCCTTTCGGAGATCAGACAGACTAAAACAATTTTGATGTTGTATTGACGTTACAAACAGACACTTCACTTTTATTTATTATGTATAGATAGTGTTCGATCTCAGGTCGGGCAAAAAGTGTTATTGGGTTTTTTCATTAGGATTTGCTCAGTAGCAGTCCGGAGTTTGGAAGTTGGTGTTGTGACACCCCCGTGACTCGGAAAGCACTTAAAGGCGTTGGTCCCGGCTGTTATTCGTAGATCTTTGATACTCGTTACGGATAGTCAGAAGCCAAGAAGGCTGACAACCAGTCTAACCAAGAGTTATCGTGTTGCCCAGTAACTGGGTTGTGGAGGTCAGATAGGCAGTCGCTCTATGTAAAACACTAGTATTCAGCTGCCTCCGGTTTGACTGGAAGCCGACCACAACACAGTTGGGAAAAGGCTAAGCAGATGATGATGTGTAGGCAAGTATTCACACACCGTGTCCTTGGCTAATTTCAACCAATTGTAACACCCGGCTGAGATAACCACAATGTAAGGAGTACGTACTAGAGAACTCAAGGTTTAACTATTTTAGCTTTGTCGGTCTGAGTTACTCATTCTACAGTTATTTTAAAGTACTAGCAATGACAAGTACCTGTTGAACTGGTATACACATTTGTGGGAGTCTGGTAAACTCGTTTGGCCGAAGGTACTCTCATACATGGAGTTAATGCCTGTAGGTCACTATCACTATAATATTGTAGGTGTGTGTTGATAATAAATAATAATAGGCTCGTATTGCAATGCATGCGCCCCACTGCAAGGCAAAGGCAAAGAAGAGGCACGAGCATTGATTCACATAGGTCAGATTGGTATTTATTCGTGCTCGGTTGCAAACCCACAGCCCCTTTCATTAGAGACAGGCACCTTCACCACTGGGTCATCAATCACTACTTCACGTCCTTCTTCAAAGTGTAACAAAATGTTAAAATTCGTAACGTAAAAATATAGCCTATAATCTTCCTCAAAAACCGCAGTATATGTATAACGCAAAAACACTTTTTCAAATCGGACCAGTAGTTCTTGAGATTAGCGCGTTTAAACAAACTCTTGAGCTTCATAAAATTAAATAATTTATAAATAGTGTGTATGTAGATGATGCACATAACACAATTCAGCATCAAATCCAGGAATCACATCATTCTGTAAATTTATCTTCCCAAAAAACTTCCCCCGATGTCCAAAATACCTCGTGTGAATTGGTGTTAATGAGACATGTCCAAATTTATCCTACTGAAACAACAGACGTCACGCCATGTTTGCTCACGTACACGTAAATTGATGGCAAATATATGAATAAGGATGATAAGACTGCTTCGTACCTTTGTCATCTTTTAGGAGAATATTTTTTTTGTGTTGTCTCTCACTTATCATTTCGGCAGCCGACCGATTGATAACTGAGTATTGAACTTAAAGAGGTGGATTCAATACAGAATAGTGTTGTAAAAACCGAATGATATCGAAGTTTTTAAATTAAATATCAAAGGAGAAAATTATACATTAAAAAATCATCAGAAGGCAAGGAAAAGTATTCGAGTCAAGTGGATTTTCGAATTGGAAATACGATTATCCTCTAGCATTTCGGTTTAATTTTCTTCAATAAGCACAATTAACCTTCTATTATAAATAACTATTATAGAATATATTAAATTAATGACGTGCCTTCAAACTTACATGCGTACTTTAAAAAACGAATTTAAGTTACTTTACCTACGTTATCCAATTAAAATGGACTAACGACACACTTGGCTCATATTGAATCTTCACACGCAACTGACTCATCTCTCTTTAGTCACAAGTAATGTGACACTTCTTAGACGACGTGAAACAAGTGTCAGACGAAGTTGAATGTACCCGAAACCCGTCAAAATCTTGAGACAGTAAGTTAGTAAAGCGAGCATTTGGAGTTAATCCAATTTAGGGACTGTAACTTTCGAACTTTCAATGTTCTCTTATTTACTTAAGCGAAGTGCTTCGACGTGAAACTCGACATTTTGGGCTCACATTTCCGATGTATTTTCCTTTGAGCTGTGTACATACAATCCAATATTAAAGCCCTTAATGTGTTACCTCCTGTGTTTATTAGCTTGACGGCACAGTTGGCGCAGTGGCTGAGCGATTGGCTGCTGCGCTGCGTGTCGCAGGTTCGATTCCCGCACGGAACAAATATTTGTATGGCTTACAGATAGTTGTTCCGTGTCTGGCTGTTTGTGTATGTGAGTTTATATGTTTGTAAACGCACCCACGACCCAGGAGAAATTCCTAGTGTGGGGCAACGTATTAAAAAAAAAAAAAAAAAGTTCACTTTTATTATGGGATCAATCCCTTTCCTGTTCGTAGCAAAATTCTCATGGATACCTTCCATCAGGTGAAAATAAGGGGTTATAACGCACTCTTACCCACTAAAATCCCTTAATTCTTTCAACCACCATAACTCTGCAGGAGCCCGGTATACAATTGACGAAACCCCTACTGGTGTTGGCCCGCCATCAGCCCCTTCAATAGGACCAACCCTAAAATATGTGAAACAATCTGATGTTTCATAAATGTTAAACGGAATTTTGTACAGAACAGCTGTTCTTTAGAATTAGTCCCATTATAAAAGTATTTCGCATTTATAAGTACTTTCGCCCCCATAGATATTTACTAAGAATTAAAAGTCACTCAACATAATTCAAGCGCGTAATAGCAAAAGTACCTTACCGCGTGTATTATTTAGTCAATAGTTTCTTAGTAAGGAGTCATTATAAATCGCTTACCGATCAATTCAGAACCCAGTACCTGAGGCCTGGCTGTATCTGGCTAGCGTCCACTGTCCATTGCCATGGACACATGACACGTCTTTATTTTAATAATTTACTGCTGACGCTATGACGTTCCAATCGTTGGAATGTTATTTGTGATTGATTTTATCGCCGTTAGCATTATCGGGTCTATCAATTCAAATAGTATAGTATAGTATAGTAGCCGCCACGAGTTGTGAGCACAAACGTCAAGGTAATTTTTGTGATTTTGGGTTCCTTTCTGGGTTTTTTGGGTCGCCGACGCTGCACGCGAATGGTTAGTCACTCGGACCGATCGCGTACAGCGTCGACGCCGTCGAGTATTATGAGTTTGGGAGGATGGACTGATGGATGTTTGTTACTCTTTGACGCTTAAACGGCTGAGATAGATTGCGGTGTGGAATAACACAAACGAAACTTTTTATCCCGGAAAAAATTACGGCTCCCGTGGAATAATGTATCATATTTGACTAATACGAAGTCGCGGGTAGAAGCTAGAGGAAAATTAATTGACGTGTGTAGCTTCATTCTGGCTAAATAAGAGTATGACGACTTCACAACAATATCTTTCATTGCCATGGACATTGCTACTGCTAATAGTTACACCAGAAACGATCCAAAGATCGACCGTGTTCAAGTTCGTTCTATTTTTATCAATCTCCACTCTAAATCAAAGATAAGATATGCGTATCATTCAGTAGAATGTTTCAATCGGGCGAAATGCACCTAAAGTCCTTATGTATATAGACCACTTCAACAATATTGTCGGATAGTTAGATAGGTAGTAGATATTATAATCCTTTTTTTATTAGTTGCGGTTTTTATCCCTATAGAAAAAAAAAAAAAAAAAAAAAATCATGCCTTGTTCAAACTACCACAAATAAATTCTTAGGTCTTAAATAAAACAGGGGATCTTAATCGATTTCTTAGGAACCAAATCATTAAAAACTATTTTTTGTTGTCACTAGACATTTTCCGTCAGCCATATTTAAAAAAAATAACGAGCAGAAGCGAAATTTGGTGCCTAATAACGTTTTATTTAGACCAATATGTTTTTTTTTGTTTATCTTTCTACTCAAAAGCTTGTCCAACCTATCCTACTTGTAGTAATGCATCAAAAAATCGTGTTCCATTGGAAACAATGCCAAATATCTGTGTATTTTAATACATCAGCGGTTACCTAGAATCTAGTGCCCACGGTTAGTAAACAGTACTTTAATGTTCCCTCATATTAACGTTATTCATTGGAATCTAACCAAGAATTATGGAGGCGGAAAGGTACATAAATATGAAAGTTGAAACATCAGATTGACTAGACTTGATAGAGTTTAATAGCTTGCGTCTCTCAGAAATTCAAGCTTAATTACAAATTTCAATCACTATTCATCTAAATAAATATAATTATTTTATTTTTACACTTAAGGCTCTGACAATACTGTCGACGGTCACTGTCAAGTACACCGAGAAGCGCCATGACACAACTCTTGTAATTACCAAATAAAAAGCAATTATAAATTAACTAAATTAAGTTGAGTAATTGAAGAAATAAAAGACAATAAAATTCTTAATTACTAATTAATTATTAATTAATTATTATTATTCTTAATTATTTTGTTACGTTATTGTTGTTAATTTTGACAACATAGTACGTTGATCAACAACATAGGAGGTTACTTTACCACGAAAAAAAAAAGTGTTTTTAAAACAACAGAATTCTCAGAAATATATTCAAAATTAACATATATTTTTCTAT
Organism: Caradrina kadenii; assembly: GCA_947462355.1. Lineage (NCBI taxonomy): Eukaryota > Metazoa > Arthropoda > Insecta > Lepidoptera > Noctuidae > Caradrina > Caradrina kadenii. The sequence goes on from OX381691.1 coordinate 9,811,132, forward strand.
TGCCATAGTCGATAGATTCGTCAATATTTTTTAAATACATCTATTTGAAGTATTCGTGTCCTGTCAGCGCCTTAATGGATAACTTCGGTAACTCGGTTTAAGAAGACATTGACCGATCACGCGTTATCCGAAGCCCTGAGCCGTTCGCGTAGGATTATGTTGTACACACGGCTGCATATCAAGCTATACATTTGCAGTATAAGCTGAACTCTCATTATATGAAAATCCTATATAATGAGAGATCAGCATAAAATAGAATTGTATAGCTTGATGTAAGGTTCTGTGTTGTAATGTAATTAGGTACTGACATGGTAAATAATTTTTATAGAATACATAACTTACCATCACGCCTGTATTCCCCAAAGGGTTATGCAGAGGTGTACACCCACAGTTCGCCGGTATGTTTAGCTCCCATGTAATAGGGGGCGAGCCTATTGCCATTAACCGGGCACAAATCCTAACTCCGAGCTGAGAATTTCATAGAAAAACCCAATAACACTTTTTGCTCGACCTGGGAATCGAACCCAAGACCTCTAGCGTAGCAGTCGCGCTTAGGACCACTAGGCTAAAGAATAGAATACACTGGTAGCAAATGCTCTTAATTTATAAAGCAAGTATATTATTAGTAATAATTACATATAAATACTTACCTACATGGGTAATAAAAATTGTTGTGTGTGCAGTTATAAATAATTAGTGATGATAATTACCTGTAACAAAAAATTAAAATTAAATATTTTTTAACTGCCTCGGTAGCCTAGTGGTCCTAAGCGCGACTGCTACGCTAGAGGTCTTGGGTTCGATTCCCAGGTCGAGCAAAAAGTGTTATTGGGTTTTTCTATGAAATTCTCAGTAGCAGCTCGGAGTTAGGATTTGTGCCCGGTTAATGGCAATAGGCTCGCCCCTTATTACATGGGACCTAAATGTACCGGCGAACTGTGGGTGTACATTGTTACACCTCTGCCTAACCCTTCGGGGAATACAGGCGTGAGTGTATATTTTTTTATTTAATATTTTATAATTTTTGGTCCTGTCATTTTTAAATTGTTATTCTTAGAATTTGAAAGTTTTATTTAACAATATTAGCCTTCAGGTAGGCCGTCGGCTTGTTTGCCATTCAATAACATAAAAGAAAGAATGAGGTTAACCAAAGGTACCTAACTAAACACAATTTACAAGTAGACGGAAAGAATTCTAAATAAATCCTTCTAACATTTTTTCCACTCATGAATTAATGTATTTTTCCAGAAACACCATTTATTCCTCAAGAAATCAAAGGTGTTGACCTCAATTAATTACTAGAAAATTCTAGGCTGCATTTCAGTGTAATGCCGCTATGCAACGTACCACGGAAATATATGTAGTTATGTGTAAATAAATTAACTATAAATATTAAAGCTACATATACTCAATTTATTAGCATTAGAAAGATAACGGTATTTATTGTGTTATATTGTTGAAATGACTGCATTTTTAACCCCCGAGGCAAAACCGACGGGGTGTTATAAGTGCGATGTGTCTGTTTGTATGTGTGTGTGTATCTGCGGCATCGTAGCTGCCGAACGCACTCTTACGTGGCAGTCAAAAACTTTTAAAAACACATAACATACCATCAAGCCCATATTCTCCGAAGGGTTAGGCAGGGGTGTAACAATGTACACCCACAGTTCGCCGGTATGTTTTTAGGTCCCATGTAATAGGGGGCGAGCCTATTGCCATTAACCGGGCACAAATCCTAACTCCGAGCTACTACTGAGAATTTCATAGAAAAACCCAAAAACACTTTTAGCTCGACCTGAGAATCGAACCCAAGAAGTCGCGCTTAGGACCACTAGGCCAAACTGGTGTTCCACGCGCGCCTCAAAGAGATGTCAGCAAAAGGAAGGGGCCACTGAGGGCCGTTGCCTGCCGGGGCTGCGGGTCGTTCGCAAGAGATACCGCGCCCCCAGAACGCAAAGGGCACAAGAAGGAACATGGGTGGGTTTTAGTCAGTAAAAGTCTGACACTCCCTCCCGCCCCGCCCAGGGCGGGAGAAGTTATTTGATGATTTCACACCCACCAAAAAAAAAAAAACGAGGCAGTTTAAAAACGTTTTCATAACAATCAGTTTCGCAAAACTTGGCGTTAATTCTGTGCCAATACAAAGTTTGTAAAACATTGTATGCTTGGCAGGTTAATATACAACAAAGTTAACCCAAGTTTTCCAATTATCTTTTCTGCAAATAAAAGGTTCATTTTCCTCTCTCCTTGTTGTTTTGCCATAATTGTAAAGTTGCGTAAACGAGAGAATTCGTAAGTACTGCCGCACACTGGGCCTTTAGAAGCGATCATGGCAAACCCAATAGCGGCCACCAGAAGTTGTGAATCAAATATATAATAATTATACTAGAAGAAGCTGAAGAGATTTTATGTTTGTTTGTATTAACGCGCTAATCTTTATGACTACCAGTCGGATGGCAACAATTATTTAATTTAAGATAGCCAGATTCATAAGGAATAGTTTAGGCTTTATAACATCATGCGACGACCCAGAAGACCTCAGCAGTAATCAAAGACGTAACATAACGCGGGTAAACCGCGGGAATTCCTAGTTTTTGATACATTTTCTATGGCATCAATCAAGTGGCCGTGGGGTAGAAGCCATCAGTGACCCAATGTGCGGTAGCCCTAGTACCTACTTCTGCCTTACTAAACGGAGTAGAAAGGACATCGTAACAAAACATTGTAACCATGGATTCAGCATGGAACAGCTAATTTTAGCGTCAACATTTTTCGTCGCTAAGGAGTCTAGAATCATGTACAGCATATTTAGCATTGTATAGTACGTTCAACTCATGGTGCTCTTACACTGATGTTAAGAGCTTGTTCATGAAGCTGGAGCTTGTCTACTTATGAGCACTATCATCGTTGAGACAGAGAAGAGGGCTTAATCAGGGTTTCAACGATAAGTGTTTCAACGTTCTTCTCTAACTCTGTAAAGTACCCGCCACCAGTCGTGAGCATAAACGTCGCGTGCAGCGTCGGCGTCCCAAAAAACCCAGAAAGGAACCCAAATACTCAAAAATTAACTTGACGATTGTGCTCACGACTCGTGCCGGCTACTATATTTTCATGGACTAAATTCATGGTTACAGTATTTCTTCCAATGTTCTTTCTACTACCTGTTATACCTATGCATCGAAACACGTATTATTTTGTACGATTCAACATTCGAAAGTCCGTGAACCCGCCATCATAATTGTAATAACCTCGGAACCTCGCATAACGAACTCCATTTCAGTAAATCGATAGATCGCCGCTGATATAAATATTCCCAACATTTGGAGAATTCATTTCTCAGAAGCGTACAATTTACGAATAGGCACTTGACTCACTGGTTTCTTTGTAATTTGTAACCGAATAATTAACACCATTCAGTTTTTGGAAATAATTTACGTGCGTCAATTATATTTCCCAGCTTCAGTTTCATTAGTGACGTGTGTCACGAATAATATTCTGCCGACTTGAGACTACCCAAGTACGCAGGAAATGTTATAATACACAAACGTGTGCGCAAAATCGGCACTCCCGTTTCCCTCACTTCTATAGTATGATGGGACGGCAATAGGACACGACGGGGAAGAGATCAGGCGTAGGAACAACGGTTTTATGTGGTAAGGATAAAAACACAGTGTTTTACATGTGTGATACTATAAAAAGTAGTGAATATTCACAAAAAAAAATTCAAGTCTTTTCCCAGCAATTAATTATTACTTAAAGTTACTGAGTTTAATATATGCGTAGTTAATAGCTATATGATGTATCTTTTTATACACAATATACAAGGTGTTAGTTTCAACAAGAGACTTACTTTAAGAGAGTGTAGTGCTTATGAAAATAAACCACTTTTACTATGAAATCGAACTTAAAATTGGAAAAAAAACAGCGGTTCCTTACACTTTGTCGAATAGTGTTTTTTTTTTACGATTTTACGTTTCATACTATAGTAAAAGTTGTTCATTTTCATGAGTACTGCACTCTCTTAAAGTAAGTCGCTCGTTTACCCTAACACCTGTACAGATTTGTATCAACTTTAGCGTTGATATGAATCGTAAAGCCTTCCGCGACATTTCCTAGACAGGTTGGAATCGCCAGACTATTTCATTAAACAAGACCTTGATGCATATACCTTCATCTGCAATTCTTCAGTACAACGATTATCTTCCGCAATACAACAGAATCGCTTTGTGAAGCCGACACACGGGTTTACAATCATCTATCAACGATCAATTAAGCGACAGATTAACTATTTCCTTCTGCATTACAAGCGGTTACTGGAACACTTATAATGTACATTTTAATGTCAATAATTGATGGATGCTGACATGACAATAGGTATGTAGCCTTATAACGGTCAGTAGCATGACTTAGTGATATTATTTCTTGGAGTCTAGAATTTTCTTTTACGTTTGTCTGTTTCATTCATTTATTTATATAAAACGGTCTTTGGGCCATTCATTCATGAACATATCGCAATCAGGGTTGGCATTCAAAAGTGTTAAATGCGGATAGAGCATGCGGGTTGAAAGTCTGGGCGGCTCATAGGGACAGCCAATTACCAATGCTGGGATATAATGGTAGTATCAAGTATATTTAAACGCGGCGGCGAACTCTCGCGTCCGACCCTGGTGCAAGCCATGGTCCGGAGCGAGAGGGAATGGGATGCAGTCGCCTCCTTCTGCGAGGCAGTAATGCTTGAGAAGGAGGCAGCGGGACGGTTGAGACAGCGGTTCTCCCGTCCCAGCCGCCTCGGTAGACGCTCCGGCCACCGTAGATACGGGCCTGTGGACGGTGAGCAATGGGTAGCTCACCGTCCTTACGTTGCATAACGACAGGCCGTGTCGACGGCGCGTTCGTGTTCCACGCGCGCCTCAAAGAGATGTCAGCAAAAGGAAGGGGCCACTGAGGGCCGATGACTGCCGGGGCTGCGGGTCCTTCGCAAGAGATACCGCGTCCCCGGAACGCAAAGGGCACAAGAAGGAACATGGGTGGGTTTTAGTCAGTAAAAGTCTGACACTCCCTCCCGCCCCGCCCAGTGTGGGAGAAGTTATTTGATGATTTCCCACCCACCAAAAAAAAAAAAAGAAGTATATTTAAACAGTAATGTTCTTACAATCCTATCAAATCCATATCTGCACTAATCATCTCCATAGCATCACCATTTTCATTTAAAACTGTTTCACTTGCAGTATTTTCGTCTACTTCCTTATTGCTATTTAAATTCTCATATACAAAACCGTATTCTGCACTTAAACAATACTAAACATACGTAATGGGCTCATTAAACTTGTTTACGTGTTGCATAATATTGAAAACAGTCATCAAAAAGTCACAAATGGAGTCTTCAACGTTAGTATAGGTCGTGGAAACTTACGCAGGTCTTGGCAAAAACAAAAGGAAAACGCAGAATGATTTACTATGACATGATAGCATGATGCCAAAAGGTCTTTCTACGAAGTTTATAAGATGTCAGCCATGCCAATAACCTATTTAAATTAAACTTTTTGATGTCTCTTTACCCAGAACAATTAATAATATTAGAAGTCATAAGCTTCATGATTGTCTTGCTTATGTCTTAATTACTTGGCAGCATTCTCTCTTTCCTAGCAAAATCTAGACCATTTGCTTTCTATTTTATCTTACATTTACAAATTCATGGATACTATTAATTACTTCTAGTCTTTAATATTCCTCGACGACCATCTTTAGGTTTGAGGCCTTTGGTCTTCGATTTCATTATATTCTAAAGACCTGCCGCTAGCCTATTCTGTAAAAAAAACTTCCTCATTGAATTTAACAAAAGTGAGATTGAGGTGAGATGTCATTTCAACTGATGCTAGCCATTGACAGCTCATCTCAGCCGGGGGGATCTTTACAAAATAGGACTACTGTTGGTCATGCTTTCAAGCCGGTATCAAATGTATACAATGATTCCAATCATAAGTCATATTATAGGTATATGCTTTAAAATAAACAGACAAATAGTCAGTCAGAAAGTTGAAGCTAGTTCATTGCTAGAACCAAACAGTAGGTTTCTATGGAAAAGAGCAAAGTAATAAGTCGTGAAAAGGAACAAGAATCAGCAGACGTAATTGACCACTACAAAGAATATTACAACTTTAGATTCTCAAAAATAAACACCAATATAGATAATCAACATCGTAAAACAAAAGAACAACAACAATACTGATCACATTACAATACACGAGCTCGTTACAATACATTCTTGGAACGAAGCGACTGTTAGCGAAATAGGTCACAATTGTTTACAACCTACAACTTGCTTCGTACACCAACATGTTTGTGCCAAACGTCATCTTTTGTTCCGGGGTGACAGTTTGCCCGTCTGTATGTGGGGTATTAGGGTAATCGATGTACATTGTTCATGATTTATGTAAGAGTGCTGGAGTTAAGTGTTTCTGACACGTGTGTCATCTTTGGAGTAGTCTTTTCCTGCAGTATTGAGGTTGGACTTCCTATCGACGTTTGAATATTGAATGCTGTAAACAAACCAACTGTCTAATCTCAGCAAGAATTTATGTCTCGCACATTTTGCAGGATTCTGGTAGCTCTCCTTATAATCTTAACATTTTATACAAAACTTCACTTTAACTGCCTAGCTTAGTGATCCTAAGCGCAACTGCAATGCTAGAGGTGTTGGGTTCGATTCCCAGTTCGAGCAAAGTGTTCTTGGGTTTTTCTATGAAATTCTCAGTAGCAGCTCGGAGTTAGGATTTGCGCCCGGTTAATAGCAATAGACTCGTCCCCTATTACCTGGGACCTAAACATACCGGCAAACTTTGGGTGTACATTGGTACACCTCTGCCTAATCCTTCGGGGAATACCGGCGTGATGATATGTATATATTTTATACAAAAACCTGCTCTGGTGAGGAATTCTTCTAACTTTCAGGAACGATCGTAAACTATTGTCAAGCGCCGTCTGTCAAAAATCCCTCCATTTTTTGACATTGTAAACGTTTCTAATTAGTGGCATTGGTCGTCTGATGTAACAGGGTCTAAAAGACGCAGTCTACAATATTATCTAGAATCAAAACGGACGTTTAACTGAACCAGTAGTAACGTAACATCTTCCTGATTTGATACCACTATGTAGAGTGAAGAGAATGATCAATCAAGTGAGTTATCATCTCGTAATAACATCCGATATGTGCCCTTCATTTTCAGAATAACATCAACATAACTAACTAATCCAGCTCTACAAGCCGTGGGTTTATTTTTTCACCTGTACATTCAATTGTTACCTAAAGGTGAAATACCGGACATATTGACAAGAATTGACGAATAAAAGTAACATTGACTACATGATAAAACCAAATATATCTATATCTATGAAAATGGTCTAAAATAATATTGGATTTGTATCCAAGGTGCAGGAAATGCAGCAAGGAGAAACATATAAGAAGATGGGATTACGTACCTACTGAAACAATCATCGGGCACTAATTCAAGAAAAGAAGCTTGTGACAGGATTCAATGAGGCCTTTACCAAAAGGTAGACTGAATTAGGTAGATGACACCACTAGTCAAATGACATACTTTTTATGAGCTGTCAAAACGCAATTCCCCCATAGATTTTGTACGACAATACATGATGATGACGTCACTTTTTTGACATCTCAATTCATTAACTATTTATTGATATGAAAGCAACCAAAAATCACATTTTATATTTATTTAAAGAATCATCGGGTTTTCAGGCCTAAAATAAACTGTTATTTTGTTAAGTTGTGTCTTGGAATTATTGTTTAATGGTGTCATTTACCCAATAGAGAGACATACTGTAACAGACAGCACATATAAAACCGAAAAACAGTTCGAAATAAAGACCATAATTATTATTATTTCCTTGTAATAATTACGAGCAAATAACGAATACAAAATACAACAGAATCCACGCAAATGAAAAATGTAAGTTACAATAACAAACATTGGAACAATTCAAAACAAACTATATGACCTACTTACATAAAAAATAATATTATTTCCATAGAATATTATCCATAAAACAACAGACAATTGTGAGACTGGCACACGGTTTAACCAGACTAAACCATTTTGATTGAATGGTACAGAAATGAAAGAACCATTTTTAACCCCCGACGCAAAAACGACTGTGTGTTTTAGGTTTGACGTGTCTGTGTGTGTGTGTTTGTCTGTGGCATCGTAGCTCCCGAAAGCATGAACCAATTTTGAATTAGTTTATTTTTGTTTGAAAGGTGAATTAGTCGAAATCGGTTTAACCGTTACAAAGTTATCAGCTCTTTTGTTAGCTGCAGTATGGATTTCTATTCTTAGCATTCGTAGCATTTTTATGTTAAACAATTGAATTTAGTCGCTTCATCCAAATTGGAAAATAAAAGTAAACCGTGTAACATTGCCATTACACGGAACTAAACTAGTAGTAGAACAATGTATATTTAACCTTACATGGATAGTAAAAAGGTTGACAATGAAATAGCTGCTAGCTCCATTTGCAATGTTAACTATACTACCTATTGTTTGGACAAGGTTTTGGTCTAGAAGTGCCTACATCCTTGACATTTACACTAAGGATACGCCCGCGCCCACTGGGGTATTACGCGCAAAAGCTGTGCAGATTTAAAAAGATGTGCTACAATTTGTGGGATTCTGGGCTCAGAGAAAAACTGCTTGAATAACGTTCTAATACAAATTATTTCAATAAAAAAACTTAAAAGCACATGTCTTCTTTTACGTCTTTTCCATCTTCCTTTCGTCCTCTCTCTCCCTCACTCTCGATACATTCATCCCTTTCGCTCTCATACTTATTACCAGATTCCATAAATTAATACACATGGTACTGTATTGAAATGACTTGGAGAACTATTTGGTCCTGATAAAGTACATTTGTATTATAATTAATTAATACTTTGCACGTGTCTTCTTCTACGTAGATTTCGAATTTTCTTCTACAAATTTAACACCGGGTTAAGTTATAACGTTAAACTGCACTATAGTATTCACTTGGCTTCGTATTCGTGTCAAATTCCAAGTAGACTTACCAAAAAAATTAAGATAAATATGTATCTTGCTGCTAAATTGTTGATTTTATCAATATATTCAAGAACCAACACGCTTGTATTCCTCGAAGGGAAAGGCAGAGGTGTACCACTGTACAGTCAAGAAGCACACCTCTATATCACACTGGTTTCCGCCCGCAAATTCGTCCACGTGACTTAATTCATCCGCGTTAAGTTACGTCTTTGGCTTCTACTGCTATGTTACTTAAGAATAATGTAGTTATTGGTGAAAAAATGGTCAAAATCGGTCCAGAAGTTCCGAAGCTAATTCGGTACAAACAAAAAAAAAGAATCTTTCCTCTTTATAATATTACTAGCTTCTGCTCGCGACTTCGTCCGCGTAGGGTATCACTCGCATTAGGTTACGTCTTTGGTTAATGCTCCGCCCCTTTGTGTCGTAGCGTGTTATATAGCCTTCCTCGATAAACAAACTATCCAACACAAAAAGAATGTTTCAATTCCAACCAGTAATTCCTGAGATCAACGCGTTCAACCAAACAAACAAACTCTCCAGGTTTATAATATTAGTATAGATTATAGATAGGTAGTTTTTAGATAGACGTTTCTATTAGTACTTAGTCTTTGCAATTACCATATTTTCTGGGACCAGTATTTGGAACATCCCCAAAGAAAACACGTCATAAATATGAATTATTATCATTGTAAATGACTGTAAATGGCGAGAACGATCCAACCATGTTTATTCAAGTAGGTAGGCTACAAATAATACCAACTCTTCGATTGTAATTCTTATCTACAGTAACCTAGTTCTCTTCTTAACCGCGTTCATATTTATTCAAATGAATCGCATTGTGTTTTACTGACTGCCCCGTTGGTCTCGTGGTCGCAAGCGCGACTGATAAGCGTGGGGCCCCGGGTTCTATTCCCAGGTCGGGCGGAAAGTGTTATTGGGTTTTTCCATTAATATTTGCTCAGTAGCAGCCCGGTGTTTGGAAGTTGGTGGTGTGACACCTCCGTGTCTCGGAAAGCACGTAAAGCCGTTGGTCCCTGCTGTCATTCGTAGAACTTTGTTAGTCGTTACGGATAGTCAGAAGCCAGGAAGTCTGACAACCAGTCCAACCAAGAGGTATGGTGTTGCCCAGTAACTGGGTTGCGGAGGTCAGATAGGCAGTCGCTCCATGTACAATACTGGTATTCAGTTGCATCCGATTGGACTGGAAGCGGACCCCAACATAATTGCGAAAAGGCTAAGCAGATGATGCATTGTGTTTAACTGACTTTTTGTATACCCATTTAGTGAAAGATAACTTCAAACCGTGGTGCTTGGTAATCTGGGCTTCTCCCTATTGTAAACATCGCTGTGTGCCTATTGAGCTAGTTCTGTTCTGTCTCCTGCTTGTTTGGAGGGAAGTGGAAATTATGTTTTTCTTACTTCTTCGCTAGTATTTTCGGATTAATTTCGTTGCGGCAGTTGAATCGTTTCTCCGGGACTCGTGGCGCTTCATTGCCTCGGCGCTGTTCTGGCGGTCTCCACTGTTGATTCTGGGTTTCAGAAGTTGGAATGGTTGGGAATACTGTGGCAAGTTTGGTCTACAAAGACACTTAACGATGCCGATAGTTATATGTTATTCCAATCAAACATACATATCATCACACCTCTATTGCCCGAGTGGTTAGGCAGAGGTGTATACTTGACTAATTTCTGCCTGCTACTTCGTCCGCGTCAAACTTGATATATTATCCTAATTTTTCTGGGATAAAAAGTATTTTATGTGTTATTCCACACAACAATCTAACTTAGTGCCAAATTTCATCCAGATCCGTTCAGTTGTTTAAGCTTGAAAGAGTAACAAACATCCATCCATCCATCCTCCCAAACTTTCGCCTTTATAATATTATTAAGATTGATTACCAAGAGACAGTTTACACAGAAACTCCAAAATCCGTTTCAAGACAGACACAATGCCAAACTCAGGATTTCTCATAAATTTTTCTATTAAAAATATTACTGTGACCTAAATAATTAATATCTACTATTTTCCTCAAACGATTTCGAAAAACAACTATTATCTTCAAAGACATAAGATTTTATCTCAAACTACTAATTACCGGCTGACATCACAAAGTGGGCTAAAAGGTTGACGGACGAACTTGTAGTTTAAAAAAAGAATTACGATTCTATTTCATCTTGCAGTATATCATTTCAAAACGCACATCATTTCCTATTTTTAAGATGTCCGCGATTTGGTTCGCGTAAATGTCAGATGTCACGAGGTTTTATACTTTTTCTAATTTCTGAAATTCTAATTGGTTTTGTAAAATAAAAGCTAGCCTAGGTTATTCCTTATAACATCCGCTACCTGTTTGTGAAAGTCCCGTCAAAATCGGCCCGGCCGTTTCGGAGGTTACCCGGAACAAACAGGTAAACAGACAGACAAAAAATTTAAATTATTTTTTTCGTGTAAGAACAGTGTAAACTTTCTTAATTATTTATTTTGTAAAAAGCTGATTTTTTTGACATTACAAACAGACACTTTTCATTTATTTGTATAGATGTTTGTTGGACAGTCGTGAAATATTTAATTAAATAGGGAACCACGCAATGATTATGCGGGCTCGAGTGGGTCGGGGTATTTCCTATTTTGATTTGATTGGGTTGTTAAGGGCAGATCCGACAAAAATACCGGTCCGTTACTCATCATTACCTGGTCAGACAGGATATTGACCTTTGCGAACTTTTGAATTTCAATTTTATTTTTCTGTATTCCAACTTCTACCACAGAAGACCAATAATTCTATCTATTCTTTTTATAAAAAACAATGTCTCGACTGATTTAAATAATTTCTTTATTCTGTACTAGCGAACGGCCCGCGACTTTGTTCACGTGGCTTATTCCTCACGCGTTAAGTTACGTCTTTGGTTACTGCTCCGCTCCCGTTGGTCTTTGCATGATGGTCTGTGCGTATAAACCCTCCTCTTGTATCACTCTATCTATTGCTGAAAACCTATTGAGTAGTTTAAAAGATCTATAAAATAAGTCAGTAGCAGCTCGGAGTTAGAATTTGTGCCCGGTTAATGGCAATAGGCTCGTCCCCTATTACATGGGACCTGAAACATACCGGCGAACTGTGAGTGTACATCGGTACACCTCGGCCTAACCCTTCGGGGAATACAGGCGTGATGGTGTGTAGAATAAGTCACAATGTCGCCAATACTGCAAAAAATAATCACATTTAAAACTATGAGTACTTATCAATATTCCAGTAAGTACAACGATGACCCTGACAGTTTAGATATGCTGATCACGTTCAGTTTCATTGATGGAATCCGCCCATAAGGTGCGTCCAGATTTAGTAACATGACAAATGGACTTTTATTGAAGATCTTAAAAAATCTATGTTTTATTACGTTTTCTTGTAAAGTGGACACAAGCGCGATTGCTGAGCGGGATCTCCCAGTTCGGACGAAGTAATATTGGGATTTTCCATTATTGTCTCAGTATCAGCTCGGAGTTTGGAAGATGCTGGTGCAATACCGCGGTGCCTCGAGAAGCACGAAAAGCCATTGGTCCTGCATCTGATTTGGTCCCGGTCGCGTCGGATAGCCGTTCCGCACTATGAGAGTGAGAGCAGATTGGAGTCACCTTTAGACACCACGTTTGGCTTTAAAAAACAAATATAGTATCTACTGTACTACCACTGGCCAATGGTTGCGCAATTTGTTCGAAAGAGTCTGACAGTCCCTTCCGCTCCGCTCAAAACAGAAGAAATCATTGACGATTTCAAACCCTAAAAAAAACTACTACAATAATCTTTGCTAGTTACAAAACAATTTATCACCGACTACCGGAATGGGGAAATAAAGATCTGATGCACAATAAGTCCTCATTAAACTTAATTTTCCTCCCGCGACATCTGACGGTACTATCAAGTACCTACAATATAAGGAAGCAGCTCATAAGTACATATAATTTTCTATACATGTACATGATTGGCGCGCCCGTGCCCTTCGTTACAATCGTTACCAACAGGATATAAAAACAGGGCATCAACCTGACAATTGAACCGAATTAGTGGGTAGTAACACAGAATAGGAAAATATCAGAAGATTAACAATTTTCTGTGACAAAGGAGCATGCGACAATATGCACCCACTTTTCAACATTGCTCGACAGTGATGAGACATGTTATATGAAAGCTCTTGAGGAGTACTTCATTTTATTCTATGGCAGCTATATACCTTCTAATCCAGCGCGAAAATCGTGCTTTAGTAAATTTGTTTTGGGTTTTGTCACCTGTTGGGCAATGTGGGAATTTTTGCCCACGGTTTACACGAAAATGTACCAAAACATCATTTCGCGCTGGATTAGAAGTTAGTTGCCATAGAATTAAATGGAGTACTCCTTATGAGCTTTCATATAACATGGGTCTCATCACTGTCGAGCAATGTCGAAAAGTGGGTCCAAAAATCATACATCAGTGCTCATGGTCCTATAATCATATACGGGGTGTAAAAACACACATCACATTACCCGTAACTAAGGGCAGTATGATTTGTTAAAACTAAATAAGTTAGGGTAAAAATTATGGTTGGGACTTTCATTTTTAGCGTGAACAATATAAATTCAAAAACAATTTTCAAAAAACTGAAGTAAATAGGATGCTGGACGGTTCCCAGCTATGGTCGTGAACAAAAATAAAATCGTTTGTATCTTAGTGATCTAAGAAGGAGTCTACCCACTTCACCGTAGCCGTACCCTGTAGTGAAATCTTTGTTTTGATCAATATAAGCCACGCCCACTAGGACCGGTCAATGTGGCTGTCTCTAGGGAAGGCCTATGTCTAGCAGTGGATATCGTTCGGATGATATAATGACTTGTAGCTGATTGGCCTTTCATGTATGGTAGGCACTGTAATTGCGACCTTCTGTGATGAATAGAGCCAGATTATACCCCCCACTTCAGAATAAAGCGCCGGAGCGCTAAACGCTGTCATGTTCTTTCCATGTCTGATACATTCAAAGTACGGTCACTCCTTTACCGTCAGATTTTCATGTTCAAATGGAACTTCTATGATTTTTGTTTACTGTCAGTTCCTAGTTCGTCAACCTTACATCTGACCTGACACACAATACCTACAGGCATGTCAGTATTAATTATTTACAGTTTTTTTCACTTGGCAAAAAACTGTATTTATTTATAGTAATGAACCGACAGACGGCTTGACGCCTAGTGTACTGAACTTATTAACGAACGAGTTTTTTTTATTAAATACGTCATAGGAAATCGTTAGTTGTCTGTTTTGACTAATTAGTTTGTGGTGGTGATGAAAGTGTTGGAGGTAGGTACTTTATGCAAGTATTTTTAAATGCTTTTTGACGTATGACCTAGATAAGTATTGAAATTGAATATAATTTCTGTTCGGATTTTAAACTGAGAAGTCTGACCAAATAAAGGCATTTAAGTCCTTTAGGGACAATCTTGACCGTTAGAAAAAACTACAATATAACTAACCTTATTTCAGCTGATTTTTTAAATAATTGACGAAGGATGCTGTCTCTTTGGAGTCTAGAATAATGCACTGACCCTAAGGTCAAATGGTTGGTCACATATGGTTGCTTGCTTTTTCAGCATAAAAAAAAATACGTGAATTCTTATTAATTATAATTCAATTCAGCGTAGGACGTCCACCCGGGAACGCTGGATGCAACTCGCTTCCAATCTGTGCTTTTGGAAATCTATGAAGGAGGCCTATGTCCAGCAGTAGACGTCGAACAGCTGATATGATAATGATGATAATTCATTTTTTAATTATAAAACCTCCTAAACTAATCCCTAATCAAGCACAACTGTTGATTTTGTAAGCAGATCCAGTACCTACCCGAATACACTTCGAAACTCCCACATCTCCTCTTGACTCGTATTATCAATCTTAACTTAAAATCCGTGACCACATTACATCATATAATATAAAAAAATTGATAAGTATTGTTTAAATATTTACCTTTGTCGTGATAACCACTTTGTAAGTTGCTTACAGCTTATCTTAACGATTTTTGGCGTCGCCCGCCACGGACACGCTTCTCTTGATAAAAAGCTGCCATTTCTTAGCGGGCGACACAAAACAGTGAATTATTGCGGGTATACATTACAGGCTCGTAAAGACTAGGGCTGACTCCGTCCAGGATAACTTGGATTTGTCCTAGATCTAATTCCACAAAGGTTCAAGCTGAAAACCAGCGTCAGGCACAAGTGGTCTGGCATTTATGCTGAACTGGGCCTGTTTAGCGCTGCCGAGGCACACAATTATGTTGTTTCTTATCTTTTTGTTTTTTTATTTAATAGCTTTTTTATTATTATTTTTGTGTGCAACTCAGTAAAAGTCTGACACTCCCTTCCGCCTCGTCCAGGGCGGGGGGAATCATTTGATGATTTCCTATCCTGAACCAAAATGGTTTATGTCAAAAACATTATTTCTTTCTTTCTGAGTTTAAAAAAACAGGCCGGAGATCGCTCGAAAGGAGTTTTTAAATTATCCGACTGACAGTTCATGTGTAATGGGAATCTCGTATTGAATGATAAGCAATAGATGAAGAAAGAAAAAATATAATTAAAACGATATTGTTAAGTAGTGATTTATATAAATATTTTGTGTCAGGGGTGTCCTGGAAAAATGACAATTTCAGCCAAATATACAGAGTTTTTAAACTTTTTGTCCGTCGTTCGAAATGTTGGTGATGGCAGCCCTAGTAAAGACTGATAACCGTTGAAGGAACTGTCTCTGAATTTATTTTATTTGCCGTCATTTCGCTTTTAAGGAAGGAAGTTGGCTATAATTTTTCAATTTTTTATGTGATGTTTGGTCCACGACTGAAACATTCTGTTAAAGTTAGGACTTCATTCTATGTTTAGTACGGGAACTCAAGGCGCTCTTATGCAGATGTCATGAGCTTTTATGCTTTTAAGCACTGTTGTTGTGGAAAAAGAAGCTCTAATGAGGCTCTCAACGAAAATAATGTTTCAATGTTCTTTTCTAACCCCGCCTTCCCTCCTTCTTGCGTTACAAATTCTTCTATAAAAAGTCGAGCAATTTTCATTTATCCTACTTCCAAGTATCCTATTAATATTATAAATGCGAGAGTTTGTGAGAATGGTTGGATATTTGTTACTCGAGCACGCCAGAACGGCTGGACGGATCTAGATGAAATTCGGCAGAGATAGATTTTAGTCTGAAATAGCACATAGGCTACATTTTATCCCAGAATAAATGTACCGTGAGCCAATATCAATTTTGACGAGGGCGACGTCGCGGGAGCTAGTAAGTTTATAAAAAACAAATAGAGTCAAAAATTGCGTAATTACATACAAGATAATTAATGCCGAGCGGGCGGCAAAAATTACATCCAGCACGCAATTTTTTACTCTATTTCAATTACTTTTAGGATATTTTCAATTAAATAATGAAAACTGCTCGCATAGTCGCGAAAGTTTAAAGTTTTTTTTCATAAACTCGCTTAAATTCAACATTATACCTATACTCTCTCTGAAGTTATGAGGCATTTGCCTACAAATTCTAATGATAAATGTAAAATAAGCTTCCCAATACAAAAATCTATGATGTTATGACTATAAATTAGATATGCCTGTGTACTTAGATACCCACCGTTCAACCAGACCGCCCGACGCCAGCAGGTGAGGTCACCGACCTTCACAATAACGATCCGGCACAGGTATTAATTTTTGATTAGCGTACCTATAATTATAGTCCCCTCGGGGCCAATTGCACAAAATGCGTATTTCAAAGTTAATTAAGTACTAACATGAGGTCAAAATTACAATTGATGTGTGTCTGACTGAAATTCGGTGAGGATGATATTATTTATATTATTTAACCTCGTGTTAGCAACTTACTCTGAGGTAAGCAGGTGCAAGTGGGCCTAGTCGATTTGTATGTAGCAATTAATCTGTCAATCAATTACATTCTTAAGTCGCAATATATGCAAGTTAAATTCGCTTTCTAACCATGATTATTGACATTGATCATGGCCTTAAGTCTTATAGTCAATGCAAACTACTAAAAAACATAGTGCCAAAGATTAATTTCCGGTTTTACAGTGTGGCCAGGTCTTTTATCATCATTATCATCATCAGGCGGACGGGGTCCACTGCTGGACAGAGGCCACCCCTAAAGATAGCCACAATGTCCGAACCTGGGCTGCCCGCATTCAGCGATTTCCCACTACCTTTATCAGGCCGACAGTCCACCTCATGGAGGGCCTTCCTACACTGCGCCTCCCGGTGTTTAGTCGCCACTCGAAGGCCTTACGACCCTAACGGCCGTTCGCTCTAGGAGCTATTTGCCACTTGAGATTTGCAATTTTGAAGGCTAAGTCGGCTTAGTTCTTCTGCGGATCTCCTCATTTCTGAAAAATATATAGACCATTGCTCATTGACCGCATTTGACGGGTATTTAGTCGGCAAATTACAGACTTACAGAGGAAGAAGACAATGACCTGATCAAAGATAAACGTCCACAGTAAGGTCACCATCCATATCCATTGAAGTGATGACTGAAAAGTGACGAGTCTACTATTAATTTTTATTAAGCTAACAAAAATACAGTAGTCAGTCACGCAACTGCAAAAAAATAATTGTTAAGAGCAACGATCTAACTAATAACTATCTAATTGGTTCTTAGAAATGAAAAGTTATGAGTGTGAAAAATGGGAAGCCATATTTGAGAATTAGGAACACTCAAATCGGTCTTCAAAATCCCTTACACAAACAATTGGTAAGTAATTTATTTATTCCCGATAGAATTTCGGTCACCTACGCAGCCAAATACCACTTTGCTTATTATTCTGACCAACCAGAATCCAATTCGAGACACAAAAATCTCCCGACCGAAGTTTGATCACGGCTGGTAATCTCAATAGCGACAATCCCAGTACGCAGGGGATATTTTAGTGTACAAGTGAGTTGGCAAACACAAGCACACGACCGGAGAGAGATCAGGCGCAGGACTACTTGAATCTAGTGCTTACGGGGTTATTACACCAGTACCTTCTAAACTTCGGGCTGCTACTAAGAAAATTCCAGGGCAAAGGCCTCTTCTCATACTGAGAAGGCACGAGCATTGACCACTACTCTTGCTAATGGCAGATTGGCGATTTCAGACCTATATTAAGTTCCGGTTTCCACACGACGTTTTCGTTCACAGATGTCAGTGACGTCCAAGATAAACATAGCACTAACACAACTAAGCACTGGAAAAGTCACAAAGTCATGACAAAAATTGTTGATCATGACATTCATGGGTTTGTATTTGATAAAAATAGATGACATTGAGGACTTACATATACATAATTGTCCTTCGTATCTAACACGCTGCACTTGTAAAGTGACTATTAGGTCATGTAGCTACTTAATTATAATATGTAGGTATAATTTTCCTGTTTGCTATGTAGAGCACTTCCTCGTTAGTTATCGAGTTTATTCTAGGTTTTAAACATATATATACAAAGAAACTATGCTTTAAATATGGAAGGCCTGAAGAAAACATGAGATGTTGGACATATCTAAGTTGTCTGAGAAAGAAGAGAACACCGCAATGACAACTGAGATGCTTCACTGTAAAAACATCTCTCGGTGAAGTGATCTTGAGGTGATCCCTCGATCTCTAGCATCATGAGATAACAAACTCACCTAAATTGAACAAAGGCGTTTTTTACAGGGAGGGATTTACGGCTCACTTCACCTTAATTAACCGAAAAAGATTTTCGCAGAATAACAGTAAATAATCTCATTTTGCATCAAATTTGAGTACACGAAAATATTTCTAATTGGAGGGGCCACTCGGGGCCGATGTCTGCCGGAGCTGCGGATTGTTCGAAAGAGATACCGCGCCTCCGGAACGCAAAGGGCACAACAAAGAACATGAGTGGGCTTTAGTCAGTAAAAGTCCGACACACTGAAGTTATTTGATAATTTCGACAAATATTTCTGCCGAACCACCAAAAAAAGTTTTCTAAATTCGTGACGTAGGGCAGCATTTTCCTTCCCTCTATCTTTTATGTAATTTGTTTGTTTATCAGCGATCCGTTCCTCGTAAATATTTAATCGTAATGTTTGCGCAAGGCGACCTTCGTTTCGACCGGTTTTCAATCAATTAAGTACGTACCTATGTGTTATCAGTTGTGGTGCAAGTTGGAAGCATAATATTATCTAGCTTAGTAGCTCAATATGTAGCAGAAAAGTCGCCTGGTTTGAGATGAAGGTGAGACAAACGTTTCTTTAACTAAGAGTCAGAATTACTTCTTCAACTACTTAATTGGTAACCGGCAAAGGCTTAATACAAAATAGGACAGCAAATGAAAGCTGACGATATTTCTAAAGGCCAACAGCATATTATGATTATCCAGCAGAAACGATCGCCAAGACTGCTTAGGGCAGATTGGCGATTTCAGACTTATATTAATTACAAGTTTAGGTTTCCTTAAGCAAAATATTTTCATTCAATAACGTAGTGACGTTCAAGAAAAACTCAGAAAGATCAACATATTTTTTTTACGGTTTTTTGATACAGTGTCAAGAAGAAAATGCTCTATTGAAACTGAAATCGTAATACGATAGGATTTTACGAGTTATATAAAGAACTCACAATCTCGCCATGATGTCGGTCCAAGCTGTCGAAAGTCTCTGACAGTACCCCTCCAGCCGGACCCCACTTATGTGCGGTCCAGTGGACAAACAACTGAACATCGTACACGAGGAAAATAGAAGATAAATAATGAACATATCACACGCTTGCCCGCACTCGGATATTGCAAGAATCAATTGAAGAAAATAGGTTACTATGTTATTGGTAAGAATGGGCTCCAAGCCAACGGTTCTACAGTTTAAGTCTTTAGTTAGCTAAATAGATTTGTCAGTTAAACCGCTAATTGCAGATTCGGTTACGGATATTAAATTATTTAGGATTTTTTTTTTTTTTTTTTTTTTTTGGTGGGTGGGAAATCATCAAATAACTTCTCCCGCCCTGGGCGGGGCGGGAGGGAGTGTCAGACTTTTACTGACTAAAACCCACCCATGTTCCTTCTTGTGCCCTTTGCGTTCCGGGGGCGCGGTATCTCTTGCGAACAACCCGCAGCCCCGGCAGGCATCGGCCCTCAGTGGCCCCTTCCTTTTGCTGACATCTCTTTGAGGCGCGCGTGGAACACGAACGCGCCGTCGACACGGCCTGTCGTTATGCAACGTAAGGACGGTGAGCTACCCATTGCTCACCGTCCACAGGCCAGTATCTACGGTGGCCGGGAGTCGTCTCGCGGCTCCCGACGTCCGGAGCGTCTACCGCGGCGGCTGGGACGGGAGAACCGCTGTCTCAACCGTCCCGCCGCCTCCTTCTCAAGCATTACTGCCTCGCAGAAGGAGGCGACTGCATCCCATTCCCTCTCGCTCCGGACCATGGCTTGCACCAGGGCCGGACGCGAGAGTTCGCCGCCGCCGATGGCCGCCACGAGGACTCGGCGATGCTCCGCCCAAGCGGGGCATACCGCCACGGTATGCTCCACCGTGTCCTCGGGGCGATCCACACAATGGTGACACCCGGACGTTTCCTCCCGCCCGATGAGGTGCAGGAACCTCCCGAAACACCCGTGTCCGGTGAGGACCTGCGTCAGGCGGTAGGTGAGGGCGCCGTGGCGCCTCTCCAGCCACTCCTCAAAGAGGGGACTTACCGCCTCTATTAAGGCGTGCCCAAAATTATTTAGGATAATCTGACAGTTTTGGATAGTTTTAGTTCGAGAAATTTAATTTTTAAAGAATTGTAATAAGAAAATACAAGATAATGGATGACTAAATAAAATCGATGTAAGCAATAGATGTAATAAAAACTTGTCAATGCAAGGGAAGCATGTCGGCTCGGCCAAGCGAAAATCTGTCGTAACATTCTGACTTCGCCCCACATTCGAAATTATTCGAAACTTTTATATCAGATTCGGATACGGATTCGGATAGATTTTTATTTCGGATATCCAAAAGTTTCGGTTATTTAATTTTCGATTACGTGCTGCGATAGCTTAGCGTTAAAACAATAGCCTAACCCGTCTAAATGACGCAGAAAATCAATTAATTAAAAATGTTTATTGATTTAAAGAATTGATATCAAGACCACATAGGAAATATAACTTAATTTAATTAAATATGTAACAAGACTATACAAAATAAACAATGAACCAACTATGAACAAAAATTAATCAATTAAAATTCTGTTATCACCCCGCCATATTGTCTGCTGTAAACAACGTAAACAAATGACAACTAATCTTTAAGCAGTGACGCGAGTGATAACTGTACGGTCACGTGGACGTTATTATTATGTGTTAAAATGTACATTAGAGACATACATTTTTATAAACGAAACGAACTTTTATATACAAAGAACGAATTCTGTGTGGACTGAAGTTTCGTTGCAAAAATGCGTAAGGAAATTTCATGTTTCCCTACACTAGAAATTGCTCCTGAAAAAAATATTTAATTAATTTATTTATTTATGCAAATCTTACTTACATGGTAGTTACCATTACAGATTTGCGATCCAATGCAAGAGAGTGACCATACGTGCTAAATCCCTAATCCACATTCTATAAAATTACATACCTTACGTAAATCTTAACCTACATCTAAATAACATATTTATAATGTAGCTTTTGCGAATTCACTCAACTTGCACCACTATACATCAACCCCCTCGAACATCGTTTTTGTTTTATTAACATACCATCACGCCTGTATTCACCGAAGGGATAGGCAGAGGTGTACCAATGTACACCCACAGTTCGCCGGTATTTCTAGGTCTCATGTAATAGGGGGCGAGCCTTTTGCCATTAACCGGGCACAAATTCTAACTCCGAGCTGCTACTGAGAAATTCCTAATGAAATAACCCCATAACACTTTGCTCGACCTGGGAATCGAACCCAGGACCCCATGCTCATCAGTCGCGCTTGCGACCTCGAGATCAACGGGGCATTTGTTTTATTAACTTCGTATTTTTTTCCCTTTCCACTGTCGATATAATCCAACCAATTTTGTTGCACCAAGAAAAGCTGCCCCAATTTGGTTCCATTCTAGTGATGGTACTGGCATCCGACACTCTCTGGGTTGATTTGTTGATCCTATTGCCTTTTAGTTTTACACGGAAGTGTAAAACTACTACTACTACTAACTAACTAAAATATTGTAACGGTGGGTGGTGTCCTCTGGTCCCCTTCATGTTCGTTTTTGCAGAACTAAACCCAACTAAAACACTTCCTTGCAAAAGTAATCAGTATAAATACTAGTCGTCTTACTACACATACCTACATTGAACAGGGCGCACAACAAGGTCAACCAAGAACCGACAGATAAGGTCACTATCGCAATAGTGGTTCACTAGACTAGTTTTTAAAACCCTGAACCTATAATGTGAAGCATTACCTACTTCTTTAACTGTGACATTGGTTGAAAATCATAGCTAATCAGTCGTATGGTTGGTTAAGTTTGTCTGTAGAGTTTATTTATTTTTTAATCTCCGAAACTACTGGGCTGATTCTGAAAACTCTTTTCCTTTTTTTAACCGACAAAAAAAAACAGAGCAGGTTCTCAATTCGACGTGTATATATATATTTTTTTTTAAATGTGTGATCTCGCATATCTCGTGTTGCCTAGTAACTGAGTTGTGGAGGTCAGATAGGCAGTCGCTCCATGTAAAACACTGGTACTCAGCTGTATCCGGTTAGACTGGAAGCCGACCCCAACATAGTTGGGAAGAGGCTAAGTAGATGATGATGATGTGTGATCTCGCATATCTTTTTACAGAGTAATCCGATTTTGATAATTTTATTACCAAAACAAATAGGGATTGGGATCTGTAAGAAAAATCACGCAGACATAGTCCCGGGAAAAAGCAAGTTACGAGCAAAACAGCTGAAAAGTTTGTTCTGTTTTCGTATATTTAAAAGCCCTATAAGAAAATAATATCTGACTAAAGAAGAATCGAATCAGATTAAGTACTATTATTTGCCAGCTTAATCATGATTACCAAGGCGTTGAATTATCTAACTAACTCATAATATCGACCGCTTTTCTAAAAATAAAAGGGCATTCCGATTCTGAATCCAGAGTTAAGAATTGCCTGACAAAGTGCTTTGGTCTAATTGAAATAAATGATTTAACTTTGACTTTATGAAAGTAGATCATGAGTGATTAAGATGAGGAATAAATGGCTAAAGTAAAACAGTCATTTCATTTATTTCAATTAGGCCTTTATTAGATCCTTTCGAATGTCATAATATACAAGAAAAACGTATTAAATCTAAATACCTTCTCCAAAGGGTAGACTCATACTCAAGGGTAGACGCCGGTTTATCTCTCTTTAGTCATGACTCGATCTATATTAAAATCATTTTGGTAACAGAGAGTCGATGAATATAATAAATACTATTGTAATACCTCACTATCGATTTAGATACAATCGCTGACGCAACCTATTTTGAAACATATTCCAAAGATTTATAACCATGCTGGTGTTGCCAACTCAGTGACGTAACTATTTTATTTACAGGAAGTGTCACGCCAATAAATTGCTAATTAATGGCAATTTAGATGTTTTGATATGAATAACAGACGTTTTCAGATAATATTAGAAGAGAAACTTTGCAATAATTCCAGTTTATGCAATTTGTTTTAGGTCGTGTGCTATTTTTAGGCATAGACAAGTCTTAAGTCTTCCGGCTTTGCATTGTCTATTGCCAATGAACTAAATAATCTGTATTTGAGGTCAACCCACAGAATGCTTATGAACAAATTATTTTTAATTTTAATTTAGAAAATGAAATTTTGTTTTCTAAAAGAAATACTGTTTTCAAGCAGATAGGTTAGTATTTTTTTTTTTCAATACACATTTAAATATATTTTTAAATATTTATAAAAAATAAAAACATTTAATAATTAAAAGAATATATATTACTACGGTATTTGCATTTTTTAATTCACAGAATATTTTTTTATTGAAATCTGGGCTCATTTTTATTCTGAAATGTAAAAAGGTATTTCCAAACCAATTCATTTCGAAGCATGTCTTCCTGTACCGGCCAACTGATAATTTTATCAGCACACTAATCATTAAACCTGCACTTGAACTTTTATTACCCAAATAAAGTTATGTCACACAAAATGGACGATAAAGGAAATGTGATACATTAATTTGAATGAAAGTCTTAATCTTTCGGAAAAAAATACAACGCATTTGCAATGCATTGTTTTGTTTTTGGACATCATTTTTTAAACCGATTAGATTGTGGAATAAAATTATGAGAATAACGTTATAAATATTCAATTTAATCTGCTACTGGAATCGTAAAGCAATAAAAAAAAGATTTTAAATAAAGAACGCATAGGGTGAATGTCACCTGTTGTTATCATTACTATCGGAATTAAAAATATTCGAGGAATTATTATTTTTTGTTTTAAATTAGATAATATTATTGTTTGCGTAATTAGATAGACAAACTATTAGTTTTTATTTACTACATTTCTTTTTGTGCCTTTATTAACTGTGTGGTGACAGTGAAATCTAGTACGCGTGTACTATGTACAAACATTCTTAATTTTAATGCTAATCCTGTCTTCAACTGATGTGTGTCGCAATCAAGTGTCTGCTCATCACATTCAGCGTACGTTTTGTCCTTATAACAAAAGACAAGGGCTTCGATATATGGTTCGAGATGACTTACTAACACATTATCATTCAATCTGTAATTTATTTTTTAACCGACTGCACAGGTATAATTTTGTTTTTATCTGTATTTCCAATACATAAACATTATCTTAGGTTACAAAGATTAAGATAACATCTTATTAAATCAACGTTTTTGTTGGATGAATGAGCGGTCGCTGTTTTCTTTTTAGAAACGCCAAAATTGGAATTAAAATGATTAAAAATATGGATGTTGTTTTTGTTTGCTGAGTAAATATAACAGCATTAAAAATTTAAAGTAAACAAAGTCAAACCAATAAAAAGTTAATCATACTTTTTACAAACAATAGCTTTTAAGTATATTAATAATATAATTATAACCAACACTTCCCTTTGTTGAAAACAAAAATAATAGTGATTAGTATACGGCATAGTGACGAGTGACTAACGTGGGCAACACGTGACTAAAAACGTGGTCGGTGTTGTATGCGCCTGCGCCGCGTATTGTTGCACCCACTTCCGCACACACAAACCATTCAATTAGTTTAATATGCACTTCTGTATTTGTCAGTAACATGACACTGACATCCCATGCACTGAGTCATCAATAAAAAATAAATTATTTCTATTTGTAGACTTTGTACGCTGTTTAATTTTAATTTCAAAGCATATGCATTGGTAACGTGAACAAAACTGCTGTTCTTCAATTGTTTTTATTTTGAAACATTTTAAACTCGTTCTTTATCTACTAACTAATATTTTAAAGAGACAAGATTTTTTGTTTGTTTGTACCGAATAAGCCTCAAAACTACTGGACCGATTTTAACCATTTTTCACTAATAGAATTTCTAAATTATCAAAAAGCCCAAAGTAACTACTCCACGCGGACAGAGTCGCGGGGAAAAGCTAGTATCGTATATACTTTTACTATTAAAGGTGAACTCAACAATAGACGACTACTCGATATAATTTACTCCTACGCTTGTGAATTCTATACAATGATATCTACACGAGATATATCATCTGACCTGTTTTCAGACTGCATGCTCATTATCAGTATGACCTTAAGGCATCAATAATTTCTTAGTAGGTACCTATGCTAACTGATAAAACGAGAATTTAATACGGCCATAAACGCTGCGTAAGTATAATACATGAAATGGATCAAATAAGTAACAGCCTCGTAAAAATATGTCCGTACTCCGGTAGGACCATAAAAACGTCCAGGTTTTTGCTCCCGCCTCTTCAACTGACCTCCAAAACCTGTTTTGGGTGAACTCCTTTCTCTGGGATGTTTTCCTCTACATCTTACGAGGAAAAAAGTTATAATAACGGACGTGTAATATAAAAACTGTCGAGAAAGTTATGAAACATAAGATTGATGGATAAATTAAGGTAATCATGTCACTTCAGAACAGAGAAAAAAATTTAAGTATACAACGCGCCCGTTACTTTATCACGGTGCAATCTTGTTGATTTTTGGGTAAATTGATACTGTTTTATTCATAAATATTATACAAAAAGGCTTTTCAGGCAAGTAGTTTTACGATGTTTGTTATACTCGCTATTCTAATATTAGTTTCGACTAGACAACGTCCCTGCCTGTTCGCCTCTTTTATTTTATTCAAAACATAGTAAAATGCACCCGTGAAGACCTTATGACTGCGTCGGCGGATGGTGTTGCCTTGGTTGAATTTTTGGCCAAACATAATATTTAAAACATTTTCTTTTTATATGCCATCGATACGCTAAAAAGATGACAGTAAACTCAATTATTTTTCTCTTTAAGTTAATATTATTCTCTATTCCATCTGTCTATGATTTGTACCAAAATTAAACACCTCTTCTGTCTCCTAATTCAAATAAACATCATCAAATAATCTATTTATGATGATGTCCATCGTATATTTCCGAATTATTGAATGACTAGTATTGATAGCCTGCAATTGATGGTGCCAACTAAATGAAACATGGTGGTCAGAAGCAAAATTTTGGCGCCCACACCCGACGTGCCATAAATAATTACACTCTAAACACGCAAGGACACGTGTATACATTACTTATAGAAATAATTGTTTCTTAATTACGTGTCTAATTGACAGAATATTATTAAAAAGAACCTACTTGATTTTTTTGTTGTTGGTTGGGTTGACCTGCGTTAAAATGCAACAATAGATTGAAAGCAGCGTAAAAACATTTTGCGACCTTAACCTGACTGTGGAAAGCGCGTTAGCAGACGAACTGACCATTTATTTCAGCCAATTTGTGTTAAATGGTCCTCCTAAAAAACGCTGCCCACAGACTGCAGTGCAATTTTTGAAAGCAAGGATCTACTGACTGTAATGCTCCTAGAATTCTAAATATGGATGAACGACTGGACGCTGCCCATAATTGGTAAAATACTAGGCAAGATGATAGCTCAACAACTTTAGACCTAAACTCATTTAACAAATATTCCAAAATTCATGTAGATTTATCCCCGACTGTTGAATTTTGCCTAGAAATTGGCTCTCATATTAGCCGTTACAACGCCGCATCAATATTTCACGTCTCCAAATGATCCTAAGTGTCTTGTTTGTATGTAATAACACTGGTGGGCGTTAAACTAGCTAGATATTTTGTTTTTTAAATAGTTTCTTATCTCATCTCATCTTAATCTAACAGTACAAGTATTTTCTTCTACAAAAAAAAAACAATTGGAATGTTAATTCCAGTTGGTTATCATCGCAGTACAATTTGAAAACGTATAATCGATTCGTTGCGGCTATTGTTGCCACTATTTAAGCACCACATGAACCACAGAAAGCGTAAAAGTGCATCCAGATTTTACAATATCGAACTATGTCCGCTTAAAATCTATTATTAGAGGAAGCTAGACTATTTTCTAATAAATTTTCATATATTTTTTTAAGTAATTATACCTATATGAAAGATAGAGAAGTAACAGATTTATGAAATTTGTCTTGCAAAAAATATTATTTTCCATAATGATTATGGTCGTGTTCATTTCTCTTGATAATAAGATGATGTTATAATGATTCCAACCTTGATAGTTGAAACAACAGTTTTACGAGCTGCCGGCTATAACTATAATACACCATATGTTTTACTATTTATAGACCTTGTTTAGCAACGGACATGGCACATTGGCATGGTTTTATCATCTTGAAATAACTAATGCTAATTCCTTTGAATATTCAATGCGAATTGTTTACAATACATTAAAAATCACGCGGCATATAAAAAGTGTACTTCTAAATATTTGCGCACAATTAAATTTAAAATTCCTATTGATACGTCAAAATATTCAAATGACGTAATCGCCTTTCAAAGTAAAGTCTAAAAGCATAGACAAATACAGCAAAAAAATCTTCCGCGGTAATTTTAAATATATACCTAACTATCGTGGAAGAAAATACACATTATAATAAATTACTTATCATAAAAAAAATCTTACCTTTTCTCCTTCCAAAAGGTCCACAAAACGAATTTCCTTTTCCAATAATGTTGTCATCAATACATTTTATTAATTTAGCGACGTCCTGTGAATTATTTTCGCGGGCGACTTCCCCCCATCTTGAAGGCAGATCCTCTTGCATGGATTCAGATTTACCTTTAGTGCCTCTAGATTTCTTCAAAACACTTGTCATAATTCCGTCACATAACACAGTAAAAAAAATAATTAAAAAACACAGCACTTTAATTTATTTGTATTTTGTAACACTGAAAAAATACGTGTGTAAATACGTTACAGAACGCGCATGTAATACGGCGTTTATTTCACGAGCACGTCACAACCTCCTCCGCAAGCGGTGTGTCGTGAACTGTGGGTGAATTCTAATCTACGCTACTCGGCGAGTGGGCTGGCCGACAATTGCGACGTACACCTCACGTTGTCCGCAGTCTGTGTTGCTAGCCGAAAATAATAATTTTCTACCATGATACAATTTTGAAAATGGTAGATTAATATTGTGGCAGCCGAATTTAAATCAATTTTGTAACCAAATTGTAATGCTAGTTTTTTTAACAGGAATTAAATAGAACAAAATCTTAGTTTTACTGTGCATAAGTAGGTATAATACACAAAATATTGAATTATTGCAAGCCATATTTTTATATTATTTTCTTCTCTTTAATTTTTTTTCTGATGATCATGAGGACCTGGGTTCGATTCCCAGGTCGACCAAAGTTCCTATAGAAAAACCCAATTTATCTATAGGAATTTCTGAGTAGCAGCTCGGAGTTAGGATTTGTGCCCGGTTAATCCCAATAGCCCCCCCCCCCCCCCCCGCCCTCTATTACATAGGGCTTAAAACATACTGGCAAACTGCTGGTGTACCTTGGCAAACCTCTGCCTAACCCTCCAGGGAATACATTCCTATTGGCATGTGTCTTTTCTGACTTAGAATAACAAACAAATCAACCTGAAGAAAAGCTCGTAGTAAAGGGGAAACTTAGGAAATTTAAATTTCTCTTTTCAAATGTTAGTTAATTTATTGAACATTGACTGTCGGATATCCTTTACAAGATAAGGGATTAGAAATATTGAATGCAGTTCTGATAACTATCTTTTAATAGAAGTAAAGATACCGTTTATAATTTAGATTGTAAGTTCCACGACCAATTTCTTTTTTATTTTATTTTTTTGTTTTTTTAATTATTCTCCACACTTGTAGTTATGGTAGCTTTCCGTGCTTTCCAGGGAACGGGTCAGACTACAAACTTCCAAACTCCGAGCTACTACGGAGAAATGACAGTACCGCCCAATTTGCCCGACCTGGGAATCGAACCAAAAGCCCAGCGCTCAGCAGTCGCGATTGTGGCCACAAGAACAACGGAACAGTCATTTGTAAAAAAACAGCATAATCATGAATTAAATTGCGTAGTGATGGAACAAAAAAAAATTTTAAGTTAGAAAAGGCCAAAGGTACCCCGACATGGTTAATCCGGTTCCGCTCACTAGCAACCTACTTATCAATTTTTTTTATAATAGCAAAGACCTCTTTTTTTAAGGGTGGGAAATCATTAAATTACTTCATACGCTCCGGAAGGGACTGTCAGACTCTTACTGACTAAAACCCATCCGTGTTCCTCCTAATGCCCTTTACGTTCCAGGGCCTCTCGACTCTATCCACTAGAAAGCGAAACCTGTTTGGATAGATATTCTAGAACCACAAACAAATAAAAATCAATACCATTCTTAAAAAAATAAGACACAGTTACCATAGCAACGAATATTGTTATATCGCGATTGCGGAGTTTTTTATTTCACTTTATGTGTTCAAGTTTTTAGAGTATTTAGACGTTACATAGTTATAAAAATGTTAAAATTAAACATAGCAAACGAATTGGACCGGAAGGAGGCTCAGAATAGAGAGAGGAGGAGACAATGTGAGCTGGAGAGAAGGTCCAGGATCTTCAATGCTAGGAACAGGAAAATTGGGGTAAGGAACCATGACATTTAGGAGTAGGCCGGCGACACTGATTCTTTTTTCTTAGGTTCTCGGGAGGGGTCATTGGCGTCATAACTCTCCACTTGGGCTGGGTATATGTTGACCTCTGATATTTGTTCTTATGTCATTGATAAATAACAATAAAATACTATCGCCTTTTAATTAGATTTTTTATTGTAATCAAATTGGAGCCCGTCCTGACTAGCCTTTGACTGTATGACTTCCCCCCCCCCCCCCCCCACCCCCCCTGAAAGCTAAATCCGCCCTTGGGATGAAAATATTGGTCTTAAAACTGTGCACTGAAAGTAAGGTTTCAGATTCGATTCTGAAGCCGATAGCTTGTTATTTAGGAAACTATACCGACAGCGCAATCTATAAAAATATCTTAAGCATTTTTTTAAATAAAATCTCTTAATATGTTACCAGGTCGACGTCCCATTCCTGGAGCGTCAGGTAGCCGAGAAAAGAGCGGAGCGATCCGAGCAGCAGCAGAAGGATCTGGCGTTTGCAGCACAGATGATCAAAGACAGCAACCTTGCCGTAGTGCTGGAAGCTAGGGAGAGAGAGGTTAGTACATACATAAATACTTACATAAACTCACGCCTTTTTCCTAAGGGAGTAGGCAGAAAAAACAGAACGCCACCTACGATCCTTACATACTCCTTTCGCCTCGTCCACGTTCATACATCTGGTCATACAAGCAGCACATGACCATACCGACCAAACCATCTAAGCATACCCTTTTAAGAGGTTAGTATTTCTGGATATTAAACGCCAATAATCCTGGTAGGTACTTTGAGTTGGGGAATAACTACAATGGATGAGGGATGCGCTGCGATGCCATCTTGGAGATTTGTATGAAAGAAAGAAGGTTTACGACAAACAACGGGTGACTCCGAGAATGAAGATGAAACGCTAATACTCTCTCTGGTGCTCTCAAGAAACACATTACCGAGATAAAAAGAATCCTATGATTAATTCAGGACATGGTCTATCTATGTGCCAATTTCCTTCCAAACTTAGACCCACTTTACAACATAGGTCAAAAGTAATGAGACCCATGTCATAATGAAAGTTCTTAAAATACGAGTATACTTCATTTTATTATATGGAATTGAACTTATCAAATCCAGAGCTAAAATGGTGTTTTACTACATTTTGTCATGGTCTCATCACTGTTGTACCTTGTGGAAATCTTTACCCAGGGTTTTCACAAAAATTACAAAATATACCAAAACACCATTTTCGCGCTGGATTTGAGCTTAGCTGCCATAGAATGAAATGAAGCATACCTTAAGAGCCTACATATGACATGGGTCTCGTGACTGTTAAGCAGTGTTTAAAAGTGGGTCTAAATTGTCACAGTTGTCATTTGCAAGTAATAAACATCTAAACGTTTTAGCAATTTTTACAGGAACGCCGTCGCATCGACGTAGAGATCGACTCGTTTCGCCAGAGGTTCCAGCGGTTTGAAGACAGGCGCGAGTACGACCTTAACGACCCTGAGGTTCTGAAGAAGCAGCTGCCTCCGAGAGCTGGCGATGACAATCCAGTTGGCATGTCCAGCGCACAGAAGTATGTCCGCTAAGATATTGATGTAAAAAGGCAAAGTCGAAGTTACAAATAGTCAAAAGCTTTTACTTTGTTTCACAATGTGACCCATTGAACGACTTGTCTTGTTTTCGATCTTAACCGCCGTGTCGACGGCGCGTTCGTGTTCCACGCGCGCCTCAAAGAGATGTCAGCAAAAGGAAGGGGCCACTGAGGGCCGATGCCTGCCGGGGCTGCGGGTTGTTCGTAAGAGATACCGCGCCCCCGGAACGCAAAGGGCACAAGAAGGAACATGGGTGGGTTTTAGTCAGTAAAAGTCTGACACTAAGGGCGGGAGAAGTTATTTGATGATTTCCCACCCCCCAAAAAAAAAACCCACCGAGGGATAGAAGTTCTTGAAGGAATATCATGTGATTGTGACGAATATTGTCAATCGCGTTGCTGCGATTCGTTGTTGATAATTCCGTCGACCAATGACAGAAGCTCACGCGCGTATTTATTTAGATATAATATGTCACCCGAGTTCATAAACGTCTTTAGATACTGCTCCGCTCCCGTTGGTCGTTGCGTTATGTTCTATACGTATAAACCTTTCTTTTGAATCACGCGTATCTTTTTGATAAATTAATATTGTAAACCGCATTGTAAATTCGTTGCGTAGTTTAAAAGATCTATGCGTACACTAGAGGGACAGACAGCGGGAAGCGACTTTGTTTTATACTATGTAGAATCTATGTAGGGTGTTTAAAGGCCGACCGACGTTACAAGGCGTAATGTAACGTATTACAGAGTGAGCGTTTGTGCATTCAGAACGGGAAAACGAGCCGTTCGTTGCTCGCTGCGAGCGCCTTGTGCGAATGCTCCACCCCGGTGTCGGTTTTTTGGCGAATCCTTTAAGTGCTACGCGCTTCAGTCAGTACGTCGCAGCGAATCGTCATGAGCGACAGCACGTAGGCGTCGATTCTAGGGATTTCTAGGTACTTCGGGCTTTAAAGTTTATTAGTTGTGATTATTTGTTGAATCTGGAGCACAGGCGAGCAAAACAGTTCCAAACGAGCATGTTACACGGAGTTTAGAACACGGCGTAATGTAACATGCTCGCTGGGTAGCTTACGTTACGCCCCGTAATACCGATGAGTACCCAGCTAATGATCCTACACATGTAAATATAATTTAAAACGTCATGACGCAATAGGTTCGAAGGCGAAGACATGGAGTATGAGTCTCGTAAGAAGATAATGGCTGCGCAGAAGAACTCCTGGCTCGAACAGCAAGTGCAGGAGCGGCAGGCGGCCCAAGATGAGAGGAAGAAAGCTGAAGCCGCTTACATGGTATGTTCTAGAGTTTCTTACGGAACCGGTCATAAATCCTGCCTACCACTATACTTGCGTGAGCAACAGTGGATTTATACAATCATTAGCTTCTGCCCGTGACTTCGTCCGCGCGGTTTATTACTCGCGTTAAGTTGCGACTTTGGTTACTGCTATATATAGCTTGTTACTCAGGAACAATGTAGCTATCTATTGGTGAAAAACGGTTTTAAATCGGTGCAGTAGTTTCGGAGCTTATTCGGTACAAACAAACAGAAAAATCTGTCCTCTTTATACTATTAGTATAAATCTAAAATGGATAATCCACCATGAGCAAGCGTGGTCATGAATAAGCATTGATGAAATACTCTTGCGTTCTCTGTATTAGAAGCGGCCGTTGCCCTCCAGCGGGACAATAATGGGACCTAATTATTTTTAACAGACTTCAAAAAAAGAAGTTTCTCCATTCGGTTTGTTGTTTTGTTGCCTTAAAACTCCGTCATTTGTTAGGCGACCGGCTTCTGCCAGCGACTTCGTTCGCGTAGTTTTTTTACTAGCATTAGGTTACGTCTTTGGTTACTGCTCCTTACCCATTGGTCGTTGCGTGATTTTATATATAACCTATAGCCCTTCTCGATAAATGAACTATCCAACACAAAAAATATTTTTTCAATTCAAACCAGTAGTTCCTGAGATTAGCCAGTTCAACCAAACAAACAAACAAACTCTTCAGCTTTATATATTAGAATAGATTTGTCTTTTTTACTTATACAGTATAGGTCCCCATTTGTTATTATTATTAGTTATACATAGAAAACTTAACGTAACTCAATGTAACAACAATTGCGTGGATGACACCACTAATCCATTGACAAACTTTATATGAGCTGTCAAAACGCGATTCCCCCATAGATTTTGTATCACAATACTAAACTATGATGTCACTTTTTTGACATATCAATTCACTACTATTTATTGATTTTAAAGTAATTTAAACCCAAATTTTATAGTTGTTTAAAAATTAATCGGGTGTTCAGGGGTAAAATAAAGTGCTTTTTTAAAGAAGGTGTACCTTTAAACATAACATACTATCACGCCTATATACCCCGAAGGGTTAAGCAGTGGTGTAACAATGTACACCCACAGTTCGCTGGTATGTTTAGGTCCCATGTAATAGGGGACAAGCCTATTGCCATTAACCGGGCACAAATCTAAACTCCGAGCTGCTACTGAGAATTTCATAGAAAAACTCAATAACACTTTTTGCTCGACCTGGGAATCGAACCTAAGACCTCTAGCGTAGCAGTCGCGCTTAGGACCACTAGGCTAACCAGGCAGTTATGTGAGTGTCTTTAAAATATTGTTTAATGTTTTCACACCAATAAAATATCTAAAAATTAATCAGTCATGTCATTCGTTAGCATGCAAATCGTGGCTCTAATAATTATCACCGTTTATATTGAATTGCGGTCAGTGTTAGCGGCTTATGTTACAGTCAACAGTC
Organism: Caradrina kadenii; assembly: GCA_947462355.1. Lineage (NCBI taxonomy): Eukaryota > Metazoa > Arthropoda > Insecta > Lepidoptera > Noctuidae > Caradrina > Caradrina kadenii. The sequence continues at coordinate 9,845,744 of OX381691.1, forward strand.
GTACTGTTTGTTCCATGCACTAGATTTGAATAGATTTCGTCCACAACGTGTCGTAACGGTCGAAGGGACATAGTAAAAGATCAACTGTTCCATGCATTTTGATCGTGTTGGTTTTACATCTATAATCTATATTGAATGGTCTGTTTGTTATTTCAAATTACAAGCATTTCACTAAATGCATATGCAAGTATATACGGTACTAACATAAAAAAAAATGTTGTTTGTCTGTCTGTTTGTTCCGGCTTATCTCCGAAACGGCTGGACCGATTTTGACGGGAGTAACTTCAGCTATTTTTTAATAGGGGTTATGCGAAAACAAAATTGAAACCAATAAAATAGTGAACGCGAACGAAGCCGTGGGCATCAGTTAGTAAGCGATAAAAATGATAATGCCCCGGGTCTAGATGTGTTGTTCCACACATTTTGATCTGTCACGTGCTTAATCCTTGGTTTAAGCTTTTGTGTAATAATCATTGTTACAGAGGTTTCTGTAACAATGATTGATAAACTTTTACTTTACCTTCTTTAAATCGTCGGTCTTAAGAGATACCGCGCCCCCGGAACGCAAAGGCCACAAGAAGGAACCGTGCGACACTTCCATATTTTTATCTGTCTCTAAAGACACTTAAGTAAGCCTGCTCATGACTTGCATCAAGAATCCTAAATAAAAATTTAATTTGTTTTTTTCTACTCAAAGATGGCGATAAAAGCTCGCGACGACCGCGCTGGGGAACTGGACCGGATGGAGCGAGAATGTCGCTACAGGCTGGGGCAAGCCAACCTAAAGTATAACGAAGCTCTGGTAAGTCTGTTTAGGATAACGGATCTGGAGTCCCCTTGGCCTAACAATGAGCCAGAATGAATGACAACTCTATTTCCAAAAATAAAGGATGTGCGGTCAAATAAGAGATAAGTAACCAGGGTTGTCAGATATAGTTGAAATTTTCTTCCAAAAAAATGAATATCTAAAAAAACTTCAATTATATGGAAGAGTATGGTTATTTATCTCTTTTATTGACTGTACATCAGGTGTCATACAATTTATCAATTTATGTGTATGGGTGTGAAAAACACATTTTATAGCCGATAACTAAGCATACTACCTGTCAACTAAATAACGTTGAGCTAAAATTATTGCTGGGAAATGGCTTTTACTGAATTTTTTTTTATGGTAGCGAGTAATGTAACGCACGCAAAATATTGTGCTCTTGGATGCATTCAACAGTACAGGGGTCATAGGGGATTTATAGCTGTTATAATGTACAATCTAAATTTTTGTTATGAATAAATAAATATAAACTTTTTAACCATTAAAAAAAATTGGAGCTTTGGCCTCGAATATTCGTGATGAGAAGTCAAAGTCAATGCATTTATTTCAATTAGACTATTAACAGGCACTTTTAAGTTATTAATAAGTTACAGTTTAAAATTGAAGCTAGTTGCTCGTTCCAAACCGTAGGTCTCTATGGAAAAGAACGAGCAAGAAAAGAGGTAAGAAGGTTCCCAGATAAAGTATTCTCAAATATTTACATCTGTTATTCACCACAGCATAAATTATCCTCACAAACCAGGTTAGTGCCGGTACTAGACGAGTACTAAAACATTTACTTATGGCTAGGTCGCAGAAAAGAAGCAGCTGGACCTAATCATGAAGGAACAGGAGCAAGCTGACAACACAGCTGAGATGTACAATAACCTTACATCTGACATGCTCACTGAGAACCCTGACGTGGCCAAGAGCGCGCTCGGAAAGAACAGGTCTGTATCTGATGGGTTTTAAACCAAAATAGACCCAGTTCGTTGCTATGTTTAGGTCCCATGTAATAGGGGCCGAGCCTATTGCCCTTAACCGGGTACAAATCCTAACTCTGAGCTGCTCATTAGAATTTCATAAAAAAACCGGATAGAATTGAAGATTAACTAATTCGCAATTTATAGTTTCGTTTACGTAATATCCGTATAATTCCAGGGCGATTGGCTACATGTACAAGGGTATGAACCAAGAAGAGCTTAAGAAGTTCTACGCCGCGCAGAAGGAACAAATGGCTGCTTCTAAGGTATTTCCAAACTCGAATTCAAGTAATTTATTTCTAACTAGCGACCTACCCGCGACTTCGTCCGCGTGGCTTAGGTATTTCACCCGCGTTAAGTTACTTCTTTGGTTTCTGCTCCGCTTCCTTGGGTCCGTCATGTTATATATCCTTTGTTACTCAGGAATAAATATCTATTGGTAAAAAAATGATTAAAATTAGTCCATTAGTTTCGGGGCCTATTCATTACAATCAAAAAAACAAAAATCTTTCCTCTTTTTAATATTAGTATAGATAGTATGGATAACCCATTTACAAAATTCCGGATGACCCCCAAATGCTCTCTTAACTAGGATGAATTCGGGGAATTTTGAGCGGATGGCAGCTCTAGGCCGGATAAGGGGTCAGCACTCGTTACAGTTTTAAAGCAATCAAAGATTGTCTGTAACAACCAATTTCGAGCAGATTAAAATTTAAAGAAATGGGAGGGGAAGACTGAAAGTGAAGGCATCAATATTACGCAGCTCTAAATCTACCCGCGAACTGACTGATTATAATGATGTAATTAATTTTGCTAATTCTTTTCAGGCGAAACGCGAGGCGTTGGAGAAGATGGATGCTGAATGGCAAGCCTTAGCCAAATCCATCCAGCGTGAAGTAGCGCGACAGGACATCGCTGACAACAGGCAGAGAAGGTAACACAAATCCTATTTCTAAACTTGAAGGTTGTGGGAGATGACGTCTGTATGGTGTTGGGTGTCACACCATCAACTTCCGAACTTAAGAGGAGAAAAGAGTTGGGACTTTGTTCTTAAATATCTCTGTAACCAGAAAATTGCTAAATATGTTCCAAAAGAAAAACCAAATGTATCGCAATGATGGGCAGAATATTATCACTTTTGGCTTAATTGTTTTACCTCTTGAAGTAAGAATAATAACAATTCAATCACCTTCAAAAAATACTCGGGAACTGCCTCGTTACCCTAGCGGGCCTTAGCGCCACCCCTTTTTTTTTTTTGGCGGGTGGGAAATCATCAAATAACTTCTCCCGGGGCGGGAGGGAGTGTCAGACTTTTACTGACTAAAACCCACCCATGTTCCTTCTTGTGCCCTTTACGTTCCGGGGGCGCGGTATCTCTTACGAACAACCCGCAGCCCCGGCAGGCATCGGCCCTCAGCGGCCTCTTCCTTTTGCTGACATCTATTTGAGGCGCGCGTGGAACACGAACGCACCGTCGACACGGCCTGTCGTTATGCATAGCGCCACCATTACGGTAGAGGTCGTGGGTTCAATTCCCAGGTCAAGCAAAGTGTTATTGGGTTTTTCTATGAAATTCTCAGTAACAGCTCGGAATTAGGATTTGTGTCCGGTTAATGGCAATAGGCTTGTCCCCCTATTACATGGGACCTATAACATACCGTCGGACTGTAGGTGTACATTGATACATCTCTGCCTAACCCTTCGGGGAATACAGGCGTGATGGTATGTATGTGTATGTGGTTGTTTCAAGAATTTCCCAAGAATCGTCAATGTGATTCGACCAAATCTAACCATCCAAATCTTGTGTCCACAGAGAGAACGCCCGACAAATTATGGACGAGAACCAACTCATGGCCATACAGCAGAAGGAGAAAGAGAAATACTTCAAAGAAGTGGTGTATAACAACACGCCGACAGACGAATACTACTCGCAGTTCAACACCACTACCAGATAAAGTGGTTACGCTTGGGTATAACCCACCAGTACGTGTTCAAGGTTTTATTCGGGTAGAATAGATTGAATAAATCTTTTGCTATTTCAGGCTATATTTATGTGTATGTTGCCCTAAATTTAAGGGGTAGATATTCTTCTGAATTAGTCGTTCTTCTTTCTGATTGGAATTGAAAATCTAACTCAGCACTGTAGATTGTCGTTGCTGCCACAGAAGTACATTGTAACAGTCGTGTAATTTTTAATTACATAGAGGTACAATCACGGATAGCACGTTTTTCCTAGGAATACGTAAAAAAGGAGTTTCAAAGTTTTCTTTACACTCTTCACAAAAAATACGTTCTTTTTTTGGGAGGTGGGTAATCATCAAATAACTTCTCCCGCCCCGTAGTGTCAGACTTTTCCTGACTAAAACCCACCCATGTTCCTTCTTGTGCCCTTTGCGTTCCGGGGGCGCGGTATCTCTTACGAACAACCCGCAGCCCCGGCAGGACGTGCACAATGTTACGAGGAGTCATTTTCAAATTGTTTTGCAAACACGTTGTTTATTTCTAGGTTTGTTATGATTAATTAAACAAGCTTTTCTTATTTTTTTATTGTTTTATTTTTAAATCATCTGTCTCGATTTTCTGAACGGTCTCAATAGAAATGAAGACTAGAACTATAGTATCGGTATTGCCTGATTATGCCTAACTGGCTTTTTCCCGCGACTTCGTTCAGATGAAGTCGCAGACTACGAAGTAGTCTTTGCCCTTTCTTGAATTTCAAACTTACCGCCTACCAAATTTCATCAAAATCGGTTCAGTGGTTTAGTCTTGAAAACGTAACAAACAGAGTTACTTTCTCATTTATAATTTTAGGAAAGTATGGATTAGCACTTTGAAAAATCAAAACAACACATTGAAGGAAAAATATTATTTATTTGGAAAAATAATCTCCGAGCAACAACCATAATATAAAATGTTCTGATCGCAGTAAAGTAATACTGTTAAACATGTACTACAAGAATTAAATAATATAGTAATATCACAAAAAACCGCAAATTTAATTTGCTTAAATAATAATTGGCACATTATTATGGGATTAAGGCCAGGACTCCACCAAAGCGGACAGGAGAGATGTCTCGTAAGTAACCAATAGGACAGTGTTGCATTGAAGCGGTGAGATGTGAAAATAACGCAAGCAATTGGTTGTACGAGACATCTTGTCTCCTCTCCGCTTGGTGGAGACCGCGCCTAAAGTTGGAACTTTTAACATACATTTTACCTCATAGAATTTCATTCTAAATCTCTAACTAATTAATTGAAAAAATGAATTGAGGATTACATTTTCTTAGGTTTCCCTTTATAATATCCGTGAACAAACTTCAATTCAAGAATTTGGAAAGAAAAACTTACTAATACTATGATTTATAAGATAAATTACTGTAAACATTAATATTATTGAAATTTTTAAACAGAAGAACTCTATAAATTATTGAATTTCAAAATACCGAAAATAGATCGACTTTTGCCGTTGACTATACTTTGTCTTAGTAATAATAATGTAATAATTTATTATATGAATGATTCAGATACACACGTCATAAATAAAATACTTATTTCTGATTGGTGAATACTTGTGCTTTATTTAGTAGCCCTCAGACGACCTTAACCGTCTACTTCGCCAGAAATTAATCCCTTACGATGTAAGTTCATAATGGAGTCTGCTATGATCCGCGCTGTTTTCCTCAAATACCCTCCACTTGTTAGCATTACAATTGGAATGTTTTTCTCTTTGCACATTTCGAATACAAATTCATCTCTCTTTACTATGCCCTGAAAAGGCCAGAAAATAATTAAATTATTCGTCAGAACACCATACCTATTTCTGCCGCCAAGCAGCGTTGCTGTCTTCCGGGTTGTAGGGTATGGGTGCCAGTGCAATTACAGACACATAAGACATTTCAACTTTGTCTCTGGGATGGCAACGCATTTGCAAGGCCTCTGGTATTGCAGATGTCTATAGGCAGAAGTGACCGCTTGGCATCACGTGGGCCGTCGGCTTGTTTCCCATCCAACGAAATTAAAAAGAGAAACATTAGAATGATTTTATTACAATGATGGCGTCTCCTGAAATAAGCCATTTGAACATGGCGAAAAATAATGCATTCTCACGTCTTGCTTGAATATGGTGTAAGGTACAGATGAAGATTAAATTAATGTAGCCAAATCTATTGCCATATAACCGGGTACAGATCCTAACTCCGAGCTGCTACTGAGAATTTCATAGAAAAACCCAGTAACACTTTTCTCGACCTGGGAATCGAACCCAACAGTGCCCAACACCTTTAAGCGTAGCAGTCGCGCGTAGGACCACTACGCTACCGAGGCAGTATTACGTGGGACCTAAAACATACCGGCGAATTGTGGATGTACACTGTGGTTCACCTCTGCCTAACCCTTCGGGGAATATAGGCGTGATGGTATGTATGTGGGCCGAGAGCCGACCCGTGACGGGAGTAGAGCGACCCTCGAACATTCCGAAGCTGTACCCCTTGAACATTATCTAAATACACTGGAGTAGTCAGTCACTTGCGGAGAATCTTAACACCACGATTTAGAAATGCGTGTTGAATGCATAACGCCATCTATCGAACACAGTGGTAAACTTTATTAAAAAAAACCTACTTATCTACAATTTTGTAGTAATTTACGACGTGGACAAGGCGAAAGGAGTATATAAGGATAGTAGTAAGCCTTCTGTGGTTTCTGCCTACCCCCATGGGAAAAAAAGGCGTGAGTATGTGTGTATGTTTGCGATTTAAAAATAATTAAAAGCTTACATATTCGCTGATCCTCATGTGGCCAAGTGGGTCGCTGTCCAATATGTCTGTACCGGCGTTGTACACCACGATGTCTGGGTTAAATTCCTTTAGGGCTTCTTTTAGATTCCTGTAACAATTTAGTAAGATGATAGTTCCAGTATAAGCTGACCTCTCATTATATGGTAATCCTGTACAATGAGAGATCAGCATAAGAACTGGAGTTGTATAGGGTGATATGTAGTCGTGTGTACGTATCATGGCGCCAACGGTTAAAAACGAAATATTAATTAGAAGTGTAGTCGTTTTTTCGCATACTAGCAGCTGTACGTGACCAGACTATATCAGTCTACGAAGGTTGTGGAGATCGTGGAGTATATACGTGTGAAGAACAACTTAGCTTTGAGGGTCGTGGAGTTGGAGTCGCGCCAAAAGACTTCCAAGTCGTTGGTGGTGCGGGTACCAACTCATCGTACAGAGATTAAATAACTGGTCGTTGTGGAAATCTATGGGGGAGGCCTATGTCCAGCAGTGGACGTCCTACGGCTGACATGATGATGATGATGGGGACGATGGGAAATCTCTCCTCAAACCAGAGTTTTAGCCAATGGGTGTTATGTTTCAACAATTTTCCGGAAGACTTACGTGACACTTCGCGACGCAACACGACGCCGTCGCTACGTACGTGCATTTATAGGTTTTATTTTTTATTTTATAGATAAATATAAAATACATAATAGATATTTTATATAAGTAGATATTCTTGAGAATGCTCGGGTGCGCAGTACTCGCAACCGGCGTACTTGTATGACCAGATGTTGTAAGGATCGTAGTAGGTGGCGTTCTGTGGTTTCTGTCTACCCCCATGGGAAATAGGCGAGAGTTTATGTATGTATTTTTTATATTTATGTATGTTTAATTTCTTTTTCGATGGGCCCTTGTTGCTGTGTCTGTAAATCTGCCTAGCCTTTTCCCAACTATGTTAGAATAGGCTTGCAGTCTAACTGAATGGACATGGAGCGACTGCCTATCTGACCTCCACAACCCAGTTACTGGGCAACACGATACCTCTAGGTAAGACTACATAAATAAATAAACGCTTAGTTTCAAGTCCAGTAAAACTCACAGTCTCAACTTGAGCATGTACTCCAAATCCTCGACGTTGTGGCTGAGTTCCACCTTCCGCCTGATGGCCTGCTTAGCCTCCTTGTCGTTGGGGTATATGTACTTGTTGTACATGTCCATTATGTACACCTCTGGCACGCCTAAGAAGTCACGTTCGTACCCGTTACCCTGGAACATCATAAGATAGATCAATACCCTAATATTATGAAGAGAAAAAGTTTTTTTGTTTGTTTGTGTTTTGTAGCTCCGAAACTACTGGACCGATTTTAACAATTTCTTCACCTATAGATAGCTATATCATAGATAAGTAACGAAGATTTTATAACATCACCCTACGACCCACGGGAGCGGAGCAGTAACAAAAGACGTTACTTAACTAAAAAAATATCCACGCAGACAAAGTTGAGGGCAGAAGCTAGTTACTTATATATCTGCTTGCTCTAGTTTATAGCCCGCAACTTCGTCCGTGTAAATGACGGTTTTCTGTGGAGATAATTATTTGGCGAAACTCTTATTCTTTTTCTAAGATAAAAGTAGTAAGCATTCATGATACATATCATATTGTACAAAATTTGTAGTAATTTATACAAACAGACACTTCGATTTTATTTATTTGTAAAGAACATTAACTTACCATCACGCCTGTATTCCCCGAAAGGTTAGGCAGAGGTGTACCACTGTACACCCACAGTTCGCCGGTATGTTTGGGTCCCATGTAATAGGGGGCGAGCCTATTGCTATTAACCGGGCACAAATCCTAACTCCGAGCTGCTACGGAGAATTCCATAGAAAAACTCAATAACATTTTTTGCTCGATCTGGGAATCGAACCCAAGACTTCTAGCGTACCAGTCGCGTGTAAGACCACTAGGCTAACGAGGCAGTTATTTATTTGTATAAATTACCTGATGAGCATCCAAATCCACGATCATAGCGTTCTGTATGAGATGATGTATGACGAGGAAGCGGATGAGCAGCGTGATGTCCGCGTAGGGGCAGAACCCGCCACCCTTGTCCCCACTGCAGTGGTGGAAACCACCGCCCACGTTGATGGCCCAGCCTCGGTCCAAAGCCAACTTACCGGCTAAAACTGAACCCCCGGTTTGTAGCCTGAAATGTCGGATAACATCATGTTTATCTCAAAACATGGGGGTCAATCCCCTGGAGGGAAGCCAGTATTCGCCAAGCTGGTCTAAATTGCCGATCATTGAGATGTACCCAACCCGTAAGGGCGGTAACTTGTCAAAATGTATGTATCTCATAAAATTTGAAATTAAAAAGAAAAAAATTACTTTTTTCAAATGTGTAATAAGTATGGACTTCATCGCCCATTCCTCTCCATACAAAACGACCTTTCGGTAACGCAACTAGATCACAAAAATCTATGCCTAATTTAAATAAATAAAACCTTCTTGAAATATATTTTGTCTATGACTTTGACTCAAATAAAAAAAAAAGTATCGTAAATTGTCAAGCAAGCATAAGCTGCTGTGATTGGTAGTTGATAATTCAGTCAACCAATCACAGCAGTTTACGCATGCTTGACAATTTGTCACATTTATTCTTGTTCTAGAAACTGGGGATCATGGAATTACCTCATAGGCTTCAAGTATGCGTACTGGACCAGTATGTTCGGGACTAACGCAAGCACCGGAACTTCTGCTATCATGGCTACTTTAGGGCTCCACTGGAAAGGGAATTAGTTAATATTAACATCACATAAATCACCACAGCGTGCAAAGAAGGGGAAATTATTCCATTTCTTGTTGAGAGTGTTTATGCGGCATACTATTCCAAGACAATTTTTTTTAAATTTACTAAACCAGTTTAACTCCATCGTAAGCCTAGTGGTTCTAAGCGCGACTGCTATGCTAGAGGTCTTGGGTTCAATTCCCAGGTCGAGCAGTGTTATTGAGATTTTCTATGAAATTCTCAATAGTTGCTGGGAGTTAGGATTTGTGCCCAATTAATGGCAATAGGCTCGCCCCCTATTACATGGGACCTAAACGTACTGACGAACTGTGGGTGAACATTGGTACACCTCTGCCTAAGCCTACGGGGAAAACAGGCGTGGTGGTATGTATGTGTTAATGTATTAATTGAAAATTCATCAAAAGCTTGTATGATTGTGGACGAGGCGATGAGTATGAAAAGATCGTAGCAGGTGGTGTTCTGCCGGGGCTGCGGGTTGTTCGTAAGAGATACCGCGCCCCCGGAACGCAAAAGGCACAAGAAGGAACATGGGTGAGTTTTAGTCAGTAAAAGTCTGACGCTCCCTCCCGCCCCGCCCAGGCGGGGGGAGTTATTTGACGATTTCCCACACACCAAAAAAAAAAAAAAGAAAGTGGCGCTCTGTGCTGTTTGCCTATCCCCCAATGGGAAAAAGGCATGAGTTTATGTGTGTTTGTATGAAAAATTATCAGATTTTCAGGGCTAAAGTAAAGTGTTTCTTTGGAGAAGTTATCTCTTCGAATTATTGGTTAGTGGTGTGTAATACCCAATTATGAATACGTATACAATTTAATTTGTTTAAGTAACTCACTTTTAGAGATTTCAAGTATTTCTTGGTGTGAACGATAAGTAGATCACTCTTCTGTGCTTCAAAAGGTTTGACTAGACGTTCATCTGTTATAAATTCTGCTTCTTTCAAGTACTGTGGATGGTATAACTTAATTATTAATATCATAGGGTTGCAACAGACTGATGAGAAAATGGTAAGTTGACTTCCTCTAGAATTGGTGAGAGAGTGACGCACAATTTTAAGAGGAGTGATAGGAATGGGATTTACCTTTGCCCAGGATTGCAGCAGTTCACAATAGTACAAAAATGTCACAGAGCAGCAAATAAAAAGATTTTTTGTAAATATGTAGGTCATCACAGTTTATATGTTGAAATTGAATATAATTCCAAAAAATGTACAGATGTTAAACTTTTTATAGTTCCTGCTTTAATATATTTTTCTAGCTGTCTTATAAGTGATAAACTAAAAACAGTAAATATTTTTCAATATGGAAAATTTGATAGTGATATTGATTATTCGGTCAGTCGATCGTCTTAGGGCCTAATTAACATTATTATAGCACCTTTATAGGCAAATTTTAATACCTATTAGCATAGATATATTAAGATTGGTTGTTTTACAATTCAAAAGTTTCAAAAGTAGGATTACACACATACCTGTATTACATTTCCCCATTTCTTAGAATCAAACACATGGAACTTTTCTAAACCCATGAACGACACATTATAATTGTCGTTATACACCAGAGGCCACTGATCGTCATTGATATTAAAGTATAAGCTGGAATCATGAAAAAATTGCGATAAAAACAAACCGGGACAGACCTTGACCATTCAATTTAATTATTTGTGATCAAACGACAAAACCGTGCCATCTTCATAAAATTATATTTTCGTATCACACACCTGGTCATGATGAATAATTATTGCAATTAAATTGAAAACGAATCTTCTAAAAACATTACATTTCTGATAAGAATTTCCGACAAACGATACTGCGCGAAACGCAATTTTCGATTTTCGCGGATGTCAATTTGACAGAGTGTTAAAAATCAGCATTTCGTTTAGAAACAAAGGTAAGGGACAGCCAAATAAAAAAAAAATGGATGAATAATGTTATACAATTGGTTGACTGATTATTTTATAACCAAATTTTATGATTTAAATAAATAACTTGGGCATTAAAGCCGGAACAAAGGCAAACTACGTCACTTTGCTGTATTTTTTCTTTGTGTATTTCCGAACGTGGTAATACTGTTGCCTAGCAACCGAAGAAGACGTTTCCGGGCGCGAAATGCAAACAAAACGTGGACCCAGAAAGATAACAAATTATTAAGTTTTCATATAATTTATAATATTGTTATTAAGTATGTAGGTAAAAGTGATAAATATTCTAAATTATTACCCTTATTGCTTAAAATTCGCATGTGACACAATATTATGGAAAATACAAATTTGGAAGTGCTTCAATCTGAAGTCGATTTTTACAGGGTAATTACTTTCTTTAAAAATAATTACTAAAAACCATTCTCGTTCACTTTACGTTATACATATTTATTAATACGTAAAACACTCTTCGCATCTGTACTAAACATTTACTATATCAACAAGACACATTTACACAATGGTTTCCGCAGCAACGCAATGGCAACGCCCTTACATAGATATGTCTCACCTCAGAATAATAAACATGAAAAATTCACAGCAAAATCAAACGGTAGTGGAAGAAGAAATAAGATCCTTGATCACCGACAATCAGAAGCTGTCCCATCAAGTGGGGATGCTGCTCAAAGAGAAGCTGGAGACTGCCAGAGCCAGCAACTGTAACCAGGATAACAGCAAGGAGTTGGAGGAGCTGAAGAAACAAGTATCTTTGATAGCCAAGGTTTTTGTGTTACAATTTATATAAAAGTGAAGATCTAATTTTTTTCTAGACTATGAGTATAATACCAGCCTGCCTGCAGTGGGATTGACCCACTGCAGGGTAAAGGCCTTTTCTCAAACAGCGAAAGCACTAGCATCACACCAAGCTTGCTTAAAGCTGATTGGCGATTTCAGACTAAATGTATTAATTATAAGCCCAGGATCCTTCACTGATGTCAGTAATGACTAAGATGCACTTAGAAAGTACATATGAAATTGAAAAATGTCCCATTGGTACCGAGCCCGCCATTGCAATTGACCGGTATCGAACCGACAGCATCATTCATTAGAAGTGGATGCCTTTTTCACTGGCAATCACGATGCAAATTTGAATACCTTCATTGTTTTTTTTTGTCGTGGGGAACTCCTCATTGACTGCCTCCTCCACGGGGAATGCGAAGGGGTGTGTCTGACTCCTACCGACTAAATCCCCACGGTGTTCCTTCAACTACCATTGGCCGGGGCACGGGTATTGTTCTGAGCATTCTTCCGCACCCCTGCAGAGATTTTGAATACCTACCTGGTTTTTTATATAGATAATAACCACCTTTTAATCTGCTGTGTTTCATCAGAATTGGCAGTAACAATCAATGGTTATCAATGAATTTGTCATTTGTCTCGTTAGCCTTCACTGCCTCACTGCTGTGCAAAGGCCTCTAGTCAACCAATCACAGCAGCTTACACGTTCTTGACAATTTCTCACGTTCGTTTTAGAAGCCGGCGCTAGAATTTTCTTTCCTAATAAGCAAGGGCATCTTACGTTATATAGTACGCTAGCTACTCCATGTTTCAGGAAAGAGACTCACTACACGTGTTATGGCAAACGTCACAGAAGACCATAGATGCGCTGGAAACTGAACTGAAGACTTACCAGAGTTACGACAATAGAGGGAAACAGGTAATGGCCGTTTTTCAGTCGCACTAGATTACACATTAATGTTATCCCCAATAGCCGATCCTAAAAATAGCGCGTGTTTTGGCCCTTATTAATATTATACCGTTGAATTTTCGAGTCTCGACCCTAAGATAAAGCTATCAATGTAATTAGCCATATTTTGTGTAAATATACGCACCTATACATTATTTATTAGTCACTGTATCTGCATATCTATAAATTTTCCAAAAATAAATGAAATAAAATAAAGTCAAAATGACTATTTTTTGTAAAGAGAAATTTCTATTTCAAGATCCCTTTGGAAAAAACTAACCAACCAATTATGACCATTGTTAAATTTTACAGAACCCAAAAGAAGAAAGAAGAGATCTCGAACTAAAACTCGAAACAGCATTAACAGACTACATTGAGCTGGAAAACAAACACAAAGAGTTACAAACGAAGCACACTATACTAGAAAACGAATTGAAAAGTAGGGAGAAAGAGATAACAACGTACAAAGAGAGAGGCAAAGAGTTAGAAGGAAGGTTGAATGACGTCACAAAGAGTTTAGAAGAGCATAGAATAAACTTGGCAGTGGAGAAGAAGAATAGTGAGGATTTGAAAGGACAGGTAGGGTTGTGTCAGAAGGAGTGTGTAGAGAAAGTGAAGAGGGAGGCAGAAGCTAAGTCAAAGGTCAGTTCTACAAGCCATAGTCATCCTAGACTTCGTATTATCGTAGGAACCGCACTAGTTCAGGTCTTCTTATTTCAGGTTGCGGAAGCATTGCAGCTGTACGATGTGGTATCTAAGCAGAAAAATGAGGCTTACAAAACTATACAGGAATTAACCAGTAAGTACCTATAGAGGCCTGTTTAACTACCTCAACCCAGATATATTAAAAAAATGGAACAGAACTTGTATGAAATCTTCTGTCAAGAAATATAATTAGAACAACGGGTGTAATTTTCAATTAAGCCAAAAGTTATTTAGTATATAGCTCCCATCATCGGCATCACTTATGTGTGTAGACCATAAATTAGTCGCCACGAGTCGTGCGCACAAATCAAGTCAAGTTAATTATTGGGTTCCTTTCTGGGTTTTTTGGGCCGCCGACGCTGCACGCGATTGGTCTATCAGCCGGACTGATCGCGTGCATAGTCGTGTGCTCACGACTCGTGGCGACTACTATACCTGAGAACCTTTTGGTTACGGAGATGTTATAGGTCAAAGGTTTTTTAATGAGAAAGAGTTTTAAATGTTATAACTGAACTTTAAATACCCTCACGACTTTACAGTTGTTTGCACCAAACAATATGCTTTGCGTGTAAATTTTGTTTTAAGTTCCTCAAAGAGCGCGCCTCAAAGAGATGTCAGCAAATTTTGAAGGGGCCACTCAGGGCCGATGCCTGCCGGGGCTGCGGGTTGTTCGTAAGAGATACCGCGCCCCCGGAACGCAAAGGGTACAAGAAGGAAAATGGATGGGTTTTAGTCAGTAAAAGTCTGAGACTCCCTCCCGCCCCGCCCAGGGCGGAGGAAAACATTTGATGATTTCCCATCTCAAAAAAAAAGCAATATTTTTAGTTTTAAGTTACATAGTTTGATGGGCAGTAGGCATAGTTACCTAGTATCTGACGTGTTTTTTACACTCCAAATTTGGAAGGTATTGAAACAGTCCCTTAAATATTGTAAAATTAAGGACTTCAAATACATAAATGTTGGAATATTTTGCAGGAGAAGTCGCTCAACTAAAGCATGCATTATCCAGCATGAGACGCGACATGGAGACGTCATTTAGAAAAGAAATGGATGAAGTTAAAAATAAATACAACGAGAAGGTAGAGGACATGTTGCAGCATATCAGGAATTTAGATGGGGAGCTAGTGGAGAAAGAGTTGCTGCTGAACAAGACGTTAAGGTAAACATTAATAGATAGTCTCTCGACTTCAGGCGGCGGTTTTAAAATATTATTTGTTCGGTAAAGATCCATAAGTCACTTTAGTGGCGGATTTACCAGCAGACTGAATAGGTTTACAAGCCTAGGTGGCAGATTTTAAGGTGGCAAATATGGGGACCGATTTTTTTTGAAGGTCCTCTGACGTTTTGAAGAAAGAACTCTACAAGACATTTTTTATTGGCAAACTCCTATATTCTATGGTAAAAGACTCAGTTCACGGCCTGCTACCAGTAATAACTATTTATTACTGGTAGCAGGCCGTGAACTGAGTCTTTTACCATAGAATATAGGAGTTTGCCAATAAAAAAAGTGTAATCAGAGGCCTATGCCTCTGATTACATTTTGTAATAAATTTTGGTAAGAATCTTTCATAACTCGAACTGAGAATTGTAAAGGGTGGTAAAATTTTAAAGCCTACACTTGGGAAATGTGAAAATCAGCCACTGAGTCACTCTACATTCCAATTTCAGAGAAAACAAAGTACTACAAGCAACAAACGAGAGTTATTTGCAACACCAGAAGGAAACACTAACGTCTATAGACCCAAAACTCGCAATTGCAGAACAAAAACTTGAAGCTATGTTCCAGGAATTGGTAAGAAAGGAGTCCAGAAATGTTAGCTACTTACCTCCGGTTTTTCGAATGAAAAACTAATGTCCCTAATCAAGCGCACGTAACGTGATGCGATTGGTTGTCTGAATTATATACAGCCAATCACAGCAACTTACGCATGTTTGCATCCATTTTTCGTTCGAGAACGGGGGGCTAGTTGTAAAGAGCCCAATGTACCTTACCACCCAGCCAGCCACACAAAATAAAAGATTTCAAGGAAGATTAGATAAAAGGGGATGTGATTACAGTCGTAAGAGACGTTTTAGCTTTATCTATGAGATTTTTTTTTCTGATGGGAAATCATCTAATGACCTCCCCCGCCCTGGGCGGGGCGGAAGGGAATGTCAGAGTTTTAATGACTAAAATCCATCTATGTTCCTTCTTGTGCCCTTTGCGTTCCGGGGGCGCGGTATCTCTTTCGAACAACCCTCGGCCCTAGCAGGTGATCTCTGGGATGGCAAAGCATTTGCGAGGCCACTGGTATTCCAGATGTCAGGGTTTTCGTCAGCTAGTTTGCCAAAAAATTACATTGAAAAAAATACTTCAGGTGTCGTCAGAGAGGCGCAACATGCAACTAGTCTGTGAGAAGCAATGTCTCGCGATAGACATGCAGCGTGTACAGGACGTTCACGCGAGGGAGGTCAAGCGCAGAGAGTGGGAGGAACAACTGTTGAAGACGCAGTGCGAAGAGCTCAAGTAAGATGGTGGTGGAGAGATTAGACGATCTAAAAATGAATAAAATAACCTACATCTTCAGTAAAATTATCTGTTTGTGTTTAACCGCGCTAATCTCTGGAACACCCAGTCTGATCAGAAAAAATCTTTTAGTTTAAGATATCTAACTTCATGAGAAATAGTATAGACTATAAAAAACTAAGTATATAAGAAATTAAAGAGAAATAAAAACAATTACAAAAATAAAGTGAAATGGACGCAAATTGAATTGGTTTTTTAAAAAAGAAAATTAGTTCTAAGATTAATCATTGAAATTTTGATATACCTATGTGCAAGTTTTCGCATTCCAGATTACAAGTAGAAAACCTCCAGAAATCATTAGATGAAACCCACGAGATGGTCAACAAGCTACAAGGGATGCTGGCTGCTAGAGCAGAGCTTAACCAGAAGTACGCAATAAACATTAATTGAAGAATTTTCACTTAATTGATAAATACTTTGTATGTTTTGTTATAAGACATGAAGAATAAATAACTTGCCTTTTAAACTTACAGAATGGTGACAACAAAAGAAGAAGAGATTTTCGAATTGAACAAACATTTGGAAAATCAAATAGAGCTTAGTAAAAAGTAAGTCACAATTTTATAGAGTAATGAATGTAGAGGCCACGAAGGAGATGGCGGGACGAGCTTGACGGATTCCTCAAAAACTGGAAAGAAGTACGGAATCGTGAAACATAAAAAGAGTGGAGGAGGCCTTTGTCCAGGAGTGGAACAGAGAAGTCATTAAATAAATGTTGAATTTGCATATTTTTCAGATGGAAAGAATCATACATAGAAATGACAGAAAAACTTAAAAAAAAACTTAACGAAATGGAGAAAGAGAATAATGAACTTCGCTCAAAGTTAAAATTGCCTTATATTGGATCTTCGGAGGACAGCAACAGCTAACATTTCTATTCAAAGTTGTCATAAAAAGACAGAGCGAGGCAACCACTACTATCGATCTGTCTGGCCCAGATTCCACCAGAGCGGGAGATGAAAGATTTTTTTTTTTTTTATTTCAATTACTTTGCACTAACAGTTAACAGCAATACATGCAAAAAGTCAACAATTACATAATTATAAAAAAGAGAATAACAAAAAAGACTATTTGAATTAAAAATATGTAAATTAAAATAATACGAATCACATTAGAATTAATAAAAATGAATCAATGAATGAATGAGGTCCAGTAAACAACCAATAGGATGCTGTGTTGTGTTGAAACTCAGCCGTGAGATGTGAAATTACGCAAGCCGATTGGTTGTAGCAGACATCTCCTGTCCTCTACACTTTGGTGGAGACTGGACCTTATGGGAACAAGACTACTTGATACACTATGTAACCTAAAAATCTCGTATTAACTATTTACCTTTTTACTCTCACATTTTATGACCGCAACTGCCGTGGGTACGTTTAGTGTGTAATTATAGAATTAGAATAGCTTTTATGGCCGGGATATAGTTGGCAAAATGCAGCATAGTGCGGTTTTCATTACCAAAACAATTTTCGACGTTAGCATGTTTTATATAAGGTCGAAAATAAATAAATTTGACCTGAGCCTTCTCCGTGATCCTTTTATTGTTTTCATAGTTTTTCGACTTTATTTTGAAGTGTGCAATGCTGAGATTTCTTTGGCAATGAAAACTGCACAGCATAATATTCACAAAGTATGCCTGTGGAAATTTTAAGGTTGTTTTATGTATTTGTATAAGTTCCAATTTCAAGTCAGTTGATTGTTAGCATTTATATATTTATTTTTGGTAATTACCGAAATTTCATGTTTTTTTAATTGAGGAATCCTTAGGAATGAGCTAGCTCCATAATGTTTTCCTTATGGTATACGAGTCCCACCACTGCCGTGCAATATAAAAAAATATATCGTTTTACATATTAATTATCTCTTTTATTTGAATTACAAAAATTCCTTCTTACTTGATTCAAAGTTATGATGTGCTAAGTTTTATTTGAAGTGTATATTTTCAATATAAATCACAGATAACAATATAAATGACTCTTATCACTTTACAATACAGCTTAAAGTCGTACATCACGCCGCAACACACTCGGAGAACATACTTGGGAACCAGTACAGCATTTCCTTGCTATCCTGGGAATCAACCCACGCGAGGCCTTCTTTCACCATGTGGTTCAAAGCATTCTGGGCTCTCGTCTCGTTCCAACTGAAATATTGAAAAGAAATGTGAATTTTATAATTATAAATTTAAGAGAACTGCCTCGTTAGCTTAGCGGCCCCTAAGCGCGACATCTACGCTAGAGGTCCGGGGTTCGAATCCCAGATCGAGCAAAAAGTGCTACTTATTGGGTTTTTCTATGAAATTCTCAGTAACAGCTCAGAGTTAAGATTTGTGCCCGTTTAATGGCAATAGACTCCTCCCTATTACATGGGACCTAAACATACCGGCGAACTGTGGGTATACGTTGGTACTCCTCTGCCTAACCCTTCGGGGAATACAGGCGTGATGGCATGTTTATTTAAACACTGTAATGCACTATACTGAAATATATTATATGCACCACCCTTGGTTATCCAAATAAATAAAATCATTTAACGCTGCGCTACAAAAACCGGGATTATCGACGTAGATAAAACGGTTATAAGGCTCAAGTTGGATTGGGCGGGTCACGTCAGCCGCATGCACAGCGACCGCTGGGCAAGTCTCCACGTCATGGGTGTCTGAGGATGGTCGACGTCCCCGAGGCGGGCCTAGGAACAGGTAGCGAGATGACCTAGACTAGGACCGAGAGGGCTGGTTCGAGTTGGAACAAGAAAAAAAAAAGAAATGTGTGCTTTTGACCACGCAACTGAAGTAAAACTTCAGTCGTGTCACTTGACATGTCACTTAAGGAAGAGAGAAAGAAAATGAGCGCGCGCACGGCTCTCCTGCTCCTACAGTAATATACTAGACGTAACTCTCTCTCTTTCTTTATCTAACTTATATCTCCCTCTCAACTGCCCATCGCCCGATCACATTCATTTCCGTAACGCTCTTGTCAAGCATTCACCAGCTTACCCCTCAAGTCAAGCGTGCGTAAAGAAGTTTTACTTCAGAAACATTTGGTAGGGAATGGGGGAGGCCTTGCCTAGCCTTGGGATATTACAAGCCAGATAAAAAAAAATAGTAAAAGTAAATCTTACCCTAAATCATCAGTGAGTATGCTGAGAGACACCCAAGCAGTTCCCAGGGTACTGGCTTTCTGCAGCACTAGTGTTTGATCCAGGTTTAGTTCACCTGGGACAGACTGAACCAACCACTTGCCTTTGCCTATGGGTACCACGGTAAATCTGAAAATTTAAGCAAAATTAAGTAAAAACTTGTTTTTGTTGAAATAGTAGACTGGTAGTTACCCTAATGCCCAACAGGTCGAGATTGCTAGTTTTAAAGGAGTTTTACTCTTTAGTTTAAGCTTCCAGCCGTCCATATGGTTGGATTTTCTAAACTACGCAACGGATTTTAATGCGAGTTTTATCAACAAATAAAGTGAGTCAAGAGGAAGATTCATATGTGTAAAACATCACTCTATGACTAATGGGAAAAATTTTGATTTTTTTGACACACGGCTGCCACAGTTTCTGAGCGATTGGCTGCTGTGCTGCCTGTCGTGGATGCGATTCCCATACAGAACAAACATTTGTATCGCCTATAGATAGTCGTTCCCGGGGCTGGCTGTTCGTGTATGTGAGTTTGTTTGTAAACACACCTATGATACAGGAGAAATTTCTAGTATGGCACAATATTTTTTTTAAAGATAAGAAAACCAATTCACCCATTTCCAAATATTCTTAATTTCTTAACAGCAACCAACAGATCCTCATTGGTTATTTCCTGGTGTACCTTGCCCCTGCCCCGAGCAGCAATGAGTCTTGTTCGGAGTTCCTCCAATGTAATCAGCCCTCCATTCTTGTAGTTAGTCGCCAAACAAACTTCTACTATTTGTACTCCTATTTCATAGTAAAAGTCACCAATACCTGAAAAGTAAAATAAAGGTTCCAATGTAAGATTTTAGTTTAAAAATGTGTTGTAAATTTAGTTTTGTCCAAAATGTTGCAAAAAAAACCTATAAGCTTCTATTCCACCTTTAACATTTCTTTATAAGTGAACATTTGTCTAGAAGCAGAAATGTATTTAGCTATACAGGTTCATAACATACATTCTCTGATAAACTGCCATCTAAATTGAGTACCCACAAATTAGGTACTAGACAATACTATCCAACAATTCCAAGACATGGCTGCTCTAAAGAAACACTTTATTTAAGCATTGAAAACCTGATAAATTTAGATTTTTTAATGCTTTAAAATTAATAAATAGTTTGTCAATTGAGTCAGCACAAGTGTGACATCAAAATCTATGGGGAATTGCATTTTGATGGGTCTAAAAAGTATGTCAATTGATTGTTGTTTCCAATTGTTATGTATACCTACAGCAGGTGAACAGAAGTATATTAGTCACCAAAAGTCGTGAGCACAGATGTCAAGTTCATTTCTCGGTTTTTGTGTTCCTTTCGGGGTATTTTGGGCCGCCGACGCTGCATGCGATTGGTCCGTCCGTCGGACCGATATCTGTGCTCACGACTCCTGGCGACTACCATAACACATTACTAACACAATAATATTGTACTGCAATTTCAATGCTTGATGTATTTATGCTGTTGGTGTACTTTATTAAATAAATAAATAAATACTTTTGCCACACAACAGAGTTAGGCTTACATACATTAGTAGATATTTATAGAACCACTGTTGAACATATTGAAGTATTCATAATGTTACAAATTCATCTAACTTGATGCATACAATGCCATTTCCAGACAAGCTTAGACAAAGTATACTATTTATTACGAATTCAGTCACGTGAACCTGTGAAAGAAAATCATAGGGTACCAACCTAACACAGACCAGAAACCCTTGCCCGAAGCTAAAGGATCCACACCAATAGCCGCGCACATCTCCTGGAACTGCCTCCTAAACTGTGCGTTCTTCTTAATCTCATTCTTGTGTTTAGTCGCGAATTCTTCTAAGTTCTCCCTAAACACTTCCAGTTGTTTGGACATCTGTTGAAACTGATTTTCTTGGATTTCAGAGCCCTTTTCTCTGTATTTCTCTTGTTCTAACCTCTGCTTTTGTATAGCACCTACTCCCGCTCGACGCCGCATGATTAGTATAGTTTGTTTACAATGAAACTAACTCACGAAACCTTTTATTTATTATTATTTGGACACAAACGCAACGCACTGGGCGGACAACGAAATATTTTGATTTGATGTTTTTGATTGATAATGACATTGACATCGACATTCTTCTGACATATACAATTTGTAGGTTACTGAAAACCACAGACGACCAACCGAGGTTGTTGATGATGCAATTACCGCAAGCCTCAGAAAATTAATTACAAAGATCTTTACAAGCGGTCAACAGAACATCGTTTTAAATCATTCTGAAAATCTCATTCTCCGAAATCGGACAGTTGCGTAAACACAAAATGATGTTGTTTATAAAAGATAGATGGCGTTGCCCTAAATAAAATTAAAAAGTCTGCATTTTCTTTTCTGAAGGAGCGTTGGACTGGAGTATACTATGGGAATACGAAAAAAATGCATGGCCAGAATTTAAAGCTAGATTCTCCTATATAACAGCCACCCTATGTCGCATACTTTACTCTGCAGTCTTCATAGATTAGTCAGAAAGGTCACGACAACTAGTCGAGAACTATGAAAAATCTGATCCAGGAATAAAAGAACACGAAAAACAGGAAAATAAGATGACCATTCATACAATACAAGGTATAATGGGCGTTCATTCAATCTTGTACCATTCTGTAGGCGGATGATGATCATGAGCCTGCCGATAGCCATCAAGACCGTGTTCTATTTTACAAAGATTCAGAATGAATATCTTAAGTAGGTATTAAAACATACACGCACAAAATATAAATGTGATGATGACCATGAAACAGTTGTTAAAAATGACGTGAAATCATAATAAAACGCTCCAAAAACGAAGAATTTGCTTTGTGAATGACAAAAAAAATAAAAAACAAAAGCATTTTTACTTTATTCGTGTATGGTAAATAGAATAAGTCCCAATAGAATAAGTCCAAATAACTGGTAAATTCTAAAAAACTACAAATAACTCAAAAAGAAATTGGCCATCCCTGGTGGGGATCGAACCCACGACCTTTGGATTAGAAGTCCAACGCGCTATCCTCTGCGCCACAGGGACTGATATGCAACTAGCCAAAATAACTGTTTCGTATATACAATAATAAATATTATACTAAAAATAAATCTTTAATTTAAATTAATGTAAGTGGTATATTTAAAAAAAAGGACTGATTATTTTTACAGGTTTATAACACATTTATGAGGTATTCTGTATAAAAAAGTATTTATAGTGTTCGTTTGTCAGTTGTTGTCATTTTCGTTGATTTCAACCGGAAAATGGAAACGTCAACAAAACAAGAAACGTCAAAAATCTGTGTTTGGGAAGTTTGAAATTTCCAGTGATCTGATAATTTTTTTGGCATAAAATTAGAATGTAGGCACAATTTCTCATACTAACGAGTACCTAATCACAGAACAGTTAAAGCAATAAAATGGAAAGTGGCATAACGAGCGAACGCAAGACTGCTGTTGCTGAAACCGCAGAACCTCAGAATCTGGCGACTACAGAATCTGAGGACTCTTTTCAATCCTTAATCTATGGATTGTTTGAAAAAAATGGTATAATTAACGATGTGAGAGCTTACTTACGAGGCCATATTGTAGAGGTGTTAAAAGGTGCACAAACTGGTAAGATATATTTACAAAAAATCGTAAAATAAAAAGTTTGTTTCTTCGCCCTACATTGTATGCCCGGCGTGTCGCCATTCCAGTGACGTAAAAACAAACGCAATATTTGTAACATTATCAAATGCTTGGCCCTTTTGCTTACGAACAAAATAGTATCTTCTATCCTTGTTCTGAAAGCTGATTTTGTTTTTGTCTATTTAAATTATGCAACTTTAAATCTGTTGCATGTGTTTTTGAAGTATTTTGCTTTGAATATTTTGAGTTTGTCTATTTTATTTGTTTGGTAATAATATGCAGTCAACATACAGAACTTACTTGGAAACTTGCTTAAAGATCCTACAAAAAGCTTTTGTTTTACTCAAAAAATATTCACAAATTGACTATTTATTTATTCCTTTTTACAGGCCTTAACCTAATGCGACAATGTAGGTATCAACTAAAATACATATTTATTTAGAATAAGCAAAAAATCAAACGCCTAAGTCTAAAATTAATCTAATCTTTCAGAACTTGAACACTGAATCTGTATTCTTTTCAGCCTTCATGGCTACAGAGTTTTTTCCTGAGCTGTGTGCCTGTAGTCAATTAAAAAAAATATTTTCTTATTTCTAGGTGACCCTCCTCAATGTCATAAAAGATTTATGCAACGCCTCGAGCTCACATATCAAGCACTCAATATGCTGATAGCCGAATATCTGATGCGCTTAGTAAGTTATACAATAAATACATTATTAAAGTAGGTGCAGAGACCCTAGTGATGAAGAATCAGCGGGAGGCTCCCTAGGTACTTACATACCATTGCCCAGCTATGTCATAGCTTACTGTACTATTTAGCCGAGTTATTGTGGAACAAGAACTTAACAGTTATTGTATTCAGTTATTGTATTTACATCTCCATTCTCGAGGGCCTTAAAAAACACACACAACTAGGGTTTTCAAACATAAGTTCATTGTCAGTTTATTAGTATGTTAGACCTCTAGAGGCAATACTTAATTAACTTTATTGGGTAATCTTTAGTTGTCAGCTTCACTGGTAAACTGGCATGCCAACCTGGAGTGTTTGTAGAAGGAATCATTCCAATTCAAATTTGATATTTTTTTTTATTCAACCTCCTTTGTGTTCTAAGTCTAGAGACAAATGAGGTTTAGTTGTGATATGTAATATTGAAACCTCCACATATTTTTTTTTATTATTCCAGTTTTAAAGGTATATTTTCAAACCATTTTTCTAAATAATCTAGACCCCACTTAAATAACTTACAGAACTTAATTATCACTTCTTCTTCTTAGCGAATTTATGGCAAATATAAATACGTTCTTATTTTTAATTTTTATTTGGCCCGTCATATCACTTTGCACAATAATTACATCATCATCATCTACTTAGTCTTTTCCCAACTATGTTGGGGTCGGCTTCCAGTCTAGCCGGATGCAGCTGAATACCAGTGTTTTACATAGAGCGCCTGCCTATTTGACCTCCATAACCCAGTTACTAGGCAACACGATACTAGGCAATACGATGGTTGTCAGACTTCCTGGCTATCCGTAACGACGGTCAAAGATCTACGAATGGCAGCCGGGACCAACGGCTGCACGTGCTTTCCGAGGCCAGGGGGTGTCACACCACCAACTTCCAAACTCCAAACCCAATAACACTTTTTGCCCGACCTGGGAATCGAACCCGGGACCCCACGCTCATCAGTCGCGCTTGCGACCACGAGACCAACGGGGCAGTCAATAATTAATAATACAATAATTACAATGACTAGTATTTAAAAGATTAAAAAAAAATTGTTAGTGAGATAACTAAAGTTTTTTTATTTTCAGGAATTCAATTATAGTTTATCTGTATTTGTGTCTGAAATACCATTGGCTAACATGGTGTTTGGGTTCGCTAAAGGTTTGATGGACAGGATAGGCGAAAACAAAGCAGACCTTAGGTTTAAGGACCCTGATGTATGGTCCATACTAAATTATTTAGGTAAGAAGTCGTACTAAACTGTCTATCTAACTTTAGACTTTACGGTAATTATAATCTGTCTAGACTTTCCAGATACGTTCCAAATTTATACAGAAAATTTTAAAACAAAAATTTTACCTTTTTTAGACAACTTCGAAAAGGGAGGCTCAATTCGAGTGCATATTCTTTTTTTTATTTATGTAGAGTAGATGTACTCAATAAATTGCACCTGCTGTGTTATATCTTAACGTTTTGACCACTGTCTATTATTTGTCTCTGCATCACTCTAAGGTAGATTGGTAGAAAATGTCTAAGGCATTAAGTGCGCCTTTGTACAGTGTATTATTTACATTATGTGCATAAAGTTTTAATAAATAAATAAATAAATATTACAATTTTGCGTCTTTATAATCGTATTTCCAGGCGTGCAGTGTGATTCTCAACATGCATCGAATATAGTACATATGTATAATAATGAGAAACAGCATCCGCTGTTGCTGTGCATTTTAAAATGTATGCCCATGTATAAGGAGTATCGGGATTCTCCAGATTGTAAGTTTTTTTGTATGACTTTAAGTTTCTCATTCTAGCTAAGGCCTCTCTTTCTGCCTAAAGACTAGGGATAGTAATTTAGAAAAAACAATATTAAACATACCATCACGCCTGTATTCCCCGAAGGCAGAAGTGTATCAATGTACACGCACAGTTCGCCGGTATGTTTAGGTCCCATATAAAAAAGGGCGAGCCTATTGCCATTAACCGGGCACAAATCCGAACTCCGAATTGCTACTGACAATTTCATAGAAAAACCCAGTAACACTTTTTGCTCGACCTGGGAATCGAACCCAAGACCTCTAGCGTAGCAGTTGCGCTTAGGACCACTAGGTGAAAGAAACTAACGCGCAGCAAAAGAGAATATTTTATTCCTATTACCTTGGTGTTGTAATAATTAAATAACATTTTAAAGCAGAAGAGTTTGCTTGAACATGCTAAATTCTAGGACTACTGATTCGGTTCTGAAAATTATTTCCCTAAGAGAAAGCTATCTTATCCCTGAGTGTTATAGGCTATATTTTATTGTAAAAAAATGAGCGGGATCTACAAGAAAATTCAGGCGGCCTAAGTCCCCGGCAAAACGTTGTTCTAAGTATTCTCATTAGCGACCGCAAGGAGACAAAGACGGCGACTTGTTTTTGATTATTATTGGTTGTATAGTAGACGCCACGAGTCGTAAGCACAAGCGTCCAGTTCATTTTTGGGTTTTTGGGTCCCTTTCAGGGTTTTTTACGGTCACCGACGCTGCACTCGATTGGCCCATCTGTCGGACCCATCGCATGCAGCGTCGACGCCCCAAAAAACATAGAAACGAACCCGAAATCCCAAAATGAACTTGACGTTTGTGCTCACGACTCGTGGCGGCAGCTTTACTGAACAACTGCAGTCCACCACAGTACAGGATTTTAATTTATTTATGTTATTTTGACCCCAATACAAAAGACTAATTCTCAGATTCCTTTATTTACATAAATCTGCTAGATCAAGGTTTAGTTCTGCCAAAACCAACCAAGCCACATCAAAATTTCCCCCATTTTTCTTTCTACAGGTCAATCAGTAGAATCTGTGACAAGTACGAAATCAGTGAACAGCTCAGAAAATGAAGCTCCACAAAAAAAGCCAGAGTGCAAACACTATTATTATTGTAAGATGTGTCAAAACAAGATGTATAGGCTGAAGAGCAAATATAAAAAGAAGCAGAAATATTTTGCCAAGGTAGGTGGTTCCATTAATACCCAAATCACGCGAATTTCAACTCTATGTACAAAACTTTAGTATTGAAAATAGACTACAGACAAGAAAGTGTTATATTTAAGCAGATGCAATCGAATTTTGACTTTTACATTGATAGAGAGGAAAGTTATATAAGATCCTACACAATATGCCATTAAGATTATTATTAATATTAATAATACCAATGCCATTATTATTATTAATAGGCATTAAGTCCGCCTTTGTACGAAATATTTTGTTGCATTTGTACATATAGTTTTAATAACTAAATAAGAAACAGATATGAAAGTTATGATTATGTATTATCAATCCATTTTTACCCGACTACAGCAAACCCAAAAAGAAGGGTTATGTTTTTAGTAATGCATGTATGTATGTCCTTATGTGTCCTACACTGTTCGTCGTAAATTGGTGTCCCGTTGGTTATAGAGTATATGACATTACATATAATTCAAAATGGCGCTTAATGGCGGACATGTCATCTATGTCTTAGTTGTGCTCTTATTATGATTCGAATATTTTTAGTACTCCACGATTCATTGCTTTACACGACTTTACCGACTTGTTGAATTAATATTTAGCTTACTATAGCAACCATTTATGTTCCCTAGCAACACATTTCACACCGAATAACTTCTAATTTGTTCTAAAAAAATAAATTTCTTCAACATCGTAGTTAATAAGAGTTTTGAAAATGGTTTTCTTTCAGAATGTTAAAACTAAAGAGAGTACTAGCTTAAGTTCTGTAAAATCGGACTGCTTCGTAAAAAATATCAACAATATGGAGAAAACCCTCATTGAAAAAGTCTTTAAAAATGTAAGTCCGGTATAGGATGACACGTAGAAAATTGTGGTTTACTTCGATTCTTGGTTAGGTGTATGGTAAAAGTATATTGATTTCCTTAGTATTGTCCCTGCCAGTATTTCAATCAATCATATCTGCCCGGTTCCCCTAAAGAGTGCCAGCCATCCCAGTCCCAGGCAGTCCGCATCAATCCGCTGCCTGCCACCTTCTTAAAATTATCGGTCCACTGTGCAGCAGGGCGTGCCACACTACTTTTGCCTGAATATGGTCTCAGTATTTAATTCAACGTAAATCCCTACTGGTGCCGTGTGTTCTTGTCGTTCCGTGGTAACAGCGTTCGACGCGGCTATGTACCGCACCAAATAGTGATGAGAATCAAATCGATAGTTAGTCATGTCGACTATCGATTATCGACTTTGGTGTTATGCATCTGAGTATTTTATGCTGAGCGAATTAATATAAATTTTGTTTTAAATAGTTTTTACTATGTGGTGCTTTATCCGGGATTGTAAATACTGAGATATTGAAATTATATAATTTTTAGATGTTCCAGCAATTGAAGTCAGTATATGAATCGGAAATGGAAATGGTGAAGGTCGAAGAAGAGAAGAAGGTGAAACGTTCGATGGCAACGCACGAGATGCAGCTGCAGAAGAAACAGGATGAGGTATGACGGCATTTTTGTTTAAGACTAGCTTCTGCTCGCGACTTCGTCCGCATAGTTTTTTCACACGCAATATTATGACTTTGGTTACTGCTACGTACCTATTGGTCGTAGCGTGATGTAATATAGCATATAGCCTTCCTCGTTAAATGAACTATCCAACACAAAAATAATTTTTAAGTTCTAACCCGCAGTTCCTGAGATTAGCGCGTTCAACCAAACAAACAAACTCTTCAGCTTTATAATATTAGTATAGATATCGCGGTCCGCCTGGAGGGTTCTCCCTTTTCAATGGAGGATGGGGGTCTTTACAACCCTGTTTCTCATACCTCTATACCAGTAATTTTATCTCTCTGGGCCGAGCTGTTATCTTACCGATGCCAAGGCAATCGCTACTGCTGAATTTATTTTAAAGAGTCACCGCGGCCCTGGTACGCAAAGGGCATTAGGAGGAACACGTATGAGTTTTAGTCAGTAAGAGTCTGACAATCCCTTCCGCTCCGCCCAGAACGGAAAAAGCTATAAGATGATTTGCCATGTTTAAAAAAAACGGCCAAGTGCGAGTTGGAAGCACGCTTCGCACACGAAGGGTTCCGTACCATTATCTATAAAAACGGCAAAAAGTCACGTTTGTTGTTTTGAAGCCCCCTTAAATATTTATTTTATTCTGCTTTTTAGTATTTGTTGTTATAACTATCACGGTTCATGAGATACAGCCTGGTGACAGACGGACGGACGGACAGCGGAGTCTTAGTAATAGGCTCCCGTTTTACCCTTCGGTACAGAACCCTAAAAGGGCAATCTCTAGCATCTTTAGTATACCAGTTCGTTTGTCAATACCAACTCTCTTCACCTAATTTCACCGAGTGATATTTTTACACAACAGCACTGCTCTACGACATTTAGTAACGTGTCTCAACATTTGCGCCATACAGTTGGAAGAGACATTCAAGGCTCGCGAGGTGGAGCTGGAACGCAGCGTGCAGCACAAGAAGCAGTTCCTGTGGGGGCTCGCGCGCTCGCTGCGCGACCAGCACCTGCACATGACGCGCGCCATGCGCGACGTGCGCGCCGAGACCGAGCGCCTCGAGGTCAAGGTGACTACTGACTACACACTCGTGTCAAAGGTCATCTACCTGCGATATCGTCCGCGTGGTTATGTTACGTCTGCTCCGTTCTCGTAGCTCGTTGCTTGATTTTTTACAGCCTATACTATTTCTCAAAAATCTGGATAACATACGCAAAAAAATGTTGAAAACCGATTTTGATCTTCTTCTTTTCGTGTCGATTGAATCTTTCAAATTTTGTCCGACCAGTATTAAGCAACCTGTACAGCCCTGTTCTTGGGCTTGTTCTGGTCTTCACTGCGTTTGGGATGGGTGAAGAATGTCCCATTTGGCCAAACTAGTTTGACAGCGGCAAACCTGTGTCCGTAATCGGTTTTTGATAAAGTTTGAACCCCAAGAAAAGACATAGGCTTCTTTTTATACGTCCGCGATACCCAACATTTACACAGCCAGAGTCGCGGGAAAAGCTAGTCGTAAATAAATATTAAACCGTTTATTTTTTCACAGGAAGACAGCCTAAAGACCCAGTTGGCTGAGGCCGAAAAGATTCTCAAAAAACGCGGCGAGGAGATGCGATCACAGATATCGAACGAACTAGCTATCTTAGAGGGCCACCTGGCATCCATGAAGAGAGAGAGAGAAAACATTACATTCGAACGCTCCGAATTAGAAAACTTGAAAAATTTAGAAGCTACGAATAGCAAAGTGAATAAAGAATACAATGTACAGTGCGAAGAAATCCATTCGCACTACAATTTATTAAAAAACGAGCTAGCAATACTCAAAATGTATGTAGAATCTTCACAACTGCAAGCCAAGTGTGTTATTGAAAGGGGAATAGTCACGGAGTCGATGGAATTCGATGCCAACTCAAATGTACTGAATAATAGTCAGGGGAACGAGAAGTGTTCTAAAAGCGATGATTTTGATGGTAGAATCAAAATGAATCAAGTTGTCAATAATTTCCGGAAGAAGAATGTAAATTTTAGTCAGGTATGGAGTTTTTTAACCCCCGACGCAAAATCGACGGGGTGCTATAAGTTTGGCGTGTCTGTGGCATCGTAGCTCCCGAACGCATGAACCGACTTTGATTTTCAAAAAACCCTGTATATCGCCACAAAACTAGTTTCCGGTCAAAACAAATGATTTAATTTTTTTAATTTTTGTTTTCTTTTTTCATGTATTTTTTTTGTGCTGCCTAGTCGAATTTAGATGAAATCTACCGGGAGAGAAGCCGCGACCGCAGCCGGTCGTCGAACTCAAGCGAGGCGGGGGACACGGCGACCCCTGCCCTTGAACTGGAACGAGGACGCGACCGCGACCTCATACAGCGGCTCAGGGACGAGAACGACAGACTCAAGGCGAACGCTAGACGGGTAGCGTAGAAAACTTTCTTTTTTTTGGGGTTCCGTACAAACAACGTACCTTTATACTGTAGTAATCATGATGATTTCTTATATAATTTATTGAATTACCATAATTTAAAAAGTCAATACAACTCTCAAAATTATACTTCTATTCTATTTTTTTTAAACAATTATTTATAATTAGATTTCTCGTAAGAAATTCTGAAATTTGCGGGCTACGTTAAAGGTAATAATTATACTACGGCAGAAGCTTGTCCAATAGTGCTTGTTGATACGCAAAAATATTTATTTTATCATTTATTTAATAATTCTTCGTCAGATAAAATAACCAATAACAAATAAAATGCCTCGGTAGCCTAGTGGTCCTAAGCACGACTGCTACGCTAGAGGTCTTGGGTTCGATTCCCAGGTCGAGCAAAAAGTGTTATTGGGTTTTTCTATGACATTCTCAGTAGCAGCTCGGAGTTAGGATTTGGGCCCGGTTAATGGCAATAGGCTTGCCCCCATTACATGGGACGTAAACATACAGATGATCAAGTTCTTCTTGCATCATCGGCGGAACAGTTGCAAGACATGGTAACATTAATGAATGCAGCGTTTAAGAGAAAAGGGATGAACATAAATGTAAGCAAGACGAAGGTAATGGTTTTTGAAAGAGAAGAGGATGTATCGGTGTGTGATGTGAAAATAAATGATGTGAGTGTGGAGCAAACGAACGAGTTTGTGTACTTGGGCAGTATGTTTACAAGAGATGGAAAGATTAATGCTGATGTGGAAAGGAGTGTAAATGCGGGAAATAAAGTGAATGGTGCCACACATGCGGTTGTAACCAATCAGTCGATTTCCAAAAAGGCTCGACTGGCTGTGCACAATGGTGTGCTGGTGCCTACACTTATGTATGGAAGTGAAAGTTGGGTATGGCAAACGAGGCATGAAAGTAGCATTAATGCTGTGGAGATGCGTTCCTTGCGAAGTATGTGTGGTGTAACTTTGAACGATAGAGTGAAAAATGGAAGTATACGAGAACGTTGCGGATTAAAAGAGGATGTAGTAACAAAAGTAGAAAAGAGTATGCTTAGATGGTTCGGTCATGTTGAGAGAATGTGTGAAAGGCGACTAACAAAAGGGATTTATATGGCAGATGTGAGTGGCAACGCCGGGAGAGGACGCCCTAGAAAGACCTACCATGACCTAATTGGTGAGGTTCTTCAGGAAGGTCGGGTGCGCAGTACTCGTAACCGGCGTGCTTGTATGAACAGATGTATGAACGTGGACCAGGCGAAGGAAGTATGTAAGGATCGTAGTGTGGCGTTCTGTGGTTTCTGCCTACCCCCACGGGAAAAAGGCGCGAGTTTATGTATGTATTAAACATACTGGCAAACTGTGGGTGTACATTGTTACACCTTTGCCTAACCCTTCGGGGAATACCGGCGTGATGGTATGATAAAATAAACATAGTAAGGTATATTGCTTTTCACAAGTCGTGAGCACAAACGTCAAGTTCATTTTTAGGTTTTTGGTTCGTTTCTGGGTGTTTTGGGGTGCCGACGCTGCACGCGATCGGTCCAACAGATGGACGGTTGACGTGGGTGTTCATGATTCGTGAAAAGTAATGTAAGCAGTGTCCGCAGCACTGGCCGCAGCCGGCGCAGGCGAGCGCGGCGGGCGCGCTGCGGCCGCGCACCGCGCCGCCCGCCCTGCCCGCGCACGCGCCGCTGTGCAAGTGAGTGGAACTTAATGGCGGCTCGGCAGATAGCTGCCACTGCAGGTTTATTCAACTCTATAATCATTTAGGCTCCATTTAATTAATTCTATAACATATTTTAATATCTACAAATCACTACATGGAGCTTAAATCATTATTAACTCGAATAAACCTATTTTATTGAATTTATATAACTTTTATTTACTATTGATTATTAATTCTTCTTCTTCTTTTCGAATCGATTTTAGGTAAATCCTTTTTATTTGTAGTACGTGGCCACGTTTATCGCGGCAAGCCTCCAAGGTACAGGTGTAGGGACTCCTTGGGCACTACGGCAAGTGGGCCATCGTCTGGTCGGGAGCACCGCACTCGCACTGGGTATCTGTAGGATCTATAATCCCCTATTTCGATAGGTTGTCCAGGTTTCCTCAAGATATTTTTCCTTGACAGATGTCAATGATGTCCAAGATAAACTTAGAAAGTATATATGAATTGAAAACGTCACATTTGTACTTGCCGGACCTGGTTGCGACCCAAAAACCACATGCATGACAGCCCAACTGGGACATCGCGACATCACCCTATTAAATAAGCATTTTAATTTTCCCAGCTTGAATACCACAGCGAGTGCAAACACCATGAACGTCGGCTGGCGGAAGGGCGCCGGCGAGGAACTGAGCATGTTCAGTAACGCACAACCTCGGATCCTGGTGCCGGGAGACACGCTGCCCTTCATCGGAGTTCTGCGGGACAGACATGGGAACGCTAGGAGGTACTTAGGCCTAAATGAAACCAGCTCAATATGTTTTATCTTTGGGCTAGTGCAATGCTGTTCGAACTTAATTATAGTTTGGACAAGTCCAACCACTGTAACTCCTGGAAGTCACAATCAACATCGGAGTTGTAGACAGATCTTCAACAGGCTTTACTTATAGTCAGAACCCGAGAATTACGACAACCAGTATTACCTACAAGTATCGTGTTGCCCAGTAACTGGGTTGTGGAGGTCAGATAGGCAATCGCTCCATGTAAAACACTGGTATTCAGCTGGATCTGATTAGACTGGAAGCCTTGAAGACTTGAAGGGGTTTGTGAGTCTCCTGCCGTTTTATCTACTACTACTGAAGATGAATATAGTACTATGTGGTACCCGCAGGCCGATGACGGCTGCGCAGGCGCGGGCGGGGCGCGGGCGCGCGTGCTCGCTGGGCGGCGTCAGCAAGCACCCCGCCGCGCCGCTCCGGGACCGACACGTGCTGGGTATGTATACTGAAAGCCTCCCGACCCAGCCGCCGCGGTAGACGCTCCGGGCGTCGGAAGCCGCGAGACGACTCTCGGCCACCGTAGACGCGGGCCTGTGGACGGTTAGCAATGGATAGCTCACCGTCCGCATGTTGCACAACGACAGGCCGCGTCGACGGTGCGTTCGTGTTCCACACGCGCCTCCAAGAAATGTCAGCAAATCGGAGAGCCCACTCAGGGCCTATGCCTGCCGAGGCTGCGGGTTTTTCGAAAGACACCGCGCCCTCGGAACGCAAAGGGCAAAAGAAGGTATATGGATGAGTTTTAGTCAGTAAAAGTCTGACACTCCCTCCCGCCTCGCCCAGGGCGGAGGAAGTCATTTGATGAAAACCGACCCGAAAAAAATAAATAAGGGGTGAAAAGGAGCCAAAAATTACCTAATTCTATTGAGCACAATTACCTATATAATTTTACTTTTATGAATTTAGCGCCATCTATCCAAGTCAAAAGGTAACTAAATCGGAAACTGGTGTATTTAAAATATCTGTAGCGTTGCTGTATTCTGGTTTGAAGGGAAGGGTATGGTGCCGGTGTAATTACAAGCTCATGAGACATTCCAATTTTGTCTGGGACAGCAACGCATCTGCAAGACCTCTGGTTTTGCCGTTGGCTTGTTTGCCAGCCAATGATATAAACGAAAAAAACTTTTTTGCAAGCATTAGGTACACTACCTAAGGTTCAATTGCCACCAAATAAAATGTGCTATTGAAGTGTTTACATTGCTAAAAACCTACCCTCAGCGGGCTCCAGCCTCTCATGGTATTTCCTTCAAGTTTGGTTTGGGGCGGTATAACTCCCTCCCTATAAGGTAGTGTATTTTGTACCAGTATGTCATTGTCGTGTTATCAAATGCAGGTAGCAACGGGCAAGGGGTGCGGGTGGGTGGCCCTCACTTTCCCATCGCATCGAGTTCGTTACAGACTGACGAGGAAACGTATCAGTGTATGCGGTAAGTTTATACGCCAGTCGTAGATTTATTTGTACATTCTAAATTTACTATTAGTAGTAGATCTCTTGGTGGAGGAACTGGTTTGGGAAAGTCAGCAAAAGAGATAAGTAACATGTTTTTGAATGTTATTTAATTTAATAATAGAAATAGAAAAATAAGCAGTTTATTAATTGAATAAATTTTCGTATAAAAACGATCAATGGTTTTAAAAAAACTTCAACTATATTAGACGATCCGGTTACTTAACTCTTTTGTTGATCGTACCAAGGTCCAGTAAAACAAAAAAATAAGGATGAAAAAAAAATATGTGTTTGTCAGCTCCGACACACAACTGGAGTTCACTCCTTAGTATTTTAATTTAGTCCATGCAGTCGTGCAATCTCTGTGGTGGGGAATGGGCAAAATGTAGCTTGTAACGCGTTACACATAACGCCGTAACATTTGATAGTACTCCCGTAAATTTTCATACCCCAGACATAAATATGAAAATCGATTCTTATGGAGTAAACTCCAAAAACTTTTTTGTTTTTACCCACTGCACTTTTCATCCTTAATGTTTTGTTTCAGTGATCGACTTCAGCAGCGTCCGCGGCCAGCGCTGAGCTTGCAGATAAACCGAGGTGGCGAAAAGAGCCCCCGGACTATGCTCAGAGAGGCCAAGGATAAACTGCGGAGGTAAAAATTCAAAGCATATTATGTTAATTAGACTATTTTACAGGCACTTTCGAATTGGGTAGATGACACCATTAAACAATAATTGTAAGGTACAACTTCACAAAAAGAACAGTTTATTTTAGCCCTGAAAACCCAATGAATTTTCAAATAACTATAAAATTCGATTTTTAGTTGCTTTGAAATCAATAAATAGTTAGTGAATTTAAATGTCAAAAAAGTCACATCATAGTTTAGTGATGTCATTCAAAATCTATGGGGGAATCGCGTTTTGACAGCTTATAAAAATCAATTGATTAGTGATGTCATCTACCCCATTTGTTAAGAAGTCACACAAAAACTTGAAGCTCATTTCAAAACGTAGGTCTCTATGGAGAAGAACGAGCAAAAAGCGCCACGGTACTTTAATATAGTGCTTTTTCAGCTACTGATTCGTGTTGACGGGAATTGACACAGGCAACTTTACACACGAAATATGCAGAGGCTCCCAGCTATTTCTATAACTATCAACCCTATTCTTGGTTCCGTAGGCCCGTTGCGGGGCTCAATCTAAGTGAATCTGGCAACTGCCCAGAGCGGTTGGGTTCTACTTAAAAAGTTGTTTTGTAAATAGCTATTATTTTATTAATATTAATTGGAATAACATGCTGCCTGGAGCTGCTAAATAGCTAGCTACATCTTAGGTATTTACCTATCATTTCATCTGTCATTTCAGTAAAGAGAGCACCAACGACAGTCCCACCACACACCCACCGCGCGACAAGAGTCCGAACACGGTGCTGCGCGAGGCTAAGCTGCGTCTGCGCAAGTTGGAGATAGAAGCCGAAGCTGTCGAGAAGTCGTACTTCGACTTCCGCCGGAGACAGTCCGAGCTGCGCGTGGAGCGCACGCCGCGCTGCACGCAGGACAACCTGGCCCGGGCGCTCGGTCAGTGTACATACATACGTAGAATAATAAAAACGCACACAACACAATATTATTGTTTTCTTAAAATGCACTATTTTGTTGCAGACGTGACACGAAGCCACTCAAAGCAGGAACTGGATGATACCACCAGAAATGACATAGAAGCACAATTCGCAGACTTACACAAGTCTATGCGTGGCGACTTTGACAAGTACATCCGCGAGTACAAGAGCAAGTTCGATATCGCGGACACTTACTTTAGGAAGAAACCCACGGCTGCTGAGAGAGTGAAGCCCATTCCCGCAACATACCTCTCAGAGTGTAAGGATCACGTCGATGTGCACGGCAACTACCTCGAGACTCCACTCGTCGAGTTCAGGAAACTGTACAGTTCCACACCACAGGCGCGGCGAGACACTGAGAACGTGTCCACCAGGGATGTACTCTCTGACGGCGCCAGCGATTTGAGTAAGAACGAATTTGAATTCGAGCCCTCCGTTCGAAACGACGCGCTACGGAAAATGAGACACAATAAGGAAGCCGAACTACAACTTTTGAAACAAAACATCAATAAAATGTATCACTTTACAAACGACAACTGCGTGTCCGATGCGATAGTAGACCAACAGATCAATCAAAGCTACCTGCCACAGGCCGACAACGAGAACAAATTGAGAGTGGAAGTCGAAGAAATTAGCGAAATTAAAGATATGAAGACGCCAGCTCAAGACTTGGTGGTCGTCGTGCATAGTGCAGTGAACTCGAGAGAAGTGTCGGGGCAGCCCAGCGAGATGTTCTCCGCGCAGATGACCATCATCGTGAGCCCCAAGCGCGGCGAGTCGCTCAGCGCCCACGACAGCGCGCCGCCCGCGCGCAGCCTGTCGCCCGAGCAAGCCGCGCGCCTCACCCGCAACGACGTGCTAGACGCCATCTTCCACGCCAAGCCCGATAACAACGTGTCCAGCGTGCAGATGCAGCTCGAGCTCAAAGACGAAGACTCCATCAGCGAGTACGACAAGGGGGAATACGAGTACTCACCGGAAATGGATAGTAATTATAACAGTAGAGCAGAATACGACAGCTCGCCGATATCTATGGCCAAGTTGCCGGAGGATGACAACTTCTGGAAGTCGTAGACGTACACTGCGGCTTAGGTACGACGAAATATGTATTAATATTAATTGAACCCGAACCCTTTTCTGGTTCGTGCTGCTTACATTTCAAACGTCTAATGATTGAATGTCAAAATCTCATTTATTTATTGTAGTATATTTATACAAGTGTCAAATAAAACAACAGTAAAAAAAGAACCAGTCATAATTTATTTATCTATCGTCTATGTGAATTAAAACATTATAATATCATATAAAACATACATTTCTTTGACCAATTTCTCGAATCATTCAAATATATAAAAGTACAAACATTCGTAGACGTAATATCAACACCTCACAGCGTTTGGCATCCAAAGAGTTCCGACGTCGCAGCTTATCTATATTAAATGCTAACCAACGCAGTGAAACAAATTTATTGTCATACAACATAGCAAACGAATGCAACTATACAACATTAAAACATTGGTTCACACACAAACATTATACTTACATTTTCATAACAGATAATATAAAATCACTATTAAAATACTATAGAGCTCAAAAATATTATCAATAATATTCTATTTCATTAAGAACGACTTTTTTTATGAAAACGTAAATATAATGTTTAATAAACCTAACAACTAATTTATTTATCTAAAGCAAATAATGTAAATTAAGAGATTTGCAAATGTCAGAATGATGCCAACGGAGCTCATTCCTTGAATAATATAATATTATAACACATATTTCTATTTATAATAGAAAGAATACATATTTGAATCAATAACAAAGAGGCTTATGAGAGCTTTTTAATGAAACTATTTTACTAAAACAGTTGGACAGAAATACACATACCAATGTCGCGAGCGCGACTGGGTAGCGCGGGAGTCTGAATTTAGTCAGACACAATATTATTAAGAATTTTTCCTTTACAAATTTTTATTGTTCAGCAATTTTCCGGAGTTGATATTGTGAAACCCCCCCGTTTTTCTCTGCGCGGATCTTATTGCCGTCCCATCGGTCTATGAGAGTTGGAGTGCACATGTGTTGGCGCATAGTTAGTCTCCATTGACATTAGTCGCCGTGACTGAAATGCGGTCGGGAGTATATTAAGGGTATTTCTACTTATTTTCCATAACAAGTATCGTTAATTATTGAAATATCCGCATATTGCACTTGCTAGTTGCACTAAACTGCTCTAATAAGAGAGATTTAAGTTTCGAATAGTGTATTTATTAAAATAATGTCAGTTGGTTTCTTAGCCTATCATCAATTGTGATGACAACGTAAAGAGTTGACCCTTTATTTTATATTTATTCATTAAGTTTTCTTTACCTGTTACAGTTCAATACACTTTGCATATTTTGTTTACATAAATAAAGGACCATTCACATACACTTCTTCACCATCATGTCACATAAAATTTATATTAAAAATTAAGTTGCATTTCTAAAATCAAATGACTATGAACTAAAAGTAGTACAGTACTGCGCCAATTCACATTACCACAGATAAAAAATAAACAAAATATATAAACATTCTCCAATTAAAAAATAATTATAGAAATAAACACTCAATCAAGTTATCGAATTATATTCAATAATTATTTAAACTAATTTACATTTTGTCACAGAGTGAAATCAAAATAGAAAATATTAAGATACTACAATTATGCTGTTACTATAACTTATAAGATTCGTAAAAATACCGTATTCAGTAAATTAATAATTATTATTCAAGAAAAAATTCTATAATCATACAAGGAATAACGTTATTAACTTGTGTTACAAATTTTAGAGATTAGTTATGAAACTTTTTTTTTTAATTATAACAAAACATTTACATATTTTTGCTGCCCAAGAACCGGTAGTGTAAAAGTTAGTTGCGTCCGCAACTATCAACACTCGCACATCTAGTTTATTGAGATTTCAACATATACCACATATTTGCAAACCACATTAATATAGGTTAACTATAATAATTTGATAAAGGCCACGTATATTACTAGGTACAGTACAATACAATTGAAAAGTTCCATCGATAATCTGTGTATTGTCCAATAATAAAAACTTTAGCCCACAGATTATCAAATTTCATCGTCCCTGTCAAAAACTGCCGCAGTTTGACACTAAGACCGTTTTTCACTTTTAAGCCACACCTAAATATTAGGGTACATTTAGCCTAAATGAAAACGCCCTCTCGGTTATGTAAACCGCAATCATATTTAGGCATTGCATTTAGGTGTTGCTTAGTGTTGAATGAATTTTGCCGATGGAAACTTAAAGTTGTATCGTAGCCAATAAAAGAGATAGGTATACAAGCAAAATATTCACCTTCCACTACTAATATTATTTTTGTATAGTAAGGTTAAGACACTGATATAAAAGACTTGACAACTTGGTGCCTACAATCATAAGATTTTTTTTTAAACTAATAAAGGGTGTAAAAACACACGACAATACCAAAAGTTACATATTCTTCCCATTTTTTTGTAATGGTTAACAGAGATTTTTAATGTCAAAGTTATATATCTTTTTTACAAAAGCAAGTTTGAAATGTTATAACTAAACTTTAAATACCCCCCATAACCCCTATTCTCTGCTGGATGCACCCGTTAGTACAATGTTTTGCGTGCGTTATTATATCAGTCGCCACGAGTCGTGAGCACAAACATCAAGTTAATTTTCGGGTTCCTTTCTGAGTTTTTTGGGGCGCCGACACTGCACGGGATCGGTACGACAGACCAAATGAGTGGAGCGTCATCAGTCCAAAAAACCTAGAAAGGAACCCAAAAACGCAAAAATAAACTTCTCATTTGTGCTCACGACTCGTGGCAGTTATTTTTCACAACAAAAATAAAATTCGTTACCCGGCAATACATTTTTGCTCAATGTTGGGCGGTATGTGTGGTTAACGGGTATTGGATCAGTCGTTTTACACCCTGTATAAAGAAATGTTGTAAGTTACCTGCCTGTATAATTATCTCTTTACTCATAGTATAATCTGTCACGTCGGTAGTGTCCCGGTGTGCCGCGGGCGGCGCTAGTGAGCTCGTAAGCTCAAAAGCCGAAGCTCACGTTGTGGTTCGCGTTCTTGACGGCCAGCGCCGAGCGCGGGGAGTTGGGACCTGTCACACGCAACCACGTTGACACCTGTGAACAGAGGACATTTAGTGTTACAAATTGTATATATGGGGTGGAAGTGGAAAATTGGTACATAATTCTAGATCCACCAACGGTGTTTATTGATACAAAAATTAGCTGTTTTATACAAAAACGATTTTTCTAAGATTTCTCAATAACCGACGATAAATATTTACTCTGGCGGCTGGATGAGAATCATGTGCTAAATGTAGGTTAGAGTTTTTTTGTTCAACTCAATAGTTTTGTTATTTAGTTTTGGTTATCATCAAATGTGATTGTGAAATCCCACGTGAACTGTAGTTTGATCAAAGTAATAAAAGGGAATCCTTACGGCCAATAATATTCATCAGATTTTCAATATTACTAATGAAATATGAAACTCACAAATATTTTATAACTAGGGGTTTTACTTATTGACTTCTTATTATTTACTTCGACATTGATTACTAGATACTCCTTGGCATTAAAAAATAAAATAAAATCTTGTATTTTCTTTTTTGTTATTCAGCATGAGATTCTGAATTGTATTAAGTATAAAATTTTGCATGCCCATGTGACTGTGACGGCAGAGCATGCAGAACATTATCTGTATAAAATCTGTAACCGTACCCATGTTGGCAAAGAAATGAATGATTTGATTTGATTCGATAGCTTCTAACATTTGTGCACTGTACAATATCTCCTGCGTACTTGGGGCTAGTCATACAGATTTACCACCAAGTTCGAAAAGAGGTTGGAAGAATTATTCTTATTGATAGGCACGTTACCTGTAGTGGCGGCGCCCTCGCGGCGGAGTCCCTCTCCCTGTTGGGCGTGGAGCAGCGCGCCGGCACGCGCGCCCCGGCCGGGGTGCTGGGCGCGCACAGCGACATGCTCACGCACACACTGTCCTCTACAGACGGAGCTGGTTGCCATCTGCACAAGCGGTTTAAAAATGTTATTAACAACTTTGACTTCGCGTCAAAGTTGATATATCATCCCACGGGAACCGTAAAATTTTCCGGGTTAAACAGTAGCCTAGTGTTATTTCGGACTATATGTTATCTCTGTGCCAAATTCCATTCAGATCCGATCAGCCGTTCTGGCGTGATTGAGGAACAAACATCGAAACATCTTCACAAACTTTCACATTTATAGTATTAGAAAGATTATGTATCTTGAAAAAAGAAATCATATATATGTGTTTTAGTAGGCATTAGAAATAGATAATGTTATTAATAGATGCATTCGAAGGTGTCAATCAAATATTGCATTTGATTGCTCAAATTGCTAATTTAAGTTTTTGATGCGGGCTCCCGCATGCGGTGTCCGAAACTAATCGTATACAAAAAGCACACCTTTAGTAAAGCTTGTGGCTTAAAATAACCGTACTTAATAATTAACAAACACAAAATGTGCAAGAGTCTATTTGGATGGTTAAATATTATTTTTAACTGACTTCATGACTTTAATGACCTCCTCCTTGGTCATAAATTCGGATGCTTATATATTTTTGGAATTGACATCATCGAAACCCTTGATATGATGTCATTACGCTACGTAGATTACCAAAATGAACATTAATAGTGTAGAATGTATAAGAACTGCCTCGTTAGCTTAGTGGTCCTAAGCGCGACTGCTACGCTAGAGGTCTTGGGTTCGATTCCCAGGTCGAGCAAAAAGTGTTATTTGGTTTTTGTAAGAAATTCTCAGTAGCAGTTCGAAGTTAGGATTTGTGCTAG
This sequence comes from Caradrina kadenii, assembly GCA_947462355.1. Classification (NCBI taxonomy): domain Eukaryota; kingdom Metazoa; phylum Arthropoda; class Insecta; order Lepidoptera; family Noctuidae; genus Caradrina; species Caradrina kadenii. Next base: position 9,887,977 of record OX381691.1, read on the forward strand.
GTTAATGGCAATAGGCTTGCCCTCTATTACATGGTACCTAAAACACTGTGGGTGTACATTGGTACACCTCCGCCTAACCCTTCGGGGAATACAGGCGTGATGGTATGCGTAAGAACAGGAAATGGAATGTGTACTAACTTGTCTCTCTGTACGGGCGGGTACAGTGCTACGCTGTGACGCCAACGGTACACGTGCGGGTACTGCTCAGGACAGATGGAGCACTGATGCAGCGCGTCGTACACAAGTCGGTCCATCTTCGACGGCTCCTCGCTGGAAAACATTATTTATTTACGATCTCCAACAAAAGATATACACATTCATCATGGGGCCAACTCTGAAAACACATCTATAAAATCAGCTGAACCGTACATTTTGTCGAATTATGCGAACATAAATGTATTGAACATTATTTTTTTAATTTCAGGGTTGCTCCTATAGTAAAAGTTGTTCATAATTATAGTTCAATGATCCCTTTCCAGGTGGTAAACAAAGACTAAAGTTGTATATACATATACCCTTTTTTTTATGTGAAACATCCATAGTAGCACGTAAAACCGATTGCTAGCGTGGCGAAGCGTCGTCATAAAGATACGCAAAATTAAAAATTCGTAATATTTTATTTTTACATTATGCTATATTCAGTTCATGTTGTTATCTGTTCTTTTATGCATATTACTTGAACAAAATAATTACGATGTTTCACAGGCGTCCCGTGACAGCTCACAATATTTTTTTTAAGCATGGGATGTCATCAATTGATTTCTTCCGCTTTGTGCGAAGCGAATACTTACTGACTGAAATCCATCTGTGTTCCTCCTAATGCCCTTTGCATTCTAGGGCAGAGGTGACTCATTTGAACAAAGGGTCGAACTGGCAGGACATATACCCAAAATAATGAGATGTCATATTGTCAGCTCATCTCAAGCTTACTTCAGCTTAATTCACTGAGGAAGGCATATACAGAATAGACCAGCTGTTTATATACCCCATGACACTCACCCGTATATAAAAGGCTCAGCCTTCGCCCTGTCGCTGGCTTCAGCCATGTCATCGTCCTCCCGCTCCGAATGCTCGGACGCCGTCACAAACGCCTCATCGTCGGAGTTGCACGATGCCACGGACTCGTCGTCAGATATCTGCTAAGCATTAATGAAACAGCATTTAAGTATAGTTGAATGGTTTTTTTGGAAATCTATGGGGGAGGCCTATATCTTGCAGTGGACCTCCTGCGGCTGATATGATGATGCTGAATGTCGTGATGGCCAAGTGGGTAAGGTCTTTAATACATGAGGTTGTTGGTTCATAACCGCACAAGTGCCGATGAGACCTTTTCAATTTGTGTACTTTCCAAGTCTATCTTAGATATCAGAAGTAAAATAACGTGAGTCCAAACATTTTTATTTTAAGGATGGGAAATCATCAAATAACATTTTCCGCTCTGGGCGGAGCTGAAGGAAGTGTCAGACTCTTACTGACTAAAACCCATCCGTGTTTCTCCTAATGCCCTTTGCGTTCCAGGGTAGCTGTAAACTCTTTCGAACAAACACCGCAAGCCGGGAACATGAGGAATCCTGGACTTATAAATGAATACATTAAGTTTGAAATCGTGGAGATCAATGCTCGTACCTTCTTTGCATGAGAACAGGCTTTTGCACAATAATACACTGGTATTAATCAAAGCTACCAACCGTCTGTCCCTCTGTACGCTTAGATCTTTTAAACTACGCAACGGATGTGAATGCGGTTTTCATCAATGGATAGAGTGACCAAGAGGAAGGCTTATACGTATAGAACATTACGTTACGACCATCGGCGGACCATTAACCAAAGAGGTAACTGAACGTGGGTGATGTCTCGGGGTATATAGCTAGTCTTTATATTTTAAAACATCTACCACCTCTATGTTTCCAATTGGGTACATGACACCACTAATCAATTGACGTATTTTTTATGAGCTGTCAAAACTGAGTGCCCCGTTGGTCTCGTGGTCGCAAGCGCGACCGATGAGCGTGGGGTCCCGGGTTCGATTCCCAGGTCGGCCAAAAAGTGTTATTGGGTTTTTCCATTAGGATTTGCTCAGTAGCGGCCCGGAGTTTGGAATTTGGTGGTGTGACACCCCCGTGCCTCGGAAAGCACGTAAAGCCGTTGGTCCCGGCTGTCATTCGTAGATCTTTGACAGTCGTTACGAATAGTCAGAAGTCTGGAAGTCTGACAACCAGTCTAACTAAGGGGTATCGTGTTGCCCAGTAACTGGGTTGTGGAGGTCAGATAGGCAGTCGCTCCATGTAAAATACTGGTATTCAGCTGTATACGGGTGGCCTGGAAGCCGACCCCAACATAGTTGGGAAAAGGCTAAGTAGATGATGTCAAAACGCGATTCCCCATAGATTTTGTATGACATTACTAAACTATGACATCTCAATTCACTATTTATAGATTTCAAAGCAACTAAAAATATTATAGTTATTTAAAAATTCATCCGGTTTTCCGGGCTATAATAAACAGTTTTTTTTGTGAAGTTTGTCTTGGAATTATTGTTCAATGGCGTCAATTAATAGATTTGAGATTTTGAAATGTGTGTGATGTGGTTTTTCTATGAAATTCTAGTAGCAGCTCGGAGTTAGAATTTGTGCCCGGTTAGTGGCAATAGGCTCGCCCCCTATTATATGGGACCTAAAACATAACGGCGAACTGTGGGTGTACATTGGTGCACCTCTGCCTAACCCTTCGGGGAATACAGGCGTGACGGTATGTGTGTGACTTACCTCAGCGTGTACGACGGTGCACTTGGCTGTGTCCACGGTGTACAGCGTGGCGCCGCTGTCTCCGCCCGGCGAGTTCACGTTCACCGGCTTCTCCGACTCATTGTGCTGCAGCTTGCCGTCACCTGCGACGAATATTGGCATTATCTACCAGGTAAACACTTAACGAAGCCGGACGTTACATGCTCTTTCCATCATTGCGATATTTGTTAGAAAAAGATATAAAGCGGGACTTAATTCTCTACGAGTCAACCAAAGCTGACGAAGAGGTCACATGACTGGTGCAAATTATTGAACGAGAGTAAAAAAAAACAAAATTAAAGAATAAAACGAAACTCAAAGCAAGTACATAAATAAGTTTAAATGTACACAAGTATAGTTACAAAGATTTCATGGTAACGTTGTCAATTTAGAACTAAAATAACTAACAGCATCACTTACCAATATCGTGATCAAACGTCAGTCTTCTAATAAAACTCTCGCTCTTCGGACTAGTCGACAATATAGATCTGTTTTTCCTAAACGAGGCGTTCTTTTTACTGTTTCGTTCGAACATTTCAATCTTCCAATCGCACCTGCACTTGGACGCCTTCTGCCATAACTCCGTACACTCCATCTCGGACATCGCCGGTGCCTTCAGGAGTTCCGTTTCCGTCAATTCCTCGCATATAAAACTAGCTAAGCACCTAACATGCCCATCTATCACATGTGTCACCTTCATCCTACTGGGGCACCTGTAAGTCGGTTTTCGTTCATCATCCGAACTGAATATATCGTCGTTCGGACATCGAAGCTTAACTAGAAATTCCAACAAATGGTTGACGTCATCAAGATCATTCGTCTGTTGTTTCAACTTGTAGACCACTAGTTGAGCTAGCCGTGAGTGTATTAGAGCGAAATTTATGCTCTGAAATCTCTCGTCGTCCATATATGTAAATATAGTGTGTTGTAGGTGCTTGGATTCCGATTTGAGCGAGTCGCCGGCTGCTTCTGGTTCAGCGGTGAGGGAGAACGTGAGCGCGTCTGCTATCCGCTTGGCGAAGACCTGGCAGGTGCGCTCTATGCACAGCAGCTGGCTGACCGTGTGGTTCACTATCGGCGCATCTCCGTTCACAGCTTTAGCTCCAGGCTGTCTACACAACCTCTGTCTCAACGGATCAGTTTTCCTCCAATGCGGCAGTCTTTCATTGGATATTTTGCAAGATTTCATAGCAACACACAGTTCTGACATGGGGCTTAGAGTAGTGTCTTTGGAAGGGCTCTGCTGTGATAAAGAGAGGCTTATCCGTGATAGTGACAGGTCGTCGGGGACGTGCGACTGCGCGCAGCTGTCGCTGTACGCGAACGAACAGGCGCTTTCGTACTTGGTCTTTAGATAGTTCTCTAATAGAGTGAGGCCTTCGGGAGTGCGGAGGTCCGTGAACGTGTCTAAGAATGGCCAGTACTCTTTCCAGCCTACATTCATTTGTTCCGCTAAATTTCTGCAAAGAGAAGTAAGTTATTGTTAATAAAGCATAGCTTTTTTAATAAATAAATTATGTAATGAATAGTATACAAATTATTGCAAAATATTTGTGAATGTTTTGAATATGATCCGTCCGCATATACACTTGAAAAATGAACATGTAAGTATACAAAGTAAAATAATTTATTACCACTAAACCATTTACAGACATTTTTGAATTGTCAAAGAATCGGTCAGTTAGTCAGAAAGTTAAAGTTAGTTGCTCGTTCCAAATCGTAGGTAGGTCTCTATCGAAGAACGAGCAAGTAAATCCAGGGACACTCCTTTCATATTCCTGTTTTATTTTTATCTAGGTCAAGTTTACATTATTCTTGTTGCTTCTATACTGTACTAACCTGCCAACACTCTCTAGTCCTTTAGTAATCTCTTTCAGCCTAAAAGCCTGTGGTTTAGGACTGGCAGGCGGCGCGGGCGCATCCACCGTGTACTGCGATACCGGCATGCGGGGCGCACAGGGCGCGGGGGGCGCGCCGGGGGCGGGCGCGAGGGGCGCGCGGGGGGGAGTCTTCCAACGGCGCCGGAACAGCTCCGCCGCACGCGCCTCCATGGGGCCCGCGTAGGCGCGGATCTCGTAGCGCGGACTGAGGGGGTCGCGGTTTATTTCCTGTGAAAATAGAAACAGAGAGATTTGTGTTAATTCAACAAACATAAATATTTGTAAAGGCTACATAGTATATGCTATATAGCAGTTCCGGGTCTGCCTGTTTGTGTATGTGAAGATAAACCAATAAACACAATTTCCGGATCCCCGTTGATCTTGGAAGTTCCAAGCGTGACTGCTTAGCACGAGGTCCTAAGTTTTATTACCGGGGCAATCAAAAAACGTCATTGGATATTTCCATTAAAAATTTTTTAAACATCCCACAATTTGGAAGTTGGTAGTATAAACCTCTGCGCACCTGTGTTGGTCCTTCATCTGCTCTCTCTCCGCGAGTATCAGGTTGGCACCTGTGTTTGCACACACGTTTGTACAATATAATATCTCCTGCGTACTTGGCTAGTCTCCATTGAGTTTGGCCGCCGAGACCTAAATTCGGTGGGAAAAATATAATAATGAGTATACGACGTACAGGCGGTACGGCGGGCGTGAAGGCGCGGCCGATGGTGGGCACGGCGCTGCCGTCGTCGCTGTGTAGCACGGGCACGTAGTAGCGCTCGCGCAACATGCACGCGATGCGCGCCGCGCAGCCCGCCGCCACGTGAGGCGCGCGCGCGCAGATTATCTGGCAGCATATCATATTCCATAATTAAACGGTCATTATTTATTTATTTTACTTTATGATACAGGAAATTCCAGAATTGGGAAGTTGACAATATTACTTAATAATTCAAAGACACAACTTCTTTAAAAAAGCACTTTATCTTAGCCCTTTTAACCAGATTTATTTTCAATTAAACTAAATACCAACCAAAAAAAAAGGTCACGCGTCTTCCGAGGAATCCTCGAGCTTTTGCGAGAATTCAAAATAATTCAAACTTTTTGACGAAATCGCTTCCATTCTATTTCATTCCGCAGCGGGGATTAAATTGAGCCTGAGCGCGGAGGAGATAATCAAAGTGATGACTTACATCTTTAGCTTGCTCCCCGTACTTGTTGACGGCGCTACGGTTGCACTGCGGGAAGGACGTGAGCACGTCGACCACGTGCTCGGCGCCGAACTTAGCCGCGAAGTGTAGCGGCGTCTCGTTGATCGCCTTGTCAGGGGTGTTCAGGTAGCGGTCCACTAGTATGCTTGCGAAGTCCTGGGAATCGTGTGACTCATGTTAATGTTAGTAATGATTTTTTTGGTAAATATTCATCATCAATAGCTATTATATCTAGTTTAGTCTGACAACCAGTACCAAGAGGTATCGTGTTGCCCAGTAACTGGGTTGTAGAGGTCAGATAGGCAGTCGATCCACACAAAACACTGGTGTTCAGCTGCATCCGGTAAGACTACATAGTACCCCAACATAGTCGGGAAAAGGCTAGGCAGATAGACAGGCTAGATTTTCTAGACTTGACGTGACATTCCCGGTGTCATATATTTGTCACTCTGCTTACCTTGCAAGTGCCGGCGTCTGCATCCATGCCATACAACGTCTGCACGAACATCGGGTTGCCCACAGTCGTCAGTATCAGGTTGCAGATCTCCGCGTTGCTCGCCTTGGCTGCTATGTGCAACGCGTTGTAACGAGACCCTTCCTGCAACATACAATAATTATTAGAAAAAAAAAAGAAAGAAAGGAAATAGATAAGTTAAAGTTTAAGCTGCACTAAATAGGTTGATATCAGCAATAATGACAGATGCTGCCTGACGTTAATTTCTAATTAAATCTTAGGATATAACTGCCTCAGTAACCTAGTGGTCCTAAGCGCGACTGCTACGCTAGAGGTCTTGGGTTCAATTCCCAGGTCGAGCAAAAAGTGTTATTGGGTTTTTCTATGAAATTCTCAGTAGCAGCTCGGAGTTAGGTTTTGTGCCCGGTTAGTGGCAATAGGCTTGCCCCCTATTACATGGAGCCTAAATATACCGGCAAATTGTGGGTGTACATTGTTACACCTCTGCCTAACCCTTCGGGGAATATGGGCGTGATGGTATGTTATGCATTTGACGGCAAACAACCCGACGGCCCACCTGATGTTAAGTAGTCAATACTACCTATAAACTACTGTAATACTAGAGGCCTAGCAAATGCATTTCTATCCCAAATACAAAACAAAAATGTCTCCAGGGACAAGTAATTACAGAATTACATATTTAAAATTTTATTTTTATGAGATCCCTGAATGCCGGAATTATTTTAACTGCCCCGCCCCCGTTGGTCTCGTGGTCGGTGATAAGCATGGGTCCCGGGTTCGATTCCCAGGTCGGGCAAAAGGTGTTATTGGGTTTTTCCCTTAGAATTTACTCAGTAGCACCCCGGAGTTTAGAAGTTTGTGGTGTGACAACCCCGTGCCTCGGAAAGCACGTAAAGCCTTTGGTCCCGGCTGTCATTCGTAGATCTCTGATAATTGTTACGGATAGTCAGAAGCCAGGAAGTCTGACAACCAGTCTAACCAAAAAGTAATGTGTTGCCCAGTAACCGGGTTGTGGAGTTCTAATAGGCAGTCGCTCCATGTAAATACTGGTATTCAGCTGCATGCGGTTAGACTGGAAGCCGACCCCAACATAGTTGGGAAAAGGATGATGATGAATCCCGGAATTATTTTCATCAAATCAATTATTTCTATAAATCATACATATCGTATTATACTTTACCAGCATACTATAATGAACTGTAGGTAGGTATAAAGTATATGATTACTCTATTCCTGGCTTAGATCTTGTTCCAATCATTTGAAACAGCATTCATAGTAACATTTTTGTCATGTCGAACCCTAAGGATGCTAAACGCCCTCCTGACTGCCGGCCCTGAATGTGATGACGTGTTTGCTGATGAATGGAAGAAAATAATGCGTGCTTGTCTGGTGATCTGTGAGAGACAGTATGTCAGGGTGTCCACTGTTACATGCTAGTTTATGTTAGTTTGTTATGTGTTTAATTGATTTAACCATTTATTCAAATAATTATTAATAATTTTATCCACGAATTGTATATCATTGATTTTATATTTTGTATTGCATGCTATTTGAATGCTTATTTTATTTTAATATTCATAATTTTATGTTAATTAATGTAGTTGGACCTGTGCCGTTTTAATTAACTATAAATAAATAAATACATTTTTGACGCGACTTTATCAACCCACAGATAACGACAAGCAAAAACAAGTCGTAGTACAAGCCACTTAAAAACTTGTTCTCAATTTCAATGTGTACAGGTAGGTACCTTCCCTATATGCTGTCATTACCGCCATGACGGGTAACTACGTCTAAACAATTGAATGCTAATTTCGTTATTGAACGTACATACCACGTCGCGACTGATTTAAATGTATAATTTATTGAACTGCAGTTGCTTTGTGTAAACAAATTGATGTTTGAAGAAACTTAGTTTTGATAAACCAACTGGTAAGATTACAGTACTTCTAAAAATAATAGTGGCAGTGTCGAATAAATCAAATACCGTTTTGGTAACGATTTTTTTTTTCTTAGATCCCAAAATATAGAAACATATGAGTGACTAGCTTATACCCGCGACTTTGTCTGCGTGAGCTGCCTTGAACAAGCGTAGTGATTAATGCTGATACCTTCTCAGTATGAGAAGAGCCCTTGCCCGGCAGTGCGACTAGAGGCTGTTGTTATTTTATAACTGCCTCGGTAGCTTACTGGTCCTACATACAGGCGAACTGTGGGTGTACTTTGGTACACCTCTGCCTAACCCTTCGGGGAATACAGGCGTGGTGGTATATTATGTTATTTTATAAGAATGATAGTAAAGGTACCTGCATGATAGCTGGTGTGTTGCCGCTGCTGACCAGGAACCTCGGGTTGTCCCACACCCTGTCGCGCACAGTGCTGGAGTGGCCCGCTTCTATCGCCTTCCTCAGCGCCACCATGTCTTGTGGCGACGGCGCTTTGAATGGGTACGGCTTCTCGCCCATTACCGCTGCAAAATATTTGACAACTACATTTTAGGATTGCATCGCAGACTTGATGTAATATAACAATAGATGATAAGTAATCATTTTTGTGCAGCTCGGGCAAGATTGAGCGTTTAAGTATAGCAGAATATTAAGTTTTGAGCATTGACCTTTTGCCATTAATCATGATTATGCTGAAAGATCATCTTTCGACAATCAGTCAAAAAATCAGGTATATTATAGAGGCACATTTGAGAGATTGAAACGGAGATTAGTCTGTAAACGTTCCTAAAAATGCGTGAATGCCTCTCTAATATTTCACCGCAAATATTATTAAACTTGCCTAATAGCAACTTGTCGGAATGTCCCAGTGGCTAAGGCGCCCGTGTGTCATACATTAGGGTTGCGGGGTCAAATCCGAGCAAGTACCAATGCGACGCTTTTAATTCATAATGTCTTCTTTCGAAGTTTATTTTGGACATCACAGACTACGTTGAAAGAAAACATCGTAAGGAAATCTAGAGTTATTCTTAGATAATATTGTAATCCGAAATATCCAATCCGCCTTGAGGAAGCGTGGTGATCAATGCTCGTGCCTTTTGTATTAGAACAGGCCTTTGCCCTGCAGTGAAGAAATAATAGGCTGTCAGAAATGCCTGTGTTATTTCACAAACAGTCTGTTTGTGAAATAGCACAGGCATTTCTGGTTCGTAAACATTGGCCTAGATTTTTCCAACAATTTCGGGATTAGATGCCATTATTAAAAATATTTATACCAGCCTATTATTATATATACTCTTTAGCAACAAAAGAGAGATAGTTACACTAGAAATTAGTAATATTTTTTCAGCACTTTAAGTTATGCGCGACACAAATTCAAGCTATATAAAATTTCTTTAATTAGGAGATCGCGTGATAGTGCGAAAATAAAACCGTTGGCCGCTTTATTAGCTTACCTAGCCTAAATAAGTCGTTAATTAGGTTCCGTTACGCACGAATGGGCACTAATCAAGCAGAACGATACATTACATATCATCACGTCTATATTCCCCGAAGTGTTAGGCAGAGGTGTAACAATGTACACCCACAGTTCGCCGCTATGTTTAGGTCCCATATAATAGGGGGCGAGCCTATTGCCATTAACCGGGCACAAATCCTAAGCTCCGAGCTGCTACTGAGAATTTCATAGAAAAACTCAATAACACTTTTTGCTCGACCTGGGAATGGAACCCAAGACCTCTAGCGTAGCAGTCCTGCTTAGGATCACTAGCCTACCGAGGCAGTTACGCTACATTAATATTCCTTTAACTAAAATATTGAGAAGTATTTTTCTAAATAGCCCCCAAATGTTTCTCTTTTCTAATGTAAGCTACCTGCCTAAATATGAGTTGTACCACCATTAGTGAGTAGTTACCACGTGGATGAGGAATGGGAACGTTGACCTCAACGCAACGACTTTCGATCCACCAATATGTGGGACGCTTGTAATTTTACTAAAAACGAAAGTAATGTCGGCTTCGTAAGTAATTATTATCATTGGAAATGTGATGTCAAAAACTGAACATATAGATAAGAAGGCTAATACTACAAATTAAAAACGGTCTACCAGACAAAGATTAAGAATTTGAATTAAATAATTGGCCTGATAAGTTCATGTTTACCACTTCCTGGTGAAAAAACGCGGTAAAACACTTATACATTTTTTGAATAGTGAGTTGATAATTATTAGCATCAACATATCGCAATGGCCCACCTGCTGCAGAACCCAAGGTGTCCCTACACGACAGTGATGCCGCGATAAACGCGGCCACCTACTAGGGCCAAGATCTACCAAAATAAAAAAAGGATTTACTTAAAACTGCCTCGGTAGCCTAGTGGTCTTAAGCGCGATCGCTACGCTAGAGGTCTTGGGTTCGATTCCCTGGTCGAGCAAAAAGTGTTATTGGATTTTTCTAAGAAATTCTTAGTAGCAGCTCGGAGTTAGGATTTGTGCCCGGTTAATGGTAATAGACTCGCCCCCTATTATATGGGACCTTAACATACCGGCGAACTGTGGGTGTACATTGGTACACCTCTGCCTAACCCTTTGGAGAATACAGGCGTGATGGTATGTATGATTTACTTAAACTATCAATTCGAAAGAAGAAGAAGATCGACATAGCCGAAAGAGGCGGGCTGCGGGTTGTTTGTAAGAGATACCGCGCCCCCGGAACGCAAAGGGCATACGTAGGAACATGGATAGGATTTAGTCAGTAAAAGTCTGACAGTCTCTACCGCCCCTAATTCATTTGATGATTTCCCATCGGTAAAAATTAAAAAAAAAAAAGTCGAAGGAGGCAGTGCCGAACACACGAGTATAAGGCTTCCCCAACGAATCGGCCATTACGACCAGTCCCAAGCTGCTTCCAGCGTTGATACTGCGACTTGAACTACGTTTTCAATACATCATGGCTTTCCAAATACTTTAACAAATGAAGTACTACACATACCTACCACACAGCTGGCCTAGATCCGATAGACCATAACAAATGCTTGGTGTTTTGTATATTTTGTGTTAATTTTACTCGTACAATGGGTTATTGTGAAAAAGCTACATTCGAATAAGCAAGGTACCCTATTCTCGTTGAATATCGATTGTCATGCATTTTGTTCTCAGCACTGTGTTTAATATTGGAAGTACCTATTATGACTATGAACACTCTAGCTAGTGGCTATATTAGGCTGGGCTATAAATACGAACGATATAAAGCGAAAATGACTCACAACCTTATCGCATTCAAAATGTTTCTGAACTCAATTTGACAGCGACTCCAGATGTGGAACAATAAACTTTTGTTTTCTAAAAATAAATACTGTATTTTACTATTGGATTAATTAGGTATATTTGAACCTTACTATATTATTTTACATACCATCACGCCTGTAATCCCCGAAGCCTAACAGAGGTGTAACAATGTACACCCACAGTTCGCCGGTATGTTTAAGTCCCATGTAATAAGGGGCGAGCCCATTGCCATTAACCGGACTTGTGTTCGGTTAATGGCCTAGTGGTCCTAAGGGCGACTGCTACGCTAGAGGTCTTGGGTTCGATTCCCAGGTCGAGCAAAAAGTGTTATTGGGTTTTTCTATGAAATTCTCAGTAGCAGCTCGGAGTTAAGATTTGTGCCCGGTTAATGACAATAGGCTCGCCCCCTATTACATGGGACCTAAACATACCGGCGAACTGTGTGTGTACATTGTTACACCTCTGCCTAACCCTCCGAGGAATACAGGCGTGATGGTATGTTGTCATATTAAACAAATATATTGATCTTTATCTTTAGAATGTACATTCTACTTTTCTTTTAAGAAACTCCGCATAGCGACAGAGTTATGTAAGTTCTCTCTCATGCAAATTAACGATATTTCCTTTCTTCTCGCGTCATCATTAAATTCATAACATAACAAATTCAATTTACTTTAACACAGGCTATAAACAACCAGGAGGAATCATAAATAAAGACGCACACCTCGATGCTCGAATAAAAAAAAAGTCAAACATCAATATTTTATTTCCCGCGCAAACATGGTTGACAGTGTCAATCTAGGAAAATAAGTTGTTGTGAAAATGACATTGAGCTGGCATCATGACAAATGTTCCACGCATATATAAGCAGGTTTTTTAATCTGTTAGCCTATTTAATAATGAGCGCAATTACATCTAGTACAGTGACGTAACAAGCACCTAAATAGGTACGAGACGAATGTTACGCATAAATAGGCCTACCACGTGCGTGCGTAAGAGTATGCGACTCTCTTCGATTTTCGAATTGGACACGACTATCCTAAAGCATTTTGGTTTATTTTGATATAATTAGTATCACCAATTGACATGAATAAAGCTTTCTAACTAAATAAATATTATGTAAGAAACGGGTATGATTTCTAACTAGCTTATGCCTGCGACTTCGTGCGCATAAATGTCAGTGTCGGAGTTTTATTTATTTGACACGGAACCCTATTTTTTTTCTTCTAAATAAAAGTAGTCAAATTACTCCTTATAATATTATATAGTGGAAGAATACCTATGTAATGAGGTCATGCTATACCTAGATTCTAAGTGTATTAAATAATGTAAGTATCGATTATATGAGAGTAATAAATCATATTCGTTGCTATAAAGACGTGTTCTATTTCTCTCCCAGATCGAACCTTTATATGGCGACCCTGCCAGTTCAGTGGAATGTCCCATAAAAGGCGACTTTATTATAAACATTGAGTGATTTGGACAGTTTTAAAGACTTGTTACGATGGCTCTATTTTTATTTGTTACGTTACGAAGTGACGGTTCGTGTACTGTAAACTCAATTTGTGACTTTTCCCGCGTTTCTCAATTTGTTAATTACAAAAATCTAATTTCAAAATGGGCAAACAACAATCTAAGACCCAGGAAGTTATAATCGCACAAAACGGCGCAGGAAATTCGGCTGGGGCCGAACAGGTGTTGCAGCATACAAGTGTGATAACTTATATGTTGATCACTATCGCAGTCATACTGATTGTTGGAGGCACTATATGGCTAATGCGCTACTATCGGAAATGCCATGGAAAATGGATTGAAAGAGGTGTTCGTGATTTCGATCTGCGAAGGTCGATGAGCTTGTTCCGTCGTCAGCAACGGGAGGCCAATTTTGGAGCTACTACAGGAACTTCACCCGTGTGAGTGTTGTGATTAAATAATAAAAGTGCGGTCACCCCAAGATAAAGTGCGACTAGTGTAAAAAGGGTACGAAAAAAAAAAAAAAATACGGTAATGATACAAGTATAGGGTACAACATTTATGTCTTAAATATTATGCACGTGTTTACTCCCATTTTAAAGTTTATTAAATACGGTAGTACTATTGTGTTATTTTAAATAATTTTGCCATATTTTTGTGTATAATTATGATGACTAATATAAAAATAATCATACGCAACTTTATGTAATGATGTTATGGCTAGTGAGGTTAAAGAGATATTTGATAAATTGAAATATATTAAAGATTACCTTACAAAGTTAGGTCCAATTAGAAGGACAATTAATGTAAAACAAGCTAAACTTACCGAAGTAAATATTTTGTATAAACAATTTTGTGCCTTACAAATAGCCATTGAAATTGGAATAAAAAATAAAGAAATTAATGACAGTGACATTCAGATAATTACAAACTTATTTGATAGTATTAATAAATTGTATTCAAAAATAATTCAACTTTGTTCTGATAGTACAGAGGATACGAAAAGCACCATGGAAAAGTTTGAGTTGAAAACTGCGATTGCTTTGTTACCTGTAATGACGGGTGATGAAAACATCACCAAACAATTAATTTCAAACATCGAGATGTATGAGTCTATGATAGATGATACGGGTAAAAAGCAACTCATTCAATTTGTTTTAAAGTCACGGTTATCTGAAAGCGCTAAACTGCGCATGCGTAATACTTATTCGTCTGTTACAGATTTGATTTTAGACATGCGTAGTACTTTACTGCCAAAAAAATCCGATACTGCGATCCACAGCAAGCTGCAGCATATGAGACAGAACGACAAGAGTATCGAGAATTACGGTAAGGAATTAGAACAGTTGTTCGTCGATCTGACTATTACTCAGGCCAACGGAAACACTGATCTGTACCAAACTTTGAAGCCAATAAACGAGCGGATTGCTATAAAACGATTTTCTGATGGTCTGAGAAATAGTCGTCTTAGCACAATAATTGCAGCTAGAAATTATAGCACATTGAAGGACGCGATCCAGGGTGCATTGGACGAGAAACTATCGAGTGGAGGTGAAGAGCGGGTGATGAGTTTTCATCATAACAGAGGTAGGTCAAACCGCGGTCATCGTAATTATAATAATAGTTTTAACCGGGGTGCGTCTAGAGTATTTCCTAATTCTCAAAATTATAATAATCCCAGTCGTGGTTATCACAATTGTTCCAATCGTGTACGTAACTTTAATAATTCATCCACTTATCGCGGTCGTGGTGGTTTTCGTGGCCACACAACGTTCCGTCGCCCGGTCCAACAACACATTCATCTTTTATGGTAATGATACAAATCCTGAAGTACAGACTGAAACTCAAAATAATAACTTGTTTTTTCGTGCATGAACATTTTTATTGTCAGAATATTAACTCGATTAATTTAGATGTATTCCAAGTATCGCGTAGTTGGTTACTTGACACCGGCGCTTCGATGTCCATAATTAGGCAGGAGGCATTAGAGGGCCTGCACATTCCTTTCCATATAGAGATCATTAAAATAAACGGTATAGGTGGTCATGTGTATTGTGATGGCTTTGTTTATCTTAAATTAAATTATAATAATTATGAGTTCGCGCATAAGTTTTATGTACTCAAGAACTTTACTTGTAGAACGGATGGTATATTAGGGCAAGATTTCTTGAGTAGGTTTAATTGCATATTAGATTTTGAGCAAAATATATTGACAATTAACCATGATGTACCCATTATTATCCCATTACAAATGGGGCAACTCGGCTACAATACTTACATGACTATACCGGCCAGGTGCGAAGTTACTCACTTAGTAGAGACAAGTTTAAAAGATGAATGTGTTGTTATGTCTAAACAGTTAAGCGAAGGCGTATTTTTAGCATCTGTTATAGTAAAACCTATAAATGGTAAAATACCATTAAAATTTTTGAATACCCGAGAGACAGACATATGTTTAAGTTATTTCACGCCCGAGATTGTACCTTTAAATGAATATTTTGTATGTTCTTTTGAAAGTGATAACTTAAATGCGAATCGTGTAAAACAATTATTTTCGGTTTTGAATTTAAAGCATTTAAATAAAGAAGAACAAATTTCGATCGAAAACATTTGTGCAAAGTACTCAGATGTATTTTTTTTACCAGGCGACAAATTAGGCGTTACAAATTTATATAAACAGTCAATTCATTTAAAAGAAAATACTAACCCAGTATACACCAAACCCTATAGACTCCCTAAAAGTCAAAAAACTGAGATTGATAAACAAATCGACGATATGTTACGTAACGATATTATTGAGGAGAGTATTAGTGAATGGTCTAGCCCTGTTCTTTTGGTACCGAAAAAATGTGATAACAGCGGTAATAAAAAATGGCGAGTTGTTATTGATTATCGGAAATTAAATAATAATCTTAAAGACGATAAGTTCCCTTTACCAAATATTTCGGACATACTGGATTCTTTATCAGGAGCAATATATTTTAGCCATTTAGACCTTAGCCAAAGTTATTATCAATTAGAATTATGCCCAGAAAGTAGAAAATACACTGCATTTACTACAAGCAAACAATATCAAATGAAACGACTCCCAATGGGGTTGAAAATCAGCCCAAGTGCTTTTAGTCGGTTAATGACGGTAGCAATGTCTGGTTTAAATCATGAAAAATGTCTGGTCTATTTGGATGATCTTATATGTATAGGACGCAATTTACAATCGCATAATAAAAATTTAATTGACATTTTTGAACGACTTAGAAGTGTAAATCTAAAAATTAACCCTGAAAAATGTCAGTTTTTAAAGAAAGAATTACTGTATTTAGGCCACATTGTATCCGGTAAAGGAGTTTCGCCTGACCCTGCAAAAACACGAGTAATACAAAATTACCCCACGCCAAAAAATAGTGACGAAGTACGACGTTTCGTTGCTTTCGCGAATTACTATCGTAAATTCATTCCACACTTTGCTGATATAACAATACCTTTGAATAGGCTATGCAGGAAAGGTGCTCATTTCATTTGGAATACAGAATGTGAACATTCATTTAATCTGTTAAAGCAAAGTTTAGCCAATCCACCCATTTTACAATATCCAAATTTAGATGACGATAATGAATTCATATTGCACACAGATGCTTCGGGTGTAGCTGTAGGGTCCGTATTATGTAATAAAAATGATATGCCGATTGCTTATGCAAGCCGGCCGCTCAATAAATCCGAGCTAAACTATCCAACAATAGAAAAGGAACTCCTTGCTATTGTTTGGTCCGTTAAATATTTTAGACCGTATTTATTTGGTAAAAAATTCAAGATCAAAACGGACCATAAACCTTTACTTTATTTATTTGGTTTCAATAACCCGTCTAGTAGGCTAATAAAGTTTCGATTAACCTTAGATGAGTACGACTACGAAGTTGAATATGTTAAAGGTGTGAATAACGTGGCTGCAGACGCGTTATCTCGCATCGTGATTACATCTGTAGAATTAAAAAATATAAATCGGAATGTCTTAAATGTCATGACACGAAGTATGGCAAAAAATAAATTAGATGACAATTCTTCGGTCGATAAGAACAAAACATATGGTCGGTCTGATCAACCGAAAATCGTTGAAATTCTTAAAAAGCCGAATAATTGTACTGAATTAATATTTTCTCGGTATATACTTAAAGATAATACTAAATATATTAAAGTAAATGACTTTATTTATGTACCATCTAAATTGACAATTTATTTAGACCCAATTTCTCGATCATGCTCAGCGCGAGACGCTTTCGTGAGAGATTTGGAATCTATCTGTAAAAAAATATCAGTTGATGAAATTTATATCATTAAAAATGAGATAAGTGAGAAATATATAAAATGGTTAACCAAATATTGTAGAAGTCATAATTGGACCGGTCCACGAATTTTAATATTGAAGAATTTAATAAGAATAACAAATGACGACGATAAACGGGTAATATTAAATGATTTTCACTTGCTTCCCACTAGTGGACATGCAGGTATTAAACGTATGACAAATAATATACAGCGTTATTACTTTTGGCCAAACATGGTAGAAGACGTTATAGGATTTGTAACAAAATGCGACAAATGTCAAAAACAAAAGCATTCGTTGCATACAAAGCAACCAATGGTAATAACCACGACTGCGCAGTCAGCATTTGATAAAATATATTTAGATATAGTTGGGCCCTTAGATAAGGATTATCATAGTTACTCATATATTCTCACATTACAATGTGAGTTAAGTAAGTATGTAGAAGCATATCCATTAGTAAGAAAAGATAGCGTAAGTGTAGCACGTGCCTTCGTCGACAACTTCATACTCAGGTATGGTATCCCTCGTGAGATCGCGACTGACAGGGGAACGGAGTTCATCTCTAGTACTATGACTGAGGTATGTAAGTTGCTAAATATTAACCAAACATTTGCTAGTGCTTATCATCATGAATCGATAGGTTCACTTGAGAACTCACATAAGTCACTTAATGCTTATTTGAGAATTCAAACAGACAACAACAGTAGATATTGGAGTGAATGGCTTCCGTATTGGTGCTTCTCGTACAATACCTCTGTACACTCGGAAACAAAGTATACTCCCTACGAACTAGTGTTCGGAAAATCATGTAATATACCTAGTAATTTTCAAAATTGTTCTGTTGATCCTTTATATAACATAGATAGCTACCCTTTAGAATTAAAATTTAAGTTACAAAAAGCGCAATCTGAAGCACGACATAATTTAATTACAAGTAAATTAAAAAGAAAATGTAAATTTGATAAGTATTTAAAACCAGTGATGTATAACAAAGATGACTTATTATTAGTTAAAAATGAGACAGGAAATAAATTTGATAATGTATACCATGGTCCTTTTAAAGTTTTAGAAGATCTTGATCCTAATGTTAAAATCTTAAGAAATAATAAAGCGGAAATTATACATAAGAACAGGACAAAACTTTATAATAAATGACAATAATTAATATTGTATGTCATGTATGCTACAAAGTTAAGTATAAAAAAAAAAAAAAAAAAAACATACCTAATGTAATTTTTTTTTTCTGTTTTTGTTGGGCGTATAGTGGAAGAATACCTATGTAATGAGGTCATGCTATACCTAGATTCTAAGTGTATTAAATAATGTAAGTATCGATTATATGAGAGTAATAAATCATATTCGTTGCTATAAAGACGTGTTCTATTTCTCTCCCAGATCGAACCTTTATAATTAGCTATCTGTCAATGAATGTCCCGGCAAAGTCGATACAGCCGTTTCGGAGATCAGCCGGAACAAACGTCGACAAACACATTTTTTTTTATATCGTAAATAGATTCGCATGCATTTAGTAAAAAGCTGCTTTTTAACTTTTACAAACGAGACATTTATATTTATTTGTTTGTTTAGACTAAATAAAAAAAGTGATTGAATTTACGTTACGTTTCCTACGCGCGTTCATGTCAGGCCGTCTGGTAAAAGTCCACCGATAAACATAGGCTTGATGCCATCAATTATATGCTATGAAATATCTTTGGCAATGAATCGCAGCGTATCGTGTGGCGTCATTTGTAACAACAGCGATAGGGAAAACACGATAAATTCTATTCTATCCTTAACTAAACTCGAATGGATAATCGTAGGCCAGGCAATAAACCGCCTCGTTAGCCTAGTGGTGCTAAGCCCAACAGCTACTCTAGAGGTCTTGGGTTCGATTCCCAGGTCGTGCAAAGTGTTATTGGGTTTTTCTATGAAATTCTCAGTAGCAGCTCGGAGTTAGGATTTGTGCTGGTTAATGGCTATAGGCTCGCCCCCTATTATATGGGACCTAAACATACTGGCGAACTGTGGGTGTACATTGTTACACCTCTGCCTAACCCTTCGGGGAATACAGGTGTGATGATGGATAATCATAGGACGTAGATTACTGTTATCGTTTCTTTTTATTCGAATTAAATCTAGTCGTGAGGTGTTATATTCAGTCCTCCCTATCCATACTAATCTATCTACTTATACTAATATTATGAAGCTGAAAAGTTGGTTTGTTTGAACGCGATAATCTCAGAAAATACTGGTCCGATTTGACAAAGTTCTTTTGCGTTATAGCTCGTTTATCGGAAACCACGGGAACTGAGCAGTAATGAAAGACATCATAAAATACGGGTGCAACCCCAGAGTATTGCTAGTTTATTTTTATACTACTCGACACGGCGTTGGATAAACTCGTAATTTCCTGAAATATAAACAAGTATTGCACGTTTTATCCCTGAATGAATCTGCCCACCATCACGCCACCAACTATTTGTAAACCCAATCTAATTTTAGATCCACAACAGCTCATGGGAAATTGAGAACATTACATCAATAAGAGCGGTTACACAGTACATCCGAATCGTGAAATTTGTGACAATACGGATCTAGAGTTTAAAAAACTCGGATATTGCTTACGCACTAATTCGATCTCTAACAAGGATTTGCTTTGGCATATCTACGTTATTCCTTGAGAAGCGCGGATATGTCCGATTTGTATCTGAGGTAATGCAAAAGCGTTAATACAAACAGTAAGGGCTACTTCGCTCCGTCCGTCAATATTTCTTCCGCATTGGAGATTCATGGGTGACAGAGAAATCGGATGACGAAAGTCGGATCTAGTGCGTAAAATACCATACAAATACTTGTATGACTACCTCGGAACGTATTTTCACGGATTCGGATCGGATGCAACGCGTAACCTCTCTAAGTCGGTGTAAAACACAACACTCGAAATTGGTCATTAAAATCGTAGCAATAGAGTTACTTTTGGACCGCGGTCAATGTGTATAGGTGAGATGAATTTGGCACGAAAGCAATCACTTTCCTCTGCACAATGGTATATTTGGATTGATAAGAGATTGTTTTGCAAGTACCTACTAGCTGCATGACTAAGCAGTTTCTTCAAAGTAAACAATATTTACTGCAATACCTAGGAGAGATTTTTTTTTTTTTGGTGGGTGGGAAATCATCAAATAACGTCTCCCGCCCTGGGCGGGGCGGGAGGGAGTGTCAGACTTTTACTGACTAAAACCCACCCATGTTCCTTCTTGTGCCCTTTGCGTTCCGGGGGCGCGGTATCTCTTGCGAACAACTCGCAGCCCCGACACCCTAGGAGAGATGAAGTAGAGATCTATTTTTGTTTTCTACGCTAATATACTAAAACTGAAGAGTTCGTATGTTTGTTTAAACGCGCTAATATCTGGAACTACCAATCGGATTTAAAAAAATCTTTTTGGTTATGGTAGCCAGATTTATATGGAATAATATAAGCCATATAGTATCACGCTACGACACACGGGAGCGGAGTAGTAAACAAAGACGTTCACGCGGATGTTGTCAAAGTCCATACAGTTTCTTGTAATGGACAGAATACTAATTCCACTAATTAAAAACGTCCAAAATCTAGTCGCAATAACATCTCAGCGACAATCAATGCCAAAAAATTTAGGTAAAAAGATATTTTTCCAGATTGAGACCAGGAACGATAAGTTAGTAGAGTTACCTCCTCTGATTATTACTAGAATATATTATGATAGCAAACCGCCCTCGACTTCGTCCGCGTGGCTTATTTCACTCGCGTTTATACTGCTCCGCTCCCGTGTGTCATAGCATGTTGTTACAAAGCCTATGTTACTCAGGAATAATGTAGCTATCTATTGGTGAAAAAGTGTACAAGTGAAGCCCTTTCAAATGATACCAAACACGGCGTATTTATATAATATATATATTTTTTAAACGCCACACTTTTTGTCCGCTCGATGGCGCCACATCAAGTTATGCGTAACGAGGCTGACATGTTCTAAGAATAAAAGGCCCTAAAACAAAAGATTAAAAAAATAAATAAAAAAAAAACAAAAACGTTTAGCGTAGCCTATGTTCAGCGTACGATTAAGATGGTTCTAATGATACCTCATTTGTCGAGTTCCAAAAAGTAGTTTAGTAGGTATGAGGGAACAGATGAACATACACACACACATACATAGCCTGTCAAAATCATAACCCTCCTTTGACTTTGCCGTAGTCGGGTAAAAATGGTTCAAATCGGTCTAGTAGTTTCAGAGCCTATTCGATACCAACAAACAAAAAAAAAATCCTCTTTATTATATGTATTATTATACATCATTAATATTAGCAGAGAAGTATAAATTAATGTAGGTTTATTTTTGACGAGTTATTTTGAAGAAAGAAACACAGATTTGAGTGGACCTAGCCCGATAATGCATGTGTAATAGCTGATAAAGCCGAAAGAAAGATCGATAATATACGGCGGAACTTGGCCAACAGCTTATCTATGTATAAAGGTGAAAGGTCACTCATTCATCACTCACAGACTAAACGCGAAATCTCGAAAACTACTTGACTTATGAGGCTGAAATTCGACAGATACGTAATTCTTAGGTAGGAGTTGTTAGCTGAGGACGCATCTTGCGACAGGTCCGAATTTAGGAGGTCTTTAAACGCGGAAGCAGTCGCGGGAAAAACAACTAGTACAAAAATCCAACGTCATATAAAGTCATAAGATCTGACCGCCATTTTTTTTTGGCAAATCGGTATTTATTTCTTGAAAGCGGGACATAAAAATACAAACAAGTTTATTTTTAAAATACTTAATTTACTGCTTTTAAATATTTCCTCGTCTCTTTTATAAAGCTATAAAACTTAGCCGTCCTCTTGTCTATGGAGTTTCTTGCTTGTTCTTCTCGATAGGGAACTACGTTTGGAAACGAGCAAGTAGCTTCATCTTTCTAACGTCTTGACATTTCAAAAATGCCTGTAAATGGGCTAATTGAAATAAATGCTTTGACTTTGACAACACTCCAAAACTCTTAATTTCTGCTGAACCATTGAAAAACCACAAAACACGGGACAGCGGATTTCCCGCCAAAATCGGAATACCTGGCAACACTAGTCCGTCCCAACATCAATTTAAAACAGATTGCGGCCAGTGATAGTGTGCGATAACATAAGGAAGACAGACAAGTAAAATACAAGTAAGTACCTTTAGATAACAAGGTCAATGCTCTTTGTAACACTTGTTTTTATCGTAAGTATTCGTTAACAAAACAAATTTCATTTGACGTTATTTATTTGTATTTTTGATAATTTCGTGCGAGGCTTTTCCAATATGTTTATTATTTTATATCTTTAGCAAAGAGATCGCGACTAAAGTCGTCGTAAAAAGCGAAAGAATTTCTAGAACCGGGCCAGTAGTTCCGGAGACTAGCACATTTAACCATTTTTCTGGTTGTTTGACTGCCCCGTTGGTCTCATAGGTCGCAAGCGCGACTGATGAGCGTGGGGTCCCGGGTTCGATTCCCGAGTCGGGCAAAAAGTGTTATTGGGTTTTTCCATTAGGATTTGCTCAGTAGCGGCCCGGATTTTGGAAGTTGGTGGTGTGACACCCCCGTGCCTCGGAAAGCGCGTAAAGCCGTTGGTCCCGGCTGTCCTTCGTTGATCGTTGACAGTCGTTACTGAAAGTCAGAAGCCTGGAAGTCTGACAACCAGTCTAACCAAGAGGTATCGTGTGGCCCAGTAACTGGGTTGTAGAGGTCAGATAGGCCGTCGCTCAATGTAAAACACTGGTATTCAGCTGCATTCGGTTAGACTGGAGACCGACCCCGACATAGTTGGGAAGAGGCTAAGCAGATCATGTTTTTTTTTCTAGTTCTTTGTACTTTATGTTGAATAAAGTTGAAATAAATAAATAAAGGTGAAAATGGACTTACAGCTATCGTTCCCGTCGGTAGTGTCGGTGAGCTCTGCTCCCCGTAGCGCAAACGACACTGCATCCTGCCGGTTCCTGAACGCCTTGAATCTTGCAGACTTGTACCTTCGCACCAGCTCCAGGGCCTCGGATTTGTTCTTGTAAACGTGCAGTGCTTCTAGAAAACAAAAAGAAAAACGTTAACGCTCGCCGTGGTCTTGGAAATTTGCGTCGACGCTGCGTAATCGCTGCGTTATAGTCGCGCAGTCGAAATTTTATTTTAAACTAGTTAGAACCCGTAGTTTTACTCGTTTTATTTTTGATTGCTGCTCCGCTTCCGCGGGTCGTAGAGTGATATTATAGTGCCTCATGAGTCTGGTTATCCTATACAAAAAGATATTTTCCAATACAACTGGCAGTTCCATAAAGCATCAAACAAAAAATCTTTTCAGCTTTATTATACCATACCATCACGCCTGTATTTCCCGAAGGCTTAGGCAGAGGTGTACCAATTTCCACCCACAGTTCGCCGGTATGTTTAGGTCCCATGTAATAGGGGGCGAGCCTATTGCCATTAACCGGGCACGAATCCTAACTCCGAGCTGCTACTGAGAAATTCCAAATGGAAAAACCCAATAATACTTTTTGCTCGACCTGGGAATCGAACCCAGGACCCCATGCTCATCAGTCGCGCTTGCGACCACGAGACCAACGGGGCAGTTATTATATTAGTATAGATAGCGTACGTAGTGTTAAAATTACACCTATTGCATTATCACTTCAATGCTTATGCAATGCATTTATGATGACTTGGATCTCATTGATAGCACAAATCAGAAGATTAGAATTCAAGGTGCTATAAGACAGTCAAGACCATTCACCTAAGTCGTTAAAAAAAAATTACACGTGTGCTTTATACCACACGACTGAAGTAAACTCTTGACACGTCACTTGAGGAAGAGAGAAAGAAGATGAGCGCGCGAACTGCTTTCCTTTGCTCCTACAGTAATATACGAACCGTAATTTTCCCTCTTTCTATCTTCACTAACTCACATCGTCGTTGTTTGCGTCGGGGGTTAAAAAGAAAAACTCAGGTTTTCTCTTAATGTTTTCCATCAAGAGACATAAAAAAGGCTTCTATAATAAAATTCTAAGTTCAATTATCACCGTATCGGTCTTTAATTTCATACGAATTTAGCGATGTGTTTTGTCGCGGCGGCCTTGCGACTGTGGCCGTGGGTGCTACACATGCTGATGTTTGCCGCGGTATGAATATACAGAAATAAAGTAATATGAATTCTAAACTCATTGAAATAAGGATAAAAAGAACTTTGCCAGAAACGAAATCCTTTGCCATGCTGTGCCATGCCGCGACGTCAGTCAGCGCCGACCCTTAACATTCACAAGTTATGAATCATAAGGATAATCAGAGGCATTTAAATGCACACTAGTAAACAATAGGCTACAATAACAGACGCATCAGAAATTGTTCAGTTTCAAATGCATATGGGGCACTATTATCTAATCGATTCTGATTCTTTATTTATTTATAGTTAATTAAAACGGTTACACACCAATTACAATAATTAACCTAGAACAATACTAATATTATCATAAAATCTACTACACACTTAATAAATAACAGTGGATATTCTCTCATACTTTCCCTCGTAAAACTTCAAACACACTCGCATTATCTCTCTCCATTCATCGGCAAACAGATCACAATCAGGATTGACTGCCAGGAGGACATTGAGGGCTTCCAGAGACCGACACACCGGCGACTCTGCTCTAGCGACCGTACGCATGCATTTATATCTTCTAATGGTTTTTGACCACGACTTCGCAGCTTGGAATTTTGCTCGAAATGTTTCGGAAAGATTTTGATACTCTACTGCATGTTTGAAGACCCTTGTACCCTTTTGTTTGGTATGTGATTCATCCTCGACGACAATTGGACCATATTCCATATTTGCCCACTGTACTTTCAGGGTCAAAGGTCAAGTAGTTTTTGAGATTTTGTGTTCAGTCTGTGAGTTCCTTTTTGCTTTTCTTTACATAGTTTACAACAAAGTCATTCCCTGTGTGTGTACGCTTAGATCTTTTAAACTACGCAACGGATATTAATGCAGATTTTAGCAGTAGATAGAGTGATTCAAAAGGAAGGTTTATACTTATAGAACATCACGCTACGACCAACGGGAGTGGAGCAGTAACCAAAGAAAGACGAGAACGAGGATGACACCGCGAGGTATATAGCTAGCACATATAATGTATAAGAAAAATAATTGAAACTATTTTTTAGAACAATAGAAAACATAATTATATATTAAATCTAATACTAGAACAATGGGAAATTCCTTTGATATTGATATTCCTTCCATAGCTCATAAATATTAGGTATGTCTTTAGTGTTATTTACGTAACTTGATATCCAAGTATGAGTAACAGCAGCTAGAAAAAAAAAGCTGTAAGAGTATCTATCATCTAATACTCCCATTACATGCAATAATTTTAAAGTGATATGGTAACTTAATACACACACACATACCATCACGCCCGTATTCCCCGAAGGGTTAGGCAGAGGTGTAACAATGTACACCCACAGTTCGTCGGTATGTTTAGGTCCCATGTAATAGGGGGCGAGCCTATTGCCATTAACCGGGCACAAATCCTAACTCCGAGCAGCTACTGAGAATTTCATAGAAAAACCCAATAACACTTTTTGCTCGACCTGGGAATCGAACCCAAGACCTCTAGCGTAGCAGTCGCGCTTAGGACCACTAGGCTACCGAGGCAGTTAACTTCATATAAAATCATAATTGCTAACAATAGTCTTGAAAAATGCTACCGTTCATAATTTATCTTGCAACAAGACGCGAAATCTTTACGTACTGAAAAATACCTGACTTCAATATAATTCTGGTAAATAGAAAAGTATAATAATATACAAAGGCCGTGCAAAGATAATATAAAAGTAGGAAGTTGACAACAACTATTGACCTACATCACCTTATCTTACTGATAACAATGTAGATATGAGTGAAGAATAAACAAAAGAAGCTTTATACAATGAAGTGGGTATTAACTAGATCTGGGGGGCAATCTTATAGGAACAATCGCAATCCTATAAGTCTCAATCTGTCAAAAAAATCCCTACAGCAGATAACAAAAGAGCTGATAACTTTTAAACGGCTGAACCGATTTCCATCAAACATAGCTAAGAACACTCCCGACAAATCACCTTTCAAACAAAAAATCAAAATCAAAATCGGTTCATGCGTTCGGGAGCTACGATGCCACAGACAGACACACACACACACACACGTCAAACCTATAACACCCCGTCGTTTTTTGCGTCGGGGGTTAAAAAGCCACTAACTCCCACATCCAACAGTCAAACCGATAACACGTTTATGTGGGGCAATTGTACGTAACCCTGAACAAATTAAAAAAATAACGAAAGACACGTGTGCTTTAGACCATACGACTGAAGTAAAACTTCTTTAGCTCCAACTATATGTATCCATCCATCCGTCCATTCATTCATAAATATTACGAAACTTAACTCTCTATCTCTTTCTATCTTCTCTTCGTCTGATCCTACTCATTTTCCTAACGCTCAGTTCAAGCATTCAGGTCAAGCATTCACCTGCTTGCTCCCTGTGTCAAGCGTGTGTAAAAAAGTTTAACTTCAATTAATACCTAAATTTTTTGGATATTGATTGTCGCTTCAACTTTTTAGTGTGTTGATGGCAAATTTATAAACTAAGGATTTTTCTTGTATGGCCCAGTATTCAGCTACTAGTAGTGTTGTTACTGAGATGAGATTAGGAAGATTTTGAATATTTTTAACTAGCAGAATTGGACTTCAGAGTTTCATTTTGCAATGGAAGGCCTAAGCTCTAGAAGAGTGCGACAAATAAAGACACAACATTCAACTTTTTAAGGATGTATAGAAAGTAGTTGAGAAAGATTGAGTTAGAACCGTGTTTCCCAGACATTGTTCTGTCACGGCCTGATAATTTTCATACTGAATCTTCGTGTCCACCCTCCTCCCTTATATGTATTCCGACATTGGCTATTTTGTGCACTGCTTATTTTTTACCAACAAATCCAAGTAGGCAGAACATGAAAGTTATATCCTATTGAAATCCCAGCTTTACATTTATAACTTGTGACAAAAGGCATTAATTAAAATATATTGCTTGATTAGCTACTTTTGTGTATTCTTGATGACCCGGTATCTAATTTTGATGGCCTGGTACCGAGTCGCGACCCACCAGATGGGATATGCTGAACTAGAGAATTAATACTTCAACCCTAGTTTTCTTGAACAGATAAAATAACAAATTCTCAAGCAGTAGTAAACTGCTATGATTGGTTGTGGATAATCCAGTCAAACAATAACAGCAGCTTACACTCACTTGCTGGCTTGTTGCATTAATTTTGTATTGATTTTCATTTGAGTAACCAGAGTTCAGTGAAACTATCAAGCACCAAGACGTGTTTATTGTAAAACTTTAAAACAGCCATAGTAACCTAGTGGTCCTACGAGTGACTGTTAAGCTAGAGGTGTTGGGTACTTCTATGAAATTCTCAGTAGCAGCTAGGAGTTAGGATTTGTGCCCGGTTAATGGCAATAGGCTCACCCCCTATTACATGGGACCTAAAAACATACCGGTGAATTGTGGATGTACATTGGTACACCACTGCCTAACCATTTGGGGAATACAGGAGTGATGGTATGTTTCACCACCTCTGAATAGATCCTACTTGTCAGATTAATTAAAAAATAGGACACAAATGTGTAAAATGGTCCACCTAGTAATTTAATTGAAACTTATTCAAAGTTTACAAACATAAAAGAATAATGAGAAAAACTAAAAATAGAAATATATTTGGTCATTTCAGTATGGCATGATGATTCAGTAACTACTTGTAATACACAAAGACTGAGAAAACATTACTTGTTGTTTTTTAGTACAGAATCAATGTTAGTTTTTTATTGTTAAGTTGTTTTTTTATTCAAACTGAACCATTAGTATATTATGCAATGACATTTTTTAAAATTAATTGTAAACTGAATTTCAACTTTT
Organism: Caradrina kadenii; assembly: GCA_947462355.1. Classification (NCBI taxonomy): domain Eukaryota; kingdom Metazoa; phylum Arthropoda; class Insecta; order Lepidoptera; family Noctuidae; genus Caradrina; species Caradrina kadenii. The sequence goes on from OX381691.1 coordinate 9,916,362, forward strand.
ATTTGAAACAAATGTATTTTCTACCGAGAATCACTATTTGAAGAAAAAATAGTATTGTTAGCAAGGGAAAATCACTCTCTAAATAAAGTTAAAAATAATTTGTACCCATGCTAAAAAATACTACAATGGCACACATTATTGTTATAATAATCAATTGACAATAAATACCTTCATCAGGTCCTTTTTTAATTTCACTGGGTATGTAAACTCCATAATAGGTAGTCGGCGGTTCCACTGTCGTCGGACTTTCGGGAGCAATGCTCTTCTTACTCAACGTATCCAGTCGCAGTAACCTGCTGAACAAACCACCTATTGCACCATCTCGTTTGTCTGTCGGAGACAATAATATCTCCTCTTTTATACCCCCGATGTCTTTATTACACTCCGGTATAATTACAGCCTTCGACATTTCGTCTCCTGCAAATCGTAAACACTTTACTGTTTTGTTTGTGACGCAGAACGCAGCTAGGAAAAAGTTTATTTTTACAACAATCCTATATTATCTAAGGCAGCTCACCTTAACGACGAGGCTCGTCATAAAAACATACTCGGTAACTTTACTATCAGATAATGGTTCGCAATTTCAGCGCATTTTGTTTGTCTAAAGTTTTGAATCACATCAAGAAAATTCGGGCGTTTTTGAAACAGAAAATTAAAATGCGTTGAGACTTGAGAGAACGGTGGATGACGTTTTGACAGATTTATTTCACTAGAGTTGTACGTCCTATGTTGATTTACGATTATAATTTTTAATTAAAATATATTGCTAATCCAACTATCAATGGTCGAAAAATTTATTTCATTCTTGTGTTTAATTTGTTCCTTTGTTTTTCTATATAGTAATTAAATATATTATTTCAAACTAAATTAAATAAAATTACTATTGTTCGTGCGCATTTGCGTAGCACTACGAGCAACAGACTGCATAAAACCGGATAATTTGGTTTGGTATTCTCGATATTCTTATCGACCAATAATCTAATATTTCTTTACGGTTTTCAAAAAACATAATTGCTGCGAGACTATAAGCGTGGTGTAAAATTATGAAAAAAATGCTAATATAATAATATAAGATATAACTAGCGACATATATTACAAAATGTGAATGTCGTATTCTACCACGGCCACGCCTTTTTTCCATTTTGAGGATAGGCAAGAACTTTAGTTTGCCACTTTCTACAATCCTCTGTTACGATAATTACTGTAGAAGTAGAAAGGACCTGATTAATTAAAGAGTCCTTCATCATAACTACTACAGACAGTTTGCAAAATAAACATGTCATGTATACGGAACCCAAAGTAGTTTTACCACTACAAATTCACGCTAAAACCAGATAGGATCACTTTACAAATAAAAGACTCGGCGCATTTGATTCGACATTTTTTATACAACGTTAGTAAAAGATTGAGAATACCAAACCGTATCGACCCACTTAAGTGTGTATATCAACCCTTAGTAACCTTAATAGTCATTATACTCTTTGCTTAGGAATCCAAAAAAAGTACAAGTAGGTGCTAATATTATTATATTCATAGTCATAAAAAAATGTACATAAATTAAAACCAAAATAAACTTCATGAAATGTTCACTTGGTAGACTTTTTTTTCTTCTTATTTTTCTTATTTTTTTTGGGAGGCAGAGCAGCTAGAGGAATAGAATCCAAAGATTTTTGAACGGCCATTGCATAAAGATTCGAGTTGATTGTTTTCAACCTATTAAGCTCCACGTGTAGTTCTTCTTCCTTTATCTTAAACTCATTCTCCAACTCTTTCGAAGTTAAATTGTCTTCTATTTCTCCACGGGGTTCTGGCCAGAAACTTGTTTTATCCTTCATCAGAACGTCCACTTCTGTAAGTTCCTCAGCATCTTTATCTAACGTCCTTTCTAAACTGTGTAGAATGATATTTGGAGTGAATTCCTGTTTGTAGATTGCAGGGTTATTCACAGTGAAGAATGCATTTGTTATAGGGCCTTTGTGTCTTAAGATCCTTACTGGCTGCTTGCTGGGTATATGCCAAAGAGCAACTTGCTCATCATTTGAACCCGACAAGAGAGTCTCACCATCCAGTGACACAGACAAACAGGTCACAGCTTTAGTGTGAAAAGAGAAAGTGGAACAGTTTTTCTCCGTGTTAACCAACACATTTCTGCTTCTCGGAGGATTGGTAAGACTAAAATGGTGAATTTTTCCTTCAGTTGTTCCAACAAATATGCTTAACTCTAAGACATCCATTGTAACAGCTGCCAGTGGAACATCAAAAACGCAATTCAATAACATTTCTCCAGATGTCAAATCGTAGATTTTGCAAGTCCTGTCACTGGATACAGTACACAAGCGACCATGCATGCCCGTCTTACTTACGCACAAATCCGTAACTGGTAACGAATGATCGGAGAATATGTACATTGGATCATGCTGGCCTGCAGATGTCTGAGACACTAGCTCAACTTCAGGGTGAGCAGATACTGTGGCAAGTGACCATATCATCACTAGTCCATCTTCAGATGCTGATATAAAATAGCGCCCATCTGGTGTAAATTTTAACAAAGCTACTTTTTGGTAGTGTTTACTTAGGATTGTTAGGAGATTGCCAGAAGCAGTTTGCCAAATATATATTTTTTCTTCAATACCTGCTACCAAAAACATTCCATCACGTGAAACAGCGAATGCTGTTGCCTTACCTGGCAAAATAAAACGCATGCCTTGGACAGTTTGGTAGGAATTCACAGGCCATACGTGTAATACTGGCTTTGTCTTCTCAACAGCAGCTAAATAATCATCTCCGACGAATGTGAGGGTTCTATTTTCTGCTGTACCACCGCCTTTGTATGTCATCAGGCAGGTGCCGGCGTGTGGGTCCCACACAGCATTCGTCCATAATGTGTTATTAGAATCACTTGTAACCAAAACTTCTAACAATGTAGCCATTGTACTTTCGGTTATTGTTTCGTATTAATTGGTTTGGACTTTGGATTAACAGTAATTTTTATTGTTAAATCCCATGTGGGATACGAGAAATATACACGTGAAAAGTGACAAGTGTGTCAACCAAATTCAATCAATACCATAAGTTTAGAGACTGCTGATCAATACTGAGTAGTTGAGTACTACTGACTGACACTGACATTTTCCATTGTCTGACAGCAAAGTTGCCATTTCGTAATAGTTAAAGTACATTTTGTGTATTGCATATTCATTATATATTTATAGCCTTCTACTCATTCCTACGTGCCTTCGTCTTTTTTAAATATCTACTTAAATAAAATTGTAGTTGATATAAAATCCTATTTTCGTAGCTTTTCGTAAAATTCTTTTTGGTTTTTTATTTTTAACAGCAGTAGACATACAAAGTATTTATTTTACGTATTTTTCTGTAAATATGCAAACGTATTTTTTTTTGCATATTGGCAGTAAATATGTAAAGAAAACACGCATTTGCCTGTTTCGGTGTTGTGTGTTATTGTTTCCGATTGTGTCCGGTAAAGATAAAAAACCGTAACGATTGTTTCACAAAATAGCACAACAGTACCCAAAGCGTGCTTTATTTTGGTTGGATAATTTCATCATTCAACCTAGAACTAGAAGTGACAAGTAACTCGTTCATGAACTTGGTGTCATTCACAAGTAGTGTGTGATTAGTGAAAATTCGTTGGAAAAACAAGCCGCAACATGTTTAAAAAGTGAGTAATATCATGATTTTATTATAAGTTTTGTGTAAAGTGGATTGGGTGATCTTAAAAATGTGTTTCTAGTTCGTAGAAAAGGTTATAAATATTTCATTCATTCAGACATTCAGTAATGTCAGAATAGTTGAATTATTGAAGCATTGTGTGGCCGACCAATCAGGATTCAGAGCATCTTGCTGTAGTGATGTTCACTATCATGGAACCTTTTCGATTTATACGGTTATCTCTTTAAATCGATTACGACAAATAATGTTTAATTACTTTGAATCTTTCGTATAATCTGCGACTGGCTGGAGCAGCTGCTGTGGCTTTGTATCAAGTAGTTCTAGGAAAAACAACAAAGGAATTGAAAAAAAGAAAAAATTGTTAAATTTGGTACAACATTTATTAGGTACAGAGCAACACCTATAGACCAATAGGCTCGCCCCCTATTACATGGGACCTAAACATACCGGCGAACTGTGGTTGTACATTTGTACACCTCTGCCTAACCCTTCGGGGAATACAGGCGTGATGGTATGTTATGTGTAGAGCAACACATGACATGACATTATGGTAGTTATAAAATAAAGAACAGTAAGGTTGCGGATTATAAGGATACGTTCCTTAACTCACAGATGCGATTTACTGTGTAGTCTAGACTCGGTGATTGATAACGTTCTATTTCTTGTGTTAATTTTGCTATATGAAATTTATACTTCCAGTATGGTTTATTTATTAATTGATTGTTAATGAACTATGAGAGGAAGCGGGAGGTTAAAGAAAAGATGGATGGATTATGTGAAGAATGATATGAAAGAGAAGGGAGTCAGTGATAGCATGACGGTCGACAGGACGGCATGGAAGCCGAAAACGTGTTGCGCCGACCCCAAATAACATGGGAAAAGGGCAAGACGATGAAGATAATTTGTATTTTATGCATTACTAATAAAAAATATTTGTTAATTTTATAACATTAACTTAAAATCCTTATTGCATATTATAAACAAAGTTTATAAAAAATGATTAAATTGATTTGTATAATTTATTTTATTTTGGCATAAACTTGTTTGCATCGCTGTTAAAGGGACGAATATACGAAAACCTGGCAGCATTGCCACGTTGCAGAAATGCTGATTCTTTGACCCAAGAAAAAGCCAGCCAGCTAGTAAAGTTAACTCGAATAATTCGTAGCGCATATTAAAACTACTCGATTAAAATCGAATGATTTCAATTTATGTATGTACGGTTTTCTCCTATTTTTAACCCATCACTACAGATATTGTGACGTTTGCAATGAAAGTGCGAAAGGTACGGAATGCTCCTATGTTCGACAAGGATGGATAGATTTCGTTTCGCTGGAAATGGCTGAATGACTCGTTATGTTCGTTCATCAGTTCAGTTCTGTGCAGCTGTTCATATTTGATTGTCCTGTGCGTTAGTGATTTTTCGTCGATTTTTAGAACGCTAAAATTTTTTGTGATCTTAGTCGAACAGTTATATTTTGATCGATAAATCCTTGTTGACAACGGTTCGAAACGAACGGTGCACATACATTTCGTGCATCGTGCACATTTTCCGTGACGTAACTGGATGTCTAACGAATAACTGTCGTACGACTAACAAAGGTCGTGGCGGCTAATGGTTGCCGTTTTTATGTGTTCGGGTGAATTTTGACGGCGCGATGTGGGAATCTGATTCTGATACGGGGTCCCGCAGCGCGTCTTCGGACGGGCTGCGGAGACGTCAAGGATGGGATCCCGAAGCGGAGAGCTTGGCATCCCAGATGGATGAACTCGATGAAGTGCTCGCAGAGGAAGAAGATGGATGTCCGTTGCCGTCTACACCTGAGGATCAGCATCTCCTCGATGCCGAGATGGCGGAGGTGTTGAAAGCGGGCGTGCTCTCTGACGAAATCGATCTTGGTGCACTGGCACACAATGCGGCCGAACAAGCCGAGGAGTTTGTCCGCAAAGTATGGGAGGCGTCCTGGAACGTGTGCCACTTCAGACACCTGCCGCGCTGGTTGCAAGACAATGATTACCTTCACAAAGGACATAGGCCTCCACTGCCCTCGTTCAGCGCATGTTTCGCGTCTATATTCCGGATCCACACGGAGACAGGGAACATCTGGACTCACCTGCTGGGCTGCGTGGCCTTTATTGGCGTTGCGGTGTACTTCCTGACGCGCCCGTCGATTGAAATACAGATGCAAGAGAAAATGATATTTGGAGTGTTTTTTATAGGTGCCATAGTGTGCCTTGGGTTTTCGTTTGCATACCACACCCTATACTGCCATTCGGAGATGGTCGGGAAATTGTTTTCTAAGTTGGATTACTGTGGGATTGCCCTACTAATTATGGGCTCATTTGTTCCGTGGTTGTATTATAGTTTCTACTGCCATTACAGACCGAAAATAATTTATTTATCTGTAGTGGTTGTTTTAGGAATACTGTCAATAATAGTATCTCTCTGGGATAGGTTCTCAGAGCCTCGCTTGCGACCTCTTCGAGCGGGAGTTTTCATGGGTTTTGGACTGTCAGGAATAGTGCCTGCAATCCACTATGGCATTACTGAAGGCTGGTTCAGTCAAGTGAGTAAAGCGTCACTGGGCTGGCTAGTTTTGATGGGCTTGTTGTACATATTAGGAGCCATGTTCTATGCCCTGAGGGTGCCAGAGCGCTGGTTCCCAGGAAAGTGTGACATCTGGTTCCAGTCCCACCAGATATTCCATGTACTTGTGATTGTAGCTGCATTTGTGCACTACCACGGTATCAGTGAACTGGCATCGTACCGTGTGACAGTAGGGGAATGCTCTATGCCTCCATCATCAATCGCATTCTAGCCCCTCCCTTTACCAAATGTGATAGTAGACCATAAATAAATTTAAGTAGAAATACAAACATTCGATAGCTTCACTGTATATTTTTTAAACATATAAACTACGAATTTTTGTAAATTTTTTAACAACTCGGAAAAAATTGTGCTGATAACAACACTCAGATAATGGTATTGTTCATAATTAGTGAGGCTGAAATATAGTGGGGTCACATTGTGGGTAAAATGAATGGGGGTAACTAAGTAATGAACATAATTATGTCATAGTTACTGTTTATTTATTTTTAAAAATTAGGATTAGTGCATTAGAAGTTATTCTTTTAGTACTTTCTAGTTATGCTATTTGCACCATGGACAGCACATTTGAAAAAAGAACAACACATTTTTAAAGTAAGTTTTTTTAAATAACAATTCTTTTTTCAGTCATGCTGCTTTAAGACATTATGGTGTACTTAATAATGTTCTGTTTACTTACCGTCTTGTGTTTTGCACTAAATTTTAAGACCAGTGTTAAGTAGCATATAGACATAGTTTGGACCACATGTATGCCCATCCCTGTTCTTCCATAATGTACGTAACATAAATAACTATGTCTTTTCTTCCAAAAGACTACAATAACATTGAGATTATTCTTGGCTGTAAATGGTAGATGCTAAATCAATAATACAATAGTGTTCATGATTTTTTGACTGCTCTTTCTTTTTAACTGTTTATTTGTCATTGTAACATTTTCCATCTCTCTCCATTTCCATAAATGTCAATTTCAGATTAATTAAACACTTCTGTGTTTGCATAGAATCTCACTTAGTTTCTCATCAACATAAATTTAATATGATGAATTCTAGAATCATTTTTCCCTACAATGTAATCATTAGTATGTGTGCGACAACTCCAATTTCTTAGCTGATCCACACCAATATTGCACAAATGAGTACATCATGGCAATTCAGATTGTTATTGTAATTAGATTTAATTAACAATTGAACATATTTTTTTAATGGTGTACTTGTAAGTGGATTGGTTTTTTGTAAGTTTTAAGTAACTGCAGTCTAACATTCCATCATAGTTTCAAAATAACATTAATAATTTATTTTCCGATTGTTTTTATTAAGCAATACTAGGTTTTTGTACACAATAACATCAATTACTTTATCATTCAACTGTGGTCTACATTAGGTTTATAAATATAAATTAATTCAAAGTATATTCTAAATTGTTATAAGTGTTCATAAGTGTAAAGATTTTATGAGACAGAAAATGTAATAAAAGATTTTGTGATGTATATTGCAAATTGAGCTCTATTGTCTTGAAAAGTACATTTATATTGATAATGTTGGATGGAAAAAGCTTAAAAATTATGTAAGTAGAAATGTTGATATGATAAATACCTATAGAAAATCTCATAAAGATATCGTAAAGACAATGTCTTACATAATTATAAAATAAAAGATAAGTACCAATGTAATGCTGCTTTCTCTGAATTTTAAGATTTTATTTTGAACGAAAATTCCGAGATCCGGTATTTGGCATATCAAACGATTAAGTCGGAATTGGACTGAGGAAAAAGACAATATTTTCGCACCAAATGATAGTTTGAAATTGGAACTGGTGTCAATTTGACGCACTTTGGGGCTCATCAATGACATGGCTCTAATACCAGTATTTTGTTTTTGCTATGAGATTGAATTGTTTCTGTTCTTTAACATTCTTTTATGTAGTCTAGACAGGCCACACGAAGTTCTTGATCATAAAATAAGTTTGGTCTGTCTTCTGTAGCGTAAATATTTTGTTAAAACATGTTTCTTGAATTGAAAAAATATGCTTTTACTGTACATTTGTTAATTACTTGTTTTTGGTGGGATTAAAAATTATGCAATAAAAATAAAAATACAACTTGAAGCTTATTTTTTAAGTAACCCTATTTGGCACTCCCAAAGCTACCTTCTATTCTATATTACGTATCATCAAAAACTTTGTACTTGGAACTTTTAAGTTTTCTGTAACTTGTCTGACTTCGAATGACGTCATGATAGGATTACTGCGGCGAGTAGTACCGTCATCCTACGTACTGGAAACGCTTACGTCATTATTAGGGCTGCCAAAAGTGCCAACTTTACAGCAGTGCTACGAAATGAATACGAGGTAAGAGAAAAACTTGCCTCATATTTTTAAAGCTTTTGTAGGCTCCTGCAGTCTTCTACATACGGGTACTTAAGTACTGACTGATTCCGAAAAAAAAAAGTAATTGGTATCATGGTATTTATTAGCCCCAGTTTCCTTAATTTAGGTTAATAAACCCTTTACCCATATTTTTTTCTCAGTGACAACCCTGGAAATGCAAAGGCTTAGGTCGAGGCTAGTTAGGCTTAGGGCTTCATCGCATGTCAACTTAGAGAATCTAGCTCTGAATCTGTACCTACCTACCTTGACTTTGTTAGGTCTTATGTAATTATGATAAATTACTCTAAGCTAGGCCAATCACTTTATTTTCGACTAGCTGTTGCCCGCGGCTTCGCTCACGTCGACCTAAGTGTTACTTAACTAAATAAGTATTGAATACTATGTTATCAAAATCTTCCAAGCAGGTCGAATGGTTGCTAAGGTGACTGCTAATAGTTACGACTGTAGGTTTAAAGAATTTATCTGTAGTCGCTTGAAGTCTGGCTTGTGCACGGCTGGTAAAAGGCTTACGCCATACCTGGGGCTAAAACATAATTGGCGTAAGGAGAGTATATGTGGCTTTACTATCCCTTTAGATAATACTATGATGTGGTGTCAAAATTTTCTTACTTTTCTTTCTCAAACCATTAACAGCATCTTTAATAGGCACTGCTTTAACATTATACCTCACATTGTAGCTGCGATCTGCCTAGTATCAAGACCGAAGAAATGAATCTTATAATCAGAGCAACAGGCAACAAAATTTGAGCTTCTTGTTAGAACCAAATTTATGTAAAGTTTTTGGGAGAAAGTATGGACAAAAAACAGTAATCATAAGACTTCTTAAAAGACTAAGCTAAGTTTTACCTCACAAATTATCCCTTATCTTTGGAACCGTAAACTACACAATAAATTTCCATTTAAAGAATTTTTTTAAGCATGTAGAACATCTTCTGTTTATAGTACCTACCCATAAGAAGAAATTCCGAATGCGATGCATGATTCATGATTGATGCTTGATTCAACTTGCATCCTGAAAGCGTGAAGTCTGTAAGACATTCAACGTCAGAAGAACGACTGTCACGGAATTTTTCTATGGGTGAAATTGATTTTGGTACAGTTTCTGTTGTTGCTAATCTCTTTCTGTTTTGCCATTTGAATATAAGTACACTTTTTGGTGGAGCGGCTCAGGACAGAAGTTAAAATTTTGGACAAAAAACGTTTGCACATAAATCGTTCAACACTTGTATGAAGTGTCGAAGTTGGGAGGTCCCTTTTTTAAGCATGAGATGTCGTCAAATGATTTTTTTCCTTTCTGGTGGAAAGGAGTGTCAGACTGTTATTGGCTAAAACCCATCCGAGTTCCTTCCGATGTCCTTTGTGTTCCAGGGCCGCGGTGAGTCTTTCGAATAAATTCCGCAACTGTGCTAACATCTCTTTGAGGCGCGCGTGAAACACAGTACGTCGTCGGCTTGGGTCTGGTTCTGGTTGGACGGCGAGCCACACAACGGTAGCCGACCGCAAGCCCACTCCAACGGTGGTCTGGAATCGCTTTACGACTCTCGACACCCGGGGCATCCCCTTCTGTTCTGGCGGCCGGGGTGAAAGGTTGACCTCTCCCTCATGCGTTTCGCCTCCTCCTTCGTTGGCATTACTACTTCGCAGAAGGAAGCGATTGCTTCTCATTCTCCCTCGCTCCGGACTATGGATGAACCAAGGCCGGATGCGAGAGGTCGCCGCCGCCAATCGCCTTTATGAGGACATGCTGATGTTCTGCCCAAGCAGGGGCATACCTCCACCGTACGCTCCTTTGTGATCCTACAGTGATAACACCAAGGCGTGTCCTAGCGCCGAAACCGAAACAGTTATCTCCCGAAACAACTGTGACCAGAGAGTACCTGCGTCAGAGAATCCTTGTGGTGCGGCGATCCTACTATCGATATAAATTGGTAACTCTTTAAGTTTCTGAGGTGCTGTTTTTTATTCATGAAAAATATTCTTAGGGGTAGCTAGAATTTGTGGGCCAATCTGTCGAATTCTGTTCTATTCATTCTTTTTCAGTCGACGTATGCAAATTTTCAAAGTTATGTTAAGGTTATGCTTAAACCTATTTTATTATAATATTGAAATCATGCCATCGAAAATAAAAACAATTGAATTAGGTACCAATTAAAATAATGACAAAAAGTAACAATCAATTGGGATCGAACTTACAGAAAATATCTTACATGGCTTTCATTAAACACCGAAGCTATTCTCTAAACAAAGTAAATAGCGTAATAATAATAAAAAAACATAGCAATTCCCATACCATGTTATAATGACTGCTTAACTCCTTGTGGCTAATGACGTCATGTTTTTTATTTCATAGGATAAAATATCTCCCACTGTCTTGCATAGGAACTACCTCGTTAGCCTAGTGGTCCTAAGCGCGACTGCTACGCTAGAGGTCTTGGGTTCGATTCCCAGGTCAAGCAAAGTGTTATTGGGTTTTTCTATGAAATTCTCAGTAGCAGCTCGGAGTTAGGATTTGTGCCCGGTTAATGACAATAGGTTCGCCCCCTGTTACATGAGATCTAAACATACCGGCGAACTGTGGGTGTATATTGTTACACCTCTGCCTAACCCATCGGGAAATACAGGCGTGATGGTATGTGTAATATGTAACTAATCTGCAGTATTGTGTATATTTTATAGCAATCCAAAACATGTCCAAGAACAATAATGCTTACCTAACCTCATTATTTATTACAAATAGCGAAATAGCCTAAATAGGACCGAACTCAAGCCCTGCGATTCGAAAGGCGGTCATCGAACCATTAGACTATTTAATTCAATAGAAAAGCTTTGAAATTGCCGTTCTGTTTTGCCATGATTGACTGTTTAGCTTCTTAAAGGTATAGCGTGATAGTAATTATTTCAGCAGTTCAATCCTCAGCCATCTAAAGTATTGTTATATTTTGTTTCATCTTTTTTGAAACCCGTCGTAATCTGCATCATCATTGTTCATCCCCCAAAGTAGATAGCGCGATAATTTATAGCCTACGGCCAACTTTAGCCTATGATGAATATAATAAAAAAATAATATCCAAAAATGGAACGGAATCTGTCCGGCAGTATTTGCGTGATGCTCTAACAAACAAACAGACAAACAGACAAAAATTTAGAATCGCTTCCCGACCCCGTAGCAATCACTTTTTTTTTAAATATATTAAATGTACAGTTGTGACTTCGCTACGATTTTATTATAAATATAGACTATGTACAGACATTATTTTCTGCTTTAATATTAAAAGATTTAAATAAATAAGTAAGTAAATCAATGTTATGGCAGAAGTTATGCATACTTTTATTTTATTATTGTTGGGAATCTACCTGTACGAAAAAAAATGTTTGAAAAATCACAAAAAGTGAAACTCTTACTGAGGACCGAACTCACGATCAGCGATTTGCAAGGCGGTCGTCAAACCATTAGACCATTTACTACTTCAGAAATAACTCTAAAATAGCCGTTCTAGTATGCCATTATTGACTGCTTTACTCTTTGAAGGTATAGCGTGATGATAATTATTTTAGAAGTTCAATTTCGCAGCTATCTACAATATTCTTACATTATATGTCGTTATTTTCAATCCCGTGAGAATCTGTAGAAGAACTCGGACATAATGCAACATTGCTCATCCCCCAAAGCAAATAGCGTGATAATTTATAGCCTAAGTTTTAAGTGGACCTTACCGCAATACATTAGTGAAAACCGCATTCAAATCGGTTAAGCCACGGCTGAGATTAGCGTGTTCAAACGCACAGACAAACAGACAAACAGACAAACAGACAAAAATTCTAAAAACCATATTTTCGGCATTAGAATCATTACCCGACCTCGTAGCAATTACTTTTTTTCAAAAATATTAAATGTACAGTTTTGACTTCGCTACGATTTTATTATATGTATAGATTATCTGAAACTTGATCTTCTAGGGTTAGCAAACATTGAAAAAGAAATACCTATATTCGGAAGAAAGGTAGATAGGTACCTACCTAATAATGATATTTATAGGTATCTAAATAGTCGCATCGCACTCCGGTCGATTTCGACATCAGGCAAGTTTATTTTGAGATTTTTCAGAAACGCGAGTGGGTATTCGATATTTACATAAACGAGTGGGAATGAATGGGTGGGTGGCGCTTTATCTAATGGTACCTATAGGTACCTATTCACATAAGTACAGGTTTACTCGATGTTGATTCCGGTAATCAAATTCATCGTGTTTAGGTATCGATATTACGGCTCGATTGGAATTTTCTAATTTCTTTCGCGTTTAAAATTCAAAAAACAATTTTTTTTTCACCTTTTTTGTGTTTTTTTTTTCTTTTATCATTAATTACCTCCTGCGAGACGTGCTAGGCAATGCCACAATTTTTTTAGCTGAACAGACTTTTCACTCGAGGTACATAAATTAATGTGGAACCGCATTGTACCAAATAAATATGTACTGTTTGTACACACGGCTACATATCAAGCTGTACATATCCAGTTTATGCTGAATTCTCATTCTATCGGATACCATACAATGAGAGGTCAGCTTATACTGGAAATGTATAGCTTGATATGAAGGTGTGTGTACAACGAGTGAAAGCCTTCCGTCAACTGTATGTGAATTCGTACCATAATACGAACATGAGCTCGATAGCTATCAATGAGCGCAGGCCCCTCCTCAGGGCTGGCGAGAACGCCTTTCAGTGCCCTTTGGCCAACACTTTCTCATTAAATCAATTATATTTCAGTTTATGCTTAATAATAATTACCAACGTTTTTAAGAATCAATTCGTTATTATCACCATCATATTAGCCGTAGAATGTCCACTGGTGGACATATGCCTCCCCCAAGATTTGCAAAAGGACCGTTTGGAAGCGGTCTGCATGCATCGTTTTCCTGTGATTTTAATCAGGTCTGTCCACCTCAATATTTTTTTTTACTCTAGCCTGTAATGTTCCTCTGCTGGGTAATGGCCTCTCCCAAGTCGAATTTATTAATTAAAGTACCGTAGCTCAAATTATTACTTACACTGCTGGTGCTTCTTTTACTTCGTTGTGCCTCATTAACATAGTTTTTCGGATATACGGCGCCCCTTGCCAACTGGCGCCTACCGACCGCACCAGTCCCCCCACCTCTCCCAGTGCCGGTACTGCTAACAATCTGCCGCCATGCCAATAATGATGTAGTCCAGCTTTTATCCCTCTTTATTCGGGGTCATCGCAGCCCACCGTATTTCGTTGTCATTAGAGTTCACTTTCAAAGCTATTTCATCCTATCTTTCACTCCGTCCATAAATCCATCCAAAACGGAGACATGTTAACCAATAGGATTGCATAAAATTTTCGCTCCGCTCCAGTCATGCAATCCTCTTGGTTAATATTTTTCCATTTCTCCGCTCCGCAGCCTCGCTCCGCTTTTATGGACAGGCAGCCTAAACCGTTACTTGAGTAGAATATAGCTGCACGCGAACGGTCCGACTGACGGTCCAGTCGCGTGCAACGTCATCGCCCCAAAAAAACCAGAAAGGAACCTAAAAACCCAAAATTTAACTTGACCTTTGTGCTCACGACTCGTGGTGGCTACTATAATTGCAGCCTTGAACAATCAGCTTTATATATCATTGTCCAACTGTTTGTCTCCCACGCATTTCTAATGGTGTGCCACATAATTCAATGGCACTTATTCGAACGAGCTATAGCCCGCGGTTTCAACCGCATTAAGTTATGTTTTTCATTGCTGCCCCTGTGTGATGTTATATATCCTATACTATTGCTCATGGATCTGGCTATCATATGCAAAAGATTTTTTCTAATCCGTTCCAGAGTATAGCTCGTTTAAACAAACTAACAAACTCTTCAGCTTTATTTTATTATTAGTATAGATGACAATTTGACCTTGATTAGTGGCTCAATACTTATCTAACTACCCCTAATCATGATGTCAACCAACAAAACAAACACGTACTTGAATGACCTCGGCGTACCCTTCGGCTTTGGAAAAACATACAATCTAACCCTCCCTCTATCGATTTCAGTAGGCTCACATTACAATACGTTATCAATCATGTAGCTCAAATGAAGTAGATCTATAGTAAATTATGATCTCTTGACGTCTTTTCTTAGAACCCCGTTCCAATTTCAAATTTTTTTCTACCTAATAAAGATTCTATAAGTATTGATCTTCATCTCAAGCCTCAACCTTCTTTGGTACATAGTCAAATAGCACGCAAGATCGATAACCACATAAGGAAAAGGGATGCGGATATATTTAAACCTAAGTAATCCCGTAATCTGAGCCATTTTCTTAATAAGTCAGAAGCCCGCCAGTCTTTTAATAAGTTGAGGTTTAAACGAAGCTGTTTTTGAATGACTTAAAGTTACAGATTTCAATCAGACAAGATAAGATGAAGTAATTAATTTGAATCTTAGTTTTAAGGTCTTAAGCCACAGAATGAAAACTTACCCAGAGAGCGGACTTGTAGTAAATAAAGATAATGAATTTTAGTATAAGCGTTGAAGATTTAAATTAGAATAGATTAGAGCAAAGACTGAAGTGTTGCAGTGCAGCGCTATTTTGTAAAATCTACTTTGGGAAAAAGATGAAGTGAGCTTAAGGTGAGTTATGATCCTTCGGTTGCTAGAATTACCTCACTACAAATTCACTTCGCCTCAATTCCCTGAAGAGTGATTTTTACAGAAAACACCATCATAACATTAAGTATAAAAGTAACACTAATTAAATTGGTCTACCCATAATTATACAGCTGAGTAAAACCTGAAAAAGCTTTTAAGTTCAACAAAGAATTTTATCGATTGCCTGTATCCTTGACACTGGCAAATCATAAGGTTAAGTGTAGGGAGCGCCAAGGGCATGTGATTTAAACGTTATCCGATATTTACCATTATTTATGGGGTGAGCAGGGTCAGTGGCGACATTTGTCACCAATAGGATTCACAAAGGCCATTACCAAAATTTAAATCAGGTAGTTACACGACTCGGTTTAAAACCTGGTCTACGCTATATGCTTTCTTCTCTCTTGTAAGTGGTGTTGTTGGTGGTAACTAATCAATAGGTCATACGGATATCTAGAAATCTTCCTAGGTGAATTTAGATGAAGTAAGCTTTGGGTAAGCTGTCATCCTACGATGTAAGGGATTGAAAGGTCACCTCAAACCCAGCTGCCCAGCACAGGATCAAATGCCCCAGGTCCGTCAGACTTCATTAAATTATCTCTCCACTTGTCAAAATCCCAGGTCACTTCCGAGAATTTCTGAACCGAAAATCTCGGCCCGAACGTTAATCAAATTCAGAGAACCGTACTCAAGCAGAGTTTGCAAACAAAATTATGAAAATGGCAAGTCCTTTTACTGGTATAAATAAGTAGCTACGCATAAACTCCTATTCCGTAGGCAATTGTTAGGTGCTCAATTTTTATTGATCCATAAAGTACTTATTCGTATTTTTGCTGTACTAATAATGAGGGGCTGGTGGCCCACCTGGTATAATTACATGAAATTACATTCTGTAGGAACAGTAACGAATTGAATGACATACTGTGGAGTTTGTAACTTGATTTCACATATTATAATACCAGGATATTATTGTCCCAATGTAGGGCACAGACCTCTTCTCATACGAAGAAGGCACGAGTATTGATGACCACGCTTACTCAAGGCTAATTGGTGATTTCAAAGTTATATTAATTTATAAGCTAATGCAACGAAAAAGGTTTAAAAATTAAAAAATGCAATTACATGCCTATGTCGTTTATTTGCGTTGCAAAAAATATATTTTGTTTTATTCGCCAGCTCTACAATTATAATTACCTACGTTAGGTATGATCAGTATTCATCGGTCGATAACTGCTTAAAGTGCTTAGTGGTAGTTTATATGCTAATGTTTCCAATTTTCTCTACGCCGAGTACTAGAACTTACTTGCTCAGTATAAGCATAATTACCACACGGCTGCTGTTACAATTTATATCATTTACATTTAAATATAGTTCTTCAGAAAGGTCGGGTGCGCAGTACTCGTAACGGACGTGCTCCTATGACCGAACCAAGTGCGAAGACCTATGACAAACGTGGACGAGGCGAGAGTAGTATGTAAGGATCGAACCAGGTGGCGTTCTGTGATTGCTGTCTACCCCCATGAGAAAAAGGCGTGAGTTTATGAATGAACGTATGTATGTTAAATATAGTTAACTTTTTTGCTATTAGTTGAAAAAGAGTTTGGTTTAGTCAGAATCATAGTGATTTTTCCAAACTACTCCCAATTTGGTATCTATTGGATCTGCTTATTTACTTCTATGTTTTAAACACCTGAGGTAGCTTAGTTAGCTTATCTCAAGGTAGGACAATGAAGTGATGTCATAGGTAGTTTCCGCAGACTAATTCCAATCATTTATTTCAATTAGACCTCTATAAGGCTCTTTGAATGTCATTTAAAAGAGCGAAAGAAAATTGAATCTGGTTACGCCTTCTAAAAGGTTGTTTCGTATATGGAGACGAATGGGAAAGAAACCCCGTACATATTTACTTTATAAAAAAAAAGTCTTTTATAATATTTTTGATACGGCTCTCGCTACAGAGATACGGAGCGAGGAGGTCTCTGAAGTAAATGCTGTCTTATTCCAGCAATCAATAGGTGTTTTGTAGGTTACGAAAGGCCTCAGTTCAATCCTTCTAGCTTCCGAAGCATCGCCTTCTTCAGTATTCCATGAGTCGACATACTTATTGATTCATAACATAACATAGTCATACCACATTACTGGCGAAAAACAAATTATCATGGAATGGAATTATTGGGATTAACGAGAAATGTAAAATATATCGCGATATATTCACCTTTGCCTATTTATTTATTATGCAGCTATAAGCTTTCCTAGAACCCTCCATTTTATCGGTTTGTAATATAAGCTTATTTTATGACTAGCTGTGGACTATGTACTTTTTTTATAACATCGATAGTAAATAGGGATCTTAGTGTTTATATCTTAATCTCTATAGTCCACTAAATGTTGTTAATGACGTGGTAATAATCAAAGTGGGCCCATCAGTAATGTAAGTGGTCTCATAAACTGATTGATGATTAAACATACCTCTATAATCACGTTTCAAGATAAGGGTTTACCTAATCCGATAGATATCGGTCAATAAGCTAAAAGACACGTGTTAGATAGGCGTTCGTCATTAAAAAAGCAACTTTGAGACCATCACGCCTGTATTCCCCGAAGGGTTAGGCAGAGGTGTAACAATGTACACCCACAGTTCGCCGGTATATTTAGGTCCCATGTAATAAGGGGCGAGCCTATTGCCATTAACCGGGCACAAATCCTAACTCCGAGCTGCTACTGAGAATTTCATAGAAAAACCCAATAACACTTTTTGCTCGAGCTGGGAATCGAACCCAAGACCTCTAGCGTAGCAGTCGCGCTTAGGACCACTAGGCTACCGAGGCAGTCAAAGTAACTTTGAGGTTATAAAATAAATCCATTGATCTCTTTTAATGAACCTGAATATCAGAGGATATTTTCTTATAAAAAAATATATACCCCTCGGTAGCCAAGTGGTCCTAAGCGCGACTGTTACGCTAGAGGTCTTGGGTTCGATTCCCAGGTCGAGCAAAATATGTTATTGGGCTCAGTAGCAGCTCTCTTAGCACAGTAGCAAATTGTGCCCGGTTAACGGCAATAGGCTCGCCCCTTATTACATGGGACCTTAATATACGCGCGAACTGTGGGTGTACATTGTTACACCTCTGCCTAACCCTTCGGGGAATACAGGCGTGATGGTATGTTATGTAAAAAATATAAGCTTCGAATTGAGAACCTTTTCCGTTTTTTTTTCATCGGTTAAAAAGCTAATAATAATATCTACAATGGTCATAATTATGTGAGCTTAAGGTGAACTGTTATCACTTGTAATGCTAGGGATTGATAGCTAATCAGCCTGCAACAGACAACAGTCCACTGCTGGACATAGGCCTCTACAATCGCACGTCACTTAACACGATTCTCAGCAACTCTCACCCAGGTGCTACCAACTACCCTGCAAAGATCATCGCTCCACAGAGCCTGAGGGCGTTCCATCTCAAATTGAGAGCTCACCTTAACTTTACTTCACCTAAATTCACGAAAGAAGATTTTTACAGAATAGGCAGGCAAGGAACATCATCGAAACCAGCCATGCTCAACCTTTTTTTATAGAGGCCACAAACAGGTTTTAGTTATGCTGCCACGGACAAGCAAAAAATATTTAGGTGTTAATAAAAAAAACCGGCCAAGTGCTAGTCGGACTCGCGCACGACGAGTTCTGTACCATTATCACCATTAATTAAATAATCACAATGTATTTTACATATGAGTAAATAAGATTAATGAATTAAAATCTAATTTTGACATGAATTTTAACTTATTTTTTGACATATTAATTAACGATAATGTATTTTTACCTGACTACCGCAAAGTCAAAGGACTTTGACAGGCTATGTATGTATGTGTGTGTATGTTCATCTGTTCCCTCATAGCACCTAAACTACTTATCGGAACTCGACAAATGAGGTATCGTTAAAACCGTCTTAATCGTCCGTTGAACATAGGCTAAGTGATGTGTCAAAAAATCAATTTGGCGCCATCTAGCGGACAAAAAGCATTGAGTAAAAAAAAAAAATAAGATTAATACGCCGTGTTTGGTATCATTTGAAAGGGCTTCACGTGAACATTTCCAAAATATAAGTCAAATTTAAAAAGAAAACGACGCTGAAAAAGTATGAAACAACGTTATTACAGTGTTACGGTTGGTACCTATATAACGTGCGACTACTTTTGGTTATGTTATTGTTTCTCCAGTAACCTTGGTTATTTTAGCATGCTGAAAATCTTGTTTTATACGTTTTATTTTCTTTTTTTTATTTGAACTTTTTTGGTGTTGTGTTGTGACATGTCTGATGATATTCATTATGAAATAGATGTTAAATGATTGTTAGATGTTTTACGCCCCTTGGGCATGTTACAGCAATCTATAAAATAGTATGATAAGAACTACTTTTCCACCTGTGACAGACAATTATTATCTTAAATATTTATTTTATTCAGATTTTTACTATTTGTGAAAATGTCCACTGTCTATCGCGGTTCATGAGGTATAGCCTGTTGACAGACGAATGGACGGACAGCGGAGTCTTAGTAATAGGGTCCCGTTTAACCCTTATGGTACGGAGCCCTAAAAATGTACCTAATTTAAAATTAACAATATACAGACAGCGTCATCATTTGGTAAACCCTCTTGCATTAAAATTTGTTCGAAAAGAGGGTTGTCAGTTGAGGACACTGTCTGTATTATAATGAAATAAGGGTTCCATGTCAGAACTGCGGAACCCTAAAAAGGAAAGGCGGTCAATATAACTAGCTCTACAATACAAGATCTAGTTGCCTTTATCTTTTCCTTTTTCATCGTGTCGCTAGCACGAAAGTTTTAGATTTGGTTGGTACAAAACATTGCCACATCCACGACATCTTCGGTGGCACTTTGGTTGTTTGTTTTGGGGCACAGGGCGAGATAGGAGGTGGAGCATGGTTTGTAACTCGGCTCCATATCCAAACCCTGCAGTTGATCCCTCACGGTACCTCCACTTAATATCTTTTAGGTTATCATGAAGCCTCATGCGATGTAGACCAAGTTTTAAAAGCGCTTACACAAACAATAAGTTTCGGTTTTAACAAAGATGTTTAATACGTTTTATTGTCAGTTTTGATACTGTAAACACTTCCTCAAGTTTCCTACAGTTTCTCTGATGGGCTAAAATTTACAAAAACTGATAGGCTAACCTCAGACGTTGAGTATGGCTGACCTAAATTCACCGTAAAAGACTTTCAGAATAACACTGCTGATTCATATTAAACACTAATCAGATAGAAGGCCATTTCTCAATGGTGCAGGAAATCCTTCGCTCCCAAAGGGTAGGCAAGTGTGTTACGTAGGTACCTCCACGACTGGCCCATAAAAAATTAGGTCAAGCGAGATTGCGAACGGGGATCCTGTTTTCATTTATTCGAGAGAAAATCAACAAATCCGACCCTGTAACTGATAGTTTTTCAAAAGGAAACCAATAAAATGGTAATATGCCTCTCCCTGTGTGTGCGATGCCGATGAGGTTAGGAATGAAATAAAGCCTTGAATCGGAAAGAACACTACTGAATAAGATGAAAATATTACACGAGAATTATGTCTATGGAAAAAGACTGACAATGAAATACAACAAGAAAAGAAAATAACTAACTACATAATTGCAGAAACTTCAAAACGATATAGGTAACAAAAAGGTTCATATCTCCCTGTTTTTGTCTAATGGTTACAAATAAGCTACTTCTCCGATATTATGAACAGCTAATTTATGGCTAATTCTGCTTAAAAATATTTCGTAAATTCGTACTTTCTTTAGTTTTCTCTTATTCATAATAGTCGTTAATAATTTCTCAGCAACAACAAAAGATTACAGAAGTTTTAAACTACGTAAGAATGAAGGAAAATTGTTATTGAAACTTTTACTGGTCGTAAGGTCGTCCATAAATTTTTCTATCGGAACAGCCTTTTGGAGGCCCGAAACTCCGGATATGTAAATTATATTAGTTTGATATTCGTCAGGGTTTGCTAATATGTGAATTTAATTGACCTTAGATACTATTAATCTTACATTGTCACGGTCAAGCTCGTGTGGGCGTGGCATTGACGTTTTTTGCGGGATTATATCTTATTTCTTTTATAGTCGTTCTGTTGTTATTAGTAATCTAGTTTCGTTGAAGGACTTTTGGATATTTTGAGGAATATTGTAAAGTCCGTCTTGTGTTACACCTAATCTTTTATGAAAAAAATAATAAAATAAAATAATAATAAATATAAAATAATCTTGCTCTCTCTCTCTTTCCGGATATTATTTGTTTATTTATTATTCACAAAATAGTTTTAGAGTTTATATATGTATGTATTTATGCACTAATCTTAAAGCCATTTAAGTATGTAGTTACAATTTAGTAGCTGTACATAATACATGCAACAGAAACAAACAAACAGGGTAACAATGCTACTGCACCATATAAGTGTGAAGTATGAGTGGTGTGTGGATTATAATTAGGAAAAGCTCAAGCAGGGATGATACACAAGAAGGTGTTATAACTCCTATTCATTACATGATATTTTTGAAGGGAGACAACCCTTCAAAAAGGTCATGTTATCGTATACTCACAAACAAATTATGAATGTCGAAGCAAAAGGAATATTTAATAACCGTAGTTCGTGGTATATTGTAATAACAGCTTCCAACGATGTAATTGATACCGTAATTGCTTTACTTCATATTTCTAAACACAGTGTTAACTGCTCAAAATAATTACTAACCGGATCTTGTGGACGCCATTGTTCTTTAGTGCTATTCTGTAAAATTCTCCTTCAGTGAATTAATGTGATCTTGAGGTGAGCCATTAATCTCCAGCATCAAGTAGGATGTCACCTCATCTCGAACTCGCCAACTAATCCACTCACCAAGGAAGATTTTTACGGAATACTAATGATACCAGCCTATTATTGTCCGACTGCAAGGCAAACGCCCCTTCTAATACAGAGAACGTAAGAGTAATCTATTGATCACCACACTTGTTGAAGATTTTAGACTATTTAAACTATAAGTCCACTTTCCCTTCACTGATGTCAGTGAGGTTCAAGATAAACATTGAAAGTACATGTAAATTGAAATGTCTCATTGGTACTTGCCCGGATTTGAGCGCAAGAACCTCATGTGTACATAAGACGTTGGCGCCATAATCACCCATCAAGACATTCACAGAATAGACCAGCTGAATGCTGTTAGTTGTCTAATAATATGCGTGTACACAGGGGTGGATGGGCTTTATGGCCTGCACGCCAGGGCCCCAAGGATATTAAGGACCCGCAATCATGGTCCAGCCCTGCCTGTACAGGCACACAGACTATAAAAAGATGGCCGGGATCTGACCTATATGTGCACGTGGCCGCCTTTATCACAATATATTTTATTCAATGATAAAGGTGTATCTTATCGGAGGTTTGAATCACTTGAAAAACATTCGTAAATTCACGAAAAAAATTTATCATTGTTGGATTAATATGTAAACATAAATTGATGCCTATGCCTTATGGCCTGTATTTACCAAACAAACCGGAGAAATGTGGGTGTACATCGGTAAATCTCTGCCTACCCCTTCGGGGAATACAGGCGTGATGGTATGTATTATGTCATCATCATTTACTTAGCCTTTTCTCAACTATGTTGGGGTAGACTCCTAGTCGAACCGTATGCAGCTGAATACCAGTGTTTTACATGAAGCAACTGCCTATCTGACCTTCACAACCCAGTTACTGGGCAACGCGATACCGATAACTCTTGGTTAGACTGGTTGTCAGACTTCGTGGCTTCTGACTATGCGTAACGACTGTGAAAGATCTACGAATGACAGCCGGGACCAAAGGCTTTACGTGCTTTCCGAGGCACGGGGGTTCCACACCACCAACTTCCAAATTCCGGGCCACTACTGAGCAAATCGTAATGGAAAAACCCAATAACACTTTTTGCCCGACCTGGAAATCGAACTCGGGACCCCACGCTCATCAGTCACGCTTGCGACCACAACACCAACGAGGCATGTATTATGTAATAGATTATTTTTTATCGCGAAAACATTTACATTTCCCGTGGGATAATTTAGAACTTTTGGCTTAATTCTGGAATATACACAGACGATGTTGCGAACAGAAACTAGTACAAACTGAATGGTAGATAGTATAAACGTCATTAAACCAGTACTTTTCCTCTTCATAACATAATAAAACTATCGATCCAGAGAAACTGTTTAGTTGACCTTTACTGTCGTATCTACTGCTTTAACAATATATTGTTGTTACGTGTGTCCTATAGTTCCGTATTACATGGGACCTAGGTGCATTGGTACACTTCTACCTAACCCTTCGGGGAATGTAGCGTGATGGTATGTATGTGTAGTTCAGTATTAGTCAAAAAGAATAACGGAATTGGGAAAGATAACGTTAACATTTGGCTAAAAGTTCAGACTCTTGAAGTGACTATTTTTATATTCACCGAATTGACAAAATTACTCATTTCATTATCATTTATTTCTTGAATATCAGTATCTTAAAATCGAACTACCCACCAAAATGTTGTAAAAAGAAGGCAATGCATTATAAAATCTGTCACGTTTTCCTGCTCTGTTATCAGCGTTGTACTTGTGACATCGTATTATCAACACGTGCGTGATAAGTATGTTAGCGTTACATAAAATATCAAGAGTAATGACTTTAAACAATGGCTACTAGAAGAAAAATAAAATGTTCTTAATTTTATATTTTATTTTTCAAAACTTTATGGCAGTATGGGGTTCTTTAAGATGGAAGGGAATAGGTTTTTAAGGGTCGACAATGCGCGTGTAATGCTTCTAGTGTGGCAGCCGTCCATAGGCGATGGTAATCCATCAGGCGGGCCGTATGCCTGATTGCCAACAATGGTATAAAAAAAATCCTTGCTCTAGGATTATTGGATGTTCAGTACCACTCGGGGAGTTTTCCATGTAACACCCGTAAAAACATTATTTGTTTTTTTGTAATTTTACGTCAGTTTATGAAAAACCCCACTAAAAACTTTCATTATTATTGTCAGTGTTATTGGGTTTTTCTATGCAATTCTCAGTAGCAGCTCAGAGTTAGGATTTGTGCCTGGTTAATAACAATAGGCTCGCCCCCTATTACATGGGACCAAAACATACCGGCGTTCTGTAGGTGTGCATTCGTACACCTCTGCCTAACCCTTCGGGGAATACAGGCGTGATGGTATGTATGTATTATTGTCAAAATCAAGAGAATCTTTAGTGCTGTTAGTTACTATACAATTATGGTGCAGGTGTTTGAGAAACAGCTATTAGAAATCGATAAGCTGATTTAAAGTTAATTGAGAAATAAACGCCGATCCGAAGTGTGCGGAAGACGTTGCTATGTGATCAAACGGCGTAAACTCGGTCGTAATGTGGGTAGTTCGTAATTTTATGCCGAACTCGTACGCTACGTTGGTAGGGTTGCCAGACCCTAAATTCGGGAAGTCGAACCACCAGATAGTTAAGCCGGACTTTTGGATAAAAAGCCGGGTTTTTTAAAATGATAACATTGTTATCTATGTATATATTTTGTTTTTTCAATACTGTATCATGTAATCAACTTTTGAATTACATGTAAAGCCTAACAAAAGCTGGAAAAGACGGATACCGAATAATTTGGTCGGACACGCATCCAATGAAGCCTGACAATGTCCGGCTTTATCCGGACGCCTGGCAACCCTATTATTAGGTTATACCGCTTAGTAGCTATGCTAAACTTGCATATCGCGAAGAATAATAAAATGTCTAAATGGTGTTATAAAAATACCATGTAAATGCGTGACGAATGCATTTCACATTTCTAGTGCTAATTAATAGATTTAAAATCACTATCTGCAATTTTTCGTCATCCACGGCGAAGAAAAATCTTTCTCCACTAATAAAATACAACTTCAGTTTTTTGTTATTTAACCCAATTTAGTGAGTAGTCAGTACCATCACGCCTGACACCCTCCTCTAAGGGTTAGGCAGAGGTGTACCAATTTACACCCACAGTTCGCCGGTATGTTTTAGGTCCCATGTAATTTAGGGCGAGCCAATTGACGGGCACAAAACGTCACTCCGAGCTGCTACTGAGAATTTCATAGAAAAACTTAATAACACTTTGCTCGACCTGGCAGTCAACCCAAGTCTTAGCGTAGCAGGTGCGATTAGGACCACTAACTACTAGGCTAATGAGGCAGTCAGTAATACAGTATAGAAAAATATTAGAAGATTAACCTATAATAAGATCTCAATATAAAAACCTTTTACATACAGGCACATTTAAAACGGCACTGCTGAAAAAAAATATTATGCATATGGGACCAGTGGTATATAATAAAATACCTGACCATATAAAAAAATGTACAATTACAAGTATTTAAAAACAAATTAAATAAATTGCTACTTGAAAAATGTTATTATACAATAGATGAGTTTTTGAATAACAAATTCATATGATTATTTATAAACAATAATTTTCCTTATGATTTTATTCCATTTTATTCAGATTTTGATTGTATTATTTGACTGATTAATGACTTTGCATTATTGACTTGTTATTATTTTTTACATTATTTGCCACTGAATGAATTTACAAATTGAATGATTTTATATTTTTGTTGACGATATTAATCATTCGAAAATAAGTTAAATATTTGTCTTATTATTTTTTTTATTATTTCGTTATTAATTCTATTTTAAAAACTTATGCATGCCTCACGGTGGAATGTATTGGATCCTTCTCTTACTTAACACTATATTTTTGTACCTACATTCATAGCAAGTAAATTATTTCATTTCATTTTAACAAATCAGTATAGTAACGCGATTGGTCCGTCTGTCGGATCGATCGCTCGCAGTGACGGCGTCTCTAAATCTAGAAACGTACTCAAAAACCCAAAAATAACCTTACATTTGTGCTCACGACTCGTGGCGGCTACTATACAAGTATACTAAAGAAGCGAAGAAGTGTTTGAAGAGTTTGTTTGTACGCGCTAATCTCTGAAACTACCAGTCGGATTAGATAAATATTTTTATACATATATGATAGCCAGATTCATGACCAATAGCATAGGCTTTATAACATCTGCGGGTTGTTCGTAAGAGATACCGCGACCCCGGAACGCAAAGGGCACAAGAAGGAACATGGGTGGGTTTTAGTCAGTAAAAGTCTGACACTCCCTCCCGCTCCGCCCAGGGCGGGAGAAGTTATTTGATGATTTCCCACCCCCCCAAAAAAAAAAGTCTTTATAACATCACGCTACGACACAGAGGAGCGGAGCAGTAACCAAAGACGTGTGTCTTAATAAAACTAGTGACAGTTTTTCATATATTCCGTTGAATCCTGTAGGTACCAGTATTGATCGATTGGACTTTCAACTTACTGGGCCAAATGTTTTGTGTGCCCAGGGTAGGGAAAGGTCGTTCCCAATCCCAAGTGTTGTGACGTCATGAATTTACGACCTATCTTGACCTTGGCAAGTTCTTGTTCCTCGCGGACTTTTTTTGTTTCATACCTATAACTTTCTTTTATATCCCCCATCCATATCCCTTTTGTTGGAAGAAAATGGTAGTCCGAGAATAATAAAGTCTGTTTGAGATGAGTTTTCCAATAAAGGAAACAAATTAATGTACAGGCGTGAGTATTATTAACCTACTATACAAACAGAAATAAAATATACAACACTATGAATAAAAATCATATTATTATTTACTATTAAAAAAAACCAGCCAAGTGCGAGACGGACGCACGCACGAAGCGTTCCTTACAATATTACAATATATTATATTACAATATTAAATATTTATTTTATTCTGTTTTTTTACTATTTGTTGTTATAGCGGCAACAGAAATACATCACCTGTGAAAATTTCATACCATCACGCCTGTATTCCCCGAAGGGTTAGGCAGAGGTGTACCAATGTACACCCACAGTTCGCCGGCATGTTTTAGGTCCTATGTAATAGGGGGCGATTGCGGGCTATTGCCATTAACCGGGCACAAATCCTAACTCCGAGCTGCTACTGAGAAATTCCTAATGGAAAAACCCAATAACACTTTGCTCGACCTGGCAATCGAACCCAGGACCCCATCCTCATCAGTCGCGCTTACGACCACGAGACCAACGGGGCAGTTTATTGAAAATTTTAACTGTCTAACTATCACGGTTCATGAGATTATCACGCTTTGAAGGGTATGGGTGCCGGTGTAATTACAGGCACATGAGACATTTCAACTTTATCTCTGGGATGGCAACGCATTTTCAAGGCTTCTGTTATTGCAGATTTGATATATCTATATGCAGCGGTGACCACTTAACATCAGGTGGGCCGTCTGCTAATTTGCCATCCAAAGATGCATCAAAAATTTTCTCCACATCGTTGTCAATGGAAAACGACCCGATTCGTGGTATCATTAGTTATAGTTTTTCGATCGGGATGAATAGACACTACAGAACATCGGGTGCATACCTACTTATCTGCGTACATCATCATCTACTTAGCCTTTTCCCAACTATGTTGGGGTCGGCTTCCAGTCTAACCGGATGCAGCTGAGCACCAGTGTTTAACATGGAGCGACTGCCTATCTGACCTCCACAACCCAGGTACAAGGCAACACGATACCTCTTGGTTAGACTAGTTGTCAGACTTCCTGGCTTCTGACTATCCGTAACGACTGTCGAAGATCTACGATTAACAGCCGGGACCAACGGCTTTACGTGCTTTCCGAGGCACGGGGGCGTCACACCACCAACTTCCAAGCTCCGGGTTGCTACTGAGCAAATTTTAATGGAAAAACCCAATAAGACTTTTTGCTCGACCTGGGAATCGAACCCGGGACCCCACGCTCATTATTCGCGCTTGCGACCACGAGACCAACGGGGCGTACACGTGGCTAAAATCAAAGTAGGCTATAATATTGTTAAACAGTAAAACCGTAAAACAATTTCTAAGATAGCGTCACACGACCTCATACACATGAAGACGGAACCTGGACTTATGCCACGTGCAATTTTTTTTTTATTCCGTATGGGAAATCGTCAAATGACTTCCCCCGCCCTGGGCGGGGCGGAAGCGACTGTCGGACTTTTACTGACTAAAAACCACGCATGTTCCTTCTTGTGCCCTTTGCGTTTCGGGGGCGCGATATCTCTTTCGAACAACCCGCAGATGTCACGTGCATAAAGAGGTCTTTATACTCATGTTAATACGCATTCAATGCATGTGTCTAGCTAACCTATTCATTGAAGCATGAGATGACACATAAACATAATAATATGTTTCTTACTTTGTTTTATTAAAATTAGCGATGCTGTTCTGCTTCCTTGTTTATGTGTTTGTAGCAAATAGTTGGCACGGACTATAGGTACTCGTAGATCAAACAAAATAATAATATACATATTTTTATTTGCATACCATCACGCCTATATTCCCCGAAGGGTTAGGCAGAGGTGTACATTGGTGCACCCACAGTTCGCCGGTCTGTTTAGGTCCTACGTAATAGGGGGCGAGCCTATTGCCATTAACCGGGCAGAAATCCTAACTCGGAGCCGCTACTGAAAATTTCACAGAAAAAACTCAATAGTACTTTTTGCTCGACCTGGGAATCGAACCCAAGACCTCTAGCGTAGCAGTCGCGCTTAGGACCACTAGGCTAACGAGGCAGTCATATTTTTATTTATCAACATAATTACATAATATTATGATGCGAATTCTTATAGTATCATATCCTTATCAACAATTAAAATAGGTCTTGTTGAAACGGTCACGATCACGGAAAAGTCCGTTAGATTAGGTACTGTTTGATAAAATTCGTAAAGTATCAAGATATTAAGACATTGCTGTATCGTTATCGATGTGGAACTTCTTTGAGTTAGCGGTGGCTTAGAAGGGTTCCGTACGAAAAAAGAAGAAAATAAATTATATTGCGTGAGACATTTATATTAAGAACCCCCGACAGAATAATAAATATCCCTACCACATCTAACATAAGAGCTGATAACTTTGAAACCGCTGAACCGATTTCCATCAAACAGAGCTAAGAACACTCTCGACTAATATACCTTACAAACTAAAAAAACTAAATCATAATCGGTTTATACGTTCGGGAGCTACGATGCACAGTCAGACACACACACACACGTCAAACTTATAACACCCCGTCGTTTTTGCGTCGGGGGTTAATGACAAATAATTAAGACGCGGATGCAGGCCGCTTTCAACCGGTCCTTTTGAAAATCTTTGGGGGAGGCTTATGCCCAGCTGTGGACGGTTGCAGCTAATATGATGATGATGATGATGAATAATTATGATATTCTGTAAATCTAACACATACGAACGAAATTGGACAATTTACTAAGAACTCAATGTTGTAAGAAGGAAATTGTAATCAAATAGGGAAACAGTTTTTACGATAACTAGTTTCCTGCATATGTTGGCGTGTCACTCGTGGTTGTAGATGATAAAAGAATGCACGAGTGCACTACGCTGACGACGGTTCTTCGTTCAACATTATCAAAAGCTGCTTACTCTATTAAAAAATTCATACTGTACAGATCGGAAGGCCAATGCTACTACCTAATTAAAATCATTCAAAATCTAGTCGCAATCTCATCTCGACGACAATCAATGTCAAAACGTTTAGGATTTACATTTTTTTAGATGGATTTAGATACTAACCCAAACTACATTTATATGTTACATTAACTTAGGGCTGATTTTTCAATAGTCAGATAACTTTTATCCTACGAATAAATATGACAGTTTCACTTTACGTCTATACAAAAGCTGTCAAACCGCCATATTTATTCCTCCGTTAAGAGGTGACTGACGATTGAAAAATCGGCCCTTAGAGGTATTTTGACAGATTGATACTGCGATTAAATTGCGATCGTACGTGCAAGTTAGTACAATTTCCCCCTGAATTGGACCAATTTCGGCACGAATCAGATTAAAATATCTATTTTAGGACGCGACTGGGGATGTTTAGCCAGATAATCTGTCTTTAATCGTCTGGCTGATTGATTATTTACTAAGTTATTTATCTGCGATTATTTTTTTGCGTACAAACATTAGTCTTCATAAGTCACGTCCGTTTTCTTCGGGTATTAGACCAATCAGTAAAATAAGACTTAAAAAAAAATAATAAGTTACAATGGTTCTTCATATTAAGTTTAACTAACTACATATAATAATTTGGTAACATTAGCGGTCCGCATTTTTAGTAAAAAAAACAGTGGTCCCCAAACTACGCGGTGCCTGTATCTTGGGGACCAAGCAAATTGATACAATAAGCATGAAAATGCATTTTAGACTTTGAAGCCATTAAAACAAGGTAAGTATTCTGTGTTCAAGAAAATGCATAAGAAGTCGAAGTTATACGAATGACTCACGCGAAAAAGATGTTTATTATTAAAAAGTATTTGGACCAATGCCATATTACACTTCCTGGCTAACACTTACCCAACTTTTGTGACATAACCTCGATACTACGTAAACCAATTAATTTTAAATTTTTCTCCTCCTTTATTAACGAAGAAAACAAGAAAGAGACAAAAGAAAATGACCTCTGTCAAATGAGCTACCTGTGTATATTGGAGTCATTGAGAATGCAGTTTCAAAAGCTTGAATCTGTTTGGAAGTTCTAATTAAAATCAATGTACATTAGAAGTTAATTGTTCCTGTAAAGAAAATGTCGTGATGTCCCTATATTCTATTTCATAAAGTTTATCTTGTAAGTCACTGATATTGATGAAAGAAATAATCGCGCATCGTGAGGAACCGTCATAATGAATGTAAGTCTGAAATTGCCAATCCGCCCTGAGCAAGAGTGGTGATCAATGCTCGTGCCTTCTCAGTCTGAGAAGAGGCCTTTGCCGTGTAGTTTGACAATGATACGCTAATATTTTTTATTGTCGCTCTCTTCTTGCTTGTTTAACCAGTACCAGTGTTTCTAAATAAAGTCTGACAATATGAAATCCAAACTGTTATTGAGGTCTCACCTTATCTTTTTTCTTCAAAGTATTTCATACTTCCTCTCGCCTTGAACACTCCGCGTCTCCGGTGTCCGGATGTTATGATATGCAGGTACGTATAATACGATCACTGAATAGGTACTTCAATGAATGTCTTACCCTTTCGCACAAAGGGTACTCCGCATTTCCTATTATGAAGCAGGAACTTTGGTACCAAGAATTTCCACATCAATATATTCCAATTAGCATCTGACCTTCATAGGACATGGCCCCTAAACTAGATCAAGGGAGAAGTACGGGCGTTCGCCAGCTATGACGCAGTTTTTCGTTACGTCAACAAGGGGATCATTGTATTTAATGGAATGTAAATTGAAATTCTCTGTTGGCAATACTGTCACAAGGTTTTGATCCCTCGACGTTCATTAGTTGTTACGTGTCTGTGTGGGATGATTGCCAGGATTATGAAGTAATAGCCAATTAGCCTTCTGCCGCTATTTATAGGCCAATCAGAAGAAGCGAGTCTTGTTGAAAAGACCAGGGGTCCGATCACCATATCATAAGGCAGCATTATGTTAATATTACTTTTCCTTGCGCGCTGTTGGATTTTCAACGCTCGCCTCAACGCCGAGAGGTAAAATCCAACAACTTTAATTACAAAGTAATATCAATCTAGTACTGTTTTAATAGTAGTAGGCCCTCTGTCCAGTGGTCAAGTCCTCTATCTGCCCGATAGATATGTTCATGTCTAAAACCCAACAGAAGTAGGAGTAGTTTCTAGCTTATCGATATCTAATGGTGTCAAAGGTCAGGCGCATTGCGTATACAGGAATTTGCCTTATCACTCTTGGAATGAGAGCGCCATCAGTCGTCCAGGCTTATAGTTATGAAACCCATATTCATAGTGTCTGCTTATAAAGGAGAAAGATTTTATCATTTCTACTTAGGTACATGATAAATGTGGTAGACGTGACGTGAAGAATACATAAGGATAGGTTGCTATGAAAAGCGTTCCATGGTTGCGTAATGAAAAATTCTGACTAAATCAAATAAACCATTTACAGGCACTTCTGAATTGTCAAGGAGGTAGACAGAAAGTTGAAGCTAGTTGCTCGATTGAAATAGTAGGTTTCTATGAAGAAGAACGAGCAAGAAATTAAATGAACGCTCTTTTAAAATCAAATGAATATTACAAATTGCGGTTACATACCTAATTCATGTTGAATCTATGGGTACAATGTGAGAACAATATAACAAGTCGAGCACGTTCAAAGCGGTCTAGAGTAAAGTATGAAAAATAAATTTAAAATAGCCGAGGCAGCTAAAAGATAACCAGTCCCCACTGATGACGCCTGTTCCCGAACATGACGTACGGACCGGCACCAATCAAATTGGAATACATGGGATTGCAGGGGTATTGGTATTCAGGCAAACCTGCAGATCTAATATGGTACCTACTGTTAAATTAAATTTCTATACTACTTACCTTTCATTTCGTTGGACCATTTGGTTTATCCTTTACGTTTTTTTTTTTAATATTATTGAACGGAAAACAAGCTCACGGCCCACCTGATGTTAAGTGGTCACCACCAATAACCATTCAATAATCTACCAGAGGCCTTGCAAATGCGATGCCATTCCAGAGAAAAAGTCAAAATGTCTCATGTGCCTGTAATTACACCGACACTCATTCCCCTTCAAAGGTACAAACAGCACACAGCAACACTTCTTTGCGGCAAAATTTGGTATAGCGTTATACCTTCCTTGGGCGAGCTCCTTCACAAAGAGGTGTACTACTACGATTGATAAAACGCCATAACAAATCTTCTTTGTCAAATATATTTGATTATTGTATCGTTGCCTTGTGGAGTTTAATCAATTCAAATGACATCCAAACTGTCCGGAAGTTATCCAAAAACATTTAACCTTATGTGACATGAAGGTCGTCTAGATATGGTCAAATATTTTGCAAATGTTCGCATTGAGCAGGAAGCACGTATTGTATAGTTATAATACTCTGTGTAAACGGCGTGTAACAAGTAATAAAATTAAGAATTTTTAGTAACCACCGACAGAAAAATAAAGGTCCCTACCGCATCTAACAAAAGAGCTGATAACTTTGAAACGGCTGAACCGATTTTGATAAAACATATTTAAGAACCATTGCTAGGAAACCTGTTTTCAAATAAAAAAAACCGCATTCAAATCGGTTCACCAGTTTAAGAGCTACGGTGCTACAGACAGACATGCAGACATACAGACACGTCAAACTTATAACACCCCTCTTTTTGATTCGGGGGTTAAAAGGTACATCGCATAGCCGTTAACTACACATACTGCCCATTAAACCAAGTAATATTGAGCGAAAATGATTGCTGGGAAACGGATTTTTTTTACAACAGTACACACGGCTACATATCAAGCATTTCTAGCATAAGCTGACCTCTCGTTGTATGGAAATCCTATACGATGAGTGATCAGCATAAACTAGTAATGTATAGCTTGATATAATATAGCCATGCCCACAAAGGTTGTGGAAAAAATTTCTTGGAAAACGCAAAAAAAAATCTGGAATTTTGACCTTAATATTTCTGTAATCAGACGTTTCCCAGGCATAGTCCATAACAAAAAATGGTCGCCATGATGAAGAGTACATGTGGTAAGTAACTTTCGGTTTTGTTATAAGTGTTTTTTTACACTCGTTACATGTTACGTAATTTGTGTCTGTCTTGGATAATCCCGCTAGATTGTTTAGTTAGATAAAGAAGTCGCCAAATGAAAAAATACCTTTTTTAAGATTTTACGCCTGTAAACAGTCCCATTTTAACACATTACTTTGTTATTCCAGTTGTTGGATTTTGAACTCTCGGCGCTAAGCCGAACGTTGAAAATACAACAGTGCGCAATTCTAAGTAAGAGAGGTGGTGGTAGGCCCTGGTCTCACGTTGTGAAATGGATCCTCATTACATTGTTCAGTTATGATATCTTGAAAGATTTTAAAGAGCGATTTTGGCATAAATTCTTTATATTGCTCCGATCAGAGATGCCTTTCCATCAGCCCAGTGATGCTCTAGTTATTACACACGAAGGCTTCATTATGATTGTGTAATCCCTAAGTTACAAACCGTCTATAGCACCACTTACATAACATGGTACAGTCAAACAAACTATTTGGTGTGCAGGCAAAATTATTCATCTTTCTATTATACTACACTGCCAGTATATTTATTGTATGCATAATAACTTTTTATGCTCATGACACACTTGAGAGAACAGGGGCGAATCGTGTTTTTGTGAGGTCCTGGGCTATCACTACTACTTCAACTAGCTTCAACTTTTTGTATGAGTAACTTCTTGACAATTCAAAAGTGCCTGTAAATGGCCTAATTGAAATAAATGTTTTGACCTTGAGTTTGAATTTGACTACTAGGAGCCTACCTAATTAATTCAACTAATTACCTTTTTGTCATAACACAGCTAAGTTTGTCATTACAGTCAAGGCTAAATTGCAGCCCAAGCCGAAGACGAAGGCATAATGGAGTTCAGTGTTGTGACAAAATACACTTGATTATGGTTTAAATACATATTTGTTTTGTCTTCAATGGGTGCTGGGGGCCTTTATGTTCATGGGGCCTCGGGCTTTAGTCCAAAAAGCCTATATACAGGGTGTTAGGGTAGACAAGGGATTTACTTCAAGGGCGTACAGTACTCATGAAAACAACTTTTAGTATTATAGTTCGAAGGGTAAAAGCGCGAAAAAAAATTAACTGCTCCATACATTTACGTTCGCATAACTAGACAACATGTAAGTAACGGCTGATTTTTTTTCGCAATTTTAAATTTTGATTTCATAGTGAAAGTGGTTTTTTCTTATAAGCTGTACACTCCCTTAAAGTAAGTTCCTTGTTTAAACTGACACCTTGTATAGATCCGCCCCTGTCAGAGACTGATGTAAAAGAATGCCTGTATACCAAATAGTTTGTTTGCCTGTACATACTTTCGCTTTAGACCTCGGTCTCGTGTTTGGCACAGTTTTATCGTATACAAGTGGGACTTATGTGGTGTGTGCCAAATTTATTTACGACATGTAGTTATCAACATATTGATGTGACAAATCTGGCGTTGGCATTTTGGAGTTGTTCCATGTCCATATTGATATTTGTTGATGATTGTACACCCACAGTTCGCCGGTATGTTTAGGTCTCATGTAATAGGGGGCGAGCCTATTGCCATTTAGCCGGGCACAAATTCTAACTCCGAGCTGTTACTGAGAATATCATAGAAAAACTTAATAACACTTTTTGCTCGACCTGGGAATCGAACCCAAGACCTCTAGCGTAGCATTCGCGCTTAAGACCACTGGGCTACCGAGGCTGCCAACACAACTTAGACAACTTTTTGCATTTATACAAATAACTTACTATGTAAATGATACAATACAATAGCAGGTAAATAGGTACTGATAGAAAAAAACGAACATTAACGATTCAGTTTTTTCCATTTACATAATTAATTATGCAGCTGTGAATATTTTAAATGTCATTCCGATAATTATCTACACTTATAATATCAAATATTCAATAATATGATATTACCGTCTTACCAGCTATTAATT
This sequence comes from Caradrina kadenii, assembly GCA_947462355.1. Taxonomy (NCBI): domain Eukaryota; kingdom Metazoa; phylum Arthropoda; class Insecta; order Lepidoptera; family Noctuidae; genus Caradrina; species Caradrina kadenii. The sequence continues at coordinate 9,952,328 of OX381691.1, forward strand.
AATTTACGTCTTTGGTTACTGCTCTGCTTCCACGGGCCGTAGCGTAATGTTATATATATAATCTTCCTTGATAAACAGGCTATATAGCGCAAAATACTTTTCCAAATCGGGCCAGTAGTTGAGATTAGCACGTTCAAACAAACAAACTCTTCAGCTTTTTAGATATTTTGTATTCAAAGATTCTATTGTCCATTGATACGATATTTTTGCACATTAAAACGTCATTAGTGGTTGCGGTGATAAAGAAACATATTCAATGGAATTTGTTCCGAATATATTGTGTATTTTTTCTTACCAATTTTTTAGCACCTTCTATTTATTTCAAATACGTCAACGGTATTTTTCTCTATCAGGCAGAATATTACTACTTAATTGACTCATTTCAGTTGCAAATGACTAATGATAAACTAATTTGTTCTGAATTCTAGTTTCTTGTGACCGTGATACTTACTTGCAAAATAATTTAATTCCACTTCTGATGGAAATATACTACAGTCAGCAACAGTCTTACATTTGCTGGTGCTTCCAGTGCGAAAACTTTTCCCAGAGATGTGCCCTAACAGGCCGTGCACAGGGAGGGTGCCGCCTTTTAAGAGGAAACGGAACCCTCTCCATGTGCTGATGGTGAACACGGGGGTGTTTTGAGTGAGGAAAGAATCCTACACTCCTCTCACATTAGCTGATATTAGGACCCATTAAGTTTATGATAATTGCAATCCTTGGTGTTTGGCAATCTGGGCTTATCCCAGTTGTAAACATCCCTTTGTTGTGCCTATTGGCACGTTCTGTTCAGTCTCTTACTAGTTTGTAGGGAAGTGGACATTTTGTTTTTCCTTACTCCTCCGCCAATAGTTTCTGACTAATTTCGTTGCGGGATCCAAGACAGTTGTATCGTTTCTCCGGAACTCGTCGAGCTTCATTGTCTCGGCGCTGTTCTGGCGATCTCCACGGTTGATTCTGGCTTTCCGGAGTAACAGTGGTTGGTAATAGTCTGACGGGCTTGTACCATAAACCCATATTTTCCGATCTTATTCTCAAAGACGGGGTGATTTTTGAAGGTTTCCCGTCCGAAAACAAAAAAAAGGGTGTGAAAACCTACAATTGCATATAACATCTTCTCGGAAGCTATGTTTGAGCCGTTTGTGGTTACAACACTAGGGCCATGAGCCATGCTTAGTTTCTTTTTCGAGACATCGCCCGGTATCTAGATAATTTTCCGTGTGACCAGAGGGCTGGCCTTTTCATAGGCCAAAGTTTTTAAAAACTTATATAAGTACATAAAGTGTCGAAAAACGATATTTACTCATAAATAAACTACCAATACATAGTATTAGGTAACCAACAAGAAAAAATAAATATAACATAACATACCATCACGCCTGTAGTCCCTGCAGGGTTATGCAGAGGTGTACCAATGTATACTTACCCACAGTTCGCCGGTATGTTTTAGATCCCATGTAATAGGGGGCGAGCCTATTGCCATAAACCGGGCACAAATCCTAACACCGAGTTGCTACTGAGAATTTTATAGAAAAACTCAAATACTCTTACTCGACCTGGGAATCGAACCCAAGACCTCTAGCGTAGCAGTCGCGCTTATGACGACTTAATTATTGTTTATAGTAGCTGGTAAGCTAAAGTAATATCTATACTAATATCCGAAAGCTGAAGAGTTTTTTTACGTATGTTTGTTTGAACGCACTAATCTCTGAAACTACAAGTCGGATTGACAAAATTGTTATTGTATACGATAGCTAAATTAAAAAGGAATAATATAGGCTATGTAACATCACGCTACGACCCACGGGAGCGGAGCAGTCACCAAAGACGTATTTTAAAGCGGGTAAGAAAAGCCACGCGGACGTTGTCGCCGGCAGAGAAATCATATCTCCACATTTGCCATGTCTTGGTTATGTTTTTATCTGTAAATTGTGACCTAGACATATTTACAATCTAGTTCTAACCTACATAACAAAAGTCCTTGAACATTGAAAAGGATCTAACTGTTATGGAAGTACAATTTTAGCTTTGCCGTCATTGTCTCGGATTTTGAACTCTATTCCGTCGTATTAGAGTGCGTAAAGATTGTTTGTACTTCTTCTTGGTTTGTTTGACTTGGCATGACGTCATGACCTGGCTGTCAAGGGTTTAATTATTGTAATGGCGTTGCTCACAAGAGTGCTATAATTTTGAAGCGGTATTTACCTTCTGTGTGGTTTTATTGCACTTAATACAAGCGTTTAGGTTGTCAATCTTTCGAGATAATTGTACGAAACAAAATAAGTAATGAAATTCTCAGTAACAGCTCGGAGTTACGATTTGTGCCTGGTTAATAGCAATAGGCTCGCCCCCTATTACATGGGACCTAAACATACCGGCGAACTGTGGCTGTGGGTACATTGTTACATCTCTGCCTAACCCTTCGGGGAATACAGGCGTCATGGTATGATAAAATTAGTAATAAGGTCAAAATTTTGCGGCTATCCTCGGAAGATAAAATGTTACAATATCAGAATGTTAGGTACTTTTTATATCACAAATAGGTAATCCATTTGTAAATTGCTTGCGTTCTCGTTTTAAATAAACGATTAAAAATCTAAAACTACAAAAAGAAACGAATTTACATGTAAGCACTAATAACGCTAGCCTAACCTTGGAGCTTAAATTTTTAATTAATTCTACGAAAAAAAAAACATGACTACTTAACTTACTTAGTATTACGGAGCGTCACATTTACCACGTAACCAAGAATATGACTAACATGCTAACAAATAGAATTGCTTTTGCTTTACTCCTAATGCGTAGTGGCTTTGTGATACGTCTTTTTACACCTCGTTTAGGGGATATGATGTGACCTGTTACTGTGTGGTGAGTACCTGGTATCATTACACGAACACTAAACATGTTTAAATATTTCCTTTTATAATAAAATTACATAATAAAACCATTTATTTTCAGGTTACAAAGACCCATACATATACAGGGTTATTTATAAAACAATGACAACCTTGCAGGACTGTATTACTATCATTACAAACAACAACTTTTGTTCTATGATTTTTTACAGAATCAAGCAACGCAAGCGCATTGAAGTGAATGACCGACTGAAGGATTTCCGTAAAATTGTAAATAGGTCATGTACAAACACCCCCGCCGCCCTAACCCCGTTCCCCTCGCTATTTTACTATCGCTTTCGTTTGCTTCCCATAGACTTCGTAACATTTAGAGCGTTCAATTTAATTTTTTTTATTTTTGTATGAAAATCTGATGAACTAAAATATGAAAAAATTTTAAATGTCATAGAACAAAAGTTGTTGATTATGATGTTAGTAACATAGTCCTGAGAGGTTGTCTATGTTTTACAAATAACCCTGTATATATTAGTCGCCACGAGTCGTGAGCACAAATGTGAAGTTATTTTTTGGGGTTTTGGGTTTCTTCCGGGTTTTATTGAGGCACGGACGTTGCACGCGATCGGTCAGACTGACAGATCAAGCGTGCAGCGTTGGCGGCAGTTTCATGAAGGAACCCAAAAAGAAATAACTTGACATTTGTGCTCACGACTCATGGCGACTACTATTCCTTAACCTAAGTATACATAATAATAACAATTGTGTTAGTAAAACACACACACACACACACCATCACGCCTGTATTCCCCTAAGGGTTAGGCAGAGGTGTACCAATTTACACACACAGTTCGCGGGAAGTTTAGGTCCCATGTAATAGGGGGCGAGCCTATTGCCATTAACCGGGCACAAATCCTAACTCCGAACTGCTACTGAGAAATTCCAAATGGAAAAACCCAATAATACTTTTTGCTCGACCTGGGAATCGAACCCAGGACCCCATGCTCATCAGTCGCGCTTGCGATAATGGCATGTACCATGTAGAAATCTCGTTAAGTTTCATTCAAATGATTTTATTTATTTATTTAGTATCTCCAAAAGAATATACACAAATTATCACATATAATTAAAGATTCGACGGCACGGTTGGCGCAGTGGCTGAGCGTTTGGCTGCTGCGCTGCGTGTCGCGGGTTCGATTCCCGCACGGAACAAATATTTGTATGGCCTACAGATAGTTGTTCCGGGTCTGGCTGTTTGTGTATGTGAGTTTATATGTTTGTAAACGCACCCACGACACAGGAGAAATTTCTAGTGTGGGGCAACGTTTCTTTTAAAGAAAAAAAAGAACAAGATCAACAAAAGGTATTATTTAGGTGTAGGTAGGTAGGTATTCCTTCACTTAAGTAGGAGACCACAGCATGCACAATAAAAGTAACAAGTATGAACCTTTCCTGTCTCCCATTGTACACAGGGCTAAATATCAAGCTATACATTTCCAGTAAAATAACTGCCTCGTTAGCCTTGTGGTCCTAAGCGCGACTGCTACGCTAGAGGTCTTGGGTTCGATTCCCAGGTCGAGCAAAAACTGTTATTGGGTTTTTCTATGATTTTGTCAGTAGCAGCTCGGAGTTAGGATTCGTGCCCAGTTAATGGCAATAGGCTCGCCCCCTATTACATGGGACCTAAAAACACACCGGCGAACTGTGGGTCTACATTGTTACACCTCTGCCTAACCCTTCTGGGAATACAGGCGTGATGTTGTGTATAAACTGGAAATGTGTAGCTTGATATGTAGCCGTGTGTACCAGACCTTCTTTTTGCTCTTTGTTGTATTCATTTCAGTTTCACTCACTTGTTCACACAGAAAAAACCACAAGTCAATATTTATGCGCCACCTCTCTAGCAAATCCACGATTCGTATGTCCCAGGTTTTTGGCAAACGGAGCCAGCTCATTGCCACCAGTAATCAAATAAAGATGGACTGCGCTTAGAATATTAGGTTTTCTTGTGCCACTAACATGCTGACCCAATTCCGTCCTCCACGTTAAGTAAATTAAATTGCTTTTTGCTTTTCCTAATTTCACTCCACTCAGATAATTATGCACTAATATACGAAATTATAGTAACGAACGAATGATACTAACTGTATGACTAATATATTAGATGTCGTGATGGCCCAGTGGTTAAAACCCCCGCCTTGTGTACACACAGCATCATCAATTTGTAACTCCTCTTGCATTAAAATTTGTTGGAAAAGATGGTTTTCAGATGATGACGCTGTCTGTACCAGGCAGTGGGTTTGCAACCGGGCACGGACAAATACCAATGTGACTTTTTTAAATTCATTAGTACTTTCTATGTTTATCTTGGACATCACTGACATTAATGAAGGAAAAACATCAAACATCGTGAGGAAACCTGAACTTATATTTATTACTAGCTTCTGCTCGCAACTTCGTCCGTGAAGTTTTTTCACTCGCATTAGGTTACGTCTTCGGTTACTGCTCCTCACCTATTTGTCGTAGCGTGATGTTATATAGCCTATAGCCTTCCTCGATAAATGAACTATCCAACACAAAAATATTTTTTTAATTCAAACCAGTAATTTCTGAGATTAGCGCGTTCAACCAAACAAAGAAACTCTTCAGCTTTATAATATTTGTACAGATAAGTCTGAAATCGCCAATCCGCCTAAAGCAAGCGTGGTGATCAATGCCACAGGCTTTTGAAAATAATAGGCTGGTATAATTTTTTACAAAATACAAAAGAAGAAATACTTACAGAAAATACAAAGCTACTGAATTGAAGGAATATATTATATGTTAATGAATATGCTGATTGATGAGCCATCACTGAAATTATGTCACAGCCATAATCAATACAAATACAACAATGAAATGAAGAAACATTACCGTTTATAACATTATTATGAATCATGATAACATGTTACATTATATTATAATCCGTTCAGTCATTTGATTCGCCGCGCCGCATGATGTTACCTGGCTGTTTTACGCTGCCCACCAACGACTGATTTTTTTGACGATGAGAATGGGACATAATTATGAATTTTAGCGCTCAACTTCCTCGTTAGCCTAGTGGTCCTAAGCGCGACTGCTACGCTAGAGGTCTTAGGTTCGATTCCCAGGTCGAGCAGAAAGTGTTATTAGGTTTTTCTATGAAGTTCTCAGTAGCAGCTCGGGGTTTGGATTTGTGCCCGATTAATGACAATAGGTTCGCCCCCTATTAAATGGGACCTAAACATACCGGCGAACTGTGGTCGAGCTAGGGCTCGACCTGGGAATCGAACCTAAGACCTCTAGCGTATCAGTTTCGCGCTTAGTACCACTAGGCCAACGAGGCAGTAATAAACCTACGCAAAACCGTACCTTGTATTTCATGAACGAAAAAAAATATTTCAGGTGATTGGCATGATTGCAATGCAATTTCCTGTTGGTAACTCTGACGCTGTTGTGCCATACGATAACGGTTTGTGGTTGGCAACACAGCACGAATCATGAACCAAATAATTTACGATGATTGGTAATACAATACTGTTGAAATTGGGTAAATTAGAGCTAATTTTCAACAAAGATAATAACAATTATACTTTTGTGATAATCCTTCCTAACCAATTTATTTATATTAATTTATTAAGTATCTACGCAAGCATAGTATAGATGTAGGTATTATAGCCGCCATGAGTCGTGAGCATAAGCGCTTACCTCAAAATTAAAGTAACAAATTATCTCTCCACTTTATTCCCTTCAAGGAGTATATCGAATTACCAATCATACTGTATATGTACGAACTTACGAGTGTGAAGTTCCCAAAGTAGATACGAATAGAACAGTTTGTAAGTGGATAAGAATTATGTGTTTTTCCGCGTCGTCGTGCCTCCCACTGAGACTGACGATTACGTAGATGACACAATGAAGGAAATTTCAGAAGGTCCACACGATGTTGGACGGAAGAACTAAATAAAACCTGAATACGCAAATAACGTCCACCAAAACAGTTATAAATAAGACTTCGAGTTGACACATGTATTTATAAATATATGGTCTGTGAAATAAATAATATTTAAGTGTCTATTTTTGTTATGTCAAAATCAGCTTTTTAATATTTTTGTACGACGACGGTCTGTATGTTTGTTCTGGCTAATCTCCGAAAGGCTGGACCGATTTTGACGGGACTTTTACTGGCAGGTTAAAGATCTTTCTGTTCTAAGGATCTTCAACAAAGTAACAGTAAGATCGCGCGCTAGGTGTAACCGCATTTCTTTTGTTTTTTGTTCGATTTTCTTTTGTTTGTTTGTTGATAAGACGTTCCATAAAGTAGACAGAGAAGTTCTGCGTCACGGGCTAGCTATTCCAGTTTGAGCGGAGTGCTTCTTCTGCGGTCTGCGTTACTTCCCAGATAAATACGTGTGATACGACAACGGTACTACGCGTCGCGTCCGATCGATGTATGTGGTTCAAGGTCTGTTACGTTTTAAATAGATATTATTTTACCTAGTATATTTGCACTTTCTTAATTATTTGTGTCAAGTACACAGACTTGAAAATTTCATGTTGTCTACCGAAATCTCGCTTCCTGACCGAATTTTTACGGCTGTCGATCTCAATGAAGACTAGCGAAGTACTTACGTGGTAGGAAGCAGTGAATGCTTATGCGCATACCGCATTCCCGGCCATAGGTAAAAGTGGAACACCGCGGTGGTTTTTAGCGGTAAGAGTCCGGCACGCGCCCACGTCCATGATAGGATTCCCAAAACGCGCCAACAAAACCCCATTAAGTGAGAGATATTATAATGCGCAAATGTGTAAAAATAGGTGCACTGCTCTCGAGCCTCGATCTCATGTTTTAGCAGTGGAAATGGTTAGAGTTCAATTGGTTATCTAAAACCTTGAGAACAATAATAATATGTATGATTACTCACTTATATGAAAGCAAAATAGTACCTACTGAAGCCTGAGTGTGGAGTGGTATATAGTGTTTAAAACCTTATGCAATGAAAAACAAAGTGACTTATTCTATGACAACAATCAGTGATTCAAAGGAAAGAAAAAACCTGCATAACGAACGAGTGTATGCATTATCCTTGACTGTGAATGTCTGTAGGGAAATTATGGGGTTTTACTGATAGGTAATACGCAAGTAAGGAAATAGATCGATCGATACGACTACAGACATATTCCATCAAAAGTACACAATACGTATGTTATGAATGAAGATTGTTTAATGTTTACCGCGACCAGTTATGTCTTTGGTTGCTGCTCCGCTCCCGTTGGTCGTAGCGTCTGTAGCGTCATGTTCTTTACGTATAATTTGCTTTGCAGACGACGACGGGCGAGGCAGTCTTTTTGCCCTCTATCTGCATTGGTAGTAAGGATTCCCTCTGCGCTATCGTTCGCGGTCAAATTGACCGGCCCGGCCCGCTGCGCTGTATGTTTCGCTCCTAAAACTTCCACTTGCATCACTGTACCTAGGTATTAATGAAAACCGCATTAAATTCCGTTGCGCAGTTTAAAGGACCTAAGCGTACAGACGGCAGGAAGTAACTTTGTTTAATAGTATAAGAAGATATATGAAGGTGGATACCAGCCTCACAGATACACATTGAGATAGAGAGATACCGATACTTGATACTACCAATGTATTCAAACTATACGTACCAGTCTAAATAGGTCAAAAAGTTGAGACATCCGCATTCCACTTGTTATGTAATTGCGTTGCAGATACGAATGCCTGTTTCTTTACCAAAATGTACAAACAAAAATAATGATTCAATTTGTGATACCATATCATTGACGATACAGGATTCCATTTGGCCAGTACTCTTTGATGTCTTTTAGCCCCTTGTAAAAGTATCTGTTTGACACCTTGAAAGAACGTATAGTAGATACTGTGAATATCACTTACGATAAATTACATTGTAATTTTATTAATTTGTAACAATGTTTATTTCTCACGGGTGTAATGAAATACGTCGTTTAAAACTTTTTATTATTACACTCTTCGGCTCGGCTGCAATTCGGCCTCAACTGTGCCTACTGATGGACAAACTCGCCTGACTTCCGTCATAAACTCATAATGGTATTATTAGAATGTCTTTCATCCCATCTCAAAATGTAAAAAGTTCATAACACTAATGAATGCCTCGGTAGCCTAGTGGTCCTAAGCGCGACTGCTAACCTAGAGGTCTTGGGTTCGATTCCCAGGTCGAGCAAAAGGAGTTATTGGGTTTTTCTATGAAATTCTCAGTAGCAGCTCGGAGTTTGGATTTGTGCCCGGTTAATGGCAATAGGCTCGCCCCGAATTACATGGGACCTACACATACCGGCGGACTGTGGGTGTACATTGTTACACCTCTGCCCAACCCTCTGAGGAATACAGACGAGATGGTATTAATGAATGCTGCCTGAAAATAAAATTCCTACTTCTTATATCAAGACAAAAGAATATAACCAAAGGTTCAACAAACTATGACCGCGTCCTCACCATTGTGAATGACATCGACAAGATTTCATTCAACCTTTTGTATGTTTATCCAAACATATGCATAATGGCCGCCGTTGGTACAGCGTGTATTGTAGTCCATTCAACTGAAAAAAGGATTCTCAAATGCACCAAAGACTCTTCTACTGCAACCTAATACTTACAGATTAGATTTCTTCTGCTGACGCTGCACGCGATTGATCCGTCAATTAGACCGATCGCGTGTAGCGTCGGCGCCGAACACCCCGAAAGGAACCTAAAAACCCATAAATTAACTGTACATTTGTGCTCACGACTCATGGCGAATAATATAACATAATTATTAAGTACATATTTTAGTCACTAACAACAAAATAGAACTTACTACGAGATGGTGAATCAGGTATTATCAGTTTCAAACTGACTATATTCTCTATCTGCGAGTATTAATCTCCATGTGAGCCGGCAAGCCATCAGCAAATGAGGAGTTGTCTTATCAAAACTATGCCATCACGACGTTGGGCTTGCCTGCGATAACTTATCTAGCAAAAATGCAGTTCACTCTATTACTCACTTTAATGCTGATTAGTAGGTACTGTAGTGATGTAACGAATGATCGCATTTGCGATAATTCGGATATTTTTTAACATTCGTATTCGCAAAAACTACACTTGACTCAGGAGATTGTCAACGTGAAGGATGTGATAACAACAGTAATTGTGCTGATAGTCGTGGTATAATAGCCTCGACCAACATCTGAGACAAGGGTTTGGTTCAGAAAGGTGGTAGGTACTTATCTACACGCCGTGTATTGTTAGGAGATTCCTTTAGCCCTGTACTTTTACTTTTTCTTTTGTACTTTAGAGCTGTAGCCCTGACCACCGGCAGCTTGTACCTCGTTCTCGATGACGATGGGCTATTTTTTCTTTTTTTTACTTTCAAATTAGCCATAGACAAATAACGCTAAGGGGTTCGAACCTTTTTGTATGGAAGCTGGTATATCGACCCACCGCCATTTAATTTTTTTTCGTAATCGCGGCGCACGATGAAATTGGTATGTTTGGATAGAGGACACATAGACGACCAAAAAATGTTAAGAAACATAGTGATGACGTTGTACTCAGATGTCGATCTTAACCACCAAAAATGGCGGTGCGGATAATATGCCCAGATCGGTTCTATCCCCTTTGAAAACTGAATATCTATTCGCATTTGCATTCATATTCGCGCATGCCACTTTGTTATTCGTTTAATTACATCACTAGTATGTAAATATACTGACGTCTTTTGAAAAAGCGTGCGTAGTTGCCGTAATACTTTTGTTGACTTCAGTAAACATTATCAAAGAGGATTTTATTTTATGGCTTTACACTGGACGGAGATAACTTTTTGATGTTATACAGAATGAGCTAATATTTTTAGTTTGTTTTTGAGCTCAACGACGCTGTTGTCATAATAAACTGGCGTCTTACTCGATTCATGAATCGATTAATCATTTTTTGAACTTGTAAAAATGCTCTGTAAGTTACAAGACAAGAGTTTATCATGTAGATACCAGCTTTTGCCCAAGTCTTTGTCTGCGTGGATTTTCTTCATTATTTCCGTCGAACGACGTCTATTTCTGGACATAGGCCTCCCCTAAAGATCATCATCGACTGCTTCAAAATCGGACCAATAGTTCCGGAGATTAGCACTTCCAAACAAAACCACAAACAAGCTCTTTAGTTTTATAATATTAGTCTAACTAGTATAGATTTGTACAGGGAAGTTAAAATCGACCGTAGTGTTATTCTATAAAGAGTCTTCCTTCGTGAATTTAGGTGATGTGAGTTTGAGCATGAACTGTGAAGCCTTCAACTCAAGCTTAGCTCGCTTCAACTAACACCGAAGGACACTTTTTACAGAATACACCGGAAGAATGTTACGAGTTACGATCCCTCTTTTACGTTCATTCATCCTGTTCATACACGCGATACTAAATTTGGAAGGTTTTCAATGAAAAAAGTGTAAATTACGGTTGTACATGTACAGTTTATTTTTGTCACCACGCTTACGCATATTGTAGGATGTAGTGGTGTATCTACCAGTGTTTTCTTAAATGAGGGTGAGGGGAAAATATAGATTGACTGCTGATAGCTTTAAGGCTTATTTTTGAAGACGCTTGTGACAAAGAATAGTAGTTTTTTTTTTTTCAACGGAAACCTCGTAAGGCAGGTAGGTACTTATGTCAGAACTGATCTGTCCGTCTCCGTAACCTATGATATAATTCAAAATATAATATGTCCTGCTTACGTAATCGTAACATCATGAACACTGTTGTATTAGCTCCATCACTTCAAGCGTACATATTTGTCCCTTCGTTTCGCAAATGATAACGTATGGTAATGTATAAGTTACGTCACGAGTGCCCTCTCTCTCCTATTTACAATGTTGGAACGAATAAACAACATTGTTTTATTTAGTTATTGTTTCAACACGAATTCTCAGGCGACTGCTTGGTGCTGAGACAGATAAGTATTTTTTTATTAGAATTCTGATATCGGCTCCAAAGGTTATGTTATCAACGTACTAGCTTCTGCCCGCGACGTTGTCTACGTAGCCTTTAGCCATACATACCTATGTCTTTTTCCCATGGGGGTAGGCAGAAACCCAGAAAGCCACCTTTTTTTTTGGGTGGTGGGAAATCATCAAATAACTTCTCCCGCCCTTACTGTCAGAATTTTACTGACTAAAACCCACCCATGTTCCTTCTTGTGCCCTTTACGTTCCGGGGGCGCGGTATCTCTTACGAACAACCCGCAGCCCCGGCAGGCATCGGCCCTCAGTGGCCCCTTCCATTTGCTGACATCTCTTTGAGGCGCGCGTGGAACACGAACGCGCCGTCCACACGGCCTCCACCTGCTATGATCCTTACCTTACATACTCCTTCCTTTCGCCTTGTCCACGCTATAGACTTATCCCACAGAAAAACAAAAACGGAATAAAATAGCCCAAGTGCTATTCCGAACTATAATCTATCTCAGTGAAAAATTTCATCCAGATCCGTTCAGCAGTTCTGGCGTGAATTAGTAACAAACATTCAAAAAATTTCATTCAACGTCCACGAAATGGACGTCTTACCTTAGTTTATTTATACATCACGTAAGAAGCACCGACCTATTAGTATTCCACAGGCCGAAAACTAAAACGCGTTGGCTAACGGTAAATACAAGTTCACTTTAACGCGTTGGTATACATTGCGCCATAAAATAGATGTGGCGTAGCGTGACTGAAAGATAACCGGCGATGTATGAAAAACAATGCGTATAGTTAGGAGGGGTCAAAAACAGGTTTGTTTGTTATAACGTGAGTTTTGAGACACGTGGCAGGATTGAATTGAACGCATAGGCAATAATAGGAATTCCCACATTTATTTATACGACCGATTTTTGAAAGATTTCTTCTGGCCAATCTGTCAAAAATGGTCAAAAATCGGTCCTTGGCGGAAAGCCGTGATTATTTATCCAGGAGTCCAGGACTAGGGCAGCCAGCACGTAAATTGCCGTCGCCGAACGTCTTCATGTTCTTGTAATCTTAATGTATTGCTTTTCTTTCAATTACTTAATCGTGTTTCTCCTGACACAAAAAGTGTCCAAGTTTCAATTTTATCTTCTTCGATGATTAAACGAGCTGAGGTTGACTAATTACCAACCTTCTTACATCTACATTAATTTGCAATTTATTTTTAGTTCTATTTTTAAATAATGTAGGTACATTGTTTGAATGAAGTGGATATTCTGTCTCTGTAGCTTCCATGCAGTATTGTGACGTACGCGTTGTAACCAAGCTTAGGGCTGTCGCGTGAGTTCAAATAGTCACATTACTCTTTCAGTACAAACATATAAGATAAGACATGAGATTAAGATTTGTTTGGAGTTATTTACGATAGCCTTTTTACGGTGCTCTTATCTTTAAGCCTTTTATCGAGGCCACGGCCTAGGAGTTTTAGTTTGGCTGTGAAAAATACTTAATATCTGAATGGTTTTTTTTAGGAGTCAGGTCTAACTTTGGTTATTAAGACTGCATTTATTACAAAATTAGAACAAATACTTCCAATACAGTTATTTTGCTAACATTATAGGATTTTTGGTGGTTATATTGAATGGAATACAGCTAATTGGTAGAACGGTGGCAACCCTTATCTAGTATTCTAGCAAATAATACTTACAGCCAGTAATTATCGTAATTATACAAATAAGAATTGCAACGACCACAATGAATTACGTAGGCTTTCGACAGACAGCGATTTTTCCACTTTTTAAGTAAGCAACATTTATACTTTGCAGTCATGTAGGTCATGTGTTGTGGTATACGGTAAACAAATGAAGCATAGCACCTGTTAACAGCGATTACCAGTGCCCATTTTTCCATACAAAGATGATCCCGATATTACGTCCTGGATTTTAGGCCTAGAGCAATCATATTTTGACCCGATAAAGTTATCAGCTATCAGTTGTGGCCATGACGGACCGTCGTTTTCTTGGATAACGGATTATTCCCATATACACATACCATCACGCCTATATTCCCCGAAGGGTTAGGCAGAGGTGTAACAATGTACACCCACAGTTCGCCAGTATGTTTAGGTCCCTTGTAATAGGGGGCGAGCCTATTGCCGTTAACCGGACACAAATCCAAACTCCGAGCTGCTACTGAGAATTTCATAGAAAAACTCAATAACACTTTTTGCTCGACCTGGGAATCGAACCCAAGACCTCTAGCGTAGCAGTCGCACTTAGGACCACTAAGCCAACGAGTCAGTTTATAGCGGTATATAACGGTGTATAACGTATTATTATAGAATGATTAATGAGTTTACGGCCTCAAAAAAAAAACGAAACAGTGGAGCATAGACTGTTTCCTTGCCGTCTGGTTAATGATATTTATTTTAACCTGTTAAGATTTCGACGGGAAAAATCGGGATTACAAATCATCGATTTTGACGATTTTTGTCTTTCACATCCGGTTTTTGTACTACACTGCTATAGCAATCCGCCAGGTCCGGCCCCATCCCCACCAGGTGCCCGACGAGGCGGCCCGCAATCACTCTCTCAAAGAGCTTTGCCACCTCGTCGAGCAACACGATGGGCCGGTATGCGGACGGCGAGTTCGCAGGGCGCCCCGGCTTCCGTATGAGGACCAGCTTCCCCGTCTTCCAGCGACGTGGGAACTGGCCGCTCTCCAAGCCACTGCTATAGCAATACAAATATTGACACATATATACATATGTTTCGAGTGACAATTCCTGTTAACAAACTTCTTTGACACTAGAGCAGTTATAGTTCTCCAGGGACTACTAGTGGTCCCTAGCCCCCTCCAAAAGCACCAGAAATGGACCTCGACGTCATCATATTATTAAATAACAACGAGGCCACGACACGTGTAACGGGCCTAATATAATTTTATACGGCTTTGAATAAACTGTATTGGTGCCTAGCTGCCCAGTTGGTCTCGTGGTCGCAAGCGGGACTGATGAGCGTGGGGTCCCGGGTTCGATTCCCAGCTCGGGCAAAAAGTGTTATTGGGTTTTTCCATTAGGATTTGCTCAGTAGCAGCCCAGAGTTTGGAAGTTGGTGGTGTGACACCCTCGTGCCTCGGAAAGCACGTAAAGCCGTTGTCCCCGGCTGTGATTCGTAGATCTTTGACAGTCGTTACAGATAGTCAGAAGCTATGAAGTCTGACAACCAGTCTAACCAAGAGGTATTGTCTGGTCGAAGGATCCTTTATATGGAATGGAGGATGAGGAACACTTCATCTTGTTTTTCATACCTTCAACATATAAATACACGATCTATCATTTATCATACAATAGATGTCTATAGGTACCTGTGACCACTTAACATCAGATGGGCCGTCGGCTTGTTTGCCATACAATGGTATATGAATAAAGAAAGTCATTAAACTTATATCTATTCATCATGTCAAAGCACTGCGGCATTCAGGTCATAGCTTAGACTTCCAGAATATTCCATCGCGTGACCGTTACAGAAAACATTACGTTAACACTAAAATGGTTTTAGCTATTTCGTTAAAAGTACTGATTTGATTACCTAAATAGATAAGCTAGTAGCCGTAGGTACATATCTATCATAGTTGCCAGACGTCCCAATTTTTGTATGAAGTCCCGATTTTTAAAAATGTCTCCTGAATGTCTCCCGCGGGACAAGCGCTGTTCCGCTTTGTGTGTTATGTCGACGGTGCAGCGGGAATTAAGAGCTTTCGTTTCTATGTTTTACAAGCTTATAAAAAAACGAAATAATTTTTAAAAGCAGTTAAATGTACCAGGAGCCGGTCAGGGAGGCCTTTGCTCAGGAATGGGACAGAACAGGCTAACAAAAAAAATACAAGAATATATCTAAATTAATATTATAAAGCTGAGTATAAAGAGTTTGTTGGTTTGTTTGGTTGAACGCGCTAATCTCAGGAACTACTGGTTAGAATTGAAAAACTATTTTTGTGTTTGATAGTTTATTTATCGAGGATGGCTCTAGGCTATATTACATCACGCTACACGCTACGACACACGGGAGTGGAGCAGTAACCAAAGATGTAACCTAATGCGGGTGAAAAAACTACGCGGACAAACTCGCGACCAGAAGCCAGTTATAAATAAAAAAGTTCTTAGTTTGGTGTTTTTATCATGTCCCAGTCCGTGTGCTTTCAAAGAATAAATCCCGATTTTTTTACTTGAAGTATTTCAAAATCCCGATTTGCCCGAAATTTTATCCGGCATCTCTGCTGTCTATCCTTAACTACGAAAGCTGACACCTCGACGCAAGGTCTTTGACCTTCTTTGTCCCTCTATGGCTGCACAAACACCTGCTAAAGTAATAATACAGCGATAAATGTCAGCTGCCAAGATATGGGTTTATGAAGCCGTTTCTAGTCCATACTATGATAGTCCAAGACCCCATAGTCGTAAGAACTCCATTATTTTAAATTGATTGAATATTTTATAACATAAAAGAAAAATATTAGTTGATACAAAACATAACATAACATACCATCACGCCTGTATTCCCCAGAGGGTTAGGCAGAAGTGTACTAATGTACACCCACAGTTCGCCGATATGTTTTTAGGTCCCATGTAATAGGGGGCGAGCCTATTGCCATTAACCGGGCACAAATCCTAACTCCGAGCTGCTACTGAGAAATTCACAGAAAAACCCAATAACACTTTTTGCTCGACCTGGGGATCAAACTCAAGACCTCTAGCGTAGCAGTCGCGCTTAGGACCACTAGGCCAACGAGACAGTTAGAGAGATTAGTTGATACACTAGCTAAGTTGAGGTTGGTTAAGGTCCTCTATCAAAATTTCTTAATGAAAAGAAAAAGTGACTTTCTGTGGACTATGACTTGAGTAGATAGAAGCTTTCTGAAAGCTTTGAATGGATGGTTTAAATATAGATGGATATGGATGGTTTTAATATAGGCTGTACAGGTGTTCCTACTTAAAAGTTAAAAACCAATATTAATACGTTATTGCCAGATACTCTTCTCTGGCCTTAACTTTAGCCAGACCCTTAAAAGCGTCTGGTTGATGATATGGTCAACAGAAAATGTCTAGCAATAATAAATAAAGGTTAGGCATACTTAATAGTATTACGCAAACCTTCAAACTACATAATTATGTGTTCTTCTATCTATTCTCAAACAGACATGCTAGAATGCCGTCAATCTGGCGGCTCCGAGATCTTAGTCCATAAGTGGCTTTTATTACATTTACTAAAAGAGCTAAAATAATAAAAATGGCCTTGTCTTAATTAGGGACGAAGTTCATGCCTAAGAAATAGATCGACGAACTTATGGCGAGCTTTCTACTTCTAAATGAGATCTGAATCTGGGACAAATATGGATTTTATCCACCTACTTATAGATGTTTGTACTCTGTTTGGATTTGTATATGTTTTTGTATGGGTTTGGTGTAGGTATGCTATATTTATAGGTACTATCATATAATAAAGCTACAGTATGTTTGTTGCCTAAACTGCCTCGGTAGCCTAGTGGTCCTAAGCGCGACTGCTACGCTAGAGTTTTTGGGTTCGATTCGCAGGTCGAGCAAAAAGTGTTATTGCGTTTTTCTATGACATTTTCAGTAGCTGCTATGTGCCCGGTTAATGGAATTGGGTTCGCCCCCTATTACATGGGACTTCAAAACATACCGGCGATCTGTGGGTGTACATTGGTACACCACTGCCTAACCCTCCGGGAAATACAGGCGTGATGCATGTGTATGTTTGTAAAAAGGAGAACACAGGGAAATCACATCAATAATTTCTTCAGAAAATACCAGTTGCGCGACAAGTGTTCGCATTTCGCAGAAAGGTGAAATTACATACCTGAGACCGTCGCAGACTGACGCGCTCTTGCATATCTACCCACCACGTTGTGAAAGTAATCTAGATGCATATTTTCTTCACTAGCAGAAAATTATGACGCTTTGTAAATGGCAAGTGGTCCGAATTCGCGACAGTTCGGTTGATTGAATTTCAGGAGGCTGGGTTGGACACACTTGATTCTATTTTTATTATACTGCATTTCTGGTGACTGGTGCCCAGGTCGGTAGAGATTTCACCTTCAAATTACAGCGTTATTTAGACCAAAGCAGTGTGCCAAAAACCACCAAGCGTGTCGGGCGGATAACTGGGTTTTCTCCAAAGTCTCTTAGCCAATTTTGGGTCACTTCTACAAAATCTCTTTGCTTCTAAGTATTTGCTGTGTTAAGGAAACCTGTCTAATAGGGATAGGGATCTGAAACGATTCAGTGAACGACTGCTAAGCTAGAGAATATTCTGTAAAAATCTCCCTGTCAATTTAGGTAAGGTTATGTGAGCTGCCATGTCACGATGCTAGGAATTGAGAGCTCACCTTATCACCTATGAAGATTTTTACAGAATAGCGTTACTAGCAGTGGCGGATTTATCAACAGGCTTGAGTCTAGGGCGGCCCTTTTTAGACGCTTTTCTAATAGATTAAAGAAATAATTCCACAAGACATCTTTCCGATGACTTTTCCAAATAACCTTGCATTGTAGGTCGGAAACTTTTGTAAGAAACGTTCATAACTTGAGCTGACAATTGTAGAGGTATGGGCGCCAAAAATTTTAAAGCCTATACTTGGGAAATGTATCAATCTGCCACTGGTTGCGGTGAGCCAGTGTCATCTTATACGTTGGTGAAAACATACGATAGTGTCCAAACGTGTTTAGAAATGAGATTGCGTTTAATGTACGACAATAAAACATTTTATTATTCAGTTCGGTCTTATGGAATGGAATATGAAACTCATGGCAGTAATATCTGAATACCTACGTACAGTGGTTTAGTGGACTGTGGAAATGCAAGATCTTTTATCAAACCAGTTATGAGAAAGCGAAGTTTTACTCCTTCCGCCATTATGGCCCATTGACAGTTTGGACACGTCTGGGGCTCCGTACGCAGTACCTAATGCCACTTGGTATCATTATACTAACTGGCAAAGCGTTTTACTATTGCACAGTACCCAACTTTGGGTTGACCCACCTAACAAAAACTTCCAAATTCGGAACACATAAGCCTCTTATGATTTTATTTTATGATAAAGTTTAAAAATATCAAGTATGAATGAAAGTAAAATAAAAAACCGGCCAAGTGCGAGTCGGACTCGCGCATGAAGTGTTCCGTACCATTAACTATAAAAACGGCAAAAATATCACGCTTGTTGTATGGGAGCCCCCTTAAATATTTATCTTATACTGTTTTTTTGGATTTTTGTTGTTATAGCAGCAAAAGAAATACATCCTCTGTTAAAAAATCAAATGATAACCATTTATGAGATACAGCCTGGTGACAGACAGACGGACAGATAGCGGAGTCTTAGTAATAGGGTCCCGTTTTACCCTTTAGGTACGGAACCCTAATGAACTAACAATGCACGGAATTACTAAAAGCTAAACCCCTAAAGTTATCCTGAAGAAATTTCAGAAGTGGTTACCTATCCATGACGTAAAAGGTAGGACGAGTATTATTATATTAGGAAATACGGGTTCGGTAACTTGAGATATTTGGGACCCCTGAAATCATAACTTGGGTAAATAGGTCGCGAGCGCTTTCAGGCAGGTTATTTTTAGAAACGACTTTTATGTACCTATCTGTTTTTTCCGCCATTGTATGAAGAGGTAGGTAGGAATAGCTAGACAGTCTATGAAGATGGATCAATGTCAATGTTTATCGTAAACAAATTGATAGTCAACTTTACGTGGCATAAATAAACATGTGATACGACGGATATTTTCGTAATATTGGATGATAGGCAAGTTTGTTTCTATTCCTTCTAAACATGTTTTCAGATAAAATTCAGCCTTGTCAGATTTCGGAACTTTTTTCATATTTGTTTCATAAAATCTTGCTTATTAATAGTACTTAAGCTAAGCTTCTGCCCGCGACTTCGTCCGCGTGGCTTATTTCGCCGTGTTAAGTTACGTTTTTGGTTACTGCTCGGCTCCCGTAGGTCGTAGCGTGATGTTATATAGCCTATGATACTCAGGAATATTGTAGCTGTCTATTGGTGAAAAAAATGGTTAAAATCGGTTCAGTCGTTTCGGAGCCTATCCGTTACAAACAAACAAACAAAAAGACACGTGTGCTTTAGATCACACGACTGAAGTTTTACTTCAGTCGTGTCACTTGACATGTCACTTGAGGAAGAGAGAAAGAAAATGAGCGCGCACACTGTTCTGTCTTGCTCCTAAAGTAATATACGAAACGTAACGCTCTCCCTTTTTATCTTCACTAACTTATATCTCCCTCTCAACTTCCGTTCGCCCGATCACACTCATTTCCGTAACGCTCTCGTCAAGCATTCACCAGTTTACTGCCCAAGTCAAGCGTGCGTAAAGAAGTATTATAGTAGCATAGAATTAGCGATTGCGTGGCACTTGTCTGCGGAAATGACGAAGCACTACGCTGTGCGACCAAAAGTCCTCTTCCATGACGAGATGCAAATACACATTGCCACCCGTGCTACGAACGCTCAAATGTTAACGTTATGGTTGGTTTATTATAATACCAGCCTATTATTGTCCCACTGCAGGCCTCTTCTCAGAATAGGCACGAGCATTGATCACCACTCTCAAAGCGGATTGGCGATTTTAGACTTAATTAATTATAAGTTCGGTGTCAGTGATGTCGAAGATAAAGTAAGAAAGCTGTTTGTTCCGGCTTATCTCTGAAACGGCTGTACCGATTTTGACGGGACTTTTACTCCTATATAGCTAATGTTATAAGGAGTAACTACTTTTATTTAAGACATTTTAATTAAAAAAGAGGGTTACGCGAATACAAAATAGAAACCAATGAAATAGTAAACGCAAACGAAGTCTCAGGCAACAACTAGTATGCTCATAAAATTTATAAGGCCTGAGGATCTAGTGAGGAGTTTGCCTTCACGTGTTCAACACATACCATCACGCCTGTATTCCCCGAAAGGTTAGGCAGAGATGTACCAATGTACACCCACAGTTCGCAGGTATGTTTAGGTCCCATGGAAAAGGGACATATCTAAATGTTTTTAACATGTACTTATTATGTATAAATTAAAATGAAAATATAATGGTTTACCTTGTTGTGTTTACCTAACTGTTTCCTTAACTTGTAACAACGCAGGTTAATTCATAAATCATTCGTAAACACTTTTTGTTTTTCTCTCAGTAGACTTGGCACCATTTTTGTAAGATTCCCATGTTGTTTATTTATGCGGATCTGTAAATATTATACTTGTGTATAAAAGTGGAAACTTGTAACTGACTATCTTCTATGTAATGTATTGCTGAATCAAATGTGTTAGCTGTAAGTTTTCTTTAAAAAAAAAATTAAGAAAGTCTGTTTTGGGGGTCAATTTCTTAGTATCAGGTGCCTGAAATCGCGCAGCCCAATATCGGCTGATATTTGGCTGCGCAATTGAGACGTACCAAATAACTTTTTTGAAATAAGAATACAGATCTGTAATTCTTTATTTAAACTATACTTTCCTTTTTTTATTGTCTATTGAATTTTATAAAATCTCATTTCATCGGTTATTTTGAGTCATAAAAGTACTTAATCGATTGGACAGTTTAAGTACATTACATGTTCCATATTCTTAAAACCTAGTGTTTCTTCG
Organism: Caradrina kadenii; assembly: GCA_947462355.1. Lineage (NCBI taxonomy): Eukaryota > Metazoa > Arthropoda > Insecta > Lepidoptera > Noctuidae > Caradrina > Caradrina kadenii. The sequence goes on from OX381691.1 coordinate 9,973,835, forward strand.
CATGTTCTAAAGTAATAACGCTTCGTGCTACGATAGTTACTATACTGAAGTGCTGTCATTAAATTAATCACAGTCTTGCACACTATTTTAGCCTTTATTTTAACCGACACAAGAAATAAAATGCCCTGCAGACTTAATAAATTAATATTGCGTCGCTAAATGGACTCTGTAATAGGAGATAATAATTTATTACATAACTACACACAATAGAACAAACATAAAATCTGTCTTCTGTATCCAAACTTGTTCATTAATTTTTATTGTAAATGTACTCTGTTTGTTACGTCATTACGGCAAAACTACTGAACCGTGATGGAATTCGACAGAGAGGTAGCTTGGGACCTGGTTTTTTTTTTTGGGGGGTGGGAAGTCATCAAATAACTTCTCCCGCCCTGGGCGGGGGGGGGGGGGGGGGAGGGAGTGGCAGACTTTTACTGACTAAAACCCACCCATGTTCCTTCTTGTGTCCTTTGCGTTCCGGGGGCGCGGTATCTCTTACGAACAACCCGCAGCCCCGGCAGGCATCGGCCCTCAGTGGCCCCTTCCTTTTGCTGACATCTCTTTGAGGCGCGCGTGGAACTCGAACGCGCCGTCGACACGGCCTGTCGTTATACATTGCTCATGGCCCGTATCTACGGTGGCCGGGAGTCGTCTCGCGGCTTCCGACGTCCGGAGCGTCTACCGCGGCGGCTGGGACGTGAGAACCTGGAACTTGGGACCTGGATAAGGACATAGGCTACTTTTTGATCCGCGATTTCGTCTGTGGCTACAATGACCAACATTCACTCGGACGAAGTCGCTGGCGATAGCTAGTTTATTTTAAGCCTACACAAGGACGGTGTCGCCGATAAATAAAATAATACCAGTAAATGTAGGGCCAACCTCCCTCCCCCCAACTTCCCCATCGTCCTCTTCATGGGCTCCCCTTTTTTAACCCCCGACGCAAAAACGACGGGGTGTTATAAGTTTGACGTGTCTGTGTGTGTGTGTCTGTCTGTCTGTGGCATCGTAGCTCCCGAACGCATAGACCGATTTTGATTTTTGTATTTGAAAGGTTAATTAGTCGGGAGTGTTCTTAGCGTTTTCAAAGTTATCAGCTCTTTTGTTAGCTACGGTAGTGATTTTTTTCTTCTGTCGGGGGTTACCTACAGTATTCAATTTTGTGTTTTGTATAATTCTGTCTTACTCTATTTCCCTCCAGATTTGACAGCAGTTACTTTAGGTATCTCATAGTTTTCCTCATATTCTAAATCTTCTACCTCCCTCTTTCCAGATTCGACGAGAAGGAAAGCATATCAGGCGTGCAGCAGCTCAAGTCTTCGGTGCAGAAGGGCATCAGGGCTCGGCTGTTGGAGCTGTACCCACATTTGGACAACTACATCGACCAAGTTCTTCCTAAGAAAGACACATTCAGAATTGTTAAATGGTATGTATGTGTAGAACCACAGTTGTGCGAAACGTTTATTTCGAATATAAAAATTGATTGTATGTAGGTTCTTTACGTATACTCCGCCCACTCTTGCCAGGTCCTTAGAAGTAAAAATACAATTACTATGAACGTAAAAGCCTTTTAGGTATCTAGCTACTGGTTTTGACTCGTGTGATGTGTGTTCAGCAGTACCTATCGAAAATGTACATTTTTGGGATTCCATTAAATGAATAAAGGAAAATAATAATACCAGCCTATTATTATTATTCAATAGGCTCGCCCCCTATTACATGGGACCTAAACATACCGGCAAACTGTGGGTGTACATTGTTACACCTCTGCCTAACCCTTCGGGGAATACAGGCGTGATGGTATGTGTGTATGTGTGCAGACTATTATTGTCCCATTGCAGGGCAAAGGCCTTTTCTCATACAGAGAAGGCACTAGCATTGACCATCATGCTTGCTTGTATTCATTCATTGAAAGTCCAGGTTTTCTCCAGGTTTTTTTTGTCCAAAGTTAATAATGTCCAATATAAACTCAGAAATATGTATGTAACATTTTCAGTCACGACCACATCGAGATAATGGTGAACAGCGCTGGAGAGCTGCTGTTCTTCCGTCAACGCGAGGGACCCTGGATGCCCACACTGAAGCTACTGCATAAGTGTAAGTAACAGTCTTACATTGTATTCATCATAAAAAGCAATTATTACAAAAAGACGAATTCTGAAAACATCAAATAAATATCAGCTCTGATCCATACTGAACCTTAAACTTATGTTCGTATAACTCAGCTGATCAGCTGATTTATAGTAAAAGTTGTTCATCATAATGAGTTTTTGTTCATAATGAGATTTATGGTAAACAAAAATTTAAGCCCGTATTATGAACATCCATTATAGATACAGAGTCAGACTAATACGGATGAAAACAATCAGTACTTAGTCACTTACAGCACCGGCTCCAAATTAAATTGTAATGTGGATAAATGCAAGAGTGCAATATGGAGTGGAATTAGGGACGGTTTGGACGGTACCTGTCCCTTTAGAATGGATGGGAATTAATAACAACTATTCCATTATCAATAAAATACATAATGAATACCAATTTTGCTTTTTATTTTCCAGATCCATTCTTCCTGCCAATGCAGCAAGTCGACAAGGGTGCCATACGGTTCGTTCTCAGTGGTGCCAACATCATGTGCCCCGGTCTGACGTCACCAGGCGCCCGTATGAGCGGCGTTGACAAGGGCCAGGTGGTAGCCGTCATGGCGGAAGGAAAGGAACATGCTCTCGCGGTCGGTTGTACTGCGCTGTCTACAGATGACATGTAATTATTTATCTTTTAGACTTCTGTACCTAAATGGTGTGATGATAGAAGATGGATGGCCGTACATAAACGTTGCGTGAAAATAAATCATGAATATACAATTAATAACCCTACCCATCACCTCCACCTGAAGCAACGAGTCAGGGTCACGGCAAGTCACGCAAGAGATGGCGGGATGAATTTCTCTAAAATTGGAAGGATGAGGCACGAAAGCGTGAAGGATGGAAGGAGTCGAAGGAGGCCTTTGCCCAGAAGTGGAATAGAGAAGGCTAACAAAAAAAACATACAATTAACACACACGACACGGTTGGCGCAATGGCAGAGCGATTGGCTACTGCGCTGCGTGTCGCGGGTTCGACTGTCGCACGGAACAAATATTTGTACGGCCTACAGATAGTTGTTCCGGGTCTGGCTGTTTGTGTATATGAGTTTATATTTTTGTAAAAGCACCCACGATACAGGAGAAATACATAGAGTGGGGCAACGTTTTTTTTTTTAAGAACATTAAGCCGCATTTATGTGTTCGACTGTCTGTTTATTATGGAACTGATTTTGTTGTTAACGGTTTGGCAACAATAATACAAAAGTGAACCATGGTAGTTCTGGTGCCGTACTCGACCACCTTACACACGACCTACATAAAACAATCTCTTTTCTGTTTCCAGTGCCAAAGTGAATAAAGGTGTGGGAATAGAAAACTGCCACTATCTGAACGACGGCCTGTGGCAGATGAAACCAGTGAAGTAATTCAACGGTACCGAATGGTGTCATGGTGTCCATCTAACTTAATATGTATTACTAAGCTTTCTAAATAAAGAGATTAATTTCGAAAAGGATTACGGTGATATATCTTTTTTATTTTTTAAAAAACGTTGCCCCACACTAGGAATTTCTCCTGTGTCGTGGGTGCGTTCACAAACATATAAGCTCACATACACAAGCAGCCAGACCCGGAACAACTATCTGTAGGCCATACAAATATTTGTTCCGTGCAGGAATCGAACCCAAAAATCAATCAATCAATTGCAAGTACCTACCCCAATTTACCGAACTATGTATATATATTTTATTAACTTTATTACAAACTAGCGAACTATCCGCAATTTCGTCCGCGTGGCTTATTTCACCCACGTTAAGTCACGTCTTTGATTAGTGCTCCACTCCTGTTGGTCGTAGCGTGATGTTATTTAGCCTATGTTAATCAGGGATAATGTAGCATTCAAATGGTACAATAATTTTTGAAATCGGTCCAGTACTTTTTGAGTTTCTTCGTTACATACAAATCTTTCCTTTTTATTATCTTAGTATGAATTAGTGTAGTGGACTGTCTCATTGGTCTCGTGGTCGCAAGCGTGACTGATGAGCGTGGGGTCCCGGGTTCGATTCCCAGCTCGGGCAAAAAGTGTTATTGGGTTTCTCCATTAGGATTTGCTCAGTAGCAGCCCGGAGTTTGGAAGTTGGTGGTGAGACACCCCCGTGTCTCGGAAAGCAGGTAAAGCCGATTGTCCCGGCTGTCATTCGTAGATCTTTAACAGTCGTTACGGATAATCAGAAGCCAGGAAGTCTGACAACCAGTCTAACTAAGAGGTATCGTGTTGCCCACTAACAGGGTTGTGGAGGGCAGATAGGCAGTCGCTCCATGTAAAACACTGGTATGCAGCTGCATCCGGTTCGACTGGAAGCCGACCCCAACATAGTTGGGAAAAGGCTAAGCAGATGATAAGTATAGGCTAGTGTAGAAGATTAAGGTTTATATTCAATTGGGAAAATTTGACAATTGACAATTTGGGATAGCTTGATGTGCTAGCGCCCTGTACAACTACATGAGTTAAGACTTGTTAATACTGGTGTATAAATAACACTATGAATACTTCAGTGGTTTACTCACTATTTATTTCAATTGCTTCCGCGGTTGGCGGGCTGCAGGTTACAAGCATCCAGTAAACAAACGACTTGCAAATATTGTATTTCACGCGTCTCGTTACACGTGTCCATTGTCCAGCGTTATCGCTAAATTAAACTTAGTAGGTACAGTGAACCTTGGTTAAATAGGACTTGGATAAGTGGGAAATCTCCATAGCTGGAGCTCGTGCTGAGGTCCAGACTCTTTAGGACTGATTTAACTCTGTTAGTGGGAAAAAACAAACACTTACTTATCTTTATCATTATAACCTCTATTATTAATACCGCAAGTGTATTTAACCTTTGGAAGGGGCCACTGAGGGTGGAAGGGGCCACTGAGGGCCGATGCCTGCCGGGGCTGCGGGTTATTCGCAAGAGATACCGCGCCCCCGGAACGCAAAGGGCACAAGAAGGAACATGGGTGGGTTTTAGTCAGTAAAAATCTGACACTCCCTCCCGCCCCGCCCAGGGCGGGAGAAGTTATTTGATGATTTCCCACCCACCAAAAAAAAAAAGTCTATTTAACCTTACTGAGATTATATTTAAAAGAATACTTTTGCTAAATTGTTTTCGTTTTTAATTTTATAGGTACCTATTGACCCCTGTAACTGATAGGTATAACGTCAATTTGTTACATCCCTTACTCAGATTTTAATGCAGACTAGCTGTTGCCTGTGACTTCGTTCGTGTTCATTATTTTATTGGTTTCAAATTTGTTTTCGCATAAATAACCCTCTTTTTTTAAATTAAAGTAAATTAAAAAATAAAAATAGCCTAAGTTACTTCTTATAACATTAGCTATGTGCGGGTGAAAGTCCCGTCAAAAACGGTCCAGCCGTTTCAGAGATAACCGGAACAAACAGACAGACAGACAGACAGAAAAAAATTAAAAATTGTTTTTTTTTAATGTGAGTACCGTATATACTTTCATATGCATTTAGTGAAAAGCTTGCAATTTGAAATTACAAACAGACCCTTCAATTTTATTTATTTGTATAGATAACTTCCCGGTTTTATTTTTATTTTTAAGTAACTAGTCTATTAATGAAAGCCTCTGTAAATGAGACAGATATTTTTTTATACCTCGATATTTGAAACACTGGGTATCTGGAACACCTCTTTAAATGAGATCATGCAGGTCCCTTATTGTCCCAGTTATTTTAATATTTATTTGCATAAAACATGATATACAAAGGTGATTAAAGTAAGTGCGATTTCATGACACTTGCTTGACAACACATAATAACTTGTTGTCTTGACAACACATAATAAAATTAAAGTTCCCGCCAACCGTTGTTGCGTTCCGTATTCACCATAGATAAATATTTTTGCTTTTTACCATGTGTAACAATACTAATAATATGAAACGCTAAATAAAGAACAGTATATTTTACTTTACTTGTTCTATAATTGTTTTATTTATGATTTATTTTTCTCAATTTAATTATAATTTAAATAAGTTGATGTTATAATTTTACGAATAATGTCATGAAAGTTGGACTTTGTTCTATGAATCGGAGCACAGATTGTTTTTAAAAATGGCGGCGGCACTTGTTAGTTCGTCTCGTCAGGGTAAATAAAATACTTTTTAAATAAAAATATCTATGTTTTTGTCATAAGATGTGAATTAAATGAAATTAAATAATCGGCTTTGAATTTATACATTGTTATGTACTGAAAGTTTCAAGTTAAAAAAGTTGTTTAACGTGACGTTACTATCAGCTGTTCGTGAGTTGGTTTTAAATATTTTTGAGTTTTAAGTGGTAAAAAGACGTTTAATTTAATTATTTTTGTGAAAACTGGTAGCGAAAACTATTATTAGAAGGCCTTGATGCAGAATGTTATGCAATGAAGCTGCTAAATATAAAAGTTCAAAGTTCATTCCAATTTGTTTTGGTGGTGTTTTTAACTATGTATTTTGAAATCTTTCAGTGGGGAGGCTAACTAAGGCCGCCAAGAGGCTGTATTCGGATGCTTACCCAAAGATAACGACTCATTACACAATATACCCCAGAGATAAGGACCCACGATGGAAAGGTAAGTGATAACCTTCAGTTCAAATAATCAACAAAATAAATGTCATTGCAAGACCTTGATAGCAATAATTTATCATTATTATAACAGAAAAATGTCTCAAATACGAGTTGACGAAAGAGATTTCAGATTTTGATTACTATTTTGTTATCTTTGGCCTTCATTAACTCAATAGCAAATACATCATTCTCCAAGAGATTTGAATTATTTTTGCATTAATTGACTTGGCTACTAAATACTCAAAACATACCTCATGCATGTTCTCATGGCAACAACCCCCATTCAATTCAATTAATTATTATCTTATCGCACACTATCTGGCATTGATAAAGCCACTGGCAGGAAATACTAATTTTAATGTTGATGGGTAGCCAATATTCCTAACCAATAGAAATTACGTTACAATATTGTTTTAAATGTTGATATAAGAGTTTTTGATTAATAGAAAAAAGAAATAATTATTGACAATTCGGGTACTTGGATTTATTATGTAAAATGTAATATTTGTTAAAATTAAATTTAGTTCAATCTATAATGTCTAGAGATCAGTATGGAGAGGGTAGCGGAGGAGACAGACATCCTCATCATTGGTGGGGGGCCCGCTGGCATGGCTGCTGCCATCAGAGCTCGCCAGATCGCAGAGGAAAAGGGGGCTGTAAGTATTTGTCAAAAGTCTTCCAGATCTATGATAAATGCAAAGTAAGACAAGTACTAATTGATTAACTACCATAAATGATGGAGTCTGTATTCACACCTTCACTATTATGACATCAAAATGATAGAACGGTTCTCAAATTCCATGGAGCAATGTAAAATATCGAAAGATAATGTTGATTATTAAAACTCATTGTTGAGTCTTAGAAAAGTATTTGGCAGCTAAATTCTAAGCAGCCAGTTTAAAAATTAAAAATTTTAAGTAACCCCTGACAGAAGGATAAAAATCCCTATCGCTGCTAACAAAAGAGCTGATAACTTTGGAACCGCTGAATCGATTTCCATCAAAAATAGCTAAAAACACTCCAGACTAATTCACCTTTCAAACAAAGAAAACTAAATCAAAATCGGTTCATGCGTTTGAGGGCTACGATGTCACAGGCAGACACACACACGTCAAACTTATAACACCCTGTCGTTTTTGCGATGGGGGTCAAAATCTTACTCATTAACACTAGTCAGCTGAAAATTACTAGAGTGTAGAAAATATTTAGTGTGTTACAAAATGCTTAACAGTCAATATGTTAATTTACTTTACAGGAAGTAAGAGTGACTCTTCTAGAGAAAGCAGCAGAAGTAGGTGGCCACATACTGTCTGGCGCCTGCGTAGACCCCATCGCCCTGAACGAGTTGATCCCGGACTGGAAAGACAAAGGAGCGCCCATGAACACAGAGGTGACCTCTGACAAGTTCGGTCTTCTCACCAAATCTGGCAGGATACCTATCCCGGTATTTCCTGGTAAGTTTCTGATTGGCTGAATAATCATCAATGTAGACATAAATTGAAAAAAAAAATCCTCCTCATCAAATTTTGATCCCAGCGGTCAATTGATAATTTGTCTCACACATTCGTTATTTTATCTATAGGCTTACCTAATTACAACCATGGCAACTATGTAGTGAGACTGGGACACCTTGTGAGGTGGCTCTCGGAGCAAGCGGAGGCAGCGGGAGCAGAGGTATGAATGTTTATTCTCCTTTGGTGTTTCTATACAGGGTGGAAGGGACATTGTAACTATACTATAAATTCAGTGACTGCTGATAATATCAGCTGGTCTATACATTTTGACTTTTTGTACAATCGTACACTGAATCCTTGGTAAAAGTTTTCATTAAGATGTCCATCTACCATACGCAAAAATTTACTTAACATACCATCACGCCTGAATTCCCCGAAGGGTTAGGCAGAAGTGTACCAATCTACACCCACAGTTCGTCGGTATGTTTAGGTCCCATGTTATAGGGGGCGAGCCTATTGCCATTAACCGGGCACAAATCCTAACTCCGAACTGCTACTGAGAATTTCTTAGAAAAACCCAATAACACTTTTAGCTCGACCTGGTAATCCATCCCAAGACCTCTAGCGTAGCAGTCGTACTTAGTACCACTAGGCTAACGAGGCAGTTAAAAAGTTAAAAATTACATTTTAAATACTTCTAAAAAAATAAAACATTTAAAAATATTACCCAATTGTAGTCCACCAGTGTGGGGAACAAGTGTTACTAAGATTAATTTGTACCCGTTTGCAAAAAAAAAGCAGGTTCACTGTCCCCAAGATTGGCACAGTTAAACCATCAGCACAGACATTATTTGGGCTGTTGGTTGGGACTACTATTGAAAACATCATTTTGACAAATTCTTCTTATCTCTTCCATTTTTTGCAGATCTGGCCGGGATGCGCGGGCGCAGACTTGATATACCGTGACGACGGTTCATTAAAGGGCGTCGCCACCGGTGACGTCGGCATAGCTAAAGACGGCAGCCCTAAGGATATGTTTGAACGAGGCATGGAGTTTCACTCCAAGATCACTATCTTTACCGAAGGTAAAATCTTAACTTATCGCCCGAATTGTTGGAGCCAGTGTGTGGGATAAAGGATGTCTTCAAGCCAATGTTTGAGCCAACATTGGATAATTTCTCGAGGGCTTGGATCAGCTTAATATAATAAATGAGGTTTTATGCTATACAAGCTTTTGTCCACATGAATGTTGATTATCGCGGACGTGGAATTAAAAAGTAGCCTATAATAAGACAGTAGCCTACAGTTGGCACAGTGGCCCAGCGATTGACTGCTGCGCGTCTCAGGTTTGGTTCCTGCACGGAACTCAAGTTTCTCACTCTTGGGATTTAAGCTCACTCCATACCAAATTTCATCAAAATCGGTTCAGTGGTTTACCCGTGAAACCGTACTAGACAGTTCGACAGAATTACTTTAACATTTATAATGTTCGTCAAAACATAGCAAGTACATAATATTTATCACATTTCCTATCATACATCTGTTCAATTCCAGGTTGCCATGGCCATCTCACAAAGATGGTCTCAAAAAAGTTCGACTTGAGAGCGAACTGTGAACCGCAGTCCTATGGTATTGGACTTAAGGAGTTGTGGGAAGTCAAACCAGAGGTAAGTCTGACTTGGGAAGTTGACACCATCAACAAAATTAAATAATAACAAGACATAACTTAAAAATACGCTCTATTTTTTTTAGTACTGGAAACGCGATTAATTTTCAATAAACTGTATAAAAAATATATTTTTTGTTGCTTTGGAATCTATAAATAGTTATTTAATTGATTTGGAAAATAAGTGACGTCACAGTTAGCTATTGCCATATAAAGTCTATGGGAGAAAGTCTATTAATTTATAATTCTCAGCAGCATTTATTATTCTCCACTTAATTGCGCAATTTTCAACTCTATTTCTATTGGATTAAAGTTTATTATCAACTAGCTGTTGCCCGCGACTTCGTCCGCGTTTCCGTCGTTTCTCGTAAAAAAAAGTAGCCTATGTCCTTCCTCACGGTTCAGTGGTTTTGATGTAACAGACAGATTAACTTTTATATTTTAGTAGGGAAATATAATATGTCAATCTACAATACTGTTGAAAAATATCGCAATACGGAACCGCAAAATATTATTGTTAATAGCTGTGCCCGCACCTCCGTCAGCGTGTAGTAAGAGTAGACAAATATAATCAGAAAGCTTCGATCTGCTAAGCTATCGGGAGTTACACGTGATATTGTGAGTCAACCATAAAAGATAGACGGTCGTGGGATATTTTTTATATAATTTTAAGGAGAACATTTCCGTCATACATGATTTCTGTGTAGCTTTAACCATTAAGGTTGCACACGCGACGGAAGTTAAAAAAATGGAGTAACTTCTCCCGTTTTCCTAACATTTCCCTTCACTGCTCTGCTCCTATTAATTGTAGCGTGATGAAAAGTATACTATAACCAACTCAGGAGTATGAAAAATAATTGTACCAAGTTTCGTTAAAATCCGTCGAGTAGTTTTTGTTTCTATAACGGTTATACAGACAGACAGACAGACAAAAATTTTACTGATTGCATTTTTGGCATCAGTATCGATCCCTAATCACCCCCTGATAGTTATTTTGGAAATATATTTCATGTACAGAATTGACCTCTCTACAGATTTATTATAAGTATAGATTAATAAATGGAAACTGCTCGCGTATAACATGCTGTCAGTAACAGATAGACAAAGTAGTAAAAATAATTATATTTTTTACAAAATATTGATCTACAATTAAAATCCTCTTTACTTTTTTTCAGAACCACAAACCCGGCCTAGTAGAACACACAATTGGCTGGCCTCTAGACAAGAACACGTACGGAGGTTCCTTCATCTACCACCTCAACGTGGCGGAGGGCGAAGCACCCCTTGTGGCCACAGGCTTCGTCGTCGGCCTGGACTACACCAACCCTTACCTCAGCCCCTTTAGGGAGTTCCAGAAGTTCAAGACGCATCCTTACATCAGGCCTATGTTTGAAGGTAAAATTAACATGATTTTCAAATTTAATTTTGTCAGCTTTGTGGTTCAGTGGTTCCGTTCTTGAATCATGATTCAAATTGTCAACTCAATGATTTCCGCAAAGAACAAATATTTGAATGGCCTACAGGTAGTTGTTCCGGGTCTGGCTGTTAGTGTATGTTATATGTTCAAAAATGCACCTACGATTTATCAGAAACTACTAGCGAAGGGAAAAGTTAAAAAAAATAAATTGTGCCAATGTTGGAGCATACTAATTTCCCAGTAATCCTATATGTGCCACAAAGGATTGTAAAATATTTATTTTAAAACGGGAAGTATGGAGTTTCTTGCCCATTCTTCTCCATATGAAACTGCCTTTTATAAGGGACAACTAGTTTACTTGTATATGATGTTCTTTTACTAATCTGGTTGAAATAAATGATTTGACTTCCGCCTCCCCGTGTGCAGGCGGGGCGCGCGTGGCGTACGGCGCGCGCGCGCTGGTGGAGGGCGGGTGGCAGTGCGTGCCGCGGCCCGCCTTCCCGGGCGGCGTGCTGGCGGGGGACTCCGCCGGCTTCCTCAACGTGCCGCGCATCAAGGGCACGCACAACGCCATGAAGAGCGGTAACCACACTTCATACCTATCCTCCATATCTTATTTAGACTGGGCAGTATTTCTGACAAGTTCGATGAACAGAGACAGCGACTGCCGACAGATAACTACTCTATTGCATAGTGACATAGGCTTTGTTTGATGTTGTACACGCCGCAAGCGTGTAAACACAGCATCATGTCAGAAAACGGTCCATCGTGTGGGGGTGCGGTGCAAAGGAGGGGACGTAGGCGCCCGCGCCGCTATGACAGGACAGGCTTCACCGAGACGGGCGGCGCGAACACACGTATACACACTAACCAAAATGTCCGCCATATTATAATATAATTATGTGAAGTCTCTCTAATACTGATTACAGCAAGTCAGACTTTATTTCATTTCGCCGCAAACAGATGCTATACCTGACTTCCACGCAGACAAAAAAGTCGCGGGCAGAAGTGACAAATATACAACTTTTTATTAACAAGTTTAACATAACATCACATTTTCCCAAAGGATTATCTTCGATTTTAAATTATTCAAATTTTCAACGAAAATAGCTCCCGAATTTTCTAAATAAATTGTATGTATAGGTATTGTCATAGATACTCACCCAAACTAATTGATTAAGCTTGAAGAATTTATATATTTTTGAAATGTTATCCTTACAGGAATGTTGGCGGCGGAAGCTGCGATGGACCTCATCATATCCGGTGAGGCGTCTCACGACAAAGGCGTCGTGGCCACACAATACGAGGACAAACTCAAGGATTCCTATGTTTATAAGGAATTAAAGGTACTGGAACTCCAAAAACTTTTCCTAAACTACCCCACTATTTAGGTAAAGAAAATAAAAAGGTAATTATTGAAATTGCTCGAGCCATTTTTCAGTTTTAGTATGTGTATCTACACATATAAAAATCGAATGCCGTGAGTTAGTGTGCTAGTTATGTATACAACAAAGTGTTACATAAATCTTTATGTAACACTTTGTTGTATACATAACTAGCTATATAAGCCGCGATGTCATTTGCGTTCTTTGGTTACTGCTCCGCTCCCCTTGATCGTAGCGTAATGTTCTATAAGTATAAACCTTCCTCTTGAATCACTCGTATCTATTGATGAAAACCGTATTAAAATCCGTTGCGTAATTTAAGAGATCTAAGCGTGCGACTTTCTTTCATACTATGTAAGGAAGGAAAATGAATGGCATTATTAATAGTGATGTAATAATTTCAGCAAGTGCGCAACTGCAGGCCGTCGTTCCACACGTCTCTGGGGCTGTACGGCGGCGTCGCCTACTCCGCCTTCAGCACTCTGCTGCGCGGCAAGGAGCCCTGGACGCTCAGCCATGGAGGTTCGGTACCTTAGCTAGTAGCCTGACACAGACCACGATACTCTACCATCAAACCGCAATATCCTTAAAAAAAAACATTTATTTTAATAAGACCATCAAATGGTAGACTTGAATGTCATGTACCTAAAAAATAAAAATTCCAAGTGATAGTTTCGTATGGAGTGAATGGAGAAGAATGGGTAAGAATCCCATACATGTTCTTTAAAAATACCTAAATGTTTTACAAAATTTTGTATACAAGATCGTACATGATTACACGTACGCACGGCTATGTATCAAGCTATACATTTCCAGTTTATGCTCATCTCTTATTGTATAAGATTTTCATACAATGACAGGTCAGCTTATACTGGAAATAAATAGCTTGATATGAGTGATATGTGTACATAAGTTATAGAAGTCCGGTTCAAAAAAGATCGACTGCTATCTTGAAACCCATATTGATATGTTAAACCTCTATTTGTTTGTTTGTAACCTCATAACGGAAAAATTACTGAACCGATCGTAATGAAATTTGACAAAGAGGAAGTTTGCGATGTGGATGAGGAAATAAGCTACTTTATCACCCATGTTTCCATTTGCGTTCGCACTAATACACAACAATCACACGGATTAAGCAGTGGGCAAAAGGTCGTTTTAAATATAAAATTTGCATTGAATCTGCTTCCAGGTGCCGATCACACGAGACTGAAGCCTGCCAAGGAGTGCCAGCCAATTGAGTACCCCAAGCCCGATGGAGTCATCACCTTCGATCTGTTGTCTTCAGTTGCTCTTACTGGTAACCTTAACAGATATTATAAAAAAACCTAGCATTTAGACCTTTACGTCAGTATATTTAAAGACTTTCGCATAGGCTTGATTTTTTAAATCTATCCTGTAATGTCCCATTTCTGAGCAAAGGCCTTCCCCATGTCCTTCCAAGCATCCTTGTCCCTCCGGCATCCACTTCGTGGAGATTTTTTCCCGGTCGCTGAGTATGCGGCTGACATGCCCCGCCTAATTCCACTTGAGCCTGAGCATTTTAATCAACCAAAACCCCGGTTTTGGACCACAACATGGTGTTCTGTATCCTGTATTTTCCTTTTACAGCCAGAATGCTGCGCTACATTGCTCTTTTTTTTTTAATAGATATATATTACTATCCAATTGCTGTAAATTATTCTTTTTTTTTATTTACTAGGCACTAACCACGAGGCGGATCAGCCAGCACATTTGACCTTGAAGGACGACACGGTGCCAGTCAAACAGAACTTGGGAGTCTTCGACGGACCTGAAGCCAGGTTCTGCCCAGCAGGTTAGTCTTAACATGCTTAATTAAGATGAATGTTAAAGAGGTCTCTCTGCCAGGCTAAATCCAAAAGTCGAATGGCAGTGGAAACTAGTTTTGAGTAAGTTTTGTAAATATAGTTTTCTTTTTACGACACGCTTACCATCACGTCTGTATTCTCGGAAGGGTTAGGCAGAGGTGTACCAATGTACACCAATAGTTCGCCGGTATATTTAGGTCCCATGTAATAGGGGGCGAGCCTATTGCCATTAGCCGGGCACAAGTCCTAACTCCGAGCTGCTACTGAGAATTGCTATTGCTATTTTCATTTTACTTTACATATTAATTTATGTATTTGCTTATTAAATAGAATTAAATGTCTTAAATAAGATACTTAGTTAGGCTTAGTTCATTGGATGCGTGTTTCTGTAAGCTATCCGTTGCCATACAAATCAACTTTAATGTTTTTTGAGATACCTACCACATTTGAGCATCTCTGTACAATTTTTTTGAACGTGATCCGTCAAAAAAAAAATCCCGCCCAAAGTCGCGGGTATAAGCTACTAATTTTGTAATAATATAAAACTTAAAATCTTATTTGTGATTCCAGGTGTATATGAATTTGTGCCGATGGAGACTGGAGACGGGCAACGTCTGCAAATCAACGCCCAGAACTGCATACATTGTAAGTGTAGCATGCTCTTTATATTAAAATTATTAAAAAGACTTCATTTAGGTCCATTTTACAAGGGAAAGTCGAGGTTCAAGAAACTATTAAGCAAGTCTTAGCAAGAAATACTTAGCAACCCCACAAAGACAGAAAGAAAGATAGAAAACTGTTTATTTGACACACTGTATACTTAAAAATAATTCAAAAAGGTAATGCGGTTAAAAATACAAAATAAAATATATACAGGGTTATTTGTAAAACAATCACAACCTCTCAGGACTATGTTACTAACATCGTAATCAACAACTTTTGTTCTATGACATTTAAAAATTTATCATATTTTTTTTCATCAGATTTTCATACAAAAATAAAAACATTTAAATTGAACGCTCTAAATGTTACGAAGTCTATGCGAAGCAAACGAAAGCGATAGTAAAATAGCGAGGGGAGCGGGGTTAGGGCGGCGGGGGTGTTTGTACTTGACCTATTTACAATTTTCATTCGTTTCGATGCGCTTGCGTTGCTTGATTCTGTAAAAATTCATAAACCAAAAGTTGTTGTTTATGATGATAGTAATACAGTCTTGCAAGGTTGTCATTGTTTTACAAATAACCCTGTATATACAAGATGTCTACCCATCCCTACAGCAATAAGACCGTCCTGCTGCACGCGCTTGTATTTTCTTACAATTTTTTCTTTTTAATTTTTTTTACGTATTTCGGGACCTAGGGTTCCGAGCCTTTGAATTACGTACGAGGAGCCGAAGCCAACTCGCAGACCCCTTAGACAGCTTTAAGATGAAATTAAATTTTATGTATTTTTACTATCCCGTTGCTGGGCAAGGCTTCTCTCCATTTCTTCCATGCATCAATATGTATTTAATAATATTTTTTGCTGTATTTAACTGTAATGTGTGTTTTTCACCCTGTTTTATTTTATTTCACAGGTAAGACATGTGACATCAAGGACCCATCGCAGAATATCAACTGGGTTGTACCCGAGGGTGGCGGTGGGCCAGCGTACAACGGAATGTAAACCGACTGCCTTACCATAGACGAGGAGCAATCCCTTGTCTATGCTACCCAAATAATAAGACCTATTTTTTAACCTGACAATATAAACCAAGTTATAGTGAATGTTTCAGTTAGTAATCTCGAATAAGTCGTTTTTTTTTCAGTTATTAATTAATATTATTCTACGATGTTCTAGTATTTTTTTTCGTTGCTAGAATTTATAAAATGTATCGTATTTTATGTAAACACATTTGATAGATCTTAGTAATAAGTGAAAAAAGTACAATGTTTTGTCATTAATTGTGGAAATCATGAAGCCTAACCATTTTTTTAATCTGGTCGCAGTCGGGTAATTATTAATAGTATACCCAAAATATCTTAACAGTTTTTTATTGACTATGCTACTTTGATACCTATAATAATATTTATTATATTAGTCTTACACCACCTCTATCTATGGGCACTAAAATAATAGATTTTTTTATAGGGTCAATTTAAAACTGCCTGTTTTATATTGTCGGTTATAAAAATCAAGTGTAGATAATATTCTTACTAATATTTGTATAGAAGGAAAGTATGATTGTTAATTAGGCGATTTATGTATGTTAATTATGTACTTCAATTGATCAATGAAAATCTTACTGCGTAAATTTATACGTAGTTATATAGCATTAACTTCGTTAAAACCAGTCAGGTCAGACACTTACCCCAGAATTCTCAAACGACTCGACTTTGAGACTTTCATAAATGTATTTCTGTCACTACAATGCACCTTATAGTGACAGAGACGGCATAAGGCGGCTTAAAATGTAGTTGCTTTTGAGAATTTGGCAAAAGTATGTTACGTTACATGTTGATTTACTACTTATGTACCGCATAGCGTAATTGTTTAACCGACTACCGAAAACGAAGAAGTTTTCGAAAAATCAAAAATCATGAACATATTTTTGGCGTATACAAATGACAGAAGTGATGAAATGACTGTAACACACCATTTCATAAAATTATACACATTTGTACAACTTATTTATGGCATGTAAATATTTTTGTAACTTATATTAACTTTTAAATAGTTATTGTTGAAGCCACTAAGTCTATACTGCTTAAACGACTTTGAAAAGAAGTATTTGGCGCGAGTGGGCCTCCGTGGCAATACAAATTGTCTAAAACTATTAATATTCTCGACGCAAAAATTGTTAAAACAAATCATAATAAGCTTTCCGTGCAACTATGGTGCTATGTGAGTTTGTATTTGTATTTTGAGTAACTGCATGTATGAGCAAATTCCCCAAATTAGTATGTAAGCTGTAATTTTAAATGGAAAATCAAATAAATTATATTTTAGATACTTACATTGTGTTTTCGTTTTATGACTAGCTTCCGCCAGCTTAGCTTCGTCCTCGTCAAAATTAATGTTTATTATCCCACGGGAAACGTACATTTTCCCGAGATAGCAGCCTCTGTGCTATTCCAATAATTTATCTTTGTGCCAAAATTACAGTAAAGGAAAACATCGTCAGGAAACCTGAACTTATAAGTAATATAAGTCTGAAATCGCCAATAGGCTTTGATCAAGCGTGGCGATCATCAATGTTTCTGACTTCTCTGTATAAGAAGAGGCCTTTGTCTTGTTCTAGGACAATAATTGGCTGATGTTATCTACATTCAAAAGACGTGAGAATCATTTTTATACCAAGATAATCTTTTTGTTTTGTAGAATACGAACTTAGCATTTTGTATTTTTTTATTAACCCCTGCCATGCACAAAGTCTAACCTTGGATAGCAAGTAACTTGTCATTTCGGGCCACAAGCGCACAGAGCGCCACCACGGTCATGGTATGTCTAGAGTACAGCCACACGATCCAGATCTAGCCGCACCAAAAGTTTCCTAAGGTTCCAAAACTAAAAAGGCAGGTGCTACAATCTTTAAAATCTCGTTTATTATTCACATACAAAACACAATCGCTATAGTTGGTATTAGGAAGTTTGGAAGGTTGCAGGAGCATGATGAAGGTTCCAACTCAAGGATAGGTTCCAAGTCCGAATGGTCTAAAGGTGGTAGAACGCCTTCCTGTGCTGCTACTTGAACTGGTCGTACTTGCTGAGTAGGAAAATCATACATAAATACATACCACCACGCCTGAATTACCTGAAGGGTTAGGCAGAGGTGTATCAATGTACGTCCACAGTTCGTCGGTACGTTTAGGTTCCAAGTAATAAAGGGCGAGGCTATATTGTCATTACCGGGCACAAATCCTAACTCCGAGTTGCTACTGAGAATTTCATAGAAAAACCAAATATCACTTTTTGCTCGACCTAGAAATCGAACCCAGGACCTCTAGCAAAGCAGTCGCGATTAGGACCACTAGGCTGCCGAGGCAGTTCATTGGTCAGTGCATTGTCATAGTATTTTTTCATAATTAAGGCTAGAAACGCTGTTAAATATATCTATGAAATTATGAAAGTGTCATAACTGCCTCGTTAGCCTTGTTAGGCTCGCCCCCTGTTACGTGAGACCTAAACATACCGGTGAACTGTCGGTTTACATTGGTACACCTTTGCCTAACCCTTCGGGGAATACAGGCGTGATGGTATCGTCAAAGTGTCATACAAAGTGTGGTCAGAGGACTATTACTTGTAGCTTGTGCGGACCGTGAACTGGTAGTTTTGCCATAGACTATAGAAGTTTACGGTACCCTTGAATGTACAGTCAGTGTCCTACACTATCTGACCCCTTTTACAAAGATGAGGGGAATAGGGGTCAGGCAATTCAGGGAACTGACCGTACAATGAAAGGGAAAAGTCATCGGAAAAATGTCTTGTAGACTTATCTCTGCAAAACATCAGACTGACGTCCAAAAAAAAAAAACATTGGTCCCAAATTTGCTGCCCTAAAATCTGCCGACCTAGGCTCAAGCGTTGATACTCACCCTTGATGCTTAAAGGTTAAATAATTATGAGTTGCTCCAATATCATAATTATGAAGCATAGTAGCCGTAGTCGGTCCGACTGACGAATCAATCTCGTGTAGCGTCGGTGCCCCAATAAACCCAGAAGGGAACCCAAAAATTAACTTGATGTTTGTGCTCACGACTCGTGGCGGCTTCTAAATTTATTTGTAATGCTAACCGTGTCCATAGCCCTCGTAGACCATGGTGGGGTTTGTGAATAGGCAGCCTCGGTATCTGTCTCCACTGTATCTTTTCCTGTTGGTGTTGGTTTTGCCCCCTGAAAACAATAATGACAAAGACGTTAGCGGTAGTATCCATTTGTCAATTATTTTTTTAGGATTCCGTACCCAAACGGTAAAACGGGACCCAATTACTAAGACTCCGCTGCCCGTCCGTCTGTCACCAGGCTGTATCTCATGGACCGTGACAGTTGAAATTTTTGACAGATGATGTATTTCTGTTGCCGCTATATCAACATAAACTAAAAACAGAATAAAATAAAATATTTAGGGAGCTCCCATACAATTATCTTTTTGCCATTTTTATAGATAATAGTATGGAACTCTCCGTGCGCGAGTCCGACTTGCAATTGGCCGGCTTATTATTTTATTTTTAGACTTTTTGAAATAGCATATTAACGGTTGGCGTAGTGACACAGCGATTGGCTGCTGTGCTGTGTGTCGCGGGTTCGATGCCCTCAAGGAATAAATGTTTGTATAGCCTACAGATAATTGACTGAACGGGACTGGCTGTTTCTGTATGGGAGTTTATGTGTTTGTGAACGCACCTACGTTATAAGAGAGCCTCTATTAAAGGATAAGATTTAATTTAAAAAAAAAACATTATTCAGAGGTAAAGTTTGTTTGTTGATATGACTGATTGAAAGCTACTTTATTGTTAAGTACACCAGTCCTCCACGCGAGCAAAGTGGCGGGCAGAAGCTAGTTTGAAATTATTGTAATGTCTGACATATTGTCACATAAATGTACAATCGTTGAAAAAAGTCGTAGTAGGCGACCTCCCTTAGCAAACAATATTGCTAGGCCACTAGGTACTTTATTTTTGATGTAAAAATCACTTGACGTCGTGGGTGTATTGAGAATGAAATTACTTTTAACATTTAATATTATTTTTTTAATAACTGCCTCGTTGGCCTAGTGGCCCTAAGCGCGACTGCTACGCTAGAGGTCTTGGGTTCGATTCCCAAGTCGAGCAAAAAGTGCTATTGGGTTTTTCTATGAAATTCTCAGTAACAGCTCGGAGTTAGGATTTGTGCCCGGGCTAATGGCAATAGGCTCGCCCCCTATTACATGGGACCTAAAACATACCGGCGAACTGTGGGTGTACATTGTTACGCCTCTGCCTTACCCTTCGGGGAATATAGGCGTGATGGTATGTTTTTGAAATAAAATAAGAATTTTGACCTACAATATCTCCATAGCCAGAAAGTTCCCAGTTTCCAATAACTTGGTAAGATCCGATAGAAACAAAATGTCATAACTTTCGGTTTGGTTGGGTGTCTTTTTACACCTGTTATAATAATCCTTAACATCTAGTCGATAAGTGTCATATTCGATTGTTGCTTACTTTTGCTACGGTTGTCTCCGTGTCAGGAAACTTCCTATACATGTTGAGTGGAGTGACGTGTTGTATGAACTCCTCCATTATAAACCGGGCTCTTGCAATTATGGGCTCTAAAGCCCTCATTTGCTTCGCTATTACCACTGGCTTGCTGACAGTCAGGTATTTGCTTACCTAGAAACAAAAAGTTTAAAGTTTAAAATCCGGACTATAATCTATACACATATTATAAATGTGAAGAAACTCCTCACATTTATAATATGTGTATGGTTTGTTTGGTTGAACGCGGTAATCTCAAGAACTACTGGTTCGAATTTAAAATTATTTTTATGTTGGATAGTCAATTTATAGAGGAACGTTTAAGGACATCACTACAACACACAACATCACGCTACAACATCACGCTACGATCAATAGGTGCGGAGCAGTAGCCAAAGACGTCAGACAACAGACAGACAAAAAAAGGTGTTTTTCGTGTAGGTAAGTACCGCGTAAACATTCATATTTATTACACGACTGCGTCAGAAGGAGGGTTATGTTTTTCGGGTGTATGTATTTTTTTTAAAAGCTGTATTCTGACATTACAAACAGACACTTCTATTATTTTTATTTGTCTGACATCAAAAATACGCCTTGAGCAAGCGTGGTTTTCAATGATTGCCTTCTCTGTATGAGAAGAGGGTTTTGCCCTGCAGTAGGACAATAATAGGCTGGTATTATTAATTATGGATAATGTTGAAATAATGATCGCATTTCCCTTTTATTGTAACCCTTCTTACCCTATTTATCGGACACCAACCAAACTTTTTAGTGGTGACAGGATCGGTGACTGTCATCCACATCATGGCCAAGATTCTTGGGAACGTGGTGTGTGGTTCTCCCATCATCACTCCTGGAGTCTTGACAAGGGATTCCAAGTCAGGTTCTGCATCCAACACGGTTGTTTCAACGAGTAACTTAGTGCGTACCAGAGCTTGGATTAGATCCATTACGAGTGTTCCCTCGTCACCTTCTAAATTCCTATAAAAAAAAAGTATGTAGGTAAATTAGCCGCCACGGGTCATGAGCACAAATGTCAAGTTAATTTTTGGGTTTTTAGGGGGTTTTTGGCACGCGATCGATCCGACAGACGGACCAATTACGTCGGACGGATTGTCGACGGACCTATAGATAGTTGTTCCGGGTCTGGCTGTTCGTGTATGTGACTTTATATGTTTGTAAACGCACTCACGATACAGGAAAAATTCATAGTTAAGGGCAGCGTTATAAAATGGGGTGAATAGGGATGCAGGGGTGAATTGATTTTATCGTTGAATTAATATAATAATTAATTTACAAATAGAAGTTTGTTTTAACTTAATTATAATTTACCATTAAGTGTACTTGTTGGCAACAAACAATATTATTTCAACGATAAAATCCCTTTTTTAAGTTACGTTCTGATTCACCCTTACTACCCTATACACCCCATTTTACGGATAAGTATTTATTTTTGTAGTGTTGGTTTTTGCAATTCCACTGCTCTATCGAAGTTCACACGTAAATAGATCTATAGTAGCCACGAGTCGTGAGCACGAACTTCCAGTTCATTTTGGGTTTTTGGGTTCCTTTCAGGGTTTCTGGCTGACGTTTGTGGTCACGACTCGTGGCGGCTACTATACCAGACTCACTTCAGTAGTTCCAGCATCAGTCGGGCAACTTTCCCTGACGCAGGCCGGGCGTACCCAATACAGTCTGACGTGATAATCCTGGGAGGAGGATTTGTGTCCGTCTCGAAAGCCGAAGCCAGTTCCCGTTGCCTCATATCTTCAGCTGCCAGCCAGTCCAACGTCAGCGCTGATCTGTAGGCCGCTATCCCGGAAAGGGTAGGTTTTGTGGCATTTTGAGGGTTGTACAAATTATAGTCTTCGGCTTTGCACTATTTAGTAATAATGTGATAATATAGTATTTAGTTGTTGATTTGAAGGGCTGATTTTTTATCAAAATTACATACCTACGTACGTCTCAATTTTGAGGGTTTTGTGGGTTGGTTCCTTTTTGTGTAATTAGTTATTACGCAAAAAGCAACCAACCAATAAAACCCTCAAAATTGAGACGTATGTAATTAACTAATACAGTGAATAAATCCACAAAACTCCAAATATTGAGACGTAAATAATTTGGACCGGATAACTAATTACGTAAAATTGAGACTCAATCGAATAGGTATGAATGTTTATTAAAACACGGGAATGCCCCTCAGTTCGCAACCAAAAGACAAAGAAATTATACATATTTGAATATGGGGCTGGCAGAGCCATTATGACGCACATTCTTCGGTTATTTACTTATTCAGTATAAAGTACATACCTATTTCTCGTTATACACAATAATAAGAGAAGAAAGTCAGGCATAATTGACCCCGGTTATGTGTAAAACGAGCCAATCCACAATCTATAGAAATACTAATATTACAAGGTTTGTTTGTTTAAGTGTGCTAATTTCTGGTACGGCGACTCGGAATGGAAAAATCTTATTGTATACGATAGGTACCCAAATTCATGAGGAATAGTTATAGGCTATATAATATTACGCTACGACACACGGGAGCGGAGCAGTAATAAAGACGTAACTTGACGCGGGTGAATAAAACCACTCGTATGAAGTCGCCGGCAGAAGACGTCTTTTAAATTACATTAATTATTTATTTATTTACACACATACACACACATAACTGTAAAATTATAATATTCAAACTAACGCTATGCTTTAACAAAACTAACAGAACTACACTACAAAATATTCAAAATACTAAAAACCTCTCTATATTTAATTATGTCAATTAAATAATGGCAAAAGTGAAATATTACTAAGCAAACTTAATTACGACATCTCATGTTTAAGTTAGATTTAAAATTAATCAACGTTAAATATCCAAAACAAAAATAATCTATACTAATATTATAAAGCTGAAGAGTTTGTTTGTTTGGTCGGTTGAACGCGCTAATCTCAGTAACTACTGGTTGGAATTTAAAAAAATATTTTTGTGTTGGATAGTTAATTTATCTAGGAAGGCTATAGGCTATATAAAATCACGCTACGACACACGGGAGAGGAGCAGTAACCAAAGACCTAACTTAATGCGGGTGGAAAAATCCACGCGAACGAAGTCGCTGGCAGCAGCTAGTTACTAATAAAATATAATATTAATATTATCACTTTGAAAAAAAGGGAAAATTATTGACGTGTGTTGGTGGTTTGTTTTGGTAGAACTAAATCCAATTTGGGTCAAAAGGTTAAACAAAAGAAATGGCTACTTATAGTACCTATGTTGTAGGAAGGTACCTATAGAAATAATAAAAAAGTAAAACATTTTCGGGCAAACTTTTTCAATTTGCACTTCTTTATAAAGTAGAATGACTGTTTAAGTGAGTTTAAAAATGTCTGTGTTGCCTACGCAAAAAATTCTAGTATTACAAGGTTATTTTTAACTTAACTGCCTCGGTAGCCTAGTGGTGCTAAGTGCGACTGCTACGCTAGAGGTCTTGGGTTCGATTCCCAGGTCGAGCAAAAAGTGTTATTGGGTTTTTCTATAAAATTCTCAGTAGCGGCTCGGAGTTAGGATTTGTGCCCGGTTAATGGCAATAGGCTCGCCCCCTATTACATGGGACCTAAAACATACCGGAGAACTGTGGGTGTACATTGGTACACCTCTGCCTAACCCTCCGGGGAATACAGGCGTGATGGTATATATTTTTGTCACCGTGATGTGATTAGAATAAATAATTTACATACATCATAAACTCACGCCTTTTTCCCATGGGGGTAGGTAGAAACCATAGAACGCCGCCTGCTAAGATCCTTACATGATACTCCTTTCGCCTCGTCTACGTTCATACATCTGGTCATACAAGTACGCGTTGCCACTGCGTTGCCCCTGCGTTGCCACTCAAATGTGGCAATAAATAAATAAGTAGGTATCTACATACTTATGATAAACTAAAATATGGCGCGCGGTGATAAGTGATAAGTTTGTTATTGCAAAATAGGGGTTTCCCCTAAATATAATTCAACGTAATTTGCCAATCACAACTTCATGTAATCAATACCAAAAGAAATAAAATATTTATTGGTCCGTAAAACGTTCAATGCGTATCGAAAAACCGGGCTGCGCAGAAAAAAATAGACAATATCCATTAACACAAACACAGCTGTTTCAAATACACAAAGAGTGTACTAGGTACTGTTTGCCAGGGTTGCGGAATTTGTTTGAAAGAGTCACCTCGGTCCTGGAACACAAAGGGCATTAAGAGGAACACGGATAAGTTTTAGTCAGTAAGAGTCTGACACTCCCTTCCGCTGCGCCTAGAGCGGAAGAAGTCATTTGATGATTTACCGTCCTTAAAAAAAAAAACAAAGAGGTAAATACTATTTCAGTTTTACGTGCATATCGTAAATGATTTTATTGCATAGGTAATTATGCCATCTAGTAAATTAAGCTTCCATTCGCATCATCTGCCTAGGCAACATAGCCATTCACACATTCAGCTTCCAGTCTTACTGGATGCAGCTGAATGCCAGTGTTTTACATGGAGCGACTGCCTATGTAGTATCTATCCTCCACAACTCAGTAACTGGGCAACACGATACCTCTTAGTAAGACTGGTTGTTAGGCTTCCCGGCTTCTGACTATAAGTAACAACTGTCACACAGTAATGACTGTCAAGGATCTACGAATGACGACTCTGGGCTGCTGCTGGAAAAACCCAATAACACCTAGGAATCGAAGCCAGGACCCCACGGTCATCAGTCGCGTTCGTGACCACGGGACTAACGGGGCAGATTGTATGAAAGTCACCCGAACTAATAAAATTCCTGCTTAGATCCCTCGCAGCTGTCCTAGGGCTCATTTCACTGACCGACCACACTCCCGGCCTGGATAATTTAACCAAATAATGAAGTCCGTCCCCCATTAGGCCCAGGCAACATGACAAGTGACCAATAGAAGAGTCGCTAACGGAATCTTATAAAAGACCCATTTTATGGTGCGGAAAATTAAACTATCCTTACTCGCTACTGGATATGGTTGAGAAACTATTATATCTTACTAGCTTTTGCCTTTGACTTCTCTCACGTAAATGTCAGGCTATGTGCACATGCAGCATAGGCTATGTCTAGAATTCTCAGTAGCAGGTCGGAGTTCGGATTTGTGCCCGGTTAATGGCCATAGGGTCGCCCCCTATTACATGGGACCTAAAACATTCCAGCGGTCTCTGGGTGTACTTGGTACACCTCTGCCTAACCCTTCGAGGAATATAGGCGTGATGGTATGTATGTGTATGCTATGTGCAGATGCCAAGCTATATCTTGGTCGGATTTCATTACAGTCGGTTCAGTGTTTTTGCTGTGATGAGGTAACAAACGAACAAAGAGACAGACATACAGGTAGTTTCGCATAATAGTGTGGATAGGGTAGTAGGAAACTGTGGCCAGAATGCAGAAAAAGGGCGTAAACACACGGGTTGATACGCGTGATCAAAATGAAAAATCTAGCTATCATTTTGTCGTCATTTGCTGTATATACTTTATCAGAATAAAGAAAAAAGTGGTGTCATTTGTCTTAACTCTTAAAAATCAAGACCAACGAACATCAGCTGAAGCAAACACTTAAGTTCATTTTTGGATTTTTAGTTCCTTTCGGCGATTTCTGGGGCGCCGACACTGCATGCGATCGGTCCAACAGACAAACCAATCGCATGCTGCATCAGCGACCCAAGAAACCCCGAAAATTAACTTGACGTGTGTGCTCATGACTCGTGGCGGCTGCTTACACTTATCTTAAACTAGCTTTCACTTGCAACTTCGTTCGCGTGAATTTTCTTACGGATCCCTAACTTTTTTGACAATGAAATTAAGCCTGTAGCACTCAGGGATATAAGCGGAAGAATTTTCAGAATCGGAACAGTAGTCCGGAGATTAGCACGTCTAAACAAACAAACACTTCAGCTCCATAATATATGGTCTTGAAGCTTATGGTGAGTCTCTACTCATATAGCTTTCTCACACCATTTACATTTAGTAAAAGAGTGGAATGGCCTAATCTTTGTCAGAAACCTTTCCGAACCATACTCCTAATTTCAATATGGTGAAATTCATCCCTAATAAGACGTCTCAACTTACCGTCGCCCATAAAAAAACGACTGGAATCACTAAAGAGATCATTTCAAGTACATTTCACTGTAATTTAAAACTGCTACATACACAATGTTTTGAATTCATTATAAATAATTATTGAATCATTTTATCTTGACATATTAGATGACCGGATCTGTCAAAACTACCCATAGATATCTAGAAGGAGATCTTTATGAAGTTCTGTTCTAGAATGAGGTTGTATGTTTTTTGCTTCTATGACTGTAAAAACGTCTTTGCCCACGTCCGACTTATTGTAGGACCGATTATCGGACCGTTCAATTGATTCATAGTTTCGTGAGGACCGGCTTTTAGTAGGACATATGCGTTTGTATATAAAAATTAATATGTTCCGTTCTCTCCGACAAAAAAATCGGTCACCGATTGTGTGACGTAGCCGGACTGCTTAAACCGTCATGGTGGTCACTGCGCATGTCTTTGGGCACCTTTGATGTATATAAAAATGATACAGCAATATATTAATATTCTTTCAATTGAGTTTTAGCCACAGCGACCAATCTCAATGAAGACTGACCAAGTAAACAGGAGATATTGTAGAGCACAAGTGTGTGTATAAACACAAATGCACCTTTCATTTACTCTCTTAGCCCGATGGGAGGACAATCCGTAACGACCGGGGAGAGATCAGGCACAGGACCAATGGGTTTTGCGTCCTTTTTGAGGTGCGGGGATCACACAAGCAACTTACAAACACCGGGCTGCTTCCAAGAAATTTCTAATAGGAAAACCCAAAAGCGGTTTGCGTGAGCTGGGAATCGAACGTATAGGAACCTACAGGTCTTGTGTTCGTTTCCCAGGTCGAGCAAAGTGTTATTGGGTTTTTCTATTAAATTCTCAGCAGAACCTCGGAGTTAAGATTTTTGCCCGGTTAATGACAATAGGCTCGCCCCTATTACATGGGACCTAAACATACCGGTGAACTGTGGGTGTACATTTTTACATCTCTGTCTAACCCTTCGGGGAATTCAGGCGTGATGGTATGGTTGTAGGACCCCACGGTCCAGATGCGGTAACAACACTGTGGGGTAGTTTTATTATTATTTTTGTAGGCTTAGTTTTTTGCGCGAAGATGTTAGCGGGCCATTATAATCCAATGATAATCTATATTAGAACAAATAATCTATATTTATATCCTTATCTATTATTTGAATGGCAACCAGTTGATACAATTACTGTCTAATAAGTTCTTAAGGTCTATAAGCAAGACCGGTCATTGTACCTATCTTTCGGGGAGGCCTACGTCCAGCAGTGGACGTCGATCGGCTGATATGGATGATGATGAAGCTTTTAAGGTCTACAATCCTCTATCTTTCTGACTTGAACTTAAGTTAAAATTAAAGAAAAAATATTTAAAAAATAGTTTATTTTATTTGACAAAACAAACGGATGCACATTACAAAATATTTTTGTAAAAAGTTACATTTTCCTGAACTTAATATTATATACGTACCTACCTAATACATAATACGTAGGTATAAGCTAGGAATTAAGTCGATGACACCATTAAACGATAATTCTAAGACACAACTTCACAAAAAAAAAACATTTCATTGTAGCCCGGAAAACCCGATGAATTTTTAAATAAATAAAAAAATATTATAACTTGCTTTAAAATCAATAAATAGTTACTAATTGAGATAACAAAAAAGTGACGTCATAGTTTAGTATTGTCATACAAAATCTATGGGGGAATCACGTTTTGACAGATCATAAAAAGTACGTCAATGATTACCTAGTGGTGTCATCTACCTAATTACAACGAGATCGCCATATATTGGGTTAAACTACATACATACATGTAGTATACCGGATCAGCAGTTCCGGAGATGAGCGAGTTCACACAAACAAACTTTTCATCTTTGTAATATGTATAAAATGACAAGTTGTACGTCAGCGTAATTCTTCATATCTATTCAATTAATTTTGATGCGGATTGCACCATATTTTTTTTATCACTAAGGCGCGGGCGTGTTTTCTGGGTAATTTGATAATGTTTCACAATATTAATATCATCCCAACCGAATTACGGTCGGAGAAATTCATAATGGAAAAACTCAATAACACTTTCTGCCCGACCTGAGAATCGAACTCAGGACATACAACAGCCGCACAACCACGAGATCAACAGAGCAGTAACAATAATAATACAAAGTAATATGTAGGTACCTATATTATAATTTAATTAATAACTATTATGATAAATGTATGCTATTATTTATTATTATGACACATTTCTGACTCAGTCTTAGGTTCCTATTTAAATATTTTTGATAGTAAAGCAGTGTAGGTTTTCTTATTTATTTTATCAGGGTATTTTTTGGTTAGTATAATTATTAATTTATTTAGATACAGTACACAAAACTTATAAATAATATTTTAATTACAAAGTAAGTACAATTGATAAAAAAAAGAAGCTACTTGGTCCATCAAAAACAGGTCCGTCAATGTAGCAAGTGCCGAAAAGGCTGGATTCTTTGGCCCAAGAAAAGGTCAGCCCTCTGGCCAGGTGAAGAGTCGACCAGCCGTTTGGCGAAGTACAGAAAAACTAGATAAGCGCTCGGACCCCATGACCGTAGTGTTTCAACTCCAAACTGCTCAAACATATATCTTGCAAGGTTATTTATTAGGATTCTCGTTTATATATAAAGTATTTAAGAAAAACAAAAATTACAAATTACATTACAATACAATACTGTTTATATTTAAATTCGATTTTTGAATTAGAACAATTTTTTTATTTCACAACTATTGCATCATTCAATTACATGAATAGTTATGTTCAGATTATTGAACAGAAAATAGGAAAAAAATTGAATTATTTTAAATTGTAATTACATAAATAGGGACAAACATGTACGTATTATATGTAGTTAATTATTGGATATTAAAAAATAAGTATAAGTAACCTTATTACTATACAGGGTTATTTGTAAAACAATGACAACGTCTCAGGACTATGTTACTAACATCGTAATCAAAAACTTTTGTTCTATGACATTTAAAAATTTATCATATTTTAGTTCATCAGATTTTCATACCAAAATAAAAACACTTAAATTGAACGCTCTAAATGTTACGAAGTCTATGTGAAGCAAACGAAAGCGATAGTAAAATAGCGAGGGGAGCGGGGTTAGGGCGGCGGGGGTGTTTGTACATGACCTATTTACAATTTTACGGAAATCCTTCAGTCGGTCATTCACTTCAATGCGCTTGCGTTGCTTGATTCTGTAAAAAAATATAGAACAAAAGTTGTTGTTTATGATGATAGTAATACAGTCCTGCAAGGTTGTCATTGTTTTACAAATAACCCTGTATATACATGCATAAACTTACGCCTTTTTCCCATGGGGGTAGGCAGAAACAACCTAACTTTATTTGTATTTAAAATTAAATTGTATATGTTGCTGCACGTAATTTATAAATAAATGACAAGAAATATAGTATTAAAAATAAAGATTGCGCTGAAAACATAAAAACTTTAGCTAATTAACGACTTCTATTTTTAAATGGAGCTTAGTGAGGCAACTCACAATGTCTCAATAATTCAATTAATTTCATCAACCTTTAACATACAAATTGTGTTATATCTCTACATAGTATGAAATAAAGTCACTATGTACACCTAGATTGTTTAAACTACGCAATGAATTTTAATGCGGCTTTTATCAATAGATAGAATGATTCAAGGGGAAAGTTTACACGTATAGAACATCACGCTACAACCCACGGGAGTGGAGTAGTAAATAATGACGTACCTGAACGCGAGTGACACTATCTATACTCATATAACAGTTCAATGTAAATCCAAAACCGATGCTTAAAAAAATTAAAAATTATTAAAATTTCTTCGAAAAAATGGGAGATATTTTGACATTTTACGTGTGACAGTATAGAACGGGAATATGAATTTTAAGGGATATAAGTTACAAAATATTTTATAGAAAACAAATAGATTGCAAATTATTGTTTGTTGTTGTAGATTGTGTAAATTGTTGTTATTTTAAAAACTGAGTTGTTTTGTTTGATAATTAAATTCATTTATTTGCATTATCTTCGAAAAGACAAACAACAGAATCAAGAGATGAATTTCCTTCTTGTTTGTCCTCGTCATGGAATAGAGTGTTGATTATTTCAGGAAGGTGGTATGGCAAAACTTCTAACAAATTAGTAAGGTTTTCATTGTTCTGGCTATATTCTACTACCCTTTTAAAATGAGCCTTAATCGGTTCACATACGTCCTTCTTTATCATCTCACGTATATCCGTCCCCATTTCTGTGTTAGTGTACAAGCAAGCGAGTGTTTCCGACACACCTTCCATTTCGGTAGATTTTATAATTTCTATCAGTTTCTCACCGTCCACATCCTTGATACATTGCATCACAGCGTTTGTTGGCTCTTTCCAAGCCGGTTTCGCGGCTCCCAATATAAATGCACCAGATTTGAGGATGCTCAAAAATCCATCTACATTATCATTTGTAACATACCGGCGAGCACATCTCAATAAAAGATTAGTGATGTTAACTAAACCATCGTTTATGGCGATATCTAAACAGTTTTGAACATCGAGACCGGCGATTTCAGTTTTCGTGCTTTGTTTTATAATTAGATTAAATATGATCTTGTCACTTGGTTCGTTACTTGCGATTTCAGCCAGCTCTGGGTCATATTTTAATTTGTAATCGAAAGCGTTTCTCACCCCTTTGGGGCATAGTGTAAGCATTGCATTCACTATAAAATTCCACAATGACTCTAATGTTATGTGTGGCAATTGCCCGCGTGATATGCGCTTTAACGCGTCTGTGGCGAATTCAACTAAAAAATATTCGGCGAATAATATGTTGTAGAAATGTGGTACGCCATCGACCACGCTGTCTATGAG
This sequence comes from Caradrina kadenii, assembly GCA_947462355.1. Classification (NCBI taxonomy): domain Eukaryota; kingdom Metazoa; phylum Arthropoda; class Insecta; order Lepidoptera; family Noctuidae; genus Caradrina; species Caradrina kadenii. The sequence goes on from OX381691.1 coordinate 10,005,529, forward strand.
ATGAGACTTTACTTCTCCAGACTCAATCCTGCTCAATGTGCGTTTCACTTCGCGTATTTCAGGTTCAGTAAGTAGTTTTGATATGTCACTTTCCTTACATATTGCATACAAAGCAATTTTTCTGTGTGTTAAAAGAAATTCTTCCCGTGCCTTCTCTTGCTCATTCTCAACGGTTGTGCTATATCTGTTCTCTATTTCACAAATATGTTTAATATTACCTCTAAGGAATACCTCGTATGAAGATAATGCGTTTATATACACGTTAGCTTTATTTACAATAATATCTGTATTAAGGTTGAATTCAAATGTATCTGTTATCTGTGACTTGAAATAATTTGCTGCTATGTACATATGTAAAGGCGTTCCGGCCAATTCCAGAGATTCTTCTTCGTCTTGTCGCAAGAATCGATCCACAGTTGTGTAAGAATTTAATCTCCATTTTTCTTGTAGTTTTTCACGAAGAAATCTTGGTGAGAGGCTATTGATTTCATTTTTGAAGTATTCAACTGCCGTAAGATATACCATGTGGAGGGGTATACTTAGTAGAGGAATTATAGGTCTATTTTGAGAGTAAGCATTACCTTCGGAATTGAACAATTTCATGATGTAATTAAGAAATATACTTATATTATTAAACTGCTGATGATTTAGTTTTTCTAGTTTTAGGTTCGTTTTCCAGAATCTGCGTAGAAAACTTTCTTGTTCGTTTGTCGACAACCTTTCAAGCTTGTACGAGCGACCTAATTCATTTTCTAGTATGTGGACAATGTAGCAGTTGCTTGTAATCCACATTCGTTTATTGGCTTGTTTTAGTGCAGTTAACAACTCGATCCCTTCTTTTGTGAAATGTGGGTGAATTTTGTCAAATCCATCAAATAATAATATTACATTACCTTGATTATAAAATTGAATGAACCACTCTAATTCAAAAGAAATATCTTGTGAATCGTCCTCAAGACGCACAGTTTCATTTGTGTTCTCGGTAAAATTCAGTTTATCAATTATATGTGCACTTGTTGTTTTGAGTGCAGCTTTGCAAAGGAATCTCATTACATTACTTACACATAATTTCCACTCTACAAAATCGTTGTTGTGAGCTGACATGTTTATTCGCACAATCCAAGGCTTAGGATCGATTTTCTTGGTTTCCAAGGATAAATGTGTAAGAAGAATAGTTTTACCCATACAAGGTTTAGAAGCTATTAAAACGATTTTGTCATCTATGTCATGTAACGTATTTACTTCATATTCTTCGTCATTTCTAAGTAAACTTCTATTAACATAGCAATCTTTTATTTCATCATACTTAAATGAATCAAGTTTTTGCCCTATTTCTATTCTGGTTTTGTTCAATATCGACCACAAACATTTAGCGTGTATTAGACATTTTGAATCATCATCGATTATTGTGTTTAATGGTATTTCTTTTCCCTGAAAGCATACTTTATATTCTTTAAGAACTTTCGCTTGTGACTTGGAATGTAAATCATTTAAATTGATTTTTTCATCAGTGAAAGTTTTATGACCATTATTTTGATATATTTTTTCGTGTAAAGGTTTATCTGTTATAACAATAATTCTTTCTTTATAAATTTTAATTATTTTACTAAGAGTGTCTTGATGCCGTTCATCTAAGGATGACTCACAAATAATAACTAATGTAACTGCTTTCATTTCACCCAATTCATTCATTAATTTATTGTAATCGTTCTCTGGAAGTATGTGCACATAATCTAAATTGACAAACGTGTAGTTGTTTTGTAATCGAGCCAACTGCATGATTTTATTGGCACTTAAAATGACTGCCGCAGATAGTATATTAAGTATTTTTTTGTTTCCAAAAATCTTTACTAGATTCATAGAATTTAATGCATCAGAATCGAATTCGATGTCTAACTTTTTGAGAGATCTAATGAACATGACGTCCAGTACTGTTGACACTGGGCTGTCTATAATATCTTTTTTGGCTTCATCAAAAATAGGATCAGTTTTGGTCAGGTAGCGGGCTTGTGATTGTGACTTCCACCATTTTTGTATTTCATCATGAAATCTTAAGAAAATAGCATCGGAATGCACTCGAAACAGAAATTGATTTTGGCTTTTATTTACATTATGGTGATGATCAATTTCCTTTTTCAGAATGCTTTCCACTACTTCCTCTTTAGCTTGGTTTGTGTAAAACCATAATTTATTTAAAAATTCTTCTGCCAGTTTTTTATCATTTTCGTTAGCTTCAAAAGAAGTTCGTGGAAAGTTATTCATTTTGATATTGATTCTATAATTAGTTAAATCATCCTGCGTCAGTTTTTTTATTTCTCTTAGCATGTATTTTGAATTCTCTCCAAGTGATTCCTCATTTGTATTGAATTTAAAAGTTTGGCTTTCTTTATCAAATTGTAGGAGGTTGCCTACTGTACTGGCAATTCCTGCAACATGATAGAGATGTCGGAGTTCTAATGTCTTTTGTGGACCAACATTTTGATCACATATGCTGATTTCCACTGGATTTACAATGTTTACGTTATTATTTTTTGTTTCATCTTTTAAGCGTTGTTTTGCTTCTTTTATTAATTCGTAAAATTTTTTAGCAAAGAATACTCTCCTATCTTCTTTTTCTTTTGTACCTTTTTCCCCTTTTGAGTTTGATGGAAAGTCAAAGTTGCCAAACCTACGTGGTAGTTTAAAAGTATGTAACTTGAGTTTTTCTGTACCGCTTATGTTAATAGCATCGCTAACAATAGCCTGCGTAACTTGACATTTTTGCAAACTAAGATTAATCTCGCGAATGTCCTGTTGTTTGTATTGTTTCTTTGATATTTTTTTTTCATCAAGGGTTAATTTATTACCATCAAAATATATTACCTCCCCAATCAAAGTGCTAATATTTTGAGCAGATGGGTTACTTACGATATCTTTAATTTTCTTTTTGACTTCCTCTTTTGAAAGTCCTGTTTTTGTTTGTTTCAACACGATCTCCTCGCAGAGAGATTCTTTTAAACTTATTAAAAGATTGTCATCACTATCAAAAAAATGCTCACGAAATTTCCCTTCTAAGTAATTAGGGTCACTACCTGTGAGTTCGATAACGTGTTGAGCTAGAGCTGGGTGATAGATTTGAATTACCTGTTTATTCATTATATCATTAGTTTTACCAGACAAAGTTGACTTTAAAAATTCTTTACCCAAAACCTTAATGCGTTCTTGTTGCATAAATGTCGTTAAGCAATTTATATCACTGATTTCATAATCAAATTGAAAGACATCATCGGCCAGTTGCGCGTCAGAGCTGTCCGCAGTGTTTATAAAATCATGCAATTTGCGACAAACTGGTTTGTTCCCGGTAAGTTTTCTATTAAAACTTTCTTTAGAAGGTGTATAGAAAATGAAATAACAGTCAATATCATTGAACTCACCTTCAAACATGGGATCAAAAGTTTCAGATTTTGTAAGGAACCTCTGCTTAATTTTTAAAAAACTATCAAAATATTTTACCAAACTAAATGGTCCTCCGATGCTTCTTACACTGTCGATGGTTACTTTCTTCTTATTGGGGTCTTCTCGGTGTTTGGCCTGCGTAAAACACATAACGTGTTTTGTTTTGCCATTTTCTTGCATTTTAAATCTGAAGCAAACGTCATCAAAATCTCCAATGTTACTAATGTTGGCTGCTAAGTAACATTCTTCAATTATTTTGTCATGTAGTGCTCGATGCAGAACTAAGCTTAACAGTTTAGTTTCGTAGAATTGACCACTCACACCCGAAGTTCCCGCTCGTTTCTGATATAAAACGTCTGCTGAACTGTCAGGGCAGTTATTTTGTGGTATTAAACTATTTTCATTTGATTCCTTTTGCGGTTTGCTTGAACTAGACACGTCGGTACGCTTCAACTGTTTTCCCTTTTTAGTTAAAATATCAACAATTTCTTTACTGACCTCTGTATTGTTCTCTTTTGCTATGTCTATTGGAGTTTTTTTATCCAAATTATTCATTAAAAGAGCTCCTTTACCCAACAGGAACTTCACAAGATCTATTTCTTCCCGTTGTGTTGCGATGTGTAAGATAGTGTTGTTCCTGTCGTTAGCATCAGGGAAGTTGATATAAGCGCCATCGTCCAATACTTTCTGGATGTTAACAATTTTCTCTGCAACTGTCTTATCTTCGCGTGCGTATATAAACATGAATCCATTTTTAATAAATGTATTATTAGTGTTTTTCATTTTGTTTGTTCACTGTATAGTTTTATAAAAGTCTTTGTTAAATGTGTTTATTTGGCCGCGTTAAATAGCATTATCAGGTCTGTTAACATTATTTCAGTAATCAGTAATTCACGTATTGTTATCTGGTGCACTCACACACGCTCCCGATCACGATTTTTAACGCGCCGTATGTGGCGGACTCCCGGACAATGACCGATGACTAAATTTCTGGTATCGCGCGCTTGATTGTGTTGTATCCTTGAAGTAGCCAGCTCAATGATACCAGCCGTAATTTAAACTTTATTCTATTTATCACATTTCCAGTTCACGGCGCGGAGGCGATGCGGAGTAATTTTTTGGTGTCATTTAGTTTTTATGAGTTATTTATCAAGTGTGTAAATATTGTACATATTATTGAATAAAGGTACCCATCTTCCCTTATTTAGCTGGCCTTTGATTTAAATGTTCTTACAATACAATGATACTTAGGCATATTTTACATAAATTAATGGGAATTGTTATATGTATTATTTTTTTTTTTGTTTTAGGGTTATGTTGCTGTGCCATAGCAGTGTCCTTAAGTGTAAGTACTTTAGCGTTGAGTCTTATGTAACATTTTTTTAAACATTATGGTAAGCAAGTACATTAATATGAATATGTTGTAAGAATATTTTAATATGATATTAAATGAATTTAAATGATGTATGTATTCCAGGAGTGGTATTCAAAATACTACCTTTATATTATTTTCTGCAAACTTAATTAAAAGGTTTAATTAAATGTGAACCACGTTGTTTAATAACACTATTGACACCACAATTAAGAGTGCATTGAAAAGTCTATAAAAGTAATTTTTATTTACCAAATCCGCCTATACGTCTATCAGTCTTCTTTGCAAGAAAAGAGACTTTTGCTTTGCAGTGGGACAATAATAGGCAAGTATTATTTTATTTTTAATTTCAATCTACCAAAGACAGAAAACCTATTTTGTACCTGGCAACTGTAGCATTGTTACGGAGTCTAAAAATATTTTTTGGATGTGTGAGTGTGTAGATTGAGGCGAGATTTTACAGAAGTCTTTGTATTTCTTGGAATTACTGAATGTCATATGATTATTTTATTGTATTGTAGGTACTTTCATACTGATGATAATCTAGTAAAGAGAAATAATGGCGCGCGGTTTTTGTATTGTATAAATCATTTAGTTCGCTTAATTAATTAAAACAAAATCGCCTGTTTGTTTGAGTTCTTCAAAACAACACATTTTGTTTTTATGATTAGTAAATTTATTCCGGAGGGATTAGTGTGTTATATTTGAACATTATTTAAACTTACTGTAACTTGACCTCTTTGTAAGAGGTTAATCTCTGGAAGTATAACTGGTTCAATTATAAAAAATCTGTCACAAATAGAAAGCTACACTATTGCCTAATAGCATAGAATACGTTTTACAAATTACACCAACTTATAAATATTTTTACGACCAATAGAATTAAAAGACCACTAACCTAAGTCTAGCTTTAAATAAGTGTAAGCTGAGCAAGACTTTGAAGACGAAAATAGGAGCAAAAAGTTTCGATACCGCCCCAAAACTTTTTGACAAATTGTCCGATTTGTCAAGCAGACAGTTGCTATCAAAATATCATGAACATGGAGTAAATTATTAAATCAACATGTTTTCTTTGAAACACAAACTAACATGAATCATAGGAGAAAACGGAGATGGCACAGAATATATGTCATGTTTTGTTTTGGTTAAGTTTTGTGGTAAGTAGAGATAGTAGAAATTATTCAAAGAAGGACAAGAAGTTTTCTCATCTTGCTTAATTAGTAAAAGATCAGGTTTCGTAGCAGTAGAGCTCATTGTGAAGGAGCTCGTCTGGGGCAGTAGTACCACCATAGCTATTTCTGCCGCAAAACAGCGTCGCTATGTTCCGGTCTGAAGGGTCTGCTGGTGTAATTACAGGCGCATGAGACATTTCAACTTTTTCTTTGGAATGGCAACGCAAGGCCTCTGGTATTGCAGATGTCTGTAGGCTGCGGTGATTATTTAACATCTGGTAGGTCACCGGCTTGTTTGCCATTCAATGATACAAAAAAATGTGCAGTGGGGAGGCGGGTACGATCAAAATATAAATGTCGAAGACAGAAGCTGACAGCTTAGCTTGACAGGCAAGCGTCATGTAACTATCATGCCCCTTGAACTGCAAGATACGTAGAACAAAAAAAGAAACGCGCGATTCTTTTTCAGAATTTTAATCCGGGTGTATGGAAATACTGAAAATACAAATACCGATCGTTTCGATCAAAATTCTGAAATTATAATTAAAGTTATAGTGTGATACAAAAAATTAGCCATTCTCTTCAATAAATATTTACAAAAAAAAAAAGTTTGTGTGCACAGCAGCACATAACTAATTACAAATTTTAATAGTATAATGGGGATTATTATTACATTACATTGACGTACATATTTTTGCTCGACCAACGTTTATTCTAAAGATTTATTTTATTTAAACTTTTTACCATACCTAGGTATTTTCTACCAGTCAACCAAAGGTGGTAAATAGAAAACATTCCTGGTACAAGTTTTTCTACAGTCAGTAACAAAAATACATTTCAGATTTTTAAATCCTTATTGTTGAGCACGATATGAAAGGGAACACGAAATGCATCTTAAATTAAGATAAAATTAACTCTTAGATTTTGTTTAAAATTCTGAATAGCAGTGAATTGTGTATAGTATTGTTAATCGACTTTTGTTGCTGAGCGTAGTTACGATAGTAAAACAACAAAATTATAGATAAAAAAAAAGAACTGAAAGCAATTCCATAATGTAATGTACACAAATATGTACAAAATCATTAAAATTCTCCATATTCAGTTCAGGGGTAATGCCACCATGTCTTGAAACAGTATTATTTTATTATTACTTTGGCTTTAGCACTATTGGTTTTTCAACACTCAGCTCAGCTCCGAGAGTTGAAAATACAACAAATTAAATTACTAAGCAATATTAAAATGATATTGTTTCAAGAGATGGTTCCTGGGGCCAGTCTTTGCCTATAATTGGGTAGATGACACCACTCATCAATTGACATACTTTTTATGAGCTGTCAAAACGTGATTCCCCTATAGATTTTGTACGACAATACTAAACTATCACGTCACTTTTTTGACATCTCAATTCACTAAATATTTATTGATTTCAGAGCAACTAAAAATCTAAATTTGTAGTTATTTGAAAATTTAGAGAAGTTGTTACTTGGAATTATTGTTGAATGGTGACATCAACACATTTCTTATGAATGTTTGTCTGTTCGTAGTGGCCGTCCTTGTGTCTAGATATAGACCTAGACACAGATTTTTCAGAAGACCGCTGGATATTTAGACATTCGCAACAGGACCGGAAACAGGAGAATGACAAATCCTGCGCAACTGTGAGACCTTCAGCGAAAGATATCGTGAGGCGGTTCTACGCGATTCTGCCTTAGTAAGTCAAAGTACTCTCTCTTTACAAATTTATCGCTAGCTGACCCGGCGAACTTTTCCCGCCAATAATTTTTTTGAAGTATTATTATGGAAATAGTATGTTAATATACAGAGATAGACATATGCCATTGGGGACTTTTATTTATTTATTTATAACAACAACAAAGCTAACATTACAGGAAATTATCCTAATTCGGTAGCGCGGTCCTTAATTAAACTAACTTATAAAACTATCTTAAATAACATAACACATCTGTATCACACACACACACATTTGTAGACCATTTGTGTGGTCACATTCTGTAGACCTATATAAGATACACAATCCCACCATACATTATTTTATTATATCTCAAAGGGTTTAGGCAGCGTTCGTTTTCGTTGAAAGCTCCCAGACGGCTTCTTTTTTTTCGACACCTTCAACAAGTATTATTATATTTTATTGTAAATCTTACTGTTTGTGTGTGTGATTTAAAATTTAGTAGACATTGAGTTGACCTTCTGTTCATACAGCTATCTAGTCTTAAAATTGCGATGGCTAACGATTTCAAGGTCGTTTTTTTCGTGTGTTTTTTTTGCGTTTATGTTTTGGGTACTCCCCGAAATATATCGCGACGATTGGGAGTTGAGACAGCTGACTATTCGAAAACATGACGTAGGTACTTATCTATTTATAAGATACAGGTATAAACAAATATTGAGACTGATATGAATGTTATAAACGGTAACGAGTATGTCACGTAGGCATCAAGTTGAAACGTATTGTATTGTGATTTACGTTGTATATTTATTAAACCATCACGCCTTCGTTGCCCTAAGGGTTAGGCAGAGATGTACTAATGTACACCCACAGTTCGCCGGTATGTTTTTAGGTCCCATGTTATAGGGGGCGAGCCTTTTGCCATTAACCGGGCACAAATCCTAACTCCGAGCTGCTTCTGAGAATTTATAGAAAAAGCCAATAAGTAACACTTTTTGCTCGACCTTGGAATCGAACCCAAGACCTCTAGCACAGCAGTCGCGCTTAGGACCACTAGGCTAACGAGACAGTTGTATATTTATTTATGTATTTATTTATTCAAACTTGATGCAACAATAAATAGTATAGTAGTCGCCACGAGTCGTGAGCACAAACGTCAAGTTAATTTTTAGGTTCTTGAGTTCCTTTCTGGGTTTTTTGGGGCGCCAACGCTGATCATTTCGACTGACGGACCAATCGCGTGTAGCGTCGGCGATGATGATTGACGTTTGTGCTCACGATTCGTGGCGAATACATACATAGCAGGACTCTACCAGTCAACTAAAGGTGTTGAAGAGATAACAAGAGATAAGATGACAGGTGCCAATTATTGATATTGCGGCAATTTATTATCATAACATTGACGTCATTTTAGTAGTTTTGCCCGCTACTTTGTCTGCATAGGCTTCAGAAGTAAGTCCGAAATGATTCCACAACTATACAAAAATGGGATAAAAAATATCCTATGTCCTATGGCTTGATCAATATCTGTATGTTTACCGGTTTTCAGATAATTTCGTTAAGCCCTTACAGCCTTAAAGAGTATTAAACATCAATCCACCCATTCACCAATCCTCACAATTTTTTACACCACAGGGTCATAAAACTGGTGGTGTAAACCAAGAAGACATTAACGATTTCATTTTAAACTATTTCAAAATAAAGTTATTTTTCTTTATCTGCCTCGTTAGCCTAGTGGTCCTAAGCGCGACTGCTACGCTAGAGATCTTGGGTTCAATTCCTAGGTCGAGCAAAAGGTGTTATTGGGTTTTTCTATGAATTTGTCAGTAACAACTCGGAGTTAGGATTTGTGTCCGGTTAATGGCAATAGGCTCGCCCCCTATTATATGGGACCTAAAACATACCGGCGGACTGTGGGTGTACATTGGTGCACCTCTGCCTAAGCCTTTGGGCAATGCAGGCGTGATGGTATGATGATGATGATGGTTATTTTCCTCTCTTTAATTTCAGCTTTGACAAAGACCATTCGAATACAGCATTCCTCCACAAGTTTCGGGGCACCATCTATAGTATGTCGGACAGTGAAGACATGCTGGATCGCGAGGCTGGCTTCTATGCCGCAGTGCTCACCCCCCTGGTCTTCCTCCAACAGTACCGCGACACCTGGTGTCTGTTAGAACGAGTGAGTCCCTCATCTGTACTATAATATTATAATGAGTAAAGGTTGTGAGTTTGTAGGGGGTAATCTCGAGATCTACTGAACCGATTTTGAAAATTCTTTTACCTATAGAAATCCACGTTATTTGTGAGTGTCGTATAAGCCATGCGGACAGAGTCGCGGGTATTGTAGTCACCACGAGTCGTGAGCACAAACGTCAAGTACCTATACTTTTGGGTTTCTGGGTTCGTTTCTGAGACTGCCCCGTTGGTCTCGTGGTCGCAAGCGCGACTGATGAGCGTGGGGTCCCGTGTTCGATTCCCAGGTCGGGCAAAAAGTGTTATTGGATTTTTCCATTTGGATTTGCTCGGTAGCAGCTCGGAGTTTGGAAGTTGGTGGTGTGACACCCCCGTGCCTCGGAAAGCACGTGAAGCCGTTGTTCCTGACTGTCATTCGTAGATCTTTGACAGTCATTACGGATAGTCAGAAACCATTAAGTCTGACAACCAGTCTAACCAAGGTGTATCGTGTTGCCCAGTATCTGGGTTGTGGAAGTCAGATAGGCAGTCGCTTCATGTAAAACACTGGTACTCAGCTGTATCCGGGTAGACTGGAAGCCGACGCCAACATAGTTGTGAAAAGGCCAAGCAGATGATGACAAATAATGACTATAAACTAAAAAGTAGAAAATAATATGTACAATTTTTCTTTAGTTCCACAGGGCTATACGATTGTACCAAATATCGCATCCCACCGAAAAGAGGTCCGCATTGAAATTACTACAGAACTTAAGAGCCGTCAATCAAAAGGTAACAAGACGAACATTTGAATTTAAAGACCAGCCTATTTCAGTTATTGGATTTTCAACTGTCTGCGCTAAGGCGAGCGTTGAAAATCCAATAGTGCGCAAAGCAAAGTACTATTACACTAATACTGTTGTAAGACATGATAGTAGGTCTAGTTAAACATAACAGAAAAATGCTCGAGCAATTTTATTGATTACTTAACTGATATCAGAAGGTCAATTCTACTAGTTAGTTCAAAAGTCAAAGTTCAATAAGTTCAAAAAAAATACAAAAAATATAGGGAAATTAAAGTGTAAGTATTTTTTCATCTCGGAGACCAAATTGACAATTAACGTACATCAGACATAAAATATAATGTGCTTTAGTCTCATATACATAAAGCACACTATATATTTTCATGTATAGCGGTTTAATCAGTCTGAGGTTATTAGATTTGACAGATTGAGATTAATATTAGATTGTGATCAGTCTCAAAGTTAGTGGTGTTGTCCTTTTGAAATACAGTAAAGAATTGTATGCAAGATATAATTGTGACAACACACACATACCATCACGCCTATATTCCCCGAAGCGTTAGGCAGAGGTGTACCAATGTACAACCACAGCTCGCCGGTATGTTTAGGTCCCATGTAATAAGGGGCAAGCCTATTGCCATTAACCGAGCACACATCCTAACTCCGACCTGCTACTGAGAATTTCATAGAAAAACCCAATTACACTTTTTGCTCGATCTAGAAATCGAACCTAAGGCTTCTAGCGAACGTTAATTGTGACTTGACATATTTATCTTGCACGCGTTTTCAAATTTGTTCTTATTGTTTTACTTCATTTTCAATTAATTAATGTAAACTGTTGGTGCTGCTATTTTGTCTGTGTTTATATCTATCAGATAAAAAAATCGATAAAAAAAGTCAGCAGAACGGTACGTTGTTGACGATATGGTTGACACAGTGGTTGAGCTATTGGCTACTGCGCTGCGTGTCGCGGGTTCGATTCTCGCACAGAACAAATTTTTGTATGGCCTACACTTAGTAGTTCCGGGTGTGCGTGTTTGTGTATGTTAGTTTATATGATTGTAAACGCAGCCACGATACAGAAGAAATTACTAGTGTTGGGTTAATTTATAAAAAAAAATTGTCGAGTTTCATTACTGTATGGATAACCTGTTTTTTATCTTTTTGGGGACGGCGCAACCCGTTTTCTTCTTCCATGCCGTCCTGTCAACCGTCATGATATCACTGACTCCCTTCTCTTTTATATCATTGTTCACACGATCCATCCATCTTTTCTTTGGCTTCTCTCTACACAATCTATTCATCTATTCTTTGACCTCTCTCTTCACAATCCATCTTTACTTTTTCCTCTCTCTTAACAATCCATCCATCTTTTTTTTGGTCTCTCACTTTACAATTCATTCATCTATCTTTTGTCTTCCTCTTCGTCTCCATAGGATTGTATATTTTTGTTACTAATACTGCATTTTTACTACCTACCAGGTACGGGGTTTCATATTCGAGTTGCCTGGACCAGAGCAAGTGACGCGAACCACGTCAGTACCCGACGATGACGACGACACTTTGCATGATAAGAAAGACATTAGGTACCTCAAGGAACTGATTAAAAACCTTGGTAGATAACTGGGACTTTTATTTATTACTAACTAGCGTCCGGCCGCGTGGCTTAATTCACCCGCTTTGTCATAGCGTGATGTTATCTAGCCTTTTATTTTGGATGGCACATCATCATATGACTTCCCCTGCCCTTAGTGTCAGACTTTTACTGACTAAAACCCATCCATATTCCTTTTTATGCCCTTTGCGTTCCAGCGGCGCGGTATATTTTTCGAACAACCCGCGGTCCCGGCCGGCATCGGGCCTGAGTGGCCCCTCCGATTTGCTGACATCTCTTTGAGGCACGCGTAGAACACGAACGCGCCGTCGACACGGCATGTCGTTATGCAACGTACGGACGGTGAGCTACCCATTGCTCACCGTCCACTGGACGCGGTGTTATATGGTCTATATTCTACGTTACTTAGGAATAGTATAGCTATCTTTTGGGGAAAAAAAAAATCGGTTTAGTGGTTTTGGAGCTTATTCAGTACAAACAGACATAAGTATAAAAAAATCTTTCCTCTTTATAATATATACTAATTATATACACTAGCTGTATACCCCGCGATTTCACCCGCGTTCAGTTACGTCTTTAGTTACTGCTTCGCTCTTGTAAGTCAATGCGTGATATTCTTTATGTATAGACCTTCATCTTGTATCACTCTATCTATTGATGAAAACAGTTTTAAAATTCATAGCGAAGTTAAAATGATCAAGCATATAGACGGCGGAAAGCGATTTTTTTTATACTATGTAGAGACCCTGCGGTGTCTGCTTCGCTCCTGTAAGTCGGATCTTGATATTATATAGGTTCCATATTCCTCATCAATCTGGCTATCATAGCTAAACCGACTGGTTATTTTTTTTTTTGGGGGTGGGATATCATCAAATACATTCTCCCGCCCTGGGCGGGGCGGGAGGGAATGTCAGACTTTTACTGACTAAAACCCACCATGTTCCTTCTTGTGCCCTTTGCGTTCCGGGGTTGCGGTATCTCTTACGAACAACCCGCAGCAAACCGACTGGTAGTTCAGGAGATAAACGCATTTAGAGAATCAAACAAACAAAGCAATTCCTTAGCTTTATTACAAGTCTTAAGTATAAGTAGATGATTATTATGCTATTTAAAATACAAAAACGATACAAAATAATAAATTAAAAGCAAACAAACCTACCTTAGCGTAAATTGGTTCAGTAGCTGAACCAGGTAATAATATTGTCCCACTGCAGCGCAAAGGCCTCTTCTCGTACAGAGAAGGCATAAGCATTCATCACCACTGCTTGCTCAGGGCGGACTGGCGATTTAAGACTAACATTTATGACAAGTCCGGGGACCTGGGCTATGAAAACTAGACCCAATATGGACTAGACAAGTAGCCTGTTTTACTCCTTTTAAGATTCACTATCTGCCAATTAAAATCTCATAATACAGTTTCGGAGATTAGTCTGAACAGACAGACAGACAAAAAAAAAAGATTATGCGATTTTTGGATACATAATTATATTTAGTAAAAAACTGTTATTTTGATATTACAAACAGACATAATTATTTTATTTGTTTGTATAGGTACGTCCAGGATTACCTCGCGACGTTTCCTTTCACCAATGTCAGTTATGTCCAAGATAAACTTAGAGAGTATTAAGGAAATAAAAAAAGTTACGTAGGTACAAAGAACCTTAGGAAAAAAAAAATACGCAGGCAACCTTAGCGCACCCTCCTTAACTAAAAAGCTTCATATCTGACACCGCGAACCGGCGAGGTCTTGTCAAAGAAGCAGATGATCAAAAGTATTGTCGTCACAAACAGCAACAGGACGCACATCAGGAGTAGCGACAAGGAGTCTTCACAAAAGTCGAAGTAGTCGTAGCTTTTTAACAAACATTGTCCCGTTCCGTCGGATGGTTTGCGGGATCCAAAAGGATTCTTGTACGTCATTACTTTAGTGCCAGTGGCGCTCACATGCAATTTTGAAACCTCTTCCGAACCATAATATTTTAATCTTTCAACAAGAACTATGGCTTCAGTAATTCTCGTGCAAATTTCTTTTGCAGCATTAGCAACACGCCTGAAAATAACATGCAATTGTGTGTTAATTTCTCTTCTTGTTAATTTATACCATGCATATGCATGCCGCCAAGCAGCGTTGCTGTGTTCCTATTTGAAGGGTATGGGTGCCGGTGTAATTACAGACACATGAGATAGTTGGGATGGCAACGCATTTGCAAGGCCTCTGGTATTGCAGATGTCTATAAGTAGCGGTGGCCACATATCATCAGATGGGCCGTGGGCTTGTTAGCCATCCAATGGCATAAAATCAGGGATTTTTTTTAAATTATTTGTGATGGGTTTTGTTCTTGACTCTAGTCTGGAGGAAAAGGTAACAAAGACAAAGTCGACGATGGAGTAACCCAGAAGAAGCCTGTTCACTCTAACTTTAAAGAGAGTAGGGTTGAATGTGTCCAGAAATATAGGCGCAGATAGAGTTTCAGTCAATGCTTTCGGTGAGGGAGCGCTTCAGGAGCGTTCAACGGTTAGACTTCGTCATCCCTGTGTGTGTCCATTGAAAGAACTATCGGTCCATTTGGGTACATAACACCTCTAATCAATTGACATACTTTTTATGAGTTGTCAAAACACGATTCCCCTATAGATTTTGTATGACAATACTAAACTATGACGGCACTTTTTGACTACTCAATTCACTAACTTTTTATTGATTTCAAACCAACAAAAAATCTAATTTAATAGTTATTTAAAAATTACGTTGCGAATTACGTGAGAATGTTGCGGATTAAAAGAGGATGTAGTGACATAAGTAGAAAAGAGTATGCTTAGATGGTTCGATCATGTTGAGAGGATGGGTGAAAGGCGACAACCAACCATCAGCGTGAGCCGAGAGTCGAAAATCCAATGAGTGCACACAGTAATATGAAAACAATATTGTTTTAAAAGCTAGTAATTCATCACCAATCAATTGATATACTTTTTATGAGCTGTCAAAACGTGATTCCACACTCAAATTTTGTACAGAAATAGTAAACTGTGACGTCACTTATTTGCCAACTCAATTGATTAACTATTTATTAATTGCAAAACCACTATAACCTATGTTAATTGAAAATTAATCGTGTTTTCAGCTAAAATAAAGTGTTTTTCTGGAGAAGTTGTATCTTGAAATTATTGTTTACTGGTGTCCTCTACCTTATTAACGGGTATTTAGTCGGCTCTGTCACATCAATGCCATCCAACTGAGGTACGGAGAAGTCAGTTAAAAAAATTATGGTCAATCAAGCTCTCTCCATATTAACGATAATATTCTAGCTAGCCGTGGCGCTTCTAACGCTCGAAATCATATTTAAACACAAATGGCATAAAATCATCTATTGAAATCTAGGCCGCCAAGTTGAACCATCGGGAACCATCACTTGAAAAATGCTTCAAGTGTCGGTGAACCCACGGGTGCCCAACCCAGAATCGGCCACCATTACCGTTTCCATCATTATCCACCATTATCTATTAACAATGAAATCTTCGTTTTACCCAAAACGAATTATTTTTTGACATACCGCTGTCAGTTGGGTCCTTTCTATAAAAACATTATAGCCGCGCGTAAGGTTAATAAATTAATAAAGCCAATTTCATAGAATTTAACATTAACATTTATTTTCTTGTGGTCGCAAGCTCGACTGATGAGCGTGGGGTCCTGGGTTCGATTCCCAGGTCGGGTAAAATAGTGTTATTGGGGTTTTCCATTCGGATTTGCTCAGTAGCAGCCCGGAGTTTGGAAGTTTGTGGTGTGACATCCCCGTGCTTTGGAAAGCACGTAAAGACGTTGGTCCTGGCTGTCATTAGTAGATCTTTGACAGTCGTTGCGGATTGTCAGAAGCCAGGAAGTCTGACAACCAATCTAACCAAGAGGTATCGTGTTGCCCAGTAACTGGGTTGTGGAGGTCAGATAGGCAATCGCTCCATGTAAAACACTGGTACTCTGCTGTATCCGGGTAGACTGGAAGCCGACGCCAACATAGTTGGAAAAAGGCTAGGTAGTTTTTTTAATTTTGAATCTCTAAATAAACAGCCGTGACATTCAACCAATTGAATAAAAACCTGTGTATTACCTGTAAAATTCCCGTTTCTTTATGTTCTCGTCCTTCGGTATTATTTTGTAAGCCTGAGCAATATTGCTCAGGGCGGTCAGAATGTTGTTGTCTACATGACAATCTGGTTTCTTGTTGACTGTACGCAAACTTAAGGAGAACACGTCTCCATTCTGGAAAGTTGAAACAAAAAAAAAAATGGACGGATGTTTGTTGCTCTTTCTCACTTAAACGACTGAACGAATCTGGATGAAAATTGGTACTGAGATAGATTGTAGTGTGGATTAACACATATGATACTTTCTATCCTGGAAAAATGTACGGTTTCCTTGGGATAATATATCAAATTTGACTCGGACAAAGTCACGAGTAGAAGGTAGTAAAGAATTAATCAACAAAACCAAATTATTTTTTTTAACAAAAGCTAGAACCAGTTATGTAGGTTTGGAGAAATATATATGGGACCAATCTGAAAGTATAACTATCCAAATAAAAAATAGGTTCTAAATTGGTTGATAAATAAAGCAGTTCTAAGGTAACAAACATAAAAAAATATACAACCGAATTGATAGTCTTCCGTTTTTGAAGGTAGGTAAAAATAATGGGTAGCTTGTCGCTACCTCGGCGGTGCGTCAGAAGGCTGATTGCCATAGTGTCGCGTGCCGTACCTTTTTTTTAAATGGGACAAGCCCCCCACACTATTCCCAACCACTGTAACTCCTGAAAGCCAGAATTAACAGTGGAGACCGCCAGAAGAGCGCCGAGCCAATGAAGCTCGACGAGTTCCGGAGAAACGATACAACTGTCTTGGATCCCGCAATGAAATTAGTCAGAAAAGATTAGCGGAGGATTAGGAAAAAATTTAATTTCCACTTCCCTCCAAACAAGCAGGAGACAGAACAGAACTAGGCCAATAGGTACAAAGGGATGTTTACAACAGAGAGAAGCTCGCCGCGCGTGCCGTACCTACCGTTGGTTGTCTTTTTCCTTGCATATCTCTCACTAACCACGTGATCTTACTGTGATCAGTTTTGATCAGGTATCGAGCATGATTTTCTTCGACGTTCGCAATAACTACTCTCGCTGTAACTTCATAAAGTTTCTGTTTTATCTGAAATTATATTCTATTAACGATGGTTATAAGGTGCAGATTTGTATACTCGTCAAATCTAGAAGGTCAATAAAATAAAAAATATTTTTTAGTCAGAGTCAAGAGACATTTCAACATTGATGGATAGCAACGCATTTGCAAGACATTGCAATCTGGTATTGCAGGTACCTAATTATCTATAGGCATAGGTGTACATCAGGAAGGCCGTCGGCGTCGGTTTGTTAGCCATCCAAGGAAATTAAAAATACATCTATGTATTTCATTTTTTTTTTTGTTTTCGACCGGTTGGAAATCATCAAATGACTTCCCCCGCCCTGGGCGGGGCGGGAGGGACTGTTAGACTTTTACTGATTAAAACCCATCCATGTTCCTTCTTGTGCCCTTTGCATTAGGGGGGCGCGCTATCTCTTACGAACAGCCCGCAGCCCCGGCAGGCATCGGCCCTGAGTGGCCCCTTTTAAAATTGCTGACACCTCTTTGAGGCGCGCGTGGAATACGAACGCGCCGTCGCCGTTGATACGGCCTGTCGTTATGCATCGTATGGACAGTGAGCTACCCATTGCTCACCGTCCACAGGCCTGCGTCTACGGTGGCCGGGAGTTGTCTCGCGGCTCCCGACGCCCGGAGCGTCTACCGCGGCGGCTGGAACGGGAGACTCTCTGCGTCAACCGTCCCGCCGCCTCCTTCTCTAGCATAATTGCTTCGCAGAAGGGGGCGACTGCTTCCCATTCCCTCTTGCTCCAAAATATGCCTTGCACCAGGGTCGGGTCGAGAGTTTGCCGCCGCCGATGGCCGCCACGAGGACCCGGCGATGCTCCGCCCAAGAGGGGTACACCGCCACGATGTGCTCCAATGTACATGCATAATTGAAGTAAGATTATGTAATTCCAATGAGCTTAATTTTAAAGTGACGGATGTAACACAACTGTTTTAAGATTACCTTGTTCATATCACAATTGGCGTCCTCACATCGTATCGCAGTGTATATTATCCCTTCTCTATTAAACAGTTCAGTCAGTTCTCCTTCAAAGTCTATACTATACTCAGAGTCATCAGTCACCACCACAACTCTTTCCCAACCGACAGCTTGTATAAACTTTAAAAATCCATACTTCAGCAGTCGCCACGGCACCAGATTCATAGAATTTGGAAAAACAGTTTTTGTTTTCGAATCCATATATGGTACGTCATAGAATATTGTTGGAACTGAATATTCGAAGGGTACGTCGAATGGTTTAGGAGCTAGCACTGCCAGAAATTGATCATTGACATAATTTAAGTAAGAATTGTTTGAGTCCTGATGTTGTGCTTGTGTCAGTTTAAGAGGCTGCGAAAATTGTACATTTACTTTTGCAGCCCTAATAAGGTGTACTGTTGTCAGATCAGTCACATGTTGAAAAAAAGGTTTACAACTTTGCCTTTGCCCTTCACTCCATTCCTTCCAGTCCATTTTCTGTACAAAGTCATAGAGATGACCACCATTTAATTTTTTTACTGACTCGCTAACGAGGTTTGCTATTTCGTTACAGTCAAAACGCTCGTCTGTGTTTTTTTTATGGCATTTTGCATCAGATGTTTTGGTAATGTTACCGGCGTATACAAAACCGTTGAGTGGTTTTCCATCGTAATAATGAGGAACCGCAAAGTGGATAACGTTGTCTTTAGTAGGTGGCCTGCAAACAAAGTACATGATAAATGGGATTTCGTTTATGTTGTGAAAACTACCTATTCGCTCGTCAAGAACAGTGGTAGCCGGTCAAACATTTGTCTTACAAAACCGATATATTTCACACACATATCATCACCTCTTTATTCCCCGAAGGGTTAGGCAGAGGTGTACCTACATATATGTACACCCACAGTTCGCCGGCATAAAAGCGGCAATTAAAGTGGCCACCTACTGGGCCCAAATAGTATTGAAATGATCATGAATGTACCTAACTAACTGCCCCGTTGGTCTCGTGGTCGCAAGCGCAACTGATGAGCATGGGCTCCTGGGTTCGATTCCCAGGTCGGGCAAAGTGTTATTGGGTTTTTCTATTACGAATTTCTCAGTAGCAGCTCGGAGTTAGAATTTGTGCTCGGTTAATGGCAATAGGCTCGCCCCCTATTATATGGGACCTAAAACATACCGGCGAACTGTGGGTGTACATTGGTATACCTCTGCCTAACCCTTCGGGGAATACAGGCGTGATGGTATGTGTATGTGTGCGGTAGATGTAATATCGATATGAAAAGAAGGAGTTGGATCAAAGTAGTAGTAGTAGAGCTCTTTGTGAAGAAGGTCGTCTGGGGAAGTATTACCACCATACTTATTTCTGTCGCAAAGCAGCGTTGCTGTGCTCCGGTTTGAAGGGTATGGGTGCCGGTGTAATTACAGGCACACGAGATATTCCAGGTTTTGTCTCTGGGGTGGCAACGCATTTACAAGGCCTCTGGTATCGCAGATGTGTATAGTCGGAGTTTGCCACTTACAATCAGAGGCAGCCGGACTCTTTGCCATCCATCGATATTTAAAAAGAAAAAGTATATTTTAAATAAGTTGTAGTTCAGATAACTTACCGTTGATCATAATAGTTTCGAGCCACAATCACTATATTATAAAAACTGACACAAGCCTCCATGAACATGTCATTCAATTGATTGGTGATTTCATTCGTGCCATCATTAATTAAGTGTATCGTAGGATTATTTGTCAAATGACCCGCTTCTGAAATAAATGAAAAACATTAATATTTAATAGACCCTCCCAAACTATAAATATAATTAACATACCATCACGACTGTATTTCCCGGAGGGTTATTATACACTTCAGTTCGCCGGTATATTTAGGTCCCATGTAATAGAGGGCGAACCTATTGCCATTAACCGGGCACAGATCCTAACTTAGAGCAGCTACTGACAATTTCATAGAAAAACCCAATAACACTCTTTGCTCGACCTGGGAATCAAACACAAAACCTCTAGCGTAGCAGTCGCGCTTAGGACCACTAGGCTAATGACGCAGTTCAAATATAATGCTTAAATAAAGTTCAAATATAATTATATCTAAAAAATATATAAACAAAACTGCCCCTTTTGGTTCATGCTCGCGAGTAATGCGCGTGGGGTCCTGGGTTCGATTTCCAGTTTGGGTAAAAAGTGTTATTGGGTTTTTCCATTAGGAGTTTTCACCGCACTGACTCTAAAGTCAGGTAAAGAAAGGCGAAACTGACCAGGTTCGAAGGATCAAGTTCACCAAGGGAGATTTTCTACAGAGTCGTACTGGTAGTGAACTATGTCTTCTGTAAGGGACAAAGATTTTCAGAAACTTACCACGGTTACACTTATATCCGAGATCCGTTTTACATAAATGTAACATTGACAGATTTAAACCCAAAATGAATATTAAAATCATTTTGTTTAATTAAATGCACATTATTTTTAATACAACTGCTTCGTCTGACAACGTTCTACTGTTTAAGGACAAAACGTACAAGAAACTGAACAGTATGTTAATATTCATAAATAAAGTAGATATTAGGTATATTGTGTTTTTCCTCAAATATTTATTGTATATGGTAATGAATAGGGAATAATTTCCTATGATTACGATTTTGCCTGACTCGTTAGCCTAGTGTTCCTAAGCGCGACTGCTACGCTATAGGTCTTGCGTTCGATTCCCAGGTCAAGCAAAGTGTTATTGGGTTTTTTTACTAAATTCTCAATAGCTGCTCGGAGTTAGGAGTTGTGTCGAGTTAATGGCAATAGGCTCGCCCCTGTTACGTGGGACCTAAAAACATACCGGCGAACTGTGGGTGTACATTGGTACACCTCTGCCTAACCCTTCGGGGAATACAGGCGTGATGGTATGACTACGATTTTGGTCAGTACCTATACGTAATAATATAAACTGCTTTGTTAATAACAATACAAATCTATGTGTGTGTGTGTGTGTGTTCTCCAGACCGATTCTGGAGTCTTCGATTCGAGTCTTAATGCAGACTAGACAGGTACACAGGAGATATTATAGTGTACCAGTGTGTGCGCAAACACAGGTGCACTCCCTCTTCCTTAACTCTCATATTCCGATGGAACGGCAATCCGACACGACTGGGGAGAGATCAGGCGCAGGACCAACGACTTTACGTGCTTTCCGAAGCACGGGGGTTTCACACCACCAACTTCCAAACTCCGGGCTGTTACTGAGAAATTCGCATTGAAAAATACACAATTTCAAACACAAAAAACAAAATGAAAATTGGTTCATGCGTTCGGGAGCTACGATGCCACAGACAGACACACACACACACATACACACAGACACGTCAAACTTATAACACCCCGTCGTTTTTGCGTTGGGGGTTAAAAAATACCAGTATGCATCCCCAACCTCAAATTTCCGCTACTGAGAAAAATAACGGTACCGAAATATTTCGATAACCCTTATTTAACAGTATGACGTCATACCGAAATTTAATGGTACCTTAATATTTGGGTAATTCAGTCCCTGGTTCGAATACTCTAACCTCAGGAACTGCTGGCCTGATTTTAAAAAAGCCCGCCCATTTATCGCTACGTCTCACGGGAGAGGAGCAGTAATCAAAGACGTAACTTAAGGCCTTAAGGCTGTCGCAAGCAAATGTTTAGGTAATTGACATTAACGCATCGCGGCAACAAATAAGGTTCAAAATAGCGATACGTTTGATGTTAGTTGAATCGGATAACCACAAAAATAACAATAAATTTTAATTTTCCTTTAAATTGTGGAAAAAATACTGAGTGTAATAATTTATAGGTATGTCTTTAGTTCATGTATTCCCTATAATGTTATTACATAAAATTATATAGTTTACGCTTAAAATTCTGAGATCTACCATCACATACCATCACGCCTGTATTCACCGAATGGTTAGGCTGAGGTGCACTAGTGTCACAATTCGCCGGTATGTTTAGGTCCCATGTAATAGGGGGCGAGCCTATTGCCATTAACCGGGCACAAATCCTAACTCCGAGCTGCTACTGAGAATTTCATAGAAAAACCTAATAACGAGATGTATGCGACGAAAAAATGTTGTATGCTCTCCTTTACGATTTTTTTACCATGATACTCTTATACTTTCATGAAATATTTATGGGTAAGTCTTTTCTTTGAACCCTTGACAATACACTACGTTTTTTTCAGGTTTGTAAAATGTACCAATACCCCAGACTATAAGACAAAAAATGTGTGTTTTACATCGTCCTGGGTTCAGATAGACCCTTAACGCTGGTGTCACTGACTGCGGTATGTTGTAGCTAATACATTGTAAGCTTATTATAAGGAAGGGTGTATTTATAAAAAAAACAGTAATAGATTGGATACATCTTTATTAAAAAAAAAAATCGTTGTCCAATAAAATAAAAGCCGTGTCTTTTGTGGAGTATCAACTTATATCTATATCTATAAACTTTATATAATTACTGTGAGTTATCATCTTGTATAGAATTCGTATGACTTGTGGTTGTATATCTATATTTCTACATAGTTTAAAACAAAGTCGCTTCTCGCCGTCTGTCCATTTGTATGCTTAGATCTTTTAAATCACGCAACGGATCTTAATGCAGTTTTCATTAATAGATAGAGTGTTTCAAGAGGAAGGTTTATACGTATAGAACATCACGCTACAACCAACGGGAGCGGAGGTATATAGCTAGTTATACACATACCATCACGCCTGTATTCCCCGAAGGGTTAGGCAGAGATGTACTAATGTACAACCACAGTTCGCCGGTATGTTTAGGCTAGTTATAATAAACGTATATAAATAGTATTAAGTCAGTTTATTTGTTTGTGTATAATTTATCAGAACACATGAATACGATATTATTGTGAAGTATTATTGTATAGTTTTTTTTTAGTTTTCGGCGGCATATTTAAGTGCCTTTTTGGCGGCACCAGCAGCTGAAGCTGGGTTGCCTGAAGAGATGGCAGCTACGAACTGAAAAAATATATTATTTATTAAAACCGACACTGCTCTCAAAATTTCGAAATGCGGCTTTTAATGGGCAAGGCAAATAGCTCGTGGACCGATTGGCCATTATGGTCGCAAGGGCCTCGAGTGGTGACCATACACCGGAAGGCACAGTGTGAGATGGGACCGACAACCTGGTAACGGCCGCGGGAAATCGCTCGAAGCGGGCGGCGCAGGATCAGCCATTGTGGCTACCTTTAGAGGAGGCCTATGTCCAGCAGTGGACGTCATACGGCTGATATGATAATGGTCATAGAAAATATCTATACTTTTACGTGCTTTCCAAGGCAAGGGGGTGTCACACCACCACTTCCAAAATCTGGGCAAATTTCAAATGGAATTTACTCGTTTTGGGACTTAGATCTAGGATTCCACTCTCGACCATGACACCAACAAGGCAGTCAGCAGGCGGTTTCATTAGAATATCATGATACTTACCTTTGCAACTGGCTCAAGAGCCTCTTGGAAGATGCGATTGATTGGTGGAAGGGAGGCTGCGGTGATGAAGGCTCCTGCATTGTTGCTTTGGGAGCTGAAGGCGTTGAACAGACGTTTGGCTGCACAGTATTGCTCGTGGATAAGTCTGGAAACATAAAAACATGATATAGAACAGCACCTAATTATTATGCCGTATTTTTTTTTATTGGCATCTCGTATCACAACCTCAGCAGGCTTTCCTGTGGTGACTCCAGTTGTGTAACTAAGGCGTAAGTAACCTCTCCTGATTTGAGGAGGCTCGCGGAGGCGGGCCGGCAACAGTCGGGGATTGCGGAAGGCGCTTATGCTCCTAGAATCTCCGGGAGCTTAAGTTTTAAAAGGGAACAAGGCGGTTTTTAGGCAGTTAGAGACTGACAGGCTCCTCAACCACCCAGGGAGCCATAAAGACTTTCCACCCCCGGAAATAAATATAATGGAATGGTATGGCATTTTGCCGTGGAAACAATTGTAGGTGTAATATTTATTATTGTTTGTTGGTATATTTTCTTGTCACTCACGCAGACGAGGCTGGGGAGGCGTTGGAGCGGATGTAGTCCCAAGCTGCTTCGAATTGGTAGATCCTGCCTCCATCGTCGCATTTACCACGGGGTCCAGTCTGGGAATAAAGTTAAAAATCAACCAATCAATCCTTACAGTCAAGCTAGATAACAAATCAATCATCTCTTACGAAAAAACATATAGCTGGATTGAGAAATTTCTCCTTTTTCATGTTGGCTAAAAATATTAATTTATGCTAACAGATTTTTAGGCTTACGTTTGTTTACTTATTTTTAAAGGATCTTCGACAATATAAACACAAACAAGAGTTTTAACATTTTAGTTGACCAAGACTAGTGAAGTTATACAATGTAAAAAAAAATATATTTTAAAATTGTATAATAAAAGTTATATTTTTTTTTTACAATTTTATTTTATTTTTATTATTAATTTTTTTATCTTTTATTTTATAATAAAAGATTAAAATGGTAAAAGCAAAAATAATGTTTAAATTAAAATAAAATAAAAAAACGTCGCTTCCAACCGGTCCTATTGGAAATCAATGGGGGAGGCCTATGTCCAGTAGTGGACGTTCGACGGCTGTGTGACGGTGATGACGAAAAAAAGTCAACGAAGAAAATCAAAAAAACCCGACTCCGTAAAACATGAACTTTTAATAGAAACTGAAAAGAAAAAAACAAGTCCAGTAGTTTAGAATTCCGTCAATAGTCGTGAGCCAATAATGGAAATAGATTTTTAATCTCCTCCTTCGTCGGGTATAAATATTTAATATAATGACATGAATATTAAAATAAAATACAATTTAATAACTCCTCTCCTTCTTCATGTACATAATTACTATATATCAAGTGTTATATATAAAATTATTCAAGATGATCGTACCATTAGTGATAAAGTGATAACTGATAAGTGATACTGATAACATTCATTTGAACGGAAATCCGCACTTATAAAATACTTGACGGTAGTATCGAGTACTGAAAAGTTACTTATAGGAGCCTGCCTATTACACCGGATCATACCATGACCGTCCTAGGAACGTGAGTGTGTATGTAAGTATTCTCAAACCTTTGTTTTTTTTTGTGGGCCTTTCTTTTTTGGTATAGAACTTCTTTAAGCACGCTTGACTTGGGGAGTAAGCTGATAAATGCTTGACGACAGCGTTACGTAAATTAGTGTGATCGGGCGAACGGAAGTTGAGAAGGAGATATAAGTTCGTCAAGATAGAAAGAGAGAGAGTTACGTACGTTCTGTAGGAGCTAGAGAGAGCAGCGCACGCGCTCGATTTCGAAATTTTACTTCAGTCGTCTGATCTAAAGCACACGTGTCTTTTTTTTGTGTGAATGGGAAGTTTTCAAATGTCTACTTCCACCCTGGGCTAAAGGGAGTATCAGACTCTAACTAACTAAAAGCCATCCGTGTTCCTCTTAGTTCCCTTTACGTTCAAGGGCCACGTTGACTCTTTCGAACAAATTCCGCAATCCTGGCAGGCACTGGCCCTAGTGGGCCCTTTCTATTATGCTGATATTGCTTTGAGGCGCGCCTGAAACACGACGCGCCGTCGACCCGGGCCTGGTTCTGATCGGACGGCGAGCCACCCGACGGTCAGACGCTGGATTACCTATACTTATTTAGCCCAATTCAGCTTTTGACAGAAAGACGACGCCAGCTTTGTTTCAGTAGACTCGTGTTTTGTATAGAGAAAAGCTGAATTAAGCTGAATAAGTGTATGTATTCCCTTATATTTCAGATCAAAGCAGTTCTGTCTCCATCAATTAATCATAAAACCGGAATACGAGAGAAAAATCATTTATATCAATAACAATACGGCGAAGTGGTCGAAATTGTTTAGACGATGGACAGTTGTGGAACCGGCGTGGTGATGGATGGCCTACGAATGATTAATGGTAGACATTTGATTACGTATGCATTGCGTTAGCAACTCATCAACTGTTCCGTTGTTTGCGCAAAACTATTCGATACGATATCGGTAACCAATTATGTGGTATTCGGTAACGAAAACACAGACATACATACTATCACGCCTGTATTCCCCGAAGGGTTAGGCAGAGGTTTACCAATGTACACCCACAGTTAGGCTTGCCATACATACATACATATACATGGGGCTTTTTTTTTTTTTTTTGGTGGGTGGGAAATCATCAAATAACTTCTCCCGCCCTGGGCGGGGCGGGAGGGAGTGTCAGACTTTTACTGACTAAAACCCACCCATGTTCCTTCTTGTGCCCTTTGCGTTCCGGGGGCGCGGTATCTCTTGCGAACAACCCGCAGCCCCGGCAGGCATCGGCCCTCAGTGGCCCCTTCCTTTTGCTGACATCTCTTTGAGGCGCGCGTGGAACACGAACGCGCCGTCGACACGGCCTGTCGTTATGCAACGTAAGGACGGTGAGCTACCCATTGCTCACCGTCCACAGGCCCGTATCTACGGTGGCCGGGAGTCGTCTCGCGGCTCCCGACGTCCGGAGCGTCTACCGCGGCGGCTGGGACGGGAGAACCGCTGTCTCAACCGTCCCGCCGCCTCCTTCTCAAGCATTACTGCCTCGCAGAAGGATACATGGGGCTTAAACATACCGGTTTAAGCCCCATGTAACATGGGGCAAGCCTATTGCCATTAACTTGACACAAAACTTAACTGCAAGCTGCTACTAAGAATTTCATAGAAAAAATCCAATAACACTGCCCGACCTGGGAATCGAACCCAAGACCTCTAACGAAAATGATTTAATTTATTTATTGAAAATTGGCACGGCAGCAATAAAAGTATAAAAATAAAACTAGTGTTTACATGTATGATAAACATGCACGGCATTTGTTTATTGCGGTGCCTGTTCTGAAAAAAAAATATTATTTGAAAAATAAAAATGAAATATTCAAACGGTAAAAGCATTTATCTATATAGAGAAGGTACGAGCATTGGTCACCACGCTTGCTCAAGGCGAATTTGCGATTTCAGATTTATATTCATTGTAAGTCTAGGTCTCTTCCCGATGTTTTTCTTCACTAATGTCCAAGATAAACTTAGAATGTACATATGAATTGAAAACGTCATTGTACTTGCCCGGTATCGAACTTCATGCATGAGACGCACCTTAACCACTGGGCCATCACGACATTTTATACGGATTGATTAATTATGAAAAAAACTTACCGCAAAACGTAGCGAATTAGGGTTGGTAGTCAGCTGCGTAATCAGATCGATGCTTGTAACCAAGCTTTGGATGAACTTAGAGATGGCTGAACGAAGAATAGCTTTGTCACCGGACTCGATGGCCCACACGAATGCGTTGATCAACTGGAAACAGAACAAGGAAGGAAATAGTGCACGGCAAACGACCCTTCTCATACGGAGAAGGTACGAGTATGGACTACCGCGGTTACTGGCAGAATGCCTATTGATTATTGTTGTGATCGGCTGTGGCTTTTCCTTCACCAGTGATGTCCTAAATAAACTTAGAAAGTACATACTTAAGAAGGGTACATAATAATTTTCAATTATAATTTAACAAACAAAAACTATTGAATTCTAGACACTTGGGTTCAAAATTTTAAATAGACATAATAAATATCCCTAGAATGATACTAATCATCCAGGCAAGTAAATGTCGTAAAGAGTTCTACCCCCGACGCAAAACGACGTTGTTATAAGTTTGACGTGTCTGTCTGTGGCAAAGTAGCTCCCGAACGCATGTATCGATTTTGATTTTGTTTTTTGTGTTTGAAAGGTGGATTAGTCGGGAGTGTTCCTTGCTAGGTTTGATGGAAATCGGTTCAGCGGTTTTAAAGTTATTAGCTCTTTTGTTAGCGGGGATAGGGATTTTTATTCTTCTGTCGGGGGTTACTTAAAATTTTTAATTTTGTGTTTTTATACGTTAGACGGATATTGGTATCAATATAATAAAGCCCGTTAGACGGAACCGTCGTTATCTGTTAGACGGATATACAAATATCTGTCTAACTGTACATAATCTTCGGCATACTTACATTAGCCGCTACACAAGCATCACCTGGGGTGCCAGTGGCGAGTGATCCAAGCAAACCGATTGTTTGAGCAAGAGCGAGAGCTTGGCTTCTCTTATCACTTAGGTTGGAAATGTCAACGAGGACTCGTTGCGCTGTCATGATATACGGGTTTGTGTCTCCGCCATCTACGATTTCTGACGCTTGGTCTGTGTAATAACTGAAATCATTAAAAAATCAGATGAATAAAGATTTATCATATCAAATTATTCAGGAGAACAAAAAATCAGCTGATCCATATAATTATTTTATCGAGTGAGGTGAACTCAAATAGAATGGAACAGCATTTTTTTTCAGTATTATAAAAGTTGTTCATCTACAATAGTATTTTAATACGTCAAATTATTAAATATTTATATAGTATATTAACATAAATCCTTGATCGTAGTCCTGTGCATAGTTTCTCAAGTTATTCCGTAAAACATTGAATCGGGGACAGATATTATATTTAAATGCTTCGGGTTGGTTTCTTTTTTATTTTTTTTTGGTGGGTGGGAAATCATCAAATAACTTCTCTTGTTGGTTTGTGATTCAAAACTGAAAAAAACATCCGAATACTTAACCTCCAGAGAAAGAGTCAAAAGAGTATATCCGGATATAACAAGCTATAGAGAAGTAAGCTTAAGAAGATGTCTGGGATAGTTAGTATTTATGTTCCATTCAATAAGATCTAGAATAGTCTTCAGGTTGATTTAATAATTATACTTACCCGGAGACAATATCGCCATTGTGCTTTGGTGGTATCACATCGTTTATAGATCTGACAGTTAAAGTGACCCCGGGGGCAGCCAAAGCGCTCTGAGAATCAAAAGAAAAAGCGTTTAGAAACGTCATTATTTCTGTTTTATTGCAATGCTTGATAGTATAGTGTCTAAATTAAGGAGCAAGCATTTGAAAAGAAGGCACGAGCATTGATCGCCATTTTTGCTCATGGCGGATTGACGATTTCAGATTTGTGTTCTTCATAAGTCCAGGTCTCCTTACGTTGTTTTCCTTCACCGATCTCGGCGATGTCCAAAATAAACTTAGAAATACATAGGAATTGGAAAACGGTACATTGGTCGCTTGCCCGTGCCCCGTTGCGAACCCTTGACCAACGGCCATCACGATCTACCTACCTACCTTTTTTTTAAATCTTGCTGGTCCTTGTATACTCATCTCTATAGCTGAATTAAGTAAATAATACTATTTTTGAAGACTCAAAGCATTTAAAATATTCAAATACAATCACATTCAGTTAAATAGATGTCGTATCTCCAATTTCAGGCACATTATTATAATCTGAAGCGATCCATAATGTACAACACTAGATTTCAATGTATTATGCTCTGTGGAGCCTTAGCGCAATGTCGGAGTCACACGTTCTATACATTTATTCATGGAGAAGTAGGATAACCAAATATTCTGTTTTATACAGATTTTGATTGTTTTTATTTTAAGAAAGATAGAAAGCGTTCACAGGTTGATATCTCGTAAATAAATACGTTCAAAATTTTGTCGTAATCTCATTTCAGCGAAACCATCAAATCATCAAAAACTTGCCAAAAATGTAAGTATAAGTTAGAAGCATTTTAGATAGATTGAGACTGAGATTGGAAACCGAACGGTCCTTACTATTATTTTTACATACAATGTTATGGGTTCCAAAGATAGTTATAATTAATTTCAAATCTACTGAACACAATAAAACAATAAACACAGTTTGACATATAAAAAAAAAAATGTAAGATAGAATACTGGGAAATATCCCACGCACAATACATGGTGTTCCTTCATACATCCGTCTATTCTCAGGTGTTTATGCATATTGAGAATTTGACAGCTAAGACGTTTCAGATTTAGAGAATGACATGGTAAAGTGTTTGTCTTTCTTTAATTAGGAGTGAGATCAAATCTGAACCGGCCCTTAAACTATAATCATCTGTACCTACCTACCTACCTACTGGCTAAGAAACTACTATATTAATTGTAAGAATAATTTAATTTGTCACACTGTATACATTATACGGACTGTATTTTTTTTGCCTGTTTCTGTCGATATTAATAAAGAATTTCACAATTTTCAGGATATATTTCGAAATTATAATCTTAGTAACTGCTCGACTGATTTATCGACTTTTTTATCGACAAAAGTTTTAGGCTATATAACATCACGCTACGAGTCACGAGGGCGGACCAGTAACCGAAGACGGGTGAAACTGCGGGTTGTAGCTAGTCCTATTAATTTTATACATGCGAAAGTTTGTGAGAATGGATGGAAACGGCTGAACAGATCTGGATAAAATTTTTCACAGAGGTAGATGTTGTGTGGAATAACACATATGTTACTTGTTATCCCGAAAAAATGTACAATTCCCGTGGGATAATATGTCAAATTTGATGCGGCAAAAGTCGCGGGCAGAAACTAGTAACAAATTACATTAAAGAACAATACCATGACGCCTGTATTCCCCGAAGAATTAGGCAGAGGTGTACTAATACACACCCACAGTTCGCCGGTATGTTTAGGTCCCATGTATTGGGGGGCGAGCCTATTGCCATTAACAGGGCACAGATCCTAACTCCAAGCAGCTAGCGAGAATTTCATAGTCAAACCTAATAACACTTTGCTCGACCTTGGAATCGAACCCCAGACCTATAGCATAGCAGTCGCGCTTAGGACCGCAAGGCTAGTGAGGCAGTTACAGTAACATTACAGAAATAAAGAAGTATTAAATGTACTTACTGTAGCGAGAAGTAATACCAGTACGACGGGCAACATTTTGCGGGTCTATGTTCGACCACTCGGTATAATGTACTATACACAAAAATAGCAATACTTACCCACTATATATACATATCAACACAATGATAGTAAAATAAGCCACAACTGGGCAAACAGCATCGATTTGCAAACAGAAATACAACTTTTGTTTTGACACTCATGTGAAATGCTCTCACTCTTAAACATGTTGACATAAGGTTGTAATTTCAATGGTTATTGGTTTGCTAGCTACGTGTTTAAGTTAGTCTATAGGTTACAATGAAGCTTTTAATTGAAACGTTTGTCTATTTGTTTGTTATGTGCAGGCATTAATGTAAATTCTCTTTATTTTATGTACAATTTTAAATTAAGATATTTTTATTTTCCAACGTCATTTGTTAAGTAAATAAGGGGGCATTAGAAGGTTATATACAAGGTATATATCCCCTCAACTGTCGGATAGACTTTGAAAATTCGAATTCAATTGTCTAATCAATATCTGACAGTTAACCTCACATAAAGCATTAGTTTGACGTCAATTTTGACGTTGAAGACATGGCTGGCACAGTCGCTGAGCGATTGGCTGCTGCACTGCGAGTCGTGATTTCGATTCCGAACCAAAGTAAAAAAGTTAATACAACATACAACAAGATACCACCACGCCTGTATTCCCCGAAGAGTTAAGCAGAGGTGCACACCACCGATATTTCGCCGGAATTGTTAGGTCCCATGTAAGGGGGGCGAGCCTATTGCCATTAACCGGACACAAATCCTAACTCCGAGTTGCTAATGGGAATTTCACAGAAAAACCCAATAAAACTTGTTAGACCCATGACTCATGACCTCTAGCGTAACAGTCGCGCTTAGGACCACTAGGCTAACGAGGCAGTTCAAATATAATGCTTAAATAAAGATCAAATATAATTCTATCTAAAAAATATATAAACATAACTGCCCCTTTTGCCTCGTGCTTGCGAGTGAAGCGCGTGGGGTGCTGGGTTCGATTTCCAGGTTGGTTAGGCAGCCGATTTTATTTTGTGGAATAAAATAAATAAATAACAGATTGTATTTCCCTTTAAATGTCGGAATTCAAACTATATAGCACTGATTACCATGCCGTACAACGCTCACCCACACGGTTTACGTTCAAAACGGCGGGACGTCAAAACGCAACATTGTAATTTAGGAGTGACGGGAAAGTATTATGAGCTGACAGTTGGGCTCCTGCGAAAGCGGGTATTTGTTCACTAGCTTCTGCTCGCGAGTTCGTCTGCGTAGTTTTTTTACCCGCATTGAATTACGTTTTTGGTTACTGTTCCGCACCTATTGGTCGTCAGATGATGTTATTTAGCTTTCCTCGTTAAATTGACTATTCAACACAAAAAGATTTTTTCAATTCGAACCAGCAGTTCCTGAGATTAGCACGTTCAACCAAACAAACAAACAAACTCTTCAGCTTTATAATATTAGTATAAATTACATCTTTATTTCTTTTTTCAGCATCTCCCGCCCACGACCAATTTTTTGTTGGTGCTATTATCGGACCAATTC
Source organism: Caradrina kadenii (assembly GCA_947462355.1). Classification (NCBI taxonomy): domain Eukaryota; kingdom Metazoa; phylum Arthropoda; class Insecta; order Lepidoptera; family Noctuidae; genus Caradrina; species Caradrina kadenii. The sequence goes on from OX381691.1 coordinate 10,038,306, forward strand.
AATAAATCCATAGTTTTGTGGGACCGACTTTTTGTCGGCCGTTTATTTTGGTTTATTTAAATTCATATGTTCCATTTTCGCCGACAAAAAATCGGTCAAAAAGTCGCGGAGAGGCTAAAGAGGAGTGGGGAGACGGGAAAACGGCTAGACAGGCTACAAGTCTTTTCTTTTTTTTTGGTTGGAAAAAACTTTGACCCATACTAGAAAATTCTTCAGTTTCGTGGATGCGTTCACAGATATATAAACTCACACAAACACCTACCTGTAGGTCTTATAAATATTTGTCTCGTGAGGGTATCGAACTCGACATGCAGCGTGCGCCAACCGTGTCATCAAAATTGGTACTTAGAAGAAATTGTTTGCTTACAAAGCATTCATTATTTTGTCTACAATCAAAACATTTATTTCATAGAAACCATTTACGCGCACTTTTGAATTGTTAAGGAGTCAGTCAGAAAGATTCGGCTAGTTCCAAACAGTAGGTTTCTATGGAGAAGAACGAGCAAGGAATTCACTAAATATTTCTACATTTTCTATTAGTAAGGGTCAGTAGAACCTATGAAAATCATCAACATCCACTTACCCTACTGGGGTTAATACAGCATGTCTTAAACAACAAACTATACCATCACGCCTGTATTCGTTCAAGGGTTAGACAAAGGTGTACCAATGTACACCCTCAGTTCGCCGGTATCTTTAGGTCCCATGTAATACGGGACGAGCCATTAACCAACTTGATCTGGGACTTGAACCCAAGACCTCTAGCGTAGCAGTCGCACTTAGGACCACTAGGGTAACGGGGCAGTACTCAGGACCACCAGGGTAACGTCAACAATACACAGCAACTTGCATACAGGGCAAAGGCAACATAATAAGCCGTAATTTCAGTAGTCTTCCCTGTAACTTTGCGCCGCTGTTACAGCGACCACAACGCACAGCCACAATTCAGCGCCGTCTCATCATTTGCAGTAAAGCAACAAACACGAATAAAACTAGCGATGGACACTAAAATACTATGTACTGTTTTATGGGTCACTTTAAACATGTGACCATTATCTTTACGAGTGTGGAGTGTGTCGACAAATGGCTTTAATGTATGTTCTACATTGTAAAAATGGATTTTTGAACGGGAAATGCTTTTTGGATTTTATTTCTTTAGAGCTGTTTAGGTGGGCTCGTCGTCGCAAGCGCCACTGATGAGCGTGGGTCCTAAGTTTGATTCCTACGTCGGGCAATAAGTGATATTGGGTTTTTCTATTAGGACTTTCTCAGCAGCAGCTCGGAGTTTGAAAGTAGGTGGTGTGAAACCCCCGTTGGTTCCGGCTGTCATTCGTTTATCGTTACGTGTTACGTGGAGCGCAGCCTTGTGATACAGTGATTTTTCATACCAAAAATAATACTCGTAGTAATTTCCCAGCAATATTTTTTCTCTTAATTTTACTTAGTTTGATTGGAAGTATGAACAAATTCCGCAACTCCACCAGGTATATACCATACCGATCACATGTTTCTATTTTACTATAAATACCTTCCCACTTCGTGTAGTAATATGAGAAATATGAATCAAGTACCCAGTCGGTCGCTACGAAACAATTTTACATAAGATTCGGATTCGTCTGAGATTTATGAAACAACAGTACACTCGGTAAAGTATTATTGAAGTCTTACAAAGTCAAATTCTGTAGGTAAGTGTAGGGTCCCAGTGCTGGCGAGTACATTATAATATCCACTATATATACGAAGAAACGAAAAAGGTTATTGACATTTTGCATAAGATGCAAACCAAATCGAACGAATGGCGATTGAAAGTTAAGAAAAAAAGTTGCATTTCGAGTATGACTGTGCTTCAACTGATCTGAACTGAACAAATGGTTTGCTCAACGGGGTGCTCTGGGTGTGATTTTGGGTTTTTACTTGTGAAATTTCCTTGTTCAGGACCCCGGATAATAGAATAGACTAGATGGTTTATCAAGAATAAAACAAATTCATAAATTATGTGTGCTTAGATAACTTAGCTTAGATAAGTCTTGCTATTAAAAATCTACGTGAACCTAAACATTCGAAATAAAGGTGTACTATTCCCCTGTGGCCGTCTTTTTCGACAAACACATGTCACCTTAGTTTCTCTGTAAGTGGGACCCCAACTTTACTTGGTTCCAGTCGCAGCTTAAGCTGAAGATAATCCTGTCTCCCCGTGGGATCTACTTTGTGATTGCAAACGGGGACTTGACAAACAAAGAAACTAGAGGTAGCACTGAAATTGGTACTTTTGCTAGCTACGGAGACGGCTTTCATCATATTGTATTTGGATGCTAGTGGACTACTAAGTACCCACTAGTAGGCGGGGGTTGTAAATCCCTCGTTTTCAATTCTTCGATTTGAGTGAGGTCCTCCTCGATTTCAATAACAGCGACCCTTTATGGCCAATCCTAATGTGACTTGCCAGACCGAATTTATTTGTAAATACCCGGTCAAAACTGCATATTTCAATAGAATTAGCCTTTGCAGAGGTAAAACTATAAGTGTAGGAGGGTACAAGTTAGGAGACAAATCACGCAAGTTGTTTTTTTAATTCGGGTTGGGTTTGCTCTTGCCTAGTCTAGGTCAGAGATGACAAAGACAAAGTAGAATTAAAAATTTTAAGTAACCCCCGACAGAAGAATAGATATCTCTACTGCAGCTAACAAAAAGGCTGATAACTTTGAAACCGCTGAACCAATTTCCATTAAACATAGCTAAGAACACTCCCAACTAATTGAAATCACCTTTCAAATAAAAAAAGCAAAATCAAAATCGGTTCATGCGTTCGGGAGCTACCATGCCACAGACACACAGACACGTCAAACTTATAACATCCTGTCGTTTTTGCGTCGGGAGTTAAAAAGCATAATTTTTACAAAATATCTAAGTCTTTTAAAAATATCTTTGTAACATAGCACTTTATAGAAAGGGATTTGTAATGGCTGAAAAAATAATTCTTTGGAGTGAACAGTGAGAAATCGGAGGGAGCCAGATAAGCCGGCGACACCGTCTATAAATAATTTATTAACTGCCGCTTCGAGACGGGGCTTCGAAAAACGCGCTGATCAGCCGAGCTGTCAATTCCTAGCATCAGTGGTATGATTAGTTCACCACAATCTCACTTCACTAGCTAGTAGTACCTAGTAAAGCTCTTTATGAAGGAGCCTATTTTTGCCGAAAAGTTTGCTGAATTCCGGTTTAAAGGCCATAGGAGCCGGTGTAATTACAGGCACATGAGATATTTCTCCATGACTCTGGGATCGCAACGCATTTGCAAGGCCTTCGACAGATGTCTACGGGTAACGGTGACCATTTAACATCTGGTGGGCCGTCGGCTTGTTTGCCATCCAATGATATTTCAAAAAAACGCTGCTATGTGGCAGTAATAGGAATGGTGGTAGTACTTCCCCGGACGAGCTACATCACAAAGAGCTCTACTACGCCATCCGCTTTTTTAAAGTCCCCACTCAAACAGTTGTTACTGCGCCTCTTTGTTCAAGAATTTTATGTTTCAGCAAACTACAGACGGATTCATTTTAATAATTTTAAATAAAAAATATTTCTCTTTGAATAAAGAATGGGTTTAATTTTCAAAGAAATTCCAATTCTTCTAACTTATTAGGCTTTTTTAACTTTGCTTAGTGGTTACTCATCGGAATTTGTAGTATTCCATGTATTAGGCTGCCTGTTCACAGAAGCGGAGCGAGGCTGCGGAGCGAGGCTGCGGAGCAGAGAAACGGAGAAATATTAACCAATAGGGTTGCATATGGGGCGGAGCGAAGATTTTATGTAATCCTATTGGTTAATATTTCTCCGTTCCACAGCCTCGCTCCGCTTTTTTGGACAGGCAGCCTTATATTTACACCCGCGAATTCTAATTATGAAAACAAATTCCCTTTTGTTTAAAACATGTCTGCTTAGCGCTCTACAATGGTTAAGAGTTAATTATACATTATTTTCTCGGATGGCCGTCGTTCCTTGCGTTCTAGCGAGAAGAGCTACGGGAGGTATTTTGCTATTTAGCTGAAGGGACAAGCTTACCGAATACGGGAGCTCCTGTAGCATACCGTTGTCGTAACTGTTAAATCTGGTAGAATATTTCTGGAAATATTCGTACCATTGACGTGTGCATTATACTTATTCCTTCATGGAGGTACAAGCTGCTTCAGAAAAGTAAATTTTGTGTTGGAACTGTCCATCAGGCAGCATGTTTAGAAGTTAAGCAGGCTGCTAAAATGTTGACTCTTCGGTGTTGCTTGAAAGCATGAGGATTTCTTTGGGATAGGGGTCATATTTTTGCAGTTAGGGTAAAAGGGTGCAACAAGTGATGCTTGAACTGCCTCGGTAGCCTACTGGTCCAAAGCGCGACTGCTACGCTAGAGATCTTGAGTTCGATTCCCAGGTCGAGCAAAACGTGTTATTGGATTTTCTATGAAATTCTTAGTAGCACCTCGGAATTAGGATTTGACCTGGTTAATGGGACTATTACATGGGACCTTAACATACCGGGGAACTATGGGTGTACACTGGTACACCTCTGCCTAACCCTTCGGGAAATACAGGCGTGATGGTATGTTGTTGTTGTTGTGTGATGCTGCTGCGGTATGTAGTTGCAACTTTGCAGGAGCAGGCATTGTGGCAAGATGAGATGTTTCTAGGCAGTCTAGTAGCAGGATTAGAATGAAAAGAAAGAAAGAGAAAATATGTTTATTTGACACAAAATAACAATACAAAAATACCAAAAATATATATTGTGTGCTCCGAAGCAGCACCAAAACAGCACAGTCTGAATCGTGTAATGTGACCAGAGAACTGCTCTAAGCCGATGATATGCACCTTTTCTAGCACAACTTTCTTAATCCCTCTTCAAAGTCGTAATCTGGTATTTACCGATAGACGTGTTGTAATTATATGGTCACAAATCGTACTATGTATACATAATGAGTATTTATTCAGACTGAGCTGAGCGAACAATAACAGTGATTAGTGGGTATTGTTATTTATATGAAACGTGGTAAAGCATGACGTTGGACGCTTGAGTAGTTTTTACCTACATGCCATGGTGGTAATGTCTGGAAGGTTAAACAGGGAGGCCTAAAAGATTCTTATTTAATATCAGCCACGTCTCATAGTCCACAATTTCGTCCAGGTAAATGCCGGTTGTGAACGAAATTTTGAAGCCTATTTTTTTATACTTACTCATACAAATATCGCTTACTTGGCAGTAAAATGGAATCGCAACGGTATCTTGCAGATCAATCTAGGAGGTTGACGACCGCTTAACCGAATTCTCCTATGACTTGAAAATTATGCCTTCCAGCCAGGTCGTGATAGTAGACTAAACAACTACACGCTAAGGGCATCAGGGCATCCCTGTGGAATACGGATCTTGGCTTAGAGCATTGCTGGAGGTGCACAGCAAGGGGACCTGCCGGGGCTGCGTGTTGTTCGTAAGAGATACCGCGCCCCCGGAACGCAAAGGGCACAAGAAGGAACATGGGTGGGTTTTAGTCAGTAAAAGTCTGACACTCCCTCCCGCTCCGCTCAGGGCGGGAGAAGTTATTTGATGATTTCCCAACCCCCCAAAAAAAAATTAAAAAAGGGGACAGGCTGGATCAGATCTTGATTACAAACGAAGCCTAAAAAATGCAGCTATTTATCTAAAACAAACTCAACTCATCTCGCTATAAGTTTCCAATTCCAACGACCTAGTTTGCGGGACTAATGTTTCAAATTACGCGACGTCTTAGAAGTTTATTGACAATTACGTGTTTTCAAGACTTTGGGAGGCGGCGAGTCCTGTGAGAGCTAACTTAGTTGACAGTGCGCTTAACTAGACGGTTAGGAAGACTAGATTATGCCGCGACTAGATTATTATTAGTTTTGGCACGAACTAATTTGGTGTGAGAGATACGAAGTCGTATCTATCTTTCATGAATCTGTTTATCGATTTGTGCGATTCAGTATTGTCTTTAGATACTGGTATTTACTTTAAGATATTTCTTTAGTTTTGAGAAGCTTACCTGCATTTAGTGTCGTGGATGCTGGTGGTCGAGGGTGCAGATTTTATGTCAGGTGTATGTCGGGCTCCCGACACGTCGTAGTAGAAGGAAATGTTGGGTTTTAGTTGGAAAAATTCCGTCCAAATCCTCCGTTTGTTGCTAGACGATGGGTATCTTTATGGAAATTCCTAAGGACAAAGTAAACATAGACACAGGGACAGATGAGGACGGAGAACTTACATGATACACCTTCTTGTTAGATAGCTCTGAAAAGAAGAAGTCTTTCAATGACACTATTGTGCATCTTTAAGATGCAATTTCTCACTTGCAACGGTCGTCACATTCCTTGTCTTGAATTTCCTAGATTGTATCTGACTGCTAGATACTCGTTGAATACTTGCCAATATAAACATGTTAACCAATACAGAATTAGATAGTATGTGGCGAGGCGGTCTGTCAAAAGCCAAATTAAAGAATAGCCAAAAGCAAAGAATTACAAAGTAAGAGAGCTCCGTTAATTGGACATCGCCACTGCTCATGTATTATCTACACACGTACATTTTGGAGAAAATTAATTTGTGTGTTCTACAATAGCTTTTGAAACCAATAATCATCTAGGCAATGAGTATAGTCGCAGCAACTTGTAACTTTAACCCGGTAACATAAAGTTTATTTTTGTAGGATTGTTTCGGAAACTATCATAAATGTTTGTGATGTAGTTGTAATTGGTCATAATGAATGTTCAGCGAATATTCATTATAGTGACTTAGGTAGGGGCGTATAAAAAGAAAACTACATTTCACGCGTCAGTGAATATTTGATTATTCATCAATATGGATTGGCTGACGTTCAAATTTTGTGTTTTTATATGGGTAAGGATATGTTTTTTTTTTAATCATTTCCTTACATAGTCTGACCGTTTATCCCAAGTGGTGACCTCGATAAAAGGCATCCACTTTATTTCAGCGTTCTTCAAAAATCCTATATAAAGTTGGGCATAAGTATGGCAAATATGTGTATGAAGTTAATTACTTTGAGGATGATAATGTAAATGATATTGACTGTATTAAAAAGGTTACATCACAAAAATCGATAGCATAGGTACCCTGCTAACACGATGAACGAATGATCTTGGATATTCGACTGTGTTTTTACAAAAGAAGTAAAGCCATTTTTTCGGGGCGCTTTAGGTGTAATAAATAAGACACTAGGACTAGAAGTCTAGGACTAGAACTGCCTCGGTAGCTTAGTGGTCCTAAGCGCGACTGCTATGCTAGAGGTCTTGGGTTCAATTCCCAGGTCGAGCAAAAAGTGTTATTGGGTTTTTCCATTAGGATTTGCTCAGTAGCAGCTCGGAGTTAGGATTTGTGCCCGGTTAATGGCAATAGGCTCGCCCCCTATTACATGGGACCTAAACATACCGGCGAACTGTGGGTGTACATTGTTATACCTCTGCCTAACCCTGCGGGGAGTACAGGCGTGATAATATGTGTATATGTGACTAGAAGTCTGAATGCCAAAAGTGTAGAAATATTGCATTATTTTTCCGATATCAGACTTAGCAGGCACATGAGACATTTTAACTTTGGCTCTAGGATGGCAACGCATTTGCAAGGCCTCTAGTGTTGCAGATGGGCCGTCGGCTTGTTAGTCATTCATTGATATTTAAAAAGGAAACAACTTCGCAGAGTACCGTAGATTGTAGAAAATAATGTGTTAAGTTAGACATATAATAATAATAATAATCATTTATTTCAAGTTACCAGGACTCATACTTATACACATTATTAATTATTATATGTTTACAATTATGTAGGAACTGTATAGGAGAAGGAATCTATTAAATTATACTTTGATTAAAACACGTGTATTCCTTAATTCGTTTATTAGATCAATACTTATTTTATTTCAATATATTTTATAACTAGGTCTCGCTCTTCTGACGCTAGTCACAATCTGTCATTATGTTCTTAATTTTAAAGCTAGCGTTTATCTTATAGAATAGACTTACAAATTGAGTTTTTATCCGGCTCATCCAGACAAAGCATCTCTGTACCTATAGGTCTTAGTTGAAGCATAGTAGACTGTATTCAAATACATACAAAGTCTTAAGTAAATAAGTACTTAAAACGGCCGCCGGATTAAACAATACACAATTAAATCGGTCCAACTAATGAGACTTTTTGTTAGAGTACATACAAGTACACACACGCTCATGCAATTTTAAACTGAGCAAGAGCCCACTAACTCAAAAGTATTATGTAATACGACCGACATATCTTGGCAATCCTGTAGTTAGCCGTTTGGACGCGCAATGGATCTTTTAGGAACAAAATGGTCTACTGCGCAACTAATCGGCTAACTTTTGGTTTGGTGGAACACTGAAACAAATGAATAAAGTCCTCAAACCCATTATATATTTTCTATGTAAAACGGGTCCTTCTAATTTTAAAAATCGATTGAATTCCGTTGCTCCTGTACTATGCGAGTTCGTGCTATAAAAAGACTCAATCTACTAGATATAAGTATCGAAAAATGAAACGGAATTTGTATGAAATCATCTGCCAAGTAACTTAATCAAAACTTTTTCAAATATGAACTGCATTAGGCCCTCAGGGTCAGAAGAATTTACTTTAATAAGTTTTCATTTTTTGTGTGTCACTAAAATAGAGTACAAAATACGCCTGAAATAGAGTTCAAAATTATGCGTAAAATATAATTTTGCGCGGCATTAATCTTGCACGCAGTTTTCAACTATATTTCTGTTTTATTTTAAGTTTCTTATCAAACAATCAATAAAATCTAGTCAAGCATTTAGCACCATTATCTGCACTGGTCGTTAACGTAGGTTTCTATAAAATCTAATTACTCATAATGTATTGTATAATTTATATACGATTGTAATTGGTCAGTGTGCATCGAAATTGGCTTTTGTGTAAGTGTGTACGAATATTATTGTGTAAACATTGTCGGCTAATCGGTTTGTTAAATTGCTCAACCAAGCGTTAAAAAATATGTTTTCCTTCCTTCATTGTTTCAAAATTACTTACAGTCGTATCAATTCATGTATTAATATAATAAAGCAACCCGGCTGTTGTGCCCGGTTAATGGCAATAAGCTTGCCCCTATTACCTGGGACCTAAACATACCGGCGAACTGTGGGTGTACATTGGTACACATCTACCTAACCCTTCGAGGAATACAGGCGTGATGGTATTTTATAATAAAGCTGAACAGTCTTTCTGTTTGTTTGTGTAAATGCGCTAATCTGTGGATCTACCGTTCGGATTGGTAAAAAAAATCTTCTTCTTTCTGTATGATAGCCAGATTCATGAAGGCTATATGACATCACGCATTCCATTTACTGGCACTTTTGAAGCTAGTTGTTCGTTGCAAATTGTAAATTATGGCTCAGACGATGGTCCACTTGCTTCAGTGACCATGGTGTCTCTACATCTGCACCTTGGAGGGTATAAAAAAGCGGCCAAGTGCGAGTCGGACTCGCGCACGAAGGGTTCCGTACCATCATCTATAAATATTTATTTTATTTTGTTTTTTAGTATTTGTTCTTATAGCGGCAATAGAAATAACTATCTTACTATCACGGCTCATCAGATACAGCCTGGTGACAGACGGACAGACAGACGGATGATCGGACATCGGAGTATTAGTAATAGGTTCCCATTTTACCCTTTGGGTACGAAACCCTAAAAATGCCACTGAACCAAAACATGGCCAAGCACTAGGACCAACTTTTATTAAATAATATTTAAAAAAACTATTTCTAATTTCAACGTAGTTTGATTCATTTTGGCTCAACTAAACCCAATGGAACAATATTATCTGTTGTTAAAACAGGCTATGAGTAAGCTATAAACAGTCTGCATGAGAAAATATGGCAACAGGCGTGCGCATGCGTCGTTGTATGACGTCATATTAACAGCGCCATGTTGCGATAAACAAAGTATTTAATTTTGAACCTTACTTTGTGAAACATAGGCTACAAAATCAATACAGTTTATTATTGTTAACTAAAATTGGCGTTGAAATTACTAAGTTTGGAACAGATGCACAAACAATCTAACTACTCGATTTTACGATTTTAAGTTATTTATTTTAACAGCCTCGTTGGCCTAGTGGTCCTAAGCGCAACTGCTACGCTAGAGGTCTTAGGTTCGATTCCCGGGTCGAGCAAAGTGTTATTGGGTTTTTCAATGAAACTCTCACTAGCAGCTCGGAGGTGGGATTTGTGCCCGGTTAATGGCAATAACTGCTTCGGTAGCCTAGTGGTCCTAAGCGCGACTGCTACGCTAGAGGACTTGGGTTCGATTCCCAGGTCGAGCAAAAAGTGTTATTGGGTTTTTCAATGAAATTCTCACTAGCAGCTCGGAGTTAGGATTTGTGCCCGGTTAATGGCAATAGGCTCGCCCCCTATTACATGGGACCTAAACATACCGGCGTACTGTGGGTGTACATTGGTACACCTCTGTCTAACCCTTCGGGGAATACAGGCGTGATAGTATGTTATGTTATTTATTTCATATCGTGGTTATTTTTATACAAAGGAAAAGCATAATTATATCGATAGGTATTATATTTGAAACAGGAAAGTTATCATGTAATTCTTATTTATAAATAAATTTAGATTATTCTAATAGGATAGGATTTATTTAATGGCAATAGGCTGGCCCCCTACTACATGGAACCTAAACATACCGGCGAACTGTGGGTGTACATTTGTTATACCTCTGCCTAACCCTTCAGGGAATACAGGCGTGATGGTATGTGTGTATGTTTTTCATTCACTTGCCAACTTTTGCTAAAGGACCAACCCAGAAACATGAAAAAAAAAATCCGCTGTTCCGTACATTTTGATCGTATTGTAGTGCATTTTTGTAGGGAATAGCTGTTTTTTTTTTCATATCAGAGTTGGTTACATTTTCTTTATGCCATTGGATGGCAAACAAGCCGACGGCCTATGTGATGTTAAGTGGTCACCGCTACCTATAGACATCTGCAATACATAAGACCTTGCAGATGCGTTGCCATCCCAGAGACAAAGTTGAAATGTCTCGTGGGCCTGTAACTACACAGGCACCCATACCCTTCAAACCGGGACACAGCAACGCTGCTTTGCGGCAGAAATAGGTATGGTGGTAGCACTTCCCCGGACGAGCTCCTTCACAAAGAGCTCTACTACACTGTTAAGCATTATAAACATTTTTTAAATTCGTGAGAACTTCCAGCTCCTGAAAGATGGCAGATGATTTAAAAGGAACCTTCTAATACATTTACAAAATTGCATTTGTATACTGAGATTAAGTATAATCAAGTATAATCAAGATTATTATCGGGTGTTTGGGTTAATTTCTGGATTTTTTGGGTCACCATCGCTGCGCGCGATTGGTCCGTCTGTCGAACCTATCGCATGCAGCGTGGCGCCCCAAAAAACTCAGAAGCGAATCCAGAAATAAATTTGACGTATGTGCTCACGACTCGTGGCGGCTACCATAGGTACTTTAAATTGTAATTTTTAGTAAAAAATTAAAACTTTTTATTTAACCCTAGACGCAATAACGACGGGGTGCTATAGGTTTGACGTGTCTGTGTGTGTGTGTGTCTATCTGTGGCATCGTAGCTCCCGAACGCATAAACCGATTTTGATTTAGTTTTTTGTATTTAATAGGGGAACTAGTCGGGAGTGCTCTTAGCTAACTTTGAAGGAAATCGGTTCAGCGGTTTCAAAGTTATCAGCTCTTTTGTTAGCGGCGGTGGGGATTTTTATTCTTCTGAATAGTGTTGCTTAAAATTTTTCAATTTTTTGTTTTATTCTATTATTTTCAACAAGTATTGTGTTTTTTAACTATTTAATAAGGTGACTGTTTTGTTTCAGGCATTTTGTGTATCAAACTCACAGACACAATTAATTAACTCTTCAACTAGTATTATAACTAGTAAGTACTTCTTTTGTTTCTAAGCGCTTATACCCAATCCTACCCAATCGGTAGGGCCCTATTGATCTTCTAGTGTTGCGGATTTTCTTCCAAAGAGCAATGCGGTCCTAGAACGTAAATGGTATTAGGAGCAACACGGATGGGTTTAAGTCAGTAAGAGTCTGACATTACCTTCCGCTCTACTCAGAGCGGAGGAAGTCATTTGATGTTTTCCCATCCTTAAAAAAAGGGCCCTATGGATAGCGTGGTCGGGAACACCCGAACGTCCTAGCAGTAGGACTTATCTCTGTCTGTTATTACACAACCCTACCTTGGAGATAAGGATCCTACCGATTGGGTAGTATAATAAGGGTTTAACGATGTGTCGTGATAGTCCAGTGGTTAAGGCGCCCTCTTCTCATGCATAGGTTGGCGGGTTTGATACCGGGTAAGTATCAATGAGACTTTTTCAATGTCAAACATATAAATTCACATGCACAAACAGCCAGAACCGGAACAAGTATTTGTAGGCAATACAAATATTTTTTCCGTGGGTGGAACCGAACTTGCGACACGAAGCGCAGCAGCCGATCGTACAGCATTGCGCCAACTGTGTCATGATGGATAATGATGAAGTATTATAATTTAGTTGGTCAACCATTTTGTTTCCAGCTGAGTTGCGGACAACTTGCATAGACGACCAGCCAGTAGCCTCTCCGGATCAGTGCAACACTTGCATTTGTTATGCCGGGGTAGTATATTGTACACATCTTTCGTGTCTCGGTAAGATTCAGACTTTTTTATAAAATACTAGCTTTTGCCTTCGACTTCGTCCATGTCGTCATCATTATCATCATCTGCTTAGCCTTTTCTCAACTATGTTGGGGTCGGCTTCCAGTCTAACTGGTTGCATCTGAATACCAGTGTTTTACATGGAGCGACTGCCTACCTGACCTCCACAACCCAGTTAGTGGGCAACACGATACCTCTTGGTTAGACTGGTTGTCAGACTTTCTGGTTTCTGACTATTCGTAACGACTGTCAAAGATCTACGAAGGACAGCCAGGACCAACGGCTTTACGTGCTTTCCGAGGCACGGGGGTGTCACACCACCAACTTCCAAACTCCGGGCTGCTACTGAGAAATTCGTAATGGAAAAACCCTATAGCACTTTTTGGCCGACCCGGGAATCGAACCCAGGACCCCGTGCTCATCAGTCGCGGTTGCGACCACGAGACCAATGGGGCAGGATTTAAAATATTGGCAGGACTAGCCTCTGTCTTCGACATCGTCTGCGTAGATTTCTGAATTGAGCTAAAGTATCTATTAAATCATCTCATGGGAACTCAAAAATGGGATAGAAATTGTAAAATCTTTGTGCTCAATTTCAGCTAATTCCGTTCAGCCATTAAATCCTGAAAGGGTAATAAACCCTCCCAAGCATTCGGGTGTCTAATAGTAGTAGAATATGGTAATATTCGTCAACAGTACAAATGGTTCGACGTCTCTTAACTGTCCTAAATATGATATCATTCATATTATGGATAGTAGAAGTTAGCTTCCATATTAAGTCTGTAGAATCCGTTGACTGCCTCGTTGGCGTAGTGGTCCTAAGCGCGACACCTACACCACAGGTCTTGGATTCGAATCCCAGGTCGAGCAAAGTGATATTCGGTTTTTCTATGAAATTCTCAGTAGCACCTCGGAGTAAGGATTTGTGCCCGGCTATTGACAATAGGCTCGCCCTTACATGGATTACTGTAAAAAATCAAAGCCAGAATAATTCAAACGGAGTGGCATACTTTTTATGTTATTGGGGTTTTTCATTAGGAATTTCTCAGTATAAGCTTAGGGTTTCACTTTTAACGTCGTTAGTCCTGTGCCTGATCTCATCCTAGTCTCCTTCCCATTGGACTATGAGAGAGTGAGAAAAGAAGAAATATTGCTAGCTACTTGGCAGTCTCAAAAAAAAATTAGGCTTAGTTTTTACATTTCTATACTAATATTATAAAAAGGAAAGATTATTTTGTTTGTTTGTTTAAATCGAATAGGCCCCGACCGACGACCTACTGGACCCATTTTTACCATGTTTTCACCAATATATAGCTACATTATTCATTAATATAGACTATAAAACATCATGGTACTACACACGGGAGCGGAGCAGTAATCAAAGACGTAACTTAACGTGGGTGAAATAAGCCACGAGGACGAAGTAGCCGGCAGTTTGCTAGTCTCATATAAACTATTGGGTACTAAATCGAATGTGTCCAGTTAGAGCCCTGTATGAACCCTTAACTACTGCATTTTATTTCAGAACAAGAGTGCGAAGGTAATGGGGAGGTGTCTAAACCAGATCCATGCAATAAATGTGTTTGCCGTCGGGGCAAAGTGACCTGTTCCGATAGGATTTGCATACCAGGTAAAGATGCAAGACATGGGAAAGTGATTTTCTACTCCATTTTACCTAATTTGTTTCTGTTTTATCTTTTCGGACTGTATGAATATTACGCAGATTATTATATTATGTAGATTAAATATTTACAGCCTTAAAATTAGATAAAAAAAACTTGTTACTAACAAAAAAGAAAATAAAACTAAATGGCATCAAAAAATTCCTCCGCATCACCGTCAAGCGGAAAAGTGTCCAAAAGACTGGCGGCATTGCCACAATTAATGGCAATGCTTAACCTCTGGCCAAGGTAAAAGCCAGCCTTTGGGTCACGGGAACTGTCAATAAAGTATTAAATATATACATAAATTATTTTATTTACATAGTTAGGTAGTTGTTGAATTGATTGTGCATGCTGTGGTCTCCTATAAGCAACGGAGTATATCTACGTAATACCTTTTGTAGACAATTATTTGTTTGTCATGATTTGTCTATGTTTTGTTGGAGATGCTATATCAATTCTAAGAGGAGTTTAGAAGATGTGAGAGAATATCCAAAAATACATACATACATAACCTGCTACAATCATAACCCTCTTTTTGCCTTTGCCTTAGTCGAGTAAAAAATTGAATAGATTCAGACAATAATCGAGAGTCAAAGTCAAATCAATTACAACGTTCTTAAGTGCCTTTTTAATAATCTCATTGAATTACACCATTAAAAGGCACTTTTGAACGCCATAGGCAAGAAAATAGAACTGCCTCGGTAGCCTAGTGGTCCTAAGCGCGACTGCTACGCTAGAGGTCTTGGGGTCGATTCCCAGGTCGAGCAAAAAGTGTTATTGAGTTTTCCTATGAAATTCTCAGTAGCAGCTCGGAGTTACGATTTGTGCCCGGTTAATGGCAATAGGCTCGCCCCCTATTACATGGGACCTAAAAACATACCTGCGAACTGTGGGTGTACATTGTTACACCTCTGCCTAACCTATCGGTGAATACATGCGTGAGGCAAGAAAATAGAATTTAATCTATTTGCTGCTTCCAAAAGATAGTTTGAATATGGAAATACATACACAAAAACATAAATAAAGTCGTAACGTAAAATACACAATTAAACTCAAAAGGACACATGCTTAAAATATGTCTCTCCACTCATCTGTCTGTCCATACTCACTGCTAAATATCCTGCTATACATTTCCAGTTTATGCTGATCTCTCATTGTATAGAATTTCCATACAAGGTCAGCTTATACTGGAAATGTACAGCTTGATATGTAGCCGTGTGTACGTTTGGAAGTCACGAATCACCAATCTGATTTGCTCAAATTTAACAATATGACTTAATTTACAGCATTTAATTGCGTTGAAAATGAGCTGTATCCCGCACAGGATGAATGTAATGCATGCGTCTGCATGAACGGCTTCATATCGTGTACGACAAATCCTTGTGACGAAGAAATCATGCATACAACACCTTTAAGTAAGATTCTACTTTTATACAGGATGTAAAAAGATAATTAACATAGCCGTAAAACATGCATAGTGTTATACAGGCTGGTCATGTTGCTGACGTCCATAAGAAAATTTTAGGAGCCTCTCTTTTTGGGCTTCCCTAAAGCCCCCCAAGTATGTTTAACGATTTTTTTGTGGTTTGATTTCTATTTGTGTCGCATTTTTTAGAAATAATATTTTTTTGACAAGTAAATCTGAAAGTGTCTACGATTAGCAAAGAAACCAACTGTCTAATCATCTCCCAAAGTGACTAAAACTTAGTTCAAAGGGGGAAATTTTTCTCGATGAAATTCGTTACAGATTTACCGTCGCAAAAAAAAAAAACAAAAGAGGGGTGGCAATAGCCTCAAAGTAGATTTAAAAACTTCCACGGTCCCTCAGTTTTCCGAAACGATACAAATAACCGGCATTTTACTCGTCATTATACGGTGCAATTGAAGCTTGAACATCATCATCATATCAGCAGTAGGACGTCCACTGCTGGACATAAGTCATAGATTTCCAAAAGGACCGGTTGAACATGGACATGATTACGCGAAAATGTCAATGTTTTAGTGTTCAAGTGAAAACTGATGAAAACGAATAAAAACGATATTTCATAAGTTTTGGCCCTGAAGACCAATTGGTTACGGCCCAATGGGTCTTTAGGTGATCTAACACTTTATTTTGACTAATTGACATCTGTATGTTTTAAAAGTCACGTCACGCCCTAAGAAGAAAAGGAAATGTGTCGAAGGTACTCGTATTGCTGGACCAAATGATTGTACTGAATGCATTTGCCGTAATGGCAAGAAAAGGTGCAAACACATTTGCAACAAACCCAAATTGGAATCTCGATTTAAAGGTAATTTTCAATAAACTGTACAGTTTTGGAAGTCAGTGGCAATACAAAACAAAATACAGAACCAAATCCGCCGACTTCCAGAGCTAAAGTTACTTTTCACTTTGTAGTTTTTGAAGGCAGTTCTTGAAATTGGCATATACTTTTCTAGAACTCACTATCGTGGGTCTTAATGAGCCACGATTTAATATTGTTTCAGATTCAGATGTTGAATGTGTATCTGGTCAGCATATTCAAAGACCAGACGAATGCAACAATTGTATTTGCTTTGAAGGACAAATACATTGCACGCACATGCCTTGCACCCGGAACACACGTATTGGTATAATCATTTATTATAAACGCCAAAGTTTGCGAGGAGGGATGGATGAATGTATGGATGTTTGTTACTCGGTAGGATCTCATATTTAGATATAGAAGACTTGAACCGAAGTACAAAATATGATTAAATAAATACGCTACAGATGTTCAGTCACCCAAAAATAAGGATAGTAATGACCCCAAAGTAGATTCAAAATTCTAAAACTTCTACGGATCTTCAGCTTACCAAAACAATACAAATAATCGGTATTTTACAGGACAAGTTTCGGTGCAATTGAAGTTTGGCCATGATAAGACGAAAATAACAATGTTTTAGTGTTCAAGTGAAAGCTGATGAAAATGACCATGAAAGTTTTCAATGCAATATGAGCTCTATGTCACTGTCTTTATTAGACAACAGGCTAATAAATTAATGAAACCTTTTTGTTTTTTTTTTTTGGGTAAATCCTCATGGACTGCCTCCGCTTCGGGTAAGGCGGAGGGGTACAACCCCACGGTGTTCATCCAACTACTATTGGTTGGGATACGGGTATTGCTCTGAGCATCCTTCCGCACCATGACAGTACTGGCACGCCGCCACCACAAGGCGGGCTCCATCACCCACCCGGTTTGGTCGTCAGCCACTGGCCACACTGTCTCTGTTCAGGCGACGGTCTGACCCTGAGTCCGCCCGGCCTCCTGGAAAGACACGACGGCGTCCCAAGCACTCTTGCTCTCGACTATGGACAGAACCACGTCCGGGAGAGACAGGCTACTCGCATTCGACGAGATCATGGCGCTGCGATACTCAAGCTGCACACTCCTCCAGCGTATGCCGCGCCGTATGCTCAGGGCAGTCCTGACAATGGAAACCTTAACCAAACCTAACTTGCCTATCCAGACCACACATACCCTAACTAGTCCAAATAACCATAATGCTAATAACAAACATGACGCAGCACGCATATTACATTGGAAACTTGATGAAAGTATGTTTTAATTAGTTTTCATCAGCTTTCACTCGAACACTAAACAATTGATATTTTAAATCATGATTATTATCATTTTTATTATATCATGTTCGATCTTCAATTGCTTAGAGGGCAGGACCACCTCTCTTTTGATTTTTTTATGAGTTGCGGTAACTCTGGAACTAATTTTATCGAGAAAAAACATCCCCTTTAAACTAAGTTTTAGTTACTTTGGAACATTATTAGACAGTCGATTTTTTTATCGATCGTTGTCCACAATTTTAGGATTAAAAAAAAATACAAAACTGCAGACAAAAAAAGTGAAATCTAACGTCTGTAGTCAGGTAGTAATTTCCCTATTTTGGTTAATACACTTTCATTTGAACTGGGAATATATTTTTAAATCCTTTGTTTTTACAGACCGAGAATGCACGGACGACCAGCCAGTATTTCGACCAGATGAATGCAATGAATGCTACTGCTTCGAAGGCAAACTGGAGTGTTCTGATTTAATTTGCATACGAGGTAATTAACACACACATAACATACCATCACGCCTGTTTTCTGCGAAGGGTTACGCAGAGGTGTACCAATGTACACCCACAGTTCGCCAGTATGTCTACGTTCCATGCAATAGGGGGCGAGTCTGTAGCCATTAGCCGGGCACAAATCCTAACTCCGAGCTGCTACTGAGAATTTCATAGAAAAACCCAATGACACATTGCTGGACCTCGGAATCAAACTCTAGACCTTTAGCGTAAAAACCAACGGTAAAAGTAAAAATGAGGTGAAATTTATGCTCACGAGTCATGCCGGATACTATACGAGCATTGATCACAACCCTTACTCAATGCGGATTGGCGATTTCAGACTTATATTAACAAGACCAGGTTTCCTTATGTATGTATTTCTTCACTGATGTCAGTGATGTCCAAAATAGAATTTAAAAATACAAATAAATTTAAAAAGTTACATTAGTACTTGCCCGGGTTTGAACCAACACACGCATGTATTAAAGCGAGTGCTGTAGTCGCTGGTAATGCCACCTTTTATTCCAGGGTCTAAGTGCGTTGAGGGTGAAGAAATACCTAAGCCAGACGGCTGCAACGCTTGCAAATGCGTGGAAGGTCACATACTATGTACGGACTATCAGTGTCCAATACCAGTATCAAGAAATACACTCTCGCCAGGTAAATATAGAGCATCATTTCCCATTTGTCAACCGATTAGAAAAAAATATTTTTTTGTTAGATTTTTGTTCAAAATCATTTCAGTAAGATATGTTACGCAACGAAATTGCGTATTTTGCTTTATTATATTAAATATTAATTATTAAAAATTAAATGTATTCTTGTAATTTAAGGAAGTGTTACCGATTATTTTATGGATTTTAATGGTAAATAGATACTAACAAGCGCAAAAAATCTTAAGTTTTGGAAGTCAGTGGCAATTGAAAACAAAGAAGACAATCAAAGCCGCCATTTCCAAAATTCGATTCTCTTTCTCGTTCAATTCCCAGGTCGGGCAAAAAGTGTTATTGGCTTTTTCCATTAGGATTCGCTCAGTAGCAGCCCGGAGCTTGGAAGTTGGTGGTGTGACACACCTGTGCCTAGGAAAACACGTAAAGCCGTTTATCCCGGCTGTCATTTGTAGATCTTTAACAGTCCGTAAATAGTCAGAAGCTAGGAAGTCTGACAACCAGTCTGATCAAGAGGTATTGTGTTGCCCGGTAACTGGGTTGTGGAGGTCAGATATGCAGTCGCTCCATGTAAAACACTGGTACTCAGCTGCAACCGGTTAGACTGGAAGCCGACATAGTTGGGCAAAGGCTGAGTAGGTAGATAATGAGATTTTTGAAGGCGGTTGTTTCGTTTTGCATTTGCAAAAAAAATACTGCCAAGATTTAATTTTTTTCTAAAATTAATAACATACCATCATAACATACCATCACGCCTATATTCCCCGAAGGGTTAGGCAGAGGTGTAACAATGTACACCCACAGTCGCCGGTATGTTTAGGTCCCATGTAATAGGGGGTGAACCTATTGCCATTAACCGGGCACGAATCCAAACTCCGAGCTGCTACTGAGAATTTCATAGAAAAACCCAATAACACTTTTTGCTCGACCTGGGAATCGAACCCAAGACCTCTAGCGTAGCAGTCGCGCTTAGGACCACTAGGCTACCGAAGCAGTTATTGCCATTAACCGGGTTCAAATCCTATCCTATTATAATAATCTAAATTTATTTATAAATAAGAATTACATGATATTTTATTTCGTTTCTTGAGCAAATTAATAGTCGACCGCTAGTATGTTCGTAACATAATTTTTATACGATCTGACAGTTTTGAATACGCAAGTCCTCTTTATCGGTTTTAAGAAGCCAATTTATTTTTTAGAACTTAGTTTTTGTCCATAGATGTGCAGCCATTGGTGGAATGTCAAGAGGGTGACGTCATACCCCCACCACTGCCACCTAATGACTGCAATACATGCATTTGTATGGAAAATACTATTCTCTGCTCTGCAAACACCTGTGTTGTTTCTGTTCCAGGTACATGAGATTTACATGCTTTATTAGATAAGTGTTTAACTCGATGTTTTTTTTTAAATATCCATGGATGACAAACAAGCCGACGACCCACCTGACGTTAAGTGGTTACCTCTGCCTAAAGACATCTACAATACCAGAAGAATTGCAAATTTGCGCCATCCCGGGGACATAAATGAAATGGCTCATGTGCCTGTAATTTCACCGGAACCCATACCCTTCAAACCGAAACGCAGCAACGCTGCTTTGCGGCAGACATAGAGATGATGGTAGTACTTCCCCGGATGAGCTCCTTTACAAAGAGTTCTACTTACTACTACTACTTTGTAAGACGATATTTATTTATTCAACTTGTTCAGGGTTACATGCAATTTGTCCTCACATTATCCTATTTCTCTTTCCAGAAATTACTGGAAGACTAGGAGAGCAAGAAGAACAAACAGATCTTAATGTTTTTGATAAACAAATCTCGATGGAACCATTTGTTAGCATGTTGTCTAAACACTATGTCAAATCACCAACTAAACTAATTCACACACATGCTTATAATGGTTTTCATCAAGAAATTAAAGTTCACTCCAGTAATTTACCTAAAGATGCAACTCAGTTGCTCCGAGTTTTAGCAACTACACTGGATAATTCAGCTCTTGCTAGTATAAGTAAAAGATTATCGTCATCTGGAAATGATGATCAAGATCAAACCAACGTTACAAGTAAAGAAACCTTGGTAGCGCAGTCAAGCAAATTAATAACCTCGGGTTCTCGGAGTAATGAAACTATTTTAGTTGTTCCTAATCCTGAGCTGCTCGATAATCAAAATTCGCAATCTGTATTGCCCTTAATAACTAAACATGAAACGACTTGGAAATCTGTGTCGGGTCCTGCACCTCTACTTTCTACGAATAATGTAATTTATCAACATGACCCAAAGGGTAAACCAGCACAACTCGGTAATCCGGGTCTTTCACAGATTTCACCACCAAAACCTACGCCAGTCATAGGAGAGATACCAAAAATAAATACCCCATCCATTTACCAGACATTGAAACCTACATTGATTAATAAAAACGATGGTAAAATGAGTTATACACCATTCCCTAAAGAAAGTAGCCCTTTTAACCAACCCCATCCTTTTCGACCAACTCAGCCTGGTCCTAATATTTACAACTTCAGTTCTCCGTATTCACTACAAAAACCTGGCAATTTTATTGTGACTCTAAATAACAATGGTGGTCAACAAACACCACCACAATCTCAGTTTGTACCAAACCCACCAAAATTCTATGCTAAACAGGTTCAACCGCAACAATTTCAGCTTAAACCTACCCCAAACCTATTACCTACCGTAAATAATAACGGTAATCTGCGTCCACCTGCATTCCCGAACAAACCAAACCAACCTATAGTATCAGCGAATCAGTTTAAACCATCAGCACCACCGCTATTTGGTTTAAAATCTGGCCAAGGAAGTATAGGACCTTTAAATAATAAAGGTAATCAAAGTGACCAACAGTTCAAATCCAAACACCCCCAAAATTTTCAAATAAACCCGCCTCGCCATAACCAACCTGCCCAGCAGAGTATATCTTACAGAGGTTTTGATAATAATGATGAAATTCCGACTTTCGCTCAGTTTAAATCTGATTCACCAAATATTTTAATTACACCGCAGAATGAGGAAAATTCTGACCCTACGCAACATAAATCACTAGATTCTCAGTTTGATCCCAACTCATCTACCTACTATACACATGAATATGAGTCGCCTAATGTAAATGACTTAAACTCTGACGAAAAACAACTTAAACCATACTCAATAACTTCTTATATTGAGCACCATCAGACACCACCCAGTTTTCTTAATAAAACTAACAAAGGTTGGAATGTACCCACTCACTCTCATTACACAAAGCATACGACGATCACGTATATTTCTGAGTACGATTCGGCTGAACAAAGTAATCCAAGCCTAGCAGGGCAAGATTTGAATCAGCAATATAATGCACCATACAACAACGAATATGAATCTTATTTGACTGAAATGCCTAACACTGATTACGGATCACTTGAATCAGATGAAATAACGCCAAAAGTAAATTATTATTTAAATCTTCCTAATCTTCAACTGGATCAAAGTGAACCTTATCCTAAATTGACTAAATATTATTTAACTCATAATTCTCTTTTCCCTGGCCAACGACAAAATGACACTCTAAAGGTACATCCTACATTATTTGAAGTTTATAGGTACGATCAACATGGTCCTTGGAATAAATCAAAT
This sequence comes from Caradrina kadenii, assembly GCA_947462355.1. Lineage (NCBI taxonomy): Eukaryota > Metazoa > Arthropoda > Insecta > Lepidoptera > Noctuidae > Caradrina > Caradrina kadenii. The sequence goes on from OX381691.1 coordinate 10,061,110, forward strand.
CATCTTTTTGATACATTTATTGATCCGTCTAGTGATGGTAGTACAGGTCCAATTAACTTCTACCAAAATCGAACTAATCCTCTCACTTCTGTATATCCTAATATCTTTGCTGATGATCTACAAAGCCCCTATAAATCTCTATTCAAATTCCCTCAAGATCAATATAAAAAAGGGGGTTTTAACAAATATGGTTCTCCTGAAGGTTTACAATTCCCATCTAACTTAGTAGAAGATCCTGCACATCCAACAGAATTCACCCAGAATCATTATACACCTGGAGTGTTTTATGATGATGGATCCATAAATGGATTTAAACATCCACACAATATTTACGAAGATCCCAGACAGCTAAAACCTATTCAAATAGAAACACTTCAAAATCCTAATAGCCTGCAATACCCCTCAAATTCTACTGAAGATGTTTTGAATCCACAATTTGACCAGCACAAACAAAATTTTGATCCCGCACATCCTCAAGAAAACCTACATGATCCTCTAAACTTTCCGTCTGCACCTTCTCAAAACCAGCAAAAACCAGGGGTGTTAGACAACCGTGAAGTCAATGATAGGTACAAATACGGACATAATGCTTACGAAATTCCCAGAAACTTCAAGCCGGTGCACAAACTTCCACAATCTTCATTTGATCCTATCTTAATTCAAAATACAACAGGCATGTTTAACGAACCTGGATCCGCTGATGCATTTCAAATCACACTAAATTCTACTGCAAACCCAGTATTCACAAGAGGTAACCAACAAAATCTTCCACTCACTAAATTAGGACCTTCCGAGAGCCAACATTTACCGGGTCTGTTAAATATTCTACATAAACGCTATCCTTCTATATCTAGCCCTACCCAGAACCAACATAGTCCAGCGCAGTTAGACGATAGTGAATCTGCCAATGGCTTCCATTATCTATCCGATTCTGCTGGAGATTCTACATATCCAAGAGGTAAACCATTTAATTCTCCATTTGGTTCTTCCCAGACCCAATCAGTCAGTCATTTACCAGGTGTATTTGACGATCATACATCTGGTGATTATTTTAGTTTTCCATCTGATTCTGCTGAAGATTCTATACATCCAACGGATAAATCTATTAATTCTTTATTTGCTCCAACCCAGAACCAAAATTTACCAGGGATATTTGACAATAGTGCATCCCCTGATGATTTTTATAATCCATCCGATTCTGATGGATACTCTACACATCCAAGATATAAACCACTTAATTCTCCATTCGGTTCTACCCAGAACAAACCAGCCAGCCATTTTCCAGGTTTATTTGACGATCGTGCATTTGGTGATTATTTTAGTTTTTCATCTAATTCTGCTGAAGAACCTAAACATTCAAAAGATAAACTTCCTAAATCTTTATTTAGTCCAAATCAGAATTTGCATGTACCAGGGACGTTAGAGGGTCCTGCAAGCCCAGATGGTTTCCAAAACCCATCCAATTCTTCTGAAAACCCTACACATTTGAAAGGAAAACCAACTGATTCTCAGTTTAGTCCAATCCAGAACCAACATATACCAGGGATTCTTAATGCTCCTGTATCTGCTGATGGTTCCCAATATCCACCCAATTCTACTGAAATTCCTACACATCCAAAACTTAATCAAAATACTCCTGCGCTCTCTCAATTTAACCCTACCCAGAACCAACGTTTGCCAGGGGTACTTGATAAACCTGCATCCAATAATAGTTCCAATTACCTACCCAATTCAGCTGAAATTCTTACACATCCAAAACATAGCCAATTTAATCCAGGGCACTTTCAATTTACCCAGAGCCAAAGTTTGCCAACGGTTTTAATTGTTAATCGTTCCATTTCTGTTGAAGATTCCACAGATTCGGAAGGTAAACCACCTAATTTTCCAATAGGTCCAACCCAGGCCCAAAATCTATCACAGGTTTATGACGATAATGAACCCAATAATGGTTCCCATTATCTACCCAATTCTGCTAAAAGTCTGACACATCCAAAACTTAGCCAACATAATCCAGGACTCTTTCAATTTTTCCCTTTCCAGAACCCATATTTGCCATGGGTACTTGATGATCGTTCCAATTCTGTTAAAGACCCTAAAAATTCAAAAGATAAACAACCTAATTCGCCATTAGGTTCAACCCAGAACCAAGATCTATCAGGGGTTTATGACGATCGTGAATCTGTAGAAGGATACATATTTGAGTCTGCTGAAAATCCTCCAAGTTCAGTAAATGATCCGTACACAATTCCGAACTCGAAATTTAAACAAATCCAAAATCAACCTAAACCTTCGTCTCTAAACATTGATATAGTTTCCAAACAAAATAAAAATCAGCCTGAGAATAAATCCGTTTTGAAACCCAATAATCTTGGAGGTGCTATGTACAGCAATATGATACCGCTAAAACCTTCATTGTTTGATAGTCTCTTCAATGGAGTTAACAATATTCCTTGGTTATTACCAAAGGATTCGAACAATGTCACTTCCGCCTCCAAACCTGGCATTCAGTTCGACCACGATCAATATAAACCATCCTTTTTCGACCATGTGTTTAAAGGTGTTCCTTGGTTAGATCCCAATCTACTGAATCAAGCAATTGTATACTATACAGAAATTACTCCCCCCCCATCTGAACTCCAGGTCAAACAAGATATGTATAAACCGTCGACGAATCAAGATCCCTTGTTGACTATACCCAACCAAAATGGAAATACAGATACTTCTGATGCAGATCCTAATGGAGTACAAACAGAGCCAGATATGTCGACTCCATCTACGACCCTCATTAAATCTTACAGTACCCAGGATAAACCTTTACTTTATGTTAAACATATTGGTGATTCCAATAGTTTGATTCCCATTGATGCTGATACAATTACAGTTTATGACGACCAATTGTCTCCATTATATAAGGCACCGAAAAAACTCAAACCACTCCTTATTGACAAATCTGAATCGGGTGTGGACAGCACAGATCAACTCAATATTCTTCCCTTTTTGTTTCCTGGCACTGCCAAAACAGTCACTTATGAACCATCATCAGAACAAGATGATGAATCAACACCAGAAAACAACGAATTTAAAGTGCCTAAAGTCGTTAATGGAGTCCTTGATTGGTTACAGGGCAAAGTTCAAAAATATATCCCAGCAGAATATAATTCTAATGTAACTAAAAATGGTACTAAAATAAATAAAATTTTCAGTTTGTTAACTAAGTTAACGCCATCTGAAATAAAACACTCTGCCAATAAACTTAAAATCCCTTATAGTAGTTCTAATCCAAAAGTGATAGAATACATTGCGAGCATTTTAGAAGAAGACGCTATAACTACAACACAGTCTCCAAGCACTGACGATATTACATTCAGCTTTGAAGATCGATTCCAGACTGTTCCGACAGCGCTCAAAGATAAGGAGCTACAAGCGTCCCAGTATAAATATCCGGAGGTTCACATAATACTACACCAGGGTGATGAGGAAGACGACGAGGACTTAGCAACACATTTAAAGACACATGCCGAAAGCTTATTTACCGACACGGGGCTTGAAGGATCCGGTGCTCCTTCATTAGCGTTCAAATCTCGGTTGAAACACCTACCAAAAGATCATAAAGAAGAATGTGGCGATGAAACTCACTGGATTACTAACTGCCATGGTTGTTCTTGTTACTTTGGTCAAGCGATGTGTTTCAAAATACCAGATTGTGAACTCAGACGTTTTGGTAAATGTTTTCATAATGTTTTTGCCATAAATTTGTTCTTCAAATTATTCGTATCTGGTCACTTAAACAAAGATTTCTTCTCTATTTTAAATAGTTTTTGAGCTTTTGTTCGACGATGTAGTATTTTTCTTACACTTTTTAGGTGAACCTATGACATGTAAGCCTTATTCCCACTTCAAGTTGGGTGAATGTTATACCTGCGAATGCAATGGTGATGGCGTTGCTGAATGCGATGCTACAGACTGTAAGACAGAACCAAGTATAAAAAGTGCAGGTAAATTTTGAACACAATTCTAGTTAGTGGGTAGAGTACGGTGTCCTAAATATGCTAAAAGATGTATGTAGACACGATAACAACCGTCTGTTACAGCTGTTTTCAAAGTCAAAGTCAAATCATTTATTTCAATTAGACCATTAAAAGGCACTTTTGAAAGTCAATTACATGTCATCACAAAATTAAAAATATTGAATCTGGTTGCCTATTCCAAAAAGTAGTTTCGTATGCAGAAGAACGGTCAAGAAACTTCATAGTATTTAAAAAAAAATTTGACCGTTCGGTCAAGAAACTTCATAGTATTTAAAAAAAAATTGTTACAACAAGTTGTACGATTCCATAAAACTATACTGATGTCAAAACGATCTTACAAAAATAAAAGGCACTCCAAGTACTGCAATATGTACTCAGTGCTACAAATTAGAGATGTAAGCTTTTTTTTACCATACATAATTATGCATATCGGGTGCTAAAAGGCACTTAACTTGCATGTTCTTCTAATTATTGGATTCTTTTTTTATCCTGAACCATAACTAGAAACCTCCTGGTTACGGAGATACCCCCCATGACTTTTGTATAGTGACATAAGCACAATAGTTCGCGTGTTACATTGCATGGTAGCGCAACAGTGATTATAAGCACACAAAAAATAATTGTTTTGCCAGCAATAATTTTTACGTAATGTTAATTAGTTGTATAAGCAGTACGCGTAGCTAATGGGCGTGTGATATGGTTTTACGCCCCGTATAACCATAAATCCCTAAGCAATATTCTAACATCAACTTTCCCAATTCTGTTCAAGGTACAACAGACTCATCGCTTCCTGCGTTCACGGAATTCTTTGACGATAAAAAAGCCAATGATGTCTTACAGTACTATTCTTCCAACAAGAAATTGCTTAAAGATTGCCCGAATCTAAATTCGCAAACACCATTCCCAACTTGTGAACAAGGTACCAGTTGGGTTAGTAGTTGCCACAAATGTGAATGTGACGAAAATGGCAAACACAGATGCATTAAAATTGACAGCTGTAAATTGGACTATGATTCTTACGGTAAGGAAATTTGCAGTAGCTGCTTCAAGGTCACCTTTTGGTCATTTTTCACTAATTTTTAGTCGAATATTATTTGCACTCCATATACACGTAGTCTGTTAATCTCATTAAGTTAATAATAATTGCAATCCGTGGTGCTTGGCAATTTGGGTTTCTCCCAGTTGTAAACATTCCCTTGTGCCTATTGGCCTAGTTCTGTTCTGTCTCCTGCTTGTTTGGAGGGAAGTGGATATTATATTTTTTCCTAATCCTCCGCTAATCTTTTCTGATTAATTTTGTTGCGGGATACAAGACAGTTATATTGTTTCTCCGGGACTCGTCGAGCTTCATTGCCTCGGCGCTTTTCTGGCGGTCTCCACTGTTGATTCTGGCTTACAGAAGTTGCAGTGGTTGGGAATGGTGTGGCGGGCTTGTCCCAAAAATACACGTAGTTTGATCATATTTCGGTCAATAAATATTTAATTTAATCAAGAACTCCTATGGGAAAATATGAGGTTTTGTGCTACCGTGTATCATTTTGAACGGAGCACTATCCTCTGTTCTTACTACTCTCTATTGACTGGCCTCTGGAATAAGAGCCCTTATCCTATCTACAAAATTGCATCGGATTTAATTATTTATCAGGTAGTCAATATTTTACTAGACAGTCGTCGATAAGGGCTTCTCTTCTGAATCAAGGTGCATTCTATATTACTTTTAAGTCATCAGGTGCACCCAATGTTACTGTTTGTTATTTACAAGTCACTTAAGATGGCTGCGGGTTGTTCGTAAGAGATACCGCGCCCCCAGAACGCAAAGGGCACAAGAAGGAATATGGGTAGGTTTTAGTCAGTAAAAGTCTGACACTCCCTCCGCCCCGCCCAGGGCGGGAGAAATTATTTGATGATTTCCCACCCCCCAAAAATAAAAGTCACTTAAGTTTCTATTGTCAGTCAAAATACATAATCTGAAGTAGGTGAGGTTACAGTATTCTCGCTTGAGCTTCTCTTATTAGTAAAGGTGCATACTCAGGTGCAAATAAAGTTATCGTCTATTACTTCTAAGTCGTCAGATCTTTTCTTATCAGTCAAGGTGCATAATCAGGAGTAGGTGAGGTTGCAGTTTTTTTTTATTGACGACACTTTTGGCGTAGTTGCTGAGTGATTGGATGCTGCGCTGTATGTCGCGGGTTCGATTCCCGTACGGAACAAATATTTGTATGACCTACAGCCAGGATAAGGAGACGATACAGAAGAAATTTCTAGTGTTCTCTTTAAATGCTTAAAAAATAAATAAATAAATTTATAACTCGTTGAGGTGCATCAGGTGCAGGTAAGGTTGCCCTTTGGTTTTTACCAGAATATTCATATTTATTTTGTAATTGTTTTTAGGCAGAATACAATGTGTTATGTTTTGTAATGGTTGATTTCAGGCAAGCCGAGTCAATGCAAGCCAAATTCCAAATTTTACCCGAAGACGAACAGCTTACCTTGTGTTGAATGCACGTGTAACGATGAAGGAATCAGCTACTGTCCAGGATCTGACAATAAAACACATTGAAGTGTTGTAAAACAGGATAATGGTGAAGATGGATCGTCGTTTGACGATCTATATGTATTTATGTATAATTTTTGTTAACATATTTCATGATTAAGTTAAAACGAAGCACTAGATATTAAATTCCTAGTATCTTTATAAAAAGCTAAATTGAATTGATTACTGCAATTTTACAGACGTGATGATACCGAATAACGATAAAAAAAATTGAAATTTTCGAAAAATTACGCGGCTTCTTTTTGTAGTCTATCGATTTTCGATCTATCGATTTAGAAAAATAACTCGCTTTTGCCCGCGGCCTCATCCGTAACTTTCAGGGGTACAAAGCCTAAGTGCTCTTCCAGACTATAATCGATCTCTGAGCCAAATCCCATCCAGATACGGTGAGCCGTTCTGGTGTGAATGAGTTATAACCACCCGTTCTTCCGTAGTAAATTTTTTTTTTTTAATCCTTACACTCCCGCCACGTCTGTGAAGTTTCTACGGTCAATTTAATAGGTCATCTTAGTGTCTACTTACAATTGATTAATTTTCTTTTAAGTAAGTACATAGTTCATAAAAAAACGAGATTATTAACTGACTATTTTATGCAAACTTTAATTTTTATTTTAGAGCTAAATGAAAAAGAATCGGTTGTGTCTTAATTACACTAGTGTAGTAAAAGGCTATTACTATTTATAATCTAGTACATACTTAATTATACGAAAAAATTTTACGTTTAAATATAAAGACTACCTTTTTGTATACGTTTAAATGACGATATATAGACCAAATGTATGTTCCACTTAAGCCAAAGTGTAAAACAAAGTCGAATAAATAGTAACGGAGGTTCAATGTGGGAAATTTGAAGGAAAATTAGCTCTTCCTGTAACGTGCTTAGAGCTAGGCAAAGTATAACACGTATGTCTAACTCCTCTCGATGTAAGAAATTCCATCAAAGAGGCGAGGTTTTTCTCGTCTGTCTTATTGCTGGGGGTGTCGTTGAATAGGTCGTCCAAAAATATGGTTGGAAACCATTTTTGGATTCAAAGACCCTTCTGCGAATGTTAAGCTCCCTTGCTGCATCTAAGTGGTTGTTTCTGGATGCGTGAAAGAGGCAGTGGTATATAATATAACACACCTAAATGGAAAATCGTCATAGTTAAGTAACCTTTACGAGTTATTAGGCGGGTCCACATAGAGCGAGCGGCTTTGCGAGGCATTTGCCGAGCGAGGCCTTTAGCCGACACCCGGCCGCTCGCCCGCTCACCCGCAGCCGTACACGCGCTTTCCTCGGCCAAACTGCCTCGCGAGGCTGCTCGCCCTGTGTGGATCCACTTAATGAGTAATAGGAGCAACTACAGAGCCCAAAACAGGTCGAAATCTGACACGCACTTGAAAGAAAAAAATGTCAAATATTATATTCTTCATTGCTCTCAAGAAAAACTTATTTGAAACACAAATCCGTAGAAGCAGTTAACAATATTCTCGAATACCAACTTCAAAAGCCGCGCAAACGATAAAATACCTTTTATAATATGCTATCCACAAAGAAAATTCAAACAAAAGCTTCGCAGCTCTAATTTACTAACGAGGTGGCCAATGGGCAGAGCTAGGAATTTTTATAAATAAAATATCTCAAGCTTGCAAAATAAAAGCTGCTAGCTTGGCCGTGTTCCCTTGAAACGTAATAAAAATGAATGTTTAATTCTTGCTCGAATGCAGTGTAAAACTACTCGTAAATATGTATAGCAGGGTGTGTCTGTCCGGCAATTTGGTGCATAATGGCGTGGCTTGTGATTTGTTTCTCCCATCATTTTTCTCGTTATCTTGTGCCTACACTGCTTCCTGGGTGAGTAAAGGCGTCCCCTAAGTCCTTCCAGGAAGTCTTTTCCCGCGCTACGTCAAACCAGCCCTTCTCTCCCTCTTCTGCTTCTTGGTTTTATTCACCCGCTTAACGTCTTTAGTTACTGCTCCGCTCCCTCGGGTTGTAGCGAGATGTTGTATAAGCCTATAGCATTCTTCATAAATCTGGCTATCGTATACAATTATAATTTTTCCAATCTGCCTGTTAGTTCCAGAGATAAGCGCGTTTAAACAAACACACATAGAAACCAAAAATCTCTTTAGCTTTATGAGATTAGTACGTCAGTTTGCGGTGAGCTGTCGTTCCAATCTCCAAGTCATTGCTGACGATACAAATAACTCGCTACTCACATCTCACTAGTGGGAAATGAACCATTTTATAACCTAGGTAAGTTTGAAGTATAGACCGGTTAAGAGTCTAGGGTTCTGTATTGATTGCCTGGATGCGGGAAGCACTAGATAGGTTATTATAATGTTACTAGGATGTCTATGTTTAGCAGTGGACATCTTTGAAGCTTTGGCTGAATAAGGATGAAGGTGATTCCGAAGGCCGGATATATGTACGGTTTAACGATACCTCTGGGGTCAAAGGTCGTAAAGAGATAAGATATTCCGCAAATATGGATACAAGACATAGCAATTTTAAAATATGATTAGAAACAACAGTATTTTAGGTTTGAAGAAACTTTATTCTCAGTAAAAACATAATATGTCGCTTACTTGAGAACAATAGCTGTTACATAATTGAAAACAAATTTAGGTTGGACCAAATCCGTCACAAACGAATTAATTTTAACTACCCGGAACCCGACCCATCTAACGCATTTATTTTACAAGTAATGTCCAGTTTGCGATTTCATACTGGCTAAGCTGGGTTTTTTAGCAGACACAAACGTACAAAACACACTAGAGATGCTAAGTGCTTAATTATAAAATCGATTCTTCTATAATCAACTTATTTCGTATTTAAATTATTTAAAATCAATATTAAAGTCTTATTTTTTAAATTGATCGTTATAAAATTATCCTAAAGTACATTATGTATCGCGTCGTTTACGCCCTTTCAGTTTGAGTCCAGATGTATTATCGATAAGTGTTTAAAGCAATAGAACAAAATATTAAATGCAAAGCAAACCAGCGCGACATTAGCTAGTTAGGCAAACGGTAGCAGATGTAACAAATAAATATAAATTTTTGTCCACCCGACGACACGACAGCAGTGGAAAACGCATTGCGGCGCTCACTACCAAATATATTTTTAGTGCACAGTGATAAATATAATGGCAAAACGCAAACAAATTGGGCAGTGTGCACCAGCTTTGGATTTGTGGAAAAATATTAGCTTTTGTGGCTTTACTTAAGCGCATACCTGATGCCATTTTATTTTTAGGAAGATTAAATGAATACTCTTATTATCTAGCACTATCTTACACCAGTACTGTAGAGGATATTAAAAATGTTACTGAAATGTTATTCCCCGAAGGGTTAGGCAGAGGTGTTACAATGTACAGCCACAGTTCGCCGATATATTTAGGTCCCATGTAATAAGGGGCGAGCCTATTGCCATTAACCGGACACAAATTCAAACTCCGAGCTGATACTGAGAATTTCATAGAAAAACTTAATAATACTTTTTGCTCGACCTGGAAATCGAACTCAAGACCTCTAGCGTAGCAGTCGCGCTTAGGACCACTAGGCTAGAGAGGCACATAAATAACTAAAACTTTATGTAACTCAGGACCCTAGGGCCCCAGACCTTTGAAAGGTGTTGTCCTTGTACGAGGAGCCGAAACCAACTCCCAAAGGCCCCTTACATAGCTTTAGGATGAAATGGAACACCAGCCGAACATTATCCCTGTATGCACCATAAATGCATCCAAAGACAACCCCCTGTTGGCTCAGGACTATTGAAGGATACGGAAATAAAGAATTGGACTATGGGTTTGGGTGGCTTATTTTGACTGGTTATCTTGTACTATGGGAAGTCTATGCCCCCTGCCCGACAAAGTTTATATGATGCGATAAAATGGCAGGGAGTGACATGCAGACTCAATGACTGGGCCCTCGAAAAGAGTCACTAGCACTTAGTGACGTATTGACAAGAGGGCAACATATACTGAGGTGCTGGAGGAGTGGAGCGGTATTTAACGGCTATCAGGACAATATTTGTATTTTTGTTTGTAATAGAAAAACTTAAAAATTGCTCAACCGATTTAAAAAAATCTTTTACCTATGGAAAGCTATATTATCGGCGAGTAACATACGATAAGATTTATTAAAAAAATAATAGGGTTCCGTAAAGAAAATGTACTCGGACGAAGTGGCGGACAAAAGCTTCACTAAATAATTTGCATTTAAAAAATGCTAATTAAAACTGAAACTAGGAATTAACGGCGCAAATTAACAAATTATGATCGAGCCGGCAGGTGGCACGAAATAAGGTGGTTTAATTTCATCAGTTTAATGAAATGGGCACCAGGTGGCGTGAGTGATGCCGACTGTTTTAGCTGACAGGCACTAATGCCGGGCACACACGACGTTAGTGAGGTAGTACTCTGGCTTAGTGTACAGAACTGGCTCTATTTCTGCGGTGGTACGCTGTTTTTTGGAACGAAATACCTTAACGTGTCTTGTGGTGGAATTTAACTGGTGGAAATCGTCACATAAGGAAAAAACTTCAAAATATAATAAATACACAGAATAATACACGCAGAAATAATACACTAAATAATTTTATGAGAATGATTTGATTTATTTACATTGAAAATTACAAAAATAAATCGTGGTTTTTTTTATTCGAATCGGGTAAGCTCTTGACTCTGGTCTAGGTTAGAGGTGACAAAGACAAAGTTGACATTGGAGTTTAGTGATGTATTAAAATCTCAAGTGGGTGACGACCTGTCGGACGCATTTGGCCTCGGTAAAGCACATGTTGTGTGACCCCTCTTCATACCCCCCACAGAGGCAGATACTGCAGGCCTGTCTCGGGTTGTAGACAAAAGTACCCAATGGGCATGTGGCGTTACCTGTAAGTAGGCATAGACTCAAGTGACGCTTTCAGAAATGTTACTTAAAAATATTCAATTATCAATATTATTTATTTATTTATTATTTATTAAAACTTTTTGCACATAATGTAAATAATACATTGTACAAAGGCGGACTTAATGCCTTTGGCATTTTCTACCAGTCAACCTTAGGGTGATGCAGAGACAAAACATAGTAGGTGCAAGAAACAGAAAGTTTCCAGGAATAAAATAAAATAAATACATATATACATACATACAAACAAAATATACAGAGTAGAGAAAGCCAAAAAAAAAAAATACATAGGTGAAGAAATATAAGAAACTAATTGTGAGACGAGTCTGCCAACTTCATAAGCAAGTGTTCACGAGCTTTTACTTTGAATATGAAACGACTGGTAGCCATCCTGATATTCTGAGGAAGCGCATTCCAAAGGAAAACCGCCTGGACAAGAAAAGAAGATTTAAGAAAACCAGTGCGGTGAAAAGGACATCGTAGAAGACGATTATTGGAGGAGCGAAGATGCTTACTGTGCGCAGAGCACAAGTATTGGAAGTGAGAAGTCAGATAGGAAGGAGAACTAGGTTTGTCTAGAAGAGAGAACAAAGTAGTCAAGGCCCTTAACGCCCTGCGCTGTCTGATGGGCAACCATTTTAAGAGAGACCGATGTGCGGACACATGGTCATATTTACGGAGATTAAATACGAATCGAATGCAGTTATTAAGAAGTCGGTCAAGTTTATTGAGAAGATCTGCATTCAGGTCATAGTAACACACATCGCCATAATCAATTATGGGGAGGATAAGGGACTGAACCAGCATTGCCTTTATGTGTGACGGGAGAATATTTTTAAATCGGTAAAGCGACCGCAACGTCCCCGTGACTTTTTTGCTCACAATCGCGACCTGCTTACGCCAGTCCAAGCAAGAGTCAACGTACAAACCCAGATCCTTGACGTCAGAGCTAAACGGAATGACTGTGCCATTAAAGGTAAGCGGCGGCACCGCTAAACCATCAAGCTTGCGCAGGCTGTGAGTACTCCCTATAATGATTGCCTGACACTTGGTTGGGTTAACCGCTACCCCGAAACGATCAGACCAATCCTTCACTACTGCTAAATTCCGGTTTAGCTCCTCAATCGCATCGGATAAGTTGTCGACACCAGCCTGACTGTAGAGCTGCAAGTCATCAGCATAAAGATGATACGCACACTGAAGCACGGTTGTAACATGATCTATAAAAATAGAGAAAAGTAGAGGAGAAAAGTGGAGTATTATCAAGGCTGAGTGATTGGCTGCTGAGCTTGCGTAGTCGATCCAATTGGTGCATGGCATACATACATACCTGGAAGGTTCATACGTATAGAACATCATGCTACAACCAACGGCAGCGGAGCAGTAACCAAAGACGTAACTGAACGCGGGTGACACGGCGAGGTATATAGCTAGTTATTCACATATTATCACGTCGTCGTCGTCTGTATACCCCGAAGGGTTAGGCAGAGGTTTAGGTCCCACGTAATAGGGGGAGAGCCTATTGCCATTAACCGGGTACTAACTCCGAGCTGCTACTGAGAATTCCATAGACAAACCCAATAACACTTTGCTCGACCTGGGAATCGAACCGGGATCGCTGACATAGACCCTTTACATTAAGGGTCGGTTTCAGATAATCGGTGACCAATTTTTTTATCGGAGAGAATGGAACACATGTGCTAGGGGTCCCGTATTCGTAGGGGTTTTTTAGAGCTCATAAAAAACATCTTCTAGAAAAAAATCCAAGCATTTTTTAAGTAAAAAATGTTTTTTTACTTACTGTAATCTGAAATTGAATAAAAACTCATGATTAGAAAATCACACAATAACCTACAAACGGCAGTCAATTTTACCCTACTACGGCAAACCCGAAAGGAAGGTTATGATTTTTTAATACTTATTACGTTAGAAATAAATTATTATAGGAACGGATCATAAAAAAATATGGTAGACAAAACCATCAAAATGACAATATACGCCTTTGCGCTCTTTCTCATTATTCTGCTGTGCTCCAAAATCAAACCACCGTTCATTTTCAAATTAGGTTTAGAGGCCTAAAACACGTGGGGCAATTCTACTTAGTTTTAGGAACAATCGGAATCTAATGTCAATCTCAATCTGTCAAAAGTTCCGCCAATTTGACATTAATGGTCGCTGCGATGAGATTGCGACTAGATTTTGAATGTTTACAACCGACTTTAAAAACAAGGAGGAGGTTATGTGAAAAATGAACTTTTTTAATGAAGAAGACCTAAGGAAGAAATTGTTAAAATAAATAAATGAAATGTCTTGGTGGTATGGATTTGGGAGTCCCAGAATACATTTTTATTAAAACAGCGTTTTAATTTTTAAAGGAAAATTTAACTACTTACCTCCACACGACTCGCCTTGTATTGAACAGAACCACTCCTTGACTGAACACTTGCACCCAGCACAATACGGGTAGAAGCCCATGTGGAACTCATCTTTTTCATCGCAGTCTCTCTCTAAAAATGTAAAAGAAACAAATACAAAATGGCGGCCAAACAAGCGAGCTTATCATTCCTTTTCACTCGCACAGTATAGCGAGCGAGTGAGAGGACAAGATAAGCGCTGCCATTTTAATAGCGTTGTTAGTAAATAGCACTACAGGAAAAGTTTTTACTTTGTGCGGATTTCTTTTTGGTAGTTCAGTATCAGTAATAGAACACATTTCCATTAATTGTTCAATACTTTTTATGTTCTATTTTTTGCATTTTGGCTGATGACATTAGCGGTCAGTAAACCGTGTCGGCGCAAGGGCCGGACACACAGTTAATACTTAGGTACGTACGTCGCTTCTGGGCGGAGGCAAGTGCCCATAAAATAAGTTTTAAAGTAGACTTCTTTTGTAAACAATAACTTTAATTTTTTTATTACCAAACCATTAGAAATCCTTAGAAGTTTATTTAGTCATTAACGCACTGATAAAAAAACTTTTTCTGTATGGTTGAAAATATAAGAAGAGAACGACTGTGACTGGCCGGTAATCGAACAGCGGTGCGGAACTCGGATTGTCGTAATTATGAGCATATGATGAGGAGTGAAGAACTGAGGAACATGTTTGATCAAGACGTTTATTTTTTTAATCTAATGGTGGTCACCGCTGCCTATAGACAACAGCAATTCCAGAGGCCTTGCATATGCGTTGCCTCCCAGGGACAAAGATGAAATGTTTCGTATGCCTGTAATTACAAGGCATCCATACCCTTCGAACCGGAACACAGTAACGCTGCTTAGCCGCAGAAATAGGTATGGTGGTAGTACTTCCCCAGAAGAGCTCCTTCACAAAGCGCTATACTACTACTAAACACGTATATTCAAGTGTCAAGGCTCACCATGGCATAGAGCTAGATCTTCTCTCGTGCATATCCACTTCCCATGTTCTGAACATATGCAGGTAACGCATTTGGTCGGGTATCCTCTATCCCCCGGTGAACAGATCTCGGTCAGTTTCTCTGAAATGGTATGATCTTTTTAACCCCCGTCGCAAAAACAACTGCGTGTTATAAGTTTGACGTGTCTGTGTGTCTGTGGCATCGTAACTCCCGAACGCATGAACCGTTTTTTTTTTGTATTTGAAAGACGGATTACAATTGAAAGTAGCTTAGCTAAGTTTTGATAAAACTCGGTTCAGCGGTTTCAAAGTTATCAGGTCTTTTGTTACCTGCGGTAGGGATTTTTATTCTTCCGTCGGGGGTTACTTAAAATGTTAAAATTTGTGTGTTTTAAATTTCGGATTGAAATATAATACATAATAAATAATAATACATAATTAATGAAATTATTTAAATATTGCAGATTGGCTCATTATGACAACATCAACTTACCTGGCGAATTTTGGTGTGGTATATCTAAAACACAAAAATTAAAAAATTAAATAAATGTATGATTTTAAAAACTTTGTGAGTAGGTACTTATTTTAAAATAATCTAGATGCTGTAATAATACATTTAACGAAGTTCACAGTTGGACTATACCTGGGAACGTTCTGGAGGAGATATTGAAGGTCAAAGTTCCAACAAATTTTTCAATGTTTCCGACTAAACCCCGTTAACCCCCTCCCTTTTAACACCCCTACGACCCCCCCGTACTGTTGTACACCCATGAGCACAATGTTATGCTTGCATTACATACGCTTTACTATAAACAGTGATATTTCACACCAAAAAGAAAACTCGTTTCCCAGCTAATGTTACTTAGTTCAATGAACAGTATGCGTAGTTATCGGCTATGTAATATTACACATAACATACCATCACGCCTGTATTCCCCGAAGGGTTAGGCAGAGGTGTACCATTGTACACCCACAGTTCGCCGGTATGTTAAGGTTCCGTGTAATAGGGGGCGAGCCTATTGCCATTAACCGGGCACAAACCCTAACTCCGAGCTGCTACTGAGAATTTCATAGAAAAACCAAATAACACTTTTTGATCGACCTGGGAATCGAACCCAAGACCTCTAGCGTAGCAGTGGCGTTTACGACCACTAGGCTAACGAGGCAGTTGCTATGTAATATTTCTTGACAATAATGGAATAATAAATAAAAAAACAAAGTTACCTTTATTATATTTGCACAAATTCAATAAACACAAGGCGAGTCCATTGTGCAAACAGAAGCAGTTCCTGCAAAACCGGTTGTTGTCTGGACTGAAGAATGTGAAGGGTTCACAGAAAGTATTGTTCTTCTTGTTATTCATATTACCTTTAAAACCCCTTACCTTAACATGCTTTAAATCTGCTTAAACAGAGAAAAATATAACATTAGTATGTTTGTATTGGTGAAGGAAAACATCGCGAGTAAACCATTTTTTTACGGATGGGAAGTCATCAAATGACTTTTTCTGCTCTGGGCAGAGCGGAAGAAAGTGTCAGACTTTTACTGACTATAACCCATCAGTGTTCCTCTTAATGCCCTTTGCGTTCTAGGGCCGCAGTGACTCTTTCGGAAAAAATCCGCAACCCGGGCAGGCACTGGCCCTGGCGGGCCCCGTCTTTTATGATAACATTTCTTTTCTTTTTTTATCTTGCGCGTGGAACACACTGCGCCTTCGATCGGGGACTGATTCTGATCGGACGGCGAGCCACCCAACCGCCGGGCCGCCGGCACTGTGTGTCTTTAGAATGTCGCTTGACACCGCGTAGGCACATAAGCGCATAGACAAACGAACGCTAGGCGATCGACGAACAGACTTAAAAAAAAAAATACGAACACGCTGCTTCATCAGTACCGATATCTGATTCAGTATCATCGTTGCAGGAGCTGATGGTGCAAACTTTCCTTTCATTCAAACATATGCAGGAGTTGCAGGGGTCATCTGAAGGTAGCGGTTGAAATTCAACGCAACTCTCTCGTTTTAAATGGCCCGAAACTCGGTTAAGTTTTTCTATTTTTCCTAATGGGGTTGGTTGGGGTTGGATTGGTCCTGCGAATTAAAATTGAAATAAACTGGAATCAAAATATGTGGCAATCAAGTCTCTTAGAGCCTCCGCCCACGTGCGACTTTTGTGTAGGACCGATTATCGGACCGATCAATAAATCCATAGTTTCAAGGACCGACTTTTGTAGGACGTGTGCGTTGGTATATTAGAATTCAAATGTTCCATTCTCAACGTTCAAAAATCGGTCACCGAACTACTTCTTACCCGACTACGGAAAAGCAAAGATGAGGGTTATGATTTTGGTCCTAAGCGCGACTGCTATGCTAGAGGTCTTGGGTTCGATTCCCAGGTCAAGCAAAGTGTTATTGAGTTTGAGTACAAAATTCTCAGTAGCTGCTCGGAGTTAGGATTTGTACCCGGTTAATGGCAATAGACCCGCCCCTTATTACATAGGACCTAAACATACCGCCAAACTGTGGGTGTAAATTGTTACACCTCTGTCTAACCTTTCGGGGATACAGGCGTGATAGTATGTGTGTGTACTTTTCAATAGCCGGGTTTTAATTTTTTTTTGAGATGTGGAAGGTATAAACTTTATGTAAATGTATTATTTTATTTAAGTGTGATTTACAAAAAACGTACTTACTCGTTTGAACCCAATGATAGGAACAATTCCTCTTTGTGCATAGTAATTCATATTTATCACAAATACACTCATTTGGACACTTAGGGTCAAAGTCGTCTGGTAGATAATTTTTGTTCGGATTGCACTTCGGTTTACTGCTTAGCGTCATTTTCTTTTGTGGAGTACGAAAATAAGAGAAGAGCTTTTCTGAAATTCCGTCTGGAAAAATAAGAGCGCTTGCGCATTGAATTGGATCCGAAAATTTTAATGGCGGTCTGAATTGCTCGGGTCCGGTATTAGGTGCATTACATGGTGTTTTTTAGGAGGTTGTCCCAAAAAACATATGAGAAACAAAGATACAGAGAGTCAACTATCTGCAGGCCAGACAAATATTATGACAGAATTTTATAACAGTACAGCAGCCGTCGTCATATGACAGTGTATTTTTAACCCCCGACGCAAAAACGATGGTTAGTATTAGTTTGACGTGTCTGTGTGTCTGTCTGTCTGTGGTATCGTAGCTCCCGAACGCGTAAACCGATTTTGATTTAGTTTTTTCGTTTGAAAGGTATATTAGTCGGGAGTGTTCTTAGCTATGTTTGATGGAAATCGGTTCAGAGGTTTCAAAGTTATTAGCTCTTTTGTTAGCTGCTGGAGGATTTTTATTTTTCTGTCGGGGGTTACTTAAAATTTTTAATTTTAATTTAGTCCTTTTTTTAAATGTATTGTAATACAATAGTATATCTTCTTACCTCTTAGGCTATTTTCAGAACAGTCTTTCGAAGTGCAAACAATTTTTCCTTTTATACAAACACACATGTTACATTTATCCTCTGAATCTGTTACTTCTCCCTCGTTGCAACCGTTTTGTTTGACGCCGGGGTCTGTGGGTGAAAGATAGTAGGTACAAATTGTAACTTAATGCCTGGCATTAGGGTTCAATTTGATCTGGATCAAAAACTGTAAATCGTCTGTGTGTGTGTCCCCGTTGGTCACGCGGTTGCAATCACTGCTGAGCTAGGGATCGTGGGTTCGATTACCGCGTCGGGCAGTGTTATAGGGGTTTTTCATTAAGAACTTCTAAGTAACAGCCCCTAGTTTATAAATTTAGTGGTGCGACACCCCCGTGTTTCGCAAAGCACGTTTTTCAGTCGAATCGGATTGCTAATGACGGAAAAGAAGGAGAAGTTAAAAATGCCTTTTTTCTTGGATTTTTGACTTGTCGCTAAGATTAGATTGCTACTATATTTTCATGTAAACGTTTACGTTATATTACAAGTTGGGGAACGATATATGGGACCTACCGCTAAGTACTGTGTTCCGTGCCAAAGTTTTTATACTAATTGTACTCATACATGGAAAATACAGATTGCAGCAAAAATGGAACACGTATGAGAGAGTGTAAAAGTCTGAAAATTTCAAAATAAGAATATGAACAATTGGATCTTGTACAATTTAGACTTTGGACAACATCGGTGACACCAATAAATTGTCCGTAAAAAAAGGGACGTATACCTTCCTTCAGGCAGGCCCGAATCGTGCAGAACTCTTGACCACCCTGGCAGACGCAGTAATTGCAGCCATCTGGCAAATAAATCTTTTGACCTCCGACGCATGGTTTTTGTCCACCTTCTGCAACGAAATAAAATCACAGTTTGCGTACAATCCAATACACATTAGTTTATAATGCCTTAGTTCGCAGTTCGCAGGTATGTTTAGGTTCCATGTAATAGGGGGCGAGCCTTTTGCCATTAACCGGGCACAAATCCTAACTCCGAGCTGCTACTGAGGATTTCATAGAAAAACCCAATAACACTTTTTGCTCGACCTGGGAATCGAACCCAAGATCTCTAGCGTAGCAGTCGCGCTTAGGACCGCTAAGCTAACGAGGTAGTTATAAAAATATAATTTTAACAAATATTAATACCTGATTTTCTTAGAATGCAGGGGTTGGTCGTGCATAGTATGTCTGAATTGTGGCAGAAGCACGTATTGCAGGGGTCCTGGGTAGGCACTGGGTGTCCCTCTAAGCATTCAGGCGCAGAGGAAATCAAAGACGCTGTATTAAAGAAACATTAGTAAGCATGTTAATTAATAGTACATTATGATACAAGTCAGGTAAGGTTATCATTACGATCGAGGCTGATTTGCGTACTGGAGCCAGGAGTGAGAACATAGAAAAAGGAATTAAAACTAAATGGCATCCAAAAATTCCTCCGCATCGCCACAGACGCCACAACATTGCTACGTTGTATGACAATCCTTAGCCTCTGGCCTCTTCTCTGGAGGGTAAAGTAATACTATAGGTAGCTATATACCTCGCTGTGTCACCCGCGTTAAGTTACATGTTTGGTTACTGCTCCGCTCCCATTGGTCGTAGCGCGGTGTTCTATACGTATGAACCTTTGTCTTGAATCACTTTAACTATTGATGAAAACCGCATTAAAATCCGTTGCGTATTTTATAAGATCTAAGTGTACAGAGAGACAGACGGCGGTAAGCGACTTTGGTTTATATACTACGTAGAGATGTAATTACTTACATATGAAATCACTCGAACATGGCTTTTCAGTGCAGTACTCGGCTTCGTTATGACAAATGCAATAATTACACGGATCGACCTTACGTCTGCTTCCTTCGACGCAAGTTAACATGCGGAAGAGACTAACTAAAAACACACAAAAGCATCTACACTAAAGCTTGTCCTTACACCTACACATTACGACATACAACGTGTTCAGAATCTTATAATTTATAATTTTCCTGCCCATATCCCATGTTCGCGTTCACTATTTCATTGTATACAATTTTGTTTTCGCGTAACCCTTTTTTTTAAATTAAAATTAATAAAATTGCTAAAATAAAAGTAGCCTAAGTTACTCCTTATTACATTAGCTACCTGCCAATAAAAGTCCCGTCAAAATCGGTTCAGCCATTGCAGAGATTAGCCGGAACAAACAGACAGACAGACAGACAAAAATTGTAAAAAATGATATTTTGGTGTATGTACCTATTCATAAATATGCATGTAGTAAAAAACGGTTATTTCAATATTACAAATAGACACTCAAATTTTATTTATATGTATAGATTAACTTACGAGTTTGTGATCGTAGTTTGAGTCTATGCTCTAGGCATTTTTTATTTTTCCTTTTTTCATGACATTTCCAACCTTTTTCTGGTGCAAGACAGGTACAAGGGATACAATCAATTTCAATCCTCCGCCCTTTAACGCAACCCTCAGGTAGATTATCTTAAAAAAAAAGGAAACTATAGTATACTTTAAATGGACACACTGCACTTGTGTACATGCACAATAATTCCAAGACACAACATGTCTAAAGATCACTTTTTAGCCCTGAAACCCTGATTAACCTTCAATTAACTGTAAAACTGCCTCGGTAGCCTAGTGGTCCAAAGGCGACTTCTACGCTAGAGGTTTTGGGTCCGATTCCCAGGTCGAGCAAAAAGTGTTATTGGGTTTTTCTATGAAATTCTCAGTAGCAGCTCGGAGTTAAGAATTGTGCAGTGGTTAATGGCAATAGGCTCGCCCCCTATTACATGGGACTTAAACATAGCGGCGAACTGTGGGTTTTTACAGTTAACCATACCATCACGCCTGTATTCCCCGAAGGGTTAGACAGAGGTGTAACAATGTACACCCACAGTTCGCCGGTATGTTTAGGTCCCATGTAATAGGGAGCGAGCCTATTGCCATTAACCGGGCACAAATCCTAACTCCGAGCTGCTACTGAGAATTTCATAGAAAAACCCAATAACACTTATTGCTCGACCTGGGAATCGAACCCAAGACCTCTAGCGTAGCAGTCGCGCTTAGGACCACTAGGCCAACGAGGCAGTTTGAACGAAATAAATGAAAATAGTAATATAACATACTTGTATGACAATTTCTGCTTTCGCAGAACCAGAGTCCTCGGCGACAGTGACAATGGTTACAGCTGTTGACAATTTTTTTGCTTCCCCATTTACAAGGTGCATCCTCCACCACTGAAATAATAATATAGTAGTATAGTTTAAGATACTTAATGAATAGTTTAATTTTATTAATCATTTATTTATTACAACTTTTTGCACATAGTGTAAATAATACATTGTACAAAGGCGGACTTAATGCCTTGGGCATTTTCTACCAGTCTACCTTAGGGTGATGCAGAGACAAAACATAGTAGTGGTACATAATTTAGATTTTTTGTAAAAAAAAAGACAATCTCCTTCAAAAACTAAAAAGTGAAAAATAACTTTGGCTTTGGAAGTCAATGAGCTCAGGGGCAAAGCTTTGGATGTCGGCGGCTTCCGTTCTGTTTGTTGTTTTATGTTGCCACCGACTTCCAAAGCTTTTTGTTTTTTTTTTCCGGATAGGAAATCATCAAATGACTTCACGCCTGAGCTCATTGACTTCCAAAGCTAAAGTTATTTTTCACTTTTGGTTTTTGAAGGAGGTTGTGTGTTTTGTAAAAAAGTTTTCATTTTTCGTTTTATAGTATCAATTTCCTGTCATCCAAATCCATGAAGGAACAGTTATACTACGTAAATTAACAAGGCATCAAGACACAAGAAAGCAAAATACGCTAATTAGTTTACTTGGATGACATATTTTTTTCAGTATTTTTTTTCTTACCAAACTACTGAACCAATTTCGAAAAAATATGGGACCACCATTGAAGTATGACTTATCAAACAAAAAATGAATCAT
The DNA here is from genome assembly GCA_947462355.1 of Caradrina kadenii. Lineage (NCBI taxonomy): Eukaryota > Metazoa > Arthropoda > Insecta > Lepidoptera > Noctuidae > Caradrina > Caradrina kadenii. The sequence continues at coordinate 10,083,342 of OX381691.1, forward strand.
CCAAATCGATCCATAATTGGCGGAGATATCGTGGAAAACACGTACAAAAAAAACCTACAGACGAATTGATAACCTCCTTATTTTTGAAGTCGGTTATAAAATACGCCATAATAGTACTTTGTCTTCAGTATTTGTTTATTTTACAACTTAAATCTAAAGCCATCTTACTACTATTATAAATGAGAAAGTTTTGATGGATGGATATTTGTAACTTCATCACGCTAAAATATGCTGTAGGTTTTTTGTTATCTGTACTGTCTTCCAGTCTAGCTGAATGCAGCCGAATACCAGTGTTTTACATGGAGCGACTGCATATCTGACCTCCACAACCCAGTTATTGGGCAACATGATAACTCTTGGTTAGACTGTTTGCCAGACTTTCCGGCTTCTAACTATCAGTAACGACAGTCAAAGATCGACGAATGACAGCCAATGGCTTAACGTGCTCTCCGAGACATGGTTTTTTTATATCAATGGATAGCAAACAAGCTGACAGTTAAAGTTGAACAGTGAAACAACTTGATGTAAGTGCAATACTAGAGGCGTCACAGATGCGTAGCCATTCCAGAAACAAAGTTGAAGTGTCTCATGTGCATGTAATAACACCGGTATTTATAATGGCGAGATTCTGGAAACTGGAATCTATACCTGTTATGCATTTTGTTTTTATTTGAGATGGGTTTGGTCTTGTCTCTAGTCTAGGTTAGAGGTGACTAAAACAAAACACACGATGGAGTGAGCTTACCTAAAAGAAGTCTGTTCAGTCTGACTCTGAAGAGATTCGGGTTGAACGCGTTCGGAAATACAGGCGCAGGTAGAGAGTTTCACACCTTTGCAATGCGTATTATAAAAAAAAAAACGTTTGGAAACGCTTAGTGCGAATTGGTGGAATGGCAACAAGGTAAGTATCGTATTTGCAGTTCTTCGACATGTCCGATAGTGGAAGGGAGCCGGTGGGAAGAGTAAGAGTTCTTGGACACACTCACCGAAATACTATCTGTAGAAGACCGACAAGCAGGCAACCGTGTGGCGATGAGCCAAGCTGCGAAGCTCATCATTACATGCATTCTTTTTATTCCGGATGGGAAATCATCTAATGACTTCCCTCGCCCAGGGCGGGGCGGGAGGGAGTGTCAGACTTTTACTGACTAAAACCCACCTATGTTCCTTCTTGGGTCCTTTACGTTCCGGGGGAGCGGTGTCTCGTTCGAACCCACAGCCCTGGCAGGCATCGGCCCTGAGTGAGTTAAGATAAGTAAAGTTAAGAGTATAACGTACCTAATGCTGGTTCGTCATGCTCGACTAGAGAGATCAAACTATCCACATCAGGATTTATTTTAGTATCCGTTTTTTCAGTATTTACATATTTTTTATCATTTTCAGTATAGTCACTATTATCTGCAATAGGGAGATGGTTCTTCTCATGATAAGAGTGTTTCTTCACATGTGAGGCATCATCTTCTTCTTCGCCATCGTCCTCCTCTTCACCATGATCCTTTAGTAATTTGTTAAACTGATCGATAACTGAATTTTGAAAACCATCAGCAATATGTTTGAAAAAATTTACGACGTCCGTTTTTTTTAAAACGGGTACTTTTAAGGATGGTAAATCGATTAAACTTTTGTTTTTTTTAGTGTTAGTTTCTCCACATTCTTGGATATGGCAAAACCATTGCCCATTACGACAGTAACAAGTATTGCATTCATCCAATTTTCGATTCTGTCCTTGCGAACAAACTTCTAAGTAGAAATCTGTAAAATCGCATATTAATATGAGAATAAGCTACTATTCATATAATAACACACACACACATACTCACACACACACACTCACACACACACACACACATGCACGCACTCACACACACACTCACATACCTACACACTAAATCTACCTATTTACAAAGGCTTTCATTTACCTTAATTTTTGCATGCATGTTATTGTTACCAGGATAATTATACCTACCTAATTATAAAATGTACTACTTCATGAGACCCCTAATATATTGTATAAACGGGATCAGTCCTGTCTCTCCTAAACACAGGCTACTCAGTAGCCTATATAGGAGTACAGCGCTTCACCCGCTTACCAGACTGTGTATTATTCTCATGTCCCAATGTATCTGTACTATAATCTGGTTCTTGTAAACAATAAATAAATATATTTAATATTTAATAATAAAACATTTAAAGCCGAAAAGTATTTTGTTTGTATATGGCGCTAATCTTTGGAACTACCAGCAGAATTGAAAAACAAATAGTATTTAGATTTATTAGGAATAGTATAAGCTATATGACGACACATGGGAGCGGACAGTAGAATCGTTTCTAAGGGATTCGTACTAATCTAAGAAATAAAAAAAAATTACGGAGTTCTAAGGATACAAACAATTAAAAAAAATACAAACTAATTTGAAAACGTCCTTCTTTTTTTAAGTCTGTTATAAAGTGCTCAATTGCGTGCTTATTTCAGTCTGCTCTAAATACGGATTAATATATATACGGATAATCGGTCCCACAAAGGTAGGATCGATTATCGAGCCGTTAAATAAATCCATAGTTTCGTGGGACCGATTTATGTAGGACATGTGCGTTGGTATATTGGAATTAAATATGTTTTATCCTCTCCGACAATTTTGTACTTACATTTATCGCTATCCTTTTTCATTCTGTGATCGCTTACATCATGTGGTACCTTATCTTCACAATATTTTTTAGTGCATATCCACCGATTTGCGTGACATTCACAACGATTACATTTTGTATATTTCACATCCCATCGATCACATTCTTTTTTTCTTCTCAATAAATCTAGGAGAAAAAAAAAATACAATTATTATTTTTCCATATCCGGTTGTATGGATGCTGGAGCTTCAAGTTTCAATGTTTAAAATCTTCGTGGATCTCGCTCGCCCTAGGGGAGGACGGGTCTATCAGACTACGACTGAAAACTATCCCGGTGTTCCCTTCCCACACTTACGTCGCGGATCCCGAGAGGGTACGCGCCTTCCGCGATCCCCAAGTGATCATCATCATCTTCCTGCTCTTACCTCATGTTAATTGGGGTCGGCGCAACAAGTTTTATTTTCCATTCCGTCCTATCAACCGTTATGATTCACTAGAGGCCTCCTCAGATTCCCCTAATCCAAGTTGTCTAGGGATAATTGCAACTAGTTTGATTAGTTAAAACAGTTGACTTACTTATGTTATCTGCTAATAGTCCTGTGCAGGGATTGTTCGTGCAAACATATTCTCCATTCGAACAAGTACAATAATTGCAGGAATCTATATGGAGTACGCTTCCAATCTGACAAGACGACAATAATGTTCTTTCTAAAAACAAGTGAATAAATGAAAAATGAACTTTTGAATCGTAGATTCTAGATTATTTTCAAAGCTCTATATCTGCCGTTGAAGATCACTGACGGAAAGCTACTTCACTGCTGAGTGCATAGGCTATTTTATGATACAGTTGCCTTCAATGTAGACAAAGACGCGGGCTTGTAATGTATACAAATCTGAAATCCCGATGTGATCAATGCTCACGCTATCTTAACATGACAAGAAGTTTTGGCCCTGCAGTAGGTTGGTATTTTTTATTTAACGTATGAAAATAGATTCATTGGCTACATATATATACATATTTGCAAATACCTATAAGAGAAAACAATTTGTTACTCGCGTCACATATTTTGAAGGCTTCGAAGACAGTTATCGATAATTTACAGTGTTTGTGCACTGCATCGGAACCGAATCTAAGATCCGAGTCTACGTATACCGACACATAGATTGGGTTCTTTTTGTTACTATGGATAAAATAAATCCATTTGTTGCACACTAGATCCGAACTCACCCGTTTGAATTTAGAACTTTATTTCGAGATAAGTTTGAATGTCAAATTCGGTTCGAATGTTTTTTTGTCGATATGACATCTCGCAGGTCAATCTACGAGGTTGTTGGCTGCTTACGAGGACTTTTCTGTAAAGCCTTAACAAATTATGGCCTCTAAGCAGGGCATAAAACTTATGAACTAAGCGACTACATGATAAGTGCTCCCCATATGAGACACGGTCCTCTGCTTAGGGCGTATCTAGCTGTTTCGTTCGAAAGCAATGCGCAAGCGCTTTTGTAAGTACCTGAATCGTAGTCAGTGCAGGATCTGCTTGTACACGTCTGGGTTCCGTTTAAACATATGCAGTAATTACAAGAGTCTACTTTGAAGAAATTCCCTTCATCACATTGTCTTTCATTATGTCTTAAGCGTCGATAGAATGCTGTAAAAAAAAATTACCAAGAGAAAGGATTTGAGGGGTCCTTTGGAGTAATACCGCAGAATAATTAAGCCAGAAATCGGCTACTTCTAAGAGGCTTACTGATGGTAAACATAATTCAATTTTATTTCTTCACTTTAAGGTCTATAATTGAATACTCCATGGTGTAGTCCATCCGTCAGGTGTATTGGAGGAACCTCTGACTTGGGTCGTAAGTTTTCAAATGTTGTTTTTTAACCTCAGACGCAAAAACGACAGGATATAAGTTTATATGTTATAAGTTTGACGTGTGTCTGTGTAATCGTAGCTCCCGAACGCATGAACCGATTTTAATTTAGTTTTTATTGTTTGAAAGGTGAATTAGTCGGCAGTGTTAAATGATGTGTTTAATGAAAATCGGTTCAGCGGTTTCAAAGTTATCAGCTCTTTTGTTAGCTGTGGGAAAGATATTTATTCTTCTGTCGGGGGTTACTTAATTTTTAAATAGACCATTGACCTTCTGTCTGTGTAAAAACACTTGACCTGTCAAAATACTGACGTCGGTAAAGGAAAACATCGTGAAGAAACCTGCACGTACCGCCTTGAGCAAGTGTGGAACGACCATTGTTCACAATGCTCGTTCCTTCTCTGTATGAGAAGAGGCCTTTGCCCAGCAGTGGGACAAGTATAGGCTGGTATTAATATTAGGTATTACTATCATCTCCATGATTATTTTAGACATTACAGAGTTTACTTAAATAAATTATGATTATTATACGTAATTAGTATCAGTAGCAGCTCGGAGTTAGGATTTGTGCCCGGTTAATGGCAATAGGCTCGCCCCCTACATAGGATCTAAACATACCGACGAACTGTGCGTGTACATTGGTACATCTTTGCCTAACCCTTCGGGAAATGCAGGCGTGATGGTATGTTATGTTGTTATAAGTGGCGTGCGATTGGAGAGGTCTATGTCCAGCAGTGGACTGTTGCATGCTGATGATGATACGTACGTAGGCTTTGCTCTTCCACACACTCGTTGTCATCGCAGATTTCTCTTCCGTGAAGGCAGTAACACGTGTTACAAGCGTCTATTTTGCGGGAGGCACCTTCTTTACATTTTGCCCACAGCAATTTTTCTGTGAAAAAAATCATTGACCTATGCAAAACTTTTCTAAAAAAAACCCGTAACACCTATTCCTCATGATGACCCAGTGGTTAAGGCATCTGTCTCTTATGCATGAGGTCGCGGGTTCGTAACCGGGCAAGTACCAATGTGACTTTTTCAAATCATATGTACTTTCCAAGTTTATCTTGAACATCATTGACGTCGGTGAAGGAAAACATCGTGAGGAAACCTGGACTTGTTGTGTGTATATTTTAATTTATTCATTTTATTAATTTTAATTATTTTATTCATTTTATTAATTTTAATTATTTTATTTATTTTATTTATTTTATTTATTTTATTTATTTTATTTATTTTATTTATTTTATTTATTTTATTTATTTTATTTATTTTATTTATTTTATTTATTTTATTTATTTTATTTATTTTATTTATTTTATTTATTTTATTTATTTTATTTATTTTATTTATTTTATTTATTTTATTTATTTTATTTATTTTATTTATTTTATTTATTTTATTTATTTTATTTATTTTATTTATTTTATTTATTTTATTTATTTTATTTATTTTATTTATTTTATTTATTTTATTTATTTTATTTATTTTATTTATTTTATTTATTTTATTTATTTTATTTATTTTATTTATTTTATTTATTTTATTTATTTTATTTTATAGCTAATACATTCGAATAGTAGGAAGTAATACGCAAAAGATCGCATAAGGAAGCGTGGTGATTAACGATCGTGCTTTCTCTGTATGAGCAAAGGCCTCTTGCCTTTACCTTGCAGTGGGACAGTAATAGGCTTATGTTAAACACCATCGATTTTATAAATAGAAAAACAAAAATGAAAATAGATTTTAAGTTGTTTCGAAATCAACAAATTGTAAGTAAATGGAATTAGTGAAAATTGACGTCACATCTAATAGTGTCAAGCAAAATCTATGAGGGAATCGCGTTTCGACAGTTTATAAAACGTACGTCAATTGATTGATGAAATCATCTAATGACTTCCCTCGCCCAGGGCGGGGCGGGAGGGAGTGTCAGACTTTTACTGACTAAAACCCATCCATGTTCCTTCTTGTGCCATTTGCGTTCCGGGGGCGCGGTATCTCTTACCAACAACCCGCAGCCCCGGCAGCATTGATTGATGTTGTCAAGTGCCTAATTCAGCGCTAAAAGTATGAGCAACTACAAAATTACAAGTGTTTATTTTATTAGCAAGTCGGATCTTCATACTCCTGTAAATCTATACTAATATTATAAAGCTGAAGAGTTTGTTTGGTTGAATGCGCTAATCTCAGGAACTGCTGGTTAGAATTGGAAAATTCTTTTTTGTTGGATAGTCCATTTATTAAGGAAGGCTATAGACTATATAATATCACGCTACGACACACGGGAGAAGAGCAGTAACCAAAGACATAACTTAAAGCGGGTGAAAAAAACTAAGCGTACAAAGTCGCTGGCAGAAGCTAGTTAGTAATAAGTTTAAACACGACACTCGAACTCCGCCATGGAAACACGATTGTGTGGCTAGGCTCTGCCCAGGGCATCTGCTCTTCCCCATACGTAACCAAACTTCGCAATTGATATAAAAACTACAGCAATACTGCGCCAACTCATAATGCCTCGCGATAGCAATAAACGGCAATTATCGGTGGTAGTCATGGAACGGCGATGTTTCAATTTTCGTCTTGTCTTGTCTTGTCTTGCCGTTGGAAAAGCAGCTTAAGGACCGGCGATGACTGACGTCATGGGATCGTCGATCAAAACACCGCCGTGCCAGTTTCAAACCTTATATCAATTAGTTTAGCTGTCATAATCCTGTGACCTTAGTGGCTCGTGAGACGCGGTGGCATGTCGATGCTTGCTGTGGTATGAATGTATGGAAATAAAGTAATATAAATTCTAAACTTACTAAAATAAGAATTAAAAGGACTTGGTGAGTATTATAATCCTTTGCCATGCTATGGCATGCCGCGGCGTCAGTCAGCGCCGGCCCTAACAAGTGTTGTTGTATTTCTGTGTGTGTATAGATTGCGCGGTAAACTTTGACATCCCTGTGTAAGTCGTGTTGTGTGCTGGTTGATTGCGTAGTTCATATGTGGCGGTATAGATGGCGCCAATTACAGCCAAGTGTTTAGCGGAGTATAGTAGTCGCCACGAGTCGTGAGCAGAAATGTCAAGTTATTTTTCGGGATTTCGGGTTCCTTTCTGGGTATTTTAGGCCGCCGACGCTGCACGCGATTGGTCCGTCAGTCGGGTCGACCGCATGCAGCGTCGACGCCCTAAAAATCCCCCAAAGAGAGCCCAAAAACCGAAAAATTAACTTGACATTTGTGCTCACGCCTCGTGGCGACTAATATACCAATGTGTCTTTTTCAATTCATCTGTACAGTCAACAAAAGAGACGAGAGGGTACGAGAGAAAACGTACTTATAGTTTCTTCAGAAGCCGATATATTTTTTCGAATAAAATTTTAAAGGAAACAAAAAAAAAAACAAAAAAATTTTTTTTTAATTAATTAAAATTTTAATTTTTTTTAAAGGGTTTTTTTTTATTTTTTTTACTTATTCTTCTTTTGCTCTGCTGTTAGTGATCCTTCAGATCACTATAAAACTATTATATCTCTAGCCGTGTGAACCTATTGACTGATCCAAAAGATTTTTTTTTTAAATTATTTTTGTGTGTTACCAGTGATCCTTAAGATCTGTATTTACATATTATATTTGTACTTTTGAGAACCTGTCATTGGCTTAATGTAACATATTCAACTTCCGTATTCACTTTATGTTGGTTTTCCATTTGATAAATAAATAAATTAAAAAAAATACATTAATCTTATTTAAATTCATCGTTTTCTATAAAAAACTATAAACCATGGTTAATTTTCTGTTTGTTAACCGTACACATTTCGCGATTATGTAGGACAACGGTGATGGGAAACATCACCAATAACTGACTCGTTAGCCTAGTGGTCCTAAGCGCAACTGCTACGCTAGAGGTCTTGGGCTCGATTCCCACGTCGAGCAAAAGGTGTTATTGGGTTTTTCTATTAAGTTCTCAGCAGCAGTTACACCTCTGCCTATCCCTTCGAGGAATATACGCGTGATGGTTTGTTGTGAAATTACCAATCTGCCTTAAGGAAGAGTGACCTTTGCCTTATAGTGGGGTAATAATAGGCTGGCATTATAATTATTAACAAGGACTTACTGGCTTTTTTATGACCGCCACAATTACCCTTCTGTAGGCACCGCCACTCATTCCGAACACATTTACAAACTTTGCAACGCATTCTTAACCTTTGGCCATTGAAACAAGGACGTGAAGATGCAGATTCTCCTGAAAATGAAATATGCACGTCAATAGGGAAGCAACTCTATGAAGTTATGGGTGTTGTGTTCACTTTATGTATACACACCCCCGCCCCACTAACATACACACTCAGGCTGTCTGTCCACAGAAGCGGCGCGAGGTTGCGGAGCGGAGAAACGCAGAAATATGTATTAACCAATAGAATTGATTCGGAGAGATTCGGTTTTTTTTTTCAAATTTCAGGTTCAGTGCTATAGTGAAAGTTGAAAGACCTTATATAATTATTTTTTATATCATTGGATGGCAAACAAGCCTACGGTCCACCTGATGATAAGTGGTCACCTCAGCCTATACAAATCTGCAATACTAGAGGTCTTGCAAATGCGTTGGCATCCCAGGGACAAAGTTGAAATGTTGAGACATTTCAACTTTGTCCCTGGGATGCCAACGCATTTATGGGTGATTATGGGTGATTTATATTTATTTATTTATTTATGGGTGCCGGTGTAATTACAGGCACATGAGTGTGCCTGTAATTACACCGGCACCCATACCCTTCAAACCGGAACACAGCAACGCTGCTTTGCAGCAGAAATAGGTACGGTGGTAGTACTTCCCCGGACGAGCTTCTTGACAAAGAGCTCTACTACTACTTTATTGGACTTACCATCTAACTTAAGCGGTTTTTTCTTTTTATTAATACAACGCTTGTTACTACAGTATTCTTTACCGCTACGACAGACACATCGATTACAATTCACTTTTCGACGAGCACCTTCCCGGCACGTGGACTCACTTCTTATTAAAAGATGTTCTGAAAAAAAAATGAACAAAATTAAAAATCTGATAAAATAATTCGCAATATCTTGCGTTTCCTCAGAAAAGGAAAGCTTTACGTAGTTATCTGTCAGATTAAATAAATTCTGTTTTATTTTATAATTTATCTGGAAGATTTCAAATGCACGATCGACAATTCTATATGGACGATTATGTACCTTGCAAATTTATTTATTTTATACTTTATTCAACAAAAAAGTACAAAGGCGGACTTAATGCCTTTTGGAATTCTCTACCAGCCAACCAAAGGTGGCAAAGAGATAACATGCCAGGTCCAAAATATTGTACGAGACAAGCCCTTCACACTATTCCCAGCAACTCCAGAAAGCCTGAATCAACAGTGGAGACCGCCAGAAGAGCGCCGAAGCAATGAAGCTCGACGAGTCCCGGAGGAACGATACAACTGTCTTGAATTTCGCAATGAAATTAATTAAAAAATTTTGAAGTAAAAAAAACATAATTTCCTCTTCCCTCCAAACAAGCAGGAGACAGAACAGAAGTACATTGTACAAGAGTAAAATACGAACACTTGAAATTTAAAAAAGAACTCTGAGTAATTTCATAAATAAATCTAAGGACAAATTAAGGAGGCTAATCTAAGGGGTTATAAATGACAATAAGATCTCTGTAGAAAAAATCATAGTTGGATTCGTGGTCATTTCCAGGTTGCGAATAATGTGTGGTTGTTCTTAACAGCGGCTCAAAGTAGAAGTTAGTGGTGTGGTACCATAACGACAGGCCTTGTCGACAGCGCGTTCGTGTTCCACCCGCGCCTCAAAGAGATGTCAGCGAATCGGAGGGGCCAGTCAGCGCCGATGTCTGCCGGGGCCGCAGGTTGTTCGAAAGAGAAACCGCGCCCCCGGACACAAGAAGAAAAGTGGTGTGGCACCTCCATGCCTCGAAAAGCCCGTGCTATTGGTCCTATGTCTGATCTGTCTCCGGTCGTGTCTATTCCCATCCCGGACTATGAGAGTGAGGAAAGTACTTGCACTATAATATTTTCTGGGGATTTGGCTAGTCTCCATTGGAGTCACCGTGATTTAAATTTGGTCAGGAGAATATTTTTTTATATAATTACAAGCAACAATATTTACTTACCTTCATTATGATTGTGTCTACAATCTTTGGTTGTGCATATTTCGTGTCCATTGCGGCAGTAGCAGTAATTACAAGAATCTATTTGACGTTTTTTTCCTTCTCGACAAGTTGATACAAATTGAGGTCCTAAAATAATATAATAAAAACTGGTAAATAGTTAATGAATACTTTTTTTTTAGTTCTTTATAAGTTCACAGTATTTCCGATTCCGTTTATATTTAGTATTTTCGGATAGTCAGAAGCCAGGAAGTCTGAGAACCAGTCTCACCAAGAGGTATCGTATTGCCCAGTAACTGGGTTGTGGAGGTCTGATAGGCAGTCGCTCCATGTAAAACACTGGCATTCAGCTGCATCCGGTTAGAGTAGAAGCCCATCCAGACATAACCGACGACAGACGACCTGGGAATCGAACCCTAGACCTTTACCGTAGCTGTCCCGTATCATTAATTAAATATCGCTTAAATACCGCTGGATTTAGGAAGGTGAGATGATAAACCCGAACGCACACAGTGCTGACTATCGCATACACTAGGACCATCTGACCTCCACAATCCAGTTACTGGGCAACACAATACCCCTTATTTAGACTGGTTGTCAGACTTCCAGGCTTCTGACTATCCATAACTACTGTCTAAGATCTACGAATGACAGCCGGGACCAACGGCTTTACGTGCTTTCCGAGACACGGGGGTGTCACACCACCAACTTCCAAACTCTACTACTGAGCAAATCCTAATGGAAAAACCTGATAACACTTTTTGCCCGACCTGGGAATCGAACCCGGGACCCCACGCTCATCAGTTGTGCTTGCGACCACGAGACCAACGGGGCAGTTATCCCCGTCCCGTTTTCATAGAATGAATGCCGATTTTAACTTGATGGATATCTAAATCCCGATTTGATCGAAAAAAAAAATACTGGTAACGCACAACAAGAACACGCGTGTCAAGGTGTGGTCTCGCGATAATTAACACAGTGTAATAAAAGATTGACAACTTTAACTATACTCTGGCTGAATTCACAAAGGCCGCATATTGTATCTAATTCTATCTAAAACTGCCTCAACTGCTAGAGGTCTTGGGTTCAATTCTCAGGTCGAGCAAAAAGTGTTATTGGGTTTTTCTATGAAATTCTCAGTAGCAGCTCGGAGTTAGGATTTGTGCCCGGTTAATGGCAATAGGCTCGCCTCCTATTACATGGGACCTAAATATACCGGCGAACTGTAGGTGTACATTGTTACACCTATGCCTAACCTTTCAGGGAATACAGGCGTGATGGTATGTTATGTTTTATATCTATAAAAAAGGGCAAAGAAAATCGCGTTTGTTGTATGGGAGCCACCCTTAAATATTTATTTTATTTTGTTTTTAGTATTTGTTGTTATAGCGGCAACAGAAATACATAATTTGTGAAAATTTCAACTGTCTAGCCATCGCGGTTCTTGAGATACGGTGAATTAATAATAATTAATAATCAATCTTGTGCCTGGTGACAGACAGACGGACGGACAGACAGCGAAGTCTTAGTAATAGTGTTCCGTTTTTACTTATTGGGTACGGAACCCTAAAAACTACCGCAATGCAATTCTATAAAAATATCCTCACAATGCATTGTTTATAACACTGACAACTGACATTGCGGACTCAGAACGGTTTACAAAATAAAAAAACAAAATAACCTTGCTGGAGACGTGTAAATGGGCGTATTCTTTATTTAGTTCGGGCTATAAAACATTCTGTGTGTGTTGCCAGAAGTAAAATAACTGCACTACGGCATTTTTCATGCAGATAATAAATTGCATACGGAACGGATTTCTTTTTACCTTTTCACAGTTTTTGACATATTGTCGTTGTTTTGAAATAATACAAATATGCACTGTAAATATACTGCTGAGCGTGAGAAGTAGGTTTGATTTCCAGGTCGGGTTTAGGATTTTTTTTAATAGTAGCCCGGATTCTTGTGCCCTGTATGGCAATAGGATTGCCCTCTATAACAAGGGCATAACAGGTTAAATGCCTAACCTTTCGGCAAAAATAGGAGTGATGTTGCAAAAGAGTGTAATTAGCATTTTAATATAGTACTTAGTAATTAAACTGCCTTGGTATCCTAGTGGTCTTAAGCGCGACTGCTACGCTAGAGGTCTTGGGTTCGTTTCCCAGGTCGAGCATAAAGTGTTATTGGGTTTTTCTATGGAATTCTCACTAGCAGGCCGGAGTTAGGATTTGTGCCCGGTTGATGGCAATAGGCTCGCCCCCTATTACATGGGACCTAAACATACCGACGAACTGTGGGTGTACATTGGTAACACCTATGCCTAACCTTTCAGGGAATACAGGCGTGATGGTATGTTATGTTTTATATATGTCTTACTTCCAAGTGGTGCAGGGCATATCGTCCCAGTGCACATGTACAGCTGTCCAGCGACACACGTGCAGTAGTTGCAGTCTACTTTTGTATGCGTTCCCATCGTACAATACTTTGCTGTTTAAGAAAAAACATCATTATCATCATCATCAACATGATATCAGCCGAACGACGTCCACTACTCCCCTAGAGATAGCCACAATGATCGGGAACCGGACCTGCGCTGATCGCATCGAGCAATCATAACAATTAAAAAATTATTGAAAAAAATATTTCTCCAATTTTTTATTACGAATAGAGTTTTAGATATTTTTAAAAGTAAACTGATTATAAAATCTTATTATATGTTTTATTACTCTTAATTATTTACATTTTATGCAATAAAGAAGGAAGAAGAAGAAGGCTTTGGTATTGTCTACTAGTCAACTAAAGGTGGTGAAGAAATAACATGCCAGGTGAAAATTATTGTACGAGAATAAAGTCACAAAAAAATGAGATTAAAAAAAGACGAAGCAATTACTTAAATAAATTAGGATATAAAATCCCATATATAATAGTAGTTTATGCACCAGCCATATAATAGGGGTTATTAAAACACGAGTGTGGGTTTATCACGCAAGTGTTTAATACCTAACTATATGCTGCTGCATACGCTATTTTATCTTCACTCATGCAGTTGAAATCAAAATAAGTTGAAAAATAATTGTCATACGGCGGAAAATTCAGATTGTTATTGCGCATGACTGCGCAGTTCGCGCATCTATAAACAATGACACTATGTTTCAATGAGTCCATCATGATTTAAAAAATAAAAGGATGCTATAAAAAATTATAACGTTATTTTATGATGCAGTTATTTGAAAATCGAAGGAGAATGCTGAACTGTAATGTTTAATTTTTTTTTTATTTTACCTATCCAAGAACAAAAAGTACGTGTTTATAGACTATGATTTGAATTCATAATTGGAACATTACGTTGTTAGTGTAGATGAAACATATATACATATATCATTAAGAGATAAGAAAGGAGTATTAAGAGACAACTCTTACTATTTTAAAATACTCTTACGATTTTTAAATAGATACATACCTCCTTCATCTAATGGAAGCACATTTCCTTTACCCACATCTGGAACATTAATATTATTAGCTCATTCTTCCCTCAACTCAAAAAGAGGGGTGTGTCTGTGTGTCTATCTGTGGCACCGTAGCTCTTAACCGAGCGAACCGATTTGAATGCGGTTTTTTTTATTTGAAAGCAGGTTTCCTTGAAAAGGTTCTTAGATATATTTTATCTTTTGTTAGCTGCGGTAGAGATATTTAGTCTTCGGTCGGGGGTCACTTACAATTTTTAATTTTATTACAGTATTCACCACGAGTCGTGAGCACAGAATTCATCTGCGCAGAAGTTAATTTTTAGGTTTCTCTGGCGGAATGAAAGACGCAGCGGGGGTCGACGCCGCTTTGATTGGATTGGACCATCCCTGTCCTGCAGTCGATGCTCGTCGTCCATTAGATACTCCCATGTCGTTCGGCTACTGTACACTTTTGTGCAGTTTTAGTGACTTACCTTTTGAATTTTAAAACGGTTTATTTTTTTTTATTTCGTATTTATTTTTAGTTTTGGTTTACATGTAGTTTTATGGGTTTTTTCACAGAGGGCATATCACCTTTATCTTCGGATAAACAAAACGTTAAAAAAATAAATTATCATTTCTAACCAAATTTTATTATTTTATTGAGCTATGTTTCAGTCACAAAGGCCTACAACATTAAATTATAAGTACCAATAATGTATTAAATATACTTTGTGTAAGTACCTGCCAATAATTTTAGTAAAATCGGTACTGAATTAATTTGGCCCTAAGTGTACATGCGCGAGGTTACCCCCACCACTCATATCAAATCAGATCATTTATTTTTTTGCGAATATGGGTACGAAAGAAACGGTCTTAAAATATAACAATAATGTCCATTAGCCAAATCCTACCATAAGGCATGCAAATTTACAATACACAGGTACAGATTTACGAAATTATAATTTTAACATAAAGTAAATTATTTAAAATATCATAAATATAGTAACATTATAAGAGTTTATCTTGTAAATATTCAGTGACTGAGTAATATGCTTTTTTTAATAGCAGTGTTTTAATTTTGTGTTTAAATATACTAATATCACTTATTTCCAAGATTGAGATTGGTAAATGGTTAAATATACGTGGAGCCATACATAATATACTTTTATTTAATACACTACCACTACCCATCTGTGCTCACAAATCGTGGCGACCATTATGCTTGTGTTTATTTTTAATCGTGATTAAACATGTCGGGCTCACCAAAGTCCCTTGAGCTGCCAGTCAGTCTGAACACCCGCAGCATTCGTAGTTCTAAAAAAGATTTAAACGATTATTAAACTAGTAAATAATGTTTTTTAAATTGTAGCCCCATATTCACAATTACTCCTGTATCGTAGGTGTGTTTACAAATATACAGGGTTATTTGTAAAACATAGACAACCTCTCAGGACTGTGTTACTAACATCATAATCAACAACTTTTGTTGTATGACATTTAAATTTTTTTCATATTTTAGTTTATCAGATTTTCATACAAAAATAAAAATATTTAAATTGAACGCTCTAAATGTTACGAAGTCTATGCGAAGCAAACGAAAGCGATAGTAAAATAGCGAGGGGAACGGGGTTAGGGCGGCGGGGGTGTTTGTACTTGACCTATTTACAATTTTACGGAATTCCTTCAGTCGGTCATTCACTTCAATGCGCTTGCGTTGCTTGATTCTGTAAAAATTTATAGAACAAAAGTTGTTGTTAATGATGATAGTAATACAGTCCTGCAAGGTTGTCATTGTTTTACAAAAACCCTGTATAAACTCATATGCACAAACAGCCAGACACATTACAACTATCTTTTGGCCATACAAATATTTGATCAGTGCGGGAATCGAAGCCGCGAGACGCCGAGCCGAGAGACGCGAGGATATATAGTAATAATTATCCTCAAATTTCAGCCATCCTGTACTCAATCTCAGTCCATAATGTGATAAGTATGAAAAACATTTACTTGATTTAACTTTTGCCAAGGTCAATTCGTCATCCCCTTCTGAAAAAAAAATGGTAAAATGCCAATTAATTAATTAATTTATTTACAGACACAAATATAACAGTAAAACTAAATCGACACTAAAAGTAAAGTGGCAGAACTAAACCAAGGCGTAAATTATTTAATAAGAGAATATTTAGCATAAGAGCTTTACGTATATTTAATTAATACAACAAGCACAATATGAATCACTAGTATACAACTTACTTAAGTAATAATAAAATGCAATAAAGGAAGCTTATAGGGCATCAAAAAACTCATCCGCATCGCTGTCAATGGGACAAGTGCCAAAAGGGCTGGCCTTTTCTTGGGCCAAAGAATCAGCATTGCCATACAACGTGGCAACGCTGCCAGCCTTTTGGGCATAAGAGCTAGATACGAAAACATAGTGCAAATGCTGAGGTAGTTTTAAAATGATATCCGTCAGTCGGACCAATCGTGTGCAGCGTCGGCGCCCCCCGCCTCCTTCATTCCGCCTAAGAGACCCTAAAAGGATTTTGAAGTTTGGGCTCACGACTCTTGCCGGTTACTATATTACCTAAACCTGGCCCAGCTTTGCTGATACTCAGTCTGGTAAAAAATGTATCAAGAGCGATTGACAGTGCAATAATGTAACCCGATACAGATATCAGTGGTTAAGTTTTTTGAAATCGGTTAAGATTTGGACAAGAGAAATCGGAATTCGACTGTGACTTACAGATGTCTCTTTCGCGCACGGTATCTTGTATACGAGGGCAGTGCGATAGCAATACATGTTGTAACATACTACAGTGCTACACTACAATGAACAGGGATTTTTCACATCAATAAAAGTAGTTTCCCAGAAAAAAAACGTTGCCGCCACGAGTCGTGAGCACAAACCCCAAAAATGTACTTGCCGCTTATGCTCACGACTCGTGGCGACTACTATACTCAGTTTGACGCGCAGTATGCGTTGCTAATTGCTATGTGATCTGACTTTTTACACCTCGTATACAGATTATTTAAAATTAAATATACCTCATATGCCTTGCCAAGTATGTGTGGTGTAACTTCGAGTGAGAAATGAGTACATAGTAGAACGCTGCGCAGTATAAGAGGATGTAGGACCAAGGGCGAAAAGAGTATGCTTAGATGCTTCGGTCATGTTAAGAGGATGAGTGAAAAGCGACAAAAAAAAAAATGTATATGGCAGATGTGAATGGCAACGCCGGGAGGAGACGCCCTAGAAAGACCTTATTGGTGAGGTCAGAAAGGTCGGGTGCGCAGTACTCGTAACCGACGTGCTTGTATGACCAGATGTGTGAACGTGGACGAGGCGAAAGGAGTAAGTAAGGATCATAGCAAGTGGCGTTCTGTAGTTTCTGCCTACCCCCATGGGAAGAAGGATATATGTATACATCATACCTCGTGTAGACAAGTATGAATCTGCAAAAGTTCTCAGAATCCGGCTAAAGTTTTCATGGACATTCCTTGTTGAATCAAATATCTTTTTTTCGTCCGTGATTCCTGTAATTTAAATAATAACAATAATGAGGACAACATCTAAGGAGGCTTTCATTGTACGGCTGGATCAACGGCTTGATTCGGAAAGTGTATTGTGAGAAATTTCCTTTCTCAGGACCCTGTTCCCGATGCCGGTGGGCTACTATTTTATATGCTGCAAATTTATGATAAAATCAGATTTTCCTCTGCCCAACCCTTCGGGGAATACAGGCGTGACGGTATGTATGTATGATAAAATAAAGTAACATTGTTTTTAAAGTAACAATTGTTGATCAAAAATCTAGGTTTTATGTCAAAAACCTGATTTGATCGTGAACCATATTTTTATAATTACCTATATTTAAAAATGTATTTTTTATGCATCTATATCTACACTAATATTATAAAGAGGAAAGATTTATATTTGTGTGTGTGTATATGTTTGTAATGAATAAACTCAAAAACTACTGCGCCGATTTCAAAAATTCTTTCACTATTAGAAAGCTACATTATTTATTTATTTATTATTTATTAAAACTTTTTGCACATAATGTAAATAATACACTGAACAAAGGCGGACTTAATGCCTTTGGCATTTTCTACCAGTCAACCTTAGGGTGATGCAGAGACATAGTAGGTGCAAGAAACAGAAAGTTTCCAGGAATAAAATATAATAAATACATGTATACATACATACAAACAAAATATACAGAGTAGAGAAAGCAAAAAAATACGTAGGTGGAGAAATATAAGAAACTAATTGTGAGACGAGTCTGCCAACATTATTCCTGAGTATCATAGGCTATATACCATTACGCTACGGCCCACGGGAGCGGAGCAGTAATGAAAGACGTAACCTAACGCGGGTGAAATAAGCCACGCGGACGAAGTCGCGGGCAGGTCGTCTAGTGATAAATAAATGAGAACAATAATAACTTTACATGCTTCAAAAAGCCACTATACTCTTTCATCCACATATTAATACTGTAAGTTTCCATTATACCATCACGCCTGTATTCCCCTTATACATTTGGCTGTGGCCAAGCTGAGGGAAGGTCGACAACTCTCATAGAATAGAAGAAATTGAAAAAGTCACATTGGTAGTTGCTCGGTTTTGAACCCGCACCGTCATATATTAATAAGAAATGTTTGTAAAAGGACGAAATAATAATATTAACCATCTTACCATCGTCAGAGGAGTACCAGTTATAGTCATCATAAAATGCTTCACCAACTGTGGCCTGCGATAAAATAAGAGTAAAAGGTGTGAAAATACACATAAAGTGGCCGAAAATTACGAATGATTGCCTAGGTGATATTATTCAGGTAAATCGACATTATCATGTCAGCCGTAGAACCTCCACTGCTGGACGTAAGCCTCGTCATAGATTTCCAAAAGGACCGCTTGGAAGTGGCCTGCATCCAGCGCTTTCCTGCGGTCTTTATCAGGTCGTCTGACCACCTTGTGGGTGGGCGTCCTACGCTGCGCTTGCCGGTGCGTGGTCTCCATTCAAGAACTTTGCGGCCTCATCGGCCATCGGTTCTGCCCACTGCCACTTCAACTTGCTGATTCGCTGGGTCCACGTAAATATAGTGGAGTAATCCAAAGTTATATATTCTTCCCAACATCGCAATCATTTTATGGTTCTGAACCATATTAAAAATCAAAGTTCAAACTTTTTTTACACGTTGTTTTATGACAACGAAGTGGAATTTAGGTTTTTTTTTACTCCTGCGCTGTTTCTCTCGTTTCTCCGGGACTCAGCGAGCTTCATTGCTTTGACGCTTTTCTGGTAGTTGCCACTGTTGTTTCTGGCTTTCGGAGGGTGGTAGCAGTGGATGGGAAATTTCCTCTGCCTATCCTCAAAATTTCAGCCATTCAAAAATGAAATGGATTTGTCTTCTCTAGGATCTTGAACCATGACACATTGCCACATTCTGATAAACTTCTTTCGGATCTCAACATCATCATATCAATGAACGACTTCCACTGCTAGAATCAGGCCTCTTCCAAATATCGCCACATTGACCGGTCTTACGCTTCCCGCTCATCTCACCAAAATATAATTTTATTAATGAACCAGCATTAGTATTAATTAATAATTAATTTTCTTACCCAAACTGTGAGCCACAGTATTGCCAGCATGGTCACCAAAAACTGAACGGTTCCGATTATTTACCATGAAAATTTTAAACGGAACTAATTAAAAAAAATGAAAAATTAATTGAAACACTCCTTGCGAGCTACACATATTATTGCATTGAGAAAATGACTGAGTTTTAATGAAAATAGCTATTATATACATACTGTTACTGTATTTACATTAAAATATCAAATCAATCAAATCTGTTTATTCGCTAGAACACGGTAAATAAGGTGTTATAGTTAATTTTGCTACAACGATCCTGCCATTTGGCGTATTAACAAATTATTATTATTATTCCATTTATTTATTTTTATATACATATAATTTACATTTTTAAATATTAACATAAAAAATAATAATCTTTAAAAATATAAAAAATTGTAGCCCACCGGTATCACGAACTGGGTCCAAGCTACCGGTGGTCAGGGCTCCTGAGAAAGGAATCTCCTACCAATACGCGCCGTGTCTAGGAGTACCGCTTTCTGAATCAAGCCCTTGATCCAACTGCCCAACGAGAGCCTCCTGAGGTGATGGTTGAGGCTCTTGGCTATTACGCCATTAGGCGTCACGACTATCGGTACAATGATTGCTGTACTCACATCCCACATATCGGCAAGCTCGCGAGCCAGGTCAAGATTATTCTTATTATTATATTAACCTTTGAGAAATGTTAATTAATATATATTCTTTTTAACCGACTTCAAAAAAACGGAGGTTATCAATTCGTCGGTATGATTTTTTTTGTATGTTTGTTACGCGATATCTCCGCCAATTATGAATCGATTTAGATGATTCCTTTTTTGTTTGATAGGTCATACTTCAAATTAATTTTATCGAAATTGGTTCAGTAGCTTGGTTAAAAAAAAAGACTAAAGAAAATATGTCATCCAAGTTGACGAAATAGCGTATTCTGCTTTCTTGTGACTTTTAAGTGGTGTCTTGTTAATTTACGTAGTATAACTGTTCCTTCATGGTTTTGGATGACAGAAAATTGATACTAAAAGCGAAAAATAAAAACTTATTTACAAATACAAAACAACAAACAGAACCATAGCCGCCGACTTTCAAAGCTTTTTTTTTTCCGGATGGGAAATCGTCAAATGACTTCTCCCCTGAGCTCGTTGACTTCCAAAGCTAAAGTTATTTTTCACTTTTTGAAAGAGGTTGCCTTTTTTTTTGTTCTCCCTTTCTTCTTCTTTTAAATAGGTCAGAAAAAATATTTTAGTAACTTTTAGGTACAATCGTAATCTAACCACTGTCTTTCACGCTTTCGTTTGAGTGGAAGTCGATTATCACGGGGTTTTATTTTTTAGCTTAAGTCACTGCTTATAACAACAGCTATCTGCCAGTGAAAGTCCCGTCAAAATCGGTTTAACCGTTTTGGAGATAGACCGAAAAATACGAACAGCCATTCAAAAATTTTAATAATATGTTTTTTCGTGTGAACATTTATTTTTAGTAGAGATTTAAATTTTATTTATTTGGAAAATATCATTTAATTACTGTAAATTAAATAGACGCCTAGGTCGGTACAATAATAAACTAATATCCAATTATAACAAGAATAATGCAAATATTAAAATATCGTATTAGCCAATTAGTAAGTGACACAAATTAATTATCAGAAGCCTTATAGTCGATAACACCGATTAAAATTTCTTTCTGCCGTACCGTTGTAGATTAATACTGGAAATAATTACGTTTTTTTTTATGATTAGCCTTAGTTACTATTCAAAGCAATAAGCCAAAATTATTAGGAATGAACAATCGTTTAAAAGATATATTCGCTCTAGATGTGACACCTCGTAACTGTAATTATTGGGCAATTTTAAATTTCGATGCTAAATTGTCCATAGATTATACAAGAGGTTGACTTCACTTCAAAACCGACTGTTGGTTAATAAAATGAAAATTTATGATTCAGATCCCTGATAGTTCCTTGAATGGATTGAAACAAGATTTTTTTTTGCAAAAATGGTGCGATTTTTTGTCGTTAAGTGTAGTAATGAGGCAATAGCCATTTATCATAAAAGCAAAATGGCTGATGTATTCAGAAATCCCAAGACAATATACCGGGCGTTCGGAAATGCAAGATTTTATAAATTCATCTTCAATTGGTAACAAACCAATATCTTCAATTGGTTCAATTGGTAATTGGTAATTCAATAGGCTCGCCCCTTATTACATGGGACCTAAATATACCGGCGAACTGTGGGTGTACATTGTTACACGTCTGCCTAACCCTTCGGGGAAAACAGGCGTGATGGTATTTTTTTTTATTTTTTTGGTAACAAACCAAACAACAACAGGTTTCAAATGTATGTATGTATCGACTGTATGGTATATGACTACAAGGTGTATGGGTTCTGCATAAGGCTTCTTATGCTTTCCAATTTATTTTGATAACTGGCGTCACAGCTGCTGTCCCTTTAGAATTCAATTATAGGACTTCTAAATTGTTGGCAAAAGCAAAAAAAAAACAACTTTCACTATGGGACCGACTCTGAAATATGAAAAAAGACCAGCGGTTCCTTACATTTTAATATTTAATCTTGTTGTACATACCTTTTGCATTTTTTTTTTCCTGAATAGCTATTTTTTTTAAGTACAGCTATCGATCTCACTTCAACTACTCCGTTTTAATGCTCCGTAGATAAACTCCAAACAGCCTTATAGCAAAAAAGAAATAACAAGCAGGCTTTATTTGGTTCCGTTCAAATCATCTGCAGTTGAAAAATGAAACCGAAAACCAAACTTTACAGTTCAGAATCAGGATTGGTAATTAAAAATTCGGACCGCGCACAATACAAGGATCTCTAAAAGTTTGAATAATGAACACAGTAACATTCCCAGTGCACTTTGTACTTGTTTGAGTAGTTGATAAAAAATGCAATCCTTACCGTAGAGGGAATTTTCAAAAACTGCGAAAATTAAATACTCGGATACTCTTTTTCGCAAACATGAACTGTTATTGCGAATTCTGTCTTGCTAACGGCAGGTATGATTCGCAAATTTGTCGACTGAAAGCTAGTTTGTGATGTTAAAAAGTGTTTTAAATAAAATGTAGTTTCCTTTGCTTTGCTTTGGACTGTGTGAGAAAAGGTGCGATCAAATAGACTAGCGTTATGAAAATGTAGAGAGTATTTTCAGGGCACCTTGTTTTTTTTAAAGGTGTGAATTAAATATTAGAGGGGATTTTCTTCTTCAAAATATGGCGCGTTTTATGCGAAGTGCATTTAATGAAATCGTTTTGAGAGCACTCTCTTATAATTCTATGTTCGTTTGCCTTAAATTATTTTATGTTGAGCAGACCAAGACCTCGTTGGTCTGGTCGCGAGCGCGACTGATGAGCGTGGGGTCCCGAGTTCGATTCCCAAGTCGGGAAAACAGCGATGTGTTCAGTGGCGGCCCGGAGTTTGGAAGTTGGTGGTGTGACACCACCGTGCCTCGAAAAGCACGTAAAGCCGTTGGTCCCGGCTGTCCTTCGTAGATCTTTGACAGTCGTTACGGATAGTCAGAAGCTTGGACGTCTGATAACTAAACTAACCAAGGGGTATCGTGTTGCCCAGTAACTGGGTTGTGGAGGTCAGATAGGCAGTCGCACCATGTAAAACATTGGTATTCAGCTGCATCCGGTTAGACTGGAAGCCGACCCTAACATACTTGGGAAAAGGCTAAGCAGGTGGTGATGAGAGTAAGAACAAGTAGCTTAGTGTAGTGCTGTGTTCCGATTTGAATGGTATGGGTGTCGGTGTAATTACAGGCACAGGAGACATTTCAACTTTGTCTCTGGGATGACAACGCATTTGCAAGGCCTCTGGTATTGCAGATGTCTCTAGGCAGCGGTGACCACCTAACATCAGCTGGGCCGTCGGCTTGTTTGCCATTCAATGATATAAAAATAGACAAAAACATTTGTCGTACTAATTTGCGAAAAATGTAACGTATATATATTTTTTTAACTAAAAGGCATTTCGTTCCCTATTTTTTGAAAGGTCAATTTATTTTTTGTTCATCAATGGAGAGAAATATTAAATATGTTTGCTGTTTTCTCTTTGAAGCTTAACGAAGATACCGTCAGCAAACATAATTTAATAATCAAAATAAAACTGTGACGAACAAACGCAATTTAATTTTCCTTGAAAAAGAAAAGTCTAGTAACTCACAAGTACATACCTACATAGATAATAATATATTTATTTTATATTCCTCCTAAATTTTTACTACAAATACTTAATTTGTTTTTTCAGAAAATTGGTGTTAGAAAAATACGTTACACACATTACCCGCATCAGTCCAATTCAAAGTCAAATTATTTATCTCAATTAGACCATTCAAAAGTACTTTTGAACGCCATTTACAAGAAAAAAAATTAGCCTATTCTTTTGCCTCTTCGAAAAGGTGTTCGTTTGGAAAAGAATGGGGAAGAATCTTCATACATCTAAACTAATATAATAAACAGAAACTGTATTTTTTGAAAATTGTGTTTTTGTTTATCTATACTATAATTATAAAGAGGTAAAGTTTGTGAGGTTGTAGGAGGTAATCTCAAGATCTACTTAACCAATTTAGAAAATTCTTTTACCCAAAGAAAGCCACGTTATTTGCGAGTATTATAAGCTATATAGAGCTATAACTATATAGAGGTGCCCGGTTAATGGCAATAGGCTCGCCCCCTATTACATGGGACCTAAAACATACCGGCGAAATGGGGGTGTACATTGGTACACCTCTGCCGAACCCGCAGGGGAATACAGGCGTGATGGTATGTTATGTATGCATAAGCTATATAACATCACGCGACGACACACGGGAGCGGAGCAGTAACCAAAGACGTAACTTAAAGCGAGTGAAATAAGCCGCGCGGACGAAGTCGCGGGTAGTTTTCGTTTTACCACAACACGAAGTCCCAGGCAGAACTGCTAGTATTCTATAAAAAGATTAAGAGTTTTTAAAATTCCTT
Organism: Caradrina kadenii; assembly: GCA_947462355.1. Taxonomy (NCBI): domain Eukaryota; kingdom Metazoa; phylum Arthropoda; class Insecta; order Lepidoptera; family Noctuidae; genus Caradrina; species Caradrina kadenii. Next base: position 10,108,038 of record OX381691.1, read on the forward strand.
ATATGCTTGAAATATGTACAAGCCTGGCCTTTCTCCCATATACGTATTTATTTTTCTTCAATCCTAACTGTTCGCAATATCATGAGAATACCTCATCCGTTTTCAAAAATGTTTAAAATGTGAAACAAATAAAAGTTGAGGCAACCGGATTATTATTTCATAACTGTGAGGCATTCATCTTGGCAGCTATGTGAAGCCCGCTAGCTTGTCGCGTTGCTGTAAGGATGTGCTTACACTGTTTTACTTATAACTAGCTTAGGCTCCCGACTTTGTTTGCGTTGAATGTCGGTAAACGCAGGGTTTTTATTATTTTTCTGAAATAAAAATTTAAATATGAATAACGTTGGCCTCGTGCCTGCTCCTTATTGTAAATGCCTCGTTAGCCTAGTGGTAATAAGCGCGACTGGTTCGCTAGAGGTCTAGGGTTCAATTCCCAGGTCGAGCAAAAGTGTTATTGGGTTTTTCTATGAAATTCTCTTCGATTTGTGCCCCGTTAATGGCAATAGGCTCGCCCCCTATTACATGGGACTTAAACATACCGGCGAACTGTAGGTGTACATCATTACACGTTTCCCTAACCCTTAGGGGAATACAGGCGTGATGGTACGTATATTATAACTAATTGAAGGTTTATCATTATGTAAATTAGACGTAAGAGAATATGAAGTTTATTAAGAACTTGCTATGTACCCGGCGGTGTCACTTCAGTTACGTTTTTGGTTACTGCTCCGCTCCCGTTGGTCATAGCGTGTTTTTCTATACGTATAAACCCTCGTCTTGAATCATTCTATCTATTAATTAAAACCGCATTAAAATCCGTTGCGATATTTAATCGATCTAAGGCGGCGGGAAGCGACTTTGTTTCATAGTATGTAGAGATGACGTAGTCAGCATGGACGGGGCGAGAACAAGCCATAAAACATGTCACCGCCCAAAGGCGACAAATATACAGCGTTATTCCCTTACACGGCTTGAATTGCGTTTGTTGCAATGCCTCCCTTACATGTCAGGCAGCTGTCGGCCGCACGAGACCAAAGCGTAGACGAGAAAAATCGACCAAAAGGCTGTTAGTATTATCACACTACATATATGAGCAGAGCGTGTTATACCGACCAATTTGTTTCTGTTTTTTATGACCAAAGCCAAAGTCAAATCCATTAGACCAAAGGCACTCTTGAACGTTGTTTGCAAGAGAATAATATAATTGTATCTTGTTGCCCCATTCAAAAGGTAGCTTCGTATGGAGAAGAATGGGGAAGAAACTCCATAATAAAAAAATAAATATAAAGATTCCTCCCTATTCTTCTCCTTAAAGAATGCTATATAATAATCAATACTAATACTATAGAGAGGAAAGATTTTTTTTTGTTTGTTTGCACCGAATAGGCTCCGTAACTACTAGACCGATTCTAACCATTTTTACAAACTTTTATTTTGTCGCAAACCGATAGCTACATTATTCCTAAGTAACATAGGGTATATACTATCATGCTACGACATACGGGAGCAGAGTAGTAACCAAAAACTTAATGCAGGTGAAATAAGCCACGCGAACGAAGTCGCGGGCAGTTCGGCCTTTTGGGCACTTGTCTCATTCATATCAATGTAGAGGAGTTTTTTGATGCTCTACGAGCTTCCCTCTTTTTTATTTATAAATCGTTTTATTTAGCTTGTATGGTTATAAGTAAAAGTATTAAGTGTGTAAGTATTTATAAGTAAACAAATAATCAGTCTAGCCATCATTGACCGACGAACAACAGTTTCCAAACGTGATGGCGAAACGAAATATTCTGCAGCATTTTTTAATTGCCTTCAAGCGGAATTGTGGTACAAAGTTCCCAGCATCAAAATGTACAGGCCTTTATGAAAAGAGTGAATAAGTGAAATTCAGCGGCGCACCTCGCTCGACGCTGAAACATTTACACCAAACAGCTTGTTTTACATTTTCAGAATACTGAACGCCGTCAATGTTGGTTTTGTGTGGGTGGTCCAACTTTAAATTAAATATTGGGAATAATCAATTTATAAACTATGTACAGTTTATAAAAAAAGGAAGCTCATAGGGCACCAAAAAACTCATCCGCATCGCTGTCCATGGGACAAGTGCCCAAAAGACTAGCAGTATTGCCACGTTGTATTGCAACGCTGATTCTTTGGTTCAAGAAAAGGCCAGCCCTCTGACACGTGAAGAGTCGACCAGTCGCTTGGCGATGCTCCGGAAAACTAGATGAGCGCTCGACCCATGGCTCTAGTATTTCAACCCCAAACGACTCAAACATATAGCTTCCAAGAAGGTTATATTTGCGCCATTTGAGATTTACGTCACCAATAGCAGCCGTCAAAGCACAGCACGTCGTGCTAGGAAGATGGGATGGCGCAAGGCGTCAATATTGGTTGTGTTGGAGTTTAAATTTTCATCGCCCAGATTCAACTTGACACTACGACAGACTTCTTCCGGAACGGCTGTGAAGTTTAGGAACTGCCGAAACCAGAAGACGAGCAATTCACTTTGAGGTTTACTGGTCGTCCGAGTGGCCCCCTGAGCTTGAGGGCCCGGTGTGAGGCACCGCCTAGCTCTCTGATAGCCGCGTCACTGCGCGTACTTTGCTGATCTCTATTGAGTGCTATGTCCCTTAGTATAGTAACTGCCATGAGTCGTGAGCACAAACGGCAAGTTCATTAATGGATTTTTGGGTTTTTTGGGTCCCCGACGCTGCACGCGATTGATCCGTCTGTGACAGATCGCGTGCAGCGTCGGCGCCCCAAAAAATCCAGAAATAAACTTGACGTTTGTGCTCACGACTCGTGGCGGCTACTACACAATGGTCTTACAAAATCAAAGTGGCCGGCAGAAGCAAGATTATTATAAAAATTGAGATAGTGTTTCAAAGCAACATCCACACTATGCCCAACGTAGTACAAGCACGTTGTTCGGCTGGATGGCCAACAAATATTTGATATCGGCCATAGCTCGAAATTCCAGCATCCGCTACACTTCTTATTCCGTACTTTAGTCATGGTGGCTTAGTCATCGTGCTAGCACTTTGTATCCATTTGTTTTGTGCTAAATTGTATTTTATGACTCTTTGTTTAAATAAGAGAATTGGGTGCAATACTTTGTGGAAAGGAGCATTTTCTGTCTGAATTGTTTTAGGTAAAGAAAATGTCGTCGTGCATAGACTTAAATGGGAAAGAGATCTCGGGTACAGATAAGCTCTTACAGCATTGTAGTACGGAACAGAGAGAGAAATACCAACACACCATCACGGCTGTATTCCCCGAATGGTTAGGCAGTGGTGTAACAACGTACACCCACGTTTCGCCGGTATGTTTTGGTCCCATGTAATAGGGGGCGAGCCTATTGCCTTTAACCGGGCACAAATCCTAACTCCGAGCTGCTACTGAGAAATGATAATTAAAGATAATTCTAATCAGTAATTCCTGAGATTAGCGCCTTCAAACTAACCAACTCTTCAGCTTTATAATATTAATATGGATATAGTTTACGACCATTTTCCTTAAAACACTATAATCCCATCTATCAAAACAGCTCCAAAATCTTCAGCTAACGTGCTATCCCGACAATTTAGCGAATATTTGGCATAGCCCGGACATGACCGCGCCAGGCAGCACAATTTATAAGGCTACTCCAGTGATATTTAATTTATGAAGAGCGTGAATTGTTATATCTTCTCGTTATTGAAAATTATTAACTGCAGCTTAAATGTATGAGGAGAATGTTGGCGAGGTTCCGTCGACCTCGTTTGTAGATTGTATGCTTTGGAATAATTTGGTCGTTGTGAAGTACTGGAAAATGAATTTTCTCAGCTCGTGCTACGGACTACGTAATTATTTTTTTCTACCTTTTTATATCAATGGTTGGCTAATAAGTCGACGGCCCACCATCGCTATAGATGTTTAAAATACTAGAGGCCTTGCAAAAGCGTTGTCATCCCAGAGACAAAGTTGAAATGCCTCTTGCGCCTGTAATTACACCGGCACCCATACCCTTCTGCAAATTTTGTGATCAATGCACGAGCTGATCTGCGGGGTATGTATGTAGTGAAATCAAAATAAAATAACTGCCTCGTTGGTCTAATGGTCCTAAGAGCGACTGCTACGCTAGAGGTCTTGGGTTCGAATCCCAGATCGAGCAAAAAGTGTTATTGAGTTTTTCTATGAAATTCTGTTTCTCAGTTCTCAGTTAGAATTTGTACGCTGTTAATGGCTATAGGCTCACCCCCTATTACATGGTATTCAATTATACCGGTGAACTGTGAATGTACATTGGTACACCTCTACCTAACCTTTCGAGGAATCTAGGCGTGATGGTATATTAGTATTATTATATATAAATATAAAATCATCAAAATCATTCCTATTCAAAAAATACCTCTAAATACAAACTTTCATAATATTTCCATGAAATAAACCGTAGTACTTGACCGATCTTTATTCCGTAAGAAGATTGCAACATAATCCTCTGAGATGGTTCAGAACAGAATATTAATCCAGGCTTTATTAGTGCCTTGCAAGCGAGGCACCGAGGTCTAAGCCACTACGATGAAGCCTCTACAATTAAGGCTGATGGTACGCTAGGCTAGGTCGAATATAATTTGAGATGTTGTCAATTTTTAAAGGATACTTAACATGGGTTTTGACTAAGCAGTATTTCTGTTGCTGTCAAACTCTAAGTGCATGACAGATATGGGAATATTGCTGAGCAAAAGTGAACTAAGTAGCATTTATTTATCTAGTTTTAAGAGTGCCTGGTTTAAAACGCCAGTATTTTGATCTACATCTCTGTTTTGGAACGCTTTGCTGTTAATTAGATAGGAAATAAGCTAACAGCCCACCTGAATGTTAACTGGTCACTGCTACCTATAGACATCTGCAATACCAGACGCCTTGCAAATGCGTTGCCATCCCAGAGACAAAGTTGAAATGTCTCATGGGCCTGTAATACACAGGCATCCATACCCTTCAAACCAGAACACAGCAACGCTGCTGTTCGTCGTAAATAGGTCTGGTGGTAGTGCTTACTTATCCGGACAAGCTCCTTCATAAAGAGCTTTGTTAGAGACTGAAAAATATCTAAGTACCTAAAATGCCTTTATTTAATATAAATCAGTTACAATTTCTTGACAGTGTGTACAAGGCTTTTGATCTAAACTGTACATTTCTGAGTCCTACGGTCAGAGGGTGCGTCATAACGGTGGTGTGTCAAAGTGCAAAGACGATTGTGCATAATCGCTGGGTATTACGCAAATGATCCGCTTGCACCGGACTTGCAGTAAGACGGCATTTGCATTTATTATTTCGTACTCCAATATTAAGATGCACTTCGGTTTGGCTACGTTTCTGTGAATATTAAGGATTATTCCTCTTAGTGGAACACTCTTTTTATTTTTTTCTCGTGTGGAAATCCTCATGGACTGCCTCCGCCTTGCGGAAGGCGGTCCCACCGCCTAAAACCCCACGGTGTTCCTCCAACTACCATTGGCCGGGGCACGGGTATCACTCTGAGCATTCTTTTGCACCCCGCCAGGTATTGGCCCGCCGCCACCACAAAGCCGACACCAGGATCTGGCGGAGCTCTGCTCTGTGTGCCTTATACTCCCGAGGCACTGGATCATACTGGAACACTCCGCTATCCTCATTTTACTTCGGGAACAATTTACCTAAGTACCTGGGTGAATTGAATTGACTTAATTGGTATACTTTGATTACCTTGGAATTATTTCATCCAGGTGATAAGGAACGACTTTTTTATTATTTTTATATAACATAACATACCATCACGCCTGTATTCCCCAAAGGGTTAGGCAGTGGTGTACAGATGTACACCCACAGTTCGCCGGTATGTTTAGGTCCCATGTAATAGGAGGCGAGCCTATTGCCATTAACCGGGCACAAATCCTAACTCCGAGCTGCTACTGAGAATTTCATAGAAAAACTCAATAACACTTTTTGCTCGACCTGGGAGCACAAGATCTCGAGCGTAGCAAAAACCAACTAAAACATACGTCGATAACTTCAAAAAGTTCTATAAATCAACTAAAATCTACCAGCTGTTTGAGCGCTGTAATTTGGCCGCTTAATAACTGGATGTAACCAGCTTCAACCGCTTCGTTCCAGTATAAAATGATTCAGTACGATAGTCTCGGCTTCTGCCAAATCCACTTACTGAAAGCACTTAGTTGGGACTTTTTCTACTCTGTGGCAAAAGGAGTTATAAGTCTGACTTAAGGGTTTATAGATATCGTTTGATTGCTGTATTTAGGGGTTGTCAGTAACTTTACAATAACGCCTGTATTCGCCGAAGGGTTAGGCAGAGGTGTACCAATGTACGCCCACAGTTCGCAGGTATGTTTTCAGGTCCAATGAAATAGGGGCGAGCCTATTGCCATTAACCGGGCACAGATCCTAACTCTCTGACTACTGAGAATTTTATAGAAAAACCTAATAATACTTTGCACTACCTGGCAATCGAACCTAACACCTCTAGCGCGAGGCGGTACTATTTATGAGTTATGTCGCAATCGCAATGTGTACAATTTATGATTATATGTATAAATTAAATACAAGGTCAGTATAATTTCTGTTGTTGCTAATTAGATACAATCAAATACGTGCGATTGGTTCGTCATCCCTGTTCTATGATATAAGACTATGAAGACCCCATCACGCCAGCGAGTCTGTCAACCAAATCAACTGGAACTTTCACCACAAAAGAACGGACTTTTTTCAAACAGTGTGGCGGAAAGAGTAATCGCACGACTTAAACTCAAGTACAGATTAATGTTAGCGCGTAAATTTTCTTTTATTTAAATTCGAAATCTTCCGTAAAGAAGTGTTTTATTCGCAAATAGTCCAGCATTAAGCGTGGATTCTCTTTTTTATCTAAACTGCTTGCGTAATACCTTTTGTTCTTAGAATTATTATTAAAATTTAAAGATAAGGTGTTTTTTATTTATAAATGGCTAGGATTTAAGGTTTTGATTCTGTTTTATTTGTATTAAATTCGATATAATAAAGTTGTGGAGGACTAGGATGTGGTGAAGGAGTCCGCCCCTCTGGCTGAGCGATTAGCTGCTGCACTGCGTGTCCCGGGTTCGATTCCCGCGTGGAAAGAATATTTGCACAGATAGTTCCGGGTCTGGCTGGGCTGGGAAATTTTGTTGTTTTACATTGACTTGATAATTTGCACCTGCCATGTTATTTCTTCACCTCCTTTGGTTGACTGATAAAAAATGTTTACGGCATTAAGGGCCCCTGTGTACTTTTTAGTGCATAAAGTTAAAAAAAATTAACATCTAAAAACATTGTAACACAAAAAAAAATAGTTTCTAAGTTTCTCTGATATCGGTGAAGGAAAACATGACGACACGGCGCAGAACCTGATCGATTGGCTTCAGTGCTGCGTGTCGCGGGTTCAATTCCCGCACGGGATGAATATTTCAGAGCAGTAATTTCTGTTGGTATGTCGCTCTACTTAATCATTTAACGAAAAAATCTCCTGTTGACAGATCCATTCACACGGTACCACATCGTTATGTTTCCTTTTTAATAACAATCATCATCTACTTAGCCTTTTTCCAACTATATTGGGGCTCGGCTTCCAGTCTAAACGGATGCAGCTGAGTACCAATGTTTTACATGGAGCGACTGCCTATCTGACCTCCACAACCCAGTATTAGGCAACACGATACCTGTTGGTTAGACTGGTTGTCAGACTTTCTGGCTTCTGACTATCCGTAACGACTGTCAAAGATCTACGAATGACAGCCGGGACCAACGGCTTTACGTGCTTTCCGAGGCAAGGGGGTGTCATACCACCAGCTTCCAAACTCCGGGCTGCTACGGAGAAAATCTTAATGGAAAAACCCGATAACACTTTTTGCCCAACCTGGGAATCGAACCCGGGACCCGACGCTCATCAGTCCTTTTTAATAACAATACGGTAAGAAAATTAACTTACTGACACTATTAAAACTTTTTGCGACCGAAATTGATTATCTTTGGACTTATTCACTGAATAGATAGATGCAGAAGTCCCATTTTGAAGGTGGGGGGGGGGGTGTCAGACTTTTACTGACTAAAACCCACCCATGTTCCTTCTTGTGCCCTTTGCGTTCCGGGGGCGCGGTATCTCTTACGAACAACCCGCAGCCCCGGCAGGCATCAGCCCTCAGTGGCCCCTTCCTTTTGCTGACATCTCTTTGAGGCGCGCGTGGAACACGAACGCGCCGTCGACACGGCCTGTCGTTATGCAACGTAAGGACGGTGAGCTACCCATTGCTCACCGTCCACAAGCCCGTATTTATGCAATGGCTGAAGTTGTTACTCTTTAAGCTTAAACCTGCCATACATATATACTAACTAGCTGCTGCCAGCGACTTCGTTCGCGTGGTTTCTTCCACCCGCATTAAGTTAGGGCTTACTGCTCGTCCCCCGTGTGTCGTAGCGTGATGTTATATAGCCTATAGCGTCCCTCGATAAGTTAACTATCTAACAGAATTTTTTTTTTTCAATTCCAACCAGTAGTTCCTGGCATTAGCGCGTTTAACCAAACAAACAAACTGTTCAGCTTTATAATATCAAGATAGATATGATATGTTAATATGGTAATATGTATGTTTTTGTTTGATTATCTAAACGCGCTAATCTTTGGATTTCCCAGTCTGATCTGGATGAAATTTGGCTCAGAGATAATTTATAACATACCATCACGCCTATTTTCCCCGAAGGGTTGCGCAGAGGTGGACCAATGTACACCCTCAGTTCGCCGGTATGTTTAGGTCCCATGTAACAGGGGGCGAGCCTATTACCATTAACCGGGCACAAATCCTAACTCCGAGCTGCTACTGAGAATTTCATAGAAAAACCCAATAACACTTTTTACTCGACCTGGGAATCGAACCTAAGACCTCTAGTGTAGCAGTCGCGCTCAGGACCACTAGGCTACCGAGGTAGATAATTTATATTTATTTATAAATTGTACGGTTCCCGTGGAATGGTATATAAACTTTGATGCAGCGAAATTCGCAGGCGGAAGCTAAAAATTTATAGTTCTAGGGTAGTAATAGCAGAGCTCTTGTAAAGGAGCTCGCCCGGGGAAGTACTACCACCATACATATTTCTGCCGCAAAGCAGCGTTGCTGTGTTCCTGTTTGAAGGGTATGGATGCCGGTGTAATTACAGGCACGTGAGATATCTCCACTTTGTCTCTGGGATACAACGTATTTGCAAGGCCTCTGGTATTGCAAATGTCTATAAGCAGCGGTGGGGCTGTCCGTCGGCATATTATATGCGGCCAATTATATACAAAAATTTAAGTAACCCCTGACAGAAGAAAAAAATCACTTCCGTAGCTAACAAAAGAGCTGATAACTTTGAAACTGCTGAATCGATTTCCATAGAACAAGGCGAAGAACACTCCCGACTAATAACTCTTTCAAACACAAAAACAAAATGAAAATCGGCTCATGCGTTCAGGAGCTACGGTGCCACAGACACATACACACACACAGACACGTCAAACTTATAACACTCCATCGTTTTCGCGTCAGGGGTTAAAACAAGTTCTTGAGTAGTCAATTTGCATAAGAATTAAATTGCCTGACTTAATATGGTACTTCTGAGCTCATCTTGCATGTGTATTGTTTGTTCATGAAGCGAGCTGAAACTCCGTCCCCATAATATGGGACTTACGCGTTCGGACGGGAAACATTCAAACTTTTTGGTTGGAAATGATAAAAATAAGTTTCCTTCAGAGGGTCCCGAGTCATTACGGTAAAGCGAAGTTGTAATGAGAAATTGCGAATTGGGTGGAGTCGGCAAACATTTTCTGAAATTGTTTCCACGGAAGCTCACATCTTTGTTTGAGATGAAAGTAATACTTTTAGCTGTGGTTTGAGATATTGGATTAGAGGCTGTTGGATGTTGGGGGTGATTAGTTATAGCATTGGTACACTTTAGAGTTAAAAGTTGTGTGCTACCAAACAGTAAAGAAATTGAAGTTGACTTCTGATATCAAGTAGACCAGTAACGTTATTTATAAAAAAAACATTTTTAAACTGCCTCGTTAGCCTAGTGGTCCTAAGCGCGACTGCTACGCTCGCTGCTACGCACACATCAAACAGACACTAAAGTGACGTTAAGTTTTCACTTTTCTTGGGAGTCTCCATGACTACGTTTTATTTTTTTTTGTCATACTTACTGCTCGACAAATATCTTCCAGTAACTGTAGGTACCTATTCACAATCCTATCCTACTAATATTATAAATGCGAAAGTTTGTGAGAATGGATGGATGTTTGTTACTCTTTCACGTTTAAAAATCATCATCTGCTTAGCCTTTTCCCTAACTATGTTGGTGTCGGCTTCCAGCCAAACCGGATGCAGCTGAATACCAGTGTTTTATATAGCGACTGCCTATCTGACCTCCACAACCCAGTTTCTGGGCAACACGATACCCCTTGGTTAGACTAGTTGTCAAACTTTCTGGCTTCTGACTATCCGTGGCGACTGCCAAAGATCTACGAATAACAGCCGGGATCAATGGCTTTACGTGCATTCCGAAGCACGGGGGTGTCACGCCACCAACTTCCAAACTCCGGGCTGCTACTGAGCAAATCCTAATAGGAAAACCCAATATCACTTTTTGTCCGACCTAGGAATCGAACCCGCTTTCACGCTTAAACGGCTGAATAGATTTGGATTAAATTCGGCACTGAGAGAGATTGTAGTGTGGAATAACACAAAAGATACTTTTATTTCCGAAAAAATTTACGGTCCCCGTTAGGTAATATATATTTGACGCGGACAAAGTCGCGTACATAAGCTAGTTTACTACTAAAGACGTCCAAATACACCGCTTAAACCTGCCCCAGAGAATCAACGAGAAATGGTTATTACACTACGGTGTGACAAACTTAACGGTAATTGTTCGAATTAATGGCAATCGGTTGCAATCAATTTGTGGTTTAGTTGAACGACAAAGCGAGTACTGAGTCGTGTAGTGATTAATTCCACCTCGTTTGTAGCCTGCACTCGAAACTCTGTATTGGGAATTCGCCATTTTGTTTGCTGTGGGTTGCAGAAGGTCTTTACGTGTCTATGTGGTATGGTATTGCCATTATGTATGTATTCTCCAAACCGATTTTGGCTACGAAGGCAGACTAGCCAACTACGCAGGAGATATTATAGTGCACAAGCGTGTGCGCAAACACAGGTGCACTCCCTCTTCCCTAACTCTCGTATTCCTATGGGACGGCAATCCGACACAACTAGGGAGAGATAAGGCACAGGACCAACGGCGTTACGTGCTTTCTGAGACGCGGAGGTGTAACACCACCAACTTCCGAAGTTCGGGCTGTTTGTGTATTTTTCCGGGATAAAAAGTATCCTATGTGTTATTCCACACAACAATCTATTTAAGTGCTAAATTTCATGCCGATCCGTTCAGCCGTTTAAGCGTGAAAGAGTAACAAACACCCATCCATCCTCAAAAACTTTCGCGTTTATAATATTAGTAGGAAGTAGGAATAAAATATGAAGTATAGACAAATGATTTAATTAAATTTTTTAAAGAGCACTGTACTCCCAAGATTCAAAAAAAATACCCTTCGCCATTGTAACTCCATAAAAAGCATTAGAAAGCTAAAGGTGAGCATACACTTAAGCATTTACTTGTAACAGAACATCAAGCCTCGCTAATGTATTACTCTCTCACGAACCGAACTTCGAACACGTCTCTTGGCGCTTTGTTACAACTTGATTTTACAAACCAACTAGCGAATATGTGTAACATTTCATCGCGCAAATGCTTAATCGCCTTGAGCATTACGTCGAACATTTTTTTTTTTGTTTAAAAGACGTTGCCCCACACTAGGAATTTCACCTGTGTCGTCGGTGCGTTCACAAACATATAGACTCACTTACACAAACAGTCAGACCCGAAACAACTATCTGTATGCCATACAAATATTTGTTCCGTGCGGGAATCGAACCCGCGACACACAGCGCAGCAGCCAATCGCTCAGCCACTGCGCCAACCGTGCCGTCACATTCACGGGAATGTTACATAACAGACTATGTGATGGTACTTTCATGGAAATGCTTTTTTAATATAAGCTGTTGTTCGTAAGAACGTTACATTACATCGAAATGCTCGAGAAAATGCTCAGGTGTGTATTCACCTTTTGATAAAAACTTGTAACAGAATTAGAGTTCAGCCAACGTTCTACGGAACCCTGTTAATCGCATTACTTTAAAAGGGTAGATGCATTTTCTAGTCTAGAGTGTAGGCTACAAATTGCTGGAGAACGTGCGGCTTAACTAACGACCCATCTATGTTGGGTTGCAGGTTGTAAGTGATTTTAGAAATTTAGTGTGCTTTTGCGTTATTCTGTAATCATGTAAAATAATTTAAGTATCCCCCGACAGAAGAATAGAGATTCCTACCGCAGCTAACAAAAGAGCTGATAACCTTGAATTGGCTGAACTGATTTTGATAAAAAATGTCTAAGAACCATCGCTAGGAAACCTGCTTTGAAATAAAAAAGACCACATTCATTTAGTGACGTCTGCAAACAAGATCGACTTAAAAATGGGATAAATTTTGCCTTCTACGAGGACAAATATTAGGGCAAAATCTAGTATTTTGTATTTGCACTCTGAAATTAAAGGCAGGCTAAGAGCTGCAGCTTGTCCGTGTTTTTATAACCTCCTATACTTTATTTATGCAAATATAATAGAATTTATTTGAATAAAAACATTTTATTAAAATCAATTCGATTCAAACCAACACACAATTGAGGATTTTCCATAAAAAAAAAGTATAGTACAATTGTTATTTTTCAACTGAAAATACTTAACATATTGTAAATATTGCTGTATTAAAATCACCAGAAGTAACCTATTATTTTAGTACTAATAATAATAAATAAAATTCCTTTCTCAGGAGCCCTGACCACCGGTGCCTTGGACCCTGTTCCCGACACCGCCGCGCCGGTGGGCATTTTTTATATTTTTAAATGTTATTATTTTCTATATAAAAATGTATTTAATATGTATTATACATGACAAATAATTACATAACATACCATCACGCCTGTATTCCCCGAAGGGTTAGGCAGAGGTGTACCAGTATACACCCACAGTTCGCCGGTATGTTTACATTCCATGTAATAGAGGGCGAGCCTATTGCCATTAACTAGGCGCAAATTCTAACTCCGAGCTGCTACTGAGAATTTCATTAGAAAAACCCAATAACACTTTTTGCTAGACCTGGGAATCGAACCCAAGACGTCTAGCGTAGCAGTCGCGCTTAGGACCATTAGGCCAACGAGGCAGTTAATAATAAATAATAATACCAGCCTATTATTGTCTTACCTCTCACAGTAAAGTAAACGCCTCTACTCGTACAAAATAAGAACGAGCATTAATCGCCACTAGTTCAAGGTGAATTGGTGATTTCAGACTTACATATTCAGTCAATATTTTTGAATTGAAAAGTCACTTATGTTTCATGTACCAATAGTACACATGTACTAATTCATTGGCAATTTAGATCTAGACCATTCTTTCTATTCATAGATCACATTCAAAACGGCAAGGTGTTGATAGTACTTTGTGAGAAAGAGATGGATGTACGTGTACAAAAGAGAAAGTTTCATTGTCATGCGTACTACGTTCCACGTGGCAAGTGATTGCTTGTTTTGTGCTCTAGCGAAGCGGTCCCATGGTGTAATGGTTAGCACTTTGGACTCTGAATCCAACGATCCGAGTTCAAATCTCGGTGGGACCTTGCCTTTTATTTATTATCCTAATTTTTTATCGTTTTTTACAACTTTCTGTTTATTTATTTATTGAAACTTTGCGCACATTATTTAAAAAATACATTGTACAAAAGGCGGACTTAATGCTTTGGGCATTTGCCCTTCCTGTAATATGTATAATAGTACTTGAATATTACAAAGTATAAAAAAAAAAACAAAAAAAAATGTTAATTGAAATGAATGTCTAGCTTTGTATGTATACCGATGCAACGGCAAGACATGCCTTTGCCTGTCCATTTAATACGTTTCTGGCAAATAAATTTATATTCTATTCTATTTTCTACCAGTCAATCATTCTAGTCATTTCGAAGTCATTATTATTACTTAACACCAATTAACTTTTTCTGAACCCTGTTTTAACTATAATAGTTAAAATACTTTTAGCATTATTTTTTATATCTACCTCGTTAGCCTAGTGGTTCTAAGCGCGACTGCTACGCTAGAGGTCTTGGGTTCGATTCCCAGGTCGAGCAAAAAGTCTTATTGGATTTTTCTGTGAAATTTAAGTAGCAGTTTGGAGTTAGGATTTGTGCCCGGTTAATGGCAATAGGCTCGCCCCCTATTACATGTGACCTAAACATACCGGCGGACTGTGGGTGTTCATTGGTACACCTCTGCCTAACCCTGGAATACAGGCGTGATGGTATGCTATTTTTTTTTTGTAATATTAGGGTGTAGCATAGTGTTATAGATGATATTTTGACAGCGCGTAGCATTGAGCATTGAGAACTTTTTCTATAGATTATATTATTTTATATATTCAAAAAGTTCCTATTTCTGAAGGAATTTTGATGGGTTCTATAATTAAATAATAATTAAATTAATAAATGATTATTATATATTATATTAAGATTATATTATTATTATGTTTATTGTATTAAGAATTCATTGTGGTATATTTTTAATCATTATGGAATCAATAAGATGGACTCTTATTGTTGTACGAGCGAGATGTATTTGTAGTTCTTAGGTACTTTTCTAATTTTGTTTTTTATCGTTAATTATTAGATTTTTTTTATTAATGCCTGCAGCATTTAGTAACGATACATGGAGCCTGTTATTTCACTGAAAACCAGACCAATTGGCATTCTATTTATCATTAGGAACAAATTTCATTATTGGACTAACCCTGGAATTGTGGGTAGCTCACCGTTCTTACGTTGCATAACGACAGGCCGTGTCGACGGCGTGTTCGTGTTCCACGCGCGCCTCAAAGAGATGTCAGCAAAAGGAAGGGGCCACTGAGGGCCGATGACTGCCGGGGCTGCGGGTTGTTCGCAAGAGATACCGCGCCCCCGGAACGCAAAGGGCACAAGAAGGAACATGGGTGGGTTTTAGTCAGTAAAAGTCTGACACTCCCTCCCGTCCCGCCCAGGGCGGGAGAAGTTATTTGATGATTTCCCACCCACCAAAAAAAAAAAAAAAATCCTGGAATCATAAAAAAAAATATTTTGCTATTCCATACATTATGATCGTGTTGCATTAAAGCCTATGTCGTCTGTAGGTAACAGTTGATTATTTTATATGATTTTGCGGTTGATCTTATAAGAAAGAAAGAAAGAAAGAAGAACCAATATCACGAAAAGGTGACTGACATAACATAAAAATTTTGTTTTCACAAGCCTAAGACGAAAAAGCGGGTATTAAATATAAACAAACGCAAAGATTAAATAAATGTCCTAGAGGGAAATAGTAAGGAAATAGTTTTATATCAAGTTGTTCCTATTGATGAGTACAAATACCCTTTTCCGTGGTTTTGAGTGATCTAAAATACGGCCCTAATAAACATATAAATAAAGTCTAAAACAACTTAGACAATTAATAAGCACATACATAAAGTTGCAGGAATTTAATCAAACATAGAAGCATTTACTTAAATCAACCAATCTAAAACCAGTACAGTCAACACCGTTTACATCTAAAATACCAGGAGCTAGGTGCGAAAGAAACCAATTCCTATACATAATCAGATCGCCGGCAATAGTAAATGAAGGTGTGGAAGATATTTAGTATAACGAAGTCTTGTAAGTAGTGTCGCAACGTAATTACCGCGCCATTTGAATCGCCAATAGAACTCGAGATGCGAAAGACCTGATGCGAATGGGATGAGGTCGTACCGACAGAGATTTTTAGCGAGTAGAGAAGTGGGAAGAAAGATAGAAGTATGTTTGTTTGACACAGTTCTTAAGGATCATAAAAATATTATAATTTTTATTTAATTGAACACACAAAGAAAAAGATAATATTGTGTGCCTCATAACTGTGCTTTATTGCCGGGGCTGCGGGTTGTTCGTAAGAGATACCGCGCCCCCGGAACGCTAAGGGCATAAGAAGGAACATGGGTGGGTTTTAGTTAGTAAAAGTCTGACACTCACTCCCGCCCCGGCCAGGGCGGAAGAAGTTATTTGATGGTTTCCCAACCCCCCCAAAAAAAAAAACTGTGCTTTATTCAGAAAAAAATCCAAAACATTTGTCTGTCAGCCTGATGCCATTCAAAAACGTCGTGGCATGCGACAAACACATGTTTTCATAACATTTGTGTGTTTTTAAGGTTCCATTACTATTAAGACCCCGCTGTCTCTCTGTCCGTCCGTTTGTGACAGGGTTATAGTTTTTTTAACTTTAATCGGTAGACACTTGACACACGATAGTGTGTATTATATAAAAACCGCTTTATCAATAAAAAAAATTAAATAAAGTAAAAAAATTAAAGGGGATACAAAAAACGTGTTTTTTTTTTAGTGTAGTGTTAAATATTCTATTGTGATACGGAATCCTTAATTTACGAGTCCCTTTCACACTCTGCCGGTTTTTTTAGCAATCGTACAAATCGCTGTCAGTATGACCACGCCCCTACCACAGCTATTTAGTTAGTAAAGAAGAAAGAATAGGTGCCGTTCCCTTTGCATTTTTATTGGACATTTTCTTTCGTTCCGACGTTGGATTTGAATAATACTCTTTAACAGAGACAGGAACACAATTCGCGCTTCTTTGTGATAATATTTTTGGAATACGTAATAATATACAGTGTGCGCTTATTTTTTTTTTGATATTGTAACATTGGAGTAGAGTTTTACTAAATCGTTACGCAGAAAAGTGCGTGAATAATCTTTTAGCTTACAAAGAGTTGTGATTGCACTACATACATACATTAATAAACTCACGTCTTTTTCCCATGGGGGTAGGCAGAAACCCATAATTTGTTTTTATTTTTTTAATACACTTTATTCAACATAAATCCATAATAAAATATACGCCATAAAATATTATACATATGATTATTGTAAGTATATATAAAAAAAGGGGGAAAACTCATAGGGCACCAAAAAATTCAGTCGCATTATTGTCAATGGGGCAGGTGGCAAATGGCAATGTTGATTTACAGTCAAAAAAAATAAATATGTCAGCCCTTAGGTTACGCGAAGTGTCACCAGTTTGGCGATGTCACGAAAAACAAGGTAAATACTGGAATCCCATGGCCCTAACACAAGTAAACTAGTGTTTCAACCACCATCGGCTCGAACAGTTTGATGTTTGAGGTTTTTCTTTGCCACTGTACAATAATAGGATCTGATAGACTATCTGTTGGGATTGGTCATCTCTTAACTGCCGTGGCTTACATCTGTAGTAGCTACTATTATTTTTTTATTGTTTTATATTCATCTTCATTGTTTTCACATATAGAAGCCACAAGAATATTGTAACCAAGATTTTGTAAAAATCAATTTTTTTTTTTTTTTTTTTTTTTTAAAAACGTTGCCCCCCACTAGGAATTTCTCCTGTATCGTGGGTGCGTTTACATACATATAAACTCACATACACAAACAGCCAGACCCGGAACAACTATCTGTAGGTCATACAAATATTTGTTCCGTGCGGGAATCGAACCCGCGACACGCAGCGCAGCAGTCGATCGCTCGGCCACTGCGCCAACCGTGTCGTCCAATTGGAAAACAAGATTGGACAACAAAATTGGAAGACAAGAGTATCGTTGGAGTTTCTTGCTCGTTCTTCTCCATAGAGACCTACGCTTTGGTACGAGCAACTAGCTTCAACTCTTAAATGTAACTTCTTGACAATTCCAAAGTACCTGTGAATGGTCTAATTGAAATAAATGTTTTGACTTTGACTTTACCTCTTTAGTACCTACTGTTATTTTTTTATTGTTTAATATTCATTTTCATTGTTTTTACATATAGAAGCAACAAGAATATTGTAACCAAGATTTTGTAAAAACCAAATTGGAAGAAAAGAGTGTCCATGGAGTTCTCCATAGAGACCTACGCTTTGGAACGAGCAACTAGCTTCAACTTTTAAATTTAACTTCTTGACAATTCAAAAGTGCTTGTGTGTGGTTTAACTTAAATAAATGCTTTGACTTTGACTTTGTATACAAAGCTCCTAGAAACAGTTCTTTATGTATGTGTAGCTTCAAGATCATATTTTATAGCTACTACAAACATACTTGGAAGGACACTAAACGAGACACAATAGAAGTTTTATAGTTAAGGGAACTGAATCAGCTTGCATAACAAACGAGGAGATATTATTGTCAAGGTAGCCAGCTTCGTTGCAATCATGGACAAAGCTACACATAAATACATAACATCAAGCCTGTATACCCCGAAGGGTTAGGTAGAGATGTACCAATATACACCCGCAGTTCGCCGGTATGTTTAGGTCTCATGTATTAGGGGGCGAGCCTATTGCCATTAACCGGGCACAAATCCTCACTCCGAGCTGCTACTGAGAATTTAATAGAATAACCCAATAACACTTTTCAAGGCTCTTTACCTTAAATTATACAACTCAGTATTAAATCAAAAGCGTTTATCACTTTTATTATAATTATCTTATTATTTAGATTCTCATTAAGCTGAGTATGGCCCTCCTTTAGGTTTAATCATGGCAAAGAGTGACGGAATTCACCTTTCTTTTTTGAGTGGGGTTTCTTGGATACCTACCCTAATTTATGGACCCTCTGTGCGTTATTGAAAAAGCTCTCTGTCTTTTGGAAGTCCTTCTGATTGTAGGGTGTCCATATATCGGAATCAATTATTTTAGTTTTCGTATTGTAAGTCCGTCTACTGCCTCGTCAGCCTAGTGGTCCTTAGCTCGACTGCAACGCTAAAGGTCTTGGGTTCGATTCCCAGGTCGAGCAAAGTGTTATTGTATTTTTTATGAGTAGCTTTAACTCCGAAATTAGGATATGTGCCCGTTTAATGGCAATAGGTTTGCCCCCTATTACATGGGACCTAAACATACGAGGAACTGTGGGTTTATTGTGTATTGGTACACCTCTGTCTAACCCTTTGGGGAATACAGGTGTATACTTTTGAATTGTCAAGAAGTTACAGTTTAAAATTGGACGTAGTTGCTCGTTCCAAAACGTAGATCACTATTGAGAAGAATGAGCAAGAAACTCCACGGACTCTCTCTTCCTTCAATTTGGCTTTTACAAAATCTTGGTTACAATATTCTTGTTGCTTCTCTCAATGTAATGCCTTAGGCATTCTCTACCACTTACCAGTTAAAGGTGGTGACAAACAAGAAAATTTTTAAATTTAAAAAGATTTGTGTACGTTTTCGATTTAATTAAAAAACCGACTAAATCCTGGACAAAATATTATCATTGTCACCCTGTATAAAGGTAAAACTGGTTTTGAATTAACACAGCAATCTCGACTGATTGGAATTTCGGAGTGATATTATCAAGATAATGAATATAATACAACACTTTTCAACTTTCCCACTTTAGTATTGTTTTAAATTCAATTTGAGACTTTTATTAAACCTGGCTTTAAGGTGGAGTAGCACTTAGCGGTGGGTATTTGCTTTATTATATTTTCCTTACTTTGAAATTACGTCCCTAAAAGTTCAAACTCAAGGTTTGTCAACGGGCAATGGAGCATAGTTTACTGGGTGTATCGAATTCGAATGCTATAAATAAATAATTGATGGCATGAACATTAATTCGTCGCTTGCTCAAGGTGGATTGGCGATTTCAGACTAGCGAATATCAGATACCTATCATAGTATGAAAATCACAGAAGACGGTGAGCTACTCATTGCTCACCGTCCACAGGCCCGCGTCTACGGTGCCCGGGAGTTGTCTCGCGGCTCCCGACGCCCGGAGTGTCTACCACGGCGGCTGGGACGGGAGACTCTCTGCTTTAACCGTCCCGCCGCCTCCTTCTCTAGCATCACTGCCTCGCAAAAGAAGGTGATTACTTCCTATTCCCCCTCACTCCGGACCATGGCTTGCCCCAGGGCCGGACGCGAGAGCTCGCCGCCGCAGCCCGGTAAGGTGGCTGAGCGATTGGCTGTTGTCCTGCGTGTCGCTGGGTTTCTGTCCCGGAACGAGCAAATATTTGTATCGCCTACAGATAGTTGATCTGGGGCTGGCTGTTTATGTGTGTGTGTGTTTATAATAATACCTTTGTAAATGCACCCACGTTACAGGAGTGCCTAGTGTAGGGAAAAGATTGAAAAAAAATGAAAGAAATATCAATGTACAATTACAATCTGTACTATTATTATAAAGCTGAAGAGTTTGTTTGTTTGGTTGAACGCGCTAATCTCAGTAACTACTGGTTTGAATTGAGAAATTCTTTTTGTGTTTATTTATCGAGGAAGGCTGTAGGCTATAATATACCATCATGCTACGATCAGTAGGTGCGGAGCAGTAACCGGAGATGTAAACTAAAGCTAACGGGTGAATAAACCACCTTTATGTAGTTAATTAAGATAAACTATAAACAAACCTCAAAAATAAAATATAAAAGTCCATTACAGTCTTTCATTACGTTACGGCAATATTTTCCCAGCAATCATACAGCATGAGCGGTAAAGTACACAGCAAACACCACCGTTGCGACAGTTTGCTTATTTTTATTTTACGGGTAAAAATTACCGGTATTTTACCGGTCTTTTTTGCCGGTATTGAAACTAGCCAGATCGTGACGAGGAGCATAGACGGGAAAATGAAGTATTAAACTTTGTAAAAGGAAGAAAAATAATGAGTTTACTGTTGAATTTTATTTTGAAGGCTTTTATATTTTTCGTGACTTACCTTTGATAGCAGAAGAAATTCAATTTGATTTGAAGTTAATTCCCGTGTCAGTTTATATGCTTGACTATATTTTGCCCGCGGCTTCGCTCGCGTTAAGAAGTATTATTACTAATTAGGTATAGTTTTTGCGGCTTCACTTTTGTTTAGCAGCTTTTGTTTAATCAGTCGAAAATCTAAGATTTATACAAACTTTCATCCCCTATTTTATCCCCAAAGGGGTGGAATTTATCAATATTCTTTCTTAGGGGATGCATACGTCATAGTAGCTTTATGCATGCATAGTGTCAGCCCGATCGGTTTAAAATTGACAAAGTTTCATACAAAATTTCATCCCCTATTTTATACCCTTGGGGGTAGAATTGATCAAAATTCTTTCTTAGTGGAAGCCTACGTCATAACATTTACCTGCATGTCAAATTTCAGCCCCATCCGTCCAGTGGTTTGGGCTGTGCGTTGATAGATCACTATGTCAATTAGTCAGTCACCTTTGAGTTATATATATTTAGATTGATTTTATATTGAATAACTAATTACAATACTTAAAATAACATTCGGCTTAGATAAAAAGCAGAGACTCAATCTGCAGTTCTGTAAAAACATCCTTCAGTTTCAGGTATTTTTGTTCAAAAATCTTTGGATGGCAAACAAACCGACGGCGCATACTATGTTAAGTGGTCACCGCTGCCTAAAGACATCTGCAGAGACAAAGTTGAAATGTCTCATGTGACTGTAATTACACCGGCAGCCATATACCCTTCAAAGAGATGTCAGCAATTTCTGAAGGGGCCACTCAGGGCCGATGCCTGCCGGGGCTGCGGGTTGTTCGTAAGAGATACCGCGCCCCCGGAACGCAAACGGCACAAGAAGGAACATGGATAGGTTAGTAAAAGTCTGACACTCCCTCCCGCCCCGCCCAGGGCGAGGGAAGTCATTAGATGATTTCCCATCCCTAAAAAACAAAAGCCATATACCCTTCAAATTGGAACACAGCAACGCTGCTTTACGGCAGAAATAGGTACGGTTATAGTATTTCCCCGGACAAGCTCCTTCACAAAGAGGTCTATCAAAAAAAAAAAGGTATTATCGAAATGATTAATGTTTCAACACTAAACTGTTGAACTGCCTCATTGGCCTAGTGGTCCTAAGCGCGACTGCACCGCTAGAGGTCTTGGGTTCGTCCTAGGTCGAGCAAAAAGTATTATTGGGTTTTTCTATGAATTTCTCAGTAGCAGCTCGTAGTTAGGATTTGCGCCCGGTTAATGGCAATAGGCTCGCCCCCTATTACATGGGACCTAAAAACATACCGGCGAACTGTGGGTGTACATTGGTACACCTCTGCCTAACCTTCTAGGGAATACAGGCGTAATGGTATGTACGTACTAATGTTTCAAATAATAAAAACTACCTACAGTGAGTGTCTTTGTGATTGGCTAAATAAATAGACTTCCATTACACTTTTAAAGCTGCGAGCGAACTCGTTAATCTCTGTTAGTGTTTTCTTTCAGTTACTGGAATTCTCACGTTAGTGCCGACGAAGGTAGAATTAAATAAGTAGGTCCTATTTTACGGTAGAAATGGCTGCCTCATATATAGTTATCCTATCGTATTCTACTAATCTGTATCAATATTATAAAGCTAAGGGGATGTCTGTTTGTTTGTTTGGTTGAACGCGCTAATCGCAGGAACTACTGGTTAGAATTGAAAAAATCTTTTTGTGTTGGATAGTCCATTTAGCGAGGAAGGCTATAGGCTATATAACATCATGCTACGACACACGGGACGGGAGCAGTAACCAAAAACGTAACAAAAATTGAACAAAAAATTGGAAGAAACGAGTGTCCATGGAGTTTCTTTCTCGTTCATCTCCATAGAGACCTACGCTTTGGAACGAGCAACTAGCTTCAACTTTTAAATGTAACTTCTTGACAATTCAAAAGTGCCTGTAAATGGTCTAATTGAAATAAATGCTTTCACTTTGACATTGACATTCTTCTCCATAGAAACTACTGTTTCGATCAAGTAAGTAACTAGTTTAAATTTTTCGACTGACTCTTAACAATTCAAAAGTGCCTGTAAATGGTTTTATTTGAAATTAATGATTCTATTTTTGGTCATTTTAAAAGTAAATTATATTTCAGTCATACTATTTTTCAGCAGTTCATGTTTATGTTTACTATGAAACGAATCGGTTTCATCAAATTTTTAAATACTTTAGGAAATAATTAAATTAATATTAGAATTTATTTTTTGAGAGTAATAAGGCAGGCCACGTCTTAAGCTTGCTTTCTAAAAAGTTTATTATTTAGTCCGGTAAAATAATAAAACGGTTTGTTTTTTACGTACCTCAAAGATTATCTTACCATTATCACTATTAATAATTAATCTTTATAATAATTCACTGTAAACACAAATCATTTTCCGCAAAAAAACTAGGTGATAAAAAATGCTTTACCAAGCTCTTAACTGCCAAAAAAAAAACACAAAGAAATCTAAATAATCCTTACAAAATAAAAGGTGTATTTACACGTCACAGCACGTGACCTAACCCTTCAAACGACCCGTAACGCCACCTCTTAATCAAACGACCTATCGTGTACCTGCGACCAACAACGTCCAAATGCCTAACAAAATGTACCAACCCTCTATATATAGACACCAGTCTGAACACTCTTCTGCTCCCACTAAAAATGCCGTGAGAATTTCTGTTAAAACTTTACAAGTTTAATTTTACTAATAACCGGTATTTTTTTACCCCTATTGCGTTGGTGTAAGGTTGGATTTCCCGTGATTAACGGTTTTTGCTACGTTTTTTCGCTTTCGTACGACGTGACCGTGGGATTTTGAATGCGTGAGAAATAACTACACGGGGTAATTTTTTTGCTGTGCGTAAATTTAAATGTGTAAGATATCTAGTGGAAAAAAGTAAGCAGTGTCGGAAAAAAATGTTTGATTGTACGTGAGCATGTATCTACCTTTTTTATATTATTTTTTTAGAAAAAAATTGAATACAATGATAGTTTTCTTTTTTTAGGATATTTCTTAGTAAAAAACGTTCTAGGCTGGTCCCTTAAAAATTAATAATTATACGTTATAAAAAAATAAGTACATTTATTTCTGGATTATTTTTCTAAAAATCATCTACAAAAAAATAAAGCATTAATAAAAAACAAACAAAGACTTAAGGTTGTAAAAGAAAAAAGCATTTATACGATTATTTAGCAAAAATATTTCATTTACAAAATCCAACCCGTTCACTGCGGAGTCTGCGACCAAAAGGTCAAGGTCACCGAGTAGACGAGCCACTGGGGCGTGCGAACTCGCTCCAGTACTGTCCCACCGATCATTTATCTGTATTTGGATTATTTAGCTGGATAAGTGCGACTTTTTGCTTGAGAACCCATCTATTGTGTACGTCTGTTCAATGTGTCTAGTCTCCTAATTTAGAAAAGGTTTATATATAATGTCTAGATTCGAGATAAGCTGACCCCTAGTTACTGAGAGTCAATTCAATTTAATCTGCTGTCAAATCTCTAGTTAATTTACATGATTAGTTGTTGCTATTTCAGCCCACCACACAGATAATATAAAACAAAAGAACATCTGGGCAGCCATACTAGCAAAGTTTTGAATTTTAAGCATACGATGTCAAAACCCTAATGTAATTGTACGCTTACTGATATTATAAAGCTGGGGAGTTTATTGGTTTAAACGCGTTTATCTTAAAAACTGAGCCGATTTGAATCATTTTTTAGGTAAATAGCCCGTTTATTGAAGAACGTTATAGGCTATACAACATCACTCTACGACTCACGGGAGCAGAGCAAGAATCAAAGATGTAACTTAACGTGTGCGTAAACGCAGGGTATTGCTAGTTAAGTATATCGTTAACATTTCAAATTTACTATTTAACCCTACGGATGGCTGCTGTGGCGGTTTATTTTGACTAGTGTTAAGGTCACCCTCCTGATACAAAGCTATAAATAAAATATTCTTTGGTTGAAGTCCTTTATTTAAGGAAGGTTCAGATAAGTAGACGGTAAACCTCCTAGGTAAAATTACAAGATGCAATAACCAAAAAAAAATGGAAAAAGAATCTTATGGCATCTATCTCATGGCATATTTTTTGTTATTTTACAAAATCCATGAGTAAGTTAAATACATGTTTATTAAAATAAAAAAGTGAAGAAGAGTCCATTCATTATGCTATCGCGTTGAAGGTCAAGGTCATGATAAGATAGCGTGGGCGTGGGAAGTGTTAGAACTTACATTCGACTCGTGAGAACCGGACGAGTATTTGTGTCGTTTTTCGGTAAGAGATACAGTTACAAGAATAAACTTACAAGCTATTTTGAGTAGTAAAAAAAATTATGACGCCCGCATCTCATAGTATAAAATTGTGAGTACATTCGAAAGTACCAATGTGCCTTTTATCAATTCACTAGCTTCTGCCCGCCACTTCGTCTGCGTGGAAGTCAAATATACAATAAAACCTATGACACTTAGCAATGGTCATGATTCAAATGACACGTGGCGCCATCTACTATCATAAGAACGTTATTGTTGTTTTCCTCGAGAACAGTATTTTTTTTCGGGATGAAAGGTACCCTATGCTCGTTTTTGTATACCTAAACACGTGTATGCAAAATTTCAGGATGATCGGCTGAGTAGTTTAGGCGTTAAAAGGTAACAAATAAACAAACTTACTTTCGCATTTATGATATTAGTTAGGAAGTTAAGACAATATGAACTTTGTAAGTTTATCTTGGACATAACTAACATCGGCGAAGGAAAAACATCTTGAGGAACCCTGGACGTGCATATACTTAGTTAATATTTTAATAAAATCGATAATCCACCTTGGGTAATTGTGGTGATCAATACAAGTGCTTTCTCTGTATGTGAAGAAGACTTTGGCCTGCAGTGGGACAATAATAGGCTGGTATATTTATTAGGGCAATTATAACATAAAAATCTTGTATTAGTGGTAAGCCTTAATTTGCGAGAGGGAATGGGATGCAGTCGCCTCCTTCTGCGAGGCAGTAATGCTTGAGAAGGAGGCGGCGGGACGGTTGAGACAGCGGTTCTCCCGTCCCAGCCGCCGCGGTAGACGCTCCGGACGTCGGGAGCCGCGAGACGACTCCCGGCCACCGTAGATACGGGCCTGTGGACGGTGAGCAATGGGTAGCTCACCGTCCTTACGTTGCATAACGACAGGCCGTGTCGACGGCGCGTTCGTGTTCCACGCGCGCCTCAAAGAGATGTCAGCAAAAGGAAGGGGCCACTGAGGGCCGATGCCTGCCGGGGCTGCGGGTTGTTCGCAAGAGATACCGCGCCCCCGGAACGCAAAGGGCACAAGAAGGAACATGGGTGGGTTTTAGTCAGTAAAAGTCTGACACTCCCTCCCGTCCCGCCCAGGGCGGGAGAAGTTATTTGATGATTTCCCACCCACCAAAAAAAAAAAAAGCCTTAATTTAGTACTTTTTTATTTAATAAACATAACACCTAATAAATATTTCTTAATAGTAATTACGTTGCTTAATTAATATAAACTTTTAGTGAGTGTAGTAATTATTACGTAACTAGCTAAATTAAAAGCTTTACGGTTCATTGTACTGCTATGGCTTATTCCAGTCAAGGCCGCGAAGGGCGAGTTACTAGGGCGTGTGAACTTGCCTGCTCATGAGAACCAGCCGATCATTCAGCACAATTAACTATGGAGGACAATGGGGTGATTAAGATACTCGGCTAACACTTTTAATTACTTGTTCAGAATTCAGAAAAGAAAGTTTAATGTCGGTCTATTTTATACAGATAAGGCTTGGCATGAATTTTATGGCACATTAAATAAAGTGATTATTATTACACTTTATTTAAAGTCAGTTTGCTCAAAAGTTATAATAAAATTATAAAATTATTACAGGATATTGATACGTTAAAATGATAAAAAAATCTATTTTCTTTTGGTATTTTTATCAATGACGTTGCGGTTTACGCTGTGTCTGAGTGGTTAGCTGCTATGCTGTGTGTCGCGGCTTCGACCCTCGCATGGAACAAATATTTGAATGGTCTATTTAGATTGCTGTTCCAAGTCTCACTGTTTGTGTATGTGTGTTTATATGTTTGTAAAAGCACCCACCATAAAGAAGAAGTTCCTAGTGTTTACTTTTTTTTTGAAAGAAGAGAATAATTATCTTATTCAATAAAATATCTAATGGAATTTTATTTACAGTTAAACTTAACAAAATAAATAATTAATTAATTAATCTTGAGATACAAAACAAAAACAAAAGAAAAATAATAACCTGCCTGCCCATCTGTAATGCCAATGCGAGTAAGTTCAAGGTCGTGAGTGGCCAGTTACTGGGGCGTGTGAACTTGCCAAGCACCCGTGAGAATCGAAAGTTCACACGTTTAAAAGTCGAAGGAAAAATTTTCTAGATTATTTATAAAATATTTGTTAAAATTATTTTAAAATGTTATTATTAATTTATGTTGAAATATAACCATATTTAAATATTCTAGATTTGCTTAAAGTAAATAAAATATTAAGTTTTTTTTAAAGCCTTAGCCAGTAAATTATAATAAAAATCTGATAAAATATGACATTTGTATGACGTTCTGTCAACAACGAGTATGCAAATAGCATTGCAGCATGCAAAAAATCAACAAATACCGCCTTATCACTTCAATAAAAATAAAAACGCCTACCATATTTCCATGATATTAAAGTTTAAATTCCTACAACACGATGAATGATACGGTGGTTATTAGGATTCCCACACAGAATTTTTCACGTGAGAATGGAAATTTTGTGGGAACATTTGTGGTATTTGAGGGAGCCGACACGTGCCGAGGGGTTATCAGAGCGTATTACAGGGTTAGTGTTTAATTTTAATCAATTAAGCATGTGTGTACTATATTTTGACAATTTAATTGGGGGACTGTTTTTGATGCACTGTGGTGTGCATACATTGATTCTCATAATATTGTAAAAAAATATAAAAATCTTGTTATTTTGATGAAGAAATCGCATCGTAAATATTTTGTTTAGGTATTCAGTGTAAAATGTAACGGTTTTGGGTCCCAATAAAATAAAATAAAATAGAAAGCTATTTACAATATAACACCTAATTATATTATACCTTCTTAACTGTCTCATTAGCCTAGTGGTTCCAAGCGCGACTGTTACGCTAGAGGTCTTGGGTTCAATTCCCAGGTCGAGCAAAAAGTGTTATTGGGTTTTTCTATGAAATTCTCAGTAGCAGCTCGGAGTTAGGATTTGTGCTCGGTTAATGGCAATAGGCTTGCCCCCTATTACAAGGGACCTAAATATACCGGCGAACTGTGGGTGTATACTGTGATGGTATGTTATGTGGTACCTAATTATATAAATTACTTTTTATTTATTTCGTCTCTTATAACATAAATTATTGTTCTTTATCTTTTATAGTTAATGATTTTAGATATATCATCATTTTCTTTTTCTTTTTTAGTTCTAGTTTCGTAGGTGAGCAAGCTTATTGCGGCATTAGTAGTGGTTTATAATCCAATGATGCAATAAACCAAATTATAACAAATCAATTAACCATACGTATTTTTTCCATACCATTACGCCTGTATTCCCCGAAGAGTTAGGCAGAGGTGTAACAATGTACACCTACAGTTCGCCGGTATGTTTAGGTTCCATGTAATAGGGGGCGAGCCTATTACCATTAACCGGGCACAAATAAATCCTATCTCCGACCTGCTACTGAGAACTTCATAGAAAAACCCAATAACACTTTTTGCTCGACCTGGGAATCCAACCCAAGACCTCTAGCGTAGCAGTCGCTCTTAGGACCACTAGGCTACCGAGGCAGTTACGTACGTACCTAAGTATTTTTTTGTCTTAAAATAATCTTGTCCCACACAATTTCCTACCACACATTTCAACGATACCACAAAATATTCACACAGAAAATTCCTGCTTGTGTAAATGTTAACTCAAAAGCCCCATTATTATTTTTTTGCCCTCAACTATGGTGTTATCACATTATTGTGAGGTCAACTGACAAGGTCTCGGGATTCCCATGGGAGACAGCCGTTTCCTATGTGAACTAAATCGTCATGGGAATGTAATTTTTTGTGACCTTTTTTGACCTGAACAAGGGTAAATGTGTATTGGTGATTGTGGAAGTGACGATATTGTTTTCTTTAGTGCAAATTGGGACATGATGTTTTGTTAAGGAAATAGCAAAAAAATAATAAAATGGTGTACCAATGTACACCCACAGTTCACCAGTATGTTTTACGTCCCTTGTTATAGGGGGCGAGCCTATTGCCATTAACCGGGCATAAAGTCTAACTCCGATCTACTGAGAAATTCCTAATGGAAAAGCCCAATAACACTTCGCTCGACCTGGGAATCGGACCCAGGACCCCATGCTCATCAGTCGCGCTTAAAAGGGAAAAGATTTGTATTTTTGTTTTGTTATGGACAAATTAAAAACTGCTTACCCGATTTTAAAAATTCTTTCACATATGGAAAGCTTCATTATCAAAGGGTCCCATGGGGTATATTTTATTTAAAAAAAAATGTTTGTTTGTTGGCTGCGAAACTACTGGACCGATTTTAACCTTCGTTTCAACAAAAGATACCTACATTATTCCTGAGTAACATCGGCTATATATCATCACGCTACGACACACTGGAGCGGAGCAGTAACGAAAGACGTAACTTAACGCGGGTGATCTTTTATAGTTACCTTCTACAGTTAACTGTCTCTAAGTTGGGAGATTTTTTTTATATACTTGATAGAATTTCTGATTAAAGTGATTTTGTTTTTTTTTGTCTTTTCCTAATTTAACTGTCCTTGTCAAACTAATTTATAACAAAGTTTGAAGTAATTGATGTGATCTCCTATAAGAGGACTGCTACTCTTATCTTGTCTGCATAAGTAATTGTTCCTTGATTTAGTATGATTATGCAATTATAAACGTACCGGCGAACTGTGGGTGTACATTGGTACACCTCTGCTTAACCCTTCGGGGAATACAGGCGTGATGGTATGTTAATGTAAGCAATTATGTAGCCTTTGTTAGAGCACCAAATAAATAAATAATACCTTCAGATGATATGGGGTAGGGCCGTTTATTTGTAGGTAGCTTTACACACAATAGGTACACGGCTTTGTATCTGAAAAGCGATGAACCCGGTGGCTTGGGTCTTTTGTACCATACACGATAGGAGGGACTTTTGCCATGTATTCAGTACTTAAATGATTCTATAGACAGCCCAGAGATAACATTTTTCGTATGTTATTAACAAAAAAATCATCTCTGCCGTATATTTTGATCGTGTTGGTATTGCGCTTATATGTATATGGAACAGCGGATTTTTTTAAATTAACCATCAATCCACCACGCCTGTATTCCCCGAACATTTAGGCAGAAGTGTACTCATATACATCTACAGTCAGCCGGTATGTTTTAGGTACCATGTAATAGGTACATAATAAACCCCAATAACATTTGCTCAAACTGCCTCGTTGGCCTAGTGGTCCTAAGCGTGACTGCTATGCTAGAGGTCTTGGGTTCGATTCCCAGGTCGAACAGTGTTATTGGGTTTTTCTATGAAATTCTCAGTAGCAGCGCGGAGTTAGGATTTGTGCCCGGTTGATGGCCATAGGCTCGCCCCCTATTACATGGGACCTAAAAACATACCGGCGAACTGTGGGTGTGCATTGGTACACCTCTGCTTAACCCTTTAGGGCATACAGGCGTGACGGTATGTGTAAAAAAAAGGTTGTAGGTACTTTTGCATGACACAGCAGATTTTTTCAAATTATCCGACAAAATATTTTATCCCGTGAAGGGTTGTAAACATGAACTGAATTCATCATAAAAGTATTCATTACGATGCCTCTTTCACCGGTTATAATTTTAATGTATTTATTTCAATGGAAATAAGAAAACAATTTTCTGTAAACGTCAAATGAACTCCTATGAAGAACTTCTTTCTAACCCTAAACAAGTGAATGATTCTGTTCATCCCATCGCAGAAAGTATACACAAACTAAAGTACTGCGGGTTGTTCGTAAGAGTAACCGCGCCACCGGAACGCAAAGGGCGCAAGAAGGAACATGGGTGGGTTTTAGTCAGTAAAAGTCTGACACTCCCTCCCGCCCCGCCCAGGGCGGGAGAAGTCATTAGACGATTTCCCACCCACCAAAAAAAAAAAAAAATAAAGTAACTCCCATTCTAACCTTCGACCGCTCACGTAATAGACATGTTAACCCACCGCTCGCGACGACGGAGACTGTTAATAAAAATTCCCGCGCGCCAGACGCGTTTCACACGCAAAAGCACGCACAATACATTTCAGGAATATTCGATTCTGTGAAAAATAAAAGACAAACATATTTTTTCTCGCCACGAAAAATATTTTTGCGGAGATTTTATTTTTGGATAGATACGAGTAGGTACCTACTTATAATTTGTGTGACGAGGTCTGAGAGTAAGAACATGATCTCTTTATATGGATGTAATATACCAGCTTCTGCCAGCGATTTCGTTCGTGTGGTTTTTTTAACCCATATCATCCCAGTGTTCCATTTTTGAAAAACACTAATTTAAAAATGCGTTCAAAAATTATAATAAAAAAATAAAAAAGTAACCGTTTCAAAAATGGAACACTGGGATGATATGTGGTAACCCGCATTAAGTTACGTCTTTGGTTACTGCTGCTCTCCGGTGTGTCAAAGCGTGATGTTATAAATCCTAAAGCCTTCCTCGGTAAATTAACTATTCAACACAAAAATATTTTTTCAATTCAAACCAGTAGTTCCTGAGATAAGCGCGTTCAACTAAACAAACTCTTCAGCTTTATAAAATTAGAATAGATTAGCATACTACAGTTAGGTAGCTGTGTTTTTTACAAATACTGGCTTTAGTATCAAAAAACTAAATAAAAGAATGGTGCAGTGGCGGGGCTATAGGCAGCTGCTTGACACGGGTCTCACTTTCGCAAGGAACAAATATTTGTATTGTATGACTTACAGGTAGTTGTTTCAGGTCTGGGTGAATGTGTATGTGAGTTTGTAAACGTACACACGATACAGGAGAAATTGCTAGCGAGGGACAAAGAGCTAATACTCGTAACAAAAAGAAACTCTTAAATTTTTTTTCAATTCCGTTTTTAATAATTATGTATAATTTATTATTTTTTTAATGCCATTAATGATACCTGCGTTTATTTCTCTATTGTTCAAACATAAAACTTTATTAAATAATAATTAGAACAACATACAACAACAACATACCATCACGCCTGTATTCCCCGAAGGGTTAGGCAGAGGTGTAACAATGTACACCCACAATTCGCCGGTATGTTTAGGACCCATGTAATAGGGGGCGAGCCTATTGCCATTAACCGGGCATAGATCCTAACTCCAAGCTGCTACTGAGAATTTCATAGAAAAACCCAATAACACTTTTTGCTCGACCTGGGAATCGAACCCAAGACCTCTAGCGTAGCAGTCGCGCTAAGGACCACTAGGCTACCGAGGCAGTTGCAAAATAACAAATAATCGTAACAATTTAGTTACAAAATAACAATGTCCAGTAACAAAACATTGTAAAAGTTGCAAGTCACGCACCTTGGTTCAGTACACTAAAGTTATCGCTTTGTAATGGATTTCCGGCTGGAAGCACACGACCCCAGAATGGAAACGTACAATGATACCCTTTGACCGCAGACAGGGTTACACTGTGACGCATTTTAAAAATACTTCTGTATTTTTATCACAAAACGAAAGAAATATCCTTTTTAGATGACATAAAATAATAAAAGATGACAAAATAGTTTTCAAATAGGAAACCTTTTCTTTTTCATGAATATTATGTAATTATTGTAATTAGTTAATTTGTGAAGAAATGTTATTATTAAGTACCTCATTGTCCAGGGACGCGGAAAGTGTTTAAAAGAGTCACCGCGGCTGTGGAACGCCAAGAGGATTAAGAGGGTCTCAGTCAGTAAGAGTCTGACACTACCTTTCGCTTCAGGCAGAGCGGAAGATGTCATTTGATAATTTCCCATTCGTAAAAAAGTACCTCATTTAAGAAAATTAAATACGTTTCTGTAAAGAAAAAATCATTCAGAATTATCAGTTTTAAAAAGTCACAGTAGGAACGTACTCGTAGTATAACGATAAACCAAAGGATTGGCTCACTAAAGTAACGGCCGTTCTAGTTCAAAGCTCATTTATCTCAAAGAGGGTGCAATCACTTACAGAAGTTATTATCATACAAATGTTATCATCCCATATGATTTATCGTATTATAAACCGCAAGTTTCCCATAAACTTTATTCCCATAATGCTAGTTTACTTCCCGTGTGAATGTAACAAAAAAGAAACCTTTTTTTTTCACGGGATTTTGACCTTTATTCAAATGATATAACAATAATGTTAAAGCTTATCAAAAAAAGTTTAAATAATAATAAATTAAGCTTTAAATATTTTTTTAACTGCCTCGTTGGCCTAGTGGCCCTAAGCGCGACTGCTACGCTAGAGGTCTTGGGTTCGATTCTCAGGTCGAGCAAAAAGTGTTATTGGGTTTTTCTATGAAATTCCCAGTAGCAGCTCGGAGTTAGGATTTGTGCTCGGTTAATGGCAATAGGCTCGCCCCCTATTACATGGGACTTAAACATACCGGCGAACTGTGGGTGTACATTGTTACACCTCTGCCTAACCCTTCGGGGAATATAGGCGTGATGGTATATTTATTAATAATTTTGCTTTTCGTCTCACATGTACTAATCATGTTTTTTTACATAGATTTTTCAATACAAACTGTTGTTTAATACGCAAGTAAGCTATTGAATCCCCCAAAATACGAAAACCCCTTTTTCTAAAAGGTAAGTCGATTTCACGGATTATAAAAAATAGGGTGACATCGCGTGCCATGTGCCGACAATGTTGTTCCTTTGGTATGTAAATACACACGTCATGAGGTCATAATTATAGTAAATTGGGGTCCGACAAGTAATTATCTTGACATAATAATTGAGTTCACCTTGTTCAATTTGGTATTTTCACGTGGTAATTAATGTCCATGGTTGAGAGCTTATTTATTGAACTAATGTGAAGCTAAAATTAGTAATTGGATTATTCTGAAGAAATTAAATTTGGAAGGTTAATATTATAAATAATTTGTTAAACAAAAAATAATAATACGGTTCTATTACTATCCCACTGTAGGGCAAAGGCAGTAAAAGAAAGATGTTGAAGAACTTAAAAAAAGCAATCCAACTTGGCACTAATTTAAGTCAAATTAAAGCTTATTAAAATATTAACAACCAACCTAAAAAAAAAAATTCCGTCATTTATTCCTAGAACGTAACCTGTTTTTGCTACCTACTAAAAATTTCTTCCCAGGACCCTATTAAGTTTTTTGGTCAAAACACCATAACTTTCCGTTCCCATGGTTTGTGATTCTCTTGCGAACCACACTTTAGAAAGGATAGCGTGGGACAGTTTTGAGGGGTCGTTATTCGGGCCATACAAAGAGCGCTTAATGGACATAGCTGCCAGCGATTTCAACAGCTACATTTTTTGTTAAGTTGTACCTGTAGAATTCTATTCTCGCTCGTTCTATTGCCCCTCATTACAAGGGCAACAGTGTCGCGTGCCGGAGCTTTCGTGACA
The DNA here is from genome assembly GCA_947462355.1 of Caradrina kadenii. Lineage (NCBI taxonomy): Eukaryota > Metazoa > Arthropoda > Insecta > Lepidoptera > Noctuidae > Caradrina > Caradrina kadenii. Next base: position 10,142,638 of record OX381691.1, read on the forward strand.
ATTATCACAATAGGTCGAGGGCTATGAGAAACCACCACCAACCGCGGGGTTCCTACCGTTGCCATGAGAATGCTATGGTATTTGTTTAACTGGTATTTACAGAGTGCCATTGCTTTTTACAGCACCATTGCCACTTGAATAATAAAATTATTTCGTTGAGTTTTATTATTGCTTACTTTGTTAGTTGCTATGTATTTTATCAGGCCATATTTTAATTAAGTTATTTATGAGTTTCTTCTTTTGTTTTGAAAGGAAATATTTTCAATTGAAGTTTTTGGTCCGGTGGCCTAAAACTTTCATCAGACGGTGGCTTATTTAAGTTACGTCTTTGGTTTCTCTTCCGCTTCCGTGGTTATAGAGCATTTATTACTCAGGAGTAATTTAGCTATCTATTGGTGAAAAAATGGTTAAAATCAGCCCAGGAGCTTCGGAGCTTGTTCGGTACAAAGTAACAAACAAAAAAGTCTTTCTCTCTTTTTACCATTAATATAGATGAAATGGTATGTTAATTAACTCAAGTTAACTAAGCGTGTTACATAAGTCATAAAAGCAGGTAGCAATTCAATTCCTTCGTCCCTTCTTTATTCTCACGGATTTTTTTTATTGAATAAATAAAATCCATTTTAGTTCACACGAGATTTCGTCGGTTCCCAGTGGGAAGACTTTTGGTGGGAACTTTGGCAATTCACTGGCACGTGGCGTCTGTAGGGTTAAGTGGGTGTATATGATGTGTTTAAATATCATTAGTGGGAGATTTGATGAATAACGCATAATGTTATTAAAAAAAAAACATTAATACGTGCTTTTAAGTTCTGTGGCCTGGTGCTAAAAGGGCCAAAGTAAGTTTTTATATGAAACGAGATTCTAATGCCAGTTGATTGTAAAAGTATGATATTTTTTTTGTGCTAAAATGGCGTTAGTTACTATGTAAAAAAGGCCAATGTAGTGTGTGCTTTCATACAGTTAAGAAATAGAGGTCTTGGGTTCGATACCCAGGTCGAGCAAAGTTTTATTGGGTTTTCCCATAAAATTCTTAATAGCAGCTCAGAGTTAAGATTTGTGCCCGGTAAATGGCAATAGGCTCGCCCTCTATTACATGGGACCTAAACATACCGGCGAACTGTGGGTACACCTATGTCTAACCCTTCGGGAAATACAGGCGTGATGGTATGTATGTATGTAATAATAGTATAGATTACAATTGAAAACATTTATACCCATTGTAGCTAGCTAATCGATCAGTGTAATCTGTAAATGAAGACATCGTGAGGAACCGTGGACTTTATTATTAATATGACTAAGTCTAAAATCGCCAATCCGCCTTGCCTAAGCGTGGTGACCAATGCTCGTGCCTTCTCTGTATGAGAAGTTCCTGCTGTGGAACAATAATAAGCTGGTATTATTCAGTAAATAGATATATTTTATTTTTAACAAACATATATTACTACACAAAAAACGAAACAGCTAATCTTCTCAAGGCCCTTCATTTTTTTCGTCATATCCGTTACCATTCTCACGGTAAACTTTAACGAACTTTTTCTCAAAAAATCCGTTGTCAGTTCACACGGAACTATATCAGTTCTCACTGGAAATGTCTTAGGGGTGGGAATATGGGGTTACACCGCACGCGCACGTGGCATTATTTGTGGCTACTGATAAGTAGGTGCATGCATACGCTTGAATCCCATTAAGTATTTAGCAGGATTATTTTATGGTTGGGTGGATTTTTAGGGTGCCAAAGGGACTATTTTACTAAAGCTCCTGTCTGCCAGTCACAGGGCTGTAGTTTATAAACGGTAATAAATAAACGCACAAGTATTACTGTTTAAATACTTGGTTATTTCTTCTGTATCATGGATGCATCGTTCATGTTATTTTTGGTAGTACAGCGCTTTGTGAAGGACCTCGTCCGGGGAAGTACTACCACCACACTTATTTCTAACGCAAAGCAGCGTTGCTGTGTTCCGGTTTGAAGGGTATAGGTGCCCGCGAAATTACAAATACATGAAAAATTTAAACTTTGTCTCTGGGATGGCAACGCATTTACAAGGCCTCTGGTATTGCAAATGTCTATACGCAGCGTAGACCACCTTAACATCTTGTGGGCCGTCGGCTTATTTGTCGGAAAAAAAAATCAATCAATCAGCCGTACAAATGTGTATTTAACATAAGTACATATTAGTCCCCCGGTTAATGGCAATAGGCTCGCCCCTTATTACATGGGACCTAAATATACCGGCGAACTGTGGGTGTACATTGTTACACCTCTGCCTAACCCTTCGGGGAATACAGGCGTGATGGTATATTTTTTGTTTTTTTACATATTAGTCGCCACGAGTCGTGATCAGTTTTTTGGGGCGCCGACGCTGCATGCGATCGGTCAAACTGACGGACCAATCGCGTGCAGCGTTGGCGGCCCAAAATACCCAGAAAGGAACCGGAAAACCCGAAGATTAACTTGACATTTGTGCTCACGACTGGTGGCGACTACTATAATTTGTGTTGTTACTAAAACATATTACACTATTCAATCAAATATTGCATGAGAATTAGGTATATGTAATAGGTATTTACCATATGCTTAAACAATCCTTAGTCAACGTGACAATTATTTCATGTATTATATAGTCATATGATAAGTTCTAATCATAATTGCTATGCTATCGCACATTGTTAACATTTCCATATTACGAATGATTTATTTTTGTAAACGTTTATCTTTCACACAAGTATTTTTGTATTTTTTCAAACGTCATCCCACCCATGGGAATTGTTCTTTATAGTGAGTGCTTTATAAAAATCATCATCATCATCATCAAATCAACCGATCGACGGCCACTGCTGCACATAGGTTTCCCCTAAAGATAGCCACAATGTCCGGTCCTGCGCTGCCAGATCCAGCGATTAACAAAAAAATGGAAAATACAAACAGCTAGACCCGGAATAAATATCTTCATGCTATACAAACATTAGTACCGCGTGGGAACCGAACCCATAACACGCAGCCCAGCAGCCAAATGCTCAGCCAACGCGCCAACCGTGTCGTCAAATTGTTTGAAATTTTTATGTGCGTTCAGAAAATAAATCGGGGTGGGAATTTTGGGGTGATAACGTGTCACGTGCCGATACTCGACGCCACCATAGGGTTAATTTAGTGTAAAGAAATAATTATTCAATAATAATGGGTATCTTCCTCCATTTATCCTCTCTTACATTTCTTCATTTGTTTTTTTTTTATGTTATCTTAGTAAACTTTAATCTTTGACTTCGCTTGCATTAATTTACCTTCTTAAAGCTTAAAATATAAAATAAAGCTATATTTGTTTCACATAATTAATTAATTAATCAAATCATTTATTTGCATAAAACATGGTAGGTAATAAGATGTTCAATAAAATATAATATGTACAGCATGTTTTGCCGTGGCACACGGCGCGCAAAATAATATAAAATGAGAAAAATTAATGGATTATACATTATAGTCAAATTAGTATTAATTAGATAAATACAAGAAAGTAAATCTCACATCAATTAAACATTAAAATTATTTTTAAATACTTTACTTTTACATTGCAATTTTTAATGTCATTGGGGATTTTATTATATATTTTTGGCGTCATACATAACACGCTTTTAAGACATTAATATTTAAGACATTAGAAGAAATTTATCAAATAAAACTTAAAAAAAAAAACCGTTACATTTATTCAAATAAGTAGTAGTGTTTCTTCATCTTGGTTTTCAAATAAATCAAGGAGTTTCTTTTTTGTAAAGTTCGTTGGTAGTTCACATGAAACCCCGTAGGTTCCCACAGGAATAATTCGGGTGGGAACTAGGGTAGCACCGTGACGCGTGGCGATACCTGCCGCATCCGTAGGGTTAATAGGGCGTGTTAATATTTTGATACAGGTGGATTATTTATTTTTTAGCTAGTCCATTTAAATGGTAATAAGTTACTTATTCTAAAAAATTAACGTGAATTTGTTTAAATCTTAGTCAAGTAGAAAACCGTTATTTTTACTTATAAAAATATTCAAATCACTGGTCAGCTGTATCCGGTTAGACTGGAAACCGACCCCAACATAGTTTGGAAAAGGCTAGGTAGTTAGATGGTTAAAAGAATTTAAATCTTTTTTCTATATTTACGTAATTGCGGATTGATTGAATAATCCTTAACTGTCCCTACGATTTGGAAATCCCTTCCAATAAATTTTCCCGCGTGAATTTACGTGCAAACATTGTCAAAACCATAAAAGTACATAAATTACCCAAAACCTTTAAAACGTATTGATCCCCACATTTCGTTTTAATTCCCACACAAATTTCAACGAACCTTTTACCCGCAAAATTCGTTGATGTTTCACACGGGATACTCCGGTTCCCACTGGAAAGTTTTGTGGTGGGAAAAATTTGGTGCGTGCCAAAATGGGTCGCGGTTGACGGGTTAAGTAGCTGTGAAATTGTTCTATAGTATTGGTAGGACAATAAGCATTTCATATTTTTTTTTATTATTGCGTAATTGTTCACTGTGTAATCAGAATTAAAGTAAAAGAAAAAAAAGTATTTTTCTTTCTTAATTAGGAAGTATATCGCAGTGGCTGAGCGATTGGCTGCTGCGTTGTGTCGCGGTTCGAATCCCATACGAAACAAATAGCTGTATTACACATAGTTGTCCTAGATCTGGCTATTTGTGTATGTAAGATTATATGTTTGTTAACACATTCAACTGCCTCGTAAGCCTAGTGGTCCTAGTCGCGACTGCTACGCTGGAAGTCTTGCGTTCGATTCCCAGGTCGAGCAAAAAGTGTTTCTGGGTTTTTCTATGACATTCTCAGTAGCTGCTTTAAGTTAAGATCTATGCCCGGTTAATGGCAAATGACGCCGCTATTACATGAGACCTAAAAATACCGGCGAACTATGGGTGGGTGTGCATTGGTATACCTCTGCGTAACCCTTCGGGAATTACAGGCGTGATGCTATGTTATGTAACGTAATGTCTATGGACAAAAAATAATAATACCTACACTACATATCGTAAACCCATAAATATTAAATTTAGAAGCAAAGCTACCAGGGTCTAACCTCGCCAGCTTTAGGCTTTAATTAATTCTCTTTGTTAATGGTCACACGATAATTGTAACGAACTAAAAGTCCGTTGATCGTTCACACGTGAATATGGCAGTTCTCACTAAAATGGAACAGTGGTGGGAAATTGGAGCGGCACGTGCCTGTACCAATTTGTCATGTGGTAATAGCAGGGTTAAGTGACCACAAATTGCTTTCTTTAGTATATGGATTGAGTCATCCTTTTTAATATATTATTACTTGTGTAGGTGCTTGCTTAATTAAATTCTGTTATTTAAAATAACATAACATACCATCACGCCTATATTCCCCGAAGGGTTAGGCAAAGGTGTAACAATGTACACCCACAATTCGCCGGCATGTTTAGGTCCCATGTAATAGGGGGCGAGCCTATTGCCATCAAAATTTTATACGTTATTTAAAATAATTATTGATTGATCAATTATTATTGACTGCCACGTTGGTCTCGTGGTCGCAAACGCGATTGATGAGCACGGGGTCTTGGGTTCGATTCCCGGATCGGGCAAAAAGTGTTATTGAGTTTTTCCATTAGGATTTGCTCAGTAGCATCCCGGAGTTTGGAAGTTGGTGGTGTGACACACCCGTGCCTCGGAAAGCACGTAAAGCCGTTGGTCCCGGCTGTCATTCGTAGGTCTTTGACAGTCGTTACGGATAGTCTGAAGCCAGGAAGTCTGACAACCAGTCTAACCAAGAGGTATCGTGTTGCCTAGTGACTGGGTCGTGGAGGTCAGATAGGCAGTCATTCGATGTAAAATACTGGTACTCAGCTGTATCCGGTGAGATTGGAAGCCGACTCCAACATAGTTGGGAAAAGGCTTAGTAGATGATTTAAAATAATTATTGTTTTATGAATTACTAGCGACCCGCCCCGCCTTCGCAAGGGTGCGATGCTTATGTAATTATACATATAAACCTTCCTCGTCAATCACTCTATCTATTAAAAAAACCGCATCAAAATCCGTTGCGTAGTTTTAAAGATGTAAGCATACATAGAGATATAGGGACAGAGAAAGCGACTTTGTTTATACTATGTAGTGATAGTGATTAAGAGTTTCTTTAAATTGGAGAATTTGCTTGCGACTGTCAATATAAGAAGGCGAACTGCAGTAATTACAAGCGTTCAAAATCAAGTCACAATTTCAACTCAGTGTAAAAAAAACATTAAATTAGAGGCAGAGGTGTAACAATGTACACCCACAGTTCGCTGGTATGTTTTAGGTCCCATGTAATAGGGGGCTCGCTATTACATGTATGCATGTATGTGTGTATTGTTACACCTCTGCCTAGCCCTTCGGGGAATACAGGCGTGATGGTATGTTATGTGATGATATGTTATTAAATTAGAGGTTTTTTTGACAGATAGAGAATAAGATTAGATTGTGATCATTCCTAAAGGTTAGTAGATATCATTGCCTTCAGGAAACTGTTTTTGCTTTACTTTTATATACCTATAATATAAACGTCAAGTTAATTTTGGTTCTTTTCTGAGTGTTTTTGGGTCGCCGACGCTGCACGTGATCGGTCCGAGTAACCCAAAAATTAACTTGACGTTTGTGCTCACGACTCGTGGCGGCTACTATACCTACCCAACCTTGGTTTTGTTGGGTAGCTCACCGTCCTTACGTTGCATAACGACAGGCCGTGTCGACGGCGCGTTCGTGTTCCACGCGCGCCTCAAAGAGATGTCAGCAAAAGGAAGGGGCCACTGAGGGCCGATGCCTGCCGGGGCTGCGGGTTGTTCGCAAGAGATACTGCGCCCCCGGAACGCAAAGGGTACAAGAAGGAACATGGGTGGATTTTAGTCAGTAAAAGTCTGACACTCCCTCCCGCCCAGGGCGGGAGAAGTTATTTGATGATTTCCCACCCACCGAAAAAAAAAATAAAAAAAAAACCTTGGTTTTGTTGAGTTTGTCTATAGGCAGCGGTAACCACTTATCATCAGATGGGCCGCCGGTGCCGGCTTGTTTGCCATCCATTGATATTTAAAAAAAAACTTAGAATAACATAGTCCCCCTCAGTCATGATGTGTTCAGTGGCCTGTTGATGTGTTCTTACCTACCTTAATTCTATCTATTTGGCTTTATCTTTTTGTTTTAAAAAAATTAATAATGTGTAAAATAAAGTACCTTATTCCTACATGACTATTGTATGCCCCAAGGGCGGGACACAGCTAATCTATTTAATTATTTAAGACCTGTATTATGTAAAAACCTATGATCTGCTATCTATTGAAAAAAAATATTGAAACAATTACCGTTTTAATTTTTACATAATTCGGTAAAAAGAAACACGATGTCGGCATGGAGACATCCGATACTGAATTGGGTAATACCTACACTATTTAAAATATTTGTGAATAATATTCCTAATTGTTATCAATATTATAATAATCTACAACGAATGCAAAAACTAAGTATCGGAAGGTAAAAATTCGGTAAGTATTTAAAAATATCTTGAAACAGACGTTAGTGTTTCAAGATGACGTACCTATTATTGTTTTTGATAGTCATGATTAGTCATGACTATCAAAAACAATACTAGGTATGTTTATCAGCTTATTATTATTTTTATTTTAAACTGCAAATCATTATGATTTTTAAAATAATAGGAGTATCTTATCAAAAATAATTTCACAATATTTTATTATTTACTCTTCATCGCTGGTGATGTTAGTATATTAGTATTTATGTTCAATTATAATGTTATTTAACTAGAATATTTGTGTCATATGTTATATTATTAATTAACTTTATTGTAATTAAATTAGATTAAGTATTTACAACCTTAAAATTAGTTTAAAAAAACCTTAATATTAACAAAAAAAGAAACTAAAACTAAATGGCATCAAAAAATTCCTCCGCTTCGCCGTCAACCGGAAAAGTGCCTAGAAGACTGGCGGCATTGCCACGTTAGATGGCAATGCTTAACCTCTGGCCAAGGTAAAAGCCGAATTATTTATTTTAAATATCATTTTAGGTAACTGAGTAAGCGCGTGAAGTTTTTATAATTTACGGTAAAACTTTTTTTTTATTTATAAAAAAGGTTTGCTCCTTACTAGGAACTTCTACTGTATCGTAAATGCGTTCATAAACATTGAAACTCACATGCGCAAACCACTAAACCCAGAACAACGACCTCTTGATCATACAAATATTTGTTCCTCGCAAGAATTGAACCACAAAACGAAGCGTCAAAATAAAAAAAACTCCAAGTATTTTTACAACAAAAAACTACTTAGAAATAAGTATATAATACAAAGTGATTTCTTTAATTTCAAATGCACAAACAAAGGCAAACAGTGATTAGTGAAGATTCTTATAAAAACAAGAAAGCATTTTGATTATACTTACAGGTAGGTACTACATTTTCTCAGTTTTTTTTTTTTTTTTTGGTGTGTGGGAAATCATCAAATAACTTCTCCCGCCCTGGGCGGGACGGGAGACATTTTCTCAGTGCTCTAAACAAAAAAAAAAAATAAGTTCTCATACCTTTCTTACTTGGGATCAATGCGAAATATCCTTTGTCTGCTTTCTTACCCTACTTAAAAGTCTCATGGTAATTCCAATAGACATTGTTCGTTAAAGTCGGTTAGTATTTCACACGGGAGATCTCATAGTTCCCACTGGAACCAGTACAGAGGCACGAGCCTATACACATCTCGATTAATAGGGTGACAGGAATGTATTCGAAATTTAAACATTTATTAAAATAAAAATGAACATATAAATGTGTTGTCTAGCGCAAAACTCGAGAACGGCTGGGCCGATTTGGCTGATTATTTATTTATTGTATTTGTAATTTTCCAGAGAAGATTAGTAAGCAAGAATATTTTTTGGAAGATTCAACATAAAAGTCGAAAATTCACACCCGTCAGACGCTGGGGCGGTTCATCATCATCATGATCATCATATCAACAGAATGACGTCCACTGCTGTACATAGGCCTCCCTAGAGAAAGCCATAATGACCGTTCATGTGCTGCCTGCATCGGTTCAGTCACCGAGTAAGGAACCGGGACGGTTCGCTTGTTTAAAACAAAAATCCCGTCAAAATTTCACACGAAACGATTTTAGTTCACACGGGATCGATATGTCACGTCGCCGTCGTCACGTTGGTGCGAAATTACGTTGGCACGTGCCAATCGATTTTAATTGTTTTAAAGTTTTCACGTTCATAATGATTTTTTAAATAAAATTGTATCTTATCAACCTAATACTGTAATGAAGATATTTATTATCAATAAACTGCCTCGGTAGCCTAGTGGTCCTGAGCGCGACTGCTACGCTAGAGGTCTTGGGTTCGATTCCCAGGTCGAGCAAAAAGTGTTATTGGGTTTTTCTATGAAATTCTCAGTAGCAGCTCGGAGCTAGTATTCCCCGAAAGGTTAGGCAGAGGTGTAACAATGTACACCCACAGTTCGCCGGTATATTTAGGTCCCATGTAATAAGGGGAGCCATAACCGCCCGCCATGCCCGCCGCATGCCCGCCATGCCCGGTTAATATTGCCATTAACCGGGCACAAATCCTAACTCCGAGCTGCTACTGAGAATTTCATAGAAAAACCCAATAACACTTTTTGCTCGACCTGGGAATCGAACCCAAGACCTCTAGCGTAGCAGTCGCGCTTAGGACCACTAGGCCAACGAGGCAATACTAAAAATTACTTTGATAATTCGTATTTTTTATGTAATTCAAAAGTTACATTTTCCACAAAAAACCTGGTAACAAGACACATCATACACCATTTAACTACAAATACCGCTCATCAAAGTAACATTGAATAAAAAATATTGCTGTGAAATGCTTTTTTTTTGGTGATAAAATCAGTTTATGGTAGCGCGCAATGTATCAATAAATCATAAAACCATTCAATCTATACTAATATTGGTTGAACGCGCTAATCTCAGGAACTACTGGTTTGATTTGATTTTCTTTTTGTGTTGCATAGTTAATTTATCGAGGAAGGGTTTAGGCTTTATAGCATGACACTACGACACACGGGAGAGGTGCAGTAACTAGACGGAACCTAACCCAGGTGAAGAGAACCACGCGAACGAAGTCGCAGGCAGAAGCTAGTGTAATCATAAAATCTCCGACTAAAATCCATTGCATGCATTTTATTTTTCTCACGGTAACAAAAAATATTCATACGTTAAAATCCGTTGACTTACAAACGAGGCGATTTTATTTCTCACTAGAGCGATAATAGTACACCCCGTCGTCACGTCAATCTTGGGGTGGCACGTGCCAATACTGGTCGCATTTATAGGTTTAAGTGGTTATTATACTTGTTAATAAATAAACAGGGGTGATTTGTATGTTAAATTGGGGTTCACTAGACAGATAAAAATGCATGTAGTATTAACATAAAAAGATCTGGCTGATACAAAAATGACCTGAAATTGTTCGAGAATCTTTTATTGTCACGGATATAAAAAACCTTTGTGTAAAATCCGTTGGCAGTTCACACGAAACCATTAAGGGCGTTATCACACTAGCGATTTTCGAGCGAATTCAAAGCGAGGCGAGAGCGCAGCGGTTTCGCCGCGAATAGCGCCGCCGAAACCATTTTGTACAGTCGCATTCGGCAGCCCGCTCCGCCACACTCAGGCGGCGATAACGTAGCGCGCCCGTCGCGTGCTCGCTTTGCCTCGAAAAAACGCCAGTGTGATAGGGGCCTAAGTTCTAAGTTCTCATTGGAAGAGATGTTGGAATGATTCGGGAGAAACGTGTGAATTTTTGTATCACATTTTTAAGAGGGATGGGCTGAGGTCCGCCAGCTTGAAAATGTCTTATGTGGTTGGCAATTCGGTTTCATGGTAATAAAAAAATTGGGGGCGATAGTAACAAAAAATAATTTACAGAATTATAATAATTACAGTTGTTAATATAACTCTTAGCTATAATTGGCTGCAAACGTCATTGTTGTCATAAAATAAACGGATTACACTGACTTGATGGTTATTTAGATTACAAACAGACAAACAAACTACAGCTCTCTATTTTTTTTATGGGACAAGCCCGCCACACTATTCCCAACCACTGCAACTTCTGTAAGCCAGAATCAACAGTGGAGACCGCCAGAAGAGCGCCGAGGCAATGAAGCTCGACGAGTCCCGGAGAAACGATAAAACTGTCTTGGATCCCGCAACGAAATTAATCAGAAAAGATTAGCGGAGGAGTAGGAAAAAATATTGTTTCCACTTCCCTCCAAACAAGCAGGAGACAGAACAGAACTAGGCCAATAGGCACAAGGGGATATTTACAACTGGGAGAAGCCCAGATTGCCAAGCACCACGGTTTGCAATTGTTACTAACTTAGTGGGTCCTAATGTGAGCTGTTACATTTGATTCCAGTAATAGGTATGGCAAAAACGCCTGAACGCACGGAAATTAGTTCTAGTTTCTACGAGGTCCGCGTAATAAACTACACCGGATGTAACCAGTATACTGTCTAACATTATATTTCGTTCATTCTGCCAAAGATTACACTCCCATAAAATGTGATGAGCAGACTGTTCATATTCACAGTCAGATGTAGAACATTGACACAAGGGAGAAGCAACAAGCTTGAAAGAAAACAATTTACTCTTAAAGTTGCCGTGACCTGTGAGAAATTGGGCAACACAGTGGTCCACCTCCAGCCATGTTCTGGCCAGCCGTTCACGAACTGAGGGAAAGAACTGATGGAGGTACCGGCCCTTAATGGAATTATCCCACCTACATTGCCATTCGGATAAAAGTTCCTCCCAGACGTCAGTCTGCGGTTTAAATAATCTAGAGATCTTAGCACGGTCCCGTTGTGTTAGAAAGCTTGCGTCCATGGTCTCTCGCGCAGAATAGTACATTGCAGCACGTCGCTGCACCTCAAGATCTACTGGAAGTACACCTGCAAGTACTGGTAGGGCCTCAGTACTAACGGTCCTATACGCTTTGCATAAAAATATTAAAGCTAACCGTTGACTTTGTAGCAATTTACGTCGTACCGCCCCTATGGTGGCCCTATCGGCCCAAACAGGTGCACCGTAGCACATACAACCTAGGTAAGTAGCCCCATAAATAGTTTTTAAAGTTAAGAAGGATAAACCCCAAGTAGCTTTAGATATTCTCGTTAGGGCATAAAAATTTTTTTTGGCTTTTTCTCCTACAGTTTTAATGTGGTCAATAAATGAGAAGTTCTTCTCCAAGATCAGACCAAGATAGCACACGGATTGTTTTCGTTTAACGGGAACATTATTAAATTTAATACTAGGCCATGACTTAAGATTACCCTTTAAAATGAGTTGATAGGTCTTTTGCGGTGCAAAGGTTAAACGGTTTCGATCGCCCCACTGAGATATTAAACGTAGGCATGTGTCAGCTAAATTCTCAAGTCCAGCCCGAGTACTTGACTGAATGAGCAGAAGGCCGTCGTCCGCGTAACCGGTTAAGGAACAGCCGCATGGAAGTGGAATCGCGAGGAAATCATCAAAACCTAAATTCCATAAATAAGGACCGAGAACCGAACCTTGAGGACATCCCATGGTTAGCGACTTCGTTGCGGAATAATGTCCAAGTTTGAGCTTCGCGGAACCATTTAGAAAGTAAGAGCAAACAAGAGAATAGATGTTTCTGTAGCAACCACGGGTTTTCATTTTAAGTAGAAGCATAGGCCACCATGCGTTATCAAAAGCCCCAGAAATATCGAGGAAGATCCCAATTACATATTCTGCTAACTTTACAGTAACTTCTTTGCGCAACCTCATGACGTCTCACTGTGCTGTTGCGGAAGTCTCATCAGCTTCCTTTAAAGTTTACGTTGTGAGCTGTTACTTTCAATATTCAGACCCTGTTGCTCCTCACATCCATAACCTCCGTCATGTCTTGCGGTCGCTCGCGGGCTGCAAAGTCATCGTTGGCGCGGATGTAAACGCGTCATCGTCCCTATGGTATGGCAAGGTTCGGTCTACGGATTCCGAACGACGTTGCGCTGTTGAGGATTTTATTGCTGAAATGAACCTGATGATCCATAACACCCCTGACGCACCACCTACTTTTTGCAGCCAAATGGGCGAATCTTGTATTGACGTCACACTTTCTAGTGTAGACGTTCGCTTAGCTAGGTGGCGTGTCCTACCGGACGCATCTTGTAGTGATCATCGCCTGATCGTGTACGAATTTGTTTCTATGTTTACTCAAGGTCCGTCCCATATTACGGGTAATTTTAGATATAAATGTAAAGGCGCGAACTGGGAATTTTTTAGCTCGCTTTTTGCGTGTCACGCCAAAGACTTCACTCACGACGGGCTGTCGGCTGAAGAAAGTGCTGAGATTATGTCAGACACTTTTACATACTGTGCTGACATAGCTATTGGTCGCGGATCAATCACCAATATTCGTAGATGTGATTGGTGGAGTGAATACTTAGTTGAACAGCGCAAAAGTTACCGTAGAGCGCGTAGACAGGTTAATAAGCTTAAAAAACGTAAGGTTACCGGAGACCTGCTTACTTCTGCTTTACATACTCTTAGAATTGCCAGATCGCGCTACAGAGCAACGGTGGAAAAATCGAAGGGTAATTTATTGCGAAAAATTGTAGAAAAACTAGATAAAGAGGGTCCATGGTCTCCCTTGTATCACGAGTTTAAAGCTAATAGATTGGTCGACCTTGCATACATTGAAAACATTAAAGTTAATAATAAACATACCACCGGTATCGAAGAAACGACGGAAGTTCTTCTCAATTCCCTTATACCCGATGATTCAGCGGCCAGCGACAGCGAATACCACCAACAGATTAGAGAGTGGGCTGCTGTGCCACCTGAATCACCAGCGTCAGATCTACCATCTACTGACGAGTTCATAAATGTGGTCAGAAGGCTACCGCTCAATAAATCATCAGGGGAAGATAAAATATCTAATAGAATGATCATAGAAGCGTGTAAAACAGCGGCAGACGCGATCTTAACTGTTTATAACCGATGCATTGCGGGAGGCATTTTTCCTCGAATTTGGCGACATGGCTTTATACGGATAATTCCAAAGAGCGGCGACAAGCCCCCGGACGATCCAAAGTCATATCGACCCATAACCCTACTACCATCTTTGGGAAAACTACTTGAGCGCCTTATAGTACCACGCTTGCTACCGGACGGGCCAAAATTTCATAACAATCAATTCGGTTTCACAATAGGTAAATCTACTGTCGACGCGGCCCTTTCTGTTAGAAACGCTGTTAATTCATCCGAACATACAGCTCTCTATTATTAGTATCTATAGATAAAGTAATTCCAAACAATAGAAATCCTCTTTAAAAAAATATTGAAAGGAGAGAGACATCTCATAAGCATCCCCATGTATGCTTAGATATATTATTTAAAGTTCAGGAACTAAACATTATTTTGTAAATTAAAAAAAAAATCATTTTGCTTCTATTTTTTTTTTTTTTTTGTCTTATTATTATTATATTTTTATGATAATGCATTACATACCATCACGCCTGTATTCCCCGAAGGGTTAGGTAGAGGAGCACGAATGTATGCCCACAGTTCGCCGGTATGTTTTTAAGTCCCATGTAACAGGGGGCGAGCCTATTGCCATTAACCGGGCACAAATCCTAACTCCGAGCTGCTATTGAGAATTTCATGGAAAATCCCAATAACACTGCTCGACCCGGGAATCGAATCCAAGACCTCTAGCGTAGCAGTCGCGCTTAGCATATCTAGGCTAGCGAGGCAGTTTGATAATACTTTCTTAAAATAATGTATCGATCTCAAAAACGCAAGAAAGCTCACAAAATCTTTGAAGTTTTTTTTTTAATGTCGTATCATGTAACATAATAAAAAATCATCAATTCAGGTTTCCTCACGAATTTCAAACGATCCTTTTTTGATAAAACTTGTTTGCGGTTCACACGGTACGGTTTCCGGTGGGAAGAACTCCGGGGTGGGAAAATGGGGCGGCTCGTGCCAAATTGACGATACGTCGCGTTCGCTGGGTTAATGTTCTATTGAACGGAAGAATGTTCCAATTGATCGATTATTTATAAGTATTCGTCGTTGTTATGGATACTGTTGGGTTTATTTGAGAATTAAGCAGAATAATAAATGCTGTATTGTATTTCATTAATGTAATACAAATTAATATACAAGTAATATGGGATAAGGGCACGTAGATGATGATGATGAATACAAATGAATATACGTTTTTTTTCTTCTTGCTTATTCTTCTCCACACGAAACTACTTTTTCGAAGGTGTTTTTTTTTTTTTTGTAATTGACTTGACATTCAAAGCGGGTTGTTCGAAAGAGATACCGCGCCCCCGGAACGCAAAGGGCACAAGAAGGAACATGGGTGGGTTTTAGTCAGCAAAAGTCTGACACTCCCTCCCGCCCAGCCCAGGGCGGGAGAAGTTATTTGATGATTTCCCAACCACCAAAAAAAAAAAAATGGTATATTTGAAGGAAATAATTTGACATTGACTTGATTGCAGCATAGCTCAAAATGGAGTCGCAATAACATCAAATATTATAATAACTGCCTCGCTAGCCTAGAGGTCTTGGGTTCGATTCCCAGGTCGAACAAAAAGTGTTATTGGGTTTTTCTATGATATTTTCGGTAGCAGCTCGGAGTTAAGATCTGGGCTCAGTTAATCGCAATAGGCTCGCCGTCTATTACATAGGACCTAAACATACCGGCGAACTGTGGATGTACACTGGTACACCTCTGCCTAACTCTTCGGGGAATACAGGCCATGGTATGTGGGTGTATTATAATAACTAAAGTAATACCCTGCAGTTTCACCAACGTCAACTTACGTCTTTGTTTACTGCTCCGCTCCCATGTGACGTTACGTAATGTTATATAGCATATAACCTTCTTCGATAAGCGGCGATAACGATAACGAAAAGATTTATTTTCAAATCGAACCAGCAGTTCCTGAGATTAGCGCGATAAAAAAACAGACAAAGTTGTCAGCTTTACATCTATACAAAAAAACTATAGATAAAAAATTAAAGTTATTGTCAGGAACAATAACTTGTATGTACTTATCGTATTGCATAATTGAATAACACACACACATACCATCATGCCTGTATTGCCCGAAGGGTTAGGCAGAGGTGTAACAATGTCCACCCACAGTTCGCCAGTATGTTTAGGTCCCATGTAATACGTGGCGAGCCTATTGCCATTAACCGGGCACAAATCCTAACTCCGAGCTGCTAATGAGAATTTCATAGAAAAATCCAATAACACTTTTTGCTCGACCTGGGAATCGAACCCAAGAATATTTTTATTTATACAATTGTATATATTAAAATATGATTAATTACCCTCTACAAAAAATACGCTAGATTAGTGTAATCACTAAATAATATTACCATTAATTCGTTTCTCATTCTCATGGAATTTGTAACGAACTTTTCTCACGGGATGCTTTTATTCCAACTGGTTTGGGGAAGTGGGTTTATTTATAACCTACATGGGGTGTCGCGTGCCAATACTTCGCATTTTGAGGGTTAAATAAGTGTGGAATAATATGAGAATAAAACGATCATTTACGGAACCATTTGTACTTTATTATCTTCATTCATCATTGAATTTAATGCTTCGATTTTTCACCTCATATATTTTATGGTTATTTTGCTTTCTATTTCTGGGGTGGTATTGTTTAATCGAGTGGTTTATTTTGCCGGTTTCTATTTTAGTTGGTAGTTTAGCTAAGAATTTGTATTACTCTAGATCTTTTTTAAAGTGCACGACTTGTTACATTGTACCCGTAGAATGTCGTAGGAAATCGTGAATCATGTAGGTAACCTAAATTATCTATTATTGTATTGATTTAAAAAAGTATACATGGAGTTTCTTGCTAGTTCTTTAAACGAACGAGCAGCTAGCTTATTTATTATGAATTTTATTTCAGGCATAAAGCTTACTTAAATAATAATTAAATTATAAAATATGGGCATAGGGCATCAAAAACTCATCCGCATCGCTGTCAATGGGACAAACGCCTAAAAGACTGGCAGCATTGTCACGTTGTATGGCAATGCTGATTCTTTGGCCCAAGAAAAGGCCAGACTTCTGGTCATGTGAAGAGTCGCCCAGCAACTAGCTACGCCTTTCTGACCTTGACAATTTAAAAGTACCTGTAAATGATATTTTCCAAAGTTTACCTACATCGGAACTTTAGAGAGCATTAACAACGCTACTGATGCCGCGATAGACGTGGCCTCCTTCTGGGCCCAAAAAATATAAAATTATCATCGATTGGATAAGAAGAAGAATAATGGTTTATTTGAAATCAATGATTTGATTTTGATTTTAAATAAAGGTTGTTAAATAAGAGTCAAAGAAAGACTTGCTAAAGTACCCATGGAGAGAAAAAAATGGCAAAGTAAGGTCTTCATTGTCAATACTAAGAATAGCTTCAGTCAACAGTTCTCAAGATAAATCTTGTCATAAAAAGAATTACGAAGGGGACAAAACATTTTTTGTTATACTCAGTGGACTATTGATAAACCATTTTTACATGTCGGAGCAGACTTCAATAGAAGTCATAGCGATTTGCGTGACAATACGTAACATGACACGTTTGTTATGACCAGATATCATAATCAGCTTAGCCTTTTGCCCAACTACGTCGGGGTCTGCTTCCAGTCTAACCGGATGCAGCTGAATACCGGTGTTTTACATGTAGCGACTGCCTATCTGACTTCCACAGCCCCGTTACTAGGCAACACGATACCTCTTGGTAAGACTGGTTGTGAGATCTCCTGGCTTCTGACTTCTCCGTAACGAATGTAAAAGATCTGCGAATGACAACCGCGACCAACAAATTTACGTGCTTTCCGAGGCACGGAGCAGATTTCAATAACATTTTAAATGGTGATTTGCGTGGCAGTAATTAACATGAGACATTTCTTGACCTGATAATTAATAGTCAGTTCAACTACTTCAGCTCTATGTTCCCGTGAGAGTTAGTGCATGGACACGACCGGTAAGTGACGCGAGACGGAACTAAAATGATTTGGTGTGTGGCTCCTAAAATGGATCGCTCTAAGGCGTGCAATAAAGATACTGCACTTCTTCAGTTCCATTTTTGAATAGCAGATGTCGTTGTAGGTAATAGATTAATCGTCAATCTCTCCGACATATAGACCGAAATATGAATAGACTTGTTTATCAACAGATATAAAAAAGGTGAAAGAATAGAAAATAAATAATAAAATATTATTTTTTATTTTGGACACAGAGATAAATTACGTCTAGCTAGCGTGACAATGCTTACTGTCTCTTATTACTCAATAGTAAAAAAAAAACATTTTCCAGTCGATTCTGCTGGTTCGTCGTCCAAGGATTCATGTTTCTATTACAGCAACAAAGCATGACCAATTCTTCGTTACCGCGGTTTGATTGTTATTATTGTAGTTCAAAATTACCTATAGATTGTCATAAAATTCTCTATAATTTTAAATACTGATTGCGACAATCTAATCCTTGTTTCTATACAAGGATTCAAATGACGAATCATCGTTTTATTTCATCAGTTGATTAATTTCAAGACTGAATCATTTATTTCAACTAGATCATTTGAAGACAGTATTGAACATCGTGTTAAAAAAAAAAATCAGCTCTAAAGTTGGTTTGGTATGGAAAAAAAATTGACACAATACTCCATATTTTTTATCTTTAATTCTTTTTATCTATTTCATAATATCATACATAATCTTTTAAAATATTTTTTGCACAGGATAATACGGGGTTACACGTGAATACAATGATACCACACATAACATACCATCACGCCTGTATTCCCCGAAGGGTTAGGCAGAGGTGTAACAATGTACACCCACAGTTCGCCGGTATGTTTAGGTCCTATGTAATAGGGGCGAGCCTATTGCCATTAACCGGTCACAAATCCTAACTCCGAGCTGCTACTGAGAATTTTATAGAAAAACCCAATAATATAATAATAATAATTATGTCCAATTTAAAAATCAAGCATCGAGAACAATATTTATCAAACCGCTGCCCGGTCCGCTACCCGCCAACTTAGTGGGCTGACAGTTAAGCGCATACGACATTAGGGTTTCGGGTGGTTGCCGTCACTATATAATTGTTAACATAGGTCAGTACACGTTACGTCACCGCTGGTTAGGTAATGGCAAGGCGCTTGTTGAACATGCAATCAATATCGTTGTGGAAACTTGAATGATATAGCACACCTATACATTATTTATTTATTTATTAAAACTTTTTGCACATAATGTAAATAATACATTGTACAAAGGCGGACTTAATGCCTTTGGCATTTTCTACCAGTCAACCTTAGGGTGATGCAGAGACAAAACATAGTAGGTGCAAGAAACATCGTAATATTTACTTCTGAGCTTGGGGTCCTGGGTTCAATTCGGACGGACATGCCTTTATTAGGTTTTCAATTAGAATGTCTCAGTAGCAGCCCGATGTTTTGGAGGGGTCAGTCAGGGCCGATGCCTGCCGGGGCAGCGGGTTGTTCGAAAGAGATACCGCGCCCCCGGAACGTAAAGGGCACAAGAAGGAACATGAATGGGTTTTAGTCAGTAAAAGTCTGACAAACCCCCCCGCCGCGGCACGGTCGGGAGAAGACATTTAATAATTTACCATTCGAAAAAAAAACCCAGGTCTTTGGAAGTTGGTAGTGTGACTCATCTGTGACTCGAAAAGCTCGTCAAGCCGTTGGTCCTGCAACTGATCTCTCCTAGGTCGTTGCGAATAGCCGACCTGTCAGATAATGAGATTGAGAGAAGAGGAAAGTGCACTTGTACACAGTCTTGTGTACTATAATATCTTCTGCATACTGGGCTAGTCTCCATTGATATTGGCTACCTTGCCCGAAATTTGGTCAAGAGATTTTTTTTTAAATTGATCTTGTATTCGTTCTTTCGTTACATACGTTTATCATATAAAAATAGCAAGCGTGTAACCAGTAAGTGGACACAAATGCTTCTTGCCGCTACTGAGAGTAGATATGCCTGACCTGGTTATTGGACTCAGGAGTACTCAGCAATGGGACTAATTTCTTTTTGGACTAACGTGAAAGTATTTTTTACAGAAAGAACGGACTTAAAACAAGATTTATTTATCTAGAAGCTGCTGCAAAATATCAAAAATATAACCTTCATATTTTTACTATTACAAAAATCTATTTCTAGTTCAGTCACTTGTACCCGAAGCGACTTCTTTTACACTATATTTGGGCCACAATTTGCTTTCTCGTATCCATCGTACGCGTAGAACTTTCAGGCAAAATCCCTCACGATATCTCTGAAGGAATTTCTACTCTATTTGTTGAATTTTAGAGTTGGTTTTGTATTGGAGATGTATAAAAATTTTCAAGTATGTTATATGGCTCGATGTAAGAAATTTCATTTAAGACGATTTTGCGATTTCCCTCACTTGTTTCCCTGAGGATAGCCCGTTGATTTATCAGGGAGAATTCTCGCACATTTTTATTCGAAGAAAAAAATTGTTTTGCGCCTCGCGTCGTGAGAGTATTCTTACGTGTTGTAAAATTAAAACTCGTTACGTTTATGAATTTTAAACGTTCATGTTCTTCTTCGTCTTATTGTTGTCTTCACTTGTCATTGTCAGCATTTGCGATGTATGAGGGGTTCATATTTTATTTATCCTTTCGGTTTTGAAATGAAACAGATATTTTTATTTTTGGTCACTGTTCTGTATTTGTTTAGACGGTTTTGACTAAAGATTATTTCGGGTCTGAACTACACTGCCCCACTGGTATCGTGGTCGGAATTGCAACTGCTGGTTTTTGGTTCAAGTCCCAGGTGGCCAAAGTGTTATTGGGTTTTTTCATTAGGAATGTCTCAGTAGCCGCCCGGAGGGTGAAAGTTGGTGCACACCCCCGTGCCTCAGAAAACTTGTGCTAGATTTGATTGAATGCTCTTTCCCTTTCTGTATGAGAATTGGCCTTTACCCTGCACACACACATACCATCAAGCCTGTACTCCCCGAAGGGTTAGGCAAAGGTGTACCAATGTACACCCACAGTTCGCCAGTATGATTACATGGGACTTAAACATACCTATTAAGGGGGTGACCCTATTGCCATTAAACCCTGCAGCAGGACAATAATAGGCTCGTAATATAAAACATAAGACATACAAAATGATAAAAATGTAAAGCATAGTATATAACGGATATATTGTGGAAAAAAGTCTCAAATTCAATAAAACACCTTAACGCTATATACCTAAAGTATTAAATTAAAAGTTATGTTAGTCGGGAACACATAAACGCTGTAAGTCTGGACATATTTTGTAGGTCAACACCGCTCCCCGAACAACTGTACAAGAGAACATAATGCCTGAAAAGACGTAACTCAAATAGTCTAACATAGGATGACCACACGTTTTTGTAACAGGGATAAAAATATAATTTCCTGTAATAGGTACACGTCTAGAGGTTAGGGCACCTGCCTCCCATGTATGAGGTTGCGGGTTCGATACCGCACAAGTATTTACCAATGGGATTTTTTTAATCCATATGCACTTTCAAAGTTTAACGTGGACGTCTCTGGCATCGGTGAAGGAAAACATCGCAAGGAAACCTGGTTTTATAATGAATATAAATCTGAGATGGCCAATTCGTCTTGAGCAAGTGTGGTGATCAACGCTAGTGCCTTCTTTGAACTAGAAGAGGCCTCTGCCCTGACCTTGCCATTATGGAAATTGGCATTAATAAAATGGCGAATAAAAATACTCGAATTATAATGTAGGTATTTAAAATGTCTCGTTTCTGCGAAACTTTAAAATAATGTTTTTTTTTTTTTTTGGTGGGTGGGAAATCATCAAATAACTTCTCCCGCCCTGGGCGGGGCGGGAGGGAGTGTCAGACTTTTACTGGCTAAACCCCACCCATGTTCCTTCTTGTGCCCTTTGCGTTCCGGGGGCGCGGTATCTCTTACGAACAACCCGCAGCCCTGGCAATTAAAATAATGTTACCATAGTAAAAATGAAGCTTTTAACTAGACCTTTTGCGTGGCAACAAATTGTACTGGATTTGTAAGGCCGGCATAAAATAAATACAATGAATGGATATGAGCTTTAGGGTACTTAAAGCGCCAAAATCTCACTTTGCCGGTACTTTAGGCAGAATGTTCCCTAGACAAAAATTAAGCTTAAAAATAGACCATTCATATGGCGTAATGTTGTTTGTATATATATACTGGCTAACTTTTATACAGACTTGCCCAAAATCTACTATACTAATATAATAAAGCGGTAAAGTTTGTGAGGTTACATAACATACCATCACGCCTGTTTTCCCCGAAGGTTAGGCAGCGGTGTAACAATGTACACCCACAGTTCGCCGGTATGTTTAGGTCCCATGTAATAGGGGGCGACCCTATTACCATTAACCGGGCACAAATCCTGTCTCCGAGCTGCTACTGAGAATTTCATAGAAAAACCCAATAATAATTTTTGCTTGACCTGGGAATCGAACCCAAGTCATCAAGCGTAACAGTCGCGCTTAGGACCACTAGGCTATCGAGGCAGTTTGTGAGGTTGTAGGGGGTAATCTCTGGATCCCCTAAACCAATTTTGAAAATTCTATTCCTCTTTAAAAGCCATGATATTTGTGATTGTCATAGGCTCTAAACATCACGTGACGACACACAGGAGCGGAGCAGTAATAAAAGACGAAACTTAACGCGGGTGAAATAAGCCACGCGGTCGAGTTCGGGCAGAAGCTAGTTTAATATGTTTTATGTAAACTTTTATTCAATCTTCGAAACTGGAAATTGAATTGTCACACTACTTTTACGATACCTTTTATATGTGCGATGCACCTTCATCACACAAAACATAAGACACACCTTCTGTTGCGCCATAATAAACTACACCTTATCGCACAGTCATACGGTTCTAAGTACATTGGCAATCAATTTTTGGAAGGCAAGGTTAAGTTTGTCGATCGGACAACGCATTGGACTCTAGGGTGTAGTATCCGCTTATAGTCCAGCCATCACATAGTTTTTAGTTTATATTAGAGCTTTTATATGATGGAGAAGATTGGTAAATAATATTATGAATTTTTTGAACACAAGGTGATAATTATGTGTATGATGCTGTTATGGAACTGCCCCGTTGGTCTCGTGGTGAGCGTGGAGTCCCGAGTTCGATTCCTATTAGGATCTGCTCAGTAGCAGCCAGGGCTTTCGGTGGTGTAACACCCCCATGTCCCGGAAAACACGTAAAACCGTTGGCCTCGGTTGTTCGTAGATTCTGTCCGTCGTTACGGATAGTCAGAAGCCAGGAAGTCCGACAACCAGTCTAACCAAGAGGTATCGCGTTGCTTAGTAACTGGGTTGTGGAGGTCAGATAGGCAGTCGCTCCATGTAAAACACTAGTATTCAGCTGCGTCCGGTTAGACTGGAAGCTGACCCCAACATAGTTGAAAACGCGGTTCTGTGTACCCGGTACGTTGCATAACGACAGACCGTGTCAATGGCCGCGGCGCGTTCGCGTTCCATGCGCGCCTCAAAGAGATGTCAGCAAATTTTGAAGGGGCCACTCAGGGCCATTGCTTGTCAGGGCTGCGGGTTGTTCGTTAGAGATACCGCGCCCTCAGAACGCAAAGGGCACAAGAAGGAACATGGATGGGTTTTAGTCAGTAAAAGTCTGACACTTCCCACCTCGCCCAGGGCGGGGTAAGTCATTAAACGTTTAGACATCGCTAAAAAAAAAAATGGTGGGAAAGGGCTAAACAGATGATGATGCTGTGATGGCCTAGCGGCAAGCTTGAGCACGTGGGGTATCAATTCTCATACCCTCTCTGGATGGGAAGAGACCTACCCACATACAACAACAACAACTAACAACAACAACAACTTCGCTAGTATTCGTGATTTTTTATTTAGACACTGACTGAGATTACAATTTTACATATCACATAGATTAAAGTACCGACGATTGGCAATAGGCTCGTCCCCTATTACATGGGACCTAAAACATACCGGCGAATTGTAGGTGTACATTGGTACACTTGTGCCTTACCCTTCGGGGAATACAGGCGTAATAATACGTATGTATTATATTGGACCAGCAGGTTAGTTAAAAGTAACAAAAGGGATGCTCTAAAAATCCATTCTTTGTATTATTTCTTATGTTCACGTAGATTTTAAGTGAAAAAAGGCAAGAAAATATATATCTAAGTAAAACATTATAACAGTCAAAACGTTAAAAGTATTCGATTCTTAATCACATTTAGATACCATTTGATACCTGCTTCAATAACAGACAAACAATATCTTATCAGCCTTAAATACAAAAAAAAATCAGCAATATCACCTACACACAGATAAAAAAACTCTCTATAAATTAAAAACAATCACAAGTTTTTACTTAGTACCTGCAAACATGGCACAATACAACTTTGAAGGAGATTTCGATAATATAAATGATCGCCAACTAGAGTTCATTAACAAAGTGATTCAAGAACAAGGCTTGCAAGTAAAAAAAGTGGTTTTCAGTCCAGTGGGACAGGCTGGTGATGGCTACGTAGCAAGTGTTAAGAGAGTCAACATAGAAGGTGACAATGGACGCATGAAAATGATTATCAAAGTAGCTTCTGCATTTGAGGTGATCCGCAACATAACGAACACTGAATATTCATTTAGTAATGAACATATGATGTACACAGAGGTGTTGCCTAAATTACTACAGCTGCAGAAAGATGCAGGAGTACCAGAAGCAGAACAATTAAGATACGCCAAATGCTACGGCTCGTTCAATGAAGCACCCAACGAGGTTATAATGTTAGAAGACCTGAGCGAATTAGATTACGTTATGCTAAATAAGTTTGAACCTCTGTCCAATGAATGTGTTCAAAGCATTTTAAAGAACTTTGCTGTTCTACATTCTCTTTCTTACGCATTAAAGAAAATAGAACCGCAAACTTATAATCGCTTTAAAAGTAAATTGACAGATATGTGGGTGTTGATGGCTAAGGATGAAGAAATGAGGTCTATGGTTGGATTCTTTATAACAGAACTACCAATGCTATTGGAAAACGAAGCTCACAAAAATCTGGTTAGTTTAGTACCGCAGGCATTTGAGCTGGCAGTGAAGTATTCGAAGAACACGAACGATAAATATTCGGTTATAATACAAGGTGATGCTTGGACCAATAATATTATGTTTAAAGTGAGTTTTTATTTTCCAAATTATGTGTGTGTTTCTATATTTAAAAAACCTTGTTTGGATTTTAAAGAAACTTCTCTCCTAGATACTATTCGATCTGTTAGCTGATTAGCGTTTTTTATTACTGAAATGAACGAACTGTGGCTTCATCGTTACTTAAGAATATTTTAAATTCCATTCCTATGTGCATTTGCACTAAATAATAAACTATATACTGCCTCGTTAGCCTAGTGGTCCTAAGTGCGACTGCTACGCTAGAGGTTTTGGGTTCGATTCCCAGAACGAGCAAAGTGTTATTGGGTTTTTCTATGAAATGCTTAGTAGCAGCTCGGAGTTAGGATTTGTGCCCGGTTAATGGCAATAGGCTCGCCCCTTATTACATGGGACCTAAACATACCGGCGAACTGTGGGTGTACATTGGTACACCTCTGCCTAACCTTTTGGGGTATACAGGCGTGATGGTATGTATGTAATAAATTCTATATCATAATTTTTTATTTTCAATTACAGAGAGGTCAACTAGTACAATCAATCATGATAGACTACCAAGCGTCGAGGAACTATAGTCCTGTCATCGATCTTCTCTTCATGATTTGCAACTGCACCGATCATGAGACCAGGTCTAAGAACTACTACAACTGGATAGACTACTATCACTCCGAATTGGACAATTCCTTGTCAAACTTTGGCCTGAAAGTGAACCTAGTGTACCCTAGAAATCAGTTGGATGCGGACTTGAAAATGTATGGAAAATTAATTTTTGGTTTGTCTATAATGTTGGCTAATCTTTTCACGAGAGATTCGACAGAGACTAGCCAGTTTATGGAAATAAGAAAGAATTCTGATCTTACCGAAACGGTTGACTCAATGAAAATGGAAGCCATGCCGCGAGCAACTATGGATCGTATAAAAAAAAGAATTTCAGGACTTTTTGAAAGTTTTATTGAGTTCAACTTAATGTAAAATTACTGATTAATTAAAATGTCTGTTGTATTGTTTTTATAACGATTTATTTATCTACCAATTTATTACCTAATCGTTATAGGTGGTCTCCAGTCGCATAAAACAGTGTTATTTTGCCTGTCGGATTTTTTACGCTCGTCCCAGCGCTGAAAGTTGAAAACCCAAGAACTGAAAGTACAAAGTATTAATTACTAAAATGCTACTGTTAAGAGATTGTGGCACCCAGTACTTCTTCATAAACTTGACAACAAATCGTACGTCACATACGACATAAATATTTGTTTACATTAACAAACATGTAGAATTTCTAATATTTGATGAGAGTTTATCCTTATTACAAGAAAAAATTGAAGACTATTCCTAGTTACTCCTTATAATGGTGTGAGTATTGCAGCTGAAATCGACTAGACTGATAGCCACCATCGACCGGTTGGTCACCCCTGTAATAGAGGAATGATTGATAGAATTGATGATGTAACATTGCTTACTGGACTTGCTTAAAAATGTTTGTTAATTCGGGCCTACCTACTTAAGGATGACCTTGAATGTTGTTTTGAAAGAAAAATACTATAAATACTGCGTGTAGCAGGAATTATACAGGGTTATTTGTAAAACAATGACAACCTCTCAGGACTATGTTACTAACATCATAATCAACAACTTTTGTTCTATGACATTTAAAATTTTTTCATATTTTAGTTCATCAGATTTTCATACAAAAATAAAAATATTTAAATTGAACGCTCTAAATGTTACGAAGTCTATGCGAAGCAAACGAAAGCGATAGTAAAATAGGGAGGGGAGCGGGGTTAGGGCGACGGGGGTGTTTGTACTTGACCTATTTACAATTTTACGGAAATCCTTCAGTCGGTCATTCACTTTAATGCGCTTGCGTTGCTTGATTCTGTAAAAAATTATAGAACAAAAGTTGTTGTTTATGATGATAGTAATACAGTCCTGCAAGGTTGTTATTGTTTTACAAATAACCCTGTATAATAATCATTTATTTAAGGATCATGAGGAGTCTCCTAAATATACAATTTGTAAGGTAACGAATAAAGGTTTTTCTGAAATATTTTTTTTCTTTTCTATCGATGAAAACACCGATATCTGTTTAAGCGATATCATATACAATCCTAAAACCAAACAGCTGATGAGGACATTGAAGTTTGAACAGTCATTCTGTCTCAATTACTAAATTTTTCTTTACTTTTTTTTATTATTCCAATGGTTCAATGAAAAAAATTCACAATTACTATTATAATGTCAAATGGAATTTATAAAAGTACCAGGTTTTGTGAAAGGTACAGCTTTGAAATGTATTTAAAATAAAAAAAAATACATAAATAAGCTTTTATTGCTGTTAAATTTAACTTATTTAACTAAACATAACTTTTTAAAAGAAAATGATAACAATAGAGGTAAGAAAACTATAAATTAACATAAGCTAAAACATATTCTCGGCATTCGGCTTATCTCTCCTCTTAACAGCTTGTCATTCGACAAAGGCCTCCTCTAAGGATTTCCATTTGTTTCTGCCTTTTGCTGCACATAACAATGCTGGCCCAACTACTTGCTTAAAGTCGTCTTACCATCGTTTTGGCTGTCTTCCTCTACTTATTCTGCTTTCTCTAGGGTACCATTCCATTATTATTCTGGTCCATTTCTCTTTTTTTTCTCTAAGCATATATCCTGTCCAACGCCATTTTAATTTTCTGCATATTGATTGAACTTTTCCAAACTTAATCTTTCCTTTGATCTTTTTTAATTATATTTTATCCCTTCTTCCTACTCCTAATACGCTTCTCTCTATACTATTCTGACATATATTTAATTTATTTTGTTGTTTTTGAAGTATTCGATAATAATTGAACGCAGCCACTAGATGAAGACCATGTCCAAAAACATTAACCCATGTTTATGGCATTATATCCATATCATGTCAAATATTACAGTGACTGGCACCTGGATGATTATCATCATCATCATGATGGCAATCACTATGAGCTTAGATCTTTGAAACTACGCAACGGATATTAATGAGATTTTCCTCAATAGATAGAGTGATTCAAGAGAAAGGTTTATGCGTATAGAACATAATACTACGTCGTGTTTTATTCACATCATGATGATACTAGAGGACTACCTATTCATACTGAACAAGTCTTGACATCCGCGTCAATTACAAATAATCAATATCTAATCTTTAATATAAACAATCTTAATGGTCACCTAGATGCGATAAAAAAAATCTATAAATTTAAACACAATCAAAAACTTTGAGTTAGTAGCTAACACAAGCAATCATGGCACAGTACAAATTTGTAGGAGATTGTGATGATATAAATGAACGCCAACTAGAATTCATTAACAAAGTGATTCAAGAACAAAACTTACAAGTTAATAAAGTGGTTTTCAGTCCAGTGGGACAAGTTGGTGATAATTTCGTGGCAAACGTGAAGAGAATCAACATAGAAGGTGACAATGGGAGTTTGAAAGCGATTATTAAAATTGCATCTGCACATGAAATGGATCGTAAAATGACAAACACAGAACTCATGTTCAACAACGAGGCCACAATGTATACTGACGTGTTACCGAAGCTAGTGCAGCTGCAAAAAGACGCGGGAGTTCCAGAAGAAGAACAACTAAGATATGCCAAATGTTATGGAGCGTTGAATGAAGCACCCAACGAGGTTATAATGTTAGAAGACCTGAGTGAATTAGATTTCGTTATGCTAAACAAATTTGAGTCTCTGTCCGATGAATATGTTAAAAGCATTTTGAAAAACTTTGCTATACTGCATTCCTTGTCTTATGTGTTAAAGAAAAAAGAACCAGAAACTTATGATCTCCTCCAAAGTAAATTGGTAGATATGTGGGCTTTTATGGCTGAGGATGCAGAACTCACGTCGGTCATGCAACAATTTGAAGATGGAATTATATCAGTTTTTGAGGATGAGGCCCATAAGAGTATAATTAGAAATAAAATAGTAGGAATATTTAAATTGGCAGCCAAGTTTGTAAAAGAAGGGGTTAATAACCATTCAGTTATTCAACAAGGCGATGCTTGGACGAACAATGTTATGTTCAAAGTAGTAAGTACCTTTTTTAGAATTACTTGTGTTTATAGTGAGTGTTTTATTTACAGTAAAAATAGTAATTGTGATTTATAATGAAGCTATGCTAAAACTGATAAATTGGGGTTCAATCACGTCTTAGTCCATCTGTACTTGCAAAAAAGATGCCACTTACATGTTTTATTTCTGTTCTCAGGGAGATGAATTAGTACAATCTATCATGATTGACTACCAAGCGTCGAGGAACAACAGTCCTGCGGTAGATCTCCTCTACATGATTTTCAACTGCACCGACCATGAGACCAGGTCTAAAAACTACTACAACTGGATAGACTACTATCACTCTGAGTTGGACAAATCCTTGTCAAACTTTGGGCTGAAAGCCAACTTTGTGTATTCTAGAGATCATTTGGACGCTGACTTGAAAAGATACGGCAAATTACTTTTTGGTCAGTCTATAATGTTAGCTAATATTTTGACAAGGGATTCAGCGGAGGCTAGCAAGTTTTTGGAAGCAAGAAAGAATACTAATTCAGACCTGAGTGGCGTGATGGACTCAATAAAAATGGACTCTATGCATGAAAATACTATAGTTCGTTTTAAAAAGCGAGTTATTGGACTTATTGATAGTTTTACTGAATTAGGTTTATTGTAAAACTACTAATAAAATCAAAAAAATATAATAGTCTTTTTAAGTAGATATTGATTTAAGTGTGATGATGCATGATGAATAGAGTAGTGACATCATTGCTCACAGATTAAGATGTACATTAATCAATGCACGTACTACCGCTGTTTGGCAAGTCATTTAATGACTTCCTCGAAGCATAAGTGTAAAAATGATACCCCGATAGAATAGTTAAACATTTATTGTACAAGATATATATAATAGAGATATCTATAAAAGAATAGATAGATATAATATTTTGACAAGGGATTCAGCGGAGGCTAGCCAGTTTATGAAAACAAGGGAGAACGTTAATCTAAGTGATGTGATGGAAACAATAAAAGTTGACGCCATACATGATGAAACTTATAGGACTTATTGAATTAGGTTTATTAATAAATTACTAATAAAGTAAAATACTATCAATAGTTTTTTTATCAGGCCCGGATAACGATAGCTTTTTATGCAACAGAGGAATGACGTGTGATCACTGATTAAGATTTAGATAAATCAAGAATAATCGATACTAATTTTTGGGTAGTCATTTAATGACTTCCTCAAGACTTATGATGAATTTATGATATGACAAATTTTTGAAGGGGCCACTTAGGGCCGATGCCTGCCGGGGCTGCGGGTTGTACGTAAGAGATACCGCGCCCCCGGAACGCAAAGGGCACAAGAAGGAACATGGATGGGTTTTAGTCAGTAAAAGTCTGACACTCTCTTCCGCCCCGCCTCGGGCGGGGGAAGTCATTTAATGATTTCCCATCCTTAAAAAAAGACTTATAATCCATACACCTTGTTTATAAGTACATTGTTAAAACAATCAGCATCGCCTACTACGTAGTTCTCTGAGTCACTGACAGGCATTTTTTTTAGTTTAACTGGGATGTTTGCTCACTTAGCTTCTTGTTTGGGTCATTGTGCATGTCTTCCTTCAACCAGCTTAGGCCGTCTCAGAACGTTAGAAGCCTTTTAAAGCTTCTGCAGGGTTTCTAGATCTGCAATGCTCCTGCATGCCGTATTCATGTGCTATGACGTTTCTTCTGCCTCCATACATCACCTGTCTGTCTCTCTGTCACACCTATGGTAAATAACTGCTTATTAACTGACAGACAATAATGAAACTGATTAGAAAATCTTATTTCTAAGAGAAAAATAAGTACATTTTTTTAGCATTTCTGATCACACAAGCTTCGAAGTGCATACGTCAATTTGAAAGAATTTTGTCAACGAATAATAACATTCGTCACTTTTTGTCAATGAATTAAATACGTGTATCGTTTATCAGATAAAAACAATCAGTAGAGTACAGGCGTGATGATATGTGTGTGTGTGTATTATAAAAAAAAATATGCCCGTTTTTATATCTAATCTTAAGAACAAACAATCGACAGAATCACCTGGATACAGATAACAACACTGTCTATAAATTTAAGACAAACGGGCAATTTTATTTAGTATATATTACATATAATCATGGCACAATACAACTTTGAAGGAGATTTTGATAACATAAATGAACGTCAACTGGAGTTCATTAACAAAGTCATTCAAGAACAAGACCTACAAGTAACTAAAGTGGTTTTCAGTCCGGTAGGTCAGGCTGGTGATAATTTTGTGGCAAACGTAAAGAGAATCAACATAGAAGGTCACAATGGGAGCTTAAAACTGATTGTCAAAATCGCATCTGCACACGAAATGGTTCGAAAGACTACAAACACTGATGCCTTGTTCAACAACGAGGCCACAATGTATACTGAAGTGTTACCTAAGTTAGTGCAGCTGCAAAAGGAAGCGGGAGTGCCAGAAGAAGAACAACTAAGATACGCCAAGTGCTATGGAATTTTAAATGAAGCACCCAACGAGGTTGTAATTTTAGAAGACCTGAAAGAATTAGATTTCATTATGCTTAACAAGTTTGAGGCTCTGTCCAATGAATGTGTTGAAAGCATTTTGAAGAACTTTGCTATACTTCATTCTCTTTCTTACGCGTTAAAGATAAAGGAACCAGAAACGTATGATCTCTTTAAAAGTAAATTAGTGGATGTCTGGGTTATCATGGCCAACAACCAAGAAATGATGTCTCACATGCAACACTACGAATCTGAAATTTTATCAGCATTTGAAGACGAAAATCATAAACGTGTTATTGCCAATAAGCTATCGGAAACAATTAAGTTGGCAGCCAAGTTTGCAAAGAACGGTGAAAATAAATATTCCATTATTCAACAAGGTGATGCTTGGACAAACAATATTATGTTTAAATTCGTGGCAAGTATTAATTCTTCAATATTTATATTAAAACGGGCATTAATTTAATCTGTCAGACTACAGATAAACTTCTCTACATTTTTTGTATTACATTGGATGACAAATAAGCCCTCGGTCCACCTGATGTAGACATCTGCAATATCAGAGTCCTTGCATACATTTTTTTGCCGGATGGGAAATCATTAAATAACTGCCCTCGCCCTGGGCAGACTTTTACTAACTCAAACCCATCCATGTTCCTTCATGTACCCTTTGCGTTCCGGTGGCGCGGTATCTCTGTCGAACAACCCGAAGCCTCGGCAGGCATCGGCCCTGAGTGGCCCCTCCAATTGCTAACATCTCTTTGAGACAGGCGTGGAATACTAACACGCCATCGACACGGCATAGGCCTTGCAGATGCGTTGCCATCTCAAAGACAAAGTTGACGTGTCTCAAGTGCCTTTAATTACACCGGCACCCAAACCCTACAAACCGGAACACAGCAACGCTGCTTTGCAGCAAAAATGGGTATGGCGCGGTAGTATTTTCCCGGAAAAGCTCCTTCACAAAGAGCTCTACTACTATTGAATAGATTCCCTAGATTGTTGTTTTCTTTGATTAAGTTAACCAGTCATTATAATTTTATAATGAAAGGAAATGAATTCTGACGAATCCTAACTCTTAATTGATATTAAAAATGTGAAACTTAGTTCGTTAATTTGTTTGTTTGTTACCTACGCTTTTACGCCTTAATTACTTAACAGATCTTTTTGATACACTATATTGCGTGGGTACACGTTGTCAGGAGTAGAGAGAGAAAAGGAAATGGGATATTTTTAATTAAAAAAAAAACAAAAACATAAAAGATAGTAATGATTTGACTGTCAATATTATTTATAACTTGAAGGATTTTTGTACATATTACTTATTTTAACTATTTTCACAGAATTCAACATTTCATAGTTAGATGTCTCTTAAATATAATTATGTTTTTCTTTTTAGGGAGACAAATTAGTACAATCAATCATGATTGACTACCAAGCGTCGAAGATTAACAGCCCTGCTGTAGACCTCCTGTACATGATCTTCAACTGCACCGACCATGAGACCAGGTCTAAGCACTACTACAACTGGTTAGACTATTATCACAATGAATTAGACAGTTCTCTGTCAAATTTTGGCCTGAAAGTCAATTTTGTGTACCCAAGAGATCAGTTGGATGCCGATTTGAAAAGATACGGCAAATTACTCTTTGGTCAATCTATAATGTTAGCTAATCTTTTGACGAGGGATTCAGCGGAGGCTAGCAAGTTTATGGAAGCAATAAAGAGTTCTGATCTGAATGATGTGATGGACACAATGAAGATGGAAGATACGCCGAACGATACTATGGTCCGTTTTAGAAAGAGAGTTATAGGACTTATCGATAGTTTTACTGAATTCGGTTTATTGTAAAATTTGGATTTAAAAATAAAGCTATTTTAATTTTAAAATAATATAATTGGGTTTTTGTGAAAGTCAGAGTATTTACTTCAATCAGATCATCTATAGGCACTTTTGAACTGTCGAGGAGTCGGTCAGTCAGTCAGAAAGTTGAAGCTAGTTGCTTGTTTTAATTCGTAAGTAGGCATTTATTGAAATCAGTAAGGCGATCATCGATCATACCTTCGTTTTCTATGTAGAAATATTTAGGTAAAGTGATTGCAAACTGAGATACTTGATTGGTTGAAGGCAAGGGAATATTAAGGCTGTAAGCAACTTGAAACGAAATCTACTTTTGAAAAAGACAAGGCATTTATCAACATAATCGTATCGTATCATAAAATATTTCAAACTTGATTATCACCTACGTGATTAGTAATGCAAGTTGATTATCTAATTTGTAACAAATAAAAATTATCTAATCTTAATACACCCAACCAACAGTGTTTGCCCTGATACAGATAAAAATGTTCCCTATAAATTAAAATACAACAATTACTTTGTAGTTAGTGTTACAAGCAATCATGGCACAATACAACTTTGAAGGAGATTTTGACAATATAAATGAACTCCAACTGGAGTTCATTAACAAAGTGATCCAAGAACAAGACCTACAAGTTACTAAAATAGTTTTCAGTCCAGTGGGACAGGTTGGTGATAATTACGTGGCAAACGTAAAGAGGATTAGCATAGAAGGTGAAAATGGAAACTTGAAATTAATTGTCAAAGTCGCATCTGGACTTGAAATCGTTCGCATGGCTACAAACACTGATGCCTTGTTTAACAACGAGGCCACAATGTATACTGAAGTGTTACCTAAGTTAGTGCAGTTGCAGAAAGATGCGGGAGTTCCAGATAAAGAACTTCTAAGGTACGCCAAATGCTATGGCGCCTTGACTGAAGCACCCAACGAGGTTATAGTTTTGGAAGACCTGAAAGAATTAGATTTCATTATGTTGAATAGGTTTGAGTCTCTATCCGACGATTGTGTTAAAAGTATCTTGAAGAACTTTGCTATACTTCATTCTCTTTCCTACGCGTTAAAGAAAAAAGAACCAGAAACATATGAAAACTTTAAAGAAAAATTGGCTGATGCTTGGAAACTTATGGTAAAGATGCCAGGATTTTCGTCCCATTTAGAACATCTAGAAAATGACGTTATCGCAATCCTTGATGACGAGGATCATAAAAAGCTGGTCAGAAATAAAGCAACGGATATCTTGAGACTGGCAAATAAGTTATCGAAAGATGATAGCAAACATTCTATTATCCAACAAGGAGATGCTTGGACAAACAATGTTATGTTCAAATTTGAGGCAAGTATTATTTTTAAATCTGTCTTTTTAATTTTTTTATCTAAATGCTTCTGACGCAGAAATATCAAATTGATAAGAAGGTAATTAATTAATTAATTAATATGCTCCTAAACAATTTCGGTCACGGCAGCTAATCTCAATAAGAACTACCCAAGTATATAGAAGACACATGTGTGTGCGTAACAGTCAGATGGGACAGCAATCCGACGCCGGATAGAGATCAGGTGCAGGACCAGCTTTACGTGCTTTCCGAGGCAAGGGGATATCAAACAACCTTCTAAACCCCATGCTGCCACTAAGAAATTCCTAACGGGAAAACGCACTTGCAACCATAATTGGTTACCTAAAACGATGTCACTTGAATTCATTTTAAATTATTATTTTCAGGGAGACAAGTTAGTTCAATCAATCATGATTGACTATCAAGCATCGAAGAACAGCAGTCCTGCGGTGGACCTCCTCTACATGATCTTCAACTGCACCGACCATGAGACCAGGTCTAAGCACTACTACAACTGGTTAGATTACTACCACACTGAATTAGAAAATTCATTGTCGAACTTTGGTCTTAAAGCCAACTTTGTGTACCCCAGGGATCAATTGGACGCAGACTTGAAGAGATATGGTAAATTACAGTTTGGTCTGTCCCTTTTGCTTTCAAATATGCTGATGAGAGATTCAAAAGAAGTGGGAGAGATTATGGATACCATGAAGGATATAAAAGTAGAAGAAATGATGGACACAATTAAACTACCAGAGATGCAAGGTGACACTTTGATTCGTCTTAGAAAGAGAATTGTAGGGCTTATTGACAGTTTTACTGAATTCGGTTTGTTGTAAAATGATGGGAGCCGACTGAAGGCTACTGATTACAGAAGGGATCATGATAAGTATTTCATGATTTTTGCTTGTAATTTAGGGTGTGCAGTTACTAACAAAAAAATAAATCTATTTGTGCATGTGTTCTTACTTTTCTTTTACAATCTTGAGCGTTCTGTCCTGATTGCTCGGTGGCTAAGGCACTTGCCTCTCGTGCATTCGAAACCCTAGTGAAGAAACCTAGTCTTACATGTATAATTAATATATGTCTGACATCGTCATTACGCCTTGAACAGTAAACAAGCGTGGTTATCAATGCTCGCGCCTTCTCTGCATGAGAAGAGGCCTTTGCCCTGCAGTGAGACACTCATGGGCTAATATTACTTGTAGCAATAGTAATATTAGCAAATAAATTAAATAATACACAATTGCAAACAACAAAGGATTTTATATAACTGTACTTACTTAATTTAAATTCGAAGTTACTTTGGACCAGTTGTAAGAACACCAAATTGTAGAAAGTAAACATAAACTGAACGAAACAAAATACCTTTACTTTTTCCAGGTCAAAGGTACCCGTGAAGGTTATGCCAATAGACTGAGATGTCAAAGTCGCTAGACCTACGACATCTTAGGAGAGCCATTTATAGGTATAGGATACAGGCTATCTTCAATGCTGGGTCCTTTTTCAAGTATCGGGAATAAAAGATACCTTACCACGTACGTTTCAGTGCTGTTTATACTAATTCTACAACATGCAGACATGCTAAAATGACTTAAGTCGACTTGTGGGATTTGTGGACCATAAATTTTTTTCATTATTACAACACATTCGCAACTGCCTTGGTAGCCTAGTGGTCCTAAGCGCGACTGCTACGCTAGAGGTCTTGGGTTCGATTCCCAGGTCGAGCAAAAAGTGTTATTGGGTTTTTCTATGAAATTCTCAGTAGCAGCTCGGAGTAAGGATTTGTGCCCGGTTAATGTCAATAGGCTCGCCCCCTATTACATGGGACCTTAACATACCGGCGAACTGTGGGTGTACACTGGTACACCTCTGCCTAACCCTTCGAGGAATACAGGCGTGATGGTATGTTAACACATTTAAAGAATAAAGAATAAAATCGTGTTTATTTCTATAATATTTATAATGTTTTACATAGGAAGGTACAAAATAACATGTAAAAAAACATGAACTCATAAACTTTTCCTGCTTACCCAGAAAAAGTGCCACTTAATAGTATAATGGTTCGTGTTTCAAAAAAGGGTTGGCAAGGATGGAATTTCTCCTGTATCGTAGGTGGGTGCGTTTACAAACAAATTCACATACACAAACATCCATAAACCAGCAACAAAACCCTGAACA
Organism: Caradrina kadenii; assembly: GCA_947462355.1. Taxonomy (NCBI): domain Eukaryota; kingdom Metazoa; phylum Arthropoda; class Insecta; order Lepidoptera; family Noctuidae; genus Caradrina; species Caradrina kadenii. The sequence continues at coordinate 10,179,872 of OX381691.1, forward strand.
ACCCATTCCAGCAAGATATTATCTTAAACTTGTTTAATTGACTGTTTCAATCAAGCAAACATACAAGAAAGATAGCTTTTTTTTGACATATATTTCAGACGTTGGTTTTCTGCTTCATTAATTTACTGAAATAGATTTTGTCAGGACATGCAGAAGTAATATAGAAGCAATCGCGTTAGGCAGAGAGTAAAAGAGAGATAAAGTAAATGCAAAATATAAATTTACAGTTGTATTCCATAATATACTAAAACGTTCTATTGTTCCATCAAATCAACCCCATTTGTGTAAAAAAGGAGTGATTTTTTCAATTTAGGAAAAGTCAAATTACTAGCTGCACTTTTCTGATTCCAAATAATACCATCACCATGTTGGATACGAAATACGAACGAAAAATTTAGATAACCAATAGGTACATTATAACGAGCGGAAGACATCGTAACGAACATTTTTTCCATGAATTCAGTGTATGGTTTTAGACCTAACCTCCCAGCGATGAAATTTCACAATTCTAAAAGCAAAACTCGATTGTCCTTTACACGTAGGTGTTGCACTTTTATATGAAATAGTTGATAATTAATATGTTTTAAAATGTTACCGCTAGTGGTCTATAATAATGTACTGAATGCATGGTAAAAGTTTTCTTTTCTCGTATTTATTTGTCTAGACAATCAACAATTAGATGACCTTGGAAATATCACATATTCTGTGAAGTTTTTTGCTAAAACTCGCAGACAAATATACGATATTCACACTTCACAGCAAACCAAACAGAGTATAGCTTTCAATCAATCCAAGCAGTCTTCTCTTAAAAAGAGACATAGTTTCAGCATGTAAGTTAGTCATTGTTCCCATAAAATCTTCAACGTTCCCGCTTCCCATGGATTCCTTTAATTTCATAGCCTCTTCTGGCTTTATTGTTAACGCACCACACATGAGAACAGAGCAACCAAATGCCAGCTTTCCATATCTTTTCAAATCAGCATCCAGTTGATCTCTCGGAAACACGTAGTTGGCTTTCAAGCCATGGTTGGACAAGGATTTGTCTAGTTCGGAGTGGTAGTAGTCTATCCAGTCGTAGTAGTTCTTGACTCTAGTCTCGTGGTCGGTACAGTTGAAGATCAAGTAGAGGATGTCGTAGACGGGGCTGAAGTTCTTCGACAGTTGGTAATCGATCAACATGGATTTTTCCACGGTGTCGTTCTGGAATTGCAATGAGAACACGTGTTAATTAAAGAGTTTAGGATAACAGAGACATGCGCATACATTACACGTTATACATTACACGTAAGCGAGTCGATGGTTTGATTTTGAAATAACACCACCGATGAACAGAGCAACCAGCAAGATGCCTTCAATATTATAACAACAACAGACACGTGTCGGTACGTTCCGTTTGGCATTTTCAATACAAACTTTGACAAGGTTTCTTTTTTAATGCCGAACGGAATGTACTAAATCATATTAATATTTCTATCATCTCAATACACAAAGTTTGAATTCAAATAGTTTTTTTATTGTATACTATTTTGTAATTAACACTGCCAGGTTACTGTTTTCTTCCTGTGAGGTTCTTCAGAAAGGTCGGGTGCGCAGTACTCGTAACCGATGTGTTCGTATGACCAATTGTATGAACGTGGACGAGGCGAAAGAAGTATGTGAGGATCGTAGCAGGTGGCGTTCTGTGGTTTCTACCTACTCCATGGGAAAAAGGCGTGAGTTTATGAATGTGTGTACACTGCCAGAGTCGTGATGATGCACAGTTCCTACATAGATTAAGAATTAATATCATGCCAACGTCACGGCTCGGTTCTCCCGTTCCAGCCGCCGCGGTAGACGCTCCGGACGTCGGGAGCCGCGAGACGACTCCCGGCCACCGTAGATACGGGCCTGTGGACGGTGAGCAATGGGTAGCTCACCGTCCTTACGTTTAACACAACGACAGGCCGTGTCGACGGCGCGTTCGTGTTCCACGCGCGCCTCATAGAGATGTCAGCAAAGGGAAGGGGCCACTGAAGGCCGATGCCTGCCGGGGCTGCGGGTTGTTCGTAAGAGATACCGCCCCCGGAACGCAAAGGGCACAAGAAGGAAAATGGGTGGGTTTTAGTCAGTAAAAGTCTGACACTCCCTCCCGCCCTGCCCAGGGCGGGAGAAGTTATGTAATGATATCCCACCCACCAAAAAAAAAAAAAAACCTCATGGCTATTCTAGTTGGTACTGTGTTTTTTTTTATCATGTAATGATTTGTGATAATGTGCACTTTGATAATTTTAGTCATTAACAGGAAAATTGGTATTTTTGTTTGCAATAATGCAGACATTATCAGCTAGATTACATTCGTGTTGTATCGCTCCATATAGTTAAAATCCGTATATTATCTGCCGCGGGCCGGATCTGACTGATTAGATAACTGATTATTGTATAATATTTACAAAACAGGACTTGTCTAACCGTAATATTTGTTTATTAATATATATACACTAACGCCTGTATTCCCCGAAGGGTTAGGCAGAGGTGTAACAATGTACACCCACAGTTCGCCGGTATATTTAGGTCCCATGTAATAAGGGGCGAGCCTATTGCCATTAACCGGGCACAAATCCTAACTCCGAGCTGCTACTGAGAATTTCATAGAAAAACCCAATAACACTTTTTGCTCGACCTGGGAATCGAACCCAAGACCTCTAGCGTAGCAGTCGCGCTTAGGACCACTAGGCTACCGAGGCAGTTATAAAATTAATAATAATAATATTGTTTATTAAAATACCTATATATAAGGTTTTAAATTATTGTCAACTAGCACTTATGCCCGCGAACTTGTTCACGTTCTTGGTACGTAATAGGTACTAAATTGTTTTTCTAAAAGAAAAACTTACTCCCTTAAATCCATCAGTTATCTGCCAGTAAAGTCCCGTAAAAATCAAAAGATGCAACAAAAAAAATTCTTTTCCTTACAAATATGTACCTTCATATTTTTTTTTTAATAAAAAGCTGTTATTTCAACTGTACGTAGAGTACTTCAATTATAAACTGGTGGTTGGGTGTTTATAGAATTTTATATTGTCAAAGACCCCCTAAATTCGGCCCTGTCGAACCGAGTCCAACGCTGTTAACTGACGTTTCCTACTTATAAACAACATACTTGCTAAATTTGTCAATTGATGTGAAGTGAATAATGACCTTTTTTAATAGTGATCTTTCGCTTTTATTACAACGAGTGTCCAAAGACACTTAATGGAGCTGAAAAATACATGATCTTCTCACCAATGTAATCATTATTTTATTCTTAACTTTCTTTAACACTTGCCACGAGTTGTGAGCACAAACGTCAACTTCAACTCCGTCTTTGGGCCCAGAAAATAACCCAAAAATTTACTTGACGTTTGTGCTCACGACTGATGGCGGTTACTAGAACTATGGAGATGTTAAAAGTTAGATATCCAATTTTTTTTTAATGTTTCTACGGAAACATGTTTAAATTTTTTCAACTATACTTTACATACCTTGGTATTGTTGGACATACACTCGTTAACACAATGTTTTGCGTGGGTTACATTGAGCGGTAGCATAAAATAAACCACACCAAAAATAAATTCCGTTTCCCAGCAAACATGTCTGCCTAATGTTATAGTAACCGGCACGAGGCGTGAGCTCAAACTTTAAGTTTATTTTTGGGTCTCTTTGGCGGAATGAAGAAGGCGGGGAGCACTGAAGCTGCACGCTATGGGTCCGACTAGGACCACTCGTGTATAAACCACCAATCAATTAGTTTAATAGGCAGTATGCAAAGTTAACGTGTATGATTGTGATTTGTCACGCACACAAAACATTGTGACTAAGGGTGCCTGCAGCAGTACAGAGGTCGTAAGGGTACTTGAAGTTTAGTTATAACATTTAAAACTAATTGTCTTAGAAAAGGGTTAAACAAAGTTGGAACTTTGACCATCAATATCTCATTCAATTTTAGGTTTCCCTGGAAACCGTACTTGTAAATTTGTAGCTAAGTAAAGCTAATCTAGCAGTTCATAAAGCCCTGATTCTTTTATATTTCATAACAGAATTCCATTACATATTGAAAAAAAGAAAACAGTTCAGAGATAAAATTGTTACCACATACTTATAACCAACTGTAGTTGTAAAATACATTAAAAAAATTGTAAACTTGCCTCAAACTTGAACATAATATTGTTGGTCCAACAATCTCCATGTTGAATAACTGCAAATCGGCTTCCATTTTCAAATTTCGCCATTTTGCCGGCCCTGTCTATAACTTCTATGATTTTGTTCTTCACTATCTTCTGATGCTCAGGGTTTTCGAGCATAAGATCAGCTACAGTCTGCATTTGTTGGAAAAAACCAAGCTTTTCAAGTTGCCCTTCAGTTATTTCTCCCAATATGTCATTAAAATTGTCCTTGAAGTAATTATATGCTTCAGGTTCCTTGTTCTTCAATACATATGACAGTGAATGGTATATAGCTAAATTTCTTAGAACACTGGTCATAGATTCATCGGTAAGGGAAACGTATCTGTCCAGCATAACAAAGCCTGAATCCTTTAGGTCCTCAATCAGGATAACTTCGTTGGGAACTTCGATATTTGTTCCGTAACACTTTGGGAATTTCATTAAGTCTTCTTCTGGTACCTCGACTTGCTTCTGTAGCTGCAACATCTTGGGTAGGACTTCCGTGTATATTAGATGCTCGTTTTTGAACATGAGATTAGGGTTCATGGTCTGCCGAATGACTTCGATCGCCGGTGCTATTTTGGCAATCATTGACAGTTTTCCATTGTCTCCTTCTACGACGACTCTTTTCACGTTTGCTCCATAATTATCAGCTGCTCCTCCAACAGCTTCGATGGTAATTTTGCTTTCTTTAAAACCTTGTTGTTCGATCACATTTTTGATGAATTCCAGCTGTGCTGGAGTTATATTTTTAAGTTCTCCTTCAAACTTGTGTTGCTCCATGGTAGTGTACTAGAAGCTGTTGGCGTTAGTCCGTTGTGTTATATACGTTCTTGTTTATCTGTAAGATAAGCCAAGGTTTAAAATAAATAGGCATACACCAGGATGTGCGATTGTTTATTTATTGTATGATCAGACGATAGATAGGTAGGTATAATTGTGTAATGAAACGCGTTGATGATTGAGATAAATTTTCCAATGGTGTTATATTTTTTACGAGCTTCATGTGTTAGCTAAAACATCTGGTGCGTCGGAGACTTGGCAGTAAATAATCTTGATTCTTGGAAGACAAATAAAAATTTACCTCTGACCATGCGAAAATGTGTATCTATTTGAGTTTCGCATTTGTACATTAATTTGTTGACTTTGACTTATAGATTACTGGCTACATATCACCCGTGTTCAGTTACGTCCTTGCTTACTGCTCTGCACCCGTTAGTTGTAGCGCGGTATTCTAAACTTATAAACGTTTTTCTAGAATGATTATATCTATTGATGAAAATCGCATTAAAATCACAGTACAAAATAAAAGTACAGAGGGAGAGAAGGCGAGAATCGACTTTGTTTTATACTTTGTAGATCTCCACCTAAGCTTTGTAACCAAAAATTATAACATACAGGTTTTTCTTAAAAGGTGCAGGGTGGTAACGTCGTTATCTTTTTGACATAACATACCATCATACCTGTAGTTCCCGAAGGGTTAGGCAGACGTGTACTAATGTACATCCACAGTTCGCGGGTATGTTTTGATCCCATGTAATAGGGAGCAAGCCTATTGCCATTTCCCGGGCACAATTCCTAACTACGAGCTGCTACTGAATATTTTATAGAAAATCCCAATAACACTTTGCTCCCAAAACCTCTAGCGTAGTAGTTGCTCTTAGGACCACTAAGCTGACAAGACAGTCTTCTTGTTAAGACATTTAGAAAAATTGCTTTTAACTGCCTCGGTAGCTTAGTGGTCCTAAGCGCGACTACCACGGTTGAGATCTTGGGTTCGATTCCCAGGTCGAGCAAAAAGTGTTATTGGGTTTTACTATGAAACTCTCAGTAGCAACTCGGAGTTAGGATTTGTGCCCGGTTAATGGCAATAGGCTCGCCCCCTATTACATGGGACCTAAACATACCGGCGAACTGTGGGTGTACATTGTTACACCTCTGCCTAACCCTTCGGGGAATACAGGCGTGATGGTATGTGTTTTTAAAAAGCTTATAACAATTTCTTTTAGTACTCTTATTTCAGTGGATTGAATAATTACTTTATGAGCTTTAAACTAAACAGAATAAGGGCTATTAAAATTTTATGCGACTGCGCCACCAGACAGTTCGTGTGTCGTACAGCTCAAGGACGGTTGTATTTTTTCATACAGTTGACACGTGACGTTTGTCGCCTTACCGTCGTGTGTTCATGGTACACACGAACTAATCCATTGCTGCCACAGCCAACAAAACGCATGAATTGAAATAGCCTTTATACTATTACTCATAAGGCTCACAAATGTATATCGGGCAAATTGAGGACACGTTGCTTATAAAAATGTAGAGAAGCCTTATCACAAATAGTTAAAATGTGCTTAAAAAAATTATGTATGTATTCCCGCGCACTCGCAAAAAAAACATGTAGAAATATTAGTCGCCAGGAGTCGTGAGCACAAAAATGTCAAGTTAAAAAATTAACTTGACATTTGTTCTAACGACTCGCGGACGCTTCACGCGATTGTTCCAACTGACGGATCAATCGCGTGCAACGAAAAACCCAGATAGGGAGCCCAAACACCCAAAAATCAACTTGACATTTCACGACTTATGGCAACTACTATACATATATAAAAATGTTTGGTTGAAAAAAAAATCTGTCACATTCGGAAAATGTGCAAGTTATCCATTTAACTTGTCCTTTTTCATACTTTTTTTAAATTCCTTAATATCAGAACGTTTTCTATTAACACCAACAGTACCTGTCATTACTACCCCACCCTGTATAACTCTTATATACGTATTATGATAATATACTAAGTATTTTTGCACTTGAATAAAACATACGATGTTTCGTAATCTCAGAAAGATACGATTCCATACGACTTGAACCAGGATGTTCCGGTTCATATCTCCAATCTAAAAATAGTATATAAACAATCGCGTACCATGTCTGTCTGATTAATCGCTTTGTTCTTCAAAACTACACATTCGATTTTTATGCGGTTCGCACTATCATTTAGCGAATTCAATATGGAAGGTTTTTGTGTAAAATAATATTAATATTTAACTTGTATGATATAGCATTGAAATCTAGATATTGTGACATGCAACCGCATCCGCGCGAAACGTATATGGGCGGGTTGCTAACCGCTAGTATAGATATCTAAACAAACAAAGATGTCTGTTTGTGTATTCGCTTACTTCTAGTAATGAGAAAATGTTTATTTAGGTGAAATCATTATAGCGAAGGTGAAGAAGAAAATGCATTAATTTACAAGAAACCTTCTTTTGTTTATTTTAATATTTTTTGTACGTTAAAGCATTTTAAGTTTCATTTGGAAAATCATAGATAGATTCGCGAATTAGGTGAAAAATATATTATACATATATTTTTTAAGGGACAATCTCGCCACACTGGTCCGGGTCACTGGAGCTCCTGTAACCATGAATCAGCAGTGGCGACCACCAGAAAAACCCCGCAACAATGAAGCCCGGTAAGTCCCGGAGGAACGATTCAAATCTTTTGAAATTAACCAATAAAGAACAGCGGAAGAGTAAGAATAATTTATAATATACTGAAGTTTTTATTAACCTGCGAATAGTTTCCAACAAATATCAAAATTTTTCGATTTTCATTCGTTTTTAAACACCACTCTTTACACTGAACTCACAATCACTGATTACTAGTTACTAGTATGTACAATATCGATCCGCCCATCCAACCTTGAAACGTCGAGCAATTTTAGGATATATGACGTCAAATCAGTCTATTCTCTACGAATAGTGGCACCCAAAGACAAATTAAGCGCACGAGAGCGTCTATGGCGAAGCAACGCGACCAAATGTTGCCATTTTGGTAATTTTTTTTATCATTGTTTTACGAAATTATTTTTATAATTGTAATTGTATATTTATGTTACATTATGCAAGTATTATTTTATTTGAAGGTAGACATTAACATGGTATAAAAGTAGCACTGTGGTTCGTTTTTGTGTAGGAGTCAGCGATGATCATTTAAAATGACGCCTAGTTAAATTTGTTAGAAAATGTGTTGAAGTTGAGCTGTTTTGCTATTACAATTTCTAAAGGCGTTTAAGATTTTTCGGTCAGCTTAATGGTAGTATGAATGACCTGCAACGTTGCGTTATTTACTACTATGATTACTATAAGTATACAAATCCTGACGCAGTACCTATTCCATGTAATAACTTCAATAGAATTCACTATAACTATGTTATGTTTACAACCAAAAAATTACAACACCAATCCGACTCCAATGTTGGTTTTCGGTACATACAAGGTGTTAAAAAGATACATCATATTGCCGTTAACTATCCATAAAATAAAATAAAATTAATAATTGAGCAAATTATTGCTGGGAAATGATTTGTGGTTTTGGTGTCAAAAAACAATGAAACGCATGCTAACACTGTGCTGTGGTGTATTTACCAAGATACGACATTTAAAAACTGGTTTTCATAAAAATAATGGAACGGGTCGGTATCAGATATGGTCTTCAGGTATGGTCTAGAACAAAAAATGTATGACAATGATAAGAACATGATATATGAATTTTGACTCGCAAGTCTTGTGTTTTAAAGCTTAAATTTGCGCAACAAAACTATCTTCCAAAATACAGCAAATTATTCTGTATCCTGACCGAGTGTTTTCCACTCCCTCTATGGGTCGCCCCGTCTCATTCACTCACTCCCTCTTCGTTCATATCATTCCTCAATCAAATTATCCCATCATTTCTTTTGGTTCCCTCAGCAACAAGTGATTTCGTCAATTTTGGCTTACATTTTGACGACAATAGTACGACGGTTTGGTAGTTCGGTACATCGTTTTATACAATCTATTATTAGACATTATGAAGCCAACAATCCCGTGTTCTTCTCGTAAGAAATATTTTTTTTTGTACTGGATTATACCTTACCCTATTGTGGTTATAAAATATAAACACACATACCATCACACCTGTATTCCTCGAAGGGTTAGGCAGACGTGTACCGATGTAGACCCACAGTTCCCAGGTATATTTAGGTCCCATGCATTAGGGGGCGAGCCTATTGCCATTAACCGGACACAAAACCTAACTCCGAGCTGTTACTGAGAATTTCATGGAAAAACCATATAACACTTTGTTCGACTTGGGGATCGAACCCACGACCTTTAGCATAGCAGTCGCGCTTAAGATCATTAGGCTAACGAGTCAGTTAATTAATTTTTAATTAACAATAAAGCTTGATTGATAGCTTTGAAATCAACAAAAATGGGTTGGCAGAAATATGGCGTCTGTGTGTCTGTCTGTGGCACCGTAGCTCTTAAACGGGTAAGCCGATTTGAATGCGGTCTTTTTTATTTAAAAGCAAGTGATGATTTATACCATTCTAGTGATGATTTATACCATAAAAAAAAATATACCATCACGCCTGTATTACCCGAAGGGTTAGGCAGAGGTGTAACAATGTACACCCACAGTTCGCCGGTATATTTAGGTCCCATGTAATAAGGGGCGAGCCTATTGCCATTAACCGGGCCCAAATCCTAACTCCGAGCTGCTACTGAGAATTTCATAGAAAAACCCACTAACACTTTTTGCTCGACCTGGGAATCGAACCCAAGACCTCTAGCGTAGCAGTCGCGCTTAGGACAACTAGGCCAACGAGGCAGTAGTAGTAGTAGTAGGCGAGGATGATTCATGGATATGTTTTATCAAAATTGGTTCAGTCGTTTCAAAGTTATCAGCTCTTTTGTTAGCTGCGGTAGGGATCTTTATTCTTCTGTCGGGGGTCACTTAAAAATTTTAAATTTATCACTTTTAACATCCTGTATATTAACATCACACACTCAGGTTTCCATTCACCCTATTGGCAACAGTCGCCCGCGACAAAGAATGAAACACATAAAACTTTCATGTGTGTACCACAGTGTTTGTGAACCTTTCAGCAGAGCAAACAAGAACACATTTATTCCGAGATTACAGTTCAAGATTACCTATTGATTTTCAATGAGATTTCTAGTGGGAAATAGTGTGATCTAAAATGGCGTCTGCACTGAGATGGACTAGACACCAAAATGTCTCGTATCTTTACTATCTTGTACTCGTATCTTTTACTCTCATCCCCGGTTTCTTCAACTCAAAATAAATGTGTCAATTTTTAAAAAAAATCATTGGATGGCAAACAAGCCGACGGCCTACGTGATGTTAAGTAGTCACCGTTGTCTATAGACATCTGTAATACCAGAGGCCTTGAAAATGCGTTGCCATGCCAGAGACAAATCGGAAATGTCATCAATTTCATGTGCCTGTAATTACACCCCCGTTAGCTGCCCCGTTGGTCTCGTGGTGGCAAGCACAACTGTTGAGCGTGGGGTCCTGGGTTCGATTCCCAGGTCGGGCAAAAAGTGTTACTGGGTTTTTCCATTAGGAATGTCTCAGTAACAACCCGGAGTTTGGAAGTTATTGGTGTGACATCTCCGTGTCTCGGAAAGCACGTAAAGCCGTTGGTCCTGTGCCTGATCTCTCCCCTGTCATGTGGGATAGCCGTCTTTACGACCTATGAGAGTGTGGGAAGAGGCACTGCACATGTGTATGCGCACACCTGCGCACTTGGCTAGTATGCATTAAGATTAGCCGCCGTGGTTGGAATCGATCTGGAGAATACATGTACAGTTACACCGATACCCATACCCTTCAAACCGAAAGACAGCTATGCTGCTGTATGGCAGAAATAGTTATGGTGGTACTTAGTACTTCCGCGGACGAGCTCCTTCACAAAGAGCTCTACTACTACTAAAATTGTCAGGCGGGCAAAAGTTGTTGGTTTCTGATTGGTTGTTAATAATTCTGTCAACCAATCACAGCTTACGAGCGCTTTACTATTAATACGAATACGTACAAATACAAATGTTATAAAGCTGAAGAGTTTGCTCGTTTGTTTGATCACGCTAATCTCCGGAACGACCTTTTCTATTTTCCAAAAATTCTTTAAAGCGTTGTCCGGGAAATTATGAACAGAAAAGAAATTTCAGCCAAATCGGTTCAGCCATTCTCGAGTTTTGCGAATTTATAAAAATAAAAAATAATTGTTGCATGCTTGAATTTTTGATGTTTTGTGCGTAATTGTCAGGAAAATATTTAAAGAAATTTTTTGGAGAATCTGTTTTGAAAATAAATACATTTGGAAGTTATCTAGTATATTTGTATTGAACACCTTATTAAAAACCAAATGTGACGTTAGTAAATAGCACTCACGCAAAACCGGGGCGAATTGCTAGTAAAAAATATTTCTAAAATAATTAATAGAATATTATGAATAGGAAAATAATTTGAAACTGATTTCCGTGCACAATCGATTTTAAGGTCGTTACTACACAGCCGTCATAATGAAAATTCAATGCGATTGATTATTTCCAACGTAATATTTAGTCGGTAATCGAAATGTACGTGGGTTTAACGTATCTCGCAATTTCTGTGAGTATATTTTTTTATTGAATTTTTATCAGTAATGGCGTCAAGTGTTTGGTTGAATTTCGCTGTCTTTTTTAAAAATAGAATGATTAAAATTCATCTTTGAATTAAAAGTGCAACACGGACGTATTTCGAGCGTTATTTTTTCAAATTTTGGTTACTTTTGGGCGAATTTGTTAAATGTGATAATTTTCTTGGTGATTTTTTTTTCTTTTTCATTCTACCGTGTCAATTTATGTAAGCGGACTGATTGATGACTTGTAGTGCTACTCTTAAACAATCTATCTTCGTGAATTTTAGTCAACTCCTAGGTGATAGAACACCTCACCTAAATTCACCGAGGAAGATTTTTACAGAATAGACCAGCTTTTTTTACCTGATTTATGAAGCTGTAGTATTATTTTGTAAAAGTTCTTCCCGGTGAAGTGAGCATGAGGTGAACTGTCACTTCCTAATAATCTCTAGTAACAGCTGGAGCAACCACTCACTACAAATTCACTTTACCAAAGGACCAAATTGCAGAATAGACCGGCAGATTTTTAGTGACTTTTATTCATTTGATTATGATTAATCACATTTTAACTGTATTTCTAAAAACATAAGGTTGAAAATGGTCAATTGCCAACGTTCGTGGTTGTAACTATGAACATATTTAATTATTTTTTTAATGAGAAAATAGATTTGATCATGATGCTTGACCAATGAGTTTGTTAGAGAACAACCTTGACGACATTATTTGAATAACAAAAATTACGTTCTAAGTTTGAAAATTTCAAATTCAAAATTGATTATGATCGAGAATGATAAATGAGGTTCTATGGTATTCTACATATATACTTAGTTTATGACAGCGTGAATATTAGTTATCGAGGATACATAAGAAGTAACCGATTAAAAATCGGCTAAGTGCGAGTCGAACTCGCGCATAAAGGGTTCCGCACCATTGTCATTAAAAACGGCAAAAAAATCATGTCTGTTGTATAGGACCCCTTTTAAATATTTATTTTATTCTGTTTTTTAGTATTGTATGGTAGCATTTAGTGCAAAAAACCCAAAGAACTGCTTCTGCGCATCTACTGACTCTCGCCAAGTTACATGCCTTTAACTCCGTACCTAATTACGTTAATCCGAATCTATCCGAACACTGGACATCGTAAAACACACATTTTTGTTTCATAGTCTGACGTACTGGTACATATTACAAAAAAATTGAGTGTACTGTCAAGGATTCAAAGAAAAGACTTACCTATAAATATTTCGTGAAAGTATAAGAGTATCATGGTAAAAACTTCGTAAAGGAAAGAATAATTTTTATTATCGTCACATAGATCTCAGAATTTTAAGCGTAATAATAATAGTAGTGTGTGTAGTGTAGTGTGTAGTGTGTGTGTGTGTGTGTGTGTAGTGGTGTATATAGTTTTATGTAATGACATTATAGGGAATTTCATGAACTAAAGACATACCTATAAATTATTCCACTGAGCCGTATATTTCTTTCACAATTTAAAGAAAACTTCAAAATTACTGTTATTTTTGTGGTTATCCGATTCAATTAACATCAAACGTATCGCTATTTTGAACCTTATTTGTTGCCACGATTTGTTATTGTCAATTATCTAAACATTTGCTTACGACAGGGACTTAAAATAAAAAAAATAAAAAGTGGGCCCGCTTATCACAAGACAGGAAGAGTTTTTTTTTTTATCTCTGGAACTACTAGATGGATTGGCCAAAACCTTTTCGTATATGATAGCCAGATTCAAGGGGAATAGTTTAGGCTATGTAACATCACGCTACGACTCACGGGAGCGGAGCAGTAGCCAAAGACGTAACATAGCGCGGGTGAAAAATAACACGCAGACGATAGCTGGCAGAATGTATTAAACAAATAATTGAATTCCTTCTTTTAGTTAGGTACGATATGAATTATGTAATTTTTGACACCACGGTGACCTTGTTCAAGGTTAAAAAAATTAAAATAATGTGATATGTACGTTTACACAGCTGTTTTGGTTCATTCTTTTGTATTAGATATGCCTTATTCATTTGTATTTAATTTTTTATCATATTTACAAAAAAATATTTTAAAAACTGGTACTTATTTATTTTACCCATCACGCCTGTATTTCCCGAAGGGTTAGGCAGAGGTTTAACAATGTACACCCACAGTTCGCCGGTATGTTTAGGTCCCATGTAATATGGGGCGAGCCTATTGCCATTAACCGGGCACAAATCCTAACTCCGAGCTGCTACTGAGAATTTCATAGAAAAACCCAATAACATTTTAGCTCGACCTGGGTATCGAACCCAAGACCTCTAGCCTAGCAGTCGCGCTTAGGACCACTAGGCTAACGAGGCAGTCGTCGAGTCAAGTGTTCGAAAATGCTGCGGGTTGTTCGAAAGAGATACCGCACCTCCGGTATGGAAAAGGCACAGGAAGGAACATGGATGGGTTTTAGTCAGTAAAAGTCTGACACTCCCTCCCGCCCCGCCCAGGGCGGGAGAAGTCATTGGATGATTTCCCATCGGTAAAAAAAAAGTGAACTGCCGGTCCTAAATGCGACTGCTACGCTAGAGGTCTTGGTTTCGATTCCCAGGTCAAGCAAAAAGTGTTATTGGGTTTTTCTGTAAAATTCTCAGTAGCAGCTTGGAGTTAGGAATTGTGCCCCGTTAATGGCAATAGGCTCGCCCCCTATTACATGGGACCTAAACATACCGGCGAACTGTGGGTGTACATTGATACATCTCTGCCTAACCCTTAGGGGAATAGAGACGTGATGGTATGTTATGTTTAAAAAAAAAAGTCTTCCAAAATAAACTTTTATTATTCATTTTTGTTATTTATCATTTTTTTTGTTTCAGATTTTCACTCTAGTAAGCACAAAAGTTACTGATGATGATGATATGTTACTCTTTTGGAGGAGATGTATGTATTATTTAATTATATTCTTTTTTTAATTTAATTTAAGGTTTAATATTGTTTGCCTCGTTAGCCTAGTGGTCCTCAGCGCTCTAGAGGTCTTGTGCAAAGTGTTATTGGGGTTTTCTATAAGATTCTCAGTGGCAGCTCGAAATTAAGATTTGTACCCGATTAATGGCAATAGGCTCGCCATGGAACCTAAATATACCAGCGGACTGTGGGTGTACATTGGTACACCTCTGCCTAACCCTTCGGGGAATACAGGCCTGATAGTATGGTGTTCAAATGGTACTGTTTTAAGATGGTTAGGCCTCCTAAACAACCCACTGTCTGCTGTTGTATTTGTATGAAGAAGAAGAGGCAAGGTTAGGTTACTTTTATTTTATTTAAGGTTAAAATTTAAAATATTCTACCGTTTGCATACTTTGCTTACAGAACCCTATTAACAATAATCGAAAAATAAATATCGTATCTCCATTGTTTCCATAATCTATGCATTGAATCGAGTCAGGTGCAAATTTTACTGTTTATCTTAACATGTCGAAGCTAAATATTTCACTCTGTACAATTTGTATTTTATTATATTTATTTAAAGTTTTGTTCTAACATGGGATGAGCAGAGTTATCCATGTTAAGATAACCATGCGGGGGGTGGACTAGGGGTCAGTCTGTCGCCCGAACAGTGACAGGCCCGAGTGTAAGGCCCGGTTTCCACCAAAGCAGAGAGGAGAAGAGATGTCTGCTTACAACCAATCGGCTTGCGTTATTTTCATATTACATTGCTTAGTTTCCACACAACACAATATCCTATTGGTTGTTTAGAGGCATCTCCTCTACTCTCCGCTTTGGTGGAGTCCGGGCCTAAGGCACGCGTGGAGTTCCCCATGCCCTTTTCTGGAGTCAGTGCGGCCGGGCCATTACCGTCCGACACACCTTTCCGCCTCCCCCGACGGGGAGGCAGTGGCATGAGTATTTCACCAAGAAAAAAAAAATTCTAAATCAAAGTCAAATCAATTATTTTAATTAGATTATTGAAAGGCACTTTTGAACGTCAATTAAAAAGCAAAAAAAAAAAATTTAAATATTGAATCTAGTTGCCCATTCCAAAAGATAGTATTAGTTGTACATTATGGTACATGTACTTAAGTGAGGTGATTTTATCATTACGAATTACCAATTGAGCCATGGGCGTAATGATAAATGTGATGTTTCATATCAAGTGACCGCTCCTTTAAGTTACTCCTAAAAAATCCCTATAGGAGAATATTACAGAATAACCTTGCTGTCTCATTTTTTCTTCTCAGCTTCGTCTTCCAAATGCGAGCCCTTCACGTCGTACTATCTAAGCTGCAATAAATGTGTGTGCAGTGCGGATGGCACAGAATTCTGCACAAAAATGGCTTGTTTCAAAGGACCTATGTTCCTAACGGGTACAGTTACTTAACTTTACTGTTCTATTGTTGCTGTTTATTGCGAAACTCAAGTGGCAATGGGTAGGGCAGACGACCGCTGAGATCTTAAGCTCTCGGGTGGCGACCACGCTCCAGAGGGCGCAGTGTGGGAAGGTCCCCTACGACGTGGATTAACGACCTGGTAAAAGTCGCGGGAAATTGCTGGATGTGGGCAGCACAAGGGTGGTCATTGTTGCTATTTTTAGGGGAGGTCTAAGTTCAGCTGTGAATGTCGTTCGGCTAATATGTTTATGATGATGATGACTGCTCCATTATAATTATTCACAAATCGTCATTCAATGTATACGGAAAACTTACCACCAGCACACCAGCATAATTATTATGGATTGCAATATAGATATATGATTTGAGCAATTTCAACACAGCGACTGCTGAGCATGGGGTCCTGGGTTTAATTCCCAAGTCGGGCAAAATATTTTATTGAGTTTTTCCATTAGGAATTTCTTAGTAGCAGCCCGTATTGAGTCCACCCATAAGGTGGACGGACGATCTGATTAAGACCGCAGGAAGACGCTGGATTCAAGCCGCTACCAACCGGTCCTTTTGGAAATCTATGGAGGAGGCCTATGTCCTACGGTGGATATAATGATGAGCCCGGAGTTTGGAAGTTGGTGGTGTGACACCCCTGTGCCTCGGAAAGCACGTAAAGCCGTTGGTCCCCACTCTCCCCTGACGTGTCGGATAGCCCAGGTGCACTCCCCCTTCCCTGACTCTCATAGGGACCTATGAGAGTCAGGGAAGGGGGAGTGCACCTGTGTTTGCACACACGCTGACACTATAATATCTCTTGCGTACTTAGCTAGTCCTCATTGACATGGCCGTCATGACCGAAATTCGGTTGCGAGGATATTATTTATGAATGAATCAACAAATGAATGTTAACTTACAGATATGTTTCAGATGAATCGTCAAAGGTTACACCCATAAACGATTTCAATCGACCAAATACCGACACTGAAGAAGTTTCTTCTGTGTAGCAAACTACCTACGTATCAAACAAGAGATCTTTATTTAATAAATGTTTTTTTTTTTTCTAATAATGTGTTTTTTTTTTGGGTTCTGTACCCCAACCAGGGACGTAGCTACGTCTGCCTTGTTAGCCTAGTGGTCCTTAGTGCGACTGCTACACTAGAGGTCTTGGGTTCGATTCCCAGTTCAAGCAAAAAGTGTTATTGGTTTTTTTCTATGAAATTCTCAGTAGCAGCTCGGAGTTAGGATTTGTGCCCGGTTAATAGCAATAGGCTCGCCCCCTATTACATGGGACCTAAAACATACTAGCAAAATGTGGGTATACATTGTTACACCT
Organism: Caradrina kadenii; assembly: GCA_947462355.1. Classification (NCBI taxonomy): domain Eukaryota; kingdom Metazoa; phylum Arthropoda; class Insecta; order Lepidoptera; family Noctuidae; genus Caradrina; species Caradrina kadenii. Next base: position 10,197,204 of record OX381691.1, read on the forward strand.
CTGCCTAACCCTTCGGGGAATACAGGCGTGGTGGTATGTATGTATGTAGTAAAATGTTATCCACAATGTCACTTATTTAGAACAACTGTAATCGTCTTCAGCTATAGATGATTTAATAAATCAATTTGCCGTGAAAAGACAAGAAAAGTATATATTTCATTTAAATTGTTCGGCTAGCTTAATTTCTAGGAGGAAGCGATAACTTTGAATCAAATTATTCAAATATTAATTATAATTAATTATTCAATTGACTTATTATTATCAATTTATTTTAAATTTAATGTCAGCATTTTTGTTTCTTTTGTGAGAGATCTTTAGCCTTCATCGCCCCCCAACTAATTTTGGTGCAGGGCCCAAAATTATTAGGGCCCCTCCAAGACACGCTATGTCACTGACCCCAACTGCACCCACTGGATACAGGCAGATTCTTTGCGATAAAAACATTTACTTTTATATACGTAAGTACATCAACTCACGCCGTTTTCCTATTAGGCAAATACCACAGAACGCAACTTGCTACGATCCTTACATACTCCTTTCGCCTCGTTGACGTTCATACATCTGGTTTACTTTTATCGTACTATTATAGAAATAAATAAAGTTGAAAGGTCTGTTTGTAATTTCAAATTACAAGCTTTTCACTAAATGCATATGAAATTATATACGGTACTAACATTTTTACAATTTTTAAAATTTTTGTCTGTCTGTCTGTTTGTTCCAGGTAATCTCTGAAACGGCTGGACCGATTTTGACGGGTTTTTCACTCGCAGATAGCTGATGTTATAAGAAGTAACTTAGGCTATTTTTATTTCAAATTATATATTTACTTTAATTTAATAAAAGAGGGGTATGCGAAAACAAAATTGAAACCAATAAAATAGTGAAAGCGAACGAAGTCGCGGGCAACAGCTAGTTTATCATAATAATAGTGTTATCTAATATATGATAGACTGGCTGTTGCACGCGACTTAGTCCTTGAAAATGTCGGTTAGGTATCGCGGACGCAGACAAAGCCAAGGAATAAAAAGTAGCCTATATTAGGATATAGGCTACTTTTTATTCCATAAAAAAATTAAATTTTGTACATGGGGAAGTTTAACCCCAAGATAGGTCTTGGGGTTAAACTTCCCCATGTACAAAATTTTATTAACATCGGTTCACAGGTTTAGTTCTGAAAGCATAATAGACAGACAGACAGAGTTACTTTTGCATTTGTAATATTAGTAGGGATGACATAGTAAACATTCATGCGAACCACAGAACACGAAACGCCTTTTCAAATTGTCATAGCACGTAGCTGCTCTGTCATAAAATTTACGAAGGTACTAAATTTTTAGGCGTGACGAAAAAGATGTTTTAAAAACATAAAAAAGGTAGAACTTTGACCTTCAACATCACCGTAACCAGAAGGTTCATAAGTATGCTCTAGAACAAATAAAAAATGGCAATAATGGGAAGCGCATGTACCTAACTTCCGACTTTGTTAAGTGCCTTTTGACACCCATTATACAATTCGACAATAATTAATCATTGACACTTGTATCTCAGTCATTAACCAAAGTCAAAGTCAAAACATTTATTTCGATTAGACCATTTACAGGCACTTTAGAATTGTCAAGAAGTTACTCATACAAAAAGTTGAAGCCAGTTGCTCGTTCCAAAACGTAGGTCTCTATGGAGAAGAACGAGCAAGAAACTCCATGGACACTAGATACCGTAGATACTATTAAATAACTACAGAGATATATTTATCTAATCATATAAAAATTAAACAATCACATATGTAGTCTTATCGTACAGATAAACACGTACCTATATAACATAACGAACCAATACCAACAGCTTCTAGTTCAAACGACCAGACCACTATGGAGCAATACAAGTTTGAAGGGGAACTTGAAAATATAAATCCAGCACAGCTGGAGTTCATCAAGAATGTGGTCGAACAACAAGGTTTTCAAGACAGCAAAGTTACCATCGAAGCAGTTGGAGGAGCAGCTGATAATTATGCAGCGAACGTGAAAAGAGTGATCGTGGAAGGAGAGAATGGAAAACTGTCAATGATTGCCAAAATAGCACCAACACAAGAACTTCTACGGAAGACTTTGAATGCTCCTATCATGTTCGGTAATGAGCATCTTATGTATACTGAGGTATTACCGAAGTTGTTGTCTCTACAAGTACGAGCTGAGGTCCCAGAAGAAGACTTACTGAAATTCCCAAAGTGTTACGGAACAAACCCCGAAGCTCCCAACGAAGTTATCCTGATTGAAGACCTGAAAGACTCAGGGTTCGGCATGCTAGACAGATATATATCGCTCTCAAATGAATGTATGAACAGTGTTTTAAGGAATTTAGCTATATTCCATTCACTTTCATATGTATTGAAGAATAAGGAACCCGAGACGTATAATTATTACAAGGACAATTTGCAGGATATGTGGGGTGCTTTAAATCAAGGGACTCCTGAAGAGCTTGCTTATTTTGCACAAATGGAGGCTATGTCTTTGAGCATGGTTGATGATCCAGAACACCAGAAAGTTATGAAAAACAAAGTCGTTGAGGTAGTAAACCGAGCCAGTAAAATGACGAAATTTGAAAATGGAAGCCGTTACGCAGTTATTCAACATGGCGATTGTTGGACCAACAATATTATGTTCAAGTTTGATGTGAGTATTTGGAGCAAATATTTGATTGCATTTAGGGTATTTATTTATATTTTTTTATACCACTGTGGTGCTAAACAGGCATACGGTCCGCCTGATGGTAATTTTTAGACAGCAAAGTTCAAGTCGGGTCATTTCGTAATGTCGGAAGGTGAGGTGGGCCGACGACCTGGTGAAGGTCGCGGGAAACCGCTAGATGCTTGCAGCACAGGACCGATCATTCTGACTATCTTTAGGGAGGCCTACGTGCAGCAGTGGACGTCACACGGGAAGATATGATGATGATAAAGCAAGGTCAAGGCATTTATTTCAATTAGACCATCACATTTTGTGATAAGAATTTTATATTAGTTAGGACTATCCCGAGAACTCTGCGCAGAGGAATTACCTCTACCCAGTAACTATTAATCTAATCAATATTTTCAGGAATTTCATAATCGAATAAGTACAAACTTCAAGCGATACCGCTTAATCAAAGTGTCACAACTGTTTATGAGAAAAAATAATAGTAGCAGCTCGGAGTTAGGTTAGGTTAGGTTGAGACCTAAACACATCGGCCAAATGTGGGTGTACATTGGTAAACTTCTGCCTAACCCTTCGGGGAACACAGGCGTGATGGTATGTGGTATGTTTATAGTGAAACGAGGCAAAAAGTAATCTAACTGTTTATTTTTGTGTTTTCGCTAAACTCTCCCCAAATTTTCTTTTATCGTGGGTGCGTTTACAAGCATAATCTCACATTCACATACAACCAGACACGTAATAACTAACTGTAGGTCATACAGATATCTCCGACACGCAGCAGTGCTGTGCTTTCTCGGTAGCTTCTGCCCGCGACTTCGTCCGCGTCTAATTTGATACAATTATTCCACGGGAACGGTACATTTTTCCTGGATAAAAGGTATCCTATGTGTTATTCGATACTACAATCTATCTCAGTGCAAGATGTCATCCAGATTCGTTCAGCTGTTTAAACGTGAAAGAGTAACAAACATTTTTTCATCCATCCATCTATCCATCCGCTTTCGCATTTATAAACATACCATTATTACGCCTGTATTCCCCGAAGGGTAGGCAGAGGTGTACCAATTACACCCATAGTTCGCCGGTATGTTTAGGTCCTATGTAATAGAGGGCGAAACTATTGCCATTAACCGGGCACAAATCCTAACTCCGAGCTGCTACTGAGAATTATGAAAATAAATATAAAAAAAAATTGAATATTATGAAATTACAAAGTCAAATCGTCCCATATAGTTTAATCCTTATATTATCAGCCTCTTGCCGACGTAGACAGATTAGATAGTTGAGTAATGTTGCCATTAAATAATACCTACATATAATTACGGCCAAACCTATTATCTCAGATTGGTATTACGATAATATTGAGCATGGTAACAAAATGAATAGTTGTGTAGATTTTTTAAGTTATTCAAACCAAAAAAAAAATAACATTATCACTACATACTATAAACAAAGTCGCTTTCTCTGTCCCTATATCCCTATGTATGCTTAAATCTTTTAAACTACGCAACGGATTTTGATGCGGTTTTTTTTAATAGATAGAGTGATTGACGAGGAAGATTTATATGTATAATAATGCCAGCATTGCACCCGTGCGAAGCCGGGGCGGGTCGCTAGTTATTTAATAAGTGTCGTCTGTTCATGTTGGTAAAATAGCCAATCTATCTATATAAATAAGTAAAATGGAATTGTCTGTTTGTAATGTCTAAAACATAACTCAAAATACGAAAAAATATGTGAATATGCAATTATGTTTAGATGATCCTCAGGAGACTTTTTCAAACTCAAAATCTGCGCTTGGGCAACATTTTGAGACAAAGTGTGTCTGAATAACATACAATCACGCCAGTATTCCCCGAAAGGTCAGGTGTACCAATGTACACCCATAGTCCGCCGGTATGTTTAGGTCTCATGTAACAGGGGGTGAGCCCATCGCGATTGACCGGGTACAAATCCTAACTTCGACCTGCTACTGAGAATTTCATATAAAAACCCAATAACACTTTTTGCTCGACCTGGGAATCGAGCACAAGACCTCTAGCGTAGCGATCACTATTAGAACCACAAGGCTACCGAGGAAGTTAGTAAAGTCTAAAAAACAGCTTAAAATACCAAAAAATCTGGAAACAGTGTATTTACATTTAACGAAAGAACTATTTGAAACTCACTGCCTGCGCCTGGGCACATTGTGAGACAAAGTTTATCTAAAAAAATCACAAACATTTGATACATCGTCTCACAATTACTTTTACCTGCAACTTCATACGTACCCTTACGTCGAAAATATCTTTTCCAATCTTATGTCTTCTACCTATAAACTATATGCCTGTAAAGTTTCAGATTCAAAGGTAGCGGTCGACATTTCGTGTTTAGTCAATAATTGATTGAATGATTGATTAAATTGATTGAATGTCTATCCTGTCCCTTTTCGCACAACACCACTATTAAATACGTCGTAAGCTTTAACACAGGAGCAAATAAGATTTCAGTGTCCAAAACCACTTTTTATAACACACTAGTATATGCCCGCAATATCGTCCGTGTAAATGTCAATAAATGCTAACGCAGACAAAGTCGCGGAATAAAAGGTAGCCTAGGTCCTTTCTTGGGGTTTAAACTTACCCCGTACCAAATTTTATGAAAATCGGTTCAGTAGTTTAATAGTACCTAAAAGCGTAACAGATCGAAAGATACGGTTACTTTCGAATTCATAATATTAATGTGGATTTCCTCTTTGCACTTTCAGGGTGAGACCTTGAAGCAGTCAATCTTAATTGATTATCAAGTGGCCAAGAACTCCAGTCCAGCCAACGATCTTCTCTACTTTATCTTCAACTGCACCGACCATGAAACGAGAGTCAAGAACTTCTACGATTGGTTAGATTACTACCACTCCGAGCTAGACAAATCCTTGTCAAACTATGGTCTGAAAGCCAACTACGTTTACGCGAGAGATCAATTGGATGCTGATTTGAAAAGATACGGCAAGCTAGCATTTGGTTTCGCTATTGTCATCTCTGGTGCACTCACAATTAACCCAGAAGAGGCTACTAAATTCAAAGAGGCGATGGGAACTGGGAACATGGAGGAACTGTTGGGCACATTTGGTGATCTGCACGTTGAAACTATCACTCTTCTCAAGAAAAGGCTCAATGGATTGGTTCAAAGTTTTATAGAATTCGGGCTGTTGTGAGTTGTTGTAATTTAGGCTTGCGTAGGCGACTTTTCTGTGCGATCAAGCCCGCGATGCGCGACTTCTATAAGATCTGTATAATGTTTGGTGAAGTCTTTTTTTATGATTGTTTTTATTTATTACTTTTTTTTATTAAGTAATCCAAAAAACTGCCGCGAAATGTCTGTCATGATATAAAAAAAAAATTGTCGTCGGTGCAAGCCCTTAATTTGTTACCTTAAGCCTAAAAAACTCAGTGATTAAATTATTTTTCCGAGGCCATTGACCTTTATTCAGCCATAAAAAATAAAAAAATTACCGCCTAGAGTTTGTGAATACATGATGCGTTTTATTCATTGTTTTCTTTACCACGTACATAATGATGACTTTTTGTATTTCCACTCTCCTCCCCACGATTTTCCGAGAAATAAATGAATATGACAAATTGACGAGCGCGTAAGCTGCTGTGATTGGTTGACTTGAAAATTTGAAACCAACTACATACATACAATCACGCCCGTATTCCCCGAAGGGTTAGGCAGAGGTGTAACAATGTACACCCGGTATGTTTAGGTCCCATGTGATAGGGGGCGAGCCTATTGCCATTAACCGGGCACGAATCCTAACTCCGAGCTGCTACTGAGAATTTCATAGAAAAACCAAATAACACTTTTTGCTCGACCTGGGAATCGAACCCAAGACCTCTAGCGTAGCAGTCGCGCTTATGACCACTAGGCCACATTTACCAAAATTAACAAGGTGTTCTGGGCTAATAAAGTTGTGTCTTAGATGTATTGGTTAATGGTGTACTACCTAATTAGGAACAAATACGTCTTTACACATTCATTCCCAATGAAAACCACATAGAACTACACTACCATGCATTACCAATCATAAATATATAGTTTTAAAAATAAATCAAACAATTTCACTTCTGCAAAAGATAATTTTAAAAATATCTCTCTCTCTTATTCTTCAACTGAAACTAATTTAAGAGCAGAAAGTACCTCAGTGCAATGAGATAAAAAATAGTGGAAAATCTTCCAAGTTATCGGCATCTCGCCTTCAGAGGTTTAAACTAAGAATAATTGGCCCGGGCCACGAGCTGCAGACTTCCAATTAGTTAGAACTTGTTGAAAAATTATATACAACTCGATGCTGTAGGTGCCTGATGGAGAGAGGAACATGCTAGATGGAATGCTGTAGAGATGATAGGCTACACTGGGGTTTAATATTTCTGAGGGGCCGCTAGCGCCAGTGCCTGCCAAGGTGGCGGAATATGTTCGAAAGAGTTACCGTGGCCCAGGAACGCAAACGGCATTAAAATGAACACGGGTGGGTTTTAGTCAGTAAGAGTCTGAAACTCCTTTCCGCTCCACCCAGAGCGGAAGAAGTCATTCGATGATTTCCCATCCTTAAAAAAAAGTATACTATATCTAGGGCTACTGACATTTACTTAATTTACAGTCAGAAGTTTGCAAGTTGGTGTTGTGACAGCCGTTGGTCCTGCGCCTGATCTTTTCCCCGTCGTGTCGGATTTTTGTCCCATCGGGCTAGAGGATGAGAGTATAGGGGCACACAGTCGTGCACTATAACAATTATTTCTGACGTACTTGGCTAGTCTCCATTGAAAATGGCTGCCGCGGCCGAAATTCGGTCAGAAGAATATTATTATTATACCTAACTAGCTTCTGCCAGCGACTTCGTACACGTAGTTTTTTAACCCGCAATCGGTGACTGCTTGGCACCTATTGGCTGTAGCGTGATATTATATAGCCTTCCTCGATAAATGAACTATCAACACAAAAAAGGTTTTTTCAATTCAAACCAGTTCCTGAGACTAGCGCGTCCAACCAAACAAACAAACTCTTTATATATTAGTGTAGATTTACTTTACACCTCTACAGAATAAAGTCTTGTAAAATACCTATTATTTGAATAGTTTTGGAAACCTGAGGGTCTGTGGAAGCTACTTCTACTTTGTGGTCATTGCCAATTTAAAAAAAAAAATAATTTTATCGAACAAACATTTCGCGGTTCGAACTAAGTTTTAATTACTTTACACACAAACACACAGCACTTTCTGGATTTATTATAAAAAAAATATTTTAGAAAATTAACAAAATCAGAATCTGAAAGCAAATAAAAATTTCTCAATCCCTAGGAGCCCCTCTAGCTCATTTATTAAAAATTTGAATACACCGGCTGGTATTATTATACTCTGTACAATTCCCAATTAGTCGGAGCTATTATCGAAGTTCTCTGGTGAATCTACTACGTGTTGTAATTGCCTTCCAGACGTTCTCACTGCTCTAGTAGCGACAGCATATACATAGCCTGTGTTACGCAGAATTAGCTGCTGACGCTACTATTGTTTAGACAAAGTTTATCTTAATTAGATTCTGAGAAAGTGACGTTTGAATCTCATGCATTTTGTCATCTTGTGTTGAATGAAACTTGCGTAATGATTTTGAGGGAACTTAGTTGAATGTCTATTTTGGGGTTTGAAATTTACATTTTAGCTTTGATTTGTACGTAAATAAAATCAAATTATTTATTTGAAACTAGTTCATGCACGCGAATTCGTTCGCGTAAATGATGGTAATCGCCGATGTTTTAGTATATTATCTAACTCTATTTCTAAAATTAAAGTTTCTGAGTTACTCCTCATATTATCATCTATCTACCAGTGAATTGTCAAGGTGATAGTCAGAAAGTTAAAATTAGTATCCTAGAACTGCCTCAGTAGCAGCTCGGAGTTAGGATTTGTGCCCGGTTAATGGCAATAGGCTCGCCCTCTATTACATGGGACCTAAACATACCGGCGGACTGAGGGTGTACATTGTTACACCTCTGCCTGACCCTTCGGGGAATACAGGCGTGATGGTATGTTATGTTTAGTGTTACCATCCCACTATAAAACAAAAACGATCAAGAATCTCCTCAGACACTCGTTTCGAACAATGTTTTACAAAATCCTGGTTCTACCATTCTTGCTCCCTGACAACTTAACAAAACTATTTAAGCTATAAACTGAACGGAAATAGAACTCGTACAACGTATCTAGTTTTATTTCATGCAATAAACTTGTAAATCTCTTCACATATTTGAAAGAAAATCATAGTAATGCCAACACATAAAATTGTTACAGAAGTTCAACACTTAGTATCTCGAACGAAAACATAATGTGACATAATTATTGTCAAGAACTTGACAATTACATACTTGATACCACGTGAAATCAGATGACATACTGTTTACGAGCTGTCAAAACGGGGGAAAATAGATTTTGTATGACAATTGTAAACTGTCCTTATGCCCTATACATCTCTCTCTCATCGCATCTTTGGGCCCTATTGCATGGGACCTTAACATACCGGCGAACTGTGGGTGTACACTGGTACACCTCTGCCTAACTCTTCGGGGAATACAGGCGTGATGGTATGTATTGTAAACTGTCACGTTTTTACCAACTCTAATTTGATTGTTAATTAAAAATTAATCAAGTTTTCAGACCTAAGATAAAGTATGACAAAGAAGTAGTGTCTTGGACTTATTGGTTGCTGACTAATTTGTCACATCTTAGATTCAATATAGTACAATAATCACAGCAGCCTACGCACGAAGAAAGCACCGGTTCCATACATTTTGGTCGTGTTGTGTTACATTTTTGTAGAGAACAGCTGATTATTTTTTTCATATTTTATAGCTGATCCAGTTGATTATTCACATTCACGACCCCCTTAAAGAACGATAGTAATTTAAAAGTCACTTTACGCCTTGAATTGGTGTGTTGTCCAAATTTGAACTTCTGTAATATAATTTTATTTTGAAGTAATATAAGGTAATATGGCATCAGAAAAAGTTTTATGACGCATAACGTTTTTACAGTCATGATAATATTTTTAGAGCTACATGTTTTGATGTGTATTGCAAATTGAGGTTCAAAGTTGATAAACGATTCAGGATTTAGGGTAGCGAAGTAAAAGGAACTAACGATATATTCTGTAACAATCTTCCTGCGGTTGTGACCAACCAGTCGATATCCAAAAAGGCTCGACTGGCTGTGCACAATGGTGTATTGGTGCCTACACTTGTGTATGGAAGTGAATGTTAGGTATGGCAAACGAGGCATGAAAGTAAAATAACGCTGTGGAGATGCGTTCCTTGCGAAGTAAGTGTGGTGTAACTTTGAACGATAGAGTGAGGAATGAAATTATACGAGAACGTTGTGGATTAAAAGGGGATGTAGTGACAAAAGGTGAAAGGAGTATGCTTAGATGGTTCGGTCATGTCGAGAGGATGAGTGAAAGGCGACTAAGAAAAAGGATTTATTTGGCAGATGTGAGTGGCAACGCCGGGAGAGGACGTCCTAGAAGACCTACCCTGACCTTATTGGTGAGATTCTTCAGAAAGGTCGGGTGTGCAGTACTCGTAACCGGCGTGCTTGTGTGAACAGATGTATGAAGGTGAACGAGGCGAAAGAAGTATGTAAGGATCGTAACAGGTGGCGTTCTGTGGTTTTTGCCTACTCCCATGGGAAAAAGGCGAGAGTTTATGTATGTATGTCTTGATAGAAGTGAGCTGTCATCCCAGAACGATAAGTCTTGGCACCTCACCTCGAGCTCACTTAACAATTTCACCGTAAGAGATTTTTACAGAATAGCTCTATTGTACTTACCACGTTTGGTTTGCAAGGTTTAATGAATACAATAAGATAGTTCTAAGCAATGTCATACCGGCAATTTGTAAGCTGCTTTTCTGGCCAGGTCGGATTAGACTTCTTCGGAAATCAGAAGTCCTGAATTCGAATTATATCTTCAATTACTGTCTTTTCTATAAATTAGTTGGTTAAAACAAATACTGGAATCGAATTATTTACTTTTCGAATACAAACCACAACAAAAAGAAAATATAACTTAACCCATATCATCCCAGTGTTCCATTTTTGAAAAACACTAATTTAAAAATGCGTTCAAAAATTATAATAAAAATATAAAAAAGTAACCGTTTCAAAAATGGAACACTGGGATGATATGGGTTAAGATCAGCATTTTACAATTCTAATAAAACATTCATTCCACGTCCCCGATTTGAGTGCATACGACTGAAATCCGTACAAATCCGGTTCAGTGGGCAGTTGTCAAGAATTACTTCCGCACACATGTTCCGGTGGTGCTCACCAGCGACATCTACGTCCGGTTGTTTTAGAACTGCATTTGAATTGGCTTTCATGTATCGATTTGTTTGTTTTCGACCAAATAGACGTGAATGACAGAATAATCTGTCTATCTCTCCCATTGATTAAAGTTATTGAGAAGCCCAGATTGTCAAGCAACACCGATTGTAATCTGTGTGGTATCTGGAATTGACAATAACTTATTTACCGTTACTTAAAACCGTAATGTCGCCGTAATTATTTGAAGACAAAATATTGATAAAAGATATACATAAATACTGATAAATATAATTCTCAGATCGAGTAAAAAGTGTTATCGGGTTATTCTATGAAATTCTCAGTAGCTGCTCGGAGTCAGGATCTGTGCCCGGTTAATGGCAATAGGCTCGCCCCTATTACATGGGACCTAAACATACCGGCGAACTGTCGATGTACATTGGTACACCTTTGCCTAACCCTTCAGGGAATACAGGCGTGATGGAAATATAATTATAAATGAATAGAGTACATAAATAGGAAGACAGCTTATTGCCATAAACTGCCGACATAATTATACGGACTACCAATATTCCATTCAGAAAATACACAAATAATACTTAGACAAGCCAGAAATGTCAAATATCAATATACCTATTGGTATTATGGCCCCATTGGTCTCGTGGTCGCAAGCGCGACTGATAAGCGTGGGGTCCTTATTGGGTTTTTCCATTAGGATTTGCTCAGTAGCAGCCCGAAGTTTGGAAGTTGGTGGCGTGACACCCCCGTACCTCGAAAAGCACGTAAAGCCGTTGATCCCGGCTGTCATTCGTAGATCTTTGATAGTTGTTACGGATAGTCAGAAGCCAGGAAGTCTGACGACCGGTCTAACCAACAGGTATTGTGTTGCCCAGTTATTGGGTTGTAATGGGCAGATAGGCAGTCGCTCCATGTTAAACACTGGTATTCAGCTGTATCTGGTTGGACTGGAAGCCGACCCTAAAGCAGTTGGAAAAGGCTAAGCTGATGATGGTATTATATTAGTATCCCTATCAATTAAATGAATATACCAAGTTTTACTTTGTTTGATATGAACTTATGATGCCCTAGCGGCTTAGAAGAGTGATCTTTCACATACAAGGAAGAATCACTAAAAGAAAGTTTATTCATGAGAAGTAAGAGCCTTATATTTTACTGACCGAAGTTTTCAAATATGGAATACAATTATCCATTTAGTTCAAACAAGCACAAAGTATCAGCCGATAATTCGACATGAATAAAACCTTCAAACTAAATAAATATTATGTGAGAATTGGGTATCTTTTTTTTTTTTTGGGTGGTGGGAAATCATCAAATACCTTCTCCCGCCCTGGGCGGGGCGGGAGGGAGTGACAGACTTTTACTGACTAAAACCCACCCATGTTCCTTCTTGTGCCCTTTGCGTTCCGGGGGCGCGATATCTCTTACGAACAACCCGCAGCCAGAATTCGGTATTTAAAATAAAAAAAATCAAACGAGTTTACGTAACGTTTATTTTGTGTAAACGGCCACTGGCCAGTGACTTTATAGAATTTATAGTTATGTACTTTCTTAGTTTATCTTAAACATCATAAAATATAAATAGTGGGGATACCTGGACTTATAATTAATATAAGCCGAGGCTTACCCGAGGGCAAGCTTGGTTATCAATACTCGTACATTGTCTGTATGAGAAGAGGCCTTTGCCTTGCAGTAGGGCGAATAGCAGGCTGGTATTATTCATTATTATTTTAATATTAATATTTCTTTCGCTTGAGCTACAAGTTATTTTACGAAATAATTTTCCTCATTATTTCAAAGCATAATTTTAAATTTTCCTCATTATTATGTAGATGTGTCATACAAATAATTCGTATAGATAATATCTACGATAATGATAATTCTACTTCATTCATACAAATCTACGGCAATTATGATAAGAACTAATAGTGGAATTACTAGGATTTCTAGATAGAAAATTTTGCGTACTCATTTTTTTCTACAAATAACAAATGCAAAAAACACTTAACGAAAGTTACATTTTCTTGATATTCTTTTTGTTACGGACTGTACCTGGAATACATCTACATAGTTACGGATGTCTACTTCATCTGCTTAGCCTTTTCCCAACTATGTTGGGGTCGGCTTCCAGTCAAACCGGATGCAGCTGAATATCAGTGTTTTACTTGGAGCGACTGCCTATCTGACCTCCACAACCCAGTTACTGGGCAACGCGATACCTCTTGGTGAGACTGATTCTTCGACTTTCTAGCTTCTGACTATCCGTAACGACTGTCAAAGATCTACGAATGACAGCCGGAACCAATGGCTTTACGTGGTTTCCGAGGCACGGGGGTGTCACACCACCAACTTCCAAACTCCGGGCTGCTACTGAGAAATTTGTAATGGAAAAACCTAATAACAGTTTTTGCCCGACCCGGGATTCGAACCCAGGACCCCGTGCTTATCAGTCGCGCTTGCGACCACGAGACAAACGGGGCAGATACACATTGTTACGGATGTATTAAAGGTAAAAGTTTTATTTATTCCTTTTTTTACGAAAGCATAATTATTATTATTTTAAATCTTACTGTGTGAATGCGAAATGTTTGGCTGGATGTTTGTAATTATATCACGCCATAACAACTAAACGGATTTAGATTAAATTTCGCAGAGATGCCTATAAATCTAGCACATAAGCTACTTTTTGTTTCGGAAACATTTACGGTTCCCTTTGCATAATATAGGATTCCTAATAAGTTACAAACTAGTATTATGACATATACATAAGATACCATCACGCCTGTATTCCCCGAAGGGTGAGGCAGAGGTGCACCAATGTACACCCACAGTTCGCCGATATGTTTAGGCCCCTACATGAGACCGAGGGGGATATAGGGGGCAAGCCTATTGCTATTAACTGGGCACAAATCCTAACTTCGAGCTGCTACTGAGAAATTCATAGAAAAACCCAATAACGCTTTGTTCGACCTGGGAATTGAACCCAAGACCTCTAGCGTAGCAGTCGCGCTTAGGACCACTAGGCTAACGAGGCAGTCCGTAGTAAAAGAGTACGATAATGTAGTATTATAATAAAACTTTGAAAACCCCCACCCCTGTTCTGTATTGCGAAAATATAGACCAAGGTGTCAAGCAAAACTTTGTATAATTCCTCTGTTTACCATTGTCAACTAAAGCCATGTAGATACAAGCTTTTAGTTTACGTACTCGATCAACACATCGTTATCTAAAAACTAACTCACAACAGACTACACGACCACTCCAGCTCTACTACAAAACAGGGATGTTATAGAGCTCCGTAGCCGGAACCGAAACTGTCAGATATCCGAAATTAAAATGTATCCGAATCCGTAAGAAGTTTCGAATAAAATCGGACATAGGCGAAGTCGAAATGTTGAGACAGGTTTTCACACTAGCCATGCGCGTCCTAATCAAGCATTCAGGAGGTATTATAGTGCACTAGTTTGTGCACAAACATAAGGCACTCCCTCTTCCGCAACTCTCATAATTCTATGGGACGGTAATCCAACACAACGGCTTTGAGTGCTTTCCAAATTACGGGGGCGCACACCACCAACTTCCAAACTTCGGGCTGTTTCTGAGAAATTGCCAATATTTAAATTATACAGGGAGTAAAAAAACAGAACATCATCACATACAGACCATCAACAGTATCCGAAACCGGTATAATTATTTAAATATCCGTCCCAATATCCGGATCTGAAAAAAATATATCCATAACATCCCTACTTCAGAACTAAACTACTACAACTGACCTTTAAGCCGAAGGCCAGCTAAAATAACTTAGCTGTCTATTCCTGGCCATGTGGAAGTATTAGTAGTTTGAATGGAAACCTAAATGTAGGGCTCTGAATTTTTTATGAGCCGGTCTATTTGTTGCGGTGTCTGTGCAGGTCAATGGCAGGAAGTACCTAAGTCTATCTTTTGCGGGATTGTATGTAGCTTTGAAAGGGAAAGCGATTTTTGTTTTCAATTTTGAAGTCAGAATTGGGTAGGTAATTGACACACATACCTTTACGCCTGTATTCTCCGAATGGTTGGGTTACCAATGTACACCTACAGTTCGCCAGTACTTTTGAATGCCATGTGATAAGGAGAGAGCCTATTGCCAATAACCGGGCAAAAAACTCCGAGCTGCTATTGAGAATTTGAAAGAAAAACTGAATAACACTTTAATATCGAACCCTAGACCTTTAGCGTAGCAGTCGCGCTTAGGACCACTAGGCTAACAAGGCAGTTAATAAGGTAATGACGTCACCATTCAATGGACATACTTTTTATGAGCAGTCAGAACGCAATTCCTTCATAGATTTTGTATGGCAATTATAAACTGTGTCGTCAATTTATTTTCAACTCAATTGATAACTTTCCAGCACGAGTCACGGAGACATGTAGGATTTCGTACAATATTAATGTCCATCAGAAAAAACAACAACAAAAACATTTTTCTTGTTTCCTTTTAATTTTTATTCTGTTTGTTGGCACCTTTGTGGTACGGAACCCTAAAAAATACCTTTAACAATGGCGTAATGTATATTCTTGCAGTCACTATAGGTAACAATAGATAGCCTTCTACTGATATCTTATCATTGCAGTGCAGTACGTGGTTGTCGTCCAGATAATCTGGACATTCCTATTATCATAATCTTCGTGCCTTCTCCCTCTCTCGAAGTCTCAAGGCCACAAATAACGTCGGTTTTTGTTTATCAACTTGTATTTTATTATGTTGACGTGCAAGTAAGCAAGTGTCTAACTAATAGAACATAATATGCCAGAGTTGCTGAATTTGTTTGTATTTATTATTTATTGCATCCTTAAAAAAGAAGGGCTGTTCTGTAGAAATCTTTAGCGGTGAATTTGGGTGGAATGAGTTTGAGATGAGCTGTCAATTCCTAATATACAGTGGGATGATGCATCTACTTTTAATAAAAAAAATCGACAACCTTGTTTTCAAAACTCATCTTATTTTCGAAGTTCGTGACACTTCTGTATTGTTACATGCATCCGTAAGCACGATAATTTGTGTACATAATATTGATTTACACACCTTCAAAAATCCAGCAAAAAATCATGACTTGAAACGGTCATTCCCTTGCAGCGGGACAAATAACAGGCCGGATTTTTTTGTAACAAAATGTTGTCTAAAGTTTCGACCAAGCAGTGTCGAGGGCAACATCTAGCAAGATATATTCATAAATCTCCGAGTGCTGAAGTTGAACCACTTACTACAACTTCAAAGACACCGCCCTGAGTTAACAAAGTTCGCTCTAAAGCAATTTCCTGAATAAATTATAAGTTTAAAATGGCCGTTACAAATATTTACATAAGAATGAGTGAAACACTATTATACTATGTAATATTGTTTTCAATTTTAAAGTGGATTTGTGAGGAGATTGGAAGACAAAGATGAAGTAACTTTTTAAATTTTATACCGTAAAGTGAAATTAAATAAGTATGTACTGTGAAGGTTGTACATCGCGGAAAACTGGCTGAAATATTTTAAACAGTCGAATTCCTTTTTGGGATTTAAATTGAGAATTATAAACGATTAAGTTTTTTTTATATATAGGGTTTTTTTTTGGCCACCCAACTAAAATAAGTAATTGATAAAACACTCCTGAACTTTCGAGAGTTCACAGTGGATCTGAATGGGGACAAGCCAAGTACGCAGGAGATGTTATAGTGCACATTTTGTGCGCAAACACAGATGCACTCTCTCTTCCCTCACTCACAAACTTCAGAGGGACGGCCATCCGACAAGACCGCAGAGAGATCAAGCGCAGGAATAACGGAATTATGTGCTTTCCAAGGCTCAAGGATACGACACCTCCAAGTTCTAAACTCCGGGCTGCTTCTGCGAAATTTCTAGTTGAAAACCCAATATCCTTTGCCCGCACTGAGAATCGACTACGCGACCAACGGGCAGTCAAGTATGAGAACAGTGTGTACACAAAACTTTTTACATTTTTATGTCATTGGATGGCAAACAAGCCGATGGCCTACCTGATGTTAAGAGGCAAATGCGTTGCCATCCCAGAGACAAAGTTGAAATGTCTCATGTGTCTGTGATAACACCGGCACCCATACCTTTCAAACCGAAACATTGCAACGCTGCTTTGCGGCAAAAATAGGTAGGGTGGTAGTACATCCCCGGACGGAGTCCTTCACAAAGAGCTCAGCTACTACGAAATAAATAATAGCAATTAATAATAGTACCGTTTTAAATAATTCATGTACCAAATCGGCTATGCAACACAAAATATAATCACAAAAAGTGCTGACAGGAAGTTAAAAGCTTTGACGGTCAATCGTGTAGAATATTGAAAAAATAAAAAATGTATGAATATAAAATTCGAATGAAGATCGGCTTTTGTTTAGGAGCAATATTTTTTATGACGTCACTATAAAAAAAGATGGCGCTATTTATCATAGTCCGGGTATATTGATGACCGTAGTGAACTTTGGGGACTGTGAATAACACTAAACACTAAATTTTTCACGACGTAATTTATCAAACGGTTGAAATACAATTTAATTATCATATTTTTAGGGTTCCGTACCTCAAAAGGAAAAAACGGAACCCTTATAAGATCACTTTGTTGTCCGTCCGTCTGTATGTCAAGACTCTTTATTTCGGATATGCGTGGAGGTATCAAGTTGAAATTGAAACCGTTTAGGTCAAAGGCCCCATGACGTTGTAAAAAAATCAAACTTCTAAGTTTACGTAAAAAAAAGATACAGCCGTTTATTCAGCAAAAAACGCATATTTCGACACTATCAAGGGTAACAAAACTCATAGGGTAGTTCCCGTTGCCTAGAACTATGAAATTTGACAAGTAGCATCGTTATAGATTACAAATACAAGAAAAAGTCTCAAAACTATACATTTTTAATTAAATCTTAAAAAATAGGGGTCTATATTTTAATAGGGGCCCAAATTTCAAATTGAAGCTACAGGTACAAATGGCGTATCATTTAAAAAGGCTTGAAGTGTACATTGCAAAATATATTGTATTAATTTTATCCTATGCATAATTTCTTATTTATAATTTAAAATATTGGAGCAAAAAGTGTTATTGGGTTTTTCTATGAAATTCTCAGTAGCAGCTCGGAGTTAGGATTTGTGCCAGGTTAATGGCAATAGGCTCACCCCCTATTACATGGGACCTAAATATACCGGCGAACTGTGGGTGTACATTGGTACACCTCTGCCTAACCCTCGGGGGAATACAGGCGTGATGGTATGTGTGTGTATAAAACTTACTTAAATAATAATTAGATTACAAACTATGTACAGTTTATATTAAAAAAAAAACAAAAAAGTAAGCTTATAGGGCATCAAAGAACTCATCCACATCGCTGTCAATGGGACAAGTACCCAAAATGCTGGCCGCATTGCCACGTTTTTTTGTAAGGATTTAAATCTCTATTCTCTCTCTATGCTGCAAGTTGCCGACACAATAATTTTCCGCCGTTACCATAGCAAACAATACGGTTATTATTAATCAGTTAAAATGTAGTTGGCTGTTTCAATACAGAGTTACCAACTATAACATGCAATAAGTTCCCGGGAATATGCCGGGAAATTCCAACTTTGTTGGTAGTAATTCATTTACACAGAAATTGATTTTGAAAACAGAGGTAACTTTTGTGTGGTTTGTGTTCCGTACGAGTTCGTATGAGGTTGATTTTATTAAATAACATAACATCACGCCTGTATTCCCCGAAGGGTTAGGCAGAGGTGTAACAATGTACACCCACAGTTCGCCGGTATGTTTAGGTCCCATGTAATAGGGGGCGAGCCTATCGCCATTAACCGGGCACAAATCCTAACTCCGAGCTGGTACTGAGAATTTTATAGAAAAACCCAATAACACTTTTTGCTCGACCTCGGAATCGAACCCAAGACCTCTAGTGTAGCAGTCGCGCTTAGGCCCACTAGGCTAACAAGGCAGATTTTAAATATTAGTACCTATCTTAAAATATAAAAAGGTGCCCAAAGTTACTATTCCACGTGAACAAAATCGCGGGCAAAAACTAGTCTACTATACCAATACAAAATATAAAGACCTTGGCAAATCTAAATGGAGTGTATCCAGTGGAGCCAAGTAAGCGTGAAAAATTTTAGTGCACAAGTGTGTGCGCAAACGCAGGCACTCTTCCCCCTCTCTCATAGTCCGATGGGATGGCAGGAATGGGATGATAAATTGTTTTGAAACAGCTGTTTTTTTTCCCAATTAAGCGACGTATACTTTCAATCCCCGTATGTCTAGAATCATGAATTGAATCCACGAAAACAGGTTACGTGCAATGTCTCTTCCTCCGTGTATTACATAACAGCCACATTTGAATTTAAACTCAAAATTAACACACATAGGTAACATATTCGTTGAATTTCATCGGCGCGAATCTCTGGAGCATAAACATCTGTGACGTCATCTCCGGCCATCTTTTGAGCGGGCCCGTTCACATGGAAACTCACTACGTTGCATATTCTACACATCGTTGTTAAAGGGAGGTATTATATACATTCCTAGAAATGTTTGAAGGCTAAACATAGCATAATGATATTGCATCATACACCATTAATTTTTAATTAGTACAAATCCTTAAAGGGCTTATTATAGAAGGTCTCGTTATCATATATGTAAAGACTCAATTAATAATATTCATAAACAGCGAAGTTATTAGCGTTTGTTTATATTCCAAAATGTCACTAAATTTATGGAAATATTTATTTAAAAAGCGTACGCGCGCTTCCGCTTATAAATTAGCACTGAGCGTAGTATTTTGTAGTAGCAATGGTTATGAATGATTGATTCAATTTTGAATTTACCTATTATGACAAAATTTCGTGGATAATTTTGGATTTTGTTTTTTTTACTTTTTACTACACAAATATGATCAGTAAAAAAAGTGGTGTATATCTATCTCACTCTCACAACACACTTAGAGAGAGAGAGAGAGTAGTAGAAAGAACTTTAACCTAACAGCATAACCTTTTAGAATAAAAAAATAAATTACTGCCTCGTTTGCCTAGAGACTGCTACGCTAGAGGTCTTGGGATCTTAAGGCTTTGGGGGTCTTGGGTTTTCCCAGGTGGAGAAAAGATATAATGGGTTGTTTTTTATGACATTCTCAGTAGCAGCTCGGAGTTAGGATTTGAGCCCGGTTAATGGCAATAGGCTCGCCCCCTATTACATGGGACCTAAACATACCTGCGAACTGTGGGTGTACATTGGTACACCTCTGCCTAACCCTTCGAGAAATACAGACGTGACGGTGGTGATGATGATGATTAATAAGCTACTACCCCCGACTTCGTCTACGTCCATTTTTTTACCGAACTCCAATTTTTCTTAATAATAATGTAACCATATAGCGCTGCCCCGGCTGTCATTCGTAGATCTTTGATAGTCGTTACAGATAATGAGAAGCCAGGAAGTCTGACAACCAGTCTAACCAAGAGGTATCGTGTTGCCCAGTAACTGGGTTGTGGAGGTCAGATAGGCAGTCGCTCCACGTAGAACACTAGTATTCAGCTGCATCCGGTTAGACTGGAAGCCGACCCCAACATAGTTGGGAAAAGGCTAAGTATATGATGATAGCGCTCTGGGATTACGCAGCTTCCTATTAGTAAAATAATTTTCAGAACCGGACTAGTTCTAGAGGTTAGCGCATTCAAGCAAAGAAACATTTTGGCGTTTTAATAAACTAGCTTCTGCTCGCGACTTCGTTTTTTCACCCGCATTAGGTTACGTCTTTGGTTACTGCTCCGGACCTATTGGTAGTAGCGTGATGTTATATAGCCTTCCTCGATAAATTGACTATTCAACACAAAAATATTTCATTAAATTCAAACCAGTAGTTCATGAGATTAGCGCGTTCGACCAGTCAAAGAAACAAACAAACTGCAGCTTTATAATATTAGTATAGAATAATAGTAAAATAATATTACAAATAATACGCCTCTGCCTAACCCTTCGGGGAATACAGGCGTGATTGTATGAATGAATGTAAATAATACAACAATACTAAAAATAAATGTATAGTTTGGAACATTGATGATGTAATTGCCTATCGTTATGGAACTATTACTGCCACTACACTATCATTACATAGAAATAACAAGACTGACTCACGAACTAATTTAGTTTACTGTGTAAAGGATCTATTAGACAATTCCTGAAATTCATGTGATTCATACTTTATTATTGGACGGTTTAATTCATAGAATTCCCAAACATTTGTGACTCATTCCACGATGAGTCAAGACCTTGAAAATTTTCCAGAACTTTATCTATGACACATAGTGTGAAAAACCTACCCATTGTGTTTTTTCCACCCTTACTTGACCCTAACAATACGGGGTGTAAAATTACACATGACATATACGATTTCTTGTTTATCAACATATTTAAACTATTTCTTTAAAGTTAAAACTTTGAATAATACAGGCGTGATGGTATGTGTGTTCCAAATATATAATTTATTTCAAATCGCATACGACATTCGCAGAGTCGCGTAACCATAAAATACGCCCCCCAGAACGCGTTATCATTTTTACAACTTTTATGTATGTGCACTGAGACGATCAAATCTCTGAAGAATGTGCTGTGCGAAGGTTACCTAAGGCATCAATGGGTGGATTTTTATAGGGAACTTTATCTTCACTTGGATTGTCAGACATAATGAGCACTTTCAATGGTCCGCAGGAATCATAATTTTATTTTTTAGTAATGCAGTTTTTTTGTTGAAATTTTCTTTGGAGTCATCTTTTGATTTTTTTTCTCACTGCTACTCAAAATTGCTTTTTATTGGGAACATAATATAAAGTGATAAGGAGACAATGGAATTCACAGAATTAAAGGTGTGATTCCAGCTAGCTGTGGCATAAGCCTGAAATCCTATTTAAACACAATTGACATGAAGAAATGTCTTTAAATAAGGCTAATTTTATTGACATAACATACATACCATCACGCCTGTATTCCCCGAAGGGTTAGGCAGAGGTGTACCAATATACACCCACAGTTCGTCGATATTTTTTTTAGCTCCCATGTAAAAGGAGGCGAGCCTATTGCCATTAACCGGGCATAAATCTTAACTCCGAGCTGCTACTGAGAAATTCATAGAAAAACCCAATAACACTGTTTGCTCGACCTGGGAATTGAACCCAAGACCTGCAGCGTAGCAGTCGCGCTTAGGACCACTAGGCTAACGAGGCACTTTGCCATAAACATTATTTTAATCTGTTTTATGTAATTTTGAAAGATGCTCTGGATAAACACTCTTTATGTTTTTCATATAAAGTTCAAATTGACCAGATTATTATTGTCTCACTAAAGGACAAAGGACTCGTCTCATAATAAGAAGTCACGAGGATTGATGATTTCAGACTAATATTAGTATCAATGTACAGCACATTTAAGCTACCCAATCTGACAATCTTTTTTAATAGTTTTTCAACTTTATTACAAAAGAAAAAGGTTTATGTTCAATTGGGAAAATTTCAGGTCTTTCGTTCTTTCGTTTTCAGGTCGAGCAAAAAGTGTTATTGGATTTTTCTATGAAATTCTCAGTAGCAGCTCGGAGTTAGGATTTGTGCCTGTCTAATGGCAATAAGCTCGCCCGTTATTACATGGGACCGAAACATACCAGCGGACTGTGGGTGTACATTGGTACACCTCAGCCTAACCCTTCGGGAAATACAGGCGTGATGGTATGTGGTATGTGTGGAAAAAACTGACAGTTAGCGTCTGGACTTACAAAAAAAATTATCATTAAATAATCTACCTAACAGTTATCAAATGCTATCGTAGTATGAGATTGGAGCCAGTTAGCGACACCATAAAAGGTCCGGTGACGCCATGAATTCGTTACCAACACAACGTGCAGGCTATAGCGTGAAATATTTACGTGTTTACGCACTAGGTGTAGAAGACGCCGCGGTTTTTGAGCGGCTATTTAGAAAAAGACGCTATTTATTAAACTTAGTTAGTTCTACCAAAACGCGTCAACTTACAATGTCTCGATGATTCATTTAACTATTGCACATCCAAAATTTCAAATTGGAATACATTTAGAATTAGCTTAGATTTAAAAAATATTACAATTACTTCGAATAATAAGTATTTTTTGTTACTTTGGATGGCAAACAATCCGACGGTCCACCTGATGTTACTTAACATCAGGTGGACCGTCGTTGGTCACAGCTACCTATCGACATCTGCAACACCAGAGGCCTTGCAAATGCGTTGCAATCCCAGAGACAAAGTTAATATGCCTCATGTGCCTGTAATTACACCGGCACCCATACCCTTCAAACCGGAACATGGGTATGCTGGTAGTACTTCTCTGAACGAGCTCTTTCACAAAGAGCTCTACTACTACTAAAGATAAAGAAAAAAATAAGATGAATGAGATGATGTTGTTAAAGAAGAAGTAAATATAACATACCATCACGCCTATCCCACCACTACACCCACAGTTCGCTGGTATGTTTACGACAGAAGTAAATATTGAGATCCAAAAAGGGGTATCCACCATTAAACAAAATATTTGTTTGATAAACAGCACTAGTTACACTGAACACACTAGTACCTGCGGTTTCTATTAAATTGTTAAACAATTCAATTGAAAAGAAAATAAAGCTTTTTGTCAGTATATTATTAGAGCAGGGCTTTATTTCAATTACGTCAAATTAAAATTTATAATAATACAAATGCTTTTGATCAGCAACAATTTCAGCGTCAATGACGTCGGTCTAATGAGAGCGACGCTTTGAAGCATACCGTCATCGCGAAATAATTTGCCATTCAAATAAGAACTTTAAACCGTGTGCGTTAATGTAACTTTTATTATGACAGGCGCGGGCGGCGCGCTGGCAGATAACAGTTCGATTTTTCTACGCAGTTTTTTTTCTGTCATCGGATGGCAAACATGCTAACGGGCTACCTGATGTTCAGTGGTTCCGTCGTTAGTCGTCAATAACCCGCCACATTCACTCAGCTAAGTGCGTAACCCTCAGGCCAGCGGCGTCCACTGTTCAAGTCCATAATTTAGGCACACAAACACATGACTTCTGGATTACTCTTCGTACTCTGGACTCTAGACGCGACTTCACATAAATGTTTCAGCAACAGGTTTCGGCTTGTGTTAGTTATTGTAACTACAACGCTGCTCATGTGTATAGTTTACGTTTAACTAGTTACTCCCCGCAACTTTAGCTGCATAGACTTTAGAATTAAGTCAAAGTCCTAAATATCCGCGGGTACACTAAAATCGGGGTAAAATTATCTCTCGTGTTACTTTAGGTTAATATATTCTATGATATTACTGCCTAGCTGATTAAGTAACTCAGCTGTTTTAGCGTGTAACAGAAACAAAGTACACGGTGGAGCATACGGTGAAGATCTGCTCTGCTAGAGCGGAGCACCGCCGTCTCCTTGTCGAGGCGGTCGGTGGCGGCGACCTCTCGGATCCAGCCCTACTTCAATCCATGGTCCAGAGCGAATGGGAAGCAGTCACCTCTTTCTGCGAAGCAGTAATGCTTATGAAAGAGGAGGCGGAACGCGTGAGGGAGAAGTAAACGTCGCGTCACAGCCGCCGCTATAGAAGATCCGCCGGGCGTTGGGTGTCGCAGGGTAATTCCGGGTCAAAGAAGGCGCGGGACTGCGGACGGTGAGCATTGAGTGGCTAGCCGTCCGATTTGACCCAGGCCTGGGTCGACGGTGCGGTGTGTTTCACGCGCACTTCAAAGAGATGCCAGCATAGTAGATGAGTCCCGCTAGCGCCAGTGCCTGCCATGTTTACGGAATTTGTTCGAAAGAGTTACCGCGGCCCTGGAACGCAAAGGGTATTAGGAGGACCGCGGATAGGTTTTAGTCAGTAAGAGTCTGACACTCCCCTCCGCTCAAGGAGAAACAAACAACTATCCATCCATCCTTACAAGCTTTTGCATTTATAAATTAACACAATGTACCCATACGTTAATAACTTTAGAAATTTAATTACACAGTGGTATGCAAATATATGTTTATTTAAGTTTAATTAAGTGCATTTCACTATTCATTATCGTTAATTAGAATGACATGTTGTAGAATGACACAAAAGTCATTTACCCCGGTTTAGAATCCGCAACCACATGCATGAAAGGCCCCCCTTAACCACTAGGCCACCACGAAAACAATCTATCATGAAGCGTTAACACAAACAGAAACAAATTGAATAACACAACATATTCAAGAACTTGCTTCAGAATTTCCTCTGAACCAATTTACCTAGAGTCATTCTGTGTAATATTTACCTACAATGGAACTTGTATGGAGTGCCGTAGTGTGGTGGAATGTCTTTCAGTGAGGGCCACGAGAACTGCGGACGTATGCTTGTTAGACACGATGAACTAATAAGCCAGAGGACTGAATTTGTTTTTTAACCCCCGCAAAAACTACGGGGTGTTATAAGTTTGACGTATCCGTGTGTTTGTGTGTGTCTGTCTGTAGCATCGTAGCTCTCGAACGCATGAACCGATTTTGATTTAATTTGTTTTTGTTTGAAAGGTGGATTAGTCGGGAGTGTTTTGAGCTATGTTTTATGGAAATTGGTTCAGCGGTTTCGAAGGTATCAGCTCTTTTATTAACTGCGGTACGGATTTTTATTCTTCCGTCGGGGGTTACTTAAAATTTTTAATTTTGTGTTCTGACTATAATTATCATCTTTATTTAGATACAGTAACAATAGGTAATTACATTTCAATCATTTATTAAAAATAAGGAATCTCACTAGACATCAAAAAATTCGTCCATCAATGAAAGGAAGCTCATAGATAGTGCATAAATAAAATCGTAAATGAGGCAAGTGCCCAAAAGGTTGGCAGCATTGTCGCGTTGTATGGCAATGCTGATTCTTTGGCACAAGAAAAAAATAACTTGCACCTTTGACTGGTAGAAAATGCCTTTTTGTTTGTTCCGTATGAGAAATCATCAAATGACTTCCCCCGCCCGGGGCGGAGCGGAAGGAGTGACTGACTAAAACCCACCCACGTTCCTTCTTGTGCCCTTTGCGCTCCGGTGGCGCGGTATCTTTTTCGAAAAACCCGCAGCCCCGGCAGGCATCGGCCCTGAGTGGTCCCTTCAATTGCTGACATCGCTTGGAGGCGCGCGTGGAACACGAACACGCCGTCGACACGGCCTGTCGTTATGCAACCCACGGACGATGCGCTACCCATTGCACACCGTCCACAGGCTCGCGTTTACGATAGAGAATGCCTAAGGCGTTGTCCTGATAGAACATGACTACGAAATCATCATAATATTATGCGCTCTGGCTGCAGGTTACCCTTATCTTTTTTTATGTATGTTGCCAAAAGATTTACCTTATTGTTGAAATAAGGGCCCAGAAGAATCATAATAGCTTGATACGGAACATTTATTTCATACAGTCTTAATTCATTTTCATGGCCACACATACAGACGACAGACGTCCCTAGCGATGTGCTCGGGCGTCACAATATCTATTTTCGTATGATTCTGCAGAGTAATAACATGATTTAGGTCTTAACTTAGCAATTCTGAATAACTTTATGATGTACACATACCACATACTATCATGCCTGTATTCCCCGAAGGGTTCGACAGAGGTGTAGCAATGTACACCCACAATTCACCGGCACGTTTTAGGTCCCATGTAATAGGGGGCGAGCTTTTTGCCATTAACCGGGCATAAATCCTAACTCTGAGCTGCTACTGAGAAATTTCTAATGGAAAAATCCAATAACACTGCTTGGCCTGGGAATTGAACCCAGAATAATTATTATTTATGATGTAATACAAAACGTAACGTTTCGGTAAGTTTAATTATGCTTCTTCTCATTGTTTTCGATAATGATTACCCTTCGGAAAAGCATTTCTTAGCATGTGTACTAATGATTCGCCGAACCGAATTATTTTATTCGTCTGATAAAATAATTATACAGTGAATTATAACTACACGGAATTTAGGTTTTAAAAAAATATTTGTCAAAAAATATGATACAGTTCACTTATATGAGCTTTAACGAAATGAATTTTAGTTTTAAATACCCGGTCGTAACTCACAAAACAGAGTGACGTATAGATAAATAATATCAGCCTATTTATGTCCCACTGCAAGGCAACGGCCTCATCTCATACAGAGAAGGTATACACCACACTTGCTCAAGGCGTATTGGCTATTTCAAACTTACATTAATATAAGTCCATGTTTACTTACCATGTTTTCATTGACCGATGTCAGTGATATCCGAGATAAGCTTCGAAAGCACTAAATAATTGAATAAGTGGTTGCTCGGTATTGAACTCACAACTTCTAGCTTGTGGGGTGGGTGTCTTAACCACTGGGCCATGGGAGTGTTAGAACACAAATCACATAGCCGTTAACTAAGCATAGACCTGTACTGGCCGTCAAACTAAAAGTAATGTTGAGAATAAAATATTGCTGGAAACGTCCCTGTAACCATAAGGATACGTTTCAAGGAAGTTTTCGTGTGAAAAGGACACAGTTTTCCTAATAAATACGAGGACCTAAATTACACACGGCAAGTACATACATACACACCTCATAACTTTAGCCTGAATCAAATATCAGAGGGCTTAACTTTTATTAGAACAGAGAAAGCTAAACCCATAAAAAAGAAACAACAAAGAATCGTCTTTATCCAAACAAACTAATAAAAACTCAATCCAGGTAGTGGTGGATAAAGTCATGAAATACCGAATACAAAAGTAAGCCATCGCTAAAACCGGAAGTGGGAGACATAACGGCCGACTACTGGCCATCCACCGGATATGGCCGGCCGCTGGATCACTTTCAGCCGGAAACAGCGGCCATTGCCGCGTGGATCTATTTCCTGCAGTTTCAACGACAAACTTCATTCAGTATATTAAATAAGGAATAGTAATGTTGCGGTTTTGATCCGGGTGATCAAATTTCTACTCTATGTGGTCGGCTGAAAGTAAAATTTTGAATGGTAGTTAGATATGAATGTTCAAAACTGTATTTTAGTTAGTCTCGTCTTTGATATTGGAGGGAGCAGTTAGTTCTTTATGGTTTCGTTGCGTCATAGGTTATATTAGAAAAAAAAAGAAATATATGGCAAATCGCAAGGCGAAATCGCTGGACCCGATAATATCTTTCAAAAGAAAGAAGATACTATAAGACAACAAAGTGAGAAGAAATCAATATGCATTAAATGTGCGTAAATGAAAAGCCTAGTTCTTTCCTGTCTTAAAGATTCACAGATAGAAGAAAAAGGAGAAGATAAGAAGGAAGGAGGAAAAGGGAGCAGAGGAGAAGGGAGAAGGGGAGAGGAAGGGAGAAGGAGGATAAGTTTTCAGGAGATGTCTTAAAAGATATGGGTATGGGTGCCGATGTAATCAGGTACATGAAACATTTCAACTTTGTGTGCAAAGCCTCTGGTATTGCTGATGTTTATAGGTAGCGGTGACCACTTAACATCAGGTGGGCCGTTGGCATGTTTACCAACCAACAACATTTAAAAAAATAAAATGATAGGCCTCGCTAGTGGTCCTAAGCGCGACTGCTTGCTAGAGGTCTTGGGTTCAAATCCCAGGTCGAGCAAAAAGTTTTATTGGGTTTTTCTGTGAAATTCTCAGTAGCTGCTCGAAGTTAGGATCTGTGCCCGGTTAATGGCAATAAGCTCGCCGCTATTCCATGGGACCTAAACATACCGGCGAACTGTGGGTGTACATTGGTATACCTCTGCCTAACTCTTCGGGGAATACAGGCGTGATGGAGAGGCGGGCGCCAGAGGGTCATTAATATCTATCCAATATTAGATGACTCTCAAATCAAATAGCAGTAATACACCATTTGAGTTAAATTCGCTTCCAATCAAAATGCAAATCCTAATACCGGATATAACATTGTTGGATACCTATGACGTTGTTACTCGTATACCAGTTACGTAGCTGTGTTATAGTTGCGTTTGAGCGGACCGGTATTCGGAGTGACGGCTCGGAAATCCGATGGCTAGGGATATTTTGTGTTTCAAAGCCGTAGGTATTGATAATTTTGGTTTTGCAACTTTGAAATGAGAACAGATAAATAGTAAAGAGGATCTTTTTCTATTTGTTTTTAACCCTCGACTCAAAATGAGGGGTGTTATAAGTTTGACGTGTCTGTGGCACCGTAGCTCTTAAACGGGTGAACCGATTTGAATGCAGTTTTTTTTAATTTGAAAGCAGGTTTCCTAGCTATAGTTCTGTGGGAAACGGAAAGCAACTGGAAGAAAGAGACAGAGTGCTATGTGTGAGTGAGAGGCGGGACGACGGAGGACGGCAGGAAGGACATGGAAGGGGAGTGTGTGTGAACTGTCAGTGTGCTAGGCGGAAGACAAGACGTTACAGAACTTACAGAAATAAAAGTAAAAAGTTGTAAGAATTTTTATTGAAGAACCTTATATCCCACAGTTCTTAGGTATGTTTTATCAAAATCAGTTTAGGCGTTGCGAGGTTATTAGATCTTTTGCTAGCTGCAGTAGGGATCTTATTCTTCTGTGGGAGGTTACTTAATATTTTAAATTATATTACTCGTTTTTTAAAACGTTGCACAGGGATATGTCACGTATCGTGGGTGCGTTTACAATCATATAAACTCACATACACAAACAACTATACCCGGAACAGCCACAAAATTTTAAATGCGAATATAGCTTTGTCTGCCTAACCTAACTGTCTCAATCGCTTTCACGACTAAATTACTGAACCGATTTTAATGAAATTTGGAATGGGGTACGCTGGAACCCCAAGAAAGGAGGTAGGCTAATTTTCATTCCATGGCCTTGTCCGCGTCTGCGATGACAGATGTTTATGCGGACCGTGTCGCAAGCAACAGCTAGTTTATTATATGGGTATATGCAAGGTTTTAAGTATTTTTTTAAAGTTAAAATTCATTTTATTTGTAACTGTCTCGGTAGCCTAGTGGTACACTACCGGTCTTGGGTTCGATTCCCAGGTCGAGCAACAAGAGTCATTGGGTTTTTCTATGAAATTCTCAGTAGCAGTTCGGAGTTAGGATTTGTGCCCGTATAATGGCAATAGGCTCGCCCCCTATTACATGGGACCTAAACATACCGGCGAACTGTGGGTGTATACCTATTGGTACACCTCTGCCTAACCCTTCGGGTAATACAGGCGTGATGGTATGTTATGTTTTATTTGTAGGAAACTGACTACTTAGAAGCCTAGATATTATCTGCAAAATATGTTGTAATTTACTTCGATTCATACTAGACCTCATTCATCATCTACTTAGCCTGTTCCCAACTATGTTGGGGTCGCCTTCCAGTCTAACCCGATACAGCTGAGTACCAGTGTTTTACATGGAGCGACTGCCTATCTGACCTCCACAACCCAGTTACTAGGCACCACGAACCTCTTGGTTAGACTGGTTGTCAGACTTCCAGGCTTCTGACTATCCGTAACGACTGTCAAAGATCTACGAATGACAGCCGGGACCGACGGCTTTACGTGCTTTCCGAGGCACGGGGGTGTCACACCACCAACTTCCAAACTCCGGGCTGCTACTGAGCAAATCCTAATGGAAAAACCCAATAACACTTTTTGCCCGACCTGGGAATCGAACCCGGGACCCCACGCTCATCAATCGCGCTTGCGACCACGAGACCAACGGGGCAGTCCTAGTCATACTAGACCTCATTATACTTGCATATGGAACCAAAGTCAGTAAAGCCCTCCTACAAAAAATAACCCAACACTTCTACTACCGACATTTACTGCATCAATTTCAACCCTTTCTCGCTACTGTTCTATATCTTTATCACTCTTAGTGGATATATCAGCTGCTTATTGAGTCGCGTAAGTT
Source organism: Caradrina kadenii (assembly GCA_947462355.1). Classification (NCBI taxonomy): domain Eukaryota; kingdom Metazoa; phylum Arthropoda; class Insecta; order Lepidoptera; family Noctuidae; genus Caradrina; species Caradrina kadenii. The sequence continues at coordinate 10,228,165 of OX381691.1, forward strand.
AGAAAAGCCAATTTAGAAAAAGGGGCTGTTTAATGATCCCTATAAGCTTTTCAATTTCCGCTTGAATATGAGCAACCATTTTGCCCTTGATATATATATCCCTGTGAGAAGTTGTTTCCTATGGCGTTTTGGAGGAAAGAAAACCATAAAAATGGTTTCAGTTTGCTGGCTACAGACATGTAAGATGAAATCTATACTATACTAGTTACATATCCCGCGGTGAACCTGCGTGCAGTTACGCCTTTGGTTACTGCTCCGCTCCCGTTGCTCGTAGCGTTATGTTCTATACGTATAAACCTTCCTTGGACTTTTATAAATATTTCAAAACTAAAATTAGGCAAATCGGTTTAGCCGTTCTGGAGTTTTAGTGAGACTAACGATCAGCAATTCATTTTTATATATATAGATAAGGGTAATTTCTGGAAGTATTGGTCCGATTATAAATATGATTCGCAAATAGAATGATACACTATTGCCGAGTGACATAGGCGATGTTTTAAGGTACATACCGTAAGTGTACCGTGGTAGGTGTGGTTGGTAAGTAGGTGTAGGAAGTAGATCTATTGGCGACTGCGTCCGCGTGGCTTATTTCACGTACGATTTAGGTTACGTCTTTGGTTACTGGCTACGTGGATTGTAGCGTGATGTTATATAGCCTATGTAAATCAGGGATAATGTAGCATTCTAATGGTGAAAGAATTTTTGAAATCGGTCCAGTAATTTTTGAGATGATTCGTTACATACATACATACATACAAGTCTTTCCTCTTTATAATATTAGTATAGATTTCTAGACTATCACGCGGACGAGGTTAGAAGAGACGAAGTCAGTCCAATCCTACCAATATTATAAATGCGAACGTTTGTGAGGATGTATGGATATTTATTACTCTTTCACGCTTAAACGGCTGAACAGATTTGGGTGAAAATGTGGCACAAAGATAGATTCTTGTCTGGAGTAACACATATATTTATCACCGGAAAAATGTACGGTTTCCGTGGGATAATATATCAACTTTGACGTGGGCGAATATGCGGGCAGAAGTTAGTGTTTAATAAAACGGAATAATGATAAAAACTTTATTAAAAGCTACCGTAATTGATTCGCTAAAATCTCTGAGCGATACCCACAAACACCAGCGCTCCTTGATTAATTCGAAGCTAAAATTGTTTCCTTGTTTCCAACAATAATTCGTTTTGACTAATTTATATTGCGTTCTTAATTCCTAAAGTTCTGGCCAAGAGACGCTTTCGTTGTTCCAATGTTTAATTAATAGGCTAGGTAAAACTTGGCCAGGGATCCTAATGAAAATTTATACAGTTTTAATTAATACGCACTTGTAAATATTTATGACTGTTTATTAATATTTATAGATGTTAAATTTTTGAGATTTTGATTAGGTTTAGACTGAATTTGGATTAACTCTGATCTGGAAACTATTTTGACGTGATTTTTAATCTGATTTTAACGAGTTTTTATAACCTATTTTTTTGAGTTGATTAATAAGAGAGAGTTGGTTTGTTAACATAATTATTACAAGTTTTGATCAAACCTTTTGGAAAGACAGGTGAGGTGAGATAAATAAATAAATAAATAAAAAAAATATATAAAGAAATCCTAATAATAAAATATGTATGTACTTATATATATAAATATTATATTTTTAAATGATTTTATTTTTTATATTCATATTTAAAAACGTATTTAATGTGTATTATAAATGTGAATAATAAAATATGAATATGTGACACAAAAAATATAATGAAAAATTATTCTTACCAAATTACATAAGGATTTGTCTTGTATTTTACCTACTTACGGATAAAACATGTAGGTATTCTAAAATTCCATAATGAAGAATAACAGAAACAGTAAAACGTTACTAGAACACTTTTTTAACTTAGTAGAACTCAGAAATAAAATTCCTTGACAAGGAATTATTATTTCTAAGTTCAACTCTTGATTTTAAATTGAACGTTCGAATTGTCATTCAACCAATCATAGTGCCACAATTTTTTCATAAAAGAAATATTTCTTTTCAATATCAAATCAGCCAGTGAAACGATCAAAAGAGTCGGTAATAAAAAGATTCGTATCAAATTAATTAGCTTCCAGTTTTGAAAAAATATTAATCTAATTAAAATAATTATGAATGAATTTTTAATAGACGTCGCTTTGGTTTTAAGAGTTTCTTTTTAATGGAGTCCTTTTGAAATGAGGCACCTGACATTTAGGTTGAAAGTGGAGTGATGTTTGGCTCGGTCGTGAAATTAATTAGGTGTTAAATACGTAGCGAATCTGTTAATGTATCACTGGTAAAGTATTTCTAAATTTATTTTAAGTACGAGCTTACTTGTGGGATCGTTATTTACAAAGTTGGTCGGCGCATTCGGTTCGGCATTTTCAATACAAAGTTGTCATGAATGCCGAACCGCTTGTTAGTTGAGTATGCCGAACCGAATAGGCCGAACCGCTTTAGTGTTTAACGACCCATAAAACCCGCGTTAAGCTACGCCCCGCTCCCGTATGCCCTAGCGTAGTGTTATATAGCCAATACTATTTATTCCTCATGAATATTTTTCCCAATTCCCCGACTGGAAGTTCCAGAGATTAAAAAAACAAAAGAAAACTCTTCAGTTTTATTATTTTGGTATACATTTATTTTGTACAAACGAAACAAGATAACATACCATAACGCCTATATTCCCCGAAAGGTTAAGCAGAGGTGTACCAATATACATCCACAGTTCGCCGGTATAGTTTTGAGTCCCATGTAATAGGGGGCGAGCCTGTTGTCATTAATCGGGCACAAATCCTCACTGCAAGCTGCTACTAAGCCTGTCGGAGCTGCGGGTTGTTCGTAAGAGATACCGCGCCCCCGGAACGCAAAAGGCACAAGAAGGAACATGGGTGGGTTTTAGTCAGTAAAAGTCTGACACTCCCTCCCGCCCCGCCCAGGGCGGGAGAAGTTATTTGATGATTTCCTACGCTACTAAGAATTTCGTAGAAAAACCTAATAACACTTTGCTTGACCTGGGAATCTAACCCAAGACCTCTTGCGTAGCAGTCGCGCTTAGGACCACTAGGCTATCGAGATGAAAAAAAACTCGATAATTATCTTTTATAAAATAAAAACAAAATACCTTTCTGCCAAATAGCACATAGTAATGTCAACGCTAAAAACAACGTAATAAGTGAAAAAATAAACTCGTTAAGTCACCTAATTTGCTCATCCAATTTGCGTCACTCAAAGCTTACACATAGTTTTTTCCGAGGGTCGAAGTCATCTGCGAAAGGGGTGGTGTTGCCAGCAACGGAAAACAAAAAAGTAGATAGATAGAAAGAAAAAAGAAAGATAGCTTATTTTGTACAAACTAAATAAATAATAAAAAAGACAAGACGTGTTAATCTACCATACCATCACGCCTGAATTCCCCGAAGAATTAGGCAGAGGTGTACCAATGTACACCCACAGTTTGCCGGTATATTCAGGTCCCATATAAATAGGGGCGAGTTCATTGCTTTTAACTGGGCAAAAATTCAAACTCCGAGCTGCTACTGAACTATATTTTCTGAGCTGCTTTTTGTTAATACGATTTAGCCATATTATGTACATAATTATAATATGGTGGTTTTTATGTACGGTGCATCGTATTCACGTTCAGTCCTATATATGGTCCTGTTTATAATATATTGTATAACTTTTTTTTTAAGTGTAATTTCTAAGTTTCTCTCCCATTCTTCTCCATACGAAACATCCTTTCCAAAGGGCAACTAGATTAAATTATTTTTTCTTATAAGTGACGTTCAAAAGTGCCTTTTGCCTCTAATTGAAATGAATAAAAATATCTTTGACATTATCGTCTATGACCTCAACACGTACGATTTCACGTAGGTAGTAAATTAATCATACTAATCCCACGCTTCCAAAATTATACTAAAATCTCAAAACATGGCAACATTATGTCGAACGATGAGTCAGGAGTATTCCCAAGTAGCTGCCCACGCATGGGGAGGCACGCGAACCTGATGAGTCATTGTTGAGAAAGTTGGTACCTACGCAAGTTTGTGAGTACTTCTTCGTGGTTTTTCCATACAGACATTAAGTACCTATCACATCTTTTTAACCGATTTAAAAAAGGAGGAGATAATCAATTCTGATGTTTATAAATTTTTTTTTCGTATATTCGGGCATAACTCCGTCGTGTGTCGGCATAACTCGTCATTCCGAAATGGTCCTATTTAAATTTCATATAGATCTGATGATGGATTCTTGAGACAAACAACTGAACTCTTTTAAAAATTACAATAAATCAAGCATAAATATGCATTGTTGTTTGATCATCATCGTAATTCAGAGGTTAAGTAGTTTGGTAAAAAAATTAAAATACAGTGAAAAAAATATGTCATTCAAATAAATGAATTAGCGTATTCTGCTTTCTTATGACTTCTAAGTGATGTCTTGTTAATTTACATAGAATTACTGTTCTTTCATGGATTTGGATAACAGGAAAATGATATTAAAAGCATACCATCATACCATCACGCCTGTATTCCCCGATGGGTTATGCAGAGGTGTAATAATGAACACCCACATTTCGCCGGTATGTTTAGGTCCCATGTAATAGGAGCGAGCCTATTGCCATTAACCGGGCACAAATCCTAACTCCGAGCTGCTACTGAGAATTTCATAGATAAACCCAATAACACTTTTTGCTCGAGCTGGGAATCGAACCCAAGACCTCTAGCGTAGCAGTCGCGCTTAGGACCACTAGGCCTACGAGGCAGTTATTAAAAGCAAAAAATAAAAACTTTATTACAAACAAAAGACAACCGCCTTCAAAAACTCAAAAGTGAAAAATAACTTTAGCTTTGGAAGTCGGTGGCTATACAAAACAACAAACAGAACCAAAGCCGCCGACTTCCAAAGTTAAAGTTATTTTTCACTTTTGAAAGCGGTTGTCTATTTTGTATTTTTGAAATGTTCGGTTCTTTCTTTTGTTTTTTTTTTAAGATACAGTAGGAACTCTAAGGTAGAGAATGCCTTTTTTTTTTTTTTTGGTGGGTGGGAAATCATCAAATAACTTCTCCCGCACTGGGCGGGACGGGAGGGAATGTCAGACTTTTACTGACTAAAACCCACCCATGTTCCTTCTTGTGCCCTTTGCGTTCCGGGGGCGCGGTATCTCTTGCGAACAACCCGCAGCCCCGGAACAACCCGCAGCCCCGGAAGGTAGAGAATGCCTAAGGCATTAAGTCCGTTTCTGTAGGTACTTTTTGTTGCATAAAGCTTAAATAAAAAAAATAAATTACTAGTGTCACAAATAAAAAAGAGATAAAAAAATAAATGGTCAGCGATGATGTTTTAAGTTAGGTGCTCATGATGAGAAAACACGATGATGTACCCAATTGTAATAATTTTAGATATTTAACGTTGATTCATTTTAAAACTATTTTAAGCTGGTAGATAGTAATGGAATTAGTTTGGAGATTGTGGGTTGGCTCGTTTTTACAGAACTATGATCAATTGTTACGCTATTGACATAAAATCAATGCATTGTACATCGCCGTGTAAAAGTAATATGCTTCTAATTTACCTACATTTTAGACACTGATTATTTTCGATGACATAACATAGTAACAAGATTTTGAAGGGAATTAGAATAGAATAGACCTTTTTAAATCACATCCCAAACCACATTGATCAATACAAAATCCTCACACGAAATCAACTTCATCAATCGCACCAAAAACCATTACCGGCTTATCCCAAACTAACAAATTAGGGAACAATTCCGCTGAAACGTACCTACGTTAATGATTAAGTTTTCAATATGCGCAAACGGACGCAAAACCGCGGCCAGTGCCGGACGGACAAATTGGTCGCGCGGCAAAGCAGACCACAAATGCCATTGGGAGGTAGGCTGTGGTACGAGAGCAGAGAGTTAGTGACAGCGGAATTGAGATTATAAAAAAAATAAAAAGTAAAAAATATCATTAGCTTTGGAAGCCAATGAGCTCCTCAGGGGAGAAGTCATTTGATGTTTTCCCACCCAGAAAAAAGAAACAACAAACAGAACCAAAGCCGCCGACTTTCAAAGCTTTCTTTTTTCCAAATTATCACAATTAGAAATCATCAAATGACTTCTCTCTTGAGCTCGTTGACTTCCAAAGCTAAAGTTATTTTTCACTGTTTAGTTTTAGAAGGAGGTTATGTTCTTTGTAAAAAAAGTTTTTTTCTTTTTAGTATCAATTTCCTGTCATCCAAATCCATGAAAGAACAGTTATACTACGTAAATCAACAAGACATCACTTAAAAGTCACAAGAAAGCAAAATACGCTAATTCGTTCAATTGAATGACATATTTTTTTCAGTAAGCATTTTTTTTTTACCAAACTGCTGAGCCAATTTTAATAAAATTTATATGGGACTACCTTTGAAGTATGACGCATCAAACAAAAAAAAATCATTAAAATCGATTTATAATTAGCGGAGTAATCGCGTAACCCATACAAAAAAAAACATGCAGACGACTGGATAACCTCTTCCTTCTTGAAGTCGGTTAAAAAGACAAAGGCACCTTTAAATCTCACTTACATGACTCACACACTGATTCCCCGAAGGGTTAGGCAGAGGTATTAAATATTAATATATATTTGCGTTCAATATTACCATTAATTTAGCTTTCATTGCTAATTTGTAGCACTGAGTACGTATTGCAGTACTTTGAGTGACTTTTATTTTTGATAGATCGTTTTGACATTAGTATGGTTTTATGGAATTATAACTGTACAACTTATTGTACAGTTACAAGTCAGTTTTTTGTCTGTTCTTCTCCATAAGAAACTACCTCTTTTAATGGGCAACTAGATTTAATATTATTAATTTTAACATATAATTGACGTTCAAAAGTGCTTTTTAATGGTCTCATTGAAATGATTTGACTTTGACTTTGACATGAGAGAAAAAATATTTGGCTTAGTTTTGCTTGTACCAAAAGATAGTTTCACATGGAGAAGAATGGCCAAATAATTCCTTATAATATCGGTATACTCTTTAAAAAAATGTTTTGCAATTATTAATTTGAACAGACACTTAGATTAATTATAAAATAAGTATAAGAACATACCATCACGCCTGTATTGACCGAAGGGTTTGGCAGTGGTGTACTAATGTACACCCACAGTTCGCCGGCATGTTTTAGGTCCCATGTAACAGGGGGCGAGCCTATTGCCAATAACCGAGCACACATCCTAACTCCGAGCTGCTACTGAGAATTTCATAACCCAATAGCACTGTTTGCTCGACCTGGGAATCAAAAATAAGATCTCTAGCGTAGCAGTCGCGTTTAGGACCACTAGGTTTTTTTTTTATTTTTTTTGGTGGGTGGGAAATCATCAAATAACTTATTTATTTATTTATTTCCTTACAACTATCATTACAGGCCTTAACCTAATGCGACAGTGTAGTTTTCATCTAACCCATAGTTAAGAGAAAATTCTAAATACTAATTACCTACCTACTAACAATATTATTTAACTTAAAAATAAAAATAACAACTTATTTATTCTTAAATATCTAACAACAAACACAATGTTTTACTCTCATTACCTTACATAACTAACTACATTTAATAGAATTCTTGCGAATTCACTCAAAGCGCACGCAAAAATATCCAATCTCTCATGGACTTCGTTCACCACCAGGATTGTTCGGGTGAGGGGTGCTTTCGCCAGTAGATTGGTTCTAGTCACAAGTACGTTTAGTAGTTGCGGGCGTCGCCGCCTCCACACGTACCGGTCCGGCACGTTAAGTTCGAGGTGACGCAGCACTCCCGGGTTATGTGCTACGCCACGCAGTAGCTTCACTACATACACAGCAAGACTAAAATCCCTTCGAACCCTGAGCTCATTATACCCCACCATCCCCAGAACAAATAGCGTGGGGTACATCAACGGGTAGAATGGATACACCCCATATAGTTTAAAATACAAGTGCCTAGTAAACTTGTTCTGTACCCGCTCTAACATGACACTGTATTTAGCTTCATGTGGTGCCCAAATGACTGCACTATGTTCAAGATGGCTGATGATGATGGGATGCGCCCTGGGCGGGGCGGGAGGGAGTGTCAGACTTTTGCTGACTAAAACCCACCCATGTTCCTTCTTGTGCCCTTTGCGTTCCGGGGGCGCGGTATCTCTTGCGAACAACCCGCAGCCCCGGCAGGCATCGGCCCTCAGTGGCCCCTTCCTTTTGCTGACATCTCTTTGAGCCGCGCGTGGAACACGAACGCGCCGTCGACACGGCCTGTCGTTATGCAACGTAAGGACGGTGAGCTACCCATTGCTCACCGTCCACAGGCCCGTATCTACGGTGGCCGGGAGTCATCTCGCGGACCACTAGGCTACCGAGGCAGTTCAACTAAAAAGGGGGGAACTAAAAGTGTAAATGGTATGTTTTTAGTTCCCCATTCCATCCGCCATTTTGAGTTGGAATGTTTATCATGATTTGGAATCATGAATTTTATATACCCAATGATAACAATACCACTAGCAGGCGTGTACACAAGGAGTGATTTATCAAAATCAGTTGAGCTGTTGAGTAGTTACAAACGGACTTAGGAACGGACATACAAACATACAGGTCAACCACATAACCCCTCATTTTGTGGTTCGCCGCATTCAGGCAAAAAAAACTGTATTGCTTATAATGCACCAACGCCATCTTTAAAAAACACTAGAAATCGCGCTTCAACATGAAAAATCAACAGGTCAGAATTGGCGATATTACCCCCAACTGGCAACACCATAATTGTGGCAATAATAGCCGTTTCCCCTGCATCGCTGAAAGGCTGTAAAACATATTTATGGCGCAGAGTAAACAGTATTATTAATGCTAACTTGTTTTGGCGGAATGAAAATGCGTTTTGTTTTTTTCTGCTAACGGTATTTTATGATTTGACTGCCGGCTTTTTGAACCAATTGCTTTTGAATGGTAATGTGGTCTTTATTTCAAGGGACATTAGGTATATTAGCTAATTTGGATTACATATGAATTGTCTCCAGGACAACAATAGAATGTCGTGATGGCCCAAGGTCTTGCGCCCTATGCGTGATGCTGCAGGTTCAACCTACGTCACTTTATTATGGCTGAAATTAAGAGGATAGATATATCAAGAAGGTACGCATACTTGCTAGCTTCAATACTGGAAATACCTGTGTTGGATACCTCATTTTTTTTAGTATGACGGCTTTATATTTATTAATGATTAAGTTTCATTTCAGACCAGGTGTAGTTTTGGACAAGGGACAATAATTCACTTAATATCTAAAGTTAGTGCCGTTGACACGTTTTTGCCGGGGCTGCGGGTTGTTCGAAAGAAATACCGTGCCCCCGGAACGCAAAGGGCACAAGAAGAAGCATAGGTGGGTTTTAGTCAGTAAAAGTCTGATACTTCCTCCAGCTCCGCCCAGGGCGGGGGAAGTTATTTGATGATTTCCCATTCGGAAAAAAAGTAGACACATCATCATCATCATCTACTTAGCCTTTTCCCAACCATGTTGGGGTCGGCTTCCAGTACAACCGGATGCAGCTGAGTGTACCAGTGTTTTACATGGAGTGACTGCCTATCTGACTTCCACAATCCAGTTACTGGGCAACATGATACCTCTTGGTTAGACTGGTTGTCAGACTTCCTGGCTTCTGACTATCCGTAACGACTGCCAGAGATCTACGAATGACGGCCGGGACCAACGGCTTTACGTGCTTTCCGAGGCACGGGGGTGTCACACCACCAACTTCCAAACTCCGGGCTGGAACTGAGCAAATCCTAATGGAAAAACCCAATAACACTTTTTGCCCCACCTGGGAATCGAACCCGGGACCCCACGCTTATCAGTCGCGCCAATAAAAGTAGACACAATCATACAAGTATACAATAGGCTACAATTAGGAATACAATTATAAACTAAGCGTGGAACTGCACCCACCTCTGTACTATAGGAGTGTCGATCGGTCAGCCAACATACTGAGAATTGGGTAGATGACACCACTAATCAATTGACATACTTTTTATGAGCTGTCAAAACGCTATTCCCCATAGTTTTTGTATGGCAATACTAAACTATGACGTCACTTTTTCGACATCTCAATGGATAAAGTATTTATTGATTTCAAAGCAAATAAAAATCTAATTTTATAGTTATTTAATGAATAATCGGGTTTATAGGGGTAAAATAAAGTGCTTTTTTAAAGAAGTTGTGAATTATTTTTAATGGCGTCATTTACCCAATAGTAGTACTGATATTTTCATAATTATTAATAGGTACTTAATGTGGTAGTCATACAGGATCACACTGAAATATGTATTAAAAGATCGGAAAATCGACTTAAATCAAATGCGCTTGCTTGTACGAAGCGTACAGAATAACACTCTCGCTATGGTGCTAGTGATGTCACGGGCACAAAGGCCGAGAATCTCGCCCTGTCACTGATATAAGCCGACCGCAGTGACGCGTTCGTCCTCGGCCTGACTGACGTTTAGTTTGACTTGCAAACCTTTCTCGGTTTGGTGATGTGGGTAGCAGGAAGTGGAACAGAGTGAAAGAGTATATTATTTAATTAAAGTGTTTTATCATAAACTACTTTTTGCCTGTGATTTCGTCCGCGTTAGTTTTCGCGATTATTACATATCTACTAACTTCGTACTAGCGTCAAATTTGATATATTATCGCACGGGAACGATACATTTTTCCGGGATAAAAAGTATCCTATGTGTTATTCCACAGTACAATCGATCTCAGTGCCAAATTCCATCTAGATCCACTTAGCCGTTTAAGCGTGAAAGAGTAACAAACAAACATCCATCCATCCATCCTCTCAAACTTTCGCATTTATAATATTAGTAGGAAGTAGGATAGGAATTACGTTTAGCAAACAAAATCCATTTAACTACAACATAAGCCTGCACTTTCCACCCAAATGTACTAAGGTAAATGGTCTAAGACCATTAATCGAGCTGGTTAACGCTAACACGATGTTGCCAACCACAACAGCATATATTAGGTTGGAGTGTTGCCAGTACACCCTTGTTCCGTGGTTGGTTCCGTACAAAATTAATGTCCGGAGATTCTGATATACTGGCAAAATTCTTTTTTAACGTGCATTATTCATGTTTAATTAAAGAAAATCTAATCTTCACTAATATTATAAAGAGGAAAGATTTTTTCGTTGCTTTGCTCCAAAACTACTGGGCCGATTTTAACCGACTTTTCACCAATAGATAGCGACATTATTCTTGAGTAACATAGGCTATATAACTTCACGCTACAACCCACGGGGGCTGAGCAGTAACCAAAGATATAACGGGTGAAATAAGCAATGCCACTAAGTCGCGAACAGTTCGCTAGTGAAATATAACTAGGTTTTTTTTAAAGAATACCTACAATTCCCTTATTAATTTACAGTTTAATCTTAAAAACTAAGTACCTGCATGCACTTACTTAGCAGTTATGATTTTAAACCATTAACGGTGTAGGCACCACTGCCAGCAAATCATGTTTCTTTCGTATTTCCTATATCCCGAAAGAAAAATACAATTTGTGTAGGTACCTAGTATTAAAGGTAGTAAGGAAAATTTGGTGTGGTGGCCATGTTTTGTCGTTGGTAGTCAAAAAGCTTATCAATCTATTTTATAATTGGAGTATCAAAGCTTATAACACAAGAAGATCTTTATCATACGAGTTGGGAGACTTTATTTATATATGAAGGCACCTGACCAACAACCAAATATCTATATGTATTATCAATCTTTTTTCATATTAGAAGTGCTTTCGAAGCCACTGCACACATTCTACCTATTTTCCATTTAAATAGGCAGGTCCGTTCGACGGCACATCGAGGTGACATGTCTATTAACTGACCTCTCATTGTACGGAAATCCTATACATTGTGAGGTCAGATTCTCCTGGAAATCTATAGCTTCAGGTATGTAGGTACGTACCGTTCACCTTGCAATTGACAGGTTTGATTGTGTGAAGAAATTGCGTGTGTATAAGCAATTTCCATTGTCATCTTGTCTAAGAACCTCATAGCTGGTTTCTGATGAGATGAGATTTAGATATCTCAAGTATACATCACAATTTAGTAACATTGTGAGTACCTCGTTAACTGCCTCGTTAGCCTAGTGGTAGTGCGACTGCTACGCTAGAGGTCTTGGGTTGGATTCACAGGAACAAAAAGTGTTATTGGTTTTTTCTATGAAATTCTCAGTATCAGCTCGGAGTTAGGGTTTGTGTCCGGTTAATGGCAATAGGCTCGTCTCCTATTACATGGGACCTAAACATACCGGCGAACTGTGAGTGTACGTTGGTACACCTCTGCCTAACCCTTCGGGGAATATAGGCGTGACAGTATATTATTTTAGTACAAGTAAGTTTTATTTGAGTGTAAAAATTGTAATTAATTATTTTTGTATGCCTGTAATTGGCTGATCATAGCGCACTTTTATCTTAAACATGACCAACCACTGTACCTATACTTCATAAATAAAATATTTCTGATTTCTACTGAGCCAGGATTGCGGAATTTTTTAAAAATAATCACCGCGCCCCAGGAACGCAAAGGGCATTAAGTGGAACACGGATGGGTTTTAGTCAGTAAGAGCCGGATACTCCCTTCCGCTCCGCTCAGGATGGAAGAAGTCATTTGATGAATTCCCATCCTTAAAAATAAAGGATACTACTGAGAAAATCGTAATAAAAAAAAATATCTAGCAAGCTTGTTTGCCATCTAAAGAAATAAAAAGCATGTCTAACCTCACACATTATTATGATTAGTTTTCATAAAAGCATCACTCCATTATAATCAAGGAAGAGTAATAACCTTTCTACATGATAGACAAAGTAGGAAACATGAAGCAACAAAGTCCGGGCGGATATGTCATTAAACGTGTAGCTGGTAGCTTTAATGAAACACGTTAGGGCAGTCCTGCGTGTAAATATTAACAAAATGGTGTACGTCAAACTGTGTCGTAGTAGCTAGGGTTGGCACTCATTTTGTTAGAAAACTAGTTACATACATACATAAACTCACGCCTTTTTTCCATGGGGGTAGACAGAAACAACAGAACGCCACATGCTACGATCCTTATATACTCCTTTTGCCTCGTCCACGTTCATACATCTGGTGTTTCAAGCACGCCAGTTACGAGTACTGCGCACCCGACCTTTCTGAAGAACCTCACCAATAACGTCAGGGTAAACAAGATTCTGCAATTTAATTCACGTGTTTTTTTTTCGCTGCATTAAGTTACGTCTCTGGTTACAGTTTCGCTCCCGTGGGTTGTAGCGATGATATATTATATATTTTATATCAATAGATGGCAAACAAGCCGACGGCTCTCCTGATTTTAAGTGGTCACCGCTGCCTATAGACATCTGCAATACCAGAGGCCTTGCAAATGCGTTGCCGTCCGAGACATAACGTTGTAATGTCTCATGTGCCTGTAATTACACCCGCACACAGACCCTTCAAACCGGAACACAGCAACGCTATCTGCGGCAGAAATAAGTATGGTTTTTTCTTAGTTAATTGATTAATTTCTTAGTTAGTTGTCTTAATGTTTTTTGATAAAAAACACATCTGGAATTTTAAATTAGGTTGACGTAATTCGTTAAATTATTTGAGAGTAGGTTTTAGTTCACTGAGGGTTGGCTTGCTTTGGCAGAATTAAGTTCGTTGTTGTTTCTTTATCAAAAATTATGAAAAAAAATCTATAATCATCAAACTTAACAGACAGATTAGAATTTCAAATTGTTTTCAGAATTAAACCAAATACATTTCCTATTTGCTTGTCTGTCACGCAATGTCACCTAAAATAATTACAATAAAATTCTTCGATGTCAATTAAAAAAGTTAAATTGTACTCTGCCAACCCTAGCACAGGGTTGCTGTCGTGATACCTTCACCTTAACTTTGCAAATGAATGTGGATGAGTTCCGTCGCAGTTAAACTAGTCTGTTGCTTGTTTGTTTGGTCTGACTGCAGGCGAAGCCAGAGGCTTAACTAGATATTTAAATTGTGAATCGGATGGGTACTGAACCCTGTATTTTTGACGGTCTGAAATCATCGAATTTGAAAACAGATTACACTGAGAAGGTTTTTAACGAATTTGATACTTAAATTTGTTCAAATATGGTTCAATGTTTTAAATACAAACTTATTGGTTTTACCTTACTTCTTATTTCAGTTCTGAGACCCAATCTCAAATCATTTATTTCAAATTAACCATTTAAAGACTCTACTAATTCGATCAGGGAGCCGGTCAATCAAGAAATTAAAGCTAGTTGCTTGTTCTAAACAATAAGTCCATATGGAGAAGAATAAGCAAGAAACTCCGTAGACGCTATTTTGAACTAAATAATATTTTTTTTCTATTTAATGTTAGCATAATGTAAAAAGTCGTGCAAATTCCTAATGGAAAAACCGAATGCACTTTTTGCCCGGCTTGGTAATCGTACTCAGGACCCCACGTTCAGCAGTCGCGCTTGCGACCATGAAACCAATGGGGCAGTTGTAAAAAGTCGTTCATAGGAGGTCTCATAGCCATCGCAACTAAGACATCGGTCCTTACGTTTCATAACGACAGGCCGTGTCGACGAAGCGTTCGTGTTCCACGCGCGCCTCAAAGAGATGTCAGCGAGTGGAGGGGCCACTCAGAGCCGATGCCCGCCGAGGCTGCGGGTTGTTCGAAAGAGATACCGCGCCCCCGGAACGCAAAGGGCACAAGAAGGAACATGGGTGGGTTTTAGTCAGTAAAAGTTTGACACTTCCTCCCGCCCCGCCCAGGGCGGAAAAAAAAACTAAGATATACTCAATCCAAAGTATCGGCATCCGTTCACGAACTTGACGTACGGATGCCCATCAATCTCCTCTCCAAATGAGGCAAAGCATTGTTAGCCACACGTTGCGTTTCAAAGCAACGTAGGTATTGTGTATAGGCTAATATGGCCTCGTGCGTTCATTTGCGGGTAATTCCGCTCGTGTACAGCTGACCACAGTTTTCGATCAGCTAGCCGCGAGGTTTGTGTTTGTTGCCGTGTTATTTCACTAGCTTTTTGGCTGGGGCGTACTGAGATCCTTACGTTTTAATTACAAAATAAAATAATTGGGTATGGCATAACCACAATAAGTGAAAGTCTAAAATAAAAATAAAAAAATAATTAAATTTAGTTGCCCATTCCAAGAGTTAGTTTTGTAAAGAGAAAAATTGGAATGAAACTTAATGTTTACTCTTTTTAACGACATACGCAAACACGACGGGGTGTTATAAGTTTGACGTGTCTGTGTGTGTGTCTGTCTGTGGCATCGTAGCTTCTGAACGCATGAACGGATTTTGATTTTGTTTTAAATAATGATGAATGGATGTTTGTAACTCGATCACGCCAGTACGGCTGAACGGATCTGGATGAAATCTGATCTGGATGATTTGGCATAGATATAAATTACAGTCCGGAATCTGGAAAGCACATTATTTATGAATCTGGCTATCATATATATAAAAATACTTCCAAGCCGAATGGTAGTTCCAAACATTTGCATGTATAAACAAACAAAAATTTCCTTCAGCTTTAAGTACACTAATATTAAAAAGAGGAAAGATTTTTTGTTTGTTTGTCTGTATCGAATAGGCTCCAAAACTTATCTTACTAAGGATTTTAACAAGTTTTTCACAAGTAAGATAGCTACATTATTCCTGAGTAACATAGGCTATATGACATCACGCTACGAACCACGGGAGCGGAGCTGTAACCAACGACGTAACAAAACGCAGATGAAATAAGCCTCGCCGACAAAGTCGCTGGTTGTTCGCTAGTTGTATAAATATAGATAAGTCCAGGTTTGATCATTTAGCATGTTGTTATTTTAAACGTGTAGTAACAAATACGCGCCTGACAAAAACCATGAAATTTGCCGCACGATATTACAGTTCAGCGTATATCTATTAAATATTTATCAGGCGTGTGGTGTAAACCATTTTCATTGGCTCTCACGGGCCCGTGGTTAATGTAACCATAATGTACCATGTATGTAGTGTTTAGTTTCTAATACATAATGCTTTTGATTTCAGTGCGCTAATAAATTAAAAGCTATGTGGTTTCAATCAGCCGCCATTTTGCCACAATTACAATTTAGAGCACGGAGACGCCTTGGTGGTGGCACTTCCGCCGAGATTTCGTGCTCTAAGGCCCTAGCAGCGAGGTATTATCAATTAAATTGGAAATACCTGTTTCTCACGTAATATTTATTTACTCTGAAGATTAAATTAATATCAATGGGTGATACTAATTGTGCTTGTCGTATAAAATTAAACTAAGAAGTGAAAACTTTTACGTGTTAGGCACTCTACATATTTTTTGCTACAGAAAAGAATCGATTTTATAAATAATTTTTATCCACATTTATGACATTTTAAGTACAATAGTACATGGAACTACAATAAAAATCAATTAACTTGACATGAATATTCATGTATTCATTTATAAGTTGTATTTTTATACAACTTAGGAATCTTAAAAGTTACAAACCAACGGCAGTTCGGTAAGATAAAACTTGATGCCAAACTTCTATATACCCCATCACAAAAATAGCGTGATGATTCGTCCCAGAAACAAAACACGAACAAATAGAAAATATTTCAAACATTTTCTTAACAATATCCAAGTTTTATAGCAAGCAGCTTGTCGACGAGTGAATGATCATTGCTATTACAAATTGGACAGGCGCTCCGAAGTAGGGTGAATTTGCGACAATACAAGTTGAATTGTGTCAAGTTCTCGACAGCTTTCTGTGTTCAGTGATTCAGAAAAAAAATAAGGAAACTAGCTTTTATTGGTGTGTTTTAGAAATTACGTGTTTGGGAGATGTAAACATTGTTAATCTCTATAGCTCTGTGAAAGAAAAATGTCGAGTGCGCAGAACTCGTAACCGGCGTGCTTGTATGACCAGTTGTATGAAATTAGACGAAAGCAAAAGGCAAAAGGAGTATGTAAGGATCGTAGCAGGTGGCGTTCTGTAGTTTCTGCCTTCCCCCATGGGAAAAAGGCAGCAGACTGAGTGAATATAAGTAAGTATGTGTATAGCTCTTTGCTCTAAGGTATTTATTGTACAAACAAATACACAAAACGAAAGTATTTCAATACAAGGAATGTGATAAAACCACTAGAGACTGTAAGGCATTATATTATCATGTTATCTGTACGAGATCAGACTTTGTTAGTAATTGCAATAATTCCCGGAAAAACATTTTGCTGTGTTTTTTTTTTCAGGAACTTCCGTTTCATTACATTTATTGAAAACTAGCTTATGCTCGCGATTTCGTCCGCGTAGTTTTATCATCCGCATTCAGTTACGTCTTTGGTTATTGCTTGCTAGAAATGATGCGTTTTGCTCAATTTAGTGTAGTTTAGTTTTGATTTGGCAAATAAAAAACACTCATGTTATGCAAATACCAGATTTTTTCAATTGTATTACAGCTTATGAATGTTGTAAACCAATAACAGTTTAACAGGGAATATGATAAAACCACTACAGACTGCAAGTAAGAATAAAACAAACAAACAGACAAACATCGGGACATGTGAACCTAAATAAAAGCTTTTAAAATATTAAGTATGTTACCTAAAAAAGGCTTTGTTAGTCTGCAATGATTACAAAGCCTTTTTCAGGTAACATGATATTTATACTTCCCGAAAAAACAATTTGTTGTGATTTTCTTTCTACTACTGTATTACTACTTTTATGATTATTGCTGACTATGAATGTTTGTTTAATTTACATACACACATACCATCACGCCTGTGTGCCCCGAAGGATTAGACAGGGGTGTACCAGTGTACACTCACAGTCCGCCGGTATGTTTAGGTCCCATGTAATAGGGGGCGAGACTATTGCCATTCACTGGGCACAAATCCTAACTCCGAACTGAACATTTTGTAGAAAACCTCTTAGCTCACTTTGCTTGACCTGTTAATCGAACCCATGCAAGATCTGTAGGGTAGCAGTCGCGCTTAGGACCACTAGGCTAACGAGGCAGTTTGTTAAATTTTAAAAAGTAAAATTAACTTCCATTAAAAAAATTAAACAAATACTCTACATTCATTTGCTATTTAGGTAAATAAAAAACAATTACCACATGTATGAAAGCTCATCACTTGAAAACCGCTTGATCCATTTTGGTTATAATGAATTTCCTGTTGTATTTTTACGAAAGAAAATTTTTGGGATATTCACTAGAACAGTCGGGAATTTGGATGGAATTTTTGTATGGAAATCTCACTAAAGAATGTGATGTTTAGTAAAAATTACCCGTGTCAAACAGGGGAGAGTCACTGTAGTCTATACTAATATGTATGTATAAATGAGTTAATCTCTAGAACTACCAGTCAAATTGAAAAAAAATATTTTGACATAAATAGCCATTAGCCAGATTCATTAGGAATAAGTTGGGGTGTATAACATCACGCTACAACCCTCGGAAGCAGTAACCAAAGAAGTAACTTAACTCGACAGAATAAAACCACACGGACGAAGTCAAGGGCTGAAGTGAATGTACAAAATAAATGGTATCGATGTAAAAGAAAATACCAGTGGTTACCACGATAAACAACAAGCATTTGTGGACCAGACCAGTGAACAAAGGAATTTTAACTTCCTCGAATCAGAATAGCTTAGGTTTTTCACTTTGTCTAAAGTTATACTAGGTATGCAGCTAGCAATGCAAGTGGGGCCCCGAAAATAGCGAGACAATCTCCCTTGGTGGATTTAGGCGAAGCGAGTAACTTAATGCCTAAATTCGCCGAAAGAGGTTTATACAGTACAGATAGCGTCATCAATTGAACTGCCCTGTAGGTCTTGTGGTCGCAAGTGCGACTGATGAGCGTGGGGTCCCGGGTTCGATTCCCAGGTCGGGCAAAAAGTGTTATTGGGTATTTCCATGCGGATTTGCTCAGTAGCAGCCCGGAGTTTGGAAGTTGGTGGTGTCACACTCCCGTGCCTTAGTTAGCTATGTTTGATGGAAATCGGTTTAGCGGTTTCAAAGTTATCAGCTCTTTTGTTAGCAGCGGTAGGGATTTTTATTTTTCTGTCGGGAGTTACCTAAATTTTTTATTGTTTTAACATATGGAAAAGAAAAAGATATTACTAGTGTCGCATTGCTACAGTTTGTATTCCCGCTTATTTCATAGCTCCATCCTAAATACAATAGTTCGTGATCTGAGTAAGGCCGGTGAGCGGTTACCCAAGGACTTCTTAACCGCAACCAGCTATTATTCGCCATTTACCAATTAAAGTAATTTTAATGCATAAGATATTTTGCCTGCAGGAGCTTGCTGCATCACCCTATTGGTCTAGCAACTGGCATATTAAACATTTTCTACTATGTCTCTTGAACGGCGACGTTTCTGCCAGTGCCGTGTCGACGGCGCGTTCGTGTTCCACGCGCGCCTCAAAGAAATGTCAGCAAAAGGAAGGGGCCACTGAGGGCCGATGCCTCCCGGGGCTGCGGGTTGTTCGCAAGAGATACCGCGCCCCCGGAACACAAAGGGCACAAGAAGGAACATGGGTGGGTTTTAGTCAGTAAAAGTCTGACACTCCCTCCCGCCCCGTCCAGGGCGGGAGAAGATATTTGATGATTTCCCACCCACCAAAAAAAAAAAAAAGGCCCAGTAATCGTCTTACGATTATCATCTTTTTACGGTTCCGTACCCAAAGGGTAAAACGGGACCCTATTACTAAGACTCTACTGTCCGTCTGTCGGTACGTCTGTCACCAGGCTGTATCTCATGAACCGTGATAGTTAGCCAGTTGAAATGTTTACAAGTGATGTATTTCTGTTGCCGCTATAACAACAAATACTAAAAAACAGAATACAATGAATATTTAAGGCGGCTCCCATACAACAAACGTAATTTTTTTTGCTGTTTTTATGGATGATGATACTGAACTCTTCGTGCGCGAGTCCGACTCGCACTTGGCGGATTTTTTATTTTATTTCAATGGATGGCAAACCAGCCCACGGCCCACCTGATGTTAAGCGGTCATCGCTACCTATAGATTTCTGCAATACCAGAGGCCTTGCAAATGCGTTGCCACCCCAGAGACAAAGTTGAAATCTCTTATGTGCCTTTAATTACACCGGCACCTATACCCTTCAAACCGGAACACAGCAACGCTGCTTTACGGCAGAAATAGGTATGGTGTTAGTACTTCCCCGGACAAGCTCGTTCACAAAGAGCTCTACTATTACTACATCTAGGAATACCCCGCGGTTTCACCCGGTATAAGTTACGTATTTGATTCCTGCTTCACCCCCGGGGGCGTAGCGTTTGTTAGCCTACAATCTACGTTCCTTGTGTGTTATCTACGATAAACGTGCTGTATTACGCAAAAAGATTTTTATCAAATTGGATTAGTTGTTCCTGAGATTAACACATTTAAACACACTCTTAGGCAGAGATGATTGACCCGACGAATCAATTACTATAATGATTTTTGCAAAATACCAATGATAAGAGGTCAATCTAAAGATATCCCCGGCTAGCACGTAATCAAACAGATAATAAAATAACATGTAAGTCTCTCCAACCGGTTTTTGAATGCGCCCGCGCCGCCGTGCTGTCCGTGTCAATGGATCATGACTCACTTTTATAAACACGTGTTTAAATAATAATATGCCATCACCCCACAAACATCATAGTTAGTCGCTAGTTAAACTATCAACAACCTCTAGTATGCGCACGGTTAATTGTAAACTTCAACCTTTCAATTGTGAACTAAGATATAGGCAGAGAGCCTGTGGACTGAGATCCTAGAGTCGCCACATCCACGTGATGTCTAAATAAAATATTTTAAATAACCCCAGACAATAGAATCAAGTTCCCTACCGCAGCTAACAAAAGAGCTGAACCGATTTTGATAAAACATATCTAAGAACCATTGCTAGGCAACCTTGCCTATTGCCATACATACATACCATCACGCCTGTATTCCCCGAAGGGTTAGGCAGAGTTGTACCAATGTACACCCACAGTTCGCCGGTATGTTTAAGTCCCATGTAATAGGGGGCGAGCCTATTGCCATTAACCGGGCACAAATCCTAACTCCGAGCTGCTACTGAGATTTCCATAGAAAAACCCACTAACACTTTTTGCTCGACCTGGGAATCGAACCCAAGACCTCTAGCGTAGTAATCGCGCTTAGGACTACTAGGCTAACGAGACAGTTATATTTAAATATTGTGTTTTTATGGTTAAAACTTAGTACAAAAGCTATGATAATTGAGTTAGTAGGTATTTTAATTTTTAGCGTAGCAATCACGCTTAAGACCACTAGGCTACCGAGGCAGTTGCCTATTGCCTTCAAATAAAAACACCGCATTCAAATTGGTTTACCCGTTTGAGAACTACGGTGCCACAGACAGACACACAAACACGTCAAACTAATAACACTCCTCTTTTTGAGTCAGAGGTTAAAAATACAGATAAATATTTAATTAATATGTAGTTTGGATTTGTGCCCAGTTAATGGCAATAGGCTCGCCCCCTATTACATGGGACCTAAAACATACCGGCGAACAGTGGGTGTACATTGTTACACCTCTGTCTAACCCTTCGGGGAATACAAGCGTGATGGTATGATGGTATATGTAATTAAAAAGGTATACGTAATTAATAGTTTTAATGATGCGCCCTTTTTAAGGTATCAGAGAAAAAATAAAGAGAGGAAAAGTTTACTTGACAAGCTTAAGATTTAAATAGGTCCATTTTAGTAATGACAAACGAATGCTGTATAACGCTGATTTACAAATAAACCTTTTGATAAAAAGGCTGTGGTTTTGCGTTCAGTAGTTTTTTATACATAATATTTATTAGGAAATAGACTGGTAAACATTAGTTATTGTAGAAAAAATAGTAAGAAATATATAATACACAGTATTTTATCGTCAGAATTTCAGCCATACAAAAATGAGGTAGGTCTGGCTGCTCTGGGTTCTCGGACCACTATTATAAAGATAGATAATGCAACTTACGATCGTAGAGAGAGTGATATAAATCCTTCATTAACTTCCTCTTAGCTCGATGCAGCACCATCATCATCTTCTACACCAGTCCACGATAACCAACATTCTCGTAGACAAAGCCACAAGCAAATACTACTATTATCTAAATGTCTTGCAATAGCTGGCTTACCCTGTAGTTGGCTTGAATGGAAGGCAAGGAATTCTATCAGTTTGTTTAAACAACGTAACGTTACCAAAACGTAATCTTATTAAGTAGATGAAGGAAGACCCAAGAATACAAATAAACTAATGCATAGTAGGTATTAAATTTCAAAACCTCAGGGAAAGCGCACGGAGCTGCCGGTTGTTCGTAAGAGATACGGCGCCCCCGGAACGCAAAGGGCACAAGAAGGAACATAAAACCATGTTGCTTCAGTAAAAGTCTGACACTAGGGCGGGGGAATTCATTTGATGTTTTCCCATCCGGAAAAAGAAAGGGAAAGAGCACGTTAAAAGGAATCGTTTATATTACAACACCACCATTGGCAGCTGTAATCGTAGAATAGCTCTTTGTGAAGGAGCTCGGCTGGAACTACTACTACCATTCCTAATTCTGCCGCAAAGCAGCGTTGCTGTGCTCCGGTTCTAAGTCAAAGTCAAATCAATTATTACAATTAGACCATTAAAAGGCACTTTTGAACGTCAATTACATGTTAAATTAAAAATATTGAATCTAGTTGCCCATTCCAAAAGGTAGTTTCGTATGGAGAAGAACGGGCAAGAAACTCCATACATGCTCTTTTAAAAAAAAAATGTATTACAATAAGTTGTGGTTTGGGTGGTATGGGTGACGGTGTAATTACATGCATATGAGATATTTCATCTTTGTCTCTGGAATGGCAACGATTTGCAAGGCCTCTGGTATTGCAGATATCTATAGGCAGCAGTGACCACTCAACATAAGGTGGGCCGTAGGATTGTTTGCCATATAATGACATAAAAAAAAAGTATAATAATAATTTATTAAAAACAATTCTATAAGCAACAACAAGCAGCGTTGAGATTTCTGAATTAATAGAATTCAATTTCCCGGTTATAAGGTGATGAAATTCATATTCTTTCGGTTTCACTTTTTCAGAAATGAAAATTGAAGATTATTATGAAAACTTATAAAACATAGGTAGTCATGGAGACTGTCGATAGAGATAAAAACTAACAAAACGAAACGAGACATTCGCATGTCGGTGACGCTAACCCATAAGTAATTACTCTTACCAAAAATCGCTCAACGCGGGTTGAGAAATTTTTACTTCAAAACTCAAGATTTATGAATCACCTATTTCTCATACTCGAGCAAACATGCTGCCCATCGGTTTGTTAACCTCGAACTTGGCTTACAAAAGAAAACCCTGAAATTTGACGGGTAATTCCCGTATTATAAAAAAAAAACTATCGAATTTGCTTTTAATTTTACCCACATTTTTTGACAATGATTGCCACTGAGATGATATTGCGACTACATTTTGAACATTTTTCATTATTTGAATTTAATTGGGCTTCATCTCTAAACACGACATCACATGTGTTCTGAAATAAAGTCATTTCAGGAATGATCGCAATCGAGTTTTATCCTAAATCTGTAAAAAAAATGCCTGTAATTTACCTAATATTGTTAAAATTAAAATTGGTTATCGCTTAGATGAAACTACGTATAGCTGGACATTGCCCGTTTTTCATTACGGGAATTCTATTGACCTTCAATTCTAATCTATCAACATGTTGTGTCCTGAAATCAGTACTAAGAATATGCATAAATGGACCTTCGTAAATGATGTTAGTGCAAGTACACTCAGTGTACCGGCTGTGCAAGGAGTGCCGTGTTTATAAAATAGGCACTTATCGGGATCTACGTATATAGGGAACATGTACTTCAGTCATAGACACTGATGACTAGGCTACCACTACAGTCCGCAACGACACGTTGCTAAGCGGGAAAATGGTTCACAAACACAGTGTGTTAGACAGGGATAGATATAGTTTTCCAACTGCGACCGACGAGGCTCAGTTCGAGCTAGTTTGTTTTTTCTCTGGCTACGCTCTACTCAGTTCAGTATAGGCCGCGCCGCCGAAGTATGCAGTGGTGCGACGCTCGCTCATCATACTAAAAACTCGTTGCAATCATAAAATATCAACGTTAAACGTGTGTTTTACGTTCCAAACAATCGATTTGTTCATTGAAACATTAAGAAACACGTTTCATTTACTTCAGACGGTTTTGTTTTTTATTTTTTAACGTTTCTTCTGGTTTTTATTTTGGCCGGGAAAACGCCGGGTGTCCGAATTGCTGTGTGTATGTTTGACGTGTACTTCGTTCTGTGACAGTTGAACACTGAGAGGAGATCTTATTGTTTTTTAGTGTTTATTTTGTTTGTTATTTTGTTAAATATATTGTTTTACTTGCGTACCGGCCGGCGTCTGAAGTCGGCACGTGTGATATCGATCTACACTCGTCATTATAAGGTAAGTTAAATGTTCGAAACAGCGTTCAATCATACTTTTTTATAAGTAATACATATTTGATAGACTCTTTGCCGTCGATTTATATAACATTTAGGTTAAGTATTACGCACTGGTACTAAAAATGGATCTACATGCAATAACTCAGTGTTATCCTCGTAACAACATTTGTTTTCCTACAACAACAATAAGTTTTCGGTGTCATATTTATGTTGTAAGGTTTATTTATGTATAGCGGGTTCTGCGTACCGTTCCCCTTCCAATTTATTATTGAATTTACGACCTTAAAGCTATAGGGTATACAAACTATAAGTACTTAAAGTGTTGATAACATAATCGTACTACGCAATCGTCCGGAACTGGGAACAAACTTCCTGATACATCAACGAAAATATAAATGGACATTTTTATTGCTCTAAAGTGGACATAGAGTAGGTGTTTATTTTCAGTTTATAAGAAGGAGTCCGCGTATGAAATGTTATTCACTTGTTTCTCAACATTTAATTATATAAACATACCCACAAAGTAACATTTGCTTAATCACTTATTATTGGTACCTACGTAGGTACTTATGACGTTATTAAATAAACAACGGGTTCAATTTTCTTTTACAGGGTAATAAGTGACCATGGGACTTTATTAAAACCAAAAAAACAAAAATCGTAATCAATTAATTTTACTGCTTTATTTCTAAGATGACCGCTAAACATCAGGAGGGCCGTCGGCGTCAGCTTGGATGCCATCAAATGTATTTTTTTTTTAATTACGTGGTCAAGTAATCAGTTGGCTTAAGCAGTGACTGCTTATGTCAGTTTAATAAAACCAAAAAAAAAAAATACCAGATTGTTTCGGTCTACCTACGGGGCAAAGGCCTCTTCTCAAACAGAGAAGGCATGAGCATTGATCATAGAGGCTTCTCAAGCTGGAATGGCGATTTGAGACTCACATTAATTATTATAGAAATTCAAGTTTCTTCACAACGGGTCGGGAGGGAATGTCAGACTTTTACTGACTAAAACCCACCCATGTTCCTTCTTGTGCCCTTAGCGTTCCGGGGGCGCGGTATCTCTTGCGAACAACGCGCAGCCCCGGCAGGCATCGGCCCTAACGGTTATGGGTGCCGGTGTAATTTCAGGCACATGAGACTTTTCAACCTTGTCTCTCGGATATCAACGCATTTGTAAGGCCTCTAGTATAGATGTCTAAAGGTAGCGGTGACCACTTAACATTAGGTGGCTGTCGGTTTCTTTGCCATCCAATGTCATAAAAAACTAACTACCTCGTTACCACTAGGCTGACTGCCTCGTTAGTCTAGTGGTGCTAAGCGCGACTGCAACGCTTGAGGTCTTGGGTTCGATTCTCAGGTCGAGCAAAGTGTTGTTGGGTTTTTCAATAAAATTCTCAGTAGCAGCTCGGAGGTAGGATTTGTGCCCGGTTAATGGCAATAGGCTCGCCCCCTATTACATGGGACCAAAACATACCGGCAAACTGTGAATGTACATTGGTACACCTCTGCCTAACCCTTCGGGGAATACAGGCGTGATGGTATGTGTCATAAAAAAGAACGTTTTTCTTCATCGATGTCAGTTATGTCCAAGATAATATCAGCTCGGTATCAAACACGGAACCACATCCATGAGAGACGAGGTGACTTAAACTCTCGGCCATAATAAAACCTTAGGATTAAGTAAATCCAGCCATACACGTCAAGTACCTATAATTCTAGGTTAATTTCAATCTATTCGTTATGTAGTATAACAAATATGTACTCAAGGATAATACAGCGCTTACATAGCTTTTCTTATCAAAGAACGGTTGCGTCAACGCGTGGTATTTTTTTCCTATGGTGTGCGTACCATAATAATGGCTTTGTGTCCCTGGATCAACACCAATCTCGGTTGAACGAAGGCAATGGGGCTTAACTAATGAATGGTAAATGTCAATTCTCATTTTCTTTTTATCCTCGTATCGATAATGTCACTCTTTTATTTATGGAAGGCCATGGATTTTTTAATATGAAATTCTCAGTAATCAGCTGTATCCGGTTAAACTGGAAACGGACCCCAACATAGTTGGGAAAAGGCTAAGTAGATGATGATGAAAAATTAACAGAATGTTTCTAATTTCTATTTTGATCTTTTTATTTGAGATGGGTTTGCTCTTGACTCTAGTCTAGGTCATAGGTGGTAGAGACCAAATTGACGATCATCATCACGTTCATTATATCAGCCGCAGGACATCCACTGCTGGACATAGGTCTCCCGATTAAATTTCCAAAAGAACCGGTTAGAAACGGCCTGCATCCAGCGTCTTCCTGCAGTCTTGATCAGGTTGTTCGTCCACCTTGTGGGTGGATACTTTATGCAGCGCTTGCTGGTACGTGGTCTCCATTCGAGAACTTTGCGGCCCCATCGGCATGTGCCCTGCCCAAACGACGACGACAATGGAGTGAGCTTACCTAGAAGAAGCCTGTTCACTCTAACTTTGGGGAGATTAGGGTTGAATGCGTTCGGAAATACAGACGCAGGTAAGGAGTTCCACTCCTATGCTGTGTGCCTAAAAGACGTTTGGAAACACTTAGCATCAGGGTAGGAATAGTATTTTGCAGAGGTCCGACGGTGGAAAGGGGCTGGTGGAAAAAGATCTGATTTCAACAAACATTTTTTTTTTTCAATTAATAATATTACCAGCCTATTATTGTCCACTGCAGTGCAATGGACTTTTCATACAAAACAGGCACGAGCATTGATCACCATGCTTGCTCAAGGCGTATTAGCGATTTAAAACTTATCTACATTAATATTATAAAGAAAAAAGATTGGTTTGATTTTTTTTATGTTAAGGGCTTAAAGGCTCCGAAATTACTAGACCGATTTTAAACAATTTTTCACCAATAGTATGCTACATTATTCCTGAGTAACATAGGCTATAACATCCCCCTACAACTCACAGGAGCGGAGCAGTAACGAAGAACGTAACTTAATGCGGGTGAAATAAGCCACGGGAACGAAGTCGCGGGTAGGTCGCTTGTTAATTATAAAGTCTAGGTTTCCTCACAATGCTTTCTTTCACCGATGCCAGTGATGTTCAAGGTAAATTTGGAAAGTACGTTTATGAATTGAGATTGTCACATTGTGCCTGGGATAACACATAACATCCCATCAGGCCTGTATTCCCCGAAGGTTTAGGCAGAGCTGTAATAATGTACACCCACAGTTCGCCGGTATGTTTAGGTTCCATGTAATTGGGGGCGAGCCTATTGCCATTAACCGGGCACAAATCCTAACTCCGAGCAACTACTGAGAATTTCATAGAAAAACCCAATAACACTTTGCTCGACCTGGGAATCGAACCCAAGACCTCTAGCGTAGCAGTCGCTCTTAGGACCACTAGACCACCGAGGCAGTTGCCTGGTGTCGAAACCATTTATCGTTGACATGTTTTTTTCTAACTATTTGGGTACCTTATTACTAACAAACTTAATTCACATAAGAAACTATAGGTTTTGAATAAATACATTTAGAAATCAGGAATGTGCTGACAGATATTTGATTATAGTCCTGCCAAAACAAACCAACCCACATATACATACTTCCACTTTTCGCAGAACTTGGATACCTAATGCGGATTCGTTTGAAATCTATTTGTTATTAAATTTCTAATGTAACACATTTAGAATGTTGACTGAAGTAGTTTTTAACCTCCGACGTAAAAACGACGGGGTGTTATAAGTTTAACGCGTCTGTATGTGTATGAGTCTGTGGCATCGTAGCTTCCGAACGCATGAACCGATTTTGATTTTGTTTTTATTGAAAGGTGAATTAGTCGGAACTGTTCTTAGCTATGTTTAATGGAAACCGGTTCAGCGGTTTTAAAGTTATTATGTCTTTTGTTAGCTGCGGTAGGGATTTTTATTTTTCTATCGGGGGTTACTTAAAATTTTAGATTTTGTGTTTTTACGTTATTAACTTAAAATGATTCAGAGATTGTGGGTTGGCTCGGTTTGACAAGAACTAGTCTAATTTACATAAAATAAAGGATTATTGCAAAATAGGATAGCTATGAACTTACTTCTTAAACTCATTAAAATGACATTAAAATAATTTAATTTAAAAAAAAATGCATCTAAACAGGAACCATGAAGATAAAAGTTGTTACTATTTCCGTGACCCGATAAAAAATAACAAAGTGATAATGAAATAGCTGTCAAACGGACATCATAATAATATACTTTTATTAAATAGAACAGCAGACAAGGACAGCATCCTTGATGTCGCTACTTCATTTGCGCACTTCACTATAAAATAATACCTTCATAAGGACATTAACCTTTACACTCATATATGGTAAAGAGATAAGCAGCTGGTCGGGGGTAGTACTACCACCATACCTATGTCTGCCGCAAAGCAGCGTTGCTGTGTTCCGGTTTGAAGGGTACGGGTGCCGGTGTAATTACAGGCACATGAGACATTTCAACTTTGCCTCTGGGACGGCAACGCATTGTCAAGGCCTCTGGTATTGCAGAAGTCTATAGCCAGCGGTGCCATTTTAACATTTATTTATTTATTTATTAAAATCTCCCTTACAACTATCATTACATGTATGTTTCTAATGCGACAGCTTGCTTTTAAAACTAACTTAAGTAATAATAATATAAAGCTATTAAAAAGATAAAAAAATAAAATACCTACTAACTAAATTATCATAGCTTTTGTACTAAGTTTTAAACATAATATTTAAATATAACTTCCTCGTTAGCCTAGTGGTCCTAAGCGCGACTGCTACGCTAGAGGTCTTGGGTTCGATTTCCAGGTCGGGCAAACTTTTATTGGGATTTTCTATGAAAGCCGCCCCGCTCAGGGCGGGAGAAGTTATTTGATGATTTCCCACCGCCCAAAAAAAAAAAGCCCTTTCAAATGATACCAAACACGGCGTATTTATCTATTATTTTTTAACTGATTGCTGTTTGTCGGCTACGGGGCGCCATATTGAGGTTTTTGACACGTCACTTAGCCTATGTTCAGCGGACGATTAAGACGGTTCTAACGATACCTTATTTCTCGTGGTCCGATACTTAGTTTTGGAGCTATGAGGTAACAGATGAACATACACACACACATACATACATACATAGCCTGTAATAAATAGCCTGTCCTGTTTTATATTCATCTTCATTGTTTTCACATATAAGCAACAAGAATATTGCAACCAAGATGTTGTAAAAACCAAATTGGAAGAAAAGAGTGTCCATGGAGTTTCTTGCTCGTTCTTTTCCATAGAGACCTACCTACGCTTTGGAACGAGTAACTCGCTTCAACTTTTAAATGTAACTACTTGACAATTCAAAAGTGCATGTAAATGGTCTAATTGAAATAAATGCTTTGACTTTGACTTTGAAAATCATAACCCTCCTTTGACTTTGACGTAGTCGGGTAAAAATAAACCAAAAGTAACTATTTTATTGGAATAAACTTAATGATTATAACTATGTTTGTAAACATGTAGGATGGATAAAGATACTATGCCAAGCTAGTCCTAAAAAACTTTTTCCTCCATTCACATCAACCCATCTTATTCAAAGTGCAGCCAAATTCGCTTGGTATTCTGCTCACCTCGCGATGTCAGCGGTCGTTACCCACGGGTGAATGTCTCTCTGACGTAAGATTCGCGCAACTGCACCGAATAAGATTACTTGCACGTGGACCGAACATGTGCACGGTTGCTGTGATACGTTAGTGACGAACTGTGAAAGAAAAAGTGGTTCGATCTTTTTTATGGATGTATACGTGGCTGACTAACGTGTGTAGCTGTCTCGTTAGCCTAGTGGTCCTAAGCACGACTGCTGCGCTAGAGGTCTTGGGTTTGATTATCAGGTCAAGCAAATTTTTTTTGGGATTTTCTCTGAAATTCTCAGTAGCACTTCGGAGTTAGGATTTGTGCCTGGTTAATGGCAATAGGCGCGCCCCCTATTACATAGGACCTAAACATACCGGCGAACTGTGGGTGTACATTAGTACACGTCTGCCTAACCTTCAGGGGAAAACAGTCGTGATGGTATGTCCCTTACATACACTAATTTTTTGATGGCTTGTAATATGTGCCAATACGCTTAATTGTGGGACATAAAACTGAGCGATTTATTTTACCGCCTTTAAGTTCAGCAAAACCAATACACAATAAATACAAATAATCTGGTACCAAATTTGAACGCACCTCGCACAGGTCAATTCACTTCTTGTTCAGGTCAATTCACTTCTTGTTCAGGTCAATTCACTTCTTGTTCAGGTCAATACATTTCTTGTTTGAATTAATTCACTAATTGTTGTTAAATTAATTACGTTTCTAGTAACGTTCTAATAATTAAAATTTCGGTGTTTTGTGCTGTTACGACACTGCGCTGGATGTGCGGTCAAAGTTGTTGTTGACTTTCGCTTTCACATCGTGTGAATTACTTTTTTTTGTTAGATTTTTTGGCTATTTCTAATATGTGAGAATGTTACAGTGTCGGTTGCTAGAAATGTTTTTGCAAATTACCTACTAACGTTAGGGGAAAGTTGTTTTTGAATATATACCATCATCACCATCACGCCTGTATTCCCCGAAGGGTTAGGCAGAGGTGTAACAATGTACACCCACAGTTCGCCGGTATATTTAGGTCCCATGTAATAGGGGGCGAGCCTATTGCCATTAACCGGGCACAAATCCTAACTCCGAGCTGCTACTGAGAATTTCATAGAAAAACCCAATAACACTTTTTGCTCGACCTGGGAATCGAACCCAAGACCTCTAGCGTAGCAGTCGCGCTTAGGACCACTAGGCTACCGAGGCAGTTCAGATATATACCATCACGCCTGTATTCCCCGAAGGGTTAGGCAGAGGTGTAACAATGTACACCCCCAGTTCGCCGGTATATTTAGGTCCCATGTAATAAGGGGCGACCCTATTGATATCTATTGGTTTTTAGATGAGAGGGTATATTAGTCGTTAGCACAAACATCAGGGTTTTTGGATTCGTTTCTGGGTTTTTGAAGACACTGCACTCGACCGGTACGACAGACGGACCAATCGCGTGTAGCGTCGGCACCCCAAATAACCCAGAAAGAATCACACGACATTTGTGCTCACGACTCGTGGCGGCAACTATAGTAACCGATTGATGCTCTGAGCTAATGTCTAGACGACCCAAATTAAGGGGCTACTAAAAAGTGATTTTATGAATTTTGTAATTACTTAATAATTATTTTGTTAGCAAATGTCGGTTATCGCGGGGCAGACGAAGTCGCTGAATTAAAACTAACCTTTGTCCTTTCTTGGAGTTCAAACTTACTCCGTACCAAATTTCATTCAAATTGATTCAGTGGTTTAGTCGTGAGAGCGTGACAGACAGACAGATTCACTTTCGCATTCATTTTTCAATCATGAATGTGGACGAGGCGAAAGGAGTATGTAAGGTTTGTAGCAGGTGGCGTTCTGTGGTTTCTGCCTACTTCCATGGGAATAAGGCGTGGGTTTATGTATGTATGAAAAGCACGGCAAGCATTATTTTTGATTGAAGCGGCTAAATAACTAGATCGACGCACCACTTAGGGATCTCGGATCCTCGGCGTAAATGTGTGAAGAGAACATAGGGGTGGTTTTTAGTCAGTAACCTAACCCAACCCTAACTCCTCAAACCTAGAGTGCAAGCAAACAAGCTTTTCCTGGGTAAGGCCACTCCATCATCCACTTTGTATCTGTCACTTCTCATCTAGACCAAGAGCAACCCATCTCAAATAGAATTAAAAAAAGTAAGAGTCTGATAGAACTCCCAAAATAAAAAGGCCCTGTTACAAGGACTCTGTAACTTCAGTTTGACTGCGTGTGCGCAATAGCTTCTCGAAACATGAATGTAGGTAAGGTGAGCCATGAAACTTAAATCCATGCTTCCGCCCTTCACTAACCAGCTGGCAACCATTAATGGCGGGAATTCTGCTTGGTTAACCTGGGAAGGTTACAACCACCCATGCCTTATTATATTCTTATAAACTGAGATCCCAGTAGTGTCACCAGATCTATGTTATTTTAGCATGGCTAGGAAACATACTCAATACCACAATACGCTTCGAAATAGGAATTGCCCATGTAGGCAATAAGTCTGCAAGCCTTAAGATTCTTTCATAAACATCGCAATCTTGTACAAGTTTTGGTAATTGATTGATTGGTAAAAAAAATATCTGCTGCTATTTAGGCACAATAAAAATGAAATATTCTCAAATTAATAAACAAAAATATTTAAAAAGAGATTATTGATAAAACAAAATTATAAGAAAGAACGCGTACGTCGTTCTTCTTAATCGGCTCGGCTTTTTCGGTTCGGCATACTCAATACAACCTGTGCCGAACCGAATGCGCCGACCCGGTTGTGTGCAATGAGACCCCCTAACACTTCACAATTAGCACGTCGCGCCGTGACAAACTATTTTAAAATGTAAGTAACATTTCTTTTACATAACTTCACCGATAAGATAATAAATGATTGTAGCGTGAGAAACTATTGTTAAAACTAATGACTGGAACTTCTAAGCATTCCATTCACTTGTTTAGATAGTCTAGATTACTGCTGAGTCATCCTACAAATGGACGGTACTTGTGGACAAAGAATGAACATGATTGGGGTAGTTTTTTTTACCTATGTTATTACTAGCTTCTGCTCGCGATTTCGTCCGCGTAGTTGTTTCACTCGCATTAGGTTTAATCATTGGTTACTGCTCCGCACCTATTGGTCGTAGCGTGATGTTATACACCCTTTCTCGATACATAAACTATCCAACACAAAAATATTTTTTTTAATTCAAACCAGTTGTTCCTGAGATTACCGCATTCAACCAAACAAACACCTCTTTGTATTAATAGTTTACGTAGTAATAGCACATCGGTTAAGGTGCTTGCTTCTCTTGCAGGAGGTTATGAGTTCAAAATTGAGCAAGTTCTGATATGAATTTTTCAATGCATACGTCATTTTGAATTTGACAGATTATATTAATATAGTAATACCAGCCTATAACGCTCTACTTTTTATCCCTAAAAAGATTTCCGTGGGATAACAATTCCGTGAAAATATACGGTTTCCGTGGGATAATATATCAAATTTGACGCGGACAGAGTCGCTGGCAGAAACTAGTATTGTATAATTATAGAGTAACAAGGTAAATCCTAGTAAACTCATACGCACACGGCCAGCACGCCACTCGCACAACTTCGGAGGTAATCGTGTGTTTCCGTCCCGGTTTCACAGCCTTGCGCTAAATGCAACTCTTTTGTTATTTTTTATTGGCTCATTCACGTTTTGTTGGTGTTAAATGCAATTTTATAGGCTACCATAATTTAACTAGTAGTTATTATAATCAATTATTTGTTTGTCTGGATATTTTATTACTGTTTCGTGTTGAAAATCACAATAACATAGTTACTTTTTTGAATTTGAATTTCCAATCTTTGATATTCGTTACGGATAGTCAGAAGCCAGAAAGTCTGACAAACAGAGTACTTAGGGGTATCGTGTTGCCCAGTAACTGGGTTGTGGGGGTCAGATAGTCAGTCACTCCATATAAAACACTGGTAATCAGCTGCATCCGGTTAGACTGGAAGCCGACCCCAACATAGTTGGGAAAAGGCTAAGTAAATGATGATGTTTGAAGATAAACGAGGCTTATCGGTACAAACTACAATGTTTATCGTGGTTATTGCACAGGACCACAGCTGTGAGAGCTTCCGTGTGTTACACAATAATGCCGGTCTATTATTTTCCCACTGCAGGGCAAAGGCTTCGTCTCATGAAGAGAAGGCACGAGCATGGATCATTACGCTTGGTCAAGGTGGATTAGCGATCGCCCGCGACTTCGACCGCGTGGTTTATAACACCCGCGTCGACACAACGTGAGCTATATATTGGCGAAAAATAGTTGAAATCGTCCCAGTAGTCCTTTCTGGAATATTAGTATAGACAAGTCGAGGATTCCTCACGATGTTTTCGCTCGATCATGTCAGTGATGTCCAAGATAAACTTAGAAAGTTCTGGTCTGGTCGGGTCTGGCTGTTTGTGTATGTGAGTTTATATGTTTGTAAACGCACCCACGATACAGGAGATATTCCTAGTGTGGGGCAACGTTTAAAAAAAAAAAAAGTATTATGAATTGAAAAAGTTACATTGGTACTTGCCCGGTATTGAACCTATAATGTCATGCACGACAAGCGGGCACATTAAACCGTTGGGTCATCATGAATTAGGTATCTACAAGCGTTTCCTATATTTCAACCAGGGATTAATGGTTTAAATGTTAGCGTAAGCATAGTTTAGGATTGTGTTTACAATCGAAATTGAATGCAAACAGTTATCTTTTCATTTGGCTGAATGGATTTACATAATTTTAGTTATAGATTAGCTTAATTCTGCTAAAACGTGCCAACCCACACAGTCTCTCGATATTTCTATTAACCAGTCCAATACCCAATTGTGTTAAATTACTATCCAGTAAAAATAGGTCAGCGTACAACCTAAAGCATATTTAAAATAGATTTAAAATTAGAAATTCATAATTATTACAATTTTGAGCTCATGAGGTCCTGACTACACAACACAACTGTCAAAGCTTTTGTCACACCACCAATTTTCAGACCATCCTAACGGAAAAACCCAATAAAACTATGCCCTACCTGAGAACCCAGGATCCTACCGCGCTCAGCAGTCAAAGCCAAAGTCAAATCATTTATTTCAATTAGACCATTAAAAGGCACTTTTGAACGTCAATTGAAAATTGAATCAAGTTGCCCATTTCAAAAGGTAGTTTCGTATGGAGAAGAACGGGCAAGAAACTCCATACATACTCTTTTAAAAAAATATATTACAATAAGATGTACATTAACTCCATAAAAATATACTAACGTCAAAACGATCTATCTACAATAAAAGTACTACTTACTAAGTGCTACAAATTAAGTAATAAAAACAAATTAAATAAATAATACAAATAAATAATATAACAATGCCAAGAACATATAAATAATTTAAAATACTTCAAAGCAAATCAAATCTATTTATTTGCCAGAATGTAGGTTTACAATGTAGTATGGTCTTATCTTATAGGTGGCCCAATTACTTTCTACCATTTTATACTTACATACACACACAAACATACACATACATTTTTTACTACGTTTTTTTTTCTTTTTTTTTTACTTACAT
The DNA here is from genome assembly GCA_947462355.1 of Caradrina kadenii. Taxonomy (NCBI): domain Eukaryota; kingdom Metazoa; phylum Arthropoda; class Insecta; order Lepidoptera; family Noctuidae; genus Caradrina; species Caradrina kadenii. The sequence goes on from OX381691.1 coordinate 10,263,962, forward strand.
ATATTAAAATTGTTAATTTAGAACCAGTACTTATTGCATGTACATTTTGTTTATTCTCTAGATTTTAAGTTAATGCTATGTTGCTGTGCCCTAACAGGGTCCATAACTGTACTTTTAGCTTTAAGCTTATATGTAACATCTTTTATACACATTATGGTATGCAAATAAATAAATATAAATATAAATTAATTGTAAAATTTAATACCGATATTGTGATCGTAAATGATCACGTCACGCTTGCGACAACAGGATCTATGACGCAGTTGGCATCTGGACACGAGGAAAGTTGTAACCTGTCTACCAAATAGTTTGTTATACTGTACCTCATATCATCAGCACTTAGCAACGTCGCTTGGTATCTCAGGTTACAACTAGCTTACAGTCCATCATGTCTGGCTATAATACGCTTTGTGATCTGCGCATGACTCGACAGCTGACAGGCTTAACTTGGTTAAAACCGCAGAGTGAAAGCGCTGAAGCCTCCTACTAGATACTACATAGATCAGATTGTTATCAGGTTTGTCGGCAAATGCCCTTCCAAGCGAATGCAAAGTGAGCTGTGAGTCGCGTAATTTGCATTTAACTAAAATTTATAACTCATACCATCACGCCTGTATTCCTCGAAGGCTTAGGCAGAGGTGTACTAATGGTCACCCACAGTTCGCCGGTATGTTTAGGTCCCATGTAATAGGGGGCGAGCCTATTGCCTTTAACCGAGCACAAATCCTAACTCCAAACTGCTACTGAGAATTTTGATAGAAAAACCCAATAACACTTTTTGCTCGACCTGGGACCTGAGGTTTTGCGCTAACGTGTGGTGCAAACAGTATTTTTTACCCGACTACTGAGGGTTACGATTTTAGCAGTCTATGTATGTATGCGTGTTTATGTAGATCTTTGACAGTCGTTACGAATAGTGAGAAGCCAGAAAGTCTGACAACCAGTCTTACCAAGAGGTATCGTGTTGCCTAGTAACTGGGTTGTGCAGGTCAGATAGGCAGTCACACCATGTAAAACACTGGTATTCAGCTGCAGCCGGTTAGACTAGAAGCCGACCCCAACATAGTTGGGAAAAGGCTAAGCAGATGATGATGAGGATGACAGTTGAAATTGTTTCAATAACTTTATTCTGTGAATAAAATGCATAACCAAAACTCGTACCTACTATTAATTCTAGCTTTAATTCCATACACAAACCGCGAAGGCTGCTTGAAACCGCAAACTAAGCCTTGTACACATTTTGCTGTCAACTACTATTCTGACATTGTACTACAAAATAATATCCCTTTTAATAAAAGGAATTTGTTTCGAATTTTGATGGTAATATTTTTTTTTAGTATGGTATATTTTTATTATTTTTAACTGCATCGTTAGCCTAGTGGTCCTAAGCAGTCTTGTGTTCGATTCCCTGGTCGAGCAAAAAGTGTTATCGGGTTTCTCTATGAAATTCTCAGTAGCAGCTCGGAGTTAGGATTTGTGCGCGGTTAATGGCAATAGGCCGCCCCCTATTACATGGGACCTTAACATACCGGCGAACTGTGGGTGTACACTGGTACACCTCTGCCCAACCCTTCGGGGAATACAGGCGTGATGGTATGTATGTATTTTTAACCACAGTTGGATGACAAACAAACCTACGGCCCAGTAGTCACCTCTGCCTATAGATATTTGTAATAACAGAGCCCTTGCAAATGCGTTGCCACTCCAGAGACAATGTTGAAATCTCTCTCATGTGCCAGTAATCACACCAACACCCATACCCTTCAAACCAGAACCCAGCAACGCTGGTTTGCGGCAGAAATATGTACTGCTTGATGATTACTGCTCCACTCCCGGCGGCGCGGGGCGTAGCGTTGGTCAGCCTACAATCAACGTTACTCGTGTGTCATCTATCTTGACATTGACTTAAGATTATCAGTGAGCACTTACCAGACCTGCTTATATTTCCTTTAATCTTAGTCAGTCTTTATGAAAACCGCCAGAACTAACATAAAAGATGAATGAGCCCCTCTCTTTGTTTAACTACCCACTCCAGAGGTGATTAGCAAAACTTGTTGAAACTTCGCTAGTTTAGTTTGTCTATTGTTATCAACAATATCTACTCTCTGGAACTTAAATATTTCGTAATTGTCAGTGGTTTTACGTATTTTCAGAATATTGTGTAGGAATTTGTTTTAACACTAAAAGCTTTGGTGAAAATCATCATCATGAACATATCAGTCGTAGGAGATCCACTGCTGGACATTGGCCTTCCCCATAAATTTCCAAAAGGACCGGTTGGAAGCGGCCTGCATTCACCGTTTTCCTGCAGTCTTAATCAGGTCGTCTTCTACCTTATGGGTGGACGTCCTACGCTGCGCTTGCCGGTGCGTGGTCTCCATTCGAGAACTTTGCAGCCCTATCGGCCATCAGTTTTGCGTCGCATGTGCCCTGCCTACTGCCACTTCAACTTGCTGATTCGCTTGCTAATTGGTGAAAATAATGTGTTTTAAATTATTTTTCACTAGCTATATACCCCTTAAATTCCCTAGCGTCATATTTCGTAGGTATATTAAAAAAATATGAGCTATTTTTCATTATTTCCGTATTTCACGTGGAACGTGTCAAATAAACATTTTTTCTTTCCGTCTATATTGGAACTTGAATGTCTATCTTACATGGACTCTGTATAATATGTAAGTAGGTATGCAAAATACAACATTCTAATATCAATGTCTGTCAGATTTTCCGTGAACAGTCCTTGCCACCTTCCGTCGGCGGAACCTCTCACCGCCATACATTTCGCAACGCGATTGTCTCACCCACCTGGTCGGCACATAATCGCTCGATTTGACCCAAATATGTAACTATATTGTTTACTAGCTTTTGCCCGCGACTCCGGCTGCATGTTTGTCAGTTATCGTGAACACGGAGCGAAAGGTAGCTTATGTCCTTTATTGAGGTTTAAACTTATCCTATGCCAAATTTCATCTAAATTGGTTCAGTGGTTTAGCAGTAAAAGGATAACAAATAGACATACTTTCTTATACATACCATCACGCGTGTATTCCCCGAAGGGTTAGGAAGAGGGGTCCAATGTACACCCACAGTTCGCCGATATGTTTAGGTACCATGTAATAGGGGGCGAGCCTATTGCCATTAACCGGGTACAAATCCTAACTTCGAGCTGCTATTGAAAATTTCATAGAAAACCCAATAACACTTTTTGCTCGACCTGGGAATCGAACCCAAGACCTCTAGGGTAGCAGTCGCGCTTAGGACCACTAGGCTACCGAGGCAGTTACACTTTCTGAATCCATAGTAAAAGACTGCTATCACCTTGCTTTTAATCTTCTATCTAAAATGTAACTTTAACGGTTATTAAATACGGGACTCGGAATACAGTCCCAATTTTCTTCATCATAAATCCCATTAATTAATACGGAAACACTTAACAACGTAATACGCATACATCTCAAACTTCAACCCTGACCGCATGAACCGGTTTGAACTGGCTTAAACAGCCGTGAACCGGGGTTAACGACCTGCAACGCTGTGCATCCTGCGTATTCCAGCTGGAACACTGTGTTGTTCTTATTAGTGGAGTTTAATATTTTACTCGTAATGATCTGTGGCAAAAGGGAGATATTGAGTGACACAGACTTTTACTATAATTTGAGTACGTGATATTAGACCAGCTTTAACATTTTTAATAAGTAATTCAATCAAAAAAGTAACGCGTGCCATACAATTAGACCATGTAGGTGTTTTACTTTTGAATGGTACAGCCGATTGCTTTTAACTGACAAAAAAAATATCACTTGGGCCTCCATAATCATGAACTAAATCCTTGATAACAGACTTTGTTGTGATGTGCCTTAACCGTTTATAAATAAAAATCAATTGTTTGTATTCTCCCGATCGCTTCCGGCCACGGCGGCTAATCTTAATGCAGACTAGCCAAGTACGCAGGAGATATTATAGACACAAGTGGGTGCGCAAACACAGGCGCACTCCCTCTTCCCTCACTTCTATAGTACGATGGGACGGCAATCCGACACAACCGGGGATAGATCAAGCGCAGAACCAACGGCTTTACGTGCTTTCCGAGGCACGGGGGTGTCACATCACCAACTTAAAAACTGAGAAATTCCTAATGGAAAAACCGAATATCACTTTTTGCCCGACCTGGGAATCGAACCCAGGACCCCACGCTCAGCAGTCGCATTTGCGACTACGAGCCCAGTGGGGTAATTAAAAATAAATTACCTACAGGATGTATGAAACATTAAGAACGGTTCGACCGGATTTACAGATATTATGTATGAAAATGTTATTTTGAAAAATCAACTGAATATCTATGAAACGACGATCGTACGTAAATACACCTGTATGAAAATCTTAATAAAAAAAAAACATTTGACCCTTTAGTAAAATAAGCCGGTAGAAGCCGAATCAGGTCGCTAGTTAATAGCATGGTAGCTATTTCCGTTACTCCATTGAAGTTTGAACTGATGAAAGGACAATAATATTATAACATGTAATAATTATATCGTTTACCAAGAAATTCCTAGAAACGGATGCACCCATTTCCCCTTGTCATGTTATATGACCCTATTAGCGCTGATAACACATGGCAATAATTAAATATGGCGGAAATTATCAAGACAGATTGCCTGGCTGCCAACTTCAGCTAAGAATCCAGGAATTATTAAATAAATAATACACAATCGTTGGAAGGATATGTAGCTATCAACTTGATTAAGTGTCTTTTACACCCATTACATATATATTTTTTAATATTCAATTAAAATAATGATAATATCATTATTTGAAAAAAGTACTTAGTAAAACCACATAAAATGCATAATTTACACTTAAAACATATCCATGCCATGTTAGCCTTGTTAGCCTAGTGGTCCTAACCGTGACTACTACGCTAAAGGTCAGGGTCAGATTCCCAGTTCGAGCAAAGTGTTATTGGGTTTTTCCATGAAATTCTCAGTAGCAGCTCGGAGTTAGGATTTGTGCCCGGTTGATGGCAATAGGCTCGCCCTCTATTACATGGGATCTAAACATACCCGCGAACTTTGGGTGTACTTTGTTACACCTCTGCCTAACCCTTCGGGGAATACAGGCGCGATGGGAAAAATAATATTTTAGGTATTTAAGAAAAAACGACTTAGCATAAGTAAAGCGAAAGCTCAAACACCTGAAACTAAGGTAACACTAAGAGAAGACAACTAACGCCAAAGTACCTACACAATGATAATTCTTTCACTTCAAACCACCCCTAATATTACGGAATAGACACAGCGTCCAAACACAGAGCCAAGTGTTCACAATCAAAACAGGTTACATGAACTTTGTCGCGCTTTTGAAGGAACTGCCTTGAATAATTTATGTGTTCGCATTGTATTCCAACTGATATGACACGCTGTTGGACTAATTTTGTTATCTGATTGTATTTTGTTAACGCCTGTACATTGTGGGGCGGTCCAACTGTTTGTATGCATTTTGTATGGTATGGTGACGTCACTGGGTTTGTGAATGTATATGTAAATGGCTGTAGCCTTTTTTAATGTTCCGTGTATTCAGCCTACTTAAAAATACATATAATAATGATAAAAACTTGTTTAAAAAAGTCTAAAAAAGTTCAAAGTAGAACTAGTTAAAAAAGTTGTCTTGGACATCTCCGACATCGGTGAAGGGAAACATCGTGAGTAACCTGGACGTATGATGAATTTAAGCCTAGAATCGCCAATCCGCCTTGAGCAAGCGTGGTGATCAATACTTGTGCCTTCTCTGTTTGAGAAGAGGTGCAGTGCAGTGGGACAATAAGATACTGATATTGGTATTATTACATTTTAATAAAAATGTAACTCTTTGCTGTTTGTACATGGAATATACATGAGAGAGTCTGTGCATGAGAAAATCTTTTATTGGAGAGGTTTTTATGGCAATTGAACTCACTTATTACACTCCGTATATTAAAATCGTAGCAGTTAGGGTTTGGTAGACCTTCATACAAAAAATGGTGTAAGTTTATGTATTGCGTGCAAACATGGTTGCATCGAAACTGTAGGGTGGTCCATATTTCGAGAAAGACATTTACTGGCACATGAATCTGGCTAACGAGTTTCGTCGGCAAGTCAGTAAACAGTTAATAGGTTTATTAACTGTAGTTAACCGTCCATTACTCAGTTACAATAACTACGAGAAGTAAACCCAATCGTTTATTACTTCCTGTACCTTCAAAATGTGTTAAGAGGCTTGTAAGTCTAAACTGGTCGTTTCTGAGGTAAAGAGTCATAAATCATTTATCGGTTGTCTCGCTAGCACATTTTATGTATTTAGGTAATTGTGCTATCAAATTCTTTTCAGAGATTGACCTTCACTTTTCATTTAGGAAGTATAAATATTTTGAAAAAGGCGATTTTTAACCATAGACGCAAAAACGACGAGATCTTATAAGTTTCACGTGGCTGTGTGTGTGTGTCTGTGATATCGTAGCTCCCGAACGCATGAACCGATTTTGATTTAGTTTTTTAAAAGGTTACTTAGTCGAGAGTGTTTAGCTTAGTTTGATGGAAATCGGTTCAGCGGTTTCAAAGTTATCGGCTCTTTTGTTACAGTGTAGCTTTCCATAATTAAAGAATTTTTAAATAACGATTAATTCGTTTTTAAGTTTGTCCATAGATTACATCACTTAAATTCTCAAAGGTAGATTTTTATAGGATTCTATTTTCCTTATAATAATCTATGGATGACGGCCTCGTTAGCCTAGTGGTCCCAAGTGCGACTGCTACGCTATAGGTCTTGGGTTCGATTAAGTTTTTCTATGAAATTCTCAGAGCAACTCGGAGTTAGGATTTGTTCCCGGTTAATGGCAATAGACTCGCCCCTTGTCACATGGGACCTAAACATACCGGCGAACTGTGGGTGTAAGTACATTGGTACACCTCTGTCTAACCTTTCGGGGAATACAGGCGTGATGGTGGTAAGTTCCAATCTAATTCCAAAGCAAATTTGACTCAGTTGTGACCATAAGTGTTTTATGACCAACTCTTTGGTTATAACAAACCGCCTGATAACGGCCCCTTTGATATTAACTAACATTTACTCAGAGATTACGTTCATTGTTTATTTGTAGTGTTGTACTGAGAATTGAACATTGTTAATTAATAATTATGTGTTTTATCTGACCTATTGATATCCATTAATTACTATGAAATGAAACTATTATTGGTATAACTGAGGACATTGGCGATTGTCAATTATTGAATCTTATTTCTAAGAGCGTAAGGGTGAAAAGTGGTTCACTGTGATTGTACCTACGAAAGGAGTACCTAAATTTGGCGCACATGCAGTTTAACAGGTGTCAAAAGTTAAATAAATAATTTTTAGTTCTGTACCCAATGTACAAGGAATTACAACTGAATCGTGGGTGTTTTTACAACATATAAACACACATACACATACAATTAATCAGACCCTGAACCTTTAAACCATATGAACACGCGACACGCAGCGCAACCAATCTCTGCACCAACCACGTCGCAATTACCAATAAACTTTCTGTTGCTCGTCAATCCATCTTTTCCTTGGTCTGTTCCGACGCGACGTGACAAACAAAAACATACCTTATCATTTTGTGCATAAGACTTATCTTATCCAGTAACTCAGAACTTAGCTGAATAAACAAAGGTTACTCACATACTTTCGCCGATAACAGTATGTTTATAAACTTATAACAAACTCAGTGTAAAGTGAAGCAGCACACATACCTCTACTTTATTTACTCGACTGAACCTAACTTCACGTTTGAGTTTGGAAATTTTCTAACTTCGCCTTAAGCTTTGCATGGAAATATACGGAAATGGAATTGTAGCTGGCCTGAGAGTAATAGAATAAGAATAATACCAGCCCGTTACCCACTCTGCTGGGGCTGCGGGTTGTTTGTAAGAGATGCCGCGCCCCCAGAACGCAAAGGGCACAAGAAGGAACATGGGTGGGTTTTAGACAGTAAAAGTCTGACTCTCCCTCCTGCCCCGCCCAGGGCGGGAGAAGGTATTTGATGATTTCCCACCCCCAAAAAAAAAAAAAAACCCCGTCACCCACTGCAGGACAAAGGCCTTTTCTCGCACAGAAAAGGTACGAGAATTGATCACCACGCTTTCTCAAAACGGTTAAGCGATTTTAGACTTAAATTATTTACTAATATTATAAAGAGGAAAGATTTGTTTGTTTGCATTGAATAGGCTCCGAAATTTCTAGACCGATTTACAAAATTCTTTCACCAATAGATAACATCACGCTACTACCCACGGAAGCGGAACAGTAACCAAAGAGGTCACTTAACGCGGGGGAAATAAGCCACGCGGACGAAGTCGCGGGCAGTTCGCTAGTTAATTATATCTCTAGGTTTTCAGGTTTTACATAAAAAAAAATCACATCAGTACTTGTCCGATATCGAACCGACAATGACGTGCATGAGAACAGGCGTTTTAACCATTGAGCCACCACTGCGTTCTTAGGTAATTTATGTAAATGGTCTTAAGAAAATTCTGAAAATTAAATGGGTGGTCAAAATCCGGTGGTTTTTACATTTAAAACAATGAAAACTCATATACTCGGTATGTAGTAACTGAAAATTGACTGATCTCTTACTCTTTGTTGCTCCTACTGTCCCTCTAGTGGGCTAATTCCTTTTTCTTTTATCATTCTCGACTTACGCGTTACGTTTTGCCAAGTCGTCCCGCCATTTTCTTCATGATCAACGGCGGCTCAGTCTCGCCATTTTGGTGCACCATTCTTGAGTTCTATACCTGCCTAAAATAAAGTCTCAAGAGATGACTCAGTCGACTAAAATCCCAATTATTATCGACCCTAGTAATGATGATGGTAATGATGTTGATGATGGGATGATGGGTTGATGGGTTGATGATGATGATGAGGAATAATTAAATAGTCCTAAGCGCGTGCACGCCTACTTACGTATGTTTTCACAAACACACGCGCGTTCTATATTTTGACAAAGTTTAAAATGTCTGTATGGTGTTTAATATGCACCTTCAGAGTTAAGATTCGTATATTTACACAAGTATAAGTAGCTAGCTTTTGAAGCCAACTGATATATTTATTAGAAGCAAGATCCTGGGTTTAATTCCCAGGTAAAGGAATAATTGGAATTTTAAATTAGGAATTTATCAGTAGCAGCCCGGTTTTCCCAAAAGACTACAGCATGGGGTTCTTCAAGAAAGGAGTTTTGAGGTTTTTCGGGGTCGGCAACGCACAATTGATGCCTCTGGTGTTGCAAGTGTCCGTACCCGCTTAACATCAGGTGTTATCCCTGTTGTCAGGTGCTGTCCCGTTAGTGTGTTATCCCTGTGCCTTGGAAAGCATGTAAAGCTGTTGGTCCAGCGTTCTGATCATTTCTCGCTACTGTTTCTGTTCAAGCTGTTGACCCACAGTCCTGATCTTTCCCCAGTCGTGTCGAAATGCCGTACCATCGTACCATGAGGGAGTGCACCAGTGTTTACGCACACACTCGTGCACTATAATACTTAGTCCCTACCCTCTTCCTACACCACCAAAGGAAGAAGCTAGTTACAAAGTCAGACCCTACCTAGATCACACGCCATCACAGTGCATTTAGCCTACATGCCCACGCTTCCTGCTCATGACAATTAGATCAAGAAGCTCAATTATAGTGAGTTGTTACGTGTTACTTTGCGTCAAAGTTACGTCGATGTCGCATCACTGTTGCGTCAATTTCTTTAGTAATGGAAAGGGAACGGACAGAAGGTCTATTATTATCCGACTATGGCGAAGTCGAAAGAAGGGTTTATGATTTCAGTTATAGGTATGTAGGTTAACTGCCCCATTGGTCTCGTGGTGGAGAGCACGACTGTTGAACGTGGGGTTCTGGGTCCAGCTGGGGCAAAAAGTACTATTGGATTTTTCCATAAGGAATTTCTTAATAACAGCTCGGAGTTTGGAAGTTGGTTGTGTGATACTGTGTGCCTGATCTCTCCACATTTGTGTCGAATTGCCATCCCATCGGACTACGAGAATTAGGGAAGAGGGAATGCACCTGTGTTTACGCACATACTTGTACACTATAATATTATCTCCTGTACACTTGGCTAGTCTTAATTGAGATTAGCCGCCGTGACTGAGGTTGTTCAGAAGTATATTATTATGTGGTTCGTGTCTTAGTACTTTAACTAAGTACGTAAAATTACTAGTACTTATTTTGTAAATCCAACTATTACAAACAGGATACATATTTCAGGTTTTAATTTAAAACTAGCGACCTGCCCACAACTTCGTCCGCGTGGCTCATTTCACCCGCGTTAAGTTACGTCTTTTGTTACCTATTGCTCCGCTCCCGTGGGTGTGTAGCGTGATGTTTTATAGCCTATGTTACTCAGGAATAATGTAGCTATCTATTGGTGAAAAAATTGTTAAAATCGCTCCAGTAGTTTCGGAGCCTATTCGTAACAAACAAACAAAATATAGATACACCTTCTTACTTCTTTCTGCATAGCGTCCGAAGTAATTATGCGCTACAATTATCACCACATTATTCACAATTAAGCGTTTACATATTAATTATTGCCAAGTCTTTTACAAACTATATGTTCTACTCGCTATACCCCTCGGTTTGACCTGCATTAAATTGCTTATTTGTTTACTGCTCCGTTCCCGTTTATCTTAGCGTAATATTAAAATGCTTTGACAAACGGGCTTTATGACTAAAAAAAAAGATAACATACCATCACGCCTGTATTCCCCGAAGGGTTAGGCAGAGGTGTACCAATGTACACCTACAGTTCGCCGGTATATTTAGCTCCCATGTAATTGAGGTCGAGCCTATTGCCATTAACCGAGCACAAATCCTAACTCCGAGCTCCTACTGAGAATTTCATAGAAAAACCCATTACACTTTTTGCTCGACCTGGGAATCGAACCCAAGACCTCTAGCGTAGCAGTCGCGCTTAGGACCACTAGGCTAATGAGGCAGATATTATAAGCACAAAACATAGCTAAAGTAAGCCTTTAGATCAATCAATCAATTTAGTTTATTTTTTTAATATAACGTCTCATTCAATTTCCTATGTCGTATGTTATTAATATTGTATAACATCATATTTGTTTTGAAAATAAAACCGGTTTTCTTTCTTGTATTAACGAAAGAATATAGGAAACTAGTTATACGAGGTGTTAGTTTAAACAAGGGACATACTTTATGGGAGTGTAGTGTTTATGAAAATAAACCACTTTCACCATGAAATCAAACATGTAATTGCAAAAAAAAAAACAGCTGTTTCAGTTTGAGCTTTGATCTTCAATATTTCCGCAACTACAAGGGTCCCAGATATGGTGTAGACCATTTTTTTTATTTGAGATGGATTTGCTCTAGGTTTGAATATTGTAATGACGAGAAGAATAAATATATAGCATCAACCTCATCACTTTCGCTACTGCTTTGATCCAGAAATAACAGGTTATGTAAGAAATAAAATTGTCTTACCGGCTCTTCAAGTTAGTGATTTACAAAGAGACATTCGAATTTTAAATGATGTCCCTCAAGAACTTTCGCTTTCGCTGAGCGAATGACATTAAAATTACGTTTAAATTAGGGTTGTCTGTCAATAGAAATAAGAAGTTAATTTGACTAATCCTTTTTTATTTTATTATACCTATAACTGCCTCGGTAGCCTAGTGGTCCTAAGCGCGACTGCTACGCTAGAGGTCTTGGGTTCGATTCCCAGGTCGAGCAAAAAGTGTTATTGGGTTTTTCTATGAAATTCTCAGTAGCAGCTCGGAGTTAGGATTTGTGCCCGGTTAATGGCAATAGGCTCGCCCCTTATTACATGGGACCTAAATATACCGGCGAACTGTGGGTGTACATTGTTACACCTCTGCCTAACCCTTCGGGGAATACAGGCGTGAGTGAGTGTATACCTATAATTGTTGGCAGACAAATTCATTCTATTAAATTATAATAATAACACTAAATTAAATAGTTTATTATACGTATATTTAGTTCTGATATATTCTTGTACACTCAACTGCTTTTAAAGATCCTTTTTTTTTCTTTTGTACAGTTATAAAATTCAGAACACGGAAATTTTAAATTCCCCATGCACCGTCGAGAAACCACAAAAAGCGAGACAGCGCTGGTCTCGCGCGGAACATTCAATTTCAAGTTAAAAATCAGGACGTCCCGTTAAAGTCGGGACGTTTGGCAATGATGATACTAATCTTTTGGCAGTGACATTATTCTATATCATTATTATCTACATATGTAAATCTTATCACGTACTTATTACAGTTGCATTTGCAACGCAATACGACAAAAACAAAAAGTATTAAAATCATTACTATGTAGAAATAAATCAAATCTAATATCGTAACCAAATTTCATAACACTTACTAGAAACAAACATTCCATAATCGACTTCAATCCAAACCACAAAGAAAAAACAAAACAAGATCTGCCAACCCTAAACCACAACTGAATGAATGAATGAATGACTGAGTGAATGAAATTTCATTCGTCCGCATAAGTTACATTGTGTAACGCGACTCTGCTCGACCTCGTTACGGCTAGTCTCAATTCTTTCGCTTACCTTTACGAATGTACTTTCTTTGTGTGTCCACGTGAGAAGTCTTAATTAGTGACGTCATTGAGGTTGTTGACCCTGATCTGGATGGCCTTGTGTTTTTTAGGGTTATGTTTACAAAAATATTTTGGACATCATTTTTTTATTTACTTGTGATAAGTGATAAGTAATATATTTGTAATTGTTATTATTAGTCTAATTGTCTTGATAGGTCAATGGTTAAAGCGCACGCCTTTAATGCACGAGGCAGTGGGTTCAAAATCGGCAACTACTTTTTAAGTTTATCATCGACATCACTGTTATCGGTGAAGGAAAAAATCGTGAGGACACTTGGAATAATTAATAATAATACAATTCTGAAATCGCCAATCCGCCTTGAGCAACCGTGGTGATTAATGCTCGTGCCTTCTCTGTATGGGAAAAAGCACTAGCCTTGCTGTCGGACAATAAGAGGCTAGTATTATTATGTCATAGCGTGTAATTAAGTCCGTGGCTGTATAAAGGACACCTTTATTTTTTATCATTACGAATGGAAATTGAAACAATAATATTGTACTTGAAAAATTACAGATAAATTCAGCGTTCATTACTTAATCAAGTATTTTAATTAAAATAATATCGTTAATAGTATGGACCTCCATTTTTCGTATTTTTTTTGAATTTATTACACTACGTTATAACTAAACTCACGGTTATTAATTTTTTGTCGTAAAAAAATAATTACTGTATTTTCAGATCTCTCTTTTTTTATTAAATATTTTTATGAAATGGGTAACTTTCCATTAAAGACTAGATTTTGCCCGCGACTCAGCTGCGTGGATGTCAAGTATACCAGAAAACTATGGGACACAGTAAAAGTCTATCGAAAATATGTATATTAATCTAGTGCCCCAAAAGGTACCTAGTTTCGTATGGACAAGAATGTACATATACATACTCCTTTTACCCCCCCCCCCCCCCACGCAAAAATGACGGGGTGTTATAAGGTTGATGTGTCTGTATGTGTGTGTCGGTGGCATCGTAGCTCCCGAACGCATGAACTCATTTTGTTTTAGTTTTTTTTTGTGTGAAAGGTAAATTAGTCGGGAGAGTTCTTAGCGGTTTCAAAGTTATCAGCTCTTTTGTTAGCTGCGGTAGAGATTTTTATTCTTGTGTCGGGGGTTACTTAAAAAAATATATTTTGTGTTTTTTTATTAACTTAGGCATCATCACCATGTCTTTTATTGTCCAAGTGAACCTATTTGGTCGAAGTATGAAAACCGATGTAATACAATATTTACTCATCCCCCATAGCAAATAGCGTGATAATGTATAGCCGAAGAGCCGATAATGTTCATGCAAAATTTGTACAGATTCTATCCAGTGGTAATTGATACTTCAATGTGTACACATTTTTTACGATTTTTAGATAAATAATAAAATCGTAAATCGTCTTCCGCCCGCGTCTTCGTCCGCGTCAAATTTGATATATTATCTCACGGGAACCGTACACTTTTCGGGAATAAAAAGTATCCTATGTGTTATTCCACACTTCATTCTATCTCAGTGCCAAATTTCATCCAGATCCGTTCAGCCGTTTAAGCGTGATAGAGTAACAAACTATCTGCATATCCCTCATACCCGTGTTAAAGTCCCCAAACACCTCCCATAACATAGCATAATCAAAAACCTCCCAACGGTAAAGAACTGTTATATTTTTCACAGAAATTCAACAATACGGTATATTTGTCGAACATCGAGTGAAATAGAAAAATTCTATGTTGGCAAAAGTCACTCTGATTGGTGGAATCACTGGATTTTTACCCAATACCAACTATATGGATATCCCTAGGGATTTACCAGAATCAATATTGGCGTATATTGAATCGAATACCTATATAAAAATGTTGTAACCAAATCGGATTATTTGACCCGAGTTCGGTACATTTTTATAATAGCGTTTATTATTGGATTTTGAGCTATAAAAATGTTATATTAAAAGATTTTTTGCTTTGTCGTATTCATTGTATTTTATTTTCTCGTATATAATAGGTACAGTCAGCAAGAGAAGTTGGTAAAGACTTTGGTTTGAAAAAAAAGTGTCACTTTCTTCTATTTTGAAATAAAAACGAAAATGTGTAGGTTAACTAAGTCAACGATTGAATTATCACCTAAGTGACTTTCCTGGGGGCGACTGAGAGTAACAGACACCTAAACAATTTCTTTCACAAACGCCCGACAGTTTTTCCGCTCAACTCGCGTATCTCTAAAAATCAAACGTAACAAAATTAAAGTGGATGGCTCTGAAACGGCACTTAACTCAATAATGTGTTGAAAGCCTCGAGGCTCTGCCGGACGCCATTCGTATATAGCACAATGATAATCGTGTTAACTGCAACGCCTGTCAAAAGCAAGGAAATCGAGTAACGAGAATATTTCCATGGCGTATGTGGAGATACGTTGGTTTGTTACTGAGATTTGATTGGTGCAGTTACCGTAAATAGTGATTTTGAGGAGTTTGCAATTGGGTTGTATGAGACTATGTACTTATAGAACCATACTAATATTATCCGGGGCTGCGGGTTGTTCGTAGGAGATACCGCGCCCCTGGAACGCAAAGGGCACAAGAAGGCACATAGATGGGTTTCAGTCAGTAAAAGTCTGACACTCCCTCCAGGCTTGCCCAAGGCGAGGGAAGTCATTTGATGATTTCCGAACCCTCAAAATAAATAAAAATATAATAATATTATAAAAAAATAAGTTTGTAAGAGGTGATGATATATAAGGACCATTCTAATTTTAGTACTGGTAGAACTCTCTGTGAAGGAGCTCGTCTGGGGAAGTACTACAACCATACCTATTTCTGCCACAAAGCAGCATTGCTGTGTTCCGGTTTGAAGGGTATGGGTGCCGGGGTAATTACAGGCACATGAGACATTTGAACTTTGTTTCTGGGATGGCAAAGCATTTGCAAGGCCTCTGCTATTACAGATGTTTTTAGGCAGAGGTAACATCAGGTGGGTCATCAGCTTGATTGACATATAGGTTCAAAGAGTTTAGAAGGTTCTGTAAATAATAATTATATAATGCTATGCATGACTTGAAGTATGTCCCAAAAAAAATCACGCAAAAATAATCACTTAAAGCTAGAAATTCATTGTTGTTACCAAATTCAATTACACTTCTAAATGGGGAAACAGTTTTGCTGTTAATTTTGAGAGAAAGGCTCTTAACTAAATGCTTCCATTGTCTCCGGACCCGAATTAGGAACACAAAACCGAACGCTTTAAACAAACGATGTAAATGAGTCGTAAAATTAGGAGTAGCCTTGATAGATACACTATAAAGAATTCTACAGAAGAACTACTACTCATTATATTTATGACTAGCTTTTGCCTGCGTCTTCGTCCGCGTAAATGTGTGTTATCACACGGTTTTATATTTTTCAATTTTTGTTTAGGTAATCTTTTTCTGAAAAGTATCATCGGTCCAGCAGCCGTTTAGGAAATTAGCAGGAATAAACCGACAGACCAAAAAATGTAACGTATTATTTTGTAAAAAGCTGTTATTTTAAGAGCACAAACAGACACTTAAATTTTATTCGATGTTGAAGATCACCTTATGTCTCGGAAAGCACGTTAAGCCGTTGGTCCCGGCTGTCATTCGTAGATCTTTGACAGTCGTTATGGATAGTCAGAAGCCAGAAACTCTGACAACTAGTCTAACCAAGAGGTATCGTGTGGCCCAGTGACTGGGTTGTGGAGGTCAGATAGGCAGTCGCTCCATGTAAAACACTGGTACTCAGCTGCATGCGGTTATACTGGAAGCCGACCATAACGTATTTGGGAAAAGGCTAAGTAGATGATGATGTTGAAGATCACCTTATTTAGATTCTGTCTCAGAATGCTTAGTTGATGTCTCCTACCAATATCAACTGCCAAATTTCAGCCTCATAGGTCAAGAAATTTTTGAGATTTCATGTTGAATTTGTATAAAATTTGTCATTATATTAAAAAAAAACTGCCTCGTTAGCCTTGTGGTCCTAAGCGTGACTGCTACGCTAGAGGTCTTGGGTTCGATTCCCAGGTCGAGTGAAAAGTGTTATTGGGATTTTCTATGAAATTCTCAGTAGCAGCTCGGAGTTAGGATTTGAGCCCAGCTTTTGGCAATAGGCTCGCCATGGGACCTAAACATACCGGCGAACTGTGGATGTACATGGGTACACCTCTGCCTAACCCTTCGGGGAATACAGGCGTGATGGTATGTTATGTTATGTTGTTATTTAAAAAAAAAACCGCTGATCCATACAAAAGTGCAATTACCTACATGGTCAATATATATGGAAGAGCTGATTAAATAACGATAGAAACATGTATCATCTACAGGGTTTTGTTATAGACAGTTTCAAAATCTACCTGAAACAAATCTAAAACGTAACAACTCATGAAAAGGTATTTAGCAAAAATTGGGTCCATTACATTATCGGCCTTCTGTTCCCGCATTTCCGTCAAAAATGCGTTATTCATGCTAAGATTATTAATATTCTAGTCTGCCGCTTCGTCAAAACTTCTATAATTACTGGGGTATAGTAATCTGCGTAGAGGCGACAAGAATTTTATAAAGAGAGCCTAAATAATACCCTTGGCTGGCGAGTTTTGTAAGAGTTTATGTAAATGGTTTGTTATGGTCCGGCGATGGGTATGTGGAATAGATGTTTGGGCCTTAATTTATGCTGTGTTTTGGGTTCCGGGGTGGAGATGTTTGTATGTCAGTGGGAAAGGTTGTTTCGTTGTTTTTGGGATGTTAAGTGCACCCTTTTTAGTTTTGGGATGTGTTTTGCTGCAGTATTTTTTTTTCAATTATATTTATTGCATTTTGCTTTTCATGTTTGAGATTGTGT
This sequence comes from Caradrina kadenii, assembly GCA_947462355.1. Classification (NCBI taxonomy): domain Eukaryota; kingdom Metazoa; phylum Arthropoda; class Insecta; order Lepidoptera; family Noctuidae; genus Caradrina; species Caradrina kadenii. Next base: position 10,281,455 of record OX381691.1, read on the forward strand.
GTGTATGTGTTGAAAATATCGTGAAGAAACCTGGTCATAAAATTAATATAAGTCCTAAATCGCTAATCCGTGTTGAGCAAGCATGGTGATCAATGCTCGTGGCTTCTCTGTATTAGAAGAGGCCTTTGCTCTGCAGTAGGATAGTAATAGTATTTAACAGTTACACTTTGGTAAAAGGCTGGTATTAATTTGACATTACGAACAAACACTTCAATTTTATTTATTTATATAGATTGAATATATAAAAACATGTAGTCACACTAGTACAGTAGTATTCTCAGTGACAGCTCGGAGTCAGAATTTGTGCCCGGTTAGTGGCAATAGGCTCGCCCTCTATTACATGAGATCTAAACATACCGGCGAACTGTGGGTGTACATTGTTACACCTCTGCCTAATCCTTGGGGGAATTCAAGCGTAATGGTATGTGTGTGTGTTACCACTAGTAACGTTTACAAAACTATGCAGAAAAGCTTTTATTTATAGCTCAAACATAAAAATCTTTTTTTGAATTATTTATAGTCGGCTTATCTTTTTCCACCTACACAAAGTAAATACGCCTGTCTTAAGGTTAATCATACATTATTAAGATTTATAATCATCCATTCACTCACTCACTCACTGTCCGCGAAGGTCATTGTAAAACGAATGATGAATCAATCTGACCGAACATTTAAGACCTCAACTTTGAGTGTTGTGCAAAATAACTGCTTGATAAAGATTTTGTTACACTATATGCTATGTTTTTGATTCTATACCTCCGCAAGCTACAATGGAGCTGCAGATCTTTTCTATAAAAATCCCCTTAGTTACATTTTCGTAAATTAAGGGTGATAGTTCACCTTGACGTAACATGACAGAGAAAGAATTTTCAGCTCCAGCCCACTTTAACTCAAGTAATCAAGTGAGATTTTACAGAATAATAGAATAGAATATATATTTATTTTCTTACCACAAATTATATCGTAACATTTTGACAGTCTACAGAACAATTTTCATATTAATTTGTGGAAGACTGGTGCCTAAACTAAGTTTTATAAAAACCTGTAAGTCAGGTCACCAGGCCCCCTGAACAAACAACTTATATTATATAATATTGTGCTGGAGACGTATTGTATACAAAATAATAGGAATTACACTTTGATCATTGATTATTATCAATTAAGAATTAATTATAATACTCCAGTATTAGCCATCGTGCTCTGAGAATTCGGCAACGCTATCAAACTGGGCACGCCTTAATAGAGGCGGTAAGTCCCCTCTTTTAGGAGTGGCTGGAGAGGCGCCACGGTGCCCTCACCTACCGCCTGACGCAGGTCCTCACCGGACACGGGTGTTTCGGGAGGTTCCTGCACCTCATCGGGCGGGAGGAAACGTCCGGGTGTCACCATTGTGTGGATCGCCCCGAGGACACGGTGGAGCACACCGTGGCGGTATGCCCCGCTTGGGCGAAGCATCGCCGAGTCCTCGTGGCGGCCATCGGCGGCGGCGAACTCTCGCGTCCGGCCCTGGTGCAAGCCATGGTCCGGAGCGAGAGGGAATGGGATGCAGTCGCCTCCACCTGCGAGGCAGTAATGCTTGAGAAGGAGGCGGCGGGACGGTTGAGACAGCGGTTCTCCCGTCCCAGCCGCCGCGGTAGACGCTCCGGACGTCGGGAGCCGCGAGACGACTCCCGGCTACCGTAGATACGGGCCTGTGGACGGTGAGCAATGGGTAGCTCACCGTCCTTACGTTGCATAACGACAGGCCGTGTCGACGGCGCGTTCGTGTTCCACGCGCGCCTCAAAGAGATGTCAGCAAAAGGAAGGGGCCACTGAGGGCCGATGCCTGCCGGGGCTGCGGGTTGTTCGCAAGAGATACCGCGCCCCCGGAACGCAAAGGGCACAAGAAGGAACATGGGTGGGTTTTAGTCAGTAAAAGTCTGACACTCCCTCCCGCCTTGCCCAGGGCGGGAGAAGTTATTTGATGATTTCCCACCCACCAAAAAAAAAACGCTATCAAATTGCTGACTAGCTAATCTTTCTGCCATAGGTTTTTTTACGCGTTGAAAGTTGTAAGTACATATATTATTAATTACAAAAATACAGAGAAACAAAATGGTGCGCTCCCTGCTAAAATTATTATAAAATAGAAGACTGAGTTAACTCTTATTATTTTCATTGTCTTAATTAGCCTAATAGATACTAGGTATAGAATATAATAGTGAGTGTGGTCAGACATGCACTTGGACTATTTTCATAATTTAGCTATCGTATCGCTTAGCTCCACATACACGTCTAGCTCAACATCGATGAGTTTATAAGCCAATGTACTTAAGTTTTTATGAGTAGTCATTATTATGGGTCGCCGCATCGTAGAGTGGGTGTTAAAATAATGTACTGAGATAATCGTTTACTATTCACAAATGTCAATCTCGCCCCCATCTTTTTAGGACCTAATTCCGTCAACGGCGGGCTGTGGGTGTATAAGACAGTTCGACAATCTTTGTTGGTTGTAATAGAATTACTTTGATGTTACTTTATGTGTATGATGACTGATGTAACGGATGACTGATGCGGCGGGACGGTTGAGGTAGAGAGTCTCCCGTCCCAGCCGCCGCGGTAGACGCTCCGGACGTCGGGAGCCGCGAGACGACTCTCGGCCACCGAAGACGCGGGCCTGTGGACGGTGAGCAATGGGCAGCCCACCGTCCATACGTTGCATAATGACCACGCGCGTTTGTGTTCCACGCGCGCCTCAAAGAGATGTCAGGAAATTTTGAAGGGGCCATTCAGGGCCGATGCCTGCCGGGCCTCTGGGTTGTTCGTAAGAGATACCGAGTCGTCGGAACGCAAAAGGCACAAGATGGCCATGGCTGGTTTTAGTCAGTAAAAATCTGACACTCCCTCCCGCCCCGCTCAGGGCGGGGGAAGTAATTTGATAATTTCCAATCCCTAAAAAAAACAGTTAAACCATTAACCAAAGCATAAAACTTATAAACCAATCAACTCCACACTAAGGACACCCTCTGTGAGGTACGGATCTCGGAGACAGCCAGAATCGGATCTAGGCAAACCATCATAACCATTTCTGTTTAAATACAAGAATGGGTAAGCCATGTAATGGGACAGTAAGCTCTGAATTTATTACCCCAAAATAATATTACCAACGCTAAAATCTTACCTACATCTAACAGCCTTGAGCTAAAACCTTTTCACGTGATTCTGGTATCCTCAAGGTAAGGCAAGAGACAAACAGATCTTGGAGCCACTTATTGGCTTCTCAGATTACGTCATAATATTTCAGGAGATGATTGATATACTAGGCCCGGTACCCCCCGTTGCCCTGTTGCGTAAGTCGCGCTTTTACGCATGTAGGGATGGGGCACTGTCGATGGATAGGTTTGAAAGGAAAAAGTTTTCTTTTTCTTTGGTGTAGCAAAATGTTAATTTACGAAAATCGTGATGGTGCGTTGGTTGAACCACCCGCCACTATTGCATGACAGTTTTTTTTATGCAAGCCGTCGGCTGATCTGATGATAAGTGGTCACCTCTGCCTATAGACATTTGCAATACCAAAGGCATCGATTGCTTTGCCATCCCAGAGACAAAGTTGGAATGGCTCATGTGCCTGTAATTTCACCGGTACCCAAACAGCAATGCTGCTTTGCGGCAGAAATTGGTGCGGTGGTATTACTTCCCCGGACGAGCTTCTTCACAAAGAGCTCTACTACTACTGAACTGGTTAGTTGGAGGTTGCAGGTTCGATACCGGGCAAGTACCAATGTGACTTTTTTAATTCGTAATGTATCTTCTAACTTTATCCTAGATATCAATCGCTTCGGTGAAGAAAAACTTAAGGTCTTATTATAAAAATAAGTCTCAAATTGCCAATCCACCTTGAGCAATTGGTGATCAATACTCGTGCCTTCTCTGTGTGAGAAGAGGCTCTTGCCTTGCAAAGGGACAATAGTAGGCTGGTATTTTTTTAAGTATACTCACTTAAACCCCCATTATAATCGAACCAAATTACAACTGCTTTACTAACACAACAAAACTGTTCAAAAAATAGATAGTACTTGCAACTTACTTGTGCAAACTTTTATCGATCTTTTACGTAACCGATGACCTCTTTTATCGATACAAAGGCACAAAGGTACATCCCTAATCTTTTCTTACAATTCAGCGAAGAGGCCTTCATTATGTAACGTTTTCTTATCTTGGGCTCACCTTAAGAAGACGTCTGCTTGTAAGGGATACGTAAATTATTCCTTCAAAACCGCTGCTTCTAATCTTGGTATGTGGTGCGATTGTGAGCGGGGAAGATGATTTATTGCCCTTTTTTTGGTGTTTATAGGCATCATTTTTTGATAAAAGATATGAACAAAATTGGTTTACTTTAGCTGCAATAAATTTAAAGGATTTGTTTTTGGCAAAATCTGTACTAACATAATTAAGATGAACAGATATTTGGTTTGTATGTTTATTCAGACGCGCTAATTTCTGTCGGATTAGAAAAAATCTTAAATTCGTATAGGCTATATAACATCACGGGATACACGGGAACGAAAAAAACCACCCGAACGAAGTCGCGGGCTGAAGCTAGTGATAAATATACGGGGTGTAAAAATATACCTTTAGACCAAATTGTCTGGCTAAGGAGATATTTAAAGTCAAAGTTTACATTTCTTTTACATTTTCTTTGGATACCATTTCAATTACAACTGTAGACTTGTCGCGGGCCTGTGGACGGCGAGCAATGGGTAGCTCACTGTCCGCACGTTGCATAACGACAGGCCGTGTCGACGGCTTCGTGTTCCACGCGCGCCTCAAAGAGATGTCAGCAAGTGGAGGGGCCACACAGAACCGGTGCCTGCCGGGGCTGCGGGTTGTTCGTAAGAGATACCGTGCCCCCGGAACGCAAAGGGCACAAGAAGAAACATGGGCGGGTTTTAGTCACTAAAGGTCTGACACCCCTCGAGCCCCCATCGGGGCAGGGGAAGTAATTTGATAAATTTCCATCCTGAACAAAAAAGTGTAGACTTGTACTGTTGCATATACCCATTCAAACTGAATGTATCAGGAAATTACAAATCAGCTTACGACAAATCTCCAAGCGTGTTACCTACAGAACCCGCTAACTCTGGAACTCCTTTGGATTTTAACCAATCTCGTGTGTGAGGGATTTCACGTGATTGGGACGATCTCTCAAACGGATTAAGTGCTGAACTTGATTTAGTCTCAGATTCTTGATAGATTCATGTTTCAGAATTCTGAATTGCAGTGTTGTGTAGAGAAAATCGATAGTCTCTCTGGATTGAGACGGTTACTGATCAAAAATGTAAATACTAGTTTCTGCTTACGATTTTGTTTGCGTATTCAGAATTAAGCCAGCAATATCTAAGGTAAATTCAGAAACTAGATATGAATACTATGATATCTACTAAAGCTCCTACCATAGTAATTAACCTAATCACAAAACTTATAAATAATAATAAAATTACAAAGTATTTACAATTTACAAAAAATGAATACATATGAATTGAAACAACTTATTGCCTGGTATCGAACTCATAACCTCATGCATGAGAGGTAAGTGTCTTAACCACTGAGTCATAGCCTGTGGACGGTGAGGGCCTGTGGACGGTGAGCAATGGGTAGCTCACCGTCCTTACGTTGCATAACGACAGGCCGTGTCGACGGCGCGTTCGTGTTCCACGCGCGCCTCAAAGAGATGTCAGCAAAAGGAAGGGGCCACTGAGGGCCGATGCCTGCCGGGGCTGCGGGTTGTTCGCAAGAGATACCGCGCCCCCGGAACGCAAAGGACACAAGAAGGAACATGGGTGGGTTTTAGTCAGTAAAAGTCTGACACTAGGGGCGGGAGAAGTTATTTGATGATTTCCCACCCACCAAAAACAAAAAAAAACCACGACACATCACGACAGCTACGAAAATAAAACCATTATTTTTCAAAGTCAATTTCAGAGCATTTATTTCAATTAGACCATTTATAGGCACTTTTGAATTGTCAAGAAGTTGGTCAGTTTCTTTCGTCATTAAATGGCACATAAGCCCACGTTTCACCTCATGTTAAGTGGTCACCGCTATCTATACACAGACATCTGTAATACCTGAGGCCTTGCACGTGCGTTGCCATCCCAGAGACAAAGTTGAAATATCTCATGTGCCTGTAATTACATCGGCAGAATCAGGTATGGTGGTAGTACTTTCCCGGACGAGCTCCTTCACAAAGAGCTCTGATACTACTAAAACAAAGTTAGCCAGAAAGTTAAAGCTAGTTGCTCATTCCAAAACGTAGGTACGCCTCTATGGAGAAGAACCACCACTTTCTTTACATACTATGATTATAATCATCATCATCATCTACTTAACCTTTTCCCAACTATGTTGGCGTCGGTTTCCAGTGTTTTACATGGATCGACTGCCTATCTGACCGCCACAACCCAGTTACTGGGCAACACGATACCTCTTGCTAAGACTGGTTGTCAGACTTTCTGACTTCTGACTATCCGTAACGACTGTTAAAGATCTACGAATGACAGCCAGGACCAACGGCTTTACGTGCTTTCCAAGGCACGGAAGTGTCACACCACCAACTTCCAAACTCCGGGCTGCTACTAAGGAATTCGTAATGGAAAAACCCAATAACACTTTTTGCCTGACCTGGGAATCGAACCCAGGACCCCGTGCTCATCAGTCGCGCTTGCGATCACGAGACCAACGGGGCAGAATGTACGTATGTATGTACTATGATTATAGTATAGTAGTGTAATATAGTAGATTATAGTAACAACATACAGAAAGCATTTTCTCCTGAAATGTAACTTATACAGGTGGGATCACATAAAGGGAACACAAATATTTCTTCAGAAGCGTTCCGCGCCACAAATAAATAAACTGCGGTCATAACTCAAACGCATAGAAGAATGTGCACACTACTACCTATGAAATATACAGGAACTTGCCTCCTTTAGGGTTGCCGTGTGAAAAAATGTTGCGGAGAATAGAGAGGTTATTTAATATTTAGGTAGGACAACACTGTTATTTGTATAGTGTTTGTTTTGTTCGCTGGAGTTTTACTGTTGGTAGAAATGTTATTGAGTTTACTATTTTAAAATAACATACCATCACGCCTGTATTCCTCGATGGGTTAGGCAGAGGTGTACCAATGTATGTACACCCACAGTTCGCCTGTATATTTAGTTCCCATGTAACAAGGGGTAAGCCTATTGCCATTATCCGGGCACAGATCCTAACCTCAGAGTTAATTCTGAGAATTTCATAAAAAATCTCAATAACACTTTTTGCTCGACCTAGGAATCGAACCCAAGATGTCTAGCATAGCAATCGCGCTTAGGACCACTAGGCTAAGGAGGCAGTTGTTGTTGTTTATTATTTTATTTTCATGATAATTATATACTACGCTTTCTAAATTTGATTGAATTTGTATGAGTTGGGCCCCTAGGTCACACATTATTTATGAATATTATAATTATTTCTTAGGCTAGTATCCACCAGACTAAGAAATAAGCCAAAGAATATTGTGTTTTTTAAGTCATTTGTGTTATCTCAAACAAATGACTACGACTTTAAAAAAACAACATACTCCTATCACGCCAGTATTTCCCGAAGGGATAGGCAGAGGTGTAACAATGTACACCCACAGCTCGCCGGTATGTTTAGGTATCATGTAATACCATTAACCGGGCACGAATCCTAAATCCGAGCTGCTACTGAGAATTTCATAGAAAAACCCAATAACACTTTTTGCTCGAGCTGGGAATCGAACCCAAGACCTCTAGCGTAGCAGTCGCGCTTAGGACCACTAGGCTACCGAAGCAGTTCACAAAACAATGTACGTATAATTATTCCTTACGGACAAAGATGGATATACATACATAGTAAGCGGAGTCGGGTAAAAAGACCAAACGCTTAACTTGCAAGAGCCCTATAGCGTCAATCATAACTATTGTCTAAACAAAGAGCCGTTATTACTATACCTGTTTTGCTAACCCTACAACGGTAAGGTAACACATTACAGTAAGGCGAGGCATCAATAAGACGTATATCTCTTTATGCTTGACTGCCTGAGTAATGACTGTTTGTTTTGTTGGCTGTATCGAGTAATGTTATGTACTTAGTGACTGTTACATTTTTTTTTTTCAGTGAATTTGTAACGAAACTGCAAATTCTTGGATGTAAGTTAAAAGATAAACTTTCTATTGATATTTTTTTTCTGGTCCTTCCTGTGAATGGTTCTCAGGATGATGTTCCAGACGAAAATCTTAGTTCCGCATAAATTAAAGATCAGAGTTCCGACTTTTGTTTTCGTATACGAGATTTAAGTGTTTTAACTAATCATTAAATATCCCCATAGCCCCTGTACATGCATACATGCTTTACATTGCACGCTACGATTGACAGTCATTTTTCACACCGAAAATGGGGTTAGTTTGCCAAAATACCATGCTTAGAATACATATAAATCAATTAGCCTTAATATTATAAATACCTAAAATCATTACTATAAAATACTTTAAAAGACGGGAAAAATGTAAACGTTGTTGGTTCATTTTGGCAGAAGTAAACCCAAGTATGAAACAATCGACAAAAATTTGCCTGCTTACATAAACATTAACATATTTGCGACTTGGTCTTTCAGTACGCATGATTGCCATTAGTCAACTGAACCCTTCCGAGTAAATTACGTGATCCTCCGGGTTTCACCGGAATGACATTGTTAGAAATGTAATGTAAACTCCGGTCCTTACCCCCTCCCCCCTCCACCGCTCATTTGTTTTAGTGTGTAAATGTTTAAGAGAGTTATTGTTGTTGCCCGTTTAATATGTTGGCCTTTTTGAATTTTATTGATTTATTTTTGTGTATTTTGTATACAGAAGGTCTTAATAGTTCGGCAACCTGTTACCATGGACACATAAGTGTCGAAAGCGGTTGCTTTAAAAACAAGTGCAATACCTACTAGATGAAAATGTTAGGAACAACGGTTATTTTTTAAAGCTAAGTAAAATACTTGCGTGTCTACATTAATGGAATACCATAGAAATACTTAAGATTTTACAATAGTTATCAGGAAGTTAAAGACTCCCTAAAATCGGCTCTGTCGCAAAATACTTTCTTAGTTGACGTTTCTTACCTATACACCTACTTACCTTGTAAACTCCAGCTTCATAGGCTGAGTAGTTTTTAAAAATTTGTGTTTAGTCATCAAAGGATAAGGATAGATTGTAATCAAAGCAAATAAGACTTTTTTAATTTTTTAATTTATTTATTCTAAAACTCACTATCATCCCACAGGAAATTCTCAAATGACTCCTGTCAAAGGTCAAAAGTTGTTGCGCGGAACCTAGCCCCTCATTTATAACCTCGGTTCCGCGCATTTAACAAACAGACATGGCTGCGTGTCATTTTTCAGACAACCGCTAACTATTTGTTTTGGCTGACCTCTTATTATTAAAAGTCGTTGTGAAGGATGAAAATTATGTTGTGAATAATGTGATAAACTTGTTTTGAGGGTATGCAGTTGTGTGTTCACGCTATGAGTGAAGGTTCGCTAATTTAAGGCATCTCGACAGACGAGCTATATTATCGCAGGGGCGACAAATAGGGTGAATGGGAATTAGTTACCGATACTTAAACACACGATTGTACTCATGATAACAAACAACTTTCTCAAAGAAACTTTTTTTATTAAATTTGCAACCTTTGCGCATCCCCCTTAAATATTTTCACATGTTTTGATACTCAAATATATTGAGTACAGAATACAGAAATAATCTAGTGTTTTTAGCTTAAAAGAAAATTATTGATAACTAGACGACCTGCCCGCGACTTCGTCCGCGTGGCTTATTTCACCCGCTTTAAGTTACGTCTTTCGTTACTACTCCGCTCCCGTGGGCCGTAGGGTGATGGTATATAGCCTATGTTACTCAGGAATAATGTAGCTATCTAATGGTGACAGAATTTTTTAAATAGGCGCAGTAGTTTTTGAGTTTATTCATTACAAACATAAACACACACAAAAATACGAATCTTTTCTCTTTATAATATTAGTGTAGACTAGCTGTTGCCCGCGACTTCCCTCGCCTTCACTATTTTTTTGGTTTCAATTTTGTTTTCGCATAACCCTCTTTTTTTAAATTAAAGCACATTAAAAAATTCGAATAAAAATAGCCTAAGTAACTCCTATAACATTAGCTATCTGCGTGTGAAAGTCCCGTCAAAATCGGTCCAGCCGTTTTGGAGATAAGCCGGAATAAACAGATAGACAGACAAACAAACATTTTAATAACTGTATCTTTTTTTATTTTAGTACCGTATATAATTTCATATGCATTTAGTGAAAAGCTTGTAATTTGAATTTACAAACAGACCCTACAATTTTATTTATTACTTTAATTTTAGTTATACAAAAAATACTAACATACAACATACCAGTCGACAAAGGGGGAGCTATTTTCCAATTTACATTTAAAACTACATTTAATTGGTAAACGAAACAATCTACAATCCTAAGCACTCGAAGTGTTAAGCAAGAGGGTCGTTTACAGCTACTTAACCCTAAAACGCTGGTCCTAATCTTCTGTTAATATCAGTTAAGGATAGATGTAATCTTAACTGTACGGCCCTTTGAGTTAAGATCCGACGGCCGATCAAAGGGTTATTTAATTATTATTAATAAACCCCTAGTTATTTCGGGCAGAGGGAAGAAAGGGTGTGAACGGACCTAAGTTAAGCAGCGGTCAGTTAGCCTGATAAATTGATGGGTGGCTTTTCTTATTAGTGATGGATTAGGTAGATTTCTAATAGGATTTTGGTAAATAGTTTACGAATTTAACACAAAGTTTATCATTTCAAAAAGATACTTGACTCAAAATCGACGGAATGGAAAACTGTCTTACAACCAATTTCCAGAATACTGAACCGGGATTCGGGATAAAACAGGACATCCTTTGTGTTATTTCACACTACAATCTATCTCAGTGCCAAATTTCATCCGGATCTGTTCAGCCGTTTAAGCGTGAAAGAGTAACAAATATCTAACCGTCCTCACAAACTTTCGCATTTATAATATTATTAGCAGGATTAGACAGTAGGACAAGAGTATGTGCGCAAACACAGCACTCCTTCTTTTTTCACTCTCATAGTCCGATGGGATGATAATTCGACAACCGGGAATAGATAATGCGCTGGACCAAGTACTTTATATGCTTTCTGAGCCATACAGGTATACACCACCATCTTCTAAACTTTGAGCTTCTATTGAAAAACTCGTATTGGAAAAACTCATTACTCTCATCAAACTCACTTACCTGGGAATCGAACTCAAAACATCAACAACGTCTTTGGCGATTGCGAGATCAGCGGAGCATAGAACACGTACCTAAATCTCATTGTGTTGTTCAAATAGGAATATCAATGAACTGTTCTAAGAATCGGTCATAACGTAACAACTATGAATGTGATACAAGATATAAGCGATTAGCGATAATTTTAGTAGGCACTTGTAATAAAGAATGTTGTATTTTTTAGTAAATCTGAAATCTTCTTCTAGTTTTAAGCTATCAAAATTACTACAATGTAAAGAAATAATATAAAGACGACATTTAATTTTTATGTTTTTTTTTAAGAATGGGAAATCACCAAATGACTTCTACCGCTCTGGCCGGAGCGAAAGGGAATGTCAGACTTTTACTAACTAAAACCCATGCGTGTTCCTCGTAATGCCCTTTGCTTTCCAGGGCCGCGGTAACTCTTTCAAACAAATTCCGCACTGCCTAGACTTAGAAAATAAAACAAAACTTCTAAATTATTTCATGGATACACAAAAACGAGATAAAAAATATCCTAGCTGTATATATCAAACATCAATCATCTGTGTGTGCCAAAGAATCAGGGGCAAGTTAGTATGAAGCCGGTTCATGTTAACAAACCAAACGTATACAATATGAAAGGCCTACATTTAAGATGAATTTTGAATTATATATATATATATATATATACCATCACGCCTGTATTCCCCGAAAGGTTAGGCACAATTCGCCGGTATATTTAGGTCCCATGTAATAAGGGGCGAGCCTATTGCCATTAACCGGGCACGAATCCTAACTCCGAGCTGCTACTGAGAATTTCATAGAAAAACCCAATAACACTTTTTGCTCGACCTGGGAATCGAACCCAAGACCTCTAGCGTAGCAGTCGCGCTTAGGACCACTAGGCTACCGAGGCAGTTTTGAATTAAGAGATAACTTTTACATATTAAAAAAAATGTGTTATTTATGAAGCTGTTTCAAAGAATACAGTATTTATCCTTAACCAATTAAGTACGTTGTGCATTTAATGTAGATCAAAATTGCCCGTTACAGCATAATCATTAAAATAAATATTTTTGAAGATATCACAGATTTAAAATGATTACATCGCTTGCAGCGACAAACGCTCAAGAAGACATTCTTAATTTTTCTCAAACAAATTCTTATTTTTTTTGTTAAAAAAAACACGTTGCTCCACACTAGGAATTTTTCCTGTCTCGTGGGTGTGTTTACAATAATAAAAACTTACTTACACAAACAGGCAGAACCAGAACAACTACCTGTAGGCCATAAAAATATTCTTCCCATGTGGGAATTGAACCCGCCAACGCCACTGCGCCAACCAAGCCGTCAAAATCCTTTAGCTTAAGTCTTAATCAAACCATACCAGTCTCAATTCAGAGGATAGTAGTAGTCGTGACATCACTGTATTGTGTTGTATAACTGGAGCCTCAACAACAATTCCAAGTATCGCTCATTACGCATCCGCCCTGATGATGGACAACTCAATTAGCCGGCGACCAGCGTTGATACTGCATCAGGAAACCGCCGCTTACGATGTTAAGACGATGATTGTTTATTTGCCGAACAGTTTTGTAGCTAACAGGTTGATATTATTCAGTAATCTTAAAGTATTCATAGCGACATGGTTTATTCTATATTAGCTTCTGCCTGCGACTTCGTCCGCGTTTATCCCACGGGAACCGTACATTTTTCCAGGATAAAAAGTAACCTATGTGCTTTTCCAGATTATAATCTATCTATGTGCCAAATTTCATCCAAATCCGTTCAGCCGTTTAAGCGTTAAAGAGTAACAAACCTTCATACATTCTCACTAACTGTTGCATTTATAATATTAGTAAGATTAGTAGGATACCCCGCGGTCACCCATGTTCAGTTATGTCTTTGGTTACTGCTTCGCTCCCATAAGTCGTAGCGTGATATTCTATACGTGTAAACCTTACTCTCGAATTATTATATCTATTGATGAAGCGGAGTTTCTAAGATCTAAGTGTACAGATTGACGGCGGGATGCGACTTTGTTTTATACTATGTAGAGGTGCATTGCCTGTAGGATTTTTGTTAGTTATTAACCTGAAATATGTCTTGTCGTGATGGCCTAGTGGTTGGCCGCTTCTAATGCAAGAAAAAATTAAACAGTCATGCAGTACAGTCAAACGGGGTGAATAGGGACGCAGGGGTGAATCGGGACGAAATTTCAAAAGGGATTTTTAGTTTGAAATAATATAGTTTGTTACCAACAAGGACATTAAAATCTTAAATTGTAATTTAGTTAAAACAGAAGTGATCTCTTTGTTAACAAACTATATTATTTCAAAGTAAAATTCCCTTTTAAAATTTCGTCCCGATTCACCCCTGCGTCCCTATTCACCCCGTTTGACGGTAGTAGTAGTATCAGTATGCAGTTTCTGTTATGTAATTAATATTAATTATTATAGGTATTATGATTAAAAGAGTATGTATGGAGTTTCTTGCCCGTTCTTCTCCATACGAAACTACCTTTTGGAATGGGCAACTAGATTCAATATTTTTAATTTAACATGTGATTGACGTTCAAAAGTGCCTTTTAATGGTCTAATTGAAATAAATGATTTGACTTTGACTTTGATGAAATCAGAATATTAAAATTTAGTAATTAGTTTTTAACTAAATTACCATCTTAAACTTAATCAGAAAGTATTATAAAAATGTAGCTACACTAATTATCTTCACGCTAACTATACCCCGCAGTTTAACCCGCGTTCGTTTCTGCGTCTTAGGTCGTAGCGTGATGTTAAATATGTATATAACATCCCGCTACGACCCGAGGGAATAGCCAGATTTAGCATGTACAAAAAAAAATCCAATTCCACTGGTAGTGTCAGAGATAAGAGCGTTAAGACAAACAAACAAAAAACAAAAACACTTCAGCTTTATTATATAATAGCTTCCATTCAAAAAGCACTCCCCGCTCAAACCTTATCACTTAGACCACAGCCATACCAAGTACTCCGCTTGTCGCTCCTGCTTATCATAGTTCCGCAGGCCCTTTAGGTGTTTGTCCAAAAGTATGTAGGTTAACCCCGTCATGATGACCTCGTCAACAAGATATTGTGAGCCAAAACATTCGCGATAAGCTTCGCCCAAAATGGGTAGTGTATCAAGGTGTACACGGACGCTTTGGGCAGTAAAGGCAGAAAGTAGTTCCCCCGGTCCTGTCTCGGTAATACACGATATCAGTTTGTGATTATCTATACGTACTTTTAGGCCGGAAAAAATGGAGCTATTGTGTGGCTATCAACTGATATCTATTACTTATAGTGATGAGTGTTTTGTTGACATCCAACCCATTATCCTCGGGCAGTCATGAGAGGACTTTTTGACAATATTTATGTCTTGTCATGGACCACTAACTGTTTGATGGTAATATGAATTATTGTTCTATACATAAATCGTGTCTAAAATTATTTGAAACTGAGAGTATTAATTTATTAAAAAAAATATAATCATAGATACATTATTTATAGGGCTAAGGTTGAGCGTACATCTGATGGAAAATGGGCAGCGTCGCGTGGCGCTTTGAACAGTTAAATAAATATTAAAACATTCAACCTTGCAAATAATCCCGATGAGTGTACTAATTGTCTAATGTCTAACACATCTTCCATCAGGTGTGCATCCATCCTAAGTCAATCCAGCAATCACATTTTCGCATAATTACTTTTTCACATTTTTCTGTTACGCAATTACAAACTACGTACGGAAATGACACGTCTCGCAACTAAGTCCCACATGAACTTGCTAAGTCCATGCAGCTTACGCTTACAAGTACTTTTTAACCCTTGAAAACCGTCGACTCTTTGTTTCAGGATTTAAAAACTAAATTCCCGAAGCTAGCAAGACTTGCATAATAGAAAAGTCGGCCCTTGAAGTTTTGATCAGAACCGTAGTACTTACTAGCATGTAATTAAAAACTGAGCTTTACATAAATTAGACTGGAGATTTTTTTCAGTTGAAATATTAAGTGAAATAACTTTTTATGGGAGACCCTTTTTTAGTGTATAGGTTAAAAGGATTTTGGAATTTATATGTTTTGTTAAAATAGGGCCAACATATTTTGTTTTAAAAAGGTCATTTTTAGGTTTCTGTACTCAATGGAAGTCAAAAGGAACCCTATTATTCAGACTCCGCTGTCTATCCGTCGGTCACAGGGCTGTATTTTTTAAATCATAATTGGTAGGCACTTGCGTCTTCACAAAGTGTTCACTCTAAGGCAGATAAAACAACAAAACATTAAAGAGGTTAGACAGTACTTAGTGCAAGATATTGTATGGTGGTACGGAACTCTTCGTGTGCCTGTCCAATTCACACATAGACTCTTTTTTAATTCTAATTGTGTGCATTTAATTTTACTGCACCAAACCATCGATACACTAAGATAAATACATTTCACATTAGTACAAAAATAATCCTTAAAATCTTAAACAAGTTTTCCTATGAAAAAGTCAGCAGCGGCGTGGAAAGCACCCAAATACATTACCCTATATTTTCCCCAAGTCAATTTTCTCAAAACAAAACGAATCAGAAAATAAAAAAATTCTCACCTTTTCCGAAACTAGGAAAATTAATGTCCGTTACATTTTCAATCCTGCCTATATCTCTTTATGTTTTCCGTAATCACTTTATCCCTGTAAATTGGTCCCGAAAAAGGTGTGTTGGAAAAAATTACCGGGGGTCCCTTCTCATCCAAGACTTCGTCGTTAATTTGTGGCGGCAAAGGACCAGTTCTTGAGAACCTGATTTTGGTCCTTTGGGTTTCTTTAAAAGGATTATTAACGCTTTGAGTATTAGTTTGTCTGTTGTGTGTAATCTGGCGATACCCGGATGTACGGTTAATGAGCGGAGGAGGGTTGACATGTATTTTAGTTACGGTTTTAATTTGCGTCCTTTTGATAAAATGGTTAATTGGTAAGTTATACCAACACTTATATTAAAAATGCAAAATGTAATTCGTCTTTACGTATGTAAGTTACATGGGGGGTTATTTTACTAACGTTTAGAAACGATTGCAACCTAATCTCAATCTGTGAAAAATTCCTCTAATTCATACCATCACGCCTGTATTCCCCGAAGGGTTAGGCAGAGGTGTAACAATGTACACCCACAGTTCGCCGGTATGTTTAGGTTCCATGTAATAGGGGGCGAGCCTATTTTCATTAACCGGGCATAAATCCTAACTCCGAGCTGTTAATGAGAATTTTATAGAAAAACCCATTAACACTTTTTGATCGACCTGGGAATCGAACCCAAGACCTCTAGCGTAGCAGTCGCGCTTAGGACCACTAGGCCAACGAGGCGGTTGCAACAAATGTAGGTAAATTAGAGGCATGACCACTAGGCCAACCGCCTCGTTGGCCTAGTGGTCATGCCTCTAATTTACCTACATTTGTTGTTGTTTGAATTTTGTCACATTCAATGTGTGACAATATTCAATAGTTTTTCACTAGCAGAATGGGCCTTCTGATTAAATCAAAACTACTAAACAATAATGAAATTCGACAAAGAGGTAGCTAAGGATCGGGATAAGGGCATAAGGACATTCGCAAATCGATCTGCGTCCGCGATAGCCGACAATCACTTTTACGTATATCTATTATAAGTTTCATTTTCTTCACAATATTTTCCTTTAATCCAAGATACACCTAGAAAGAAGATATTAGAATTAAAAAAGCACCTACTAACGGGTAGTAGGTACTTCTCCGCTCGCATTTGCGAACCTTGTGCATGAGAGACGGTCGGGCGCCTCAACGGCCCTTCACGACAATAAATTAAAATCTCAGCACAAACGAAGAAGTCTGAACAAGTAGAGGCTTTGGTTATAAATGGTTACAGCTCATTCACGCATTAGTATAAGCAGATAGTGGAATACTGCCAAGCAGTATTGCCAAACCTTTTGTGGGACACAGTTAAGTGTCTCGACTTAAATTATTACACTTGTTGGGTGTCTTCTCCCTTTTCTCGTGTCTTCTTAGAGTTTTGGCTTGTGGACTGAGAATGGACTAGCCTTGGGGATCGAGATCCGAGTGTCGCCAGACTATGTCGTCTTAGCATGGCTTTTCAAGAGTAAATAATGTCGAGAGTAAAAAGAGAATTATTTAGTTACTAGGTTCTGCCAGCGACTTTGTCCGCGGGAATGTCGCTTATTTTTTTGCGCAGATCCCTAATTCTTTTTCTAAAATAAAAGTAGCCTAAGTTACTATCCATTAGATATCTGTCAGTGAAAGTCCCGTCAAAATAGTTTTAGCCATTTTGGAGATTAGCCGGATCAAACAAACAGACGGACAGATCATCAATTTTATAAATTGGTTTTTTTGGTATAAGTACCGTGTCTACATTTATGCTTATTAAATAAAAAGCTGTTATTTTGTCATTAGTTTCTGTTTGTATGTTTGTGCCGAATAAGCTTCGAAACTACTGAACTTCAGGAAATATGGAAACCTCAGGAATAATGTAGCTAGTACATTATTCCTGAGTAGCATTGGCTATATAATAACATCACGCTACGACACACGGGAGCTGATCAGTAATCAAAGACGCAACCTAAGCGGGTGAAATAATCAAAGCGGGTGAAGTTGCAGACAGAAGCTAGTTTATTTAATATATTAAAGAAGGAATGGGTACTTGCTAGCTTCAATACTGGACCATTTTTCAGGTATCAGCCACGACAAGTACCTTACTGACTGAAATTTAAAAGTGACATCTGGTCCTTATGTACGTATTACAGGAAAATGGGGGATAGAAGGGACATCGTACCGAAAACTTTTACCATGGTTTCAGTAGATGATTCTAAGCCCTCTAGCATTATTAAAAACTAGCTTCTGCTCGCGATTTCGTCCGCGTAGTTTTACCACCCGCATTAAGTTACGTATTTGGTTACTGCTCAGCACCTATTGGTCGTAGCGTTATGTTATATAGCCTATAGCCTTTCTTGATAAATTGACTTTTCAAAATAAAAAGATTTTTTTAAATTTAAACCAGCAGTTCCTGAGACTAGCGCGTTCAACCAAACAAACTCTTCAGTTTTATAATATTAATATATATGGAGCAGCTTTATTTTTTCATCATTAACATCCTATTATCAGCCGAACGACGCCCACTGCTGGACATAGGCCTCTCCTAAGAATATATTAACCAACGTATTATTATTATCCAAATGATGAAAGAAATCACGACATTCAATAATCCTTTTCAAAAGCAACAGCTCTTGAAAACTGTTACAAGCTACATTTGGGACAATAGCCAACATATCAACTAAACCGCACACGATATTGTACCGTATTGCATGCTAAACATTATATGATCCTAACAAATAAAGAGGAAAGATTTTTTTGTTTGTTTGTACTGAATAAGCTTCGAAAGTACTGGACCGATTTTAACCATTTTTTTACTAATAGATAGCTACATTTCCTACATTAATTGCTTCGTTAGCCTAGTGGTCCGACTGCTACGCTAGAGGTCTTGGGTTCGATTCCCAGGTCGAGCAAAGTGTTATTGGGTTTTTCTATGAAATTATCAGTAGCATCTCGGTATTAGGATTTGTTCTCGGTTACTGGCAATAAGCTCCCCATTATTACATGGCACCTCAACATACCGGCGAACTTTGGGTGTACAGTGGTACCCCTGCCTAGCACTTCGGGGAACACAGGCGTGATGTATGTGTGTAGATAGCAAAATTATTCCTGAGCAACATAGGCTACATAAGCGGAGTAGTATCCAAAGATGTAAAATAAGCCACGCAGACAAAGTTGCGGGCAGTTCGCTAGTCATTCTATATATTGTAACTCCAAATGAATTGACGTATTCCATTTTCGGTCCACCATTGTCGCCAATGTTATCTAGAGTTTCCCAAACTTTATGTAACGTGAAATTTCTCATAAAGTTTGAGGGAAAAGTTAGCAAAACAAATAGATAAGTCTAATATTCATTGGGCCGAAAAAAAAAATGTGTTCGAAAAACGGATCGCTCTGTTTACCAATCGTAACTTAGATAATGTCTCAGTGCAGTCAATTGTACTGTTAATGTAATTTCACTCGTGAATGAACCTAGGAAGGTAGCAATTTGATAGCACGATTGGCGCAGTGGTTGAGCAATTGACTGTTCCACTGCGTGTCGCGGATTTGATTCACGCACGGAACAAATATAGTTTGATCTAGAAGACAGTTGTTTGTGTATACGAGTTTGTATGTTTGTAAACGCACTCACAATACAGGAGTAATTTCTAGGGTGGAGCAGCGTTTTCATAACAAGAAAAGGTTTATATATCGACTCGTAAAGAAGAATACAAATATTAAATAATACTAGCCTGTTATTATCCCACTGCAGGGGAGAACGCACAAGTATTGACCACCATGCTTGCTCAAGGCAGATTGGCGATTTCAAACTTATGTTAATTATGAAGTCCAGGTTTCTTTGCAATGTTTTCCGTCACCGATATTAGTGATGTCCAATATACCTTGGAAGTACATAGCAACAGAAAAAGTTACATGCCTTGGATAGGTACTTGCCTTTTTTTTTTTTGGGAGGTAGGAAATCATCAAGTAACTTCCCCCGCCCTGGGCGGGGCGGGAGGGAGTGTCAGACTTTTACTGACTAAAACCCACCCATGTTCCTTCTTGTGCCCTTTGCGTTCCGGGGGCGCGGTCTCTCTTACGAACAATCCGCAGCCCCGGCAGGCATCGGCCCTCAATGGCCCCTTCTATGTGCTGACATCTCTTTGAGGCGCGCGTGGAACACGAACGCGCCGTCGACACGGCCTGTCGTTATGAAACGTAAGGACGGTGAGCTACCCATTGCTCACCGTCCACAGGCCCGTATCTATGGTGGCAGGGAGTCGTCTCGCGATAGGTACTTGCCTGGATTTAAATCCGCAACCTTATGTATGAGAGGTGGGTGCCTTAACCACAAGACCATCACGACATTTCTTCATCATCATCATATATCAGCCGCAAGACATCCACTGCTGGACATAGGCCTCCCCCATAAATTTCCAAAAAGACCGGTTGGAAGCGGCCTGCATCCAGCGTCTTTCTGAGTTATTTTCGAACACGACTTTTATTCCGGCTTAATAAATAACTGCAGTGGAAGAGTTTTAGTTATGTCTAACACGCTTTTACAATTTACCAACCGTTATTGGTTAGTCCTACGACTCGTGCATCGTTAAACATGGTGCATTTTCAATAACGTAGCGGAGCAGACACCCATCTATTAGTAGATACTGTTGCGGTTGCTGTTTTTTGGGTTCTGTACCCAATAAGTGCCAACGGAACCCTATTAAGGCTCCGCTGTTTGTCCTTTCGTCTCTCACCAGGCTATATTTTTTGAACCGTAAAATATAGTCAGAAATTCCCTGACAGTGTGTTTAACTCTTGCATATTAATAACAAAAAACGTGTTTTTAACTAAACTATTCTTTTTTTAACTGCCTCGTTAGCTTGGTGCTCTTAAGCGCTACTGCTACGCTAGAGGTCTTGGGTTCGATTCCCAGGTCGAGCAAAGTGTTATCGGGTTCAAGGTTCGGGAGCAAGGTGTCGGTGTATGTGTACATAGTTTGCAACGTATTAATTATTTTAGTAAGTTTTGATGCTTAAAAATAAATTAATGATTAACTATATTGAATACTAGACGCCCGCGGCTTCCTCCGCGTGGTTTAATTCACCCGCATTAAGATACGTCTTTCGTTACTGCTCTGCTCCCGTGGATCGTAGCGTGATGTTATAGCCTATATTACTCAGGAATAATGTTTCGGAGCCTATTCGTTACAAACAAACAAAGAAATCTTTCCTCTTTATAATTATAGATAAGTAGATCCATAAATCTATAAATAATTATCTACGCAATTACCTAATCAACTTCCAAACTTCCCAAAAATAGTCCTCGGTAACCCTAACATAGTCCTCAAAACGACTTTCATCAAAATACAAAGGTCAGACCCTGTCTGAGATTGACAAGCCACGTAATGAATGCTTAAACCCACCTGCTGATTGACAATTTGTCTTCTAAAAACGTCTCCTGTCCCATAGGAGGCGGGTATTTTACATTTATATTGAGTTCTTGGTAAACGTTACCTTCGTTAGGTAAATTTGCTGTGTGGGAAGACATTTCAATCTAGATTTTAAACACAGCGTTATTACGGAAAAGGGTTAATGTCTTAAATACAATTATGGATGTTTGAAATCTAGTCGCGATTTCATCTAAGCGACAATCAATGTCAAAAAAGCTTTTTTACAACAAACACAACCTCCTTCGAACACTAAAAAGTGGAAAATAACTTTAGCTATGGAAGTCAATGAGCTCAGGGGAGAAGTCATTTGATGATTTCCTATCTGGAAAAAGAAACAAAAAGCTTTGGAAGTCGGCGGGTTTGGTTCTGTTTGTTGTTTTGTATTGCAACCGACTTCCAAAGCTTTTTGTTTTTTGTAGGTAAATTAGGTGATTGTGACTTACAATTTTATGTCAATGGCATAAGGTTTACAGTTCTTGATCACCTCCAAAACTTGCGTTTGTAATACTTTAACACAAAAGTACTTCATTTTCATATTCATTTTTATTTGCATTCCATAATGTGTTTAAAAGATGTTACATA
The DNA here is from genome assembly GCA_947462355.1 of Caradrina kadenii. NCBI lineage: Eukaryota > Metazoa > Arthropoda > Insecta > Lepidoptera > Noctuidae > Caradrina > Caradrina kadenii. The sequence continues at coordinate 10,303,423 of OX381691.1, forward strand.
AGGCTTAAATTTAAAGTAAAATATTATGGACCCTGTTATTTTAAAATTAAAAGTAAACAAGAAAACTTACAAAATAATAATCCATACATATATTATAAATGTAACAATAGCTCCGTTTATCTATCTGTCTATTACGTTTTCACGACTAAATCACTAAAACCGGTTTTGGTGGAATTTGGTAAAGGGCTAGTTTGAACCCCAAGAATAGGCACAGGCTAGTTTTTACTCTGCGACTTTATCTACATTCGCGATAACCGACATTTAGTATGCCTGTCCACTGAAGCGGAGCGAGGCTGCGGAGCGGAGAAACGGAGAAATATTAACCAATAAGATTACAATTTCTGGAGCGGAGTGAATATTTATACAAACGTATTGGTTAATATTTATCCGTAAGGCAGCCTTACGCGAACAAAGTCGCGGGAAAAAGTTAGTTATTATTAAAAATATATATACTTATATATGTACAAAACCCTGGGTTCGATTTCCGGATCGGGAAAAAAGTGTTATTGGGTTTTTCTATACGAACTTCTCAGTAGCGACCCGGAGTTTAGAAGGTGGTGGTGTGACACCCCCATGCGTCGGAAAGCACGTAAAGCCGTTGATCTCGGCTGTCATTCGTAGATCTTTGATAGTCGTTATGGATAGTCAGAAGCCAGAAAGTCTGACAACCAGTCTTACCAAAGAGGTATCGTGTGGCCCAGTAATTGGGTTGCAGGTCAGATAGGTAGTCGCTCCTTGTAAAACACTGGTATTCAGCTGCATCCGGTTAGACTGGAAGCCGACCCAAACATAGTTGGGAAAGGCTAAGTAGATGATGGTGATATGTAATAAATTACGTATTACAACTTAGTTTTCAACATTTTTCATTAAATTTAATAATTGCGATCAGTTTATGTATGTACGATGATTGTTTAATTAAATTTGCGCCATCCCATCTTCCAAACACGACGTGTTGTGCTAAGTTGCTAAGTTGTTGAGGTTTTCGGCACCAGTAGCAGCCGCCCGCTGCTACTGGTGCCGAAAACCTCAAACGGGGCAAAGATAAAAACTTTCTTGGAAGCTATATGTCTGAGCCGTTTGGGGTTGAAACACTAGGGCCAGGTGGTCCGAACGCTCATCTAGCTTTTTGGGACATCGTGACCAAAAGGCCAAAGAACCAGCATTGCCATACAACGTGGCAATGCTGTCAGCCTTTTGGGCACTTGTCCCATTGACACCGATGCTGATGACTTGTTTGATGCAATCTAAGCTTCCTTTTTTTAAATATAACTGTACAAACTTTCTAATTTAATTATTATTTAAGTAAGTTTTATGTTTAAAAAATAAATACTCTTATTATTCAACATTTAAATACAAAATCGTAAACACTCTAACATTCTGCCCTCGTAACCAACTTTCATACAATTTTTTGTTAATTTTAGTTTGCTGGCTGAAGCTCCCGACTTCTCTTTGACATAAGCCAAGGGGGCAAAAAGTTTCGCTGCACGTCTAAATAACGTTGGACTAGCATTAACCCCGTTTAAACTTCATTTAATAGTAAAAACGAAAAGTTAGTGGGACCTAGTGTTCCCTTTTGTATAAATTTGTGTAGCCTGTCTGAATAGCTTTTCAAAAGTTTCAGCTCTGTGAATTAAACTACGTGTTCCGGCAGATGTAGCACGTGTCGAATTTATTGCATTACATTTCCTTTATCTTAGAGACTAGCTTATGCCAGCGACTTCGTTTGTCTAGTTTTTTTCTCCCTCATTAAGTTAGGTTTTGGTTACTGCTCCACACCTATTGGTTGTAGCGTGATGTCATATAACCTATAGCCTTCCTCGATAAATGAACTATCTAACACAAAAAGAATTTTTCAATTCTATCCAGCAGTTCCTGAGATTAGCGCGTTCAACCAAACAATCAAACTCTTCAGCTATATAATATTAGTATAGATAAAAGGAATTTAGATTCAGAGTGTATATACTTTTTCATACTTACGTACATACTGCCAATAACAACAACAACTAACACAAGAATTGGCCCGTAAGCCTTGTGGTCCTCAGTGCGACTGCTACGCAAGAGGTCTTGGGTTTGATTCCCAGGCCGAGCCAAAAGTGTTATTGAGTGTTTCCATGAAATCAGTAATCAGTGTTTAGCAGTTCGCAAAATTAAGAAGAACATATAAATTTTGGTATCATTAAGTGTCTTTTTATTTTATACCTGCATACACATAAACGTAACTTTAAAGCTGTCTTAAAATTTCTATAAAATCCTTCTCCATACCATCATGCGCTTCTATTCCCCGTAGGGTTAGGCAGAGGTGTAACCTATGTAAGTATACCCACAGTTCGCCGGTATGTTTTTTTTTAAGTACCATGCAATTGGGGACGGGCCAAATGCCTATTGCATTAACCGGGGACAAATCCTAGCTTCGAGCTACTACTGTCAATTTCATTAAAAAACCCAATAACACTTTATTCGACCTGGAAAAGTTAAAAGTCAAAAGTCAAAACATTTATTTCAATTAGACCATTTACAGGCACTTTTGAATTGTCAAGAAGTTACTCATACAAAAAGTTGAAGCTAGGTGCTCGTTCCAAAACGTAGGTCTCTATGGAGAAGAACGAGCAAGAAACTCCATGGACACTCTTTTCAAATTGGTTTTTACAGAATCTTGGTTACAATATTCTTGTTGCGTCTACATGTGAAAACAATGAAGGTAAATATAAAACAATTAAAAAAAATATATATGATAATAATAGTACTAAACATGTAAGCCATGGCAGTTAAGAGATGACCAATCCCAACTGACAGCGCCCGTTCACGAACATGACGCGAAAATCGAACCCAAGACCTCTAGGGCAAAAAAAATCTATTCCATAACCTATATATTCCCTAGAACTTCAACTGCCGGTATTAAAACCGAATAAAACAAAGGATGTTACAAATTAATCCCTAAAAAATGGCTGGAGCCGTTCGACAACAATTATTTATGTTGCCAGCCCCTTCAGAGGGCATGAAACCCTTTATTTTTTACTTGAACTCTCCAGAAAGTTAATTTTTCTCTGATAATTGTTCTGGCTTTGATACCAGTTCGTAGGGTCGCTTTTCTGAAATATTTACGACCATAATTGGGACTGAATTTTAAATTACACAAAGGATTTTCGGCATCGAAGTTTGTTGTTTGTATAATTTTAAGTTTGTTACTTTTTTTAAAGAGTAATTGATTATATTTTTTGTGGTTTTTTTTTTAAATATACTTCCGCTAACCGCACTTATAAACAACGTTGGGTTTTGGCAGTTTTTTTTTTAATTACTAAAAAAAAACAAAATTAAATGTATGAAAAAAAAAACTACCTCGTAACTGCCTCGGTAGCCTAGTGGTGCTAAGTGCGACTGCCACGCTAGAGGTCTTGGGTTCGATTCCCAGGTCGAGCAAACAGTGTTATTGGGTTTTTCTATGAAATTCTCAGTAGCAGCTCGGAGTTAGGATTTGCGCCCGGTTAATGGCAATAGGCTCGTCCCCTATTACATGGGACCTAAAACATACCGGCGAACTGTGGGTGTAAATTGGTACACCTCTGCCTAACCCTCCGGGGAATACAGGCGTGATGGTATGTGAAAAAAAAAAAACTACCGAAAGGACATTGCTCTGCGCCCATACACAGTTGGAGCCAAGAGCATCGAAAAATTATGTGTTGTATTCTCTATCATTAGTAAACTCCTATATGATCTTATTTTTTATTTTTAAAGCGGAATAGCAGCACATAGATACTTATATTTCAAAAAGAGGTATCAAATTTGGAGTTTATAATCGAACCCTAAAAATGAGGATTAGATATGATTTTTTGTCGTATTTGTGTCATTAGAAAACCCTGAATAATGATCATAATAAAATAATAGGTTTTATTCAGTTTATCATTATTATATTTCAAATTGAGTATGAGGGCATTTATAAGTTATATTTATTAGATAGTTATATTAACTGCCTCGTTGACCTAGTGGTCCTAAGCGCGACTGCTACGCTAGAGGTCTTGAATTCGATTCCCAGGTCGAGCAAAAAGTGTTATTGGGCTTTTCTATGAATTTCTCAGTAACAGCTCGGAGTAAGGATTTGTGCCCGGTTAATGGCAATAGGCTCAACTACCACTAGGACCACTAGGCCAATTAGGCAGTTTATATAAATATACCTTATATATACCTAAGTAGGAAACCTTACAACTAAACAGATAATCACACCTACCTCATTAACATCATACACGCAAACGAACTTAGCAAGTCCAATCAACAGCATAGAATCCAAATTCTAAAAGTTAAACGTAGGTAACTCTCACACAATGAACCTGAAAGGTGTGCCAAAAATGACCAAACCAACTACACATTGCATGTTACCACTCAGCACCATTCTACCGGCTAGCCTTTGAAAACTTTTTCTGCAAACCCAATCTGACAAAGACATGTTTCAGTGCATGGCGGCCATTTTACACGAAAAAGCAGGCTTGCTACTTTTGAACGAATACGTTTCGAAATTAATTGCTCTGACTTTGTGCTTCCGATTCGCTTTTCAATTTCCAACGATACTGAAGTTTTTTTGTATGGTGTTTGACGCCTAATAATAGGAATTTTTTATTTATTAATTTATATTTATACTAATATCATAAAGATTGTCTCGTTAGTCTAGTAGTCCTAAGTGCGACTGCTACGCTAGAGGTCTTGGGATCGATTCCCAGGTCGAGCAAAAAGTATTATTGGGTTTTTCTATGAAATTCTCAGTAGCTGCTCGGAGTTACGATCTGTACCAGGTTAATGGCAATAGGCTCGCCCCCTATTACATGGGACCTAAACATACTGGCGAACTGTAGGTGTACATGGGTACACCTCTGCCTAGCCCTCCGGGGAATAGAGGCGGACAAACTTATACCTACCAGCATGTCTAGAAATAAGAAACAAGTATTTTCAATGAATAGGTATGATGTACAAAAGTTCCTTTTAATGGTTTAGTTGAAATAAATGTCCCAACTTTGATTTAAAAAGGCATAGCAAGAAATATTTCCAAAAAAAAAAAGCTTTGAAGTACGATTTTGTCCAAAAGTAACAATAATGACATAAAGATGCTAAAATTATAAACTGCTTACACTAAGTTTTGATAAGTTTAATTCTAGGTTTAACAATTAAACCAGGTCCTTATTTTAAACTCAAATACTTATATCAAATTCCTTTTTCTGGTCTAGAAAATCGTGAAGCTAGAACTTCCAACTCGTTATTTCCATTTCGTACGGTGGAAACCGTTTTACCGATCCCAAATTGTTTCAAACGTGGACGTCGCCGTTCGAACTCTTTAGTGGCGTATCTGATGTTTTTATTCTTTCCAGTCTTCACGGGAAATTCGGTTTCAATTTCTTGCTGTTCGCCATCCAGGTTGTTTTTTTTTTGTTTTTTGCTGGCGCCTGAACTGTGTAATGCATTCGACCGTTTTCTGCTGGTCTTGTTTAACGAGGAACTTTTGCTGTTTTATTGTTTTGTTACTTACTATTTTGTGTTTAAAATTTAAACTAGGTATGCGATTTTTGCAGGGAGATTTTAACCCCCGACGCAAAAACGACGGGGTGTTATAAGTTTGACGTGTGTGTGTCTGTTTGTGGCATCGTAGCTTCCGAACGCATGAAGCAATTTTGATTTAGTATTTTTTGTTTGAAAGGTGAATTAGTCGAACATGTTTGATGAAAATCGGTTCAGCGTTTTTAAAGGTATCAGCACTTTTGTTAGCTGTGGTAGGAATTTGTATTCTTCTGTCGGAGGTTACTTATTTAGTGTTTTTTCTTTGTTACTTTTGCTTGTTTGTGTTATAGATGTTGGTTATAGTAAGTCTAAAGATAAGTTTCAATTGCCTTCAAGATAATTGCAATAATTTATATTGTACTTGTTCTTTTTAATTATTACGGAGTAGAAGGGACGTCGTAACGAAAACTTTTACTCATCACCATCATATCAGCCGTAGGACGTCCGCTGCTGGACATAGGCTTCGCCCACAGTTTTCCAAAAGGACTGGTTAGAAGCAGCTGCATCCAGCGTCTTCTTGCGGTCATAATCAGGTCGTTTGTCTCTCTCTCCATTCTCCATTCAAAAATTTGCGGCCCCATCGGCCATCAGCTCTGCGTGGGATGTGCACAAATATGTGCGAATACTTTTACCATGAATTAAATTAATATTTGATTCTACACCCTCGAAAGTTAACAATTTTGTCGGCTGATCATCTGTGCCATACATTTTGACCATGTAGGTGTTTCTCTTTTGTATAAAAACATTTTATATAGTTTTTTTTTTGTTTTAATAACCGACGGACATTTTTACTGGGGGTCTAGAATACTGTACTGAATCTATGGTAAAAGTTATCGTTACGATGTACCTTCTACTTGTTATAAGTTTAATTGAAAAGTCTCAAAATAAGTATCTACCTACATACAAAGAAGTACTATTTTCCCTTGTTCTAAATTTTTTATGTATATCTATATAAATATTATAAAGCTGAAGAGTTTGTTTGTTTGTTTGGTTGAACGCGCTAATCTCAGGAACTCCTGGTTAGAATTGAAAAAATATTCTTTGTGTTGGATAGTTCATTAATCGAGGAAGGCTATAGGCTATATAACATCACGCTACGACACACGGGAGAGGAGCAGTAAGACCTAACTTAATGCGGGTGGAAAAGACCACGCGAACGAAGTCGCTGGCAGCAGCTAGTTACAGTATATTTGAAATAGCTTTTCATCAATAAATCAAAACGCTAGATTGATTCTATTTTTGATATATCAAGAAAAGCGTAGTTCAGTATTATAGACTATTTATGATAGTTTATTGTATTTATTTTAGTCTGAATATTTTATTTCAATCAAACTATAGTTAAATATTTTTTTTTTCAAACTATACAATTTTGTTTTTTATAAATAGACTAGCTACTTTATGTTGGGTTAAGGTACCTACTGAATATTCTACTTGGCCTTGACCTGCGGAACTTGACCGATTGGAACGCAAAGTAAAACGGAACCAAACAAACCAATTCCCGAAAGCATTGTCCTATTAGAACGCGACTGCGAGAATTTTAGTCGTATGAATCCGCGATTAAACGTACTGTGTTGAATAGCTGTCTTATTTGGCATTAGCGCGATGCTGTCGTGCGACCAAAATGTTTGTTAGCTATTTGCGATGGTCGCATCGTGTACCCGCGCGATTGTCGCGTAGTCATGTTCTATTAGGACAACGCAATGGGTATTAGACCTATTATTTAGAAACATTTGCTTACTTGACTACATGGTAGACGCAGTGGCTGAGCAAATGGCTGCTGCGCTGCGTGTCGTAAGTTCGATCACGGAAAAAATAGTATAAACAGGTAGTTGTTCCGAGTCTGTCTTGCACAAACGCACTTCCGATACAGGACAAATCACTAGTGTGGGGAAAATTAACAAAAAAGGCTTTGATATTAATAGTTTTTCTTTGTTTACAGGTAAACTATACAACTTCCCATTGGCATGCGCAGAAATTCCGAACATAAACTAACAGGTTTTGTATACAATAGAATTTGAAATAAACATTTGGGTCACAAGGTTTCTTAGAACCCCTAATTCCCACAAACTTTAATTCTATGTAGAACACCAACCATAGACTCCCTGGTTACCACCTCACATGATGAAGTCATCTCCCTTTGTTCGTATACCTTAAGCACTCAAATAACAAACGTCAAAAAGCAAAAGAGGAAACAACAAAATATAGTGCACTCTTTCTAACCCACAGGATCTTCATTAGGGAAAAAGAGATGTAGGCAAAGAAGCGAAGTCTTTTCCCTATAGCAAGGCTTATGACAGTGACAATTTATCTCAACAACCACGCCATTGCCAGGCCTATACTTAAAATAAACCATCATAAATCTACAGCAGTCTAAATATAAATCTATTGAGGAAATTGACGATAAATTCTTCGCGAATCTTCAAGTCTGAGGTCTTACGTAAAATTAATGGCTTTCATAATTCCTCTCGCCAAAGAGACTATCTTTTCGCAAGAAAGTTTAGGCACGTTTTAGGCCAAATCCTTGGACCAAATTGATAGCTAAATTTAGAATTTGGCAGGGGTTTCCAAGCTGTGCGTCGCGATACCCTAGGGTGTTGTAGGGCTATCCTGGGGGCGTTCCCCGACCGTAGGCACAGGTTGCCTGCACTCAACGTCTTTCAAATTTTTCTAATAAATATTATTCAATATTACATTCTTTTTGTTTAATTCAATAAACAATAATAATTAAAGTAGATAATCTCAATGTCTGCTACGAGTAAAATTCATCTTAGCCATCGCAAAAAAATGAAGACTCAAGTAAAGGGAATCGCAATACAAAAAAGATTGGGAACCCCTGGAATTTGAAATACCTTTTCAAGATGGCGTTTATTTATGTAAATCATAGTGTCTGCGGGTTTATTTTTTTACTAGTTTTCTGTTTTTGACCCACGTAAAGTTACGTTTTTAGTAACTGCTCCGCTCCTGTGTGTAGTAGCGTGTTGTATGTTTTATAGCTCGTACAATACTATAGGTGCATATCATGAGGAAATCTCATGAATCTGGCTATCATATATCATACTAGCTTCTGCTCGCAACTTCGCCCGCGTAATTTTTTCACTCGCATTAGGTTACGTCTTTGGTTACTGCTCCGCACCTATTAGTCGTAGCGTGATGTTATATATATAGCCTTCCTCGATAAATGAACTATCCAACACAAAAAGATTTTTTCAATTCAAACCAGTAGTTCCTGAGATTAGCGCGTTCAACCAAACAATCAAACAAACTCTTCTTCTTCAGCTTTACTTTTACGATATTAAATATAGATGAAGAATTTTCCCGATCCGACTAATAGTTCCAGAGATTAGCTCGTTTAAACAAACAAACTCTTCAGCAATGTTATATTAGTATAGATATTCTCGATACCTAACAAATTTACGAATTAGAACAAAAGAATCGAAACGTGTATATCTCAGTATCGATTGTCGAGAGGCCGAAAACCAATCACTGCTAGTGTGAATACGTTCTGCAATATTTCGGCTTGTTTGCTACCCCTTTATCCGTCAGCATAGGGCTGCCAACTCGTTTTATTATTAGGAAATTTTATTGAGCATATTTGTATATCTAAGTGCTTAGTATTACTTAATCAAATCGGCTTGTGAGAAAAAATTTGGATAATGTTTACGACGGACTATTTTGAGAGATAAATGTTTTAGAAGACATTTTTTACCGTACAGTATAAAGCCGGGTTCCGTACCCAAAAGTTAAAAGGGAACTAAGAATCCGCTGTCCTTCTGTCTGTCACCAGGCTGTATCTCATAAACTGTGATAGTTAGACAGTTGACATATTCATAGATAATGTATTTCTGTTGCCGCTACAACAACAAATACTAGAAAACAGAAGAAAATAAATATTTAAGGGCGCTCCCATACAATGAAAGTGATTTTATATATACCATCACGCCTGTTCTCCCCGAAGGGTTAGGCAGAGGTGTAACATACCCACAGTTCGCTGGTATATTTAGGTCCCATGTAATAGGGGGCGAGCCTATTGCCATTAACCTGGCACAAATCCTAACTCCGAGCTGCTACTGAGAATTTCATAGAAAAACCCAAATAACACTTTTTGCTCGACCTGGGAATCGAACCCAAGACCTCTAGCGTAGCAGTCGCGCTTAGGACCACTAGGCTACCGAGGCAGTGATTTTTTTGCTCAATATTGATAACGGCAACAGGTAGACGCTTAAAATATTCACCGAATATTGAGTTATATATTCACTTTAAAAATAATTCATTAAATTAAAATTAAATTTAAACTGGGCTCCCGTACAACAAACGTGTTTTTTTTCAATTTTTTTATAGATTCATATTTAACAGATTATCCAACTAATGTGACTAAGTAAGAATTATTTAATGTCGAATGATTATGCTTTATTTAGTTATTTAATTTCCCGAAGGTGGATATTAATGTCAATCGGCTGTAGTCTCACAACATTGAATATTATAGGATTGAATTGGTAATCTCTATTGTAAGTTTAAAAGAAATTTTCTGATCAATTAAGATCAATCTAATTTAAGACAGCATATCCGTATCTTAACATAATTCACATGACATGAAAATCGCGTGCAGCAACCAAAAACAACAAAAGCGAACCAACCCACATCAAAATTTCTCCCGTTTTTTGAGGTAATTTAAATGATTTTTTGTTTTTTGTTTTGAATGTCAATTGAATTGTTATTGCTGAATGGTAATGTAATATTTTCAGCATTTTTATAGTTTGACATAATTAATTTAATTATCTAGAGATAGTGGGTTAGCTAGCTTTTACTGAAATAAGCTAACACGTCTAACGATCCAAATTTTACAATAAACCATGATGCAAGATAACAAACTAACCGCCAAGGGGATGTAAAAAGACCCTTTGTCGTAGGCAACAACCCTTAACTCCCTTCCAGCTTGCCGCTCTCCGGCATTTCTTTTTTCTCTCTCCTACCATCCCATTTCCCGCTCGCAATTGTCTCCCTTCAATTGCCATTTTCGTAGGCACAGCGTTTAGTTCGCCATTTTTTTTACTGTACTGGAAATTCAAGCATGGGTAGGTTTTAGAAAGAAATAAGTCAGCAGATTGTGGAATAGGTATTATCAAATAGTTGATTTTTAGTTCAAAATGGTGATATCCACTTGGAATTGGTTCTGTATCGTAGAATCCTGAAAGCCATACAATTTTTTTTTTTTAACGTAGCTCCATGCTACAACTTTTGCCGGGGCTGCGGGTTGTTCGTAAGAGATACCTACAGCGCCCCCGGAACGCAAAGGGCATAAGTAGGAACATGGATGGGTTTTAGTCAGTAAAAGTCTGACACCAAGGGCGGGGGAAGTCATTTAATGATTTCACGTCGGTAAAAAAAAATAATTGCTAGAAGTTTCTCTTGTTTTCTTGGTGCGTTACAAACATATAAACTTACATACACAAACAGCCAAACCTGAAGCAACTATCTGTAGGTCAAACAAATTTAGTTCCGTGCGGGATTTGAACCCGCGACACGCAGCGCAATAGTCAATCGCAGCCACTGTCAACCGTGTCATCATTTGATTCGTGCTGGAATCAAACCCGTTCTACAAGCGAGGTTTTTTTAAAGCAGTATCAAGTCGATAACTGCGTGAACTTTGTCGTCAAAATGGTAGATCATAGTATATTCCTTCGTAATAGGTATCCTCTCCCACCACCAATTTTAAGCTAATCTCAATATTTATGAAAAATTGACATAATTGTTGCAGACAAAATGTAATCCAACACATTTAGAACCGGGCGTCGGGAGCCGCGAGACGACTCCCGGCCACCGTAGATACTGGCCTGTGGACGGTGAGCAATGGGTAGCTCACCGTCCTTACGTTGCATAACGACAGGCCGTGTCGACGGCGCGTTCGTGTTCCACGCGCGCCTCAAAGAGATGTCAGCAAAAGGAAGGGGCCACTGAGGGCCGATGCCTGCCGGGGCTGCGGGTTGTTCGCAAGAGATACCGCGCCCCCGGAACGCAAAGGGCACAAGAAGGAACATGGGTGGGTTTTAGTCAGTAAAAGTCTGACACTCCCTCCCGCCCCGCCCAGGGCGGGAGAAGTTATTTGATGATTTCCCACCCACCAAAAAAAAAAAAAAAAAAAAAAAAAAACACATTTAGAACCTTAACTGCGTGTTTGTAAGAACCATTTTTTGTTTTTTGGAAAAAAATGTTGTCTCAGCATTTGCTAAGTGTACTATAACCGTAAGTCTGCCTTTAAGTGCCGGTCAGGGGGTTGCTGCACTAATTTATTGGGGACGGGGTGGTCCAAGCCGCAAAAGAAAGCGATAAACGGAATTAAATATAAAAAGAGATGGGGGCGGATCTGTATTGTTCTCTAGTTTAAAAAAGTATTACCTATTTCTGCCGGAAAGCAGTGTTGCTGTGTTCTAGTTTAAAGAGTATAGGTGCCGGTGTAATTACAGGCACATGAGACATTTCAACTTTGTCTCTAGGATGGCAATGCTTTTACAAGGCCTCTGGTATTGCAGACGTCTATATACAGACGTGACCACTTAACATCAGGTGGGGGCCGTCTTCTACTTCGCCAGTCAGCGATGTTTAAAAAAAAATAGTAAAGACTATATAAAATATTGACAAATAACGTTAGGCATTCGAATATATTGTTAAAATAATTGCATTTTTTTAAACTCAACCCTTTTTTGTCACCATTATAACAGCTGATAAATGTTCACGGAAGTAGAAACATACTAAGCTATAACCAAATGAACATAAATACAGGCAGAAACATGCTTGATAAGACAACATAGAATACAGCTAGTCTCTTTTTAACTTAGACCACGCACTATCCCCTACTCTGACCTATTCCTTAAGTGGCTTGTGCATTTATTGCCAATAAACCGGACCCACTAAAGAGGAGCTATATGTACGGTTTCGGCAGTTTTTATGTTTAGTCAGATAGGTTGAAAATAGGTACCTAGATACAAAGATTGTTTGTACCTAACTGAAGGTAGAGGTACCAACGGTCATCATCATCTACTTAGCCTTTTCCCAACTGTGTTATGGTCGGCTTCCTATCTACACGGATAAAAGATTTTAATGGGTTTAATTTTTTGTTTTTGTTTTAGTATTAGTTGTTTAGTAAATAAGCCTAGTCTTAACTATTTTTTTCCTTTTTTTGGAACCACTGTATTGTTTTGGGGTCAACCTGTAAGATATTGTGTGTAAATAAATAAATTTCATAGAAAAACCCAATAACACTGCTCGACCTGGACATCAAACCTAAGACCTCTAGCGTAGCAGTCGCTTAGGCCCACTAGGCTAACGAGGCAGTACACAGCACAGTAAACATGAACAAATAAAATCAAGTAGGTACTTAAGTTTTTTTTTTTTGTGGTGGGTGGGAAATCATCAAATAACTTCTCCCGCCCTGGGCGGGGCGGGAGGGAGTGTCAGACTTTTACTGACTAAAACCCACCCATGTTCCTTCTTGTGCCCTTTGCGTATCTCTTGCGAACAACCCGCAGCTCCGGCAGGCATCGGCCCTCAGTGGCCCCTTCCAAGTGCTGACATTTCAATGAGGCGCGCGTGGAACACGAACGCGCCGTCGACACGGCAAGTAGGTACCTAAGTAAGCTATATAAATGATAAACATAACTTTTTAAAGATTTACAAATGGCCGCCAAAAAACAAAAATAATCATTTCTGTATTTAGAATTGACCGCCATTTGTGCCAGCTCTGAAATCGTAGAAAGAAAATTATTTTCCAGTTGGCCTATTGTTCAAAAACAAAGCAATTTCAGAGAATAATAGATTAATATTTCAAACATATGTTTTCATTTGAAAACAGAATAAAACAGGAAAATAACACAATTTATTACAGCGTACAATAAACTGTCTCTGAAATAGAATTACTCGCATTATGACTCGTTTTGCCCTGATAATAAAGGCTAAAATTGGACGTGTTATGTCAGATCGATAGCAAATAAGCTTTTGGGTGTGCATAACATTTGATAAGGACACAGTTTACGTAATGTAAATAAATGTGTGCCTACTATATGACTATTACTAAATCGATAGTAACTATGGAAACGAAATTAAATATAGGTAAAGTAAAGTACAAACAACATAGGCACCATCACGCCTGTTTTCCCCGAAGGGTTAGGCAGAGATGTACTTATGTACACCCATAGTTTGCCAGTATCTTTAGGTCCCACGTAATATGGGGCGAGCCTATTGCTTGCCATACAAGAAACGTTTTGTTTGTACGACGAAACCTTTCGTGTTTTACTCCGACTCGCACTTGACCGGTTTTTTGTTAATTAAGAAAAAAATCACTTTCGCTTCTCAATCTCAAGATAACATTTAAAGTGAAAACGTATAAAATAGGTACACTTAAGTACAATGTAATGAAGTAGCTTAATTATCACTAATTAATGAGAAACATAATAAAAATTAATAATTATTTTGTTAGCGCGAGTCACAAGTGTGGGTACTCGTGCATAATAGAGAACACGAGTTTTTACAACTTTTAGAATCGCTTTATCTGCCCCATTGGTCTCGTGATCGTAAATACGACTGATGAGCGGTGGGGTCCCAGGATCAAATGCCAGCTCGGGCTAAAAGTGTTATTAGGTTTTTCCATTAGGATTTTCTCAGTAGCAGCCCGGAGTTTGTAGATTGGTGGTGTGACATTCCCGTGCCTCGGAAAGCACGTAAAACCGTTGGTCCCGGCTGTCATTTTTAGATGTTTGATAGTTGTTACGGATATTCGTTTCGGGATCCAAGACAGTTTTATCGTTTCTCCGGGACTCGTCGAGCTTCATTGCCTCGGCGCTCTTCTGGCGGTCTCCACTGTTGATTCTGGTTTACAGAAGTTGCAGTGGTTGGGAATAGTGTGGCGGGCTTGTCCCATTAAAAAAAAAAAAGTTGTTACGGATAGTCAGAAGCCAGGAAGTCTGACAACCAGTCTAACCAAGAGGTATCGTGTTGCCCACTAACTGGGTTGTGGAGGTCGGATAGGCAGTTACTCCATGTATAACACTGGTATTCAGTTGCATCCGGTTAGACTGGAAGCCGACCCCAACATGGTTGGGAAAAGGCTAAGCAGATGATGCTGAGAATCGCTTTAGCTGTATAAAGCGATTCTCATCATCATCTGCATAGCCTTTCTTCCTAATGATTGCCATTTTACAGGAAATGGCAATCTTTAGGAAGAAAGTACAAAAGTAATTTCTATACATAACTGCATAGTCTATAATTTTTGTCTGACATATTTTTATGATAAACCTGACCAATTGGCTGAAAATGCAAAAAAAACGATATTTGCAAACTTTGATATGTTTTTTTTTTGCGCACATTAATAGCGATTTATCACATTTATAGTTTATATTGATGTGTTCAACATTCGTAAAAATTTTAAGCTTGTACCAAATTTTTGTACCCTTAAATGTCTGTTTCGACCGGACTATATTTAAATCTCGCTAAAAGATAACCTGCAACAACACAAAAACTACCACCCGGTCGCACGTTCAATCCCCGCAAGCTGCAATACTTTTTGTATTTTTTTCAAGTTAATTCTTATTACGTTTGACAAGTATTAAACAAATATGATACTTTTAATTACTAGAGTGGATATTGTATGCCTATTAAACAATAAAAAAGGGAGTCAAATCTTCTACTGCAGTGGGGTGGAGGTCCATGATCCTCCATTGACTTGCCCCATCACGCTGAGGACTTTCCTTCACGTTTCGACTGCGAGTAAGAACAGTCTCCACATAAGCCGGAATGAGGCTTCAAGTTGCCCACGTGGGGGCTTTTCCTCCATGACTTGCAGGCTTGGCTGCGGTGTAGTCTGCAATAGCTTCCCCGATAGCGTATCGCTCCTACGTAGGGGTGGTTTTAAACAGCCCCACCCCAAACACTGTCTCACTGAGTAGACACGGACTCCACATGTAACCCGCGCGACTCTTCGTATTAATTTTACGGGGCAAGAAAACTTTGATAGCGCGATTTAGGACTGTATTGTCCGGGAGATGGTAAAGGACCAGTGAGGTCTCAAGTTCGCGCCTCACGGATGGCAATTATTTTTGTGATTTTGCTGCTACTTTTTTTGTTCTGAGTTTCTATTTTTAATTTTGCTCGTTTTCTTATGAATAATTTAACAATATTTTTATTTTTTAATATTCCTGTCTACATTTTAATCTACTTATTACTATAATTTTTTTTAACCTACTATTTTGTAAAAAAAAATGTCATAGTGATTATATTTGTACTTATTGTAGTGGGAGCGTCTAACTAAGATTATTACGTAATTTTGGTATTATCATCCTAAACCTTAAAAATTGAAAATAATGCCATCTGTGGGATATTGTTACAACTATGACCCATTAGGTGATAGTATTGATTTATTAAGATCAAAGGGCCAGCTCACACAGAACCCTGACGCGTGCTTTTTTGCTACGGGAAGAATTGATAGCGAGAAGGCATCACCACGCTCGCTTGCTCAAGATGGAATGGCAAATTCAGACTTATCTATACTAATATTAAATAAAGCTGAAGAGTTTGTTTGTTTGTTTGGTTGAACACGCTGATCTCAGGAACTACGGGTCTGAACTGAAAAATTCTTATTGTGTTTGATAGTTCATTAATCGAGGAAGGCTTAAGGCATATAACATCACGCTACGTCATGGAAGAGGAGCAGTAACCAAAGACGTAACTTAACGTAGGTGAAAAAAACCACGCGAACGAAGTCGCTGACAGAAGCTAGTATTCATTATAAGTCCAGGTTTCCCGACGACGTTTTACTTCATCAATATCAGTGATGTCCAAGTTGAACTTAAAAAGTCTCTAACCACTGGACCACCTCATACATCTTGACGTCATACATAAATAATTCAGAAATAAAACTTTTTATTTTACAATACACGTTCATATGAAAATAAATTATCAATATCAATTAAAAAATTAGTTTGCAAAATCAGCGAATCGAAAAAAATTACTTGTTTAACTCAGGATCGAACTCGCGACACTTTGCGTACAACGTTTAGAGGGGTGCACAATCGTGAGCGCTCAAACGGGACCCTCTTCTCTGCAATATTTTTCCTATAAAATAGGGGTGGACTTTACCATCCCTTATTAAAGCACAAATTTAAATGGCAAACAAAGGCATGCTGGATCGCGCTATTAAAGTTCTTGTATAATGATGTACGAATACAATTTCACATGAGAACCGTATGGGGCGTCCAATTCTACGCAGTAAAGCAGTTTTAAGGAGAGGCTGCTCTAATCTCTCCTTGTTCTGGGTTTAAACAGATGGTCTAACATAGGGCCACGTTGTGTGGGGCGAACGACCACATGACGTGGTGTCGGCTATCATAAGATGGGTTGTCGGCTCTGTTCGTGACTGTGAGCCGTCGGCAGGTACTAACAAAACCTCCGCAATACTGAAGTAGAAAATTTGACGTCCTTTTGTATTTTTTTTTTACAACACCTTAATGTGTTCTTTTTAATCTCAGAGACTAAATAGGGAATAATAATATGCGATCGCAATGTTTTATTTAAAAAAATAATCTTTATTTCATGAAATAGAATGAAAAAGAATTCTCATACATTGAAACAGTTAAATCAAACTATTTTTCGAATAAATAAGAAACTAAGTAAAGCTATAAGCCGTCGAAGATTTGTTTCTATCACTTTCTAGCAAAACAAAATTTAACACGGAGTTTGTATGGCCGTAGTGTTATGTGACGTCACAGTTCATGTCGGATCTCTCTGTGTAATCGGCAGTTTTTCTTAGCCAATATTAATTTCACTTTTTGTCACTATGGTATTTTCATATTTTGTTAATAAATGCGATTTAAAAAGTTCATGCATATTCCCTATTGATAATTTTATACGTCAAACATAAAAATAATGTGCTTTAAGATCATAATCATAAACCACACTATTTTCAAATTGGATACAAAAAGACGTCCAATCTGTCTCTGAGATTTTTATATGTCCTTTACATAGGTACTATTTATTATAAATGCGAAAGTTAGGATAAACTGGATGGTTGTCACCCAATCACGAAAAATGGCTGAACGGATCTTTATAAAATTTGTTACAATGATTATACACCACTATTTTTTAATTAGTACAAAAAAATGGGGCTTTATCTTTACCCGTTACTGATCATATTTGTGTAGTCAAAAGTAAAAAAAACAAAATTCCAAAATTATCCACGAAATTTTGTCATAATTGAATCAATCATTCATAACCACTGCTACTACAAAATACTACGCGCAGTGCTAATTTATAAGCGGAAGTGCGCGCACGCTTTTAAAAAAAAAAACATTAAATGGAGTGACATTTTGGGATATAAACAAACGCTAATAACTTTGCTGTTTATGAATATTATTTATTGAGACTTTACATATATAATAACAAGACCTTCTATAATAAGCCCCTTAAGTATTTGTACTAATTAAAAATTTGTGGTGTATAGCATGGATTAGCACATAAGCTACTTCTTATCTACAAAAAAAAATGTACGTTTCTCGTGGGATAATATATTAACTTTGACGCGGAGCAAATCGCGGCTAATGGACAATAAAAATATCATTCTATTACATACACATACCGTCACGCCTGTTTTCCTCGAAGGGTTAAGCAGAGGTGTACCAATGTACACCCACAGTTCGCTGGTATGTTTAGGTCCCATGTAATGGGGCACCACTATTGCGATAAACCGGGCACAAATCTTAACTCCGAGCTGCTACTGTGATTTTCATGGAAAAACTTAATAACACTTTGCTCGACCTGGAAATCGAATCCAAGACCTCTATCGTAGCAGTCGCGCATTGGACCACTAGGCTAACGAGGCAGTTACTATTCAATTATTGTCTCAACTTAAGGTAAAATTGATTCTATTATTAAAAAGCTTAGTTAATCAGTTTAGAAATTTACCGCAGCAGAAAATAAGGATCAGAATTACTAAATGAAAACTAAAATTTTAAATTAAAGTGTTTACTAGCTTGTGCCCAAGCGACTTCGTTCGCGTGGATAATCCACCCGTGTTTAGTAACGTCTTTGGTTACTGCTTCCCTCCCGTGTGTCGTAGCGTGATATCATAAAGCCTATGACACTCACAAATAACGTGGCTTTCTATGGGTAAAAGTATTTTTTAAATCGGTTCAGTGGATCCAGAGACTACAACCTCACAAACACACAAACTTTACCTCGTTATAATATTAGTATAGAGATTTAAATCAAACTAAAAAAAAAAAAATACTACACTTGCACTTCTTTATTTATTTATTTTATTTTAATAATTTTAGGAAAACTTACAGCTTATCATATACAATAGTTCGGGTTTAGGTACCATTAAAAAGGCCAATTACAAGTTTTCACAGGTAAGCAAGTATACATTATTAGAATTACATAGGTAGTAGACACAATAAACAGGATTGTTAAATACTTGGAAAAAAAAGCAAATTAAAGACTATTTTAAGTTTTGAAAGAAGCGAGTGCACAGTCTTTTTTAACTTATTTACACTAGTGTGAAAAAGATCGATATCAACATCACGGCAAGTCGATTCGTAAAACAACAAAAACTTTTAAAATAGTCGTGAGTTCATAACAACAGCCACACAATAATAATGGTCTGTAAAAAAGATTTAAGAAAACCCGCGTAAAAAAAAATCTTTAACTTATTATTATTTTGACTTTCTATGAATGCACCATCGCTCGAATTCGGAGTCCGCGAGAGTTAGTATTGTTTTATAAGAATATGAGTCTTAATTCAAGAAATGCAAATATCAGAATTTACAACCCTTCACAACTACAGAAATACTTACAAAAAAGAAACCGGTCCTTTTTTACATTACAATTATAAATACAAGCAAAATAAAAATGATACAAAAGTACACAGCATCATAAAAACACAAAAATAATTTCAATCCGCGGGGCCCGAACTTGAGACCTGACTATAATAGCCCCTTTGTCATCACCCAAACATTGCGATCCTGAATCGCGCTATTAAAATTTTCCTGGCTCGTAACATTAGTACAAAGTGTCGCGCGCGTAGAATGGGGAGTCCGTGTCTACTCAGTGAGACAGTGGTCAGGGGCGGGACTGTTCTATACCCGCCCCTATGGAAAGCAATACGCTATGGTGGAAGCTATTGTGACTAATGAAGTGCAGCTGAGTCTGCGTCTCAAGATGAAGTTCCCCTCTGCGGGCAATGTTGAAGAAGCCATTCTGGCTAATATGGGAGACTGTGGCTGTCCAGTCTAAAATGTAAAAGTCCTCAGTACGTCGGGGCATGTGAAACGGAGGATTATGGACCTCCACCCCACTGCAGTAGAAGATTTGACTCCCTTTTTTGAAAAATTGATTACTTATTAAATATTTTTTGTATTGGTAGCGACTGAACTGTTTCCATACGATAAATTGTGATGAAATACGTTAAGACAAGAAGACATACCTACTTTGCAATATTTTTTAATAATAATACAGACTATTATTGTCCCACTTCAGGTCAAGAGCTCTCCATATACAGAGAAGACATGAGCATTGATCAACACACTTGCTGAAAAAGGATTGGCATTTTCCTACTTATATTAACTACTAAATATACCCAGTTGCGTCTGTATCGTAGCGTGATGTTCTATACGTATAAACCTCACTCTTAATTCACTCTATCTATTGATAAAAACCACATAAAATCCATTGCGTTGTTTAAAAGATCTAAGCGTACAAACTGCGTGAAGCGACTTTGTTTTATGCTATGTAGAGTTAAGTCAAAAATTTCACACAATGTTTCCCTTCACCGATGTTAGTATTCACGATAAACTATATAGTACATTTGAATCGAAAAGTTATTTTGGTAATTGCCCGGTTTCGAACCTATAATCTCGTGCATGAAAAGTAGGTGCCGTAACTACTGAGCCATATCGACACTTTGATTGGTTTAGTTGTTTTGGCGAAAAGTAAACAAACTAGAGTCACTTTTACATAAAATACAAGTTTATCTATATTAATACTGAGTTTGTGAGGTTGTAATCACTGGATCTACTAAACCGATTTCGAAAATAATTATTTTACCCATAGAAAGCCACATTATTTGTGAGTGTCATAGGCTATATCACATCACGCTATGACCTACGAGAGCGGGGCAATAACCGCAGACGTAACTTATGTTGGGTGAAATAAGCCACGCGGACGAAGTCACGGGCAGTTCGCTAGTTATAAATGAAAACAAAACAGCTGTCTAGTCATCTAGTACTACAAGTTAATTATTGACTTTATTATTGACTGGCTATTTCTCACTAAGCACGATAGAGTCAGAAAAAATACTAATAAAGTATAATCCTTGTAACGGCCATATTATGCAGATCAACAATAATAAATGGTATGCTTCAATAATATTTTTTATCTTATTGATAAGATAAAAAAATATCGAAGTATGCCTAAATAAATTTATTGTTATCGTTTTCGCATTTTCGTTTCAAATGCCGCCGCTTCACCCTTGCACTCCTGCTTACCTCCTAATTCTGTTAAAAAAGTCCAAAATACCAGGTGTTAATTGCATATTGACAGTAATGCAATTGTAATTAGGGAATAAAATGTATACAATAAAGAATAATGACTATAGATTATGTTTTATTGAAGAAATTAATAATAACAAATAGGAATAAAGACAAATATTTTCAGTTACAGAAAAATTGTTGTAATTTTTTTGTGTGTATTTAAACTTTGTTTTTGTAATTATATAAAAGATCATTTCAGAGACGAGTAGTTATACATTGCGATAAGAGATGGCAGCACCACTGCTAGTTGTTAGCTCTTTATGTGTCATGATCGCCATCTTTCTCGCAATCGGGGCGAGTCGTATATGCCCATCCTTGTCCTTCAGAAAAATATTCTCCAAACATTATTTTTTATAGCTTTTAAATAGACTAAAATATTTTAAATTCACTCTAATATATAGAAAAAATAAAATATATGGATATACCTGTATATTTTAGTCAGAAATAGAAAACGTCCTACATCGCGCTATCAATGTTTTCTCGTCGTTTTGCAGTACAGTGTAATTTCGCGCCATTTTATCGGGGAGTCCGTTTCTACACAGTATGACAGTGGTCAGGAGTAGGGCTGTCTTAATCCTATACCTGGTGTTGAAGCAATACGCTGTGAACGGTAAGCTATTGTGGATAATGTAGCAGCCGAGTCTGCCTGTTTCTCGACTTCGAGTCGAGGTGTTTTAGCCCATAGTGTATGGTGCACGGTTTAGCCCATTGTAAATGTGGCTCGATTAACGGCATTGCGCCGTCCGGTAAAGGCATTGTGCCTTATGAGAAAAGGTCCTCGCGACCAGTTGAAAGGTCCTTTGAGACCAGTTGAAGAGTGTCCAGTAAGACGGTACTCATTGTAACGGTAACGGAGGTGTTAGTCCTCAACCCCACTGATGTAGAAAATTTGACTTCCTTTTATGTTCTTATTAGTATTATGTCATTATGTGTTCAGTTTTTCTTTATTACATATTGTGGTTTTTAGGGCGAATTTCAATTAAACTTTAGTTATTTCTGCTGTATCGTAGATGGTCCATCACTTCAACCGACCGCGTGCATCGTCGGCGACCCAAAACACAAAGAAAGGAATCCAAAAATCAAAAAATGAACTTGACATTTGTGCTCACGACTCGTGGCGGCTACTACATGACCTGTGTCTGTGAGTTTATGTGTTTGTAAATTGGTCCATCACTCAAACCGATCGCGTACGGCGTCGGCGACCCAAAAAACCCAGAAAGGAACCCAAAAACCCAAAAATGAAGATGACATTTGTGCTCACGTGTCGTGACGGTAGTCGTCAATATTTGTTCCGTGCGGGAATCAAATCCGCGAAACGCAGCGCAGCAGCCAATCGGTTAGCCAGTGCGCACTCCGTGTCGTAGTTACTAGGGTGCCAGACTATAGTAAGACGTCATATGGTATAACATTACAAATGTTTAAATGTAAGTCATGTTACGCATACCAATAAGATCTCATTTCCTTCGGAAGCATCCAATTTGCGATGACTGAATGGTTGGCATTAGTTGTTGGCAACAAACGTGACCTTGGATATAGAGGTCTTATTCAAATTAACTTCTTGTTTTTTATCATAGGACTAGCTATACCCGCGGTTTTGCCGGTTTTGCTCCGCTCTTGTGTCTCGTAGCGTGATGTTATATAGCCAATACAACTGGTAGTTATTTACAGAGATTAGCGCGCTTAAACAAACAAAAATCTAGCATCACATACCATCACGCCTGTACGGAACCCTTCGTGCGGGAGTCCGACTTGCAATTGGTCGGTTTTTATAAATATGTATCGGTCGGAACGATATAATGCAGTTGATAGTACAAGATGATCACATGTGGGCTGTCGGCTTGTTTGCTGTCCAATGACATAAATAAAAACAATAATTATTATTACATAAAATTGGTTGAATCGGTTTCTCTTAACAACGAATTTAACCTTGTAACGTCGAAGTGCTAACCTTGCCCGTAGAAACGCGGTCAATATCAACCGTCACTGAATGGGTGAAAAAAATGTCTCAAAAGCAGACCGGTTGTAACCAGTTTCAGCCAGGCTGGTCTGGTGGGTGTTTATGAAGAATGGTCAGTGTGTCATTTAAAAATAAATAATAATTTCAAAATTTTAATGTGTTAATATACTATTTATAAGTAGGTACTTTATGTTTGAAAAAAAAAATATGTTTCTTCAATTTATGAAATGATTTACATACATAAACTCACGCCTTTTTCCCATGGGGTTAAAAATATTTATTTTGAAATTATGTAATTTGACGGGTAATAGACAAGATATTAAACTATATTAACCGAATTTCATCTACTTTTATGTGTGTTAATACAATAAAGCTGAAGAGATTTTTGTTTTGATATTAGTTCTGTGGGTGTACATTGGTACACCTCTGCCTAACCCTTCGGGGAATAAATCTATAAAAACCGCATAAAATCATGTCTGTTGAATGGGAGCCCCCTTAAATATTTATTTTATTCTGTTTTTTAGCGGCAACAGAAATACATCATCTGTGAAAATTTCAACTGTCTAACTATCACGGTTCTTGAGATACAGCCTGGTAACAGACGGATAGACGGACGGACAGCGGAGTCTTAGTAATAGGGTCCCGTTTTACCCCCTGGGTACGAAAACCACAAAAATATAAACTATTGTACACGAAGTGACTGCGTTGTATTGCGCTGTGTGGTGTCGCGTAGACTGCCGCGGAATCACCGATACACGACACCCTTCGACCGGAACTCTTCCGTGAGGAAGGTCTCAGTATAATGGAGTCGGAACTCGCAACACGAACGATTTGAAAATCGTAATGGGGCATTATAGTGTGTGCAAACTCAGGAGCACTCCCTTATCCTTCACTTTCATAGTCCAGAGGGTCGGCAAACCGACAAGACCAGAGAGAGAGAGAGAGATAAGGCGCAGGACCAACGGCTTTACGTGCTTGTCACACCACCAACTTCAAAACTCCGGGTTGTTACTGAGAAACTCCTAACGGAAAAATCTAATAACGCTTTTTGCCCGACCTGGGAATTGAACCCAAGACCCCACGCTCAACTGTCGAGCTTGCCACCACGAGGACAAAGAGTCTGAAAAAAAAATGCTTATTATAAAATAACAATGACCCACTAACCAGTTAAAAACTCGTTTGCGATAACACATGGACTACATTGAACTGCCATTAAGATAATACTTACAAGTTGTCCTTGAAACCCCTCGATAAAGACTAAAATACAATACATTTTATTCTTTATTTTGTCAACTAGCTTTGTCCTGCGACTTCACCCAAATGTCGATTATCATGAGGTTTTAATAAAAATTGAAATATCAAATAAACACACAAATAGAAGACACAAATAGAGCATTTATTACTTACTAGCTTTTCCCTACGGGTTAGCTGCTTCGTTAGCCTAGTGTCCTAAGCGCGACTGCTACGCTAGAGGTCTTGGGTTCGATTCCCAGGTCGAGCAAAAAGTGTTATTGGATTTTTCTATGAAATTCTCAGTAGCAGCTCGGAGTAAGGGTTTGTGTTCGGTTAATGGCAATAGCTCGCCCCCTATTACATGGGACCTAAACATAACGGCGAACTGTGGGTGTACATTGGTACACCTCTGCCTAACACTTCGGGAAATACAGGCGTGATGGTATGTATAAAAAGTACCCATGTCCCTTTCTGTACCTCAGTTTCTGTGTGCAGAATTTCATGATGTTTGCTTGAATAATTAAGGAAACAAACAACACACACTCTCGCATTTCAATATTAGTTAGAATGCTAGTTCTGGCCCATCGACTTCTCTCCTCTCCTCGCCGGTATGAAACCACCTTGCGTGTTTGCCTAAACTTGCAACACCATTTCGGGCTACTACATATACGGTACATGCTCGTCTATAGAGCATTTGGAACAAAGCCTCATAGAGTATTGTTTAGCTAGCAATGGAATGCACATATTCCTTTACTAAGAGGTAAGAACTCGAAAGAGTGAGTTCGACTTAAGGAATGTAGATAAATTAGAGGCATTTTTGGCTGATTGAGTTTGAGATTACAATGCGAACGTTCTTACAAATACTAAAATTGTTCCACTGATCTTATAAGAAACTACATAAATGTGTGGATATTTTCACTCATGTTGAGTTTCTTTGGTTATTGCTCCGCTCCCGTGTGTCGTGGCGTGATGTTATATTATATTTAGCTTTTTATTCATTGTTTTTTAAGCGTTATTGGGTTCATCTATAAAATCCTCAGTAGCAGCTCGGAGTTAGGATTTGTGCCCGGTTAATGGCAATAGGCTGGCCCCTTATTACATGGGACCTAAGCATACTGGCGAACTGTGTGTGTACTTTGGTATACCTCTGCCTAATCCTTCGAAGAATATACCGCTGGCTATGGCTTTCAGGAGTCTCAGTGGTTGGAAATAGTGTGGCGGGCTTGTCCTATTTAAAGAAAAAAATATGGAAAGAACATGCAACTTTCAGCATCATTAAATGTCTATTCATACATACATACCGTCACGCCTGTATTCCCCGAAGGGTTAGGCAGAGGCGTACCAATGTATCTCCACAGTTCGCCGTTATTTTAGGTCTCATGTAATAGGAGGCCAGCCAATTGCTTTTAACCGGTCACAAATCGTGACTTCCAGCTGCTACTAAGTGTTTCACAGAAAAACCCAATAAAACTTTTTACTCGACCTGAGAATTGAACCTAAGACCTTCTTCAAGGTCTTTCCATACCCTTTTATTTTCGAGTTTCCCTAGTACGAGTAGCTTACGTATCACTAACGAATCTTCACTATTGTTCAGCTGCTGTTGACTGCGCGTTGCGTAATATTTAGCATTGTTCACTCCTATATAGAACACCATTACAATATATCCAAGTTTCGTTCGAGTTGAAAGGATGGTAATAATTTATTTGTTAAATAAATCTTTTAAGTTCTAACTAGCTTTCGTTCGCGTCAATATCGGTTAAAACACAAAATTAAAAAAATTAAGTCACCCCCGACAGAAGAAAAAAATCACGACCGTAGCTTACAAAAGAGTTGATAACTTTGAAACCGCTAAACCGATTTCCATCAAACAAAGCTAAGAACAGTTTCGACTAATTAACCTTTCAAACACATCCAACAAAATCAAAATCGGTATATTCGTTCGATGCCACAGACAGACACACACACACACACACAGACACGCCAAACTTATAACACCCCGTCGTTTTTGCGTCGGGGGTTAAAATAAAAGTAGCCTCAATTACTCCTTATTAGACTAGCTAACTGCAAGTGATAGTTTCATCAAAATTGGTATAGCCGTTTCCGAGATTAGCCGAACAAACAGTCAGATTAACAGGACACACAAGATACAATAACAGGTGTTCCATATAAGTGACCGATACTTAAACACAGGATTCTACTCATGATTAAAAACAACTATCCCAGAGTTTCTTTTTTTTTTAATTAGTTGCCAGCCACCATATACAACGTGAAACATTATTAAACGCATACTCTGGAAATAGTTTTCTTAAAATAGGCTATTAAATCAATTTTAGCTATTTCTAAAATACCACATACCATCACGCCTGTATTCTCTGAAGGGTTAGGCAGAGGTGTACCAATGTACACCCACAGTCCGCCGCCACGTTTAGGCCCCATGTAATAGGGGGCGAGCCTGTTGCCAATAACCAGGCACAAATCCTAACTACGAGCTGCTTCTGAGAATGTCATAGAAAACCCAATAAGACTTTGCTCGATGTGGGAATCGAACCAAAGACCTCTAACATAGCAGTCAATCTGAACTATAACGTAATGTATATAATATTAAACAATAGATATAATTATCATGTTTAAAACGGAAGCCCTAATTCATTATCGCGATCTGTCGGTATGTGCGTCACTCGAGACTAGTCGAACACATTGTAATTATGTTAATAGTTAATTATAATGTAGTGAGTAATGATTGTGTATGTGTTGAGAGGTATTTAGGAGGTGGCTGTACGTAAATGAATTCAAGTTTCCACAATTATTAATGATAGCTACATACCCCGCGGTGTCACCCGCGTGCAGTTACGTCTTTGGTTACTGCTCCGCTCCTGTTGCTCGAAGCGTGATGTTCTATACGTATAAACCTTCCTGTTGAATCATTTTATCTATTGCTTCCAAAATTAGGCAAATTGGTTCAGCCGTTCTCGAGTTTTAGCGAGATTAACGAACAGCAATTGATTTTTATATAGATTACACGTGTTAATTTAAAGTTCACATGAGCCAAAAACCGTAGACATAATGGCATGACATATGTCATAATGGGCTAATTATGACATTAATATAATAACTAGCTTATGCCCGCGACTTCATCTGCGTTGATTTCAGTTTTTTTTGTGCGGATTCCAAATTTTTTTTCTACAATTATTAAATTTAAAAACTTGAAGTAACCCCCAACTGCTGATAACCTTGTAACGGCTGAACCGATTATGATAAAACATCTAAAAACATCGCTAGGAAACCTGCTTTGAAATATAAAAAAAACCGCATTTATGTCGGTTCACCCATTTAAGAGCTACGGTGCCACAGACAGATACCTACACAGACACGCCGTATTTAAATGACCCCTCTTTTTGAGTCAAAAATAAAAGTAGCCAGCATTCTGCCAGTGACAGTCCCGTCAAAATCGGTTCAGCCGTTTAGGAAACTAGCCGAAACAAACAAACAGATAGACAGATATATTTGGGTCTGTGTAAACATTCATTTGCATTTATCAAAAAGCTGTTATTTTGATTTACAAACAGACACTTCTATTTTTTTTGTACAGATGCAATGGGCTTAACTAATTTGAAATTAATAAGATAATAGTCGAAGCGGGCCTTATCCTATTTCCGTCCTCAATCTATTTCCAAAAATCTAAAACAAAACCTCATATTTCTGGTGAACTGGCATCATTTGAATATAAATCAGTATCTAAACAATGGACTTTGGGCCCGTTCGTAGTTCGGACATTCAAAACACGACACGGATGAGATACGAGCCGTTTGCGCAATGGTTCCGTACTTTCGATTTCTAAAATACGATAAATAATATGTGAAATGTTTGTTTGATTAGTCTGCCACACTTTTTTAAAGAGAAGAGTTTTATTTTTTATAAAAGAGTGAGGAAACAGCTATTTTCTATCTGTCTGAGAGCCTGATCTTCAGAACAAAATCTGACAGTAGCATACCCAGCACGAAGCAATACCCCATAAAAGGAGTGTGTACTTTTAACAATCTGAAACTTGGTTTATCTAATTTGTTCCTATTTCTAGTCTTAAAATTGTGCTTTTTACCAACTATTTTTAAAAGATGAAGATTTTTGCGAACATGCACAATATTTTCAATATACAACGTACCGTACCGGGTTGTTCGTAAGAGATACCGCGCTCCCGGAACGCAAAGGGCAGAATAAAGAAAATGGATGGGTTTTAGTCAGTAAAAGTCTGACATTCCCTTCCGCCCCACCCAGGGCAGGGGAAATCATTTCGAAGATTTGCCATCGGTAAAAAAAACCTAGCACGAAGGAGTCCACTGGAATGGTCCAGTTATATTCTGATTATAAAACACGAATCTATCCTGTAAAAATCTTTTCAACACACTAGCTCGTAAAATGGCTGTTATTGCACCGCTTTTAGGATTACAATTCGGTTTCTTAAAGACGCGTGTTTTTTTTTATAATATTTATTTATTTGGCAATGAGTTTGTAACGCTCTCGAATGCATTGCGCCTTTACCTTTGGCTCGGGTAAACTTACCTCACTTGTATCATAATGTACCATTATCAGCAAAATTGCTAAGGATTGACAGTTTATCCCAAACTCATTATATCTAAATTCACTGACGATAATGTTTGCAGAATAGCACTGCAGGTCTACAGAATAAAAAAGGAACAAGGCCTCTTTAATCTGCAGAATTCAATTAGAAGATAGTTCCCATGTATCAAAACCCTTTATTACAATGTGTCGTCTAAAATGTTGATACTTTAACAAAAATGTTTGGCTACTAGACAACACGCCTTATAAACAAAATTATGTAAAACATAATCAAATGAATGACGTGATAATGTTTTATTTGGGCTCAACATATGCGGAACCCAAACAATGTCGTCGGTCCTAAGTGACCTTGCGTCCTTACACTGACCTTGAGCGTCCTTCGCCTCCATTTTGTTTCAAATTACGTCAACACTGAACTATTTACTTTACAAAAACAGTAACCTATATTTTTTTGTGTGTTAGCTGTAAGAGACACTATCATTAGATTGTAGACAAAACAATATTGCAAACAAAACAATTGTTCTCCATTGTTTTGATCAATAGCATAATATTTTTGATAACACTTCTAGAAAACAAGAAAGGACTGACAAAAAGTGTTATAAGGTTTATCCATTAGGAATATCTCAGTAGCAGCCCGGAGTTTGGAAGTTGGTGTTGTGATCCCCCATGCCTCAAAAAGCGCGTAAAGCCGTTAGTCCCGGCAGTCATACATAGATCTTTTATAGTCTCTACGGATAGCCAGAAGCCGGTCACTCATACCTAGTAAGTGAGTTGTGGAGGTCACATAGGCAGTCGCTCCATTCAAAACACTGGTATTCAGGTGCATTCGTTTACGACTGAGAAAAGGCTAAGCAGTTACCTATAGACTTCTAGAAAGTAAGGCACAAAAAATGGTACGTGTATTTATCGATACTTCTGGGGGGTAATTACTAACTTTTAAGAACGATCGCAATATACCTCAGTCTTAATCTGTCAAAAGTTCCTTTTATTTACCTAAATATTTTGACATTGATTGTCGCTTAGATGTGAGTGCGACTAATTTTGAAACGTTTTTAATTAACAGGATTGACCTTCGAGCTCAAGGGTCGTCAAGGACACAACACACTATGTCCACTACGACCTTAGACCCCGAAAGTATATTGCAGGTGACATATTGCGATCACCATTCCAATTGCGAAGGGATAAGGCAGATTCCTTTTAACTGTTTATTGAATTGAAGACCTCATGAGAACTCCCATTATCATGGCTAATATTTCTGCATAAACACTGATATTTTATGCGGATCCCTAGTGAGAACAGTACGTCCTTCTGACCTCGTGTCCTCGCCTCGACCTTGTTAGTCCTTTGTCGGACTCTGATCTATTTTAATTATGTCAAACGTGACGCGATGCTGGTCGATCGGATTCAAGACTGCTGGCTTACTGTTTTAAATTATGAATACTGAAATGATCGATATATACAATAATATTCTTTTGACCGAATTTCAGTTACAGCGACCAATCTTAACAGAGACTATCTTTGTACACAGGAGATATTATAGCGTAAAATACACGCGAGATGACTCCCGGCCACCGTAGATACGGGCCTGTGGACGGTGAGCAATGGGTAGCTCACCGTCCTTACGTTGCATAACGACAGGCCGTGTCGACGGCGCGTTCGTGTTCCACGCGCGCCTCAAAGAGATGTCAGCAAAAGGAAGGGGCCACTGAGGGCCGATGCCTGCCGGGGCTGCGGGTTGTTCGCAAGAGATAAAACGCCCCCGGAACGCAAAGGGCACAAGAAGGAACATGGGTTGGTTTTGGTCAGTAAAAGTCTGACACTCCCTCCCGTCCCGCCCAGGGCGGGAGAAGTTATTTGATGATTTCCCACCCACCAAAAAAAAAAAAAAGCGTAAAATACAGGTGCATTCCATTTTCGCTGACTCTTATTGTCATTATTTTTGTGAATGTTGGTTGGCCAGTAATTGGCGACTGTATGAGTCCGGGACTATAAAAACCTAAGGTGTATTTTGAACATAGATTGATGATTATGTGTATAAGTTATATATTGTAAATGGAAACTGTTGGTTCACCTATTTCAATAAATAAATAAATTCTGTGACGGAAATCCGCACTATTACGATAATAATCCTAAAAAGCACACGTACGTAATACATTGTGACCTTACAAGCGATGCAATAATAGCCCCCACTTTACGAACTAGTGTGTTAATATATTATATTCATCTTCCCCTACTGAGAATAATAATTAACAACATTGTTAACTATTATTTAAGAATTAAGATTAAATATTAACAACCTTAAAATTACATAAAAAAACCTTAATAATCATGATAAAAAAAAAACTAAAACTAAACGGCATCAAAAAATTCCTCCACATCGTCGCGTTGTCAAACTTAATTTACTAAAATAAATTCTGGCAATTTCGTATTCGTATTCTTATCTGAAGGATTGACAATAGTAAATGATAAACAGTCTAGTCATTCGACCCGACGTCCTCGAGCTGACCTAGAGAGTCCTTTGTCGGCTCCGATTACATTGACGTAAGGATAATAACATCGATCAAAATATATGAAAGAGATTGTAAACATAACTAGTACTTTTATTGATGTAAATAAATAATAAAAAAAATTTTGTAAGACGAGACGAGAAAGAAAGAAGAAAATGTTTTTTTTTGGAAAATCTACCGGACAATTTGGAATGATATTTTAGCATGAAAATCTTAGTGAAAAAAATGGCGGGTGAGTGTTTTTATCATGCAAAGTTACATAGAACCTTGTAATAGTGAGCAAGTGATAAACTGCACAGTACTAGTCAATAGAGGTGGAGGGATCTACAATTTTTTAAACACGTATTTTGTGTACCTCATTTATCTTGCTATCCTATTTCCTACGAATACTATAAATGCGGAAGTTTGTGAAGATGGATGGATGTTTGTTTGTTACTCTTTGACGCTTTAAACGGCTGTACAGATCTGGATAAAATTTAGCACTGAGATAGATTGTAGTGTCGAATAACAGATATGATATTGTTTATCTCCGAAAAATGTAACATATCAAATTAGTCGCGGACAGAAACTAGTTGAATAATATATTATTATTTTATAATATTTTTTATCTCATTTAATTTACTTGACAGCCGTATTCACGGGCTGTCACTCTCTTCTTAATATTTTAAAGTGGCTTTTATCTTATTTCATAAATGACTTTGTTTTCGGCTTATTCAGCCAGAGCCTCCACAGTACCTACCATTCCAAATTCCTCCTTAAAACAGTAAAAAAAATCTGTAACATGTTGCAGAAGCCTATCAAACATTACAAACCCCCAATTTTTTGACATAATGTGACAGTAGGCATAATTTGTGACGCGAAGCATTTCGTCTCAAGTCATTTCGTTACATTTGCTTGACACGACAATCCACTTCCGCACAAGTGATTTATATGTTAATTTTGATTTGAGAGAATTTGAATGTTCTATCCTTTAATGAAGATGGAATACATTATGTATGAGTTAGACAGATTTTGATTTCTGAGTACATAAATAGGAGTTTATGAATATGAATTACGTGTGTAATGAATGGTTTCTATGTGTATTGACCTATTGAACTGTAGTTAATCAATAGTCCGCACGAGTAGAAAAGGTATGTCAGACTTATTTGTAAATACATTGATGACACAAAAACAACTGCTTCCAATATATTATATTTAATAATTATAGAACTATTTAATAATAAGTTATCATTATAACTGCACCGTCCTGCTTTTATCTCACTTTATAGGAGAGAGTACGTAAATCTTTATCTTCCATAAATGTCTCATAATTGTCCGTACACATCGCAATACTAGAGCATACATTATTATCATCGTTCTCTCACATACAATTAGTAATAATACCAACCTATTATTGAACCACTGCAGGGCAAAGGCCTCTTAGGCGATTAACACACGGCAGCGCGCACCGCCGCGGAGGGCGGTGGCGGTGAAGCGGATTTCTTAGCGGTGCCCCGCGCGATTAGGCGGTTCTTGCGCCTGTCCACTTGGTTGTATAAAACGCGGTTTTTACCAGTTTTATCAAAGACTCTGGCAATAATGGACGCTGAAGTGGTGGCAGTGTCTGACTTTTATGGCGTAGAAAGAAAAAGATATTGGGTTCATTTATTTTTACGAAGCGGAACTCTAAGTGGAACTTATATACTCAGACAGCACAGCGATTTTCGATCTTCGAAATAAACTTTTCGACATCGAATTCCATTTTGGAATTGCAACACGTCTTGCACCCACGATGATCCGCGCGGTTATGCGGCGCCTTTTGTATAAGGCGCCGCCCAATCGCGCGGTCGTCAGCGCGGAGGGGCGAAGGCGGTGAGAGCACTGCTCGACCGCGCGGTCGGGCAGTGTACGCGTGTTAGGGATCACTGGATTTATTAGAGGGCAATGCGACATGAGATCCTCTTCACCGCCAACCGCGGCGGTGCGCGGTGCCGTGTGTTAATCGCCTTAGACAGGAAGCATGAACTTTAATCAACACACTTGCTCAAGGCGGATTAACACCAACGCTGTACACCTTTTTTTTAAGGGTGGGAAATCATCAAATGACTTTCCTCTTTGGACGCAACGGAAGGGAGTGTCAGACTCTTACTGACTAAAACTCACCCATGTTCCTCCTAATGCCCTTTGCGTTCTAGGACTGCGGTAACTCTTTCGAACGAATTCCTACAACCAACATTGATTTTGACTTTTAATTGGCAGTCCAGATTTGCCATGTTATTCCTTCACTGACATCAGCAATTTGTAAGATAAAATTAGAAAGTTAGGAATAAATTAAAAAAGACGCATTGGTACTTGCAGATTTGAACCCACAACCGCATGTATGAGAAACCTTAACCGCTCTGGACCATCACGACTTTTTGCGATACAAATAGTATAGGTACTACGACTGAAATAGAACAGTCTTAAGAAATACCTAGAACTAGACTTCTCAGTAACCTTAAATGTATTTTAAGACTAAGACACAGAGTAACAATACAATTTTGTACAGGAAAGACTCCATTAACCCCTACCTCTTAACAAATTTAAACAATCACTCGACAGCTGCGCATGATTCGGTGACTAACGTCATTAATTTGTTTTCTTTTCTCTATCCAACTATTCCGTTTAGTAGTTGCTAGATCGTGTTGATTAGACCAATCAAATTAGTCATCATTTTCTGGGAATCGTGTGAGGTCATTAACAATTATAAGGATTACTAATCACTCTGAAAGAACTAATGAGCGTTGGTCCTGGTTTCGATTTGCAGGTCGGGCAAAACTGTTGTTGGGGTTGGCCATTAGGAGTATTTCAGTAGCAGCTCGGAGTTTGGATGTCGGTGGTGTGAGAACCCCGTGTCTCGGAAAGCACGTAAAGCCGTTGGTTCCGGCTGTCAGTCGTAGATCTTTAGCATTCAGAAGATTTACAACCAGTCTTAGTCACTAAGAGGTATCGTGTTGCCCAGTAACTGGGTCGTGGAGGTCAGATACGCAGTAGCTCCATGTTAAACACTGGTATTCAGCTGCATCCGGTTAGACTGGAAGCCGACCCCAACATAGCTGGGAAAAGGCTAAGCAGATGATGATGTATTATCGATTCGAAAAGAAGAAAAAGAAGATGTCAAAATAACAGCTTTTTACTAAACGCATGTGAATGTTCACACGGTACTTTTTAAAATGTTTGATCTATTTGTTTCGGCTGAGCTCCGAAATGACTGGACTGACTGATTTTGACGGGAAAAATTAAGGTCCCACCCAAAAATATTAACCGACATTCACGTGGAGATAGTCGCTGACAAAATCTAGTTGCCTATACAAATGTTTTTATTGGTTATTTATTTTATTATTTAAAAAAAAGAAGACGTTGCCCCACACTAGAATTTCTCCTGTATCGTGGGTGCGTTAACGAACATATGAACTCACACAAACAGCCAGACCCGAAACAACTATCTGTAGGTCATACAAATATTAGTTCCGTGCGGGAATCGAACCCGCGACACGTAGCGCAGCAGTCAATCGCTCGGCCACTGCGCCAACCGTGTCGTTAATGTTATAACCACCAAGATTCGGCTGTCTCTTTAAACAGTGAAATATACAATTGTGTATTGTTATAACTAAGCGGAAGTCTGACAATGAAACGTCAACATCATAACAAATTATGATTAAAGTTGAAAGGTAATTATATACGGACAATGGTACAACAGCTGTTTGGTCAAAACAAACACAGATCATATTATTAAACACGGCTAGTGAACTCAAAGATATACTAGTGTAACTGAGAGACCTGGATTTTTTTTTGTTGTCAAGCAGTTATCTCTAGTGTTGCCGAATTTGTTCGAAGGGTCACCGCGGCACTGGAACGCAAAGGGCATTTAGGAAAACGGATGGGTTTTGGTCAGAAAGAATCTGACACTCCCTTCAGCTCCGGCCAGAGCGGAAGAAGTCATTTGATAATTTCCTATCCTGGAAAAATAGAAATAGTTAGCCAGTAATTTAGATCGAAAATTAAGGGTTACCTAAAAAGCTTTTTTGGAATTTTGAAAATGTGAAATTTTATATCTAAATTTCAATTTGCTTTCTGAATTTCGGCTTTACCTCGTACGCCAAAACTATTGATTTTACAAAAAAAAAAATTGTCACAAACAGTAGTAAATAATCTCTAGTTTAATTTCGTATAGTTATTGTTTTATCGTAAAATGTGTCGAAAAGAAGATATTGTAAAAAAACTACCGTTAAGCGCCATTTTTATTTTAGACTGTATATACAAAAATAATTTTATTACCTTTTTTAAAGGGGCCAGCATGAAAATTCACGCTAGTGGAGTCACAACCAAAAGCTGGTCTTTGATACTATAACATTCTGACTTTGATATCAGGAAACCATGTATAATCTAGATAGGTACATTGCCCCACTGCCTCCATTCTTCCTGAAATTATTACAAAGACGTGCAGCAACGGAACTGCAATTAATATGTCAGTTCATTGTGTCAGTATTTTACGATTTTCTTTGGAATAAAGTTGGGGTTCTTTATACATTTTGTAGGTAAAAAAATTATATGTTGAAGCGTTGTTTTATGGGATCGGTAATGCAACGGTTATTGTGTAGTTGTTCTCATATGTTACAATTAAATTGACCTATAGTCGAATTCGCCCCACCCGACATCTTGGACATTAGGTACTGACATCGGTGAAGGAAAACAAATGACCATCATCTGCTTAGCCTTTTTCCCAACTATGTTGGGGTCGGTTTCCAGTCTAGCCGGATGCAGCCGAATATCAGTGTTTAACATGGAGCGACTGCCTACCTGACCTCCACAACCCAGTTACTGAGCAACATGATACCTCTTGGTAACACTGGTTGTCGGACTTTCTGACTTCTGACTATCCGTAGCGACTGTCAAAGATCAACAAATGACAGCCGGCACCAACGGCTTTACGTACTTTCCGAGGCACGGGGGTGTTTTACACCACCAACTTCCAAACTAGGCTAAGTAGATGATGATGTTATTAGTACAATTTTTCTTTACAATATTTAATTCGACACACACATACACACACCCTTCAGTTACAACTACCCTGTTGTACCCTATTTCTTCAAGAACAAATAAAATCTACATAAACATTCCAGCTACAAGGTTACACGCGTTAGTTAATTAAAGAACCACCACGATACAATATGGCGGTATTTATTTGCATGAGTAAACCAACTAGATTCTGGAACACTTTTATCAAATAGGGACGGAATGGATGGAAACGCGTTTGAAATTAATCTTTTAAGGGCTGATTTTTCAATGGTTAGATAACTTTTATCTGACGAATAAATATGACAGTTTCACTTAACGTCTATACAAAAGCTGTCAAACCGCCATATTTATTCCTCCGTTAAGAGGTGACTGACGATTGAAAAATTGGCCCTAAGATTTATCCCCTTAATTTCTAAATCTAAAAACCTATTCTCTACAGAAGCATAATTAAAATACTTTTTTACCCAATCTATTGCTTCTATTAATCTTTTGTTTACAATTTTAATTTAAATACATACACACACACACATAATATAATCACGCTTGTAGTCCCCGAAGGGTTAGGCAGAGGTGTACCAGTGTACACCTACAGTTCGCCGGTATGTTAAGGTTCCATGTAATAGGGGGCGAACCTATTGCCATTAACCGAGCACAAATCCTAACTCCGAGCTGCTACTGAGAATTTCTCAGGAAACCCCATAACACTGCGCGACCTGGTAATCAAACCCAAAAACCTCTAGCGTAGCAGTCGCGTTTAGGACAACTAGGCGAATGAGTCAGTCAATTCAATAAAGTTAAAAATAGGTATAAAATTGAATATTATAATAAGGACCGAAACTTTTTTGTATGTAATGTAAAATATTGTGCGGTTGTACGACCCTCGGGAGCGAAGAAGTAATCAAAGACGTAACGTAAAGCGGGTGAAACCGCGGGGTGTTACTAGTTTTCATTACATCGTAAACCGCAAGGTCAAGAGTGGGTTTATTGGCCAATTGGGTCTTTATTTAGACCAGACGTTCTTAGAAATTTAGTGACTATTTTTATACATAGAACACATTTAAGATCTCAACTATATTTCTGGTTAGATAGACTTTTGCCCGCAACTTCGTACGTTACGTTTTTGGTTACTGCTCCTCTCCCGTGAGCCGTAGCGTGACGTTATATAGCCGAAACTATTACTCAAGAATCTGGATATCATATACAAAAGGATGTTTGTTAATTCGACTGGCAGTTCCACAAATTAACGCGTTTAAACACACAAACAAAAAACCCTTCAGCTTTATTTTATTAGTAAAGATTTAGATTGTTTTAGGCGCGTACATGCTTCGCGTACCAATTTGTTGTCTATTTGATTTTTTAAGGATCTTCACGAGATACTGCGGCGCGCCTTATACGCCCTATGCTTATGTATTCTAGCCATATTTTTATCAAAAACGATCTAAACTTAATGAGATTTTGTAGACAGATTTATAGATACAAAAAAATAATTGAGGTTAGCTACTTATCGATCAAATACGATAACTCTAGCAGTACCCCGCGGTTGGTCCCAAAAACGCTTCCTCAAGAAGGCTTTTTTTCAAATCGGACCAGCAGTTTCTGAGATTAGCGAGGTCAAACTAACAAACTGTTCAGCTTTAAAAAAATAAGTATGGATTACGTTTTGTATGAAGTTTGGGCGCACTGTCAGTACAGTTATCTTAACTATTTATATAACCTTTAATTTAAAAGTTACTACCAAAATTTGTTACGTCTAAATTTTCTCTTCAAAAATAAGTTAGATAACAGTTTGATTAATAAGCTAGATTATAATTAACGATCAAGAACTTTAATTATTAAGAACAAAAAAATATAATTTACAAGCAATTTCAGTCAGCCCCAACGTCGGGCGGCCCCAGCCATTTCGCTTGAAGATAAATCAAATTACAAATTGCCTCTGAATTGTGATTTCAATACCTACCTTCCTTCAATTTAGTTGTGATAAATACCCATTATTAATCCATTAAAGTTATTAAACATTTCGTTGAAGGCATTAATTTTGTTAAACAAATGCTCGTCATAATTTCCCGTGAACGAGCTAATTAATTGACGTTTATTTACTCAATATCTTCTGTTGTTAGATACTAGCTTGTACTGGCGACTTTGTCTGTTTAAATGTCGGTTATCTGTGGTGTGCGCGGAACCATAATTGTTTCTATAACACAGAAGTAAAGTAATTTACTCCTTGTAATATTAGCTTAGGCCAGTGAAAGTCCCGTCGAAATAGGTCCAACCGTTTCGGAGATTAGCCGGAACAAGAATACAGACAGACAAACAAAATATTGGAGTCCGTACACGTACGCATGTACGTGTACGGACTCCAATATTTTGTAGTAGTAGTATATTTTGTAGTAGTACCTTTTTTTAGGTATGAGAAATCATCAAATGACTTCCCCTAACCTGGGCGGGGCGGGAGGGAGTGTCAGACACTTACTGACTTAATGTATCTTCTTGTGCCCTTTGCACTCCGGGGGCGGGGTATCTCTTACGAACAACCCGCAGCCCCAGGCATCGGCCCTGAGTGGCCTCTTCAAGATTTACTGACATCTCTTTGAAGCGCGCGTGGAACACGAACGCGCCGTCGACACGGCCTGTCGTTATGCAACATACGGACGGTGAGCTACCCATCGCTCACCGTCTACAGGCCCGGTAACTCTATACCTGCATCTATATTTCCTAACGCATTCAATCCTAATCTTTTCAAAGTTAGAGTGAACAGGCTTCTTTTCGGAAAGCTCTTTCATACACTAGTCTTTGTCATCTCTGTTCAGACAAGAGTCAAGAGCCTACCCATTTTGAATAAAAAAATAAATAAAAAATAATACAAGCAATACTCAAAACATCTCAATAACAAGAATCCTTGACAATATTTTACCAAATAGGTACATCTACCTTTCTAATCCACTCTAGTACAGTAAAAACCACAAAATGCATTTCAATTATTCACAAACCCCAGGTTTGCGTGTGAAACGCGTGTAAAGGACAAATTGGCGAGCCAATCACGTGACGTATATTACCATGTGACAAATGAAACTGTAACACATACACACTTACATTCAAAATGGCGGAATTACGGTAATAATACTGTGGCACGCGACTGACAACAGGCCCTTTCACCCTACATGACGTTTTGATGTGAAGTTTATGTGCGCGATATTGATATGAAATTGTATGTTTTAATATGAGATTTTTGGTAAAAGTAAAGAAGGTATTTTGTTATAATTATTATTTATTAATAATTGGGATCTACCCAATAAACAATAATTCCAAGACGCAACTTCATAAAAAGACAGTTTATTTTAGCCCTGAAAACCCGATGAATTTTTAAAATATACCATCTCGCCTGTATTCCCCAGAGGGTTAGGCAGAGGTGTACCAATGTACACCCACAGTTCGCCGGTATGTTTTTAGGTCCCATGTAGTAGGAGGCGAGCCTATTGCCATTAACCGGGCACAAATCCTAACTCCGAGCTGCTACTGAGAAATTCATAGAAAAACCCAATAACACTTTTTGCTCGACCTGGGAATCGAACCCAAGACCTCTAGCGTAGCAGTCGCACTAAGGACCACTAGGCTACCGAGGAAAATGAATGATGAATTTTTAAATAACTTTAAAATTAAATTTTTAGTTGCTTTGAAATTAATAAATAGTCAGTGAATTGAGATGTCAAAAAAGTGACGTTATAGTTTGGGATTGTCGTCCAAATTTATGGGGGAATCACGGTTTGACAGCTCTATGCTCTATGTTTGATGAAAATCTGTTCAGCGGCTTCAAAGTTATCAGCTCTTTTGTAAGCTGCAGTAGGGATTTTTATTCTTCTGTCGGGGGTTACTTAAAATTTTTCTCTTACCAAATAGGTACGCGGAGAACTATGCGAACAAAAATGTATAAATCAGCTGATTTTTGTTCGCAATTTTCGAGTTTATCCAATAGTAAAAGTTGTTCATAATAATGCAAATAATAACATCTTTTCAGGTTTCTGGCAAAAAAGGAATAATATTGTATAGTTTATCTATATTTTAATTTTAATTAAACTTTTTCTGTTTCAATATTTTTTTATTAATTTGTATTTATTTTTTGTTTCAGGTCAGTACCTACTGAAGCTTATCTTTAGCTGGTTTAGCGGTTATATGTACTTACCTAGGCACTAGACATTACAGTAAGTGAACTATTAGTGTTATTACTAACCACCCACTGCGTCTTATTGCTTTGACAAACAATAGAATGTGGCTAATACTGTCAAATGTTTCATAATTATAGTTTATTAACTGTACCCCGTGGGGTCACGAACTTTAGTTGCCGCTGCTTGCTTAACCGAGAAGTATTAATAAAAAAAAATCTTCTATTCAATCTCAAAGTTTCAAATATTATCTTAATAAATTTATCTAGCGAGTCTTGGCAGTTGGATAGCGAGAAGCCCTAGTATAATATTCACACAAAATTAAATGAAACTATAAAATTAAATATTTCGATTAATGGCAATAGACCCGCCCCCTATTACATTAGATCTAAACATACCGGCGAACTGTGGGTGTACATTGTTACAGCTCTGTCTATCCCTTCGGGGAATACAGGCGTGATGGTATGTGTATGATTCGCGTTCATGAAATGCAAAAACTATAACTATATAATCTACTTATTCCTAAAAACAAAAAAAAAAGTCAAATAATCCAAGACACATTTTTCAAAAAAAGAACGAGGAAATAACAGAAACTTGTCTAGATGTGTTAACAATGCACTCAGTTACTTCCAACGTTGGGAACCGTTGCCAAAATACTAAATGTAACAAAAATAGTAGAAAAAAATGAATACTGTAAATTGTACTAGAGGCATACAATTGGTTTTTGGTCTGGTAGTTCTGTAGCTGTGTTTGCAAACCAACTAATTTGTTTTTCGTTTCTTTTAGCTGGTTTTATTATGTTATGTTGTAGGGAAACAAAATAAATATTTCACATGATATATAATTATTACAGTATAATAATTTGCTTTTTACATAAAAATATATAAATCAGATTTTAGATATTGTATAGAATTAATATTACTAATAATATTCTAGATATTAAGTTCTGGCTATGCCCTCTTCCTCTCTTAAGTTTAACTTGCAGTGCCCGACAGGGTCCACAATGATTCTGTACCTCTATTTCATAAGACCATTAATTTACATTGTGGGACGCAATAAAATATTTGATTTGATTTTAATTTGAAAGTTTAAAGTATAAATGTGTATTGTTAAATGCAGAGAGAGAGAGACTGAAACAGCTTTCTAGTACTGAGAGTCTATGACCCAAGACACGACCAGACAGACAGTCGGCCGGACATGGCGAAACTATGAGGATTCCTTGTTGGCTGCGGAACCCTAAAAATTCTGGTTGCTTTGTGTGAAAGCTGATAATTATGGTTAGAAAAGAGGTAGCTACTAAGATGACGGTAAATAGAGATGTATGGAAAAAGTCTTTACTTCCCCGTTGGTTTGATACCTAGTTTAGGCACAGTATTCTTGGGATTCTCCATTAGACATTATTCAGTACACCGAGGGAGAAATAAAATAGATTGACAGATATATAATATAACAATAATACCCGCCTATTTTTGCCCTTCTGCGGGACAAATATAGGTATTATTACTAGCCTAGCAGCTAGGAGTTCTTAAACTTTCATCTCGTCTCACTCCAAGGTCCAGAACCTCCGTAAGTCCTTTTAAACGAAAAAGTCCTATTCTAAGTGCAAAAAAGCCTTCTTTTTCATCTTCATTACACATTCAAGAGTCAGTCATTTTTAGGGTTCTGCAGGACCGTAGGGTACCTACGCTAAGGCATCAATCCGTCTCTCTGTCAGCGGGCTGTATCTCATATTCCGTAAAAGGTAGAGAGTTGAAATTTTCACAGATTGTATAGAACTATGGCCGCTATAACAAGAAATATTAAATTAAATAAAAAAATAAAAATTAACCCCCCATACAAGAAACAATTTTTGTAGGTGGAGTTAACAAGTAATAAAATTCAAAATTTTAAGCAACCCCCGATAGCAGAATAAGGATCCCTACCGCAGCTAACGAAAGAGCTGATAACCTTGAAACGGCTGAACCGAAT
Organism: Caradrina kadenii; assembly: GCA_947462355.1. Lineage (NCBI taxonomy): Eukaryota > Metazoa > Arthropoda > Insecta > Lepidoptera > Noctuidae > Caradrina > Caradrina kadenii. Next base: position 10,345,964 of record OX381691.1, read on the forward strand.
TTGATAAAACATTTCTAAGAACCATCGCCAGGAAAGCTGCTTTCAAATAAAAAAACCGCATTCGAATCGGTTCACCTGTTCAAGAGCTACGGTGCCACAGACAGACACGTCAAACTTATAACATTCCTCTGTTTGAGTCGGGGGTTAAAAGTATTATGCAATGGTACAGAACCTTTCACGTCCGAATCCAACTCGCACTTGGCCGGTATTTAAAGACTTCTCCGTCGATAGGTACGTGAGAAGAATACGGAAATGAATATCTTTGACCACTTCGCAGTTACATAAGAAGAAGCTTTGCAACGATTGTTTGTGAACTTTTGTCATAGCGTTTAATTTTGTAAAAATTCGTGACCCTTAGGACTTACGTATAATAAACTAGCGACCTGCCCGCAACTTCGTACGCGTGGCTTATTTCACCCGCGTTAAGTTACTTCTTTCGTTACTGCTCCGTCCCAATGGGCCGTAGCGTGACAGTACATACACTATGTTAATCAGGAATAATGTAACTATATATTGGTGATAAATGGTTAAATTCGGTCCAGTAGTTTCGGAGCATATCAGTTACAAACGAACAAAAAAGTATTTCCTCTTTACAATATTTGTATAGATGTAAGTACGTATACAAATTATTGCAACATTTTTATGACGAGTATGTATGGAGTTTCTTGCCCATTCTTCTCTATACGAAACTAACTATTGAAAAGGGCCCCTAGATTCGATTTTTTTCAAAAGTGGGTATTAATTATTGAAATAGTACTGCCTACTATAAGTAGCCTAGTTGTCCTACGCGCGACCGCTACGCCAGAGGTCTTGGATTCGATTCCCAGGCCGAGCAAAAAGTGTTATTGGATTATTCTATGAAATTTTCAGTAGCAGCTCGGAGTTAGGATTTGTGCTCGGTTACTGGCAACAGGCTCGCTCCCTATTACATGGGACCTAAACATACCGGCGAACTGTGAGTGTACATTGTTACACCTCTGCCTAACGCTTCTGGAAATACAGGCGTGATGGTATGTGTTATATAAATAAATAAGTTATTTTTTTAATACCGTGCAAAGCATTTATTTCAATTAGACCATTTACAGCCACTTTTGAATTTTCAAGAAGATAGACAGAAAGTTAAAGCTAGTTGCTCGTTCTAAAATGTAAGTAGGTCTCAAGTATACGGCCTACCCGATGGTGAGCGGTTACCGTAGCCTACGGACACCTGGAACACGCGTGTTGCTGACTCCTAAAAAATCAATTCACTTCCATCCGCTCCTGTGTGACCGGGCCTTAATAAAAGCATTTCCCCTTACACAATGTCATAATAATCAGCTGATGTGCATTGTCTTTAAGCACGTGTAGACACAATGGACAATTGTAACCTTGGAGTTACGTGAACCACGCTCTGTTTAACAGTTAAAACGATAACTTAAATTTCACAATAACCGAGTTATGAATGCACAACTTGAGTTAATAAGTAATTAATTAAGTAATGGTGTGTGGTTGGACGGTAATTGGTGCATTCACCCGATTAGACAGTCGTGCGTTAAATATAGTTTGTAAGAATGTAAGTTCGTAAAATATTTTTAGTCTACAAATATTCATCTATACTTCTATGTTAGTTTGTACGCGCTAATCTTAAGAATTACTGAACCGATTTGAAAACATCTTTCACATAAGATAGCTCCTTTATTACTGAGTGCAAGAGGTAAAGGTTTATGTTTTTAAAACAATGTTTTTTGCATCATGTAGCGTGTATATCAGGGAAGACTATTTAACATCAAGCTACTACTCTCGGAAGCGGAGCAGTAAACAAAAACGTAATTTAACAAGGAAATTAGACTCTGCGTGCCTTAAAGTAATATCCAGAACCGCTCGCTTTAGTCCACCCATCACTAATCTACTTTGTCAAACTTTTGACACCCAAAAACAAGTTTTCTATATCCACAAAATCGGCAATTCGATTTTGTATTCTGAAAACGTTTACGCTAAAACAAAGAAAGTGTTGAAGCGAGTTATCGGCGTCACGGCATGACGCACGTGCGCAGGAGCACGCGACAAAGTCTGTGACATACAGACGGTAAGATGGGCTAGCAATGAGCTCTTTTTAGCAGAGTAGTCCGATTTTGTAAAGGGTATACCCCGATTTTGGTCCCATATTTTGGAAAAAGAAATCCAATCCTAAGGGTAGGAAAACAAGGTAAAATTGTTTACTCACGGGTTGTAATGTATAACACGCATAACTTTTTCAGAGTAGTCCGATTTTTATAATTCTTGTAGTAATTAGTAGATGTTCTGTTAAAGCACAGCAACATAGTGGTAACTTAAATTAGTTTTTACCATTTAAATTAGAGATTTGTTGTCAAGTATTATATTTTATTACTTATATTTATTAATATAAGTTACAATATAAATATTTATTTTTTATGGAAGTCTTACGGCTAATATTATGATGATGATTTATTTTTTTTTAAATTATTTATAGTTGAGATTATATAATTATATTATTTATTTGTATTACACAATTTTTACAATAGGCTCGCTCCCTATTACATGGGACCTAAACATACCGGCGAACTGTGGGTGTAGATTGGTACAACTCTGCGTAATCCTTCGGGGAATAGAGGCATGTTGGGATGTGTTAATTTATATATAATGGTTGCTTCATGCGAGATCAAGTACACAAACCTCAAACCACCTGGCCTCGACGTAAAACTGTAATCAATATTAATAAAAATAACGCCATGAAACGGATTAGTTAATTATTTCCAATAATAACTTTAAACAATACATCTTCACTTCACTACGACCAGTACCTATTCTCAGCTTTACATACCTAGGTACTCAAGAGTACTCCAATCAATGTTCTCCGAACTACCTAACGTTATGCCTCGGGCAAGCATGGCGTGCCAATTAGTCGGTTGTTATGCAATACCATGCGCGTGAGAGAGTCATCGGCCACATGTAGCAGTTGTAGAACCGGTTTGTGCACGTATTTATGTGCGCATGCGACGTTGAAGATTGTTACTAGATTATGGGATTATCTTTGATAAGGGAAGCAATGGTTTTTTTTTAAATTCGTTGCCTCTTGTTTGAAATTTCTTTCTGTATCGTGGGTACGTTTAGAAGTAATGTGTCTTATATTTTTAATTTCACATGAATACAATGAATTTATTGTCATAAACTCTCATACATAAATAGCAAGACCCGGAACAACTATCCGTAGGCCATACAAATATTTGTTTTGTGCGGGAATCAAAAACGCGATACTCAACGCAGCAGCAAATCACCCAACCACTGCGCCAACTGTGTTATCAGGGTTTGTGTAATGATCCTAATAGAAGCAAATTCGTTTTTCTTCTTTAAATTATTTTTATCAATGAGATCGATGGATATGTGCAACATGAATATAGAATAACATTTATTTACTTGAAATAATTATAATTTTATGAAACTTTTTTATTTTCTACGTAAAAGTTAAATAATTTTTTCTGAGAAAAGACGACAAGAATTGATATTATCTCTGTTTTCTACGAACAAGATAAATGAAACTTGGCAAAAATAAAAAAAAAAATCAAGAAAAGTAATAAATAATTTAAAACTTTATTTTTTTTTTTAAATCAACTTAAATTGTAAACAAGATACATACCTTGGACACCAGAAATATATTTTAAAAATCATTCAAAATTCCTTTGACTGTTTAGTTAATTAATCTACTAGACTTAAGTATTAATGAAAATAAATTACATATATATTCAAAATTTATGAATGAAAATGAAAAATCCACACGAGTACCCACCATACTAATTAAGTTAAACACAAAACTTATCTAGGCTATTATTGTAAAGCTGAAGAGTTTGTTTTGTTGAACGCGCTAATCTCAGGAACGACTGGTTCGAATTTAAAAATTATTTTTGTGTTGGATAGGCAATGTATAGAGGAAGGCTATAGGCTTTATAACATCACGTTACGACTAATAGGTGCAGAGCAGTAACCAAAGACGTAAATTAATACGGGTTATAACACCACGCGGACGAAGTCGCGAGCAGAAGCTAATAAATAATAATAAAATTACACAGTATAAACAGACGCCAACACATATTTTTTTCTCAATTGAACATGAACCTTAATATTTTGTAATAAAGTTGAAAAGTGCTTGAAAAGAAATTTGACAGATTTTGGAAGCTTGATGACTGTGCAGGTCTGTTCAATTTCTATAAAAAAGGAGAAAGCTTATTGTAGGGCATTAAAAAACTCATCCGCATCTTAATCAAATTTAAATTGAACGAAAAATATAATGTCAAGTCGCTTAACCCAATAAACCGTGTGTCACATTGACACGGCCAATCAGACGGTTGTTACACAACGAGTTGCGTGTGAGTCGCAAAATCCCAACCGGTTGCAATGTAGATCATAGTCCGGTTGTTGGCATGGCAGGACCGGTTTGAACGTGGCGCCTCGGATTAGATGTATGTATGTGTGTGTGTGTGTTTGACAGAATAAATTGATAGTGTTAGATTTTGTAAATTTGTGTCTCTTTTGATTAATGTGACGTTTTTTTATTAAGCATCGACACAGATTTTAAGGTACTGGTGAAATAAATTTGAATCTCCCATTGCAACGTGTGACCAATTGTGATTACAAAATAGGCATGTTATGCAATAGGTTTACGAGATCAAGGAAATGTAAGTAAACACAATATACTATGTACCATCATCACGCCTGTATTCCCCGAAGGGTTAGGCAGAGGTGTAACAATGTACACCCACAGTTCGCCGGTAATATACTATGTACAATATACTATGTAGTTACACAAAATAAATAAAAACCAACAAGCATTATACCTTTTTCCTGTGGTTTTAAGTGCGACTGGTATGCTAGAGGTCTTGGGTTCGATTCCCAGGTAGAGCAAAGTTTTATTGGGTTTTTCTATGAAATTCTCAGCAGCAGCTCGGAGTTAGGATTTGTGCCCGGTTAATGGCAAACCTCGCCCCCTATTAATAATATTGGTTTCTTGTAAACACAATAGTTTCACAAATCAAAATCATTATAAACTAACATACCATCACGCTTGTATTTTCTGACGAGTTAAGCAGAGGTGTATATTGGTACACCCACAGTTCGCCGCCATGTTTAGGTCTCATGTAATAGGGGGCGGGCCAATGCCATTAACCAGGCACAAATCCTAACCCCAAGCTGCTACTGAAAATTTCACAGAACAATAGCACTTTTTGCTCGACCTGGGAATCGAATCCAATACGTCTAGCGTAGCAGTCGCGCTTAGGACCACTAGGTCAACGAGGCAGTATAAACTTACTGCTCTATATATGTATATGTACTTCAAAAGAACTACTAAACAATTAAATGTTAAAATGGCCGCCTAAGAATGTCGTTCGCAACGAATGGCTCCCAACAAAATATCCTTTGTTAATTTAATGACTAATAAATTTTAGATAAAATGTCTCCTGTCTCCTGGGATGGGGTTTAGTTGCTCCACTTTCTTCCTTATCCTGTATTACAGTTACGCTTAGTTTTTGAATGTTTTTGTTAAGTTTTGTAATTGGATACTTGGCTAAACTGCCTCGGTAGCCAGTGGTGTTAAGCGTGACGCTAGAGGTCATGGGTTCGATTCTCAGGTCGAGCAAAAAGTGTTATTGGATTTTTCTATGGAATTCTCACTAGCAGCTGGAAGTTAGGATTTGTGCCCGGTTAATGGCAGTAGGCTCGCCCCCTATTACATGGGACCTAAACATACCGGCGAACTGTGGGTGTACATTGGTACATCTCTGCCTAACCCTTAGGGGAATAGAGGCGTGATGGTATGTATGTATGTACTTGACTAAAGTGTGGATTCATACGTTCAGATAAGGTGTAGTAGCCAAATTCTGTTTAATTTTAGTTTAGTACTTATGGAAGTCGAAAATTACAATATTATTTCCATCATCATGAAATTGATGGTTCGGTCATGTTGAGAGGATGAGTGAAAGGCGACGACAAAAGGGATTTATATGGCAAATGTGAGTGGCAACGTCGGGACCACGCCCTAGAAAGACCTACCCTGACCTTATTGGTGAGGTTCTTCAGAAAGGTCGTCATCACGTATAATTGTTATTTCGCAAATGCATTTATTCATCAAATGTGTACCTACATACGGCTACCTTGTACCTACTATAAATATGTACGCGTATATCCCATGCAATGCCAAATCCAATCTTCTCAATAAATTCTTCTATCGGACCTATAAACTGGATAGCGCATACCAGTGTCATCCACAACCTGACAATCCAATTTCATCTCAACCTGCCCGTCTCAAGGGGTTTGCCCGATCGGAGGCAAAATCCGTAGTATTCAATGCCCGCACTTATTCTGTACCTAACGTATTGCGAAAATACCCGAAGATTCCCGAAGTTGCACGAGGCAAGATTTGCGGATCCTATTTGGCAGCGATTGCTTTTTTTGTAGGTACCGTTTTGGGTGTAATATGTTTGGTATTTTGTTGCAAATATTTCTGGCTTTACTGAAAAAGATAGCTAGAACAAAATGGCTGTCTATCTTTTAGTCTGTGAACTTATGAAAATATTGTAACGTTTTAACTTTCAACTATGAATTATACGTGATGTTTTAAATATTAATTTACATGTACAAAAAAATAGGAAAAAAATAAGAAAGCACTATCTATCTTTTCTGCTTTCACTACCAAACCACTGAACCGATTTGATGAAATTTAGGGGTAAGTTTGAACCTTAACCCTCTTACTAATAAACACGAAATAAAATCATACCAGGAATAACAATGGAATAACCATGCATTTTTATAGGTATAAACTTGAAACAACTTTTTTCTGTGTTTATTAGTCGTGTCTATTGTCATTTCTAACCCTCCTAGAAAGGACATAAGCTTCTTTTTGCTCCGTCTCCGTTTGCGCTATCCGACATTTACGCGGCCGAAATCGCGAGCAAACGCAAGCATGAAAACACGACTTCCCCTTTAACTTACATTCCCACTACAAAAAAATCCTATTACTTACCACAACATTTAATCATTGAGATTCCCGTAAAACCGTAGTACCTCTTTCAAATGAAAACTTTCTTACCGTTGATTAAAAATAGAACGCTCAACTAAGGTAGCTTTGCACATGTCCTCTGTAACTACATTTTATCCCCTGCAATCCCCTGGGTGGGAAGCTCTCGAAGTAGATCGAATCCACTACATAGAGGACAGATAGATACCCCTGTTTATTTGCTCGCACAATGTGTATTATTTCCCTGATGTATCGTTGGTAGGTATGTTTTGAGGTGGTCAGGGTAAGTCTTGGGTTTATGGAAGATGGACGCGTAATCAGAAACAAAAGGTTTGTGAAGGACAAGGTTCTTAATCTGTCCATTTGGTGAGGGAGTTAAAATAGATGACCTAGTACTTATCGAGGTGTATTTGTTTTGGTTCCCTTAGGCTGCCTGTCCACAGAAGCGAAGCGTAACTGCGGAGCGGTGAAACGGAGAAACATTTACCAATATGTTTGCAAATTTGGAGCGGAGCGAAGATTTTATGCAATCTTATTGGTTAATATTTCTCCGTTTCGCCACTCCACAGCCTCGCTCTTTCATTTTTATCATTTTTTTTCACTTTTTCATTTTTAGAATTTTATTAGTATATAAGTTTTTTTTTTGTAAATCTGTGTGTGCTAATGCCTGCAATAAACGATAATTTTTATTCTTATAATCAATTAAGAGTTTTAAAGTTTATCGTTTTGGATAATGATTCGTGATACAGTGGTTGAGGTGCCTACCTCTCATTTACGGGGCTGTGAGTTCGCAACCGGGTACGGGCAAGTACTAATATAACTTTTTCTATTTCTTATGTACTTTCTAAGTTTATCTTGGACATCACAGATATCAGTGAAGGAAAACATCGTGAGGAAACCTGGACTTATAATTAACTAGCTACTGCCAGCGACTTCGTTCGCGTGGTTTTTTTCACCCGCGTTACGTTACGTCTTTGGTTACTGCTCCTCTCCCGTGTGTCGTAGCATGATGATATAAAGCCTTCCTCAATAAATGAACTATCAACGCAAAATGATTTATTGAATTCAAACCAGTAGTTCCTGAGATTAGCGCGTTTAACCAAACAAACAAACAAAAAATCTTTTCAACTTTAAATTCGCTAATCCGCTTTGTGTAAGCGTGCTCAATGCTCGCGCCTTCTCTGTCAAGAAGAGGCCTTTTGCTCACTACTTTTGTGGATAATATTAATACACTCATTGTGAAAAATTTATTCGAGCTTTTGTAAAGTGATTTTGTAACACAGCAGCGAATGACAATTGCTTGGAATAAAATAATATTCTTTTTGTGTAACTGAACCTATTAAAAGTCGGCACTCGAAGGTGACACGTCGCGTGTTTACAAAGACGTGAGGACTTGTAAATATAAACAGCGTTTTAATGTCAAGTGTATTGATGTTTTAATCTTGTACTTGTATATTGTTTTATGTTCTTGTCAACTTCATTGTTTGTAATGATTAAGCTACCATGTAATTACTTGTACTTATTGCATGGCATGATTAAATATAGTTTAATCACTTAAACTATTTATTTTATATTTTTGTAGCTCTGAAACTCCTGGTCCGATTTTAACCACTTTTTAGTTAATAGATAGCTACATTATTCCTGATTCACATAGGTTTTATAACATCGTGCTGCGACTCACGGAGGCGGAGCAGTAACCAAAGATGTAACTTAACACGGGTGAAATAAGCGAAGCAGTCGAAGTGGCGGGCAGTTCGCTAGTCGCAAATGAAACCATTATTTTCTGATGGTTTTAATTATAAATAAGTGTATGTTATTTTAATTATAAAGTATAATGTTTAGTTAGAACATTTAAAACACAAACAAGTGTAAAAAGGTGTTACGTGTAATTACGGCTGCAAGGTAAAAGCGTCGTTCCATACAGAGAATGGACGAGCATTGATCACCACATTTGCTCAAAAGAGATTGGCGATTTCAGACTTTTATATTTTATCAGTCCAGGTTTCTTTACGATGTTTTCCCTTCACCGAAGTCAGTCATAATAAACTTGAAATGTTTTTTTTTGTTAGCCTCTTCTGCCCCACTCCTTGGCAGACGCCTCCTTCCAGTCCTTCCATCCTTTACGCTTTCGTGTCCCATCCTTGCAGTTTTGAACGAACCAGTTGAGCTCATGTTGAAAGTATTCATAAGTTGAATAAGTCACATTGGTACTTGCCCGGAATCGAACACCATGCATGAGAAGCACCGCTTCATGCTATTCCTAAACTTAATGCAAATTACAACAAGACATAGTTTCAGTACTCACTTCAGATCTCCAATGAACTTCATCTGGTGAATCGATTACCGGTTGATAGAACGCAAATACTATAATTGCTTGGAATATTGACTGTCTTTGCGTACCTCTCAATAAAACTTATTACCCGAGGGATGGCTTAGAAATTGTTGAGGGATTTTGTCTGATTCCATTTTGAATTCTTGATGTTAGGATTTTGATTGCTGATAAAAAAAAATTCAATGCAAGGCAAAGGCCTCTTCTCATACAGAGAAGGCACGAACATTAATCACCACACTCGCTTAACCCCTGTCGGGCAGACTTTTGATGTTCGAATTCAATTGTCTAATTATAACATACCATCACGCCTGTATTCCGCGAAGGATTAGGCAGAGGTGTAACAATGTACAACCCACAGTTCGCCGGTATGTTTAGGTCCCATGTAATAGGGGGCGAGCCTAATGCCATTAATCGGGCACAAATCCTAACTTCGAGCTGCTACTGAGAATTTCATATAAAAAACCAATAACACTTTTTGCTCGACCTGGGAATCGAACCCAAGACCTCTAGCGTAGCAGTCGCGCTTGTCTAGTTAATATCTGACATTTGACCTCTTAAGGCTAAAATGCCTTAAGATTTATAATTATTATAAATCCAGGTTTCTTCACGATGTTTTCCTTTACTGAAGTCAGTGATGTTCAAGATAAATTTATAAATTACATTTTTGAATGTAAAAAGCTTTACTGAAAATAACTAGACTGAAATCTTAATAATTCACAGTTATTATAGGTTCCCGCTGAAGATTTCAATAAAGACTAATGGTGTCTTCATTGTTTCTTTGTAACCGTAAAACCTTTATCTTGAAGGTTAATTTATAAATAGGTTCCTTGATAGGCCGACAGTATTTTCTCACGCTAATGAAGATAAAACTGGAACAATTAGTAGAATCCGGTTTAGTGTCTAAAATTGGAAATGGTTTACGAGATGATAATCTCTTCTTGTCATGATGACCATCACCATCAAAGTAAATATGATTTAAAAAGTAACATACCATCACGCCTGTATTCCCCAAAGTTAGGCAGAAGTGTACCAATTTACACCCACAGTTCGCCGGTATGTTTTAGGTCCCATGTAATAGGGGGCGAGCCTATTGCCATTAACCGGGCATAAATCCTAACTCCGAGCTTCTTATGTGAAATTCTTAATGGAAATACCCAATACCACTTTGCTCGGCCTGGGAATCGATCACAGGACCCCATGCTCATCAGTCGCGCTTGCGACCACGAGACCAATGGGACAGTTCGGGATTTAAAAAGTCAGATTTGTATTTGGCCTGTATCCAACCCGTAACCTGATGCATGAGAGGCGGTCTTAACCACTGGGCCAACAGGACATTGGAACTTATTATCCGATTTTAAAAGTTACCTTTTTCTTTTACTCTTAAACTAACTTCAACTCCATCAAACCAATCAAATAAACTCCTTACAAGTAAATCCTGTCTTTTAGCAAATCATATCTCCCGTTGGATCTGGTTCTCTACGGAATTAACCACTATGCACCGCCGCCTTCGCGAGCCGAGTTGAGTGACTCTCAAGGGATCTGAGGATGCAATCCGGAATATGTGAATACCTGCTCTATTAGTTTGTATTGGATGTTGGATATGTTAAGATTACTCCTATTGTACTATTCGGTATTCAATTTGAAGGAGTATTAGTTAGAAATAGAGTGAAGTGTCATGGCGATTTGGGTAAGTGGTTAGCTTAGGTGCGTTTGTTTGTGTGTATATAGGAATGGTTTAGATAGTGGAAGTGTTGTCATCTGATAACGTTTGATAATATCTACTCAAGTCAGGCAGTAATTGAAGAGTTTGGAGACATCTGGATTGTTGTAAGGGTGACGGAAGATTCGAATTCGGAACAGTGAAATCTGTACATAGTATAAAACAAAGTCATTTCTTAGACCTTTTAACTATGTCATCATCTCGGTTCCCAGACTAACCGGATGCAGCTGAGTACCAGTGTTTTACATGGAGCGACTGCCTATCTGACCTATACAACCCAGTTACTGGGCAACACGATACCTCTTGGTTAGACTGGTTGTCAGACTTTCTGGCTTCTGACTATCCGTAACGACTGTCAAAGATCTACGAATGACAGCCGGGACCAACGGCTTTACGTGCTTTCCGAGGCACGGGGGTGTCACACCACCAGCTTCTAAACTCCGGACTGCTACTGAGCAAATCCTAATGGAAAAACCCAATAGCACTTTTTGCCCGACCTGGGCATCGAACCCGGGACCCCACGCTCAACAGTCACCTTTGAACTACGTAACGGATTTTATTTTATACGATTTTCATTCATGGATAGAGACCACTTTATGAACATTTTATATCAAAAGACGGATTCTGCTTATTAAAAAAGTTCAAAATTTAATAGCAATTTCAACTCAGCATCTATCAATGTCAAAAAATGTAAGTAAATTAGAGGTCTTTTTACCCAACTGCGCCAAAATGAGGATTATGTTTTTCGAATGTATATATGTAGGTATATTTCTTTGGCACGCTCTGTAGGTTAAACGACTTGATCGATTTCAGTTTGAGAGGTGCTGTTAGATTCGTCTTGATTGTGAGAGCAACACTGGGTATATTTAAATTGAAAAATGGCCGATTTTTGGCGCCATATTATGTATTAAAAAATTTTTTTTTCTTAATGTCTTTGGGAGATTGAATCTGACATTAGATTGTGATACTACCTAAAAGTTTTTCAGTTATTTTGTGTTAAAGATTCATAGAATAAAAATTTAAATATGGAAAGCCTACGTTTGTTCAAAAGTAGACTTTGCACACTTTTATATCGTTCTTAGGTCAATATATTTTCTTTAACCCTACTTATCCTAATCTGTTCACTCAGCCTTACATGGACTTAGCTCTCAAAAAACAATGTTTCACGTTATAACAAATCCTTTAACGCCCTTTATTTCAAACGTTTTCATACGATTATGTTTCTAAGCAGGATTTTTCGGAGCTCGAAAATAGAATTCACAATTTCAATGGATTTACAAGAAAAAGATTGGGAATTATCGGCGTCTAGAAATCTTGATTGTCTATTGAATTGCTTTTTTATTGATCGGTTCGAATCATTTTTTTGGCATTTAGCTTTTGAAGGGGTTTAGACTATTTTCTTGTAGAAATGTAATAATACATTGCTTTGGGAGTAAGAAGCCATTACTTTTTATTTTATTATTTAGAATTAGAAAAAGCCGTTAATGTCCGTATTGTGTCTGAAAAGCCAAGGACAAATGGGTATTTTTAACACCCTACTTAAAAAGAGGGGTGTTATAAATTTGACGTGTCTGTGTGTCTGTGGCATCGTAGCTCTTAAACGGGTGAACTGACTTAAATGCGGTTTTTTTTAATTTGAAAGCAGGTTTCCTAGCAATGGTTCATAGATATGTTTCATCAAAATCTTTTGGTAGCTGCGGTAGGGATATTTATTCTTCTGTCGGGGGTTAATTAAACTTTTTCACATATTCAAATTCAAGTTTACGAATTGTCTAAAAACTTGCACGTCATCGTAATGGCTTAGTGGGTTAAGTGAACGCCTCTTATGAAGTCACATCCTCAAGGTTATGGGTTCGCAGCCGACGCTATGAAGAGCGTTATAAACATCTAGGACAGAAATAATTAGGAGTGTGCAAATGGTGGTGGATGTGGTGACTTTGATGTGTATGGTGTATACATAAGATTGATAAGTCAAGTTCAATGTTAAGTGACGAATATTTACAAGTAGATCCAATAAAAAGGTGTCTGACCAGCAAAGTCATTATGAACCTTATATCAATACAAATAGGATCTAACGTGTGAACAAACATAACACTTGACAGTGTAATGTGAAATAATGTTAATGACCTACAAGATCATGGTCTTGAAAACGAACTGATGAAAAGATTCACTTTTTACAAGACGCAAAAATAGTGAAAAATTAAATATATAGTAATACAAACAGCTTAAGAGGTTTTTTGATGATTTGTTTGTTTATACGCGCTTATCACTGGAACTACTAGTTGAATTAAAAAAAATGATTTTTTTTTTGTATTATGATACTTATAAGCAGCTTATTCTCAGCAGCAGCTCGGAGTTAGGATTTGTGCCCGGTTAATGACAATAGGCTCGCCCCCTATTACATGGGACCTAAACTTACCGGCGAACTGTGGGTGTACATTGGTACATCTCTGCCTAACCCTTCGGGGAATACAGGCGTGATGGTATGTGTGATACTTATAAGAAATAGTATAGGCTATATTATAACATCTCGCTACAACACACGGGAACGGAGCAGTAACCAAAGAAGTAACATAACGCATTGATTTTTTTTTAAGTATATTTTTTTTATAAACACCATCACGCCAGCATTTCGCGAAGGGTTAGGCAGAGGCGTACCAATGTACACCCACAGTTCGCCGGTATCTTTAGGTCCCATGTAATAGGGGCGAGCCTATTGCCATTAACCGGGCACAAATCCTAACTACGAGCTGCTACTGAGAATTTCATAGAAAAACCCAATAACACTTTTTGCTCGACCTGGGACTTGAACCCAAGACCTCTAGCGTAGCAGTCGCGCTTAGGACCACTAGGCCAACGAGGCAATTTTTTATGTTTTATTTTGATTTAATAATTTTCACCTGCCATGTTATCTCTTCACCTCCTTTGGTTGACTGGTAGAGAATGCCTAAGGCATGAAGTCCGCCTTTGTACTCATTGTTGTATATAGTTTTAAATGAAAAAACCCTCATGAAAAAAACCTCTCGAATGCAGTCGAAGCTAGTTGACGAATCAAAAAACTGTACTTACAAAGAGTATTGAACTAGCTCGTTGGCCTAGTGATCGTAAGCGCGACTGCTACGCTAGAGGTCTTGGGTTCGATTCCCAGGTCGAGCAAAAAGTGTTATTGGGTTTTTCTATGAATTTCTCAGTAGCAGCTCTGAGTTAGAGTTTGAGCCCGGTTAATGGCAATAGGCTCGCCCCCTATTACATGGGACCTAAATACATACGCGCGAACTGTGGGTGCACATTGGTACATCTCTGCCTTACCCTCTGGGGAATGCAAGCGTCATGGTATGTTGTTGTTGTACAAAGAATATTGCGTTTTTAAAGCACCTTATTATTAGCGATTATAAACCTTACTTTTGTGAAATTTAGAAATGAAAAGCTTATTCTATTCGACTTTAAGTTTAATTAATTCTCAAAACCGTCTACCGAACCGAAAACAAGCAAGTAGATATTAAAAACCAATGTATATGTAAAGCCCAATCACCTGACATTACAACATACAAGTATAAATAGCGAACCACGTGTAGGCATAATAACTATTTCCTCTCTGTGCCGATTCGATGGGCTGACGTAACACCCATACAATGCACTTAATAGGAAATGACATCACTCAACGAGTAATTCTAATGGCGGCCATTACACAGTGTGATGACCTCTTGAGAAACAGACGGATATTATGTATAATATCTCATACCATCACGCCTGAATTCCCCGAAAGGTTACGCAGAGGTATACCAATGTACACCCACAGTTCGCCGGTATGTTGAGGTCCCATGTAACAGGGGGCAAGCCATTAACCGGGCACAAATCCTAACTCCGAGCTGCTGCTGAGAATTTCATAGAAAAACCCAATAACACTTTGCTCGACCGGAGAATCGAACCTAAGAGCTCTAGCGTAGCAGTCGCGCTTAGGACCACTAGGCTAACAATCAATCTGAACAATAATATTATAATGTTTGAATATGAAATACCGTCAAGGCCCAGTGGTTAAGACCTCCGCCATTCATGTATGAGTTGTGGGTTCGATACCAGGTAAGTTCCAATGTAACTTTTTTGTCTTACGCACTGTCAAAGTTTACCTTAGAGTCGGTTCGGTTGTAGGGGCCACTGAGGGCCGATGCCTGCCGGGGCTGCGGGTTGTTCGTAAGAGATACCGCGCCCCCGGAACGCAAAGGGCACAGGAAGGAACATGGGTGGGTTTCAGTCAGTAAAGGTCTGACACTCCCTCCCGACTCGCCCAGGGCGGGAGAAGTTATTTGATGATTTCCCACCCACCAAAAAAAAAAAAGAGTCGGTTCCAACCGCGTCTTCATCCGCGTTAGGGTATGTTTTTAGTTACTGCTTCGCTCCTGTGGTTAGTAGCGTGATGTTATATCGCTTATGTTACTCAGGAATAATTTAGCTATCTATCGCAGTAACAATAGTTTAAATTGATCCAGTGGTTTTCAAGCTTATTCGGTACAAACAAACAAAAAAATCGATTCTCTTTAATATTAGTATAAATGGATTAATTATCACTCACATCGTTGAAGAAAAACATTACGATCAACACTCGTCCCTTCTCTGTATGAAAAGAGGCATTTGCCCTGCAATGAGACAATAATGGGTTAGTATCATTATAAACCGGAAAAAACACACATACCATCACGCCTGTATTCCCCGAAAGGTTAGGCAGAGGTGTACCTATGTACACCCACAGTTCGCCGGTATATTTAGGTCCCATGAAATAGGGGGCGAGCCTATTGCCATTAACCGGGCACAAATCCTAACTCCGAGTTGCCACTGAGAATTTCATAGAAAAACTCAATAACACTTTTTGCTCGACCTGGGAATCGAACCCAAGACGTCTAGCATAGCAGTCGCGCTTAGGACCACTAGGCTACCGAAGCAGTCACCGGGAAAAACAACTAAATAATATATCTAGAGTTCTAGACGGACTCGATGCAATATTCAATGGATGTTCTATAAATAGTTCCAATACGTAACAACCAGACGACTGCTAGTTACCGGCTGAAGGATGTTACGTAGTCATGTATTAAAATATTATTACCAGGCAGCTTCAATTCCTATGCCTTCCTGTTTGAAACAGCAGGTCTATAATTAAGATGTACATCGTATATGAGTATTATTTGTAGTTCAATATGGTTGATTTTTATTTGCTTTTGCTAGCATTGTGTTGCGAGAAGGAACGAACATTGAACACTGCAGTTACTCGAGGCGGATTGGCGATTTCAGACTTAAACTAAAAAAAAGTATAAATCCAGTTTTCCTTCATCAATGTCAGTGCCGTCTAAAATAAACTTAGAATGTAAATTGGAATTAAAAGATCCACGTTTTAATTCTTGAATTAATTCAATTTAATTATCCACAAAGCTAATTAGTTTGTAAGCATAATATTGACTGACTTGTGATATTCGACTGCCCCATTATGGTCTCATAGTCGCTAAAAGCAAATAAGAGGTCCTGTGTTCGATTCTCAGGTCAAGTAAAGTATTATGGGATTTTCTCAATAGGAATTTCTTTGGAATGTCGTGGTGTGATACCTCCGTGCCTTGGAAGGCACGTAACAATGTTGGTACTGTAATCGTCGTCCTCTTTCATCGTTGTGTGTGTTGGTGTGTGGTGATGTCTGTGGTGTTGGTCTGTAGTGTTGGATTGCTACCCCATTGAATTATGAGTATGAGGGAAGAGGTAGTGTACCCATGTTTGTACACTTTAATATTTTCTTGCGTACTCGGCTAGTCTCTATTAAGATTACACATACCATCACGCCTGTATTCCCCGAACAGTTAAGGAGAGGTGTACCAATGTACACCCACAGTTTGCCAGTATGTTAGGTCCCATGTAATAGGGGGCGAGCTATTGCCATTAACCGGTCACACATCCTAACTCCGAGCTGCTACTGAGAATTTCATAGAAAAACCCAATAACACTTTTTGCTCGACCTGGGAATCGAACCCAAGACGTCTAGCATAGCAGTCGCGCTAAGGACCACTAGGCTAACGGGACAGTCTATTGAGATTGTATGACCAAAATTCGGTCGGGAGAATATACACTTCCTCATTCAATAATTGGTAGTTTTTCCACATATCAATAAAATTATTAAATGCTCCTAATACTCCATATTAAATTCTGAAACACGCCGTGAAATACCGTTTTTCGATCCAATATCACTTGAAACGTATAAAATGTTTTATGTCCGTATTTATGAGTTGCGTCGTCACCGGGTATATTTGTTGTCGTAAATATTTCGATGATAACTGTAGTAAAAGACAAGCAGTAGGTGTGGAATTAATTTTATACTATGAGGGTATCGATACGGGGCGTAAAAGACACGTCAAACAGCCGGCAACTACGCACACTGCCTATCAAACTAGGTATAATAGTCGCCACGAGTCGGACCAACCGCGTGCAGCGTCAGCGTCCCAGAAAACCCCGAAGGAAACCCAAAAACCCAAAAATCCACTTAATATTTGCGTTCACGACTTATGGAGTTTCTTGCTCGTTCTTCTCCATAGAGACCTACGCTTTGGAACGAGCAACTAGCTTCAACTTTTAAATATAACTTCTTGACAATTCAAAAGTGCCTGTAAATGGTCTAATTGAAATAAATGCTTTGACTTTGACTTTGACTCGCGGCTACTGTATAACATTGAGCAAAAAATATACCTAGAAATATTTATTTTTTTATTTTTGGACCTCGTTGGATGGCGAACAAGCCGACGGCGACGGCCCGCCTGATGTCAAGTAGTCCCCTCTGCCTATACTGCTACGCTAGAGGTCTTGGATTCGATTCCCAGGTCAAGCAAAGTGTTACTGGGTTTTTCCATAAAATTCACGGTAGCAACTAGGAGTTACGACTAGTGCCCCGTTAATGGCAATAGGCTTACCCTTTATTACATGGGACC
This sequence comes from Caradrina kadenii, assembly GCA_947462355.1. Lineage (NCBI taxonomy): Eukaryota > Metazoa > Arthropoda > Insecta > Lepidoptera > Noctuidae > Caradrina > Caradrina kadenii. The sequence continues at coordinate 10,363,978 of OX381691.1, forward strand.
TAAAGATACCGGCGAACTGTGGGTGTACATTAGTACACCTCTGACTTACCCTTCGGGAAATACAGGCGTGATGGTATATATTATTTGTTAAAACATGAGTAGGTACAAAATAATATACAGTTCTTGAACTTAAATAATAGCACTCCATGTTACATAAGAAGGCGTACAAAATATCTACAGTCATAAATGTTAAAAATATTGTCAAGTTGAGTTACTGTATTTCATTTTACTATGACGTTACGATTCAAAATAAAATTAGATAGCAATTTTAACGATTTCCCTAACGATAGCATTATAGCCAGGCTCCATTTAATTTACACGCTATTTAAAAACAATTTTATGGAACGATTGGACGGCATTTGAGTTTTATAACTGATTTTGAACTACTTCATTTAGTTAAAGCTTATGTACTCATATAGTAGATAATTTATTAATCTAAGTTCTGCTAAAATGAGCCAACCCACTTTTTTTATAAACTAACTGAAAAACTAAACTGCCCCGTTGGTCTCGTGGTCGCAAGCGCGACTGATGAGCGTGGGGTTCCGAGTTCGATTTCCAGGTCGGGCAAAAAGTATTATTAGGTTTTTCCATTAGGATTTTTATAAATTTTCATATGAAAAAAAAACGTTCAAAATAGCATCATTGACTGAGATTAGATTGCGATCGTTCGATCTAAAAGTTAGTAGAATCCCCCATGTTATTATTTTATGGATTTTTTAAGAACCATCGCAATATTTCGTAGCTATTGGGCTTGATGAAGTACAATTTTTATGTTATGTATGTTCGCAGGAATAAATGATTTTTCTTTCTTTTTTTTTCTTTTAAAATAACATACCCTCACGCCTATATTCCCCGAAGGATTAGGCAGAGGTGTACCAATGTAAACCCACAGGGGCCACTTAGGGCCGATGCCTGCCGGGGCTACGGGTTGTTCACAAGAGATACCGCGCCCCCGGAACGCAAAGGGCACAAGAAGGAACATGGGTGGGTTTTAGTCAGTAAAAGTCTGACACTCCCTCCGGAGAAAATATTTGATGATTTCCCACCCACCAAAAAAAAAAAAAAAAAGTCCTAACTCCGAGCTGCTACTGAGAATTTGATAGAAAAACCCAATAACACTTTTTGCTCGACCTGGGAATCGAACCCATGATCTCTAGCATAGGAGTCGCGCTGAGGACCACTATTCTAACTAGGCAGTTTTCTTTTATAATCTCAATCTCAATCTGTTAAAACTTCCCAAAACCAATCGCAATCTGAGCTCAGAAGCAATCAATGTCACAAACTTGTCCAAAAGTATGTAAATTTACATACTTACTTTTTATTTACATACTTTTGGAGAAGTTTAATTACGAATGATATTAATCAGCCTTCTGATTTAACATACATCCTGGTTAGGGTTCTGGAGACTACTTCTCATATTCAACTATTTCTATTCATAGATAATTTATCACTCCATACAAAAGGTTAGAAGATAGCAAAGGTCTATTTCCATTTTCAAAATGTCTACCTTTGCTATCTCCCAAAAGTTAAACAAATACCGACCAACCGGCCGCACAATTCCAAACTACACATTCTAATTTGCCTAACATTGGGAAACTGTCGTATCAATCGGTCGCGTTAGTGCAAAACACGGTAGGAACCGGTTATTGTCGCGCCGCAGTACTGTTAAAATCGTTGAATATAGAAATGGTGCAGATATGGGAGTGAGCGAATAAAACGGGGTGAAAGTTAACGTGAATTGAGCTCTGTAGCAATCTTCATTGAAATAAAAATGAATGTTTGTATGTTTGTCCCCTATTCCTTCTTAAACTATTGATCAGATTATGTTGGAACTTTTTTGGGCTGTAAAAAATACCAGGAACAAAGTACAGCAGCAGCTAGTTTTCTTTGGTAAAATTTCCAATAGTGAACTGTGGAAGGAAGGGAGACCACTTTGTTCACTTAAAATCGAATCCTACCAATCCTACTTGATATAAGTATTATATTATTCTACTTCCTACTTTACTATTCCTACTATTATCTAATATATAAAATTCTCGTGTCGCAGTGTTTGTTACCAATCTCCTCCGAAACGGGTGGACCGATTTTTATGAAATTTTGAGTAGGTCTGACAATCGGCCAACATTTATTTTTCATACCCTTGAAAAAAAATATGGCAATACAACATTTGCTGGGTCAGCTAGTAATAGTATAAATGCGAATGTTTGTGAAGATATATATGTTAGACGGATGGATGGTTGTTACTCTTTCAAGCATAAACGGCAGGACGGATCTGGATGAAATTTGGCACTGAGATAGACTGTAGTGTGTGTACTTTTTATTCCGGAAAAATGTACCGTAACGTGGGATAATATTATCAAAGATGGGGACGAAGTCGCGGGCAGAAGCTAGTTAGAAATAAGTTTGACAAAAATCTATAAAAATACAGTAATAATAATCTTTAAGACTTAGGTATCTAGGTCTCATTTAAATAGACGTAAACATACCTTATTGAATTTCTATAATCTTAGGTAAACTACGAGTACATAAGTCATAGTATACAGCCGAGCAGCTACCTTACTGGTAGTATTGTTTGCACTTCACAATACGAAACCTGCTGTGATTGAGCTAAATAAACAATACTAAGGTTTGTATAAATAATTGTAGGACTGAATCAAAACATGTTTGTTTAGGAAACATTGTGTTATTATAGACTTCCTTCTACATTGTTATTTGGCCAATTTTCCCAGTAATCAGATGACAATCGATTTATTTGTTTATCTTACGTTATCTGACTCGACACTGGTAGCTGTCATTGGGTATTATGTTAGTCTAATGGGGTAACCAATGAATGTTGCTGTTTCTACTTGAAACACGAGGAATTCGATGAAATATTCAGAGTAAGTAAATGGTCTAATTGAAATAAATGCTTTGACTTTGTAAGTAGGTATATTGAGAAATGATAGATTACTGCCCCGTTGGTCTCGTGGTCGCAAGCTCGATTGATGGGCACGGGGTCCTGGGTTCGATTCACAGGTCGAGCAAAGTGTTATTGGGTTTTTTTATGAAATTCTCAGTAGCAGCTCGGAGTTAGGATTTGTGCCCGATTAATGGCAATAAGCCCACCCCTACTACATGAGACCTAAACATACAGTCGTATTGTGGGTGCACATTGGTACACCTCTACCTAACCCTTCGGGGAATACAGGCGTGATGGTATGTTATGTGTTTTTTTAACATAAAATATGCCTGATTTCGTACGTGTATTCTAGCCAACTTCTTTGAGAAAAAACACTAAAAGAAATTTAGAGGTCAAGGTGACATATTTTCTTCTTATCGTACTACAAAGATCTATAACAGACATAAGGAAGGGTCTACATTTAATCAAAACAAACATAGCAAACGTCGTGCATTCACTGACATTAAAAAGTCATACAATAAATAAAAGGAGCAGCCGAGTACAGTCGCGATGTTAACACTTGTCAAAATTTAAAACCAATGTTGTCGTAAATTAACGATTGCAACTATGAGATAAGTCCTATTTCATAGAAGTATGGAATTCTGAACAAAACATTCATAACACCATTTAATCAATCCTCTGGGAGGAATTTTGGGTTAGAATGTTACTAAGTGTATACTTGTTTATGTACGTGACTGTACGTAAGCATAATTTCAAGGTTCATAGGTCAATGACCGCTGAAGCGTTTACTAGAACTCAGTTCCATATATAACACCTACAATTTAAAACTACACTACAATGAACAACAAATTCTGCGAAAACGTATATCCAATACTGCATGGGTATTGTAATTCCAAGAAGCAATTCCATTACCGTAAGTGAAGTAGGTCAAAAACTCCATGTTATCACCTCACGGGAAGGCATGGTAACAAACAAACTTAGGGCGGAGTTAGGCCATGCTTGCGTAATGTTTGCGACTATAGAATAATTATAGCGAGTTCAAATGGTAAGGGTTATGCAATAGAAGGTGTGGTGCGAGTGTTAGCGGAGATGGCGGTGTTAGAACACATCTGATGTACGTAAATTATCTCACGGCAAGGTAAAAGCCTTGTCTCATACGGAGAAGGCACGAGCATTGATCACCACGCCTGCTAAAGGCAGATTAGAGATTTCAAATTTGTAATCATTAGTCCCGGTTTCCTCGCGATGTTTTCTTTTACTGAAGCCAGTGATAGCCAAGATAAAGTAAGAAAGTACATATGAATTGTAAAAGGTAAATTGGAGAAAAAGGTATTAAGAAATAAACATTATAAGTAGATGTGATTTTATTTGTGGGGCCTTTAACTAATATAACAGTACGTAGCCTGACAAGGCTCGGAGACAATAAATAATTTGCCATTCGAATTGGAGCCTCAAATTGTGTGCGATAGAATAATATTTATAATGACAAGATAATAAAGGTGACAGCTTGCGAGCGGCGTACTGGCTAATGCTAAGCTAATGCCGCACGTAAAACCGATTGCTGGCGTGGCGACGCATTAAAGGCGTTTATTAAATAAATAGTAATCATTTTCTGGACAAAAATTGTAATATTTTATTTTTACCATCATCATCACGCCTGTATTCCCCAAAGGGTTCGGCAGAGGTGTAACAATGTACACCCACAGTTCGCCGGTATGGTTAGGTCCCATGTAATAGGGGGCGACCCTATTGCCATTAACCGGGCACAAATCCTAACTCCGAGCTACTACTGAGAATTTCATAGAAAAACCCAATAACACTTTGCTCGACCTGGGAATCGAACCCAAGACCTCTAGCGTAGCAGTCGCGCTTAGGACCATTAGGCTACCGAGGCAGTTATTTTATTTTTCATTACGCCATTATTCAGTTCCTGTCGTAATCTGTTCTTTTATGCATATTACTTGTACGAAATAATTCCGATGTTTCACATCTGCCAGGCGTCCGCTGATGGCTCACAATTTTTTTCTAGAACCAAATGTCAGAATTTAAGATTAAAATGAAGAAAGTTTCATCATTCAATTCAAACCAAGATAATGCTTAACAGTCTCCGCTATCACTTGAACCAAAGTTTAAGTGTGGGTAAACCGGTCGGTGAGGAAACTGCAGTGAACCACGTGAGTCGCAGTCACACAACTGTTGTAGTTATCAGCTCACTGCAACTAAAGTTAACCACTATATTATTTTCTAAAGTTTCAGATTAGGTAAAGCCACTTCCTGCACTTAATAATAATAATACCAACTTAATTTTATCCCACTGCAGGGCAAGGGCCTCTTCTCATACAGAAAAGGCACGAGCATTGATCAGCACGCTTGCTCAAGGCGGATTGGCGATTTCAGAATTATACTTACACTATTTATAACCCAGTACTCGTAACCGGTGTGCTTGTATGACCAGATGTATAAACGTGGACGAGGCGAGAGGAGTCTGTAAGGATCGCAGCAGCTGGTGAAGTTCTGTGGTTTCTGCCTACCCCCATGGGAAAAAGGCGTAAGTCTATGTATGTGTATGTATTTATTACACAAATCCAGGTTTCTCCACGATTTTCTCTTTTACCAATGTTAGCTGCTTGAGAGTATCACACTATCAACCTACAAACTCTTGGCTGCCATTCAGATATTCCTAATGAAAAAACCCAGTAGCACTTTGCTTGATCCGAGAATCATACTTAACACCCAACGATCAGCATTCGCACTTACGAACACAAGAACAACGAAGCAATTACACAAAGACAAGAAAAGATAATTCAAAGCCAAAGTACTCACACAGACATTGTAAAATAAACAAATGCATAAGAAAAAACTATAAAACCTATCGCAGCACTGGACCAAACAATCCATTTCAATGTATTACAAATAATAAGCAACACAAAGAACCGAACAAAGCCAACAGAGAGCAGGCAGAGAATAAAATTGTGAGTCACAAAGCAAGCAAAACAAGGAACTCATACTAGTAACACAGAATGAAAATAAAATCCTAGCCTTTATGTTGCGGACGGGAAGCTTAAATTTTGTTGTCCAATATTGGTTTGAAGAAGTTACACAGTGCAAGTACACTGGGTTGAAGATATTGTGTAATTTCTTTGAACCGCAGGAAGACGCTTGATGCAGGCCGCTTCCAAACGATCCTTTCGGAAATCTATGGGGGAGTCTATGTCCAGTTGTGGACATCCTGCGCCTAATATGATGATGCTGAGTATGATGTAGTTTTAATAGCGTTTTTAAAAGTTTCGTAGAAAAAACAAAACCCTATTTCTAAGACTTCGCTGTCCGTCCGTCCGTCTGTTACCAGGCTGTATCTTATGAACCGTGATAGTGAGACTGTGGAAATTTTCATAGATGATGTATTTCTGTTGCCGCTATAACTACAAATACTTAAAAACAAAATAAAATAAATATTTAAGGGGCTCCCATATCACAAACGTGATTTTTTTGCTCATTTTTATAGATACTCGCAGTTGGACGGTTTTTTACGGTTACGTGGCGAAAGGGTGCCAAACAGCACCCTATTGCTAAGACTCCGCTGTCCTACTAGCGATTGAAGTTTTGAGCTGTTCCTGTAACTTCAGCTATCTGCCAGAGAAAATCACGTCATCGGTCCAGGCTTTTCGGAAATTAGCCAGAACAAACAGATGGACAGACAGGCAGACATTTTGTTTGTATAAGTACCGTACTAAGGTTCTAAAATCACGTACTTATTCCATGGTTAAACTTTTCGTTACGATGTGTTCCACAAGTATTATTTTTTATAAAAAGTAATAAAAGTAAAAATTATTGGTTCATGATCCTATACCTTTCTTCTTGGTAACTTTGTTTGAGTGTACATAAGCTGCACCGGTCCAATTGGAAGCAGCTCGGTTGTGCAACCTTTGCGCGGACGTAAACAAAACTAGAAATTGTAGTTTCTGTTAGCAAGTTTTGTGCGACTACCTAGATTTATATCTGAACGGGAATCTAGTGGAGAAAGTATTGAATGAGATCTTAATAAAACAATCTTGGTTAAAGAGTTTAACGAAGAAATTTTATTACTGGCTACATTGTTTATTTTTAATCCCCGACGAAAAAACGATGGGGTGTAATAAGTTTGACATATCTGTGTGTGTGTGAACTGCCTCGGTAGCCTAGTAGTCCTAAGCGCGACTGCTACCCTAGAGGTCTTGGGTTCGATTCCCAGGTCGAGCAAAAAAAAAAGTGTTATTGGGTTTTGCTATGAAATTCTCAGTAGCAGCTCGGAGTTAGGATTTGTGCCCGGTTAATGGCAATAGGCTCGCCCCCTATTACATGGGACCTAAACATACCGGCGAACTGTGGGGGTACATTGTTACACCTCTGCTTAACCCTTCGGGGAATACAGGCGTGATGGTATATCTGTGTGTGTGTGTGTGTGTGTGTCTGTGGCATCTTAGCTCCCGAACGCATGAACCTATTTTGATTTTGTTTTTTTTTTGTTTAAAAGGTGAATTAGTCTGGAGTGTTCTTAGCTATGATTGATGGAAATCGGTTCAGCGGTTTCAAAGCTATCACGTCTTTTATTAACTGCGGTAGGGATTTGTATTCTTCTGTCGAGGGTTACTTAAAAATTTTAATTTTGTGTTTTTTGATATTATCAATCCGCCTTTAGATCGTTCGATGCGACCTGCTGAGGACCGGTCATTGTGGCTATCTTTAAACCCATAAGCCGTTCGGCTGAAATGATGATGAATCTGCCTTGAGCAAGCGTGGTGGTCAAAGCTATTCCCTTCCCAATCAAAGTCATTTAGACCATTAAAAAGCACTTTTGAACGTCACAAACAAGAAAAACGAATACAATCAAATAACTTCCCTCCCCCCCCTTTCAAAAGGTAGTCGTATAATAGTAGGTAGACGTATGGAGAAGAATAGGCATGAAACTTCATACTTACTCTTCAAATTTCTCTCTTCTTATCTTATTCAGTCTGTGTTTGACAAGAAGCCTATGCTCTACAGTAGGATGATAATATGCTAGTATTATTAAGTAGAACAAATTCTCCTTAACAGTTAGTTTCCTCTAATAAACATTGCAAATAAGTTAAAACATGGTTAAACGAAGAGTTAAGTAGACGATAACCAAAGCTTTTTTTAAAGCAAGGATAATATCTGCCACGATTTGTGAGCCCAAACTTTACGTTCATTTTTGGGCCTCTTTGGCGGAATTAATGAATTTTTGGGCGCCGACGCCGCCTCCTTCATTCCGCCAAAGAGACCCAAAAATGAACTTGAATTTTGTGTTCCGGGCTCGTGCCGGTTACTTTAAGAAATAATAATTATAATACATTTATATAAAAGTTCCAAGACCATAAGTTCATAAACAAACCCATATTACAATGTTATACACAAAACAAGTATAAATAGTTATAAGTAGTTTCATTGTAAGAATTAGATAAAAAAAAAGTGCAGTTCTAATAACCAGTCAATAATACACGCATAATAGTGAGCTTACGAACAAATACATGTCAATTATCTCGCCAATATACAACACAACATAGACCAACTCCCACGTAGATACGGAACTACGATACATATATATGTACGTACGTAGTACATACCTACCTACACGCATCGTCCAATTGAGCGCAGTGCAATGTGCTCTGGTCACGAGCGGGGTCAAGAATCGCATAGAATAAGTTAATAGCAGACGTTGAAGTAGGTATTATTGTGGTGTTCGATTCGATGACTGTGTAGTTGTACACATAATTTGTTTGCTTATGTTGAGAGGATAAGATTTTGTGGTGGGGAAATGTTATTCTATGTTTGCGAACTGCCTCGTTACCCTAGTCGTTCTAAGCGCGATTGCTACGCTAGAGGTCTTGGGTTCGATTCCCAGGACGAGTAAAAGTGCTATTGGTTTTTTTCTATGAAATTCTCAGTAGAAGCTCGGAGTTAGGAATTATGCCCGGTTAATGGCAATAGGCTCGCTATATTACATGGGACCTAAACATATCGGCGAACTGTGGGGGTTCATTGTTACACCTCTGTCTACCCCTGCGAGGAATACCGGCGTGATAGTATATATACCAGCCTATTACTCTTTCACTGAAGGGCAAATGCCTCTTTTGATCGTTATCAAAAGAGGCACTCTTTACTACTCTACTCTTTAGTACTACTACTACGAGGCTACTCTTTAGTAGCGCATCACCATATTAGCTGGAAATAAAACAGAAAAAAAGATAGAGACAATTATTGTGTAAGCAAAGAAAACAAAACAAATATCAAATAGTTCGAGCCATTTTCATATTAATTGTAATACACATAGGTTATATAATTGAATGTTTATCAAAACTGTTATTAAAACTTAGGACTATTGATACAATAGTAGAATTCGTTTTAAGTTACTGCCATAAAGGTATCTCTGTCTATCTGTTACGTTCACGACTAAACCACTGAACCAATTTTGATGAAATTTGGTAAAGAGTAAGTTTGAACCCTAAGGAAGGACATCGGCTAGACGAAGTCACGGATATAAGCTAGTATTTTATAGTGACACATTATTTCCCTTTATCGTGGTGCCGTATTAGTACCAGAATACCGTTGCATTCACGACCCGCTCGCCGAATGGCCTTGCCCTATGAGAATAATATTGAGGTAGGTCCGATAATGTCTCGTTCATTCGTTGGTTCAATGGATACCAACGGAGCATAGTTCTGGAATGAAGTCATAGCTGGAAGATTACATTATCTTTTATTATGCAAGAATGTAGTATCATAGCTCTGTTAAGGAGCTCGTGTGTGGAAGTACTACCGCCATTGATGTTTCGCGAAGTGTACTGTGTTTCAGTTTAAATTTTTGAAGGGACATCCTAACGATAATGAGCTACTGTTTTTTTTTTTGTTTTAAATGTTTGTTTTTACATAAATGTTTAAAAATGTATTTAATATGTTTTATAAAAGAACTAACGACCCGCCCGCAACTTCGTCCGCGTGACTTATTTTATCCGCGTCAAGTTACGTCTTTCGTTACTGCTCCGCTTCCGTGGATCGTAGCGTGATGTTATATAGCCTATGTTACTCAAAAATAACGTAGCTATCTATTGGTGAAAAAACAGTTAAAATCGGTCTAGTAGTTTTGGAGCCTATTCGTTACAAACAAACAAAAAAATCTTTCCTCTTAATAACAACAGTTAGTATTAAACTAGGTATTTTTAAATGTTTTTATTTTTATATAAATATTTAAAAATGAATTTAATGTGTTTTATAAAAGAATAAAATAATGAGCATAATTACCATGGATTCAGTAAAATACAATCAGCTGTCCCATACATTTTGACCGGGAGCTGCTTTTTATAGAGCAACTGTGGTCTGGGCTTCATTTTTAAGAAGTGGAAGTCATTGAATAATATTTTCAACTCCGGGACGACCGAAAGGAAATGTCAGATTTTTACTGAATCAAACCCATCTGTGATCCTCCTATTACCCATTTCGTACCAGACTCTGTTTCGATCAAATTCCGTAACGTGGCGTCTAAAATCAACAATCATGTAGGTACTGATGTTTTTCGGCGGTACCAGTTACTATCGGGTGATTCGCCTACCATCATATTTATCAATTACTATTTGCTCAACGAGAAAAAAAAACAAGGTTACAAGGCCATTTCAAACAAACGAGTTCAAACATCAATCACTTTTCTACAAGATTTTAACTTCATTTTCCGTCATTCATTGTGCCCTTGCATTGTGTTTTACTGTCCTACATTTATGTACCTATTCCTTCATTTTTAATTATTTACGTTGTTATTACAACATTATATTCATCGTTGTATACGCATGAATTCACTAGTATAATAAATTCTCCTGACTCTTTGGTCATGGTGGCCAATCTCAATGGAGACTAGACTAATGCAGCAGATATTATAGTGTACAAATGTGTGCCTAAACACAGGTACTACTCTTGCCTAACTCTTATAGTCCGATAGGACGGCGATCCAACACGATTGAAAAGAGATCAGTCGCAGGACCAACAAATTTACGTGTTTTCTCAAAACTCCCGGTATTGCGAAATTTCTAATTGGTAATCCCAATAACGCTTTGCTCGACCTGGGAATCGAACCCAGTCGTCGCGCTTGCCACCACGAGAGCAGCGGGAAATAGATAAGCTATAATAAAATGTCTAAACGCGTAGGACATCCATCTACAAGATGGACAGACGACCTGATTGAGACCGCATGATGCAGGCCGCTTCCAACCGGTCCTTTTGGAAATCTATGGGGGAGGCCTATGTCCAGCAGTGGATGTCTTGCGGCTGATATGATGATGATGAAAATGTCTAAAATAATCACATTCCATAACATGTATTCTTGTCCATTCGGTAGGGCGAGATTTTGAATGTAGGCATAAAACATCCCGATGTCTTATCTATCACATGATAACGTTAGTATATGGTGACTGTTGCACTCACGCGCGGCCCGTCCGATGCCCTTGCACTATCAGTGTGGTGTTGAGGCAGGCCCGGCTAGTACAACTAACACACTGTTATTTATTAGAGGGGATAAGCAGATAGGTCATTGTTTTGTTACAGTTGAAGCTTATTTATTCAGATCAACACCATTCACATACCATTACGCCTGTACTCCCTGATGGATTAGGTAGAGGTGTAACCAATGTACACCCTCAGGTCGCCGGTATGTTTTTTAATACGATGTTATAGGGGCGAGCCTATTGAGATTAAGCGGGCACAAATCCAAGCTTCGAGCTGCTACTGAGAGTTTCATAGAAAAACCCAATAACACTTTGCTTGACCTGCGAATCGAACCCACGACCTCTAGCGTAGCAGTCGCGCTTAAGACCACTAGGCCACGAGGCAGTTGAAATTTTAAATTATATCTCAAAAAGTTGGTCAAGTAAAATAATAATTTATTTGCTAGATAGTAGAATCCGATTTAGATTGTAGGTACACTAGGACCCGATACACCAAGAGGTACCAGGCACACATAACAAGTAGGAACATAGCTGCCTCATTATAGGCGAGTGGCTCGAGAGCCCTCTAGCAACGCTGCTAATAGGAGCCCGGGATATTCTGCAATGTTTGACCCATAGACTATTTCCTCTTTTTTTAAGTTAACCGGCGCGGTTTTGCGGTTTTACCCTTCGCGAATAGGATTTTTTTTAGTAAAAAAAAACTTATTTTAAATCTATGTACATATTTTCATGGAAAAAAGAAGCAGTTTGTAGTTTTTTTTTATCTATTCACTAACTTTGGTTGAATGATAAAGAATGCCTAAGGCGTTAAGTCCGCCTTTGTACTTTTTACCATCACGCCTGTGTTCTCCGAAGGGTGAGCAGAGGTGTACCAATGTATACCCACAGTTCCCCGGTATGTCTAGGTCCCTTGTAATAAAGGGCGAGCCTCTTTCTTTTTGTCCCGCTACTTCATTTATTTCCGCGATAATCGACATGTATGCAAACAAAATCGCGAGCAAAGTCTAGTAAATATTATTCTTATTAATGTTTAGCTAGTCCAATAAACTCCAAAAGTGTTACCATGACGACGCCCCTGCGAAGAAAAATTTCCAAAACAGAGTTATTTTTTTAATAAAATTTCAGAATAGTTATTCGGAGAAGAGTTTTACAAAGAATAAGGTTGGCGCGACATAAGTTTGCATATCATTACGCTAGTGATAGCTACGCCTTTCTTTGTAAAACAATACTCTCTTGTTGAAACAGACCTTTGTTCATAATCGTGAGTTTGTTTTACTTTGTCAGTTTCATTTAATAATGTGGACTTGAAACGTGTGTACACTACAGACCTACCTATGATTAATCTTTGTCACAGGTCCGCCGCCGTCAAAAAATCGGTGACAGATTTTTTTGTCGAAGAGAATAGAACATATGAATTCTAATATGCCAACGAACACGTCCTACAAAAAGTCGGTCCACGAAACTATGGATCTATTTAACGGTCAGATAATCGGTCCTACTAAAAGTCGGAGGTAAGCAGAGGCCTTTACCGCACGAACATTTTTATAATTACCGAGTTTATTTTTTGTCGTGAAATGTCTTTAAAATCACATACGGATACCGAATAGTTAGAAAAGTGAACTGTAACGAAAAATGTTATCATACTAAAATTATAAATGCGAAAGTTTGTGAAGATGGATGGATTTTTTATTTTTTTTTACCGATGGGAAATCGTCTAATGACTTCTTCCGCCCTGGGCGGGGCGGGAGGGAGTGTCAGACTTTTACTGACTACAACCCATCCATGGCTGAACGGATCTGGATGAAATTTGGCACAGAGATAGATTGTAGGATACTTTTTATAACGGAAAAATGTACACTTCCCAATCAAATTATTATAAAACCCCATAACCCCTAGACCTGTAAGCACTAATATAAACAGTAATTTTATACACCAAACATATATGATGTATTAATTATATGATGGGCAGTCATTATGCGTAGTTATCTGGAATGTGGTGCGGATACACTATACTTGAATATTTTAAAATACTACCTTGATGCCTAAGTCAATCATACTACATTAAACGCAACACGACATTGATTTGAAAAATTAATAAAATAAAATTTTCAACTGCCTCGGTAGCCTAGTGGTCCTACGCGCGACTGCTACGCTAGAGGTTTTGGGTTCGATTCCCAGAAAATTCTATGAAATTCTCAGTAGCAGCTCGGAGTTAGGATTTGTGCCCGGTTAATGGCAATAGGCTCGCCCCTTATTACATGGGACCTAAATATACCGGCGAACTGTGGGTGTACATTGTTACACCTCTGCCTAAACCTTCGGGGAATACAGGCGTGATGGTATATTTTTTTTATTATATTTATAAAATTTTCAAACAATTTCAGAATAAACCTCTCAGGTTATTCTAAGGTTTTTATCCGTTCCTTCAACATAACCCCTTAGGTAAATCCATTGAAAAACTAACTTATTTCATTATCTAATTCAACTACCAAGTAAATATAACACACTACTTTCTTAACTTTCAAAGCACATCCCTACTACTGTATAATTGACTGTTTAGTTAGACAATAGAGTTTAAAATCATTTAGCAAATAATGCAGACGACATCGTGATTCAAGATTGACCTGTGACCGAGTCGTGATCTTCCATAGTTGTCTATGTTCCGCGTTGGTCGAAAGTCCGGCATGTAATGTGATTTACTAGACCTTTAGTAAAAGGGGACGTACTAGGTAGACTGCGGGTGCAAAAATTTTAATTGGTTGTCCGCCACGAGTCGTGAGCACAAACGTCAAGATTTTTTTTGGGTTTTTCAGTTTCTTTCTGGGTCGCCGACGCTGCATGCAATAAGTCCGTCAGTCAAACCGATCGAGTGCACCGTTGGCGCCCCAAAAAGGAACTCAAGAACTCAAAAATTAACTTGACGTTTGTGCCCACGACTCGTGGCGGGTGCTGTAACTGTTATTTTAATGTCAAAAGTCAAAGTCAAATCATTTATTTCAATTAGACCATTAAAAGGCAAATAAAATAAAATCTTTGCTAATACAATAAAGCTAAAGAGTTTTTGTTTGTTTGTTCAAACGATCTAATTACTGGTACTACGAGTGGGATTACAAAATTCTTTATGTATATGATAGCTAGATTCGTGAGGGTATGGACCTAACATCACGCTACGACATACGGGAGCAGAGCAGTCATCAAAAATGTAACTTAAAGCGAGAAAAAAACCCACAAAAGACACTCTTCAGCTTTATTATATAAGAATATATTAGTCTTAGCAATAATAACGTGTTAATAGTTATGTAAAACCGTACTAAAATTCTCGTAAACCCTTTACTAATGCTTTATTACTAACAGTTTACAATAGTTGTGTGTTGTAAAATAAGTTATTTGACGTTATATTAATAAACATGGCAGTTAATACTAGTTTATTATTAGAAATACATTTAAATATCATTCGGTTTTCTCATTTCGACATATTGTATTATATTTTTTACTTAATAGCTATTGCCCTCGGTTTCACTCGAATTCTATAGAAACTAAATTAAAAAAAGGATATCTGAATTAAAACATTATTAATTTTATGATTTGTTACTTAAGGCAAGAATTCTATTCAGCTCATGTTATTGTTATTAAGAAAACTGTTAGACATTTTTTTATCTACCTCATTCATCTCGATTTTTATTACTCCCTTTCTTCTAGCCATTACCTACTCTGCGGGTTGTTCGCAAGAGATACCGCGCCCCCGGAACGCAAAGGGCACAAGAAGGAACATGGGTGGGTTTTAGTCAGTAAAAGTCTGACACTCCCTCCCGTCCCGCCCAGGGCGGGAGAAGTTATTTGTTGATTTCCCACCCACCAAAAAAAAAAAAAGCTATTACCTACTATATACCCTACAAATATCTTCCATCAACTTGCAAGAAACAAACAATGAATATTATTTGTTACACACTCACTAACAACTCAAAAAAATACCAAAAATGCACCCGCAAGCCCTAATCCAGCCCTGTCATTTTTAAAATTAATTTCCATTTCACTCCTAATCAAATGAAAATGAACTCTGTACTTCCACGTTAGGGGTCGTTTATCCTTAAACACCTTCCACAGTAGGTGTGCACGTTTCCTTCATGTAAATGCCTATTTATTTTTATGTGTTGTCATAAAATGGGACTGCCATCGCCAGCGCGAAGTTGTTTGTATAAAAACACATTTTACATGCATTTTAGTAAATGCCTAAATTTCTTCACAGGGAAAAGCTTGGAAAATACGTAGCTATCTATTTTGTTTCATATTTGCAAATAAATTGTCTTTTCCGGAAGAATGTTATGTAAGTCTAGTGAATAAAGTTTTTGTTCCCTTTTTTTGAGTGCGTTTACTCAGTCGTGCAAACTTTTTGGATACGAACTCTATGGTTTAAGTAATAGAGTTTGATTTATATACTTACTGCTTATCTAAGTTCTAACCTGTATGAGAAATGTCCTTTAGGTGCCATGCCATGACATGAGCCATGATGCCATGAGCCATGATGCCATGAGGTTACGGGATTGATATCGGGCTACCACTGTGACTTTTTCATTACGTATGTACTTTTCAAGATTAACTGCCCCGTTGGTCCCGTAGTCGCAAGCTCGACTGATGAGGGTGGGTCCCGGGTTCGATTCCCAGGTTGAGTAAAAAGTGTTATTGGGTTTTCCCATTAGGATTTGCTCAATAGCGTTTGAAAGTTGGTGGTGTGACACCTATGTGCCTCGGAAAGCACGTAAAGCCGTTGGTCCTGGCTGTCATTCGTAGATCTTTGACAGTCGTTACGGATAGTCAGAAGCCAGAATGTCTAAAAACCAGTCTTACCAAGAGGTATCGTGTTGCTAGTGACTGGGTTGTGGAGGTCAGATAGGCAGTCGCTCCATGTAAAACATTGGTACTCAGCTGCATCCGGTTAGACTGGAAGCCGACCCCAACATAGTTGGGAAAAGGCTAAGCTGATGATGATGTACTTTCTAAGATTATCTTGCGATGATGGAAAACATAGTTAGGAAACCTGATAGAACCCCATAGCAGTCATTGCCAATCCAACTTGAACAAGCGTGATGGTGATGCCTTATATGTATTAAAATAGGACTTAGTCTTACAGTGGAAAAATAACAGACTGTTATGAATAAAAACCATAATTATTGTCTCAAATTGTTTCATCGCAATTTATCGCAAGGTGAACAGTTCAGTCGCTACCAACACATATTAATTCGGTAAAAAAATTCAGTAAAAAATTAAAAAAGGGAGTCGAATCTTCTACTGCAGTGCGTTGGAGGTCCATAATCCTCCATTTCATGCCCCGACGTACTGAGGACTTCTACATATAGACTGGACAGCCACAGTCTTCCATATTAGCCAGAATGGCTTCACATTGCCCGCAGAGGGGACCTTCATCTTGAGACGCAGACTCAGCTGCATTCCATAGACACAATAGCTTCCACCATAGCGTATTGCTTTCCATAGGGGCGGGTTTAGAACAGCCCCGCCCCTGACCACTGTTTTACTGAGTAGACACGGACTCCCCATACAGCGCGCGTGACCCTTCGTGCTAATGTTACGAGCCAGAGAAACTTTAATAGCGCGATTCAGGATCGCAGTGTTAGGGTGATGACAAAGGGGCTATTATAGCGAGGTCGCAAGTTCGAGCCCCGCGGAAGACAATTATTTTTGTGTTTTTGTGGTGCTATGTATGCTTGTATTTTTTTTTTAATTCTACTTGTATGCATAATGTAATGTAAAAGTTTTTTGTACGTATTTTTTTGTATCATTTCCCCTTTTTATCTTTAGGTATCATGATAATTTTCGAAATGTGAACAAATTTTCATAATGCTTTATTGTTGTTACAGGTAAATACTAAATACACTTAAACTTTTGAAAGAAACTGGATAATTGAAACAAACGATTGTCAGCTTTATTTCATCACAACAAGGTACATTAAATCTAAGACATTATTATTTTATGACGGATTATTTCACTATAAATGCTTTTTTTAACTTTCGCCCACTCTAGGCATTTCTTCTGGGTCGTAGATTTACAAAAATATAAACTTATATACAAGCCCCACCAGACCTGGAATACGCTGTAGGCCATAGAATTATTTGTACCGTGGGAATCAAACCCGCGACAAACAGCGTAGCAGCCAAACACACAGCCACTACGCCAACTGTGTTATGTGTATTCTGATGAACAGCTGTTTCTTGTTAGATTAAAAGCCAATCAAACCGCGAAAGCCGCGTACGCTTCCAGAATAATCGGTGTAAATGTGAGAAGGGAATACCGGAGTGGTTTTTAGTTAGTAAGAGTCTGACAAACTCCCCCCCGGATGGAGGACATCCACGAGGATTTTCAAAGCGTAAAAAAGGGGACCCTATCTAGTTGGAAAAACTGAAGAAAATCGAAATGGATGAACATTTTTTCATCTTTACAACACTCAAATAAAGACGAAGATAAGTGTCCAGAATCAATGCGCACAGTCGAAACAAATTCTCTTTCCTATATGGCGCTTTGATCCGTATAAAGCAATTTATCTTCCTGATGAAATCCCAAAAATTTTATTCACTACAGTTTCACTGATGTACCTTGAGAAAGTGCTCACTTAGCTACAAAACCTTGTTAGTCCGTATTTTACGAGCTCACATCAAAAAGTCGGCGTTATGGATAAATTAGAAAGCTTCCCAGAAAATGGCCGAGTTCATTAATCATTGGGGTTATTGTGGGAACGATGGTTGTGCGATGTGAAAACGTTATTGTGTACTGAGTTTTGATTGTTATGATTGCTTAACGATCTACCAATTTAATGTTGCTCACGCCTTTTCTCTTTGGGGGTAAGCAGAAACTATAAAACCTTTCTAGCTTGTCTACTGTACACTGACGGAAAAAAGTGAATTAACAGTTAAAGAAATACTAACTTCATTGCAGTTTACATAAAGTTGGTTTCAGTATATTTTCAAATGCTGTTGTTTTCTTACGTGTTTAGAGGATAAATTGTAAACATACTTTTAGATTATTTTGACGTCTATAATACCTGGTAATACAGCCAAATTTAAATGAATTTTCGTGCTTATCAGGAGACAAGCTTATACTTATTCTAGCCCCGGCTTCGCACGGGTGCAATGCTGATGTTATTATACAAATAAACCTTCCTCCTCAATCACTCTATCTATTAAAAAAAACCGCATCAAAATCCGTTGCGTAGTTTTAAAGATTTAAGCATACATAGGGATATAGGGACAGAGAAAGCGACTTTGTGTAATACAATGTAGTGATTTAAAACATCCAGCCGGGTTTCGTATGAAAACTGTTTTCTTAAAATTCAAAAACTGGCTCAATGGTTATTCATACGCTAACTTTGTTTTGTAATAAGGCGGCGGGTGTCTGCATCACCGCCATTCCGTATTGTCTGTTAACTGCGCAAGCGTCGACGTTGCGACACAATTGAATGACAACTCTATTGCAGCAACGTATGCTGACATGGGTGATTAATTACTTTACTTACTATGCGGGCTCACCTTACGGAGTTAACAACCTCAACTTAGGATCACTAAGCCAACGAGGCAGTTATATTCATAGTTACTTATTTAAATACACACACATATACCATCACGCCTATATTCCCCGGAGGGTTAGGCAGAGGTGTACCAATGTACACCCACAGTTCGCCGATATGTTTAGGTACCATGTAATAGGGGGCGAGCCTATTGCCACTAACCGGGCACAAATCCTAACTCCGAGCTGCTACTGAGAATTTCATAGAAAAACCCAATAACACTTTTTGCTCGACCTGGGAATCGAACCCAAGACCTCTAGCGTAGCAGTCGCACCTAGCACCACTAGGCTACCGAGGCGTTTTATGTAAATAAAAAGTTGATAAATTCGACTGCGGCAGAACGCTCACGATAAAGCTCAAAAGGTATGTTCTAAAATAAGTCGAATAAGCTTCGAAACTACTGGATCGATTTTAACCATATCTTCACGAATAGATAACTAAATTATCAAAAATAAAAAAAAACGATTTTAAAATGGGCTCACCGTTCATTAGAGACAAAATACGATATAATTATTTTTAATATAATATAATTTTTTTAATTAGGTTATTTAAATGGCCGTTGTAAACCACTGACTGTGACTGGCTCGTTAGTCTCGTGGTTGCAAGCGCGGGGTCATGGGTTCGATTCCCGGGTCTGGCAAAAACTGCTATTGGGTTTTTCCATTACGAATTTCTCAGTAGCAGTCCGGAGTTTGGAAGTTGTTGGTGTGACACCTCCGTGCCTCTCTGGCTGTCATTCGTAGACATACGTATTCGTTTGACAGTCGTTACGGATAGTCAGAAGACAAAAAGTCTGATAACCAGTCTTACCAAGAGGTATCGTGTTGCCCAGTGACTGGGTTGTGGAGGTCAGATAGGCAGTCGCTCCATGGGAAACACTGGTACTCAGCTGTATCCGGTTAGACTAGAAGCCGACCTCAACATAGTTGGGAAAAGGCTAAGTAGACGATGATATGGCCGTCGTAAATCGCCATTAACAATTTTTTTAGTGACCGCATGTAGCCTATAAAAGATTTCATTATCTGCAAACTAGGTAATAGGTTAATGTATACTATCTATACTAATACTATAAAAGGAAAGATTTGCTTGTTTGTTTGTAACGAATAGGCTCCAAAACTGCTGGACCGATTTCAACAATTTTTTCACCAACAGATAGCTTAATGTAGCTATCTGTTGGTGAAAAAATGGTTAAAAATAATAAAAATGGTTCCTGAGTAACATAGGCTATATAACTTCACGCTACGAGCCGTGGGAACGGAGCAGTAGCGACGAGTTAAGACATAACTTAACGAGGGTGAAATAAGCCACGCGGACGAAGTCGCGGGCAGATCTCTAGTTTTTATGCAAAATCAAAAAGTCCCCTCATATCTTTATAAGAGTTTCCACTATCTAAGTATTCCTATGTAAATATAGTGCGTTATCTGTCTGATAAGCAGTGAATAGCCTAGCCATAGGTCCGGTATTGATTTTTTACCTCTATTAGATAAAGTTATTCCAAACATTGTTAGTAACATCAGATATAGTTTGAGATTTCCTTGTTGGTTAGAATTTGAATCGTATATTTTCTTCGAGATTTTCCTTAAATGAAGGGGGGGGGGGGGGGTGTACAGTGGTGCAAGATCTCAGAGGTCCCAATTTTGCGTTAGTTGGTTGAAATTTCATTTTTGAGTGTACATAGAAAAGAGAGATACTATGATATGATTAATTTACCTAACAAATTATGGGTTGGCTCATTTTGTCAGAATAAAGTTCCTTTACAGGATATTGTTAAAAATCAACATACCTACATAATAACCCTATAGATGGCGCCCTCACTAGCTCCATAAAATTCGCACATCATTATTGTTCAGTTAACGGACTCTTGTCATAGTTCCCCCTTTTACCGCCAGATGTCACTACTACATCCAAGGTCAATTACAAGGCCTTAAAACCCTTGAACTTGGTTGACCTCAAAGGGCCACACAATAGAATAAGTTACCATGGTACGGCATAATGACCTTAGGTGATTAACCTTTTTTGAATAAAAACTTGGTTTGAAAGCTTAGTGACACAGTTTCTGAGGGTTTCTTTTCAGTTGAATGAATTTTTTTATGGAACGGCGTTCGGCTTCGTATGAAGGTAAAGCATTTTATTTTGATCGTAAAAAGAAACGATTTTATTGTCTTTTATAGTTCAGCAAGTATCTATAGATACCGGTGCGGTTACAAATATATATTATGTATTTTATAATAAGAATAACAAAAATATTTTTAAATTACCTGACCTTATTGATGAGGTTCTTCAGAATGGTCGGGAGAGCAGTGCTCGTAACCGGCGTGCTTATATGACCAGATGTATGAACGGGGACGAGGCGAAAGGAGTCTGTGAGGATCATAGCAGGTGGCGGTCTGTGATTTCTGCCAGGGAAAAAAGCTTGAGTTTATGAATGTATTTTTAAATTACAAACATATTCTATGAAATTTTCAGTAGCAGCTCTGCAATAGGTTCGCCCCCTATTATATGGGACCTAAAACATACCGGCGAACTGTGGGTATATATTGGTACACCTCTGTTTAACCCTTTGGGGAATCCCGGCGTGATGGTATGTGTAATTGATCATTAGGGCCAGAATTATCATTAAATTTGACTACATTTAGCTTAGTTACTTATACAATTAATTCCCCACAAACCGTGGTTTTAATCATATTAAAATCAGTACGCGTTTATACACAACTACAAAGGAACTCTATGTTAATTTTAATTGGTGATTACGGCAATGTCTCGTCTCAATTAAGATTTCTAAAAGCCTTTACATAGTTTTAGTACATTTTGTGTAATATTCTCAGTACGTGCGGGTTACTAAGTAGAGATTGTTGGAATAAATTAGAGGATTTCTCGTCTTATTTTTTCCTAACGAAGTCGCGTGACTTATTTTACCCGCCTTACGATACGTCTTTGGTTACAGCTCCGCTCTCGTGTGTCGTAGCGTGAGGTTATATAGCCTATGACACTCATAAATAACGAGGCTTTCTATTGTGAAAATAATTTTCAAAATCGGTTCAGTAGATTCATAGATTACACCAACAACCTCACAAACTTTACCTCTTTACATAATGTAATATTACGAGTAGCATAGACTAGTGTAGTATGGGTTACGGGTCTACGTACCTACATTTAATTTCGTATGCAATATATTTACATAATTTCCATTAGGACACAATTATATACACAAGAGACGCTACACTAGCTATATACCGCTTGGTGTTACCCGCGTTCAGTCACTTCTTTGGTTACTGTTCCACACTCGTGGATTATAGGGTGATGATATAGGTATAGCCTATACTATTCCTCATGAATCTGGCTATCATTATAATTAAAGAGATAGCGCGCTTAAATGAAGAAAAACTCTGTTCAGCTTTATTATCTACACTAATATTATAAAGCTGAAGAGATTGTTTGTTTGGTTGAACGCGCTAATCTCAGGAACTACTGGTTAGGATTGAAATTTTTTTTTGTGTTGGATAGTTCATTTATCGAGGAAGGTTATAGGCTATTTAACATCACGCTACGACGAATAGGTGCGGAACAGCAATCAAAAACGTAACTTAATGCCGGTGAAAAAGAACGAATCGAACGAACGAATCGTAGTCGCTGGCAGAAGCTATTTGTATAAATTTAATTAAGCCTGTCTCGTAAGCCTAGTGGTCCTAAGCGCGACTACTACGCTAGAGGGTTCGATTCCCAGAAAAATCAAAATGTTATTGAGTTTTTCTATGAAATTCTTAGTAGCGGCTCGTAGTTAGGTTTTGTGCCCGGTTAATGGCAATAGGCTTGCCCCTTGTTACATGGGACCTAAACATACCGGCGAACTGTGGATGTACATTGTTACACCTTTGCCTAACCTTTCTGGAAACGGGGGAATACAGGTGTCATAAAAGAAACGTGTCTTTTGTATGTAGTAAACTTAGCACCTTTTCATGCGTTTACAAACATTAATTCACATACACAAAAAGCTAGACCCGGAATAACTATCTGCAGAAAAAATAAATTGTTCCGTGCGGGAATCGAACCCGTCACACACAGCGCAGCAGCCAATCGCTCAGAACTGCGCTAACCGTGTCGACAAATTCGATTCCTACTTGACCGGTTTTTATAAGTACTGTTAAAAAGACTGGCAGGAGAAGGAACCAGCTCACTGCAACATATATTGACTGTAATGGGCCATTTCCTTCAATGAATGGCGAGGTTGCCGCTCTTACTATAATACCAATATGGTGGTAAAAATAGCGTTTATTATTGTTATTATAAAACTTGACCCACATCTGATCACGTCGCACATTTATGAGAACCGATGATCTCATATACGTTCAGAACGGTTTTGAACCGTTTTGTTGAACAAGAAGTCACTACAATTGTGGGTCATTAAAATGAAACATCTTTGTAGTATAACTAGCTCGCTAGCTAGCTAGCGTTGGTCTCGTAGTCGCCAGCGCGACTGACGAGTGTGGGGTCCTGGGTTCGATTCCCAGGTAGGGCAAATAGTGTTATTGGGTTTTGCCATTAGGATATGCTCAGTAGAACATGGTGGTATGACCCGTGCCTAAAAACACGTAACCCGGCTGTCATTCGTAGATCTTTGACAGTCATTACGGATAGTCAGAAGCCATGAAGTCTGACAACCAGTCTAACCAAGAGGTATCGTGTTGCCCAGTAACTGGGTTGTGGATCTCAAATAGGCAGTCGCTCCTTGTAAAACACTGGTATTCAGCTGCATCTGGTTAGCCTGGAAGCCGACCCTAACATAGTTGGGAAAGGGCTAAGTAGATGATGATGTCATATAACTAGCTGTTAACTGCGACTTCGTCCACCTGTTTCTTATGAATCCCTAACTTTTTTTGATGCCGAGCAAGTACCAATTTATTTTTTTCAATTCATAATATGTGATTTTTAATTTTATCTTAGACATCATCATCAAGAGGAACCCTGATGTAAGTCTGAAAATCACCAATCCCCCCCAACCGTAGAGATCAATGCTCGTGTCTTCTCTGTATGAGAAGAGGTCTTTGCACTGCAGTGAGATAATAATAGGCCGGTATTATAACATACCATCACACCTGTATTCCCCAGAGGGTTAGGCAGAGGTGTACCAATGTACAAAAATTGTTCGCCGGGATGTTTTTAGGTCCTATGTAATGGGGGGCGAGCCCGTTGCCATTAACCGGGCACAAATCCTAACTCCGAGATGCTACTGAGAAATTCATGGATAAACCCAATAACACTTTTTGCTCGACCTGGGAACCGAACCCAAGACCTCTAACGTAGCAGTCGCGCTTAGGACCACTAGGCTAACGAGGCAGTTATTATTATTAGCTGGTATTATTTTGTTATTAAAAGGTCAATCGCAATAAAAATAATGTATTTAGAAATAATTGTATGACTAATTTTAGCTAATAACTCTGATTGAAGTCTATTAGAGGTTCAAACATTTTTAGATGTTGAACCTACTATTATTTCAATTACTTGGATGGTAATCAAGGCTTTTATTATTTATATTAATATTCCTTGTAATTTCAAATGTTAAGCGATGCTAATTGCGATTATCTTTAAATCTACGCAGATTGAAATAACAATTGACTATATTCCTAATAAAAAACGTAAATACGTACGTTGGCAATAGGGTTGCCCCCTATTACATGGGACCTAAATCATACCGGCGAACTGTGGGTGTACATTGGCACACCTCTGCCTAACCCTCCGGGGAATACAGGCGTGATGGTATATTATGTTAAAAAACGTAAACTGCCCATTTGTTAACCGTCAAAAAAATATTTTATAAAAAAATACAATATTTACAAAAAGTTTTTAAATCTTTTTTGCTGACTTATCATACGATACACGAACATTTTATAAATATCATAATTTGTATAAAAAATCGAATATACAATAAAAAAAAATCTAATTGAACTTAGATCTACCATAACGTGCCGTTTCACAATCTCGTAATGATACAATTAACTACATAAAATACCATAAGTATAAAATTCTTATTCATCAAAAACAAATCAATAAAATTGATTTAAAACTCAAATATCA
Organism: Caradrina kadenii; assembly: GCA_947462355.1. Taxonomy (NCBI): domain Eukaryota; kingdom Metazoa; phylum Arthropoda; class Insecta; order Lepidoptera; family Noctuidae; genus Caradrina; species Caradrina kadenii. The sequence goes on from OX381691.1 coordinate 10,389,007, forward strand.
AAACTCATTTCACATAACATACCATCACGCCTGTACTCCCTGAAGGGTTAGGCAGAGGTATACCAAACGTATTCCCACGGTAAGCCGATATTTTTAAGTCCCATGTAATAGGGGGCGAGCCTATTGCCATTAGCCGGGCATGAATCCTAACTCCGAGTTGCTACTGAGGATTTCATAGAAAAACCCAATAACGCTTTGCTTGAACTGGGAATCGAACCGAAACCTCTAGCAGTCGCGCTTAGGACCACAAGGCTAGCGAGGCAGTTGAAAAACATTGACATAGGTTAATTAATTTTATCAGAATTATGTAGACATTAAACCCAAACCAACCATAATAAAAAATCAAAATAAACATTCACAAAAGAGTTTCAAACCACGAACATACACGTTTAGTGGCAAGTTGCCGTTCGAGTGATCAAAGTGATCATTATAGCCGGCCGGCTTACTCGCACAGTCAATAGCTTTGTGGCCATTTGGCCATTTTCCTTCCGTTAATTCAGGTTTTATAGTTTCAGTTGCGAGCAAATTGGAATAGGGGTGGGTGAGTTGAAATGTGCATCCAATTTCGTGTTATGATTAATGTTATTGCAACTGCCTCGTTAGCCTAGTGGCCCTAAGCGCGACTGCTAAGCTAGAGGTCTTGAATTCGATTCCCAGGTCGAGCAAAAAGTGTTATTGGGTTTTTCTATGAAATTCTCAGTAGCAGCTCGGAGTTAGGATTTGTGCCCGGTTAGTGACATAGGCTCGCCCCCTATTACATGGGACCTAAACTTACCGGCGAACTGTGGGTGTACATTGGTACATCTCTGCCTAACCCTTCGGGGAATACAGGCGTGATGGTATGTGTGATGTGTGATTAATGTTATTTGAAAGGCAATTCAATTTAAATTATTAATTGGAAAATATTTGAGCGAATTTATGATGATGGAAGGGATGGATGGAGTGTGAGGCCTTTGTCTTGTAGTGGAACTGTAATAGGCTGAGATTATTTTTATTTCATCTTTAATGTCGAACCGTAACTTACAGCTTTTAACACAACCTGACCAATTTAAATAAAGTAATGGTTTCTTGACAAGGTTTCTTCCAAATATGTAAAATGTATTTAATGAATAAAATATTTAATATTCAATATACATATTAAATTGAGCAACTTACATTTTACATTTTATTGAAAAACTAAAACTCTTCGATATTATATGCAGAATATAAAACAAAACATTTATCATTTTCTTTTAAAATTCACGCCGACGGGCTAAACAAATAAAAAATCATTTCTTGTTAAAAAATCGAAAACTCCATTTTCATTCATCTCTAGTCCCGTAGGATGTTAAAAAAGGCTATAGAAATCTCAAAATAACAATACAAATCAAAAAGGACACAACGAAAAACAAAGCACTCAAACTAATTAACAAAAGTAATATTAAAATTATTGATAAATGAACAGATTCAATTTCAATAACGTGCACAAAGGAATCATTCGGTCAATTTGTAAATTAAATCGTTATGAAAAGTGATTCGGTTTCGGAATAAAAAGGATTTGAAAAAAAAAGAGCGATTAAATGAATGAAGGAACGAATGAATGAATGAGTTTTCATGAGTGCATTGTAACCGGTGTAAAAAAAACCCTTTAGCGAAGAAAAGTTATGTGTTTTGTCACCATTACGATCACACCTTCGTTCTAGATCCCACCACCTTTGGTTATGGAGATATTAAAGGTTCAAATTTTTATACGTTATTTTACAAAAACCAGTTTTAAATTTTCTAACCAAACTTTTTTTAAACTGTGTCATGGTACAAACGTGATCTATGAACCCTGTACTGTAAGCGCAATGTTTAGCTTCTTGTATTTTTGGGTTGGGAAATCATCAAATTACTTCTCCCGCCCTGGGCGGATCGGGAGGGAGCGTCAGACTTTTACTGACTAAAAACCATCCATGTTCATTCTTGTGCCCTTTGCATTCCGGGGGCGCGGTATTTCTTACTAACAACCCGCAGACCCGGCAGACAATGTTTTGCTTGCGTTACATTGAACGCTACGTTTTCCAGTAAAAATTCAGTATGTCTAGTTAGCAGCTATGTGATAAGTCTTTATACACCCCGTATGATAAGGCATTTTAACATATATCTCTTATACCCCATATACACTTTCAAATGATATACACCGAAGCATCTTTTGCTTCCTAATCGCAATATATGCTTCATAACAAAAGACTCGCCTAACGGTAGCCTAGTGGTCCTAAGCGCGACTGCTACGCTAGAGGGTCTTGAGTTCGATTCCCAGGTCGAGTAAAAAGTGTTACTAAGTTTTTCTGTTAAATTCTCAGTAACAGATCGGAGTTAGGATTTGTGCCCGGTGAATGGCATTAGGCTCGCCCCCTATTACATGGGACCGAAACATACCAGCGAAATGTGGGTGTACATTGTTGTTCCTCTGCCTAACCCTTCGGGGAATACAGGCGTGATGGTATGTTATAACAAAAGACTTTGATACATTCTCTTTCTGCTAACAATTTTCTTATTCACGCCTTCATAGCTTAGAAATATAACAATGTACGACCAAATGAGAATATTGTGTAACGTAATATATCAACATGTTTGTTTAGTTTTATTATGATGAATGTAGAGGAAAATGTTGGTAACATAAACATTATGCCTCGTTTTGAATGAGTAGGTAGAGATGTACTAAGTCACTTAAAAATAATACCAGTCTGTTGTCTCTGTGCAAGACAAAGGCCTATACAGAGAAGGAACGAGCAATGATCTGGTGAATAATGCTCATGCCTTCTCTTTTCTCGTGCCTTCTCTTCCACCAATCCAATCCATTTAAGGCGGATTGGTGATTTCAAGCTTATATCTTTACATAGTATAAAATTCAAAAGTAAGAAAAGTAAGTAGTTAAATGTAAGTCTTGGGTTCGATTCCCAGGTCGAGCAAAAATGTTATTGGGTTTTTCTATGGAATTCTCACTAGCAGCTCGAAGTTAGGGTTTGTGCCCGATTAATGGCAATAGGCTCGCCCCTATTACATGGGACCTAAACATACCGGCGAACTGTGGGTGTACATTTTGACACCTCTGCCTAACGCTTCGGAGAATGCAGGCGTTATGGATGGTATGAATGTATAAAGTCGCTCCCGCTGTATGTATGCTCAGATTTTTTAAGCTCCGCAACGGTTTTAATGCAGTTTTCAGCAATAGATAAAGTGATTCAAGAGGAAAGTTTAAACGTGTAGAACATTGCGTTACGACCAACTAGAGGGGCGCAGTAACCAAAGACGCAACTGAACGCGAGTGACACCGCGGGGTTTTTTAGTCTAGGGTATTTTAATCCAGATTTTCTTACGATGTTTCTCTCCACCGATGTCAGTGTTGTCCAAGATAAACCTAGAAAGAACATGTGAAGCAGAAAAAGTCATATAAGAACTTGTTCGTTCACGCCGCCCGGCTCCAAACCCACAGCTTCGTGCATGAGAGGTGGTCACGAACAGTCACATAATATACACAAATAAAAAAAAAAACCAGCCAAGTGCATGGCTCGGGCTCTCATACAAAGAGTTCCGCAGCACCGTACTATATATATCACTGAAAAAATAAACGAGTTTCTTGTATAGATATCCCAAAAAGTTTTACCTTGGACTAAAGTTATAACTCGCTTTGCAGTGAGACGAAAATAGATTCAGTGAAATGTGAATTGAGACCAATCGCTCAAAGGATAAAACATTTTTGAGATTCGGACACTTTGAATGACATTTAATAAATCCATCAAACCTATCTGGCAGATAGTTATTTAGAAAATTCCGTCCAATTATTTAAAGGAGAATGGCGAGTTAGCTTTTTAAGAGATACATTTTCGAAACTTATTAGAACCTTTAGAACTACATTAAACTTGAAAAAAAACAATAGTAAAGTAAGTCATACAAATTGGAAAAAGAAAGATATGCAATGTTGAACATTATAATCTAAAAATGAATTAAACTATTAACTATCTATCTAAACGGTTGGTTGACACTTCCCGCGACCCAAAGGCTGGCTTTTACCTTGGCCAGAGGTTAAGCATTGCCATCCAACGTGGCAATGCCGCCAGTTTTTTGGGCACTTTTCCGGTTGACGGTGATGCGGAGGAGTATTTTGATGCCATTTAGTTTTACTTTCTTTTTGTTTTTATTAAGGATTTCTAATTATAAGGCTGTAAATATTATTATGTAAATAAAACTTACTTTTGATCCATATAATGTAAAATAAACAAAAATGAATATAAAACTAATAGAGTATATTTTTTTGTTATATAGGTATAAAAAATGTTCAAACAGAAAAAAAACTCTTTCAATAACCTATCTGGTAACTATCTGTAGTCATACCATATACCATTCAAAACATTAAGGCATCTCCCACACACTTTTAGATGTCAGCAAAGGGAAGGAGCCACTGAGGGCCAATGCCTGCCGGGGCTGCGGGTTGTTCGTAAGAGATACCGCGCCCTCGGAACGCAAAGGGCACAAGAAGGAACATGGGTGGGTTTTAGTCAGTAAAAGTCTGACACTCCCTCCCGCCCCATCCAGGGCGGGAGAAGTTATTTGATGGTTTCCCACCAACCAAAAAAAAAAAGAAAAATCCCCCATACACGAGCGGTATTATCGCGAAATAGAAATAGAAACTAACTACCTGGGTACTCCTCATCGGTACTACTCTACTACTACTCTCTAACTACCTGGGTAGCCTAGTGGTCCTAAGCGCGACTGCTACGCTAGATGTCTTGGGTTTGTTTCCCGGGTCAAGCAAAAAGTGTTATTGAGTTTTTCTATGAAATTCTCAGTAGCAGCTCGGAGTAAGGATTTGTGCCCGGTTAATGGCAATAAGCTCGTCCCCTATTACATGGGACCTAAACATACCGGCAAACTGTGGGTGTACATTGTTACACCTCTGCCTAATCCTTCGGGGAAAACAGGCGTGATGGTATGTTTATGTAGAAATAGAAATTGTTTTACAAATGTGACGTGGCAATATACACTGTAACGGGGACATTTTAGTATAAGATTCTAGACCCCCAAGCATTAACATTTAGAGTCGGATATTCGAAATAGCTTAAAAGAAAGTATAATACCTACTAAATCAAAATATTAATGCGGGGAACTCTATAATTGTACCAAATCTATGATAAAAGTTCAAGTCACAATATCCCTTCCATTATATATATCGGCACTGTGATAAAATCGTCCGTGTGTAAGGATGCCTTAAACATTCGCGATACATAAAATGATCGAATGATGACAAGTGAATGAACTGTCCAGGTTGTACGCGACGGTAATTACGTTAATAAAGCTGAGCCAATGCCGTTGAACGGAGCATTGAATCACAATGGGTTTGTTCGCCAATGAATTACCTACGTGGATTACAGTGTAGTGTAAGTTCGTCATGGAATTTGTAATGAATGGAAGTTTCTGAGAGGGGATTGAGTGACTCTTGGTTACGAGTCAAGTGAGGTTTCAGCATACTCATCGGAGGTAATTCCATTTTTAAACTGAAATCAAAAGGCTGTTGAAATCAACTGGAAACCAACCAATAGAATAATGGTATGACGAGTATTAGACCACATGATTGCATTTCCTATAATAATTTATTTCATCTTTTGTTTTTATTAATCATTTTTACTGATTCAATAAATAAAAGCTTGTAAAAGTCAACTAATACTGTTGTTAACTGCCTCATTAGCCTGGTGGTCCTAAGCGCGACTGTTACGCTAGAGGTCTTGGATTTGTTTCCCGGGTCAAGCAAAAAGTGTTATTGAGTTTTTCTAGGAAATTCTTAGTAGGAGCTCGGAGTTAGGAATTGTGCCTGGTTGATGGTAGTAGACTTGCCTCTATTACATGGGACCTAAACATACCGGCGAACTGTGAGTGTACATTGCTACACCTGTACCTAACCCTTCGGGGAATACAGGCGTGATGGTATGTTATGTTATGTTGTAAAAAGTCAAAGTATTTATTTCAATAAATGCATTTACAGACATTTTTGAATTGTCAAGGAGATGGTCAGTTAGTCAGATTTTCAAAGCTAAGTAGTTGCTAGGCAACACACCTGTCGTCAGTTTGGAGCAACACGTCACATTCGCATGACGGTGACACGATCACAGTAGCATGTCGGTGAGGGGAACCCATTGCTTTTGCGCCTACTAAAGATCGTTTATTCAGCCTAAACAAGTTTTCTTTCAAAAAATCAATTGTTCATCTTCATAGAAGCCTAACGACAAAAAATGTTTTAAACATCCACGTGGCTCACCTCAAAATAATACAAGCCAGACTCATCTCAGTTGGTAAATCGGCTAAAGAAAAGCCGACATCTCAAGGGACGAAAAACGTAGAAAAAATCACTCAGAATTATACGAAGTAAAATCCCGTGAAACCTAAGCATTAATCTTCCAGTTTGGAGGGGGAAAAGTACACAGTTTATCGGGTCAAACAGACCTTTGTATATGTGGAGAGTCGGAATTTCTTGTGGATGTATGGAGATTGGTATTTAGTTGGGTATTATTCCTAGAATTTAGGTCCCGCTCGGGCTAGCCCTCACCACCGCGCTTGTAGGTTTAAATTCGTCCCCAAATAATCAAGAACCGATCCAGCCGGTCTTATTGCTATCCCCCTTACAATGCCCTTTTTCTTCTTTTCAAGTCGATGATAATTTTTTAATTTTTAGTCACAGTCCGTGGCCACGTTTATTAACTTCTGTACACCACAGGGTGAGCCTTTAGCGTATAGTCGCTCAGTCTATAATATTCAAGCCCTTAATTTTCAAAGACACCACAGAAAAAACCGGTTAAGAAGTCCATAACCTCCAAGGTGATGTGCGAGATGACACTAAGAAGAAAGTTTTTTTATTGGAGGATGTCTTAAGACAACGTATGCTTCCCTGGATGACTAAGCTTGTTGTTGTTGTTTTGAACTGCCCTGTTGGTCTCGTGGTGGCGAGCACTACTATTGAGCGTGGGGTCTGGGGTTCGATTGGGTCGGGCAAAAAGTGTTATTTGATTTTTCTATTAGGAATTTCTCAGTTTGAAAGTTGGTGGTGTGACACCGCCGTGGCTTGGAAAGCGCGTAAAGACGTTGGTCCTGTGCCTGATCTCTTACCGGTTGTGTGGGATAGTCGTCCTATGTGACTATGAGAGTTAGGGAAGAGGGAGTGCCCCTGTATTTGCGCACATATTTGTGCACTATAATATCTACTTTTTTACAAGCTTGTTACTACCTATTATTACAAACAAATTTGCCTGAAGAGCAAGAGTGATTTACTTTCCAATCTAATGTTTAAAATCATTTATTTGGCCATTTGTTTCTATAGGAAAAGGGTCCGCTTAAAATAATGGTGACATTACTCCCCGGTTAGGATCGAAAAGTAAAAAGGCAATTTCTTGCCAGGATTATCAGTATTCTTATTGCTCAGTACATATAGGCACCCGCCTCTCTTTCACAAGGTTGTAGGTTCGTAACCGGGTACAAGCAAATACAAATCTGACTTTTTCTATTTCAAATGAACGTTCTAAGTTCATCGTTGACAACACTGACATCTTTAAAAGAAATTTTCTGGAGGAATCCTGGACATATTTAATTAAAAGTCTGAAATTACCAATTCGCCTTGAGCAAGTATGATGATCTATGCTCGCGCTTTCTCTGTTTGGGAAGAAGCCTTAGCTCTGCAATGGAAATCAAAATATATTCTGGTATTATTATTATACTATGACTTTGAGATGACAGTCGACAGGCCGTGTCGACAGCGCGTTCGTGTTCCACGCGCGCCTCAAAGAGATGTCAGCAATTTTAGAAGGGGCCACTCAGGGCCGATTCCTGCCGGGGTTGTGAGTTGTTCGTTCGATTCCTGCCGGGGCTGCGGGTAGTTTGTAAGAGATACCGCGCCCCCGGAACGCAAAGGGCACAAGAAGGAACATGGATGTGTTTTAGTCAGTAAAAGTCTGGCACTCCCTCCCGCCCTGGTTAGGGCGGGGGAAATCATTTGATGATTTCCCATACCTAAACAACTAGTGCTAGGTTGCCAAAAAAGTCTTAATAGGCATCACAGCACAAAAAAACACTGAAATCAATGAAAATAAATAAAGACATCAATCCTTCTATTTCGATACATTTATGTTTTCCAAATTAAACAAAAAATTACCGTAGGTACGCTCACACATTTTACTGGAAAATAAACCTTAAACTCAAAAGCTTTATAGACTCATGTTTCAATAAAGTTCCTTGGCTTAACATCAATCTGCATCGTAAAGAATATGGTTTGGCTAGTATGGGAAAATCTCGTAAACTTCTCAATCGATTTTGACGGTTATTGTATCGTAAGACCATTTTCTCTTTCATGAAATCAAAATATATTTTTCCTTAAGGCTTTTGTTCAGAATTTGATGTAGGTGAAGTTTAGTACTTTGAGTTTATTTTAAAACTTTGCCGCACTCTTGGAAAGCCTTCTGTATCGTGGATGACATACAATAACTGCTGGACCCGAAACCACTATCTGTAAGCCATACCAATATTTGTTCCGTACGGGAATCGAAACCGTAAACCGACTGCCCCATTGGTCTCGTGGTCGCAAGCGCGATTGATAAGCGTGGGGTCCCGGGTTCGATTCCCAGGTTGGGCAAAATGTGTTATTGGATTTTTCTATTAGGATTTGCTCAGTAGCAGCCCGGAGTTTGGAAGTTGGTGGTGTGACACCCCCGTGCCTCGGAAAGCACGTAGAGCTGTTGGCCTCGGCTGTCATTCGTAGATCTTTCTCAGTCGTTACGGATAGTCAGAAGCCAGGAACTCCGACAACCAGTCTAACCAAGAGGTTATCGTGTTTCCCAGTAACTGGGTTGTGGAGGTCAGATAGGCAGGCAGTCGCTCCATGTAAAACACTGGTATTCAGCTGCATCCAGTTAGACTGGAAGCCGACCCCAACATAGTTGGGAAAAAGCTAAGTAGATGATGATGACGGGAATCGAAACAGCCACACGCAGCACAGTAACTAATCGCCGACGCAGCTAAGAGATGACCGGGCCCAATTAGCGGAGTTCATTCACGTCACTTGGCATTTGAAATGCTTGTAATGTCGATCCTACCTACAATTTTTTATCCGAAATGTTACATGTACTACTAGCTATGTAACCCTCGGTGTCACCCACGTTCAGTTACGTCTTGTGGCTTCGCTCCCGTTAGTCGTAGCGTGATGTTCTGTACGTATAAATTTTCTTCTTGAATGGCTCTATCTATGGACGAAAACCGCATTGAAATTTAAAAGATCTAAGCGTACAGAGGGCCAGACGGCGGGAAGCGACTTTGTTTAAACTATGTAGAGATTTAATGAAACCTCATTGAAACAATCTTACCTCATTAAAACCTACCTACATACTTAGGGCCTCGGACTTTTGGTAGAACCGATAATAGGACTGTTCAATCGATCTATAGTTTCGTGGGACCGACTTTTTGTAGAACGTGTGCATAGAATTCATATGTTCCTATCTTTCCGACAAAAAATCGGTCACCTATTATCTAACGTGAGCGGACAGCCTAAACCTCAACATTTTACATCATCAAAATGGTGTCAACTACGTCATCATCGATGATGTTAAAAATGCAACATTTGCATCAGACTCTGCAAGGTCCACTGGACCCCGTCTCACAGGTCTGACGGGATGGGGCGCATTCCTCGGCTGCGTTCCGCTGCACTCACGCGCAACGCGCATGTGTGCGCAAGAGTCGATGTTCGTATTCATAATTGGTGACAGGTGATTTGTAGGCCAGTAAGTGAACTGTTTTTATGTTTTGGGAAAATAAATATGAATTCTTTGTATGGTCGTGTACGGTAGGCGCATTTTTTTTGTTAACTTGTTTTATTTTTTATATCAGTTTAAAGGCTCGTTTAGTATTTATTTAGTGATGGCCTAGTACCTGAGACTTCTTATGCACGATGTTATGGATTCGATTCCGGGCAAGAACCAATGCGACTTTTTCAATTCATGATATCATGTAGTTTCTTATTTTATCTTGGACATCACTGACATCGATGAAGGAAAACCACCATTACGGTTCTAGGGAATATGAAGTTAATTAAAATAAATAATGACCTGATTTACTTAGTTGTTGTAAAAGTACAATGACACTTGTTTTGTTTTTTAGTAAGTTGTTAAATATTAAGTCAAATGTATTTAAATAATCATGTTTCTATCTATCAGATAGAATCTAATACAGCAAATTGATATTCCATGAAAAAATCGATGAATCTCAAACAATATTTGATATCGCTATGGAACCAATTAAACGTGACTTTTACAAATTAAATGAACAATACATTAATTCCATTTATCATTATAAAAGCAAAAAAGTAATTCCTCAAATCGCAACCGTTTTGTACTCCAAACATGCACAAGAGTGGGACCGGTTGCTAACAAAAGGGAAAGGGCGAGGATTCCGTAGAAAACGAGAGGGGACAGAATACACGACATTCTTTGGACTCGTTTGATTCTGTTTCAAACTTTGTATGGAACTGGTTTTCATTTTTTATGATAAACCTTGATCTGATTGTTACTTTGATATTCACAATTTATTTGATTTAATTTTGTTAGGGTAGCAAAGCCAAAGTCAAAGTCAAAGCATTTATTTCAATTAGGCCATTTACAGGCACTTTTGAATTGTCAAGAAGTTACATTTAAAAGTTGAAGCTAGTTGTTCGTTTCGTAGGTCTCTATGGAAAAGAACGAGCAAGAAACTCCTCGTTCTTTTCTTATATTATATATATTATATATCTAAATATCTTATATTATTTATCTAAATATTTTTTTTCGTTTCAGGCATAAGTTTGTAAAATATTAAACTTTTAATTGCTAATTTTCCTTGTCTTAATGGTTTCTTTGCATATCTAAAAAAACACAGTTAATTGTAGGCTTCACAAAATAACAAGAAATACGAGTGGCTACGGAACCCTACACTGCTCGTGGCCAAACACGCATTTTACCAGTTTTTTTCTGAAATAAATTCACACAAACGCAACCGTCCACGAATCATTCCGAACGCCAATCCTATTTGGAGCATTCAAATTTCGAAACGAACGAATAAACGATAAAACTACTAATAGGAATGGAGACGGGAGCTAAATCAATCATCGGTATCAGTGAACGAAATCTCTTTGGGAATGAAAATTGAAAACGATGAATTATCGAATTTCACCTGCATACTGGCGTGAATGGAAAATGTAAATAATTGGGATTGGGAGGCTTTATATTGAACAATTGTTTTTTGGGTACAATGTTAACCCATATAATCCCAGTGTTCCATTTTTGAAAAACACTAATTTAAAAATGCGTTCAAAAATTATAATAAAAAAGTAACCGTTTCAAAAATGGAACACTGGGATGATATGGGTTAATAAATATCTACACACTAGCTTCTGTTCGCGGCTTCACCCACGTAGTTTTAAGTTACGTCTTCGGTTACTGCTCCGCACCTATTGGTCGTAGCGTGATGCTATATAGCCGAAAATAATGTTTCAATTCAAACCACTAGTTCTTGACATTAGCGCGTTCAACCAAACAAAGAAACTCTTGAGCTTTATAATATTAGTGTAGATTATATTAATGACCTGATGGCCTAGTGATTAAAGCGCTCGCCTCTCTTGCATGAGGTTGCCGGTTCAGTACCAATGTGACGTTTTCAATTTATATCACTGACAACAGTGAAGAAAAACATCGTAAGGAAATCTGTACTTATAATTATTAATACTATCTTCTTCCCGCGATTTCGTCCGCGTCAAAGTTGATATAATTATTCTCCCGCGGGTACCGTACATTTTTCCGACATAAAAATTATCCCTTGTGTTATTCCACACAACAATCTATCTCGGTAACAAATTTCATCCAGATCCGTTCAGCCGTTTAAGCGTGAAAGAGAATAGAATAGAATATAATTAATTTGCATAAAACATGGTATATAGGATGGTAAGGTAAATGCAATTGTAGACCATACATGTTTTGCTTCATAAATATAAGCGTGCAATACAACTACTATCATTATCGGATTGTATGCTCTAGGAACTCCCTGACACTGTAAAAGCTATTAGCAGACAGTCATTTGTGTAATTTGAATTTCTTGTATTTAATGCTTTTAATCCATCTGGTATTTTATTATATACTCGGACACACATGGACATGCAGTTTTTGTTATATATTGCAAGCCTGGGCAGAACATTTAACGCGAGCCTGTAGGGGTCGCGACGGCTTCGAGAACTAACATCGTTTGCTTTAGTGAACAGCTCCATGTGCCTCCGCACAAACATACAAATTTCTAACAAATATAGAGAAACAAACATACATCGATTCTCACAATCATTCGCATTTATACATAATTGAGCAACCGTGGTGATAAGCTCTCGTACCTTTTGTGTATGAGAAGAGGCATTTGCTTTAACCAATGCGCCATCACGACAATTTGCTTCTAATGTCACAATAATCGTAATACTAATTAAAAAACCACATGAACAATAATTCCACCGTCACTTCAATCAAAACGTAATTTCCATTACAATAAGGTACCAATTTGATTTCTTATTAAAAATTGCATTCTAGAATTAGTTACATTAACCGTCCGTCTGGCATTCTAATAGTTACCTTAACCCATTAATATTAAAATTGCATTGTGATTGGCAACTTGACATTATGTCGGAGCTTGGCATCAATCATATAGTACGAGGATACAGCAGTGGTATGAGCAGAAATGTCTAAAACGACCTTAAACGATTCGTTATGAGTTATTAGTAGATGATATTAAAATAAATGGCTTTTAATGAATTTCTTGTGTTGATGTGCTGTGATTGGCGATTTTATACTTACCTACACGTTTTATATTTATAGGTGTTTCCACTTTGTTTTCCTTCAAAGTTAAAGTTGAAGCATTTATTACACTTAGACCATTTACAGGCACTTATGAATTGTCAAGAATGTACAGTTTAAAGTTGAAGCTAGTTGCTCATTCCAAAACGTAGGTATCATTGGAGAAAAATGAGAATGAGCAAGAAAGTCCACGGACTCTCTTTTCCTTCACCGATGTGAGTAATGTCACAATATATAATATTCAGCAGTCAATATATAATAGCAGTTGCGCTTAATACCATTAGGCGAACGAGAGAGTTCGTAATATTAAATTTAAAACAGAAATTGTGAGATTGGTGATCGCCCGGATTATCGTGTATGTGAGTGGAGCGCTTTAACCGCTGGCCCATTTTGGGCTTTATAATATAATAAAAAAAAAATAGATAAATACACTGCCTCGGTAGCCTAGTGGTCTTAAGCGCGACTGCTACGCTAGAGGTCTTGGGTTCGATTCCCAGGTCGAGCAAAGTGTTATTGGATTTTTCTATGAAATTCTCAGTAGCAGCTCGGAGTTAGGATTTGTGCCCGGTTAATGGCAATAGGCTCGCCCCTTATTACATGGGACCTAAATATACCGGCGAACTGTGGGTGTACATTTGTTACACCTCTGCCTAACCCTTCGGGGAATACAGGCGTGATGATGGTATAAATACACAAATTTCTAGCAAAGGAGAATGCCAAGGTTTCCTTGAAAACTCGGCCCGAACCGACAAAGATGAACTGTGTATCATAAAAAAGGAAAATAATTATAGTTAGAATTGAAAGTAGGACGCTACTTGATTTGAGTCGGTTCTTGGCATTGGCCTCTCTCCCTAACCTAATACCTCCAACTTAAAGTCACACTAACAATTTCCTTGATTAACGCTTGAACAACGTCTGTGTGTTCAGTTCACGTCAAATGGTTTCCCGGAATTCCGGGATCAAGTGACCCAATCAGACGACAGTGCCATGTTCAAGTATTAGTGCTCAGCTAAACTAGTATTGCTGAATATATTGGATAATCGCTCCAATGAGTAGGAATACTATTCAATGATTTCAATTAATTCTGGAGCTTATGGTCGATTTGAGGGCTTAGTGGGTTAGACAATGGTATTAAAATCTATGTAATAGGGTGTAAAATAGGTAATTTTGACGTTTCTGAAGAATCTGTTTCAGGTTTGACAGGTTGAAGAGGTATTGATGTGAGAAAATCGGATCCGGTAATAGGAGCTTATAAGGCACTTTTATTTAATTAAAAACATACAAAAATAGTAGAATTGGACGTTTTGCAACCGTTGGTCATTCTGAACCTAGATGTTGACAAAGCCGAAAGTAAAATATTCTTCCAGTTTCGTATTTTGCTTGAATATATATATATTTTTTTAATATTTTTGGAAAACTTACAGCTAATCATATACAAAATTTCGGTTATAGATAACATTAAAAAGGCCACAGATAAAACAAAAAACGTACTTAATAAAAGTTGTCACTTTGACCTTCAATATCTCCGCAGTCATAATGATCCCATAGTAGTCACGCTGGTCCCAAACCATAAAATGATAGCAATGACAAGAAGAATACAAAGCATGAACAAAAAGTTACTACAATGGCGAGAAGATGTAACTTGCAGCATCATTGAATCTCATCATTTTCCACTCCTTAGTTTTCAAGGCACTCACAAAATTCATTTCAGCACTCCATGGCAATCAGTGACGTCACTAACCCCCAATAAGTTAGGCACCAAATTAACATTGTTCTTTTGTTTCACCGGCTTTCAAAAATCCACCATTGTCCTTACTTTTAGAATAGGCATTTCGGATACAATTACTGGTATTGGTAATGCACATTTACATGGGCCGTATCTATGAATAGATTGCTCGAAAGGAAGCGTACTTGGCCCGGTTTGTTGTGTATTTCGAAACGGCGGCAATCTGAGTAGCTGAGATAGAGTGAACGGCTCTCAAGGATGGAGCTACAATTGCTGAGTACGTAGTGTCGTAATCAAGACAGTATCAACCCTGGTAATTAGTGTAGGTGCTGTTTGATTGGTCGGTTCGATTACTGATAATGGAGATGTGGTATTTAAGATTGGATTGTAAGATTTTGTTGTGGATATAATAGTGTCTCGCTCAAGTGGTGGAATAGTAGGTACTTTGTAAGTTTCTGTAATAAGTAAACAGGGCAGCGTAAGATCGGTCGTTGTAGAGATTTTTAGGGGAGGGCTTTGTCCAACAGTGGACGTGGTTCGACTGAAATGATGATGATAATGATGAAATAAAAAATCATTACACAGAGTAGACGCGAGCATTGGTCACCACGCTTGTTCAATGCGAATTGGCAATTTCCGATATAACTATGAGGTCCAGGTTACCTCGTGACATTTTCCTTCACTGATGTCAGTATATTACTGACATCGGTGAAGATAAACATAGAAAGTATGTGCATATGAATTGAAAAAGTCATTCAGGTACGTGCCCCGGTATTGAACCACTAGGCCATCATGACACACCAGACAAAGAAGGATAGTTTGAATAGAGAATTGTAAATACCGACTGAAAGAAAGAAATAGAAAAGATTGAAATGTAAATTGAATGGAGTTCGGGATTAGATATGAAGTGTTCAGGTCCATTCTGGTCCACTATTTGCTTTCTTTTGTTACCAGCGATCGAAGCATTGAAAGCTTTCGAGGGGCAAAAATTGAATGACCGACTCTTGTGCGTTGTGACGCGGTATCTGACAAAATTTTCGATGAGTATTTTCTTTTACACGCTTTTTGTTTGTTTATGTGTAAACATTTTATAAACTTTGTAAAGGTTAACTAGGTTGCTATATTCCATACATTATCATTGTAATTCAACATGAAATCTTAGAAAATGATATATTTTATTATTATAATGTTAATTTGATGTAACTGCTTCGGTAGCCTAGTGGTACTAAGCGCGACTGCTACGCTAGAGGTCTTGGGTTCGATTCCCAGGTCGAGCAAAAAGTGTTATTGGGTTGTTCTATAAAATTCTCAGTAGCAGCTCGGAGTTAGGATTTGTGCCCGGTTAATGGCAATAGGCTCGCCCCCTATTCCATGGGACCTAAACATACAGGCGAACTGTGGGTGTACATTGGTACACCTCTGCCTAACCCTTCGGGCAATACAGGCGTGATTGTATGTGTGTATGTGTGTGTAATTTGATGTACTTTCCGAATGAAAACCCCGTTATGCATGGTCAAAATCTTTGAACAATATTTTATGACATCTAAAGATACAAAAAATCCGTTAAAATAACGATTTGTAGAAGAAATAATGATTCAAATAAAATATAACTTTGTAGGACTTCATATTGAACTACAGTATGAATAATTGCGATATCAAGTTACAAACAAGTTTTGTTAAAAATGAATGCAAAAACACAATGTTACTAAATAATTTTAAACAAGCTTTACAATCACTGCACTAACCAATCAGACATCCAAAAAAATCACCAACCCCAATGAAAATTCCTTCCCCAATGTCAGATACACATTTTCACACCACGACAAAAGATACTTTCCCTTATTGCGCGAAAGAAAGTGAATTTAGTTGGATGCCTCCTTTTTAAATGGCCCTTAGATAATGTGCCCTTTGTACACGGAATTGCGAATTATTATGATTTAGTGGTCGGAGGAAATAATGCGTGTATCACTTAATTTCTTTTTGCCTTTATTTCTTGTTTTTGTTCCGCGTTATGAATTACAGTAGACGGAAAATGCGAAAATATTTTTTTATTTGTGTGTTGGGCCATTTGTCTTTGTTTGTAATTAATAAATAGACGGTAATGGTACAGATTATATTATTGGTAGTCTGCCTGCGAATGAACGTTATTTCAGTACTATTTTCAGTGTCTTCATAGTTATTATGTAGAACTAGTATTTTCCCGTGTCTTCATCCGGATGAAATAGTTACTTTGAGCAGCTTTTTCTATTCTTAAAATACTTTCTAAAAACGCTTTAGGAACAAAAAAATTTTTTTAATGTTATTAAGTGCTTAAATTCAAAGTTTTATGGCTTTATTTTCAATAATGACGGACTCGAATTTAAACTTTTATCCTCTATTTCAACCCCCTCAGGCTCTTTTCTTGCCACAAAATGTAGCCTATTTCCTTCGCCAAGATCTAATCTATCTCTGCATCAAATTTTATCAATATCGGTGCAGCGGTTTAGGCGTGAAGGCGCGACAAACAGACAGACAGAGTTACGTTCGCATTTATAATATTAATATGTATTGAAGACCTAAAACTAGTTGATCGAACCCACGACACGCAGCGCAGCAGCCAATCGCTCTGCTACTGCCCCAACTGTCTCATCAATAGATGTACTGTTTAATAGATAGCACTTTATACAACGTTTATTATATTAACTGCCTCGTTGGCCTAGTGGTCCTAAGCGCGACTGCTACGCTAGAGGTCTTGGGTTCGACTCCCAGGTTGAGCAAAAAGTGTTATTGGGTTTTTCTGTGAAGTTCTCAGTAGCAGCTCGGAGTTAGGATTTGTGCCCGGTTACTCGTCCCCTATTACATGGGACCTAAAACTTACCGGCGAACTGTGGGTGTACATTGTCACACCTCTGCCTAACCCTTCGGGGAATACAGGAGTGATGGTATGTCCCTTCATACAACGTAATTTTTTAAACCAAGAGTAACATTTAGGTCCCAGTTAATTATTACTGTTACTAGTAATCCCTTGACAATATTTTCTAAAACTATGAATAAAATAATCAAATTCAAAGCAAACATTTCATTCAAAAACATGAAAGCTCATATTTCTATCTAATATTATCATGGCGTCACAGCATTTCGAATATGAATATCATTTGAATGGTACAAAGTAGGGATTGACAAGGTAATATATATGCGGGATGGACCCAGGTTATCTCTTGGACGCGTCAATCAAATGTGCGGTCCCGGAGTCCGGACTCCGGGCTTGGATCTAACGTGACAGCGCGTAGTAGTAAGCGGAGATTTTTCTTTTAAGGTCAATGACTTTTTGACGTAGGAAAATATTGTGCACGGGTTAAAAGGGGAGTATAGGGGGATAAAGTTGTAAATATCAATGCTTATTTTGACTCTCAAAAGTGCTTAATGGTCTGAACAAAAAACCCACTAACTTGGCCTTTGTATACAACAACATCACTAAAACATGACTTAGTAGGTACTCATCATAACATTTTACAAAACAAAGGGCTTCTACATTATTATTATTATTAGTGCCGTATTTCATGAAATATGATTCACAAGAAATTTTCTGTATATAAAAAAAAGCAATCGCCGTGCGTTAGTCTCAAAAAATTTCAATACATAATTTAAAAAGTATATTTCAAAGGACCAAAAACGGAACGTTTCCCGCCTTTTAAGACATAAGTACCTTAAGGCACTTTCCGCCGTCATCAGGAAGCAGTTAAGTGAATTTTAAGAAACATGGAACCTTTTTACCTGACCGTAACATTTGTCATTCTGGATCTCTAAGAGCTCGAGATGATCTGTCACCGTGATAAACGACCGCGGCTGATGTGCTGTACCACTAATAAATAGGGGCAGAAGGACCAATCCTTAGGGCGCAAAAAGGACCAAATTTTTTTGGTGACTTTGGTGAAATAAACAACCTTTAAATCAACAATAAACCTTGGTTTACTTTTCCGACCGAATTCCGATCCTTGCGGCCAATCTCAATCGAAACTAGCTAAGTAAGCTTTTGCACTATTACCTATATCCACATAGGTAATAGTGCAAATGTCTATACTCCAACATGGCACTCTTCTCCCCTCACTGTCACAGTCTGTTGGGACGGCAATCCGACAGGGTCCGCTGTTTTCGTCGGTAAAAAAAATAAGCTGTTTCGTGCATGTTGATCGTGTAAGATGCACTTTTGTAACTGAATTATCTTTTCATAAATGACGAAAAAGTTTATTGCTAGGGGGCTTAGAATCATGGTACTGATTCCAGGGTAAAAGTTTTCATTACGATGTCCCCCCACTCGTTAATAACGTACACTTTTGTGTGCTCAGTAAATTGTGCCTAACGATTCTCGGAGGAGGTTAATCTTAAATCGTACTGCGATTTGGCGCATCCTGAACAGCTAGCACTCGGTAACGCAGAGTCTGACTGACCAATTCTTTCACCACGATGATAAATCAATACGGCAACTGTCGCTTTACGACATTATCCTTTGCGAGTTGGACTTTTCTATTTTCTATTTTGTGGTCCTATTGCGCTAACTCCTTACAGAACAAGTATTAAAAGGTTGATGTTATTAAGTACAATATTTTGATCAAAGAACTTGGTAATATTTATATTTTAATGGCTGTTTTTTCTATTTTTGTTTCAGGTTCGCGATTCCCGATACTAAGGTAATAATAATAGTAATAATAATGTTTATTCACAAAAAAGTTGCACATTATTTCACAAATTAAGTGCTTAGTCTACAGATAATTGTACACAAAAGTATTAGCATTTGAGGCCGAACTAGGCATAGCAAGAGATACCGCGCCCCCGGAACGCAAAGGGCACAAGAAGGAACATGGGTGGGTTTTAGTCAGTAAAAGTCTGACACTCCCTCCCGCCCCGCCCAGGGCGGGAGAAGTTATTTGATGATTTCCCACCAACCAAAAAAAAAAAAAAAAAAAAAAAAAAGCCCTCAACGCCGATACTAAGGTATGTACTATTTCTTCATGAAAACAAGCAAAAGAGCTTTTACTTGGGCAGGTGTTAAGGTGAAAAGGGGTACTTACATGCTAAGGTGGATACATTTAGGCTGACCTCGAAATTCATATTTTTTTACAAATTATTTCACGGTTTTACTGTATGTAGTAGCCGATTGTTATTGAGAGGGCTGAAATTCTGAATCCAAGCTGCAAATTAAAAATCCTACTTAATAAATATAATAATTACTCAGTCATTATGATTATTTTATAGAAATTTTATTTTTTACTAGCTTCTTTCTTTCTTTGATCCTCTCCTGTGTGTTGCAGTGTGATATTATATAGCCTACTAGCTGTTGCCCGCGACTTCGTTCGCTTTCACTATTTTATTGGTTTCAATTTTGTTTTCGCATAACCCTCTTTTTTTTTAATTTAAGTAAATAAAAAAATTTAAATAGCCTAAGTTACTTCTTATAACATCAGCTGTCTGCGAGTGAAAGTCACGTCAAAATCGGTCCAGCCGGATAAGCCGGAACAAACAGACAGACAGACTAAAATTTTAAAAATTGTTTTTTTTGATGTTAGTACCGTACCTATATACTTTCATTTCATTGCATTTAGTGAAAAGCTTGTAATTTGAAAATACAAACAGACCCTTCAATTTTATTTATTTGTATAGATGACACTCACAAATAACGTCGCTATCTATGGGTAAAAACATTTTCAAAATCCGTTGCAAATCTCGTTGGTCTAGTGGTCCTAAGCGCGACTGCTACGCTAGAGGTCTTGGGTTCGATTGCCAGGTCGAGCAAAAAGTGTTATTGGGTTTTTCTATGAAATTCTCAGTAGCAGCTCGGAGTTAGGATTTGTGCCCGGTTAGTGGCAATAGGCTCGCCCCCTATTACATGGGACCTAAACATACCGGCGAACTGTGGGTGTACATTGTTACACCTCTGCCTAACCCTTCGGGGAATATAGGCGTGATGGTATGTGTGGTAAAATCCGTTCAGTAGATCCAGAGATTACTGCCTACAGCCGTAGGCGGTAATCTCTGGATCTACTGTTTGTGAGTACAGTTTGTGAGGTTTCACAAACTCACAAACTTTACCTCTTTATAATAAATCAAATCAATACAAATCAAATTGTTTATTGCATCCATAATGTACACTTACAGGTAGTAAATAAAAAAATAAATAGCAATTATGGACCCTGTTGGGCACAGCAAATTTTAAATAAGAAGAGATAGGAAGAGCGCTTATTAATTTTTCCTTGTAATTAGGTTACATTTATTTTATATTTCTATTTATTGTCAATTTTTTATTTAATTTTATTTGATATTTATTAATTAGCTATTTATATAATTATACTTATTCATTAGTTATTTATTTAATTCTATTAATTTTTTACTATTTATAATTGCTCATTATTATACATTTAGTATAATTATTAACTTTTATAGTATAATTAACGCTTCTTTTTTTTTGTTTTGCTTGTTAAGCATCTGTTTTTCGTAGTTATGTATTTTTATTAGTTTTTTATCCGTTAAATATTCTTGTAATGTATAATAGCTTTTTTTAATTAAGTAACATAAATATTACAATAATAGTTTATCTGTAAAGCTATAGATTATAAAATATATAAAGTGATTCCGAAGATGAAATTTCAACCGAACCACAATGACACGGTAAATAAAACGAGAAATCGCAGACCAATTCCTTGATAATCACGGGAACCAATAACTGGTCGTTCACTCACCCGACAAAATGTCATTTCAATTCATCGTTCGAATGCAATGACATTAACGGGAGTGATTCCGATGGTCACGAGTCGGATGAAAAGAATCCTTTCAGTGATATGGTTTTGAGATTATTTTTATCGAAGTTCTGTGAGTTGAGATTTTAATTCTAGATGTTTGTTTTATTTGGATACTAGCTTCTCCGTGATGTCTGTCCGATTTGCATTATTCTTTTGTTTGAAGGATTTTCTCATGAGATAGACCCATATTAATTTTGTGAAGACCTTCAGAAATAAGTAAACCGCATTCAAATCGGTTCACCCGTTTAAGAGCTACGGTGCCACAGACAGACATACAGACACGTCAAACTTATAACACCCCTCTTTTTGAGTCGGGGTGTAAAAATGTTTAATAACGTACAGTACACGTATTTCAATTTGATTGTTGTACTAAAGTATTAGTAGAGCTCTTTGTGAAGAATCTACTCCGGGGAAGTACTACCACCATACCTATTTCTGTGATTACACCGGCACCTATGTCCTTTACCCCGAAACACAGCAACGCCGCTTTGCGGCAGAAATAGGTGGTAATACTTCCCTGGACGAGCTCCTTCACAAATATCTCTACGACTACTAATATTATTCCATCTAATCTAAATCTAATGTAATATCAGATCCAATCCAGCATAAAAATCTAGATAAGTCTACACCTATAAAAGATGTAATATCAGCAAAAGAAAAAACCTAGTCCGATATCCATCACAATAAAAGAAAAATCAGAGACATAATCGCTAAATTGGCTCTAAAAGTCTGTTAATCCTAACATTGATCAGGCATTGTGCCTGAGATGGGAAATCGGGGACTCGCTCAGAATGGGTGGCGAGATGAAAGGAACTTGGAGAAATGGCAATATTCGATTGACATGAGGTAGTAAGCACCCAAGGAAGGACGAATTGCTTATATCTTAACGCCTTTGGAAATTGTGGATTATTTTTTGTTAAAGTTTTTTTTTTGAAAGCTTAGGGACTGTGGAAGATTTGTGTTGACTGTGCGGGTTCGGATCATTGCACTCACATGTTTGTTTTAAACTAAAATAAAATTTTCAAAAATATTGAAATTCAGTCTGAAATATGGTCATTTTACTAACTTTATCATCAAATGACTTCCCCCGCCCTGGCCGGGGCGGGAGGGAGTGCCAGACTATTACTGGCTAAAACCCATCCATGTTCCTTCTTGTGCCCTTTGTGTTCCGGGGGTGCGATATCTCTAACCAACAACCCGCAGCCCTGGCAGGCATCGGCCCTCAGTGGCCCCTTCCAAAATTGCTGACATCTCATTGAGGCGCGCATGGAACACGAACGCGCCGTCGACAGGGCCTGTCGACTGTTGTCCTCGTAAATGTCGGTTATTGTGGATGCAGAAATCGCGATATAAAAAGTAGCCTATTTTCTTTATTGGGGTTCAAACTTACCCCGTACCAAAACTCATCAATATGGGTTCTATGGTTTAGTCGTGGAATCGTAATAGACAGATCAATTTTATATATGATAGCCTGATTCAGAACGAAAAGTATAGGCTATCAAACATCACGCTACGGCGCACGAGAGCGAAGCAGAAATTCAAGACGTAACTTAATGCAGGTGAAAAAAAAACACGCGGGCAAAGTCGCAGGCTGCAGTTAGTAACTTGAATTAAACTTTTCATGAATTATAAAGTAATACCACATTTTGTAAAATATAGCGGCCAAATTTAATGTCACGTAGAGATGAACTTCAAAAGATAATTATTTTGTCTCGTCTAGACTGAGGGAGTCATCGACATTTTTCTCATTGACATAAAATGTTCTAATACAAATTTTGTTGTCAAATGTTTAAGCTAAACTTAATAATGCATTGTTATCTTTGACATTCAAAACAGCATTTTGTTTCTCTTCGTACACTTCATTGAACTGAATTCTGCCAAAATGAACCAACCCACTTGAACATTTCTCCCATTTAAAAAATAAATGTAATAATTTTGGATAATTAACGCTAATCTAATCTAAGTAGCAAAACTTTTAGATGAATATTGGACTGTTATCGTTAGACAGAAATGTAACGCATGTGGCTTATTAGTTTCTCGTAATTATTTAATTCAATTTTAATTAAAGCACGATTGTGGGTTGGCTCGTTTTGGCAGTACTAAGTACAATTATAAATTATTTTTTATTCTTCTTCATAACAATAAACATAATTAACAATGAAAACTAATGACTATTTCTTCGTCTTAATTACATTTTAAACGTGCAGCTTCAATTAACATCTAAATTGCGTATTCATTTAAAGTCATGGCTCACTAATAAAGTACCTATAAACTTTTCATTTTAGTCCAATTTCAACTTAACTTATTCATATTATTAAACTTAGTCGGTGAACTACGTAAAAGTTGAAATAAATGCAGTCAACACAACAAATTCTTTCCAGCCTTTATTAGATTCGAAGATAAATTTTGGACTGACGCAACTCAAATTCAACTGCCCCGCTAGCCTAGTGGTGGCAAACGTGATTGATGAGCGTGGAGTTCGATTCGCAGGTCTGGCAAAAAGTGTTATTGGGTTTTTCCATTAGGAATTTGTCAGTAACAGCTCGGAGTTTGGAAGTTGGACACCCCCGTGTCTCGAAAAGCACGTAAAGCCGTTAATCCTGGCTGTTATTCGTAGATCTTTGACAGTCATCGTATTGTGTTGCCCAGTAACTGGGTTGTGGAGGTCAGATAGGCAGTCGCTCCATGTAAAACACTAATATTCAGCTGCATCTGGTTAGACTAGTAGCCGACCCTAACATAATTGGGAACAGGGTAGGCAGATATATAGAACTCAAAATCAACTCAACGATTCTAAAGGAGCTTGGTTAAAATGTTTAGGGGCAATCCATTGGCCTTATTTCCGCAAAAAACTTGGTTTTAAAAACGCCGCAATGAATGTTTGTCGTTTGTAAAGCAATTTCTTTTGATCTGACGTTACAAGGAAGTGTAATTGTTGTGATTTCATTTGTCACAGCATGTAATAGAAATTGCTGACAATTTGTTTCGTCAAATGATGGTATTCATAAAGAAATTGTGCGGTTTCTGCGGCTTTAACCAAATGATTTAACTTGAATAATGGTTATTACGCGTATTACGCTTAGGACTCGGAATTAAATGTTGTCTACATTTTTGTATTATACTAGCTTTTGTCCGTGACTCCGTCCGCGTAAAGGTCGGTTATGTTCTATCAAACTTACCCCGTACCAAATTTTAGTAAAATCGGTTCAGTGGTTTAATGGTGAAAGCGTAACAAACAGACTGACAGAGTTACTTTCGTATTTATAATATTAGTATGAATCCTTTGTAGTTTATCATCATCTGCCTAGCCTTTTCCCAACTCTGTTAGGGTCCGGAGAAAATAGTGTGTTGATAATGTGGTGGCGTTCCGAAGGGGAGGCCGGTAGAAATCGGGTTAAATAGAGTCCTCGGCTCTGGCATAATACATACAGAACAAAATAACACCGACACAATATACCTAATACTGAAATCAAATATAACAGCTCACATTGAAGATCCAAGACTTCGGGACTCGTCAAGCTTCATTGCCTAGGCGTTTTTCTGGTGTTCGCTTCTGTTAATTCTGACTGTCAGGAGTTGCACAGTATTGGAAATAGTGTGGCGGGTGTTGGCATAATGCATACACTACTCATACATAGAAACTGCCTGTCTCGTTAGCCTAGTGGGCCTAAGCGCGACTGTTACGCTATAAGTCTTGGGTTCAATTCCCAGGTCGAACAAAAAGTGGTATTAGGTTTCTATTACATGGAACCTAAACATACCGGCAAATTGTGGGTATATTGATATATAAGCACATCTCTGCCTAACCCTTCGGGGAATACAGGCGTGATGGTGGGTAGAAAGACTTTTCCCGGAAATCGTTACAACACACGATTGTGCTAAGTGTCACTCACAATCGATACGGTTAGCGAGTGGACCGATGACCGCAATATTGTTATCAGCATATATAAGTGAATTGCCCTGATAGAATAGAAATAAAAAAATATAAAAATACCATCACGCCTGTATTCCTCGAAGGGTTAGGCAGAGGTGTAACAATGTACACCCACAGTTCGCCGGTATATTTAGGTCCCATGTAATAAGGGGCGAGCCTATTGCCATTAACCGGGCACAAATCCTAACTCCGAGCTGCTACTGAGAATTTCATAGAAAAACCCAATAACACTTTTTGCTCGACCTGGGAATCGAACCCAATACCTCTAGCATAGCAGTCGCGCTTAGGACCACTAGGCTACCGAGGAGATTATATTTTTATTTGCACAAAACTGTAGTATACGATACTGGAGGGCAATTCTCTCATCTTTAAACAACGTTCTCATTCTAATCTTAGTCTTTATCTGTCAAAAAAGTCGCTAATTTGTCTAAAATGCGGAGGAATTTTTTGGCACTATTTTGTTTTACTATTATTTGCTTGATAAACGTTATCTTATTTATAAAGTGTGTAAATATTTTACATATCACTGAAAAATGTTTACGATTTTTTTTACAAGTTTGAGACATTGATTGTCATTGAAACAAGACTGCGACTAGATTTTGAACATTTTTTCCATCACAAGCTCAAAAGTTTTCGGTCAAAACATATTTGAAATGGTGATGATGCAATTCGGATTACCCTTCAAGGTGATCGGCGTTAATATGCTGCCCTCTATGTGCCCTTATGTGACTAGCATATCCAAATTTGACTGAAAAACTTCAACCACAAAAAGGTCATGTTAGGGCACTATTGACAAAACTGAAAAATACCCTACTTGGAGTATTTGGTCCTTATAAGTGCCTTAAGGAGTCCGTTAACCAAATATGTAACAGACACCTTGAATGGTCCAATAAACCCAAATTGAACTGATCCAAATTCAAACAGCCACGACATTCACCCTTATTAAACCAGTCAAACATCCGAAAACCAAACCCCGTTAATATTTATATCCCTTCAGTAAATAAGGTGTAAAAACCGTCACAGTACAAAGCACTTCATTAGGCTACCGTCCTGTACAAACTTGTTAACAGAAGATGCAATTTACATTAAATAAACAAATTATCTGTACGTCCGAACTCTGGGCAGTTCAACAGGTGTGCTTAATTTGAAACCTAAATAAACTTTAATGTGGCGTGTACTAGTCACGAAAATATTTGGTGTGCTGTGCTGTGTACGATTTCAGGCAAGTTGATAATGTTTCTGGTAGAGAGGGAGCCACCATGCTTAGCGAATTTGAACCTTGAGAATTGGTTCTTAATAATAAAGCGCTAGGAATCAATCAGGCGAGCTATCTCGAAGACTTTTTTTTTTTGGGGGGTGGGAAATCATCACATAACTTCTTCTAACACGAACGCGCCGTCGACACGGTCTGTCGTTATGTTAAACGTAAGGACGGTGAGCTACCCATTGCTCACCGTCCACAGGCCCGTATGTCGAAGACTTGACTTTTTAAATGGTGAATAAACGTGAATAGCTGAAGTTAGCTACCACACTCACCTTTCTGCTGAATGAACTTTTGTCAAAATGTTTACCATTAGTAGCAGCGTTCATAATACTAATGTTTCGTAGAGGCATGATCTGCAATTGTGTCAGGGATGCATACTTTGTTTTACGTGAAAATACAAACATAAAACAGTAAAGAAAATATAAATTAGTCCTTACTAACTGATTAAAAAAGATTTACTCGTATATTTTATATGAATGATGTACCCTTATCTGACTGCTTCGGTAGCCTAGTGGTCCTAAGCGCGACTGCTACGCTAGAGGTCTTGGGGACGATTCCCAGGTCGAGCAAAAAGTGTTATTGGGTATTTCTATGAAATTCTCAGTAGCAGCTCGGAGTTAGGATTTGTGCCCGGTGAATGGCAATAGGCTCGCCCCCTATTACATGGGACCTAAACATACCGGCGAACTGTGGTTGTATATTGTTACACCTCTGCCTAATCCTTCGGGGAATACAGGCGTGATGATGATGGTATGTACCCTAACCTTAAACATGGGGTATGAAACGAGACGTCACATAACCGTTATTAATCCATCAAACTAACTAAAATTCAGTAAGTTTTTTCTCTGGGAAACCTTTTTTTTATTTTCGGTATGAAAAATCATTGTTTATGATAGCTTGTTCTGTAACACATGCAAATAATGTACTTATGGGTACATGCTATAGGACAGGGGTCGCAGAGATATTCAAAGTTTACTATTACCAAATTATAGCGTGATAGTTCAAGTAGTTTCCGAGATATGGTGTGTAAATGAGTGGCCATTCTCCTTTATAAAAATAGATTTACTTACTGAGAAGCACTATTTGCACGCTTTTTACACAACATAAATATATTTAAGGGTCTGAGCTAAGTATAATATTTTGTAATAAAAAAGACAATTCATTGTGAAGGTCGTTTTAAGTTGAGGCGGGTAAATCGCTAAACGCATTTAGAGGCCTTTATAAAGCTTTGTGTTATCTTCAATGTTGTGAAAAGAAACAAAAATGAATATAGAAATAATATAGGAATAAGTATTTGCTATATTTTCTTCAGAATCGTATGATTTTCAGAACGGCAACCCCTGAAAGTACGGGCCTGTGGACGGTGAGCAATGGGTAGCTCACCGTCCTTACGTTTAACATAACGACTGTGCCGTGTCGACGGCGCGTTCGTGTTCCACGCGCACCTCAAAGAGATGTCAGCATAGGGAAGGGGCCACTGAGGGCCGATGCCTGCCGGGGCTGCGGGTTGTTCGTAAGAGATACCGCGTCCCCGGAACGCAAAGGGCACAAGAAGGAACATGGGTGGGTTTTAGTCAGTAAAAGTCTGACACTCCCTCCCGCCCCGCCCAGGACGGGAGAAGTTATTTGATGATTTCCCACCCCCAAAAAATAAAAAAAAATGGTCTAATTAAATTAATTTAACTTTGACTTTGACTTTCAAAGGCTTACCTTCTTAAAGAAGAAGATTATTATTTGACACTATATTATTATAGTCTCCTTCGGCTTTATGTTCCTAACATAAATAACTTATATGCAAACTACATGTCTCTCTTGTAATCCTAGTAAGCACCAAAGTTTCGGCCAAGTAGGTAAGGCAAAGTAGATACGCCACTAAAAGCTGCCACGTCCATAACTACTGTAGACTCTGGCTGGTTTTGCCATTTTCAACCTTATTGATATTATTATGAGATTCATTCTAATTTTAAAATAAGAAAAAATTTACTGTCCGCCACCACAGCAGCAGCCTATCGCTCAGCCATTGCGCCAACCGTGCCATCATTGCTTGCTTTACTTTGCAATTAGGTACTTGATAAAAAATAAGTTAAAATAAGTATCTTAAAAATTATAAACGCTGCCCTAAGTAACTATTCCTTGCGGAAGCAGTCACGGGCAAAAGCTAGTATAATATAATTCACTCAATATACGTAACTAGCTTCTACCAGCGACTTCGTTCGCGTGGTTTTTTTTTTCACCCGCGCTAAGTTAAGTACATCTTCAGGTTATTGCTTCTCTCCCGCATATCGTAGCGTGATGTTGTAAAGCCTAAAGCCTTCCTCGATAAATAAACTATCCAACACAAAAAGACATTTTCAATTCAAACCAGTAGTTCCGGATATTAACGCGTCCAACCAACCAAACAAACAAACTCTTCAGCTTCATAATATTAGTATAGATAATAATGAAAATTGTGTTTCAATCCCACATCCAGGGATTACGAGTTTTACAGTACCTCCCTCTAATACGTACCAACAGCTCCTCAACTAATAACTTTACAAACACTATATGAAATTCTGCTTACCGGTAAATAGCGATTTTCAAGCAAAATCTCAAGGTGCAAGCTTCGCCGGAGCCGTGGATGTAGGCACTCGTATAGAGTCAGTGCATCTAATGCCGGTATAACCCCGGGCCAATCTTGGGAGACATGCTGCTTTAGAGATGGGGGAACTTGTATATCGATATCGATAAAACAAAGTTCGAAAGTTACAAAGATGTAAAAAATTGCAGAGGTTTAGAATTTTATTAGATTGTATTTAGAATAGTAAAATTAACTGCAAATTACGCTACATTTATTTGCAAAAAGTATATTTGAATGTTAAGTTGTCATAATGTTTTAACGCATTTTGCCTTCAAATGAACTGTAATACAGAACTCAAGCAGAATTCTCCTTAAAATGTCGTCCGACTCTTTAATGGACCTATTACCTTTTAACATTTGACGCAAACACCTTCTAAGATTTAACTGTTTCTGTAAACCATTTACTTGAAGGTTACGAAATAAAGAAAATGTCAGTGCAATAAACTAGCTAAGAATTTACTCGTGTTAGAATCAGTTTAACGGTTGTGATTTTATAATAAATAGGAAAAACTACATGGAAATCTAAGGATGTCTATTCAGTGTTTTAAGCATGCCTGAATTAGATATGCTTTCATTTTTAGGTAGCTTATACACACATTAAATTAACACATAAAATAAATATTTTATGTGTGTTTTTGTTAGTTTAATATCTGAACACAAAATTAACAAAAACTCATATAAGCATCCCTCACATTGAAATCCCGCTTTTTTGCTTTCTACACTCCAAACCGCCCTAAAGACATTGGAAAAACAACGAAATATAATTTAAGTAAAATATATCGATAAAAAATATAATTGTTTGACACCACATCCCATCCCTATTATTGATACACCGTACCAGACAGCCGTCCAAGCACGCGTGTTTCCTAAAAGCATTAATAACGTATATGTACAAAAGCTACTGAGCTTAACATAATACATAGTCTCTATTTACTTGTGTACGTAATATCTGAGTAGCTATGTAGGGAAGTTAGTCCTAGCCTCGATTTCATATAAGATCTAACCACAAGCATGGCTGTTGACAGGTTATGTAAATGTGTGAGGTGTAAAGTGCTTCTAACCACACTTGATGGAAACTAGTGAGTGAAAATTAATCAAATTGCATTGTGGTATAAATTTGTAAGTAAATAATAAATATTGTAAAACATTTGTTATGAACGAAAAAGTATGGAGTTTTTGCCCATTATTTTTCAAACGAAACTATATTTTAGAACTAGATTTAATTATTTTTTCTCTGTTTAAAAGTGCGTTTTAATTGTATAATTTTAATGGTGTTAATTTTGACTTCGACGATGTTTCCCTACACCAACGTCAGTGATATCCAAGATAAACTTAGAAATTATGAATTAAAAAAGGCCACATTGATACTTCCCTGGTGAGAACAGGCGAGCGCCTTAACCGCTAGGCTAACAGCATCTAATTTCTCATTTAGATACCCCAATATATACGTACTCGTAATAATCTGACACACAAATTACAAGGATGAGCTTCCGAAAGATAAAAAGAGCAAATTTTGATAAGATCCTTTAAGAAGCCCTTTCATTCCATTAAGGACAAAATAATTTGGGATAGGCATCCATCCTCGTCGGATGGCGGTGGGAAGAAAGGCGTAAATTAACAAAGTTTAATGAAAACATTCTATAGGGTTCGACTTCCCCTCAGGGGGTGCAAACAGGTGTAAAGACAAATAGAAGATGATTAAAGAATGCAGAGGTTTACGTAATTTGCTTTAGTGATGGGAATACTTTTATCGATACTTTTGTGAAGTTTTTATTACTTCTTTGGTTTTGTATTTAATTTAATTTTGTTATGTCTGTCAATTCAATGTATATAAACTAAGGAGATACTTATTTTACAAATAAATGACAGTTCACGGCAGTACCTAACAAAAAAAAATGTCTTGTATGAAAAATATATCTAAATAAATCTTCAAGCTAAACCATTTCTTCCATGCTTGGTTGTGCTGAACAGCCAACTCTATACTTGCTCTAGTACCTTATAAAAATTGAACTTCTTTATATTACATCTTCCCCACTTACATAATTTTTCCCCTATATAGAAACTTCTTAGGAATAACTTTAAAAACTAACTTCAGCTATACTTCACTATTACGCAATGAGTTTTTGTGCTCAAAAAGTATTGCTAACAAAGAATAGCAACCTTACTTTTTTAATTTTAAAAGCTTGTAAATCAGTAAGTAAATCTTTAATAATATGTGTTCGAAATAATTCGAAACAATATAAAAATGATTTAAAAAATTTAGATTAATCGATCGATAGTTCGTCTAGATTGAATATATTTTTTTTTCTTTCTTGTAAGTGACGTTCAAAAGTACCTTTTAATAGTCTAATTAAAATAAATGAGTTAACTTTGACTTAGAATCCACAATCTCAACGAAGAAACAAAAACATGCAATCTTATTTGCAGATAATCTCCTATTTTTGAAATTAAACTTTTTAATGATAACACCTTTCTAAAAAGCCAATTACCTACTTTAAATAAGGCAGGAGTGGAACAATATTATAATCTGAAGCTTTGCTGGAAATTTCTATGCAAATAACAAAGAGCTGTATTACACAAAATGGGGTTCTAAATGCAATTGTTGCGAAGGGTAAAGGTGGGGTGTTTGTGACTAGCAAAGCGGGGGCGTGAGCGTCTATAAGATTAGATTACGCATAAATTAAATGATTACCTACTTTTTTAGGTTTATTTTATTTTATTGGTAAAAATTTTTTTCTTCCGTTTTCTATTAAAACATAATTTAAAAAAAAATGTTATGGCCTAGAGTTTAATGTATCCGCCTCTCATACTTCCTGCCTTGAGGTATCTCTCATGAGGTAGCGAGTTTGATACCGGACAAGCAGCAATGTGACTTTTTCAATTCATTATGTACTTTCCAATGGTGATGGAAAATATTGAAAAGGAAAACTATGAAAAGCGGAAATTAAAGAGGCCTTTGCCCTTCAGTTGGACAATAATAGACTCGTATCATTATTACTTTTATAATTGGATAAAAGATGAAGCACACTTAGCTATTAAATTAATTTAAAGCAAGAGAGCAGAGTTAATAGATTGACTCTCGGTTTCAACAGAAATTGTAAATCAAAATATTATAGTAAATATCAGTAGATAGGATGGCGTGTTGGTAATAACATTACGTATGCAACATGGACGTGTCATTTGGGATAATGAAGCGCTTTTAAATTAAGTTAAATTAATGGGAAACAGAGCGACGTTAAATACTGAAGCCTATGTTAAAGGCATAATTTGCTAATTACTTTATGACTAAAAAGTTGTGATTTTTGGTATAGCAAAGAAAATAACGTATTTTTTAAGCGTTATTGGGATTTTCTATGAAATTCTCAGTAGCAGCTCGGACTTAGGATTTGTGCCCGGTTAATGGCAATAGGCTCGCCTCCTATTACATGGGACTTAAAACATACCGGCGAACTGTGGGTGTAGATTGGTTACACCGCTGCCTAAACCTTCGCGAAATACAGGCGTGATGGTATGTGTGTCGTTATATTTAAATATAATATCTTTTTTTTGTGAATGAGTCCACCTGGATACTCTTCGTCTGGGGGGTACGGAGGATTTTAAAGGAAATTTACCGACTAAAACCCGAAGGTTCCTCCTGCTATCATAAATGGTATTCGCTTGACGTATGATTCGAGATTGGACAAATAAATACGACACCTAACAATTGAGAAAGAGTGACTTTTTAAGGATCAGTGAAAAATCTTGAACCCTGTCATCATATTTTGACTTGGCGATTGTGCGTGTCGCGGGAATCGATCCTGCACGGCACAAATGGCCTATAAGTAATCGTTCTGTAACTAGTTGTTTGTGTACGTGAGTTTAAAATATTCATAAACACATCCACGATACAGGAACATGGCCTAGTGTAAAAAAATCGCAATTAATTTAGTCAGCCATTACTGCCATTACGCCTCTCGATCCGTTTTTACAACAATATTCATTACCTACAAGACGTAAAGGACTTAGAAGGGTTTGTCTAACAAACCATCTATCCCTATTTGTCGCTCACCGCCAATCCCTATGCTAACAAAACCTCTAGTTAACCTCTTTGTGTACTGTGTCCGTCGAGTTACCCTTAATAGGGACGCTAAACTACGCTTTTATTAAGTTTTGAACTGGCTTGTGTTGAATGTTTGTATACGGCTAGTGTAAGTGTTCCAATGAGTGTGAAAATTAGGTTCTCATACAACGGTTTAAATACTACGTTCAGTTTTTAGATAGAGATTTTTTTGAAGGAGACTTTTATGCATGCATGCATACCATCACGCCGGTATTCCCCGAAGGGTTAGGCAGAGGTGTACCGATGTACACCCACAGTTCGCCAGTATGTTTAGGTCCCATGTATTAGGGAGCGACGCTATTGCCATTAACCGGTCACAGATCCTAACTCCGAGCTGCTACTGAGATTTTCATAGAAAACCCAAATAGGATCACTAGGCTATCGAGACAGTTTTCAGGAGACTTTTATTACTGATTGAAATCTCTTAGATTGTTATAGGTACTACATTTACACAACTTTTTTTAAAATGTTGCTTCGTCATCTAACAAAACCCTATTGGGTATTTAACACGACCAATCAACTGCCATACTTGTTACCGCCTGTCAAGACTTATTTCCACCGTACATTTTGTACGGCTAAAGTAAACAGTGACGTCACATTTATTTCAATTAATTGATTAACTATTTATTGATTTCAAAATATCTATTTTTACTGTTAATTGAAAATTAATCTAATTTTTAAGGTTAAAATAAAGTGTTTTTTTTTAAAGAAGTTGTGTTTTTGAATTATTGGTTTATGGCGTCAGATATCCAATTGTGCCTGTCTAAAGAAATATGTAAAAATCAAGTCGAGTCAAATACTTTTACGCCGTGCTAGACCCTCAAGTCGGTAATACAAGCATTCATCCATACATAACGTCCCTCTTTCCACACTCGTGCGCCTTTTTATACATTCGCGTTTTTCTCATATTTCACACATGGCTGGAGCCCCGGGTCTTCCTGAACCCTTATCAACTGGGTACTTCAAAACTCGAATGTGCCATAGAAAAGTATTAAAGCATGTATTATAATATATATAAAAGAGTTACTACTGGCGAGAGATCTTCTGATTTTCTTATTTTTATTTGTACAATATTTAAATAAAATTACCAAAAAAAAAACTAAAATTACCTATACGTCATCAAAAAATTCTTCCGCATTGGCGTCAACAGCAGAAGTGCCAAAAAGACTGGCGGCATTGTCACGTTGAATGGCAATGTTAATCGACTGGCATAACCAAGCAAAAATTGCTTTACTAGGTAGGCTTTATTAGGTTATCTAGGTCTCTTAGGTCAGCTAAAGTTAAACCAGCCCTATCCTGTAACGCCACACCAACGGGATGTCAGTCGGTGTTTCCAATAAGTTTGTACTTGTATAAATAATGCATCAAGCGTGTCTACGTGTTGGCGAAGTTATTGGATTACTACCCTTGGAAACTCTGCGAAAAATATTTATAGGTACAGGAAAACAATGTAGTTTTGTTTGTAGTGTGGGTTTTTAGGGCCTTCTAAGCAAAGACTATTCTTTCTTACTTTTATTTTGTTTTATTAAAACGTTCCCCACACTTAGAATTTCTCCTGTATCGTAGGTGCGTTTACAAACATATAAACTCACATACACAAACACTATTGTTAATTGGGTTTAGTTTTGCCAAAACGAACTAACCTAATCGGTTTTTTTTATTAACCAGCTTATGTTCTTCGTGGCCGGCGTGCTTGTATGACCAGATGTATGAAGGTGGACGAGGCGAAACAATTATGTAAGGAGCGTAGCAGGTGGCGTTCTGTGGTTTCTGCCTAACTCCATGGGAAAAAGGCGTCAGCTTATGTATGTATGTTCACAACAACGTCCGCGTAATTGTCGGTTATCTGTGATGTTTTATTTTTATTTTCTATACTAATATTATAACTTGACTAATATTAATATTATAATTTGACTGCCTCGTTAACCTAGTGGTCCTAAGCGCGACTGCTACGCTAGAGGACTTGGGTTCGATTCCCAGATCGAGTAAAAAGTGTTATTAGGTTTTTCTATGAAATTCTCAGTAGCAGCTCGAAGTTTGGATTTGTGCCCGGTTAATGGCAATAGGCTCGCCCCCTATTACATGGGTCCTAAGTTTGAAAGTAGCGCTAGTGACAGAAAAATTGAAAGGGAACCGTTTGTATTGGTATGGGCATGTGAAGAGGAGGGATGAGACGCATGTGACCAAAAGAGTTATGTATATAAATGTGAATGAATGGAGAGGAAGATGGAGGCCAAAGAAAAGATGGATGGATTGTGTAAAAAATGATATGAAAGAGAAGGGAGTCAGTGATAGCATGACGGTTGACAGAACGGCATAGAGGAGGAAACTATATTGCGCCGACCTCCAACAAACATGGGATAAGGACAGAAAGATGATGAACTTCATCGTCAGAAACTAGTCTAAAATAAAAGTAGCCTAAGTTACTCCTTAGATATAACATTAGCTCGAAGCCAGTCGACTTCGCTCACCAAAAAACAAAGAGATCAGATTTAAGAAAATTTGCATAAATTTTCGGAATTGCATCCGTCAGATTTCCATCCCATATTTTCTGAAACAGAAATACTGATGTAATCACATGAAGAGACCGGCTCGGTCTGATTTCTCGCAACCTTAGGGAAATCAAGTGTTTCGGATATTATCGTACTATGTCGGGCATACTATGCTGTTAGGTACAGTCAGCGCCAAAAGTGCCAGTGCGATTGCGGAGCTCCTGACGAGACTATGTCCCATATGACGGAGTGTCCCACTTGTCCGTTCACCTGTACTATGAAAACAAATAGTATACATAATTAATTAATACTGCAGATTTGTTTATTCTTATAATTGAATACATAATAGTACAGTCTATTATTATCCCACTGCAGGGCAAAGGCCTCTTCTCACGCAGAGAAGGCACGAACATGGATCACAACGTTTGCTCGAGGAGGTTTGGCGATTTTAAACTTGTATTAATTAAAAGTCCAGCTTTTTGTTTACCGATGTCAGTTGACTACAAAATCAAAGTTAATAAATAAAATTAAGGTAGAATAAACTTTTACCCCTTCTATGCTTAAAATTAAGTAATAATTAGCATCTGCTTAGCCATATATTGTTAACGTTAAAACGTCAACAGTACATAATTCAAAGCAAACTTTAAGTAAAGGCTTAGACGTTACTTGAAATTCTGAAAAGCAGTGTATCGTATTATTTGAAGCTTAAAGTAACAGTGTTATCGACTTTTGTTGTCGTCTGTACCTATGTTCTTAAGTTGCTTTAAGATGGGGTTGACGAATTTTTGGGTGAATTTTTGTAATAAGATTAGAATTCATATTTTCATTAACTAGGAGAATTAAAGTGCTTGCCGAGGATTCGTTTGTTCAATAGAGTATCACCACGGCTGCAAAGGGCATTAGAAGGAACATTGATAGGTTTTAGACAGTAAGAGTCTGACACTACCTTTCGCTCCGATCAGAGCGGAAAAAGTCATTTGATGATTAATTAGAGTTCTACATATCCATTGCAATTTTACGATGTATATCCCATGCTAGTTACGAGTGTATGCTCTAATATGGCTTCTATATCTTAGATCTTAGGTCCTTAAATGGCATCACAAGTCGTTATACCACTTACGTTCATCATCATCTGGTTAGCCTTTTCCCAACTAAGTTGGGGTCGGCTTCCAGTCTAACCGGATGCAGCTGAGTACCAGAATTTTACACGGAGCGACTGCCTATCTGACCTCCACAACCCAGTTACTGGACAACATGATACCCTTTGGTTAGACTGGTTGTCAGACTTCCAGACTTCTGACTATCCATAACGACTGTCAAAGATCTACGAATGACAGCCGGGACCAACGGCTTTTCGTGCTTTCCGAGGCACGGGTTATATACCACTTGCATTCAAGAACGTAAAACAGTTTACGTGCTGGAGAAACAGAATAATTGATGAACAGTTCTCCCCAACTTTTGGCACTAGTGTTAGTTCAAGTTAAAGCGCTAGATGGCGCTGTGCTCGTACAAATTTATTATCAACGTGTGGGCTAGCCATTTCACCTAAGTCGTTTAAATATCGTAGAATTTAATGCAGATGTGTATGAAGCCAGTACTATGCGCTAGTAGTTTGCCAAGTGTAACTTCAAACAATATTTAAATGCATATGGCTAGAAAATCTACAACAGTTCTCAAGAAATAAGCTTAAATAAAACACACTGATCATCCATTATTAAAATCCTCCCTCACAAAGAATATTATATGCGTTCTTCTTTTAAAAACTTGAAACCCTGTTTGCTGATTCCAATTGCAAATTCGAAAAAGTTTTAAATTCAAATTCAGAATTTAAAAAACGGATTACTTTTCCGTATCGCATACCTGAGTAACTTGCGAGCACTTTCATACCGTCGGCGTGCATCGAACGTCATTAAGAATACATTTGGTGCACTCCTGGGGTAAACATCAGACGTGTAACGTTAGAAATATTACTACACTATGTGGACATAGTAGTGTTGTGAAAGTAACGAGTACTCGATCCCGATGTATACCGATTGTTGGGTAAGTGTATCGATATTATTTCGATGTGTCGATGTTCTACTTTCGAGGTGCATTATGAAATGTGATACTTTGAAAGAATTTAGATAGTGGTTCGTGTGAGTTGATTTCTGATGGCTTGGTATGTTACAATACATTTAAGTACTAACTGAAAATTGAATGTGGTAAACTAATGTTCACACATTCAATTTTCAGTGTGTAATCATTTTCAGTGTGTTTCACAGTTCGCCGGTATGTTTAGGCCCCATGTAATAGAGGGCGAGCCTATTGCCATTAACCGGGCACAGATCCTAACTTCGAGCTGCTACTGTGAACGAGCTGCTGCTGCTATTATTATTTATTATATCCTTTTTTTTTCTTATCGGATTTCCGTTCTTCCGGATTAAGAGACACGAGAGAGAAGAACAAAACACGGGCATCAGTCTGAAATAAACGCTTTTTTTAATATTATTAGCTATAATCTAGACTTATAGATTTACGAGGATACTGTTTACTGTGATCTTATCCACTTGCATGACTTCAAGTTAAACTAAAAATTCAATGTCATAACTGATCCCGAAAGGACAGGAACCTATTAAAGGTTCTCTGTAAGTTTTACACTCCGAAAATCATCATCATCTGCTTAGCCTTTTCCCAACTATGTTGTATCATCATAAGTACATAATAATTCTGCTCTACACTAATATCCATGTAATGTACTCGATATAAAATACATTACGAATATTAAAATATATATTGTGTTGAACACGAGCACAACATCAACAAAAATGTAGGTACTACCATTTAGTAGTGATGGGACAATATGGTATAGAAAATAATATCGATGTTTTAATTGTCATTTTTACAATTTAAAAGCACGTATGGACAAGGTGGAGAGAGGGTTATTTCATTGTGTGAGTTATTTAAATTTTATGCAACAAAATCTACAAAGGTGTACTTGATGCCTTAATTAGGCACTTATTATAGTAGGTAGATAATATGGCAGATGCATATTATTATAGTGAAGAACAAAAATAAGAAAATGGTGCTTAAATAGCTTCTGCTCGCGACTTCGTCCGCACGTAAGTCAAGTATACCATAAAACCTATGGCATTCGGCCATAGTGTAGCTTTCTATTAGTGAAATATTTTTTGTAATCAGACTGGAACTTCCAGAGGAAAATAAACACAAAAAAACATAAAAACAACAACTTTCAATATACTAGTTTTCAGGCATCCACTTAAGACGGTTCAAGTTAAATCAAACCCTTTCAACTGGTTTCCCTCACGAACATCTTATTTATGTTTGTCTATTCGCAGTCTATTGTAGACAACAGTCATTTCTGCATCTAAAAACAAATGTTTACGAAACAAAATCGAAGCATTTACATACATACCATCACGCCTGTATTCCCCAAAGGGTTAGGCAGAGGTGTACCAAAGTACACCCACAGTTCGCCGGTATGTACAGGTCCCATGTAATAGGAGGCGACCCTATTGCCATTAACCGGGCACAAATCCTAACTCCGACCTGCTACAGAGAATTTCATAGAAAAACCCAATAACACTTTTTGCTCGACCTGGGAATCGAACCTAAGACCTCTAGCGTAGCAATCACGCTTAGAACCACTAAGCTAACGAGGCAGTTAAGTACGTAAGTTATCAAAGCATTTATTTTAATAAAACTATTTACATGCACTTTAGAATTGTCAAGGAGTCCGTCAATTAGTCAGAAAGTTGAAGCTAGTTGCTCGTTTCACAACGTAGACGTCTCTATGCAAAAGTACTTTAACCGCGTTAAGTTACGCCTTCGGGTACTGCTCCGCTCCCGTGTGTCATGGTGTGATATTATATAGCATATATTTATTTATTTATTTATTAAAGCTTTATACACAAATGTAAAACAAAATACACCGTACAAAGGCGGACTTAATGCCTTAGGCATTTTCTACCAGTCTAACTTAGGGTGATGCAGAGACAAAATATAGTAGGTGCAAGGAAGACGAACTGAAAATTTCCAAGAATAAAATATAATAATAAATACATATTTACATACCTACAAACAATATACACAAAGTAGATAGAGATCAAAATACATAGGTGGAGAAATATAACAAACTAATTGTGAGACGAGTCTGCTAACTTTTTATGGAAATATTCGCGAGCTTTTATCTTGAATGTGAACCGACTGAATACTATTGTTCATGAATCTACCTATCATATACAATAATATTTTTCTAATCCGACTGTTAATTTCAGAAATTAGCGCGTTAAAACAAACTCACAAACGAACAAATAAACTCTTCAGCCTTATTAATTTAGTAAAGATTAACTTTGTTTATTTAACAAAATATTCAACTGCATACTCTCTTCAGGTCATGTGTTTAAGCCACAATACAATGTTAAGTGCCTACATAACTACATTGATGTATCATCCACAAAATGGCGATGAGCGTCTGATCTTTCTTATCGTAATGGTTAGTAGTCTGGCCTTTTTAACCTTACTACCAGATGTTCACAGTTTATTATTATCAATGTTATCGCAGTACCAAACCGTGCTGAGACTTATTTCTTTTATAAAATGACCTTCATTTTGGACTACCGAAGCCCAAAAAATATCAATAAAAATAAAAACTGTACATAAAAATTTGATCCTTAATGCTATACATTTTGCCTGGTATTTCGTCAAGTAAAAATTCTGCTATATAATTAACTCCATCGAACATAAAGATCATTACAAACTGGTCCGGTTATGGGTCAATCACCCACTTAGCATGATCATTATTTATCGAAAGTAAACATGACATTATTATGAAGATAAGTTTGTCTATAAATTGAATAAATTTGTTGTGCGGCCGTTGACTCCGAGATATTGAGTGATATCGATTTCGCACGTGGAGTGAACGTAATCTTAATTGAAAGATGTCTATTCTATTTTATCGGTGAGTAATACTCGATATGTAGGCCATCGCTTCCCTAAAGTTGAATCTTGTAATTGGCTACTAGAACTTACTGAGTAGCGGATTGACATAATCCGAAAATTACCCAGCCAATCGTTATTTAGTCGTCTGATTTCGTTGAGTTGAGGTTAATTTTTTTGTACAATAAACCGGTAATATTGTTTTATTTTTTAACATAGATAATATAAAAAACAGTGCTTGAAATAAATGAACGGCCCTGAAATCTCGTGATCGCTAGCGCTGAACGTG
This sequence comes from Caradrina kadenii, assembly GCA_947462355.1. Lineage (NCBI taxonomy): Eukaryota > Metazoa > Arthropoda > Insecta > Lepidoptera > Noctuidae > Caradrina > Caradrina kadenii. The sequence goes on from OX381691.1 coordinate 10,429,992, forward strand.
GGGCCCTAGGTTCGATTCTCAGGTCGGGAAAATAGTCTTCAGGTTTTTCACTAGAAATTTCTTAGTAGCAACTGTAATTATTCAGCTCCATCCGGATAGACTGAAGGTCGATCTTGATTGTAAAATAGGCTAAGCAGATAGTAGAATCCTTAAAATAAATAAGACATCATTTTGAGCACATTCATGTGTTTTTTTACTGCCTCGTTAGCCTATTAGTCCTAAGCGCGACTGCGACACTAGAGGTCTTGGGTCCGATTCCTAGGTCAAGCAAAAAGTGTTATTGGGTTTTACTATGAAAGGCTTGCCTCCTATTTCATGGAACCTAAACATACGGCGAACTGTATAGGGGTGTACATTGGTACACCTCTGCCTAACCCTCCGGGGGATACAGGCGTGATGGTATGTTTGGGATCGAAGTCAAAGAACTTTATGACGCTTAACCTACACATTTATTTACAGACGGGTTATCTCAATTTGTAATTTTATCTTTAAATGAGTTGACTTTTGATTTATGAGTGTGATGAGGTGCTAATTAATCTTGAACTTGGAACAATAAGTCACTGCTAATGTAGTTGAGAATATTTAAAATTGTAATAATTATGAACATACATAAACTCACACACACACACTCATTTCTCATGGGGAAAAGGCGTGAGTTTACGTATGTATGTATGTTATTATGAACTTTTTTATATTTTTTTCTATTAATTTCAATGTGCTTTTTGAATGCAGAGAGAAAGAAGTCTTAATTATAAGTTGGTACATTCAGATTGGACCCTGTTCCCGATGCCGGTGGGCTATTAATATATTTATTTTTGTAGTAATATTTAAAACTATAATTTATATGTATGTAAAAAAAAATACATAATCGGTACATTCTTATCTAAATAAAATCCTTATTTACGTGTTACCCAATAACACATAACGATGGAATTATTGAAATAAATTTGTTAGAAATTCGGAAGATCTTTTTCCATTTAAGAATTTAGGCGTTTCTAAGTTTATCTTGAAAACAAACATCGGTGAAGGAAATCTGGCCTTATAATGAATACAAGTTTGAATGCGTCTTGAGCAAGTGTGGTGACCAATGCTCGTGCTTTCTCTGTATTAAAAAAAGCCTTTGCCTTGCCGTAAGAATAAATAATAGTCTGGTATTATAATTATTAATTTATTGGTTGCCACGATTCTGGCAACCAATAAATTAATAATTAGAGAGATATTTTCGAAGGAAGCAGTATTTAAATAAATACATTTTCTTAAATAAATACACATAACTTTAAAATAATTACATACTCGCTCAACATCTGTTGAATACACTTTCCTGATACAAATAAAATTAACATAATTGAAATAAACATACATAATAATATGCAATATTATGTAAAGTGAATGCAACAATAAATAAATATTCATTAAAAAAATGTCGTAACATATTTATAATTAATTACGTAATCAGTTTGTATTTTTTTGCCAAATAATTCAGTTTATTTTTAAACAACTAGGTTAAATTAATTCAAATATCCATTTTTGTTTAAGATGCTTGAAATAAATTAAAATTGATGTCTTGCTTTAATTGCTCACTGAAGTAATATTTTTTTTTTTCGAGAGATTTAGGAGTTTTTTTCCTAAAGAGAGATTGAAATACTCCTTGCTTAGTTTTAATTTGACCATAGTTTTAGTCATAGCCACTACATATCATAAATTACTACAGCATCATACCTTTAAAATACATTGCGAACATTAAAATTACATCATCGATATCGATAAACGGGAGGCACGTCACTAATTTCGCAATCTGTTATCGAAAACTAAACATGCGTATGACTCGCGATTTCACACTTACTGCGCTTTTACACTATTTTGTAGTTACCTATGCATCTTATTGTAGCAGTCGACAACAATTACTTATTTACCTTTCACCACAGAAAGCAATTGACATTTTAAAATGAAAATGTATTAAGTGCCGACTATTTGACACATTTATCCATTGTGGTGATGCTTTGTAGAATCTATTACGCTTTGCGAATTTGCTGAAGAAAAACTGAAGTCCGTTGATATTTTACAAAAAAAAATTGATTGTATCCTATTAAAATTCTCAACTACTATTTTCATTCTTCGTGTTAAATAATTTATTTCGAATTTCAACCAGCACCTAAAGCAAACAGGTCAATGACGCAGCCTCCCAACAAAGACGCTATTCTGATGCCTGTATATTATATAATTACTGCGTTGAAATTCCATTTAATCGAAAACGAGCATACCACAAAATATTGAAAATTAAACTTCATGCAATTTTAACTACATCATAAAATTGCATCATCGATAAGCCAGCGTTCGCGTCACTGGCTCCGCAATCGGTTATCGCGATTCAGTATACGTACGACCCGAGCGCGACTTAGCACGAACTGTTTCGCGCGATACGTTTGATTTTCGAAATTCAAATAATCGAACATTGTTGTTTTAAAGTGCCATAGATGCTGTTTTTTTGTGTTTGATATTACTGTTATTGTTTTTGTTATTTTTTGTGATGGATTAGTGATGTTGTTATGTTGAATTCCAAGTTCGAAATTTGAAGTTTATACCTGTTTTTCCTACAGAAAATAAGGTAATGTTTGATTTTATCATAAAATATTTTTATTTTATTTATTGCAAAATATCCTTATCGAATATTAATAAGGGAACTGTGAGTGAATACTACTAATCCTAATTAAACATATTGCTTTGGATGACCAAATATAAATACTAAATACGCATCCTATCTATCTAAAATGACGGTAAACATTGTAATATTTACTTAGTGGCCACACAGATTCTTTTCCCTCTAGAAAAATCTTTTGCTCACGAACCCATAAAATTGGTTTGAACCCTATGACTTATACCTCAAAATGGTTTGATAAAAGTATGTAGTTAGGTAGGTATATATTTTAAAAATAATTTGCGTGCTTTAATAGTTTGCTTGGACGGTCATAAAATAGAATATTTATTTATTTGCATAAACTGACAGTGGTACAATAAGATGTAAACAGTGTAGAGAGAGTCCGTGTACATTCTTTAATTTTGGCATGCAAACATTAAATTATTTAAAATACAATTTAAAATGCCTCGGTAGCCTAGTGGTCCTAAGCGCGACTGCTACGCTAGAGATCTTGGGTTCGATCCCCAGGTCGAGCAAAAAGTGTTATTGGATTTTTCTATGAAATTCTCAGCAGCAGCTCGGAGTTAGGATCTGTGCCCGGTTAATGGCAATAGGCTCGCCCCCTATTACATAGGACCCAAACATACCGGCGAACTGTGGGTGTACATTGTTACACCTCTGCCTAACCCTTCGGGCAATACAGGCGTGATGGTAATTTAAAATGCACGTAGATAAAATAAGACTAAAATATACATACAATTATTATTTTAAAAATGTTTTGATATTTGTTTAAATTATACAAAGCGAAAGAGATATCGTATAATTTTAACATTTTTTTTTTGATTAATATTATTTTTTCGCTCTCTCTAAAATTCTTTTTTTTAATAAAATTTTTAAATAAACATAAAATAAATTAAAAGTCTTTTTTAACCTTTTTTACACCGAATAATATTTGAACTCAAATCAATTTGAATATTAGGAGTTTCAGCCTACTATCTATTGGTGAGAGCGTGAGTATAATATAAAACGGATTGGATCAAAGATCGTGAGCGGATGTCACAGTGTTCTGTACGTTTTGTAGTGTAATTTGGTCCGTATTGGTCGTAGTTAAAGGCAGGAAATAGGTATCATATGCACATGGCAGCAATTATAATGTTGCTGAATATTTTACTAATGATAATTTTTAGAACTATTGTTATTTGTAATTGGAAAAAGCCTTGATTACCTATATCTATTTTTAAAACTTAAAAATAAATGTAAGTTAAGATATGTGGACCCTACCTCCTACCTCATTCACATGTATAGGTAAATGTATATACTTTTTATAACGATTGTAAGTTAATGCTATGAATTGCCTCTGTAGCCTAGTGGTCCTAAGCGCGGCTGCTACGCTAGAGGCCTTGGGTTCGATTCCCAGGTTGAGCAAAAAGTGTTATTGGGTTTTTCTATGCGTAACAGTCGCGCTTAGTAATAAATTGATAACACATTTATTTTGTGATATTTACTAAGTACATACAAGCTTCACTCACTAAATTATTTTCCAAAAAAAAAATATTTTAAAAAGAACAAAATAGGCCAAACATTACGTGCACTACCAAAAAACAAACCAAAACTAAAAAAAATCATAATGCATCACATTATGCAGTTACTATGATTTAATGCGCTGCAGGTAAACTTTTTAACTATTAACATTAGCATAACGATTACGAGAAACATGTATAGCATGAGCAACCATTTAAATAAATGTATGGCTAGAGTAATAATTTCGTACGAATTTACATTTGGAGTGCTGTCGGACATTTGTTCTACCAAAATTATGATGTATGCATTAGGGTTGCAATGTATGGAAAATTGCACAATGTCGTGATTGCCCTCAATTTCCTGCCCTCTTTTACTTTTACCGGTGTAGCAGAAATATAGAATTTCGGTAAAATGTTTTTGATGATACTTTGATCATACTAAAGGGTATAGGGGATATATCTCATCGGTGAAGGAAAGCACCGTGAGGAAACCTGAATTATAATTAATAACATACCATCACGCCAGTAGTCCCCGAAGGGTTAGGCAGAGGTGTACACCCATAGTTCGCCGGTATGTTTAGATCCGATGTAATAGGGTTATGCCGAGCCTATTGCCATTAACACTTTTCGCTTGACCTGGGAATCGAACCCAAGACCTCTAGCTTAGCAATCGCGCTTAGGACCACTAAGCCAACGAGGCAGTTAACACTAGGCACTATAATTAATATAAGTCTGAAATCACCAATCCTTGAGCGAGCGTGTTGATCAATGCTTGTGCTTTCTCTGTATGAGAAGAGGCCTTTGTAATGGAGAGGGACAATAATAGGCTGGTTTTACAAGTGGTTACAAGAATGGTTATAATAGGTATTGTAGTAGACGCGGGATCGGGATATTAAGAGTCGGTTGATATATTATTTCTATCTAATTCAAATGTGAGCCTGTCAGCCGTAGTCCCGGCTTGTGAAGTCTTTCATATTTTAAAACGAGCTTCTGTCTACAACTTTGGTTTCTGCTCCGCTTCAGTGAGTCGTAGCGTGATGTTATACAGCCTTTACTATTCCCCATGAATATGTCTATCATATACAAAAACACAAAAATTAAAAATTTTATGTAACCCCCCACAGAAGGAAAATATCACTGCCGTAACTAACAAGAGCTGATAACTTTAGCACCGCTGAACCGATTTTCATCAAACAAAGCTAAGAACAATCCCGACTAATTAACCCGTTTAACACAAAATCAAAATCGGTTCATGCATTCGGGAGCTACAATGCCACAGACAGATACACACACACACACAAACACAGACACGTCAAACTTATAACACCCCGTTGTTTTTGCGTCCGAGGTTAAAAAAGACTTTTTACAATCTGACTATCAGTTTTAGAGATTAGCGCGTTTATACATGCACACAAACAAACAAACAAAAAGCTCTTCAGCATTATCTTATGAGTATACCTAGATAGCATTTATCTCATAGGCATAGAGTTTATTATTGAGGATGTATATGACTCAGACAGCCAGAGCCTCTATACACTTACCTAATGGATATTTTATAGACCCAAGTAGTTATAAACTTACAATTTCTTCTATCTCTTTCTCAGTAGGTATAATACATCGCGATGTTCTATTATGTAAGTGAAACAGCTATATTTCGCAATGTGCTCTTAGAAATAGTGAAGATGTTCTGAACATGAAAAATTCATGTTTCTTGAATATTTTCTTGGAGTTTTCTACAAAAGGGTTTATGTTGATAAGCTAGTACCTACCCACAGTTTTATTTTTGCTTTTATTCATAAGACAGAAGAAAGCTAATACAGAAAAGACTTGTTGCTTAAAAAAAAAGACAAATGAATAGAATATGGGAATATTCTTTTTGGCGTTATCTTTTGTCATTCCGACTTTATTTTTAAATACCTACACAAATATGGTGGCATTTCTATTTCTGAAATTAGCTGAAATATCTTTTGTGTATTGTTTTTTTTTGTCACCCTATAGATATACTAATAATAATATAAATGCGACAAGAAATCTGTCTGTTTATTACCTCATCGCAGTAAAACCACTGAACCGATTATAATGAAATTGGACAAACAATAAGTATTACCAATTGATATGAATGGTATATTTACCTAAAGTTCATTATTTGCTTTGAAGGTATAGATACGACTTTCAAAAATAATTAATTCAAATAACAAATTTACGACCACGATCCATGACATTTTTTTTTTCGACACAAAAGTCCAGTCCATGCTAAGCCAACACACTGAACTAAAGGTAAATTTTCCGGTCCCTAGATGTTATTAAAAGTCTTTATGCTAAATAAATATTATAAGCGAAAAGGGTATTTAAAATTTAAAAATCTACAAGTTGCTAGCGCTACAAAACTATTTCCTTCAAAGCCAAATGCGAATGCACCCTCACAGCAATCCAACGAATAAAGGTGCTATTCCACAGTGGCGCTTGCGTACCACGACGTGTAAACTCAAATAAGGTCCATGATTCTTCAGATCACATTTTCACTGAAGTACATTAAATGCACAAACATTCGTGGTCACACACGGCTGTAATCGGAGGGGCCAGTCAGGGCCGATGCCTGCCGCTGTCGTGTGTTCTTAAGAGAAACCACGCCCTTGGAACGCAAAGGGCACAAAAAGGAACATGGATGGGTTTTAGTCAGTAAATATCTGACACTACCTCCCGGCTTGCTCAGGGCGTGAGAAGTCATTTGATGATTTCCCATCCGTAAAAAAACCCACGGCTATGCAGTACAATGACACACGGCCACACCAAGTACAGAATTACGCGAGATGCGTGGGCGACATATTTGACTACATAGCGACATAACCAACCCCATAGCGTAGGTGTTCGTAGGCTGCAGTGGACGTGACCAAATACATTTTCAAAAATAGAACAGCTATGTCAACGTGTGCACATGCGCCGTAGTCGAACAGCGCCTTAACATTTCAACCATCTGTGTTTACCCTATTTTGCGATGTACGGTGTACAAACATAAAATATGTCTGAAATAAATTGAGACGTATTCAAATATGAAGCGATGCGTTCAAGCGAAATACACTTGCTAATAAATTAACAGACCGTGTTAGACTATTTCAAACCCTACACTGCGCTTAAAACTCAGTAATTTATTGAGAACTGACTGAGTTGTGTTTCTGTGACTGAAAAATTTATAAAATTGTAGTCGATTTTAAATAAGTAGTTATTTATTTAGCAAATGCTGAGTTTAATGATGATTTTGCGTGGGTTTTTTAAATATTCATACATATTTAGGAACCCATACTAAAATCATAAATATGAAAGTAAGTAACTCAGTCTGTCTGTTGATTTCGATGAAATTTAGTACAGACATAGGACCTTAGATAAGTTCTAAGTTTATCTTGGACATCAATGTCATCGGTGAAGTAAAATATTGTGCGGAAACATGGACGTGTAATATGTAATCCGACTTGAGTAAGCATGGTAATAATGCATTTGCCGTAAAGTGGGACAATAATAAACCAATATTGTTATTAATGGTATATATACCAGCCATAATAGTTGCAGTAAAATCTTTATTTACGTATTTAAAAAAAGTACAAAGGCGGATTTAATGCCTTAGGCATCCTCTACCAGTCAACCAAAGGAGGTGAAGAGATAACATGGCAAATGCAAATTATAAAATCAATGTAAAATAAAATTTGATACTTAAAAAAAAAGAATAGATACATAAAATATGTATTAATATAATATATATAATAAATATACATAAAATACATGGAATAGATACATAAAACATATCTATTTATATACATACATACATCCTTATATCCTTGACTTAACTGCCCCGTTGGTCTTGGAATTTCTCAGTAGCAGCCCGGAGTTTGGAAGTTGGTGGTGTAACACCTCCGTGTCTCGTAAAACACGTAAAGCCGTTGGCCCCGGCTGTCATTCGTAGATCTTTGACAGTCGTTACGGATAGTCAGAAGCCAGGAAGTCTGACAACCAGTCTTATCAAGAGGTATCGTGTTGCCCAGTAACTGGGTTGTGGAGGTCAGATAGGCAGTCGCTCCATGTAAAACACTGGTATTCGGCTGCATCCGGTTAGACTGGAAGCTGACCGCACCATAGTTGGGAAAAGGCTAAGTAGATGATGACATACTTGTATCCTTACACATAAAATACATATCAAATCTTTCAGTATGTATTTTAAATTTTCCCCTTTATACCTAAGCACATTCGTTCCAAAGATTTTTAAATTAAGCCGTTATCAGCCTCCCAACACTTGACATTCCCCCAGCATCATTAGGATTCAAGATCCCTCGAAATCGAAAATAAATACTCGATCCCAATCGTCACTGCGCACCATTTCCCCATTCCACTTCAAGCTCACGATAATCTGATGCTATTTACTTTTCATTACCACAACATATATTAAGTAGAATCTTCCAGAAATAGATTTAAAATGTCGGAGATATCAGAATTCGGTAATGAAAACGCATTTTGGTGGGTCACTTAATATAAATTAAAAGCTAACAAGCATTCCTGGGGGGAGGTGGTACCATAACGACGTGTAGCCCCAGAGGTCGGCAGGGCATGAATTAATTATAAATTGCGATTTAGAGCAGTGTACCCGACCTAAATCTCTTCTAGTTTAGGAATATACGGGTTAGAGATTGAGACGGGCCCGGATGTTTAATGACATGTATGGCGCAGTAGCTGAGCAATTGGCTGCTGCGCTGCACGTGGTATGGTCGATTCCCGCGCGGAAACAATATTTGTATGACTTCAGGTATGTAGTAGTCGAAGAATGAAAAGCAAGGGTTACCGTTTTGTGGGTCGTGTAAAATATCAACGACCGCAAAAGGTGTTTTGTTTTGTAAAAATTATTTGCGACAACAATCCACATTAATATTGAAAATCTAAAAGTTACTCTGTATTTTTAATGAGAGATTTCGTCCGAATTTACGCGAATGCAGTTACGGGCAAAACTTAGCAGCTACTACATACCATCATCCATCACGCCTGTATTCCCCGAAGAGTTAGGCAGAGGTGTATCAATGTGCACCCACAGTTCGCCGGTATGTATAGGTCCCATGTAATAGGGGGCGAGCCTATTGCCATACTGCATTGCATATACTAGGTGCATACTTTCAAATAGCAACATAATGATTATCTTTGGTGAAAATCACTAGTTAATAATATTTAATCTAGTCGCTCATTCCAAAAGGTAGTTTCGTATGGAAAAGAACGGGCAAGAAACTCCACACATACTATTTTAATAAAAAAAAATCCTAACTCTAACACACTAATCTATGATGCTTAATTCAAAACCAACAGATTAAAAAATACGTAGGGAAAACCCAGTATCAGTAGTGTACATGATTAAAACGATTACCCAATTTGACCAAATTAACTAAGTTTTACGGACGCACACGTACCAACTGCCCGGCTCTGTATGTTTTCAAACTTAGGTTTACATCTGTCTTAACTATACGTACACAGAAATTTATATAGGTAACATTTACTTCACTGAAATATTTAGTTATGTTTTATTAAAGTAAATGAATCAAAATGACCACAGGAAAACGATGGAAGCTGGCCGCTTCCAACCGGACCTTTTGGAATTTTAAGGGGGAGCCCTATGTACAGCAGTGGACGTCCTGAGGCTGATATGATAATAATAAAAGTTAATAAAATCGGCTTATAAATTTTGAATTGTTTCTAGACAAGGGATGGATTTAATAAAATGTGTATTTAGGTCATTTTTTAAATACTCATTTTGTGCCGGCCTGCCGGTTGGTAAGCAGTTCCCGTAGCCTATGGACGCCTGCAGCACCAGGGCATCACACTTGTGTTGCCGACCCATAACAAACCAATTCACTCCTTCCTCACTAGGCTTAAATAATAGTAATCCTAGTGTGTCTGTCTAGTAGATAGCCCAAGCGTGACTGCTACTTTACAGCTCTTGGGTTCGATTCATAGGTTTTTCTATGAAATTCTCAGTAGCAGCTCCGAGTTACACACTTTTGCCTAACCCCTCGGGGAATACAGGTGTCATGGTATGTTGTTAATACCAGCTTGTCATAGTCCTACTGCAGACATTGTATCTTCTCTTTATAAGATGAAGCCTTTGCCCTACAGTGTCATTTGACACCTATTTTTAAGTCGAAAGCTGCAAACGGACACTTACACAGATTTTAAAGGAACTAACACTAAATATACTTCCCAAACATCTCTTAACCTATTCAAAATTAATCAAAACCGGCGCAAACACTAAACGAACCCAGGAGATTACCTTTGCAAGTTAGTATTGTAAAGTCAAAGAGCATTTGAAAGAGATTTAACACTAGTTACATTCCCCGAAATGTAGTAGTGGCCGAATAACTAGAATATAGAAGTAATTCCCAGAATTTCGAGAATTCCGGGATATAATTTCAATTTAGAGGTAGTTTAGAGGTAGATAGAGTAGAGAAATTTGCATTTATTATTTAGGGTTAAATGTGAATATTTAATCTTACTGAAAATGTAATACTATTTAAAACGAGTAAATTTCTGAGAATGGATATTTGTTTGTAACAGTATCACATAAAACCTCCGGGGCAGATTTCAATAAACCGTTACAATAATATAGCCTATACATCAGAATAAAACATCATCTGCTTAGCCTTTTCCCAACTGTGTTGGGGTCGGCTTCCAGCCAACCGGATGCAGCTGAATAATAGTGTTTTATATGGAGCGACTGCCTATCTGACCTTCACAACCCAGTAACTGGGCAACACGATACGCCTTAGTGAGACTCGTTGTCAGATTTCCAGATTTCTGACTATCCGTAACGACTGTCAAAAATCTACGACTGACAGCCGGGACCAACGGCTTTACGTTTCCTAAACATTACATCAGAATAAAACATAAGATATAATTTTTAGGGGAGCTACTAATACCACGGGAGCGCAGCCGCGAGCCGCGGCTAGTCTCAAATAAAAAATCCTAAATATTTTGATCTTACACAACAATGAAAACCACAAAATTAAAAATTTTAAGTAACCCCCGACATAAAAATAGAAGCCCCTACCGCAGCTAACAATAGGGCTGATAACTTTGAAATCGCTGAACCGATTTCCATCAAACATAACTAAGAACACTCCAGACTAATTCAACTTTAAAACAAAACCAAAATCGGTTCATGCGTTCGGGAGCGACGATGCACAGACACGGCAAACTTATAACACCCCGTCGTTTTTGCGTCGAGGGTTAAACAGTTTATTTGGCTCTCAAATATTGAAGTAGTTGAAAATAGGTTTGAAACATTAAATATGTATTTTACAGCTGCTTTCAAATAGAATTAGGTTCTTACGTTACAATAATTAAAGTAAATTTTTGCTTTTTCAATTACAAATTACGATAACTCTCCTAAATGTTAAACATGTTATGCGTAACAACGCTTCAACACGTTCGGAAGCTTCTATTTAAACTTAAACTAACTGAAACACCACTGTAATGAGCCTGAATAATTTCCATTCCGCAGATAAAGTGTACATAGAATTACAGAGTAGATGAATACAGAAGGCCCACTCTATTCCACGGGTAAACGCACCGCACACGCACACATTGAGACGTTTTATGTACGACGAGCATTCGAGACTGTAATTTGTTTGACATTTTATTTACTGTTATTATTACAAATTATTCTCCCGACCGGTTTTTGGCCACCGCGGCCAATTTTATTAAAGTACGCCAAAGATACAGAGCCCAAGTATTTATTCAAATCATTCTCATAGTGTGATAAGACGGCAATGCTACATGACCTAGGGGAGATTACCACTAAAGGTTAACACCCAATACAACAATATAATGTTTATGTTATTAAGATGGAATAGACAAATAATAAAGATAAAATAATGAATCATGATATCCTCTGAAAGTACAAAGGCTGAATTTGGTCTGGACATTTTTTGGCGTCCATAGATTTCATATATATGAATCTCCAACAATCAGCAAGTCACAGATCTGATCTGATCTAAACTGATGTTTCAAACACTAGTCAAGTTGTGCAAAAATTGTTAAAGCAAATAGAGTATTTTATATTTGTATTTGTATGTGTGCGTGTATACCTATTATTCTCTGTTGTAAAGAGCAAACCTTCTGTAGCTTATCTATTCTGTGGCAGAACGTTCGTTACTCTAATGAACGTTGTGAATTACTTCTGTCCAACCAACTCGAATCTTAACGAGGATCCACAACAATGGATGGAGATTAAATCGAGGCACCTATATATTCCGAAAATTTCGGATTTCGGATCCTTTGTTCAAACTCTTTTCGTTTGTGGAGTCTTCTTTGAAGCTACACTTCTGTTTGGGACCTGTGTTTTCAGTGCTTTGGGAGTAAGAAGAAATTGTTCTACTGTTTTTTTAGACAATCTTCAAGTTAGAACTAATGTTATCTTAGATTGTGATGTTTCAGATGTTTCGGTGTTACTGTACCAATGTGACTTTTTGAATTCATGTATCCTTTCGAAGCTTATCTTGGCCATCACTGACATCGGTTAAGGAAATTACTGTGTAGAAATCTGGACTTACAAGCAAGGTGATCTATGCCTTCTCTGTGAAATAAAAGGCCTTTGCCTTGCACCGTAATAACTGGCTAGAATGATTTATACTCCAAAAAAGTATATCTCTTCAATATTCTGATCAAGTCACGCGGTTATAAGATCGATACAAACCCCTTAATATATTTCGTTCATTGAAAATTGAATTGGCAAGATCACTTGAGTACGTACCCCCGTATTTTAAAATTAAAGATATTTATCACAGATTCGTCCCAAAAATATTCATCAGAAACAAAAGCTTATTCGAACGAAGGGCTCCCCATTTGCAAATTGAAAGAAGTTCTTTTTTTTAAAACGTTTTTTTTTATGAATTTTAATTGCCTAATAAAATTCGAGTCCCAATCAAATTTCCTTTCTGAGAATGAATGTTTGTTTCTATTCCCTTTGGAGATTCTGACGTTCCGTAGATATTTCCAATTTTTGTCTTTTAATTAATCGACCCTTTCAATTGTTCTGAGGAACAAATAAACACCAAAGTTTCCCAGTCTTCAAAGTAACACACAATGAAGACTTTGAGTTTGCTGTGTTTAATGAGTATACTATTTTAGGCATAGAAGGCCAAAATAAATTCGTATTGATTCAAGGGTCAATAAGATAAAGTATCACTATCAGATTTAAATTGTAAATATGAAACATAATCACCATACCGGAGTGGACAACAGACACTGCAGTATTATTTATATGAATCAGTCTAAACCAACCCGAGCAGCTCATATCGAAAATAATAATGGCATCATCCTCCTGACCGAACTTCTGTCACGGCATTGAATCTAATGGGGACTAGCCATGTACGCAAGAAATATTATAGTGCACAAGCGTATGCGTAAACACAGGTGCAGTCCCTCTTCCCTCACTCTCATTGTCTGATGAGACTGCAATCCAGTATGACCGGGGAGAGATCAGGCGCAGGACCAACGGCTTTGATTGCTTTCCGAAGTCCGGGGGTGACATCTCACTAACTTTCAAACTCCGGGTTGCTACTGAAAAATTTTTCATGAGAAAAGCCGAGAATACTGTTTACCTGATCTGGGAATCGAACGCAAGACCCCACGCCCTGCAGTCACAAATACTACTGCTGTATCTGACCGCACCTTTGGCCCTTTTGACATCAAGATTGTGCAAAACATTTTTAAGCTATTCATAGAATCAATAATTTTCGTATCGCAGCTCTGTTGCATATCTGAAAATTATGGAAAGGTATGCGAAATGCATGGGAGTCGTATTCAGTCAAGCATATTGTGTTGCCAAAAACAACAGACAGATATTACCATAATACATGTGAAACTTGGAGAGGTGACATGTGCTTTTGTGCGGATGATAAAATTGGTGAAACATTTCGTACGTGTAGGAAAAGATACTTTACGTGGAAACGAAAAAAGAAAACTCGATTCAATAGAATTGTCCTTCATACCATCACGCCTGTATTCCCCGAAGGGATAGGCAGAGGTGTAACAATGTACACCCACAGTTTGCCGGTATGTTTAGGTCCCATGTAATAGGGGGCGAGCCTATTGCCATTAACCGGGCACAAATCCTAACTCCGAGCTGCTACTGAGAGTTTCATAGAAAAACCCAATTACACTTTTTGCTCGACCTGGGAATCGAACCCAAGACCTCTAGCGTAGTAGTCGCGCTTAGGTCCACTAGGCTAAAGAGGCAGTTAGAATTATTTATTCGGTAAAATCCATATGAGTTGAAAGATAGACAGACAGTTTGTTATAAAAAAATATATGGTTTCTCCCACTGCTGGTACAAAGCCTCGTCTTATACAGAGAAGACGTACGCTTGCTCAAGGCGGATTGGCGATTTTGAATTTTTAAATCCAGGATTCCTCATGATGTTTTACTTCACCGATGCCAGTGATGTCTACACTATTTCTTATGAATCTGTCTATTATATAATTCTTTTTTCAAAATCCAACTGGTAGTAAAAGAAATTAGCAGGTTTATACAAAAAAAAAACAAATTCGTTATGTTTATTATAATCACTATATCTATATAGATTTTACATAATTTGTTTTTATAAATGTTAACCATACTGTGTAATTAAATATAATTTATAAGTTTTGTATTGTTGTCTGAATAAAGTATTTTTAGCGTTTTAAACATAATCAAATGACAATAAAACAAAGTATTGTATTCTTGGAACAGAATAACAAATAAATACAATACCTACTTCAAAGTCGATAAATTATGAAAGTTGAAGGAAACAAACGCTTGTTTCCAATTCAATGCTTAGCAACGGAAAAGAAGCAATTTGTCAATATTTTGTGTACTCTTCCGATTTATGATTTCATTGGTGTCGTTAATTGAATGATATTTTTATTATAAAAGCTCCAATCGTTTATAAACAGAAATACGAACAAAGTGAGTTCCGGGTTCGTTTGGATGGAGAAGAATAAGCAAGAAAGAAATAACTTTGAATATTTATTATGTATGTAAAGTTGTGAAAGATAACTTGTACTTTTTAAATTCACTTGTTATCACCGCGCTTTCTGAATATATTTCCTCATAAGATAAACAGTATCCTTCATCTGAAGATTAATAATTGTACTAGTGGAAATCTTTCAAAATCTAGGCGCAATCTCATCACATTGCGACTACATTTTGAAAAAATTTCATTAGAATTAAAATTTTTAGTTTTAAAAAAATTTTGGTAAATTAAACACAATTTTCAATAGTTTAAGACTGTGATTTCATTGCGACCGTTTTAAACTTTAGTAGAATTAATTACCCCTTGCTTGGCAATACACTGACAATATAATATATTGTGCCAAAAAAGGTCAATTTTATTATTAGGATGAGAATTTACTTTCCCATTGCTGGGTACGGCTTCTCTCCATTTCAAGTCAAGTCAAGTCAAGTCAAATCATTTATTTCAATTAGACCATTAAAAGGCACTTTTGAACGTCAATTACATGTTAAATTAAAAATATTGAATCTAGTTGCCCATTCCAAAAGGTAGTTTCGTATGGAGAAGAACGGGCAAGAAACTCCATACATACTCTTTAAAAAAAAAAATGTATTACAATAAGTTGTACAATTCCATAAAATTATACTGATGTCAAAACGATCTATTAAAAAAAGTCACTCAAAGTACTGCAATACGTACTCAGTGCCACAAATTAAAAATGAAAGCTAAGTTAATTGTAATATTAAATACATTTATACATTTCAAAGACAAAGAATCAGTGTGTGAGGAATTCTCAAATGTAGAATTAATGTCGAAGAGAAAAATAATTAATCAAAACAAAGTACTTATATAATTAAATTAGCAACCAATTGATTTTGTCAAGAATTTAAATTGTCCTATGGAGCAGGACCAGCATGTTCCCAAGCATTGTTATCTTGAATATAATCTTCTAATTTGTAATAAGCTTGTTTACAAAGTGTACTTTTGATACATTTTTTAAATTTATTTTCATTTAATTTTAATATATCACAAGGTATTTTGTTGTAACATTTAACACAGTAACCCATGAAAGATGTGTGCACTTTAGCTAATCTAAAAAATGGCTGCGCTATTTTGTCCTTATTTCTAGTATTAAAATTATGTCTATCACTTATTTTATCAAAAAGATTTCATTCTCATTCCGGTCTCATACATAGCTAAGCTCCAAAATTTATTTGAAAGATTTCCTATTCGACGATTCCTTAAACCACTTTCACAACACTAGGTAGTTTTAATGACTAACGTAATATTTAATTTGTAAGCTCCTAAAGAACTTTTGGTACCAATTAGATACCAAAGGCTTCCTAAAATAGA
Organism: Caradrina kadenii; assembly: GCA_947462355.1. NCBI lineage: Eukaryota > Metazoa > Arthropoda > Insecta > Lepidoptera > Noctuidae > Caradrina > Caradrina kadenii. The sequence continues at coordinate 10,446,517 of OX381691.1, forward strand.
ATCAAAGTCATCTGAAGAGCACTTGCCGTTTTGCGTGCAGAGTTTTTCCCAAGTGAATTCAAACGGAATGTAATTAGTAGTATGGATAGTACAGATCGTGAGGTAAGGGAAGCTGGAATGTCTGTGTTGGAAGATAAGTGGTCGTAGTTGGTTTACGAGGAAACAGAAAAATAAATTAAATTATTCTGAAAGGTCATATATTCAAATGCAGAAGAAAAAGGTGATTATTTTTCAAGAAAATATTGCGAGTGGATTTTATTAAACACGTTAAACGATATAGTTAGGATAACTTTTAACCAGGATTTAGTAAATAGTTCTAGGTCCACAAGCGATAAATATTTTCTTAGGTTTTTAAAAAACATCTGCTGTTCCATGCAGAAAGGCAACATCTGCACGGTCAAAATGTGCAGAACAGTAATTGTTTTTTAAACTAACGAACATTTTCATCACTTGGACGTCTACAATGACGTACAAAATCAATGGTAATAGTTGTGGTAATGGTATAGTTTTATTTGTAAAATCCTCATCATCATCTTCCTGCCCTTATCCCATGTTACTTAGGGTCGGCGCAACACATTTTCTTCTTCCTTTCCTTCCTGTCAACAGTCATTATATGACTGAGTCTTTCTTTTTCATGTCTTTCTTCACACAATCATATATCTTTTTTTTGGCCTCCTTTTTCCTCCCTACGTATCCACATTTAAAGCTATTGTTTCACCAGTACAGTTTCTTATTAATTCCTATTAATTACATTAAAATCCTCACTTGTACAGTCAAAACCTCTATATTTTCCATTATTTTCTAGTCATTCAATATGACAGCTCGCTCCACAGAGTCAAGAAATTTTACAGATAAATTAATTATACATCAAAGTTACAGTACAAACTAAATGAAGTGTCACACACTTTGTTAACATATTCATAACTTGTTTGGTCACATGGTTTTCCTCACTCCTCTTCACAAGCTTATACCAAAAAAAATAATTGTGATAGTCCTTTTGACCTGTACTATCTATCATCTATACAAATATTATAAAGCTGAAACGTTTGTTTGTTTGTTTGGTTGAACGCGCTAATATCAGGAACTTGAAAAAATATTTTTGTGTTGGATAGTTTATTCAGCTTTAGGCTTTATAACATCACGCTATGACACACGGGGGAGGAGCAGAAACCAAAGACGTAAGTAAAGGCGGTTGAAAAAAAAGACGCGAGCGAAGTCGCTGGCAGAAACTATTAGTAAAATAGAACACAATTGACGAAGATATTCCAAACCAAAACAACAGTATCGAATGATACATTGAATTGAAACAATCCATACTATCAAAATACAATCCAAAATCACTTAGTGAATTACATACATTCTAAAATCCCGCCGCCCTATTACCAAATCCATTTAGCCCGAAATACCGACACACTTAACGCATTAAATACGCGACTCCGGCAAGGCCTTTGCCTCGTGGCACAAGGGCTTGACATCAAAAGGGAATAATTGGAGCTGAACTTCGATAAACCTGAGTATGCTTAGCCAGCGTTTGAAGGGATAATTCTTTATGCGTTGGAAATAATGGATTGCCTCTTAGTTCGGGGATAATAGGAGTACCTATACTTGGTGGAAAAAGAGATATCACATAACTCTTAATCATGTGTACTGCCCATCAAATTAAGATACAGCTATTTTTTTTTGCTGAGAATTTTTTATTTTGGTGTTAAAATCTCTGTTTACTTACAACATAACATACTATCACGCCTGTATTCCCCGAAGGGTTAGGCAGAATTGTACCAGTGTACACCCACAGGTCGCCGGTATGTTTAAGTCCCATGTAATAGGGGGCGAGCCTATTGCCATTAACCGGGCACAAATCTTAACTCCGAGCTGCTACTGAGAATTTCATAGAAAAACCCAATAACACTTTTAGAGGGCTTGGGAATCGAACCCAAGCCCTCTAGAGTAGCAGTCGTATTTAGGGCCACTAGGGTACCGAGGCAGTTTACTGTTTATGTGACAGCGTAATGCACACAAAACATTGTCTTTATGAATGAATGCAGTACAGGGGCCACGGGGGAGGTAAAGTTTAGTCATAACATTTAAAATAGGCTTTCGTAAAAATCGACCAAAAAAGAAATCAATATCTTCCCAACTAGAAGGTTTGCTCGCAATGATGGGAAGAAAAGGTAACGTTAGGCTTCCTTAAGTGCCGTGCGTGGCGCGTTCGTGTTCCACGCGCGCCTCAAAGAGATGTCAGCATAGAGAAGGGGCCACTGAGGGCCGATGCCTGCCGGGGCTGCGGGTTGTTCGTAAGAGATACCGTGCCCCCGGAACGCAAAGGGCACAAGAAGGAACATGGGTGCGTTTTAGTCAGTAAAAGTCTGACACTCCCTCCCGCCCCGCCCAGGGCGGGAGAAGTTATTTGATAATTTCCCAACACCAAAAAAATAATAAAAGAAAAAGAAGGCTTCCTTACGTAACTTTTTACATCCTTTAGAATACTGTATTTGTACTAGCTTCCAGGAGTTTAAAATCTCTGCCAGGGTTGCGGAATTCGTTCGAAAGAGTTGCCGCGGCCCTGGATCGCAAAGAGGAACACGGGTGGGTTTTAGTCAGTAAGAGTCTGACACTCCCTTCCGCCCCACACAGGGCGGAAGAAGTCATTTGTAAAGTACCCATCCTCAAAAAAATAAAGGAGTTTTAAATCTACATGTAAATGTACACTTGTATTTATCCCAAAGAGTTTGTGTCCTTTCACAGACTGACTTACGTAAAGATCTTATAAAATTGGCTTTTGCAAAGAGACTTATCCATGCTATATGCTTCTCCATTGATAAAATCATCTTGTAGAACAATCTCGTAATGATAACAGTTCAATGTTCAATGATAATAGTTCGATCTCGTACTGATAACAGGGCGGGCAATTCTACAAACTTTTAGAAAAGTCGCAATCTAATATCAGTGTCAATCTGCTAAAATTCCTCTAATTTACCTTCATTTTTCGTGACCGAAATTGCAACTAGATTTTGAACGATTTTAATTATTAGAATTGGCCTTCCGAAAACTGTCTGAAATCTCTCATCGTCCAACCTTGCTGTATCCTCAATAATTTCCCTTATTTTCATTCCATCAATATCTTTTAACGTACCAATCGAATTGTAATGAAATATCGTTTTCGTTTTACCACTTCCAAATGGATCTAAAACAATCAGCGAACGATCAAAAGGTTCCATATTAATATTTACAGTGCTCTGTTATTCCTTTGAACGGTAATGTTCGTTTTCAATTAATTCCCGGGTAGTGCTGTCTGTTGCCGGGATCAGAATCCCGGGATGATGTCAGCACTTCCATATTCATGTTTATATTCTCTTTGTAGGGTAGAGCAACGCTAAATAGCACTTCAATAGTTTATTTTGTGCAGGCCAAAGTGCAAGATGGCTGACTTTTTTTTGCTTAGAGCACTCTTGTTTTGTTTTTTCTTGTATTTGTATGTCGTTATAGTGGAATGAAGATTAGTCTCATTTGTAGAAAAATCATTTCTCATTCTGTTTATGATTTTGATGGACATTTTTTTAACAAAAATGTGGAAAAGGATGTATTTTTCTACATCCTGAAGTTTTAATGATTATTTTAGTACTATGGAAATATAGAGTTAAATATAAGAAAAAATGTTTTTTGTGTACAAATAATAAAATATATCGGAAATCCACCAGGCAGCAAGGGCAAACCACCTGACATGTTGCTGTTAGACATAATATAATAATAATTAGTTTATAATTCGATGGTAACGCGGTGAGTTCATCACCATAAATGTCAACTGGAGAAGGCTAACGCCTCTTCTATTTCTACTAATACATATTATGTTTGACTTATTATACTATGGGAAAATAATTATTAAAATCAACTAAATATTACCAACTGAAAAAACATTCGAATGAGCAGTTTTTTAAACCGTTGCACCCCACACTAGTTATTTTCCTATATCGAGTGTGCGTTTACAAACACACACAAACAAACAGCTAGATCCAGAACAAATATCTGTAGACCATACAAATATTTGTTCCGTGTGGGAATCGAACCCGCGACACGCAGCGCTAACCGTGCCGACTTTCATAGTTTAAAACTGAAAAAAAAACTGTAATCATTATGATCCGTAAATGAGAAATTTAAAAGCGTACTTGTATGCTTTAGGGAATAAACATCAACACATACTCCATACGAGTACAATCTAGAAATCCATTACCCACTCTGTTAGTTTGCGGTTAGTACTCGTAATAACAACTCGTTAGATATGCTATCGCGTAGTTTACTCTCGGATCAAGTTTACTCCATATACACATATGAACTAATTAAATTTGGATAATTATTTTGGTACTTAGCCCTAACTATGATTGATTACTACTTGTATATCAATTTTGGTGAAGTTTGGGGGTGAATTTTCGAGAACATGCCTGGTTCGGCGTACAACAAAAAGTAGGATATACACAGAATACGGCGAAAGCTAAGATTACCGAGATTCGCATAAAATATCGTTAATAAACATGAAGTTCACCATCATCATCATCTACTTAGCCGTTTCCCAATTATGTTGGGGTCGAATTCCAGTCTAACCGGATGCAGCTGGGTACCAGTGTTTTAAATGGATCGACTGCCTATCTGACCTCCACAACCCAGTTAACACGATACAACACGAACCTAGGCAACAAGATACCTCTTGGTTAGACTGGTTGTCAGACTTCCTGGCTTCTGATTATCCGTAACGACTGTCAAAGATCTACGAATGACAGCCGGGACCAACGGCTTTACGTGCTTTCCGAGGCACGGGTGTGTCACACCACCAACTTCCAAACTCCAAAAAAACCCAAATGCAAATCCTAATGGAAAAACCCAATAACACTTTTTGCCCGACCTGGGAATCGAACACGGGACCCCAATCTCATCAGTCGCGCTTTCGACCACGAGATCAACGGGGCAGTTCTGGAGTTGATGAACTTTTAATGACATCCATACAAATAAATAAATTTGAAGAGTCTGTTCGTAATGTCAAAAAAACAGCATTTTACAAAATAAGTATGAATGTTTAGATGATTATCACACGAAAGAACCGATTATAAACAAAGATTGTCTGTTTGTCATTTTGTTACGGCTAATCTCCGAAACGGCTGGACTGATTTTCACCGGATTTCTACATACAGATAGCTGGTATTAGCAGAAGTAATTTTAGCTACTTTCATTTCAAAACCAGTGATAACTTACCTTTACGCGAATCTACAATTGAAGCTAGTCTACGATAAAAGCTTATGAGCAACATTCAAGGTGGCGTAGGAAAAGAGTGCCTAAAAGATCTTCGGTAAGCACTCACAATGGTCCACTATCGAGGAGTAACTGCGGAAATCAAACACCTAACTATAGATAGAACTTGAGTGAGGCCTTTGCCCAGAAGTAGGACATTATAAGCTTGAGAGAAAATTGCCTCGTTAGTCTAGTGGTCCTAAGCGCGACTGCTACGCTAGAGGTCTTGGGTTCGATTCCCAGGCAGAGCAAAAAGTGTTATTGAGTTTTTCTATGAATTCTCAGTAGCAGCTCGGAGTTAGGATTTGTGCCCGCTTAATGGCAATAGCCTCGCCCCCTATTACATGGGACCTAACATATACCGGCGAACTGTAGGTGTACATTGGTACACCTCTGCCTAACCCTTTAGGGAATACAGGCGTGATGGTACGTTATGTTAGAAAACAAAAACAAAACAACATTGCCTAAAAAAGGTCACATTCAAAACCAATTTTCCCGAAGAAGACGAACATAAACAAAATGAAATCACGGAATTATTGTCCCATAAGATTGAGATAATCTATCAAATCAGGATATTTGATCAAAGACCCATTATTCCCGAAATAACTTAAACAAGCTCGAGGAATCAGCGCAGTCCAAGATCTTGAAGATGGCAAACGACACTATGACTAAGGCCGTTATTACACTGGTGATTTGCAAGCGAGTCCAAATCGAGCTGATTGGCGATCGGAAGCTTTGCGAATACGTAGTTGTAGTAACAAACATCTATTTATCTATCCATACTCAACTGCCCCGTTGGTCTTGTGGTTGCAAGCGCGACTGATGAGCGTGGGGTCCCGGGTTCGATTCCCAGGTCGGGCAAAAAGTGTTATTGGGTTTTTCCATTAGGATTTGCTCAGTAGCAGCCCGGAGTTTGGAAGTTGGTGGTGTGACACCCCCGTGCCTCGGAAAATACGTAAAGCCGTTGGTCCCGGCTGTCATTCTTAGATCTCTGACAGCCGTTACGGTTCGTCAGAAGCCAGGAAGTCTGAGAACCAGTCGAACCAAGAGGTATCATGTTGCCTATTAACTGGGTTGTGGAGGTCAGATAGGCAGTCGCTCCATGTAAAACACTGGTACTTAGCTGTATCCGGTTGGACTGGAAGCCGTCTCCAACACAGTTGGGAAAAGGCTTTTTTTTTTTTTTTTTTTTGGTGGGTGGGAAATCATCAAATAACTTCTCCCGCCCTGGGCGGGGCGGGAGGGAGTGTCAGACTTTTACTGACTAAAACCCACCCATGTTCCTTCTTGTGCCCTTTGCGTTCCGGGGGCGCGGTATCTCTTGCGAACAACCCGCAGCCCCGGCAGGCATCGGCCCTCAGTGGCCCCTTCCTTTTGCTGACATCTCTTTGAGGCGCGCGTGGAACACGAACGCGCCGTCGACACGGCCTGTCGTTATGCAACGTAAGGACGGTGAGCTACCCATTGCTCACCGTCCACAGGCCAGTATCTACGGTGGCCGGTGGGAAAAGGCTAAGTAGATGATGATGATCACAAACTTTCGCATTCATAATATTAGTATGATTAGACACTTCAGTGTATCCAAATAAATTCTGAAGATGGGCGGGGCGGGTAGTTGGAGGTGAGATTACAAACTCACTTTGGACTCGCTTGCAAATCGCTAGTGTGATGAAGCCCTAAAGTTTTTTGTCAAGCAAAAGGCTTTGGGTAAATTAATTTTGAGTGCTATCCTCTCTTCAGTAAGGTCTTCAATTTAATGTAATCTGTTCTCTGATAAGTTGTAGGCGATATTGAATCTTTTGATGGAGGAAAAGTACTATCGTTATTGGTATTTGTTATTGGTTCTGTAATTGCATTTTGATGATCGGGTCTGGGGTTCGATTCACGTACACGTGTAAGCAATGTTTTGGTGCTTGTTACTGTAGAGGAATTGGGGTGTGTGAGTTTCAATAAAAAGGACTGGCCAAAATTAAGAACTAATTTCATTTTTTCCGTGGCTTTCTGGTAGAAACATAAGAAGTCAAGTTAAAAAAAAAATGGATTCAAAACGTTTTTTAAAATGTTGAAGTCGGTTTAACAGCGTTATTAATATTTTTACGCTTTTTACGCTACAGATCTTGGGTTCGATTCCCAGGTCGAGCAAAAAGTGTTATTAGATTTTTCTATGAATTTTTCAGTAGCAGCTCGGAGTTAGAATTTGTGCCCGGTTTATGGCAATAGGCTCGCCCTTATTACACGGGACCAAAAAACATACCGGCGAACTATGGGTGTACATTGGTACACCTCTGCCTGACCCTCTGGGGAATATAGGCGTGATGATGGTATTAATATTTTTTAGTAAACTCCAGTAAACCTGCCTTAAAGTGGCTTATGCACAATTTTTGTATGTAATAGATGTGAGCGCCTTTTAGATATTAATTTGTAATTCCTTATAAGAGCCTCATTCCTGAATCCTCAAACGACACTTACTTTAATACGTACTTAAATATATCTCTGCTATCTCTATCACATTAATGTGAAAAAGATCGCATTAGAGTTTAAAGGGCGACTTAAAATTAAGCTGCGTTTAAGAAGTTGGCCGTAAGTTTAATGTTCAGTGTTAATTCTTGCTATCGTCGAATTACGACAAAAATTAAAAAAAAACTGCTTCGTTAGCCTAGGGGTCCTAAGCGCGACTGCTATGCTAGAGGTCTTGGGTTCAATTCCCAGGTGGAGCCAAAAGTGTTATCGTTCTCAGTAGTAGCTCGGAGTTAGGATTTGTGCCCGGTTGATGGCAATAAGCTCGTCCTCTATTACATGGGACCTAAATATACCGGCGAACTATGGGTGTTCATTAGTACACCTCTGCGTAACCCTTAGGGGAACACAGGTGTGATGGCATCTTAAAAAAAAATTAAGATTTCAATGCGGCTGTTACCGTTGAAATACGATATTTTTTTTACCCAATAAACAGAAGAAAAGCTAATCGTTTCAAGATATTAACACTGATTTTCCTTCCCATTTCTTCAACGCCTTCAACCAGACCCTTATTAACCTCCTGAAAGAATAATTCTATCCTATCACCACCATTAAAGCTACTTGAAAACGACTTTCAAAGTCTTCCTCCAAATCGATAAGGCGGCTTACACACGAATAGATGTAAAATAAAACGCTAGTTAATAAAAGGCCCACATTTGGGCGAACACTGTGTAAATGGCACTCGAAAAGCAATCTTGTAGTCCGAGTGTTCCACTCTTACCTATGGTTGTGGTGGAAGAGGTGGGATGAAGCGGGGTTTTTGGATATGGACCACCTCTTTGGTTTTTTTTTGAAACTTCATTGTTCCACTGCTGGGCAAAGGTCTCCTCTATAGCCTTCCATTCATCCTTTTTTTTAAGGATGCGAAATCATAAAATGGCTTCGTTCGCCCTGTGTGGAGCGGAAGGAAGTGTCAGAACCTTACTGAATAAAACCCATCCGTGTTCCTCTTAATGCCCTTTGCGTTCCAAACCGCGGTGACTCTTTCGAACAAATTCCGCAACCCTGGTTCCAGTCATCCCAAGACGTTGCACTCTCTAGCCAGTCACCTATAAACACCAGCGTCTCCTAGGCCCCCAGATTGGTTTAAAAAAAAAATAAGGCAATAATCCAAGCCCGGAGTCATCTTTTTCCTATTTCCAAAATTCCTAAACCAATGTGTCAAATGTTACATTACAAAATGTATGTAAAAGTAATAAATTATGTAATAGTAAATTTCCGTAATTTCACTCATACCATACATACTCATATTTTACTCATACTTTAAATGGTCCCGTAGAGTCTTTTGAGCCCTACATGAAATAGGATCGATTGGTATAAATTTTATTTTTTCGTCTTGTAGCGTTTTTTTTTCGATGACTGTAATTTTTTTCCAAGATCTGTGAACGCAGTTTAGAATATCTCAAAAAGTTATGGATGGTCTCCAAGAAACGTTTTCCTGTAACTACAACGGTTAAGGTATCTGACCTTAGTAACCCGTCTCAAAAATCCACCCTGTACATTCAAAACTTATATTGGGAGTGTTGCCTTTCATGTTGTAGCCATCCATAGACTACGGTAACCATCCATAGCCCATTCGCCATCAGGCGGGCCGTATGCTTGTTTACCACACCCGTGGTTTAAAAAAAACATAGTTTAAAATGAGTATACCATCACGCCTGTATTCCTCGAAGGGTTAGGCAGAGGTGTAACAATGTACACCCACAGTTCGCCGGTATGTTTAGGTCCCATGTAATAGGGGGCGAGCCTATTGCCATTAACCGGGCACAAATCCAAACTCCGAGCTGCTACTGAGAATTTCATAGAAAAACCCAATAACACTTTTTGCTCGACCTCGGAATCGAACCCAAGACCTCTAGCGTAGCAGTCGCGCTTAGGACCACTAGGCCAACGAGGCAGTTTAAAATGAATCCTTGTTAAGTATCAAAAATCATTGCAATGAGATGTTGACGTGAGTAAGCTGACTAATACTCCTTCTCTTACATCTTGCACCATAAACTATTTCCCAGGATTGGCCACTTACCCCAATCGCTTTAGGTTTTTAGAGTGTGGACGTCATGTGTTAAGGATTTTTCCACTTAATTGATTAAAAAGGAATCCTTTTCAGGAGTATATTATGTATCTGTAGGTTTGTTGGGGCAATCTAAACATACTAATATAAAAAACGTGAAGATGTTTGTTTGTCTAAACACACAAATCTGTAGAACTAATAACTAAAAAAAATAATTAGGTATAATAGTCAGATTCATAAGGAATACTATAGGCTATACAACGTCACGCTACGACAAACGGGAGCGGAGCTGTAAGCAAAGATGAAACTCAACTCAGGTGAAAAAAACCAGGCAAACGGAGTCGTGGTCTGAACCTAGTTCCTATTATATTTGCTAAGGGCTCCAGTTGGGTTAGTTTGCTTTGAGGTCCTTCAGATCGTGTGGAACCACTTGATCCCTTTTTGGCTGAATCGTATAGTTTTCCATATTATAGTAAAGGGCTTACGGCTGAATTGTTTTGGCCGAAATCAATCCGAAAATACTGCGATTTTTTCCGTCAAAACAATCGTTTCGTTTGCCTTTTCATTTTAACTATTAGTCATAACTATAACGATGGTAATACATAGTTCAGCTGAAATCTATAAAACAATACATGATATATTGAATTTTTCCATGTGCTCTTATATTGCTTTTGGATTCGATCGACTCTAAATCAGGACTTCGTATCAACATTATTCATCAAAACTGTTGCTGATAAAACCACTAGGGACTGCTCAAATGATCTCGTGATCGCAAGCGCGACTGCTGAGCCTGGGGTCTTGGATTCGAGTCCCGAGTAAAGTAAAACAACATACCATCACGCCTGTATTCCCCGAAAGGTTAGGCAGAGGTGTACCAATGTACACCCACAGTTCGCCGGTATGTTAGGGGGTGAGCCCTTAACTGGGCACACATCCTGACTCCGAGCACACCGAAGCTCCGAGCTCCGAGCTGAGTTACTGAGAATTTCATAGAAAAACTCAATAACATTTTTTGCTCGACCTGGGAATCGAACGCAAGACCTCTAGCGTAGCAGTCGCGTTTAGTACCACTAGGCTATTTTCGAGTTTTTTACTACAAAATTAGCAGCCCGGAGCTTGGTATCTCCCTGTTTGCCTCGGGTGGTCTTTGAATCGGACTATGAAAAGTAAAGGAAAAGAAAGTGCACCTGTGTTTACACACACATATTTATATATTACTAGCTTCCGCCCCCGACTTCGTCCGCGCCAGTTAATATATTATCTAACGGGAACCGTACATTTTTCCGGGATGAAAAGTAGCCTATATGCTATTCCAGACTGTTATCTATCTGTGTGCCAAATTACATTCAGATCCGTTCAGCCGTTTATACATGAAAGAGTAACAAACATACATCCATCCATCCTCACAAACCTTAACATTTATAATATTAGTAGGAAGTAGAATTTAATTACCAAGTCTCCAATTTACATTTCTTCATTTACAAAAGGAAGTTCCAATCCAAAAGCATCAACGACCAATTTAAATCGCCGATCCTTCACTCTTCGACATCTTTAAAACAGATAAATCTTCTTCCGTAGCACACAAACAATGATTCATTCATTTACTATGTAACGTAGTGTATGTTTGGAGTGAATGAAACGTACCTATTAGCATCCGCTAACAGGTCAACACTACACGGCGTTTGGTTAAGGAATTAGTGCCCTAAACGCTATTTCCTTGTGTGTTTTGCGTGCATCGTGTGAAGTCGCGTTAGTTTGTGGTGTAAGACATAGAGGTGGGCTGTTCTTCGTCTACTTGTCGGAATGATCTACGAGATTTTTTAATAACTGAACCATATTTTAGAGAGACAACATTTGAATTTTTGTTTGTTATGGATAAACTCAAAAACCACCAAACCGATTTTGAAAATTCTTCCGCCTATGGCAGGCTACATTAGCAGCGAGTAACATATGCTACATGTTATTTCAAAAGTATCAAGAATTCGCAAGTAAATTAATAAATAATCCCTAAAATACAAAATGTGATAAAGTAGCATACAATTATAACTTTTATTGAATTGAAATTACACATAAAATTGCTTACACCACAAGTCTACAGATGTAAAACCGTCTATTGAAGTCACCCATAGAAAGTAACAGACATTTTCAACATGTTACCAACTTTTGCACCAACTGAATTTCCCTCAATAAATTCCAGACTATCTGGAACTGAACGTGGTAGGTATAAATCCTAGAATTTGGGAACTACGGGCGACATCACAAATGTTAAATGTGTGCAATCGGATCTTCTAATTGCAAACAGTATGGATCCCAATGAACGTTCGACCATAGATACTCAAGTTACTGACTTGAATTTCAACCCTATTGAAGTTCAATTGTTTTTCATTTTTGCTTGCCTTTGTTGTTCTACTACTGGGCAAAGGCCATTTCTTTTACCCATTTCTTCTACTGCCCTCGATCTTTTGCCTCATCTTGTCAATTTCTGAGGAAGCCATCCTAAGCGTCCCGCCATCTTCTCCTTAGTTGTAGAAATTTAATTGCGTGACTGTGCCTGAACGAATTTTGAGGTCATTGCAATGGTATTTCTAGTCAATTATTTATACACACAAAAAAACAATACCTCCCTTTCTTTGGGTCTTAAGAATACAGAGCACAACGTATTGTTTTTGGTTGTGTATTTTCCAAAACAGTAATGGAATGAAATAATTCTATGACCAAAACAAACTTCTTTCTTTAGCCCTTTTCAATAACTAGAATTAGGTATATCCTCAGAAGTCTTCAAAAATATTTTTAAATTCCAAGTATGCTCAAAACTCTGAAATGATAATAGTAATCTCCAGATTCGATCACGGCAGCTGATCTCAAAGGAGACTAGCCAAATACACAGAATATATTATAGATTATAGTGCACAAGTGTGTGCAAACACAGGTGCACTCCCTCTTACCTTATTTTCATAATCCGGGTGGGAAGGAAATCAGACACGACCAGGGAGTAATCAGGCGCAAGGCCAACAGATTTACGTGCTTTCCGAAACACAGGGATGTCACACCTCGAACGTCCCAGCTCTGAGCTGCTACTGAAAAAACCAATAACACTTTTAGCCCGCCTAGGAATCAATCTCAGGATTCCACCGCTCAGAACTTACGAATCTTACTGGAATAATAACTGGCATCTAAATCGGGATCATTACGGCGAGTCGGCGAACCCCCCAAACGTCAGACAATAGAACGGAACGAGCGGTCACGGCTAGATCTAAGATTGACCCATTAATATGCAAACTGCATACACGTAGACGCATTGCATACTGACGTGCGATTGATTGTGAGTTCAGAGCTAAGACCAGGGAAAATGGAGAAGGCAACTAACTAGTGTTAATAAATTTTGAACTTATTGTTTTAGAGTTTTGTGTGAGGTACGCCACAGTAGTTGCGTGGTTAAGTTTTCGTTCAATCATATCATTTCAGCCTATAGTGCGTCCACTGCTGAACGTAGGTCTTCCCCAAAGAGCGATTACCATCCCGATCCCCCGGATCAAGAGTTTTCGATAAGCAGTGTCTATCGCAGTTCTATGTAAGCCTTGCTCATGATAAGCCGAAGAGCTAGGTAGTGGAGGTTGCAGGAATTGGCTGGATGAGAGACTCACAGAAGGCCTGTGTTTTTAGATTCTAGAGGCGTATGTCTAGCAGTCTAACGACGTCTGTCTTTCAGCTGAATAATGACATAATGACTTCATCAATAAAAGCAGTTTTCGAATAATGGAAATGTAATTTATGAAAAAAGATTTTTGGACTCCGTATGTGAAGATAGGAATATTTTATTCTAAAATTCACAAACACATGTGGGTCGGCTTTTAGGCCGACGAGATTATCTGAATTAATATTGAGAGGCACTTACTTAACTAAATTTGAAACTAATCAATGTAGCTGTGTTGTGGAACGAAATGAAGGATTAACGGATTAGGGAATCTAGAATCTGTGCTTTAGTGGATGGAAGTTCGTTCAATGTTACTTTGTAATAACAATGGCCAGGGTTTTCAGATCGACGAGGATATTTTTTTCAAAGAAATTATGGTATCGAGGTGTCTCTAATGTGTCAAAACTAGGGCTGGAAGAGAGACTCTCATGACCCTATCAAATTTATATTTAGTTAGTAATTTCAAATTTATATTTAGTTAGTAGAGTAGTAGAGATAGGGGAGGGAGAGAGGAGGGGGTGGGGAGAGAGTAGTAGTAGAATTTAAGAGATATAGGTACTTTCCAAAGTATTTTGTCAGTCATTTTAATATCTTAAAAAGTAGATCATAATTTAGAATAAGTATATGTTTAGGTAATGATGGAACTAGCATAGTCTTATTTGTGATTATTATGCTCCTAAATAAAAGAAGATCAAAAATAAACTGGCCAAGTGCGAGTCGGAGTCGCGTACAAAGTCAAAGTCAGAGTCAAAGTCAAAGTCAAATCATTTATTTCAATTAGACCATTAAAAGGCACTTTTGAACGTCAATCACATGTTAAATTAAAAATATTGAATCTAGTTGCCCATTCCAAAAGGTAGTTTCGTATGGAGAAGAACGGGCAAGAAACTCCATACATACTCTTTTAAAAAAAAAAAAAAATGTATTACAATAACTTGTACGAAGGGTTCAGTACCATTATACCGCCACGCGACACTCGACGCCAACTTGACGTGTGTAAAATAAATAGTTATATTGTTTATGTATAGTATTTGTCTGTTGTATGTGAGCCCCCTCAAATATCTATTTTATTTTGTTTTTTAGTATGTGTTTGTTATAACGGCAATAGAAATATATCATCTGTGAAAATTTCAACTGTCTTACCATCACGGTTCATTAAATACAGCCTGGTGACAGACAGACAGTCGTACTGCGGAGTCATAGTAATAAAAAGAAATTCTTGCAAAATAAATATATTTATACAGGGTGTACGTTATTGTTGAATTAACTACGGCTATTTTAAAAGGCATTACAAAATTGGCCATAGTTTTTCAAAAATATCTAATCTACGGATCCCAAAGTCAAAATAAATCACCCAGCTACATCAGCTTCCAAGTCGGAGGCTCGTTTATACAGCATTAACGATATCCAACCATCTCGGGTGGCACGTAGAAAATTCGCACAGAACTTGGCACAACTCCAGACCAAGTGAAACTTCAATGAACCATCAGTGCCGGGAACACCCGAGCCAAACGGATAAGAGAATTGTCGGACTTAGCTCTGGCTTACAAATCATAATATTTGTTACCCAACCCTGACCTTATTGGTGAGGTTCTTCAGAAAGGTCGGTGCGCAGTAGTCGTAACCGGCGTGCTTGTATGACCATATGTATGAACGTGGACGAGGCGAAAGAAGTATGTAAGGATCGTAGCAGGTGGCGTTCTATGGTTATATTTGTTAAAACCAAGATGTTCTGTTTCTAAACTCCTGATAGTATTCATAATTTGTGTTTTACCTTGATTAGGAAAAGCAAGAACGTTGTTTTAAAACAAAGAATACCAGCTTCTTACTGGCCCACTGCAGAACAAAGGTCTCTTTTCATACAGAAAAGGCACACGCACTTGCATAGGGTGGATTAGCGATTTAAGACTGACATTTATTATAATCCAAACGGTCCTTTTTATTCGCGAGACGACTCCCGGCCACCGTAGATACGGGCCTGTGGACGGTGAGCAATGGATAGCTCACCGTTCTTACGTTTAAAATAGCGACAGGCTGTGTCGACGGCGCGTTCGTGTTCCACGCGCGCCTCAAAGAGATGTCAGCATAGGGAAGGGGCCACTGAGGGCCGATGCCTGCCGGGGCTGCGGGTTGTTCGTAAGAGATACCGCGAACCCGGAACGCAAAGGGCACAAGACGGAACATGGGTGGGTTTTAGTCAGTAAAAGTCTGACACTCCCTCCCGCCCCGCCGAGGGCGGGAGAAGTTATTTGATGATTTCCCACCCACCAAAAAAAAAAAACGGTCCTTTTGGAAATCTACGGGGAGGCTTATGCCCAGCAGTGGACGTCCTGATAAATACTACTCCATAATGAAGTCTAGATGTCCAAAATAAACTTAGAAAGTACATATGAATTGAAACAGTCACATTGGTACCTGCCCGGTATCGAACCCGCAATCTCATGCATGAGAATCTTTGGTTACTTTACCAAAAAGCCTGTCTGAAGTCATGCAATCATATGCTTCTTCTACCTGTGGGTCATGTTTTGTGTACTCTATATTACTGTTTGTTGTATCTGAGAAGAATATTAAATTTTTCATGTTCCTGCTATTTAATATTACCCCAAAAACATTTGGGTCGACCTCCAGTGTAACCGAATGCTTTTCCCACGTATTGTATTAGACAATTCAATTTTGTCTCTGGGATAGCAACGCATTTGCAAGGCTTCTGGTATTGTAAATGTCTATAAGCAGGAGTGATCACTTAACATCAGGTGGGCAGTCGGCTAGTGGCCATCCAAGGATGTACAAAAAATTTTGATTGCGTGGTCTTTCATAAGTCGTATTCAACTCAACTCTTTGGTTCCTATATTTTATAAACTATACCGAATATTATCACCATCATCACCACCGACCTCGTTCTGTTATCTCTTCACCATCTTTGGTTGCCTGGTAGAAAATGCCTAGGGCATTGAGTACGCCTTTGTACTTTTGTTGCATAAAAACTTAAATAAATAAATGTTTCTTCAATATCAAAAAATTGAGATTTATTCAATATTAAATCGACTGTCTATTTCGTCCTTTAAGAATATTTTATAAAAGCGAGGACGTGTCTTTATCTGGGCCATTTCACGCCAGTCTTTGGTTAACTTGACCCATTTCCTCTTTATTTTTAACTTTCATGAGATAATAAAATGCAGTTAATATTTTTCTTCAATTTTAAAATCAGAGAAGAAGTTTTCTCATCAAACTTGACTTAAGTAAAGTTGAATTGTTATAGATACTTTAGAAGGTAATATTTAAATTTTTGCCAGCTTATTCAATCTTATTAATATTTTCTAGACCGATTTCGGTCACAGCAAACAATCTCAATGGAGCTTAGGGTTTATTTTAGTGCACTCCCTCTTCCCTCACTCTCATATTCCAATGGAACGGCAATCTGACACGTCCCAGGAGATATCAAGCGCAGGACCAACGGCTTTACGGGCTTTCCAAAGCACGGGAGTGTTACACCACCAACTTCTAAATTCCGGACTGAGACTTTTCTAATGGAAATAACCAATAACACTTATTGCTTGAGCTGTGAATCAAACCCAATCACACAAGAGTTTCAGTCACAAGAAGCATTGCTTAGTTCATGGCTCACCGACTATGTTCACAATAGTATTATCTACCTTTGGTTAATAAAAGTTACTGTTATTACTATTCCATTATATTGCTACTACTATCCTTATTCCTTCTCCCTGCACCCTCAATGGAAGGACCAATTCTCAAACGCCTACAAATCGAACAAATTCACGCAGTTTCAACTTAGTATTCCGTTCAGGAGTCCAGAAGTTCCTCGTTTCAGAGTTGCCAACTCTTAAGGATACGGAGACGACTATTGAATCCTGTAGGGCGTTTACAGACCAGGAGTTAATAGGAATAAATTTTTGATCAGAGGGTATAAATGTCGTTGGATTGTTTTAATTTGTTGGTTCCTGACTCGCTTACTAAACGTAAAGATTTATTTTGTTCTTGTGCGTAGAACGAAAAACTTTGTTGTAAGTATTTAAAGTGCCTGCCGGGGCTGTGGGTTGTTCGCAAGAGATACCGCGCCCTCGGAACGCAAAGGGCGCAAGAAGGAACATGGGTGGGTTTTAGTCAGTGAAAGTCTGACACTCCCTCCCGCCCCGCCCAGGGCGGGAGAAGCTATTTGATGATTTCCCACCCACCAAAAAAAAAAAAAAGTATTTAAAGTAAAGATTCAAAAATACAACTTTACGTTTGAGGGTTCCGTAACTTTAAAGGGATAAAGAGACTCATACTATCACACTTGTATTCACTTAAGAGTTAAGTAAAGATGTACCAATGTACACCCACAGTTCGCCGGTATGTTTAGGTCCCATGTAATAGGACGATCCTATTGCCATTAACCGGGCACAAATCCTAACTTCGAGCTGTTACTGAGAATTTTATAGAAAATCCCAATTACACTTTTTGTTCGACCTGGGAATCGAACCCAAGATCTTTAGCGTAGCAGTCGCGCTTAGGACCACTAGGCTAACAAGAAACACATTATGTGAAATTTTAAGTATGTGCGTATTACGGTTCATGAGATATAGACCGCTGACGGACAAACAAACGGATAGCGGAGGCGTAGCAATACGAACCTGTAGGCACATTTTGGCTATAGGACACTATAATGGTGACCCATCTAAGGAGCCACAGCGAATAGATCAACTAAAGTCTAGACCAGAATTCCGCCTCATTGAATAATAACAGCATCCGTCAGTTCTGTTTACAATATTATCCGATACATTGCGCTATAAAATCACTTCGAGCTATTTACATACGTGCACCAGCTTGCGAAGCGTCGCATGAGTAAGTACTTGCTGCCCTTGTCTGGCCGTTGTCATCTTGGAGTCATTCGCATCGCCTGGAATGCAATGTCGTGACACCGAAGACACTTCTACTTTGACCCCCTCAAGCTAAAATCAACTTTACACAACTCTAATAAAGTTCAATATTTAGACAAAGATACAACGCCGCTTGTAATGTTTTCGACCCGAGATATTACAGGGGCAGTAAAGAAAAATGAACGGTATTCCAAAAGCAAATAGGTCGATTATGAAAAACTGTAACGACCGACAAAGGGCATTATCCAGGTCTCAAAGAACAGGAGTAGGATGTCCCAAACAAATATCAACTGTATTCTTATCAAGTTAACGTATAGTTTTGTGCCATCCAATTGCTAAGTTACGCCTTGTGATATGCGGTGTGAGCTTCAATGGCGATTGTTGTTTATTTTTAAACAAGCGTAACAAGCGAGGAGTTGTGCTTCTGATATGTGATTTATTTTCAAAGGCACAAGGTTGAATGTTGATTGTGTGTTTGTAAGGTCACACAAGCTGTTGGGTGCGTCGACATTACGATTTTAGCCCGGATGGTTTCATGCAGTTTTTATTGTGGTAGGGTCAAAGGCCCCCGGTTTTCCTTTTATTGCGTGCTTGAAGGATTTCAGCGTAGGCAATCGTGTATACGGGCTTCAATTAGGTAAATTGGTATTTATTGACATCGTAATTGCTATTAGGCAGTTTCTAAGGCAATTTTATTGTTATTTCGGGTATTTATTACGAGGTTTTCTGTTGAATTTGTGAAGAGATCAAGTTATTTTAAAGAACTTTGGAGATGATCTGTATTACTTAAAATAAAATTACATTATTTTATAAAATTACATTATTACGTCCTTGGTAATAATTTTTTGTACAAGTATTGCTTTATGGACTTTTTATCCCATCATAAAAATGTTATACTTTTTTCTTAATGAAGCAAAAAAAAAATTAAGATATTTTCTATTAAAAAAAAAAATACATTTCTGTCAATTAATTGAAATCATCACTAAAAAAACAAAACCATAAATAAATACACTTGACATTACAATAGCAACACCTACTGACAATGTCAATTTGACATGACCAATCTCTATCAATTGCCATCACGTATTTAACCAGACGACGGCGCGTGCGTCGCGCGTTTATTTCGGTCATTTAATCGTCTCATTTGTTATTTCTTTTGACCATGAACTTGGTAACATTCTCGTAAAGCGTATTGTTAGAAATGGCCGCTTTGTTTATAATATGTTTACTTAATACGCAGTTGCTTTCGTAAATATTTGTTTCTACTATATTACAAAAATACATAACTGTATTTAACTGCCTCGGTAGCCTAGTGCACCTACGGCGATCGCTACGCTAGAGGGCTTGGGTTCGATTCCCAGGTCGAGCAAAAAGTGTTATTGGGTTTTTCTATAAAATTCTCAGTTCATTCGAAGTTAGGATTTGTGCCCGGTTTATGACAATAGGCTCGCCCCTATTACATGGGACCTATACATACCGGCGAACTGTGGGCGTACATTGTTACACCTCTGCCTAACCCTTCGGAAAATACAGGCGTGATGGTATATGTGGGATAACTGTATTTACTTAGAGTGATATATATTCTAATAATGACGACATAGTTGGCGCAGTGACTGAGCGATTAGCTGCTGCGCTGCGTGTCGCGAGTTCGATTCCCGCACGGAACAAATTTTAATATCTGTATAACCTACATGTAGTAGTTCCGTTCTGGCTGTTTGTGTATGTGAGTTTATATGTTTATAAACGCACCCTCGATACCGAAGAAATTCCGATAGTGGGTGGGGCTACATTCTTCTATATAAATAATTGGTTCATCCGGATCTAACCAGCCGTTTTTGCGTAATTGAGTTATAACAAATGACTGACAAGTAATCAAATTAAAATGATTTTACAGAAGACATAAATCAATTTATTTAATATATCGTCACTAAGTTTTAAACTAAAGCTAACTCTTAGCTCTTAAACTATTACCTTAATCTTATAGAAATAAAACAACTTCTAAGTGGGTAAAAATCGACGAGGCGAGGCGTGGATAAGATGGACGAGAATTGAAATCACACTGACCCTTTCACCGCGCCAACCAGTGTTGACACGCGCCAACTCGCACGAGATTTGTGCATCCCTTGTGCAAAGTAATAAATATTGTTTTAAAACAGTAGAGCTCTTTGTAAAGGAGCTCGTCCGGGGAAGTACTACCACCATAACTATTTCTGCCGCAAAGCAGCGTGTCTATGTTCCAGTTTGAGCGGTATGGTTGCCGGTGTAATTACAGGCACATGAGATATTTTAACTTTGTCTCTGGGATAGCAAAGCATTGGCAAAGCCTCTGGTATTGCAGATGTCTATAGGCAGCAGTGACAACTTAACAATTTAACACTTAAATGAAAAAGAAAACTATTCTTGCGGCAATAGCGTTCAATGTTGTACGAAAAATCATTTTCTGGCCTCGGGCAACCACGCGCTTCCTGACCTTTCACACCAAAAATTGGCGAGACCTGCAATAAAATATTTGATATTTAACTATATTGCTATATAAAAAGAGTATTTATTACTTATACAAATTTTAATACTCGCCCATTCAATCCACCCCTCGCTTGACACAGAACTACCCTAACTACACATCCTTTTAAAAATCCTCGACCCACATACTACCCTTAGGGATGTCCCACGAAGATAACTAAGTGACACGAGTGCCAAGGGATGTACTGACCCATAACGCTACCCCGACGCTCGACGCCCAAGGCGACGTATGACGTCACATGCCATTAACATCACTAATTATGACGCGGTACTGTACTTAGCATGTAGGTTGTGGATGGTAATTGGATTTTTTATTAGGTTAGTCGTTCGCTGAACGCTTTTGTTCTTGCTTATGATTAAAGTGTATTTCGGCATTTTTTTTTTTTGGGGGTGGGAAATCATCAAATAACTTCTCCCGCCCTGGGTGGGGCGGGAGGGAGTGTCAAACTTTTACTGACTAAAACCCACCCATGTTCCTTCTTGTGGTGAGCTACCCATTGCTCACCGTCCAAGTATTTTGGCATGTGCTTTTAATGTTACATTGAGCTTTTTCCGACCCATTTTTGGTGTTTTGGGAATGGCAAAAGACTCATTACCTATCCTGGTTCTGTTCAATGGATATTCATAACATTTTTCTATTTACCACTGTGATTTCAAATCAAAAGATTTTTTTAATGTAAATCTTACGCATTGCTAAGAGTACGAACGCGTATTTAAAACCTGCTGTCGATTGATAATAATAACTGTCAAGATATTCCTACTGCAGGTCAAAGGCCTCTTCTCATACAGAGAAGGTAAGAGCATCGATTTGCGATTTCAAAGTTACATTAATTACTATATGTCTTGGTTCCTCTCGATATTTTCTTTCACCGATGTCAATGATGTCAAAGATAAACTTCGAAAATACACGTGAATTGACATAGTTATATTGGTACCTTCTGCACGCTGCTCTCATTGGTACTTGATCACCGTGTCTGGTTGCAAACCCACAGCCTCGTGCATGAGCAATGGGTGCCTTATCCCATCACGACAATTGGCTGTCGATTAAAAAACACATATAACTCACATATACTTTCAAAATACCTCCTTGACTAACTATTAGCTACCTTTTCACAGCCATAGTAGCATCTTTACCACTTCACAACGTCTCCTTAAATTTTAGGGTTACGCAGGTCGAATTGAGACTCCCTAACCACTATCTTTAAAGTAATTTGTATAGTCGCGTCACCTCTGCGGGTTCCGCCGCAATGTCAGCGGGGCATGACATTGTCAGTCGAAGGTCCCGCTAATCAGTTTTTATAATACTTTTCCTGTCTGTTAATGTAGGGGTGTGTCTGTACGTTTGTTTGTAAAAATTTTAGGAGCAATTTAGGGATACCATCACATACCATCACGCCTATATTCCCCGAAGGGTTAGGCAGAGGTGTAACAATGTACACCCACGGTTCGCTGGTATGTTTAGGCCCCATGTAATAGGGGGCGAGCCTATTGCCATTAACCGGGCACAAATCCTAACACCGAGCTGTTACTGAGAATTTCATAGAAATACTCAATAACACTTTGCTCGAGCTGGGAATCGAACCCAAGATCTCTAGCGTAGCAGTCATGCTTAGGACCACTAGGCCAATGAGGCAGTTTAGAATTTAGAGATTTGTATTAATATTTTGGATATGAAAATTTATGTTCGACAATAAGATATAAAGTGTGAATAAAATATGAAAAATAAAAAGAAATATCAAAAACTTGTCAAAATTCAGGTAAAAACAATAGAAAAGTACAAATGTTTTAATAGATTTACACAGAAATTGGAACGCCAAAGTTCTTAAAAAAAAGATGATAATGATGCCCTTTGAACTCGCCCCCCTCACCCTCATTAAATAAGTTATACATTATAACGTTAATATTATTCATAAGCTTTTTACATATTTAATTCTGGTTTAAACCAAATCCATTAATTTTATTTTCTTTAGGGAATTTTATGAATGTCAGACATATATTTTAAAGAGATATAAAAGTGAATCTCTTTGTAGGTAGATACGTTAAATAAAATTAATAGTTGAATTATAATTTGGACCAAGCAGTAAATATTACGTCACCATGATAAAATTATGACTCTCTCTCTTTTTACTCCAAAAAAAAACCTCTAACGACTAACTCAAGCAAGTGAACATTACGCTCAAAAATATGAAAATAATAATAATTAATCACGGCCATATCCGAGTGCACGACTAGTTTTATTTTTACATAACACGTCGTAACGAATCGATTTTTCAATTAGTTTGGCGACTGCCTGACTGACGTAATCGAGTGGTTTAGGTAATTTTCCTGCATATCAACAGTGGTTTTAATTAATTGACGAGGCATATTTAGGTGGGATATGTTGGGCGTGTACAGATACTAATCCTAAAATCAACTTAATTTACACTAGAGTGAAATTGATACTTGTAAAAGTGAAAATATTGTCCAAGTCAATTTTTATTTTCCAATCTACTATATTTACTTATTTCAATCTTATTCTTAAATTTATAAATAAAAATATTATTAAAAATAATATTATTTGAACCATTCAAAATATATTTTTTATGAAACAAAAAGGAATTATAAAAATTATTATAATTAAAAATTTTATCATTAATAAAATATTAAATTATAAATTATATATATATATATATATATATATATATTATAATTTATTATAATAAATTAAATCTTTGAAAATAATCATTTCCATGTGTACGAATTATAGAAACTAAAATAGATAAACCTAAAGCTCCCTCACATACTGAAAAAACTAAAAACTATTAATATATATATATCATAATCAATAGATCTTAAATAAATTAATATAAAAAAAAATAATCTTAAAACAATAAATTCTAATCTAAGTAATACAATTAATAAATGTTTATGTTTAGAAATAAAAATTAAATTACCAATAACAAATATTAAAATAAAAATAATTCATATATTTAAAATTATCATTTGTTTTTATAGTTTAAAAAAAATATTGGTCTTGTAAATCAAAGTTAAGTTATTTTCTTTAAAAACTTCAAAGAAAAAGAATTTCTTTATCAATAATCTCCAAAATTATTATTTTCATTAAACTATTCTTTGATATTAAATTTATTTTTTCAATATTATTAATTATAATTTCATTTTTTATATTATTTTTAAATAATCCTCTTTCAATAGGATTAATAATTTTAATTCAAACATTATTAACTTGTTTATTATCAGGAATAATAATTAAAACTTATTGATTTTCAATCATAAATTTTACTTAAATAATAATTAAATTACAAACTACGAGTATGTACAGTTAATAAAAAAAAAAACAAAAGAAAAAGCTTATAGGGCATCAAAAAACTCATTCGCATCTCAATGAGACAAGTGCCCAAAAGGCTGGCAGCGTTGCCACGTTGAGTGATTATGTTGTGTTTATTCTTTGGCCCAAGTAAAGGCCAGCCCTTTGGTCACGTGAAGAGTCGACCAGTCGCCTGGCGATGCAATTATTCAAGAATGGAATACATTATGTCATCATCATTCGCAATCAGCAATTTTTAAATACATCAAGTACTTAAAAAATCGGGATTAATTATATGAAGGTCTCAATTTCACGAACATTTCCCGAACGCGCTAATCTTTGTAAGTACCAGTCAGATTTGAACCATTATTTGTATATGATATCCAGATTCATGAGGAATAGCATAGTAAAGACTATATAACATCACGCTACGACTTACGGAAGCGGAGCAGTCACAAAAGTCGTAACTTAAAACCGGAGTAAAATAACCACGCGGGCGAAGTCGCTGGCAGAAGCCAGTTATATTTTAATATATATACATATATTATACAATACAGTCACTTCAAAAAATATAACATAACATACCATCACGCCTGTTTTCCCCGAAGGGTTAGGCAGAGGTGTACCAATGTAGGTACACCCACAGTTCGCTGGTATGTTTTAGGTCCACATATAATAAGGGGCGAGCCTATTGCCAATATCCGGGCACAAATTCTAACTCCGAGCTGGTACTGAGAAATTCATAAAAAACCGAATAACACTTTTGCTCGACCTGGGAATCGGACCCAAGACCTCCACCAGTATGCTAACGAGACAGTTAAAAATTTACTTTTCCAGTAATTTGATAAGAAGTTACAAGATTCTTGGTTTAGATGGAAGAGTCTGAAAACTGAATAACAACATTTATCAACACTGAAACTAAGCTTTAATTTTTTTTTGTTTAAGGTAAGTTGATTTCTCAAAAGACGATGAAAATATGAGGTAACATTTCTGATAACATAAAACATCTTATAATAATACCAGCCTATTATTGTCCCACTGTAGGGCAAAGGCCTCTTCTTATAAAGAGAACGCACGCGCATTGATCACCACGCTTACTCAAGGCGGATTGGTGATTTCAGATTTATATTATTGTTAAGTCCAGATTTCCTCACGATGTTTTTCTTCACTGATGACAGGGACATCCAAGATAAATTAACCCTTAACGCAGGGCGTTAAGGGCCTTGACTGGTTTGTTCTCTCTTCTAGACAAACCTAGTTCTCCTTCCTATCTGACTTCTCACTCCCAATACTTGTGCTCTGCGCACAGTAAGCATCTTCGCTCCTCCAATAATCGTCTTCTACGAAGTCCTTCTCACCGCTCTGGTTTTCCTAAATCTTCTTTTCTTGTCCAGGCGGTTTTCCTTTGGAATGCGCTTCCTCAGAATATCAGGATGGCTACCAGTCGTTTCATATTCAAAGTAAAAGCTCGTGAACATTTGCTTATGAAGTTGGCAGACTCGTCTCACAATTAGTTTCTTATATTTCTCCACCTATGTATTTTTTGGCTTTCTCTACTCTGTATATTTTGTTTGTATGTATGTATATATGTATTTATTATATTTTATTCCTGGAAACTTTCTGTTCCTTGCACCTACTATGTTTTGTCTCTGCATCACCCTAAGGTTGACTGGTAGAAAATGCCAAAGGCATTAAGTCCGCCTTTGTACAGTGTATTATTTACATTATGTGCGAAAATTTTTAATAAATAAATAAATCAATTTATAAAGTAGCTATAGTAGTTGCCACGAGTCGTAAGCACAAATGTCAAGTTGATTTTTGGGTCCCTTTCTGGGTTTTTTGGGCCGCCGACGCTGCACACGATTGATCCGTCAGTTGGACCGAATAAAATTAACTTGATATTTGTGCCCACGACTCATGGCGACTAATATACATTTTGTATGAAATTGAAAAAGTCAACTGCCTCGGTAGCCTAGTGGTCCTAAGCGCGACTGCTACGCTAGAGGTCTTGGGTTCGATTCCCAGGTCGAGCAAAAAGTGTTATTGGGTTTCTCTATGAAATTCTCAGTAGCAGCTCGGAGTTAGGATTTGTGCCCGGTTAATGGCAATAGGCTCGCCCCTTATTACATGGGACCTAAATATACCGGCGAATTGTAGGTGTACATCGTTACACCTCTGCCTAACCCTTCGGGGAATACAGGCGTGATGGTATATATATATATATGTATATATATATATACCGCTAACATTTTTATGTGTTGCTATATATATATATATATGAAAAAGCCGTATTTGTACTTGAAATGCCCGGGTGCGACCCAGTGAATGAGCGGCGGTTACTTTAACCAATAAGCCACCAGGACATAAAAAATATCTTATATTATAAACGTTTTTATCTCTGCACACTTAAAATCCGGAACCAATTTGTTTTTGCAAATCGGTTAAATTCACATAAAAATGTTAAGAAAAGTATTAAAAATCACGCAAAGGTTAAAATCGTGGGTAGATTGGTGATACATTTGTACGGTGTGCATAAAAATTTCCGTGACTATTCCACGGTGATTATTCTTGAATTATGAGGCATAATAGGCCTCCAAAGATTTTATTACGTTTTCTGAATTCAAGACAAAGGCAAACAGGCAATTTTTTTTTTTTTGATTTGCTCTTGACTCTAGTCTAGGTCAGAGGTGACAAAGACAAAGTCGACGGTGGAGTGGGCTTACCCAGGAGAAGCCAGTTCACACTAACTTTAAAGAGACTAGGGTTGAATGCGTTCGGAAATACAGACGCAGGTGTAAAGTTCCACTCCTTTGCAGTGCGCATTATAAAAGACCTGAAACGCCTTATGCGAATTGGTAGGATGTCAACAAGTCAAGGCAAAGTTGCCTGATTTACAGTGTTCTCTAGCTCCCGACATAATAATTATACAGGCTGGTTTTAAATACACTGCTTATATTTTTGGGGTAAAAGTACTACTAACTGCTTCGTTGGTCTCGTGGTCGCAAGCGCGGCTGATGAGCATGGGATCCTGGGTTCGAGGATTTGGTCGAGTAAAAGTGTTATTGGATTTTTCCATTAGGAATTTCTTAGTAGCAGCTCGGAGTTAGGAGTTGTGCCCGGGTAATGGCAATAGCCTCGCCCCCTATTACATGGGACTTAAAAAAAACATACCGGCGAACTGTGGGTGTACCATTGGTACACCTCTGCCTAACCCTTCGGGGAATACAGGCGTGATGGTATGTTATGTTATGTTCTTCAGCATCTATTGTTTTCTATAATTATGGCACAAGGAGATCTATTGAATTAAATTTCAACAAGACAAACTTCTTAATATGTCTTGACATTCTCACACACAAATTCATACAAATCATAAAACAAGTGCTTCAAGAACCAACAGAATATTCAATGCACTCATAAACTCAGTTAATACAATAAACATGACCTATTAAAAATCAAAAGTAATTATAAAACATCTCATAACGCCTTTCCCACGCGGGACTCCAACCCGCAACCATGACGTAACTCCATCCACGTGACAGAATCTTCAAACAAAACATACCCAAGTTTTAAACAAACAAAAACCCTTTTATCCAAATTGAAAGCCGAAAGTCGACGACTTCAAAACTTCGATGTAGTTCAAGTGAGATGAATAAAATTTTCAAGTTTTGAAGTCGGTTCGCTTTCGCGGTTCGAGTGTGGAGGTGAATAAACATAGAAAACTAATAAAGGGATAGAATTGTGGCTTCGAAGTATTTTCACAGTATAGTTCGTTCATTCGATTGAATGAATGATTGAAATGAAGAAAATATAGAGCTACGTGATAGCCTTTTCAAGAATATCAACAAGTTTCATAAATAAATATTTAAATTTGGAAACGCTCTCATCGTTTAAAATGGCGGCTAAACAAAGGAGCCAATGCAAGCGGAAAGAGAACGAGGCGTGAGTATAAATCATTTCTTTAAAAAAAAATTAAAAATTTAGACCACTTAGTCCAAGATGTTAGTAACAGAAAAAACTTACGATCTATGTTAGTAATATCAAAAGTATAATTAAACACTAATGTATTTATCAACCTGCTCCTCTCACATGCAGATTGATGAAACGACAGAGCACAGCTTAGTCTAACCTGTCCGCTATCATTTTCAGTATTCTGTTGCTACTCCCCCGTACAGCCTGCATAACGGACGCCGATTTCTTACGCATGATTGCATAAAAATCATCTATATGGGCGTCCGCAAACATGCCTGAAGTACAATACCTGGGTAGCCGCAACAGAACAAACAACATAACATAACATCACGCCTGTATTCCCCAGAGGTTAAGGCAGAGGTGTACTAATGTACACCCACAGTTTGCCGGTATGTTTAGGTCCCATGTAATAGGGGGCGAGCCTATTGCCATTAACCGGGCACAAATCCTAACTCCGAGCTGCTTCTGAGAAATTCATAGAAAAACCCAATAACACTTTTTGCTCGACCTGGGAATCGAACCCAAGACCTCTAGCCTAGTAGTCGCGCTTAGGACCACTAGGCCAACGAGGCAGAGCAAACAACTATTTATTAATTCAAAGTCTGCTATTGTTTTTTACCCGCTTTATGTTACATCTATGATTATTTCTCCGCTCCCGTCGGTCGTAGCGTGATGGTATATAGCCTATTCAATTACTCATAAATCTGGCTATTACACACAAACAATACCTATTCCAGTTCCAGAGATTACCACGTTTGAACATACAAACAAAAAACTCTTCATCTTTATTATATTCATATAAGTTACACATCGTAAAACCAGTCGCAATTATAAATTAATCGATTAGTAATATATAGGAATCCAGAAGCTCATTAAGTCATAGTCAATCACGGCTTAACATTTAACATTTATTCAAAATACCATCAAGTAATCGATCATTTAAATCAACAACGATCATTAGCAACTAAAATATTTTTTTCAATATTAATTAGTATGTATAGCCCTTAATTACTTACCAATTTATCATCAATCATCAACCAATTAAGATTGAATATATTATCAAAATTTCAATTGTAACCAATTAATAAATTCGTTTGGAATATGGGCTACTGAATAATTTAATCATTAGATTTAAGCCGAGTTCTAACTAAAACTATACTAATTGATTCTCGCCGCTATCGAAACTAGATTTGAAAATGATTAAGTATTTATATAATCATATTAGATTGTCTTAGTGTCTCGAAAGGGACGTAACTAAATAATAAGTCATTTCTTTTGAATTTTCATACATTCATAATAGTGTTAGTAACACAAAAATACAAACATCTATTTCAAGTAAGTACAGTAGGTGAGAACACACAATATAAAAGAAATCATTTTTTTCATTTATCTATTTATTTAACGTGAACTGCCTCGGTAGCCTAGTGGTGCTAAGTGCGACTGCTACGCTAGAGGTCTTGGTTTCGATTCCCAGGTCGAACAAAAAGTGTTACTGGGTTTTTCTATGAAATTCTCAGTAGCAGCTCGGAGTTAGGACTTGTGCCCGGTTAATGGTAATAGGCTCGCCCCCTATTACATGGGACCTAAAACATACCGACGAACTGTGGGTACATATTGGTACACCTCTGCTTATCCCTCCGGGGAATACAGGCGTGATGGTATGTTATGTTATTACTTAAACTTTTTGCAAAAAAAAGCACAAACTCTTGTTCAAGAGTAAAATTATCCACAACATAATAATTATTATTAATCCAAAAATCCAACACCACCACACTTGTTTACTTGACTTCATGCAGTGATATCCAGAGTTCAAGCTTAGGAGAGTTTTATCGATCTGTAAAGCCATTAGACCTGCGCCTGATCTCTCCCCAGTCGTGTCGGATTGCCGTCCCACCGGGCTATGAGAGTGAGGGAAGAGGGAGTGTACCTGTGTTTGTACACACAGTTGTACACTATAATATCTCTAAGGCGTTCTTGGCTAGTCTCCATTGACATAAGCCGAGTGAGTTTTTATGAGCCGAGTTTTTATGTTACAGTTTAACCTGACCCCGACGCAATCATTAGTCTTGATTTGAAGTTAATTTTTCTTGTTGCACAGTCAGCAACAAAAGACGATTCATATTTAAATTTATAAATCCAAATTAGTAAGCGCAACATGAATTACGAATTAATTAATTGAAATAAATAAATTCTTACTTATTACGTAAAACGCTGAAAAACAGTGCATTGTAATATTTCGTGTTAACTTAAATGCCAAGTAAAAGTAAGTGATAAACGACTTTTGTTGCTTACCGTACCTACTAATACTAACCAAATAATAACGCTCTATTTATTCCTCTAACCTTTTGAAACTTTTATTTATTTACCAATCAAAGTGCCACACGCCATCAACGCACATCGAAATACCAACATCACATACCTACGCCACCCAATTCTATTATATTACCAACATAACGATCAACAGAGAACAGCTCATCGCCCCCCTCCCTACCCCTCCTCAAGTAATAACCAACAAGCTCGCAAGGGCCGCTTATCACCAAATTACAACAGATACCTCGCCTCGTATAAAGAAAATAATTTACGCCGCAAATCCTTTGCGTGTGGTTCAAAAAGTAGGAGTAAGCGACGTGGAATAAAAACAGAAGTGCATTTATTGATGGGCGAACTTTACTCAGTATCAATACTTAATTTAATCCAAGAAAAAAGAACTGATGGAGGTGCCGGGCCCTTAACGGAATTATCCCACCTACATTACCATTCGGATAAAAGTTCCTCCCAGACGCCAGTCTGCGATTTAAATAATCTAGAGATCTTAGCACGGTCCCGTTGTGTTAGAAAGCTTGCGTCCATGGTCTCTCGCGCAGAATAGTACATTGCAGCACGTCGCTGCACCTCGATATTTGCTGGAAGTACACCTGCAAGTACTGGTAGCGCCTCAGTACTAACGGTCCTGTACGCTATGCATAAAAATATTAAAGCTAACCGTTGACTTTGAAGCAATTTACGTCGTACCGCCCCTGTAAGTATGTAAGTGTAAGTATGTATGTAAGTGCCCATGTAAGTATCTAAAGGAGTCTAATACCAATTCTATTTCATTATTTTAAAAATTAAACTCAAAATATACCTACCTACTAACTGTGTCAGTACCCTTAAAACAGAAAGAACAAAAAATTATCAACATTGTTTTACAACAAAAATGTGCATTTAAAAAAACTACTTAGATGGGTACAGTACATAAATTAATTGATAGCTTAGTAGCTGTGACAAGCTTACTCACTTAGAGTAATACTATACTAATGGACCACAACACAGCCGTGGTACAAAATAACAATTTGTAATTTGAACATTAAAACATAAGTAAAAAAAAAACGATAAAAGTTACTAAGTGTATATTATGTTATGAACGCGGATCGATTATAACTTGTACCACACCACAAGCTAGTATATTCATAGACCTAATCTAGCCCCATCACGTCACTGACGCATTAATACTACGACCCTCAAGAGCTATATAACTGAAGGTACAACAAAAATGGACGGCCATTCACTTTATATGAAATGTGATTGAGCTGGACAATGTCTAAAATAACTCGTGAATGTACGTTGGCGATGATTTTAAAAACTAATTAAAAAACACGACTCTAATGTTAACAACGTAAACTTATAAGAAATTAAACAAGATTTACTCACAGACCAAACATGAAAACTCAAAATTGACTTGATGTCATCATCATCACCTACTTAGCCTTTTCCCAACTACGTTCGGGTCGGCTTCTAGTCCATCCGGATGCAGCTGAATACCAGTGTTATACATGAAGAGACTACCTATCTTACTTCCACAACCCAGCTACTGGGCAACACGATAACTCTTGGTTAGACTGGTTATCAGACTTCCTGGCTACTGACTGTCCGTAACGACTATCAAAGATCTACGAATGACAGCCGGGACCAACGGTTTTTTCGTGCTTTCCGAGACACGGGGGTGTGACACCACCAACTTCCAAATTTGGGGCTGTTACTGAGCAAATCCTAATGGAAAAACTCAATAAAACTTTTTCCCCGATCTGGGAATCGAACCCGGGACCCAACGCTTATCAGTCGTGCTTGCGACCACGAGACCAACAGGGCAGTTAAATTACTTGATCTACCAAATTGAAATTTTCATCGCAATCGAGGGACTTCAGCTCTGTGGAATAGTTACTTGTATAAGAAGTCCCCTATTTAGTTAAAAAAAATAGAGATCCGTAATAAAATTGACGCGGGAGAGCAGAAGCTAGATAAATTAAAAAGTGAACCTTCTGTATGCAACCATAATCCACTCAATTGGCAAATGGATTGGCTGTTAGTTCGATTACAAATAAAATAACTAAATAAATTTTTATCCCTTTAAATAGAAGCAATAAAGGAGAGTGCAATTAATTTATTATTGTCTATACGGATAATATTCTCAAATCTCTTGATATTTTTACTTTTTAAGCTTTAAAATTCACACAAAGTGTAATGTGATCCTGATTAAATAAATTAATATTCAATGCAACTTTAGAATTTGTTTTAGTTTCAGTAAATTATCTGGCAGATAAACGTTTATTTTATATGACGTTATCTGGTGAATAGTGCCTATCCCTAGGTAGTGAAATCCTTTCCTATGTTTTATTTCTTTACTTGTTTTATATTAATATTAAAAAATGAAATATTTTTTATTTTACATACCATCACGCCTGTATTCCCCGAAGTAATGTACACCCACAGTTCGCCGGTATGTTTACGTCCCATGTAATAGGGGGCGAGCCTATTGCCATTAACCGGGCACAAATCCAAACTCCGAGCTGCTACTGAGAATTTCATAGAATAACTCAATAACACTTTTTGCTCGATATGGGAATTGAACCCAAGACCTCTAGCGTACCAGTCGCGCTTATTACCACAAGGCTAATGAGGCAGTTACTAGGCTAGGTTATTTTTTATTTTATCTTATAATATATTAATATTAATAAACTGACTGAGACTGAGATTGGTAGAAAATGTCTAAGGCATTAAGTCCGCCTTTGTACAGTGTATTTTTTACATTATGTGCATAAAGTTTAATACATAAATAAAATAAATTAATTATTAATAATTATGGGTTTTTTTGTTTGTTTGTTTGTTTGAAAGTGCTTCTCTGGAACTACCAGACGGATTGGAAAACATATTTTTATATAAAGGGTAACCAGATTCAGGAAGCATAGTATAAGCTATATAATATCACGCTACGACTCACGGGAGCCGAGTAGTAACCCAAGGCGTTACTTAACGCGGGTGAAAAAAAACCACTAAGACGAAGTCACGGCAGAAGCTAGTTAAAAGAATAAAGGTGATACCAATAACATTGACATGAAGGTGATTTTACTCATAAATAAGTAAGTGTCAACAATTAGGTCAGTGTAACAAGCCCACACAGATAATTGTTATTGCCTATTGTTGTAAATTAATGTAAACAAATGCATATTCAGATTTTAAGGCTGTAGATTCATTTGTTAATTTGTGATGTCATTTGAAGGGTACATATATCCAATATTATTTTATTGAATTGTTTTTTATAACTGCCACGTTAGCCTAGTGGGTCTAAACACGACTGCTACGCTAGAGGTCTTAGGTGCGATTCCCAGGTCGAGCAAATGTTATTGGTTTTTTCTATGAGTTTATCAGTAGCAGTTTATTTTATTTTATTTTTTTTGGTGGGTGGGAAATCATCAAATAACTTCTCCCGCCCGGGGCGGGGCGGGAGGGAGTGTCAGACTTTTACTGACTAAAACCCACCCATGTTCCTTCTTGTGCCCTTTGCGTTCCGGGGGCGCGGTATCTCTTGCGAACAACCCGCAGCCCCGGCAGGCATCGGCCCTCAGTGGCCCCTTCCTTTTGCTGACATCTCTTTGAGGCGCGCGTGGAACACGAACGTGCCGTCGACACGGCCTGTCGTTATGCAACGTAAGGACGGTGAGCTACCCATTGCTCACCGTTCACAGGCCAGTATCTACGGTGGCCGGGAGTCGTCTCGCGGCTCCCGACGTCCGGAGCGTCTACCGCGGCGGCTGGGACGGGAGAACCGCTGTCTCAACCGTCCCGCCGCCTCCTTCTCAAGCATTACTGCAAGGAGGCGACTGCATCCCATTCCCTCTCGCTCCGAACCATGGCTCGCACCAGGGCCGGACGCGAGAGTTCGCCGCCGCTGATGGCCGCCACGAGGACTCGGCGATGCTCCGCCCAAGCGGGGCATACCGCCACGGTGTGCTCCACCGTGTCCTCGGGGCGATCCACACAATGGTGACACCCGGATCAGTAGCAGTTTGGAGTTAACATTTGATCATGGCAATATGCTTATGCGGCGGACTGTAGATGTACATTGGTACACACCTCTGCCTAACGCTTCGGGGAATACAGGCGTGATGGTATGTTATGGTTTTATGTCCAGATTCGTCGTTTTTTTTTATTATTATTTTAATATAACGGGCAGCGCAGGACCAGTCATTATGGATATTTCTAAGGAAGGCCTATGTCCAAGCAGTGGACGTCGTTTGGCTAATATGATGATGATTATTTTTAACCCCCGACGTAAAAACGACGGGGTGTTATAAGTTTGACGTGTCTGTGAGTGTGTCTGTCTGTGGCATCGTATCTCCCGAACGCATGAACCGATTTTGATTTAGTTTTTTTTTGTTCGAAAGTTATATTAGTCGGAAGTGTTTTTATATTTCATAGAAATCAGTTTAGCGGTTTCAAAGTTATCAGGTATTTTGTTAACTGCGGTAAGGATTTTTATTTTTCTGTCGGGGTTTACATAAAAACAAATTATAAAACTATCGACGATACCAGTAAAATCACTATACTACAGACCAATGTGTAACATGGTAGTAACGAAACGTAGTTGACAATCTATTACGATAAATTACTTGGCACGGAGTCAAACCCGACGCTGTTCATTGACTAACGTAATTGGCACAAGTGACCCGTTCAGCGTTTTTTGTAAACATTTCAAGAAACATCTTGCGATTTGTAAATATTTCTTTTAATACCACGCTGACTGCGAGTACTTGTGCCATTTTTAAATAGTATGTAGCACACGTAATCATTATGTGTGTTCTATCAGATATTTTTGAACAGGAACGAATTAAAAAAAAGACCAAAGTGGCGTGTTGAAAAAACGCTAAGACGATATATTCATTGTGAAATCATTTACTTCAAAGGACCATGGGCACCGTCGTATGATTCTTGGGCCCACTTTTCAACATTGCTCAACAGTGATGAGACCCATGTCATATGAAAGCTCTTAAGGAGTACTTCATTTTATTCTATGGCAGCTAACCTCTAATCCAGCGCGAAAATGATGGTTTGGTGAGTTAAAAAGAAAATAACATCATCACCTACTTTTCCCAACTATGTTGGGGTCGGCTTCCAGTCTAACCGGATGCAGCTGAATACCAGTGTTTTACATAGAGCGACTGCCTATCTGACCTCCACAACCCAGTTACTGGGTAACACGATACCTCTTGGTTAGAGTGGTTGTCAGACATCCTGGCTTCTGACTATCCGGAACGACTGTCAAAGATCTACGAATGACAGCCGGGACCAACGGATTTACGTGCTTTCCGATGCACGGGGGTGTCACAACACCAACTTTCAAACTCCGGGCTGCTACTAAGCAAATCCTAATGGAAAAACCCAATAACACTTTTTGCCCGACCTGGGAATCGAATCCGGGACCCCAGGCTCATCAGTCGCGCTTGCGACCACGAGACCAACGGGGCAGTTAAAAAGAAAATAACATGGTTTTATACAAAATATATTAAAATAATAAACCTAAAAGCCATATATTCCTAGATTCCACGTGTCGTGATAAATAAAGTATGTAATCTAGTTGACAATCCGACGCTAGACAGCTTGGCTCTGTTTCAAATCCGAGCTCAATGAGATAAGCAATTGGCATCTGGATCTAGTGGGTGCTACCTCAACGAAATATTTATACTCTGAAGATTTTGGGGAAAGGCACAAACGTTTATGCGTTCTTGAAAACTTTTGAACAGCAAATTCATGAAGTCAACCCTATGTAATGTGATTTATAGATTATTTTTACACTAGCGACCCGCCCCGGCTTCGCACGGGTGCAATGCTGATGTTATTATACATATAAACCTTCCTCGTCAATCACTCTATCTATTAAAAAAAACCGTATCAAAATCCATTGCGTAGTTTTAAACATTTAAGCATACATAGGGATATAGGGACAGAGAGAGCAACTTTGTTTATACTATGTAGAGATAGCAGCGCTTCCCGCCGTCTGTACGCTTAGATCTTTTAAACTACGCAACGAATTTAAATACTTTTATACGTATAGAACACCACGTAACGATACCGCGGAGTATACTGCTAGTGATCATAGAATTAAATAGATTTATTCTTAACAGTATTTCAAGACTGCCTCATTAGCCTAGTGGTCCTAAGCGCGACTGCTACGCTACAGGTCTTGGGTTCGATTCCCATGTCAAGCAAAAAGTATTATTGGGTTTTTCTATGAAATTCTCAGTAGCAGCTCGGTGTTAGGATTTGGGCCCGGTTAAAGGCAATAGGCTCGCCCCCTGTTACGTGGGACCTTAACATACCGGCGAACTGTAGGTGTACATTGGTACGCCTCTGCCTAACCCTTCGGGGAATACAGGCGTGATGGTATGTCAGTATTTCAAGACTTTCTTGAAAGTTCATTAAAAAACAATTTAATAATAATTTCTTTTTAAATTAAATTTGACTAAAATTAGAGATTAAAATAAATCTAAACTAATATTGTAAAGCTGAGTCGTTTGTTTGTGAAACGTATCTCAGAAACTCTTCTGATCAAATATGAAAAATGAAATTACGCTTTTAAAGCGCGTTTGTCGAGGAAGGTTTATAGGTCATACAACATTATATGTATATTATACATTTCTGTTTATTATTTCTCCAACTATGTATTTTTATTTCTCTCTACTTGTATATTTTGTTTGTATGTATTTATTATTATATTTTATTCCCGGATATTTTCTGTTCTTTGCACCTACTATGTTTTATCTCTTCTAAGGTAGACTGGTAAAAAATGCCTAAGACATTAAGTCGGCCTTTGTACAGTGTATTTTGTACATTATGTGCATAAAGTTTAATAAATAAATAAACATTACGCTACGAATCACGGGAGGGATGCAGTATTCCAAAACGTAACTTAACGCGGTTGCAATCGCGAGGTATTGCTAATAACATTTAAAATGCATCTTTCTTGATAACAGAATTAAATCTCATTGGACAGTGTAGTGTTTGGGTCCGTAAAGAATTCAAGTCAAACAAAACGAATGGACAAATCGATCGATTCCGTACAGGATAGATGAGTGCAAATAAACAAACCTAATCTGTTCGACAAACGCCAGACAAATTACTTGGCACTAGCTCAAACTGATTCATTGGTGTACTGAGTGACATTAGGACCTACCTCAACGAGGTATTTAGAAGAAATGTATATCTACAAAGAGGTAGGTATGTTTTGTCTGAGAGCAGCTTTTGGCCTTGGTAGTACTTAAGTATATGTAGGTACGTAATCTGAGGTACTGTTAAGAAAAATTGTCTATTCCAAAAATGTTTTCAACTTACTCTTTAGACGAATACGTCTAAACTAAATTTGGTCTAAAGAATACTAATTCTTGAGACCAAATTTTGTTTGATGGAAAGGAAATACGACACGAATGAGGAGAGATCAGGCACTGGACCAACAGCTTAACATACTTTCCAAGGCACAGGAGAATCACACTACCAACACCCAAAACTCCAGCCTGCTACTGAAAAATTCCTAAACAAAAATCCCAAAAACACTGCCCGATCTAACCATCAAACCCAAGATCCCAAGTTCAGCAGTCAGACCTCCAACCAAGTTTAACTAAATTACACAAACACACCATCACGCCTGTATTCCCCGAAGGGTTAGGCAGAAGTATAGCAATGTACACCCACAGTACGCCGGTATGTTTTAGGTCCTATGTAATAATGGGCGAGCCTATTGCCATTAATCGGGCACAAATCCTAACTCCAAGCAGCAGCTCGGAAGCTCGGAAAATGTGTTATCGGGTTTTTCTACAAAATTCTAAGTTGCTACTGAGAACCCGATAACACTTTTTGCTTACCCAACAACTAAGCTACTGAGACAGGGTTTAACTAAAAAAAAAAAAAAACTAAAATCGGTTCAAAAATTGCCCAAAATTTGGACCTCAAAGTTTGTATGAAACACCTTGCAGCGTTAAGGGTCTTAAGTTCAGGGGACATCTGCGCCCTCTACCCTCACATTTGCCCATGGCATCATCTAATTTAAAACTCCAACAATTTCAAGTAATTCAAAAAACTCAACGCCCGTAAGTATCAACAAAAAAAGAAACAAATCCTGTTGACAAACAGTAATGCAGATTACTTGGCGCGAGTTCAAGCGCGGTTCATTGAGACGAGTAATTGAGTCCGCACTCAATGAAGTGCGGTGCTTGTAAACAAACTATTTGGGTGTGATAACAATGTTATAGCTAAGTGGGAGGGGATTTATTTACTTATTGTTACGTTTAGGATAGTAATGAGTTCGCAGTACTCGTAGCTGGCGTGGTTTAAGACCAGATGTTTGAACGTAGACGAGGCTAAAGGAATATGTAAGGATCGTAGCAGGTGCCGTTCTGTGGTTTCTGCCTACGCCCTTTAAAAAAAGGCGTGAGTTTACGTATGTATGTAATGGCAGATGATAAAATAAATTTCATATTTTATAGTAATCTATGAAGACATAGTTGGCGTAGTGGATGAGCAGTTGGACTACCGCGCTAGGTGTCGCGGGTTTAAATACCGGCACTGAACAAATGCTAATGGGAAAAACCCAACATCAGTTTGCCCGACCTTGGAACTGAACCCAAGAACCTCACATTCAGCAGTCGCACATGCAGCCACAAGACAAACGGGGCAGTCTATCGCCATACGTATTAGATAGTCCAGATGCTCTGCATGTCGCGGGTTTGATTCTCTTACGGATCAAATCCTAATGGAAAACATCCAATCTCACTTTGCCTGACCCAAGACCCCACATTCGCGCTCGCAACCACATGACCAACGGGGTAGTCAAACAGGAAAATCATACATAATATTGTTAAATTGCTTTTCATACTCCAAACAGGCATGTGGGTATAAGTCTTTGTCCTATCAACCTTACTGCGCATAGGACGTCAAACGGAAATAACATTAAGATTCGTAACGTACTAAAATGTCTAGGTTATTTTAATTTGAACTTTATCATCACGTCCGGTCAGCTGACGTGGTGTTTACGTCAGTTCGGGTGTAGGTAGAATCATGTACCTAGAGGACAAACATTGTGTGGTAATGTGTCCTTTCTGCGATTTGTTTTTTGGTGATCTTTGACGTAAGACGATAAGGAAGAAAATGAAATGCATAGAAAATTACGTCAAACTACTTCATTATATCTATTCTGTTACATTACTAACCAGCAATAATGGACGGCACGTTAGTGGCTACGCGGTTGGCTGCTTTCCTGCGTGTCTCGGGTTCGATTCTCGCACGGAACAAATAAAAAAAACTATAAAATGTATGGCCTACATTTATAGTTGTTCTGAGTCTGGCAGTTTGTGTATGTGAGTTTATATGTTTGCAAACGCAACCACGATACAGGAAAATACCTGACGTGGGGCATCGATTTACAAAAAAGGGATCAAAGTACTCGTATGTCCCAAACTTACTCATTCAGAAGTTTGTGTTTTACTCATATGCCTCGTATGATCTCTTGCTTTGTTTTGTTTCTTAAGGGTCCGATCAAACGATATTTAATATTAAACATTGTATATTGTATGGTTTTACTATTAAATTTAATATTGATATGATAATACTGAACCCTTCGTGCACGAATTCGACTCGAACTTGGCCGATGTTTTATTGTTCTAGGTATGTACCTAGAACAATAAAACATCGGCCAAGTAGGTATCGGTGTAGGTAGTTACAAAATGTTGACATTCACTAACCTTGACAGTACAACCTTTCATAGACACAAAGAATGATAGTTATTTAATTAACTAGACTGCCTCGTTAGCCTAGTGGTCCTAAGCGCGACTGCTACGCTAGAGGTCTTGGGTTCGATTCCCAGGTCGAGCAAAAAGTGCTATTAGGTTTTTCTATGAAATTCTCAGTAGCAGCTCGGAGTTAGGATTTGTGCCCAATTGATGGCA
The DNA here is from genome assembly GCA_947462355.1 of Caradrina kadenii. Classification (NCBI taxonomy): domain Eukaryota; kingdom Metazoa; phylum Arthropoda; class Insecta; order Lepidoptera; family Noctuidae; genus Caradrina; species Caradrina kadenii. Next base: position 10,486,937 of record OX381691.1, read on the forward strand.
ATATGCTCGCCCCCTATTACATCGGACCTAAACATACTAGCGAACTGTCAGGATGTACATTGTAACACATCTGCCTAACTCTTCGGGGAATACAGGCGTGATGGTATGATAATGAAATTAACTAGAATACAAAAAAAAAACATAACGTTAAAACATTGCCCATATACGTAGGTATATGGGCAATGTTTTAATTAATCTGTTTATCAAACTGTACTGTAATATTACAAGATACTATGACCTTACCACAGATCGAGTACGTAAAGAGAGATAATAAAGAGTTTCTTTATAATCATCTAAAATGGTTACTTAAAGCTAGTCGAACGTTCCTTTTACATTAACTTGACTTATAGGAACAAAAATTATTTCAGAAAATACGGGGCGGAAAGGACATCGATAGAAAAACAGTTACCATTTTTTTTTTAGGCATGGGAAATTATCAAATGTCTTCCCCCGCCCTGTTCCCAAACCCATCCATATTCCTTCTTGTGCCCTTTGCGTTCCGGGGGCGCGGTATCTCTTATAAACTATCCGCAGCCTCGGCAGGAAACAGTTACCATGGATTCAACATAATGATCCTAGACCCCCAAAGATGAAAATTTTTCGTCGGTTGTAATCATCTCGCCACCTTTTTCTGGGCCATCTTCAGCAATGTCGTCCTCCTTCAGGCACCCTTTTTGAAGAATCTAGCCCAATAATCAATGAGCATAAGGCTGATGTGACCCGCTTAATCCTATTTAAACCTGACAGCCTTTTTGCCAATATTAGATAAGGTAAGTATTTCCTTCGACAAGCTATTTCCGAGCAACGTTTATTGTTCCCATTTTAGACATTCAGGAAGTTGTAAATCAATAGAAAGACCTTCATAACTCCCTACAATAACAACTCAAATTAATAACGTAAACAAACATCCTAATTACGCAAAAGATTATATTTATTTACGACTGCAAGAAGCCGTATATTACGCTTCGGTGTGACGCGCGGCCATTCGTCCTTGAGACGGCCCGAACAACGAACTTAGCGATTAATATACCCTTACATAGACTGTGCCTAGTTCACTGCCCAAATGTTTTATTTTTGAAAACGTTGCTAAATTGTGTACAGAGGTTGTAAAGGTCTGGGATACAAAGTCGACATGTAGGTACTTGACAACTCGTGGGAAAAAATATCTTATTTTGCCCTTGGTAAAGTGAAGTTACGCTTCTGAAAACTCTTTTTATTTAATGTTTTGTATTCTATAAAAACACAAAATTATAAATTTTAAGTAAACCCGGCAGAAAAATTATTCAAATATATATTTTCCATTTTTCTTTGATCCAAAACAGTACTTACATAACTTGTACTCCCACAAAACATAACTCCAAATAAATATTAAAACAGTGTCTCTCTCGCCACATGACTTGAACGACACAATGATCGAATGAATACATACATATGTATGTATATCCTTTAAATATTCCTTTCTCCTAAATCCCCGCACAAAAAGTCGCGTGATCTCATCGAACTGTAAACATCTTACTTTATCTCACCTTTGTACTGTTTAAGGGGGAGAGAGGGGGGCGGTGAGGCCTCCCCAACACATCAAAGATTGAACACTGTAAGGTGCTCGGTTAAGGACACGTCGCTTTGGAAGATGAGCGAGAAATGAGCTAATCAAATAAAAAAATAATAAAAAAAATACTTAAAAAAATATTTTTAAGTCAACTTTTTATTCCTAATATCCGAGGATATTGTGAACATAAGAAATATATTAGACTAAGAATGAATAAATAAATCATGACTCTTAGCTGTTTTAAAATAAAATAAGATTAAATTCAATAGACAAAAAAAATACAATAAATAATAATTAATAAGAAAATAGGAAAAAAAACTATTATCAAATTTTACCTCGAAAACAAAAAATAATCAAACAATATGTTTCCAATATGTAACAATACCTGTTTTCCCTTCCAAACACCACAAGGAAGATACTTTGAAGCTTCAGAGCACGCAACCCATAAAAGGATTCTTATTTTATCGCTACCTTTAAAACTATCATTGTTTCCATCAGTTCCAATTATATCCAAATCGGGCTGCGAGATGATGATAGTACCAATTTATAGGCCAATTTTAAAACAGTAGTTGGTTCTTTGACCATAAAGGATTGGGGTTAGACCTTTTGCACTTTAGTGCCTAAGTGCATCGAGTATTTACCTCGTAAAGTTTTGATGGGATAGGCAGATAGTCTTCAAGTTACGGATAGACTGTTTTTGGTATATGCATCATAGTTGAGGTGATCTTAGTAACGTGTCAGGGTACCGTATCAGCACGGTTTTAGTCAGTAAAAGGCTGACACTACCTCCCGCCCCGCCCGAGGCGGGTAAAACATTTGATGATCTTGCCCCAGTTAATGATAGTTTTAAGAATACCATGGGGTTTTAGTCGGTAGGAGTCCCACACCCCTCACCCCACCACACACACCCCTTCGCCTTCCAGGAAGTGGAGGCTGTCCATGAGGATTTCCCCACGAAAAATTACTATTAAACCGTCGTCGTTGAAGACAAATTGCTTGATGTATGTAAATTTTAGTAATTTTTTTTTTCCTTAGCAAGGTTTTTGCTTCGCTGCAGGCACCAGTAATTGATATCACTTATGTGTCCCCGAGATAGTCAAGTCCACTCGACAAGTCTGCGTGATTGAAGTGAATATTTGATCGTTTACCGCGTATACTTGACGTCAAGAGTGCGCGGTAAATGATCAATATCGATCAACAATCGCCTCAATCACGTAGACTTGTCAAACGTGGACTTGACCGTTCTTACGAAGTTTTAATCTGGGACTACCCTTAAATAATAATAAAAAAATGTTCTGCATCACGGTCTAAACTGATTTTTTTGTAACATTTAAGTTTATTAGTATGCCAATACTCGTAACAAAAGAAAAAAAGAAGATACGCGCTTTAGTGCTCAACAATGACCTAACTTCAAAACACACTTTACACTGATATTCCGACGACGGTCAGCCGCTAAATGAGTCTAACATTTCTCCGCCCGACTAAGTCCCGAACACTAGCTTATCCCATCTCGCAACACGACCTGACCTTTCCGCAGTACATTTACATGAAAATAGAAGCACCGTTTGACCCTTTTTCCTTCCACCTATTTGTTTTATTTATCTCCTTGTGTCCTGTCAATTTACTCGTGAATGTTTCAGCCCGCCACTAGCTTGCACGGTGAATATTTATGAGATAAAGCGAAAAGAAATACCGAACGAGAAAATGGTCAATTTTTTTTTCCGAATCAAGCGTATTTTACGGATGGAATTATTCCTGTAATGCTTGAATGGGAACTATTTGGTTGGTGAATAGCGTGTTTTTGTATTGACGCTTTCAATGGCCGGGTTTTCAGGGCTGTGTTATTTTATTCGTGTAGTTATGTCAGGCGGTTAATACGTTAAACTGCTTAACTGGGATTAATTTATTTAGAGTTGGGATTATGGTTGCTTATTGAATCAAACAATGATAATCACTATGAAATGAAAATACATTTTCTGGAAGAAATTTTTTTTTTTTGGAAATTTGCTCCAAGAATTTCTCCTACATCTTTTGTGCGTTAACAAATATTGTATAAACTCACATACAAAAACAACTAGGTAGACTCGAAAAATTACATGTAGGCCATACAAATATTTGTTCCATGTAAAAATCGAACCCGCCACACGCAGCGCAGAGACCAATCGCTAAGGCATTCCGTCAACTCTATCATGGTACTGTTTATCTGAATTAAAAAAAAGTACCACTAAAAAAAACATTTATCAAAATCAATGTCACTCACTCTTGCACACAATTTGAATGAGTAAAAAAAATTACGAATCAATCAATTCATTTGTTTTCGACACCCACTTCTGGACGTAAGCCAAAACTATACATACACACAGCATCAGAAGATTAAAGTGGACATAGGACAGTTGTATTTAGTCTATCGTAACCATCAAGGACTTTTATCTCCCGCCTAAAAGATGCAATTTGTCATGGCGTAAATACAAGATGAGTATCACGGTCCAATTTCGGTCACCTTGGCCAATTTCAACGGAGTCTAGCCAAATACGCAGGAGATGTTATAGTGGTAATATCAATTCGGACCTTTTCCCGAGATTAGCCCGCTCAAACATACAAACTCTTCATCTTTATTATCTTAGTATAGATTTTTTTTTTTTTGTATTTTATTACTGCCTCGTTAGCCAAGTGGTCCTAAGCTAATTCCCAGGTCGAGCAAAAAGTGTTATTGGGTTTTTCTATGAAATTCTTAGTAGCAGCTTGGAGTTAGGATTTGTGCCCGGTTATTGGCAATAGGCTCGCCCCCTATGACATGGGGCCTAAAACATACCGGCGAACTGTGGGTGTACATTGATACACCTCTGCCTAACCCTTCGGGGAATACAGGCGCGATTGTATGTGTATAGTTTTAAAGCCTTTTTACAATATCTATATATTGTACGTAACAAATGTTTGTTGTAAATCATATAATTTGTTATCGTATCCGATTCCAATAATATGTTTACCTACTAACCAACTGTTGTTATGAAATACGGATTCAGGATATTCTATACAAATACCTACAGTATGTTACCAAACAGTTGTGGGTACCTACGTACGGTCAGTGAGAAAAGTCAATAAAAACTTTAGATTTTGAAATCCTAGTTATTGCCTAGCCTCTTGCCAACTATGTTGGGGTCGGCTTCCAGTCTAACCAGATGCAGCTGAAAAACAAGTCTTTTACATGGAGCGACTGCCTATCTGAGCAGCACAACCCAGTTACTGGGCAACACGATACCTCTTGGTAGGACTAAAATCAAATCCTAATTATTGAGCACAATATTTATGAAAATACTAAATGAATGAAAAATTGAAAGAAGGAAAGAAGAAGCTACAGCTTTTTCTACAGAAGCTGTTGGCAAACCTTAATAAATAAATAAATAAATAAATAAATAAATAAATAAATAAATAAATAAATACATAAATAAATAAATAAATAAATAAATAAATAAATAAATAAATAAATAAATAAATAAATAAATAAATAAATAAATAAATAAATAAATAAATAAATAAATAAATAAATAAATAAATAAAATAAATAAATAAATAAATAAATAAATAAATAAATAAATAAATAAATAAATAAATAAATAAATAAATAAAAATTGAGATAAAATAAATATTTAGCTATCACCTGATGTGCTGTGATGGGACAGTTGGCGTAGTGGCTGAGTGATTGACTGCTGCGCTGCGTGTCGCGGGTTCAAACGAAACAAATATGTATTTGTATGGTCTACAGATAGTTGTTGCGGGTCTGGCTATTTGTATATGTGAGTTTATATGTTTGTAAACGCACCCACGATACAGGAGACATTTCAAGAATGGGACAACGTTTCTTTATAAAAAAATGATGTTGTTTCGAGTTTCATCATCATCAGTGTCATATTAGCCGCAGAACGTCCACTGCTGGACATAGGCCTCCCTTCATAGATTACCAAAAAGCCCGGTTGGAAGCGGCCTGCATCCAGCGTTTTCCTGCGGTCTTAGTTACAGTGGAAGCGAGGCGGGCAGCGGAATCCGCTGGCGGGTAAAGCAAACTATAGTGTTTGGCTAATGTACACCAAGTGCGGGCGGGGCGGGTGAGCGGGAATCGCAGCGGGACAAGCGGGTGTCGCGAGCGGGGCGGATGGACGCAAGTCAGTTTGCGTTTCCCACTCAAAATATCCCACTTACAGAAAGAATTTGTTTCTAAAAATTCAGACATGATAATGCCACTACGCGTTTACGCCGAAACGCGCCGTGTTCACGAGTAGGAATATGCGTTTACCACCCTTCCCGCATCCTCTCCCGCCGCCCGCGCCGCTCTTACTGTGTTTGTACACTTAGTGAGCTCCATCTTTGTTTAAGTGATATAAATTACCTTACGATTTTTGTCACTAACTGTACGTAGGACATAAATCAAGAACTTGGCATCGAAATACATTAAACCCTCATTTATACCGCGTTTTTTATTTCCCGATCATTTCCAGTATTGTACGTAAAACAGTTGAAGTTCTAGCCATCTGCTCTAAGTTCGCGTATGATTAATGTGTGTTGGCAACTTCCCTGTAAAATATGTACCATACAAAACACTTGGGATGCTCAGTTCAGCTTGAACGAGTCTGTAGTGTGGTGCGAGTGAGAGCGTGTTACTTAGATTATTTTTTGGCCATCTGTATTTTTTTATTTGTATTATTTTAAATTAGTTTCTACCCGCGACATCGTTTGCGTAGAAGTCAAGTAAACCATACTACTACATTATGGTACAAGTGAGGTATGTTGATCATTATGGTCAAGGCTAGATTATAGCTCAACCCGAAAGCGAGGACGTAATGTAGTCAAGAGTGTAATGATAAAATGCTGATGTGGTTCATGCAGCATTTTCAACACACTTGTGAGGAGTTCACGTTGTTATAGGTTCGTGGTTCATTTCTAGGCCGAGTAAAGTATTATTGGGACTTGGCAGAGTGAGTGAGTGAGTCTCATGCGTACTTTGCTAGTCTCCAGTGAGATTCGCCGCTGTGACGAAAATTTAGCCGGGAGAATATATTATTTTTGTAGTGAAACATTTATAGCCGCATGTAAAACCGATTGCTGGCGAATATGTAGGTAGATTTGTATTGTATTGAATTTTGAATTTAATGAAAATAAATGTTTATTAAGTCATCATTTTCTGAAAAAAAAATTGTAATATTTTATTTTTACATTATGCCATATTTAGTTTCTGTCGTAATCAATTATTTCATGCATATTACTTCTATCTACAAAATTAATTTCGATGTTTCACATCTACCAGACGTCCCGTGTCGACTCACAATTATTTTTTAACTTGCTGTCAGTGCCACCTTTCCCGCCAATGCTTAATAAAATATGGAACAACATTTGTTGGGTAGGTCCTTACATCAAAATAATGCGACTTGTTTATTATGAAGTATTATCATGATAGCGACCAAACTTTACTTAATATCTACTTAACAACTTCTAAAGTTGATTGTGTCTTTTGTTTTGATCCAAGAACCTAGAGTCACCAGACGTACATCACTTTAAACATACCATCAGGCCTGTATTCCCCGCAGGATTAGGCAGAGATCTACCAATGTAAACCCACAGTTCGCCGACATGTGTAGGTCCCATGTTGTAGCGCGCGAGCCTATTGCCAATAACCGGGCACAAATCCTAACTCCGAGCTGCTACTGAGAATTCCATAGAAAAACCCAATAACACTTTTTGCTCGACCTGGGAACCAAACCTAAGACCTCTAGCGTAGCAGTCGCGCTTAGGACCACTAGGCTGACGAGGTAAAATGACACTTAGGTTTAAATGACGGACCTACGTCTAGCGACTCTAGGTTCGTACGTAAAAAAATATGAATATTATATGCCATAAGAGCTTCTTTTTAAAATAAATTGTACATACCGGCAAGCGCATCGTAGGACGCCCACAAGGTGTAAAGACGACCTGATTAAGTTCGCAGGAAAACCCTGGATGCAGGCCGCTTCCAACCGGTGCTTTTGGAAATCTATGGGGAGGCCTATATCTAGCAGTGGATATCCTACGGCTGATGTGACGATGGTGATATACTTCGTAATTTTATTATTATATAAAATTGTAAGGCACAAAATATTACAGCGTCAAAAATGGCTCTATAGTATTCGTATTTTCCATCGTCAGTTAGACCATTTCTCGCGAAACATTACTTGTACTGCCCGTTACTTAAAACCAGCTAAAGAATTGCTTTTCTATTTATATTACGTCTTTCCACTTAACAAAGCCGTTTAACTAGTGTACAATGTTTTACAGCTGCGCAGGCGCCATTCTTAATGCTCCGTGAAATCAGAAATCAACGTTTGACGAGTATGCGCTGCCAATCACACTTCTAGAGAGTAATTAAAAGGGATTGTTAAAACTGAACTTTTAATGAGTACCTAGGAAGTGGCAGGTACATGTTTGTTTACAGGACCTTTTTCTAGGTTACGAGGAATAAGGAAGCTATCCATCAAGTAGATCATTGAGTTTAGTTCTGTCAAGCATTTTGATATCGACGTCAATCGAATTTAGTATGACTTGCAACTTTTTCATTATGTACTTTCTAAGTTTATCTTAGACCTCGATGACATCGGCGAAGAAAAACATCGGTAAAAAACAACCTGACAGAATTAAGCTGGATGCGTTCGAAAAATGCGAAAAATGTACAAGTGGTTTGATTCATTTAGGCAGAACTACACCTAATTGTATACCAATAGCCTAATTGTATAGCTTGTAATTAGCAACTGTCAAGTGTTTTTTTTTTATCATTTATGTGTATTAATCTGTAAGCTTTCTTAAAATTGTAAAATTAAATAAATAATAAATAAATAAAATCACAGTTGGCTTCGATTTGTAAAGGTCCGAAGCAATTTTTTGAGGATGGATACTTGGATGTTTGTTAGTCTTTCACGCTTAAACAGCTGAGCAAAATAAGATGAATTGACACTATTCACTATTCATAGATATCGATCAAGCTTGACATAGGACACTTGTCTCGTTTCAAATTTCCTTTTAATAATTTGAGGACTTTGGTTTAATTGTGAAATCTACGCAAACGAAACCACAGGCAAAAGCAAGTCAATAACTATTTTTAAACATAATTATTCGTAAATAGTAGCACAGACACACAGCCGATTAACCTGCAGAACACGTCAATGCAGTTCATCGAACCTGCACCAGCGACATACCGACATCGGGCGCGCATCGCTCTATTATTATAATCATATCGTGATCTGCGGCCAATAACGCACATAAATAATCACGATATAATTGGCTGTTCGAGGCGCGCGTGTGTCACGAATCATATTTCGTTATTAAAAAAATATTCAACTTTTATTGTTGCTGTGCATTGTGTTTGGCTGTGAATCATTTCTTTGTTTTTACCCGACTACGGCAAAGCCAATAGAGGGTTATGATTTTGACAGACTACGTATGTATATGTTCATCTGTTCCCTCATAGCTCCTAAACTATTTATCGGAACTCGATAAATAAGGTATCGGTGAGGTAAATCGTCCGCTGAACATAGGCTAAGTGACGTGTCTCAAAACTCAATATGGCGCCCCCTAGCGGACAAATAGTTTGGGTTAAAAAAAATTAGATAAATACGCCGTGTTTGGTATAATTTGAAAGGGTTTCACTTGTATGTGGTCTAGAATCCTGAAGTCGCTAGACTTACGTCATTTTAGCATGGTTGATAATTTATCCATCTGAATTGTCCATGGAATTTCGTGCTCGGTCTTCTCCATAGAGACCTACGTTTTGGAACGAGCAACTAGCTTCAACTTTCTGTACAGTTTAGTTTTTGGCAATTGATAAGTGCCTGTAATAGTCTAATTGAAATAAATGCTTTGACTATGAATTTATGTAGTTAAATAGCTATGCGTTCTTGCTTGCTCAAATACTAGGCCGTGTTTCAGGTATCAGATTCACAACTAAAAGTGCCGTTCAAGTGTTACGGCTAGTTTTTATATACAGCTTTACAGGAAAACTATAATTCATTGTTTACATCCCAACTGGCCTTACGTTTTTTTTTTCTTGGGTAAATTCTCATGGCGAAAACTGGAGATTGGCCGGATTACTGGTGTCCCTCTGTGCATTTTTCTGCGCCCCGCTGGGCATAGGACTCCGTTGATTAACTACTAAACAATTCTCCATTATCAAACATCCCTTTGCGCCTATTGGCCTAGTTCTGTTCCGTCTCCTGCTTGTTTGGAAGGGAGTGGAAATTATTTTGTCTTTTCTCTTAATTTCTTTGGAGAATCTAAGACAGTTGAATCGTCGAGCTTCATGAACTAGTCGCTTTTTTGACGGTCTCCACTGTTGATTCTTTTGGAGTTGCAATAGATGGGAATAGTGTGGCGGGGTTGCCCCGTGCCACACAATTCTGTAAGCATACTAAAACCATATGTTTTATGAATCAACTGTAGTACACATTTGATTTATTCATAGCAATTGGAAGTGGAAAAACAATTGACTGACGGCGCGTGCGCACAGAAATAGAATCAGTCAGAAATAATGGGTAGTACGTACTTGATTACAATTATAACGTAAATTGCTTAATACACCTTGAATTTTTTGTTAATGAAATTAGATTAATAATTAGCGATGTACCCCGCGGTGTTACCCATGTACTGTTACGTCTTTGGTTATTGCGTGATGTTTTATACGTTTTAACCTTCCTCCTGAATCACTCCATCTAATGATGGAAACGCATTAGGACCCGTTGCGGAGTTTAAAATATTTAAGAGTACAGATCGAAGCGACTTTGTTTTATAGTATGTAGTGAAGATAAAATTAGATTTCAAAATAGATATTTAACTTTATAATGAAATCAAAGTGGGCTTAAAAAAACCACATACAAACTTTGGCCTCTTTCTTTTTCGTTTAGGTGTATTTGGTGATAGTAATGGTTTCGGTTGGTGCAATGGTTGAGCCATTGGCTGCTGCACTGAGTGTCCAGGGTTCGATTGCCGCACAGAACAAATATTTGTAAAGCCTACAAGTAGGGAGTTGTTATTGGTCTGGTGGGGTGTGTATGTGAGGTAATATGTTTGTAAACGCACTAACACTACACTAGAAATAACTAAAACAGGGCAAATTTATTTTTAAGTAACCAGCTGGAACTTCTAGAACCAATACACCAAATTTTAAGTAACCCCCGACAGAATAATAAAAATTCCTACCACAGCTAACAAGAGCTGATAACTTTGAAACCGCTAAACCGATATCCACCAAACATAGCTAAAAACACTCCCGACTAATTCACCTTTCAAACAAAAAGAACAAAATCAAAATCGGTTAATGCGTTCGGGAGCTACGGTGCCACAGACAGACACACGCGCGCGCACGTCAAACTTATAACTCCTCGTCGCTTTTGCATCGGGGGTTAAAAAAGATCAATCGATACAATTTCTTGAACCTGATAAAATAGAAGTTATCGAATTTATCTCGTTGTAACATAGTTTAGTCTTATATTCGATTATCGGATTCTTGCAAGCAAAGGGTCCTCGTTGCCGGAGTTTCCTATTATTAATAGGTACTGGGAATGTTCTAGAGATACCTATTCTAGGATCCTTCACTGGGAAATTCTCCTATTACCAACTAAATGCGCAACTGAAGCATTCTGTTTTAGTTAACTACAAACTCTGAATATCTGTTCCTACATTATAGTTATTAATGTCAGAATGCCAATACTATTTGGATTTAGAAGTCAATTGAATTGACAACTTACAAAATATTTGAGAACTTGCTACCTAGAAGACTTTTATAATATACTAGCTTTTACTAGCGACTCCGACCGCGTTGTTTTTTTCTACCCTTACTAAGAGACGTCTTGGGCTACTGCTGCGTCCTCGTGGTTCGTGGCGTGATGTTATATAGCCTATACTATTCCTCATAAATCAGGGTGGGTTGCCATCGGAAAAAAATATCGGTGAAAATTTCTTTAACCAGCGGCAAGTAACGTAGATTCAATTTTATTTTAAAAAACACTGGTCGTATTGGAACATACCTTTTTTGTAGATAAATGATAGCCAAAATCATGAGGTATAAGGTATATGACATCACGCTACCACATACGAGAACTATGCAGTAACCCAAGACGGGACGCGGGTGAAAATAACACACGACGTCGCAGGCACCAGAACCTAATTAAAAAAAACATTACAAGCACAGACATACATAACAACTAACATTACAATAACAATTTACATAACATTTGTTTTAAACAAAGCGAGTTCATTGAACGTCACAAAATGGATGACAATACAAATTTACGCACATTCAACTTTCAACTTTATTGTGTTAAGTTTTAAGTTGACATTAGCATGTGTACAGTATATTGCCTGATGTCTCTCTAATTTGCCTAACAAAGATGTATGATACTGAACATTTTGTGTGAATTTTTAATGAAAATTAACAGCAAAGCCTGCTGTTTGTTTGTGAGTGCTGTTATGTATTGACTGAATGTATTAGAGGCATTAGGCAAGTACCTAAATAGAGCATCAAATATTTTAATATTTTGCACTTTTAGACCATAATAATGCCGGCCTATTATTATCCCACTGCAGAGAAAACTGAATGCCTCGGTAGCCTAATGGTCTAGCGCAACTACTTCGCTAGAGGTCTTGAGTTCAATTCGCAGGTCGGCAAAAAGTGTTATTTGGTTTTTCTATAAAATTCTCAGTAGCAGCTCGGAGTTAGGATTTGTGCCCGGTTAATGGCAATAGGCTCGCCCCCTATTACATGGGACCTAAACATACCGGCGAACTATGGGTGTACATTGTTACACCTCTGCCTAAGTCTTCGGGGAATACAAGCGTGACGGCATGTGGTATGTGACTTGTTTATCACTCGTTTGATTACAGGACTCTTCACACATTCAGCCAATATTGTCTTTCTAAACAAATTTATACAGAATAAGTTAAAACTTCAATTTACTAATAATATTAATTTATTTGTCCCCAGGTATGGTTATTGCGGAGAGGTGTTAATTAATTTAAATATATGCAGGTGAACCAATTTATTAGCATAAGTTGCCGTTTGCTTTTGGATGTTTCTATTTTAAATAAAGTTGTAAATACAACAAATCTATATTAATTAGTTGTTAATGGCTGATAATGGGGATCGTAAGCGGTGGGACGGTGATTTGTTAAATTTCATGCTTTTTTTTATAGGAAATCATCAAATGACTTCCCCCGCCCTGGGTGGGGCGTGAGGGTGTTTCAGACTTTTACTGACTAAAATCCTCCCGTGTTCCTCCTTGTGCCCTTTGCTTAACGGGGGCGCGGTATCTCTATTGAACAACCCGCAGCCCCGGTGTCAATTTAAAAAAAAAGCAATCGCCCTATACAAATTTTTTAATTCCTAAAACAAATATAAAGTATCCACGTCATACTTGCTCGCATGCATACCATCACGCCTATATTCCCAAGGGTTAGGAAGAGGAGTACCAATGTACACCCACAGTTCGCCGATATGTTCAGGTCCCATGTAATAGGGAGCAAGCCTATTACCAGGTGGTAATAGGCTAGGGGGCAAGCAACTTAGGTAAGTTGCTTGCATTCTATAAAAATCGATTCAGTAATTTCGCAGTTGAAAACATACATACTTACTTTCTTAATATCACAATATACGAAACATAAGGTCAATTCTAGTAATTAAACACATTCTAAATAATTATAGTCGCAATCTTGACTCAGTGACAATCGATGTCAATTCAGTGTAGGAAAAATTAGAGGAGTTATTGACAGAATTAGACTAAGGTTAGATTGCGTACGTTCTTACAAGTTAGTAGAATTGCCCCCCTGACACCAGATGCACAGACGAATGAAACGGAGTCGTACTGGAATCAACCAATTTAGTAAGCTCTTTGTTAAGAAGCTCGTCCGGGGAAGTACTACCACCATACCTATTTCTGCCGCAAAGCAGCGTTTGATTAGTATGGGTTTTTTTTTTTTTTTTTTGGTGGGTGGGTAATCATCAAATAACTTCTCCCGCCCTGGGCGGGGCGGGAGGGAGTGTCAGACTTTTACTGACTAAAACCCACCCATGTTCCTTCTTGTGCCCTTTGCGTTCCGGGGGGGCGGTATCTCTTACGAACAACCCGCAGCCCCGGCAGGCATCGACCCTCAGTGGCCCCTTCCCTTAATTACAGGCACATGAGACATTTCAGTTATGTCTCTGGGATAGCAACGCATTTGCAAAGTCTTTGGTATTCCAGATGTCTATAGGCAGCGGTGACCACTTAACATTAGGTGGGCCGTCGGCTTGTTTGCCATCCAATAATATAAAAACAAACCAATCAAATACGAGATGAGAGTCGCGATGTGAATATCAATCAATAATGTAATTAGTCGATTCCTGCAAGTCTCTTTTCCGCTCCTCTCGTATACACATACCCTACTTACAATGACCTCTGTATGAATTACACATACAATACACATGTTCGTACTGCCCAAGGTCAGGGTCACACAGTCCCAAAGGGTCACTGTTAATAGAGAGGCTTTTACGCGAAGGTCGCATCAGTTACGTAAGCATACAGTATTAATTAAATAGGGCTAATGAAAAAGTTTCGAGTAGGTTGGTCGGGAAATACCTTTATTTGTTTGATGAGGTTAAGCTACACTTGCCGCGGTCAGATTGTGGATGGATGACCATTTTGACACAAGAAGTTACTAGCTTTACAAAAACAAATCACACTTCTCGACAGGATTAAAATCGTGTCGTGTTGGTGTAGTAGTTAAAGCGCTCGCCTACCATGCATGAAGTGGTGGGTTCAATAATGGCCAAGTACCTACCAATGTACCAATTTCATAATATGTACTAAGTTTATCTTGGACATCACTAAAATCGGTGAAGGAAAACATCGTAAGGACAACTGGACTTATAATTAATATAAGTCTGAAATCGCCAAACCGCCTTGGACAAGATGCTCGTGCCTTCTCAATGTAAGAAGAGGCTTTTGCCCTATAGTGCGACAAGAATAACTCGTTCTTTTTTTGCAAAACCGTTAAGAAATTATTAGGGCAAATAACGAACCCTCAAGTACTCGATTACGCAACATTACAAAGGAGTTACTAAAGACAATAATGAAAGGCTCCGAAGCGGAACCGAATTTAGCAGAAAACCTTGGATTTCCCCTCACACGTAACGTCCAAACTCTTGAGGTTAACGTACTGAGGAAATCTTCGGAGCATTTCCGAAACGATTACCGAAAATCACAACTTTACCAACTAACTCTTAATCATCTTTAAACCGAGGCAATAAAGATCAATGTTGCGTAGGTGAACTGCAGATGTAAAGTTGCAAGAATAATGAGAATTCTCTTGATCCTTGAACCGAAATCGTTCAAGATATTCGGTTGGTGTCAATGGTCGAGGAAGTATAGCAGTTGGAGGTCAAATATTCTAATTCAAGGCTGTTTTAATTTTTAATAACTCGTGACGATTAGAGACGGATTAGGAACAGGACGCAAAAGTCAGATGAATTTTATTTAGGTTCCAAAATACAACTTGAAAATATAAATATATTTTTTTAATAATAATATTAATAATACCAGCCTATTACTGTCCCACTGCAGGGCAAAGGTCTTGTCTAATACAGAGAAGGCTTGAGCGATTTTTTTTATTTAACGAATTATCGTTAAATAAAAAAAATCGCTCAAGCCTTCTAAAAGGCTAGGCGCTAAAGCACTCAGAAGGCTTAACGAATTTACCTTTTTATTGACATAATACTTTTTCATGCTTGTCACACTATGCCTATCGAAATCTATACCAATATTATAAAACTGAAGAGTTTCTTTATTAGTTTGAACGCAATAATCTCAAGAACTGTTATTCCGATTTAAAAAAATCCTTTTGCGTTATTCCTGTTGCCTGTTTATCATGGAATGTTATAAGTAATGTTTAATTAAGGTACGACCTACGGGAGCGGAGTAGTATCCAAAAGCATAACTTAACGCGGGTGGAACCGCGTGGAACAGCTACTTCAAAAGATAAACCCTAAAACAGCGCTAAAATAAATCATTAAAAAATTTGACAAAATGCGAAACAACTCCAAAGTTCTACCTTAATAAATCACACCATATATCATCTACACCGGTCGAATTTGTCCATAAACCCGCCATTTTTATTTCGGAAGCAACCCATTACTCTGATAAACATGAAATTAACAGAACAAAAAATGCTCCTACATAACTTTTTGTCTCAATAAAGTAACGATAATAACAACTCGCTAACGACTTATAAATTTTGCACGAATGAGAGGAAACAATACAAAAATGGAATACGGAACCCCATTAGAGGACAATACCGGTCGCCATTTTTAAAACATGAGCTGTGTCAATAACTCTTTGGTCGTTGTTTTTTTTTTTCTGTACAATGTATTTTTTCATTATGCCTTGTTTTTGTGCGCTGGCAATTATTTACGAGTTTATGTCGGTGCTTAGATTTTATACACTGATAACCTATTCAGTAATTTTCCAAAAATATGTTTGTACAATTTTGATATACATTTTTGGTGATGGTAATTGTTTTATTTGTGAATAACTGACTTATACGATGAACAGAAACTACATATTACTGTTCACTGACGATTAGCTTATTCAGTAATTGTTTATTTGCCACAATGCTGACTCTCATTCTCCAATCTTTATTACCCACTAGCTTAGCACGAGTGAAATGTTCATTCAAAAATATTTCCGACGTATCTGGTAGATTTTCCATAAAAAAATTAATAGAAACCATGTCCCAACAATTACCAATATAACAAAAAAAAAGCCAAATTGATCAAGTCATTCTCAAATGATGATCTGTTATACACGCAACAATAGATTTTTATCTCATTATTGTTTAGAACAACACAGCAAATAAATTAATCAAATCACTCGAGTCATTTAAAAGTATTTGCACGATTTTTAAACAAACGTAGATCGCTGTATCGATTCCTAAAATAAAATGGACTGCCTATAATCCATCCCTGCATATATACCACTCCAATTGCACACCACTAAGCTCAATCATGGGCCATTCTCATGCATCCATTACCTTTCGAAGCAACGAATTGCACACAAACACCGCACATATAGCTACCGCTATCATGAAGAAACATATGTAGATTGTGGGCACATTAACAAATCCTTACCTCAGTTACCAAACGCGTTTCGTCATATATCGAAGTCACTGCAGTTACTAGTTAGCTTATCGTATCGCACGATTTACTATCGTGGTTGTGATCATACGAGACATGAAGATGTTGAGCATTGGATTCAATTGCACAGGTCGGGCAAAAACTGTAATTGGGTCTTCCCCTTTAGAATTTCTCAGTAGCAACCCAAAGTTGACACCCTTGGTTCTGCGCCTAATGTCACGCCGGTTATATCGATACGTATTTAGTAACTAAACAAAATTAGTAAACTTTCTTTTTCTGTTGTTTTTTGGTAATAAGATTAATAATAATACTAGGAGCCTTAACTGCTGGTAATTTGGACCCTGTGCCCGATACCGGTGGGCTACTATTTTTTGATATTCTTAAATGTTTTTATTTTTATTTAAATGTTTAAAAATGTATTTAATGTGTATAATAAATAAATAAATATAACATACCATCACGCCTGTATTCTCTGAAGGGTTAGGCAGAGGTTTAACGATGTACACCCACAGTTCGCCGGTATGTTTAGGTCCCATGTAATAGGGGGCGAACCTATTGTCATTAACCGGGCACAAATCCTAACTCCGAGCTGCTACTGAGAATTTCATAGAAAAACCCAATAACACTTTTTGCTCGACCTGGGAATCGACCCTCTAGCGTAGCAGTGGCGCTTAGGACCACTAGGCTTCCGAGGCAGTTAAAAATATATTTAATGTGTATATTAAATAAATAAAGGAGAATAATAATACCAGCCAATTATTATCCTATTCCAAAGCAAAGGCCAATCACATACACAGAAGGCAAGAGCATTGATCACCATGCTTTCTCAAAGTGAATAGATTTTATGGTGATTTTACACTTTTTTAACTCCATATTTCCTTCAGTGATGTCCAAGATAAACTTAAAAGGTACATATGAATTGAATAAGCCACATTAGTACTTGCCCTGGCTTTGAGCCCGCACAACCAAGTGCATGGGAGGCCATTTAAATAAATACAAAAGTAATAAGTGACAAAATTTAAAATAAATGAGTGGTTCATTACTTGCTAGGAAGCCGTTCGTGAATTTCCTATTGAATTTGATAACGTTTGTTCTAAAAGTGGAAGTTTTGTAACAGGAAACATTATTTCCGAGTATTATTGAATAACAAAGTTGTTTATAATTTCAATACAGTGCTTGAATGAATTTATGCTTTCTCAGATCTGAATGGAGTACCGATAGGCGATAAACTCTTTTGTATATTATGATTTAGGGTGACTTTAGCTTATGCGTGCGACTTTTTTTGGGTAAACTTCTCTTGGTGTCGGTAATTACGGAGTTTAATTATTTTAGTTCAGTACCTCAAATCTCAAACTGCCTCGTTGGCGTAGTGGTCCTAAGCGCGACTGCTACGCTAGAGGTCTTGGGTTCGATTCCCAGGTCGAGCAGTATTATTGGGTTTTTCTATGAAATTCTCAGTAGCAGCTCGGAGTTAGGATTTGTGCCCGGTTAGTGGCAATAGGCTCGCCCCCTATTACATGGGACCTAAACATACCGGCGAACTGTGGGTGTACACTGTTACACCTCTGCCTAACCCTTCGGTGAATATAGGCGTGATGGCATGTTATGTTATGTTGTTACATCAAACGTAAAAAAAAATAAAATCTTATTATTTTTTTATTATTTATAAAATAGCCGGCCATGCCCTCACTAAAAAATCAATTTAAAAAAAAAAAAAATAATTCGCATTTATTAATTTGTTACAGTTTTTTTTTTCATTATTGTGAGCAGTTCGCGAAGGGGACACGAGGTGGGCCGACGACCTGGTTAAGGTTGCGGGAAATCGCTAGATGCGGGCAGCGCAGAATCGGTTATTATGACTATCTTTAACGGAGGCCTATGTCCAGCAGTGGAAGTTTTTCGACTAATGTGATGATGATTATAAAGCAGGAGGCAAGTGTTAGCGCTTATCCTCTAGAGGGACTTAAGCAGAATGCTGACGTTTGAACCTTGATCTGTAATACTACAGCCAATAAACTTTTATTCTCTTGTATTTAATATTCTTAACCCTGAAATGTCTTCATCATTTATAAATAGCAGTAAATTCTAATACTGGACGTAGACCTCTCCTAAAAACTCCAATAAGTATAAAATACAATAGTAACCATGTGAATAGCCCCCGCGACCTTCACTAGGTCAGTGCTCTATGTACAAGGACACACCTACACTTCGTTTCGCAGTACACAACATAAAAATTCCCCGAATTCGCAATAACTGGGCCAAACTCCACTTTTTTATTGACAACACCCGAAACCTTTTTTATCTGTGGCCGAACTTTATATCGGCCAGTGTCAACCCACAACGTGACATCATTGGCGATTTGAAAAAAGAACGTGTTGACCGCGATGGCTGGTGGCATACAGCGGCACTTATAAAGAAAACTGGACCTTACATGTGGTGATATAGGGTTGGTTTCTTTAAGGTGAAGTATGTAGGCGATACTTTCACTAAGTAGTACCAATGTCAGTGGTTATTTTCTTTGTATTATGCAACCAGTTGCTTGCGCAACCGTGGCGGATTTACACGTGCCTACAACGCTAATTTAAAACGATCACTATCGGATTCAAATTTTTGTTTTTTATTAGTTAGTTATATTCAAGGTGGGGCACGAGTAGAGTTCAATTGTTTTTAGAGGTATCAGAAGAGTGTTTGTTGTACAATACAACATGATGGTTGGCTGGTTTTTGAATAATAACTAATGGGAGTGTTCAGAAAACTTCTCATCAGGCTATGATGGCCACAGCTGGCTGGTCGCCACTATTCTTTTCATATTTAACATACCATCACGCCTGTATTCCCCAAAGGGTTAGACAGAAGTGTATCAACGTACATCCACAGTTCGCCGGTATGATTTGAGGTCCCATATAATAGGGGGTGAGCCTATTGCCATTAACCGGCCGCAAATCCTAACTCCGAGCTGTTGCTGGGAATTTCATAGAAAAACCTAAGAATACTTTGCTAGAACTAGGAATCGAACCCAAGCCCTCCAGCGTAAGGCGCCCTCTAACGAGCCCTAAGTAACAAGTAATATTAACTATAAAACATATAGAAGCTATTGCGTGCTGTAAAGTTTTATTATTCCAGCGCTATGAGCTTATCTCACTGAAATATTCCATTCTGCTTTGTTTATTTTGTTGACAACTTTTCACTAAAACTTTTAATAAGTCTTATCACGGCGGCGCCGGCTCCTTGTTCCGGATCTTTTGAGGTTAAATAGTTTCACAAATCAGCAGTTAGTTTATAATAGGAGTACTAACACGAAGGAGTTTTAGACTAACTACGCTAGCATAAGGCATTTAATGTACTGGCCATTTTTCAGGGGGTGAATGTATATATTTATTTATAAATATGAAAATCTTTTTATAGGATATATTAAATTTTACGTAGATGAAATCGCGGGCAGAAGTTAGCAAATACGTACATACATACTGTCACGCCTCTGTTCCCCGAAGTGTTAGGCAGAGGTGTACCAATGTACACCCACAATTCGACGGTATGTTTAGTTTCCATGTAATAGGGGGCAAGCATATTACCCGGTTAATGGTACAAATCCGGGTACAAATCGGAACTACAAACTGCTACTGAGAATTTCATAGAAAAAGCCAATAACACTTTGCTCGACCTGGGAATCGAATCCATGACCTCTGGCGTACCAGCCGCGCTTAGGACCACTAGGCTAACGAGTCAAGACACAGTTGAGGCTAGTAAATAATAAAGTAATCATTGGCTCTTCTCATACAGAGAAGGCTGATGCGAGTGATGTCCAAGATAAACTAAGAAAGTACATTTGAATTAAAAAAATCACATTAGTACTTGCCCGGTATTGAACCCGCAACCTCAAGCATGAAAGGCGGGCTCTCCAACCACCTGGCCATGACCTACAGATACAAAATTAAAATTCAAACATAATCTTAGTACATATCCTATAATCATCATGCACATAAGTAACTATAACACCCACAAATTTAAAACTTCCTTACATAAGACATTCCATTACATAAGACTATTCCGCGAACTTCGCAGCTAACAACCTTCCAATTAATTATCTATTGCGTCACACGGTTTACAATCACCCCCATGGGTACATGGGGCGGTAAATTGGGGCGAAAGTTGTATAGTCTTATTTACAACCTTACCTACGTGTGGAGACCCACTGTTCAAAATTTTACGGCCATATGCCTGATGGGACGTTGAGTTAATGGATGTGGCTTGAGTGTAGTTGAGGTGTGGTCGCGAGCATAGTTGGCCCTTAATTAGAAGTACAGTAGAATCCGTTTACAGTGACGCCGCTAGTTAATCAAATGATTCTGATCAAGATAACATTTAACAAGACATTTTCTTGCTGACATTTCAAAATTTGATTTAATTGCCTTGTAATTTTTTATCACAACTTCTCAGTTGGCCATTAAGGTTTTTTAATTTTATTCTTCTACTAACATTATTATTGTCACCATTTTTATTCAAATTATTATTTAAAATTTTATTCAGATTTGCTTTCTTTTTAAGTAAGACATTTCGACACAATGTAAAATTGAAAATTAATTAAATAAACAACAATAAAATAGTATCAGCCTAAATGTATTGTCCCACTGCAGTGCAAAGGCCTCTTCTGCTGCAAATTGAGGATGAGCATTGATCACCAAGTTCACTCAATGCGGATTAGCCATTTCAGCGCGACATTAATTATAACTGCCTCGTTAGCCTAGTGGTCCTAAGCGTAACTGCTACGCTAGAGGTCTTGGTTTCGATTCCCAGGTCGAGCAAAGTGTTATTGGGTTTTTCTATGAAATTCTCAGTAGCAGCTCAGAATTAGGATCTGTTCCCGGTTAATGGCATTAGGCTCACCTCCTATTACATGGGACCTAAACATACCGGCGAACTGTGGGTGTACATTGGTACACCTTTGCCTAACACTTATGTTATGTTATTAGTTATAAGATCGGGTTTCCTCACGATGGTCTCCTTCACCGATGTTAGTGATGATCATCATCATATCAACCGTAAGACGTCCACTGCTGGGCATAAACCTCCTCCATAGATGTTAGTAATGTCTAAAATAAATATAAAAAGTACATAATTATGAAATGGAAAAAATAAATCAAATAAGTTTATCCAGCAGTAAATTATAAAATGCAAACAAAACATACCTACACTCAATAACGATTGCACCATCCAGTTTCAATACATACTGCCGTCTTACTTGCTTCCCGGTTTTATTTATTTCCCTCGTCGGGCTGTATTTGCACCGAATATTTGCGCAAGCACCTATTTGTGTTGGCGTAATGTTCTGGTTTTCTTGTTTGCCAAATAAGGCGCAGATACGTCGTGCAAACGACATATTTCACTCCCGGATAACTAGAAGAACGGGATCAGGTTTTATTATTTATAATAATAAATATAGAAGGATCGGAGTGAAGACGTGCGCACGGTGCGTACAAAATTGAGGAGTGACTGGAAAAGTATGTTCTTATGTTGAAGGAGTTCTAAGGTTTTGATTTTTTTTAAATTGCGTCTAATAGCTTGGAGTGGAAGGAAGAAGTTGAGAGAGGCCTTTGCCGGGGAGTGGGAGAGAACAGGATAATAAAAACAATATTTGAAGTTGTCGATTTTAGTTTAATTAATAAATAATTAATAATAAATCATTTTTCTCATCTCAGCCACAACAAATGGCAAATGTGATTTGGCGGCATTTTTGACAGATTGCGACTGACATTAGATTTCGATCGTTCCTAAATAAGTACAATTACACCTTTTGATAGTAAAAAAAAACTTTCAGCAACCATACATATTATCACGCCTGTATTCCCCGAAGGGTTAGGCAGAGGTGTACCAGTGAACCAACCACAAATCCTAACTCCGAGCTGCTACTGATAATTTTACAGAAAAACCCAATAACACTTTTTGCTCGACCTGGGAATTGAAACAAAGACCTCTAGCGTAGCAGTTGCACTTAGGACCACTAGGCTAACGAGGCAGTTAACAACCATTCGATAAAAAAATCCTTTTAACATTAGTACAAAAACATCATTAACGTTAAAAATAACAAATTACAATTCCGTCCTTCTGTTCCGGGTTAACAGTTAACAATATAACAGGGAAATGTGTTAATGTAACTTAACACGCTATGTTAACTGACCGTGGTATAGTTAATGTGTTTTCTAAATAACTTTTATTGGTCCTTTTGAGGTGTGCTGTTAAGCTAAATGTAACAAAGGAATTTTTATAAATACTTATGCTAATCCTCTGAGGTGAAATAATATTTGTAATGGTTATTGGTGACGTTCTTCAGAAAGGTCGGTTGCGCTGTACCCGTAACCGGCGTGCTTATATGAACAGATGTATGAACGTGGACGAAGCAAAATAAATATGTAAGGATCGTAGCAGGTGGCGTTCTGTGGTTTCTGCCTACCCCCATGGGAAAAAGGCATGAGTTTATGTATGTATGTATGGTTATCGAAAGAATAGGAAGTAGGTAAAACAGGAGCTTCAAGTAGGAATGTTTGATGATAATGATGCATGACTGTCTAGAAGAGCGTAACTGCTCCGTTCGTCTTGAGATCGTAAGCACGACTGCTGAGTCCTAGGTTCGATACCCAGGTCGGGCGTGGATATCATGGAGGAGGAACCGTGGGATTTTATTCGGTAAGAGAACGATTACTTTTCCGTTCTGAGAGCATCTATGAAGATTTCCACACGTACAAGAAAATAATTTTTATTGAGCTTTTCAAGTTGGATTATTTTTTGTAATCGTTATTTTAAATCCCCGATAATGCAATCACAAAATATCAGAAAATAATATTAGACTTTACAAAGATCTCTTTTTTTTAATATTCGCAATCCATAATCAAGCTAAACTCCAAGAGTTCCCAGCAACCCAGAGATCTTGGAATATAAAAGACCTCCCAACAGTAGTCAGTAGGCCCTAATAAATGAGACTTAGGAACATAGCTAGACAAGACAAAAACCTAATAACCCCACCACACACAGGAATCATTCATCACGGCACACATTAACGATTGTTACTAAGACGTCATTAAGTCGCTAAGACTAGTCGCGTCATTAAAGCGACTTCCCGTCAGTTATTGCTGACGCCGTCGTAAACGAGTACAAACTGTCGCAGATCGTAAACTTGGGGTCGTAAAGTGTGCACTTGCGTTTTCGTGGCCGGGTGCATTTTGTTCGGATTTGGGTGACTATGTTAGTATTAAATAGATTTGTTAGAGTGTAGGACATTGCATTAGGTTGACGTGGCGACTGTAATAAAGGCCATCTGCTGTTGAATGAATGCTAGTGTTTCGCTCATGTGCGATTTACTGAAGTGAAGGCAAGGAGATTTCTATTATATCCAAAATAAATATAAAATCGACTGCTACGCTAGAGGTCATGGGTTCAATTCCCAGGTCGAGCAAAGTATTATTGGGTTTTCCTATGAAATTCTCAGTAGCAGCTCGGAGTTAGGATTTGTGCCCGGTTAATGGCAATAGGCTCGCCCCCTATTACATGGGACCTAAACATACCGGCGAACTGTGGGTGTATATTGGGACACCTCTGCCTAACCCTTCGGGGAATTCAGGCGTGATGGTATGTTATGTGTAAAAATAAAATAGGATAATTATTATGTCATAATTTATTTCAAAATCAGAGAAAAAGACTAACCAAGTGCATAATATAGTTTACAAGTTTGAGCACAAACGTAGTTGAATCAGAAAAACCGAATATCGGTCATGACGTCTGCTAATTTTAAAGGAGAGTAACTAAGTACGCAAAAAAAAATATGTTCAGTGCACAAGCATAGGTGAACTAGAAGAAAAAAAAACTTATTTCATTAATTAGTTTATATGGAAGACTTACAATATGAAAAAACAGACAAAGAATAGTCATTTTGACTGACAGCCAATAACAGGTCTTCACTTATAAAATACAGAAAAATCTTACTAGGTACTATTATAGATGCGATAGTTTGGATGGGTGGATGTTTGTTACTTGGTCACGCCATAACGGCTGAATGTATCTGGATGGCACAAAGGTAGATTATGATCCGAAATAGTACATGGACTACTTTTTATCCTAAAAACATGTACGGTTCCCGTAGAATCCTATCCTACTAGTATTAAAAATGCAAAAGTTTCTTACTCTTTTATTCTTATATTTTTCTCGCACGAATTTCATAAAAAAACCCAATGACACTTGCTCGACCTGGGAATCGAACCCAAGACCTCTAGCGTAGCAGTTGCGCTTAGGACCACTAGGCTAACTAGTTCTAACAAATAGGTAGGTAGTTACAATAAAGTCTATCCTACTTCCTAGAAATATTATGAATGCGAAAATTTGTGAGGATGGATGGATGTTTGTTACCTTTTCACTGTCTGGAATAACACATAGGCTACTTTTTATCCCGGAAAAATGTACGGTTTCTGTGGAATAATATAATTATAAACTTTGACGCGGACACAGTGATGGGAAGAAGCTGATGGAATTTTTTCTCTAACCTGGGGTCAATAACTTTTTCTATACTAGCACAAAATGAATAATTACATAAGTACATCTATTTCCGATAGAGCGACATTAGAAACTAATCCAATAAAAGCCCTTTCTGGGGAAACTTCGGGAAGTTCCGTGAGAGATAGACAGCTGATGCGGAAAACTATTTCTGGTGCCGCTAATGCGAATATGAAATACGGATACTGTGATGTTGGGGTCTATTTTAGGAACCATTGTCTGTAAATAACAGGATTCTTAGAGGCGAGTTATTTTTATTTTTGATATGGTATGTTGTGTGTTGCTTATCTGTGCCTATACTCAATTTACTAAAGCAATAGAAAAATAACGGCCAAATAACAGCAGTTATTAGATTATATTGTTGAAATGACTGCACTATGGTGATATTATTTTTTTGTAAGTGGCTTGTAGTCAACATTACTTTATAATTATTATCGTAAAATAACGGAGCTTGTTATACGCTAACATTGAAATAACGATATCGTTGCAACGTTATTGTTTGTTTGTAATAGTAAATGGAGTATAATCAAAACTACACTTACTACAGTTTTGTCTGCAAATCATACATACATATCATCGCGCCTTTATTCCCAAAAGAGTTAGGCAGAGGTGTACCAATGTAGGTACACCCACAGTTCGCCAGTATGGTGGTAGGTTCCATGTAATAGGGGTCAAGTCTATTGCCACTAACCGGGCACAAATCCTAAATATAGAAAAAAAAAACGGACTGCACTTAGCGGTGAGTGACAATCAATTTCATTTGTATTTTTTTTTTAAATAGAACTTCGTCTTAAACTTGGCTTTCTTCAGAATCGTAAGTGCGTTTACGAACACATAAACACACATACACAGCCAGCCACACCCAGTACAACTATCTGTAGGATGTATAAATATTTGTTTCGTGTGGGAATCGAACCCACATCAGGCAGCGCAGCAGCCAATCGCTCAGCCGCTACTCCGACCGTGACGTCAACAAAAATGATATAACCTAGTAACCTAGTATAACCTAGTGGTCCTAAGCGCGACTGCTACGCTAGAGGTCCTGGGGTTCGGTTCCCAGGTCGAGCAAAAAGTGCTATTGGGTTATTCTATGAAATATGCAGCTCGGTGTTAGAATTAGTGCCCGGCGAACTGTGGGTGTACATTTATTCACCTCTGCCTACCCCTTCGGGGTATACAGGCGTGATGGCATGTTGTGTGTCTAATAAAACCAGACCCACCTTTTGACACATGAATGAAAATAATAACAAAAGGCAAAAGTACCATTATTAATGTTACCATATTTACGATCCTCATAAACACATACATAAGCCTCCGTGAGGCTGAACCGCTGTAGGTAACCTATATACTTAAACTTTATGTGTCTTCTCTGATCGGGCTGTAAAGAATTTATTGAATTGTAATGGGTGTTACAATGTGTTGGACCAATATTGTATGACACCTAACAATAATGATTAAGGGGGGTGGTGGCCTGTCTGGGTGGTCACCGATATTCAAAGTGCTTTAGATACAGTAACATAATAGAAACAAAGTTAAAACGTCTCATGTATTTATATTATACTAGCGAACTGCCCGCGACTTCGTCCGCGTGGCTTATTCCACCCGCGTTAAGTTATGCCTTTGGTTACTGCTCCGCTCCCGTGGATCGTAGCATGATGTAATATGCCTATGTTACTCTGGAATAATGTAGCTATCTATTTGTACACAAATGATTAAAATCGGTCTGGTAGTTTCGGAGCCTATTCATTGCAAACAAACAAACAAAAAGTCTTTGCTCTTTATATTATTAGTATAGATGACATCCTTCAAGCTGGAACAGTGTTTTACGTGGTTTTAAACGAGCAAAAAGATGTAATTAACATAACATACATACCATCACGCCTGTATTTCCCGAAGGATTAGACAGAGGTGTAACAATGTACACCCACAGGTCGCCGGTATGTTTAGGTCCGATGTAAAAGGAAGCGAGCCTATTGCCATTAACCGGGCACAAATCCTAACTCCAAGCTGTTACTGAGAATTTCATAGAAAAACCCAATTACACTTTTTGCTCGACCTGGGAATCGAACCTGAAAACCTCTAGCGTAGCAGTCGCTCTTAGGACCACAATGCCACGGAGGCAGTTCGAAAGAGGTAATTACTGGCCCTTATTTGGCCAGCCAACCTATTTCTAACATCCAACAGTATCTATGTTCTGAAAGAGCGTAAGTAAAATGATTGTTATTATAGGAGCTAAATGCACTCATATAGATATTTAAATATTACAGACAGACATAAACGTGTCTGTAATATTTAATATAGTAGTCGTCATGAGTCGTGAACACAAACGTCAAGTCCAGTTTTTGGGTTCCTTCCTGGGTTTTTGGGTCACAGACGCTGCACGCGATTGGTCCCCCAAAAACCCAAAAATTAACTTAACGTTTGTGCTCACGGCTCGTGACGGCTGCTATAGCGATAAGTAAATCAGATTTGTGGCCTGTTTTAGGAACGCCACTACTCATGATGCTCCTCAGGTTTGAAGCAGTACTGAGTACAACCAGAGGCCTATAATTGAGCACTAAGAAATCAATGGAAATTCGTTACCGTATCTCGCAAATTAGGAAATATCTTTATCGTTACATAGTGGCGGTAGTTAATGGGTGGTATATAAATAGCATAATATATTTATATAACGACTGCCTCGTTAGCCTAGTGGCCCTAAGCGCGACTGCTGCGCTAGAGGTCTTAGGCTCGATTCCCCGGTCGAGCAAAAAGTGTTATTGAGTTTTTCTATGAAATTCTCAGTAGCA
Source organism: Caradrina kadenii (assembly GCA_947462355.1). NCBI lineage: Eukaryota > Metazoa > Arthropoda > Insecta > Lepidoptera > Noctuidae > Caradrina > Caradrina kadenii. Next base: position 10,514,991 of record OX381691.1, read on the forward strand.
GCTCCGAGTTAGGATTTGTGCCCGGTTAATATCAATAGGCTCGCCTCCTATTACGTGGGACTTATGGGCGAACTATGGGTGTGCATTGGTTACCCCTCTGCCTAACCCTTTGGGGAATACAGACGTGATGGTATGTTATAACGGTCTCGAATATTATTACTAATCTAATCAAATCTCTTAAGGTTCAAAATGCTACCCCAAAAACTGATACAGGTTTGCCTACGCTTTACCATTCCCGAAACCTGCCTCCAAATACCTTGACCAGATCCATTTTACTACCGTCCGTTTGCAATCAGGACATCTAACATACGTTCCTCAACATAGAAGAAACCAATACATTTTTACTTCTTACCCACCCCCCTTCTAAGAGGGGACGGAGGAGAGACTTTACGAGTGTCATAAAAGTGGATAATATACTTAGTCTGCGGGTAGATTCGTGATCGAAATACGTCAGTATCGACTATTTATTTAGTACGAGTGCAAATGAAAAGGCCGGACCAAAGATTGGATGGTATAAGGAATTAGAATTGGCTGCAATTAATCCAATGCGCATACAAAGAGAGTCATATAGCCAACAGTGGGCGAAGTTTTGCTGGGTTAATAATGATGATAGGCCGGCGAACTGTGGGAGTACATTGTTACACCTCTGCCTAACCCTTCGGGGAATACAGGCGTGATGGTAATGATAATGATGATGAAAAACGTTTTTAATTCTTGAGGTGTAAAGTTTAAAGTTCCTTGTACCTGTGATGCAGTGAACCAAGATGATAAGATCGTAGGGATGATGAAAGTAAGTATGGAGTTTCTTGCCTATTCTTCTCCTTACGAAACTACTTCTCTTGTATATTTCGTTCAAAAGTGCCTTTGCATGGTCTAATCCAATTAAATGATTTTATTTTGATCGTGGTAGAAAAACGTATGACGTTTACCAAATATTGTCAAAGTCAAAGTCAAGTCAAAGTCAAAGTCAAAGCATTTCAAAGTCAAAGCATTTATTTCAATTAGACCATTTACAGGCACTTTTGAATTGAAAGTTTTATTACATAATTGTAGTGTAATTTTTAATATTTAATTGTAGTTTGGTATGACAAAATTATTTACACATACAACCGGATTGTCACATTCGGTTCGGCATATTTCGTGCGGCACAATCGGTTCTGAACGTGATCAACGGTTATATTAAAAATGCCGAACCGATCATATCGAAGCAGTTATGACTTCCAGAAAATGTCTATGATCCAATAAGTACAATACAAATGAACGCTTGTACCTACTTATCTCCTGCTAATTATTCCGCGCACATTTCGAACATCAACTGTGGATAATGAATTATAATTAATGATTAACTAACATTGTTTTACAATGCAATTATGTAATACAATATTAATCTTTGCATTACATAGCAGGTCACGCCAGCTGTCAGTGGAACAATAAGATTCCAATACAATACAAAGCGAATCATAAGGTTTAACTACGATTTCTAAAATGCTGATTAGTTTTTCATAATTAGGAGAACTGTATCGACAACACGCTTAATACAAATCATGTTACATTTTGGTTATTACTTAATAACCAAAATGTAACATGATTTGTATAAAGCGTTTGTATAAAACTACTTAGTTTAGATACGATAAATGCACTAACATCTGAGCGTTGAAACAAGGAGACTAAATACTTCTTATTTTACATACCATCACGCCTGTATTCCCCGAAGGGTTAGGCAGAGGCGTACCAGTGTACACCCACAGTTCGCGCGTATGTTTAGGTCCCATGTAATATGGGGTGAGCCAATTGCCATTAACCGGGCACAAATCCTAACTCCGAGCTGCTACTGAGAATTTCATAGAAAAACCCAATAACAGTTTTCTCAACCTGGTAATCAAACCCGAGACCTCTAGCATAGCAGTCACACTTAGGATAACTAGGCTAACGAGGCAGTCAGTTCTTATTTTTAACCCCCAACGTAAAAATTACGGGTGTTATAAGTTTGACGTGTCTGTCTGTGGCATCGTAGCTCCCGAACGCATGAATCGATTAATTGTGTTTAAAAGGTTAATTAAATAAACCACGTCTCATTTTAAAATAAATTTAATCTTAGGTTAGTCGAAGTAATTAACGAGCCTACTTAGGTTCACATTCGTATCAAGTTTAAATTATTTATCAACCCGAGAAATAAGACTTTTTACACTATTCAATTCACCTTTCCACCCTTTTGGGGTTGAATTTTCCACTACTCGCCTAAATGCGAACGTGAACATTTCCCAATCCTAGTTTCAGTAACTTCAGCTTTGTTTTGATACGTCAGTCAGTCCGATTCTCTTCTTACATAAATATAAACACTTAACCAATCATTGTATAGTAAACTTCCGGATTACCTCTTAAACCTCCATCACATAAAAATACACAAAAGCAACTAAACGCATAGGTAATTTCATCCGCGTCCACTATTTCAAACTATTGAACGTTCAACCCGTCGACTGCCGAAGTCACAAAAGACCCCGCCCATACAATCGCCGGGGTCAAACAGAGCCGAAGTACCCCCAAGTAAGATTGCCCAATTCATCCCATGAATGGCAAAATCAGGACTGCCATGTCCTTTATTTATTTACGGAGGCGACGGAATTAAATTACCTATGTACAGAGACCTACGTGTTTCTGTCGGCGCTTTCGTCACATTTGCTTGGAAATATGCTGGTCCTGCTCCATAGGACAATTTAAAGTATTGACAAAATCAACTGGTTGCTAATTGAATTATATAAGTAAGTATTAAATAGTACTGTGTTTTTTTTTTTTTTGGGGGGGCGGGGAGTCATTAAATAACTTCTCCCGCCCTGGGCGGGGCGGGAGAGAGTGTCAGACTTTTACTGACTGAAACTCACCCATGTTCCTTCTTGTGCCCTTTGCGTTCCGGGCGCGCGGTATCTCTTACGAACTACCCGCAGGGGGCGGCAGGCATCGGCCCTCAGTGGCCCCTTCCTTTTGCTGACATCTCTTTAAGGCGCGCGTAGAACACGAACGCGCCGTCGACACGGCCTGTCGTTATGCAACGTAAGGACAGTGAGCTACCCATTGCTCACCGCCCACAGGCATACTGCCTCACAGAAGGAGGCGACTGCATCCCATTCCCTCTCGCTCCGGAAGTATGGTACTATTTAAGTATTATTTTTATTAATTATTTGTAGCGACATCTATCGCTCAGCATGCGAACTAACGTTGCCTAGATCGCGATATCAAAGTTCGCCGCGACGTTTAACATATATACAAAATCCCGACAACAACCGATGGGGCAGTAGCCCGCCAGACACAACACCCGTCTGGTCGGAGGATCCTCCCTTTTCTATGGGGGATGAGAGACTTTACACCCTGTTTCTCATACCTCCAAATATTTTTCTCTTCGACATTAATTCTACATTTGAGTATGCCTCACACACTGACTCCTTGTCTTTGAAATGTATATTGGGATTAAATATTACAATTAATTTAGCTTTCATTTCTAATTTGTAGCACTGAGTACGTATTGCAGTACTTTGAGTGTCTTTTATTTTTGATAGATCGTTTTGACATTACTATAGTTTTATGGAATGTACAACTTATTGTAATACATTCTTTTAACAGATCTTATAAGATTTTATTTTGCAGAAAATAAAATAGAGCACCATACAGCAACGGTTGCACTTGATAATAATAATTTATTGTTAATATCAATTGTATGACCAAATGTATAAACGTGTACGAGGCGAAAGGAGTGTGTAAGCAATACCAATATATAATGTTGGTGTCGTTCAGTAGCTTCTGCCTACCCCTATGGAAAACAGGCATAAGTTTTTTATAATAATTGTCTCATCTATACAAATAAATAAAATTGAATGGTCTGTTTGTAATTTCAAACTACAAGCTTTTCACTAAATGCATATGACAGTATATACGGTACTAACATAAAAAAAACACAATTTTTTTTTTTTTCCGTCTGTCTGTCTGTTTTTTCCGGCTTATCTCCGAAACAGCTGGACCGATTTTGACGGGACTTTCACTCGCAGATAGCTAATGTCATAAGAAGTAACTTAGGCTTTGTTTATTTTTTACTTTAAGTTAAAAAAAAAATGCTTATGCGAAAACAAAATTGAAACCGATAATATAAATACATTGTAAATATGTCATAAATACACATACATACATACACAAACTCACGCCTTTTTCCCATGAGGGTAGGCAGAAACCACAGAACGCCACCTGCTACGATCCTTACATACTTCTTTCGCCTCGACCACGTTCATACATCTGTTCATATAAGCACGCCGGTTACGAGTACTGCGCACACGACCTTTCTGAAGAACCCCACCAATAAGGTCAGGGTAGGTCTTTCTAGGGCGTCCTCTCCCGGCGTTGCCACTCACATCTAAATAATACTGTAACATCTTTCTAACATCACAATCGTAACTCGAGTTCTGTCTCAAATATATTAGATTAGTCCTGCGTTACGCTATAATTAATTTACGTTAGCGTTTTTATTGAACGCGTAATTTCCTTTCGTTCCTCTAATTTTCCTCTTCGTTGATATTTCATCTTATACTGGACAAGATTTTGTATGAAACATTCATAAGTGTTATTGAAATCTTCGGTTTTAATGGATTATTATAATTTATGGTAATTGTGCTGTTTTTATCGAATTAGAAGATTCGGTTCGATAAAAGTAAAGTAAAACAAATTATAGGAAAAAATTGGTTTTCTAAATTAAGATGCCATTTAACTTAAACTAAAAAGTAACATAACATACCATCACGCCTGTATTCCCCGAAGGGTTAGACAGAGGTGTAACAATATTCACCCACAGTTCGCCGGTATGTTTAGGTCCCATGTAATAGGGGGCGAGCCTATTGCCATTAACCGGGCACAAATCTTAACTCCAAACTGCTATTGAGAATTTTATAGAAAAACCCAATAACACTTTTTGCTCGATCTGGGATTCGAACCCAAGAGCTCTAGCGTAGCAGTCGCGCTTAGGACCACTAGGCCAACGAGGCAGTTTACTAAACTAAGAAGTAAACTAAGAAGTAAGTTTATTATTCCATTACTTAAACAGTTTATGAGAGAGCGTAATAACCGATTTAATAATAAACTAGCTACCTTCGATTTATTTTGGTTACATAAATTGAAAAGGCAAACAAGCCGTGGGACCACCTGATGTTAAGTGGTCACCGCTGCCTATAGACATCTGCAATACTAGAGGCCTTGCAAATGATTTGCTATCCCAGAGACAAATTTGAAATGTCTCATGTGCCTGTTATTACACCAATACCCATATCCTTCAAACCGGAACACAGCAACGCTGCTTTGCCGCAGAATAAAATGGTGGTAGTACTTCCCCGGACAAGCTCCTTCACAAAGAGCTCTATTACTACTAATACCGACCTTCCTTCTAAAATTAGGACTACTTTTTTTTAATCAACCTTTGGGTTACCAAATATTCTAAAAGCAATCTCTAGTAATATCGTTCAATAACTTAACAAATCATCAACGTAAAATGCACCTTATAAAATCTCGGATTTTCTAGTAAAATATTCCTAAAACAAACCCCCCACGATGGTTCAATATTCCAATTTAAACCCTATAACGTACTGCTAAGCAAAACAGCTGAATAAAAAGAAAGTTTAAAAGTTGATTTACCCGCCGTGGAGGCACTCTGATTTGATTATTGGTATAGATTGATATTGAAAGTGGAAGGGTGATGGTGGAAGAAGCGGGTCCTAGAGGAACATGTAAAGAGCGGTAGCGGGAGCGATTTTATGAGAATTTGATCATTGGCAAATTGCCTTGCCTGGAAGCTGTTGGTTTATTATTTACTATTTAAAACTTTGGCTGAAATTCAATTAACAAGAATCTAATCACATAGCGAACCTTAAGGGCGTTTTTTCGCTAGCTTTTTCTGTCCAGCTACTGGGAAAAAGTCTCCTTCATTCGTTTCACTTCCCTCTGTGTTCTGGCTCCTCTCGCTAATTCCTCCGTCTTCTCGGTCCTTCTGTATACTATATGTTTGGATTATTTTCACCTAGTTTTAGTTTCTATCGATATTATATCAACACCATCTATTAAATCTGAAACAAGCCTCTTCTAAGTAACTAACTTCTAATAACCATAGAAATTATAATCACTTGTTTACTTAAAAAAAATAAGGAGCCCCGACAGATAAATAAAAATCCCTACCGCAGCTAGCAAAAGAGCTGATAACTTTAAAACCGCTAAACCGATATCCATCAAACATAGCTAAGAAACTTCCAACCAATATACCTTTCAAACAATAAAAACGAAATTAAAATCGGTTCATGCGTTCGGGAGCTACGATGCCACAGACAGACACACACACACAGACACGTCAAACTTATAACACCCCGTGTTTTTTGCGTCAGGGGTTAAAAATCAAAGAAAAATATAGAACGCTATGTAAATCTTATTCTGTTATCGACATTTCCTATTCAATAAAGCTAAAAGCAATAAAAATTGAAGTGTTTGTTCGTATAAAACTCGTTGTAAACCCGCAGAAATCGGAAAACTAATCAGGCTAGAAAAAATCTAGAAAACCAGTTTGTTAACAAAAGAAATCCTTGGTTTCTTAATGGGGTTTTATTTACAGCAGGATTTATGAAAGGATTTTGTAGAACAAAGGTTGAAGAGAATACTGCTACAAGCAAACTTTTAAAGTTAAGCTTTTAACGAGTAAAATAATTGTTTACCTGAAATGTAGTAACATCGTGTCAAAGAAGCTAAAAAATGCTACTTAGACGGAAAACTTAGTACCATTTATGGTTTTCCTTTATTAGCTTCATTAACTTTATAATAAATTATCTTCTGCCAACGACTTTGTTCGCGATTTTTTTTTCACCGTGAAATCTTTAGTTACTACTCTGTTCCCGTGTGTCGTAGCGTGGCGTTATAGCTTTATAGCTATTTCTCAAGAATCTGACTATCATACACGAAGATTTTTTCCAATACGACTGTTACTTCCAGAGATTAGCACGTATAAACAAACACACAAACAAACCAATAACTCTTTAACTATATTATAAATTATTGTAACATCTAACATTCTTAAATATTAAGTTGAAAAAACTACCAAAACCTTGGGCTCAACCCTAAAAAGCACAGCTTTATTAAATGCGATAGGGCACGTCATAATCTATCGTACAACCTGTCGGCGATGGGTATTTTTGTTGAAAGCAAGTCGATATTGTCTTGTTACTTATGTTCGGGCTTTTCTTTTATTAGTGTCGACACTAAACTGATTGTGATACTCCGAAATATAGCGGATAGCTTGCTTTTGGCGTGATTAATGCTAGTAAAGTGAATTGTCGGAGTTTTCATTTTAAATGCAAGTTTGTTGGAAGCGAATATGTTTGCTGAAGTGGATTAATATTTGTGAAATTGCTTGAAATTTTGCAGAAGATAAAATTGCTTTAAACATGTTTTTGGTATACAGAGTTGCAGTTTACGACTAGACAGCGCTCCGTTCTGTACACAAAGTGGGTGTAAAGTTTATTAAAATGCATTATAGAGGTCGTCGTAAAACGTAGTTTAGTCTATAGCTTTAGGTCTTTAGAATTTACCTTATTTATACTTGCTTACCCAGTTTTAGGTTCATTAGCTATACGTATGTACCTATTTACCAGGGTTGCAGAATTTCTTCGAAAGAGCCACCGCGGCCCTAGAACACTGAAGGGGGGTTAGTCAATAAAAACCTGACACTCACTTTCGCTCCGCCCAGAGCGAAAAAAGTCACTTGACGAATTAATTCTGATGCTAAAAAAAATGTACCTACCTAGCTACTTATTACTTCAGCAACCATAAGTCACAGGTGGTCCAAGCCTGTAATCTTTCTAGATTCTGATTCAATACCAAAATCACATTAGTACTAACCACGAAGAAAACAACGAAAAAGCAATTTACGAAGCAAAAATATGACAAGAATAAAAATAAGAGTAATCAGATCATCATTAATTCTTATTTTTGCTGGCGAATAACGTATTTTATATGAGAATGGACAATAAATGGGAAATTAGCGTGGCTTGTTAAAATATATGGGGCGAGCACGCTGACAGCGGCATCTATCTGGGTAATGAGTGGTCGGAATGACCCGTCGCGTTCGGGGGGTTGGAAGAGGAAAAATGTGCTTGGTTTTTTTGGTGTTGCGTTGAATCGAAAATGTTTTTCTACGAATCTGCGGACTGGTCGTGAGATTAGGATGGAAGATTTTATTTGTTGATTATTTTTGTTTCCTGTTTGTTTTACCGGCTGTTATAAAAGTGACTCCCTTGTGTTCATATATAGAAGCAACAAGAATATTGTAACCTACATACCATCACGCCTGTATTCCCCGAAGGGTTAGGCAGAGGTGTAACTATGTACACCCACAGTTTGCCGGTATGTTTTGGTCCCATGTAATAGGGGGCGAGCCTATTGCCATTGACCGGGCACAAGTCCTAACTCCGAGCTGCTACTGAGAATTTCATAGGCGTAATAAAGATTTTAAAAACGGAAATGTTAATCTACTTTTGTTTCTGACTGTACAAGGAACAAATACAGTTTTCTAATTCCTTTTTCAGGCTCAGAAAACTTATAAAAACATAACTCATTGGAATAATAGTGAAATAAAGAAATACCTCGGAGGCAAACTTAACCCTGTTGAAATTGATCCTTCGTGTCAGGGATCAAATAGACCGCAGCCGACAGAGTAGGGTTATTAATAGAGGGTTGAAATAGAGGTGAGTTTCGATTGGTTTATTGTTTAATATTCTTTTGTTGATGTCAGACAAGTACCTACCTACTGCAGTTTATAATGTTATGCGGCGTTCCTGAACGAATCACTGTTTTATCGTTTTTTTTTGTTATGCTTATTTATTTGATCTTTAACATCACGCCAGTACTGTCTAAGGATAGGCAGATTAGCAGCTGCGTGTGGAATACCAATAAATATGATGGCTAAGAATAAACGTCTACTTAGCCTTTTCTCAACTATATAGGGGTCGGCTTCCAGTCTCACCGGATGCAGCTAAATACCAGTGCTTTACAAAGAGCGACTGCCTATCTGATCTCCACAACCCAGTTACTAGGCACCACGATACCTCTTGGTTAGACCGTTTGTCAGACTTTCTGGCTTCTGACTATCCATAACGACTGTCAAAGATCTACAAATAACAGCCACGACTAGCGGCTTTACGTGCTTTCCTAGGCACGGGGGTGTCACACCACGAACTTCCAAATTCCGAGCTGTAACTGAGAAATTCGTAATGGAAAAACCCAATAACACTTTTTACCCGACCCAGAATTCGAACCCAGGACCCCGTGCTCATCAGTCGCGCTTGCGATTACGAGACCAACGGGGCAGTGGGGCATACGTTTTAAAAAATACAATTAAATAATATGACTTCGATCAAAGTTATTTGATCGAATCACTAGTTTATATTAGACAAGTTTCGCCCACGACTTCGTCTGCATCTAATTTGATATGCAATCTCACGGGAACCGTCAATTTTTCGGGATAAAAAGTATCCTATGTGTTATCCCACATTGCAATCTATCTCAGTGCCAAACTTCATCCAGATCCGTTCAGCCGTTTAAGCGTGAAAGAATAACAAACATCCATCCACTTTCACAAACTTTCGCATTTATAATATATGTAGGAAGTTGGATAGACTTTATGGTAACTATCTATTTGTTAGAACTCGTTAGCCTAGTGGTCCTAAGCGCAACTGCTACGCTAAAGATCTTGAGTTCGATTCCCAGGTCGAGCAAGTGTTATTGGGTTTTCCTACAAAATTCTCATTAGCATCTCGGAGTTAGGATTTGTGCTCGGTTAATGGCAATAGGCTCGCCCCCTATTACATGGGACGTAAACATATCAGCGAACTGTGGCTGTGCATTGGTATACCTCTGCCTAACCCTTCGGGGAATACAGGCGTGATGGTATGTTATGTTATTAGAACGTGAGAGATCATGACATACCTACGTATGTATGGCGTAGATAAAGGAATAGTTAATAAACGATGTCAACAATGCAATGCCATTGCTAGATATCTTAGGAATGTTTTAGGCATGCATGGGCATAAGTGCTCATGAATATGTACCTACTACTAGCTTCTGCCCGCGACTTCGCTCGCGTATTTTTGTTTTACCCACGTTAAGTTAAATTTTTGCTAACTGCTCCGCTTCCGTGTGTCGTAGCGTGATGCTAAATAGCCTATACTATTTTGGACAAGAAACTTCATATTTACTCTTCAACTTACCATCATAATATTTAACTATTTCATATGTACAAATTTATTTACGCATACGTATGTATGCTTAAATAAATGAAGTTGAAATGAAGTTTATGTATATAAACTCACGCCTTTTTCCCATGGGGGTAGGCAGAAACAACAGAACGCCACGTGCTACGATCCTTACATACTTCTTTCGCCTCGTCCACGTTCATACATCAGGTCATACAAGCACGCCGTTTACGAGTACTGCGCACCTGACTTTTATGAAGAACCTCACCAATAAGTTCAGGGTAAGTTTTTCTAGGAGACACAGTTGGTCGCGAATCCAGCGCGGTGGTTTTAGCCGGTAAGAGTCCGGCATGCCCCTTCGTCACCCCCGTGACGGAGGATATCCATGAGGATTTCCACCGCGCACCAAAAAAAAAGGTCACCCTAGAAAACCTCCCAGCGTTGGCACACACTTCGGCCTTTTAAATCCCTTTATTAAGTCGCCTTCGCTCATCCTCTCAGCATGACCGAACCATCTAAGCAGATTTATATCTGTATTTCCCCACTAGATTATACGAACTAACAGAGGCTGAAGAACAAATTTGCCAAAAGAATAAACTCCCAATTTGGCTGAACAAATCGACTCAAGCTTGCAAGATTGATAGCGAGCCATAATGTTAGGCAGCCGTCCTAGGCATGATAGATGTACTGATTTACGTGTTATATAAATTTCTATGTATATACGGGATGTGAAATCATACATTACATAGCCGTCAACTACATATAATGACCATCAAATTAAGCAATATTGAGCTAACGTTATTTTTAAATATTGTCTTTAAATTTTCATGTGAAAAATTACTGTTAACAGCGCGCAATTTATTTATTTTTCCCTGTCAAACTGAGTATCATTGATCAACGAATATTGTTGGAAAACGAGCATTGTGCTTACTGTCGTAAGCACTTGTACAAGGTTTGGGGGTATTTGAACTTTATTTATGACATTGCAAACAAATTTTTAACCCCCGACGCAAGCGACGTGTTTGTGTTTGTGTCTGTCTGTAGCATCGTAGCTCCCGAACGCATGAACCGATTTTGATCTAGTTTTGTTTGAAATGTGAATTATTCGGGAGTGTTCTGAGCTATGTTTGATGGAAATCAGTTTAGCGGTTTTAAAATTATTAGCTCTTTTGTAAGCTGCGGTAGGGATTTTTATTTTTAAAATTTTCTTAAATAAAATCAAATCCAGAACCGGTCATTATGGCTATCTTTAGGGAAGGCCTTTGTTAAGCAGTGGACTTCGTTTGGCTGACATGATATTGATAAAGCTGAAATAAAATCATCTAGTCAATATTTACAGCCTTAAAATTAGCTAAAAAAAACCTTAATACTAACAAAAAAGAAACTAAAACTAAATGGCATCAAAAAAATCCTCCGCATCGCCGTCAACCGCCGTTGCCACGTTGAAAGGCAATGCTTAATCTCTGGCTAAAAAGCTCTGGTAAAAGCCAGCCTTTTGGTCACGGGAAGTGTCAAATCAATAAGTATCTAGTCAATTAATTAATAAATAATGCTCGAATATACTATGATATGTTTGTTATTTCACTCCAAAGTCAAAGTCAAATCATGTATTTCAATTAGACCATTAAAAGGCACTTTTGAACGTCAATTACATGTTGAATATAAAAATTTATTGAAACTAGTTGCCCATTCCAAAAGGTACTTACGTATGGAGAAGAACGGGCAAGAACTCCATACATACTCTTTTTAAAAAATGTATTACAATACGTTGTACAATTCCATAAAACTATACTGAAGTCAAAACAATCTATCAAAAATAAAAGACACTGAAAGTACTGCAATACGTACTCAGTGCTACAAATTAGAAATTAAAGCTAAATTAATGGTAATATTTAATACCAATATACATTTCAAAGACAAGGAATCAGTGTGTAAGCCATATTCAAATGTAAAATTAATGTCGAAGAGAAAAATAATTAATCAAAATAAAGTAATTATATAATTAAATTAGCAACCAGTTCATTTTGTCACTTTTTCTTTTATAAATTGACTTTACCCAATTTTCTTTCAAGTCTTCTCCCCTTTTCAAGTGCGAGTGATTCATGAATCAGTCGCCCAATTTGAAACAAACGACTCATGTGCCATAAGATACGTTGTATCGCCATAACGATCTCTCCTCACGCGAGATAGATTACGTCGATTTCACAACACCAATCTGTTTACACAGCGTGTGATATATTGGTTGTTTATTTATATGGATATTTTTTATCTATACGTACAATTAAATCGTAACAAAGTAATGTATGTTGAAGCGTCACGCAATTACTACCAGAATAAAAATTCCCGGACATTTGCGATAAAACTGAGACTTTTTCCCGTATGACCCTGAGAAAAATATTTTACAATAAAATAAAAACTAAGGGCCTGTTGTGTGTATCGCGTCTGTATATCTACAATGTGCGTCAACGGCGCGTTTAAAACATGTGATGTGCACAGGCCCTTAGTGTCCAGAATTTACCTGGACACTTTTTTTAAAAGGCCTCCCGGACAGCCCCTGGATGCTCTCTAATCTCTGAGGAGTCCCGGATGGATGGCAGCATTAGTTAAAATCTACCAAATACTATGCTCAGACCCCTAGACTATTAGAATGTAAAAAATGCTCACTCATTCACAAACCAACTTAAGTAAATATGAACATGTAGCAACACACCTGATAATCAAATCTTATGGAGTCGTTTGCGATAAAATCCGCTAAAGCGCTGTATCCTTACAGAGCAATAACAGTTAACTGAAAAAAATCGCTTCATTCGTCTGCTTTAAACTCACAGGCGAATGAAATTTTAGTACATTAGCGCTGAGGGTGTGCGATGTAGGGTGACCATGAGAGAACTTTAAACAAAAATATTATTTGTATTTTGATTTTCTGTTTTTTTAAATTGTATATTTAAAGGTTCGGTTTTATAGTGCTTGTTTTTATTTGTCGTAACCGGAATAAACAAGATTCTTTTTTCTTGGTGTTTACTAAAATTATTACATTATATTCAATTACTATTCAAAAGTCTGTGTACACATACGTGTCCTTGATGCTCCTAAATCTCGCAATGAAATTTTATTTGGTTAAGAGAATTTTATTTTCCAATAAATTAAGAAGCCGTAAGCTGCGTATAAAAGCTACTTATTTTAAAATAAAAAATCATTATTAACTTATAAACAAAAACCATTAACAAAATCGGTCCCACAATCCCATCACAACATATTTACCCTACCGTGCCTATCTCGCAGAATTGGGAGCCTCAAATGTGACGTCATGATTAAAATCAGGCTATCTACCGTCGTTTGTGGGTGTACAGGGATAATGGCCGATGTGGACTTGTATATTGACTTGTTAAACGAATTGAAAATGGCGGTGTATTGGGGGTGTTATGGTGATTAGAGTTGTCACTGCTTTTATAACCTTATCGGGTGTAAAAAGATGCATTACGTAAAGTGTTAACTACGTAGGCTTCTCATTAAAATGATGAACATTAGAATAATATTGAGCAAAAATAATGTTTTTTTATTTGTCAGCGTATAATCACAAGAAATACTGGGCCAAAAGCTACTTTATTGCTGAGTGCCAAAGTCAAAATCATTTTGGCATAGCGTCTCATTATGTCTATACACCACAGTTTTTTTATTATTCACTAGCTTTTACCTACGACTTAGTCCATGTGAACTTTTTTATGAATCCACTCAAAAATAACTGCCTCGTTGGCTTAGTGGTCCTAAACGCGACTGCTACGCTAGAGGTCTTGGGTTCGATTCCCAGGTCGAGCAAAAAGTGTTATAGGGTTTTTCTATGAAATTCTCAGTAGCAGCTCGGAGTTTGGATTTGTGCCCAGTTAATGGCAATAGGCTCGCCCCCTATTACATGGGACCTACTTTCTGGCAAACTGTGGGTGTACATTGTTACACCTATGCCTAACCCTTCGGGGAATACTGGCGTGTTGGTATGTGTGTCAAAAATAACGTAGGCTCTTTCTACTAGAGAAAAAAATAATCCAAATCGGACTAGTCGTTTCGGAGATCAAAAAACATACGAACAAACAAATTGTTCAGCTTTATAATATTACTATAGATTCATGCTTACAAATAATTAACCATTACTTTATTTTTTCTTACAGGTAAACTTCTCTAAATACGGCTAATGAAGAGCGGTTTCAATTAGAAACATTATCGCGTAAGAGAAGACTAGATTATTTAATTATTAATTTTAATTACTTTTACGGAAGTAATATCGTAGTCGCCACGAGTCGTGAGCACAACTATCAAGTTCATTTTTGGGTTTTGTATCCCCTCCTGGGTTTTTTGGGTCGCCGATGCTGCACGCGATCGGTCGGACTGATAGACCAAACTCGTGCAGCGTCGGCGACCCAAAAAGCCCAGAAAGAAACCCAAAATTAACTTGACATTTGTGTTCACGACTCGTGGCTGCTACTATACCTGAGGCATTTATTTACTAAACGTAGCGTAATATAGGAATAATATTACAAGAAGGTTATACAGTTTCCCAGAGAGGTTTCAGAGACTTTCAGTATATTTAAGGTTTTACATAACATACCATCACGCCTGTATTCCCCGAAGGGTTAGGCAGAGGTGTACCAATGTACACCCACATTTCGCCAGTATGTTTAGGTCCCATGTATTAGGGGGCGACCCTATTGCTATTAGGCGGGCAGAAATCCTAACTCCGAGCTGCTACTGAGAATTTCATAGAAAAACCCAATAACACTTTTTTGCCGACCTAGGAATCGAACCCAAGACCTCTAGCGTAGCAGTCGCGCTTAAGACCACTAGGCTAACAAGGCAGTTCAGTTTAAGGTTTTTCCAATTGGCATCTCACAAGTCAACCTAGAAGGTTATTGGGCACTCGGGGATCACGGAAGGGAAGAGAACACCGGGGGTTGGTTTTAAGTATTGGTTGGTTTAAAAAAAAATGAAGGTTTCGGTTCAATGGGACGAATGTCCAAACGGCCGGCAGCATTGCCACGTTGTACGGCAATGCTGATTCTTTGGCCCATGAAAAGGCATGCCCTTTGGTCACGTGAAGAGTCGACCAGCCGCTTGGTGATGTCCCGAAAAACTAGATAAGTAAAAGTTTCGACCCCATACTCCCCTGTATCCATATTCACCCCCATTTTATGGTATATCACTGACCTAAAAACATACCCACTTAAAATTCAATTGAACAATGCGACAAACACAAAGCATGTCAACTTAAATCAAACCAAACCAATTTGGCGATCGTGTCGGTCACTCTGGACGTCTATAAACTTCAGTAATATGTCCAATGCACGTCGCGATAACTGCATTTGCCATCAAATATTGTGGGGTGGCGCAATGGGTTTGGTTTAATCCGTTTATGTCGGAGAAATTTGTACATACATATGTACAAATACGCCTTTTATAATTTTCGTGTTGTGTCAAAGTCAAAGCCATTATTTCAATAAAAAAACTGATTATTATTTTTCAAACATAAAACTTACTTAAATAATAATAAGATTACAAACTGTCAATAGAACAAGTGCCCTAAAGGCTGGCAGCATTGCCACGTTGTATGGCAACGATAATTCGTTGGCCCAAGAAAAGACCAGGCCTCTGGTGACGTGATGAGTCGTCCAGTCACTTGGCAAAGTCTCGAAAAACTAGATAAGCGCTACGACCCCATGGCCCTAGTATTTCAACCCCAAACGGCTCAAACATATGGGTTCCAAGAAGTCGGTCAGCTATTCACAAAGTTGAAGCTAGTTGCTCATTCCGAACAGTAGGTCTCTATGGAGAATAACGAGCAAGAAACTCCACGGACACTCTTTTCAATTAAGCTTTTACAAAATTCTGGTGACATTGGGGTAGTGTAAGGCAAAACTAAGGTTCACGGTTGTTACCTGAATTACGTACATACTTGATAAGTACAATGTAAAACATTTTTTTTTCTATATCGTTACAAAGTTCTGAATGAATTACTCACTTGGCGACATGGCATAGTGGCTGAGCGATTGGATACTGCACTGCGCGTCGTTCGTTTAATTCCCGCACGGAACAAATATTATTATAGCCTACAGGTAGTTGTTCCGGGTTTGTCTGTTTATGTGTGTAACCCACGATACAGGAGATATTCCTAGTGTTGTGAAGTTACAAACAAAATGAATGAATAAAACAATTCGAGTGAATGAATCCTTAAAAATCCTATTCTCAAATTATAACAAACTACCCTATATGTCCTAGGTACATAACTAGTTAGTTTCCATGTCTTTTCCCGCTAGTTATAGTCTTCAGTACCATTAAAAGTTTGAACAAAGACGGGCTGACAAGAGTCTTTGTCTTTTCTACAAGTTTGTCTAGAAAATAGATTTGTTGGAACCGTGATATTTATATTAAACTTTAAAATGTCCTTTTTAAGTTTTCAAATAGATTTTTTAATTTCAAACGTGTTATTTACATAGCAGCAAAACAGAGTTGCTGTGTTTCGGTTTGAAGGGTATGGGTGCCGGTGCAATTAAAGGCACATGAGACATTTCAACTTTGGTATTGTAGATGTCCCTGCTGGGGCTGCAGATTGGGGCACAAAAAGGACAATGGATAGGTTTTAGTCAGTAAAATTCTGACACTCCCTCCCGCCCCAAGTAGAGCGGGGGAAGTTATTTAATGAATACCCATCCGAAAAAAAAAACAAAAATTAAAATCGTAGGTGTCGATCTATAGGTAGTAGTGACCACTTAACATCAGGAGGGCCGTCGGTTTGTTTGCCATCCAATGACATACATTTTTTTTGACATTGTTACATTTTTTAGAGCTTATTTTTAGCATGTCATTAAAGACTCTTTTCCCTTGCTCGTGGATACGATTATCTCTGGTACAAATACCGAATCCGGAACAACTTTCTGTTAGTAAAACAAACATTTTATTCCAACCGGAAATCGAACCTGTCACGCGCAGCAAAGGATTTAAAAGCTCAGTTGTTGTGCTTATCTTGCTACCAAAGTATTGTAAGCTGTTAGGAAATAAATGGAGCTTAAAAAAAACCCACGTAAATAATCCACATTTTTTTGTATAATTAAAAAAAATACGAATATTTACCGCTGATTGATTTTAAATATAAGTCTTTTGAGCACTTGTTTTAGATGTACAATGAACTATTATTGCTGCATAGATAATGTATTTTTATTGATTTAATAACATAACACCGTCAAGCCTGTATTTCCTGAAGGGTTAGGCAGAGGTGTACCAATGTTCACCCACGGTACGTTTAGGTCCCATGTAATAGGGGGCAAGCCTATTGCCATTAACCGGGCACAAATCCTAACTCCGAGCTGCTACTGAGAATTTCATTGAAAAACCCAATAACACTTTGTTTGACGCGAACGAAGTCGCTGGCAACAGCTAAAACATAATATACAGAACCAAAACTTAGCACATCGCAAAATATTAACATAATTAATCATCGTATTATCAATTCCAAAAATAGTTTTAATTCCAATAACAATTACACAAAAGCCCTGTAGCGTAGTTAATTTAATCAAACACTCGTAAAACACTACTCATTACCGATTCCAACGAAATTACAATTTATTATCTGTTCCAATATTTAACTATCACACTATGTTTAAGTTATAACTACTATTTAACTGCGGGTCGGTTGGTTTTACTAAACCAATACTTTGTAGTTCAATGGTTCATTATTTAATTAAATAATCGTTCATGAAAATTATTAGGATTTTTTTTTTATATGAAACTAGCTTCTGCTCGCGACGGTGTCCGCGTCAAAGTCGGTTGTCGCGGATGCAGATAAAGTTTTACTTCTTATTTTCAAATTTCGCATTTATAATATTGATATGGAGTATGTATTGTCATATTTTTTTGTGTAACAATCATCTTGCGTAGGGAAATTAAATGTGTAACAAATTAGAGAGTGGAAGGGATATTGTAACGAAACTTTTACCTTGGATTTAATACATGATTCTCTCTCACCTCTAAACGAAAATGGTTTCAAAATTTAAAAAAAAATGGTCATTGTGCTGAACCCTTGGAAAAAATTATCGTTAAGATGTCCCTTCCATCCCGTATACATATTACCAGACGACCTGCTCGCGAATTCGTCCGCGTGGTTTATTTCACCCGCGTTAAGTTAAATCTTTCGTTACTGCTCCGCTCCCGTGGGCCGTAGCGTATTGGTATATAGTCTATGTAACTCAGGAATAATATAGCTATTCATTGGTGAAACACTGCTTAAAATCGGTCCAGTAGTTTTGGAGTCTATTCGCTACAAAGAAACAAACAAAAAAATCTTTCCACTTTATAATATGTCTAGTATTTTAGTTTTAGTATAGATAACGTCCAGGTTTCCTCACTATGTTATCCTTCATCAATTTCAGTGATGTTCAAGTTCAGCTTAAAAAGTAATGGTATAATATAATTATGTATTGAAAAAGTCACATTGGTGCCAATGTGATATCCCACAACCTCATAAATGAGAGTCGGTCACCTTAACCACTGATCCATCACACCACACAACCTAAAATCCATCATGAATTTCAGTTTTACTGCATATTATATTTCACCGTCCATTTATTTACGATTGCATTAATATATTTAATCGCAGCATCAAATTGGTACGAAATTATCTTATTATTAATGCAAATTGGTAACCGGGACCTAATGAGATTAATAGTTTTAGCGGCCATTTTAATTGATAGTTTATACTGAATTTGATTTATGGGGAGTAGTCAGGAGGATTAGTATTGTTATCGTGTGTAACGATGTGAGTAGATAATTTGGGTGAATTTTAGTTTACGATACTGTGGTTTTAATTAATTATTTCTGTGGCAGATAAAACTTGCCTATCATTGTCCCACTGTAGGGCAAAGGCGTCTTCTCATACAGAGAAGACACAAGCATTAAGAGATGTCAGCAAATTCTGAAGGGATCACTCAAGTGTGATGCCTGTCGGGGCTGCGGGTTGTTCGTAAGAGATACCGCGCCCCGGAACGCAACGGGCACAAGAAGGAACATGGATGGGTTTTTTTTTATCACCACGCTTGTTCAAGATGGATTGGCGAATTCAGACTTATGTTAATATAAGCCCGATACTGTAACTATTTTTCATCTCTCATAGGAAAGTAGATAAGATCGTCGGATGTCGTCTTTTCTGATTATTACTATCAATCACCAATCTATCTACCAAGTATGGTAACTTTAGCGATTTCCTTTACTGGTGGTAAAAACAACAAACAGAACTAAAGCAGCCGACTTCCAAAGCAAAGTTATTTTAAACTTTAGAGTTTTTTACATATTTTTTGTAATAATAATGATTCTCTTAATCTCCAGCACCCAAAAGACAATTATTAACGTCCAATACAAATGCTCTACCGCAATTCAAATTCCGAAGTAACAAAGTCCGTTATCAATTTGGCCATAACTACCCTGAAACAACAGTCGGCGCTAAAGCCTTATCAATTATTTCTGTTTCCACTATCTCTATTTGCATTTACGTAATTTCAGTTCTGATCCAAACTAAATTGATATTGTAAACCGGCCAAATTTCAGAGGGCCCTTCACAAACGAGTTTTCGTACACAATGCGTACATTTCAATTTGGCTGAGCTGTACTATTAATCCTTCAGGGTGGAAGGGTCCCTTTGTGAGCTCCACAGATAAATTATTAATTAATAATATGTATGTAGATTATTTATTGTTAACTACAGCGGTATTATGTGTAATTAATATTTGGTGATTATGCTGTAATACGTTTGATGGAATATTGTGTCATTATACAACATGACTTTTAACTCGTTAGGTATATGTACATTTTTCCTTTCTGGGGTTGAAATTACTCATGAATATTATTACGGGATTTACTTTGAAATTTGAAAAAAAATTGCTGCCCCAAATTATTTTTTTATTTTGTTTTTTTAATAATGCCCCACACTAGGAATTTTTCCTTTATCGTGGGTGCGTTTACTAACACCTTAACTCGCATATACAAACAGCCAGTCCCATAACAACTTTCAGTAGGCTACCCAAATATTTGTTCAGTGTGGAAATTGAACCCGCAGCACGCAGGGCAGTTGCCAATCGCTCAATCACTACACGAACTGCCGAATTAAGTCATGTTGTATATGGCGGCGATCATATTTCATCATCCCTAGTCAGTACAATAACTTTGACAGTATTTTTAGTGTCTCCAACACTATGTGAAAACCGAAGCTTAGGCAGGACCAGGAATTAAACCCGCTACACGCAGTACAGCAACCAATCTTCCAGCCACTGCGCCCACCGTTTCACCAAACATTACCTAGACGTACAAAAAGCTGCAGATTATTTTTTTAACTAAAATCCACAAATCCATCTTTAGGTCAAACACGTTTTATGGCAATGTCTGAAACCGTCCTAATATGCCATATATCTACCATCTTGATTAATTATAAATTAGTACAGAATCAATTAACACGTGGACGAGACCAATTACAAATTATCAATTGTTAATGCCGCAATGACAATGATGGTTAAGCCGTACTGAATGTGGTATTCAATTGTTCATTCATAAGTCAGTACATATTGTGTGGATCGGCCCGGCGACACGGTGGAGCACACCGTGGCGGCATGCCCCGCTTGGGCGAAGCATCGCCGAGTCCTCGTAGCGGCCATCGGCGGCGGCGAACTCTCGCGTCCGGCCCTGGTGCAAGCCATGGTCCGGAGCGAGAGGGAATGGGATGCAGTCGCCTGCTTCTGCGAGGCAGTAATGCTTGAGAAGGAGGCGGCGGGACGGTTGAGACAGCGGTTCTCCCGTCCCAGCCGCCGCGGTAGACGCTCCGGACGTCGGGAGCCGCGAGACGACTCCCGGCCACCGTAGATACGGGCCTGTGGACGGTGAGCAATGGGTAGCTCACCGTCCTTACGTTGCATAACGACAGGCCGTGTCGACGGCGCGTTCGTGTTCCACGCGCTCCTCAAAGAGATGTCAGCAAAAGGTAGGGGCCACTGAGGGCTGATGCCTGCCGGGGCTGCGGGTTGTTCGTAAGAGATACCGCGCCCCCGGAACGCAAAGGGCACAAGAAGGAACATGGGTGGGTTTTAGTCAGTAAAAGTCTGACACTCCCTCCCGCCCCGCCCAGGGCGGGAGAAGTTATTTGATGATTTCCCACCCCCCCAAAAAAAAAAAAAAAGCAGAATTGTTACTAGGAAACCACTTTAATTTTTGCGTGATAACCCACTGTTTATGGTAGCGGAAACTATTTTTCGTAAAAAAGTGCATAGTTCGTGAGCCAAATTGTCCTTAATTAACACGTAGGAAAAAATATCGAATCTAGAATCTTCGTTCCTCCAATAATCGTCTTCTACGATGTCCTTGTAACCGCTCTGGTTTTCTTAAATCTTCCTTTCTTCTCTAGGCGGTTTTCCTTTGAAATGCGCTTTCTCAGAATATCAGGACGGCCACCAGTCGTTTCACATTCAAAGTAAAAGCTCGCGGACATTTGCTTATGATGTTGGCAGACTTGTCTCACAATTCGTTTGTTTTATTTCTCCACTCCTTAAGGCATTAAGTCCGCCTTTGTACAGTGTATTTTTTTACATTATGTGCAAAAAGTTTTAATAAATAAATAAATAAAATATAAATCTTACTTAAATAATAATTAGATAACAAACTATGTACAGTTTATGTAAACAAAAAAGGAAGCTCATAAGGCGTCAAAAAGCTCATCCGCATCGCTCTCAATGTAACAAGTGTCAAAGAGGCTGGCAGCATTTCCGCGTTGTATGCCAATGCTGATTCTTAATAATTTTTAATTAACACAAAGGAATACAACACATTGTAAAATAGGCATTAAATAGACGTTAAAAAATATACTTATACATGTACTAAATTTCACCTAAGCAGTTCAGCCGTTTAAGCATTAAAAGAGGTACAAATATCCATCCATCCGTCCTCACACACCTTTGCTTTTTGACGGTAGCAGGAAGTAGGCGCAGGTACCTACAAAACCCTGCAAAAATAAAAGATTATTGTCATATATTTCATTAAACCCTTCACAATGTATACCAATTACATTTTCATTATCAATAACAAACGACTTTCTACTTTATGTGCCGGTAATAAAGTTCTTAAAATTATAGCGTAATATTTTTATATATGCGTGCCGTGTGGCACGACTCAATATATTTGCTGTTGTTGAAATAAAGTGTGGAGCAATTTCGGCTGTTACGGCCATTGTAATAACGTTTGTTTTGTCGCGAAAGTGCAATGGAGTATAAAATTCCGGAAAATAAGGAAAACATAAGGACATTATTTCATTTTCAATTTGTCGTGAAACGTAAGAAATTAAACGTGAAGAATTTAAAACCTATTTCAATGGAAATTGGCTACATACTCGTAGCTTATGTTCAACTTTTATGTTTATTTTATTACGATACTCAACTTGTGAGCTTTCTAACAAAAATAAACAGTAAAACCGATCTCTTAATTAAATAAAAACTGAAATAATGTTAACTCATGAACCCTATTTTAATTATGTACACAAAAACTTTTCAATAGGGTTAGTTTTGCCGAAACACACAAACTGACTTCACATTTTCTAATGATTTTGGATTATTAACGCTGATTAACTTTAAATCTATTTTAAGTATGTTTTGGGTATACATTGAACTGCCTAGTGGTCGCCAGCGTGACTGTTGCCCGTAGGTTCGATTCCCAGGTTGGGCAAAAATTTTTACTTATTGGGTTTTTCCTTTATGAATATCTCAGGAGCGGCTCGGAGTTGGTGGTGTGACACCCCATGTAATTTTTTTTTCATCGACATTCAGATAATTGTGGAATATAGTGAACAAAAAAGAATGCTATGACTTCAATTTAATTAAATTATTGAGAGACTGTGGATTGGTCCTTTTGGCAGATCTAAGCTCTTTTAAAACAAAATCAAAATCGGCTCATGCATTCGGGACCTACGATGCCACAGACCGACACACACACACTCACACACATACACACACACAGAGACACGTCAAATTTATAACACCCTATCGTTTTTGCGTCGGGGGTTTAAAACTGAAGAGCGCCGAAATTGAGGCACTAACAAACTCTCCCGGTATCACGGTTAGGTTACTGACATAGCCAGAGTTAGGTAACAAGGCTAAATTACCTTCTATGACCGCTTACGTAACCTTTGATAAGGCTCGAAGATACATACAGTTCAGTAGGATGGAGGATTTTAGTTTCAAATTCTATATCACACAATCACCCATACTACACATCTACTAACATTCGTCTCGCATACATATTCTAGATTTCTAAGCATAATATACATACCATCACGTCTGTATTCCCCAGAGGGTTAGGCAGAGGTGTACCAATGTACACCCACAGTTCACCGGTATGTTTTTAGGTCCCATGTAATAGGGGTCGAGCCTAACCGGGCACGAATTCTAACTCCGAGTTGTTACCGAGAAAAACCCAATAACACTTTTTGCTTGACCTGGATATCGAACCCAAGACCTCTAGCGTAGCAGTTGCGCTTAGGACCACTAGGCTAACGAGGCAGTTAAAGCTAAATATATAAATTATAAAATGTCATATGATTCCTTACATTCTGTCAGCGCGTCTATTACATAATTTATGAAATCAAAAGGGGTGGGATCCTGGGGTCCTGAAACACACGAGCCTAGCTTAGGCACCAGTCTCCCACAATATATACTTATCTGAATTGTGTATCATTGTCGAATCTGACGTATGTAAAAAAAAATTTTTTATGTAAATTGTGGTGAGAAATAAAGTTGATTGATTGATATGGTAGTTTCGCATGGAGAAGAATGGACAAGAAATACAAACCTATACCATTTTTGCACCTATTCTAAATAAAAAAAAAAAACAATAATGTTTGCTGTCACCAGGGGCATATTGGTCATTGGACAGAAATCTACTGGTCACCACCAAATTTCTGGAAAATCTAATGTCCAATCTACATTCGCTTGTGATTCTTTAACTAATCAACATTGATAATCATTGTTTACATATCAAACGAATGAAGTCCACTGCTGGACGTAGGCCTCCCCTAAAGATATCCACAATGACTGGTCCTGCGCTGCCCACAGGTCAAAAAAATCACATCACTCATATAACATTCTTTTACCGTCTTCTCTTCTTTTTTATCTCCATCAGACCTTCGCCACAATATTTTAGGATAATCTACTAAGGATATAACCCATAGAAAATTTGTTGGCTTACCGAAAACCCCATAAGTACAGTCCGTAGCTTCGATAAGCTTTACATAAGCTGGTTACACAATAAACGCCCACCCTTGTCCGTTACCACGGAATTGCTGTGTATATGTAAATGAGATGGTCACGCCTTTTCTGGTTAGATTAAGGATTATACCAGAGGTTTTGGTTGTTGCCAGCGCTACTGTTGATCGTGGGGTTCGATTCCCAGATCGGGCAAAGTGTTTTTTGGTTTTTCCATTAGGAATTTTGGGCAGTTGGTGGTGTGACATCCCTGTGACTCCAAAAGTACGTAAAGCCGTTGGTCCTGCGCCTGATCTATTTATGTCTGATTGCCGAGCGTATGAGAAAAGGAAGTGAACCTGTGTTTGTGCACACACCTGTGCACTAAAATATCTTGTGCCAACTTGGCTAGTCTACATTGCGATTGACTGCCGTGATTCGGTCGGAAGGATACTATTATATCGGAAGAGAAAAACAAAACAACATTATCGAACTCAGACCATACTCTTAGAAACAGCCACCCAACAAAAGTACCAAGAATTGGCCCACCTGAAGTAATTAAAGTCTAAATATCGCTTCATTGCTAAAGTGAAGCTAAATTTTAATGAAGACGTTGCGAGGAACTGCTGACCTCACACAAGTAGCCTATCGAACTTGAGCAGCTAATTAAGACCTAACTTAGTCAACTTTGATGCATATGTAAGACAGTTTGCACTTGTGTCCCCGTGTGTAACAAATTGGTGTTAGTTTCAGGTCAAGTGGGGGGAGGGGGACAGAAGTTTCGTTGCATGTTCTTCGTGTGGTTAGGAATTTAGAACTAGAAGCTGCTTATTAGTAAGTACAGGTGGTGGTTTGTGATGCGTGTTGTTTAAGAAGTCAGAAGGAGTGTACGTTTTTTTAGCTTAATGCAAAAAATTATATATTTATAGTTAAGTACTTAGCTTTTGCTCGCTACTTCTTCAGCGTAAATATCGGTTATCGCGAACGACGAAGACGAGTAATTAAAATTATAGCCTATGTTCTTTCTTGGGGTTAAAATCTTTAAGGTTTCCGCATAAGAATGAGATGATAAAGATAGTGACTTGATTGTCTTTCTGAACGCCTTGACTTTCGAAACTACTGGTCCAAAACTGAAACCTCCTTTACAGCTAAAAAGTTACGTTATCCCTGAGTGCTATAGGTTATATTTTATTGTCAAAAAATTAGGGATCTTTATGAAAATTCACGCGGGCAAAGTCGACGGCAAAAGCTAGTAAATCTTATAAATTCATACCCCTTTACTTTTCAAACAAGACACATGATACGTAATTCGCAACACAAACCAATCAAAGCGAAATAAACAGAACACGATTACTTACACTAAAATCCAATTACACACTCACACACCCACATCACCCGCTCACACAGCCCCAATTACGACATTAGTATGGCACACAAGCTCAAAAGCATGTGTTGTTGTGTCTATGCACACAAACTTACAGTTCTCATATGTGTTGGTTAACAGCATATCGGTGTAACTAAAGGCTTATGGGTGATCAGTGATCCCTGTAATCCCTTTCAGGGCTGCCACACACTGAAAGCCTATTTGTAAACTTGATTCTACTAAATTATAATTATTTACTAAAGTTTGACGTGCGGAAAATTCTGTGAGGTGAATATTTTGTGAGTGTGTTTTGTTTTGTCGGAATAAAATAGTATATTTTTTTTGCTAAAATAATTACACCAGGCTCCTCTGCGTTGATCAGTGGAATCAAACTAAAGTTAAACTTAAGTCAAGGAAATAAGACTTTTTAAAATGCAGTTGTAAGTAAAATCTATTGTTAAACATAAAATAAATTTAAAAAAAGCCTAGTCTTTGAGTGCATAAGGTTTATTTACAAAAAATAATACGAGCGACTTGTACAAACGAAAACAAAAACTATTTAAAAAATATCAAAATATTATTATACTACTACACTATACTAACCAATTTACTCCTACTGCTATATTATTTTTTGGCAATAGGCTAGCCTCATATTACATAGGACCTAAACATACCGGCAATCTGTGGGTGTATACTGGTACACCTCTGCCTAACCCTTCGGGGACTACAGGCATGATGGTACATTATATTATGTTGGTTTCGAAATAGCTAAAATGAATTCAATAGCCCTTTCTGAGAAAACTGCTTTCAGGAAATGCGTTTATTTTTTTACGCGTTGTACAAAAGGCCCGGCCACACCACGTTAGACCACTTTCGGGCGCGATTGCAGTCACAAGCACTGTCAGATACTGCACTGGTATTGTATGGATGCTGTTCGTGTTGATATGAACCCACACTAAAGCGTACAGCGGTTGCTCGCTTCGACGTGGCCGGGCCTTAATGCGATCGGCCCCTACCCGCAACCAATTTAGTAGCCGAATTGCATTCTCATATTACAAACTCGGCCATTAATTAGTTTTGGGATTGGTCTAGAAGGGGGCAATTCTACTAACACTTATTGCAATTCTATTGACAACATGGTTGGCACAGAAGCTGGGTGATTATTTGCTGCGCTGCGTATCGCGGGTTCGATTCCTGCACGGACACGTAACCGCACAATAGATCTGTTGTATTGTAGGTGCATTTACAAACATCTAAACTCGTATGTGAGTGACCACAAACAGCGAGAGCCGGAACAGCTATCTGTGAATCATACAAATATTTGATGCGTGCGGGAATCGAATCCCCGATGCGCAGTGCTCACTCAGCAACTGTGAAAACTGTGTCATAAAATAACCGAAAAACATTTTTAATCAGTGTTTTACCAAACTAGTACAAATGACATCCAACATAAATTTTTGAACAATATGTAAATTCTACAAAAGGATTCAGGACTTTATTTGGGAGTAATATTCGTACAGCGATAATGGACCCGTCCATTTAGTGATGTTTCAGTGTTAACAAAGCAAAAACATATTTTATTTTGAATTATAATTTATGCATGAAATAATACTGTTATAAAAATAAAAGCGTTATGTTTTAAAAGAGTCTAGCTTCTGTTCTCTACTTTGACCGCGTGGTTTTTTTCTGACGCGTTAAGTTAAGTCTTGGTTACTGCTAAGCTCAATTGTGTCAAAGCGTAACGTTGTAGCCTTTACTACTACTCATAAATCTGGCTATCAATAATTTCTTTTTTCCAATCCGACTGGACTTACTTCCAAGGATTATATGACTACCAACCACTTCAGGGATTTTGACATTCGCCATCGGGAGCCGCAAGTCGACTCCCGGCAACCGTAGACTAGGGCCTGTGGACGCGCCCCCGGAACGCAAAGGGCACAAGAAGGAACAGGGGTGGGTATTACTCAGTAAAAGTCTGACACTCCCTCCCGCCCCGCCTAGGGCGGGGGAAGTCATTTGATGATTCCCATCCGAAAAACGAAAAGGGATTTTGACATTGCCATTTTTAATTACAAGAATTGGCCTTCTGAGCACTTTCTAAGAAAACAGTACTATTTAATCAAATTTGGATAATTACTTACTAATATTGATTGGCACTTATTGCATTACAAATTTCGCAGAGTTTATTTGACGGTATACCGGCAGCTTTATTTTCCTCCATTTTCATAAGCACGCCAACTAGAAGGCTGGCTACACACGATCCTGCACTCGCTCCGAGCTTCAAGCACTAATTACGTAAGCAAATAAGACTGGGAACTGTGTCGCAGGAAAACTTTCATTATTAATGTACAATGGGCCGACTACCGGGTTTACTTGGCTGTTGCTGGCAGTTTAGGGAGTTAGGTATTTGGGGAAATGACTAGATAAGTGTTTGTGGGAGAAGTTTGTGTGTTAAGGATTGTGTGAGGTGGTGTTTATTTATTTATTTAATTGGTACACCAACAGTGATACATACAAAACAATAAGAAGAAAATCAGTTATTAAATAATAGTACTGGTTTGGTGATGTGTAAAATAATTAAGAATTAATCTATAAAGTAATTTTTTTTACCTGTACTTAATTTTGGATACCTTTTTACTCGACTGGGAGGCTTATGATTTTAGCCGACTATTTATTATTAGCCGAAATTCAAAATGGCGGCTTACAGCGGACCAACCTAAACGCTCGTTAATAGCTTTTTGAAAACTTTTTTGTGGTAATCAAGTTTCACTTTCTTTTTAACTGTATGACGAAGATAATTTTATACTTAATTACAATAATACAGTAATTTAAATATGAGTAATTTTTGATGGCACGCATCCGTCAGGATATCTGGATTGGCTGGCAAAAACTGAGGCAATTTATTCTTATTATTTTTATTAAAATCTTTCTTCATACATAACATACCATCACGCCTGTATTCGTTGAAGGATTAGGCAGAGGTGTAACAATGTACACCCACTGTTCGCCAGTATATTTAGGTCCCATGTAAGAGGGGGCGAGCCTATTGCCATTAACCGGGCACAAATCCTAACTCCGAGCTGCCACAGAGAATTTCATAGAAAAACCCAATAACACTTTTTGCTCGACCTGGGAATCGAATCCAAGACCTCTAGCGTAGCAGTCGCACTTAGGACCACTAGGCTACCAAGGCAGTTATCAAAAATCTTTCTCGTTGCCAAATTAGTCATAAAAAGATTTATAAGATACTTAGCTGTTCAAAACTACGTCACAACTGTACAAACAAGATAACAGAACAACATTGCAATCATAAACATAATCAACCCACATTAACATAGCACAAGTAAGTGACATTACAACGAAGTAAAACTTGCATTACAGTCTACAATACTAACCTGACTTCACTCGGAAACTCAGACATATAACAAAACGACTAAGTAAGAGATCTTAGACCCAGTTTTAGTGCACGGTATCTACTTAGTTTTAATGTTACGCCTCAGCAAATCTTAGGTTTAAGTTTCAAATGTTACGTCAGTCAGTGATTTGGAAAGATTTGTGCATGCTTAGTAGTGGTAGTAGTAGTAGAACCCTTTGTTAAGGAGCTCGTCCGGGGAACTACTAACACCATACCTATTTCTGCCGCAAAAGAGCGTTGCTGTATTCCGGTTTGAAGCGGACGGGTGCCAGTGTAATTACAAGCACATGAGACATTTCAGCTGTGTCTCTGGTGTGGCAACGCATTTGCAAGGCATTTGTATTGCAAATGTCTATAGGCAACGGTGATTATCCCGTTGGTCTCGTGGTCGCAAACGCGACTGATGAGCACGGGGTCCCGGGTTCGATTCCCGGGTCGGGCAAAAGTGTTATTGGGTTTTCCCATTACAAATTTCTCAGTAGCAGCCCGGAGTTTGGAAGTTGGTGGTATAACACCCCCGTGCTTCGGAAAACACGTAAAGCCGTTGGTCCTGGCTGTCATTCGTAGATCTTTGACAGTCGTTACTGATAGTCAGAAATCAGAAAGTCTGACTACCAGTCTTACCAGCAGGTATCGTGTTGCCCAGTGACTGGGTTGTGGAGATCAGATAGGCAGTCGCTCCATGTGAAACACTGATATTCAGCTGCATCCGGTTTGACTGGAAGACGACCCCAACGTAGTTGGGAAAAGGCTAAGTAGATGATGATATCTATAGACAACGGTGACCACTTAACTTCAGATTGGCCATCCAACGATATAAAAAAAACAGTTTCCATGTTAAAACCTCAGTACGTTGCCGTGATAAGTTAACAGAATTATCATCAACGCGCTTCAGCTGCTGCGACAGCAGCTGAAGCGCGTAGTAAACCACAATGCTTTAAAATCCTCTATAGTTTGTTAGTTGGTTTTTATTTTTAACCCCCAACGCAAAAACGACGTGGTGTTATAAGTTTGACGTGTCTGTGTGTGTGTCTGTGGGCATCGTAGCTCCCGAACGCATGAACCTATTTTGATTTAGTTTTTTTTTAAGGTATATTAGTCGGAAGTATTCTTAGCTATGTTTGATGAAAATAGGTTCAGCGGTTTCAAAGTTATCAGCTCTTTTGTTTGCTGCGGTAAGGATTTTTTGTTAATCGTTCGTATAATAATTTTCACCTAACATACTCTTGTACCATCTTTGGTAAAATGGTAGAGAATGCGTAAGCCATTAAGTCCGCCTATGTACCTTTTTTTGCATAAAGTTTTAAAAACCAGATTGTGCGGTAAAAATTGTGTTGACACCCGTATATAATAGAATGAGATAAAGAGAGGGAAGGTCGCCTAGAGAGGCTTATATCGCTTTTTTGTTACGTGACGATTTCTGCCACGAGCAGCATCAAGGACCTTTATGTCAAAAATAGCTTCAAAGTGCAGTAGTTTTATAATAGCAGCATTATCGTTCTCATATTAAATAACTTCCATATTACCAACAAAAGACCCAACTACGAGGCACATCCAATAACAAAGCTGTAACAACTATACTTAACAACTACCTGAGACATCGCAAACGATGTTATCGGTTCCCTCTCGCTCGGTGCACTAATTGTTCAAGTTTCACATAATTAGGAAGTTCCTCAATGCACCGGGCTTGAACATTGCCTGTGACATAGACATTTGTTGTAAAGTTTACGTAGCGACACATGAGGCCGAAGTTTATTAAATGCCACAGTCCTAGTTCGTTTGTTTCTGTTTGTTATTTCGCGTATGTACATACGCAAATTCTTACACTTACTGTAAGATATTTTGTTTTTGGTAATTGTAGTATTTCACGGTTCATGAGACACAGACTAGTGACAGACGGACGGACAGCGAAGTCTTAGTAATAAGGTTCCCAAAGGTTAAAACGGGAACATATTACTGAGACTTTCACCAGGCTGTATTTCATGAACCGTAATAATTAGAGTCCTACTCGCACTTGGCCGGTTTTTTTTGAATTAAAATAAATTATTTATTTATTTCTGTATAATGTTCATTATATTTTGTCTAGTCGCCGTTGAACGTCAAGTATGCAGTGAAACCCTTAATATTATCTTTCGATAGATAATATTAAGGGTTTCACTGTTTTGGGGAAAAAAAAATCTGTAATCGTACCAGATTCCAGTATCAAGAGATTACCTCTAATAAAAAAATAATATCTCTTTGTAATGCAAAATATGATGCTTATATAAAAGCAAAGGCGTAGGCCGTTCTCTCGTACAGAGAACGAACGAGCATTGATCACCACGCTTGCTTATGGAGGCAGATTGGCGATTTCAGGCTTATGTTAGGGCTAGATCTCCTCATGACGTTTTACTTCACCAATTTCAGTAAGCTAAAAACTATGTAATTTCTTGCTATCCTTTTTCTAGCCTCCTCCTGAGCAAAGGCATCCCCCATTCGTTTTTCTTTCCTCTATGTTTTGCTTCATCTTGCCAATTCTTGAAGAAGTCATCCAAGGCGTCTCACCATGTTCCCCTCGGTATGCCGCGACCTCGCCTAATTGTGCTAGGAGCTAAGTATGGTAGGATGCTCTATTAAGGAGTCTTGTGATATGCTGGTCCACAGCTTAGACATAATCCGCCTACTTCAGTCTTGCAGCTAATAAACGTCTTTTATTTAAAATCTCCAGAACTGCTCAAAGAAACAATATGTCCCTACTTAAGTATGAGACCTAAACAGAATGTCTTGTAGCTAGCAGGCTACAAGAGCTCATTCCGTGGTACCGAAATTGCTATAGACAACAATATCCCGTAATTTAATAAGTTCGGAAGACGAGGACGTAGCTGCAATAAGCTACCGTCAATGAGTGCTGCGCCTGGCCCTAACGACCAAATAAAGGTAGGGTCTCAGTGTGAGCGAGAAGCGGACAAAAAAAACAAGCGGATTAATAATTTCAGATTGAAGGTGCTCAAAGCAAGAGGAATAATAGTACTTAATCTATAGTAATATTAGAATTGCAAAAGTACCGATTTTTATGAAATTAGGCACAGAAATAGATTAGACGTTGGGTAAGGTCATAGGCTACCTATTGACAAGAGAAAAGGGCTTGAAATAAGGAATGAAAGTTGGTGTGGGAGTCCGTCATTATTGATTCAAGCACTTGATAAAAAACAAATCATTTGTTCGAACGTTTTTGAAAAAATAGTATCATAAAATAAAAAAGGCTACCCATAGTAACCATTCCTTGCGGACGAAGTCGTGGCTAAGAGCTAGTATAAAATAAAGCAAGAAATTCCTTTTAACAAGAATTTGTACCTCATTACAAAAAGTTGTAAATGATACTTACAAGTACTTAGAAATAATGAACATTGTTTTATTAAAGTTTAATTAAAAGTACCTAGTGCCAGTTCACTAAATATCGTGGAAGTGCCAAGCGTCAAACGTTTCAGAGTATCCTCTTACCTACTAAGTTCGTAAGCTTTTGCAACTTTAATTCAAATACTTAGCGAGGGTGCATTTTAACTCATTTTCGAAAAGAAACTCTTCGTCTCGAAGAATGAGGAAAGTTAATTTATCTATCATACTAGATAATATTTTTGCTTGATTTTGTTTTTGTTTGTAATATATAATCTTTGGCAGTACTGTTCACGAGTTTTGATCACCACGCTTACTCACAATAGATTAGCAGCACATAGGTTCTTGAGAAATGTCGGGTGTGCAGTACTCGTAACCGTCGTGCTTGTATGACTAGATGTATAAACGTGGACGAGGCGAAATGAGTATGTAAAGATTGTACGAGTAGCAGTTGGCGTTCTGTGGTTTATGCCTAACCCCCATGGGGCAAAGGCATGAGTTTATACATATATGTATTTCTTCACATATTTTTCACAACCACACATTTTTCATAACTTGTGTATCTAAAAACTAGTTTATGAAAATCCAAAGCAGGTTAAGTTTTTCTAAATTTTCCCTCACCGATGTCAGAGATGTCCATGCTAAACTTAAAAAGTACTTATGAATTGAAAAAGTCATATGGTGGCCCGGTCTCAAGCATGAGAGGTCTTTACCATTAACCCATCACGACAACATTATCGTAATCATAAATCTTTATTTATCTCAACATCATAGTACAGGCACTGGATAATTAAATACACGATCTTAAATAGAGAAAGGTGTCTGACGTAGAATAGTCCTCATCCATCCTATGCACTCGAATTTAAAAACAACATTTTCATCATTAATTCGCTTACACTTGCACCGCACCCTCAACGCTTCAATATTCCGACAAGATGCAAGCAGCCGTAAAAGAGAAATTCCTTTATGTGCCTGTAAAGTGCTTCGCTAATATTTAACGGAAAGGTTTTTTGGTAACCAATCTTTTTACAATTTTCAGGTCTAACATCTAAAGTGCATGCTTTTAGCGCAATAACTTAATTTTTTCCCGTATAGGGTAACCAAGTTTTTGTTACTTACATGTAAAAAAAAGCTCATTCGGTGGAAAGTGCAAAAAATTGGGGATAAGTAGATGGTTACCCAGCAAGAGATCGAGTTAGGCGTAATTGAATGGCAAAACGATGGGTAGGTAAATGTCGGGCTGATACAAAAATGTAATAAGTGTATGTGGTGTGACTTTGGTCTTCATTTGTTTTTTTTTTATCATTGGATAGCAACAAGCCGACAGCCCACCTGATGTTAAGTAGTCACAGCTACATATAGATATCTGCAATACCAGAGGCCTTGCAAATGCGTTGCCATCCCAGAGACAAAGTTGAAATGTCTCATGTGCTTGTGATTACACCGGCACACATACCTTTTCAAACCGGAATACAGCAACGCTGCTTTACGGCAAAATTAGTTATAGTGGTAGTACTTCCCCAGACGAGGTCCTTCTCAAAGAGATCTACTACATGTAAACATACATTTAGATAAAGTTGTAGTGCATTTTTGTAGGGAACAGCGTTTTTAATTTTGTGCACATTTCAGAGTAGGTCCCGTAATAAAAGTTGTTCATATTCATGAGTGAAAGATGAAACCCCTGAAAGATGTTTAACGAATTAAATTTATCATGTATATAGTTTAGAACCTACAGACCTTTCAATACGGATGCATTTCGAAACATATCGTGCTGAAATATTTAGATTAAAATCGTTACAGTAACTTCTAACTTTCTAGGAACTTCGCTACACCTTTAGGTTTGCTCAAAATTCCATTACGAAAATAGAATTCAAAGCCAAGCCAAATTAAAATTTCATTACATTACTCTGAAGTCTTTCAGCAGATATTAAACAAGCCATGTTTGCTCTCCTCAAACTTCGTATCTATTACCGTACTAATAAGAAATCCCTCCACACTCGGAAATACGTGGTTTTATCTTATCTAAGTTCCAAACATAATTTAATATTACGACGTTTTCCAAACTTTTAGTATACATTGCTGCGGCTTACAGACCTGAGCACACACCGTATTTACCTATCAGTATATACGTAGGTCGCATTAATTTCCGTGTCGTGGTTTGTATCGCACCACATCGACGGAACCATTACGATGTAGACAACATCAAACAAGATGTCGGCTAAACTTAGCCGGAGTTGCCCGAACTTGGCCGAAGTTGGCCGAAGTTTGAACAACTTGCGGCCGATTGCATAAAACTTTGATCGAGCGTTAGGTTTAACCGGGATTATTGTAATTCAACGGATTAATTAACGTGGAAACGTTATTCGGAAGTAAGGATTAAGGTGTTCCTTACTTATGAGGGAAGTAAGCTCTAAAACATTGGTTATAAGAACAGACATCATGCCCTTCCACTGACTCTCCCACCATGATAAAGTCGCTGAAAGGTGATGCAGTCACACTTTATCGTAAAAATATTGAATATTTGTACATAACATACCATCAGCCTGTATTCCCTAAAGGGTTAGGCAGAGGTGTACCAATGTACAACCATAGTTCTCCGGTATGTTTTAGGTCCCTTGTAACAGGGGACGAGCCTATTGCCATTAACCGGGCACAAATCCTAACTCCGAGCTGCTACTGTGAAATTCCTAATGAAAAAACCCAACAACACTTTGCTCGACCTGGGAATCGAACCCAGGACTCTATGCTCATCAGTCGCGCTTGCAACCAGGAGACCAATGGGTAGATAATATTTTTTTGTGAATATTTGTACTTAGCATAAATTTCAGGTGCTTTAACATGACAGCATTCTTCTTCAACATTTTGTTATGTACTACTGATTAAGAGCCACTCAATGAAAAAGAAGAAGCTTCTAGAATTACCAAGGTATGCAAAATGTGATCATCGACCATGAAAGTCAAATACCACCAATTGCGTTTAATATGAGAAGTTACCAATATAAGATATCTTATATTAAATTTCTATATGAGAAAGAAATACATTAAATAGGAGAAAGCGATAGTCCATAGCGAAATTTAAACCAAGCTCCACCAAAAGAATTGAATCTGGTTTCCCCTTCCAAATGGTAATTTCGTATGGAGAAGAATGGGGAAGAAACGAAAAGAATAGAGAGACGAGGTTACCAACAAAAAGTATGGAGTTCCAAACTGACTTTTATAAAAGAAATGTTCAGCAATAATTTGTACACAGGATTTTACAGGATTAGTGACCTGCCCGCGACTTTGTCCACGAGGTTAATTTCACCCGGGTTAAGTTACGTCTTTCGTTAATGCTCCACTCCCGTGAGTCGTAGCGTGATGTTATATAGTCTATGATACTCAAGAATAATATAGCTATCTATTGGTGAAGCAATGGTTAAAATCGGCCTAGTAGTTTCGGAGCCTATTCGTTACAAACAAAAAAAATCGTTCCTTTGTATAATATTTGTGTAGCTTCTATTATGCGTTTTGTCCATTACAAACTTGAAAAGATTCTCCATATTATTTACAAATCCCTCATAACCAGCCCGAAGTACATAAATAACAGTTTTCAGGCAAAATATGTATGGTAAGAGACATGGTAAAAAGGGATAAGTCGGTACTTACCAAACATCTGGCAGGAGGATCGATCGGAATTCAATAAAATTAAACATTCAGGAAACGTGTCTTGGGAGAGCTTGAGGAGTTGATGGTGGGAGCCATGAGAGGAACGCGGTTTTGTTGGGTTAAGTGTTCTCGCAGACGTGCCACAAAACCCCGCTTTTGGAAGTGAGTGCTAAGAGCAGAACGGTTAACATACTATCACGCCTGTATACCCCGAAAGATTAGGCAGAGGTGTGCCAATGTACACCCACAGTTCGCCAGTATGTTTAGGTCCCATGTAATAAGGGGCGAGCCTATTGCCTCTAACCGGGCACAAATCTTAACGCCGAGCTGCTACAGAGAATTTCATAGAAAAACCCTATAACACTTTTTGCTGCACCTGGGAATCGAACCCAAGACTTCTAGCGTAGCAGTCGCGCTTAAGACCACTAGACTAACGGGGCAGTTATTTAATTCAGAATTAAATAAATCACTTCTCAGTCACACACATACTTACACTCTTTTGAAAGTCCACAACAAATCGCTTCAGCCCATGACTTACCCCACACCATTTCAGCAGCCCAGCGGCCGGGCCCCCACTTAAGGTTAATATGTTTATTTACCGAGGCCCGCTATGTGTGATGCCCTTCCAAATGTACCCTGTAGGGTGATTTGTGTGTTCAGGGAAGATACTTCTTTTATTGTCGGAGTTAGACGTTTGTATTTAGTTGGTATGTATTCTTGTACTTATGTACTTGAAGTTCGGAGCTGAGAGTTGCAAGGAGTTGATTGGTTTTCTTTCAATGTTTGAGGCTTCGATGTGTTAATGATGAAGGCCAATCTCTACTATACTAACATTAGAAAGCTAAATGGGTTTGTTCGTTTGAACGCGATAATCTCAGGAACACTAGTCCGATTTGAAAAATATTTTGTGATAATAAATCTAGTCGCGAACTTATCAGCCAAAATCAATGTCAAAAAGATAGATATAGTGATTTATTGATTGAGACTGAGATTGGATTGCAATCGTTCCTCAATTTTTTTAGAACTGACCCCTTTCTTTTTTCTTTTTTTTTTGAGAGGGGAAGTCATCATTTGGCTTTCTTAAAATGTCACAAGATTTACCAAACTGTTATTTAAAAACAGCCAAGTGCGAGTTGGATCCACATGGCAGATTCCGTACAGCCGTATAATATTAAGATCAAGCCAAAAAATGCCGAAAAGACATGTTTCTCGTAGGACATGGAGGATTTTACCTTTATTTTATTTTTATTGTTATAGTGGCTTTCATAATATACACGAAACTTTAAGTATTTACCTAGTACTTGCCATGTTATCTCTTAACCACCTTTGGTTGACTGGTAGAGAATGCCTGAGGCATTAAGTCCGACTTTGTACTTTTTTGTTACTCAAAATTTTAAATCAATAAATACATATTACGGTTCAAAAGGTACAGCTCGGTGACAGAGGGATACGAAATGAGCAAGAGCAATAGCGCTCCGCTTAGACCCTTACGTTACGGAACCCCAAAAATATAAGGCGATTCTCTCCGCTTGAATACGCTAAAAAAAGTTCTAAGCAAAATCAAGCACGCATTCAGAATTTCAGAGAGACGAACTACAAACTATATTAAATAACATGCAGCACTAAATTTACATATCTTACGAGTCCCGAAACTCGAGTCTGCGAGTAAATTCAGTCACACATAATTTGTACCACTCACAACAGATGAGAGAGTTCATTTCCGTAGTGAAATGGGGGGTCTGATTGCTTTACCGTTTATTACTGAACCATTTACTTTTATTTATTGAATCGTGGTTAATATCACTTTGAGAGTGTTGTCTTCATTGAGTTCAGGTGACCTATTTTGGGTCTTTTTTTTAATAGTAATTATATTGTTTCTGGGTGGTTTTATAAAAACTCGATTGGTAGTATTTGTGTGATCAACCACACGTGTTGATTACACAAAGACTCTACAGTCGAGATTGTTAAACATTAATTATAATTTACCAGCCTATTATTGCCCCATGCAGGGCAAAGTATCTTGAAAATCCAGAAAGTTGTTAGTTCCGACTGTCATTGGTAGATCTTTATACACTCACGCCTGTATTCCCCGAAGGGTTAGGCAGAGGTGTAACAATGTACACCCACAGTTCGCCGGTATATTTAGGTCCCATGTAATAAGGGGCGAGCCTATTGCCATTAACCGGGCACAAATCCTAACTCCGAGCTGCTACTGAGAATTTCATAGAAAAACCCAATAACACTTTTTGCTCGACCTGGGAATCGAACCCAAGACCTCTAGCGTAGCAGTCGCGCTTAGGACCACTAGGCTGCCGAGGCAGTTAAATCTTTGGTAGATCTTTGGTAAGGTTAAGAAAGGTAGTTTCGTATGGAGAAGAAACTATGCCGTTAGACCATAAAGGTTTTGAAGCACTCAAATTAATCTAGATCCCTATTCTGGTTACAACATCAAAAATATAGTAAGTATCAATTTCCACCAATAAATCTTATTCATCAGAATTTTACCAACGTAAGTAAAACGTATTTTACATAAAGGGTTATTCATTAAAATTTCATGCGTCAGTGGCCAGCAAAATAATCTGGTTTCGTCTTGATTCGAGAATATTTTTATGATTTTATGCTGAATGTTCATTCCTTTCAATGGTTTTGCATTCATTATTTTTCAATAGCGGTCCAATATCTTGATGGCTTCAGCAATGCAGGTAAGGAGACGATATTAATTGCTCTGAATACCGTTTTGCTGGAGTTTTATCGGATCTTAGCAAAAAGTAAGAAATATTTTTATTAGTTTTAAAATTGCAGAATACAACGAATCAGCAATTTTTTTTTTTTTTTTTTTTAAAACGTTGCCCCGCACTAGGATTTTCTCCTGTGTCGTGGGTGCGTTTACAAACATATAAACTCACATACACAAACAGCCAGACCCGGAACAACTATCTGTAGGCCGTACAAATATTTGTTCCGTGCGGGAATCGAACCCGCGACACGCAGCGCAGCAGCCAATCGCTCAGCCACTGCGCCAACCGTGCCGTCAAATCAAATATAATGAATTCAATGGAAATGTCAATTAAATATAATGACTGATAGATCGAACACCAATTACAAATTCTTAAAATCGTATTTATGTTTTATTTTTGTTTTAAGTCTCTCATATTTAAGTGAACTACCCCTACCTCAGCAGTTTTATTTTTATTACTGAATATCATCAAATAACTTCTTACGCTCTGAGCGAAACAAAAAGTAGTGTCAGACACTCACTGACTAAAACTAACTACAATTAACTACAATTAAATTATACTTTTTCACTAATATCCATTATGATTTTCAAATTCCTCTTTGAAACCACTCACATTATAATTGACTTTACATTTAATAGTAATATAAACCATTTTACACTATGTTGCGACACCTTTCACAACCACTCTGCGGTAACCATATGGCCCTGCAACTTTGAACCCACGCAAGTTAACACTTACATACAAGATCATGTCTTACAGCACTTAAATTAAGGTATTTATTAGAATGGCCACGATTTTCGACAACACGAAGTTTTGTTTTTAAGTTTGAACTTTATAAGTATAGAAATTAGACTGGGTTTTGTTTGGTTATGGTGTGGCTTTTAGAGTGCAACATGCATTTATGTTTTACATAATTATAATAATTTAGTTTTGTCGTTTCCGGCAGTCATACTAACTACGCCCGGTTAAGAAACGTAAGGATGAAGAGTTAAATATATAAGAACGGAAAACTTTTGCAGTATGTAGTATTACACGCCCTGAAAAATCAAGGTCTTAAGACCCTGTTACCCTGAAAACTTCAAAATTATTGTTATTTTTATGGTTATCCGATTCAACTAACATCAAACGTATTTTGAACCTTATTTGTTAGTACGATGCGTTTTTGTCAATTACCTAAATATTTGCTTACGACAGGACCTTAAAATAAATCTTTGGAACATTATTTCATATATTTCCCTAGGTTCGCAGTTATCAAAATTTTGGTGGACACCATAACCGATGTGCCATTTTTTGAGGAATTGCACCGCATTTGCACTCCTGGCTAAAATCGATCAATAATATCTACTTTAGCAAGTTTTCCTTGTTTCGACGGCTTTGTCTTCAAAGACTGTTTATAAATAGATTCCCAGGCCAATTCTCCAATTATTTTTTTATCAAATCAAGAATATTCTCAGTAATAACAAAAATATTTTCTCAGAACTTTTGATTAATTTTAAGTGTTTCTTAGTAGTCTAAGGGTTAACTCAAATATCAGCTTTCGTTTATTAATTGATAATTAACTAAACCACGTTACAAATAGAGGTGATGAACAAGTGCAAGATATGATTTCGCAAATTATTATCCCGCACGCAATCATGCAATTTTCGACTCAATGTATGTTATTTTTTAAGTTTAATATTAATTTGTCAATGAGAGCTGCTGCTATTGCCGCCGGCTGTGTACCTACAGCTGATTCTTAAATTCTATTAGCGATGACGTGATCTTATATTTATATATTTTTTTATATCATTGGACGGCAAACAAGCCGGCGACCCATCTGATATTAAATAATCACAGCCGCGTATAGACATAATACTAGAGGCCTTGCACATGCGTTGCCATCCTAGAGACAAAAATGAAATATCTCATGTGCCTGTAATTACACCGGCACTCATAACTTTCAAACCGGGACACAGCAACGCTGCTTTGCGACAGAAATAGGTATGGTGGACCTTCCCCAGACGAGCTCCGTCACAAAGAGCTCTACCACTACTTTATTTACTAAGGTATTTTCTATACCTTTGCTTTAAAATTTATTATTCATTTTAAATCCTTCAGCCATATAATGACACACTGATAAATCCAACAATAATACATGCCATCACGCCTGTATTCCTCGAAGGCTTAGGCAGCGGTGTACCAATGTACACCCAAAGTTCGCCGGTAACCCAACAATTCAAACAAAAATATTCATAGTTATTACTATAGTACTAGTAGGTACTGCTTCGTTAGCCTAGTGGTCCTAAGCGTGACTGCTACGCTAGCGGTCATGGGTTCGATTTCCAGATCGAGCAAAGCGTTACTAAGTTTTTCTTTGAAATTCTCAGTAGCAGCTCGTAGTTAAGATCTGCCCCTATTACATGGGACCTAAATATTCTGGTAAACTGTGGGTGTACATTGGTATACCTCTGCCTAACGCTTCGAGGAATACAGGCGTGATGGTATGTTATGTAGTTATTACTATAGTACTAATAGGTACTAGTAGTTTCACACGGTCCTATGGTAACTCGATCCTTCACACCATATGGCATAGGAATTTCGCATCGCTGACTCAGTGTGGTGCATTATGTAATTAACTATGTTCTTGAATATATTCACGGTGACTGGTTTCTGGCGGTTGGTAGGTAGAATTGTATCCTGCTATTGTATTATGTAAAAATCTCCCCTGGTGGTAACTGTCTCAATAGCCTAGTAGTCCTAAGCGCGACTGTTTCTAGTGTAACAGTCGCTCTTGATTCGATTCCCAGGCCGAAGAAAAACTGTTATGGTTTTTTTTCTATGAAATTCTCAGTAGCAGCTTGGTGTTAGGAATTATGCCCGGTTAATGGCAATAGGCACACCCCCTATTACATGGGACTGCCTAACCCTTCGGGGAATCCAGGCGTGATGGTATGATGACGATGACCTCCTTTGGTGAAGTGAGCTCTTCAACCACCTGATGCTATGGAGTCGCATCTCAAATTAATGTGATTTTCTGGTTACAGGAATATTTTGGAGCAAAGCTGGTTTTTAGATATATTCATTTATACACAATAGTTCTTCATATTCCGCCTACTAAATTCGGCGTGCAAATTTTATGACAATAATAATAATTACAATTTAAAAATGTAAATTATATGTATATAAAATAAATAAATGGAAATGTAAATTACAATTTAAACAATATAATTAAATTCTAATGTCAAAAAAGAAAAAGAAAACCAAGTACCACATAAACATTGTCTACATATCAAATAACAAATGTCAAAGAAAAATTAATTAAACTATTTTTATTAAATATTCACTTTCAAGCAACTCCCAAAGAATTAAAATTACAAGATAATGTTAACTGCCTTGTTCGCCTGGTGGTCCTAAGCGCGACTGCTACGCTAGAGATCTTGGGTTCGATGCCCAGGTTGAGCATAGTGTTATAAAATTTTTCTATGCGATTCTCAGTAGCACCTCGAAATTAGGATTTGTGCCCGGTTAATGGCAATAGGCTCGCCCCCTATTACATGGGACCTAAAAACACACCGGCGAACTATGGATGTACATTGGTGTACACCTCTTCCTAACCCTCTAGGGAATACAGGTGTGATGGTATGTAGAGATAATGTTAAAAACCACTATAATCACATGAACATAAATATGTGAATTGAAAGCAACGTAACACATTTGGCACTTCTATGGAATAAGTTAGATGTAATCAATGTCATAATTACTGTGGCTTGACTCCTTTTGCCAGACCGCTTAGGTCAACTGTTACATTTGTTTGTTCTTTTTTATATTATTCTTTGAGTTTCCTACCCGTGTCTCTAATGAAACATTTATTCTTTCTTTCTTTGTTTCAATAAGACCAGTACACAAACAGGTAAACGTACTATAAAGATGAACATTAAGTGAGAGTACTCCCACGACTAAAGTGCTTGTCTCACAGGCTAACTGCTAAGAGTCGGGGAGCACTACAGCAGGCTTCCGGCCCGTCGGTACACCTCTTAAGCTAATTGTTTTTTATAACTAAGCTTTACGGCTCTTAGTTCTATAGGTAGACTATTTTGGTTCAGCAGTTCTGATGTAGGTATTTGTGCGATTCTTGAGAAAGGTATTTACGACGTTACCATCCATCATACCTGCATTCCCCAAAGGGTT
This sequence comes from Caradrina kadenii, assembly GCA_947462355.1. Lineage (NCBI taxonomy): Eukaryota > Metazoa > Arthropoda > Insecta > Lepidoptera > Noctuidae > Caradrina > Caradrina kadenii. The sequence continues at coordinate 10,558,198 of OX381691.1, forward strand.
CGACAGAGGTGTACCAACGTACACCCACAGTCCAATGCAATCGGGGGCGAGCTTATTGCCATGAACCGGGCACGAATCCTAACTCCGAGCTGCTACTGAGAATTTCATAGAAAAACCCAATAACACTTTGCTCGACTTGGGAATCGAACTCAAAACCTCTAGCGTAGCAGTCGCGCTTAGGACCACTAGGCTAAGGAACCCTGAAAAAGGGTCATTGTACGTTTTGAACAACTTTTACTACAGGAACAACCCCGAAATGAGCAGTAGTAGAGCTTGTCCGTGGAAGTACTACCACTATACCTATTTCTATTTCAACAGACCATCACGCCTGTATTCCCCGAAGGGTTAGGCAGAGGAGTACCAATGTACACCCACATTTTGCCGGTATGTTTAGGTCCCATGTAATAGGGGCGAGCTTATTGCCATTAGCCGGGCAGAAATATATTGTATATTTCGCATTTATAATATTAGAAGGATCAGTACGATAGTAACATTCGTCAATCTATATTTGTATGAGAGCAGACTTAAAAATTGCAGAGCCATTTCAAACTTAAATAGCCATAACGAAATCCGCCACAATTGTTCTAAATAATGACTTGCAAATTCTACAAGTTTTTCTTAAGTTTTTTCTAGTACAGAATGACCCCGAAGGTCGTTGACATGTGATGTTAGCATAATGTTTCCTCAACCATGTTCATTATGGAGGTAGCTTCTCCCCGCGACTTTGACCGAGTGGTTTTTTCCACACGCGTTTAGTAACGTCTTTGTTTTCTGCTCCGCTCTCATGGGTCGTACCGTGATGTTATATAGCCTATAACAAAAAAAAAACAAACAACTCTTCATACATAACATACCATCACGCCTGTATTCCCCGAAGGGTTAGGCAGAGATGTACCAATGTACACCCACAGTTCGCCGGTATGTTTTAGATCCGATGTAATAGGGGGCGATCCTATTGCCATTAACCGGGCACAAATCCTAACTCTGAGCTGCTACTGAGAATCGCATAGAAAAATTTTATAACACTATGCTCAACCTGGGCATCGAACCCAAAACCTCTAGCGTAGCAGTCTTAATTATAATCTGCCAAGTAATTAAATCAGAACTAATTGGAAAGTAGTATAGGCCCTAAGCAAAAGTAGATTTGTACCACTGACTTGTGTACTAATAATCCTTCTATTTTTGTTACAGGTATGACCGGCATTTCATTATATTACACGTATCAGGAGAGCCAAGGACTTTGTGCAGGTAAATGATGTGGACTGCTGTTTGTGCCCGTGCCATGGGTTTCGTGTAATTTTTTTGTATTGTTCATGAATCTGGCTATCACTTACATTTTGGTTCCAATTCGACTGAGAGCTCCAGACATTAGCGTGTTTAAGCAAACCGACAAACAGAAAATCTCGTACACATTTCTGTGAATGGCACAAGAGCCCAAAAGACTAGCCGGCACTGCCACGTTGTATGGCAATGCTGATTCTTTGGCCTAAAAAAGGCCAAAATGTTGACTGATAAAATTATAATACCAGCCTATTATTGTCCCACCACAGAAAAAAGGCATAAGTATAAATGTACACGCTTGCTCAAGGCGATTTCAGACTAATTTGATTATAAGTCCAGGTTTCCTCACCATGTTATTTAATAATGATTCATAAAAAGAAGCATGGCACCTATTGTCACACCACTTATCTTGTCTGACTCACAAGGTGTGACCTCTAATTTAGCGTATTTTTAAAACATTATTTAATTGTACAAATATTTGCGGAGCGTTGACCTGCCAAGTTTTAATAGTTGGCTACAAGAACTTGGTGAGGTCACGCATATATATGTGGATACAATCTATTACTTAAAACAGTGTTATTTTATGCCTCATTGGCATAGTGGTCCTAAGTGCGACTGCTACGCTAGAGGTATTGGGTTCGATTCCCAGGTCGAGCAAAAAGTGTTATTGAGTTTTTCTGTAAAATTCTCAGTAGCAGCTCGGAGTTTGGATTTGTGCCCGGTTAATGGCAATAGGTTCGCCCCGTATTACATGAGACCTAAACATACCGGCGAACTGTGGGTGTACATTGGTACATCTCTGCCTAACCCTTAGGGTAATAGAGGCGTGATGATGGTATGTAGTATTATTTTAATATTACTTTGCCTTGCGCACTTTTGAATTTTTAACGCTCGGCTCAGCGCCGAGAGTTGACAATCCAACAACTGAAATTACAAAGTTATATTTAAATAGTACTGTTTTTTTAAGATATGATGGTAGGCCTTCAGCATAGACATAACAACAATATGCTCGATCAGTTTTCAACGATAATTAAAAGAAATTAACAAATGATAATGAACTGAAAGCAGTAATTGAAAATGCAACTCTGTTTGAGCTGCATTTTCAATTAATCAATGACAACTTCCTGGGCATTATGCTGCTCTGTTTGCCTTGATTCTTTCGAGGTGACCAGTTAATACAGTCCTATGGCTTCATTCTGAAGTCTACTAAACATAACAAACGAAATAAGTACCTACAAATAATTGTATTCATAAGAAAACTTTCAAAACGCGCAAAAGATACATTTTCCCTGAAAATTCCTGAAAGCGTCCATTCATCCCGAAGCCATTACAGTACTAATTACTTTCCCTACAGTTGTCTGGTATATAATGAATCTTTTTGTCGCATGTCGTCGGTGAAATGTTATTTGTTTCATCTCGCACTCTGTCGCCCCTTAACAATGGGAAAAACTATAATAACCTTCACGCTAAAGGTGTGGGCGCAGTGTCAGCGATTTTGGTGCATAGCTTTTTCATTGTAAATTCTACACACCATCACGCCTATATTCCCCGAAGGGTTAGGCAGAGGTGTAACAATGTACACCCACAGTTCGCTGGTATGTTTAGGTCCCATGTAATAGGGGGCGAGCCTATTGCCATTAACCGGGCACAAATCCTAACTACGAGCTGGTACTGAGAATTTCATAGAAAAACCCAATAACACTATTTGCTCGACCTGGGAATCGAACCCAAGACCTCGCGCTTACGACCACTAATCTAAAAAGGTAGTCCAAAACGACAACGACAAACAAAATAAATTAAAATAATTCAACTTTCTTCGCCCTTCTATCTTTCGGTCTACCAATGACAGACTAAATATAAATACTTATTCCCTTATCGCCTTCATTCACACCGTAGTAAATAAGAGTAAGAAAAATAAGCGAGGACTTACCTCTGGGGCCTTATCTTTTTCAGGGTTGTCACGCAGCGTAGTTCTCATGATTTGTGACGTCACAAAACCGAGCGAAGAAGTTGAAAGAATTTTATTAATAAGTGAAAAGTTGGTTGAAGTTTTGTGTTCGGTTATTTGGTTTGGGAATTCGTGTTAGTTATTGGGGAAAGGGACAATTGTGGCGCGTTTTCTTAGGTGGCGTTACGTGTTGGGAATCAATAAAAAAAATAGTTTTGCTTTACCCAACACAAAATCATAGCATAATTTTAAATTAGAAAATTCTCAATAGCAGCTCGGAGTTAGGATTTGTGCTCGGTTAATGGGAATAGGCTCGCCCCCTATTACGTGGGATCTAAACATAGGTACTGTGGGTGCACATTGGTACACCTCTACCTTACCCTTCGGGGAATACAGGAGTGATGGTATGATGGTGATGGTTATTTTAAATTATGAGGGAGGGTATTGACCCTAAATCATTAAAAAATAAAAATAAAAATATATATATAGAAAAAATAAATATATAACTATATATATATAAATATATATATAGTTTTTTTTTAAATCATTGGATTTAAAAAAAAATAACAGAAAAAAAGTAATTATAAATTAACGCTACGTCGTGATGGGCCAATGGATAAGTATCAAAGTGACTTTTTCGATTCACATGTACCTAGGTATTTAGAAAATACTTATGAATTGAAAAAGTTTATCTTGAACATCACTCACATCGTTGAAGAAAAACAGCGTAAGGAAACCTGGACTTTTAATACTGTTACAAGCGAATGGCGCCTTAATATAAAAGCATAAACTATATATACTTTAAAATTAATTTAACCCATAATTTTAACAAAACAGCTTGTGATAAATATACCTCTCTCTGTCTACCTCAAAAAGGCAACACATTTTTACCCTCGATCGGAGCTCAACCTTCCCCAGCCGGTATTAAACATTCAACCTGCATCTAGCTCTGAATACTCACGGTACTATTTTTTCTATTTTTACATAATTTTATTATTACATTATATTTTTACATTATATTAACATTGAACAATGTATTTTATATGTAAATATAATAACGAATAAATGAGAATAATAATAAAATTTGCTCACCACACCAACAGCTTTAACACAGGTAAATAAGAGTATTCACGCCCCATAAACAATCAATATTATTTCATCGAACCTTTGGACAGTCTAATAAATTTTAATACTCACCCTATCTTAATCGAAGTACTTATTCCTTAAATGCGAGACGGTTTTAAGCATCGTAAACGGTATTAAATATCGTAAAACGATTTTAGTAACGTTATCGTAACGGTAACGTCTTCGGTTCGTTTTTCGTGAGGGTGCTTAAGAAGGGGTGCTAGCAGTAATTTAAAGATGTTCATCATTATTTTTTTGTTAGTAATTACTGTGTTTAAAAAAATATTTTTAAATTTTTGTTTGACGTGAAAGAATGATTGTTATAATTAATGTTACTCAATTAAATTGGCAAATGCAGTGTTACTTTTGGTTCAAAAGCCATTTTTAGGGGGGTGAAAGTACGTATTCATAAATACGAACAACGATTACTATGAAATAACAGGAAAAAAAACCTGCTGATTCCTATAAAAATGCACCAGATACAGAAGTATGGGATAACTGATTTTTTTGTCATATTTCAGTTTTGGTCGTACAGTAAGAAATTTTTGTATACATGTGTTTTTTCAACACTCGAATATTGACCAGTAGGTATATTTAAAATCATCCTGTACATGCAAGAACCGGCGTTACGTTAATTAGTTACGACAATTAATTAAGAAAAAAAATACATTATTAAAAATATAAATATTTGTAATTTTTACAAATAAAAACTGGTCCTGTCGATCTACGTGTTACTAAATATTATAAATATAGAATTCTAACAAAATATTTTATAAAACACAAGAATTGAATAAAAAGTCTAACGTCAATGAACCCTTGGTCACCACTCACAATTAAAATGAAATATTAATTATATAAAATAACACTATCCAATCAGAATATTTTTGTATAATTAAGACACGACTGGAATATAAATTTACATTCCTAAAATATTAAAACATTTTGCTAATTCGTATGCTAACGTTACCTACAATAGTTTGTTAGTTTTTATAATGATGCTCTCACGTCCAAGCATGTGGGTTCGCAGCCGGGCGTGGGCAAATACCAATATGACTTGTTTATTTCATATGTACTTTCTAAGTTCATCTTAGACATAACTGACATTCGTCATGGAATACATCATGGAGAAACCTGGATCCAAAATTAAATAATTCTGAAATCGCCAATACCCCAACTGCCTCATTGGCCTAGTGGTCCAAAGTGCGACTGCTACACTAAAGGTCTTGGGTTCGATTCCCAGGTCCAACAAAAAGTGTTATTGGGTTTTTCTATGAAATTCTCAGTAGCAGCTCGGAGTTAGGACTTGGCCCCGGTTAATGGCAATAGGCTCGCCCCCATTACATGGGACCTAAACATACTGCCGAACTGTGGGTGGACATTGTTACACTTCTGCCTAACCCGTCGGGGAATACAGGCGAGATGGTATGTTCTATTTTCTTTTTAATAATCTTCAGACATCGTTTACGTATATACTAAGTAACTACTACGTACCAACTACGTCTTCTGTATTTTAATGTAACGATAATAAGTTAGCGTCATCAGTATTCGTCTCACGTTTGCTCGCGATCGTAATACGGATGCTGACGAACACAAAAATTGTCTGTTACAATAACATTTTACTGTATTACAACATGTTACACGAGCGTGTTGCTGTTATTGGTTTCTTTAGTACCTTGTAGCATTGAAAAGACTTTGTTGGTCCGATTGTACAATTTAAGAAATCCTTGAGGGTTTTCAAAGTACTGCGTCCGTATTTCCGAATGCATTCAACCCTAATCTCTTCAAAAGAGTGAACAGTCTTCTTCTGAGTACGCTCACTCCATCGTCGACTTTTTCAGTCACCTCTGGCCTAGGCTAGGGTTAAGAGTTAACCCATCTCAAATAAAATTTAATAATAATAGTAATAGTCATTTTTTTTTAATTATTTATTTGGCGGGAAAGTCAAACCTTACATAATATTTCTTTGCGTTGAGTTTAATTATTTATTGGCCAAAATAATGATGACTATTTCTATATGCAACGCACTGTAGATTTAAAGAAGTATATGTATGTATTGTAAGGGGACTGTGCCTCTAGACCAAATAAAAAAATATTTTATATTTTTCAATTTTTTTTTATTCAATCAAATTATAGAAAAAATTCTTGGAAAGAACGCGCATGTCAATTCATTAATTCCTTGCATAAGAAATACATCTTATACAGTCACATACAAAATCATTATCTTCAACAAACTCCTGTAAACGAGCATCATTTGGTTAAATTTTTTTTCTCAAAAATGTATCCATCATTTTCCAAAAATAAAATCCAAATTACAGGTTTGTATCCTAGAAAATCTACACTGAATTACAGGTTTTAGTGTCTAAACTAGACCAAGCTCCACAATTTAATACTACCCTCGTTAAAAGCAACAGGTTTCAACATACCTTGTCGTTTTTGGTACATTCTCCCAGCTTACCTTATTCAGACTTAGGTTATTAGCTCGCCTAAATTAGAACTAAGTTTTTAGGTCTTAGTTTCATAACCTTTGTTCGGGTGTTAAGGTCATATTAGAGACCCTTTCTTAGGTCCATTGTGCGTTGGAATATTACAAAAATCCCAGCGTTCACAGACTTAAAACATTTTGTCGATTTCATCACTCGATTGTGACACTTATGTCGCTTATTTAATGACTTATATTCCGCAACACAACTGACATGTAACAGATGACCCCAAATCGGTAGTCTTCAACACTTATTTCATGTATTGGAATGTTTGTGAACTCATTCAAAGAACAGGAAAATTGATCATACAATACAAGCTATATATTATCCCACTGCTGGGCAAAGGCCTCTTTCCATACAAAGGAGGCGCGAGCTTTGATCACCTCACTTGCAAAAGGCGACTTCTATTATTTTTAAGATTTACCTTAATTATAAGTCAACCTGGACTTCCACACGATGTTTAGCCTCACCAATAGCAGCGATGTCGCATATTATTATTATTATTCGACAATATTTTCACAGTTTACTAATTATGGATTGCTATCACCGAATTATTATCGTACGTTTTGGTACAAACGGTGTCCGTAAAATTCCAATAAGTTTTGAAGCTTCGTGTCACTTCTTCTGCGTAAATATCGCTTATCTCGGATGCAGATTACTGATTAAAAATTAGCCTATGTCCTTATTTAAACTAACTGTTTGTCATATTTTATTACCATCGATTCAGTAGGTTATCCATGATGAGGTAACAGATAGTCAGTTACTATTGCATTTTTAATAAAAAAAATAGTTATTTTTTATAACACATACCATCACGTCTGTATTCCCCGAAGGGTTAGGCAGAGGTGTAACAATGTACACCCACAGTTCGCCGATATGTTTAGGTCCCGTGGAATAGGGGGCGAGCCTGTTGCCATTAACCGGACACAAATCCTAACTCCGAGCTGTAACTAAGAATTTCATAGAAAATCCCAATAACACTTTTTGCTCGACCTGGGAATCCAATCCAAGACCTCTAGCGTAGGAGTCGCGCTTAGGACCACTAGGCTACCGAGGCTAGGATTTTTTTTATATTAGATGATAAAAAAGTGGCTACGTATATATAGACAATATATCAAGTTATTTGGAGTCTATACAGCATGTATTTTACTTCCATATACTATAAGCTATCATCCAAGCAGTCATCCCCATTGTACCCTGATGTCACCTCTTACACCATCTTCTTTTCGAAAACTATAGATTTTTCATTTGGTATCGTAAAACATCTGGTCATTTCTTGAGCCAAGGAATTTTTTGAACTTGAACTTGTAAAAGTGAATTGAACTTGTTCCATTGACAGCGATGCGGACTTTTTATTTTTATGAGCTAGTTCCATTTCGAGTTGAATTTATCTCACTTTTCCTTATAGCAACTAAGTTACTAGTTTACCTACATGAATAACCTATTCCAAAAGAAGACAAAACAAAAACTTCTCTCCCCTAACTTGCAACCGAATCCGAGGGTAAAAACTAGCAAGCAATACGACCCGGTCCTTATTACCCGACCACCTAATATGGCCAACTTGATTATGAAGTTAAGCTACAATGCCATACGTGAGCAGGGTTGAGGCCCAATTTAATAACGAAGAACATAAGGGTTCCAACGTGAATGCGTAAGTTTGAGTTTACGTTTTCTTAGGCATATATGGAAATACGTTCTGTAATATTCTTTGCATTTGCCATACCATCACGCCTGTATTCCCCGAAGGGTTAAGCAGAGGTGTACCAGTGTACACCCACAGTTCGCCGGTATGTTAAGGTCCCATGTAATAGGGGGCGAGCCTATTGCCATTAACCGGGCACAAATCCTAACTCCGAGCTGCTACTGAGAATTTCAAAGAAAAACCCAATAACACTTTTTGCTCGACCTGGGAATCGAACCCAAGACCTCTAGCGTTATACGTATAAAATTAAACCAAAACACTAAAGCATAGTCGTATTTTCGATTCAAAAGTGGACTAAAATCGAATGCTTTGCGTTAGCGTGCTTGTACACACGGCTACATATCAAGCTATACATTTCCAGTTTATGCTGATCTCTCATTGTATAAGATTTCTCTCTTTCAATGAGAGGTCAGCTTATGCTGTAGTACTCCTACAGTTACTGTTACAATACAATATTTAATCCGGAGTATAATATACATAAATTTAGGGTCTGCGTTAGGCCGCAATAAAATTCTAGGTAGACCTTTTTTTTTTCTAGACGACTTTGCAGAATTAATGTTTAGCGGGAGAGATTTACAGTCTCTTAATTTTTTACAACCCTCTGACTAAAATATTTTCTTAAAAACATAATTATCTTTTTAAGACAGGCTGGCACATTTGCTTAGAATAGAAGCAGTTCAGTAGTTTAGGCCTGAAAGCTTGGCAAACACATAAACAAACTTACCTTTGTAAAAACATACACATAACATACCATCACGCCTGTATTTCCCGAAGGGTTAGGCAGAGGTGTAAAAATATACGGCCACAAGTCGCCGGTATGTTTAGGTCCCATATAATAGGGGGCGAGCCTGTTGTAATATTAGCATATTAGTATGAGTAGCGAATAATCAAGTTTTAAACGTAAGTAGTTTGGAAGGGGCCCTAGTGAAATGCTTTCAAAAGTGGTCGCCATTTTGAAATTTTCACATCACCAGAGGGACAATTCTTAAAACTTTTTGGAATGTTCGCATTCGAGGGGGCATTTATATTAACGTTTAAGAACAATTGCAATCTAATCTTAGTGTTAATCTGTCAAAATGCCTAAATGTAATTTCAATTTTTTTTTATTAAATCGTAACAATAATAATTATCATTGATTGTCGCTGAGATAAGGTTGCAACTAGATTTGGGACGTTTTTAATTAATAAAATTAACCTCAGATCTTAGTTTCAATCCGTTAAAAATTTACCTTAAATTCTTGACAAGTTTATGACATTTATTGTCGATATGAGATTGCGAATACTTTTTCAAAGTTCTGATTGCGAGGATTAGCCTTCAGATCAGGGGAAATAACACGTTAAAAACAAAATATTATGGAGTTAATAAAACCTAGTTTGCAAAACGTTAACAAACACGTTGACGATCAAACGTATTCAAGATACCGGCCAGATTTGGTTAACGTCTCACGAATGCCTTTAATAGGCGATAGAGGTCGCTTCATTAGTTTTTATTGTAACTACCCACCCATATAATTATGGACGTGTGTGGCTTGTCAGATGTCCTGACTAAGCCAATGTTTGTGTTATTGGAGGTATGTTTTAGTCATTAGTTAGGTCTTTAATTAGACCTATACTCCATTTATCATAGTGCTAGCTTCTTCCTTCGATTTCGTTCGGGTGAATTTTTTCATCCGTATTAAGTTATGTCTTTGTTTACTACTCCGCTTTCGTGTGTCGTAGCGTGATGTTATATAGCCTATACTATTCTTTACGAATCTACTATGACTATACACAATTTTTTTCCCAATCCGACGGGTAGTTCCAAAGATTAGCGCGTTAAAACAAACAAACATAAAGGCTTTTTAGCTTTATTGCATTAGTTAGCTACTAAAGCAGCCAATAAGATCGTGAACATTAGACACCGGCGATGCAGTAAGCCTATAATAAGGAGAGAAGCAAAATAAGCAAGACTCCTACTTGAATTGGGCATAGATTGGTAACGACAGAGAAAAACAAAAGAACCAAAGGCCTCCTATTGCCCAGTTGTGGGACACAACAGGCTCGTGATTATTATGCCAATCCCGCACCCCCGGCCACAGCAGTGGTGTAACACCGCGGTAATATTTGCCGGTAAGAATCAGGTATGCCCCCTCCGTCAGCCCCACGACGGAGTCCATAAGGATTTCCACCGCGCACCAAAAAAAAAACGCTCATAACTATACATACATAACATTTCTATTCTGTAACAACTGTCTTACAGTTGACTAAAGTGAAGCTGCGTCACCTAAAACAGAACGATTTTTTTCAGAGTACACCGCCATATGAAAGCTAATGTAACTTGTAACATTATACCTAATCATGGAACTACCCAAAACTGTCATCGCCAAACAAACTTGCTTCCAACAATTCTCAAAGTTAACTAATATAATCACAAACATTGTGAGATGGACAATGATGAATGCATACACGTTTCGACTGGCTTGAGACCAACTTTGGGACTCTAGCTCGTCGCAACAAGGTCACGTTATGCCGCATGTAGGGTGTATATGCAATGGATGACTTTAGGACAGAACTGGGATAAGATTACATGATAAAAGAATTCGCAGTTAGACCTCGCTACATGTAGGGACAAAAGTCTGGTTTTCCCACACGCGTGTGGTCTCCCTTACTGTGGTGTATTTTTTATTTAAGTAAATATTTCGTCGACATTTTAGAGAGATTGTGTAGAAGTTATGTATTATCTTATTTCTCTGTTATTCTTTTCTAGTTAATTTCGTTACGGTATCCAAGACTATTGAATCATTTGTCTGGGACTCGTCAAGCTTCATTGCCTCAGTTTCTGGTGGTCTCCACTGTTGATTTTGCGTTTCAGTAGTTCGGAGTTTGGGAGTAAAGTGGCGGACTTGTTTCCGGGGCGATAAATAATATAATACTATACATTCATTGTGAAAAGAAATTCGTCAGCGATGTATAAAAAACTGTATAAATATCTGAAGTACCAAACCATTATTTTGATGATGCAATTTAATCAATGAGGGTTTAAACGTTCAGCATTACAACTCAATTGATGAAACTTAAACGATATCTTGTCATTATTTCATGTATTTTGCCTAGCATGTGGCAAATGAATTGTCTACTGCAAAATTGAGGGTGAATGAACGACTTTGTCCGACCCTGTCGATGTCAAACACATATCGTATTATTTACTTCTCCCACAAACATTGACTTTGTATAATTTATTTATTAACAAAGACAAATATAGCAAACATAAAGATGTTACTTGCACCCTAAATGAAAGACGTCGGGAGCCGCGAGACGACTCCCGGCCACCGTAGATACTGGCCTGTGGACGGGGAGCAATGGGTACCTCACCGTCCTTACGTTGCATAACGACAAGCCGTGTCGACGGCGCGTTCGTGTTCCACGCGCGCCTCGAAGAGATGTCAGCAAAAGGAAGGGGCCACTGAGGGCCGATGCCTGCCGGGGCTGAGGGTTGTTCGCAAGAGATACCGCGCCCCCGGAACGCAAAGGGCACAAGAAGGAACATGGGTGGGTTTTAGTCAGTAAAAGTCTGACACTCCCTCCCGCCCCGCCCAGGGCGGGAGAAGTTATTTGATGATTTCCCACCCACCAAAAGAAAAAAAAAAACCCTAAATGAAACAAAAATAATTAAAGTAAAATAGATCTAAATTAACCTGTATTGTTAACACACCTGCATTGAATCAGTCAAAAATTTTTTTTTTTGTTGTGTTATGTGCGTTTAATGTATTATTTGTGTTATTTATTGAATTGTGTGTCTATGAGTCTTTGTCACTTGAACAAATAAATGAATTATAAAATATCAATACACATACAATCATACCATCACGCCTGTATTCCCCGAAGGATTAGGCAGAGGTGTAACAATGTACACCCACAGTTCGCCGGTATGTTTAGGTCCCATGTAATAGGGGGCGAGCCTAATGCCATTAACCGGGCACAAATCCTAACTCCGAGCTGCTACTGAGAATTTTATAGAAAAACCCAATAGCACGTTTTGCTCGACCTGGGAATTGAACCCAAGACCTCTAGCGTAGCAGTCGCGCTTAGGACCACTAGGCTACGAAGTAATATCAATACATATGACTATAAATGTTTTAGACACAACAGAAAAAGAGAATAAAAAATTAAGTACTGCCAGAACGATCTAACCCAAAATCTCACAAATAGTAAAAGCATTCCGTCACACTAATGTAACATACCAAGTGTAAATCAAATTATTATATTTCATATCCAAAATCATTACAATTACGACGTGGGTCTGTTTATTTTGGCAGAACTAAAAGGTACTGCCTAAAGCCTCACTGCAACCAAATAATAAACACAAAACCGTCAATGGTACCAATTTGTCTTACATTTCCTTCCAACCTGGCCCCCCTACTTCAAGTTACCCCTGGGGTATACACGCCACAGTCGCATAGCATTTAAGTTTTCATTGTAGCACAACTGACACCAGTATTTTGTCCTTGCATGTTGACAAATTCTTAACAAATGTGTCTTCGGAATTGTTCGGGTACAGTTCGGAAAATTTTAAGCTTGAAATGTTTCATGAAATTTTTGCTGGGTATGTCTGAATTGAATTTTTACTGTTTAGAAGTTTGTATCATGATTTTTTTAACTTTTATGCATCGTACAGAGCAGCTATGGATTTTGAAGGGGCCACTCGGGGCCGATGCCTTCCGGGGCTGCGGGTTGCCCGTAAGAGAAACCCCGCCCTCGGAACGGGTCAGTAAAAGTCTGACACTCCCGCGCGCCCCGTCCAGGGCGGGGGAAGTCATTTGATAATTTCCTATCCCTAAAAAAAAGCTATGGATTCATTGTACCTACTAATAAAACATAAGATAAATAAATATTAAAACCAGTCTATTATTGTCCCACTGCAGAGCAAAGGCCTCTTTTCATATATAGAGAAGGCACGAAGATTGATCACCACGCTTGCTCAAGGCGGATTGGCGATTTCAGACCTATATTAATTATAAGTCCGTCCGTCTGCACCAGGGTTTTTTTTTTTTTTTGGTGGTGGGAAATCATCAAATAACTTCTCCCGCCCTGGGCGGGGCGGGAGGGAGTGTCAGACTTTTACTGACTAAAACCCACCCATGTTCCTTCTTGTGCCCTTTGCGTTCCGGGGGCGCGGTATCTCTTGCGAACAACCCGCAGCCCCGGCAAGTATCTCATAAACCGTGATATTTAGACAGTTGAAATTTTCACAGACGATGTATTCCTGTTGCCGCTATAACAACAAATACTAAAAAACAGAAGGGGGCTCCCATAAAACAGACATGTTTTTTTTTATAGATAATGTTAGTACGGAACCATTCGTGCGCGTGCACTTAGCCGATTTTTGAGTTCCCGTGGCTGTGGTTTCTGAAATCTTCGCAGACAAAGCCAGAGGCAGAAAGCTGAACAATTAAGCGGCTAATACTCGTGCTATATATTCTATCAACATAGTACGCAAAGCCTGAGCGATACACCGCTTCACAACCTGACGCTTGACAAAGCACCACCAACTTTGATTGCGACAAAACAAATCACATGAACACCTTCGCCTTAATTGATAGCGTCAATTAAGTTAACGACAGTACTTACACGGCATTTACTTGAACATTTGGGAGGCAAGACTTCATTACGGGTATATTGTAAATCATTAGTTATAGCAAGACGTAAGTAACTGAAACCTCTCGTTTCAGTTACACCATCTTGGAAATTGAATCGTTTAAGTTTTAGTTATTATTTTTGAGATATGACTAATTTTACTCATACGAGTCGTAATGGCCTAGTGGTTAAGCCGCCCGCCTCTCATGCATGGAGTTGTTGGTTCGATACCGGGAAAATTCCAATGTAGCTTGGACATCATTGACATTGGTGAACGATGACATTGTGAGAAAATTAATGTAAGTATGAAATCGCCATTCCGCCTTGTGCAAGCGTGGTGATGAATATTCATGCTTTCTCTGTACTTGAAGAGGCCTTTGTCCTGCAGTGGGACAATAATAGGCTAATATAGAAATAGGTACTTTATTTGTTTAGAATACACACCACCATTACGCCTGTATTCCCCGAAGGGTTTGGCAGAGGTGGACCAATGTACACCCTCAGTTCGCCGGTATGTTTTAGGTCCCAGAGGTGATTAGAATAAAGAAATAATTATATCAAAAAGTGAGTACATTAAAAAAATTAAGTTTTCACTACGAGACAATTATTGAATTGGACGTAGTACGAACTATATACTTTCTATATTCTGATTTATTTATTTAAAAAATGAACATATCACCTTTCAATATTAATAAAAAACTATTATGTGTAAAACGAGTATTTCCAATTTAAAAATTAATCGAATTTACGCTCCGTGCCTTTCAGGCCTTCAAGCCTAACCTTAAATAAAATTCCTACTGAAAACACGTGAATTTTTCAAAATTACCATAAATATGATACTTAACAAGATTATCAACACTCACGTCGGTATGTACAATAAAATTACCATACACAAGCATGGTACACCCGTTAACCCTAAAATGCGGCGTTTACTTTAAAACAAGAGCGTTACAATAAAGTGGGCCGTTAATTATAGTCAGTTTACAGGTTAAGCTCACCTTAATTTGTAATGGAACAAGCTTTTACAGGGGGGGTTGTATCCTTGCGTGGTTTTTGCTTTTAAAAGCCAAGTTGAATATACTGAAATGGGTTTTACAGCGGCAAAATCCGAGTGTTTTCGCAAAAACTCATGGACCTTTTCACAAGCAATAGATGTGGTTGGTTTTCAGTCCATCCAGCCGGTTTGTTTAGCAAAAATCTCCCTCAGTGAATTTAGCTGGCTGTTTTTGTATGTGAGTGTACATGTTTGTAAACGCACTCACGATACAGGAGAAATTACCAGGGAAGGGCAACGCTTTTTACATAAAACGATTTTTATGCTTACGTGTGCATCCAGCTGCACAGGGGTCCGGGGAGGGGGGGGAGGGTTTTTTTTTTTTTTTTGGTGGGTGGGAAATCATCAAATAACTTCTCCCACCCTGGGCGGGACGGGAGGGAGTGTCAGACTTTTACTGACTAAAACCCACCCATGTTCCTTCTTGTGCCCTTTGCGTTCCGGGGGCGCGGTATCTCTTGCGAACAACCCGCAGGGGGGGAGGGTTTAAAGTTTACTTAGAACATTGGATGAATGCAAAGACCGGGCATTGTGGCTATCTTTAGGGGAGGGCTAAAACGCAATCACGCAACCGCAAAGATGGGAAGAACGTGCATGTTTCGGCTTCGTTGAGTGTCTTTTTACACACATTAATTATATTAGGAGACTAGTCAAGTACACAGGAGATATTAAAAAGCACAAGTGTGTGCGCAAACACACTTGTAATCCCTCTTCCCTAACTCTTATATTCCGATGGGACGGCTATCCGACACAATCGGGGACAGATCAGGCGCAGACTAAACAACTTTACGTGCTAACTACCAACTTCTAAACTCCGGACTGCTGCTGAGACTGGAAATTTGTAATGGAAAAATCCAAAAACACTTTTTGCCCTACCTGGTAATTAAACTCCACGACCCCACGCTCAACAGTCTCACTTGCAACTATGGGGCCAACAGGGCAACAGAACACAATTTATAAAGGGTCTTTGTCCGACAAAATAACAATTTGTACTACAAATCCCATGTCAAACCCATGACTGCAGGTAAAACATAACACCATAAAGATAGTTCAGCTCACCAAGTAAATACGATCACATAAAAGCAAATGGGCCCCGAAATGTCCCACATTAGGGCCCGACAGGGGTCAATAGGGACTATTTAGGGCCCCAAACATGGTAATGTCTTAGTAATGGCTTCATTATCATGTAGGCACTTGAGGATTGGGCTTGTAAAAACTTTTTTATGGAAATAACAATATGTGCCGACATTGTAACTGCGCTCGAGGGCAAGTACCAATGTGACTTTTTCAATTCATATGTACTTTTTAAGGTTATCTTGGACTTCTCTGACATCGGTGAAGTAAAACATGTAACGGTTACCGATTTTTTTAGTAAATAAAATAAACAAGGTGTTTGTTAAAACAAGGGACTTACTGTAAGGGCGTGTAGTGCTTTCTATTAAAAAAACATTTTTTGTAATCTATACATATTTTTCGTATCTAGTGGTCCTAAGCGCGACTGCTACGCTAGAGGTTGGGTTCGATTCCCAGGTCGAGCAAAAAGTGTTATTGGGTTTTTCTATAAAATTCTCAGTAGCAGCTCGGAGTTAGGATTTGTGCCCGGTTAATGGCAATAGGCTCAACCCCTATTACGTGGGACCTAAACATACCGGCGAACTGTGGGTGTACATTGTTACACCTCTGCCTAACCCTTCGGGAAATATATGCGTGATGGTATGTTATGTTATGTGTTTTTTTAATCTGTCCAGTAGTTCCGAAGATTGGCGTATTCAAACAAACGAAAACTTCCATAAATCTACATCGAAAGAAAAAATAAACAAGAGCTTTACCTACAACTTAGTTAGACATAGAGCCTTCTCCCAAAGCCTTAAGTGATGCCTAAGTAGCCGCAGTTAGGGGATTCAGGCGTCATTAGAACAACGATCGCTATTCCAATTTATTATGTTCGATAAACGTTGCTCTAATCTAGATATTGAGCGGCGTAAGTGTTTAGGCTGGTTGCACACGAGTTCTGAGACTAGAGGACGAGTAAATGGGCCTTCTAGCCTTGACTTGGATGGGATCGTCATTTGTTTTGATCCAACTGCTTTAAAGCCAAAAGAAGGGGTTAAAGTGTTTTTGTTCTAAAAGAAAATCGTTGCCAGACGACTTTACCGGTATCCGAGGTGTATTTACAAATATTAACTAGCGTGTAATCTACCTAAATGTCCTACATTTCGTGTTGGACTGACGGCCTATTGGTTAAGTCGCCTACCTCTTACAGCTTACACTTGGCTGTGGGTGACTTTTTCTAATTCAAAATATCTTTTAGGTTTGTCTTGGACATAGCTAATATCAGTGAAGGAAAACATTGTGAGGCAACCTGAACTTATGACTATTATAAGAAAATACGAAATAGCGTACCCACCTTGAGCAATCATAGTAATTAATGCTTATGCCTTTTCTGTATGAGAAGAGACCTTTGGCATGCTATGGGATTATAATAGGCTGGTATTATTATTTAATCGCAATTCCCCACGACCAATCGCACACACATCGCCGACCTAACATCTTAAATGACGGAACTACAAGCCAAGGACGCTAATATTAAATAGAAACTTGGCACATTATTGTCACCCAAACTTGAACTGTCTTCATAACAAGTAAGCCTCAACTACGCAATATAAACCTGACTAAGTTATGTGCCTTCAAGTTAAAGTGATATCGTGTCAGGCGAGCGGCCATTCTGATGTAAATGACGGGAATAAGATGGTGTAAGGTACTGGAAACTTTTTATTGTAGTGCAGTTTTATTTCTTGATAACAGGGTTTGTATTATGAAATTTTCATGATAACACGAAGTATTTTTAATCTGAAGTAGCCTGAGATACGTCATTTTAGTATGGCTGAAAATTCTTGAATACCTAGGGCAATAGATAGTGGAGTAGTAGGAAGGCATTTTCAAGTATCAAAGAGATTAATTCTCGTAATTTTTAGGAAAGTTTGCATACTTTTCTTAGTCTAAATAGGTCAAAGATGCCTCTATTTTACGTACATTTTTATTTACTTTCATTTTATATTGTACTAGCTTCTGCTCGCGACTTCGTCCGCGTAGTTTTATCACCCGCATTAAGTTACATCTTTGGTGCTCCGCACCTATTAATCGTAGCGTGATGTTATATAGCCTATAGCCTTCCTCGATAAATTAACTAGTCAACACAAAAATAACTTTTCAATTCAAACCAAGGTTGAGGTTATTCAACCAAACAAACAAACTCTTCAGCTTTATGATACTAGTATAGATTTGCATGCCGCTGTGTCGGCTAAATACTTTGAATAAATTATGTACCGTGTTCCTGACATATAAAGACTTTTTAAGATTTTTGCAAAGTGATCCCTGAGATGATAATAATTAGACTTTGCCCAGTAAACTTCGTACTAACAAGATTTTCCCAATTTTTTTCCTACGCCACCCCAGTTAATGCAAACAAAAGAAAAAATAAATTATTCAAATCGAGTTTTTGCGAAACTAACGTATAATAAATACAATTGATTTTTATAGATAAACCATTTCAATGTACTTTTGAATTGTCAAGGAGTCAGTCAGTAAGTTGAATCTAGATGCTCGTTCCTATAGAAAAGATCGAGCAAGAAACAAAAAAGACGGCTTCCATGATTAATTTAACTAACTAGACAGATGATGAGATGTTCAGACATCCTGAAACTCCCTCTGCCATTATCAATCACCTCTATAATTGCATTACCCCGTACCACGTCTGCCTACCCCTCAAACACTACCCCTAAATATACGAACCCTGTCGGAAGTCCCCCCAAACTAAACAGTACATGTCGTTAGTAAGATAGTATCTAATAAGTTAAGTTGTACAACACTGCAGATAATCTATATGTTTGTATGTGTGTGGCATAAGTTTGTTTGACTTGCGGTTTGACGACGTAGGTAACCTACTAATAAGGGGACACAATTCTACCTACAAATCTACCTTAGATTTGTAGGTAGAATTGTGTACTTACCCACTATGTAATAGTTTGAATGCAATACGTATTAATCAAAGAATACTTTTAATAATTTCAGTCTATTATTGTCCCAATGTAAAGCAAGAACCTCTTCTCATACAGAGAAGGCACGAGCATTGATCACCACGCCTGCTCAAGGCGGATTGGCGATTTCAGACCTTTATTTATTATGTTTTTTTATTACCGCAGGTTATATTAACCGGCACGAGTCGTGAGCACCACCCAACAACAAAAAAAAACCAATATGAACCCAACAATTAACTTGAAGTTTGTGCTCACAACTCGTCCGGTTACTATTCCTCAAGGTGTTTTTCTTCACCAATATCAGAACCTGCCACAATATTGGTAAATACTTGCCCTCAACCTGGTGCATGTGAGACAGGCGTCTTAAAACTACTGAAAAATCTCGACACAAATTAAATTAATTAAACTTACTTAACTAAAATTGAACAATAAAAACTACAAGATGACCTCTATTGCATCGAAGGTAATATATAAAAATCAACTACATAAATGAAAATAAAGAACTTACGAGTGATTGGAGTTTTTGTTGTATTTGGTTTATTAATTTTACAACAACAACATACCATCACGCCTGTATTCCCCGAAGGATTAGGCAGAGGTGTACCAATGTACACCCGCAGTTCGCCGGTATGTTTTAGGTTCCATGTTATAGGGGGCGAGCCTATTGCCATTAACCGGGCACAAATCCGAACTCCGAGCTACTACTGAGAAATTCCAAAAGGAAAAACCCAATAACACTTTGCTCGACCTGGGAATCGAACCCAGGACCCCATGCTCATCAGTTGCGCTTGCGACCATATGTCTACAATGTATGTGACCTGAATTACCCATTTTCGCAATAAATTAATTTGAATTTGAATAAACAACAAAATAATGAAAGATAATCTATTTCACATTAGCTACTGACTTTCTCAGAATATAAAGGTGACCTAACAATTTAAGTATTACGTAATAATAAAGTAACCATTCTTAGTATTAATGTCAACTCTGACTTTGAATGATAAAGAAAGAATTATATAAATGTCGATTAAAGAGGGTGCTGTAATGTGACCTTTATATATATTTCTTTACAATTCGGTTCTTTGAAATTATGGCTTTGGTGAGGGTCAATTGTTTTGCTGAAATGAGCCAACAAACAAGTTTCTCAAAATTTTTGAGGTAATCATAAATTAATATTAAATGTTATTTGAACATTGGGCTGCTAGTAGTAATGTGACACATTATTTAGTTCAATTAGTTTTTGAAATTGAATTAGACGTAATTAATTTAATTACTGAGAGATTATGGGTTGGCTCGTTCTTGCAGAATTAAGCTCAATTAACAAATGAACATCGTTTATAACCTTACATTGGTACGTACCTTCAAGTTTAAGTGTAATATGCATACAATAAAACAATATTTAAAGAGAATCAGAGAGAGATAAAGTGACATGAGAGATGGAGTTTGTTGCCCATACAAAACTAGGTACCTTTTGGAAGGCGCAACTAGATGCATTTCATTTTTCTCGTACATCACGTTTAAATGTGCCTTTTATTGATCTAATTGACATAATTTATTTGACATTGACGTACCGGCCTGTCTATGCAACGTAGTGCGTTGTATTTCTCTACATAGTACGTAAAACAAAGTCCCTTCGCTGTGTGCTTAGATCTTTTAAACTCCGCAACGGATTTTAATGCGTTTTAATCAGTAAGTACAGTAATCCAGAGTAAGATCTATACGTCTAGAACATCACGCTACGACCAACGGAAGCGGAACAGCCACCGAAGACGTAACACACTAACAACACCGTGGGATATATAGCTAGAGTTTATATAGCTAGAGTTAACACACCGCCGCCCTGCGTTCCAGTAGTTTTAGTAATAGTAGAGCTCGTTGTGAAGGAGCTCGTCCGGGGAAGTACTACCACCATACCTATTTCTGCCGCAAAGCAGCGTTGCTGTGTTCCGGTTTAAAAGGTATGAGTGCCGGTGTAATTACAGGCACATGAGACATTTCAACTTTGTCTCTGGGACGGCAACGCATTTGCAAGGCCTCTGGTATTGCGGATATTTATAGGTTGCGGTGACCACTTAACATCAGGTGGATCGTGGGCTTGTTTGCCATGAAATAGCATAAAAAAACCACCTTAGAAATAAGTATGAATGAAAAGATCTATCATTCCTATAAGTGCTCCCCTTTGAAATCACTAAAAAGGACCAATAAGCTTAGCAACAAAACAGCTCTCAATTCTACAATCCTATCATTACATCACTCAGCTAAAATACAATAAATATGCACTCACCAATCAGTCAAGTACGAAACGGTTTAAAGTGTCGCCCTAAGAGAAATATCGAGACGTTCACAAAGGAATAAAAGAAAATGGCGCTAAAAAACAGTAACGAGACTGAATGGGAAAGAATGGTTGCGAGGCGAGAAATAATTAGTTTTTCTTTAGAAAAAAATGCTGTGAAGTGTGACGCTTGTTTTTATTGTGAACTGTTCCGCAGTTTAAGGGTTTGTGTAGGTTTTTTGAGTGGGTTTTGTTAGAGGATAGCATAACATACCGTCACACCTGTACTCCCTGAAGGGTTCGGCAGAGGTGTAACAATGTACACCCACAGTTCGCCGGTATGTTTAGGTCCATGTAGTAGGGGGCGAGACTATTGCCATTAACCGGGCACAAATCCAAATTCCGAGCTGCTACTGAGAATTTCATAGAAAAACCCAATAACACTTTTTGCTCGACCTGGGAATCCAACCCAAGACCTCTAGCGTAGCAGTCGCTCTTAGGGCCACTAGGCCACCGAAGCAGGTAGAGAATGTTTAATCAAGAGAAACCCATATTCAATAAACCATTTAAGTTTTGTCAAAACTACAGAGAAACGGAAGTTTGCGTATCACCTAAAAAATTCATTTCAATATTATTCATTTTGAATTGGAAGAATAATTCAAACACTGAACCTTCGATACGTCGGTAACCAGAGGGTTCATAAACGGGTATAAAACTACTTCCACTAATTTCGGCCATTTTCAGCTTTATTAAATGCTATTAACACTCACTATTTAATTCCAAGGATTCATCAGACAAATTACAGGTTCTCTGAAGAGTTAGGTAAACGGTTTCCAATGAGCCAGAAACCAATAAAATCAAGAAATTCTACCCACCAGAAGAAATTGATGCACAAATAATCATTACACTCAACGAACTCTAAAACGCGAGCCATTGAAGACGATTCTGAAATAACGGCCTATCTGGATAACGTTCTTACGTCAATAAAAAATAAAATTGTACCGTGAGAAGAAACAATCCTCTTCCTAGAATAAATATATACGGTTATAAAAAAAAAGTGTGCTAAATCCGTGGACGCTCGAGGGAAAGATTCAAATAAGGAAAGTATTGTTAGAATTTAAATTAGGAACGGACGGTTTTTAGCATAAAGGCCCGTTTTACCACCTTCCAAAAAGTTCTATTTAAATAAGTTGGCATTTCATTTTCACAAATACTCGTAGTTTTATTTTTGTAGTAGTAGAGCGCTTTGTCTCTTGGTTGGCAACGTATTTGCAAGGCCTCTGGTATTGTAGATGTCTATAGGCAGCGGTGACCACTTAACATCAGGTGGGCCGTCGACTTGTTTGTCATTCAATGATATAAAAACGAAATATATATAATTAATAAAGGAACAGAATGTTCGTCTTCCTTGCACCTACTATATTTTGTCTCTGCATCACCCTAAGGTAGACTGGTAGAAAATGCCTAAGACATGAAGTCCGCCTTTCTACGGTGTATTTTATTTTACACTTGTGCATAAAGCTTTAATAAATAAATAAATAAATGTCTGTTCTATTTTTGTATAAACTATTTGATTATATTTTTTTCTTTTTAGGTATTTACTATACATCTGTGTGAGTTTGATATACGACTCTATTGGACAACTAAATATACTATTCTGACTCACGAAATAATCTCTTTTTATAGTAATACAAAGACAGTTACAATACCTACTCTCCAACATACAAACGCAGCAGAAATGCAAAAAAATCAGTTCAGTCTGACGTCACACCGTGCAAAAACCGCTCAACCAGCAATTATACAGCAGTGATAGGTTCCGTATGCGATCAGAACAGACTCAAGGTCAGAATAATGAGGTCGCCAAAGTAAGAGTGTAACGAGGTCGCAGGAAAGCAAGCTAAGGTCGCTTGCACAAGGTGATAATGTAAACACGTTTCTGTTTTGTTGTTTTTGGTAAATTGGCGTATTGTGTGTGATTGGCTGTCTAGAAGTTTTATGGAAGATAGTACATCGATCAGCTGTGGCCCTATAAGTTAGGGCGTTTCTGTTCTTAATTAGTTAAATGACAGATTAATTGGGGATCCAACTATAAATCTTTATTGCTGCAATCTTTTCATGGTTCCTAGTAAAATGTGTCATTGTGCGACTCTCCTGATGTTTAATGGTCACCGCCGCATAAAGACGCAAGACCAAATATATCTCAGAAACGTTGACATCCGCGGACTGAGATTTGAACGCCCGCTGTCCGTTTATCTTTAGATAAACCCCGACAGACAAAAATCCCTACCGCAGCTAACAAAAGAGCTAATTACTTTGAAATCGCTGAACCTATTTCCATCAAACATAGCTAAGAATACTCCCGACTAATATACCTTTCGAAACAAAAAAACTAAATCAAAATCGGTTCATGCGTTCGGGAGCTACGATGCCACAGACAGACACACATACACAGACAAGTCAAACTTATAACACCCCGTCGTTTTTGCGTCGGGGGTTAAAAACAGTAAATGTTATAAAATTACTATTAATATTATATGTCAGAATTTATATGAATGTCAAAGTGTTATTATTAATTTCGTCAACAATTTCTTTTTGTTTTTCTGATTTGTTACCACCATGACAGTCTCGTGATTTTCACAAACGGATCTCCGATAACACCAATTAGTTACCCTTGCGGTAGAACCTCTGTACGTCCAATGTCCATATCGATATCATACCTAGTTAGTTAGTAATCTAACATGCATGTAGCCCGAAGCTCTGTACCGGCCAAGCTGCCATGTATGCAGGGATGGCAAGCGTATATTGGTGAGCCTGTATTTTTTTTTTATAAAAAGAAATAATGTGACTATGATGTGTTTTTGATTTGTTTTTTAATTTCTACTTTAATTATAACGGTTTGTAACAAACAAAAATAAAAACAAAAATATACATTTTTAAAACATAATAAAGTTTAGGTACCTACTTATCCCTTTCATAAATTCCTTTTACAACAATTCTGACATAGATAAAAATAAAACTAGATATATTAGTCGCCACGAGTCGTGAGCACAAAACGTCAAGTTAATTTTTGGGTATTTGGGTTCCTTTCGGGGTTTTTTTGGGGCGCGGACGCGGTATGCGATCGGATCAATCGTGTGCAGCGTCGGCGGCCCAAAAAAACCCAGAAGGGAACCCAAAAATTAACTTGACATTTGTGCTCAGGACTCATACCGTCTACTATACTTCTAATTTTAAAATTCGCAATTTGAACAAAATCGTGATGTTTATTTAAAAAAAGAAATGGCCAGTATGTTTTTAGCTTTTACAAATTAGTCTCGATTAAATTGATACATTAGTTTCGTCAATTATTGGCGTGCCCAAATTATTTCGTCGTGTGTCATTGGTTTGCCATCCCTGATGGACGCTATTAATTTAACCCATGCTGGCCTCCACACACAATTTATTGAATAACTCGATTCTATTACTTGAGTGACTGATGAGTTCGTTGTACATTCTATCTGTTTGTGTGTATATATTAAAAAAACATTATAGTGAAGACCGCAGAGTAGCCAATCTACGTTATTTCAGCATAGCTGAAATTTTGAACATTCATATTGAAAATATAGGAATACGTAGCTAAGAAGGAATGCATACTTGATAGATTTAATGTTAGGTATGTCAATATAAGTGAAATCGCCAATGTGCCTTGAACAAGCGTGGACAAAAAAACACATATAAAAAAATTATAAAAATTCATAGAAATTTTGTAAAATAAAAACTCAAAACTCCCGACATGATGCCACAGACAGACAGACACACACACACAGAGACGCGTCAAACATGTTATATAGCCTTCCTCGATAAAAAAATAGACTTTTCAACACAAAAATATTTTTTCAATTCAAACCAGTAGTTCCTGAGATTAGCGCGTTCAACCAAACAAACAAACAAACTCTTCAGCTTTATAATATTAGTATAGATTTGTATTTAATTTTTCCTTTTTTTTCGAGTTGGGATTTGTGCCAGGTCAAAGGCAATAGGCTCGCTCCCTATAACATAGGAACCAAACATGGGACCTGAACATACCGGCGACCTGTGGGTGTACATTGGTACCCCTCTGCTTAAGCCTTCGGGGAATACAGGCGTGATGGTATGCATGTATGTGCATTTGTATCTTACTTACATTTATCACACAATGTCATGTCAAGCTTCTTGTTCATAAATAAATAAATTGCTTAGTTATCAAAAGGAAACTCAATTTTCACAGTTCGTTAATATTAGAAATGGCGACACAATGAAAGGGACGTAATTGTAATTAAAGTGAGCGAACTCCCATTATTGTGACCAA
The DNA here is from genome assembly GCA_947462355.1 of Caradrina kadenii. NCBI lineage: Eukaryota > Metazoa > Arthropoda > Insecta > Lepidoptera > Noctuidae > Caradrina > Caradrina kadenii. Next base: position 10,584,036 of record OX381691.1, read on the forward strand.
ATGTCACACCGGCCGACGGTTAGAGGTTATAAATGTATCTAATGGTTGATATTAACTTGTTATATTGTTCTTATTTATTAGCTAAATGTAACTCTTTATTATTTATTTGCTGTCTGATGTTTCTTGGGAAAAGAACATAATTACATAGATTAAATGTTTAATTGTGTATCTTGAGTACCAGTATGGAAGGTTTATCCTTAAACAATTTTATGAAAAACTTCGAACATAAAGCTTTTCATAAAATTGTTTAAGGATAAACCTTCCATACTGGTACCCAAGATACAGGCTTGCCTAGTTTGGGGCCAGTGTCAAAGACTGTATGTAACTTTACTGCAATTCAGGCACAAAAGAGAAACTAGGCATATCCATACTTATATTATTATCTAAATTAATATTATAAAGCTGAAGAGTTTTTTTTGTTAGGTTGAACACGCTAATCTCAGAAACTACTGGTTTGAATTGAAACGTTATTTTTGTGTTGAATAGTTTATTTATCGAGGAAGGCTTTAGGCTGTACGACATCACACTACGATCAATAGGTGCGAAGCAGTAATCAAAGACGTAACCTAATGTTGCTGTAAAAACTACGCGAACGAAGTCGCTGTCAAAATATAATACGCTAGTAATATTATAAATGTAACTCTGTCTGCCTGTCTGTTTCGCTTTCACGATGAAACCACTAAACAGATTTTGATGAAATTTGGTACGGGGTGACTTTGAACCCCGAGAAAGGACATGGGCTATGTTTTATTCCGCGAATTCGTCTGCGACCGCCACAATCCACATTTAATCGTCAATATATAATATCGAAACATTCAGATATACAATAAATTACCAGAAACTATACGATCTACGAAAACAGTATGTGTATTTAAAGCCAGATTAAAGTCATTGCTCTTAGAGAAATGTTACTATAGTATACAAGAATTTATGGAGGATAAAATGTAAAATAGAGTAGAAATATGTTATATGTATGTGTTCATGTATTTAAAAGCTATTATATTTGTAGTCATTTTTATTTTATATGACATGTTTTCTTAATAATTGAAACAGATAGTTTAAAATGATTTTTGTTTTTTGTATTTTTTAAAACGTTGCCCCACACTAGGAATTTCTCCTGTGTCGTGGGTGCGTTTACAAACATATAAACTCACATACACAAACAGCCAGACCCGGAACAACTCTCTGTAGGCCATACAAATATGTGTTCCGTGCGGGAATCGAACCCGCGACACACAGCGCAGCAGCCAATCGCTCAGCCACTGAGCCAACTGTGTCGTATTAGATAAATAATAGAAATTATATAATTTGCAATATTAGTTTTAAGTTATCTTGCTGCGCCCTAACAGGGTCTTGTACTTACTAGTTTTTTTAAGCTTAGCCTGTAAAACTGTTTGTGTACATTGTGCATTAAATAAATAAATAATCCTCCAAAATAAATGCACTTCGATAAATGTATAGGTAAGTTAATTCTTTGAAAGTAACTCAACAGTGTAAAATTCACTTATTAACTATTTCCTTTATATTCTCTTTGCATCTTTAATTATACTAACGAGTTCTCTCTCTTTAATTGTCTTTTTGTGCGAACGAGTCAAATGACCAGTTAGAAATACAAGTACTCCTTAATCATTAAGTAGAAACGTTAAGTGAAGTCAAAGAATAAATTTTGTGCAAAACTATAATAATAATACGGGCTTCTATTTTTTATATTTTAAAATGTGTTTATTTTTATATCAATATTTTAAAATGTATTTAATATTTATGATAAATAAATAAATGAAATAATAATAATAATTATAATCGTTTATTTGTAAAACATAGGTAATCATTAAAAGGTATATTAGTCTGGAGTGTTCTTAGCTATGTTTGATGGAAATCGGTTCAGCGGTTTCAAAGTTATCAGCTCTTTTGTTAGCTGCGGTAGGGATTTTTATTTTTCTGTCGGGGGTTACCTAAAATTTTTAATTTTTATGCTAGCTAAGTCATATTAGATAAGTAAAATAAAATAAATATTGAATTCGACGAAAAACGAAGAAAATCTTTATGTGATTTCATAATTCTGTTTATTGTTATAAAAAGTTTAATATCCTTGCCGCACTTGGCAGCGTCCTTATTGCCATATTAAAACGTACTTTAGCTCTAAACATACTTTAAGTACCCTTTTATTCCTCTCTTTTATTATTTACTATACCTATATCTACAGCTCCTATACCCAAGTTTGTTTTAGCTAAAGCTTGCTAATATTAGGAGCTCTGAATACTAAAAAGATCGTCTGAAAAAAACACGTGTTCATGAACCGAAAATTCGCATCTACCGACCCGCACTAGACCCGCGTGTTATGACCCGTCTTATATACGATAGTAAATGCCTTGCAGTGGCGTTACAAACTCTTTGTTTTTTCGATCTTTTTGGTTCTAATTATATTCTTGATTTTGTTTTGACGTTTCAAGTTTTTAACCCCCGACGCAAAAGCGACGGGGTGTTATAAGTTTGACGTGTCTGTGTGTGTCCGTCTGTGTCATCGTAGCTTTCGAACGCATGAACCGATTTCTTTTTTTTTTTTGTGTTTGAAAGGTGAATTAGTCGGTAGTGTTTATAGCTATGTTTGATGGAAAGAAGAAGCTCTTGTTAGCTGCGGCAGGGATTTTTATTCTTCTGTCGGGGGTTACTTAAAATTCTTAATTTTGTTATTTTTTTTTGTTTCATTGCGTTTGTTTAACTGCCTCGGTAGCCTGGTGGTCCTAAGCGCGACTTCTACGCTAGAGGTCTTGGATTCGATTCACTGGTCGAGCAAAAAGTGTTATTGGGTTTTTCTATGAAATTCTCAGTAGCAGCTCGGAGTTAGGATTTGTGCCCGGCTAATGGCAATAGGCTCGCCCCTTATTACATGGGACCTAAGTATACCGGCGAACTGTGGGTGTACATTATTACACCTCTGCCTAACCCTTCGGGGAATAAAGGCGTGATGGTACTTTTTTTTTTTTGCTTTTATTTTTCTGGTCGTTTTCAACAACAGACATACGGACGGACGGACGGATACGGTCGTTTTCATTTCATCCTTTTTACATCGCATTAATTCTTATGTAATAAACATAACATACCATCACGCTTCTATTCCCCGAAAGGTGAGGCAGAGATATACCAATGTACCCTCACAGTTCGCTGTTCGGTATGTTTAGTTTAATAGGGAGCGAGCCTATTGCCATTAACCAGGTACAAATCCTAACTCCGAGCTGCTACTGAGAATTTCATAGAAAAACCCATTAACATTGTGAGAATCGAACCTAAGACCTCTAGCGTAGCAGTCGTGCTAGGACCACTACGCTGACAAGGCAGTCTCATGTAATATATCCATCTTATCCATAAAATTGTGTTATTTTTCGGTTCAGGGCTTTATTTCATTCCTCTTACAGTCCACTCTTTTTCATCAAGTGGGAATATTAACGATAATATATATTTATACGAATGTATAAACACAAGAGCATTAAACTACAGGCAAGTTCAGTTCCCCTTGTCACTTTAGTATTTTATAAACTTTGTAAAATTATACTTAATTCAAATAATAAACTCATTTTTCTTTCCAGGTACAGTCACCATCAAAACTGGTAACGAAAAAGAAACCATCTCTACAAACGTAGTCCGCACCGCTAGTCAAATCACAGCATTAATCATTAATTCGTGAGTAGACATGAAAACTGAGTTCATTTGCTAATTACATGGCGCGGTTAATAAAGTCAGTCGAACGAACTCATTAAAAAATATTGCCGGATAGTAAAACATCTATCGTTGATAGTACTTCTGCTGGAAGGGATTAGGAATTAAGGTTGGTAGGTGTCTTAGTTTTATTCTAGTGCGACCTAGGTTTGGGATATCTATAGGATAAAAGTGTGTGGGAACTGCAATAAAGTTCAGGAAAAGTACGTGGGTAGATTACATATTTCTTTTTTGGTTAATCAGGACCTTAACCGATCCCTGATACTCTAAACTCTGCTAGATAGTTCGAAAAAAGAGAAATATTTTTATTTCATATATTGTAATAATTACTTCCTACTATCCCACTGCTGGGCAAAGGCGTCATGCATTCATAATATAAGCAGAAAAAAAAGGTCTTTGTTGCGGTTGCCATGCACCCTGAATTCTACGTTACATAGACTTTCAGAAAAACCTCTTTACGACAGATAGATAAAATGTTATTTTATACAGCTGCCGTTTATCAGGTACAGAACCCCAACGCGAAAATAAGATATCCCTAAAACAACTTAAAAAGTAATTTTATTATTATTTATAAGTTTTGTGTTACTGTATCTTAATAAAAGCAGAACAAAAAAAAACTATCTAAAGGAATATCATAAAATGCGTGGTAGTTGTTATATATCTTATAGAAAACTAGCTGTTGCCCGCGACTTCGTTCGCGTTCACTATTTTATTGGTTTCAATTTTGTTTTCGCATAACCCTGTTTTTTTAATTAAAGTAAATGAAAATTTAAAATAAAAATAGCCTAAGTTACTTTTTATAACATCAGCTATTTGCTAGTGAAAGTCCTGTCAAAATCGGTCCAGCCGTTTCGGAGATAAGCCAGAACAAACAGACAGACAAATAAAAATTTTAAAAATTGTTCTTTTTATGTTAGTATGTAGTTTGTTTAATAATAATAATTTATTAGTAATTTGAAATTACAAACAAACCCTTCCATTTTATTTATTTGTGAAGATGAGAAAGCAAAAATAAACAGATTCGGTTGAATGGCAGCTAGTGCTACCGACGCTAACGCTGTGAAGAAAAAATAAACTATTTTGGTGTTGCGTTCGATTATTCTAACACTATCCTCTATTATTCACAACATACTCAAGCTCCAATCCCCAAAAACATTAGACTACAATTATGGTAGACAGGACATATCCAGCAAACCGTCTACATCTTCGCGAATCATAACCCCAGATAGTAGTTAGTTGAGTGCTCGTAATAGCTAACAGCGCCATGCGCACTGATACCACTTATGAAATTATGGCGCCGATGGCACTAGGGAAATTACAAACACGATGCTTTTAATTTGCCAAACTGTTTGTTTGAACTAATTTGAGCTTTTAAAAGGTTATAAACTATTGATTTGTAGTTTGAATATTTTTTGTGTTGGTACTTTTATATTTTTATCTATTCTGAGATAAATATTAGCATTTTATTGAAGGGCTTTTTTTCGGTCGGGAAACAAATTTTTGAGAACTTTTGCAATCGCATTTTAATCGGTCTCATCTGTCAAAAATTTTAAGTATCCCCCGACAAAAGAAAAATAAATACCGTAGCTAATAAAAGAGCAGATAACTTTGAAAACGCTGAACCGATTTCGATCAAACAAAGCTAAGAACCCCGACTAATTAACCTTTCAAACACGGCAACCGAAATCAAAATCGGTTCATGCGTTCGGGAGCTACGATGTCACAGACAGACACACACACGCAGAAACGTCAAACTTATAATATACACCGTCGTTTTTGCATCGGCGGTTAAAAATATTTTTACGGCGAGTAAATTTCGAACTTTTTAATTTGGAGAATTAGCCATTCAGTTTTAAATCAACTTCGTACTAAAAAAGATACAAACTAAAAAAAAGGGTTCCGTGAACTTTTAATAAAGTACATCCCTCCGCTATCATCCCCTTACCAACTAGACACGCCTAAATAACAAACAAACAATGTTTACAAAAAACTACCCTCCATTTTTTACCGAAATGCACTCGGGGTGGGAGAAGAAAAAAGAAAAACAATGGCTACACAGGGCTGCCAACATTCAGTTATGATTGATTATGATTGAGGGTGCCAACCGGTGCGCCGTTCATATTTTCTACTGGAGGTTTTTCAATAGAAGCCTCATTTACTTAGGTGAAGGCTGGTTATTTTTAGAATAATTGCCAAAAGACATTTGTAACAACAAGAATAATAGGTATAACTAGGATTTTGTGAACATTTATTTGAAAATTGTGCCCGTGGAATTAGTTACTTGACACTACCACTCAACTGACATTATTTTTATGAGCTGTCAAAACTCGATTCCCTGATAGATTTTTACGGATTATTTATTATTACGGATTTAAACTGCTGGAGCATTTTTAATTACGTTGTATACAGAACCGCGTGCGAACCGCGCGTGTCTGTTTATGTATGTGTCTATGTGTAGGTGTGTGTCTGTCTGTGGCATCGTAGCTCTCGAACGCATGAACCCATTTTGATTTTGTTTTTTGTGTTTGAAAGGTTAATTAGTCGGGAGTGTTCTTAGCATTGTTTAAAGAGTATGTATGGAGTTTCTTGACCATTCTTCTCCATATGCAAACAACTATCTTTTAGACGGGGCAACAAGATTCAATAATATTTTTTCTAGTAAATGCCGTTCAAAAGTCCATTTTATTGTCTAATTTAAATAAATACTTTGACTTTGACTTTTGACCTTTACGTACGTAACCCTAATATTTAGGGAGTTGCTCGTTTAATACCAACTGTAGACATTACCCGTAGTAATAAATGTGTACACACACTGTACAATCACACATACTTACCCTTCATTCTCTACCCTTTTCAACACTATACCTTAAAAAATATTACGTATGTTTGTATACCATTAGGCTTACATCTTTTTACTTCATTAAAACCGAGCTAACAATAGGTTGAGCTAAAACAGACTATACATGAACATACCAACATGCCATAGACAGAGGTGTAACTAATGTACACCCACAGTGCACCGATATATTTTTAAGTCCCATGTAATAGACGCGAACCTATTGCCATTAACCGGGCTCATATCCTAACTCCGAGCTGCTACTGAGAATTTAATAGAAAAATCCAATAACACGTTCCTCGACCTGGGATCCGAACCCAAGACTTGTAGCGTAACAGTCGCGCTTAGGACCGCTAGGCTAACGAGGCAGTCCAAAAAACTACACATAGCCAATATTACTTTTTATAGAGTTACGAACATCACCAAGCGTCTGGTCGACTCTTTACGTAACCAACGGGCTGGCCTTTCTTGGGCCAATGAATCAGCATTGCCATACAACGTGGCAATGCTGCCAGCCTTTTGGGCACTTGTCCTATTGACAGCGATGCGGATGAGTTTTTTGATGCCCTGTAAGCTTCCTTTTTTCTTTTTTTATATTAACTGTACATACTCGTAGTTTGTAATCTAATTATTATTTAAGTAAGTTTTATGATTGAAATAAATTCAGTTTGGGTAGGTTTTATATCTTCATCCTACTGCGGTACAGTCAAAAGTAAGCTTCATTTATTACTAGATGGAAGAAGTGCGGTCAAGTTGCTTTATTTCTAACAAAAATATTATATCAAAAATCTTTAGTACTAGAGATAATACAATTTAAAACTGAAAAATTGGTATTCAAATCCAGCATTCCGTGAAAAAAAATATCCTCGTTGAATTTGTCACCCCACCTATAATGCTAGGTATTTATAGATCACGTTTAGCTCACTTCACCTAAATTAACCGACGGACACTTTTACAGAAGAGTACTGCTAATCTTGACGCCCTACTAAACTGTACATTTTTCAAAAACTTTGAAAATAGAAAAGTCAATCGAATTCATCACAATAATCGATTTAAATTTCGAAAGAGCAAAACCGTCAAACAAAATTGCAAGAAATATCCGAAACATATATGCATAAATCTCCCTTGTTTGTACATTTAGTCGCTTCGTACTAAGTGTGCTACGAATACGGGCCCATAAAACCTAACAGAGCAATCAACCGCAGTAAATGAAGTCCGAAAACAAACCTGTATTCGAATAAAAACCCGGGATTCACATCCCTAAGCCCTCACTAACAAGTATCTTCATTACATCATTTCGCATTCATGAAATACTCCCCCATTTTTTACTCACGTTTCACCTTTAATACGCGATCCAATTCACCGCCCTTTTAAAGCTGAAAAAAAAAAGAACTACCCCAGTATTCCGTACCTCTGCAGCCAAAAAGTCCGTAATAGAAGAGGATTAAAAGCTTGTACAACTCAAACTGCCAACGGGAACTTAAGGGGCGGACGTGGCACAACACTAGTTTTAACGTAAGGTGGGAGCTACACTGCTAGATATGATGATGATTTAATTATTTAAATTTATTGCTACAAAATTATTCATGCATGTCTTTAAGTAAAATGAGTGGTATAAAAAGGTCAGGTGCTCTTTGGCTGTGCACTTAGGAAATATATATTATGTCAACGGGATGGCAAATCGCTCGGATTACTTAATATAATATTTATATTATTATCGTAACTTTAACATTACTAAAAGTATTTCTTCATAGTGGAAAAGGAGAGAGGCAAAGGGAAGGAAATATTCCTTTTAAAAAGTTAAGTTAAGTTAGAGGTTCAAGATCAAACCTTAAAACCAGAATTTAATCAAATTAATTGATAAGAAATAATAAAATTATATTTTAAATATAATATTAATCTTCCCCAAGCCATGTTCCCGCAATTCTTCTCCCCTACCCAATGTCCGGCAGACAAGTTAATTATAAAATTAAATCACGAGAAAGGTTTTCATACTGTTTTATAGCGAGCCGTTGCGTCCACAGCGTTTTCCATTTTTGAATTTGAAATGCAAATTAGATTTGGAAAGCGTAGCGAAGAAAATCGCTTGCACTGGAATTTATGTACATGATTTTATAAAATGCTGGGATTTTTGGTTTTTGAATAAAATATTGTATGTAAAGGTTATTTTTGAATCGACAGTTTTTGTTAGGAATATATTTATTTTATTCCTGGCCACTTTCTAACAAAACAATAAGCAAAGAATATTAATGTCACAAGAATCAAACACATTTATTCTCATCAAGCATTGTCACAGAGTCATTCGTTTATCCTTTCTATTCTTTCATTACATTCCATTTTCGGAAAGCACACCTTACAATTACCACTTTAGCATATATGGTTGCCACACACGCATATAAATATTATCAGAATACATGGGTAGGTACGTTTCATACCTTTTATACAAATTATGTTCGTCATTGATATTGAACATTATTTCCAACTGTTATGAACTGCCTCGGTAGCCTAGTGGTCCTAAGCGCGACTGCTACGCTAGAGGACTTGGAAGAGTGTTACTGGGTTTTTCTATGAAATTCTCAGTAGCAGCTCGGAGCTAGGATTTGTGCCTGGTTTATGGCAATAGGCTTGATTACATTACTAGGATTACATGGGACCTAAAAACTTACCGGCGAACCGGTGCACCTCTGCCTATCCCTTCGGGGAAGACAGGCGTGATAGTATGTAGATAAAAAAATATACTTTAGCTTATTCAAAATCGGTTCATTATCTTCAAAGATTTTAAATTAGAAAGTTTATATTTTTTCTTTCTGTATGACGTAAAACATTTAAATAATTTTTGCTAACACAACACAAAATCACAACGATTATCCTTCCACAAACCCGTATAACATTTTAACACAGTAAACACACACACACAGTAAACCGCGCCAGTACTTAATGAAGACGTATAGCTCGTTAGCTGGACTTAGCCTCACTGCCTTAAATGTATGAAGTACAAACTGGAATTTATTTTTGAAAAAAAACTAGCGAGATAAAGGCCGTCACCGAGGATGGCCGAGAAAGAGGTGTCGAGAAGATCTGGACGCTTACCACAAGAGCTTAATTTTATTTGCTAGCCATTACTGTCCTTCTCCTGGGTAAAAGCCTACTCCATTCCTTCCACTTTCCTCTATATTGTGCTCTCGCCAGTTCCTGAGGAAGCCATCTAAGGCGTCCCGCCATCTTCTCCTTTAAAAGCTTGGTTTAGCATTTTCACTTTTTTTTTAACACGAAACTTATGGAATAATGTCATCCTGTTATTGTTCCATTGCAAGGCAAAGGCCACTTCTCATACAAAGAAGGCACGAACATTGATCACCATTTTTTGCTCGATCTGGGAATCGAACCCGGGACGTTACGCTCATCGATCAAGTAATAACAAACATCAATCAAATCAAAAAAATCATCAAACAAAGATCGATGAAGTATTAACAATAATAACCGGGTTAAAGGACGATTGTGCTATTGGGTGGGATGGGATACCTAATAATATTTTAAAACGATATAAGCACATACTAGCTTCTCCGTTAACTCACATTTTTCAGTTATGTTTAAGAAAAGGAATATTCCCCAAATTACTTAAAAAAGCTGTTGTGACCCCTATATTCAAAGCTGGAGACAAGAATTGTATCAGTAACTATAGACTCATTTCTGTTTTGACAGGCCTCTCAAAGATTTTAGAAAAAATTATAAACAGCAGATTAATAAAATATCTTGAAGTTAATAAATTGCTTTCAGATAGTCAATTTGGTTTCAGGCCCAAAAGGTCAACTAACCAAGCAGTACACAAATTGACAGACTATATAAGTACTAATCTGGATAATGGCATGCACACCATTGGGATCTTTCTGGACCTTGCCAAAGCTTTCGACACAATTTCTTGTTCTATACTTTTGCACAAGCTTGAAACACTTGGGATAAGAGGAGCACAACTTCTACTATTGTCTGATTACCTTAGCGACCGTTATCAATGTGTTAAAATTGGCCAGCATAATAGTTCTGAACTTAAAAATAGCTGTTATGGAATTCCACAAGGTAGTATCTTGGGCCCTACGTTGTTTTTAATTTATATAAATGACCTGTTCAGCTTGACTCTCCAAAATGGTCTCATATTGTCATATGCGGATGACACAGCTCTATTGTTTTCAGCAAACCATTATCATCATTATCATTATTACCATTTTGTGAGTTTTTTGTACATCTCTTGTAAAATGTTATTATTATTTTTGAATAAAATGTTATTATTATTATCAGTCGCCCTTGCGACCACCAGACCAACGAGGCAGTAGTATGTCGTATAATAAAGGTTATTCCAAGGGATGGCCGTTATCGCAGACAGCGATATCTTCCAGACAACCTTTGAAATTCCAGGCATTTTCTTCATGGCCCTTTTAAATCCAGAGTAATTACCTACGTTTCACCTCGAGCTATCTTTTAAACTTTTTGAACTCTCTGAAGAATAACTTTCAGAAAATTTATTTTAGAGAAAAAAAAAGCTTGTAATAGTCCTAAAAACATCTTCCAATATGTTACGATAAGTGTGATTAATTGTAATTTATTACACATACATAAACTTACGCCTTTTTCCCATGGGGGTAGGCAGAAACTACAGAACGCCACTTGCTTCGATCCTTACACACACCTTTCGCCTAGTCCACGATCATACAAAAAAAAAAAGAAAATTAATATTAATTGTTGTGTATATTAACATTAACTGCCTCGGTAGCCTAGTGGTAATAAGCGCGACTGCTACGCTAGAGGTCTTGGGTTCGATTCCCAGGTCGAGCAAAAAGTGTTATTGGGTTTTTCTATGAAATTCTCAGTAGCAGCTCGGAGTTAGGATTTGTGCCCGGTTAATGGCAATAGGCTCGCCCCTTATTACATGGGACCTAAATATACCGGCGAACTGTGGGTGTACATTGTTACACCTCTGCCTAACCCTTCGGGGAATACAGGCGTGAGTGTGTGTGTCTATCATTATTATTATTGATTCGTTATATTATTGAACTATGAGATTAAGGGAAAAGGCACTTGGGTTTGCGCACACACTTGTGCACTGTAATGTCTCCTGTATCTCCATTGTGATAACCGCCGTGACCAAAAGCATTTATTTATATTACCTACTTCATGATTTTATTAAGAATTCTGCCCACCCCAACAGTTACAAAGGTCGTGAAAATAACTTGAATAGTCGTGTGTACAATAAATTTGAATACCTAAAAGCACTCAAACTACGTAACTCGGTAAGCTCTCCAAGCTTTTAACAATATAAACACTGAATTTAACTACATTTCAGGAAACTGCAGTTATAAATCAAACGATTTAAAAAAAACACGACTGCGGAACATTTTAAGACGTATTTTCACTTGGCTTGGAATAAGCAAATCCACTTAAAGCCAGCATGCACCTAATAATCCGGTGCTTACCGACGCGCGCCAGTTGCAACCGCTTTAAACCGGATTTTTCCGCTTATTCAAACGCAAACATGACCTTATTTTTTACACATTTCGACGCTACAATTTATCTAGATAGCAATATCGGCTAGATACATAATAGACAATTTTGAACCTTAATGCTTTAACCATTAGCGTAAAATCGCTGTGAAACCGTGTATCGATTCCCGAGACGTGTAAAATGACGTCACATTACTCCGTGTTATCGTACAACGGCCCTGTATTTCGTAATACGATACTAAATGTCATTTTTCATAGGACCAGAAACTGTAGACCCCCATAAAGTTAAAAGTTGTTCCCAAATTGCTTAGGGAATGGGGTCTACGTTCAATGGCTGTTAAGCGGACAGAAATGGACGTTTTGACCGATTGCGACCCGGTTTTCGACTTGAACCGGGTCTTATTTGTCATTTGATTGCAGTGAACAGCCTACAACGTCGTTTAGCTAGCCAATAGAATCGTTTGAAAGGGTTCCTGATATATTTCCAACCTTATTACCTAAGATGGAATATAATTATTTACTGTCAAACCCAAGTCTGGATGGCAAAAGTATTTTCTTCGAAATTGGAGATAGAAATCTCGTCTGTGAAAGGATAGAAAAGAGAAAAACGAAGGTAAATAGATATTGCGAAGGAAGATTGATACTGGACTTTAAACTCGTTTGTGTAAGTGAGATTTTCTAATGAAAACTGAAGACATTTCATACAACAATACTTTAATCGTATACGTGAAGGTTCATTGTACATGAAGATAGTGAACTATTATTTTATTTTGCAACACGGTTAGACTGAGCGTTTGACTGCTTCGCTACTTCGCGAGTTCGACTCCCTCATGGTGAAATATTTGCATGACAGATATTTATTCCGGGTCTGACTGCTTCTTAATATGTTTGTAAACCCACACATGATACAGGAGAAATAATTACAAAAGTAGGGCAATGTGCCTTAAAAAAAAATGTACCAACATTATTCGGTGTCAACATTATTCGGTTGAAAGATTACAAACCATAGATTTATCTATACTGATATTAGAAAGGGGAAGTTTTGTTTGTTTGTATCGAAAAGGCTCCGAAACTACTGTACCGATTTTAACTATTTTTTCACCAATAGATAGCTACATTATTCCTGAGTAACATAGGCGATATATCATCGCGCTACGGCCCACGGGAGGGGGAGCAGTAACGAAAGACATAACTTGACGCGGGTGAAATAAGCCACGCGGACGAAGTCGCGGGCACTAGTGTAATAGTAATTTTGTATACACATCATCATCATCTACTTAACCTTTTCCCAACTATGTTGGAGTCGGCTTCCAGTCTAACCGGATGCAACTGAATACCAGTGTTTTACATAAAGCGAGTGTTTTATCTGACCTCCACAACCCAGTTACTGGGCAATACTATACCTCTTGGTAAGACTGGTTGTCAGACTTTCTGGCTTCTGACTATCCGTAACGATTGTCAAAGATCTACGAATGACAGCCGGGACCAACGGCTTTACGTGCTTTCCGAGACACGGGCAATTTTGTATACACATCTATATATAATGTCAGATATACAACGTGACCAAATTTGTCGTTTGGATAAACGTTTCTTTCCACTACCGATATGCCTTTCTATGACCTCCGAAGAACGGTTACATAAGCCATTGTCATGATCGCTACACTTAAAAAAAAATAGGTAACTTGTAGTGGATTAATTTGTTTATTTCTCGACTTCTTCGGCTTTGGGCGGAGTGGAAGGGGATGTCAGAATCTTACAGACTCAAACCTATCCGTGTTCCTCCTAATGCTATTTGCGTTCCAGGGCCGCGGTGACTCTTTCGAACAAATTCTGTAACCCTGTCTATCAGATCCATTGATGATTATAATTTCCCTTGCTTTTGTTAAATTCCATCGTACTGTTTAACACATCATAAGGTCCACTAAAGTCTACTTTTGACCCTTGCTAATTTCGCTATGACTTGAAAATACTAAAAACTTAAACTCCACTATAAAGCAGTGACCTAATTTAAAATACTTAGTCTAAATAATCCGACAGGAATAAAAAGCGCATGAAATTTAACTTAGTTTAAACTTAAATACAAGTAGAGCGGACGTGTGGAAATCCCTGGATTATAGAGGGATCTGGGCTAAGCTAAATGACTACAATAATCCAAGTGAAGCTAATAAAATCGTACTATGTGTCGATGTTGGACTTTGTACCTAAAGTTAAGTTAGAATAGAGTATAAAAGGTAATTTGAGCTTAATTAAGCCAAAATATATAATACTAGCATCTGCCTGCGACTTCGTCCAATTGGTTTTCTTCACTCGCGTTAAGTTACGTCTTTGGTTTCTTCTCCGTTCTTCTCCGTGTGTCGTAGTATGGTGTTATATTGCCTATACAACTTCTCGTGAATTCGACTATCATATACAATTATAAAATTATTTTAATTCGATTATGCGACTGGTAGTTCCAAAGATAGCGCGACTGCTACGCTAGAGGTCTTGGGTTCGATTCCCAGGTCGAGCAAAAAGTGTTATTGGGTTTTTCTATGAATTCTCAGTAGCAGCTCGGAGTTAGGATTTGTGCCCGGTTAATATAAATAGGCTCGCCCCCTATTACATGGGACCTAAAACATACCGGCGAACTGTGGGTGTACATTGGTACACCTCTGCTTCACCCTTCGGGGAATACAGGCGTGATGGTAAGTCCAATTCTCGCCTCTTACATCCACGTGCATCCAGACCTTTCTCACACCAAAGATTTGCAAGACGTAAATTTAAATATTTGTTTGAACAAAATTGTACTATATTACTGCAAAAATAGAGTATTTATTACTTATACAAATTTTAATCCTCGCCACCTAACCCACTCCTCGCCTTGCTTGTATGAAATCTCCTAAATAATATAATAATAATAGAGGAACAGCAGAACTAAATAATTTTATTGTACCTACATCAGCTTAACAAAACATTACAATGTAAAATATGTTTATACTTACAGAAGCTCTTTTGTATATTGGATAGTTATTCTTGCGTTTTAGTATCAATACATATTTTAGGGCCCATCTTCACAAGAGATTGTCTCGAGACAAATCTGTCGTCAAGTCAAAGTGCCGCTATAGAAATTGGCCTTAGAGAGTTACTTAGTAGTAAGAGAGTTTCATGAATTCGTTGCTTATAGAGAAACGTGTTTATTGTCATGGGTACGATATTTTTGATGTGTCTGTTGATTTGTATTCTTAGTTTGGATTTGAATTTGGAATATTGCCCAAAATAGGGTTAGGTTAGGGTTACCACCTAATCTTGTGTGGTACTATCTCTGTAATTATTCATAAACTTTTCACCTCTTGGGTTCCTTTTGGTTCTCTTTGGCGGCTTGTAAAAGTTACTTGTTTATACTTTGACAGAGAAGATATTGTGTGAATGCCACTCGTGAAAAATAATAATTGTAATTTTTTTACGCATCAAAGGATTTATAACAATTCTTTTTGCTAACTAGTGTGTCAAAATACTTCTGTTATTATTATGTCAGCCTTATCACGCAATTGATTCCCAGCCGTAAAGACAAATTTACATCACTAGTATCATAATGTACTATTCTTATATGACGTTTGAAGTGTCAAACTCATATATTGAAGGATTATGTGAAACGAAACGAAAATTACACAAACGACATTACATACCAAGAAACCAAAGTTATGTTCCTCAAAGTTAACCTTTAGTATCCATCAAAAGATTTCTTTATTTCACCTTTTTCCCTCGTATATCGAAAAGGCACAAGTTTCTAACAAAAAGGACTTGAAAGTTAATTCTTTTACCTTTGTGAGACAAAAAAAAAATATAGAGAATTCTGAATGTTAGTTGAATGTCGGCGACTTGTTTGTTTGAGGGTAGTTTAAGCGGGACTACTCGTTTTGATTTGGTTGCTTAAAATACTATTTACTACAGGTTATGTAACATTACGTTGCGACACACGGGAGCAGAGCAGAACCCAAAGACGTTTATTGTCTAGATTTTAAAGTAATACTATGTTGCTGTGCCCTAACAGGGTCCATAACTGTACTTTTAGCTTTAAGCTTATATGTAACATCTTTTATACACATTATGGTATGCAAATAAATAAATATGAAATACGTAACTCAGTTTGTCACTTCTATTATAATGTTTTTGTTAACGCCCAGGACAGCGAGGTGCGGGGCGCACTCACCTCTCCCTCTCCAACCCGATGGAGGTTATAAAGGCGCTCGCGCAGCGGTCATTCGGGGCTACTACCACTGCATTGTATAATTATTCGTATATCTCGCATATTTAAGAAATCTTAGAAAGTTGTAAAGATTGAAAAGTTTAAAGAAATAAATATATATAATCGTCTACGAGTTCTCTTTCAGCTCCTATCAACACTTACTTAAATACACACTTAGTCTAAGCCTAGACAGTTTTGGTACAAAAAGTTTTCTCAATAAATAAATAAATATGGGGCTACTGCACCAAAGGCTGGTCCAGGAATTCCTGAATGCAATAAGCTCTTCAGTGTTATAATATCAAAATACATAGATTACTTAGTGTGGCGTTATTGCAGAAACTTTATTTCAATATTTATTATTTCTAGCAAAAACAGTTGACAATTAAAAATAACTGCCTCGGTAGCCTAGTGGTCCTAAGCGCGACTGCTACGCTAGAGGTCTTGGGTTCGATTCCCAGGTCGAGCAAAAAGTGTTATTGGGTTTTTCTATGAAATTCTCAGTAGCAGCTCGGAGTTAGGATTTGTGCCCGGTTAATGGCAATAGGCTCGTCCCCTATTACATGGGACCTAAACATACCGGCGAACTGTGGGTGTACATTGGTACACCTCTGCCTAACCCTTCGGGGAATACAGGCGTGATGGTATGTAATTAAAAATAATTACATACCGAGAATTAAATAATCACAAGAGACTTACAATGAAATAACATGCCAGAGTTAATTGGACATGTTCCGAACTATACAATGAATGAACAATGTAATAATAACAAACGACGTTATGAATACGTTAATAATATCATTATTATCATTTTGTATTTAATAAGGATTATCCGCAGTGATCGAGTGACATTGCAGTAATTGATTTTAATAATATATTTCGAGATTATATTTGGAAATTGATACGCAGTGAGGCGTAATTTTGATAATATTAATTTTAATTTGAAATTTCATTCGATACTAGCTTCTGCTCGCGATTTCGGCCTTGTCATCACCATCATTATCATCCCAATGACGTCCACTGCTGGACATAGGCCTCCTGTAATAATAGCCACAATGACCGGTCCTGCGCTGCTCGGATCCACCGATTTCCCGTGACCTTTGCCAGGTCGTCGGGTCCACTTCGGGACCTTGTCGTTCGCGTCTAAGTAAATATATTATCCCACGGGAACCGTACACTTGTCCGGGGTAAAAAGTAATCTATGTGCTTTTCCAGACTATAATCTATCTTTGTGCCAAATTTCATTCAGATCTATTATGCCGTTCTGGTAGTATTGAAACATCCATCGATCCAAATTATCGCATTATACACGGACGTACAGATTTGCTGATACTACAATAACACGAAGATGTAACAAAACATGAAGAGTTATTCGGTCGTGGTGTATCACGTATCTTGTGCAGAATAAAGCACAAATATTACTCGCTCATAACACTATGGGCGGGTCGTATTAAGAATATTGCTTGCACCACCTGTAATGTGGTAGCGAAGATGTGGAATACTGGAAGCGGTAGTGCGTGGTTTGCTTTCATGCAGATAACATAACATGCCCGTATTCCCCGAAAGGTTAGGCAGAGGTGTACCAATGTACACCCACAGTTCGACGGTATGTTTTAGGTCCCATGTAATAGAGGGCGAGGCTATAGCCATTAACCGGGCACAAATCCTAACTCCGAGCTGCTACTGAGAAATTCATAGAAAAACCCAATAACACTTTTTGCTCGACCTGGGAATCGAACCCAAGACCTCTAGCGTCGTAGTCGCGCTTAGGACCAGTAGGCCAACGAGGCAGTTATTACTCTTCAGTTAATTTAATTATGAATACATTGGCTAAGGGTATGTTGGCAACCAACCAATCACACGAACGTACATGAGGTTTGACGGATGATTTGCTGGTGTGAGATTTAATCAGGGTTTCATAAACCGGGGATTACGATTATAAATAACATAAGTACCACAAAATCAAGCCTGGTTCCCCTGACGGGGTAGGCAGATATTTAATCCAATAACATATTGCCCGACTTGGTACTCGTTGTGTCTGTTGTATGGGAGCCCCCTTAAATATTTATTTAATTCTGTTTTTTTAGTATATTTGTTGTTATAGCGGCAACAGAAATACATCATCTGTGAAATTTTCAACTGTCTAACAATCTCGGCTCATGAGATACCTGGTGGCATACGGACGGACGGACAACGGAGACTTAGCAATAGGGTCCCGTTTTACCCTTTGGGTAACCCTAAAAAAGTATGGATAAATCAATGTCTAGCATGTTGACATTCTAAAAAATACAATAAATCATTATCATCTATCGATTTTTAATTATTTTCTCCTTTTACAGACATTGTTAATTTTATTCTCTGACTTGTTATTAGTTTGCTACCTTGTTAACTGCCTCGGTGGCCTAGTGGTCCTAACAGCGACTGCTACGCTAGAGGTCTTGGGTTCAATTCCCAGGTCGAGCAAAAACTGTTATTGGGTATTTCTATGAAATTCACAGTAGCAGCTCGGAGTTAGGATTTGTGCCCGATTAATGGCAATACGCTCGTCCCCTATTACATGGGAATGAAACATACCGGCAAACTGTGGGTGTACATTGTTACACCTCTGCCTAACCCTTCAGGGAATACAGGCGTGATGGTATGTTATGTTATGTTGTTATTAGTTTTTAAACAATTATGTTCCTATGTAATATGCTTAGTTTTAGTTTCATGTTTATTAATTACTGTCATTGGTGCAAGCCGTTGTAATTAATTATACATAAATATATAAATCTGCTTAGCCTTTTCCCAACTATGTTGGGGTCGGCTACCAGTCTAACCAAATGCTGCTGAATACCAGTGTTTTACATGGAGCGCCTGCCAATCTGATCGCCACAACCCAGTTACTGAACACGATACCTCTTGGTTAGACTGGTTGTAAGACTTCCAGGCATCGACAGGTAACCACTGTCAAAGATCTACGAATGACAGTCGGGACCGACGGCTTTACAATTTTTCCGAAGCACGGGGTTGTCACACCACCAACTTCCAAACTCCGGGATACTACTGAGCAAATCCTAATGGAAAAACCCAATAACACTTTTTGCCCGCCCAGGGAATCGAACCCGGGAACCCACGCTCATTAGTCGCGAGACCACGAGACCAACGGGGCAATAATACCATAGATACTTATATAAATACCATTATAGATGCTTTTACAGATACCATTTTCCCAGGCTAAATGTCAACCGAACCCTCTCCGCCACTTGTCAGTCCGCGCAAGTAAAGTCGCTTAGCACAAGTAAGTGTAATAAATTATCTGGCTAGACATTTAATGCCTCTAAAGGGGTATTAAAAGGCGAGCGGCATCCAGTCTAGTACCCCTTAAATGAATAGGTACAGCATGGTATTTTTATAAATAAGATCTAGGGCTCTTTTAAGTTTAAAGCTGTGGTTTAGCAGAATTTATTGATGGAATAACTGTCTAATTGTTTGGGCGAGTTTATATATTTGCAAAAACCACCCACGATACAGTACAAATTCTTAGTGTGGGGAATTTATTAGATATGTATTTTATATACCTATACTACCCCGCAGTTTCCGTGGCGTTAAATTACGTCTTTGGTTACTGCTCCGCTCCATCGATTTTAGCTTTAATATAGAAACATGCAATATGGAACGAAAAAACAAGAATATAATGTTAACAATTGCGTCATAACCAACTAACATAGAACAGTCTCTCACAGAACAGACATGCACGCATAATTTCACTCCATATATCCGCAAACACATTCAGAGATTAATGGCGTATCTAGTAAACCCACTTCTTTGTAATAAGCATGTAGTTCGAAATATGAACATGTACTTAATTGATTCTCTGAACCCATTTCTGCCTCACTTTTTGAGCTAAAAAGTGGCTTCCGAGAATCACTTTTTAATGTGGTCGAATGACTATAGTTTTCGCTGTCTGTCATTATGGCTCAGTAGTTAAGGTGCTAGCCTCTCGTACATTAGTTTGCAGATTCGATACCGGGCAAGTACCAAAGTGACTTTTTCATTTCTTTTGGATTTACATTGGTTTATTTACACAGAGCTTCCAGCAGTACTTTTCGTACAGTATTTTGCGTGTACTACCATAGGCAGTAAATTTTCACACGAAAAATAAAAGTTATTTCCCGTTAATAATTTTAGCTCAATGATCTTGGTTTACGGCTGTAATGTGTCCTAACATCCAAAAAGTACTTTTTAGCATTCATAGTACCCACTAACTATGATATTATTCTAAGCTCTTCATAGTAAGTACATCGTAATAACCAATCTTTTTATGCTAACAGTCTTAACATAATAAAATTCTACTGCAAACACAACTAGAAAATCTGCTTACCCCTTAAAAAGTGAAGAGAAAGCGCTCGTAAACCTAAGCGTAATATCAAATAGAGCCATAATTCTTATTGGCACGGAGTTTTTCCTAAACGACGCCTACGCGTCTACGTCGTAGCGTGCCGTAGCACCGCTACGCAGTGCGTAGACATCGTCCCAGTTATCTTTTATGATGGGAATGATTTATTTGTGTCGTTTCAGTACGTGAGGGCTACACGTGCGCTTTGCTGAAAGGTTTTTAAACACGTATATGATTACGAACGTATGATACGTTTATTCAGCTGGTCTATTCTGTAACTCTGTCGGTGAATTTACGTGAAGTGAGCCTTGGGTGTGAACAACTGAGGTAACCGGCATAACTCTCTAAATGGCGAACACCAACTGGCAATGGGCACATAGCTCGTATAGCGGACGGCCCTCGAGATCGTAAGGCTTTGGAATGGCGACTACGCATTGAAAGGCGCAGTGTGGGAAGGCCCCCACGAGGTGAACAGAGGACTTGGTAATGGTCGCGGGAAATTAGGGCTATCTTTAGGGGAGGTCCAGCAGTGGACGTCTATCGGCTGATATGATGAGCTTGGGGTGTGTTGTCAATCCGAGGAGGACTTTAGCTTACTGCACCTAAATTCATTGGAGGAAAAGTTTACAGAATAGCACGATAGAATACAAATTATTTATTAAAGTATTTTAAAGAATTCCTTATTCTTCTTTAAAAAGTTTGTTCAAAATATTTAAAAGTAAAACTTACACAATATTTTATTATTTTACTGCTTAGGTAGCCTAGTAGTTCTAAGCACGACTGCTACGCTAGCTCGATTCCCAGGTCGAGCAAAAAGTGGTATTGGGTTTTTCTATAAAAAATTCAGTTGAAGCTCGGAGTTAGGTTATGTGCCCGATTAATGGCAATAGGCTCGCCCCCTATTACATGGGACCTAAACATACCGGCGAACTGTGGGTGTACATTGTTACACCTCCGCCTAACCCTTCGGGGAATACAGGCGTCGCGGTATATGGTTAAAGTGTTTTTAAAGAAATCTTTATTAGTGATTGAAAAGTTTGTTGAAGTTCAAAATATTTAAAAGTAAAACTTACACAACATATTATTATTTTCTTTGTCAAAATAACAAGGTTCATAGAGATGTCATTAATCTCTAAGTATGTACAAGTCGTACCATCGCTGCTATTATGTTTTGTTTAAATCTTGTTCAACATTAATTAAATTGTTACATCAGCGAAATAATTAATAAGGGAAACTTTTATACTTTAACATTCTGAAGCGTAGATACTTAATTATTTTTGTATATATAGTGTAATTGTAATGGTTGCTTCCCTGGAGCTAAATGCTTTTGTGTTGATGGCACAATCTATGTAATAATTTATATATTTCTTTATTAAACCCCCGACGCAAAACGACGGGGTGTTAGTGTTAGTTTGACGAGTCTGTGTGTGTGTGTGTATGTGTGTGCGTGTATGTGTGTGTGTGTGTACGTGGGTGTGGCTGTGGCATCGTAGCTCGAGAGCTACAATGCCACAGACACACACAGAGACGGGCAAACACGTCAAACTTATAAAAACCAGTCGTTTTTGCGGCGGGGGTCAACAATAAAATAATAACAGATTAACAATTGTGACAAAATAAACTAAATGGCACTCGAAACAAAGGATACTTTAAGTTTTTTTTTTTTTCAAGATACATTTTTATAATTTAGTTCTGCCACGGCAAAGCAATCCTAAAAATTCAGAGTGTATATTTATTTGCGAACATTTAATATTAAACAATCTACTTACGAGTATTATCAAAAACGATGTTACAAAAAAAAACACTGAGCTACTCAGACTCAATACATGATCTCTTATAATCATCTTCAAAGAGCAGATCAAGTGTATAACTACCCACGCTTCCAATACCGCTAAAATCCCCCTTTACTATTTATTTCGTTAGTACTCCTTCGTTAAGGGTCACTTCACACCGAATCGCGACGCGGCTCTTAATGCATTTTGACTCAAGAAAAAAATTACAAGGCAGACATCGTAACGGATTTTTTTCATGGATTCAGTTCATGATTTTAGATCCTCAGAAAAGAAATCTATCGTCGGTTATTATGATCAGCTGTTCCAACATACAAACATGCAATATCATCTACACAATCAGAATGTACGAAACAGGATCATCATCATCAGCTTAGCCTTTTCCCAACTATGTTGGGGTCGACTTCCAATCTAACCGGATACAGCTGAATACCAGTGTTTTACATGGAGCGACTGCCTATTTGACCTCCACAACCCAATTACTGGGCTAAACGTTACGAGTACCTCTTGGTTAAACTGGTTGTCAGACTTCCTTGCTTCTGACTATCCGTAATGACCACCAAAGATCTACGAATGACAGCCGAGACTAACGGCTTTACGTACTTTCTGAGGCATGGGGGTGTCACACCACCAACTTCCAAACTCCGAGCTGTGAAACAAACGTATGAATCAGCAGATTTCTTTTTTTATAACCGATGAAAGAGTTCAATTCTCGGAAGTCCAGAATAATGTAAAAGCTTTCGTTAAATGAAGACTAGCTCACCACAAATCCCGGTTCCACCCGTTTTAAGTTACATTTTTGGTTTTGAATGTGGTGTGCTTATGAAATATAGACTTACTCGTATATATTTACCTACCTTTTCACATAGTAATAAATTCAATATCGTATCACTTTCTTCAAAGCGTCGCGTCGCCTCACATCTCGGTGTGAACCGACCCTAATAATTTATTATGTTATGAACATATTTACCGATAAAAGTAAATTGACTTGCCGACCTTATCGACCTTAACCTTAGACATTCTCAAGGTCGGAATGTAGGCAGCTCTTCAATACGTTTTCAGACTCACATTTGTACGAATAATTCCAATATCCAGCCGCTAAGCGGTTCTTAAAAGGTATCGGGAAATTGAATTCGGTATTTCTATGTGTATTCTTTTAGAGTTTATACAAGCTTCTGCCTGCGACTTCAGCTGCGTGGATTTTTTCTTATAAATTTGACCATCATATACAAATATTTTTACATATCCGACTGGTAGTTCCAGACAATAGCATGTTTATACAATCAAACTCTTCAGAATTCTTTAAGAGGCTATCCGAACACAGGACACCGTAAAACACGTGTTTTTTGTCGCATGGTCTGCCGTATTGGTCCATATTACAAGCCTGAAAAAAATGTAGTACCTATTATATATTACATGAAATTACAATAGTGTCATGGTAAAAATTTTTAACTCGCATATATCTCAGAAATTTGAGCGTAAACTATATAGTTTTATGTAATGACATAATAGGGAATTTCATGAACTAAAGTCATACCTATAAATTATTCCACTGAGCCGTGTTTTTTTTTCACAATTTAAAGAAAACTTCAAAATTACTATTATTTTTTTGGTTATCCGATTCAACTAACATCGAACGTATCGTTATTTTGAACCTTATTTATTGCTGCGATGCGTTTTTGTCAATTACCTAAACATTTGCTTACGACAGGGCCTTAACAAATTTTAATATAGGTACTATATACAAACAAAGATTTATATAACGCGCAATTAGCCAAGAAATATTTTTGCTCAATACATTTGTGTTTTTCCATTCTCAGAAGCTAACAATGCTTATAAAAGTTACGCAAAACTTTCTTAACATCATTTTCGAGAACCTGTAAGCTTTCCATTCTTCACAAACAAGCGTTTAAAAATAGAATCTACCATTGCTTGCCGTTGCTGACCTTTTAATTGAACTTACAAAAAGAATCAGCGTTACATAACAAAACGAAACAAAAGAAAATCAATGGTTCCGTTTGCCCAATTTGCGTGTCACGTTATTCTCTTTGTTTTTATTTGCGTCTCTTTTCACCCTTTAATCAGAGTACGTCTGTATTTTGTATTCAAATAAAAATGGCGGCTGTATACGCATTGTAACGGAATGTTATTCTACGCGGTGGAACATTTATTTTTCACTCGTTTTCGATGCAAACGCGCGTTCGGTAATGGTTTAAATATTTGTTTTTGAACAATGGGTTTAAGGTTTCAAGTATTTTTGGTACCTTTATATTTTTGTAGTACCAGGAAATAGTGCCTATAAACAGTGGAACAATTCTACTATATACAAAGATGCTGTTTTGCATCTTTATCAAATTCAAAGAGATGACTATGCTACTGATTCTCAACATGAATCAATAATAAAATAAATAGCAACATACCATCACCCCTGTATTCCCCGAAGGGTTAGGCAGAGGTGTAAAAATGTACACCCACAGTTCGCCAGTATGTTTAGGTCCCATGTAATAAGGGGGACGAATCCTAACTCCGAGCTGCTCCTGAGAATTTAATGGAAAATGCTATTAAAACTTTTTCCTCGACCAGGGAATCGAACACAAGATCTCTAGCGTAGCAATCGCGTTTAGGACCACTAGGTTAACGAGGCAGTTAAATAAAAAGGTAATATGTAAGTAAAATAAATAAGTATATATATTTTTTTATTTGTTAAACCGAATCTTACTTACCGAAATATAACCAAGCTGCCAATGATTCATGAAAATCATTATATATTACATTTCCTCAGAACAAAATTTCCACAAAGTAACAAATATTTCAACTAAGTTTACAGTCGCTGGTACAAACTGAGAAATTCACAATTTTTTTTTTCACTTAAGTTAAAAATTAAGCTGTGAGGCAACTTAATGAGTTCTCGGCGACCAAATGAGGTCGCTGCCTCACACCCCGACGATCTCCGACCCTAGACAGGGTTGCTAGTTGTCATGTATATCCGGAAAATTAAAAAACAAAAAATTCAAAATTCTGAGTAACCCCCGACAGAAGAATAGAAATCCTTACCGCAGCTAATACAAGAGCTGATAACTGTGAAACCGCTGAACCGATTTCTATCAAACATAGCTAAGAACACTCCCGACTAATTCACCTTTCAATTAAAAAAAACAAAATCAAAATCGGTTCATGCGTTCGGGAGCTACGATAACACAGACAGACATACACACACACACATACAGACTTATAATTTAAAAACATTAGAAATAATGCTAAAATATCACTAAATAGTAAAAACATTATCTATTTCAAACTTTCCACTACTCCGTCTCTATTTAAACTACGAACGAACACACCTGTGTACTTAATACTCTCTATTGTACGAAGCATCTCTAATCCTTTGGAACACAGCTTTCAGTACAAAACGTTCTTAAACAACAAATACTAACAATATGACAACCCTGGCTACTTGTCTATGAATAATACGAGATCTGGTCTGAAAGGAAACAATTTTGAACGTAAATTGTACAGAATTTATAAAGAAAGAGGTTTTTATTCATGTAATTCTACTGCAACTGAGATAGTTTTCAGATGTCTAAGGAATCTGTAAATAACATAATCTTTACCCTATTTTTATTGTAGAACTTTTGGTGAAACAGCTCGTATGGGGAAGTGCTGCCACCATATTTATTTCTGATGGTAGATTAATCGGGCAAAAGGCTTGACCATTGTGTTTTATCCGTGTTATGTACACTTTCTTAGTTTATCTTGAACATGATATTGTTGAAGGAAATATTGTGAGGAAACCTGGACCTGAAATCCGCCAATCCGCCTTGAGCAAGCGCGTTAATCAATGCACCTTTGCCTGCAATGGAACAAGAATACACTGGTATTATTTATATCTCAGAATATACAGGGTTATTTGTAAAACAATGACAACCTCTCAGGACTATGTTACTGATATCATAATCAACAACTTTTGTTCTATGACATTTAATTTTTTTTCCATATTTTAGTTCATCACATTTTCATACAAAAGTAAAAACATTTAAATTGAACGCTCTAAATGTCACGAAGTCTATGAGAAGCAAACCAAAGCGATAGTAAAATAGCGAGGGGAGCGGGGTTAGGGCGGCGGGGGTGTTTGTACTTGACCTATTTACAATTTTGCGGAAATCCTTCAGTCGGTCATTCGCTTCGATGCGCTTGCATTGGTTGATTCTGTAAAAAATTATAGAACAAAAGTTGTTGTTTATGATGATAGTAATACAGTCCTGCAAGGTTGTCATTGTTTTACAAATAACCCTGTATAAAAGTAACAGCAAAAAAAAACAAAGTAATGAACTATTTAAAATCAGTCTTCAAATCAACGCTTAAACAAAAATTAAAAAAAAACTGGTCGTTGATAAAACCTTCTTTGTGGGAGGAAAACTGTTATTTTGAAAGCCGGTTTAAAAAAGAACAAACCAGAACATAATAAAGCCTCCTATGAAAATGACAGCCCTGGCGACAGCTAGCTAAATAAAACTAGATTTGCCCAGAAGGAAACAATTTGAAAGTAATTTTGTGTAGTAGATTTCGCTTTGAAATATTTAATACATCGCCGGACCTTAATTTAGAGGATGATGAACGTCTATTCGGGATTTTAATGAAGTTAGGGTCCATAGCAGTATCTTTGTCCTCTCTAGATTAGATTGAAGGAGCTTGTAATACATCCATCTACCTGACCAAGTCGCTTTGTCCCCATCCCAAATTATTTTGAGTCGGATTTTTCTTTCGTTAATCACTTTAAGCGATATGATTGACAATACTTTGTTTATTTTAACGCGATCGGTGTGACAAACTATAAATGCGTATGTGAGAAATTAATATGCGCAAAAAAAATTAAAAGCTAGTTTTTGTTAATATTTCTATTTAAATTATAATAAATCATTACATACCATCACGTCTGTATTCCCCGAAGGGTTAGGCAGAGGTGTACCAGTGTACACTCACAGTTCGTCGGTATGTTAAGGTCCCATGTAATACATGCGAGCCTATTGCAATAAACCGGGCACAAATCCTAACTCCGAGCTGCTATTGAGAATTTCATAGAAAAACCCAATAACACTTTACTCGACCTGAGAATCGAACCCAAGACCTCTAGCGTAGCAGTCGCACTTAGGACCACTAGGCTAACGAGGCAGTTAATAAATCATTATGCCATTATAAATCATAATAAAAATAAAACAGAATATATGCATACAATTTTTAATAAAATAACTAATTATTTACTTTTTGTTTGTTTCAGGTACATGAACACTACACTTTATTTTTTAGTAGCAGCAAGGCAGGGAAAGGTCTCCTTAAAATTTTCCAGCTATTTTTTTTTTGTATATTAAATAATACTAGTTTATGTCTGTAACTTCGTCCGCGAAGAAGTCATAATAATACAAGATTTTGTTTTTTTTTTTAATTAGTACTTCTAAAAATAACTTCGTACAAACTGACCTTTACCTGTATGTTATCAAAATCTAATCATTTATCTTGATCAATTTTGAATTGTCGACGAGTCGGACCGTCAGAAAGTTGAAGATAGTAATATTAATTTAAATTTTTCATTGGAAATCAACAGATCAAATAAATAAAAAAAAAAAAAACAAGATACTTTTCGCAACATAACAAAAACTTATACATTCAAAGGTTAACACCCACTAAGAATTTTGTAAGTCAAATAGATTACTGTAATAAATAAATTCAGGGCTTTCCGTCACAGCTAAGTAGTTTAGATTCTGATCAAACTTACAGCCGCCTGCCAGAATCCTCAGTCGTTAGACGCCATCATTTACACATTAGTACGTTTCTTTCAAAAGAACTCGACACTTCACGACACTCGCCTATTCTAAGCGACTTCGAAATTACCAAAATCGTTTAACCCAAAAATGTTTTAAAACTTAAGTCATTTTCCAAAGAAAGTGCAGCTCTTGGAATCTTCTTTGCGAAGTGCACTTATTTAAAACAATAGTGCATGGTTATCATTCAAGATGGGGTCTTGCAGATAAGCTTTATCCTGCAGAGAAGAGCTGTATAAAGTGGTGGTCTATACAATTATGTATACGATGCTGCAACGGTACCTACAACATCAGCTGTTTGCATTTCGAGCTCGTCCGGGGAAGTACTACCGCCATACCTATTTCAGCTGCAAAGCAGTGTTGAAGGGTATGGGTGCCGGTATCATTAAAGACACGTAAGACATTCCCCCCCTCGCCCCCTAGTACATGGGACCTAAACATACCGGCGAACTGTGGGTGTACATTGTTACACCTCCGCCTAACCCTTCGGGGAATACAGGCGTGATGGTATGATGGATGGTACATAAGACATTTTAATTTTGTCCCTGGGATGACAACACAGCGATGACCCCTTCACATCATGGTGGGCCTACGGCTTCTTTATCATCTAATGATACGAAAAACATGATTGTATAGCCTAGCGGCGCACCGCTTTTATGTGTCAAATGTAAAAGCATAATGGCAAAAGTGCACTGCGTATTGAAAAAAAGCATTACAGAAAAAAGCAATTTTGACAAAACAACAAGTTCTTGAAATATAGGTATACAGTGGCAATATTTAACCAAAGAAATTCATCGAGTCTTTCAGTACTACCTAGAAAGTTCACAAAACAAAACTTGCCGCTTGAAATCATGATTTACATTTTCAGGTATCCGAATTGGAACAAAGTTTTCCACGTCAAGGGGTTATGTAAGCGAGAAACGTTATGTACGTGGCAATATTATTGTGTCGGTTAGACGTGACTCTTGATTTTACGTTTGTTTAATAAACTGCCTCGTTAGCCTGTTGGTCCTAAGCGCGACTGCTTCTCTATAGGTCTTGGGTTCGAATCCCAGGTGGAGCAACGAGTTATCGGGTTTTTCTATGAAATTCTCAGTAGCAGCTCGGAGTTAGGATTTGTGCCCCGTTAATGCCAATAGCCCCCCCCCCCCCCTATTACGTGGGATCTAAACATACCGGCAAACTGTGGGTGTACGTTGGTACACCTCTGCCTTATCCTTCGGGGGATACAGGCGTGATGGTATGTTTATGTGTTCAATGAATTAACATGCTGTCGATATGAGTGAAAGGAACTGTGTAATAAAAACTTTTACCACGGATTCAGTAAGTACATGGTACTAGATCCCCCAGTGATAAAATTGCTTGCATGCTGTGATCTCCTATAAGTGAAAGAGTACACCTACGTAATATCTTTTGTCGAATATTGTTTGTATGTCATGATTTCTGTATATCTTTTGTTGGAGATCCTAAAAAAATTTGGTTATTTTAATCATCAAAATAATCATCAAAATCGGCATGGTTGGCGCAGCGACTGAACGATTGGCTGCTGCGCTGCGTGTCGCGGGTTCGATTCCCGTACGGAACAAATATTTGTATGGCCTACAGATAGTTGTGCCGGGTCTAAAAAAAAGAATCCCATTTTTTAATTCATTTGAAATGAATGATGAGCCTTTATTTAAGAAAAGAAAATCTACGACTCCAACGTATATTTTAAAACAAACACAAATAAAACACTCTTCGTTCTCTAAAACAATGTTACCAACACCTTCCCAAAGCAGTTTCCCCTTCCCCGTGTATACAAAACCTTAAAAGAATCCATTATAATAACAAAACCCTTTAAACAAGAATAACCCTCTCATCTCCTGGCATTTTAAATGAATCTCGCTGAAGGCACGTCGGCTAATCTTCTCAAGATCCTATCCCAGTCCACAAAGCTGAACTCAATCTAGACCCAGTCTTCCGCAATTCCTAGGTCAAAACAAATTTCATCCGGAGCACATAGCGGCTCTCATCAAATATACTGAAATAGGTAAAGGAACCTTTGTGGCAAATGGTTTGCGTGCAGACGAAGGGTGGGGCCGCAGTTGCAGCGGAGGGTTACACTAGAGGGAATTTATGTAAAGAGACTAGATTAAGTTTGGCATTATCTGCATAGAGAATGGATGTGAGTGTTTAATCAAGTAACTACACCTGTGTAATGAACACAGGCAATCTTGGAGGAAGTAACAAAATAAGTCATAGCGCTTGTAAGTGCATTTTATGATTACCTTACAGAATGCAGTTGTTGAATTATTTCTGCTGATATAATCACAAATATAATACTGACAATATTAAATAAAATGTTTAATAATTACTGATTAGCAAGCAGAACTTGTCGCGACGTAATCAGTAGCATTACTGCGTTCACACTATAGATCATTTAAAACTTCGTCTTTATCGCTGGAAAATAGCCATCACAATTGTAAATAAATAATCGGAGGTATTAATTCACAATAATTACATCTCTCTAAACTACATAAAACAGTAGAGAGCTGTAATTTAATAACCTTTTCATAAAATCTATTGACTGTAACAGTCATGACATCCAATCAAAATGTATTATTAAAAAAATATTTTATTATAACTATGATGGAATTATGTAACGTACTCTACATAAATACATAAAACCATTCTTTAAAATACTAAAGAAAATAAATAGTAACTAACTCAACGTTACATAAAATCCCGCTGACACTGGCACCACACCTCAAAACCTGCAATCTCTTTGGTCGGTTAGGCTCACGCTCCACTGCAGCAAGATTTAACTTTTCAAAACACCGAGGTTCAGTTCGCTTTGTAATTCTGCAGCCATAACTAACGCTGGAACAGAAGACCGACTAATTGTCTGAATTTTGAGTTTGTCTTGTGTTAGTATATCTTACTGTGGTTAATAGGACCTACATAATATATGTTTTTACATTTATTATGTCAATTATTTAATTAACCAAATTTTTTTTGCCCATTCTTCTCCATAAGAAACTGCTTATCTTGTATTTACAAGAAAGACTAATTAAAATAAATAACTTGAATTTTGACTTCGTCTTTACATATACTTTAAGCACACTAAGCACAGAATTGTGTTTTCCCAAAAAAAAACGAAAATAATTTGCTCAATTTTTAATTTTTTTTTTTCAATAATTTGTGACTAATTTCACGTTCATCAAACGATACATTCAAACGTCAAAGTCTAGACTCTCGTTTGATCTCAATAATTGCACCCCAATCAATTTTTTCCCAACTGTCAATAAAGATCTAGAGTGTAATTCACCAGACTAGAGCAGAACCAATCAATCTTGTTCCAAAGTTAATAAAATTCAATTTCAGTTATGACATCATATTAAAATGAAGAATCAATAACACGTCAAGACATACCAATTGGTCGGGCAAAATTTCAGAAATTAACTTTTCGTTTGATAATAAAAGAAATAGCAATTCCCCTATTACGTATAGCTTGGATAGAACGAAATTGCTTTGTACAACTTTCCAAATGGACATCCTCCTCTATTCTCTCCAAAGACGTCTGTACGTCGGAGTTAGAATCTGTTAAGTAATTGAACTTGCCTTTGTATCGATAAGCACGCGATTAGCCGCCTTAAGCCCCTTGAAATTAGGTCTTTGTTTCGTTGACTGAACTTTTCTTTGGATAGATATTGATGATTAGAAGATTTATCTTTGATGAGTATGTACGGCGAGCATCTACATTCATTAAGATCGAATAAAGAGGTTCAATAATTGAGTGAATGGCATTTCGTTTTGTCTGAAGATATTATTAAAGTGGGAAGGCTATAAATTGAAGTGGTTGGGTATGGTCCAAGAACCTTAAGTTACCAGACCCACGTCATTTACACATGGCTTTTTGAGGATTTGTAATCATAAAAATAAATTAAATTGAAATGTCAAGTTGTAAGACCAAAATAACAGCTTCTTAATTTTAAGACAACACACATACAGCTATAGACATTGGTTTACAGCCTTTTTTATAAATACACATAAAAAAATATTGAAATGTCTGTTTCTAATCTTCACAAATAAATACAATTACAGTGTCTGTTTATAATGTGCCAAAATAACAGTTTTTTTTTTCAAACTAAAATCTTTATATCTATTTTAACTAAAAAAATTAAACCGCTTGGAATACTAACATTCACGCGGACAAAGTCATGATCTAAAGCTAGTACATATTAATCAACTAAATATCTAAGCCCAAATTGATTGTAAGACAAAACTATTTTCAAGAAAGCGACTATATAAATCGTACCGATATTAATTATAAAGTTCGTAGGTACTCTATTATCAATGAAGAATTAAACTTTTATTTTTAATACTGACTCAGTATCACTTACTGTATACAGTTTCATTATTACAAAAAGCGTAATAAAGCCTCGAGTGTCATCATCAAGGCTCCAGCGTAGTCTCCATAAAAAAAAATCGCATTTTATTAAAGCTTATCGCTTTTGCGAGTTCATAAATAAATTACAGTCTCTCGGTCGGATTCCCTCACTCGTTTTCCAATTGCTAACAAAGATTTTCCGTGTTCACTTAGTCGCTTAGAAATTGACAAAGGAATGGCAGCACAGTGTTTTAAATAGTTCTCTGGGTCGTGTTTTAAAATGCTTGTATAGGTGACTTTGAAATTTTTTATGTTCTTAATGGCGTTTGTGAAGGGGTGTCGTTTTTTTTATTGCATTCTTTGATGTATCTCTGCTTATGTTTTGAAACGGATAATTAATGAGGCATTTTTCGGTGTGAGACTTTCTTTCTTTTCGTTTTTCCTTACCTTTGGACCGTTTTACGTTCTTTCTCCCTATCTTTGTGTCGCTCACGTACGTTTCCTATTACCGGTGTCTTACCGTGAATATGATTGTCATATTTATTCTTATTTAAAATGTAAGTACCTAGATGGTGCAGCAAACAAGCTGTTGTTGCCTTAAAAACGGGTGCACTTAATTTTGTCACGTTATTAGTGCCAATTAGTTTTGCTACAGACGGACCACACGCGATAGCTTAAAATGCCACCATCGAGCTGAGCAGAGAACGCCAATGATAGTCGTTACTTACCATTCTCTCTCAGACAACTCAAACTTTCTGCATCGGAGTCCATTATGATTCTCATAGCAATGTGTTACTACTCATTACTACCATTTGTTACACATTTTACTGCCCCGTTGGTCTCGTGGTCGCAAGCGCGACTGATGAGCATGGGGTCCTGGGTTCGATTCCCAGGTCGAGCAAAAAGTATTATTGGGTTTTTCCATTTGGAATTTCTCAGTAGCAGCTCGGAGTTAGGATTTGTGCCCGGTTAATGGCAATAGGCTCGCCCCCTATTACATGGGACCTAAACATACCGGCGAACTGTGGGTGTAAATTGGTACACCTCTGCCTAACCCTTCGGGGAATACAGGCGTGATGGTATGTTGTTGTTGTTACACATTTTCTTTTGTTAGGTAAATAAAGATAACGTGGAAGCGGATTATACATCCCACCTAAAAGTCTAGTTGAAAACCAGTCTCAGGATCAAGTTGTCAAGCGCTTTTGCTGAAGTAGGCCTTTTTGATACCCAATAGTGTGATTCATTTTTATTTTTAATCTTATAACAATTTTTATTATTATTTTTGTATACACGTGGTCTCTGTCAAATAATCATATTATTTCCATTTCTATCATTTATGTCGAGCCACTTAGTTGCCGCTTCCAGCTACAGTAGGCGACGTTTTGTGGCCCGTGTGCCACTTCACTCGTAACCAGTTATTTAAAAATAAGGTAA
Organism: Caradrina kadenii; assembly: GCA_947462355.1. Taxonomy (NCBI): domain Eukaryota; kingdom Metazoa; phylum Arthropoda; class Insecta; order Lepidoptera; family Noctuidae; genus Caradrina; species Caradrina kadenii. Next base: position 10,618,087 of record OX381691.1, read on the forward strand.
ACGTACATTGAATTACATTGCAGGATACTTGTTTAACATCTGTTTTGACATGATGGTGTATTGATCTAGGAATAATTTCGCGCTTGCCAGCTGTTGCTACTGAGTACTTCATTATATTCAGTACTAGCTATATACCTCGCATTATCACCAGCGTTTAGTTACGTCTTTACTTATTGCTCCGCTCCTGTTGGTCGTAGCGTAATGTTCTATATATAAAAACCTTCCTCTTGAATCATTCTATTGTCTATTGATGAAAACGGCATTAAAATCCGTTGCGTATTTTAAAAGATCTAAGCGTACCAAGGGCCAGATCTCGGGAAGCGACTTTGTTTTAAACTATGTACAGAATAATTGCTGCCATATGTGTTGGAAATATGAAAAGACTAATACCTTTTCTCGAAAGAGGAACTATACTATGCTGTACGTCTTTAATTTTTGTTTACCAGATCCCTGAAAAGGGGTCATTGAACTCATCTTTATGAACTACTTTTACTATCGGAACCGGATATATACCATAAGCAGTGGTTTTCACACCAAAAATATAAGACGGTTGCCAAGGATATTTCTAGCTCAATGTTACTCAGTTTTAGGGACCCAGGGGGTTTTTAGATAGTTAACGGCTATATGATGTTTCTTTTTACACCTTGTATATTACATAGATACTCGATTCACATCGAAATAAAGGATATCAATTACCGCCTTCCTTATTTTATTTTACCCACTTGTTATGCAATGGAACAAGAGAGATAAACTATCCTTTACAAAATGGCTCCATCAAAATGCTAATAAATAAATATTCCATGGCATTACAAGTGCTGGTCGAGTCACTGGCGCGAGTGGCATCCTTCAAACGCTAATGAACATTGAACTTGAACTGAGAACGTTCTAGTTAAGTCGGGGGCGATGGCGTTGTGTGGATAAGACTTGTGAAGATAATATGTTTAGTGTGAAGAGCCATAACATACCATCACGCCTGTATTCCCCGAAGGGTTATGCAGAGGTGTACCAATATACACCCACAGTTCGCCGGTATGTTTAGGTCCCATGTAATAGGGGACGAGCCTATTGCAATTAACCGGGCTCAAATACTAACTCCGAGCTGCTACTGAGAATTTCATAAAAAAAAACAATAACACTTTTCTCGACCTTGGAATCGAAAGTGCCTGTAAATGGCATACTTGAACTCTTCACTCTAGTCTAGGGCAGAGGTAACAAATTCGATGAATTGAACTTAAATGCTTTAACTTTTGACTTTAAATATCGCTGTAGCTTATTCCGCCACCACATCCATACTAGTCCCATCAGATGTCGTCGTCCATTATGCCGACGAGCCCGAGCGCGTCACCCTACCTAGTAACTTCACACGCACTCACTCGGAACCACTGGCTGGATAGCCCTTACATCAAAATTCAAGAAAGTTCTTTTGTTTTATGTTGGCAGGATGTTTGGGGCAGGTCGTGGACTTGCTACTAGATATGTATTTTAGTTAAAAAAGAACATTTCCTTACTACAAGTATTATTCCTGTATCATGGGTGTATTTGGTAACGTATAAAGCCACATACACAAACTATCAAACTCGGAACTAATTCGAAGAAAAGAAGAGAAATCCCTAAGCAGAAGCAATATCGTTATCAATGACGTTAATCCAAGGTGCGATTATTACTAGTTAAAAACTATGAGACCCTGAGAAATTACAAACTGTTATGAAATAGGATAAAACATTCCAATTAGCTTTCCAATACAATTTACTCATAGAGTTTCTGGCACAAGATTAGCATAATGACCAAGAAGTGTACAAAATATAATTAAAATCAAAAGCTACCCTTTTACATTTCGCTTTCATCCTATAAATAGAATTCCACGTAATACAAATTACATGCAAATCATAAATTCAGTACCCATGACACATGTCTCAGTGTCCAAGCCCCCGCTTTTCTTTATTAAATTGACCATTACAATAGTAATCACAAGCTATTCTTGGCTAACTTCGAAACAAAACCAACAATAACAATGACAGCGGCCGTAATGCATGTCTTTTCAAATGTCTCCTACATACAATACACAATATACGCCCATATTTTTCTTGTTCACATTCACTCGCATGGAACGCACCTTTAAAAATCAACGGAACGCATCATTATGTTACACTTAATTATCTGTGGAACTTGATATAGACAAAAACGATTTTCTTTTTTTACACCTAATGGCACAAGCTTCCGAGTGACAACAAAAAGGTCGATTAAGTAAAGTTTTTATTTATTTACTGTTTTTCTAGTAGGAAAAAGTAGTTTAAAATTTCTGTTAGATTCGATGTCATTTCCTTTTGAGATTAATGGAGTCGTTACAGTTTTGGCTTGTCATCTGATGTTTACGTAAATTGATAATTGAATTGTTTCTGTTGGATCGATCAACAGTCTAATACAGTTTTCAAGAATCCAACAAGTTAGGCAATAACGAAATGTTTCAAGACATTTGGTATTTTTCTAAAATAAGCACTGTCTTTATCTTTGGGATAAATGCACAGTATTTACGCATTAGGTACTTGTCAGTTTGTCATATGCAGCATTTAATTATCCTAAACGATTTACCGCTTCTCATTCCATTCCAAACATCTGGCAACATCTATCCAAAAATAAACTTTTACAACGATCTAAAACCGTCCCGTATTTTGTCCGTCATAGTACGGTCTCCTAGGACCTTTACAAAGGGGTTTTACAATAAATCACGTTATGAAACTTGTGATAGGTCAGGCACGCTAACATTAGGTGCTCGATATTCAGATTTTTACGTCACGAATTTAAATAAACCAATGTAGGTCGCCACTAACGTTTGTTTCACGTGTAATGTTTTGTTTTGATTAATAAACGATTGTATGAAAGGTTTTGTCAGGCCAGTGCCAAACAAATTGTTTGCTGATGCGGTTTCTTGTTACCTTAAAATGTTTTTTCGTTTTTTTTTGTCTATTTTTCAAACATGCTTCTGTATTATTTCATGGAGGGTGTATTTTTTATGCAAAAATGTACCATCAAATTACGTGTGCGTTGCAATCCAAACATGTACGGAACCCGTTGAGTCGTACGCGATCATAGCTCGATGCACTCGCATCGTCGCTCGTCGGGCCGGAACGCGCCGTCCGGCCCAGCTGGCGGCCATTGTTGTTTTTTTTTGTTTAATTTAAATTTCGAACGTGTATTCGATGGTCGAAATTTAAAAATAAATGTTATTGTGAAGCAAAGAATAGTGGAATTAGTGAATTGCCAAAAAATGTCTATCCTATTTGGTATGGTCGAGTTCTTTTGTTTTAAATGAAATTGTGATTTATTTTTTCTTTCGTACTCATATTTTTTATTAGTTTATTTTATACAAAATTAAAATGCAACTGCAATATTTACTCACCAGAATAAAGCATTTAATTTCTTTTCTATTTTCCTTTTTCCAGTGAAGTTATCTAAGAGATAATTGCATTGGATAAGAAAGAATTTTAATAGGTAGTTAACTTGACATTCATATTTTCTTTTATACATTTAAACGTTTTAGGAACGTACAAATTTTTAAACACTGATTGTATACCACTACCACATAAGACATTAGTAGATTAATTAGCTTTTGATTTCCTCGACACCATCATTTGCCCCTTATGATTTTATCAATGCCGATTCTATACGACGGCCAATTCTACCAATTCACGCTCAGTCTAGTTGCAATCTTATATCACTGACGATCAAGGTCAAAAATGTAGGTAAGTTAGAGGCATTTTTGACAGATTGAGATTGCGACCGTTATTATTTTCCCATCCCTACCAAAAGGGTAACCTCACATGGGTTATTCAATAACATTACAACGTTTTATTAAGTGTCTATTTTTTTGTAGTATGGGTCCACTATCATGCGTAATGCCAAGCGAGGGTGCAGTCGACCATGATGGATGCTATAGCCCAAAATTAACTCATTCACTCAAGCGTGATTCCCAGGTTGCCTAACATGAAACTCCTAATATATAATTTAATATGGCAAAAGCAGCTGGACCTGTATTCCCACCTCATCCTGGCTTTTGTTCCCGTTGACCATAATTATCTTTGTTTGAGCACATGCTTCCTGCCATGGGGGTTGTAAATATTGTATTTTATGCGGGCCCTATAATGACGGTATTGTTTAGTTTCCGAAATAGGGGCAAAGGGTATGGGGTTGCATGTAACAAGTTACCAACACTCGGTGCTGATGTTTGCTGAACAAATTATTTGCGCAAAATATTGGTTCTGTTTAGGAAAGTTCGAGAATTCCATTTTTAAATAACATGCTGCGACATTTCTCTATTCGAGCTTGGGTTAAAATAAGGTTCACTTTTGCTTAAAATTTAATATTTTAAGGTTACTTTTGAAATGTCAAGGAGTCGGTCAATTTGCCAGAAAGTTCAAGTTTTACTCACTTTAAAGCGTTGAGTTTAAGAGGGACTGCCACGAAACCTCGTGATAACAGAACCCTAATAAATTAGGGTTTAAAGGTATGGTAGGGAGTTATCTTCGAATATTTTTTTTTGAAAGAAGAACTGAATAATTTTGATGCCACAGTTGGGGCAGTGGCAGAGTGCTGGCTGCTGCGCTGCGTGTTACGGAATGAATAAATGATATGAATGATACAAATTCAGAATTCAATTTTCACACGGAAAATTATTTGTATGGCCGAAAGATAGTTGTTTCAGGTCCGGCTGTTTGTATATGTGAGTTTAGTTTCTAATACGGTAACTTTATATACAACTCTGCTTAAAAAAAATTACAAAACATGGGCATATTATTTAAATACTTGCTTCTGCCTCCAACATTAATCCCACCCGAACACAAAAACGGGATACCAATACTGTGTTTTAATTCCGTTCAGCCGTTTCAACGTTAAAACGTAGAAAACATCCATCCATCGATTTTAAGTATGATTTCACAGTAAAAATAAACCTCTCAGACACACTACAAGACGAACAGCTGATCGGACCCACCATGTTTACCCAGACAAGTGTTTGTCATTTTAATTATTTTTATGCGGGTACATCAAGTACCTATTTAGCCCGACTGGGGGAGTTGATAGCCTTTAATAGCATAGTGTTGGGCTAATATCGATACTACCAATTTCTATCACCCAACTTTAAATGAAGCTGCATGTTGTTTTAATTAAACTGCACATCGGACCATTTAGGGATGAATTGATATTTTCAATCAGATTAGTTAGATTATTATGTGGTTCTAAGCGGTTTTGCGATAGGATTAATGTTGGACGTTTATCGATTAAATTATGACTTACTACATTGTTTTATCTTTATAGAGTGCAATTTGCTAAAGTATTTACATAGATAGTATCTGTTTAACTCATAACATTGTGTAAGCGTTATTTTTATTACGATGACAGTCTGTGTGCATTACTCGCGCTTGCTCTTTTTAACCCCCAACGCAAAAACGACGGGGTGTTATAAGTTTGACGTGTGTGTGTGTGCGTCTATCTGTGGCATCGTAGCTCACGAACGCAAGAACCGATTTTGATTTCGTTTTTTTTTTGTTTGAAAGGTATATTAGTCGGGAGTGTTCTTAGCTATGTTAAATGTAAATCGGTTCAGCGGTTTCAAAGTTTTCAACTCTTTTTTGATGTATTAGAGGAAGAATTGTTTTCTTTTTAGTTCTAGGCATTATTTTGAAGTGTCTTTTACAGTTTATACTCCAAAATACGTTACGTGAACGGAATATTAAAACATATTTCATTACTATGCTTACTGTTCATCAAACTATAAAAACTAAACAACAATTGTTGCTAGGAAACGACTTTCATATTTGGTGTGAAAAATCACTGTCTATGGTCCGTTGTAATGACGGGTACATCCAACGGTAGGTACATAGGTTGTAAGGGTATTTAAATTTGGGTAGTTAGGATGTTGAGAACTTGTTTTTGTAAAGCAAGTTGGATCTTCAATATCAGCGTAACAAGAACTTGTCTAGGTGTGAACCAGGGTTAAAAAGCAATCGGTAACTTTCTGGTTCGACAAATGTTTATTTATAACCGTTACATCAAGAAGATTTGTATGTCTTCTACAGTTCTAAGTACTCTAAGAAACTTTTCAAAGACCAGCCTTACATTGATCTTCAACCAGCAATAAATCTACGAAATGTAATCAAATCAAAAGTTTCTCATAGAACTAAAACTTCATTTTTCATCTCCAGCTAACAAAAACTAATATCATTAATATTGAAAGCCTATTTCTTAATTAAACGCAACTTATACCTAAGTTTTAGCAGTAAATAACAGGTATTAAAAACTTCAACAAACTTAGAATCTTAATGAACAAAACGTTAATGGCACGTTCAAAGTTTAAAAAAAAAAAAAATAACAAGTGAATAGCCAATAATCGATAACAAACTAGTGCCTTAATTACTCCTTTCATGAAAGTGATCAATTTTCCTGACATAATGAACTCTTCGTCTCTACATATACAATCTATTTTTCATCGTCACCTTACTTGGTTTTTATGCAAACGTTTTGTGTTAAAATATGCTTAAAGTTATTTTATGCGATGTTCTTGCTTTACAATATATTGGAAATAATATAAACTGACAGACATGCCGTTACCATATCGACATGAAATAAATTATTGAGGTTTTTCAGGGCAAATAGTGACCATCTCTTTTCTCTAAAATAATTTGATTGGCACATCCCTATACAGTCCAAGTAACAGTCGGCACATAAACATTTTATTTTTTCCTGATTTACAGTGTCTCACTGTTAAACAAGGGACTCCCCAAAAGTTTTTTAGGAACTCTTTTCCCGCTCGACCTCGAACCAGCCCACGTTAGTCAGATCATCTCGCTACCGATTTCTAGGCCATCCTCGGCGACGGCATCCATCTTCAGGCGCCCATTGCACTGTCATTCTTGCCTAGTTAGTGGTCAGTTCCGTTTCAGGCTGGCAGCCATTTTGCCTTCTTCTGCTATATCTATTTCAGATTGCAACGTGGCGTTCGGCACGAAAACTTTTTGGTCCGAAAAGATGATAACCTTTAATACTAAATACCTACCAAAAAATATTTTGCTAAAAAGGTAAATACAGGCTGAGGTGTACAATGTACACCTGCAGTTCGCCGAAATGTTTAGGTCCCATGTAATAGGGGCGAGCTTGTTGCCATTAACCGGGCACAAATTCTAACTCCGAGCTGCTACTGAAAATTTCATAGAAAAACCGAATAACACTTTTTGCTCGATCTGGGAATCGAACCCAAGACCTGTAGCGTAGCAACCCCGCTTAGGACCACTAGGCTAACGAGCCAAACCTAACCTGTCAAATAATAAAAACAAGTGATCAAACTCAACTGAGCGCTGTTCACAGCTCACGTCTTCACTTTATTTCGATCGTCTTCAGCATTAAGGACATAAACCTGGTACGGGAGCCTAATGACCCAGGTTCGGTACAGTTGAATACCTTTTTATGTTACAGCCTATAACATAAAACCCACCTGATGGATTCTTTTACGGTTTTTTCAAAAGCTGGTATGATTTGATAGGGCAGATGTTTTGTCATTTACGAATGGCTGTAAATACGTTCGAAAGTGGATGTCTGGATGTTAAAACATAAAATACCAGCCATCCTCCGCTGTTTCACCCGCTTTAAGTTACATTTTTGATTACTCGCCTCCCTTGAGGCGTAGCGTAATGTCATAGAGCCTGTGACAGGCTAGGTATATAATGCAAAAATATATTTATAAATCGGACCAGCAGTTCTTGAGATTAGCTTGTTCAAGCAAACTCTTCAGCTTTATGATATTAATAAGTATAAATGTATAGACAAGTTTATAAGTACTTGGAAAAAAAACATCATATAATAAATCCAAGAGGTACCATTTATCATACATGTCGTCATATTCTAGCCCTCATCCGCAAATTAATTAACGATATAAAAATCACCAAAGCATTTTAATTCAATGAAATAAAATCCATTAACACCCAACAATAAATCCATTTAAGTACAATACAATACGTAAACTCTTACATAATCCCACTGCCGACATTAATTATCTCCAATTCATTTGCTCCCTTAATGTATTCCTCTTTACACGGAAAAGTAATTCACATTAAAAGCCAACAAAATGAGGCTCTAATTAAAATTTACAATCGGTTTTACCATCGTACCATTTTACAAAAGACATTGAATAACAAAACCATTAAAACCATCGATATTTTATAAACTATCGCTATTTTTAAACTTGGACGGACACTTATTGTAAGAAAGATGGAATCTACATTTTTCAGTATATATTTTAAGTTATAATTAGGTAAAGACTCATCATGTTAACTGCCTCGGTAACCTAGTGGTCCTAAGCGCGACTGCTACGCTAGAGATCTTGGGTTCGATTTCCAGGTCGAGCAAAAAGTGGTATTGGGTTCTTCTATGAAATTCTCAGTAGCAGCTCGGTGTTAGAATTTGTGCCCGGTTAATGGAAATAGGCTCGCCCCCTGTTACATGTGACCTAAACATACCGGCGAACTGTGGGTGTACATTGTTACACCTCTACCTAACCCTTCGGGGAATACAGGCGTGATGGTATGTATGTTAAGACACATTATTTATTCTTAGTATACTACGAGTTGTATTGGTTATAAAAAAAGGTACATTTTGTTTTTGTTAACCTATTCTGTTCCATCTCTGGGAAAGGCCTCCCTCCACTTCTTTTTTTATTTGTAAATCCATAATTATTTTTGACATTAAAAAAATATCGATAAAATATCTATCAAAACTTTTTCAACGTGTCTCATCACTACAACTATCACTTATAACGTAAATTAGGTTCGGGATATTTGACAGATGCGCTTGTTTACAAACTCAATTGTTATTGACATGTGCACCCTCTGGTTATAATTGAGTGAGTAGAATTTTATGTTCGAGTAGAATAAAAGTACTCTTGACCGCATCTGTGCATGTTTTCTACATAATTTTATGTGATTTACAGTACCTTATTTACTTAAACTCCGTATTAAATCTAACTTTCAAAAGTGTCGGATAAATACGCACATAACTGTCTTCTAACTTGAATGTTCCGTTTCCGTCTATTTATATATTAGGCGCAGGAACAAAAACTTTACGTGGTTTTCATTCAAGGCATGGGGTTACACCATCAACGTTCAATCTCCGAGCTGCTACGAAATTCCCAGTTGAAAAACGCAATAACAATTTATGCCCGACCTGAGAACCGAACCCAGGATCCCACGCTCAGCAGCCGTGCTTGTAACTATGAAACCAACGGGGTAGTTAAACGACCAACAACAATAGTCCAATCACAATTTCACCCAACACAAAATCAAACCATTAATATGTATGCAAAGTATCGTTCATAGCTCGGTTTTGAATTCTAAAACATGACACGTTAAACAGAGGCAAAATACTAGAGCTATTGAACGATTTCAGACTGAATGACATGACAGACAAACCTGGCTGGTTTCAACTCAACAGGCCTTTGAAATATGACAAGCGAGGGCTGCAACCGACACCATAATATTGGTAAATGTGCCTAAATCAGTTAACTTTGTTATTTTGAACTTTGAGAGAATACACTATGGTAGATTTTCAATTAAACTTGTGTTTATATGTCTGTCTGGGTATAGACTAAGTTTTAATAATGTAGTAGATAGTTAGCTTAGCTCTTCATTAGATACCTACATTGATTTTAGCAGTTTATTTGAACGCATTAAACATATTCTTGTTTATAGAATAGAACGCGGTAAACCATTTTTAATAATAACAGCCTATTATTGTCCCAGTGCTGGGCAAAGATCTCTTCTCATACAGAGAAGGTATGAGCATCGATCACCACGCTTGCTCAAGACGGACAGGCCATTTCTGACTTATATTTATTTACGATGATTTTCTTCATCGATGTCAGTGATGTTCGAAATAAACTTATTTATTAATTGAACAGCTTAGTATACGAAATCAGCAGGGATTGGTACATGAAAACGAACAGCGTAACGTTTTAACTCTTTATTCTTCACAGGACTAAAATTAAAATGCACTGACTTCGGTTTATAATCCTTACTTTCATCTAAAACTACAAATAGGTGGCGTTGCGAGCAACTTCCGGAAACAATATTTAACATTCAAACGAAAAATACTTAAAGGTGGCGATGTAAGCAACTTCCGGAAATAATACTAAATATTCAAACAATCAAAATACAAATAGGTGGCGTTGCAAGCAACTTCCGGGAATAATATTAAGTATTTAAACCAAAAATACAAATAGGTGGCATTGCAAGCAACATCCGAAAATGATGAATCTTTGGTCGACCGGAAGTTGGTTGCAAATAATTAAATTAATAACAAAACACTGTCCTACAAAATACTCTGCACCTTATCAACAAGATTCGGTTTACAAAAGAAAAGCTAACATTAGGTGCGTTGCAAATTGCTCCACAAACCCTACCTGCAATAGTCAAATTAATCTCAATTTTGTATCTCAAGAGAGACAATATTGCAATTCTAAATAGGTTTAATTGCGTCCCAACTTGGCGTAATCTAAAGTTGTCCAGTTAGGTACAAAAGCTGTTTTCATTACTTCATACTTGTTTCAAATTAACCATGTTTAGTTGTTAGACTATTAGCTAGTTTTAGTTGATATTTTATTGTGTCACTTACCCTTTTCGCCATTTGTAGGTATCTGGGTAAGTGCTGAGTGCCATATCTACCAGATAATAAAAATCGGGTATACCTTTTCAAAAATCCAGTTTTTTTTTTTAAAAAAAACCTTACTTTCATCTAAAACACGTTACATAAAATACATAGTTACATATAATAATAAATATATAATAATAAATAGTTACATATTACCAGACATTTAACGTCTTACAACTGATTATTCTATTGTAAAAGGACATAATCATCGTCACCATTATCAGTTGCCAGTAAATCAGGTTTCATACCCTCAACTTACATAAAAATCAAGTCATATGAATTGTGAGTAGCAATTTTTGAGTCACATATTTTACGCTGCGTTTCTTTTCATGCAAGGCTTATTTGTGTCACACGGCGACCTGAAACGAGTTGTCAGTTTCAGTAGAAAATAATATTGCTACTCAAAAATCGGTACTCATAAAATTATCTACGATCGTTCGACCGGACCCTTAACGATCTAACCATGACAACCACTAATATAAGAACATTAATTACACACACACACACACATACCGTCACGCCTGTATTAGGCAGAGCTGTAACAATGTACACCCACAGTTCGCCGGTATGTTTAGGTCCCATGTAATAGGGGGCGAGCCTATTGCACTTAACCGGGCACAAATCCTAACTCCGAGCTGCTACTGAGAATTTCATAGAAAAACCTAATAACGCTTTTTGCTCGCCCTGGGAGTCGAACCCAAGCTCTAGCGTAGCAGTCCCGCTTAGGACCACTAGGCTAACGAAGCAGTTCACATTAATTACCATATGAACAAACATAATTTATCAAAGAGAAATTACCAAAGAGAACAAATAAAAATAAAAAGGAATGGACACAGCGCATCGTGATCATAGCTGACACCTTGAACTAATGGTCGCATACCTGTCTCAAATTAACATAATTGGGATCGGTCACCATGGTTAATCTTTAGGAATAACTCACAAGGAACATTCCTTATGGACGATCCTATTACTAGTAACATTTTAAAATTATGTTTTTGGTTAGGTGAGAACGAAATGTGAACCTGCTGGGCAGATGTCGAAACGGCCATATGAACAAAAATTGAATTTGGAAAAGATATTGTATTAATATTATAAAGCTGAAGAGTTTGTTTGTTAGGTTGGTTGGTTGAACGCCTTAATCTCAGGAACTACTAGTTTCAATTGAAAAATTCTATATAACATCACGCTACGACCAACAGGTGTGAAGCAGTAACCAAAGACGTAACAAACAAAAGATTACGCGAACCAAGTCACTGGCAGAAACTAGTTATTTTGCTAGCCTTTACTGTCCTACTACTAGGCAAGGGCCTCCCCCATTCTTTCCACTTCCCTCAATGTTTAATGTTCAATGTCGCCAATTCCTGAATAAAATAAAAAGGAATATAAACTTAGAAAGGTATATCCGAAATCACAGTATAATACAACGTTACTTTCAAATCCAACGGGATTTTCATTGCTATTTTGTTGTTTTGCTGAAATATTAATAAATATATTAACATACTCGCGTATTCATACAAGTATTTTCGGAATTATTAATAAACATTTTATTAATAAACTCTCTTATTCTTACAATTATTATCACCAAAATTAAACAAAAATTAATGTTCATCCAAAATACTTGCTCCAATAATCGTCCCAAATTCCGAACACGCATTTTTTAAAACGCACCCCAGATCCTAATCATGCCTCATATGAGTACGGTCCTCACATTCTTTGAATACTAATGATTGGTTCCATAATTTGGTACTGTGTTAATAGACGGAACCAAATCAGTTATTTAAAATAACAAGCGAACGCATCTGTAGCTCATTCTAAACCGAGACGAAAGAGGACATCATTTGTTTCTTGGAAGATTAATTTCTAGGAGTTAACGGGAAGGCTGTATTGCATTTCATAGAAAATGCTTTTTGATTTACATAACTTCGTATAATTTCTTGAACTGCCCCGTTGGTCTCGTGGTGGCAAGCATGACTGTTGAGCGTGGGCCCTAGGTTCGATTCCCAGGTTGGGCAAAAAGTGTTATTGTGTTTTTCGATTAGGAATTTCTTAGTAACAGCACGGAGTTTGGAAGTTGGCGGTGTGACACTCATGCCTCGGAAAGTACGTAAAGCCGTTGGTCCTGCGCCTGACCTCTTTCCGGTCGTGTCGGATTGCCGTCCAATCGGACTATGACAGTTAGGGAAGAGGAAGTGCACCTGTGTTTGCGCACACACTTGTGCACTATAATATCCCCTGCGTACTTGGCTAGTCTGCATTAAGATTAGCTGCCGTGTCTGGAATCGGTGTGGAGAATACATACATGATTTCTTAGGGGACAGTGTGCTAGGGATTTGACTGTTTAGTCGTCTTGTCTAACTAGATACTTCTAAATACTTGTCTCGCTTAAAAGTATTATTGAAGGATCATTTTTGAGTAAACCTGAAACCACAGCGCTTAAAATCTGCATGACAGACAGAACCAACGATTTTACTAGTTAAACATTATAACGTCGCTATGGCTACTATTCGATTTTATGTAATTAAGGTTTACGCAAATAGGTACACCCTCCCACATGAATCCTGCTCCGTAACTCCCCTCCCAGACGGGAGGCGTTGGTCAGTCATGCAAAGCGTCGGATTTGAAGCAGGCCAGATAATGCATTTGCAGCCGAAGGGAGCAAAAGGGGTGGTATATCCATGTGTGTAATCTACCTATATGACGAGTCAATCAATAGTGTAGCCAGTGGCGATGCAGCGCAAAGGGCGAAATGTGTCCGAAATACCTCAACGGAATTAACTCCAGCCTGGAGTAAATTTGTATTTGCCACTTCAATAGTAGTAGAGCTCTTTGTGAAGGAGCTCATCCGTGGAGGTACTGCCACCATAGAAGTTATAGTTTATGTGATGGAGAGTCGGAGTAAACAAGTAAGATCTTCAGATTTGTCTCCAGAATGAAATCCTAAATGTCTTATCTGACGGCTAGTTTTACCCGTTCAAAATGTAGTCACAATCTCATCTCAACATCAAATCAATGTCAAAAAATTTAGGAAGAAATAAAAGGCATTTTTGACAGATTGAGACTGAGTTAGATTGCGAGCATTCCTATGTTTGTGGGGTTGTCCCCCTGTTTTTAAGAGCATTTTAATACCATGTCAGTTTGAGAGAAGGAAGGTATTAAAATTTCATTGCCGCGCACTTTTGCATATAATTATCGTCTAGGCCAACGTACCACGAGCGTAGAGTGTGGTAGCTGATAACTAATGTTTGCTCAGCCGTCGCTGTTCAAAACCTTTTCGTCAACGCGTGATGCTGTAAGTATACTCAAGAGATCGGTACTGTTATAGTGCATAAAGAATGAAATACTTTCTTCACGAAAAACTTAATTTTGCAAAAGGGATAATTATTGCCTTGTTAGCCTAGTGGTCCTAAGCGCGACTGCTACGCTAGAGGTCTTGGATCCGATTTGGGTGAGACTCAGTAGCAGCTCGGAGTTAGGATTTGTGCCCGGTTAATGGCAATAAGTTCGCCCCCTATTACATGGGACCTAAAAACATACCGGCGAATTGTGGGTGTACATTGGTACACCTCTGCCTAACCTTTCGAGGAATACAGGCGTGATGGTATGTTTTGTGTTATGCAAAAATTATTGATTTAATTTCTAAGAGAATCATCACCCTCTAACAAATATGTATTAAAGTCAGTATTTTGATTATTTTAAGCACGTGGTAAAAATTCCCCCTTCATTTTGAAAAAGTATCCCCCTTCATATTAACAAAATTCAAAATTATAAATTTTAAGTAACCCACGACAGAAAAATAGAAATCCCTACCGCAGCTAACAAAAGAGCTGATAACTTTGAAACCGCTGATCCGATTTCCATTCAACTTAGCTAAGAACACTCCCGACTAATTCACTTTTCAAACAAAATAAAAAAAAACAAATCGGTTGTTGCGTTCGGGAGCTACAATGCCACAGACAGACAACCACGTCGAACTTATAACACCCCGTCGTTTTTGCGTCGGGGGTTAATGACTAATTTAATTGAACATTATTGAAATCATAATTGGACACGATACAATTAAATTCATTCAAATGTAATTCAAAATAACAGTACAATAACAACGAGGTTTTCAGTTAATTAATTTCATAATTAAAGCACGAGTGATGTTTTTATTACTTGTTCACATTTCAAGTGCTGTGGTTGTTCAAATTATTTTCTTTCAATTGTACACGTTTTGGTAATTAATTATGCTTATCTCATTATATAAATTGTTGTAAGAGCAATAAAATTTAAAAAAAAGGATAATCATGACATAAAAACAATAAAAAGTAGTACCTAATAGTAGCAGTAGAGCTTTGTTAAGGAGCTCGTCCGGGGAAGTACTACCACCACACCTAGTTCTGCCGTAAAGCAGCGTTGCTGTGTTCCGGATTGAGGGTATGGGTGCCAGTGTAATTACAGGCACATGAGACATTTAATAATATTAAAGAGACCTAAAATTGTTTTTTGTAAGATTACCATTTACACCAACATTAGGAGACACCTAAATGGAAATGAAATTAAATAAATAACCCATTTCTTTGAACAAATCTCGAACCTAAGCTTTCCTACATTTTCCTAAAGGTCATTTTAGAATAACTAGGACAATTACCATCAGTCGGGTGAACTGCATCTGAAATTGACAGACCGGGCACCATCTTATGTAGCTTCAATTTATCTAAACTATTCTAGAAAATGAAAACACTACTATTTACTCTGATAAGGTCTACACGTCTCTGGCTAGGGGTGAGAAAAACAAGACTTCTATTTATTTTATGAGTATGTTTTCTGTTTAATATTGTACATACATGTATGATATGCTATGAGAGGTCGCAGTATTCGTTTGTAGTTCATGAATAAATCACTTTTTTCTGCCATCAAATAATACCCGGTCGAAGGAACATCGTACCGAATTTTTTCACTATGGATTCATTACAAGGTTATGTGGACCCCTGACCCCTCAAAAAACATCTACTGTTCCATACAGAGCTTTATGATATCATAGACGCAAATTCTAATTAATTAATTTTAATATTAAATTTAAAATATTATTTACGCCAAAACCAGTACGATTAGATTAAGTATTTAAGTTTTCTTACCCGGTTGTGGTGGAGCCTCACATGAGGGTATATTTTGTGCGCCGACGCTGCACGCGTTCGGTTCGGCTGACAGACCAATCGCGTGCAGCGCCGGCGGCCCAAAATACCCAGAAAGGAACCCCTAAAAACCCAAAAATTAACTTGACATTTGTGCTTACGACTCGTGGCGACTACTATAATTTTTTTTTTTACCGTATTCTGTTCCTGCCCTGCTAAAACCAACATCCAATTTCTCCATTAAAAGCAACTCCGCACATAATTTTTTCAAGTATAGAGAAATTTTTGTCTCTGCCTACTAACTACACATGCGAAAATCGGCGTCATATTATTTTATTTCTTAATTTGTATTTAACTAATAAGAAAAACATTATCGATCCAATACCCCCGACCTTGATAATGAACCCGTAATTACAAAGTCCACAGCCGTGTCACTAAACCAATGGCGGCCATTAACTCTCATCATAAAAAACAAATGTGTTTTTATGTTCTTAATAAAACATTTAGTATATTGTCAACATTAATGTAAGACTACCCACTCGTAAAATAAATAATCGAAATTGAAAAATTATGACTATCAATTTAAATTATTAAGTACATTATTACTTCATAATAATACTTACTTATTCACGTACTTATTGTACTTACAAGGAGACTTATAAATTTTAATGAAGAACAAAAATACATTGAACCCTCCACCTTTCCTCTCAGTGTTTAAGAATTTAGGCAATGAACTGTTTTTAAGACGTCTGCACTTTGCACCCTTGATCTATGTGTCTGGAAAGGTATTAAAGATTTTCTTTGTACTAAGTAAATATAAAGTCCTCTTTTGTTGGCCAAGAAAAACTGTTTGTGGCATGTAATTGAATTGATCTTTGAAATAAATAAATCCTTAGAGTGTGGCTTCAAGTATCAAATAAATTGTAGTAGTATTCTAGAATCATCTAAATATTACGTTGTAAGTAACAGTGGATTTAATTAAAACATACAAAAAACGTGAAAAAAAAAATATAACACATTTTTATCAAAAATCGTAATAACCCAAGGCATTTTCCACTAACTTCGAATAAGTTCCAATCAAATTATTTGACAGATCATTTTACACAAATTATAATATTATTCCATTTTCGAATATATTTACTTAAATAATGGCAAAAAAAAACTCCTTAAAAAAAATCTTCCCGCCAATTCGACAACCTGTCAAAATCACGGTACTCTTTTTTTTTATTGACACGCCACGCACACGTCTGTATTTCATAAGCTGCCAGTGGCAGCGGCCAGGACCATAACGATATTATTCGCATTAAATTGAAATCCGTACACAAGTATCGACACGATTCCCCAACCACGGAACATCCCCACACCATACAACCACTGCCTAGCAACTAGCCTCCCCGTTATACGTTGCCAGACGGCTAGACGTCGAGACGGGGGGTGCAGCGCTTAATGAAATCACCGATGTACCTAACTATAGTGACAATGAATTTCGGCGGCCATTTTTGAGCCGCGTAGAGGAAGTTTTGGCTTAGTCGATTTTTGTTGACGGTTACTGTACCTATGGAGTTGAATGGATTTTTGGCAGTTCTCGATTTTCGTTGCAGAGTTGTACTTCTGTGCGTTGTTTTTTACCAAACTATGGCAATTATGGCAAAGCCAAACGGAAGGGTTATTTTGCAGTCTATATAGGTATGTTTTTTAATTATATTTTCGAGTAAACGTTCATTGGATGATCAATACACAAACCGTTTTTGATGAATTTTAAAACTCTGGCAAATTTTTAATTTGTAGGCTATCACTCAGGGGTCTAAAATACTCATTAAAACATTAACTTTTGTTATGGACTTCTACAATATGGTATCGAGTTGTATGTGAATAAAAATAAATAGACGCGAGACTAACATGCCTACCTATATGTATTTACACAATTATAATCCTTAAAATCATTAACATAACTCTCCAAGTCAGTGTAACCTGTAATTTTGCCTATCTAATGGAAACCTGGCGTTTGCATTACATTTATGTAGTTGCTTTTTTTAATATCTATTATTATTGTTTTACTTTCGTGCAATAAAGCTTCCTAAGCGCGACTGCTACGCTGGAGGTCTTGAGTTCGATTCCCAGGTCGAGCAAAAAGTGTTATTGAGTTTTTCTGTAAAATTATCCCTTCACTATCTTTTGTTGACTTGTAGAAAGGCTTCAAGTCCACCTTTGTATTTTTTTGTTTCATCAAGTTTTTATAAATATATTGTAATGATAATAATTCTGTATATACGTATTTTTGACTAAGGCTTTTAGTTTTTTGTTATCATACATTTTTTTGATAAAATCTACAAAATATCAAACATCCTGATACCAAAAAAAAATAAAAAAATATTTTGCGTGAATCCTTAACGCATCTTCCTTAACAGACCTACAGCCACGAAAAAGTCCGTTGTAAACATACTTTTATCTTTTAAATCGACTTTATTCATGGACTGATGAGCAATCAGTGTGCAATTGCCATATATTGTCATTACCGACCGAACGAATGGACTCCTGATTGCAACAAAGCAGCTGCTGTGGAATAATGACACATCGTTTTCGAAAAAGAAAAGGTAATTATCGCTTTCATTAAAATGTATTTTTCTTTTTTTCAATAAAATTCTTTTTTGCTCCAACTTTGGCTAGATTGCAATGAAATTCATGAAATAAGTAAAAATTAAGTTTTTGTTAGTAATTATTTTATTATTGATTGGATGAGGCCTGCCTTTTATTGTCCTACTACAGGGCAAAGGCCTCTTCTCATGCCGAGAAGGCATAAGCATTGATCACCACGCCTGCTCAAAGTGTCAAATTCAAGGATAATGTAGTCCTCATGCTGTGACGTCCTTCGATCAGGCTGTTATTGTCCCATGTAGGCAAAGGCCTCATCTCATACAGCCAAGCATTTGATCACACTTGATCAATGTGTGTTGGCAAAATCGGACGATTTATATCAATGCGTGGTTTCCCTTACAGTGACCCAGAAATTCCTGAAATATATAAGAACTCCTAAGTAAGTCGCAACATACAAATATAAGGTTCTGAACTCATGAATAAATTCTGAGATGCCATTAATTGACTTTTAAAACTTAACTTCAGTTTTCCAAAAAAAATAAAACAAGAAATTCCGTCTCGTAAAAGTTCGTAATCAATCATTAAAATCTGGTAAAAAAAATATACATTCCCAAAGTTTTACTCACTAATTAATCTAACAAAGAAATTTAATTAAGAATTTGGCAGATTTCATTACTTTTCACAAGCGATTGATCGCCGCCATTTTTCTTTTAATATTTTATGCTACCGTTGACTGGCGCATTTCGCACTTTACAAAATCGTTTCCTTGTCGCCCTATTTATCTATTGACCATCAATTTCTCAATCCATCGTTTAGTTTTAGAAGTATCCATCATCATCAATCATAAAAGAAAAATTCCTTGCCTTTTTGGATAATACTTTTTCATAGATGGCGCTAAAAAGTGATTATAACTTATTATAGCCAATTTTAGAAAGTTACCTTATCAGTGCTTGCGTTTAGACATGATTATTCCATTAGGGTTCGTAATTTTCTAAAGACAATTAATGTTTTTGGATGTACTTATTAAGTAGGCGTAGCGTTGGCTGAAAGGGATTGGTACCTATAGAAACCGCGCGTTTTTACGGCTTATGCAACTTACACTACTTACTTCTTTATTCAAAACTGAAAAAATATTTTTCTATACTTATTTTTTTTTTATATTTTTTAATTATGTAAAAGTTAATCTTGGTTAATCAGGTTAATCTTGTTTTAGTTTTAAAAACATAATACGTTTTATTCTTTTTAGTGACCAGCAAGCGAGTCTCAAAGGGTATTTTGGGAACCAACTATTTATGAAGAAGTCACATAACTCAATTCCCATATTTGTAATAAAAAATGACTACTTAGTACATGATAGCTGTGTGTTTATCAGAAAATAGTAGTGTAGTGCGCACATTATATGAGTTACCTACCACTTCTTTTCCAACATTATTTGATCCTAAACGACTACAATAAAATGAAAAAATAAAAAAAAACCATTCAAGCAAGTAACATTAATCTAGTAATTTATAAAAAAACATTATTTTTATTCCTTCCCCTTTCGTATATATCTATGTACCTGTAAAAAAAAAAAAAAAAAAACAAAATACTAAATACTAAACTAAACTTAAATAGAAAAATTAGACTTTACCAATCCGCTAACGAGAAAAAGCTTTACATAATAAAACACACACACATTAAGAAAAAATCTCATTTCATCTCGCTAAGAATTTCTTCATTCCGCGCGGAAAGTAAAATTTCTCAATGAATACACTCGCCGCCTTTTACAAGAACTCTATTTCTGTATGTTTATTTGAGTGAGTTTCTCCGCGAACTAATCAAAGTTTACCAACGAATCGAGTAGTACGGACGATTTCTATCTTTGATTGATTCAGAGTCAAATATTTTTTCAAATTATCTTGGTGAATATTCTGTTTGCTATCTTCTAGCAATCGATTTTTTAATCTATATTATTTACTTACTTTTTTATCCGTACGGTTACCGAATATTGCCATAATTGTCGTATTTCGCTCGGGGCTCGTCCAGAGAAGTATTACCACCTTACCTATTTCTGCCGCAAAGCAGCGTTGCTGTGTTCCGGTTTGAGAGGTATTCTTTTTTTTTTGGGGGTTGGGAAATCATCAAATAACTTCTCCCGCCCTGGGCGGGACGGGAGGGAGTGTCAGACTTTTACTGACTGAAACCCACCCATGTTCCTTCTTGTGCCCTTTGCGTTCCGGGGGCGCGGTATCTCTTACGAACAACCCGCAGCCGTTTGCCGGATGCCGGTGTAATTACAGGCACATGAGACATTTCAACTTTGTCTCTGGGATGACAAAGCATTTGCAAAGCCTTTGGTATTGCAAATGTCTATAGGCAGCGGTGACCACTTAACATTAGGTGGGCCTTCGACTTGTTTGCCATTTAAAAAATAAAAAATTAATTGGCAATTTCAATATCAGAGAAAAATTATTATTATATATTTATTATTAATCGGTCCGACAGACGGACCAATCGCGCGCAGCCCCGGCGACCCAAAAACCCAAAAGGGATCCAAAAACCCAAAATGAACTTAACGTTTGTGCTCACGTCTCGTGCCGGTTACTATACCTATTTAAGTAGTTACGAGCTAGGTATCATCTCGAGCGCTTTATCTTATTCTTATTTATCGGTTCACATAGGCAGGACTTACTAAACACATCAACTTGCTCTGACTTGTGGTGTACCTGTACCTTTTACGTCAAGCAGTCTTCCACTGAACTTGACACTTTAGTCTTGCCCGCAGTGCATTTCTGAAAAAAAAAATCCCTTTCGTGAATTTTGGTGACGTGCGTTCGAGGTCATCTGTCATCCTACCTGATTCTAGGAATTGACTGAGGAAGATTTTAATATAATTACATTGCAGGTCATCACTCCAACTTGTGGGTTTAGGTACCTACCTAGTCACCTTAATAAGAATAGATAGATATGATCCCACCCCACAAAAATAAGCACGTGAAAAAATCACCGATCATCGATAAAGCCTTTTTGTGGGTAATCGATAAATCGATTCCATTGTTTCGTAATCGATTAAAAACGCTGAGTAATGATTCTGTGAGCGATACCGAACAGATTGGTAGATTTGTGATTGTTAATAAATTATCGTACCTGAGTACACGTTTCCAATTTAATATAGGTAGGTAGGTATCTAGAATATTTCCACTTTGGCCTTTTTGGACGAAAATAAACTCTTATGCTCATACTGCGTAGGCTGTACCACTTACCTACTTACTACCTATTTGTTTACTTACCTAGGTATTGATGAGTAATCCTTCTCTGTTACCCGACTGCGGCGAAGCCTAAAATGTATGTTCGTGCGTATGTCCGCTAGTAACTACTTCATGGCTCAACCGATTTAGATAAATGATACGTCATCAGAGTCGTTATGTTTTGATAAATATAGGTAGTTATATCAAAACATTAAAGAATTAATGCACTATAGAATTTAATTACGTACTCTTATGTGAATGTTAGACGTGTTAAGGTACCTATGTAGATACTTACCCACACCTATATATTATTATTACTCACTCTAGGTAGGTACCTACTTATTTTTGGCTCCCGTCGGGGGCGCGAATCATGCGTCAAGCGAATACGGGGCCCCAATTTATTATTATTATTATTTATTTATTTTTTTGTTTATTTTTTTTTATTCATAGTAGCAAGAATAACCGTAGGGTTATAGTCGGTAAGAGTCCGACATAACATAACCCTCCGTTTTTCCGAGACGAAAGGATTAGGATTTATCCCTTAGGATTTACCTATGTATTAAAGATTTTTTTGGTAGAAAAATTAATTATTCAATCGAATTCTAAAACTCAGAAGAATAAAAAAATAGTAACTATTTACGTATAATCCAGACTTAGGTACCGATAAGAGGTAGAGAGCTGTAATAAAATCTTAAGCCATCTAAAACTTTCAAAATCCCAGCGATCAGTCTTAAAAACTGTAGGTATTACCTAGGTAGGTAAATCAGAAGCATTTTTGACAGATTAACACTGACATTAAATTGCAATCGTTTCTAAAAGATAACAGAATTGCCCTCCTAGTGTATCTAAACAATTTACTAATCACAATTAGATAAAAGAAAAAAGGAATAATAAAAAACAATAAAAAAACACACACGCGGCGTTATTGTGACGTGAATATTTTTATATTGACGCCTGTGGCAATGACCGCGACTGATGTTCGGTTCACGGCCGTTTAAAAAAAGACGTTTATGTTTTAAAAACGCTTTTATCCTTGTACGCTTGTAATTGGCCGAGCTGGAATCTTCGGTGCGTTCGTATTCGTATGATGAATGCACCATTTTTGTACACTGAACACCCCACACTCGAAAATAAATAAACGGCAGGAGCGACACGGGGCGCTGAGGGCGGCACCCCCACAGCCGCACACACGCACACACACACGCCCGACGCAGGGCGACCGAGAGGGCGCTACGGTCGTTCAGTCTCGCGCCGGCCACCGTTGAGGTCGGACGTTTGTCGCTCTCTGTGATGCGATCGGAAAAATAAACTAGTTTTGTTCCGGTACGACATACCGCCTCCTGTGCGCTATTAAATTTTACGTGTTTGTGGACATTTTGTGAACGTGATTTTTATCTAACGTGAACGGTTAGTATCCCCTTTTGAAGTTGGGATTTTTTGTAGCCGCCCGTCTTGTCTACACATGTTCATTGTTTACATCTGTAGTTATAGGCATGTGTTTCGTTTTTTTCTACTATCCCTCGTAATGTAGGGATTATATTAATAAACGGGTAGTTCAACGCGTTGGATGAATCATAAAGCGGAGTACCCACATTGAATAAGTCGTTTCTATTTCCAGATAAACTGTTGGGATTGATTGGGAGCCGTTGACTTGTGTTGAAACAAAGGTTTACATTGTCGGAAGGTGAACGATCTTCATTCGACTCGCTACAGGTATGTTTGAACAAGAAATTCATTCATCGGTACACACTCACGCCTACGGGTCATACTTTTCTAATTTTGAATATTTTCGAAAACACATGTTCGAACGTTCGAAATTTAAATTTCTTCCACAACACAAGTGTCAAATAGAATGAAGTTTTAAAACGTTAGAACGTCAAATCCCAGTCCATAGATTAAACCGGCGTCCGCATGACTAATTACAATTTGAAATGCCTACAACGTATCTGTCGCACGGAAACGAAGCGTAATCCGTTTTTGTGTCATTGACCTCATTGTCTATGCATAAGTAGGTAAGAAGTTATTTTTTGCGCAAATTGCGTATACCTTACGTAACTTTTTATCCGTGTACTCGTATGTAATTAAACTATTGTGTTGCATGTCAAAGCATGGCATCGGGGCTGTGCGCACCTTATATAATGCATAACCTTTTGTAACTATGACATTTTGACGTCGAAGTCTTTCAAATCGTTCGAATAAATCGGTTACTTGTTGCTCTTGTTCGTTGGCAAAGCTAGTGTTGTTGTATTACCTACATAGCATATTTTGCCAGTCTGTTTTCAAACAAACTATTTTAGGTACGGCCACGCCGTAGTTCATAGATCAGAAATAATCCAACAGAGTTACCACAGTAGGTTATTTGTTGATAAATTAGGGTGAACGGCCCAATAGATGACCGTTCAAGGTTATATTCTCGAGTCTGATAATCCAGTGTTTTTATCTACGTAAATGATTTATTGTAATGTTTTGTTAATGATTTTGTCGGTTGTATTTAGATATTACTTTATATACCTAAATGAATTTTTACACTGTCAGTTTTTTTACCTTAATTAATTTCCCTGGCCATATTTTTTTCATGACTCCCAATAAGTACCAACATACTTTTATGGACTTGCGGGGTCTACTCACGGACCCACCGTATATCTACCTGTCTGTCTAATCAAATCACCTACGCAAAGCGGCATGGTGTGTTATTTAATAACAAGTCTATTATAGTTTTATTATTAACTTACTAACATAATTTTATAGTCTTACGATCTTCTAGGTAGGAAAGTA
The DNA here is from genome assembly GCA_947462355.1 of Caradrina kadenii. NCBI lineage: Eukaryota > Metazoa > Arthropoda > Insecta > Lepidoptera > Noctuidae > Caradrina > Caradrina kadenii. The sequence continues at coordinate 10,642,487 of OX381691.1, forward strand.
CTAACCTGTCAAGTTTTTAAAACAAGTTACCGCTACTAGGTCTATTATGACTAGATTTAGTCCCAGCCATTGGCTACGTAATAAGTACATAAGTACCTTTTATAAGGTAGGTGGAAAACTAGGAACTAAATTGGAACTAAATGTAGACTAACCTCTTTATTCATAAACTATTCGATTTATTTCTTGCTACGTCTCTGTCAACATGAAAATTATAATGACAGAAGAAAAGAAAGAATTAGGTACTTATTTAATTAAGTAGGTACGGTATAATATTCTTTTTTGCTATTCATAATATAGAAATTTCTTAAAAAAATACATTATGAGTGTGGATTTATGGCCGCTTCACGCCATTAGACCTGCCCTTTTTTATTAGAGACAAAAGAACATAAAACAGTGATGTTATATTGTCATTTATTCAAGACAGTCCAAATTTATTAATATTCCTCCATAGGTAATAAATAATACCAGCCTATTATTGTTCGAACTTCCTCTGCAAGGAGGCATCATACAAAGAAAAGAAAGCCTCCATTGATTAAAATAAATTATGTTATACTTTTACATCGATCCTTCGTTGTTTTAGACAGGTATTCTACCCACTGTACCTAACAGATTAATTTTTAATTCGTAAGTAATCGAGGTAAGTAGCTACTCTTATAACCTGTAAAAATTTTCAAAGAAGCCTTGCTTCTGTTTTACCCTGGTCCATCTACCTAATAATAACAAATGACAGTCAAGTTAAGGAAATACCGCCTAGGTACAACTACAAGCTCGCACTACCTTTGTATTATTATTTTTTTCTCAAAAAAAGAAACAACGATAATATGTTGGTACTTGGTAGTAGGTATGAACTACTTTAATAATTGACAAGCAAATTCCAACATAAAGTATTTAACATGTTTTCACATAATATTGGAATTCATTACTAGATAATCGCTTTATAGGGCCGTAAACAACATTACAAGGAAAAACAGTCAAAAAGCCAATTCTGCTAATTAAAAATGTTAAAAATGTAGTCGCAGAAAATGTGTGCAAAAATGCGATTGTTTGGATTCGTTCCTAAAAGTTAGTAGAATTGTTTCACCAATGCTATATATCTTCAAACATAGCTTCTCCTATCTAGCACCAACCTACCCTGCTCGTGTGCCATTCTCATCGAGCTGTGTTATTCTGTATACATTTTACTCTGTAAAAGGTGATCTTGAGGTGTGCTGTCTCTATCAGATGGAATTTATAGAATGCCACTGCAGAAATACCATAAAATGGGATGAATCTAAGCGAGGCGTTGAAAGGATTTTAACTTAGAAATAATATAGTTTGTTGCCAACAAGGACTGAGGACGCTTACTCGTAAATTATAATTCAATAAAAACAGAGTCCTTCTTGGCTACAAGCTATGTTATTTCAGTGTTAAAATCGCTTTTAAAGTTACGTAGCTGTAAAGCTCTTTTTCAAAGAGCTCGTCTAAAGAAGAACTACCAGCATACCTATTTCTGCCGCGAACCAGCGCTGCTGTGTTCCGGTTTGAAGGGTAAGGGTGCCGGTGAAATTACAGGCACGTGAGACATTTCAACTTTGTCTCTGTGATGGCAAGTCATTTTAAGGCCTCTGGTATTGCAGGTGTCTATAGGCTATGACCACTTAACATCAGGTGGACCGTCGGCTTGTTTGCCATCCAATGATATAGAAGACAAAAAAACCTGCATCCCTATTTATCCCGTTACAGCAAGCATCTTTATTATTTCTCCTTTGTCTTCGTCAAGTTCCTCTTTCATATTACAACAAATATACCTTTCCCATTTTCACTTAAGGTCCCTCGGTAGTGACACTTTCACTGAAAGTAGGTATATACAATGAATCCTTTAAACAAACATACCATCACGCCTGTATTCCCTGAAGGGTTAGGCAGAGGTGTACCAATGTACACCCACAGTTCGCCGGTATGTTTAAGTCCCATGTAATAGGGGGCGAGCCTATTGCCATTAACCGGGCACAAATCCTAACTCCGAGCTGCTACTGAGAATTCCATAGAAAAACCCAATAACACTTTTTGCTCGACCTGGGAATCGAACCCAAGACCTCTAGCGTAGCAGAAAATCCAAATGAAAAATGAATCCTTTGAATGAGCAAATGAATCCTTTATTTTTTTTTTTACATTTGTGGTCATGAATTTATCATACTTGAGTAACATTAATCTCTACATAGTATAAAACCAAGGCGCTTCCCGCCGTCTAAACACTTAGATCCTTTCAATTCCGCAACGGATTTTAATGCGATTTTCATCAATAAATAGATTGTGATTCAAAAGGAAAGATTATACGCATAAAACATCACGCTACAAGAAATAGGAAAGGAGCAGTAACCAAAAACGTATCTGAATGCGGGTGACACCGCGGGTAATAGTCCTAGCCAGTTTAGAATAAGACATTTTTTTTTGTTGAGCTGAGTTCTGCCCAATACAAGTCTACCCACAACATTCATTTTAATAATTAATTACGTCATAGTAATTCAATAATGGTAAATTTAATCCCAAATTTAAACTTAGAATAATTTTAAATTAATCAGCGTTAAATATCCAAAATCATTAAAATGACTTCGAAAGGTGGAAGACATTTTAACATGCGTTAGTTGGCATTTCCGGAAGTAAGTTTAATTATTCTAACTATTTTTTTAATAGTCTTTCTATGCCTATTTTCTGCCGATACCAAGGGAAGGTGTCCGGACAATGAAATAACAATCATTATTATACTATTTTGTCAACACATATTCCCAGAAAAAGATCACATAAGGCCCATACTATAAAATAATTCAAAACGCAGATACGACTTGTTATTCATAGCTCCACTTAATGAAATGCAAACCTCTTCCCTCGCGTTGATTGATCGTCTTTTAGTTCATGAGGGGGAAGCTTCTTATATCTGAAGTTCAAAGAGTTTCCATACAGTTCATAACTCAAATATCTTTCACCCTATTTGTCACTAAGGTTATTAGAACCCGCACTTTGTAATTGGGGTCCTTTTGTGGGCATTCATTTTGGTTTTAGTGGGTTCATGTGAAAATGGGTCTTGAATTGTGTGTTTAAAATAGGAAGGTAGGTACCTACTTATAATTACGTACAAGCATCGGATTTTATCTGTTATCACGACAACATCTATACTAATATTATGACATTGAAGAGTTTGTTTGGTTGAACGTGCTAATCTCAAGAACTACTGGTTCGGTTAGGAAAACAATGCATTATTCTTATAGCCCGTTTATTGAGGAAGGAATAACCTATAGGCTATGTTACATTACGGTAGGGCCCACGGGAGCGGAGCAGTAATCACAGACGCAACTTATCGCGAACGATGACGCGGGGTATAGATAGTTCTTTATTTATAAATCACTCGCATACTATATTAAGTTCTGACTCCTACCTAATCCTCTGGTAAAAATAAACGTTATGTTTTAACTAATATTATTTAAAAGCTCAACTTGAACTAATAGTCCAATTGCAATCCACTAGGAAGCTACGTTGACCCTGATTGCTATAGGCTACATTTTACTATAAATAAGCAACCCCCCGACAGAAGAATAAAGTCCCTACAGCAGCATACAAAAGAGCTGATAACTTTTAAACCACTGAACCGATTTTTATCAAACATAGCTAAGAACACTGCCGACTAATTCACCTTTCAAACAAAAAAACACAAATCAAAATCGGTTCACGCGTTCGGGAGCTACGATGCCACACACACACAGACACGTTAAACTTATAACACCCCATCGTTTTTGCGTCCGGGGGTAAAAAATCAGGGATCTGTAGGTAATTTCAAAAGCTAGTTTTAAATTAAGTCTTCTTTAATACCAGTTTGTCCCGTAAATAGGAAAATATGTAACACCATAGATTATGAAAGTATTATGCGTAGATGGTTGTTTTGTTTGAATACAGTTCATTGACTGATTAGCAACTAGCGTGCTGCCTACACCATGAAATAATGTTAGAACTTAGAACAAAGAAAGCTGTAGAGGTGAATTAAGAATAGATATCTTTCGAAACTTCACCTGTCAATCTCGGTTTCGAAGTTTATAATAGTGGATTGTTATGTGTTAAAACTAGCTTTGATACGCTTCTCCGTCCGCGTCAATTTACTTACAAATCCCTATGTTTTCACAATAAAACAGCCTATTAGCCCTCAGGGAAAAAGTAGCTTCAATTTTAATGTTTTTTTGAAATGTATTAAATTTTTCTAACAATATTAAAAAAAATATTTTTCAACTGCCTCGTTACTGGTCTTGGGTTTGATTCTCAGGTCGAGCAAAAAGTGTTATTGGGTTTTCTATGAAATTCTCAGTAGCAGCTCGGGGTTAGGATTTGTGCCCGGTTAATGGCAACAGGCTGGCCCCCTATTACATGGGACCTAAAACCTCACTGGCGAATTGTGGGTGTACATTGTTACACCTCTGCCTAACCCTTCGGGGAATACAGGCGTGATGGTATGTATGTATATTTTTCAATTTAAAAGAAAATGCTGGTACTATTTATAAATAATTATGAAATTTGTTTACATTAAATAGAAAAAAATTGAATATTTATTTATACAGGCACCTGAGAAAGTTATACATATTTTAAAAATTTATCAGCTGTACAAAATAGTAGGCGTCTTAATAAAATATAACATTTTCTTATAAATACATAAATTAAATAACTGCCTACATAATATAAGTTATTTTTTTTTATTCAAAACAATATAAAAATGGTAAACCGCTTTCAATTTCTTCATAGAAAAAAACTTACACGAACAGCTGTTGTTTTCGTTCAATAACTGTTGGTAAAGAAAGTTTATGAAACGTATGATTAAAGACGACAAGTCATGAAAACGGTTTTCAGTTAGTACTTGGAAATCAAACTTAGAACCTTCCGTCCCACGACTACATACAGGACCTATGTGTGTACCTACCAACGCCGGTTCTTTTCAACATTCATACATCGAAATCATAAAAAAATATTCCAAAAACTGGTATTCTAAATTTAAATCTTCAAATGTCTACGGCGACGATGACACATGGATTTTCCCGACTTTGCTCCTAGTGTAACTGACCTATCCCCACGTTCCGAACCAATCAAATCTCCCCCCCCCCCCCCCCCCACTCGTAACCGGGTACTTTATTTCTGTCTGTCTAGCAATATTATTTTCCCTTTCAAATTGCATGTGACCGTTAAACCGCAAACTCGGTACTTTAACAAAAGGGCTGGAACACACAATTACAAGCAATCATTCAATTAGCCAGTACGTTAGGGCGGCATTATTATTACTGCGGTCATGGCAACCGTTCTTTTTTTAAATTCTACTGCACAGTGCTCACCGATTCGGATAAAGATAAATGACAGTTCCGATACAAATTGTTTTATTTGTACGATAGACGGAATTGAATATTTATGTGAACTAATGAACTAAATACGACTTTAAATTATTGTAAACTATTCTTGTTGTTTAAAACTTGAACGTTCCGTCGGTATAATTATGTAACAAAAAACTTAATGCACATTACATTGTATTAGAACAAATTACTCTTATGTAAGTATGTAGGTGAATAGATAAATGAATATGACAAAGCAAAAAAACGACCAGACGGCAAAATGGCGTTCCATTACCTTTGTATATCCTGAAACAGACGTCTAAAAACGACGTAACACGTTATGTGAACGTTATTCCACCTCCCTACCGATAGAAAGCAACAATTCACAAAATTGGTTACTTAAAAAAGCACTCGGTTCTCAACAATTTATTTCCTGAGCTCCCGAAAAAATCCGATAAAAACAGTGCGATCGCTCCAGTTCAACCGGCTGGCAATTACGAACTAATCGCTTTTAACAGACATGGGAATCGACGTCATCAGTCACCAACGCAGCTCTTTTTCTAACACACCTTCCCCTTTTGATTTGTTAACAACGACCAAACTAGGAAGACCTCCAACCTTTCGCCGTGTTACCTATCCTCCTGCCACTTAGAGATGTCACACGGGAGGTAGAGCGTGTCTCATTATGCTGGCCAGACACGAATTCTCAGAGTTTATAGTATAGTCATTGGCCATGTTTTAACATCCCCTTTTTTCTTTGTTCAAGAAGCGTAACGCCACGCAAGTATGTTCTCAGGCCTGCGTCTCGTTCGTGCTGATTTAGTACTAACCCGTTGAGTCATATGTAGCGAGTAAAATTAGTCATACGTCTCTTTGTTGATTCCGTTGCTCTCTTGTAGTTGTAATGCCTATGTTTACTACAGAGTGTTTAGTGATTTATGTACTCACTGTTCAACTTAGAATTTAATTCAGAATGTTTGCTTAAAGCCGGGCGATATTTGGGTACAGTAGAATTGATAATATTTCCACGAACACATGACTTGCGATAACAAAGGCATATATGATCGGCGAAACCGTTTCTAAAATTAATTTGTTTCCTGAAATAACTTTGCCTGAAAACGTGAATGAAATATTGTTGTTCTTGAACTGTATTATATCCAGCAACGATGCCAATTTTTCAGCCGACCAAGTGCGTAAACACTCCGTATGTACTATTTAAATTAAACAAAATATACTCCTGAACTGACGTGATGATCATTTTATATACAAATTCCAGCCACGTACGCATTTCTTTCTAGAATCTTCCGAACAAAGATACAATCTTTTAAAGAGCGTTGACTCCGTTTATGACCTCACGAAGCAATTGTTTTTGGGCCTAGCGTGACGGATTTTGGTCGAGTCATATTGTCACGTCGTCATCATATAAATCACACGCTTTTATTCAAGTAACCTAAGAGGTTTAGTCAACTTTATCCTGAAGACAGTCTAAATGGTGCTTGGCGTAGAGAAATATTTCTCAACTATCCAAACCACCTTCGCCGCTAACCTTGTTGATATAGCACAGACCGCTTTGCGTTTCCTTGTAAATAGTTCCGCAAACATTTTGCTGCCTTTCTTGGTATCTATCTATAAGGCATATTGTTAGTCGCAGACGATTTGCAACCGCTCCACACTTTGTAGTTAATTCCGTTGTTAATGGTCTATTCGAACCAACAGTTAATGTTGTTTGTGTGTGGTCGAAGTTTAGAGAAGTCATTAATAATATAGAACATGGATCTAGTATGTAATTAATTTGAATTTTCAGTCGTAACCAAGCCCAGGTTGTAAAAAATGCTCTGTATTGAATTAAATGTACTCACTGACATCGGCCAATTGCCGTGCAGAAACTTATTCTTTTGTAAAAAGTTTTTTTTTTCTTAATGAATACTGTTTTAGACTGAAATTGCGCACTTAATGAGATTCTTTTTGACCCATAAGTAATGAACAAAGTTGTGATAAAAGAGAAAAGAAAATACTTAAGTAAAGCCTACATTTTCTCGCAGTTTTAAAATAAATCGCCAAGATTTGCTTCAGTAACATTAGGTATACTGTGAGGTATCTACACAGTTTAAAGGACATTACACTTGGTAGAGATTTTTTGTTAAACTAATTACATCCATTGTTTTAAACTAAAACAATTTTTTTGTTCGCTATTATCGTAGATCTGATAGATTTACATCAAGTACCGGTCATTTCCTGCCACAAAATTCCATTCCGCCTGACAAACCAACCGAATTATTCACAATAATGATTTCTTAAGTGTACCTTACATAGTTACATTAAACCACATGGCAACGACCATTACTATTTTAAGCTATTTTACATGTTCTAAACAACGTTTTTTATTTTTTACGCTTAGAGGAACAAACGGACGGTTTTTATCTCGATGCCTATGTTTATGTAAGTGCGAGCGAGATACAAAACGTTCGCCTAGTGAAAACGCAGCGTAAGGTAAGGTACCGACTCACACGCGGAGTTGATGACCGCGAGCGAAGGCCGTGCAATCGGTCAGACAACCAAATGTCACGGTCGTACGCAGCGGGCGACAGGAAAAACTGCGTCACAGACGAAAAAACGTGACTCACAAACATGTAGTACCAGCCAAATTAGTATGTGCTGCCATCTTGTTAGCGCGCCTCTCGACATTTTGTTTAGTTCAATCTCTTCAATTAGAAGTTTTCGCAAGTGACGAATTTAGAATACGCACTGTAACGATAACCTTGCGAAGAGAATGGCAATGACATTGGCTCGCAGTCAACGCGGAAAACGGAAGACGGCGTCGCCTAGTGGCACAAATCACACTCCCTCAGGGCATAAAATTTTAAATATTTTAGCATCGAGTTTCACTTGCGTCGTAATTCAAAATTCTCGCTTTATTCCTAGGCCGTATTGTGATATTTCGAATCGTAAACTGATATAATAACTTCGGATCGACGTTGCTTTACGACTGTCAAAATCGTATTTCTAATAATAAAATGTCTCAATTTAGAGAGGCCAATGTTTTATCGTGGGTATAAAGAGGTGGTATTAAATGTTTTTTTATGCTTTTTTCATGTATACGTACTACGATGGGGTGTCTCGATTGTGTTGAACTCTCGGAATATTTTTTCTACATTGTTCATATGTTTTACGTGGAAACGTGAGCGTGTAATAATAATAATTCACGTTATCTAACCGGGAGGCGCGTCGGACGTGGACGTCAAGACGGCGCGCGGCGCGACCATCGTTTTTATGCGCATAATAAATATTTTTTTCATTTTGTCCACGACGCAGGCCGTGTGGACGCACTGTGTGGCAGGATAACTTTTAATAAACAATTTGTTTTAATGTATTCAATAATGTCTCCTTGGTGAAGCTAAAGGATCAGTAATATAGTTTATGATTGTTTAAGTACACGACAAGTAATTGTAATTGTATTCATGTAGTTACTAGATATTGAATTACGGACAATATATAACGACGTATCAGCTTGTACGTCCGTCGATAAGCACAGAACTACTGACTACATATTATCAACACAATGTATTTATTTCATGTAGATATTTCTTCAACGTCCCGGATTCCCGAAATTGTTACATTCAAATCGAGTTGAAGCTTTTGTTTTGAAGTAAAACTTGTATTTAGGATTTGTGAGTTGACGGACGACGCCACGTTTGTTGTATAGTATATAATTATTTGTCTTATTGCATAGAAACGACGTATTATAATAGGGAAATCCTTTTAGGTACATTTATGAGTATGTTAGGTTTACACAGCCGGGTTGCCTTTTATGTAAAAAAAACCTAATAGCTGTATAAATTAGTGGAATAATAATAAAAGTGTGATTAATCTTATTTATTAGCAGTACCTTGACATAATAGGGGCATTTTATTAGTAGTGTTTTTTAGTCTGGTCTGTTCTACTTTAGGGCAAAGGCCACCTTCCACTCCTATCATCTTTCGTTATTTCGTGCTTCATCTTTCCAGTCATAGATGAAGACAATAAATAATATTTAAATACTTCAATACTTTCACTTTTTTAAATTATTGTTGGTGTGACTTTACGGCGTCTATTTCCTTCAACATCCTACTCTAATATTATAAAGAGGAAAGATTTTTTTGTTTGTTTGTTTGTATCGAATAAGCTCCGAAACTACGGGACCGATTTTAATTATTTTTTTTCACCAATAGACAGTAACATTATTCCTGAGTGACATAGGCTATATAACATCATGCTACGACACACAGGAGCGGAGCAGTAACCAAAGACGTAACTTAACGCGGGTAAAATAAGCAGACGAAGTCGCGGGCAGGTCGCTAATATAAAACGCGAAAATAACTGTCAGCTTGTTTGTTACCTCAAAACGGCAAAATTACTGAACAATCGTAATGATATTATCTTGCGATCTGGATGACGACATAATTAGGCTACTTTTTAATCCGCGACTTCGTCCATCTCTGTGTAACCGGTATTCACGCGGATCAAGTCGTGAACAAAAGCCAGTTTTTGATAAATGCTAATCCAATGTACACTTAACCCATTTAATTACTTATTCATTATGCATTATCGACGCAACGAGTCATCATGTAAATTCGGGAATTTCCTCAAAATACGTAATTAGTAATGAACACGTAACAATACAAATATTAATTATTATCAGTACTTATCTATTTCCGAATTGTTTTTTTTTCTATAACAACATGTGATAAAGTGAATGCAATACCTAACTAAGTGCGATACAGCGGTTGCTATGTAAATATTTAGTAATTACAAGGAACTATTACGAATCCGCTTAGCTACGTGACCCTAATCGCGTGTTGCAAACAATGATACAATCGTGACCTTTCGTAAGTTTTCCGTAAAAAAAAAGTATTTCTAATGTTTTCCGTATCCTTTTGTTGAGCTTCTTTTGTTTTTGTAAGCAATATATAGAAGAAATAAATTGTTAGAACTGCCTCGGTAGCCTAGTGGTCCTAAGCGCGACTGCTACGCTGGAGGTCTTAGGTTCGATTCCCAGGTCGAGCAAAAAGCGTTATTAGGTTTTTCTATGAAATTCTCAGTAGCAGCTCGGAGTTAGGATTTGTGCCCGGTTAATGGCAATAGGCTCACCCCCTAGTACATGGGACCTAAAAACATACCGGCGAACTGTGAGTGAACGTTGGTACACCTCTGCCTAACCCCTTCGGGGAATACAGGCATGATGGTATGTTATTTCTTGTTTGAAACAGAATATGACTTCATTAAAAAACCAATAAGATTGTGAAAAACGTGTATTTCCCAATTTGTTGACATTACTGCTATCATTTAGGTACGATACTTATAAGAAACGTATTATAAACGTTTTTTTTGTAAATATTTATCATTCACGCACGCCTGTTTGAATTCCGCGTTCTTATCTTGCGATTGCATATCAATCAACAAAATATTGGCACATTGCTTTTACACTAGATTTTGACCACAACTTCGTCCCTGTTATTTTTTTATGCGCGTGAATTTACGTCTTTGGTCACTGCTCCGCTCCCGTGGGTCATAGCGTAATGTAAAATAGCGTGTACTATTCCTCATTAATTCAGCTATTATATGCAAAAAGAATTATTCCAATACGACTGACAGAGAGATTAACGCGTCTAAACAAACAAACAAAAAACGCATTTACAATTATACACAATTATTATGTTTGTATAACTATAGATCATCTACTTCTGGAATAATGTAAACAAAACTTAGTAACGTTTCAAACTGCTAAGTCGGTCATACATTTTGAAGCCGGGTGCAATGTTTATTATTGTATGTGATAGGTGTTGTATGCATTTGCGCACGCTACACACGAAGGCTGTCAAGTATCTATTATTAAAGCATTATCTACATATAACAGATTACGGCCTTATCACAAAGAATACTGTTATCGATTACACAATTAGAACAAAAACTATCTGTCCGTTGTGATTCATGAAAATAAGATTGTCGGACGGAAAACTGAGTAACGAAAAATAAATAAAGGTATTCCGAGAAAGTCGCCGCTAAAGATTAGGACGCTGTTCTTTGAAACTACGCTGTCTTGCTTTAAGAATTATGAAATTGAAAGAAAAAATGTGTTATTCTAAAAGGTGGTTTAGTTTATTTTCGTTTGTAATCCTTGTTTCTACGAAGGATCCGGTTAAAATGAGACGTTGCTCAGAGAAATTATTACTATTTTTAATCAAGATAGATTGTTGAGCCCTTGAGGGCTTCCACTGGACTTGTAAGCCTAGTATTATAGAGATTACATTTGTATTTTAAAACATAATTTAGCCGTCATTCTTTAACTTCTAATATTTTGTTTATATTTATAACATAGTAGTTTTTCTGCAGGGTACGTATGGAAGTTTCTTGCTCATTCTCCATACGAAACTACCACTTGAAAGGGGCAACTAGATTCAATTAATTTTTCCTTGCAAAAGACGTTCAAAAGCGCCTTTAGCGGTCTAATTGAAATAAATGATTTGACTTTGATTATTAAAAAATAACATGTGGTAAAAACTTGCTTCAAGTTGTGAAATAGCACTTATCTTTTCAAGGACTTATATCGTGTGCATATATATGTGACATACCTTTTAACATGAAGGTCACACATAAAAGCAAGAAAAAATATGATTCACCATTTTACGTCCACTAGACACATTATTCTGTATTTTACATACCTACTTTTATTAAATTATTGTACAATTTATGCAAATACTTACGACAAGAGAAAATTTTAAATGTCTAATCTGATAAAAAAGGCGTTCGCAGGTCTTAAGAAGGAAAAAAATACAATTTCTGCGGATAAATTGAATGAGAATCATGATTGCTCGCTCGGGAGTCTGGAGTCCCCAGCATCCTCACTGATCTAAGATCGAAGAATTTCGTTACTACCTAACAAATATGCATTGCGTGGTTTTCGCGAGAAATAAGAACATACATACATGAATAACTCGTAAAATATATTATATAATAGTTCGAGAAAAAAATTAAAAAGGTGCCTATGTCCTTTCTTGAGGCTTAAACTTACCCCGTACCAAGTTTCATCAAAATTAGATAAGTCGTTTAGACGTGAAAGCGTGATAGACAGACAGACAAATAAACTTTCGCATTTATAATATTAGTATGACGGTGATTAGGTGTAATGACATGACGAACAGCAATGACGATATCAAGAGGTGTTTTTTGCTTCACTCTTATTCGGATTTTCCTATATCAAAAGTTTAAAGTATAATGGTTTAGAAAGACAATATTTTACATAACATACTATCACGCCTGTATTCCCCGAAGGGTTAGGCAGAGGTGTACCTATGTAAACCCACAGTTTGTCGGTATGTTTAGGTCCTATGTAATAAGGTGGCGAGCCTATTGCCATTAGCCGGGCGCAAATCCTAACTCCGAGCTGCTACTAATAATTTCATACAAAAACCCAATAACACTTTTTTCTCGACCTGGGAATCGAACCCAAGATTTATAACGTAGCAGTCGCGCTTGGGACCACTAGGTTAACGAGGCAGCGAGGATTTTCTATAATTATTAATCTTAACTTTTATTTACTACTATTAAAAACTAAAGTTCACGATACGAAACAATTTCAAAACTAGTCAGAACCAAAAACACCCGTTTTCACATCAACCCGCTACACAGTGTTACAGATCCAAAAAAAAAAATACTACCAAATTTAAAATTTGACACTAGCAACATTAATGCACAATTTCACGGTCAGTCATCATTGTGTCAATAATTCACACTTGGAGTAAACAGGTAGATTGAAAACGGTCAATAAACTTGTACGTCTTATACTATAACAAAGAGGCGCGGTTGGGGGCTACGTAGGTCATTCACACCGTATGTTTAGCACGGATATTGTTTATGGAAACCCATCATATGTTACGCAATGGTAGGTTTTGCTAAAATTATTATTAACTGGCGTTTTTCTTGCGTCAACCGTCAACGGTGTCAGTCAAACAACTGCTAGACTTTGAGAGAACGTTCTTTATTCAAATTAATTTGCTTTTTTTTTAACACCGCTTTTTTTCTCCGCAAATAAGTTTTTAATGTTACTGGCTAAGTTCGTAATTGAATCAGGTCTATTTTATTTTCAAAGACAATTATGTACTTGTAAATTATATAATTTGTATTGTTATCACAATACTCAAGATTCCAGTTCGTACATAGACAAAAGTTATAAAAATACATCTAGTTACCTACCTACTTTGAGACGGTATTCTTAAAACTGAAACAGAAAAACTTTGTCTATTAGATATTCATAGACTAGGGCTGGTGGTGCTACATTCTAATTTACAGGGGTGCGAGCGAGAACGAGTTATCCTACCTTCCATCTCTTTCACTACCTGTTCTTTTTTTATGAGGTCTACCTCTACCTGCGTTACCTGCGTAGCATAGCATCCCTGTGGCAGGGTTGAGTCATTGTCGGTCGTACGTACAGTCAGGAACTCAAGTCTTACGGATTTATTTATCGTTCAACAGGTTGGTAGCTTATTGTTAGGATCGATGTTTTGTCGGTGTTTAATTTCAAAGGGATTTTGGCTTTATTCAGTTCAAGTTTGGGGGCTGTGAACCGGTGAAATTTGTGTTAAGTCATGTTTTGTTATGATTAGTATTGTTGTATCGCGTGTATGTTAAGTATGGAAGAAAGAAAGTACAATGGCGGTGAAACACTTTTCACTCTTAGTTCTTTAATAATAAGGTTCAAAAGTGTTCAAACACTATTATCCTCGGTTGTACATAAAATAAAACCAAGTACCAACATAAAAAAATTGACAGTCACAGTTGATAACGGTCTTAAAATGCCTTTTAAAAATAGCCACAAACCTTTACATTTCCATATCATGATCTTGATCGAAGGTCACACTTCTGCGACAATCGTGATCGGGTGTCAATAATTTGAGTAATGTCAGTGACCTTACTTCGTTGAATTTTCCAAATTCAAAATTTTCCTCAATTCAAAGTTGAATTTATTTGCGATCGTTTGACGTCAAATCAGGGCTATTCAACCTTTCCAATAAGTTGTGACGGCATTAAGTATCGTGACGCAGTTTGTTTTTTGCTTTCATTTAAGTGAAAATGATAGCGATGAGTAAGGTAGCTTTTGAAGTAGGCTTCCATTAGCTTTTTACAATATTTGGTTAGGATTTTAGAAAATCCTTTAAATAGGTAGAAGCAGCACCTATTTGTCAGTCGTCGCAGATCTTTGCCTTACAAACTTTTTTTATAGTTTTGAAATTGAATTAGGAAACTGACCTGACATATTCCATTCTACGAAAAAGGGTTCATAAGAAGCCTAGAAAAGTGTTATTGGGTTTTTCAATGAAATTCTCAGTAGCAGCTCGGAGTTAGGATTTGTGCCCGGTTAATGGCAATAGGCTCGCCCCCTATTACATATACAGGCATGATGGTATGGGATGTGAAGAAGCCCAGATCACGTTCAACCCAAATACACTTACAGACATTAATTCGACGTGCTTTATATTTCGCGAATATTCTAAACGATATTTTGCGAAATCCACTTAAGCACCACTTCGATTCCGACGAAATCCTCTCACTTTAGCTCACGACAGTACATTAATAAGGTAATGTTAAATGTGGGTGTCTTGACCTCTCACGGCGTCTGTACGAATAAATTATGCGGTATCGATACGCGAAACCTTTGCTTTAAAACAAAACAAAAACTTTTGAAAAAGGAATTCAGCCACCTGGGTGATTGACCGAGAATAAAATACTTGATGCCTAAACTCACCCTGATATAAACTGATTAGGCTGTAAACCTGTTCGTGTATTAATCATCCGGTATTTTTCGGTGTTTTATCGTTTTGTTTATTGTTTATTTTCCGTGACGGCCATTTAGTGGTTAACGTAACGATATGCAACCTGTTCCTATGTACAAAATGGTTACCTGCAAAGTAGATAATAACTATAAAATACTGTAATAAGTAAGACTGACACGTTGGTCCCGTGGTCGCAAGCGCGGATGCTGGTTTATAGGTCCTGGGTTCGATTTTCACGTCAAGCATAATGTTATTGGGTATTTCCATCAATATGAATTTCTCAGTACTTGAACTTGGTATTGCGACGCGGCGTGCCTCGGAAAGGACGTAAAGCATACGTAGGGAGAAGAGTGCAACTGTCTTTGCGCACATACATGTGCACTATATCGCGTGCACGCGTGTGTGGTTAGTTTCCAATAAGATCCAGTGCACCCGTTCGATATAAGAATTACCGGAAATTAATTAAAACGAAACATCCCAATGAAATTCCAGCCAAATTGACTGAACGTATCATGGAGAAACACTAGTGATAACAAATAATGTATGCCACAAACCAAAATTTTCATCCACAACAAAAACAGTTCGGCCGTAACGAAATTAAATTGAATATTACCCCGTATTTCGCGATATTATTTTAACGTAATATAATATCCGGGCATTCCGGTGTTCCGGCCAATTTATTCGCTTAGCAGGTGTCCGGGTATCACAGTACCGTCTGCAGGGGCACTAAATCAAACAGCATGCACTTAACGGCTCTCTTGAAAAGTATTTTAAGGTTTATCTACCACAGTGTGTTATAGTTTTGCAGTAATTTTAAAAGTTGGGGCATAAAAGTTCAAATTTGTGGTGAGGCTTGTAAAAGGTTTTCAGAATGTCATTTAAAAAGTTACCGAGTAAGTTTTAGGCATGTTATATAACCATACGTTCAAGTTAGCCGTTAGGAAAAAGCTTACCAGTAAAAAAGCCTTTGACGAGTGCCTGCTAAAACGATTAAGTACTTATAATTTTGATTACAATTGGTACACTAAATAAATCTGAAATCTGCAGCCTTGCAACCATTAGCATACATTTATTTATTGTTAATTTACAACGGTTACATTAATTACAGAAAATCAAATACACACACCATCACGCCTGTTTTCCCCGAAGGGTTAGGCAGACGTGTACCGGACTACACCCACAGTTCGTCGGTATGTTAAGGTCCTGTGTAATAAGGGGCAAGCCTATTGACATTAACCGGGCACAAATCCTAGCTCCGAGCTGCTACTGAGAATTTCATAGAAAAACCCAATAATACTTTGCTCGACCTGAGAATCGAACCCAAGACCTCTAACGAAGCAGGCGCGCTTAAGACCACTAGGCTAACGAGGCAGTTAAATCAAATACATATAGTAAAAACATGGTACACAAAAATAAACATAAACATTCCTATTATGCGTTCACCTCGCAGTACTGCAAACATTCTGACATTATCACCTTCCATTTATCCGCAAACACATCACATTCAGGCCTGGTGTCTAGGAGAGC
This sequence comes from Caradrina kadenii, assembly GCA_947462355.1. Lineage (NCBI taxonomy): Eukaryota > Metazoa > Arthropoda > Insecta > Lepidoptera > Noctuidae > Caradrina > Caradrina kadenii. The sequence goes on from OX381691.1 coordinate 10,659,156, forward strand.
ATTGAGCGCGGTATGACACAACACAATTCATGTGTGCCAATAAAATAAAAATAAATAACCAATAAAATTAATACTAACATAAATTAATCTTCAAAACTATATACGTATTACCATTAACAAAAAAAAAAAACAACAAAAATACAATAATTCCGATCAAAGGGAACTGAAACGTCGCAAGCAAACGGAAAAGGTAATAAAATGTGTGGGCGAGTAAACTTCGGCCGTTCAATTTATTTTAACTAACTAAAATAGCTGCAGTTTCCGCTGCTGAGCTTTGCCTGGGGTTAAGGGCATGGTGTTTACAACTATGTTTTTTACAACCATTGCATGTTTTAACAGATTATTGGTACAAATGTTACATTAAAAAAAATGTATGGACAACCAAAAAAAAACATTATTTAAAAAAATATCAGTTTGTGCTCAAATGCAGAAAGAGTATTCATATGAGTTGGCATAATACGTGAATCTTCATTTTATTTATATAATTTTTCATATCAAAGCCTTCACAAAACAAATTTAATTTCATATGCACTCGCGTCTTGTACGTAACGGGGAATGGAAATATCCAATTACTATCATGAATGTTCTAATATGTTTCTACAGAAGAATATTTTATAAAATGAAAGAAACTAGAACATAATATGGAAAAGTGTACCTATTCTTTAACCAATAATTGAATACGAGATAATATTACAATGATAAATATTTTGTTGAAATGCGCTTTGAAGAAGATGGTGGCAGGTTGGAATTACGTACGCTAGCTTCAATTAAGGAGGCATCTAGAAAAAAACTATTTCAAAAACGGTAAACCAAACAATATATATAGCATATCTAGGTGCTATAATTAAATGTCCATAACACACCATCACGCCTGTATTCCCCGAAAGGTTAGGCAGAGGTATAATAATTTACACCCACATTTCGCCGGTATGTTTCGGTCCCATGTAAAAGAGGGCGAGCCAATTGCCATTAACCGGGCACAAATCCTAACTCCGAGCTGCTACTGAGAATTTCATAGAAAAACCCAATAACACTTTGCTCGACCTGGGAATCGAACCCAAGACCTCTAGCGTATGCGTCGCTCTTAGGACCACTAGGCCACGGAGGCAGTAAAATTAAATGACCAACATTAATGTTATCTACTAAATACAAAAAAAAAAACTCAAGAAATCTTTCATGACATTTAAACAGAGACACGGCAAGTAAAATCTCGCCAGGAACACGTCTAAATATGGATTATGATTGGTCGCCGACACCGACCGTCGCGGGACATCGATCTTGAAAATACATTAGCAGGTTATACCTTGTCTCGGGTGCACTGCGGTCTCTGGTTACCTACCTACTTACCTGTATCTGGTGCGTAAAAAGGATGACCGTATGTTAACGAACGAGCTTTAAAAGATTAGGTTGGAGTAAGATTGGGTTCACGTAAAGTACGTACGATCTTTTTAGTTGAGGAATCTAGGAAGTGTTTTGTTAGATTTTAATATTTATTTTATTTTACTTAGGCTTTTCAATTACTTATTCACGAATACACAATAGTTTGAAGTAATTGAATTGCAGTGGACCTGTGCACAGTACTTGCTTATTGTAATATCAGTTATGTATTTGAGTTTATGTACTTTCTGAGGGTTCAAACTTACCCCGTACCAAATTACATCAAAATCGGTTCAGTGAGTCGTGAAAGTGTAACAGACGGACAGAGAGTGTATTAGTACGAAAGAGATGTTATTTTACCGTTACATACAGACACAATTTGATATATTTTGCATGGATTTGTACAGGCGTACATACATTTCTTTTGCGAAGTAAAAACATAAGTTGTTTTTTGTTGTTATCACTTCAGCGCTTATAAAAGCAGTTGAAGAGTTCTAGAAGATATCTAAAAATTAAATAGTAATATTTTTGAGAAAAACTTTTCCATAGTTGCTTTTACCAATTTCTTTCTTTCTTTCTTCAATAAAAGAGCAAGAAAATTTAGTTCTTGTTTCAACTTACGCTAACGAACGATATAATGGATCATTTTCGAACATTATATTCAATGAAAATGAGAATAATACTATCTTCATTATTAACGAGACTTTATTGAGCAGTGAATAGATAAAAGAAAATAACTTTCTCAGAAATATAGTAGGAGAACTCCTTTGTATTACTTTATGGGTACATATTTATTTTTGTAAAAGCTTACTGAAAAAGGAAAATGAAGAATCTCTGTTATCCCTAGAACTTTGTTTCATTTCGAATTCTTTGTTATGAATGGAGATACCAATATTTCAGATGAAGTTTGTTACTATTATTATGAAGCTATAGAGTTTGTTTGAAGGGGCTAAACTCCGAAACTCCTACTTCGATTCTAATAATTCTTTCGCTAATAGGTAGCTACGTTATCCCTGAATTCTATAGGCTATATTTTATTGTCAAAATTATCAGCGATACCGAGGAAAATTCACGCGGAAAAAGTCGCAGCAAAATGTAGTTAGTGATAAAATTCCTTCATGTTTTCATTACACGTTCTTAGTGCAAATGAACATCGTAATAGCCCAGTGGTTAAATAGACTCTCGTGCATGAGGTCCACTTGTTCGAAACAAAGCAAGTAACGGAATGACTTTTTAAAATTCAAATGTACAAAAATCTAAGGTAATCTTGGAGCTTGGACATCGGTGAAGGAAAACCTGGACTTAAAATGAATAGAAGCCTGAAATCGCCGAACCACCTTGAGCAAGGTGATCAAAGCTCTTACTTTTTCAGTATGAGAAGAGGCCTTTGCCCTGCAGTGGAATAATAACAGGCCGGTATTATTAGTGCAAATGAGCGGCAAATATTTCACCACAATTTTGGCTGCATAAAATACCTAAGCAGGTATATTTTATAAAAGCAGCCAGGTTTTAGGCGGTAATGTCGGTAATATAAACCCGTTATCGTGCCTCGTAGCTTTAAATTATCACGAGCCCGAGTAGGTATTTCATTCAGGACTGGAGTAAACTCCAGTAAATTCATTATAATGTATGTTGTAACTGAAAATTAAGGCTGTATATTAAACCTAATAATAATGTTGTTATGGTGTAGTTGTTAAAGTGCAGCCTCTCATGCATTAGGTTGTTGGTTCGATTTCGGGCAGTGTCCATGTAAATTCATATGTACTTTCTTTGTATATTTTGGACATTAAATTGAGGAAACCTGAATTTACAGCTAGATAAGAATGCTTTCTCCTGGAGTAGGACAGAAATAGGCTACTTATTATTATAAATCATATTTAGCAACGTAAATAATTTAGTGAGTCACTACATATAAACATTTTGAAGTATGCCTTGTTTTAACCCTTTGTATTTCATACGTGTTTGATAACACTACACTTTCATTAAATTATTAATTAAAATTTCATACAAGCATGGTTATTAATATTTTCTTACAAAAAAATAAATTGCACGTGTCAAGTTCTGTCAAAATATACAATTTGCGTCAAAACAATGGTAGAGGCAACAATGTTGGTAATGCAGTCGGGAAAATTGAAAGTGAACTTTATTTTTATAGCGGCAAGAGTGAATTGGAGCGAAGGATTGAGTTGGTATGATTGCATGAGTCGGTCGCCAGTCGAGGATTACTATTTGCTTTTATTGCAATTAGTGATGTGAAATGTAGCGTCGATAAATGCGTGAATCTTTTGTTGATTTAATTTTCTGTTTGAATAAAGAGGCGAGGCGGTTTCAAATGAGACTTGAATTTTAAACCTTTGGAGGGTACCTATAAAAGTTAAATTATGTTTCTGTAAATAAATGAATCAATGTTTAATTAATATAGAGAGAAAGTCCATAGAATAAACATGTGTTTATGCTGTGTATGAAATGCGTCTATAGAATCTGAATCTTAATAAATCACCTAAGTGCAAAAATGTTAAACATCTAGTCGCAACCTCAATGAATTACCTAAAAAATTTAGGTAAATCAGAAGCATCATTGACAGATTGAGACTGAGTTTGGATTGCGATAATTACTAAAAAAAATTAGTATTGCCCCCAGTTCTCATTTTGAACAAAAAATAGCGATTTTTTATCTTTAAAACCCCTATATTACTAAAAGGCATTTATTACACCAAATTAACTTCAAAAATACTTAACACATCGAAGTAAGCAATAAAAGTATTCACATTGGAGCCCGTCAGAAACATGCCGTGTCAGATTTCGAAAAAGAAAAAAATAATATAAGTCTGGAGCCAGACTGAGCCGCTTGCGAAGGAATATTTAAATAACGTCTGGTTCAAACAATGGCTGATGACAACCAGCCTTCTTCTTTGTTATGGTAAAATTAGGGATGGGATGGTACGGTTATTTAGTATCGATGATTTTGACTTGTAATTAATTATAAAGCTATATTTAGTTCTTTAAAAGGGTTTGTTCATGCTTCAGTAGATAGTGTTGGATTACTGGAGGTGAAGACATGCGACGTTCGTGACAAAGGGTTTTATGTGAAACTAGCGTTTGCCCACGACTTTGTCCGTGTGAGTGACAGTTATTTGTGAATTTTAATGTTTTTGCACGGAACCCTAATTCATTTCCCTATAATATAGTAGGTAGCTTAAGTTACTCCTTATAACATGAAATACTTACCTGCCAATCATAGTTCCTTTAAAATCGGTCCAGCGGTTTCGGCAACAAGCAGGAAAAAACAGAAAGACAAAAAATTGGGATTTCGGTACAAGTGCGTGCATTTAGTGAGATACTGTAATTTGCACATTACAGACATTTCAATTTTATTTATTTGTATGAAATTTCCGGTTTCTTCACTTCATTTGACCAACAGTCTAGAAACTTCCAATCAAACACAAAATTAGGAAACATCACCCATATTCCAAATTAGTTTTCAACAAACTAAGACTAATATTTAAAATAGGTTCAGATACATGGAGAAGGCAAAAACAAAAGCCACACGATGATTTTACAAATCCAGGACCCACATACATACAAGTGAAGTTAAATAAAAGCTTTTAACAACGGTTGATTTACAAATCGGAGGAGGAAAACATCAAATCCCTTTGCTAAGAAATATTAAGATAATCATTAAACACTCCCCCTTCAACATTTCTCTTAAGAAGACTTCCATACATCAACAAAACCTAAACCAATTATTTATTAATGAGCGACGACGAGTTTCAAAAGACTTGTTCGCTCCTAAATTATTACTTATGTAAGTATCTCAATTTCCTTCAGTTCATACGAATCCAAAGGAATTCTTGTAAAGTAATTAATCATTTCGCTAATAATTAATATTCGTAAAGGTACACATAATGGCGTATGAGCAACTTTGAGGGCTTTGAACGTAGAAGACAAGTGCAGAAAGTACACTTTGTGTTTTACTTTGAAAGACCAAACTTCTACAAAAACTTCATGGACCGAAAAAAGTTTCCTTGAGAACGTCATTTCCCCAAACGCCCTCTCTGAGTTTCTATGCATTACTTATAATAACAAGTTCTAGAATGCTTGATCTAATAGAATCTACGCTTTCAAAACACTGACAGACTTCTTAGATCACTAAAATATTTTTCTTTCGTGCGGGAATCCTCATGGATCCACCTGGGGCAGGCGGAGGGTTATAACGGACTCCTACGTAATAAAACCCCACGGTTCCTTCTACCACCATGAGTTGGTAGCCCGGTATACACTTCACATATGATCCGCGTCTCCGATTCGTCACTTAATGTTCCTACAACCTGCAAAGTTTTAGGACTATCAAGATTGTTTTGTTCTTCTCACATCCAGTGATGATTTATTTTGGTTTGATACCACATTCAGACAACCGGTATCAATTCTCGTATTTTTAGGACGAGTCTTAATCTGTCAAAAATATCTTAAATTTACAAAATTTTTGAATATTGATTGTCGATGAAATGAGATTGCGTCTGGATTTTGAGCATTATGGGTATTAGCCTTCTGACTTTCTTCCGATCAGTTTTCTATTGTAACTTAAGCTTCTTGGTAGTAATTAATTTGTGAGCTATTGTTTTATAAGAACACCGTGTAAGTGTATATTGTCGAAGTTAGTCTTAGTCGTTTAATGTGATAGGTATTGTGAATGATTTCCAATAGGCATTTTCAGGTAACCAATGAACCATGATTATTTCAATTTACATTGGAAGCGTTAAGTCTCGTTTGAAAGGACTAACTGAGCTCCTTTGGTTTTGTAGAGGAAACATTGCTAGACTAACCTTTTCTGCAGTTAAATATAGAAGACTAGATGTGCAAAATATATGCGAAGTCAAGGCATTTATTTCAATTAGACCATTAAAATACACTTGAACGTGAAACATGAAAATAAGATTTGAATCTAGTGGCCCCTTCCAAGGCCAATTTCTTATGGAGAAGAACGGGTAAGAAACATGGTTAATTGGTATCTCTTCTCCAATTATAAGGAGGTTTTTAACTACAGTTGAAGCGCAAAGTCATGACCACCACCTACTAGTTCAATGGGTTTTCTCCATTAAAAAACAAATCAGTACATGTACTAACTTTTTCTTAACATCCCCACCTACATAGCAACACACTTCTTTTACGCCACTAACCTAAGTATCCATATAAATCTTTATAAAAATAAGGCAAAGGTCTCCGGTGCGATAATCCTGTACCATCGTGTTATATCTTTGTAAGCCACGGTACGAGCGCTTGGTCGAATTTCTTGTACTAAAACATAAACATAGTGTGCTTAGAGTATGAGCAGAGGATTAGGGGCTGGTGGGGTTTTAAAAGGAGCGGGGCGGGAAGCGGAAAATAGTGGGTGACTGAGTTTAGTTTTAGACTCTGAATTGGGGTTAAAAACTCCCCTATATTGCCATGTTGTTATTCTTGATTTGTGTTGCCTTTTTTATATATTAGGCGCTACAATTTAAACACAAATCTTCAGTATTCATATAAAAGGTCGTTGCTTTTATGATAATTAAAAACCGAAAAATCAATTTAGTTGTCAATATTCCCGTCTGTCTACTACTACTTGAATGTGGGCAAATAAGCACCTACCTGAGTTATCCTAAATAATCTCATCTTAGCGACAATCAATGGCAAAAAATATTGTATTTAAAGGTTAGCAGAATCCCCCCCCCCCCCTCATTAGTTTATATCAATAACTTGAGTAGTACATACTTTATTTTTGAGATGGTAAATCATCAAATGACTTCTCGCCCTAGGCGGGGCGGGAGGAAGTGTCAGACTTTTACTGACTAAAAGTCATCCATGTTCCTTCTTGTGCCCTTTGCGTTCGGGGGGCGCGGTATCTCTTACGAGCAACCCGCAGCCCCGGCAGACATCGGTCCTGATTGACCCCTTCAAAACACGAACGCGCCGTCGACACGGCCAGTCGTTATGCAACGTACGGACTGTGAGCTACCCATTGCTCACCGTCCACAGGCCCATGTATGTGGGTGTGTGTACCTGTGCCTATAGGATTTTGTCCAAAGGTTCAACGTGTGGTAACAGCCTAACGCCCGCTGTTTTCCTAGCCTCATTCAAGGCGGTAGGTACGTGTAAGGACTGTGTGTTTAGGCCCTTCACTGACTTGTTAATCTTTGTGATCACCGTTTTTGTTCCAGTGACGAAATGCGGGCCGCCTGTGTGCGGTCTGCCTTATATGTTTGCTCTGTTTTTGTCTGTATAAGATGTAGGTTTCTGTAATGAGATTAAAATATAAGAAATCAGTATTTAGAAACCTTTTAGTCTGGCTTTTAAGACGCCTGTTGAAATTGTTTACTGACTTGTAATGAGGCCCTGTTTCTTGAAAGCCTGATTAACTTCCTATCAGTTATCTTGTGTGTCTCTGGAACCTCAGTTCATCTTTCAGCTGTTGTCATGTACAAAATACACGATGAAGGACCAAGTTTGTTTAAAAATGGAAAATAATTAGAACAATATGATCTTACAAGCAATCTGCCAATTTAATCGGAACTTATTGGAAGGTGATATAGGCTGAATGTAAGTAGATTAGTACCACTGACTTGTTTACTAATAATCCTTCTATTCTTGTTAAAGGTAATTTCCGGCTTTTCATTCAATTAAACGTATCAGGATAATCAAGGACTTCGTGCAGGTAAATGATGTAGGCAGCTATTTGTGCCCATGCCATGGTTTCCGCATTCTCAAGGATTTTAACCATGTCCGTCGTTATCGAAGTATTGAATGACATCCGGCCATTTTTTTAAGAAATAAACTATTGTAATTTTCATTAGGTGTCCAGCTTCTGATCACAACTTGTTAACGGCTAGCTTCTGTCCGCGACTTTGTCCGCTTTTATATATTATACCACGGGAACTGTACATTTTTCAAGAATAGCCTATATTCTATTCCAGACTGTAATCTATCTCCGTGCCAAATTGCATCCAAATCCGTTCAGCCCTTCTTGAATGATTAAGTAACAAACATTCATCCATCCAACCTTTCGCATATAATAATAGTAGTAAGATAAGTCGAGTCAAAAGGTCGAGCTTGTACATAAATAGAATATTTATTACTTATAAAAATATAAATTCTTCATCCAATCATCGCTCCTCGTTGGTATGAAACCATCATTGATGTGATGATGCCATCTATCCGATTTCAGCCACAGTAACTGCAATTCGGAGTTCTCTTCAAGGTGGTCGGCGTAGATATGCTGCTATTTCATGTGACTCTTATGCTCGATGTTTGTCAGCCAAGTTTGAACCACCTTTAGTGTATGTGTAGTGTGTTGTGTGTGTAGTACAACGCCAGCAATACTCCAGTGCTACAGCAGTACGCTTAAACTGTAATAGGCCTTACAGCTAAAAGTAGACATGCCATTTATGACCCTAAAAGGTTTTAGGTAGGTACCATTACCCTTAACATTTACGTAAACATTAAGCACCAGGGGTATACCACAGTACATTCCCACGTAAAAGTTCCTTATAATTTATGTGTGAGACAAAACCAATAAAGACAAAACGTATTGCTACTCGAAGCACTTACATACCTTGTCTATTCAGCAATGTTCATTATTGCAAGTTGCGCAAACTAGATGACAATCAAGTGACCTGCTCCACATTTTCCTAATTGCAACATCATCATGCGAATGATCATTATTTTACCTTGAATTATCGCATGCCTTCTAATAATATTACCAGTTAGTTAGTAGTTAGTTAGTTTAGTACTGTCCCACTGCTGGATAGAGGACTCTTACTGGGATGGCAGAGCATTTCGTCACGATGTTTTTCGCTTCACTGATGTCAGTGATACCCATAATAAACTTATAAGGTACATCCCACAACGGCATGCATGAGAGGCGAACGCCTTACCCCCTGTTCCTTTAGGTGCTATACCTTCTACTATCGCAATAAATCATCTATGGCAGCTTTTACTCTAAGAAGAGATGTACTGTGTCACCTCAGTGATGACAATGTTATATAACACGTTATATAAAGCTATCTTATCGCCATTTACCGGTCTCAAAATCCTGACTTGCCACTTTGTAGATAAAGTCTTTATGAAACACCAGCTCTGCAACATGCAATGGAACAGATTTACTCACTTTCTTAAAGGCAACTAATAATGTACCTACATTTCATATGTACTTTTTAATTTTATCTCGGACAACACAGACATCGGTGAAGTAAAACATCTTGAACAAGCCTGGATTCAATTAATATGGGTTTAAAATCGCAAATCCGCAATCCGTCTTCTCTGTATAATTCTGTATAAATCTTTGCCCTACGGTGGCACAATATTGGAAGACTGTACTGGTATCTGATAGTTAGTATGTTTATGATTAAAAAAAAAAATAAAAGGCCGGGAAGCATTATTATAAGTGGTTGAACAGTTTAGCTTACACTTCGAAAAACCTATCAACAACAGTATCATCTACAAAACACCAATAACTGACACTAGGCTACTTTCAAGCGGTCATATCAGATGACGTCACCCGCCACCATTGTGCTACGTTTCCTCCATGTCACGTGCACGGTTGCGTAAACTTGTTATAGAAACATTGGTTACGATTTGTAAACTCGTTGGCAGGTGCGTGGACAAACGAGCCAGGTTAACATGGACTGCTAGACGTTTTAGAGTTTAAAATGCTTTTGTTCGCGACCTGACTGCAAAGTCAAAGCATTTACTTCAAATAAACAATTTACAGGCACTTTCGAATACTCAAAAAGTCTGTCAGAAAATTGAAGCTAGTTGCACGCTCCAAACTGTAGGTTTCTATGGAGAAAAACAAGCAAGATACTCCTCGAATTTAGGTTACATCATCTAAATAATGTAACATGTCGTGAGACGATGGACATTAGAAGCTAGATGCGCTAGAGTTAATGAGTTTGCAGGTAAATGGGGCCTAAACAGATCAGTTATTTACTTTTAACATCGCGTTTGGAAACATGATACTGGGTCCGAATACTCCAGATCGCTCACGATAACAGATACATTAATCATCATATTACAAGGTCCTAAAGAATGCCTCTTAAGAAAAGCCACTGTAAAATCAGACTTGATTCATGACCTTTGTCTTCTTTATAACATTGGATGGCAAACAAGCCGACGGCCCACCCGTGTTAAGTGGTCACCGCTGCCTACAGACAACTGCAATACCAGAGGCTCTGCAAATGCGTTACCATCCCAGGAACAAATTGAAATGCCTCTTGTGCCTGTAATTACACCCTTTAAACTGGAACACAGCAACGCTGCTTTACGGCAGTGATGGTGGCAGTAGTTCTCTTGACGAGCTCCTTTACAAAGAGCTCTGCTACTACTACTAGATGTTTCGAAATCTATCGTCTTAACTAAAACGATCATGTCCTTCAAGCATCAGGACAAGTCTCAATTGAAGAGCAAACAAGATTTACATTAAATTACAGGAAATGCAATTCATCTGCCAGGATCGCCTTTACGAGTACAATCTACATATACAGGATATTTAATCTACGTAAGATGTGACGTCCTATTGGATGCTGGCGAATCAAAGGGGATTGTTGAAGATCAGTTATTTTTCTAGCTTCGTCCAGTCTGGGATGTAGGTGTCACTCTTAATGGGTTGAAGGATTGCTGATAATTTGTTGAATCCCGTTTGATATTGTACAATATACCTAGCATTTGTACTAATACTACGACTTCTTAGTTTTGGTTTTCTGTTTCTGCAAGTCTAAAAAAAAATTTTAGACCAGTAACTTCCGATGACATACTTCTGGACAGTGTCAAAGATGTCCTTTTCTGAGTTTAAGCATGGGGGCAATTCTGCGATCGCAATCTAAACTCAGTTTCAATTTTGCAATAATGCCTCTAATTTGCATTTTTTTTTACATTGTCGCCGATGTAAGACTGCGACTTGATTTTTAACGTTTTTAGTTAGTAGGATTGGCTTTCATACATACATTGGTATGTATGTATGTATGAAAGCCAATTCTATCTTATTCACGCCTGTATTCTCCGAAGGGTTAGGCAGAGGAGAATTGGCTTTCATATTACTCGGTAATAGAGAATTAGCATTAAATGAGTGGTAGATATATATATTTTATAAATATTTATCAAAGGCACTGGTCATAATTATTATTTCTTTCATGTATATACCCATGTAGAGATACCAGTTCCTCCATAACGATTATAATGCATTGATCAATGGAATCTCGATAACCATGACTCATTTAGCCTGCACAAGTTTCAGTTCCGGCTGCAATTGTAGGCATGTGTTTATACGTTAGGTCGGAAATAATTGTATCTTATGAATTACTCGGATGTAAATATGTGTTAGACTGTGACGAAATAGGTTTCTAAGAAACTCGCAATTAAAAATATTCTTGTCATTTTTGTCGTCTTGGGTCTCGGCATCAACATGAGCGTCATATGCCACCGGGCTTCCCAATGACCGTGTAATCTACTATCGTCCGTATAGACTGTATAGGTTTTGATATTAAACCTGGCGGGGTTTTTGTTTCTCAGAGAAAAACGGGGGGCAATTCTACTAACTTTTAGAAACAATCGCAATCCCAGTCACAATCTGTCAACAGTTCGTCCAATTTACCTACATTTTTTCACATGAGCGTCGCTGAGATTGCGACTGCTTTTTTAACGTTTTTGACTAGCATAATTTACGTTCAGAGAGTGTTTATGGCTTAATACTAAAATCTAATAGTAAACGATCCTTAAGTAATCTATTATAATATTATAATGAAATAGTTTGTTTTTTTTTTATAATAGTATGTTTGTAACGAGGTTATTCTTGGAAGTACTGGCCCGATTACAGAAATTAATTCAGTAACACAAAAGGTACTTTATTGCCATTGTTTATGGTGTATCAGACTACCTCGCAGACGAAGTCGGGGGCAGAAGTTAGTCTATGATATTACTAACAGCTGTGCGTAATTTTTGGAAGTTATAAGAGACTACTAGTAATATTTAAGTCTTATTGCTTTGTATTATTTCTAAAAAAATTGTGGTTTGATATTTAAGGCATTACCTTCGTCTTACAATACATTTTTTTTACTCAAGCGCCTAAATATATGGCTAATAAAATAATAATGATTAAGTAATAGTTTGCTTGATTTTGAAATGTAGCGAATAGTTTTTGTTTTATATGGTGCGAGTTTTTTTTATTATTTTCGACCAAATTAGAACCTTATTAGGCCTCAGTTAAATGTAACAGAACGCATGTTTGTACGTAAAATTTATTTAGTGTGACGGTTCTGTTCATATTCAATTTAATGAGCTATACTAATTGTGCTTATCGTATAAAATTTGAATAATCAGATTTCCAATTAAAAAATTGGCTCCAAAGTAATACATTTATGTTAGCTTAGCACACTTGAGTTACGTTTCCAATAATATTTCAGATTAATATTAAAAAAATGTTTTTCTTTAAGGTCTGTTCAAAAAATTGTATTTAATTAACCAACCAATCTTTTCTCCAGCCGTTACTGTCCCACTCCTGGGCAAACGCCTCCCCCATTATTTCCATTTTCGTCGGTGCTGGGTTACCTCTCGCCATTTTCTGAGGTAGCCATCCAGGATTCCACTCTTCTGATATGCGGACCCATCGCTTAACCAATATTAATAATTTAATATAATCACACATTCACTGTTAAGAAATAATCCGCGAAATAAATATTATTTTATTATTCAACAAATTACACTTGCGTGTACAAAAACAGTAAATTACAAAACGTACACTGGAGTTATTACGAATTTCTTTGAATATCAAATTATTACAGCGATAAGACAGTCTGTAATATCAAGACACGTGAATCGTGTATTCGTGTGTCACCAGACGACTCCGATTTCATATAAGTGTATCCATAGTATGTACTATTACTTTGCACAACCACGCAATTCACACCTTTAAATAAAAGGATTACCGCCTAAAATGGCGTGAAACAAAACGTATATATGCAAGGTTGTGACATAAAAAGCGTGCGCTGCAATCAATATTGAAATTTCTTATTCATTTACATTGCATTATTAATTTACGTTAGTAATATAGTTATTGTTATTAAACTAGCGTTGGATAACGTAACAATGTTTGTTATGATGTTAGGTCTTGCGTCGACCAGCTGTCTTTAGCCTGCATAGGTAAATGTTACATAAGTTTTTGAATTATGACCTCATAGGAGATACGTGATGGTTGTTAGATTTTACCAACGACGTCAGAAGGGCAATTCTTGTAAATTTTAAGAACGTTTGCATTCTAATCTCTGTGTCAATCTGTCAAAAATGTCTCTATTTTATTTACATTTTGTACATTGATCGCTGAGATGAGATTTCGACTAGATTTTGAATGTTTTTTTTAAGAATTGCCATCAGATTCAATCTTTTGCCGAAGGATGTTCCTAAATTGCGTCTTAACGTTTTGGGTTCACTTGTTCTCAATGCCAGAAACAATGTAAAACCGGAGAAAAGCCGAAGAAATATAACAAATGAGAGCAATAAGAGGGCAACCCTTATGTTTGTAAGACTGATACACGAGCATTCATCTAGAAATTACGCTTATGATTCATATGAGGGATTCATAACATTCCTGCCCACTCCACATTGAATATAGCGCGAAGATGTGTATCTAACTAATACCCCATAGAATGCGACCGCCCACGTGCGTTCAACCGTATTTTTTATATCCCGAACGCATCCTTTCTTCACTCGCCATATTGAAATTCCTTCCTCTCACTTCCCCAAATAGATATAAACCTTATCGCATTTGAACAAAGACCAAAATCCAATGTCATCGTCAAATTGAGAACTATAAAATGAACTTTACGAGGATCGGAATAAAGGTCTTTTGGTACATTCGCTTGTCAAAAAACCTATTGAATAGAACCTGATTTGGGGTCTGGGATGATGTGACGTGGTGGCTTTTATTTTTTTTAACCTGTCACGGAATACAGCGGTTTATTAATCACGTAAGAGGCAGAAACTTTGTTGATTGTCTTCGTGTAAAATATAAATTAACATAAGTAATTTCTGAAACGATCCGACCTTTAAATTTTACGAAAATTATGGGATTGACAGCGCATTTTGAATTGAGAATTGAGACCGGGGATCAAACTATTCACAAAATTCGAGCTTTTTGAAAGTAAGGGTTGTCAGTTTGACAATGCTATGATAAAACTTTAAGCTTTTATTGTATAATTTAGTTCTGTTTTGTATTGTGTGGTGCTACAAGATGTACGAACAGAAATTAATTTATTATAGATCAAAGGTGAAGAATATAGGTTTTTTTTTTTCAGGAACCGTTTCCTAAACAACAAGTATTTTTCCATGTTTCTAAATCGTATACTGCCAATAACAGAATAATTCGATTTTTGCAAAACGACCATTGCGAACAAAAGGAAATCAGTTTTCTTCAAAACATGAAAAGGTGGATATTTACTTAAATTCAGAGTTCCAATCGTTGTATATTAAATGCTTATTATTTTCAAATTGGGCCGCTCCGCTGTTTATTATTAAAACCCTCTGGGATTTAGGATTTGCGGGTTCCTGTGGTGCGGTTCAAGAATTCATAAAATGATTTTAAATACCCTCTTAAATAATTCAGTGGTTTCTTTGAAGATTAGCTTGATAGGTAAGAGAAAAGAGGATCTTAAGTAAAATTATTTAAGAATGTTGGTGCAAATAAGAAAATCTGAGCTGTTTGTGTAGTATATTATTAATTATCTGCTGATTTTCAATGTATAATTACTGATGAACTAAAACGTACTCGTATTTAGGTCTATACCAGGAGTAGCCAACCGGTCGATCGCTAACTCAATTCTCACACTAAGTACTTAACTAATAGTAAGCAGTAACTAGAAATATAAACTGAAAATCACTATTTTGAGTTCCCCACTTAAAAAAAGAATGCTAGGTACTTGTATACTGCTTCATTTAAAATAGTATGCAAGTTTTTCATATATTTTTTTTTTTTTTCATTTTTTTTGTAAACATCTTTTCCTCGCACTAGGAATTTCTCCTGTATCGTGGGTGCGTTAACTAACATATAAACTCACATACACAAACAGCCAGACCCGGAACAAGTATCTGTAGGTCATACAAATTTGTTCCGTGCGGGAATCGAACCCGCGACACGCAGCGCAGCAGTCGATCGCTCGGCCGCTGCGTTCATGAAGACTTACTGATTTTGTAATAAGTAGATTGAACAAAGTCTAGTCAGAAAGAATAAGTTAGATCTTGGGTCTAATCAAGATCGCCACCTCTGGTCTATCTCTACAATGTAACGTAGGTAGGTACTTGCGCACAATTTAGGCAAATCGTGAAAGAGTTTGTCATGGAGACGATGCTTTCCAAAACACATGTTATTTTAAAACTCAATTTCTTATAACAAAGGATATGTCTACTGAACTATACTCCACATCTTTACTTACCAAAACTGACACATCTCGCCAATTACCTTAACGAGGACCTCTGAGCTTATTGCCATAATCACCCTAAACACTCTTAGCCACGACATATGTTAGGAGAATGCTGATGCTTGAAAATCTTCTTCATGAATTAATTCAACCCCTCGTGTCTACCATCTAAGTAGAAAACCAACCTCGATGTCCAAGTTGACCTTGAGTCATCACCCTTGGTCGAAAATATAGTGAAAAAAACGGAGCCTTGATGAGATTTTTATTATTATTTTCGTAATCAACTGTTGTAATATTTCATCGTAATAAGAAATTTTCGCTGCTGTACCATCTAATTCTTTCGTAGTGATTCCTTAGAGGTACGCCTATAAAAGTCGAGGCCACATGAAATAAGTTAAGCCTACAAATTATAAGCCGAGATATAATAAAATAATAATTCTTTTCCTGATTATGTGGGCTTAGGGAGTCATTGTGCCAGGAGCAATTTCTTCGTAGATTTTATGTGCAATCACGCTGCCCAGCTTTTAATTTGTACTGCATAATAAACATTATCTAAAATGCGAAAGTATAAATATCGCTTGTTTGCTGGGGAGCTTGGCATAACTCAAATACCAAAAAATCAGATTTGAAAATTGAAATTATGTCAGAAGTACGTTCGTTACATTTAGCCTGATTAACAAGAATTAAGATGAAAGTAGGAAATCTTTTGTTTCCTGTTATGATTTACCCAAAATTTCTTCACAGGCAATTAAAGATAAGTTTGTTTATAATAAGAAGATCAGTGGTTTGCCCATCGCTGGGCAAAGCTTCTTTGGCAAACGTCGACGAGGCAGACGCGGTGGTAAGACCGATCGCCACTCCTTTAAAAAAAAGATTGGTTAATAAATGACTTTTCTTTGAAAGAAAATATCCTTTAAGTGTGAAGTGTACCGCATGAGTCATCCCAACCAGTTACGCCTCTTGCTTCTTAAAACCTTTTTCTCTTTGTCATCTTAGTGACTTTTATCTAAATTTTTTCCTCGTTTGTCACACCGACCAATTTTTATCTTTCGCACAAATGTCCATTACTCTCCAAAAATGACCATTTATCCCCGTTTAGGACATGACCAAGCCCCATGTTTCCGTCCTAACTACACATAAATTTCCAGAAAACCATTGTACCAAATAACCATTTCCGTCCATTGAATCATCCTGTGTGTATGTAAATGCATGATTTCGATGGTTTTTTTTCGATTTCATTGAGAGATCTCACTCACCTTGCATATTAAACACACTTCCCGATATTTGTGATGGTTTCCTCCGACAAAAGTCGGTGTTTTAATTTTCATTGCGCGCTAACTTTTGGTTTATTCAAAAAATTCTACTGCACATCCAGCATTCTATGTTATTCACGGTTATATTTTGGATTTTGGTGGAGGCGACGTCCAGACACCGTAACGAACGCAGATGACTCATTTGTGTATGTAAATTATGTTAAAATATAAAACCCTAGGCTTAACTTTGAGTTTTTGAAATTCAAATTTGTAGCTCTCGGGCCCTTAAACGACGTCGGGTAGGGAATGCCTAATTGATTTTTTGGGAGGGGTTTTAGTTAAAAAGGCTCTTCGCATACACATTACGTGGATTATGTTATTTGAACATCGTTCGTAAAAAAAGAAAATTACGTGAAAATTAAATCTAAAATATTTTGTACAAAAACTGTGATCACATATTGTGATCCCGTCTTTCAAATATAACGTGTATAACAAGATAACCCTTTAATCCCTGGATTAGAAAAACAAATGCCCCTTGATATTTACTAGAGCAAATTTTTTCCTTTGCGGTTTTTGTACCTTTCAAAGCCATCAAACCTTTCCAAGTAGATTTTAGTAGATTCTTACTTCGTCGATACGATGTATGCGATATTGTGACATCATCAGCTACTAAGACATGTAGTCAGTTTGTTTGTTGCACCCGATGAACAACAAACAAAGACTTTATATTTCCGCTTATCAAGCATTTCAAAGAAAGATGAAAACAAGTTTCAAAATTACTTTCCTCTATGTCTTTAAAGTCCATATGCATAAGATATCAAAGGAAGAAAAATCTTGCCAGCATCTTGAAATCACAGAGAAAATGTCACCCAGCAAACAAATATAGAATTGACTTCATATTTCTCTTGTTTCGAGAATTCTTCAAATGCACATTATGCTTCCGCTTCGAAGAAAAGTTCTTATACTAGCATGTGACGTCAGAAGACAGAAATGAAGCCACTACTATTGGAAGTGGCATAAGATGTTTATGATTTGTATCCAATTCTCAATCCATTGCCTAGAAACAGGTTGGATTAAACTAGTGAGCGTACTACTTGATGCTAATTGTACACTAAGCCTGCATGCTGAACTTGAAACAGTGCAGTTTTAGATCAGGTCACATCTAGACCAAAATTACTGGTTCTCTCTGTAAAGTGTTGTGGATTGAAAGACTATTATTCATCTAGTTAGATATGAGCTGTCAGCCGTCGTAATGGACTATCAACTCCTTCTTATTTTAAATATTGTAGAAATATTCCCTCAAAATAAGGTGGAATATGGCTTAGACAGCCAAAGCCTCCCTCCTCTGTACAATACTACCATGTCCCTAAGGATTCATGACAATAACCACTGTAGACCAATCATGATCTTTACTTACCTAGGTACTGTAGCAAATCAGTTTCCTTGAAGCTACGGCAGTATAAAGATTTCTAGAGACAATTACCAAAAAATATTTAAGCGAATATATTCTGCACACCACACCAGGTGATATTAAAATTCCACATGAAAATTTAATTGAACATAATTGTACATAATCGGCAGACTGTTGATCTGATCCAGTCCAAGGTTTGAGTGCCGGTCGTGAACCTTTAGTAATTAAAATAACTAGTTTCATTACAGCAAATGACGAGGTCGAATATACTTATATTCTTTAGAGAAACAACATATTAAGCCACTCCCCCGGATATTGAATATTTTGGTCAAGTTTATAATCAGTTAAACTGCTTATAAATCTCATTTTAGCTGTTGCCAATTATAATTTGTATTGTATTGTGCGCTGACATGAGATTAGGTCATCGATTAAATTGAATTGACTCAGAAAACGGAATCAAGGATTTTGAAATGTTAAGTTCAAGGTAGGTTGTTTTTGCCAGAATCGAGATTATGCCATTTACGGGGCATAGAATCAAATCAGCTGTCAGAGCTCCCATTACAAAAGACCTGCATCTTTTTAACAGACGCTTGTGTCGCGATGGTTCAGCGGTCAAGGCCTCACATTCATAAGTTTTTAAATCTAAATCGGGGCATGTACCAATATGACTTTATTTAATTTATAAGTACTTTGATACTTTCTAAGTTTATCTTGGACATAACTAACAGCGGTGAAGGAAAACATCGTGAAGAAATCTTTACTTATAAATAATATAAGTCTGAAGTCGAGTCTAAAGAAGAAGGTGATCAATCCTCATGGCTTCTTTGTATGAGAAAAGAGCCTAGTATTATTGTTTGAACGTAAAAATGACACAGGTGTTTTAAAAAGCCAACCAGCCGTTTCTCCACTGCATACATCCGCTATTAAACAGGAGCATACTTCCCAACTATATTTACTTAATCCTCAAATTACAAACCAAACGTCTTATGCTGTAAAGCCGTGTTAAACTACCCTCAAAAATACCTCGTTTCCTTCATTATAAATCTCGGCACGACATCTTAAGGTTAATTTCCTTGGCCCATAAATCCGTTGGTGACGCTCTCGCAGTGAAGGGTGGCACTTACGTAGTAGCAGATGGTGGGTTAACTGTGTGTTGCGAAGTGAGGGTTAAGGATGTAAAGGATCTTATAGAAGGAACAACTGATTAAGAAAGGCATTGAAATATGGAGTTAAGAATAGTAATTTGAACATTTTAACTTTCATTCTGGGACGACAACGCATTTGCAAGACCTCTGGTAATGCAGATGTCTATAGGCAGCGGTGACCACTTAACATCAGGCGTGTCGTCGGCTTGTTTGCCATCCAATGACACTAAAAAAAATGCTATAGGCGATGCTCTAGTTAATGTGATCTTTGTGGTTCGCTTCAGTACGTCTTAATTAACAAAATGTCAATGTTGACTTAAGGTAGATTTTTAGTGGGAACCTTCCTTGCTTGTGATGCAAAATGTTTCCCAATGAAGTTAAAATGAGAAATGAAAATAGCTGTTTCGTTGAAAAATTAAATAAATAAATAACAGGTTAATCTAGTTTTATAAACGAGATTCAATATCGTGTTTAGTTATAATATGAATAATGCCCAATTTAGAAATGTTTTCCTATAAAATTAAAAAAGAATCGACGAACGGTAGGCGCAGTGGCGATGCGATTGGTTACTGCGTGGCGTGTCGCTAGTTCGATTCCTGCATGGAACGCATAGGTCTGAGTGAGTGTTTGTGTATGTGAGTTTATATGTTTGTAAATGCACGGTAACTATTTTAAACAGCAATTTTTTTTTACATATCGAGCAGTTTTTATTAAATAAAAAAAACAAAGTCATTGGCAGAATACTTTTAAATAACCAAGCTTATAAACTAAAACCAAATAAAAAGGTTTATGATAAATAATTTTAAACATTTCAGTTCATATTTTTATTTAAATACTCGCTAAGTATCACAAACTTGTCGTAAAAAGTGTGTTCTTGAAGATACGCTTAATTAACCTTCCTCTATTTTAAATGAGGCTTCAAAAGAAATATGGCGGACTCTCCTGTCACAGGCAGCCTTCCTATTTTCTATGTGAGAACCCATCCTACTTTTTCCGTTACCATTAATTCAATTTCTCATTCCGTGCTAATGAAGGACTTTTTTTTACATTCTTTTGAGTCGTATGTAATCTTGTTCCCATAAATCGAGTGAGGGAGTGACGTCACGAGTACTGGCTGCGCGTGAGTCCAGGTACTTGCGTTATTCTCGTCGATGGTCAGTGACCACAAGGGACCTTTGCTTGGGGTGAGTGTTCTGCCAACATTCTTAGACCCCTCATTCGAGCTCAAATTAACGGCACCAAGGATCGTTTTACAAAAGTCGTGTATATCACTTGACCAGTCTACGATGACCTGCTCCGGCCTTTAGTGCTCTTAATGATTTGTGACATTTACGCAAAAATTAACAATAAAGGAAACAACTTATTCAGAACTCGTTTAAATCTGTCTTTCATGCATCGTTCATTCTATATTTCCCGAAGTTTTGTTTCTGCTTTTATTTTAAAACGTGAAATAAAGGAAGTTGGCTGGTTCGCCGGGGTCAAGTTACGTTGGTCGTGTGGGCATGAATGTTACTGGTTTCTTTTTTCAACCATGTGTTTTCTGGTCGTTTTGTTGGCCTTGAAAGAATGTCTGGTTAGTGCACCACGGGTTGATGTCTCTTTATTAATAGCTGTAAGTTTTTCTCGGCTTTAAATAATGACTACTTTGTTCTCTTACACTACTATTTTGTATAGGTGTTACATATTAAATTTAAAATTATATAGATCCCAAGTTTCAAAGCAATAAACGCTTCGTATTTTTGTAAATAGTAATAATTAATGTAATTCTTGTTAATTGTTAAACAAACCGGAGTTAAAATAATTTAGGCGTCCAATTCAGATGAGATTGCTCCCCCAGTTCTGCTTTAATCCTGTTTAAAGTTCCAAGTTTGGTTACTTAAGTAGAACAGAATTTATCCTGTCCGACTCAGGCTTTGGATTCAACTGTGAATTAATTTCACTTGACGACCATGTAGGTAGAAAGATAAGTTTGCTGACACTTAAAGCTTTACGAAATAGAATTCATGACTTTGTGGTTAGTTCAAAATCTATACTAATATAATAAAGCTGAAAAGGCTTTTGGTTTGTTTGTTTAAACGCGCTAATAACTAGAACCGTTAGTCGGACTCGAAAAATATTCAATTCAACCAGATTCATGAGGAATAGTATAGGCTATGTTACATCACGCTACGACACACGTGAGCGGAGCAGTAACCAAAGCCGTAACTTAACGCTGTTGAAAAAACGCGGACGAAGTCGCGAGCAAAAGTTAGTTATCAATAAACGCACAAAACCTTACATCACTCCAAAAGTCATAGTCGTAATCGTAACCACAGAAATTCCTAAAGAAATCGAAATGCTCTTAAATCATAGCTCAATAAGCCAAAAAACGTACCCGAAAATGTTAATGAGACAAATTAGATCTTGCGCCTTTCACAATAAGGTTGGAGAAGTTGGAAAGTGTCTGCAGAGATAAGTTTGTCGGGATGTGGGACCAGAAAAGTGGTCAAAAGTCGTCGGACTGGTCTCGGTCGGCCCCGACCTGTTCTGTCCCGTTCGTTTTATCTTATTTTTGTTTTGCACGAAGCACTGACCACCACAACAAAGGTCCGTGGGCTGGACTTGTTTTTTTTCTCCATCGAAGGAGCATTGCCTTCGTAGATGTTCTGCCTCCGTAAGTTTAATTTTTCGAGATGCGCTCAGATGTTGAACATGTCACGTTTTCTGGAATTTCGCTCTGGAATGTTTACTTAAATAGATGTGAGCTTCGCTTATTGGGTGTTAATTTAAATTAAACATAAAATTCTTTGTGTTTTACTCGTTTTTTCTTCGTTAGTAGAACAGTTAGGGGCTTTTAACTATCAGTAGATTCGGAGAGGTTATTATAAATTGTAATAAACATTGTTTAACAAATCTACAGATTAAATCAAAAATGGTCGACGATGTCCTAAAAGGTTCCTCTTGGGACCAAAAAATATTTACAAACGTCTGGCTCCCGAAGTCACCTTCCCCAGTCCCGCGTCTAAAAACAATACATCTATGCTATCAAGTGATTTGGGTCTGCCCTCCGCGTCCTAAGGGACAGACGACGTTTTGACCGCTGTCAATGTCACGACCAGACTTAGGATTCGGATCCCAAATTTAAATACTGGTAGTCAAATTAAAAGGGGTAAGGAACAATCGAGACGGTGTTTAGCAGGAATCGATTTTAACTTCCAGTTAAAAAATCGCTTTGTAATCTTCTATCCGGAGA
Organism: Caradrina kadenii; assembly: GCA_947462355.1. Lineage (NCBI taxonomy): Eukaryota > Metazoa > Arthropoda > Insecta > Lepidoptera > Noctuidae > Caradrina > Caradrina kadenii. Next base: position 10,682,011 of record OX381691.1, read on the forward strand.
TTATCTTTTAAGAGAGCTGTCTCAACCACGCGTATTAGTACAAAAATTCAATTACCAACGAACATTCATTGATCTTAGTTCTGTAAAAGGAATACACATGTAAAAAGTAATCACAGTACCACATGCGAAAGACCGAGATCTAACGATGTAAACACACCATCCCTTAAACAAAAAAAGCACTTCAAAACACCAATAGTAACACAAACGGGCCGCGTGTAGTTATTTATTTATCTATTTATAGGCCGGGCCAAGTGTTCGCTTCATTACTTGTGAACATATTGCCGTGTTTACTCTGTATATTTCTGGAGCTGGCCGTGTGTTCCGCCACGTGTGGCCATGCAGTGGCGATGCTGGCTGTATAACGAGTTGTCTCGCCCTTTGATTCTTGTTTGAAAAAGTTCAGTACAGCTTCGTTAGTTCGATTTTTAAACTGCTTATTTTTTTTTCGAATGCCGATGCTTGAACTACGAACTGCAGTATTTGAATTTTACTGGTTTATTTTTGGTTTTATTACGTTTTTTGCTGCCGGTTCAGTATGTTTTTCACTGAAATAAATATGAATGTAGGAATAAGCATTTTCGATAAAATTGGTATGCAATCGTTACCGAGAAATTAGAAACAACATGTTTGTTAAACCCAATTCCGTCGTCTAAATAGAGTGTCTGAGTTAGTAAGCTCATAATATTGCCTACTTTACAGTTTTTATTTTCTTATTAAAACGAGACTGTCTAAAATAAATATCTACCCACCATCCAATGTAACACAGTCCACATTTTATTTCTGAAATATAATAAAAAACTACAGCTTTTTTAAAGCCTATTCGAACGACGGCGCGAACTCAATTTATTTTCTTTCTAGACGTCGATAAAGATAAATTGATCGTATTCCTTTTAAGGGCTCACCTATTCCTTAGTCAAAAGTATCAACTAGAAAGAACTCAAATAATGCTGATGAATTGCTTTTATGCCGTGTTTCTGTTTAGATTTTTAAGGTTTATTGTAAAATGTTCCTTTTTTTATAGAATCAGTATGGCTTGCCCACTCTTCTTCATACGAAACTATCTTGTGGAAGGGGCAAGCAGATTTATTTTTTATTCTTGTAAATGAAACACAAGAGTCCTTTTTAATGGTCTAATTAGAATAAATAATTTGATTTTACTAAGAAAATGTACATACCTATGTATTTGATAACAGAAAATCTCTCCGAATAACTGATGACGCGATTCGTCTTGCTACGTTCTTTGACGGTCCTGATAAGAATTTCTAGCCATTCTTAAGAACAATATATTTCTGAAACTTTCCTAGATAATAGGATATGTTTGAAGTTAGGTCTAGAATTGGTCTCCAGGGACGCTTTAGAATGAGGACCTAAATTCTAGGGTCGGAGGGACTAGTTCTAACGTGATGATTGTTATCGCTTCCTCAATTGTCAATTTAGAAGGAGTTGTCTCAACTAGTCTCAGGGGATATTGTGATTCCTTTTTCAGTTGTGACATAGAGTAGAGAGCAAACAGAGAACCAATGGCCTAACTCGAGCGCACGGAGTTGGCATAATTTCAACCTAATTGCAATGTAAATACCTGTTTTGCACATAATATTATATTTTTTTTTTCATTTTTGTATCTTTGGGGAGGGGGATTACTTATAGTGCTTAAAATGCTATGGTCGTATTTCAAAATCGTAAACCGACTTGAATCCAATACGGCACGCTCGCGTTATGCCCACTATGCATGTAAAAAAAATAGTTTAATTAAGAAATGATTTTAGTTCCCGCAACGGATTCAGTCATGAAGAAAAAAATTGAAAATTTAAACAAAAAGGTGGCTGTCAGTTGCGAAAAAATATAGAACATTTTAAAAGCCATGCTATAGTATAAAGTAAAACGTAACATTTTATATATGTCAGAATTTTCAGGTACCATGTTATTTGATTTCTGTCAATCCCCTGTCAAAACAATATAAAATCGAAATCTAAATAAAAGGCTGAACGATTCAATATTCATTTTAACGCCCGTGTTGATCTTTTCAGTTTTCATATTGGACAAATTTAACGTTTTTTGCAAAATGTATGCGTTGTCAAGCTATACAAGTATAGACTGATTTTTGATATACCTACTGCGCATGTTTGAAAGTACTTATAAATACGAACAACTTGTCTTATGGGACAAACTTAAAAAACAGCTGTTCCATACATTTTGATCGTGATGGGAACAGCTGTTTTTTTTTGAGTACTTTCACCCCTTGAAAAATCCGTGTGAATTAAAAGTCAGCCTTGGAACCTTCTATATCTCTGTAACCAGACTGTTCCCAGGCATGGTCAAGAAGAAAAATATTTTCGCAATAATGGGAAGAATATGTAATTTTCGACTTCGTGATGTATCTTTTTACACCCTTTACAGGGGTCCTTTTGTTCTATCGGTAATACAGTTTTGCAATGACCGCAATGCTCGAGCAAAAAATAGCTGAGACAATTGAATGTAGGTAGGTACTATATTCGCTGTCTAACAGAAAAGGGAACAATATTGTCAAAACACAAAATATAAAACGTAATATCTCACTTTATCCAACTTGGAATGCCTAATTTCACTAAAACAGTCTAACATAAATCCTAAGTTATGCAAAGTAAAACAAAAATAGCTGTTCCATCAAATATTCCAAACTTAGACCGTCCTTTGACTGAAGATTCCTTTTTAAAAAAATCGACATGGTAGCATGATGGCGGATAATACAAAAATACTAGGATTACATAAATCTGGGCTTATTCCACGTCGCATGGGCACGTTATTATTCGCGGACTAGATTCTGAAAAGTTACTCTGTTAAGACTTGGATCTTTTTTCAAGACGATGTACCACTTCGGCGCACGGACACGCTAAGCACGTTGACTGTGTTGAATGTATGTGATGACGTCCATTGCAGCCCATGAATACGTTTCATGGTAACTTCATTGATACACGCGTGGTTCGCTCGGATATGTCGCCCACGCTCTCTACGCTGCGCACGCTATACACGCGGTACACATTTGTTGCGTAAGATATGCACGCAGAGGCTACGTATGCAAGCAGCGTGGGCCCATTTGTCTAGCTGTGTGTACTGCCTATCTTTCCACAGCAGCCACGCATCCGCACGTGGCGGTGCCGTAGGTCGTTGTACTATACAGCCGTGGGTAACCACGAAAATACGTGCATTCAATGTACTTCAGTGGAAACGTAGACACACGTACACTACACGTGAACTAAACTTCCAGTATGTACTCTCGGCTACATATCAAGCTATGCATTTGCAGTTTATGCTGATCTCTCATTGTATAGGATTTCCATATTGATTTCCATACAGGTCAGCTTATACTGGAAATGTATAGCTTGATATCTAGCCTTGTGTACTTGATTAATTTGGAAGGCTTTGTTGCAGTCAAGATTAAAATAGCCGGATAAATTAAAAACTGAAAGTAGGTAGGTTCTTTATGCATTTGACCTAGCAGGTAACCGTAGCGAATTTGCGACAGACTAATTTAAATAATGTAGGTATACATAATGTGCTACAACTTTAGTCGTAATTTTGTAAGTATTTATTCACGTCTTCCTTATATTTGTAAACAGTTACGAGTAGAAGAAGCGTGTTCAATGTTAATATTTCATTTTACGTGTATACTTTAATTGGAAATTATTCCACCTAAACTACTGAAGACATTCCGTGTCCCGTCATAATAAATGTCCTTTAATAATTTAATAAATGCGTGACCTAATTTATATTTTTTTTGTTTACAGGTAATGTCGAGCACAGCGGTGATAGTGAGTGAACATAGTATAGCGCCCAATATATCTTGGAATGCGGGTGAATACGGAACTAAATTTAAGTATACTGAATGTGACGTTTTGGTTGATGTTTTCCTTTACGCGCAGCGATGCCACGAACCACAAATATATTGGTAGATACTCGACACAGAAAATTCTAGTTATATTATTCTCGCTCAAAAATAAAGTAAATTAGCTGTATGATTTTTAGTAGCTTTCGTAATTTTAATAATTTACCATTCCAGTGTAATTCTATTCTGGAATTAGGTCTGTCAAAAACAATTAAAAACTGCCTAACTTTAGAAAAGTTTAAGAATTTCGTAATGAAGTTTTGCTGTTCGTTAGCGACGGCCTCCTCAGTCACGCAATAATACGCAAGACAAATGTTTGGGTGCTTGTGAAAAATATTTTATCATATACGAAATTTCTGAAACAGTTAGTACATATCCTTTGTGGAATGATGGATTCAAAGGCAACACTGCAGTTTCTAAAGATAATTCAAACAGAACTCTAACTACAATAATCCCAGCTTAGCTCTAACAAACAGAAACGCAGCAATCTATCAAATCACATAATCCTCTGAACCACAAACACAGCATTTAGGTATTTAAATCGGCTTCTAAACCTAATTGACATAAGTTAATCCCCAAAGCGCATCTTCAAACATACTATAATTGATTCAAGGCTTCGGCAATGGTATCACTTATGACACAAAGCGAGGATAATGAGATTTCACAGTGACCTAGTCGTAATCCCTGGCCCTAGCTATTATGAAGCGACGTTACAGAGGAGATACAAATATTTGCTCTGGCCAAGATTACCGCGGAAGCAGATGGTATAAGTCAAATTTTGATGAAAAAATTCCAACGCCGCTGTTTACTTTAGCCCCGAGACAGTAATGAACGCCATCCCTGTTCCCCAAAATCATAAAAACGTTAGATGAGTTATTTTTACGCGTTTTCTGTTAGTTTGTGTCCTGGTGTGTACATATACATCTCCTTTTTGTAATGTATTACGTTAGGTGTATTTATTTTTCCTTTTTTTTTGTAAATATTTGTTCCATAATATCTTTTTTAGTACATGATGTTTTAATTTCATCTTTATGTTCAGGGTCTTTGTTTATCACTTAATCTTTTTGTACGACTACAAGGTGGTTAATATCGCCTAAGGAGGTTGGCATTAAGAAAAACGTGATGTTAGAACCCAAATTTAGCCAGATTGTTCCAAATTTACATCTGGTCCCTTTTCGGTGGTTTTTGTAACACAAAAAATAAGACAAAAATGCTTTATGAGGTCTGGTGCAAAATTAGCTTTGGGATCGACATCTGAGAATTCATCTCGGACATTCCTACCTGCTAAAGGTTTTTTCTCGATGGCGTGTTCGTTTCCTAAAACCATTGGGGAAAGTCAACACCAAAATTCATTGAAGTTTCGCTACCCAAAAAAGTTGGCCGAAAGCTCATGACAAAAAGTAAAGTTTTATCTACTTTCGACGGGCGACTTAAATTTCATTTAAGGGTATTGTGTAGCGAGAACAGGGATGGATTGTGGCAATCTGGTGCTGGTATTTTAGTATGCGTAGGTGTTTTCAGCTATTTTAGTAAGGGTAGAAATAGATTTTGAAGCAACGAACATTCTACGGCTTTGCCTACAGTCATTTTGTAACTGATGCGTTTTCTGTACTTCATTCTTGTAAATGTTAGTTTACTTTATGATGTATGTACCAATGCGACTTTTTTACTTTTGTACTTTCTAAGTTTATCTTGGGAATCACTAAAATCGGTGAAAGAAAACGTTCTTTATAATTAATATAAGTTTGAAATCGCCAATCTGCCTAGAGTAAGCGTTGGGATACTCGAGCTTTCTTTGTATTACAAGATGCTTTTGCCTTGCAGTGGAAAAGAAATAGGCTGGTATTTTTTTATATGGAATTTGATACCTACGTAATTTTCATGTCATCAACCACAGTCTAAATTATTATTGCAGATCACAGCTTTGGTATTGCCAAGATATTGTACGTAAACATCTAAATCACACTAAAAATATACGACTTTCTTCTCACATGACATTTTGATCTGGTACTAAAACTTTTACACCTAATAATGCCGTAAACAAGACAGTTCCACAAACGAAACATATCGTAGGTTGAACTAAATTATATATAAACTAACTTATACCCGCGAATTCGTCCGCATCAATTACTTGCGGGGTGTTAATTTTTTTGCGCGAAACCCTAAATCTTTTTCCAAAATAAAATCAGTCTGATAACATCAACTATATGCCAGTGAAAGTCTCTTCGAAATCGGTCCAGCCGTTTCAGAAATTACCCGAAAGAAACAGACACAGACAAAAAATCTAAAAATTGGGTTTTAGTACCGTCAGCTTTTATTTAATGCATTTAGAATGTTATATTGATATTACAAACGGACACATCAATTTTATTTATTTGTATAGATAAACAGCTTATTATACAATAGCATCGGTTTACCTCATCGTTCTTATTTAGCCAATAACTGCCGTTACAAGGTCCTACCTACGTGCTCTTCAATTTTCTTGTCACTCTTCAGTCGGACTGAAGCTATTAATACATTTTTTTTTTGTTTTTTTATGAAACTTAACCAAGCTATAAGAAATAATATGTGTAGTGTTTGTATTATTAATCTTCTAGTTATTAAAAGTGCAATGCTGTTAATAAAATAATATTATCTTATAATGCAATATTGGACACATCATTACTATAGTCCATTTATTTTAAGCATCCGAAAAATAATGGCAGCTATATATTGTGTTATATTGTTGAAATTACTGCATGTTGCAAATTTTTTTATGAAAGCCTAATAATCTACATTATTTTATATTCATCGTGAAATAACGGAGCTTATTACGCTAACATTGAAGAATCATATCGTTTTGTTTCTTATACTATATTGAATGGTGTAAAAGCAAAGGTTTTGGTATGGTGGGCGCATTGTATAGGTCCTATTTAAGACACCTGGCCACGAAGACATAACATAGTACCCAACCATAAAAACGTAGGTACTCATTACTAGAGAAGTAAAAATATTATTGAACAGAAGACGTCATTGGCAAGTTAGCACCTTAGTCCGACCCTGTGGCTTGTGTATAAAACACGGTCGATTGTGTCGTAAAATACATTTTAGATCCCACCACCAACTTTAGGGGATTACAGATGAATTATTAATGTGGGCATTCACATAAAACCTGGGCCTTTTTTATATTATTCGCCGTTATTTTGTTTCTTACGGTTGCCTAACGTTTTCCTGGTCGATCCTATTTATGGGGGGGTTGGTACCACGTGTTGCATATTTGACAGGCTCCGCACTAAGCTCTTGAAATGGTACGTGTAAAATACGTACTGTTTGAAGAAAAGTTGAATGAAATCAACTTATTCTTTACAAAAGAATACCTGTTTTCATCCTTATTCTTAAGGAAATAGATATCATTGTTTTTTATTAACTATTATATTTAACATACAAAAAGGGGTGTAAAATAGTTTTTGGTGTAATTACAGTAATTAAAATATGTATAATCATAGACGAACATTTCCTTAAAATAAAAATAATTATAACCCATTTTCATTGCTGGGTAGATGAAAATCTATTTTTAATTACCATTGTCATTATGTTAGTCAGTTTTACCATATTTTGTAAAACTGTTAATATAATATTTCAGGTAAAATACCCCGAACACGCATTATTTCATTTTTTCATAGCTGTCATGAATTTCACGGTTAATTAAGTAAAGTACAAGGTAGGCTACATGCTGTAGAAAATAAATAAATAATTTGTATAAGTACTTTCGAAATTTTTTTATATTTATTATTTTAGTTCTGCAAATAGCTAATGACAAAAAAATCCAAACAAATCTAATCACGTGGATACTGCACGTTTTACTTTTACTTACACGAAATTATTTCAGTGAAACCTGTTAATTAGAACTCTTGTAAATCTACGACTAACGCATGTTTGCTTGCAAGTAATTCAAAGAATTTTACACTTTAATTAACGCAGTGTCAAGTAAACAATTTATATTAATTCAAAATGTTTTTCAACTTAATCCTTACATTTTCTCAACATGTCAGGGGAACCCGCAGACCCTTCCCAAAAAAATTACCAGGTCCAAATCCTCTTGACGTGACCCTTTATTTTCATAATAAACGAACACTCATTCGAGATGTACCCATCTTTATCACAGTGCCATCTGTTGATTTTCTTTGTAAAACTCCATCCTTTGTTCCGGATTAGATTCATTCAACTTCGAGACTTATTACTTTAGTGATAAGGATTATTGTTGTACTTGAGTAGTTTGAATAATGAAGGCATTGTTCGGTATAGAGGGCGCCCGTATCGTCTCACATGTGCACTACTCGTTAGGGCTTCATAAGCACTTTTGTGCCCGTATGTCTCAACAAAGATAACTTTGCTTGTTTAAGTATCAAGGATCACTTGACTTTGTGCTTTGTGGAGTCGTAATAAGGCTTTTAGTGGAGTTTCCTGCTATATCAGTCTAAGCATATCTGGTGGATTGAATGGATTATGTAAATACGGCTTATAAAGTTTTAATTGGGGCATATATTGTATTAATTGACATTTATGACGTATTAAATGTTTGTTTGTATGTATTTTATGTTTTTTGACTACACACTTTGCTCCTCTATTAAGACTATTACTTGACTGAGGAGACCAACAGAGAAAATTAAAATTTATTTCAATTGGATAAAATTCTTGTCAGACTAGATAATTGTCACGTCCAATGTTTATTATTCTTTTTTCAAACATTTTATTATTAAACGCATATAAGCAAAAGAAAAAACAGCTGATCCATACATTGACGTTCGCATCACTAGACAAAATGTATGGAAAAGCTCATATTGTTTTTCGCGATGTCATTGTTGATCCCGTAGTAAAAGTTTTGCATGATGACAAGCACAAAGAAACCTTTTGAGGTTTCTGGTAAACATAAAAAGGCTGTATATCAGTTTTAGATGTGCTTCAAAACCAAAAATACCTACCTTATTATCAAAATTAAATTATCTACCTGTGACGGTACACATTAATCAAAAAACAATTTTAAACCTTATAAGATTTATAACAAACGTGAATTTCTGCTAAAATCGTTAAAGTTCAATTAAAATCCACTATATTTGTAAGCCGACGTTATAACAGGCGTAATGGCTATATTTTGTTGAATTAAATTGAAACCTGAATGGTGAGTTTTGCTAGTGATGTTCCATTCCGATTATGTCGAATTGAAATAAAAACTACGTTCTTTTTTGGTTAGGCTATTTTGTCATACTCCTGAGCAAAGGCCTCCCACTACTCTTTCCATCTTTCGTGATGCCGTGCTTCATTCCTCCAGTTTTAAAGGAATCCATCCAGTTTGTCCCGTCATATCCTTCGTGGCCTGTCACGACCCCGTCTCACTGTCTCAGGGCACCAGCCCTATATTTGTTTTTAGCTTGTAAAAACATTTACATTTCACATCGCACTTTCCATGAGATATTGTTTTTATCAAGACGACTAAAAATAGAACTTCACCTACTAAAACAAAAAGTAAAAACGATTGTAATTACCAATTCCCACTTTGAACATCGTTCACAGTAATACTAATATCCTTACCTGAACTGTTTTCTCCATTTCCCTTGTAGATAAGATGCTAATAAAAAGTACACATCTAAGGCGTGTAACAGACGGGCGACGTCGGTAAGTCGACTGCATGCCAAACAACATTTATTTGTCTTGACTTTGTAGCTTTGGCAATAGTTGACTTCTCTCTTTCTTTGACTTTAAAAGACTTCTTACGAACTTGCATTTCTTCTGTGTTAAGAACTACTAGCACATTATCATCAATCAATGAGCTGTTTATTACATCTGCGTAATTTGCTGTTTAGTTTTGTGATTTGCTGTTTAGTCTGTGTCGCCTGCTCAAGTGATTCGTCTATGCCAGCCTTAACAGCTGTCAGTAATCGTCAAATGAGGCCCGCATGCTGTTATCAACGGTTACGCCATCTGTTCGATGCGTGTGGCCGATCATAGAGTGAATGACTTCACTATTTAGTACCTACTTGGTGTACTGGAAGTGTTATCTAGGCTGTGGGAATAATGTTTTAGCTTTGACTTTATTCGGAGCGCCGAATATTCAGAACGTTTTGGTTCGTAGATGTTTGCCATTCCGTTTAGTAGACTACCTATCACTTAGATTTGAATGACTCATATAATTTTATCAGCAGCTGCTTAAGACAGAGAATGAGCTGGTTTATAGTCTAAAACATTCACTTGGTAAACTGGAAATAAGGCCATTCGTACAAGACTGTGAGACGGTGCCAAGCTTTTGTCTTGCTTTGGTAAACCATTTTACGTAATTGTAATATTAGTATGACTAGTATGAAATGCTACGAACGATTCCAATACCAAGTCAGTCGTAGAAAGTGACTCACCGCCATCGACCACTGTTTTGACCCATTTCTCACACTTGATGCTTACCATTTGCAGTTCAACTTATAAATAAAACACATCGACACCTTATATCACCATTTCCTTTCATAGATTATTTGACGGATTTTGCATTAATGAATTCCAGTGAACTTCAGTCAATTATATAATCCCAGCGCTTTACACGAAAATCCCGTTTTTACATAAAGTTTTATCCACCAGATCAAATGGAAAGCGCTTTACAAAATTCATTGAACATTTGCTACAGTGTAAACAGAAAAAAAACCAACCAGTCCAATAGTTTCGGACCTCATATAGGCGTTCGATAGACATCGGATGGCGTTTTTCACACATTCTGCGTAGAATTCCAATCGTTCTGTCTCCTGTAAATCTGGTTAAACTCGAAGCGTCGAACGCTCTGGAACCACAAAGGACTTGTTCGATTTCACGGCATTCCCTAAAAACTCTGGTTCATCCTTTTGATACGATGCAATATTTCAGCAGGCTTGCAGCACTTAATTGAAAAGCAGTCGGAGTGTTTGTATGAATCAGTTTTGATTGAGCCTCTGTAGTTCTGAAAACTGTTGAGCACGGACTCTGATAACTTGTTCATCTAAATCATTGATGCCTTTGAAAGGGCCACTAAGGGCCGATGCCTGCCGGGGCTGCGGGTTGTTCGAAAGAGATACCGCACCTCCGGAACTCAAAGGCCACAAGAAGAAACAAGGATGGGTTTTAGTCAGTAAAAGTCTGACGCTCCCTCCCGCTCCACCCAGGGCGGCGGAAGTCATTTGATGATTTCCCATCGGTAAAAAAAAAACCTCAATTATGTCGTTCCGAAGCGGATGAGCATTATTGGCATAGTCATGATTCATGATGATTACTTTGGTGATGATTGGCCATAGTGTATCATAGTCTTTCCATACTTTGTTCCTTAAGTTTTTCAGACATTTCTAAGGTCATAATCGCACACCAGACATCATCATTCAACATCGTCATTTAGCAGGGGCTAAACATTATAATTAAGGCGTTCCTCAAGGAGCTATCCTGTGTGTCAAGTTCATTGATATATTTTACGCATACAAAGTCGCACTACTCTCATACATATAATCCACATTCCCAACCCGTCTTCCAGAAAACGAAGCGTAAACATAAAACCGGCGGCTACTCGCAAAAATATACTCGGCTCCCGGTCCTAGTTCATATGTAAATATAATACATTTATTATGTATTTCTATGTTGAATACGTGTTGCCGTATGTCTGGCTTGTTTATTTAGGCTCGGGTTGTTATAACTGTATTCTTTATAAGGGATCAATATCTTGATGGGCACTTTGTATGTTGGATTTCCATAATGTTTTGCGAGGTAAATATTGTATGAGTATCTTTATTTATTTGGAAACTGAGAAGTGAGAAGACAACACGTGTTTGTATATGGCGCAGTGTTGTGGCTATCATAGCTTTGGTTGTATGTATCTTTTCTGTGGGTAAATAAGTATCCGTATCGGCCCGGTAGTCAGGCGACCGCCTCGCATGCACGAGGCTTTGGGTTCGCACCCCGGAACAGACAAGCACACAGTACATGTCAACAATTGGAGGGGCCATTCAGAGCCGATGCCTGCAGGAGCTATGGGTTGTTCGAAAGAGATAACGCGCGCCCGGGACGCAAAGGGCACAAGAAAGAACATGGATGAGTTTTAATCAGTAAAAATCTGACACTCCCTCCCGCCCCGCTAGAGCGAGGAAAGTCATTTGATGATTTTCCGAAAAAAAAATGCTACCTGAAACCATAATAAAAGACCTAAGTTGTTGTACTTAGCAATTGCGCAAGCTCCTTTGACTTTGATACTCAAATCGTTGCTAAGAGAAATACTAACAATACGACCGGAAAACTCTCGGATCTCGTAGGAAAAATCTTACATAAAAACGCCCACACATGCTCTCCTCCACCTATTCATCCGTCACCGTCCCGACGTTTATCATTACGGCGTGCGATTGTGCGTATGGACCTCAGTAGACTTCAAAGCCAAAGTTCTCTGAAACTAACAAGCCTGGCCAATTATATTTATAGATGGGTGCCCACAAATGCCTCCATGAGATATTTCTGCCTGTCTTTAACTTTGCCTAATGACGACGACTTTCAAAGATCTTTTAAAAGAGTCTCGATTTATGTTGGACTTCTAACTCTTCTAAACTAATATTATAAAGAGAAAAAAAAAACGTTTTTTTGTTTGTAATGGATTAACTCAAAAACTACTCAACCAATTTAAAACATTCTTTCACTTATGGAAAGCATTGATTTTATCCAAAAATTAGGGATCTGTGAAGTAAATCCACACGGGCAAAAGTAGTATGCCAATAAGAATCGATCGAATGTACTTTTAGGATTTGATGTCAATAAGGAAAATTGTAACGTCTAGCGAAGTTATTATGTAGAGCAAAAATTGAGTTCCGAGAATAAATATGATTAGCCAACCGTACTTCTAAATACTGTAGACGAATCCGCAAAAATATTTACAATTTAGAAGCTACTACTAACTTTTAAAACACTTTTAGAATGAGATACAAATCTTGAGTCACACTTGTTTGCATCATACCAAAACAGAAATTACAGATCTCACCGCAGTTAATGCTTGTGACGAAAGAGGCTCACTTAATATTAGGCCTACCACTCATCGAGCTACACGATTTTAAAGACGAGTAACGCTAATTCGCCTTGACGTGAATTTGTTGTAAACTGGCTGTATAATATACTCCGGTGTCACACGCGTTCAGTTATGTCTTTGGTTACGCGCCGTTCCTGTTGGTCGTAGCATGATGTTCTATACGTATAAACCTTACTCCTCAATTAGTCGTATTGATGAAAACCGCATTAAATCCCGTTTCGTAGTTTAAAAGACCTAAGCGCACAGAGGGACAGACGGCGGGAAGCGACATATTGACCATCACAACGATGCTAAGTTGACAAATCGACGCCAAGCTTTATTGTCGAACTAGCTTTTTTGTCGAACTAGCTTTTGCCCGCGACTACGTTCGCGTAAATGTCGGTTATTACCAGGTTCAATTTTTTTTATTAGCCGATCAGGATCAATTTTTTTTACAGCCTGCATACCCTGTAAACTTAGTATTGTGTAAAAAGCTGTTATTTTGTCACCGCAAACAGACACTTCAGTTGTATTTATTTGTGCACTAGCATGTAACATAATTATATGGGTATATATCGTATCATTGATAAATACGAACTTTCTTAGACTGGTACAATGAGAAGCGGTAAAGAAATATTCTCACGCTCACCATGCGTAACATTTAACGAACGTAATAATGATCGCAGGAAAGTAAAGTTATTATGGCACTTGTGGATGGTGCTGTAGATTCTGATCCCTTTACGAAATCATATGAAGAAAATCCCGTGTCTCGGAAAGCACGTAAAGCCGCAACGGGTGACGGAGCCAGCCTTGTGATGGTGGCAGCCCAATCCTGCTGGAGTGCTGAAGAATGCTCAGAGCGATACCCGTGCCCCGGCCAATGGTAGTTGGACGAAGACCGTATGGTTTTAGTCGGTAGGAATCCGACACGCTCCTCCGCCTTTCCCGACGCGAAGGCAGTCCAAGAGATTTTCCCCAAGATAAAAAGGAGCAATTCCCGGGAACTCCTGCGTAAATGTGGGAAGGGAACACCACTGTGGCTTTTAGTCAGTAAGAGTCTGACAGAGCCGTCACGGCGAACCACGGAGAATTTTCTATCACGAAACAAAAAAAAGTCGTTCAAACACCAACGAAATCAAGCGCCTATAATTAGATATTCAGCCAGACAATTAATTTACGTCCATACAGTAGATAACGAATAGACACAACAGCCGCAGAAAATAGAATATTCATTCACATTAAAACCAGTTATATATTTATTCAATTGCACTCCTTATGTCAGAACACTTGACTTACTAGACCATGGTATGTACTTTCATTTCATGCGAACATGCCCTTACTTTACATCATTTGGTTTTACATAATTTCGCACGATCACGGACATAAGGCTATGCATAGACGAGCTAGTTGGAGTAACTTGTTTGAATTGTGATGCAATGTACGCAATGGTTCGCACGCAATGATGAGAGAATTTGATAAAGGTATATTTGTTTCTGTAAACTCTTCTTAGTATTTGATAGCATCTGTTGAGTTTTAATTAGATGATTTTGTTTTAGAATCATCTTGATGTTTTTATCTAGGTGAGACAGATCCATTCTAAATCTATACATCTACATAAATAATTCAAAAAGTGTCTGTTTGTAATGTCAAATAACAGTTTTATATTAAATGCATATGAATGTTTACATCGTGTCTGTTTGTTACGGTTAATCTCCGAAACGGCTGCACCGATTTTGACGGGATTTAACTGACAGATAGCTGGTGTTTTATGGAGTAACTTTAGCTACATATTTGAGAAAAAGAGTTAGGGCGTTAGTGCACTACAAAGAACTTTACCGTCCGGCAGTCCGATTTCTTACAACTGTCAATGAATTTCAATGAATTCTCAATGAAAGTCTATGTAAATCTGACTGTCGGACGGTAAAATTCCGTGTAGTGCACAAATGCCCTTAGGGTCCCGTGTGTAAACATTCAAACCCTGCAGATAACCAAAATTCATGCGGACGAGGTCTCTAGTTAGAAAACTCTTCTATTTACCAATATCTTGGTAGAATAAATACAGCCTCATATACCCAAATAACCTTTGTTCCGTTCTCAAGGTTGATGTGAATTACGCTATGTTTGTGTTGGGGTTTTTCACGTCGGCCACTTTGCATCAATGAATAAATAAATATTTTCTCCATTGATATCCTTTTGTTGATATGCCAAAGAAATGGCGCGCGAAATATAGATGGATTACATTGAGAGTGCAATCACAAGTCTTTAGCAAAATAATAATAATAATACCTGCCTATTATTGTCCTACTGCATGGCCTCTTATCATACAGAGTATTTAATTAAATACATTTTTGAATATTCATAAAAAAATAAAAACATTTAGTAATATTATCCACCGGCTTCGGGAACAGGATCCAAGCTACCGGTGACCAGGGATCCTGAGAACGGAATCTCCTAACAATACGCGCCGTGTTGTGAGGAGTACCGCTTTCTGAAACAAATCCTTGATTCAACCGCCCAACGAGAGCCTCCTTAGGTATTGTATTGTTGTTGCGTTCCTTATAATATTATTATTGTTTTACAAAAATTTGATCTCTAACGTTGTTCCCCATTAAGCTATCGTTGATTCTGAAGTTGTTCCACTTCAGCATAATTCTCTTTTCGACCGAAAACTTATTTGGAACTTCAACGAGAGATTTAATGGATGTCGGAAAGTTGGCAGCTTTTATCATTAATTTGGCTTTTGTAATACGATTACATGATACGGCCAGATCCGTTTGTGTACTTTCTGTTTTACTTTACATTATAATAATATTACGTATCTTTTCATTGTTCCAAATTGATCCGATTTTCGTACTCTTATTGGAATTGATTTTGAAGTTTAGTTGAGGATTAAATGTGTTGTTTTGTTTAATGAAATTTTAGAAATTGAAATGTTTTTGGTGGCTTGTTTGGGAGACTGAGATAAGTAGTTAAAGTACTACGTTGCCGGTCTGTATAATTGGGATTAGTACAAATTCGTAGAAGTTAGATTACTTTCGCAATAAATCACACACACACACACACCAGATTCCTTTAAAGGCGACAAAACTAGCGGTGTTTGGGTGGACGTTAAGGTCATTTGGGTAAACCGGTGAACTATGATTTATAAACTTTCTGCTCTATCACATTACGGGCAGTATTTTTTATTTCCACACCCACTGCTCCCCCAAGTCTTTCTTGGATCTCTTTTTCAGTGCCACCTCGAAACAGACCTCGTGGTACGCCTCCAGATCATCTCGCCACCTCTTTCTGAGCCGTCTTTTCCGACGCCGTCCACCTTCAGGCGCCCATTGCATAGTGAAGGCGGAGTATTCAGTGAAAAACTTCCTTGGTGAATTTAGGTGAAGTAAACCTGAAATGAGTTGTCATCACACGATTATAGATTGGCAGCGTTGAGTTGTCAAGCTCACTACACCGGGAGAGTTCTACAGAATAGCATCGCAGATGTAAACAACCTTAGCTTGCGTACTCGCTCCAAAACATGTAAAATTAAATGCAACAATAATTTAATTCGGACAATACACATACGGCAGCTGTTTTCAAAATTAATTAGCCCACCTTTTGTCGCGGGTTAATTTAAAATTTATTTCGATTCGTCCGCCATTTTCTGAGTACGAGGTAATTACGTCGGGGTTACACGTTTTAACTTGATTTGCTTATGTTTCCGTTTTTATTTAAAATCGGTTACGTTTTTTTTTGTACGACTTGAACTTTTGAAAACCTTTTTTTGGTATAGCGGTCAAAAATTAACGCCACGAAACAACAAAAAAAAACTCGGCACTATTTAAGTTTATCTTGGACATCAATGACATCGGTGAAGGAAAGCATTGTGAAGAAAGCTGGACTTATGATTAAGTAAGAAATAAGTCGGAAATCGCCAAGCCGGCTTGAGCAAGCGTGGTGATGCTCGAGCCATCTCCTTATAAACTTGAGTCAAGGAGCCTTTGTCCTGCATTAAGACATTAATAGGCTGGTATTATTATTACTCTAAGATGTGCCTCCTACGGTGACAAACAAAAGAAGGAAACTATCTACCATTATACACTAAAATAAATAAACAGTAACATCCACATCAGCTTCATTAACAGCGACAACTAACCGAGTTACAATTTAATTCGTTGACGCTACCTGTCCCTTCCATTGTGAACCTTATATATCTGTGGCGTAACGACTGCGTGTTGAAGATAAAGCCGAGTTCCTATGAAGCCATTTTATTTTACTATATAATACGGAAGGCTACACAGTTTTTGTAAGGAAAATCAGCTGATCGCTTTGACTTAATTAACCTATTGACCGCCGCAGTCATGTATAGATGACAAACCAAAATGTGCCCAGCACGCTACGGTCACGATCACATGACAGATTTTTAAATGTAAATAAAACTCGTAAAACAACATCGATATAATTCCGAACTCACTACTATTTTGTAGGTGTTAAAGGATGAATTCGTAGCATGGCGCTGAGGTCACGTTTTTGCTTTTTGGACGCGGCGGTCAAAAGGTTAAAATAATCTTAATTTAACTTGATTAAAAGTGTGACAAAATGTCAAAGAATTATAAAATAATCATAATATCAGCCTGTATTGTCCCACTGTAGGACTAATACGTCTTCTCATGCAGACAAGGGGCATTATCACCACGCTTGTTTAAGGCAGATTGGTGATTTTAGATTTTATATTAATTTAAGTCCAGGCTTCCTCATGGGAAGGGGCCACTGAGGGCCGATGCCTTCCGGGGCTGCGGGTTGTTCGTAAGAGATACCGCGCCCCCGGAACGCAAAGGGCACAAGAAGGAACATGGGTGGGTTTTAGTCAGTAAAAGTCTGACACTCCCTCCCGCCCTGCCCTGGGCGGGAGAAGTTATTTGATGATTTCCCAACCCCAAAAAAAAAAAAAAGGTTTCCTCATGATCTTTTCCTTCACTGATGTTAGTACTTATAAATTGAAATAGTCGCATTGATACTTGCCCAGTATCGATCCCACAACTTCATGTGTAAGAGGCAGGCGCTCATTATTAGAAAAAAGTACGAAAAACAATGTTGTTTCCTTTCTTTGGCAAGCCTAAAAAAACATTTATGACAACCTAATAACACCCACAAAACGACTTACCAATAATCTTAACAAATGCAACCTTCACAAATAATTCGTTAATATCATTGTGCCCATATTCCAATTCTGGTTTCCTTAATTAGGGTCCAAGCATTTAGCATACGGGCTCGGTAATGAAAAGGGGCGTCGTTGGCGAGTAAATAAAGTCGGACCCTTGTCAACGCCTACGACGCGCGACCTAAAGTCATGGACACACCTAAACTTATTACTAACGAACTGTATTACTAAAATTGTTTGTACTATACTGCTTGTTTGTTTCAAGTTCATAAGTTGCGTGTGTCTTTGGAATAGGAAGACTTTGGAGTTTAGGATTTAATCGGTCATAAGCTTACATTTCTTTGACACGTGTACCTGTTTATCCCACTTTAAATAAGGCGACAATTAATGAAACAAATACAAAAAAATGATGTCTGCTGAAGGCAAAAGGAAGGCACTATCTCATAGATACCTACAGTAAAAGCTACAGAATCTTAAAATAGAGTAGAAATTAAAAAATAAACAATTTTGCCAAATTACTTAACCGGTAGTTATCTAGAGGTAGTCAAACAAGGCAAGTCCACCAGTTTTTCTAAGCCTTGTTTAGTCAGCAAGGCTTAGGAAACTGGATGGCTATTTAAACGTCAATTAACAAAAGAGAGCGCAAATGATATTTAAATCGTCATTCTACTCCATAGAGACCTTCCCACTTTTTGAATCGGGCAACTAGCTTTAATTTTTCCGACTAACTTACCAACAATTCAGTAGTGCCTATAATTGAAATAATGCTTCTCTTTGACTTTTATTTTTGACTTTGACTTTTATCCCTTTCACTTCTTTCACTTTCAACATTTCTTAACACTTCCTAGCTTGCCCAGACGCCTATTTTGCAAGTTATATTCTATCTAAAATATAGTTTTGTCTAAACCAATATTATACAGAGAAAGGATTTGTGTTATTGTTTGCAACGGATAAACTCAAATACTACTTAACTGATTTAAGAAATTATTTCCCTATGGAAAGCCAAATTATTTGAGACCAACATAGGCTATATTTTATAATCAAAAAAATTAGGGACGCATAAGAATTTATGCAGACGAAGTCGCGGGGAAAAGCTAGTTGTTCCATAAAGTAGGCAGATGATGCATTCGTTGTAGACGCAAATGATAAAGGCCAGTTAAGTGAAAGGATTACTGCGATACTTGAAGGCAAACATGTCAGAATTAACTACGTGTTGACAGCCGTGATCAGCGGTTTATGACTACTTGAAGATTTTACTTTGTAAGAACTTGTAATGGCAAAGTTAATCAGTGATCAGGTAGTATTTTATGTAAAATATGTACAGACATAAAACCGCCATTTTATGTTTTACCCGAAGAGATTATTGTACTTAATCATTTATTTAAAAAGAGCAAGCACCTATGGAGTACGTTCAAAAGTGCCTTTTAATGGTCTAATTGAAATAAATGGTTTGACTTTGACTTTGACTACGATTTGGAATGGCCTAATTGAAGTATATGATTTAATTCTGAATCTAATTGTAATGAAAGCTATAA
Source organism: Caradrina kadenii (assembly GCA_947462355.1). NCBI lineage: Eukaryota > Metazoa > Arthropoda > Insecta > Lepidoptera > Noctuidae > Caradrina > Caradrina kadenii. The sequence goes on from OX381691.1 coordinate 10,701,576, forward strand.
GTTTTTATACACAGCCACCTGATATCAATTCTAAGACTATAGCTTTAGCACAACAGCTAATCTCTCAGCCAGTAGACCTAAAAATTTGCCTAAAGCGACATACATACATAAACTCACACCTTTTTCCCATGGGGTAGGCTGAAACCACAGAACGCCACCTGCTACGATCCTTACATGCTTCTTTCGCCTCGTCCACGTACATCTGGTCATATAAGCACGCCGGTTACGAGTACTGCGCACCCGACCGTTTTGAAGAAGCTCACCAATAAGGTCAGCGTAAGTCTCAGAAAATTTGCCTAAGTAAAGTATCAAAATCCTATACACACACATAATCCTAGGACGCACGTGCTAGGCAGCTAGCGTGCCCGGGCCTTATGTCGCTAGTACTTGAATTGATCGAGTGTGAAATTACAAAGCTGGAGTTGGAACCTCAATGACAACACTGGTGTTCTCTCGTTGACTTCGAATCGAATATATTTATCTTTTAGGTAAAATAAACGCAAACGCAATGTATTAAGGTTTTATTTTAGATGTTCAAGGTTAAATTTTATGGACTTGAATCAATTTATATTACACTCACGTGCAAAAAATTAGGCCACTCGGCAACATTCAAAAGCAATTTCCTCTGACTATTGATTCCAATTTATTTAAAGTACTTATGCTTGTAAAGACATATTGTGCATGTGCATGACGAATATTCAAAGAATGTGTATGAGCATGCTCATATATTGTAAGTATGTGTCTTAATTTTTTTGCACGTGAGTATATTTAGGTACTTTCTTTTTATTTTAGTGAAGATTTTGAATGAGGAAGTCTCTTTGTTTCATACTGTCATCTGTCAAAGTCAAAGTAAAATCATTTATTTCAATTATACCATTTAAAAGCAATTTCGAACGTCATTTATTTACGAAAACAAAGACTTTAATCTAGTTTCTCAAGCAGGTAGTTTCATATGGAGAAGAATGGACAAGAAGCTCGGTTTTCAATATATTATGTTTTGTAAGTACTGATACAGTGTTGTCTCAAATTCGTTAAAAATAGTTTCTATTCCAACAATATTTTTCGAAAAATTTGGTAGGTACAGACTTTTCTACGAAACAGCCTTTATTTTTTTGGTAAGAAAAACGGATGCTCTTATCACATGAGTAGGTACCTACTTATTTTTTTATTCATGTTGATTGTGAAACGTTTATTTCGAAGACAATACCTGCTGATGCTAAACCAACCAAAATTCCTGGAAATGGTTTCGCTTGAGCTCGAAAGTTTATTAAAATTTTTGTAAGTTTTTTGAGATGTATAAATATGAATACTCTTACATAGGTACTTATTTATACTTTCTTGCAACTGACAGCTGTTAGACATATCATAATAAAAATAATATTAAAGTAAGTAAATAATTATGTTTTTTTAGTCATTAAATCCGGTAACATACTAATCAAGACTAATTTTGACGAGATACCTACTTGTCAAAATCTTCCATTACCTAGATCCATTTCTAGAATGTTTGTAAATGGTTGTGAATATTCGAATACCTAGTTTAATCTTCAGTTTGTAACCGATTGCCACACATGAGTAATCTTATGTAAGTTTACGTTGAAGGTCCATTCACAATAGATTAGAAATCGCATAATGTAATTCATAAATTCGCTTCTGCTTGACTTTGCAATTTATTGAACACCGTTCGAGAGGTAGCGCCATCTAGTAACGTTATTGATGTTGTAAAAGTTTAGGTGTAACCGGCTAGATGGCGCTGTACTCAATTTAGAACCCTTTCGAAATGCAACTGCAATCGATACTTGCAAAAAAATTCTTTGATACCAATAACTTTAGGAAGACGGGTTCAATATCCAATTCACTTCTATTTTTAAATAATGTAACTATGTGTGTGTGTGTTTTAGTTATTTTTTAATGTAGTATCAAGTACATTTAGTCGAAATCATTTCGGAAATCTAGTAAGCCAGGTAGATACCTAGTTAACCTAAATTCTTATACCAGATTTAATAAAAATTCTTACCATTATACAACGTAATGACAAAATCGTTTTGTCCGTCAATTTAACGAAAGCGTGTCGACAAGTTCGTAATAACCTTGGACTAGTGACAATGAACTTCAAAATCTGTAATAACTACGAATCCAATTCCGAGATTTCCAACAAATATTTCATGGAAATCGGAATTTGTCAGATTTATCACGAAATTGTGGTGTTTAGTATTTTAGTTTTCTATCAGCTGACGTCACTTACATGACATTCACATGAGTCAGGGCTTTGTCCTGCATGGGGACAGGTCATAGAATATTAGGTAGCATTATCTAGTTATGTACATTATTTCTAGGTTATTTATATATTTATTGTTAAGACCAGTTCAGTTCAGTAACGTTACTTGCTTAACTAGGTATTGTTAAGGCCTGTCCAAACTGGTAGGCGATGTAATCACTGGAGAGATATTGAGACTTCTATGTGTAGACACACATAACACAACATACCCACACGCCCGTATTCCCCGAAGGGTTAGGAAGAGGTGTACCAATGTACACCCACAGTTCGTCGGTATGTTATGGTCCCATGTAATAGGGGGCGAGCCTATTGCCATTAACTGGGCACAAATCCTAACTCCGAGCTGCTACTGAAAATTTCATAGAAAAACCCAATAACACTTTTTGCTCGACCTGGCAATCGAACCCAAGACCTCTAGCGTAGCAGTCGCGCTTAGGACCACTAGGCTAACGAGGCAGTTCTATGTGTAGAACATTTTCTATAACATGTATCGCGATTCTTCACATGGGCATTCTGGGATGTTACCACAGGCTTTTACTGATAATAATAAATTCTTTATTTCAAGCATATAGTCCACTTTGTTAGGAACAATTTGACTCACCTATAAACTATGTTAATAGGAAATTGCGCATAAATAGAATAAAATCATCCGTTTACAATTTCGAAATTAGTAGATAGAATCCTTTAATTAATTACCTACCTGCCACTTAGTAACGCTTTTTATGTAAAGCCTCGAAAGAGATAGGTAATGTTTAATTTTCCTGCTCCGTTTCATTTCCCACAATACTTTTACAAATTCCATCTTTTACTCTAAAATATCTCGTTTCTTATAAACACGATGTAGGTACCTACTACCTAAAATTCAGGCAAAAAAACCCCAGATAAGATATAGAAAGAAAGAAAGCGATGTTTTGGTCGTCAAAACATAAAAGTCAACCCCAAAAATCTTAGAAATCGTCTGGAGGTCTCAGAATCACGTTTGTTGCTACCTGAGCTCGATTATTGTATATTTTTTGTCTAGCCAAGGTCGACGCGGCTATAGACTGTAGAGCCAACGGTTGAGACGTGCTCCACGACCACACCGGCAGGATAACGAACTTATTTGCCTTTTATAATGATCATGCGCAGTTTTCGGGTCTCTTTGTCGTATTAACGGTTGAGAAAAAGGTTTTATATAGATGTAATCGTTGGTATGAGAATTCCAACTGTTCTTTGTTTTTTTGGGGAACTCGTGATATAATGTTTCCTGGCAAACGGCAATATAACGTGTAAACGTGTTGATTTTAACCTTCCTATTTATTTACAGAATAAATTAATATTTAATGTTTATTATTTAATAATAATATAAGCCTATTATTGTTCCACAGCAGAACAAAAGGCTTTTTCTCATAAAGGGAATACACGAGCATAAATCACCACGCTTGCTTAAGGCGCATTGGTGTTTTCAGACTTATATTAATTATTAGTCCATGCTTTCCTACAATGATGTCTAAGATAAACTTAGAAAGTACATGTGAGTTAGAAAAAGTCACATTGGTTATTGCTCGTGCTCGGTTACGAATTCACAGCCTCGTGCAAGAGAAGCGAGTGCCACAACCAGTGAGCCAACACGACATATAATTGGATCACTGATCGCTACGCTTGTCAAGGCGGATTGACTATATCGAAGCTTGTTACTTGTAAGCATTTCCCCACACTAGAAATTTCTCCTATATCGTGTGTGCGTTTACAAACATAATAAACTCATACACAGACAGCCAGACCCGGAACAACTATCTGTAGACCACACAAATGTTTGTTCCGTGCGGGAATCGAACGTGCGACACGCATCGCAGCAGCGAATCACTCAGCCACTTCGCCAACCATGCCGTCAAGTGTACAAAATGTACAAAAGCCTCTTCCAAACCTCCTAAAACGGTGACTAAAACATGTACTCAGAAAATTCAGAATCTCCTTTTGTCATTACGAAATGTAAGACAATAATATTAATATTAAATGTTGAATTGTTTCAGAACTGAAGAGTTACGAGAAAGCGGCGCGCTGGCCGCCAAACATGAATTAGATATCGCACCAACGATATCGAAACGTAAGTACTTATATACATTTGTATTTTAAACTTAGCTCTTGTAGTCATTGATATAAAGAAAGAAATAACATTTATTTGGCACCACAAACATGAAACACGAAAACAATACCAAGTGAAGGAGTCGTGTAATTCTGGAAAGGTTGAAATTTGAGGATGGATCTATCTATACCTTATCTTCAAAATATTCCTATGAATATGTAGTTTGACAGGTACTTACGCTACATACAGGTAAATTGAAACTTACATACAAATTATATTTAGGTATTTCTCAATCATTATTTAAAATCTCTAAATAAAAAATATAATCTCATCTTCCTTGATTAATTATTCAAAAAATTTGTCTAAAGAAAAACCACGCAGAAGGAGTCACAGGCAGAAGCTAGTTATTATATAATTTTCAACATATCTAATTGTGAAGTAGACTCCATTAAGTAATAATTCCAAGACACAACCACTAAAAAATGCTTTATTTTAAATAACTATAAAATTAGATTTTTTAAATAATTAGTGAATTGATATAACAAAAAAGTGACGTCATAGTTTAGTATTGTTATACAAAATCAATAGGGAAATCTTGTTTTGACAGCTCATAAAAAGTACGTCAATTGATTAGTGGTGTCATCTACCCAATTCTACATAAGGCATTATTCTACCTTCCACCGAGTTCCACCACATGTACCAAAACTTCACAACATTCTGTATTAGCTTACCTAGCGCTTGACTTGACACATACAAACGTACTTATTCCCTTATTTACTTACATATAAGTACAGCCGTGTCGCTGTTGTATTTAATTCGAGAACATCTGAACTACAAATAATGCTCCCTTCGTCTTCATGTTTTCAAACATTTTCTGTTGACACGGTCCAAGTAAGGAGCGAAAAGAGTGTTTTTTTTACAAATAAATGATTTCTTATGGAAAAGTATAATTAATCATTTTTGTACTAATACTGTCAAAACGAGCTAACCCATAATCTCTCATTAATTGAACTATGTCTAAAAAATGACTATCCAGCAATAATAGTTCAATCCAAAACTTTGGCTCAAAATAGATTTGAAATGAATCATCAAATAATTACAGATTAATTACCATTAAATAACCATTAAATAATTACAGATTCAAAACAATTTTTTGAAAAAATTGTAGAAGTTTTAACGCGAGTTAGTTCTTTTTGGCAGAATCTAACCTAAGTACCTAACGTTGAGAACTGGAGAACTGTTGTGTTTATAAGTATTACTGAATCAGCATTATAAAACACTAACTTTAATCAATTTAGCATTCAAGGATAACACAACTTCTTATAAGTGTAAGAGTTTTCAAAATTCGACCAGTAGTTCCGAAGATTGGCGCGTTGAAACAAACAAAAACTCTTCAGGTACTAATATAATATAGTCTATGTAATATATAATAATATAATATATATAATATATGTAATATATAATGTATGTAATATGTGTATGTAATATATTGGTGATCGCAGCACTCATTTTAAATACTGCCTGGAAACAGTGCCTAATACGTCGCAAATGTAGAACACGAGTACTAGTAAATGCATGAATCACACGTTTTTGATAGTCAGCGCTTATTCTGCACTGTTATGAAATTGCAGAATAATGCTGCGTTGCATATGTCCGCGTTTGTCTGACGTCAGCCTAACGGTTGGTGCGACAGGGCAGGAATACACGAAGAGCTTTTTTTTGTAAAAAACGTTGCTCTACGCTAGGAATTTCTCCTGTATCGTGGATGCGTTTACAAAAATGTACTTGTAGACCAGACAAATATTTGTTGTATAAACCTGAGACACGCAGCGCAGCAGCCAATCGCTCAGCCACTGTGCCTACAGCGCCGTTGAAGAATGTGAGTTTGGTGTTTTCATTACTTAATTGATTATGAACTGAAAACGCCACAGCACACACAGTTCCCACAGTTGAAATTTGCATGGTTGTGTGGTAGGCAATAAATCCGTGCAGAATTATTTTATCAATATTTTGAACTCGATGTATGAAGTGTGCTTTAGTTCAATAAAATGCAAATATAAAAAAAAAATTACCAAACATTAATTAATGAAAAATTATAAAATATTAAGTGTTGCTAAAGTTTTAAAAATGAATACTGATAGAGTAATAATCCTGCTCTGTTTGCTTGGACCCTAGGTAGTTTTAGCTCACAAAACGTAACTCAAGAGATTCCTCTTACATTTCCCTATGGTACAATCACACACAATGTAAGTAGAACAAAATTCGCTAATCTCTTACATCTTGATTCTCGCGAAAACGTCCCAAAACAGGGGTTCACTACGTACTTAATTAGATTTCATACACAGAACAAGAATTTTCCATTCGGGTCTCGCGTTGTTTAGGATAATTCAAACAGAAATAATAATTATTCAAACAAAATTCACCGGTCTGATGTTTGCTTAGGCTCTGATTGTACTAACTAATGAATGAGCCAGCAATTGTTGGAATTTGAACTTTAAAATCATTTTGTTAGAATACATTTTGCGTTTCGCTCGCTAATTGAGACAGTTATAAACTTTACGATTTTCCAATTCTGTTGAAAAATAAATAGTACTTGTGACAGAGTTATGCTTTCAATCAAACCTCGTTCGCACTCTGATGTTTATTTTTAATTATAAATAATGGCAACACTGGCTGCGTAAAACCTGAAATTATAACTTTGAGATGTAAAAGTAGAGTTGCCTATTTGTGAGCCTAATTTCTTAATGAAAGGCGAAATTCTAATGATTTAATATTTTATTACTTTGATAATTTGGAGTGTTCAAAATTACACTATATTAGTAGGTAATATATTTTTGGAAAATAAGTTCTCATTGCTCCTGGTTATATAATTTCGGTAAATATATATTTTCGTGGGGAATTCTACGTGGATACCCTCCATTTGGTATGTGGGACTCTTACCGACAGAACCTTATGGTTTCTTCTACCACTATGATTTGGGAGATCGGTATACTCTTGGCGCATGATCCGCGCCCCCGACTGTCGTTTAAAGTACCAACAAATAATCATGACAAGCTCTTCTTTACACATACAACAGAAGAAAAGCTTATGTTGTGATAAAAAACAGGTTGACTTTTAATACTTTGCCATCTTCCAGGGGATGAAAGTACTCATGGGTACGAACAACTTTTACTATTTCTTCTACAGGCCCTCGTCGCTTGAACTAAATATTGGATAAATAAATTAATATTCAGCTTAATAAATACACCCCTAAAACTCCCAAAATACTTATGATAACTTAAGAAAACTTCGAAAACTTTACAACCCTCGAAAATCCACCTTCAAACTCGATCACCTTCCCAAGGGTACCACGTTAACGTTAAAACATAACATAACGGTGTAATAAGCGCAGACAAGCGAACTTATTAAAAATTAATCCCTCGAGCTGTCTACGAACGACGTATTAAACTTACAAACTGGCTAACTTACGTTAAGATTTATACCAAATTCAGTTTGCTCAGATATGAATATTTGATTTACGATAAGAGCCTGTGCTCACGACGCGGTTTTCGCTCGCGAATGGAATCGGTTTCGACGATGTTTTCTCGAATTTTCGGGGATGATACAGGTTTAGGTGAATGTATAATTATGTTCCTCCAGGTACCTCTCGCGAGTTTACCCCTGTAGGAGTCAAAACCCCTTTTAGTACGGTCTTGGAGCAAAATTTGTTCTTAATTGACATTTCTCACTTGCAAAATTTTAGCGTCATATGTCATGAAGTTTTCGAGATTTTGCGTTTTAGCCAGAGAGAGAATGAATGACTCTTAGCTTTTATATCGATATACCTAGCAATTAGTGCCAAATTTGACAAACGGCAGATAATTATCAGTAATAAGGTTAATGTACAATATTGGATGCAATCACAGAAAACTTAATGTAAAACTTAATAAACTTAATGTTTTACGCAATTTTTGTAACGAAATTGTTAAATAAGTAAACTTTTCGTCCTCCTATTAAAAATTATTTCTAAAACATTTTCGACGAAATCTATGACATGGCTTCTTACACCTCGAACGAAGCCGTCTGATGTCACTTTAATATTCTGAATTTGATCGAAAATTATAAAATAGCGTGTGGGAGATATTAGCTAAATCTTGATCTTGTAGACTATTGTATCTCGAGCTCTGTGAACAACCCTTACAATGCTTTTAAATCTCTTGTATAACTAGACGTAAATCTTTTAAGTTACAAAGTTAATAATACTGGGTGATTTTTAATTCACGGGCCAACTTTTAGGGGGTGAAAGCACTCATGAATATGAACAACTTTTATTATGGGATCAACTTCGAAATATAAAAAAAAAACAGCTATTCTCTACAGCCGTGCACTACGACGCAAACATACCATACCATCACGCCTGTATTCCCTGATCGGTTAGGCAGAGGTGTAACAATGTACACCCACAATTCGCCGGTATGTTTAGGTCCCATGTAATAGGGGGCGAGCCTATAGCCATTAACCGGGCACATATCCAAACTCCGAACTGCTACTGAGAATTTCATAGAAAAACCCAATAACACTTTTGCTCGACCTGGGAATTGAACCTAATACCTGTAGCGTAGCAGTCGTGCTTAGGACCACTAGGCTACCGAGGCAGTTACGACGCAAACAGAATGTATGAAATATCTGTTTTTATTTTAAAATTTTAGGGTTGGTCCCAAAATACAAGTTGTTTGTTATTAATACTTTCCGCCAATGAAAAATTGGTAAAAAAATCCGGTATAACACAATCACGTCTGTTTTATCAATGCTACAAGCAAGGATAAAGATTAACTACGGCCAATTTTAGTTCCATTAAATAGAAACAATTTCAGACCGACCACTATTGAAAAAAGTCTAACACAGAACATGAAATTCCTTTGACCAATCAGCGGATAAAATCAAGAACCTCATGATCAGCAGTCTTCTTCGTAACCACTAGATCCACGGCACAAAGTTACGTAAAATAGAAACAAAACACTAAAGGGCGATTCTGTAACTGATCTTAAATACTACTTGAAGCTCATGTTGGCTGGGAGTGGCTTCGCATTGTTCTGACGTAGAAATTTATAGTTAAGTTCTAGAGAATGACCCTCGTAAATAAATAAATAAGAATAAAAAGTTTTCTTTATATTTATTTGAAGCTTTCGAATTTACGACTGTAGTACGAAAGTACGAGTGTTAAATATTTAATACTTGATAGTACCTTCTTGTCATGTCACTGTTTGTTTGTAAGAGGTAATTTCTGAAATTACTGCTCTAATTATGAAAATAAAAATAAAAAACAGCTGCCTATAGACATCTGCAATACCAGAGCCCTTGCGTTACCATACCAGAGACAATGTTGAAATGTCTCATGTGCCTGTAATTACACCGGCACCCATACCCTTCAAATCGGAACACAGCAACGCTGCTTTGCGGCAGACATACATAATATGGGTGTAGTACTTCTTCTGACGAGCTGCTTCACAAAGAGCTCTACTAAACTACTGTAATTTTGGAAACCACAATCCCTAAAAAGTCGCAGGCAGAAACAAACATGTGATAAAAATCTCAGTGTCAGCCCGTCAGTCCAGTTCACAAACTATAAAACTGCCTTACATTTTAATTGACAGTTTCTAAAGATGACGTCATCAAGTTACGTAAGAATAGGAATCGTAGGCGTAGAGTTGCCCCTGCTTATGCGCAATCATGAGCTGGCGAACTGTCAACTGGAGTTCTAGCTTTTGTAATAGACCATTTAGGTAGATTTATACTCAGCTGTTAGTGGTTTGGCATACTTAAAATACGTGTTGTATTGCACTTTTGAACTTCATGTTTGGTATTAGGTTCTATTTTTGTAAGAATTTAATTTTAGTTGAATGTGTCGAATTCTATACCTAACAAAAATTAATCAAGTTTTTTAATAAATCACCACGCTAGCTTAAGACGGATTAGCGATTTCATACTTATATTAATTGTAAGGTCCAAGTTTCAAAGAAGTCAGTAATGTGCAAAATAAACTTAGAATGTAGGTACATATGAATTGAAAAAATCACATTAGGATCGAACCTGCAACTTCATAAATGAGAGCTGGAATGAGGCTTTAAATGCCAGGCTAGTGTTATCCACTATTATTTGTGCTTATTTTTTTAAAACAGCTCGATCTAACATCCTGCATCCCAACTTACTTCGTTTTTTACTAAGCGAGCCCTTTTTAAAAGTCTAGCCCTAAAGTCTTTTCATGGACTAAATCTTCTTCCATGTTAAATCTTTTTTAAGTAATCTACTCCAATTCCCAATTTTTCAATCCTATCGTTTCGTGATTGTTTATCTTTGCCTTCATATCTTGCCCGTCATCGCTAATCATCCTTTCTCGTTCCTTATGTAATTATCACTCACCGTTCAGCGTTCAAAAAGGTTAGAGTGACAATAAACCATGATTTATTAGAACAACTAGGACAGTTTATTTCGTACCTCTTGTACGGTTAGGGAGTATGAATGAGATATAGAGTACAACATGTAATTTATTTAAAATTGCTATTGCCATAACACAACACCTTATCCACCTTACCTAAGATCTGTATTTCTTTGTGCCTATGTTAACAAATAAATACATGATTATGACATTTATTTGAACATAATCACTGCACTCATTTCAAAGTCTTAATGGCTAGAAAAAGGATGTATGTAATATGTGGATAAATGTTACTAACACAGTTATTCGTATCTAATTGAATATGTTTTCCAAAAAATCAAATACATAGTAAATTGTAGTTTTTTTTTTTTTTTTTTTATTGTACCTGTACCATCGAAAATTTGAAAAACAAACATAATGCTCTAGAATGAATAAATAGGTTTGTTTTACAAAAGTGCAGCAATTCTCTCACAAAGGCGCATCTAATCTGCGCTCTATCTCCCTATTCATACCCCGCCGGTATTAACTCAAACTCCTTTCACCTGTCCCTCGACCACATCGCAACCGTAGATCACTCGCCCATAGTCATAACTGGGCCTAACTTTAGACTAATCATACAGTCGTATCAACACAGCCTTTTCCTATAAAATAACGTTATGTCCATATTTCACGGTTCACCTTTCAATCCAATTTAGATGAAACAACAAAATTGAATCGTGTAAACATAATTAAAAGTGAATAATTATAAGTCGACCATATCGTTCATTTTTGTGCCTTAATATCAAAGTGAATAAATCTGGTTGAATCATAAGTGATTACATTTTAAACTAACAGCTTTTTACAAAATAAATATGAATGTTTACAAAATAAACAACAAAACATTTTTTTTAAATTTTTGTCTATGTATATGTTTGTTCCGTCTAAACTCCGAAACGGCAGGACCGATTTTGAAGAAACTCTCACTGGCTGGTAGCCGATCTAACAACCAGAAAGAATTATTAAAGATTCGCGCAATAAAATAATTGGTACTAAATTCACACGATGGAAGTCGCGCGCATAACCTAGTGGTTTTATAAACAGCCGGCTGTTGTGTTACGTCATTTTAATAATATTGGATTATGTAAGTGTAGAAGTGCCGTTGGTCCCGGCTGTCATTCGTAGATCTTTGACAATCGTTACGGATAGTCAGAAGCCAGGAAGTCTGACAACCAGTCTAACCAAAAGGTATCGTGTTGCCTAGTAACTGGGTTGTGGAGGTCAGATAGGCAGTCGCTCCATGTAAAACATTGGTACTCAGCTGCATCCGGTTAGACTGGAAGCCGACCCAAACATAGTTGGGAAAAGGCTAAGTAGATGATGATGTAAGTGTAGAAGTTCAAGTTGAGATTTCTAAGCGACTGTTTTAAGTAACAGCTGGCCAGTATGCCAGCTCGTGCTTTTTTTTACAACCAATAAAACGTACGTTGCAAACCCAAGGTTTTTGCACTGTGTAATAAAAACAATTGTTACTATTCTAATCTTGCAACATCGTATGCAAAGTAATTTTTTGTACAAGGTTTTTGAGGTCATATTGGGCTGAAAATGATACGATTATTGTTCTTGGAAAGTATAAGGCTGCTTACCCCTTTTTAATTATTGAAATACAGAGTCATAAAAGGCGACTATGGATGTTGCAATACTACATTGGTCATAAATCGGTTCCCGTTATCTAAGTGATCTCATATCTGCTTCTATAGTTTATTTGTTCGCGATAATCTACGGAACTACTTGTCCGATTCTGGGAATTCTTTCGCTGATGGGAAGCTACATTATCTTTGAGTACTAGGTATATTTTATAATTCACGCTGACGAATTCGCTTAATTTGAACATAAGCTAGTAATTAATATAAGTCTGAAATCGCCAATCTGCCTTGAGAAACCGTGTAGATCAATGTTCGTTCCTTCACTGTATGAAAAGACGCATTTGCCCTGGGCTGTTATTACATAATCAGCTAAGACGATTGCTCTGTGTGCGCAAGCTCAGCATGAGTACAGTAGCCAAGGCAAGATTAAAAGCAAGAAACTCTACGACCTATTCCCTGAAATTTTTGACTTTATAGTGAAAAATATACAACTAAAACCAATCTTCTAGTCCAAAAACAAATCGGAAGTGTTCAATTTAAAACCCACGCCAAAAACAACATTCTTTCATACCGACTTCGCATGTCAATAATGCAATATTTACCCCGATTCGTGGTAACCGAGAATTCTTCAAATATAGTTGAAAGCCAAGCTATCGTTCTACCCCCGAGCCAGGCATCAGTGCGCCGATTTGGTAGCGTGATGCGTTGAATCTGACATTTTTTCATTTCCATACACTACTCGGTGCTCTTTCAAAACATTTCGTTTATCGAAACTCGTTTGATTTTCAATCTGGGCTTTGAATTTTTCGACAGTTTATTTCAATCTTTCATAACTGCTTTTTCCTGAAAAATATTTTTAAAGCTTCTTTTAAACCGACTATGAATGATGATGAATATAGACCAACTAAACCTTACAAACAAACATCGAATTAATGATAATATTTGGAGAAGATAAAGGAAAGTTCAACATGTTATAAGTACCAACAAATCCGCTAGCTAATTCTAGTAAAATAAAAAACATTCAAAATCTAGTCGCAATCTCATCCTTAATATATAAATAATTTAGAGGCATTTTTGACAAATTGAATCTGAAATTAGATTGAGATTGTTTCAAAAGGTAAGTAGAATTTTCCCCCCAAATACATCATAATGCTAGTGTCTAATCTTAAACAATACCTACTGCCAACTTAGTTAGGTACTTCCCTGAATCTAATCTAGGATATTCAAGTGAGAACTTCGTAAGCTACCGGTTTCTCCAAACTTCGTCCAAACACACTCATCAATTAATGTATGAACTCAATTTCATCGTACCACGTGATATTCTATTACATGCCCGTCGCGCGTCGTCCGTAATGCCGAGTGACATCCAGAAATAAGAACAAAAGCTTAACCGGATGTTATCCTGCAGATAACTAAAGATACGTCTTCCAATACTTCTACAAACTTTCAAGGAAAGTGTTGAGGATTTATTCTTTGGTTACTGCTCCAGTCTCGTTAGCAGTAGCGTGATGTTATATGCCTATAACCAATCCTCATGAATCTGGCTATCATATAAAAAAATATTTTTTCCTATCCGACCTTAAGATTGGGGCATTTAAACAAATAAAAAAACTTTAGTTTTATATATTAGTAATAAATTCTTGATTTCTTGTTACAGGGTAATTTTTTAAGACGGACAGATCTCTTAAAGTACTTTTCCCTTAAAAATCCACTCTGTATAAGGTTTGTTGATTCGGTACGTGACCAATCGAATCAAATAAATAATTTACTCGCTTACAGATAAATTTGACAGCTAACATGGGGTTAATTTTCACCGCAGGCGCGAAAGCGGTTGCCTTATCGAAAACAACAAAGTTTCCAAAGCATGAATTTAATATCGTTGGTTTGTTTTACACATAAAAGTTGGAAAGTAGAAATCAAATGAGTTTGAACGAAGAAAGTTCATGTTCTATGTACGGTTTTAAATACAGTCACGTGCAAAAAAATTAGGCCAGTCGGAAACATTCAAGAGCAATTTCCTCGCCTATTGATTCAATTTATTTTAAGTATGCTTATGTAGATATATTGCGTATGTTTGAAAATATTGAATCTGAACTCACCGAGGGAGTCGCTATTGAATTCTGCAGAGTGGCCTAATTTTTTTGCACGTGTGTTTAGTTTCGGAGTAATATTTGTGTGTCGTAATATCACCGAATTAAATGGATATCAGCGAGTAACTGCCTCGTTGGCCTAGTGGTCCTAAGCGCGACTGCTACGCTACAGGTCTTGGGTTCGATTCCCAGGTCGAGCAAAAAGTGTAATGTGTTTTTCTATGAAAATCTCAGTAGCAGCTAGGAGTTAGGATTTGTGCCCGGTTAAATAGCAATAGGCTCGCCCCCTGTTACATGAGACCTAAACATCTCGGCGAACTGTGGCTGTACATTGTTACACCTCTGCCTAACCCTTCGGGGAATATAGACGAGATGGGATGTTTTTCAGCGAGTAACATAGGCAAAATTTTATTATAAAAAATGAAAATATGGAACCGCACGAAGTCATAGTAGGTACTAGACACTCATAGTAGGTGCTTGTTTATTTTGTAATGTATGTTGTTGTATACAAGCACCATAATTTACGTAATTACTTTAACACTTTCAAAGAGACACGTACATTAACTAATTAATAAAATACATAGACAGACTTGTGACCTTTAATGTTAAAACGTTATTATTCATCAGATCAAAATCAAATTCCAAATATTCTACTAGAAATAGACGGAGTAAAATATTCCTTCGCACAAAACTCTAAAAGGGTCGGCTCATTTATTCTTGTCGTAGAATCGACTAGACTTGAACAAATAAGACAGTAAACATTATTCGTTAATGAATCGATTTCAAGATACATTTTATTTGAGAGATAAATTCTGTTTTGCAGACAATGCTGTTCAAGTTTCAGTCATCGTTCCCTTCTAAAGCACTTTGAAGGAGCGTTGGGGAACCCGAGACTGCTTTTGTTTTCACGTAATGTGAGGATCTTTGAGCAATTCAAGAAATTCTTATATTGCGTTGTACGAGTCAAAGTGAGATGGTACCTGTATTTCTCAATCTTCTGTTTGTCTTTGAAATAACGGAAAGAGAAAAATAGGGTGTTATTTTTAGAAAAAAAAAGCGAACAGCTAAAATAAGAATAATACCAGCCTGTATTGGGTCTACTGCAGGGCAAAGGCCTCTTTCTCATTAAGAGAAGGCATGAGCATTTATCACCACGCTTGCTCAAGGTGGATTTATGATTTCGGGCTTATAAGAATTAATTACGTCGGTTAGGTGTTCGGTTATTAACTGCCAGTGCACTGCACTGCTACTGTACTGCTAGTGGTCCTAAGCGCGACTGCTACGCTAGGGGTCTTGGGTTCGATTCCCATGTCGAGCAAAAAGTGTTATTGGGTTTTTCTATGAAATTCTCAGTAGCAGCTCGGAGTCAGGATTTGTGCCCGGCTAATGGCAATTGGCTCGCCCCTTATTACATGGGACCTAAATATACCAGCGAACTGTGGGTGTACATCGTTACACCTCTGCCTAACCCTTCGGGGAATACAGGCGTGATGGTATTATTTTATAAGAATTAATTATAGGTCCAGATTTACCTACTCGCGATGTTTTCCTTCACCGATGCCAAGATAAACCTATAAAGTACTTATGAAATAGAAAAAATCACATTGGTACTGACCTGTTCTCGGTTGAGAACCCACAGCCTCATGCATGAAGCACCATTACGACGATCTTATTAAACGGAGAAAAAAAATCTAAGCTTCTTGTGGTTGTATCAATAAAAGTATCTACCTTGATGGAGTTAATCTCGGAAAATATTTACAGAGTTTTACGGCAACCCCCAAAAATAGAACATCGCTTTTGATCCACACAGAATACCACGTACACGTGTAACCGGATCACGGGTTCTGTCCAAAACTTTTTATTCCAAGAGAATATCAAAGTTCGATACACACGGGTTGATTCCGCGTATAGGAATTGAATTTTATGGTACAAAATTCGTACGGATTTAATGTTTAATTCTCTTTTCGGAAACGGATGCGGTCGCAACAGACGCGTCATAGAACCGCGGCAATGGCTTTGGTTGCTGGCAATGACGTTTGGTTTGAAATGCAATTTTAAATGAAATGCTTTCTGTGTTTGACTTTTCTCTTGAAATGTATTAAATAAATAAATATTATCGGTATATTATTGTCCCAGCATAGGGCAAAGGTCTGTCGTACAGAGAATGCGCAAGTTTTGATCTACTCGCTTGGTCAAGGCGGAGTGGCAATTTGAGCCTTATAATTATTAATTATAAAGTCCGTGTTTCCTCGCGATGTTTTCCTTCACCGATGTCAGCGATGTTCAAAATAAACTTAAAAAGTTTATATAGAAAAAACAGATATTGCTTGATACTAATATTTTTTCAAGCTTAAAATTACAAGTTAACGTAAAAGAAAACAAACAGAAACATGGTACACTGTGTGTTATCATTATGTAATTTACTTTATAGGGTTCCGTACCCTAATGGTGCCAAACGGGACCTTAATACTAAGACATCTGCTGCCAGTCCGTTTGACATAAGGCTGTATCTTTAAAACCGTGATAGTTAGACACTTAAAATGTACACAAAGTGTGTATTACTATAAGAACTATAATTACATTTAATAAAAATATAGTAAAGTTAAGTCGAAGCCGGCCCAGGAAAAGATGGCGAGGTGATTTGGACTCGCACCGTTAGGGCTGGTTCGAGGTGACGCAGGAAAAGAATATTTGAAAGGACACAAGTGAGGCCTTTGCCTAGCAGTGGGACGTAATGGCTAAAAAAAATAAACTTTTTTGTATGTAGTACTAAATATTGTACAATGATACGAAACCCTTCGGTGTCCGACTCGCGCTAGGCCGTCTTTTTATCAACATTTTCCTAAACGCTACACAATACACGATTCTTTAATCTACCGTCGATTACCTTCCGCAAAAATGTTGTTTACCCTTTCAGAATTAAAATATTGTTTAGTTGGGTGGACGGAGATGAGATTTTTTGTACACTTGGGTTGTCTTAATTGATATATAACTCAATTTTCTTTTGTGATATTAAAAATATAAGCCACTGAATAAGCAAAAAAAAACATGAAAGCTCTCTCCTTAATCTGAACGCAAAAGGGATTCTAAAAAAAAATAACTGAAATTCACTGTAGCGTAAAATTATTTGTACAAGAATATTTAAAGAGTCTGCTTTTTTATCTTATTATCTTAAAAATAGAAGGTACAAGTGTACTTGAAAAATTTTTTTTTTCTTTTTTTCAATCTCTTGAAAATATTTTTTTTGGTTATAAAAACAGCACTTCATATCAACTAGTAGCTTGTATCCACTTACTCTCAAGTATTTGCTACATAACCTTTGTCAGTATGCGCGGGAGCGTTTTTTTTAACTACTTGTCTTTGATATGAAACAGAAGTTTTCAAGATGTTTTTTTCGCTCGTGTTTTGGTATAGTTTCGGCCCTTGCTTTTTTTTAAAAAAAAAGTACTCTTCAGTAAGTACATGTCAGGGTCGCTACTTACAAAAGCTGGTCGGCACATTCGGTTCAGTATTTCTATCACAACGTCAAAGGTCGTATTGAGAATGGCTAACCGAATGTGCAGATATGCGGTGTATAGCGCTCCTCACTTGTTAATTCCATATTAAAACCCTATTCAGTATTTTCGTATTCTGTTTTTAAAACTTTTCGTTATAAAAAATACTTACTCATATATATCCAGACCTTTGCAGAGCCGTGGGACAGTAAGGTGTATTAAAAGTATAGGTATGTAGGTCCCAAAAGTTGTAACACCCTGACCACTCAATCTAGAATTCATGGTCCAAAAACTACTCAGTACATCTAATGACTTTGACAACACTATTCTCAACGGCAATATGAATAATTTAACGCAATTCCGGAGTGACGCAACGAAACGCTGTCAAACTCCTAACACAATAGTTCAGGATTTGTCACACGTACCTTACGTACAATGTAAATTAACAGCCCAGAGTTTAAACTGCTAATGTAATTAATTATCATCCATAATTAAGATTCGCGTAGTGTGTGCGCACATTTGCATAAAATCTCCCGTTCGCCGTTCCTTGTTGACTGGATACTGACGAATCTACGACGTTGCGTCAATTCGTGACAACTTGGAAATTAAGGGAAACCAAGTTTATTGACTGTTTCTCTTGGAGTGTTAATGGAAATTTTGATTGCATTGGCGAAATCCTGATTGGTTATCTTATTACAAACTATTGCTTTAATTCAGCAGTTTGTCTGATTAGGGTGTTATAGTTTTGGGCTTCTGGTGAAGGGACTAAGGGTGCTTATCCACAGACGAAACGAGAACTCCTATCATATATCTGAAATTGAAATTTTATCATGTAATAGATTTTTTACTTAGCCTCGCCGGTGGAGTTTCATCTTTATGCATTAGCTCTTAAACAGAGGGACAATTCTCGTATTTTTAAGTACGTACGCATTCTAATCTAAATTCTTCATCTGACGAAAACACCTTTGATCTATAGATACGAATATTAAAAAGCTTTACCTCTTTATAATATTAATACCTATACTTAGATCAAAGGTATTTTTTGTGAGGGGGGGGGGGGGGGTAATCTCCAGATATACTGAACCGATTTTGAAAATCCTTTACCCATAAAAAGCCACGTTATTTGTGAGTGTCAAAGACTATAACATCACGCTCTGAACACGGGAGCGGAACACTAACCAAAGACGTTACTTAAGACGGGTGAAAATGTCCACGCGGGCAGAGGCTAGTTTACCTATATTTTTGTCAAAACTGTTATCGATTGTTACGGGAATAGATCGTCAAGTGATAAATGTTATCTTTGATTGATTAATAAATTAATATGATATCGTATAACAGTTGTAAAATAACACATAGCGAAGTCTAAAGCTACATGTTCTTACCATATTTGGGATCTTTTTTATTTTGGACAAAGCCTGGGAAACCTCTTGGTATCTACGGAGATATTAACGGACAAAGTTTCAACTTTAACTGTATTTTTACGAAAATAAGTTTTAAAAATGATAAGATAACTAAACTTTAAAACACCCCAGGACCCCTGCAATGTTACATACACTTATAAATACTCAAAGACTGATTTTTCACACCAAAAAAATAAAGCCATTTCCCAGCAATTATTTTTGTTCAAAGTTACTTAGTTTATAAATAGTATGCGCAGTTAACGGCTATGCATTGTGTAATACACCCCGTATTCCAACCAACAATTTACCGATCTCTCATAATTTTGCTGTTATATTCTGTTTCGTACAAATGGCACTGACCAAGGGGCTTTCAAAGGCCTTACCTGTTCCATCGAGTTACGTTCCTCCTGGGAACACTTAATGTTGTTGTGGTAATCTTTGAGGTCGCACGTAAGCAGGTAGCGTTGTTGTTGGTAGGGCCAAAGAATAATAACTCTTAGCAATAAAGTCAGTTAGAATCTTTCGCAATATTTCTCGGCTTTGTAATGTCGAAAAATAATTTTGTTTAAGTGCAAAATAGCTTCTACCCACAACTTTATTTCGCGTTTTATTTTTCACCCGCGTTGTGTTACGTCTTTGGTTACTGCTCCGCTCCCGTGTGTTGTAGCGTGGTTTTATATAGCCTTTACTATTCCCCATGAATCTGGCTATCATACATAAAGATTTTTATATAATGCTAGCAAGACAGACCAACAAAGAAACTTCTTCAGCTTTATTATAATTAGTATTAGATTGTTGTGTTGGTAACTAGGTTTTTCGTAGATCTATAGATGACAGGAGTTACGCGTCAGTCAGAAGCCCGAATGTCTGACGACCAGTCTTAACAAGGGGTATCGTGTTACCTAGTAAAGTAGTAACTGCGTTGTGGTGGTCAGATAGGCATTCGCTCCATGTAAAATACTGGATTTCAGCTGTATTTGGTTAGACTGAAAGCCGACCCCAACATGGTTGGGAAAACGACAGGCCGTGTCGACGGCGAGTTCGTGTTCCACGCGCTCTTCAAAGAAATGTTAGCAAATTTTGAAAGGTCCACTCAGGACCGATGCCTGCCGGGGCTGCGGGTTGTTCGTAAGAGATACCACGCCCCCGGAATGCAAAGGGCGCAAGAAGGAACATGGATGGGTTTTAGTCAGTAAAAGTCTGACACTCCCTTCCGCCCCGCCCAGGGCGGAGGAAGTTACTTGATGATTTCCCCATCCTTAAAAAAACAAAAAATAAACATGGTTGTGAAAAGTCTAGGCAAATGATGCTTATAATATTATATAAATAAATGTACCGACTCTACCCGCTAAGCTAACAGTGCATAGAATAAGCTCCAACAGTGTTATACCTAAACCCAACTTTAACTTAGCCATACATAATTACGTACCTACCTTACAAGTTTAAATTACCCACGATTTGTAGGTCGAATGCTAAAATATTTTTGTTAATAACTCGTTACCGTTTTAATTAAAGTTAACAAGCCCTAGGGAAATATATTTCATGTGTTCATACATTTTTTCGCTAATAACATGAATTTAGTCTACTTTAGGTACTTTATGTTATTGTGACCTTCAAACTTTGTCCTTTGACCTGAGTAAATAGAATAGAACACAATACTGCCTACATTTATATGAATTTTCGAATGGTTTTGTAATTTATATTGTGTAATGTTGGGCTTTTTATCCTGATATTATAAAGCAGAAAAGTTTGTTTGTGTGAATGCGCTTATCTCAAGAACTACTAGTCCGCTTTCAAAAAATCCTTTTGCGTTACATAGAGAAAGAAATTGGCTGTTTAACATTACGCTATAATCCACAGGAGAGGAGCAGTAATCAAAGATGTTAATTAACACAGATGAAGCCTCGGGGTATAGCTAGTTTCTTCTTTAAATTCAAATACTCTAAGTATTTTCATACTCAAGTAACCATTTCTATTACATTATAAATGTTTAATACAACACCCTTACATAATAAATGACACCAATATTAATATAATATAGACAGAGGAATCGGATCCCTTTGCATCTAAGAAATTGCATCCAATTATCGCAGAGGGCGAACTCGGAATCACAGGCGCGTAACAGACTTGTTACAGCAACGTGACAACATTGTTGCTGTAACGACGATATCTTTAAAAGTTTTAGCTGTTAGGTTTTGCTTCTAATAATGACGTGTTTGAGAGAGTTGTTTTCTATGGAACTTATAATGTAAAGCCTATTATTATCCTTCTGCACGGCAAAGGTCTCTTCTCATACAGAGAAGGCACGACCATTTGATCACTACACTTGCTCAAGGCGAATTAGCGATTTCAGACTCACATTAATTATAACTGCCTTGTTAGCTTACTGCTCCTAACTGCGACTGCTACGCTAAAGCTCCTGGGTTCGATTCCCAGGTCGAGCAAAAAGTGTTATTGGGTTTCTCTATGAAATTCTCAAGAGCAGCTCGGAGTTAGAATTTGTGGGCGGTTAATGGCAACAGGCTCGCCCCCTATTACATGGGTTCTAAAACATACCGGCTGAAAGTGGGTGTACATTGGTACACCTCTGCCTCACCCTTCGGGGAATACAGGCGTGATGGTATGTTTATTAATAATATGTGTCACCACTATTTTTTCCTTCACCAATGTCAGTGACGTCCTTAGAAAGTACATATGAATCGAAAAAGTCACCTTGGTTTTGGCCCGGTATCGAAGCCGTAATCTCATGCATGAAAGGCGGCGCCTTAACGCCTGAGCCATCACGACATCCAAAATAAACTCATAAAAAATAATAAAACCTCTGAAGTACACTGACCTCATTACACTAATCTGTTCAATACACATAATACCATATTATCTTAAAAGCAGCAACTTTATATTCAAAATTATAAAGCTTTTTAACCCAACACTTTTATCTGATGGGTCTATCGGACCCCTTGCAACAGAGAAATAAAGGTCCCAACGGAGGGTTTATTGTACAGAAAGCCTTTGTTTTGGAGGGTTACCGTGGCCCAACATTTCTGTTTGAATTTCGACCCGAATTCGTATTGAACTAAAATAACATGGCTTATGTTATGTTATGATTAAAGGTTTCTCAAGATAGAATATTCTAGATTGTCTTTGGAATATCTATGGAAAGTAGACCATCATATACCATCACGCCTGTATTCCCCGAAGGGTTAGGCAGAGGTGTAACAATGTACACCCACAGTTCGCCGGTATATTTAGGTCCCATGTAATAAGGGGCGAGCCTATTGCCATTAACCGGGCACAAATCCTAACTCCGAGCTGCTACTGAGAATTTCATAGAAAAAACCAATAACACTTTTTGCTCGACCTGGGAATCGAACCCGAGACCTCTAGCGTAGCAGTCGCGCTTAGGACCACTAGGTTACCGAGGCAGGAAAGTAGACATGAGTCCAAAAGACGTATTGACTATAGACGTGATATGATCAAAAGCCGAAATTCCGTCTATCTATACTTATATTATAAAGCTTTTTGGTTTCTCTATGTAACTTCACGCTTCGACACACGGGAGTGGAGCAGTAAACAAAGACGTAACTTAACGCGGGTTCGAAAACACCACACGGACGAAGCCGCGGGCTTCGTGTTATATTGTCAAAATAAAATATTAATAGTTGTTTTACATATAACTGATTTGTTTTTTTTTTGTTACAGGTAAGTACTTGCTTGAATTGGACATGGAGTTGGCTGTGGTATGAAAGTCAACTTTTCTTCATTGACTAAATTTTTAAACTGCTATGGCCTAAGAAGTCGCAAAACCTGCGTCATTTTATCATTGTTGAAAGTTTGAGAATAGATAGAAGGAAATGTAGTTATAAAATGTACGTGTTTCTGCTAGTGTGCTAGGCCATTTTTCAGGTATCAGATACAAAAAGTTCCATACGACTTGGTACTTACTTAAACGGCTGAACGGATCTGGATGAAATTTGGCATTGAGATAGATGTAGTGTGGAATAACGCACATGATATTTTTTATCCCGGAAAAATGTACGGTTCCCGTGGGATAATATTATATCAAATTTGCCACGGACGAAGTCGCGGGCAGACGCTAGTAAAATATATAACTATGAGACCGCAAGCTGTTCTTGCATTATCAATTTTTTAAATTGAATTCCTCTTTGTATTCGCATATTTAAATTGTTAAATTATTGTTCTCCTTTACGTCTCTCTTATCTCCTTCACATTGTTCATGGTTCCGGATAATCTAAATGAAAATTATCAGATTGGGTTTATTCCAAAAGTGTTAAATGCTTTATTTTAATTTATGCCCTATTAATTTAAAAACAGAAACAAAAACGGAATACAGATAATACATTGCATAGGTAACATAGAGTATCAAAGGTCAGGACTGTGTTCCTAAATATATGTATACAGCATGACTCATAGAAAAAAGTAAACAAGAATATAAGAAGTTAATGAGAAAAATTAATTTATGCTGATACCTACTCATTTTAACTAAACTACCTGTAGAGCAATTTATACAAAACATTTCTACATTCAAACATAATTATATTATATTTAATAATTTTGACGCAGCTTATATGTGTGTATGTGTGAGTTGATTTTTATAAATACGCTTTGAATAAATGCAACCTTCCATTTATAACAACAGTAAAACCTGGGATAATCATACGCTTCTATTTTCTTATTGATTTACGATGGCGAGTGCAAACACCCGTAAAATACTATTCCCACTTCCATAATTATACCCCATGCTTCCTATACATCTCACGTACTTTTCCTACAACTAAAACTTATGTTTATGGCCCAAAAGTTTTGCTACGAATGTTTTACCACTCGCAGATGATTCGTGTAATCACGTTATATAACAATAAAATAGACCTTATTCTCATTATTTAGAGATGAGTTTACTGGAAGCAGTAAACTCATTGCTAACTTACTAAAGAGTAAAATTGACATAAAGAAAATCTGAGACAAGTGTCAAGTTTGTTCGGTTGTAGTAATAAGTTACTACGCCTGAACGAGTTTGATACTTTAAGGATTAAAACAAAACTTTTCTTTTATAAGATATATTGTGTTAGACGATATAAGCAAGTCTAAGTTATGATTTCCTATACGTACAAACTTACATACCTACCTAAGTATACACATGTGAATTTATGTACTTACGTTTGTCTATGCCACATTAAATCAAGTCGTAGACAGGCAACCACGTTACCGGTCGGTAAGGGCTGTTTTGCGGTCACTGACCTCGTAGCCACGCGTATCCTAGGGGCATTACCTCCCTATTTTTGTAGGGGTTTTGTTATTATCGTAATTATAGAAAATTATCATTGGCTATGTGAAAAAAAACCAAGTTTAATTAGGTCTATTGTGATTATAGTCCAGTATGATGCTGCACAAAATCCTCAAAGTGACTAGCAATTCATGTTATTTCTTAACTTGTATAAGAAAATAACGGAATAATTATCATCCTCAGAAGACTTATGTAACGTTTTCAATGCTAACTATTCCCATTTTCCATCTATATCTATGTATGGAAAATATTTGTGTTTGACACCAAATACCTACGTTCCCATGACGCGTACTTTTAACACTTCCAATTCCAAGCAAGTGTCGGCTATTCGTGCATGTTAGGGATTGAGAAGATTGTTTCAAAATTCCATTTCTCTTGTTCATAAAAAATCTGCACAAATAAACCGTTTGGCACCCCCGCTCTCCATCAAGCCATCAGCTCCATTTTGCTCAAATGCCAATGCCATGACAAAAGACTAATTATCTCAGCTTAAATAATTGGCCGTCAGATGATAATAAACAATTTAAAATTCGCCGACGCATTGAAAATGTCCGTTGTATAGACAATGTACTGCAGTAAAACAAGTGAGTTTTAAAAGATAACAATAGTGAGGGATATTTTAAGTAATTACATGTGGTTGTGTTTTATTTTTCTGTAAGCCAGATGTTGGGGTGTTTCTATTTTATTTAAAAACGTGGCATGAATTGAGAGTATTTTGTAAAACCCATCTCTCAGATTTAGATTAGTTTTCGAGCTATCCAAATTACAGTACAAAAACATAACAAAATAATACAAACAGTACTATACGTACGTCGTAGCACGTAATTACAGTACGTTCTCTTGACGCAGTTCGTCAGCTTAATAAAAACATGATATGGCCACGAAATAAAAGCAAAACCTAACTCCGACTGCATGTCAGAATTTTCCACGAGGCTTTGATAGTCAAATCTCGTTATTCGCAGGTCCAGACTTGCATCGAAATAACCATTAATTCAAGGACAGAGCCAATTTAACTTGCTATATCGTCCCTGTGGCACGGCACAAAGCCTGCCGCGGACAGCGCCCCCAGCGGGGGGTCAGGGTGGCGAACGGGGCGAAGGGGCGGAAGTGACGAAACTCCCGGCGCGTCGCCATGGTAACCGCCGTGTTTACCCCGCCATATCGATCGTTGCGTTTCCCTGTTTACATACCGGCGATGCAGCGGATTCGGATTCGATTTCTGGTTGAATAACGCAAATAAAACTTGATAGAACTTTCGAGTCTGTGGAGTGTTTAAGGATTCTGTCTGGATGGAGCTTGTTTTCATTAGGTATTTTATTACTAGGTGGGAGTTTTGGACCCCTTTGTCTGTTCTTTGTCTATTGTTATGCAGACTCGAGCATGATTCATCCTATAAACCGAGATAATTTCGTATAATTAAAGGCACTATCATTGGACCCGAACTAACCACGTGTAATAAAAACTAAAAGGACAAAGGAATTTGATTCAGAATTTCGGCAATTCTTTCATGAAAACTCTTTATGAGACTGCAAGCTGATATTAAAGAATTCCTTTTAAAATGGATTTAGAAGATTGTGAAGGTCGTAGTGTTCAGTCCTGTGGTACCAATTTATATTCAATGCGGGCTCGCGTGAACATCGTTTTTAATTTAAGTAATTGTTTTGTCAATCAAGTGAAATTTATGCGATTTCTTTGTTACCATTTCGGTTTTCCTTTGTTAGGGGATCACGCAATATAAACAGGTAGGTAGGCAGGTGGGTAGGCATAATTATACCTACAGAATTTCCTGCGGTTATGTCGAAGACTTTTAGCCAACAAAAGGATGTCAGAAAATTACGTTTGTGTATTGTAATTTTGGAGTTTAATGATGTTAAAGCATGGTTTTGGTTAGGGTTGAAACATGATTAATTTGGCATTAAAAACATTTGTGGTCTTAAACTTTTTACGACCTAGCTCTCATTTGAGAAGTGTCTGGAGTGTAACGTTTGAGACGTAAATAAATAAATCATTTATTTTCAAGTATCAAGACTAATAGTGTTAGTAACGATATACTTACAAGGTATATAAATTAGTAAAACACTTAAAAAAACAGTTTGTGATATACTAATGCAAGGTCCCAGGCTCAGTAGAAACCTTGCAACAGAAGTTTACAAATGCACAGTCTAGTCTCCTGGCAAAAATTATCAAGAAATTATAATGATTAACAAGCTTCTGCCCGCGACTTCGTTCTCGTCAAAGTTGATATGTTATTCAGCAAGAACCATACATTTTTTCGAAATAAAAATCTGTTATGCCTACTCCAGGCTATAATCTATCTCTGTGCCAAATTTCAGCTAGATCCGTTCAGCTGTTCTGGCGTGATTGAGTTACAAACATCCATCCAAACTCTCGCATTTATAATATGTAGTATTAAGATGTATAAGAGACTTCAGTGACCTTTATCACCTACAACCAAGTAGTCAAATTGTTTTCCGGAGACGCACTGGTTGTATTTAACCAACATCTGTTCAACAATGAACACAATGATAATTGATTAATCATAAACTTATATTCACAAACGAATCGTTATCGATGGTAACAATTATAAAATCGCACACAAACATCGATTGTCTGTCCTTCCATACTCGCATTTAAATTCAATTGCGTTCACCGTACATCCAAATCGAATAATTGTTAAGGAATAAATTACGTTTTGACGTCCATATAACTCGATTCGTATATACTCATTCGATTGGTTTTAATGTTCGATGTATTGAACCGGATCGAATCGGGAATCGTGTTTACATGTACGATATTTTCGTATTGGACATACTTTATTTATTATTAATAGTTTGTGGTTATATTTTTCGAAGGTTAAACATGAATCATATAACTTAAATTGTATTATTTGTATTCATATATTACGTTTAGTATTGTATATTTGTTTTAGTATTTGTAATATTTTATTGATGCCTGGAAGCTTGTATGCCTGTTATATTTCTCCCTTTATTACATTTGACTACACTGTTGGCGCAGTCTCGGGTTCGACTCCCGAACGGTACAGATATATGTATGGCTTATAAGTAATTGTTCCGGGTCTGGCTGTTTGTGTATGTGAGTTTATGTGTTTGTAAACGCACCCACGATACAAGAGAAATTCCTAGTGTGGCAGGCACCTGCTTACTTTAATGAATACACAAACATAGGAATACAAACACATGCTGACTTAGTCGTTTTTTTGTCTATAAAGCAATCTAAAACAACAAAATAAGAAAATCTAGATCAAGTAGTCAACCTCGGCACCTGCAAGCGATACCGCGTGATGCAATGTATCATGTTACTGATACAGATATGAGTGCGGTGGGTAACTTAACGCGTAACGGAAGGACTGCTGGAGTGTCGCTTTAAGGAGTCTGTCTAATACACCGCACCATATCACGAACTACCTTCTCTTCGAAAAACGTTCAATACTTCATTTAGACAGAACTTGGAAGAAATTCTATCAACTTTTCGGAACGGTCGCAATCTAACCCGATACTCAAAGTGTCTCAAAATTGTTGATATTGACTGTCGCTGAGATAAGATTGCGACTAGCTTTTTAAAGTCTTTAATTACGTAGAATTGCCCTTGTTATATCCAACTTCCATTACCAGTGAATTACCATACCATTAACCACCAACTCCATTAATACAAAAGCTAAGAGGTTCCTATTACCGGCGTTAAAAGACTCACATCGGTCTTAAAGATTGATCTACAATGCACCGGTACTGTCAACCACATAATGAAGTCTCTACGTAGGTACGGAGAAGCTAGTTAATGAGTTCTACTGCACTTTGGCATTCTATCTTATTGTTGTGAATACCTTTTGAATCTCAGTTTAAGATTGTTTTCTGTTGTGTTTTTCTATATCAATAAAATTTAATAGAAGTGTGATAAAAAATGGATTAACATAAATACAGTGACATCTACTGGATTACATCCGTTCTTAGATACTTATACTGATATACTAAAAAGATTATTGTGCGAATAAATATTTGTCATTCCTTTAATCGTTTGCCAATTTTGTGAAACTGCCTATTACATTCAGTTAAAGATTAACTGTTACTAAACCCAGTAACTGATTGCCCGTTTCTAACAACTAATACTATTGTTAACCTCTACTTAATCGTAGATTATCGCAAGGATTACTGTAAGTAGTTTATCGAGAATGGTTTTTAACCTTACGATCTATTAACCGTTTTTGGCCATACTGCAGCAAGAAGCATTCTCAGACTGTCTCTTAGAGGAGTAAAAAAATTGAGTTAATTGTTCACCCTATTGAAAGCAAAGGTATTTATTTCAATTTAACCATTTACAGGCACTTGAATTGTCGAGGAGTCGGTCAGTTAGTCAGAAAGCTGAAGCTAGTTAGAAGTAGTGCAGTTTGAAAATGTACGTAAGTCTCTATGGAGAAGAACAAGCAAGAAACTCCACGGGCACTCCTTTCAATTAAGTTTTTATAACACTGTGGTAAAAACTTAATTGGAAGTAGTCCTGTTATTGTACACAGGAACTAATATTTGAATACCAGCCATTAGTGAAACATAAATTAGATTGCATCTACACCCTTAGTTTGTCTCAGATAAAATAACAACATTACTTTAAAACAGTCATGTAATCATCACCCAAATTCTAGTCTTATTGTCATTGATTTCCTGCCAAACTTCAAGAAAATAGAATGCACATAAACTAATTTATCACCAGCCGAAAAACTCAATAGACATAAATTTCCGACGCGAACTGTACAAGCCGCTTCGTCACAGACTCTATTTCCTTCTTACATTGGAAAATCTTCGAATTTCCCGCATAGTGTTACCTAGCTGGGTTAGACCGAAACCTAGAAATTGTTAGAGTCTAGACCGTTTTAAGACATAGACAAACTGCTTCTTTGTGACTCCTGTATAATGTTCCACGCCTTTCTCGTTATTGACTTTGGTATTGTATTTTGTACCTTTAGTTAAGTGTTTTAGTATATATGTAAATAATAATACATAGGTACATAGTTATGTAGCTTAATGAACATATACTAACAGCAGGTTCACCCTCGATAATATTTATAATGTTTTATTGGCACAAAACAAAAATGGTTACATTTTCTTTGTTCAAAAACGGTGCCGTATAGTAGACATTTCTTCTGTATCGTGGCTGCGTTTACAAATATATAAGTTTAGTTACAGCATTTATTCTTATATATTGGTTGTATGCATAAGCTAGTTGCAAGAATTGATTATGAACCCTGCCTCACAAAATAACCTAACCTACCTAGGGGGTAGCATAA
This sequence comes from Caradrina kadenii, assembly GCA_947462355.1. Classification (NCBI taxonomy): domain Eukaryota; kingdom Metazoa; phylum Arthropoda; class Insecta; order Lepidoptera; family Noctuidae; genus Caradrina; species Caradrina kadenii. The sequence goes on from OX381691.1 coordinate 10,731,535, forward strand.
TTTGGAACCAACAATGTATAAGATCGAATTATAACAGCAAAATCAATTACATCTCTCCGCCTCCCCTTACAATAGGGCCGTTCTAAAATAGTATAATGTGCATAATCCTCATCGTTGACCCTTAAAGGGTTGAGCAGATATGTAGACTAAAAGGCATTTATTTGTACATATTTAATTTGGCAGCGATCCTAATATCTCCCATGCGACATTATCGCCTTAGACTTCGTGGAATCGCCCCGAGCTTGACTTAAAAATCAATGTGATGTACCATATAGGCATTACAATAAAATACTATGGGAAAACAATATTTTACATCGGCTTGGGGATTGACCCCTAGATTTTTTTATTGTTATTGGATGGCAAACAACCCTAGTGCCTACCCAGTTAAGTGCCCAGTGACCATCTGCCACCCTAGAGGCTTTGCAGTTGCGTTGCCTTCCCTAAACCAAAGTTAAAATGTTTCATGTGTCCATTAATCAAATTTTTAGACCTATTAGGGTGCAAAATTTTGTTAGCCAATCGACCTCTCGGAATAGACTGCATTCTGTTGTGATTCGTGGGGGGTTGCGATGATATGTATTCTATCTTGAATTTAATTTAATTTAATAAAGATCATTGATAAAATAAAAGAAAAAAATACAACGCGGACATGCATGCGGTTTTTCTAATACCTTCTATACTAATTTTAAAAACCCAATGAATCAGCATTGTACCAACAAAAAAATTACCAATAAATCTCTTAACAACAGATTAAAATAAATTGCTATCAATCATAATTATAATAACTAATGTAATACAGATTTAGGAAACCAGAAACTGCATGCAAATGTCAAACCTTATCCTTTTTGAGGTAAAAAACTTTAGCTTGCCTCCGCACAGACCCTCTGAGGGTTGCCACACGAAAAAGGGGCTACAAAATTTTAGGAACGATCGCAATTTAATCTCTGTCCCAATCTGTCAACAAAGAGTCTAATTGCGACTACATTTGAAACCTTATTAATAAGTAGAATTGGCCTTCTGTTAGCCTGTCAAAACTTACACATTTTGGTAGCAACAAAATATTATCTTGTTCCACACAACCTTAAAATGAAACCATTTTTTGCTGAACCAATAAAAATTTAATCTGTTTCGAGTCTGACCTTCTTTTATCGCGTGATCGGCCCATATCCCTTATTAATAACACATTTAAATCTAGACATTTTGGTTGTATCCTTCCCTCCAATTACGTTCGTTTTTTGCCAACCCTAAGAACAGCGAATGCTTATTCATTGGATCAGTATTTTGTATATAGTTTATATAGCACGTATGAATCATACGACTTAAAAAAAAAACTGTTGGAGTCATCTGGTCGGGTCATTTACCCGGTCGTTGACCTTCTAGTGGGGGTTCAATATCACCCTCGAAGGTAGGAGTGGCCTGGGAGTTTCTTCCTAGAAATTAGTACCTATATCGGACTTAGGTACTTAATGTTGTTTTGTAGCTTGCATTTATTGGACTAACTAACCTGTTGATATTTGAGAATAACTAAATCAATAATTTAATTTTGTCCAATGGCCGTGCGTGATATGACAAAGACTAATGGCTGTACACATAGGTACACTTCATCGAGGTGTTAGGTCGCAAATAGCAACGGAAACGTGATAGTTCGCCAATCGCCACGTACCGGGCAGAAATCAACAAAATTTCAAAATACAAACAAGATAATATGACATTAGTTACAAATAGTTTCATTACACTTGCAACAGCATACCTACATACTTTACCTCTTGGAACTGAGATGCCAGTACCCCCCCGTTCAGTCGCTTGTGCAATCTACGTCTGGCTACACACGTCCCGACTTTTTGCAACGACACAGTCGTACGATCGCAGCTGCATCGCTGCACAAGGTCAATTGACAAAATGGCTGTCCTATTGTATTTGTATCAATGGCAACGCCCTACAATGGCAATATGATCGCGATAAGCACCGCCGCGTTTTTTATCGATTCAGTAGCGCGACTGCATCGGTTTGTCGCGATTATGTCGATGTTACTGTACTGATAATGGTTGTGGAGAATCAAGTCAAATAACATCATGCTTGTATTCCCCAATGGGGGACGCAGAGGTGGACTTACCCGGATTTCACCAAGTAATGTTTAAGTCTCATTAGAACGAGAGATGAATGTTCTTTACTCTTTTACGCAAAAACTACTGAACTGATTTTAATAAAATTTTACAGTAATCTAGCTTGTTTATCTGAATAACAGACGCTATCATTAGGGGGCAATGAGGGATATACTAATACCACGCGGTCGATATTAAAATCATCTATAGGTACTAGTATTATGAATGTCGCTTGTAATTGTTTTGTTTGTAAGAGGTAATCTTTTAAAGAACATACTGTTCTGATTACAAAAGTTATTTCACTAATAGAAAGCTACACTATTGCCGAGTTTTATAGGCTATGTTTTATGATAAATTTGTCTTCCACACGGACGTACTCGCTTCATGTTTGTTAGAGTACTATTAAAATAAGTAGTACACTTTCTACTATCATCTGTCAACACTTTTGTTGTCAATTAATTTCAAAATTCTTAAATTCTGGTGTGAAGGTGCCGATTACACTAGGTAGGGGCACACGAGATATTCTTACGTTATCTTCAAGGTTGGTAAGTCATCTGTAGACCCCCTTGGAGTTGCAGGTACCTACATGTATACAGCCTACTACTAACCTACTGTTTATCAGTTTCAAAAATAACCTGTTTGTAAACCTATTATAATAAAATAATTCTCTTATTTATCACGAACTTGCGATTGCACCGTATTTGTGCGTCTTTATACTTGCAAAATCACTAATCGCATACGTACTTGATTGACCTTTCCAATCAACAACAATAAATACTCGTCTGTCATCCGTGAGGTCAGTCACCGGTCTGTTGACCCTTCCATACCTATACTTACTAGCATCCGGCCTGCCTCAACATACTATGAATGCGTTAATTTTATATGCCACGAACGATACTTGCATATGTAGCGAACATTGTTGTCAATTTGTTAATCGTTAATCGAATACAACTTCAAACACAAACACATAAAGTTTAATATCGAACGACAACTAAAAAGTATCTAATTAAAAGTTTTGCATTGTTACTTGTAATTTTTTTTTAAGGACTTACGTACGAGATTCCTTTGCCTATTTGGGATTGGAGTAAGAAGTACAATCTGTCAGCTGTCATCTGGTTAGCCGTAAAAGATGGAGAGACGTCTTGTTAAATGTATTTATTTGCTTTGAAGATGTAATAAGTAGAGTGAAGATGTTTGTGAAGACTTACTACCTAACTAATAAAGTTTTACACTGGGTATGTGACTACTTTATATCTTGAAGTACTTACACTCACGCCTGTATTCCCCGAAGGGTTAGGCAGAGGTGTAACAATGTACACCCACAGTTCGCCGGTATATTTAGGTCCCATGTAATAAGGGGCGAGTCTATTGCCATTAACCGGGCACAAATCCTAACTCCGAGCTGCTACTGAGAATTTCATAGAAAAACCCAATAACACTTTTTGCTCGACCTGGGAATCGAACCCAAGACCTCTAGCGTAGCAGTCGCGCTTATTACCACTAGGCTACCGAGGCAGTTTAATACTTGAAGTACTTAGTAATTATATATTTCATTACCGTAGTCTTAATTATTCCTGTAGTATATAGCGAGGTCAAACGAGTAAACGTTTGCTGGGTACCTATTCAGTTTCTATTATTGTAAGTAGTAATCAGTGGAAAATGTAGTGTGTAGGATATTTTTGTTGTAATAAATAAGTTGGACGTTAAGGCGCTTTCGCCAGATTCGCAAACGACCCTTAACTTTAAGACGTTCTTAATTGTTGACTGCCTCGGTAGCCTAGTGGTCCTAAGCGCGACTGCTACGCTATAGATCTTGGGTCCGGCGAACTGTGGGTGTATATTGTTACACCTCTGCCTAACCCTTCGGGGAATACAGGCGTGATGGTATGTAAGGCTCCTATCACACTGGCGTTTTTCGAGGCAAAGCGAGCACGCGACGGGCGCGCTACGTTATCGCCGCCTGAGTGTGGCGGAGCGGGCTGCCGAATGCGACTGTACAAAATGGCTTCGGCGGCGCTATTCGCGGCGAAACCGCTGCGCTCTCGCCTCGCTTTGAATTCGCTTGAAAATCGCTAGTGTGATAACGCCCTAATTGTATATCTGTCGTTACAATACACCTTAAAGCGAATGAGATAGCATAAGACTTAAGGGCGACTCAAAATTGACTTGCGTTTGAGAATTCGGCCGTTTGTATATATACTATTTATTGTTTTTCCTATAAAAATATTCGAATGAACACATTTTATTTAGTTAGTTAAATTTTCATGATAAACAACACAAAAAGTTATTGATAAAGGAAGCTTTCCGTAGGGAACCCCTATTAACCTAATAAAGCGTTCAGACTGTCATGCATCCCAAACGAGAAGGTTTTCCTAAAACTGAGTAACAAAACAAAAATACTGACCTAGTAATCTAAACATGTCCCTGCCACTATGAAATCATTAGGTTTTTCTTCAAATCCATCCTGCAACACTGTGAGTCAGGCTTCCGGAAAATTGGGTGAGTCAAAGTGTCATAATGAAGCGACGACGTAAAAACTTCTTCAGAAGCTTAATTATGAGTGTCGTGTTGTTAAGAAACGAAAGAAAACTTTAATACAAGCACTAGCTTATGCTCGTGACTTCGTGTGTTTGTGACATTGGTACTTGGTCGAACCCACAACCTCATGTATATGGCGGGCGCCTTAACCACTGGACCATCACGCTATAAAGGTTTAACAAATTTAAACGAGCAGCTAGACTTTCGACTAGATTATTATACGTTCAGGATACTTTTAATGCAGGTATATTTTGAAGATTTTTAGTAGTTCGTTGCTAACTGATACAAAAAAATCAATTTTACTAAAGATAAAGGTTTGATTGCACCGAAGAAAGTGTTACCCCCTTACACCCCCTTAAATGTGTAAGCGTAAAAGATAAACAGCTGATTACTCAACCACCCTTAAGTTCAAATGCAAAATGTTTACCAATTACAACCGTTAAAACAATAACAATAACATTACCAACTACATAACAAGAAACGATAAAATTTAATTCTATAGCTTTCGCTGTAATTACTTATATACTTAAGTTTATGCATACCTACTTATACCTACCCAATTTCACACGCCAGCCGTTGCTAAAATTATAACCAACAAGTTCGTTACTCGACAAAAAATCAATTTATATGGCGAGTGAAAAAAATAATCAATATTTTAACGTTGCACCCCTACGAATTACACACACACATGGCTAGGTACGCGTGCCTTGCACACATGCACAGCGTGTATGTATACGTAGGGACGACAGCTGCAAAACTTGAATCCAACTGCCTGTGAATGTCAAAGTTTTATTATTAACTAGGACGGCGCTTTGGCGTCTGTTGTCGTGAATTAATGATTCATTATTAAGCTTTTGTTACGAATTTGTTTGTTAACTTGATGAAGGTAACAATACTAAATTCACACACAACACTAAGAAATTAGTCATGAACGTAAAAAGGGGGACATTTTGATGTAGATTCATGTATAATTGATGAGGTAGATGCTGAGACATAAACGCTTTCTTTATTATCATCATCTGCTCGATGTTACGTAAAAATATAAATCACTAACTAAAAATAAGAAGCTAATCAATCGATCTGAACTAGATCATAAATATCTGCCGAAATAATATTTCACCATAATTTGCAAATGCCAAATTCTAGCTGATCTTTTCTATGAAATTACATCACAGAACGCACAAATTAGGCTCACGAATGATTAACGCACAACCTTACACAACTTTAGGTAACTTCAAAACAATCATGTCCTTATTTGCAAACCACGTGTCCTTAGCAATTTGAATATCTATCAATTATGGCCAAATAAGTGTGAAAACCATAAAAATATCAATAAATCTTTAATTGCCACGTGAAAAATGGAAAGAGGTACCTATCCACATAAATTGTTTCCGCAGAAACGAGTTACTACGTTTATTTTTTTCTTATAATATAATTTTTATATCTGCTATGTAATAAAGCCGAGTACAATGAACGGAGCCAGTTCGCCTTGAGAAGCAGAAAATGATACGCAAAACAAAAAAAAAGCATGGAATTATTTATTTGTAGACTTTAAATTGTTCAAGTGTCTCGTATTCAAGATTGTTGTATAAAAATATATAAATATTATCATAAAATTCATCTAGACGATAGACAATAATATTGCTATATTTTTTTCTAAAATTTCTTTAAAGAAATTGACAATTTGAACCATAAAAGTGTTTAATACTAAATTAACGGCCGAAAAATAATGCTGGCAACTTTGGGAACTGCTTTTGTCGACCGATAATATTTAGGGTTCTTTTTTGTTGTAATGATCTCGTCCGTAACGTATGGGTGCCTTTGCCTGCAGCACAACTTTTTTTCGAAAACTTGACCCCCACATTCAGTTATGATTCGGCAGTCGACGCGAGCGGTCGTGTCTCCGCTAACGGTTGAATTCTAGTCATTGTGTCCAAAAGTATTTTAGTTTAGTGTTTTTGAACGTGAGTTTGCGTTCATAGTTTTAAAATTTAGCTGTTAACGGTTGTGTGTTTCTAAATATTTTTTTTAAATAATAGTTTTTTTTTAAAAAAGACTGACTTTAATGAACGGATTTGGATTACTTTGGTGAGTTATCAAAACTTTTTTTTCGCTTTAAGTGATTCGTGAGACTTCGTGGAACGTTATACTGGACATCTGTGTTTTTTGACGTGTTTCATTGACTTGTTTTTAAAGTTTTTATTTTTTTCGGAACTTTTTTTTTGCCATTTTAAAATTATGTTCAAGCAACAGTTTATAAGGGACCTACGAAACTACATTATTTATATCGGAAACTGCCAAATAAAATACAACGAGTTAATTACATAACTGCACCTGCTTTCCGAACACATGTTGTATTTATTGGCAACTTTAAACTCGCCATAAGACGTTACGCATAATATTAATATTAAAAAAAATATATAACCGGCACCAAGGCCGATGACGTCATCAAAGTTTCAATTGGTGGTCTCCTATAAACGTCACAGAACTCAAACGGCGCGACGTTTTTATAACCCGCATAAATTGAAAAGATATATTGTCCAATCTACCGGTTTATCTTTTGTGACCAACTTGGTTTAATCGTGTTATATTGTCTTGTTTATTTTAAGTTTAAAACAGATAAAGTAGCAAGTTTCTAGTAGAAATTGTGTTAAATGTAAGGGGTAAAGCAGGAAGCAATTAAAATATATTTAATGCTGCTGTTCATTGCCTAGACTTATGGTTCAACGAACAAGATTTAATAAATTTACTACATTGTATAATATTGTTCAGAACAGTAACTATTATTTCCTATTTAACAAATATGTCTGCAAGTAAATACTTACCTCGAAAACGGTATTAACTAAATAAATAAGTAGGCTACTTCCCAAAAATTTTTGCAAACAACAAATTTTGGTTTTTCTGAAAAACCTTCACGGCTACTAATAAAGAATATAAAACCGTTAACCAGGTCTAGATTCTAAATTTGTATTAGGTATCTGGCTGTTTTAGACTTTAATATTATTAAATAGTTGTTTTGTTGATAATAACATGAGTTCGTGAACCTACTTGCCAACTGTTTGCTAAGTTCACACACACATTTAACTACCTATTTCATAACATTTTTTTACGCGGAAACTGGCGTCGGTTACATGTTTATCTAGGCTTCTAATCAATTTTGTCATCTAAACTAATATTATAAATAAAGTGAAAGATTTGTATTTTTGTTTGTAAACTTAAAAACTACTAAACCGATTGTTAAAATTCTTTCACAAATGGTAAGCTACATTATCAGCGAGTAACACAGGCTACGTTTTATTTTCAAAATTTAGGGATCCGTCAAGAAAATCCACACTGACGGAGTCGCGGCAAAAGCTAAGTTCCGATAAAGTAAAACAAAATAAAAGAGAAGTTCAATAAGCACCTCTGTAAATACAACCCCATCCCGAAATCTAAATCCCGCAAAACATTTCGTTTCGCCAGGTTAAAGCAATATCATAGTGAACATTCCGAACACAAAATTATCCATTTCCCATCCGAATAACGTCGAGAAATCCAAAAGTCTCCCAACTGACTTGTTTCGCAGTACCGCGCGGATATCCGAGACTCATAACGAACTGTGCACTGATATTTGCTGGAGCCATTAATCAAATCGGGCCGAACGGCTAACAGAAATCTGAATGGCAAATCCAGAGCGATTCGGTTGCGACATTGTGCTGTTCAAATAGCGGATACGAAATATTTGAGAAACTGTGGAAGCTAGAACTATAGTACATTATAGAGAGAGCGAGAGAGAGATATTCGATTACGTTAATCAAGTTTTGTGATACGAAACTTGACGTGTTATGACTTCGTATATTGTATGAATTTCGTATGTGAATTTACTTATTATATTGTAATTTTAATCTAGTTAAATACGACCCGTCAGCTCTCGTGGCGGACTGTCAAGTCTTGCTTATTTTAAACAGCATTTATCTCATAGTCATGAAGTATATAAATAAGGTTGGATATGGCACAGCCAGACAGTCTCTAGAGTAATTACTTACATCTATAAGTTTTTCAAAAAAGAAACTTAACAAGGATTCACAAGAAGGAAAACTGTAAGTTTTATTTCTGTCATGCAAATATGTAGCGCAAAATGGTGTCAATTAATTTACGGATTTTATACCAGTGAGCCATGACCTCATGACTCTTCATCATTTTCTTTATCAATTATACTTACTACAATCTCACAATAATTAAATTAATGACGACATACTAAATCAACATGCAAAACGTGTTTCATTACAATCCAAAAAAAAAATACAAGTAAACGTACATCAAAAACTTATGCTCAGAATAGAAATATATTTCAAATCAATGTCCAAACTTATAACTAAGTCTTAATCTAATGGCGACTAAAATTTATATTTTACTCGCTCCTCTACATCAACGTGTCCTCATCATTACCGTAGACTCGGAAGTAGTTCTAATAAGTATTTAAACTATAACGTGAAAGACCGGGGCTGCTGTAGGGAAACATCCACGATCGAATGCTTTATCGAATTCCTTGTTTATCTTGAAATGTCTTAATTGGATTGAAAGACTGGATTTTAAGGTGAACTTGTAGCATGGAGGGAGAAGGCAAAGAGCTATGTCAACTCAAACTAGAGTTTGAGTAGAGTTTTTTTAAAACGTTACCCCACTAGGAATTCCTTCTGTATCGTAGGTGCGTTTACAAACATATAGATTGACATACACATACAGGAACCTGAAACAATTATCTGTAGGCTATAAAAATACTTGAACCCGCGACTCCATTGCGCCAACCGTTTTGCCTTGGCTGCTGATTTGAATTTGCCGGTGTTAGTCGCTGATAATGTAGCGTACCATAGGTGAAAGAATTTTTTATATCAGTTCAGTAGTTTTTGAGTTTATTCATAACAAGCAAAAAATCTTTTCTCTTTAAAATATTAGTCTGACAAATCACAGCATCTTACACGCTCTTGACAATACTTCGCAAAAAAATTTCGTTCTAAAGACCGAGGGTACATTTCATCTTATTGCGTAACTAAAGTAAACCCTGAAACATACGTCCAAAGGTTAAAAGATCAAAACATTATTATTATGTAGTTGTCCATTCTATCCCGAACATCGTAAATAAACTGAATCCCTCGGCGTCTGACTGCCAAAAACTTGCTAGGATTTGACTAAAAGTTAGTTAGCGTGCAGTTTGTGTAAAAGTTTGTATGTTCGGAGTATGCGACCTACACAAATATTACGAGCTGACATTTTGACGTAAATGTAAGCTCAATGTCAAAAACAACTAAGTGACGTGTGGAATTACACGGGAGAATTTAGGAACTTTTAGCATGTGAAAGCTACATACAGTTGCTGCAACTATTGCAGTAGCGCTTTTACTTAGACATACATACTACATAACATACTATCATGCCTGTATTCCCCGGAGGGTTAGGCAGAGGTGTACCAATTTACACCCACAGTTCGCCGGTATGTTTTAGGTCCCATGTAAAAGGGGGCGAGCCTATTGCCATAAACCGGGCACAAATCCTAACTCCGAGCTGCTACTGAGAATTTCATAGAAAAACCCAATAACATTTTTGGTCGACCTGGGAATCGAACCCAAGACCTCTAGCGTGGCAGTCGCACTTAGCACCACTAGGCTACCGAGGCAGCGTACTTAGACATGTTTATTATTATATGTTTTATTAATTCGGAACAAAATAAAAATATAAACAAATAGCCCATCAGTATCGGGAACAGGGTCCATGCTACCGGTGGCCAAGGCTCCAGAGAAAGAAAGTAACCTATCAACTATTGTGTGTGTGTTTTCAACCGATTTTCCAGTTTTAAGTTATCAGCTCTTTTGTTAGCTGCGGTAGGGATTTGTATTCTTCTTTCGGGGGTTACTTAAAATTTTAAATTTTGTGTTTTGATAAGGGTTAATACCAAGGTATAAAGAGCCTTTTTATTATGATAAAAAAAATAGCAATTACATTAATTAAAAATATTATAAATTCGTTTTTTTTGCATGCGTTTAAATAAGGAATACGCGGAAAATATTATAACTATAGCTAACTTATACCTTACCTGAAACGCATTAAAAAAATTTAAGAATTGAAGCATAAAGCAAAATACAAAAATATTTTTTTATCTTTGTAGCTCCAAAATACAGGTCAGCCTTCACCCTGAACGTAAAACAACCAAAAAAAAACACCCTAAACTCGATTGCATAAGCCACATTTTTATACAAAAATCTTCTCACAAAATCAACATGTCACAAAGAAGACTATTTTCTTTTAAAACTTTCCTCTTTGATGTCGATCTATCAAAAGAATTGTTGTTTACATTCTGAAACTTGTTTCGCCCTGCGGCTTTTCTTCCCGCCTGTAACTGCCCACTTTGTTAACCTCTTTTATGCGTAACTCTTTTAATACTGCATAAAAGTTAGGTTGACCTAGAAAGTTGACGGCTCTCTCTTTACTCTGTTTTAGTTTAAAAGACATTATATGTCGTAAAGGCCTCGGTACTATATCTAATTAAAATGTCTTGATGGCCTAGTGGTTATGGCTCCCGTCTTTCAAGAGATTACGAGTTCGATATCTAACAAGTACTAGTGTGACTTTTTACTGACATCGATGCAGAAAAACATCGCCAATCCACCTTGAGCATGCGCGGTGATTTATACTCGTGCCTTCTCTGTATGAGGAGTATTTGTCCAGCAGTGGGACAAAGGCTCATCATCATCATATCAGTCATAGGACGTCTACTGCTGAACATAGGCCTCTTCCATAAATTTCCAATAGGACCGGACAAAGGATCGGTGAATGCCAAATATTCAAAACGAGTAAACCTAACAAAAGTCGCCAATAATAATTATGTTGTTATTGTAACCATTGTATCCATGTCCATAATAATGGGCTGTCTACTCTTATGTAGATAACGCCTGCTAATATTATCATTGCAATGATTTGCCTAATCGAAGCTTAATATTCTAAGTGGTAAGGCGTTGTTCTCATTTTATGTATTTTATCTTTGTCACATTACAACAAGAAAAAATAATTTCGTGAGATGTATTACCTTCTTACAGAGAAATATACAATGACATATTCGTTACTACATCACTTTCTTTATCACTTAGATAAAGTGATACAACAGATGTAAAAAAAAGTTATAAAGTATTATGCTAACAGTAATTCCCACGGTGACAAACCAAACATCACATTCCAAGAAGCTTTCACTATTACCAACTTACATTTACATCTGTAAAATACTGTTTTACCCTTTGATTACATTGGCGTACTAGTTTGTGAACAGCAAATAGAACATTGTCGTTGTAACTACCTGTACCTTTGAGGTAAAATCTATTGTCCCTCGGTATACCGTCACTTACAGCTTTCAGGTAATATCATTAAACGTTATTAAATGGTGCCCTAAAATGTAAGTAAAGACTGATTTTTTGTTGTTTCAGTAATCCTCTTTAGTCCAATTTATTTTTTATTCATTAATGTAATATACTGGATGCCCTTTTATCGCTCCGATTGAGCCCACTTCTATTTAATTGGCAAGTCGGTAATCCCATTACATGTAAGGTTAAGCTGAAACTCTGAAAAACAAGGCAAAACAATGTTTTGTACGAAAAAATTCGCGTTACATAATTTTTCGTTAACGTCCACTAGATTTTTATTGTTTTTTAGTTGTTATTCGTTGCCTAGAAATGTTTTAATTATGTAACGGAAAAACAGTTTTCCTAATGAAGACGAATAGCTGGTACTATTGCTATGTTTTTATTTCGCTGAAAAGCTTTTAAACCGTAAAAACAAACATAAATTACAAACACATGTACACAAACGCATTTATTTATGACCTACAATATGTGAAAAAAAAAAATGCAAGAAAGATAAGCTTTTGGTTTTGTTTTCATTTATGTATTTGTGTGTGGGTCTTCCATACCTATTCTAACAGAAGCAGCAAGATTGCAAAAGAAGTACCGCCCAAGAATCTTCTTAATTCAGAGGGGACGGAGGCTGCACTGACCATAGATCATGGCCGAGAGAAAAAAGTGAATATCCCCCATTACTCATCGCGGCTATGCCTCGGAGACGCCTTTCCAGATTAATCAAATTAATTACGTTCATTTTGCTCGTAAGAGCTTGTCTATGGTCGTCGTAATGGTTACGATGAGGCGGAAGCGATTTGTTTAAGAGCAGCCTGTATATTTTTTATCCAAGTAATGTATTAAGCAGAAGACAAATACGATAATATTCGTAAATTTTGGTATCCACTAATGTATCAGCGCACTTAACTAATACTTTTACCACTTTTGTTCTTGTATCACGATTACTTCGTTGTTTTGAATATCTCCATACTTATATTATAAGTAAAAATCAAATGCCGAATGTATAAAAGATCATCATTTCAGAATGGCTCGACTGATTTTGTCAGGACGGAAGATTATTTTTGGAAAATCCTCTGCTAAAGTCGAAGTTTTATTTTTATATCTCCACTCCTTTTGTAAATTGCACCCATGCGAAGCCGGGGCGGGTCACTAGTTTTAAATAATTTTCCGATTAAATAACATAAATCCGACCAAAAATTACGTAGTTTTTAGAACATCGCTGTACTCTTTATATTAAGAGCCTGCAAAATCATGTTAAACGTCAGCCTAGTGGGTGGCATTTTGTCAATTATAAGGGCTTTCAGCACATCGCTTTTGAATACAATTCTGATGAAATTCTTCCTATTTTAGTATTTTATATGAGAATTCCTTTGACTCATAAATTAATAGTCCGAATATTGTGAGTGAGATTCGGTATGGTTTTATTTCAATGTACAGGATTTTTTGCTGAACAAAAGATCTGTTTTTGGTTGATGAGAAATATTGGGAGAGATGGCTATGTAGGGACGTAGAATTTAGCTTTTGTTATGACTTCTTCGTATCGATACGAGATATACAAGAGCAGCATATTAAATCACTTTCTACACAAACTTATTATCAATAAAACATTTTCTGGCACTTTGGAATTTTGTCGTGGTCAGTCAGAAAGTTGCAGTTGCTCGTTTCAAACAATAGGTTTCAATGAATAAGAACGAACAAGAAACTCCATGAACATTCATGCATGTTTTGGTCAATAAGTATAATTACACTCGATGAAAATTTGTAGTTAGGATAAAGGTACACATAACTTAAGATCATGTAATCTCAAATGTCATACAAAACTTAAAAATCATTATCATTTTGAACCGTTTTTCAAAATATTATTGAGTTTAATATGACTTGACATGTTGACAAACTTTTGTAGTATCTGTGGAGATTCTTGCCTATTCTTCTTTATAGTAGGTAAGTAAACCTCTTGAAAGGGGCCACTAGATCCAATTCTTTTTTTCTTATACATGACGTTCAAAAGTGACTTTTAATGGTCTAATTGAAATAAATGACTTGACTTTGACTTTCTATGGAGCGCTCTGTAGAAACAGTCCCCTTAATAAACCCTTGATTAGTGTGACTAAAGTTACCGTCACACGAGCCCGCCAATTGAGCGATAATCACGACACACGACACACGACGCTTTTGTCGTCGCTCATTATTACGTTAGAATACAGGCTAAAGGCCAATTCTACTAATTAAAAACGTTTAAAAACTAGTCGCAATCTCATTTCAGTGACAATCAATTTCTAAAATCAATAAATTAAGAGTCATTTTTGACTGATTACAACTAAATTTAAATGGTGATCAAGAACCCCTGCTGTAATTTTCCGTTAGTTCGAATAAGTAATACCTTGCTCAAGTAATACTGCCACTGTTTCACTTGTTACAAATGTCAATTCTCTACCCATATGGCTGAACCCTATCTCTTAAGACACAGGCTAGACCTAGTTTAAGGGATAGAATCTATATAATTGTGCTTATAGTATGACAAATGTTTAATGTAATCTACAATGTATACAGTGCAAAGTGTTCATGTTTTCATGAAATAAATATTTTTATTATTATTATTAATTTGATATTAGAATTATTCAAATTTGTGACTTTGCTTTTAAGTTTTACACGCTCCCTTGGTAGTCATCTGCACTTAAAATATCTTCTTAGTATGGATCAATAACGATTCAAACAAATATAATGTATAATTTAATTGTTCAATAATGTAACATTAAACTTCTGCCCAACTTATCTGAGAATACAGGCATGATAGCCTCTTTATAACATAATTATTATATTCAATAATAATTTGACTTAACTGCCCCATTGGTCTCGTGGTCGCAAGCGCTACTGTTAAGCATGGGTTCTGGGTTCGATTCTCAGGTCGAGCAAAGTGTTATTGGGTTTTTCCATTACGAATTTCTCAGTAGCTGCTCGGAATTAGGATTCGTGCCCGGTTAATGGCAATAGGCTCGCCCCCTGTTACATGGGACCTAAAACATACCGGCGAACTGTGGGTGTACATTGGTACACCTCTGCCTAACCCTTCGGGGAATACAGGCGTGATGGTATATGTGATAATAATTTGAAGATTCGAAATAATTAATTTATATAATTATTTTCGAAATTCCGCTGACATTTTGCTGCAAAACGTGCGTAAACTATTTTCGCAAGATAAACATATGTATGTAGTTTAGTTGAAGCCTAACTTCAGCTCGCCCACTTGCAGCTCACTGCCCACCAATAAAGCCGGGTGGGTATCCACCAAAGCGAAGAGGAGAGGATAGGAGAGTATTGCGTTAAAGCTAAGTGGTGAAATGTGAACATAACACAAGTCAATTCATTGTCCGACACTTCTATCCTCCCCCCTTTGGTGGAGAGCGGGCCTTAATGTTAGACCCCCTGATACAAACGAACGGATGGATTAATACGATTTCTGCGTATTTGAGTCGGCAACGGGTCGTAACGCAATTAGTAGGGAACTAAGTTAAAATATGATGCATGTGACGTAGGTAGGCACTGCGCAGGAGCTAACCAAATTATAGAGTAATATGCGAAGGAGTTCCGCGTGTAATTTTGTATTTAAAATTCTCTTTTGCTTCGTTATTTATGGAATAAGAATTTTATGAGTTCTGAATGCGATTAACTAGGGAATTTATCTTACATCTCTAGAGTTTCTTGCTCATTCTTCTCCATACTCTCTAACTGACCGACTCCTTGACAATTTAAAAAAATAATTTAATAATTTTATTTATTACTGCAACATAAACAATTTTATTTAATTGAAATAAATGCTTCTTCTTTGAGTTACAAATTCTTTTTAGGCCACTATTAAGAAGCAGTCATTCGAAAGATCATTACATTATGTTAATTTTTAAGTTTCTGTCTTAAGGCAGGACTA
This sequence comes from Caradrina kadenii, assembly GCA_947462355.1. Classification (NCBI taxonomy): domain Eukaryota; kingdom Metazoa; phylum Arthropoda; class Insecta; order Lepidoptera; family Noctuidae; genus Caradrina; species Caradrina kadenii. The sequence continues at coordinate 10,747,475 of OX381691.1, forward strand.
CACGCACGGGCGCGGATAGATTCTACAGTCATACTTGTGTGAACGACTGTCCGCGCGACAGAAACCATTTGTCAACTGTCAAAAAAATTCGTTGGCCTTAGCAGTACCAACTGATTTAAAAAGTTAAAAAAAAAAACAGTTTTGCATACGTAATCGCGTAGCGTAGCGTATTAATTTAAAGTGACCACTATAATTGTAAACAATAGAGGTTTAAATAAAAAATATATAAAAAAGGGCACATTAAAAATTTAAATAAAAGCGCACGTTCTTAATTTAAACATAACAACTGCATCATAGTGCAGACTTGACCGTTAATTTACTTAAGATTCTCACGAGATTTCAAAGCAAAAAACCCTGCATCACATACAAATTAGTTTTACGACAATAGAGTAAAGGTCCCATATCCATGACTAGCGAAGGGAGCCGTTGACTTTACAAGGGAATTTACTATTCGCCTTTTGTGTGACCCCTAAGATTCCCTGTTCTATTACTTTCTCACGATCAGGTGTCTATTTAACTATTTCTTGGGACTAGACCTGTCTCAATATGGCGCCCTAACGGTTTTCTTTGTTAACATTTCATGACCTTTTTGTGTGGATTTTTACCTTCAATTGTTTGTAGTGGTGTGTATTTTTTTGGGGTGACGTCAGTTAATGGTTTTAATGTATGGGAGTTTGCGGGATAGCTATTGTCGCGTCATAGGTAACGAGATTCTAGGATCGGTTTAAATTCCTCTTGTTTGACATAAAGAGCTAAGTCGTTGAACTCAGTACAATAACGTGACACGTCTTATTTGAATGAAACACGTCTTGTAATTCGCGTAAATTATTATTTTGAGAATTTACTTCAAAGTTTATAAAAATACGATTACGTAATTCGTTACAGTAGGTGTGAATATGGTTTCAATTACATAACCGGTGTTGCCAACAAAAATTATGATAATCTAAAATTAAACTTGAATAAATTGAAACATTCGTTCGTTTTTCAAATGTTTAACGTACTCATAACTCACCATTGGCATAATACAATCACATAAATTAAAAAAGCGTCCAAATTTTAAAATAACGGAAAGTACCGTCTCATTACGTCGAATGTTCATCGTGTTAAAGTAATGCGTGAGTGAACCGCGGCGGGCCGACATCTAGCACCCCATAAGGCGCAACTTGGCAATAAATAATACAGAATTTAACAATATCACGCTTACGTGTTCCGGAGTTGTAAAATTAAGTTGACGAACAACCCACGTCGGAACGAAGGGGTAAGCAAAATGGAATGTTTACCGAGCCTTGATATTAGCTCGGGAGTTGTAAATGGAAAATGTGGTTTAGTTTTTATTTCAGCTTAAAATGTTCATTTGCTCTGAAGCGTAATATTAGCTTTTCTTTGCGTCCTTTTACGTTGTAATTACACAATTTTTTATTTGTTCTTCAACATAACGCTAGACAGTTGCTCTTTGCTACATTATTAAACAAACTGTTGTTTGAATGGTTTGTGTATACTGTCCAAATTAAACATCGAACCGAGTGCGTGACACTCTCCACAAAAATGAACATCGAGAAAAGTCTCGGCATTCGCGTTCTGCAGAGTTTATAGTTATATTCTTTTACATAAGTAAGTAAGCTTGAACACTGATGTCGGTTTCCCATCTGCGCAATATTACCATGCCCCTCGTAAACATAATAAAGTAAATACTTGAGTAGGGAAAAATGATCCTGAAAATCCCACTCCCGTTCTATCACAAAAGTAATTCTAATCTAAATGTAGATGAATTTTCGTAAATTCCTGTTCGGTATCGTCGGTGCAAGGCCGCGTCGCTTTGTTCTGATTTTAATTGGGTACCGTCAGACCTCCCCTTAATATTTTTAAATGAAATGTTATAATCGAGTTTTTTACGATCTTTGAGGTTACCTATCAATCAATTTGTATCGAAATATGAGTTTGAAATATAGAAAAATATTGTTTAGGGTTATAAATGTATACGTTAATTTGCCAGAATAAATGTACGTTTGAATAAATAATTTTAATACCTCCAATATTGTGTTTGACAAAAAGCCAAACTGGCAAAGTCATTGAGACTTTTCTAAATTGCAGAACATTGTACATATGTATGTATTAAGATACATTTAAAATTACAAATGATATTAGACCATATTATAATGACGTACAGGTACCTATTTAAAGACTCTCACAAAACACACTACCAAAACTGGCTATTTAAATGATGATCAAGAACTTGATCCATAATACTACTTCCGTTGGCCGGACGTGGCCCAACTTAGACCATTAGCAGTCCAAAACGTTTTTAATTTACTCGAAACCCTTGTTGGATTAATGGACTGTTACCGTGGCAAGCCAGACGTGATAATAGCGTTTAAAAAAAAATCGTTACAGTTTTTCTTTTTCCTTATTTTTTAAGGTCGGACTTTGTCTTCTTTGTTTATGTCCAGCCAGTCGTGTTATTTTTATTTATTTTGATTGACGAATGACTGCCTTTGTTGATGCTATATGTGGCTGTTTTAAGATAGTCACATTTTTTTAAATAAGGAAATAAAATTTTAAAAATTTCCAAAATCACATACATTTCAGTATGTGATCTACCTATACAAAATACCTCAGAAATGTTCACTGTATTTTAAAAAAAGAATAACGATTAAAGAAGAAGTTCTTATTAAAATCTCTATTATTAGAAAAGTAAACAACTTCATCTTATACTTACAAACTTAATAAGGAGACTATTCGGCGTCTTTTAGTCTAAATAATATGTACTACAATTTATTTCAAGACTAAATATTTACTGTATAAGTTACTGAACTTCAAGGTCAGGGTTCAAAGCCCTAGAAAAGTTACTAAACCTTTTCTATTAACATAATATTGCGATTATAATTTGCTGCTAAAATGAAGTCAACATTTCGATATAATTTATGTACCTAATAACGTTAAACGCTTTAATATCGAGCGCAATAAACCATTAGAGATGGGCATGATTATGCGATATTTTTATATTTTGACGTTCTAATTTCGTTAATTTGCTACATTTATTTTGTCTAGAAATCATGTCGCTTGTACAATATATTCAAAGGTATAGCAAACCCCATAAAATATCAAAAACAAATGTTTGTTCTATTAGTAAGTCACCCTTAAACATATTGTCAAAAAATAAAATTCTTTTTTTAAAAATCCGAACGCACCCCGACTCACGATTAACGTCAAAACGAGCGTGCTTAGTTGTTCCGTCACGTCGCAGATGCCAGATAAAACATGGCGCCGTGTATTTAAATCATGCCCCGTAAATGAACGCCGCGACTTCCCTTTCCCACCACTATAAGTTGAACCCCAACAATGGCGCTAGTTGTCACTGAACCAAATTAGTGTGTGTTGCATTTAGTTTCTTCCTTCACCACCAGAGTTCAAGTTACATAAGTTTTTATAAGCAGCGTTAACGGAGTTCATTAATTACTTTTTTAAAGTTTCACAGGAAAGAGGGTGGTTATGTGGTCTGTACGTCGAGTATTTAAGTGTTATTTTAAAGTTTATAACAGGTCGGTTTTCTAAGTTTATGCTATCTGCGGTGCTGCATAACTCTCAGAGTATTTTAATACCACCATATAAATAGCCAAAACTATCAAACAATTTAAAAAAATCCTCAGACATTGTGTGTCTTAGTATGAGAAAGACCCAAAAAAAAAATGCTTTACCCACTTTTCAAATATGAATATAAGTATCTACTTATTTTTATAACTCAAGTAATTCCATTGCAGTATGTTAACAAAGAAACCTCAATGCCGTGCCGCTGCATTGCGTTTATTTTCTTTCAGTATATCAAACTGTAATTATTTATGTTTTTCTTCATGTAAATGTAATTTGTGACATGTTTAACATACTACTGTTGTTTGACATGGCATTATATTATATTACTAGCTGCTAATTACGAATGTTCTATTATGCTAATATTACGTAATCATTGAAATGTTACCAATGTAGTGTTGAGTTCTAGGCTTATTAATTTCTATTAAGCCTGACAGAATAAAAAATAATTTGAAAAAAGAACGCAATTTCATATTCAAAACTCGATTCACACTAAGTGATTTCGTGGAACGATTATTAAAGTTCAGCAACATAATATCTTATCGATATATTATGCTTGAATTAACTCGAATTATTTAACTGAACTTAGTTCGGAATTTGCAAAACGATATTTTAAAATTAGGTGCCTACGCTCGATATAAGTTTTTCAATCGACATTAGATTTTGTGATAACTGAAGCGGTAGGCCGAGTTTTAAACATGGGATATTAAGTGTAGGGTTGACAATTTTCATTGCGATCAAATAATATTGATGTAATAAATAAAAAAAACACGTGATAAGCTAAAAAAAATAAGTATGATTCAAGTTAATAATACTCGGATACTTCATCACCTGATTCAAATAAAGTAAATTTCAAAGTTTATCAAAATAATATATAATATAAGCTATTGGTTTCAGAAATCCTTATCTGAATGTGGAAAAGCGCACAAAAATTCCATAAGTAATTTACTTTCTTACGTAATAAAATCGGGAAACTTCAAACCTCAGCCCTAGTCATACATTATCAAGTTCGGCCGTTTTCTACACCATTTGGCGCCGCTTAGCATCGATTTTAATTTGTACTCGTTCGCATATCGAGATATCGGAACAGCTTTATTCGGAATCACGTAGTGTAATACGCGCCCCAGTAACGCGATTCGCACGGTCCGCTTATCGCGTACGAAAAGCATTTTTATTATGTTTTTACTTGAACATCAGCTTCATTTAGGGTTTTATAGAAATCATTACATTCGTTTACATAATGTTATTAGAAAAGGAGTGAGGGACACGATTTAGTTTTAAACAAAATTTCTTAAAAGCGACAGTGATGGAAAAATCTCGTAAAAACCGTAAGTTTCAAATAAACACGTCCTCTTTTGAACTACAAGCTATTAAAAATGAATTCACCTTCAACGCTCCAAAGTTGCCTCACACGAAGTCAAAAGTTGTTTATTACAGCTAAAAGGAACATTCCTCTAATTGCGACCCCAATTGCAACAAGATTTAAGTACATTCCACAAATAAATTCTATTTATAAACCAGAGTACACACTGTAGCAAATAGGCCAAAGCTATAAATAGGCGGTATAGCAACAAGTGGTGTACACTGGCCCCCCGCGACATTGTTGTTTGGGCATGGCACGCCTTATTTGGCTAAAAGCGCGGCCAGTGACATTTTAGATGATAAAATTTGGACTGGTTGGATTGAAGGCCATAATGTGACATTGTCTGTCGGTGACTGTACTTTTAGATAGTGTGAGATCGTTTGTACACTTATATAATACCACTGTCGTTTACTTACTAGAACTTTAGTTTGTCAGAGAATCTTAAAGTCAACTTTGCCCAAAAGGACCATAAAGTTTTACAAGAAGTTCAAGGTCTTAAATTTAACATAAGGAAAAATCTTTATCTTAAATAAATGTTTTTAAATTTAGACAAAACTGTGCCTTATGTAGGTCAAGCAATAAGTTCGTTTACTGAAACGCACTATCTAGTTCTCATCATCCCTTTGAGTTTGGTTTTTTCACGGCGGTTCTAGATTTTTTTTTAATCCATTGGATTTTATGAACGTATGCATGAAGGTTGATAGCAAAGGATCGCATTGGTCTATTTGGTCTGTTATTCTTATTCTTTTTATTTTTATTCAGTTCGATTCAAAATGGCGACTGTAGGTGCCTGTTCGTTTGTGAAGCTTTGTGTTGTTATTTTTGTTAGTTCTACCTTTGATGGTATTATTTCGATATCATTTTTTTGTATAAAGATTTTTACTAAACACAAGTCGTCTAACTTTTAGAATCCAATTTTCCCACAAAAGACTGGTCTTTGTTTTGTCTTTCTAGAAGCTCGTGGACCTATCCATAATTTCCTTATGAAACAATATATAAATTACTTGAAAGACTCAAATGCGTTTCTCAACAAATTAAGTACCGACATTTTTCCTATCTTATATTTCTTTTAACAAAGCGCCAGACTTCCTTAATTTGGTCCTACAGCAGACCTCTGGTCCTTTGGTACAGAAATATCAGTATATTTTCCAAGGAGACTATACAATTTGTCGTTGCAGTCCATTCCGCTTCCTGTCGGATCGCCTTTGCAGAACTTCATAAAATATTACACAAGTCTAACGAAGTCGGCTTCTCATCTCTGCTTGCAAATGAGATGTTTCAGTATTGTGAAGTCGGATTATGAAACTTTTGTTTGATTGATTTTCACTGTTCTCTTTATTTTTCTGTAAAGAAATTGATGATTGCTACTGTTTTTGTAAAGTTAAAATTTAGGTGGCCAATTGTTATTTGTAAAACAATGACAACCTTGCAGGACTGTATTACTATCATCATAAACAACAACTTTTGTTCTATATTTTTTTACAGAATCAAGCAACGCAAGCGCATTGAAGTGAATGACCGACTGAAGGATTTCCGTAAAATTGTAAATAGGCCATGTACAAACATCCCCGCCGCCCTAACCCCGCTCCCCTCGCTATTTTACTATCGCTTTCGTTTGCTTCCATAGACTTCGTAACATTTAGAGCGTTCAATTTAAAAGTTTTTATTTTTGTATGAAAATCTGATGAACTAAAATATGATTTTTTTTTTAATATCTAGAACAAAAGTTGTTTATTATGATGTTAGTAACATAGTCCTGAGAGGTTGTCTATGTTTTACAAATAACCCTGTAGAAATTAAAAAAAAAAATATATGTATGAAAGAAATGAAAAATATTAGTATACTGGTCGCAGCACAGCCTATGTGGCACACAAAAAACAAAAAAAAACGTTAGCTAAAAGGGAAAGAAAAAATATTTTGCATGGTCCACAGCTCTGCCAAGTAGACCCAGTTCCGCAAAATTTTCTGACCTCTATTACCTGAAGCTGGTTTTCAACTGGACCTTGACTTGTGACGTGTAACGGATGGAAATCAGCTTTATACCTATAGTTAAATGGTGACATAGTATTCAATACTTAATTAGTTAAGTAACACTTAGTTAAACGTGAGCGAAGCCAGCACAGTTAGTAGTGAAATATAGATATATAAAGTATTATTAACCGGAAACAAAAAATCTACATATTGTGTTACAGATACGCTTTTCATATTTATGTCACTTCAAAGAACCAATAGTCCCTATCCGCCTCATTATACTAGGCTTACCACGGTAAAGGAACAAAAAACAACGAACTTTTGCAAGTCACACTATTTATCTCGGTGTCGCGTCAAGTTTCATCCCTTACCTCCCCCCTCCCACACAGAGGGGTCGTAATTCTGCTTACGAAAAACCCCTAAACCGTCAATATCGTTTTTCGTTGTACAATTTGGGTTTATTTGGCGTCGCGTTTCGTTTGTTTGCAAGCTTTCAAGTTACTTGCTCAAATATTGGTTTGGGAGGTCAAGGTTGGCTGTTTAATATAGCCATAAGGACGTCCACGGTGTGGATATAGAATTAGTGCTTCAGTCGTAAACGTTAACTAGATACAGGGTTAGGTAATGAGGAATTTGTTGCTGGCCAATAAGACTTTTACTGAGGTTCTTGGACTATAGTATATGAAAAGTTTACGTTATGTTATCCCGTCTTTAATAAGTAAGATATAGAGGAGAAATTAAGGCGCACAATTACGCTTTGATCTTCTGTTTTTCACAACATAAGTGTCATTAGGTACAGATTGCGCGTTCGTGTTCCACGCGCGCCTCAAAGAGATGTCAGCAAAGGGAAGGGGCCACTGAGGGCCGATGCCTGCCGGGGCTGCGGGTTGTTCGTAAGAGATACCGCGCCCCCGGAACGCAAAGGGCACAAGAAGGAACATGGGTGGGTTTTAGTCAGTAAAAGTCTGACACTCCCTCCCGCCCCGCCCAGGGCGGAAGAAGTTATTTGATGATTTCCCACCCAACAAAAAAAAATTAGGTACAGATTACTCAAATCGGTTGCGTGGACCTTTACAATTTAATGAAGCAACCACCTTTTCTGTTTCCACATACAGAGTTTTTGCTTGTACAGCCGTAGTCGTACGAAAACCTTCTGCCGATAAATTTATTTGCATTTTGGCAGGTGATATATTAGAATTATACTATGTAACGATATAAATTAATTAAATTAAAAAAAAAACAGTCCACGTAGCGTTTTTGTGAACTCATTGCATATCTGTCAAATATCTTATAAACAATATTAATATTGACAGATCAAAGTGTAAGTTTTCTACCTTATAAAACCCGCATACCTTCATCCCGACAATGGCTAACACAGTACGTACTTCAATACAGCCATCTCCATATCTACCTACAATACGACAGTCCCCAGTAGCTTCTGTATCGTCGACAACTTCCCCAGTTCATTCACATATCTCCCAGGTACACACACAATCAAATACTACGTAACATTTCATACATGATCGGAATTGGAAATCCTACTGAGCTTTGTCGCGAACGAATCGATCCTATTTCGATACCATTATTCTACGGGTTTCGGGCACAAAGAGCCTCTTTATGCCCAAGGCAATAGAATTTCCACTCTTCACTAAGTTTCACCTTTTCTTTTAAGTGCAAAAGAAAAACTGTTTGGAGTGAGGCCAGAGATTTGCGAAGCTTTTATGCCAATTTCAAAAACTCCAGTGAAGTAAAAAACTATTATCAAAGTTGCAGTTTCAATTCTAGATTAGTTTTTCCGAGGGTTTTCTTAATTTTCCATTGTTAGTGTGGATTAAGTTTTTGCGCCGTTGCATCTTTTTATTCATGAAAGCTGTGCCCACCCAAATGTAGTTATTTGAAAATCGAATATGCTGGAATAAAAACTTTTCCATCGGTCAATTTCAACAGAATTACGTCTGTAATTTGTTTTTAATTAACCTTAATTTTTCATATCAACGTAAAAGTAAAATTACCTATTCTAATAATTGGTGTCGTTACCACAATTTCGTACCTACCACAATTACTTCTCAAACTCCAATGGAAAGCTCATATCCAAAGGTCGCCTTCGTAATAGGAATTCTTCAGAAAGTAATTAATTTTTCCGCAAATAATTCCCGTTCGAAGGAATGTTTTATTAATTTTCTATTTGTCTTACGCCTCGTCGTATTGATTCTTGGTTTAAGTTTTAAACTACGTAAGCTGTTTTGAAACTGCACTCCGATGCTTCTATCGAAGTTTTAATGTATTTTCAATGAGAGATTACAATTTAATATCTTATTTCGCATTCAACTGCCTCGGCAGCCTAGTGGTGCTAAGCGCGACTGCTACGCTAGAAGTCTTGGGTTCGATTCCTAGGTCGAGCAAAAAGTGCTATTGGGTTTTTCTATGAAATTCTCAGTAGCAGCTCGGAGTTTGGATTTGTGCCCGGTTAATGGCAATAGGCTCACCCCCTATTACGTGGGATCTAAACATACCGGCGAACTGTGGGTGTACATTGTTACACCTCTGCTTAACCCTTCGGGAAATACAGGCGTAATGGTATGTGTTATTTCGCATTCAGAGAATAAATATTTCCATTAGATTTTTGTGTATTAAATATTTCGAGTGGGTAGGTATTATATTCGTAATTTGTTCTTACCCTTTCAATTTTAACAATTGATTTCTTTTTTTGCAGGTAAGTAGCTGAGTAAACTGAACAAAGAATTGAAGAAAGTTAATCTGCCAAAACGAAACCGTATGTAATTTATTCCCAAACAATTTTAATAAGGAATCTTGATATCATCTTATGCGTTAATATTATATGAAATATTCGAAAAAGCTGAGGTGAAATGTCACATAATCCCGACAGGGGCTTATTCAATTAAAAAAGATACGAATTGACAGATATTTGGGATCCCATAACTCGAAAGTGTGATACCCATAATAATGAAGTTGATTCTCGGTGAATTCACCCTACGGGTTATAAAATACTACGTTCTCTAAACGTTAAATAAAATAAAAAATAACCCTACAAAAACGTTTTGGGAGGCCAAACGTAGAAAAAAGAAATAAAATTCTAATTTAAAAAATAGGCCGTAAACCTCTTTTATTTCGCCGTATTCCAAACTCAAATAATTAAAAGAATAACGTCTCAAGGGCCATTATTCATAAAAAAAAATTGTAGCTCAAGTCCCTGAACTTTTAATTATCCATCAATTAAATTTTAAATTAAATAGATTGTAATGTTTATAAACTTGGTGGAATTCTTTCAATATTGCCTCGAACGGCTTAAGGGCAAAGTTGCGAACCTCATTTTCGAAGTTGTAAATACCGAGGATCGTATTGATTTGTGTTGGCATACTTTTAAAATTCAATTTGGGGTTCATCAATAATGTTAGTCTGCCAACTATTTGTTGCGTAAAGTACTAAGAAGCTGCTTTTATTTGAGTCAAAAGTTTGAACAAACAATGCCAATTTCTTGTTAACGAATAAAGGTTTTATAGTCTATTTAGTCGCGATGGTAAATTGCCGAATTGTTTTTGAAATTGTCTGATAAATAGGTACCTACACAGAGCACATAGTTGGAGACGATTTACCAAACATTGCCTAAAGTTGTGACCTTATTAAAAGGCAAAGTAATTAGGCAATATCTTATCCAGTTAATCAAAAACCTATCAAAACTCCCCGAAATAAAAAAAGGACAAATTCAGCAACAAAACGCACAAGGTCTTTATAACGAGATTATTAAAATCTGAGACGAATATTTCACGTCAATCTACTCAGTAGGGAATGGAATTAATCCGTATTTATATCGGTTATCCGAAAAATTGTATATGTATGAAACAAGTTAAGCATAAAAGGTGCCTTGCAAATCCTCTAGCACGAACTCAGTGATGACAGGTGGCGTAAAACGGTGTCCCTTAGTAACCGCTGGTACAAGTCAAAAGCGATTTCACGATGCCAGGTGAGCTACTGCCCTATGATTGTTGTTGGGATTTTGTATAATTCTAATATCGCGGAGAACTTTGCCTGTCGCTTTGTAGGAAACGTCAGTTGTAGTTCACACGTAGTGCGATAGATGTCGCCACAATCGAAACATCGTAAAATTTTTTTATTCCCCGTCAGTATTTTATGCAAAATTAAAAGAATCTTCAACACGGTACGAATTCTCTATTTTCACATGATAGAAAGCTGCCACACTGAGTCTCGAAGAAAAACGCTAAATTCTTATGCCTTTTCTAATGCCCTCGCAATTTAAGTAGGCAGAAAATTAATGTCCCTTTCGATATCGCTGGAGCGGAATCTATTTCATCCTCTATTCTCGCTTTGAACGTATTTTATTTACGGCTATGGAGCTTATATGAAATCCAAATCGGGGTAAATAGAAAAAGGTAACTGCGTGACGATGGTCTGTCTTCATTTCGGGATCAAAATTTCTGATTGGTCGCCATTTGATGAGTCGTTCGATTATTTGAATGAACAATTTTCTGTTAGGATCTATGTTAAGGTAGCCTGTAATATATTTCTTTTACGTTATCAAAAACATTTCATTAGCAAAAACCGTTAGAAAATATGAATTTAACTTTAGCGCTTTTTACATTTAATTCCTTTTTGTAAAAGTCCCTGACTAAGACTATCTTACAGAATCCTTATTCTTTTTCGTTTTGATTGACTTGTATTTTCCTAATAAAAGTTACTTTGGCCGGCCGGCCTATTCTGTATAATTCATCCAAAGTGAATCTAACCCAGCGATGTTAGGGATTGGTAGCTGAACTCAGGCTCACCTTCACCTGAATTGTTCGATGGAGAATCTAACAGAATAGAAGTGCTGCAGGAATATGCATGAACGTTAAAACAATTATACTCAATTGAAGAGATGACTTGCTGCGCATTTCTACTTCGTTACAACGTTTGCTATTAACAGGGTGATCTGTTTAAGCGCACTTACTCCTTTTTTGACCTTTTTACAGGAAATTTAAATATCTATAAAAAAAACATTTAGGGTCAATTCAATTTTTTTTTAGAAACGATCGCAATGTAATTTCGATTTTGCCTCTAATTTATCTATATTATTATTATTTATTTCTCTATATTTTATGACAGTAATTATCACTGAGATGAGTTGGTTACGGTTTTTTACTATTAGGTATAAAAAATCTATAATGCAACAATACCTACACTAATATACCTACGCTTTTTATTCCTATGTTATTGTAGAAAGTTAGTGTCTTTGTCAAGTCTTGCTTCAGTATTAGTTAAGTGACTTAGACAGCAGCGTAACAAACTTTCCAACAAAAAAAAATAACGTGTTACCAACATTGAATAATATATAAACCGAATATGTATCCAGTAAAAAATGAAGCAATTTAACCAACCTCCAAAATCTATAGTAGGTACATAATTTAAGCTTCAAACCAATTATGTTACCAATCATACAAGATTCGTATCGTCAAAGTTTCTGTACCCGACAGTTGGCTACACAATGGGACGAAATAAACTACCCCTGCTGATCCCTGGACCGGCACGTGACCGCCCGTTGATTAAATACAATGATTACACACAAGGGATGCTGACGTCATACATCGATGCTCACTGAATAAGTTCAGTTTATAATGGTGTACTTATTTTGGCCCGATCTGTATTTCTTTTTTGTTACATTTGTAAAGGGTTCCAAAGAATGAACCAATCTGCCAGATTAATTCTGATTTTCCCTTCGTTTAAATTATGAAAAAACTTCGTAATCTCTTCGATCCGTCAGAAAAATACAAGTGAATGAATGAATGAATGAGTAATCAAATTGAATGTTACTTGGTATCAAGGGATCAAAAACAAAGAAAGCATCAATTCTTTTCGTCTATAAAATGTAAACAAACAGTTCGGCTCAAAAAAAGTAAAAAATAATAATAAAAGGAATTAAAGCTTCCGAACTGTACAAAATAGAGCTTTAGTAAAGACCCCCTTTCAAAATCATCCCCTAAACCGGCCACGTGTCATGCAAAGCTGGGGTGCGACTGAGGGGTGCCTAGCGAAACCAATTTGCCTTTTGTATTCTATAAGCTTAATATGTCCGTCCCTTTCACACTCATTGTAAAACTCTCAGGTGCGAAAGAGATGCACATTTAATCCGCCATTCTAAGAGGGTTGGAAAGTAATAAAGATGTCCTGCGCTTGTGTAGTGAAAAATGTTATTAGATGCTTTAAATATAGTGAAATTAAGTACTTTTTGCCTTGTCATGTAGCTGGAAAATATTAGCATAATACCAAAAAAGTGCTACTTTAATTAAGGATTTTTTGGATGATTCATAGAGCTTTAGGACGCATAAGCCCGGTATTCATTACTCTTTTATGTACAAAACACGGAACCATTAATTGGCTAGACTATATGGCTTTCATGAAGGTCGTTGGATGTATTTCCTCCTAAACCTATGTCAAGAAAAAAATATCGTCCTGCCTGCCATATAAAAATACTACCTCTAATGAGCTTCAGAAAAATGGAGCCGATATCGTCAGCAAGTGTTCATGGCACCCTGTATACAGCTTGATGGGTGACTAAGCAGAAAACCGTCGTCGTAGCAAATTGCATCCCGCCTGTATAGCAAACTGTCGTTACAACTTGTTCACTCGTTCATTTGTTCACTGTTTCAATTAAAACATTCCACACAAACACTTTCAAATTCGGAACGCTAATTGGTCGTCAAAATGTGCGCCAAAAGTGACAGTTCGGAATCCAAAATGGCCGTTCAAGCGTTATTTAAACGGTTTAATTTGTGCCATTTAATCTCACCCCTCGGTGTTAAATTGAATAATTGGTGGATAGAATGCAATGTCATTTTCCATCCGTAGAAAGAACGTTTAAAAAGAAAAATTGTGGAAGTTAAATCCTTTGTTACCGCTACCTATTTAATGAGCAATATTTATGATAAAGAAAATGTACAGTGGTGAGAGTCTGTAATAAATAAATAGCTTATTAAAAAGAACGAGGGTTTTAAACATAAAAATGTAATATAATAGGCGTGCTGTGGTGTTCTGTTGTATGCAAATTGGGCGTTCTGAAGACGTTTTTCATTACTTTCTGCTAACGTGTTCAGTAATTATGCGCACTCACCAGGGGGAAATGTAAGGGGCGCTTTGTAAGACAGCTTCAGTTAAAGCATTGCCTTAATTTATTAATTTTTCATGAAATGCAACATTCGTGAGTGCGCTTTGAAATGAAGTTCGCGTGAATTTCGTGAAAATTACTTTTGTTTTATGAGTGAGCCTGGGGGTTGGTTGTTTATTTCTAAAAGCTTCGTCATAAAATTTTGAATTCTTGTACACAACTGCAAGGACATAAAAAGTCAATATTCTGATTCAGTATTTATACAAATAGCTGTAGTTAAACTGAATATTTAATTTAATGGCGGACACAGACTAAAAGTTAAGATAATCCGTAGTGAACCAAGATGAAGATTGACACAAGCAAAATTATCATTGACATATTTTTCAATATTCTTCTTTTAGTATCTATCTTAGAAAAATATCATAAAACAAGATTAAAACGGTTGAATATCGCAAGCGAAGCCGCGGATATGTCTCTACTCATGAATGATTTAGTGGCACAAAAACTTACGCCGGGGCTTATGCAGTCTACAAAGTTTAAATGAATTCATCCAAGTCGATCCATTTTGCTTATGATCTATAGCGTGAAGTTTCGTAATGTGCATAACTAAACTAATAATACTATTAAAATGTTTTTGTTTTTAAGACTTACGTAAAGTGGTTACTTAAGCTGTCGGGAGATTTTATAGGACATGGTTCATAGTATAATAATAATAACCAGCCTATTATTGCCCCAATGCACAGAGCAAAGGCCTCTTCCGATACAGAGAAGGCACGAGCATTGATTACCATATAATAGTCAGGGTTCATGAGGTATAACCTATATAGGTAACCACACGCTACGACACACGGAAGCGAAGCAGTTAAACTATTAAACCGTAGGGATAAAGCTAGTTACAGTGTTTTAAAAAAAATAATATTCCTTATCTCGTTCATATTCCCTCAGATTATAAGTTACTACGAGAAAAAATAACGTCCGGCAGACGAGTCATAAAGACTAAACAAAACGACAAATTAACATATGTACTTACCAACATCACACCCTATTGATATGCCTGAAAAAAAGTTAAAACAAGCCATGAGCCTAAACAAACAGTACCTACATCAAGTCACTTAAAACTCTATAAAGCGAGGTCATCACCACAATTCGTGTCGTGGCGTATAAACAAGGCTGTGTACAGACGCGCCCTAATGATCACGTTACAATCGATACATGAACAGACACTACGTAAATTGTTAACGTGGACAACGCCCTAATGTGTGATGGAAAAGTTTTTGTAGTGTTTGCTTATCGTAGTTGTACTGAGTTTTTTAGGCTGTGGTTAGTTTGGAACTCGCTGATACAATAATTTCTTTATACTTAGGTAGGTGCGTAAAAAGAAATCTTCGTAACAAAGAGTGCTGTGTTCCGGTTAAAGGGTATGGGTGTTGGTGAAATTACAGGCACATGAGATATTTCAACTTTGCCTCTGGAATGGCAACGCATTTGCAAGGCCTCTGGTATTGCAACTGTCTATATGCAGAGGTGACCACTTAACATCAGGTAGGCCGTCGGCTTGTTTGCCATCCAACAAATTTAAAGAAACAAAGGAACTTTAGTCATTTGTATTTTCTTTGTCACAAACTGTGACAGCTCCTATGCATGTGAATGTTCAATTACTTATAAATGGTGACCGTTCAATGTCACTTTCCAAGTTATTAAAATTGTAGGCAAATTCTTGCAAATCTAACGTTGATGAAAAATTAAACATAAAATTATAAAATTACGAATCAATTTATGTAGGTAGACTCTAAATCAGAGGCTCAGAAAAGGTCAAAGTAATCACAAATTCATTCATAACGAAAATATTCCATTCGTATTTACAAGGAGCCACAGGTAGCGTCAAAATCACACAAACATTACGTAATATTTTACTGTTACGTTCCAATACATAACAATTCTTCTTCGTAAACAAACGTCTTGGCTTCCCAGGGGCGGACCTAGAAGGTTATTTGGTCGGTAGCCCTGGGCCCCCGTGAATATAAAGGGAATTTAGGGGATACTTTAAAAACTTTATTTATTTATAGTTGTATATTTTCACAACACTCTCGGCCCCATTACGCACTCGCTTTCGGCTCGGGCTTGAATTTGTCCTCGTCTGTAATGATAAACTTGTATCATCGGACAATTATTTTCCTTATTTCTTCTCGTGTAGGCTACCAGATTTTTGATAAAATTGTAACTAAACGTCAAAAAAACTGTGTAGGTAGGCCCCAAAGTAGTGTCAGCCCAGGGGCCCATAAATTCGCGGTCCGTCCCTGTAGCTCCTAAGAAAATACTACACACTCTTCCGTACTCCATAGACTAGAAACTTCCCGTCCCTTAACGCAAAAAAGAATTTCACCTCTCCGTCATATTGAGGTTTTTTCCGAATGGACTCCACATATACAAGTTAATAACTTACAATATTTTATGATACAAGAGAACAAGTTCACGCACTCACAACAAAATGATATTTTTCTTTTATACGTCCATAAAACTTGCCTTATTTCCTACTCCCTATGTGTAGACGGGCAATTTTTCAACAAGTATTTGTGGGATACGGAGTAAGGGACTCGCAGACGTTAATTTTAGACAAAGACGGAGTTATATGTGAACATGAAAGATAAAATGAACACATTAAGTTAATTTATGTGTTGGGTAGGTATGTATTTCTGTAGTTGTAGATGGTAGTAAAGGCCGGGTCGGTACAATAAAATATAACGAGGGGGGTATCGTTATTAATGATTCTGAGAAAGTGTAATGAAAGCCATTATGTTGTTTTCCCATGCTTTTTGGGGAATATGAAGAAGTATGATAGCTTTTTGTGACAGCTAATAACAGTTAGTAAGTTTAATTACTCATATTAAACGGTTTTTATTTAAAAACATTTTGTCTTTTCTCTTAATTAAATTTACCATGAGTTACGAGCCCTGATGTTTCTAGGATAAAAGAAAATACATTTATGCATAACGATTTTTAAATCATAATAATAATGTGTATTAAACCTTATACCGTATACGACTGTCATAAAACACAGTTATTGGGTGAGAAAGAATAATCCAACTTTGACCTCATTTTTAATATAAACGGGTTCGTATAACTATATAAAACATTCATGGCGGGGAAGTAGCATTGTACTCAAAAAAAAGGTGGTAATGTATAAAGTGTGTGTGGACAATACATATGTACATAACTTTAAATATAATGCACACTATTTTATTTTGTTTTATTTCGTTTCTACGCAAGCAAAAAATTATAAGAGAAGTTAAATTTTCATACTGAACTGTAAGGCAAGTAACGCTTCTAAAAAGGTACTTACTGTAAATAACAAGTAGATACGTACCTATTGATATCACGTCAAATCTAAACTATGAATATTATAAAAAGAAAAGATTTGTTTTTTTGTTAGAAATGCATAATCTCAAAAACTACTTAACCAGTGTTGAGAGTTTTTATAAAGCTACATTATTTAACAACAACATATTTTAAAAATCCAAAAAATCCAAGCAAACGAAGTTGCCGGCAAAAGCTACATAGTTGTAAATATCCTAACAAATAGACAATTTAATTTACCCCCACATAATGTAATGCCAACACAATTATTAACAGTCCATCCAGTAAATATGTATCACAAATACGACAAAAAACAAACTACTTTCGTAACAACATTGAGTGTTAGGTCATGTCACCCTCAGGCGAACATGTTACACAGTACAATAATTCGTAACAATGGCGACATAGCAACTGCATCGGAAACAAAATAATACAATCGTTTAATAATAAGCTTAAAAAGCGGCTGTAATAATAATGCATAATTACGTGAAAGCGTGCCGTATTATAATACAGTACTTTACAGCTTACGGGGGGAAATGTCGACAGCTGCGTGAGAATCGTACATCTGCCAGCCCTAACCATGCACACATTGACAACGCACACTCTCGCACCCTCTTACCGACTCGCTTCGTCACGCACACTCATGCATAAATCGTTCGATTGTACGCACACACGCGCACGCACCTTGCCGCGCGTCCACAGGGGTGTTACTTTATTGTGCGACAGTGCTTTCAGGGCCCGTCCGATAACATTTTGTTTTTACTTGTTGAATGTTTGATGGATGATCGCGATGATTGATTGAGCCTTCTTTCGAGTTCCTTTCAATTGTAATAGATTTCATGAATTTGGGTTTGCCTCGCTTTTGTACAAGATTTTTGTTAGTGAATATTTGAAACGAATCAAATCATTAATTTTATTTAAACTAGTGGCCGGTTCTCTTTGTTGTTTGCCCTGAATATGGAAATCGTGTAATAAAAAATGTACATTTCGTCAGTATCGGGGTCCATCGAGAGAATATTATCGATAAAATGTGTTCCATTTCCAAATCCCTTTTGAGACCGATGTAGACAATACAAATCCATGCCCTGGTTCCCGAGAACCATTTACATAACTCGTCAGCGACAACCCCTGTTGCAATTTAATCAGTTAATGTATTTGCTCTCGGCGCTTTCGGTTTTATGGACTGCAATGGCGATGTTTAAAACGTTGGCTGATTGGCCAAATGTTGGTTTTGTAGTGGAGTAAATTGAACAGATGGCAAATATTTGAACAACAACGCAGATGATAACTGAAATCTGATTGATGTATTTGACGAAGATAAAAAGAAGTTGGCTGTATTTGTTCTTGGAGTTTATGAAACAAGTTTGTCATTAATTCAACTTGTTCAACGAGTAAATAACAACATTTCCAAAAGCAAACTTTGTTTATTAGAGCATAATGCAATGCAGCAAATTCAGAACCAAGCCACAACAAGCGAACAAAGGAGAAAGTCCAAATTGAAATTCGCTTAATTTCCGAATCCGGAGTCCACTCAAACTTCTCAAAGTTACCAAAAATCACGTCTGTAAAAAGTTGTATGTATCAAATGTCACTCAGATAGGCGAAGGCAATTCAGTGAGTACCATTGTCCGGATCCTTTATACAATTTTATTGGCTTTCAGTGCTATAAACTTTGGACCAAAGGAATTCTTCCTAACAACCCCGAATCCCGGTTTCCTCGAATTTCTTGATACGATATCGTACACTGTAATTCTTTGTTATTTTTTTTTATTGTGTTGTCTTTTTGTTGTGGTTTTGGGTTTCCTTTTATCTTAAAACTTATTAGATGGATCATCGGATGTAGGATCTTGTTTGATTGGATTTTCTTTGTCTAATTTAAGTTTAACCAAGCTGAATAGGAGTTTCAGGGGAGGAAGGGTTGAAAATCAATTAAACCTTTGACCTATAACTAAAGGGATAGGTATAATAATGGTTATTACGTCGCTTCTAAGACGGGTAAGTAATTTTGGTAGCCAAATTGAAATGTTACGGAATGACGGGTACAATTACACACACGTAACATAAACGGACATTTCTCACACACCTTTAAAATATGTTAAAGAAAACTTCTGACTACAAAAAATACTAAACTCTGAACAATTCAATACGATGGAAGACAGACAAAATATTATAAAGAGAATGTGAGACACGTCCCATTTCAGTTCATATAAATTCTCAACAGTAGTGGTTACCTAGGCTATTTGCGGTATGCACACATTGCACGAGTCTCGTGTGTAACCGTCCTTATTCTATCGAAGAGAGACGGTCAAAGGAGCCGTATTGAACTTTACAGACGGTTCGAGATCGTGTTTTGTTTCTTAAGCTGGGACTGCATCGCACAGTGGCAGGAATCACCTCTATTGTTGTCGCGAGAGCAACTGCCATTTCGATGCCATTCAACTGATATAATCTTCAAGTTGCCTATTATGACATCCATTGTTGGAGCGTTGTCCTTTACGTAGTCTAATGAAGACTTAGCTTTATTATCAACTTGACTGCTTACAGAGCACAGATGAAGTAGCAATTTGTTCGAGAAGCTCCATTGATTAAATGAGAATTGACTACAATTTAATAGAAATAGAGTTGACAATTCAGTGATTGTCTGTAAAATATTAAATCCCATACATTTTAACCGTGTTAACTACTTACCTATACAGTTAATATTTTTTATAATAACCAACGAAAAAATTCGCCGCTTGGTGGTCTAGAATCAAATACTTAACCCACGATAAAAGATTTCTTTACAATTTTATTATGTACGGTATGAAATAACTCATCCTACCATTAAATCAGAATTTATTTTGAAAAGAGCTAAAAATTTTAAAGTTCGCCCATCAAAACCTTAAGAGATCTACTTGAATTAATTAGGAGCAATGAAAAGTTTTTTAGGAACTAAAACATCCCATTAATAATAAAAGACAAAGCTTTTGGCCGCACGCAATGGCCCGCCGAATATTTCAAAGATAATGTTTAAAAAAATATAAAACTTTTTTTATTACATAACAGATTATTTTTTTTGGGCTAATCTAAAAATGTGTAATTAGAGAACATAAATTGACTAAAGCTATAAGCTTTTATGTGAAATATATTTAAATGCTTTGTTACGCTCATAATGACCAAATTTCTTTATGTAATTAAATACTATTGCAAAAATAAAATTTTTGAAAGCAGAAATCGGTCCATCGGATGATGATAAGGAAAAAAATACTACATTCTTAGAAATAATACGTAACTTGTATTTTACAAGAAATAAAGTCCAAAGTCAAATAAACTCCACCAAGTAATAAATACAAAATTTCATCCGAGAAGCTGCTTCGAATGCTGGCTATATTGCAACAAGATTACATCGCAGTCCACTAATATTGTACCATGTCACATTTTCCGCCATTTTGCCTGCAAAAGGTTACCCACCGAAGCGTATTAAAACCAACCTATGTATAATTCATAAATACGAAACGAACGAAATTTTCTAAGTTTCTGCAAAGTTCAGAATAGGGTTGTGGTATATACAGGGGTAACCCGTAATGTGCGATTCAGAACAAGTGGGGCCGATTGTACCCCATCTGGCAGCCGTCACGTTCGCCTTTCGTGCCGGTTTACAGTTTAATTGACATTTATTTTTGGTATCTACAGTACCTGTGTCCTCTGAAATATTAATGTAATCTGTGTAAAAATACAACCTACGTCAAGTTAAGGCTGGACAGGTAAACGTGACATACTTTTCCTGGTAGAACTTAATTAACTTTACTGTTTTAATTAAACGTTGTTAACCTGCATACTTTTAAAAAATAAAATTCAAAATTTAAACTCCACCATTCTTTTTAGTAATAAAAGCTAAAACGAATACGAAAAAGCCGTCTGAAAGTTTCAGAGAATTCAAAGTAAAAAGACTGTGGGGTAATAGTGTACACTTAAAACTGAACGCTATAACCCCACACAGTTTAACTGGAGCAACTGGTACTGCGCGCGACTGTACCTCGGACACGTACCGAGCTCGTTTAGCTTTAGTTTCAAAATAAAACTTACAGTAGTTTGATAGTTAGGAAAAAAATAAAACCGCTGTAATGCAGTTGTATGCCGGAATTTTATTTGGAGTCAAACGTTCAGATTTTATGATGCCTTATTATACGACTAGTGCAATAATATTCATTTTTTTGCATTTTTATGTGATCTAACCACAGTAAAAATCATCGATCTGTATACACGATAAACGAACTTATCGCTTTTATATGTACATATATTATATTCACTTATTAACGAACTACGTACGTAGTTAAAAAAACAAAAGGAAGCTCATAGGGAATCAGTAATTATTATTTAAGTAAGTTTTTTGTTTGAAAAATTAAAATTGCTTTCACTGAATGAGTAAACGAAATCTGGAAAATTACTTGACCTATGGAGCCGAATTTTGGCAGGTAGGTATTTTATTAATAGGAGACGCTGGCTAGGAGTGAATTTGCAAAAGAGTCAAAGGGGTCCAACACAGACGAAGCCACGGACAAAAGCTAGCATCCAATTTTATCAAAAATACTTTACAATAAACCTCCCATTCTTTTAAAAGATATAATCGGACCTAGCACTGCAATTCTGGGCTGTACATTGCGCACTGAACCTAAAAGATAGCACAACTGAACCATATAGCCGTTTTCTTGGAAATTTTCCAGACTGATATCGCTGTTTCCTTTACAAAAATGGGCGAAAACCTACTAATGTGTCTTCCACTAAACTTTTATCTGTTAAAAGACCAACTGACAAATGCATCATAAGTTTCCGTGAACAATATATCAACTCCCACGAAAATGTTGCATCCCACATCTATACTCTGTATATACTAATAATATTATAAAGAGGAAAGATTTTTTTGTTTGTTTGTACCGAATAGGCACCGAAACTACTGGAACAATTACAACCATTTTTCACCAATAGATGGCTACATTATTCCTTAATAACATAAGCTATATAACATCATGCTACGACACGCGGGAACGGAGCAGTAACCAAAGACGTACCTGAACGCGAACGAAGTCGCGGGCAGTTCGCTTGTATATTATACGACAGCTCTAATCACGTGCTATCCATAAATATTACCATCGACTTGGGACGATAAATCAGTTCTATTATCGATATAGAGGCGTATTTAGGTTATAATGCGACCCGTGGGGTGCTTAACGCCCCATCTGTTCGCATGGAACATGTGACGGTTGCACACGTTGGAGGCGAAGGTACACAAGAGTATTGGCGATTTTGCAAGTCAGGAATGGTTACATGTCGGGCTTTTTGTGCTTGTCATTATACTTATTCGCGTTTAGGGCAGTAATGAAACGGTTGAGGATGTTTGGTATTTTTGACCAGTTGAGTAAAGCTCAGTTTTATAAAGTTGTTTTATTTTTTTATTTATCATAACACAAAGTAAGCTCAGTCTAGAACTGGTTAAACCTAGTTCAGGCAAATCTGCAACTGTGTTGTGTTTTAGATGGTTAGATGTGACTTTTTACTCAATTAACGATTTTATTCTTATTATACTATGATCACCTATGTCCGCTTTCTCACCTGCAATGATTTCATGCTCACTTAACTGCATATCAAACCATCCTGTATTTAAAATAAAAAAGATCTGTAACTTTTTAAAACGTCGAGAATTCAAAATTGGAACAAAGTTGATACCAAAATGATGGCCAGTATGTTTGCTTCAAAACTGCATAAACATATTTTCTTTGACTCATCATTATTTTGACGTTAATGTAAATGTGCAGGAGTGTGTTAATCATATTAGGTAGTATATAAATTCTCTTAAGTAACTAACCACATAGCGGACTAAGGATACGCTTCGGTACTTGAAATCCTTTTATATTTGACTAAGATTCATTTCCAAGTAACTTACCTAAGAATTTATACTGTCATCTTGTTCCCGAGCGGTACAAAACGAGCTAACACAAACTCACAATAGTCAGTACCGTTTGTATTTTTTAAACATGAATGAATCTCATTTTGGTAATTCGACGTGATTTTCACACAATACAAGCGCAGTTGAGGGTTGTTCAAACATGTCGCTTTGAGTCATAATGGTATATAGGTACAAACAACGTACAGACATGTTTCATTGACCTTTGTGGTGGTAGTGAAAATTGATTTGAGTGTTGTATTTTTAATATGTGATAACGTGATAAAGAACTCTATCACATATGAAATAGGGTGGTTATTAAAATTTATAAAGTAATGTCTATTGCTGAAGGACAGTAAGTAGTAACGAGAATGTTATTAATTTTTTTTTTAACTGATCTTTAGTCTCGTTATTTTTAACACCCGTAAAATTAAGAGGTACCTACTTAGTAGTGGCTCTCGCAAGTTTTATTACAATCAGTAATATTTAAGTACCTAATCTCATTAAACAAACATGGACACTCACTATACTACTACACTTTTGTAACTTAGACCGCGTCTAAAATTTATATATTACCCCACGGGAGCCGTACATTTTTAGCCTATGTTCGGTTGCAGACTGTAGTCTATCTCTGTGCCAAATTGTATCTAGATCTATTCAGCCGTTCTAGCGTGATTGAGTAACAAACAAACATCCATCCAAACTTTCGTATTTATAGTATTCGTTTTTTTTCGGATGGGAAATCATCACATAACTGCCCCGGCCCTGAGCGGTGCGGGAGGAAGTGTCAGACTTTTACTGACTAAAATCCATCCATGTTCCTGTTTGTTCCCTTTGCGTTCCGGGGGCGCGGTATCTCTTTCAAAGATAAGTACTTTAAAATATATTAGCAGTAAGATTAATTTATGATTACCTGTACAGTCCGCAAGAAAATTTCAATAAAGAACTCTTGTAAAGTAATATTTATAGAAGCACTGGAGCAATGGTTAGCGTGTTGATAACCGCATTGCAGTTATCTGGTTTACCGGCGTACCCCATTGGGACACACGGGGTAATAGCGTATAGCGTGGTAGCCGTGGTACTGTTACCTTAATTGAGTGATATTAAATTGCTCCCACATAAAATGAGCCGCATTGTACCTGTAAAAGAAAGGATATTTGTGAGTTGAAGTAGGGGGGATTTTATGCATATGGGGTGGCATGGACGTTGTCGGTTATTAAAAAAAAATCAGCTGGATACAAAAGCTGTTGTTTTTTAAAAACCAATAAAAAAAAATATCCTTTTAAAATTATGTGCTGAATCCGTGATAAAAGTTTTCGTTACGATGTCCCTTGACTGCCTCGGTAGCCTAGTGGTCCTAAGCGCTACTGTTACGCTAGAGGTCTTGGGTTCGATTCCCAGGTCGAGCAAAAAGTGTTATTGGGTTATTCTATGAAATTCTCAGTAGCAGCTCGGAGTTAGGATTTGTGCCCGATTAATGGCAATAGGCTCGCCCCCTATTACATGGGACCTAAACATACCGGCGAACTGTGGGTGTATATTGTTACACCTCTGCCTAACCCTTCGGGGAATATAGGCGTGATGGTATGTTATGTGTGTGTGTGTCCCTTCCACCCTTTATACAATCACCCGTAGGCTATATAAATATTTGTTCCGTCTGGAAACTGAAGCAGCTACACCTTGTGCAGCGGCCAATAGCTCAGCCACTGCGCTAACAGTATCCTTGTGATTTATTTACGTACTTATTTGTACATGTTTTAAAATTCAGAAAGTGCACAACATTTTCACAAAGTCTTGATTGCATTGCCACCCGTTTTGCATTTCGCCCCCAAACGATGCACTAACTCATTTCTCGCGAAAACTATAAAATACAGTCCACTATGAAGTCTCAACACGACATTTTAAAATACACATTTCCCAAAACCAAGAAATCCTTTTAGCCAACCCTTGCAACATGAATTTTCATAAGACCGAGTGAAATACCTCGTGTATTTCAGCTACGTAATACTGTGTTACTTTACTAGGGATCTGTAGGTCGGAAGTACGGGAGCTTTAGCACTGTGGGACACTGTGGCGCCTGTGTAATTTTCTACAATGTTGCAATACACGCGATGTATGGGCAAACTTAAATTTTCTGACGCTTCCACCTTTCCGTGTTGGCAATAAAGTTTGATTTAGCAAAATGCAGGTGTAAAGTCAACTAAGCTTTCCCGTCACTCTGGTGGCATGTTCATGAAACATTCAGTTATCTTTTACATAATTTAAGTAAACACAATCTTTTTGTTCTTCTCTATTTGTTTGATATTACGGCAATAACTGAGGAATTAAATAATGTTAGCATTGTAATTACAACGCTGCTTTATAATTACATACTTCTTATACTCCGTTTTTTCTTTCTTTTATAAACCTACACAATTGCGTGCTGTTGCTAATTCGTACAAGTTTGTTTAACACAAAGTATTTACAAATTGGTATTACTGTCATGTCTTACATAACAAGTTTCGCTTAAACATTAGGCATTTAATTTTACCGCCATGACATCATAATCGGCGACCGGTAACTAAATAAAAACGCGTCCCCGGAAACAGGGCAGGCAACGCCATAAATCTACCAAACCGGACCTGTTAGGCCATTTTATAATTTTACATGAGACGATACGATTCCGATACGACGTGTTATTTTTTCGCTGACGACCTGCGGTATTGTACACGTTGGACTGAGTTAGGGCTGCCATGACCTCAATTGTCAACGCCGGATGAACACTTCAAAAATCCCGAACATTTGAGTGAAATTGAGATTTTTCCCCGACTCCAGAAAAAAATATAATAAAAATATAGTTTTCATTTCCATGTTTTTTATTCTTATTTATTGCTTATCTTTCAATTAATCGGGATTACCCTAACACAAAAAGTGTTTAGGTTTCATCCGGACATTTTTTTAAAACCCCTTCCGGGTGAACCCCAGACGCCGAAAACTAGGACAAATCTAGGGAATCCTGGACGAATTGCAGCCCAGACTGTATGGTTATGGGTCCGGGAACCACGTAACAGATCATTATATTTGACTTTGTTTAGAGTGTTGTTAAATTTGTTAAACGTGTCAATCTACAAAAATCAAACATGACGTGATAAAACATTGCCCCAAAAAAAAAACATTAATCTTCAGTACTGTCAAGTCTTTTCAATCAAAATTACGAAAAGGCCGAATATTTAAAGGAAACAGCACGTAAATTAATTCATTAGTCCAAACAATTTGTTGTTTATTAATAAACTTCTTAACTTCCGACTCCAAGTGTCAGAAACTTTTCACTTAAAATCCTTGTTCGAAATTCGGGTAATGTGGAGTTGATGGGCCTTACAGTATGTATGAGCTGTAGAGCAATATTGGAGGTTTCGATACTAATAAATTGTACCAGAAGTAAGCAAATATCCTGCAGGCGTGAAGCGCATACAATTAAATTATATAATTACTAGCTTCTGCCAGGGACTTCTTCCGGGTCCAATTTGATATATTAGCCCACGGGAACCGTACATGTCCGAGAGAAAAAGTATCCCACGTGTTATTCCACACTAAAATAAATCTCATTGCCAAATTTCATCTACATCCGTTCAGCCGTTTAAGCGTGAAAGCGTAACAAACATTCATCTATCCTCACAAACTTTCGTATTTATAATATTATTTGTAGGAGAGTGGATTTAATTTTATGCAATTCAGAATTCATTTCTAGTATTGTATTTATGTGATTTTTTTAAGCTTGTAATGTTTGTGGAAATAAGTAAAATTATTTTGATAGTAAAAAAAAAAAATATAGATAGAAAAAAAATAAAACAAAAAAAATTTTTGGAATTGAAGCAGCACGCGTTACTAGAAAATGTAAGCACATTCTATTATTCCGAAATTGTAATGAGATGAAATGCAACTAGATTCAATATTTTTAATTTTAACATGTAATTGACGTTCAAAAATGCCTTTTAATGGTCTAATTGAAATAAATGATTTGACTTTGAATGAAAAAATTATGATTATCCACACGTAGGTTATTATTTTGTGCATTAGTTTTCTTTTTTGAATAACCAATCACTCTTGACGCGTGTAAATTACAAACTATTTTTTTGTAAAACTGCGAGAAGCCAGATCTTTTTTTTAATTTAAAAAAAATTAAATCCCGCATTCGAGTCGCGTGTGCCGGTGTGCCGCACGAAGTTGCAATACTTTTGTTTCATCACGCTAGACGGCGAAAATTGTTTGCTTCGTGCTTGATAGCATAATTTTGTTTTGTTTGCAACTTTTTTTATTATTGACATGGCATTAGCTGGGTAAATTACTTCATTATGCTGCTACTGCTTGTCGCATGACGTTCGTTTTAACTTAAGTTTTAACTTAATACGGTTTCTCATAAAAAAGTTATTTACCTCTTTAAAATGTTTAAAATGTTGTCATTTTGTAAAATAATCGTCGCGTACGAAACACGTTCACACACGATGACACGTTCGATTTTTAAAAATTCATTTCGTGCGTTCATTGCCTCATTAATGGAGAGTGAAAAATTAAAAGCCACGAAAGAGAGAATATGACGTGGGAACGAGAGGGGGATAGTCTCTCTAACAGCCAATATCCGGTCGATCAGCTGTGCAACGGAAACAGCTGGCAACTTGAGTGAGCTAAAGCGTCATTCATTCTCAACGATTTTTTTCGAGTGACTAACGATTTTCCGTCTGTAACGTATTCGAGCCAGGTTTTTTATGTTCGTGTGCGCGAAAAAAATGGCCGTCAGCGGCATCAGCTGATAGTGTTGTCGTTACACAGATGTTTTTCGATTTGTTTGCGACACCCTGTTATTGGCCTATTTTCACCTGTTATTTGATGGATCGTCCGACCGAGCGCTGGGTCGTATGACTTTGGTGAAATACATTACTTTATTTATGTCGTGCTAAAGCATTTTACGACCTATATTCCTTTTTATAGATGCCATATTAGGTCTTTTTTTTTGTTTACGGAGACAATGACCTTAGGACAGTTGCCTCTAAAACTAGGTAACACTCAAATGTAATACGTTTTTATTGCAATGTTGAGCCGATCATTGAAAATCCAATAAGCATTCCATTAAGGAGTCGGGTGAAAATGTTAAAATCAGTTTTAAGCACGTTTCGCTCACCATCTGTCTCTTAACGTCATTTCCATTCCAAATCCGTGTTACCTTCATCCTTTAAATATTTCGAGAATGATGCAGCAACGTGACACCCAAACAAATGTCCTTCGTAATTATTAGAATAGACAGTTTCATCCAATTTGAATCTTGTCGTGCAAAAAATAGAAGTCATATTGTATCGCTGGTACTGTAATTAAAAATTTGCAAACTACATTCCCGCGTTCTGTATAGAGTAGGAGACTTCCTGCATACACTGACTGATTAATATGTTAATCTGTGACGTCATACTGTCTTAATGCAGTCTCTTAGTTTCGGTACAGTCAGAGCGAGTACTGTATATAAATTGCTAGCTTTGTGTTGTTGATTATGTGGTTACCTTGAAGACAGACTAAGACGCGCTGACGACTTGACGGAATACCTAATGAAATTAGAAAACAATTAAACTATTCAGTACCAAGTTTCAGGTAGACAGCTGGTTTGTACAGCTCTTAATTCTACTCGAGTTCGATGATAATTCAAAGCGTAGGAATCGATTTGTCCCAATCGAAACTGTTATCAACGTCTATTCCGGACATCTGTTGTTTGAAACAAAAGTAATCATACAAACGGGGGTCGTTATACAGTGCTTCTAAACCGGCGGCCGGTTTACAAATGACACGTGCTAGGTACGTTTAGAAACGTTCGCGATTTGAATAACGTTTGGACATGACAGTTGGGAAATGCGATGGGAATATTTATTTTTATTTCTAATCGATTGCACACTATAACTTTTTTATTTCGACCTGCAACTTTAAAGCTATATTAATAATTACGTTGTAATAATCGAATAATCATCACAATCGATTAAACCCAAATGTTGACTATTTAGCACAGAATTAGGATCAAGAAACAATCAAGATAGGTGAGCTGTCGTTATATTTGATTGAGCTATACCACAATTCTGTGTGCTAATTACCGGCCGGGCCGTAATTACGACTATTGTGGATCGTTAATTACGAAACTTCAGCTATTAGGTACGCAAGACGGAGTATGGAACATCGATTGCAGAGTACCGATTAGAAATAATCGGAATATTATCTTTTGATGTCCTTAGTTCTGTTTATTTACAATTTAAATGTTTGTTTTATGAGTTAACTTTCGATTAATTGTTTAGTCAAGGTTCGTTTGACTTTGAAGTTATGATCAATATCTCTGTACCTGAGTATTTCAAGGATAAGAAAGAAAATAAATTGCAGTCAGTGCTTGGGATGAAAGGGATTTCGTAATTAAAGCTTTCCCATGGATTTAGTAGCTAGATACTGGATCTCCCAAAAGTCAAAATTTTTCGTCAGGTAATAAAAAAGTGTTATTGGGTTTTTCTATGAAATTATCAGTAGCTGCTCGGAGTTAGGATCTGTGCCCAGTTAATGGCAATAGGCTCGCCCCCTATTACATGGGACCTAAACATACCAGCGAACTGTGGGTGTACATCGGTACACCTCTGCCTAACCCTTCGGGGAATACAGGCGTGATGATATGTATGTTATGTATTAAAAAAAGCAATGTTTTCTATCTATTACACATCCATGGCAAAAGTTTTCGTTGAAATGTCGTCCCTTCTACCAGTTATAAAAAAAAAAACTTACATCAACACGTCCACCCTAACATTTTAGTCACAAACAAAAGGTGTCAAAGAAATCACAACTCAAACATACGGTAAACAAGCACAACAAATCGAATTCTATATCTTATAACAAAGTGCAAAAGTCGGTTTTAAAATGCATCCTTCCTTCTGTGACTTATATAACAAAGTTCGGCTGGAGTCTCATCGAATTCCCGCGCGATCTTACGCGTCCGTAAACTAGTAACTCACATTAACGAGTCTAGTCAAACTTGTACGGTGTTGGGAAATAGGTGTTATCCTGGGAAAAATATATCTACTTGTTTTTCACATCACTAGTGTGTGATTATCAAAGTTTTCCCATAATGGGGCGGAATGATGAACTGCTATTTGTAATATTTCGTAACGTTGTTTATAATTTGAGATAGGATTATTGGATAATAAATAATGTAGTGCTTACGAGCCCTCATGGAGCTATGAAAGTAACTTCTCGTGCCAAACCTGGTCTTGAGCCAAGTTCGGTATTAATATGGTTAATAAAATTGCAGTATGTTGTGATAGATAGTAAGGATGTTACTGAGGTGGTTATCGGAGGTTTTAAATCTCATGTTTGGTGGTCGAAGGGAGTAGAAGACAAGTACGTAAAAAGTAGGCAGTAGGTAATAATAGAAACATAATTCCGTTTTCAGTCAAATATAAATGGTCATTTACATAATAATGTTCGTAAAAAGCAAAATCTTGTACGGACCATTCCAACTGCGGTCACCCGATACGTTTTGATCTACCACCTTAGATTTAAAACTATCGGAGCCGAAGTCGAAGGTCTAAAATCAATAAGAAATTTCGACCTTTTGGAATAAGAGTCGGAGCTTCACAACATCCCTAATATATAGTGGCGTCTCAATAAACGACTGCCGAATGTCCAAAGTTTAAAATCGTAACAACCAGTTCAATTCGAAATGTCAGCGCTGCCATCTAATTCAGAAAATACAAACGTTAAGTACGTAATACAGTAAGATGCAATCTTAGTCAAATGTACCAGGAGCGCATATGTCGCTAGTAGGTTACTCGCCCGAGATGATAAGCAGATTACAGGAACGTTCTACGGTTTCTTTAGCCGAGATGCTTCTTAAAAATAAAATAACGTCCCGGGGAGCATAACATACACGTGTCGTATATTGATACGATTTCTTCAAAGGTTCTGTTTTCCTGGTAGTCCTTATATAAAAATAAATACATAGATATTGTTATGTACGTATGAATGTAGTTGTTTGCAATCTTTTCCTTTATGATTCGTAGTAATCTTTTTTCTTTTATTTATGGCGACTAACCATGCAACGTCTGAAGTTCATATGACTTCTAAACGTTCTATTTTTGAAACGTAGGTACGCGTGGAAGACACAATTGTGGGTAATCTCCGGAACGAGTGGACATATTTTGGCGAGATTTTCACTGACATATAGCTGATGATTCAGATTAGCATTAGCTCTCGCTTTCAATAATAAAAAAAACCCACTTTTTAAAACAGCAAAACTGAAAAACGTCAAAATAAAAATGAAATTGTATATTGCAAAGAAGATTTGAAAAGCGCTAATTAGACTATTTAGCTTAACGAGGGGATTTCGCAACACAGTCGGAATTTTAATTTAGCACTAATTTAAACTCAGCGAATACAGGTTAAAGGTATATACTCCAAAATTATGGGTTAGCTGTGTATCAGAATAAAATTATAAAAAAGACAAAGAATATTTTTTTAAGTTTCTTTCGTTTAGTCTGTTTGGAATTTAACATACAAAAATTCAAGCAGTTTCTAAAAATAAAATAAAAAAAATGGCGACGAATAGGGTTGTGACATTACAATGATTAAACTTTCTAGATAATCGATATTAAATTTTAAGACTCACAATCAAAAATAATGTATGAAAACAAAACAAACAAAATGTTTACTAAATTAGAACGTAAATTTTCCAAGCAGTATTATGTAGTACAACTTATATAAAATAAAGCAATAATAAGCTGCATTCAACATTTGTTACCATTGTCTGCACGCGTGACAGTTGAAATTTAATTTCAACTGCACTTAAATAAATGGTTTTGAATGAATTCTATTCGTTACGAGTAGGACAATGCATTTACATTAGTTTCTCTATATTTCTGTTTTTATGTTTATGAGGAAGTTAGCATTCATTATCTCTACAGATTGCGTATTCTATTATGATTTTCAACGTATACTTTTAAAGAATAATGGTCTACAAGCTGATATTGATGATGATTTTCCAATTAAAAACATATTTTGTTAAAATAATTTACGCTTGTTTATCTCCTATATATCTGTGGCACTATATCAAGGGTTAGTTAGTCTGTCTTATAACATTTTAAAGCCGTTTGCTGTGTTGCAATGAAATCGTATTAATTTTCTTTTTTTTCTTTTTCAGGTAAGTATCGAGATTGGGAATAATCTAAAAGCGGAAGAGGTAAAATATTAGCTATAGACGTATTTTTCTGCAGGAAATATGTAAGTAAAACTAAATATTTATAATATTCCCAGGTTTTCAATCAACCCAATAAGGCATGAACAAAAAATTAACTCTTCAAATTCAATTAGATAGATTCTAGATTCAATATTTTTAATTTAACATGTAATTGACGTTCAAGAGTGCCTTTTAATGGTCTAATTGAAATAAATGATTTGACTTTGACTTTTTTGACTTTAAAATATCGACATGAATGTGTACATCCCTACTAAAATTAGGAGTCGATTATTTTTTTTCTATTTCATTTATTTATAATAGCTTACTTATGCTATTGTTACAGGGTTTACCCTAATGCATCAGTTAAGGTCTTAATTTTTATTTTGTACTAAATTATTTGCCTTTCATAATGACAGTAAATATCAATACTAAACTCGAATCTAAACGATAAATGTGTACAATTAAGCAATTAGTGGTTGTTTGTTCACTTAAAATAACGTTACAAGCTTTGATTGAAGATGTTTATGCTAAACAAACGCTTTTAGTTTCTCCTTTATTCATATTTATCATTTTAGCTATTCCCTTGTTTATTTAGTTTCTTAGAACCATCAATTTCGTATACTAAATTGAGCCGCATATAATGATAAATTACTATTTATTTATGCAAACAACACACTGTTATTTTCACACGGGATTTAGTGGGCTTGATGTCTTTGCTGAAATGTTGGCTGTTCTTAATTAAAACTATCAATTCGATATGAATAGTTGGTTTATGTTATGATATTTTAGTTGAGTAAATAAGGACGATTTTAGTTTGATATTAGCAAAGATTGTCTCGTAATTGTAAATAACATTTCGGCTTTACCTCATTTCGCCTAAGTAAATAATTCTACTTACCTTATACCTATATTGGAAAATCGGATAATTAACCTCGTAACAATCACTCGAATTAACGTCGATATTTATTGGCAAGTGCGATAGAGACAGCGACATGTCATTACAATGTACTCTAAATTCAATTTAGAAGGAGCGTTTAGATTCATTACCTACAATTTCGTATTTTAGATCTCTGCTGAATTTTAATGGCGGCAATTTGCGATGGCGTGTGACGCTATCACGATAACGTAATCGTCTTAGTCGCGAAGATTGTGTTTAAGTCATAATTAATATTACATGAGCGGGAATTCAGCGTCATCGCCGCGTGTGACGTCATGTGATAGAAGTGTAGAACTAATATCGATAGAATTCGGATATGTTTATGGTAGTTCGATGTATCCTAAATGGTTTTTAACTATCATACAGATTGATAGATGCCTTATCATTAATTCAGCACAATATGACAAAATTAACCAGTAGATATCATCCAAAAAAATTACAAAAATGTGTAAGGTAACACCTGGAATTTGTAAAAAAAAAAATATGCCATCCAACAAAAAGCCGTCAATAAACTGCGAATAACTCAAGTTGGAATTATTCAAATTCGCGAAATCTAATCGAAAATTTATTCGTAATAGCGAACATATGGCCTAAAGTGAAAATGTGCGGATTCGCGTCGAGTGGTTAGATTGGCCGGATTTGCATTACGTGTTCCGTATGTGACGGATTACAGAATAACATGACAGTTGCGTAGGTCGGGAGCGGTTGTACGGAATTTGTCGATAAATAGCGGAAAATTATTATAAATCTAATATTTTTCCACTATTTATGTGACAGAAAAATATTTGGAACTCATTTTTATAGTATACAAAAAATCTTATAGTAATGTACCAACGGGATTTGTCGATAAATGACGGCAAATTATAAAATGTAAATATTTTTCCACTATTTATGGGACAGAAAAAGATTCAGAATGCATTTTTATAGCGTATGAAAAATCATTTAGAAATATTTTCAACGCTTATATTTTATTTAAATTCATATAAAAAATGAATACGTAAGTAAGTTTCTATTGGGAATTTATGTCCATTGCTTCCTAACCATAGGAATTTCGGATTGTAACAGTAACGTAACGAAACCTTTACCATGTATCCAGTACATAATTTTAGAGATTTCTTCTGTTCGTCGGTTATTTAAAAAAAAACAGGTGTTTTATAAATTTCGATTGTATAGGTATACCTATTGTACTTTTGTATAGACCAGCTGTTTTTTTTTAACATACCATAACATAGCCTGTATTCCACGAAGGGTTAGGCAGAGGTGTATCAATGTACACCCACAGTGTACATTCATTGTTGTACGGGGCACAAATCCTAACTCCGAGCTGCTACTGAGAATTTCATAGAAAAACCCAATAACACTTTTTGCTCGACTTGGAAATCAAACCCAAGCCCTCTAGCGTAGCAATCGCACTTAGGACCACTGGGCTAACAGGCAGTTTTTTTTATTACCTCACATCATGTACAGAATCTAAGGGTAAATGTTTTGCGTTACAATGTCCCTTCCACCCCGTATTTTATCTACTGTTTGACGCAAGCTTTTTAATATCATAATATTTAACACCTCCGACCGTTTGACGATCGCTAACCTTTACGAATGTCACAGAAATCACACGATAAAAAATATATTGTGTTCGAACACATGTTAATCCCTCGATTCTGTAGTTTTAAGACACTTGCTTGTAGTTTTACATCCCTATCCCACAACTTCTAACCATCTACCCACACATTTCGTCACTTTTACGAACAAACTTGATTGCTACCGTAAATAATAAAGATCGGTGTCACTTTTATCTTGCGACGTGCTTTCGGGACTCATACATTATTTATTTACAAAGGACAAGGGATTTGCATTTCTCTACGGTATATTGAACAAGTTTTATGTGTTGTCATTCAATATTAAAGATTATGGAGCGTCTGGAGAATATTATTTGAATTTTCGTTGAAATTAAGACAGAGTTTACCATGGAAGTATTTTTTAAAATATTTTATTTTTTGTCGTGTTTTCGAAGATATTCAAAGCGGATAGAAGACTACTTTGTAAATAACCTTGCCGGCAGATTTCGAAGTTGAAGTCTCTTATTTGCTTAATTTTTGCACAAGTTTTAGGCCCGGTTTCCACCAAAGCGGAGAGGAGAAGAGATGTGTCCTTACAACCAATCAGCTTGCGTTATTTTTACATCACACAGCTTAGTTTCCACACAACACAGCTTTGGTGGAGTCCGGGCCTGAAGCTTGCGCGATGCGGTGACCACTACTTGCGCTCTAATGCAATCGTTGTTCGACATTTTGACTTATTCCCTTGAAATATTGCGTAGTAGGAATAATACCTTAAACAATGAATATAGAGGAACAATAACGATTATATTTGCCAAGTTCTGAGTACTTATCTTAAAAAATCCAAAGATAAATGAAGTACGAGGAAACACAATCCTAACTTTTATAATATAAATAATTCACGTATTTTATTAACATTAAAAAAACTTCACCCGGTACATTAACGTAAAACGTGACGTCATAAAAGTAGGGATGTCGCCTTCGATGAAATATATGCTCACTGTCCCTACACGGTCCTCATGAATTTTAACTTTTACAAGCAGCAGGGTGTTTTGAATAATGCCGTGTGGCAGCCCTGGGAACCGACGAACTATTTTTAACGCTCGTTTGATCGTATCGAGTGTATGATAATAGGTTTTTATTAAAAATTCATGTTGAAAACTGATAATAGTGATGCATTTTTTAACGATTAGTACACATACATTTGGTACCAAAGAACGTGTCGGATCGTCTTCTACTTGAGTGAGAAAAGTGCAATTTGTGCACACCAATGTATACTATGATTATGAAGCTGAAGACTTTGTTTGTTTGAACACCGTAATCTCAGAACCTACTGGTCCGATTTGAAAAATCCTTTTGAGTTACATATCCTGTTTATCGAGGTAGATTATAGTCACACTACGACCCACAGGAGCGGAGCAGTAATCAAAGAAGTAACTGGACGCGGGTAAAACCCCGGGGCATAGCTAATAAGGACTGTATTCCAGCCTTGTCAGCTTATAAATTAAAAAATTAACCCACGTTTTCACAACAAAAGGTAGCAATAAAGAGAGATGGCTGCCCCAACAGCTCGGTGCGGTCCATTAATAAAATAAACCCACATAAGTCGCGACGGGTAAAGAAACTCGTATTTTTTTTCATGCCGGCCGTTTCTACTACTGGGTACGAGATAAATGTGGTCTATTCCGGGTCTCCTATACCAAATTTGTCCGCACAGACATGTGTAATGATAATTTTGAGTGCAAAGGAAGCACTGAAAAGTTAATTACGTTTTCGTTTTGATTTATTCTGGACATACATGTGAGTTTCGAAGGTTTCCCTTGGTTTAAGTTACACTATACCTGTGTCAGTTTTAATTGCGTTCGTTTTAATTTATTTTATTTAGCGTATAAGTTAACATAAGTCTGAAAAAAGAAAGAAAACATCGTGTACTTATGTATCTAAACTATCCCAACAAAGAGATACGATTTGTATTTATGTTTGTAATGGATACAATTTTTTTTTACAGATGGAAGCTTTTAGGCTGTAAGATCTTCCTTTGTAAAAATGTATTTTTTGCAAATAAATATTATTATTTATTTATTTATTTACATTATCAGCAAGTAACAAAAGCTATATTTTATTGACAAAAAAAATATTATCCGTAGAAAGTTTCAGCCAAAAACTAGTTATAAAAGTCTTTTAACTTATTTGTTTTCAACGGTTCGTTCATTAAAACTAATCTTAAAACTAAAATTAGGCACTCCTACACAACCTACCCCAATGCATGGACAACGTAATTATCTTCTGACCAAACAATATTACAATAATCCTCAAAGTCTGAATCTGATAACCAAAACTTTACACTTGATAAGACCTAACGAAATTATTCCCAACAATCTGGCTAAAGTAATCTTAGTAAGTCATAAAAGTTTAATTAGTTAGGATAATTTCTGTTGTGTGCGTGTTCTGCATATTAATTTTAGATTTCTATGTATTTCGTTCAAACTTAGATGGGGAGGCTTCTTGTTTAAAAGTTGCTAGGACGCTTGTAAGTAGCTATAGTAGCTAACCAATCGAAACTTCTAGTGTTTTAGTGAGCGCCGCTGTTTGTATGACATAATAATCTATCTTCATCTGCTCTTAACCATTCACTTGGGGTCGGCGCTACACGTTTTCGTCTTCCATGCCGTCCTGTCAACCGTCATGATATCACTGACTTCGTTTTCTTTCATATCATTCTTCACACAATCCATTCATCTTTTCTTTGGCCTCCCTCTTCATCTCCATTCTATATAATAATCTACCATATGCCTATGATTATCAAAGACTTAACTAGTGTCGGAATTACCTAAGTTGGGGTATACTAGGATTGTCGTCCGTCTGGGATTCCCCGAATTTGTCCCTATTTATAGGGCGTCCGGGAGTCGTAAGCAAGAGATTTTAAAAGTGAAAAAGAAAAAAACCCATTTCACCCAATTATGCAGGTTTTTTAAGATCGTCGGCAATTTATGATGGTAGCCTCATGTTCAATAAACCCACTAAAACATTTTTTTGAAGGTCATTGTTGGGCATTGATATTTTTTGTAAAATACTACCCTAGAACTAGGTGGTAAACGCGAACATTTCCACCGTAATTATCTGATTTCCGGAGAGATCTGGCATGAGAACCCACAGTTGTACTATTGAAACAATCGTACATACTTTATAAGAGTCCATTGGCGAAACACATAATAAATAGGAGTCGCTTAATATAATCCTACGACCTTTCACCATTGCCTGCGTATTTCTTAACAATGGCCCCAAATTAGTACATGTTACCCTAAAATAATAGTCTTTGCTACACCTCGCGTCTACCGTCCAAATTCTAACAACTAGACCCGCCCTAACATTTCAATTGTCACCGTACACCACGCACGAATAGCTACTCTATTAGCAAGGTATTTGAGTCTATTTTTGTGACGGACAAATTGTGATTTACGATAGTTCGAGAAGCCTTTTGGGGTTCAGTAATCTGCTTCGACCCAACGCAATTAATGGCGGCCCAGGCCGGGCGGCGAAGATAGGTTGAAACTGGAAGTGTCTGGAACCTTCTTACCACAAGTAATTTATAGCATAGTAAGTACTTACTGATAGGTGTTACGTATAAAAGCAATTCGTTCTGATGGTTAAAAAAAATCACCTATGGCTTACCGTTATCGTGTCCAGTTGGCATGAGTGATCATAAACTGAAAAAGAAACATTATTAAACTGTTCGTTCAGATTATCTAATACGTACAAAGTTAAAGCCAAAGTCAAAATATTCATTTCAAGTAGATTATAAAAAGGCACTTTTGAACGTCATATACAAGAAAAATAATTAAATAAAAAAAATAGTTTCGTTTGGGCGAGAAGCTCCATACTTACTCTATTTTTTAAATAAATGCTTTGTATTCAGGATCATACAGGATTACATGTGAATACGATGTACCTACCTCACATAAAAACTACTATATTATAATTTTTACAAAGAATTACAAATTAAGAAATGTCGGCTACATAATATTCAAACATGCATAGTTCTCACGTATTTACACCCATAATGTTATTGTACTATAAAGAGCCAAGAGCCCTTACTGCAACAACATTTCTATTTAAAATGAAGAAAAGCACACAAAAGATTTTCCATCCAACACAACACTCACATTTGCCTGCCACACAATGTAGCCGTATCCAGCCTTTCTATATCTATGTCAAAGAAGCCACAGAGGTCTGTGGGCGCAACGGTACACAATTTTCAACTATTGTGCCAAAGCATATAGTATTCTGATACAAATCTTAACTTCAAATTGAGTTCTCCTTACAAATTCGATATTTATGAAGGTGTGAATTTATTTCATAGATATGGGAGAAAAGGGTGGAGGACTGATATTGGATGTTCCAGGACTGTTATCTTTGCAGGGTTTAGTGAAGGTAGAGAGTTTGTGGATAGCAGTAGTCTGATAAGAAGGGTCATGCTTGTCTTCATGAAGGAATTGTCTTTGCACATTCAATTAGTGTCCAAGTATACCGGGCGGAGTGGATATCGTAACGTTGACTTTTATCACGGATTCTGTACATTATTCTAGAATCAAACAGTCAACATGTATGTTGACGCGGTCTAGAATCATGTATTGGATCGGCTCCATCTCAGAACGTGCACTTCTCAATTGGAAAATGATTTTACACATACATTTTGTAGATACTATTAATCAGATATAAGACAATATCAGGAATTACTTATGAAGAAACAAAAAGCTCGCATCGGAAATGGTTGATTAAAGTTTAACAAAGAAATCTTTATAATATTGTATAGATTACTCCAACGTACATCCACATGCAGCTCGTCATTAGTTCGGCCAAATTATGCCTTAACGGAGGCCGTTACCTCCACGTTAATTACTACATAGAGGTACTTGTGACCCCCAGACCGCCGACTGGGCAGGATATCGATGCGGCTGTAATTACGGGTGATGCGCACCGCAATATGCTTGCACGGCAACACGTCACAATCTGCTGAATAAGCTACGGTCTAGCCAACTGAAATGGCACACTACAGTAAATTACATAACATTATGACAAATTAATTGGAACATTTCGCTCAATTGTGGTGACGGATATAATATTTTCCCGACCTAATGTCGTTTGCGATGGCCAATCTCAATGGAGGCTAAGTAGACGCTATTATATTGTAGTGTACAAATGTGTCCTAGGGGAAGGCAATTCGACACGATCGGGGAGAGAACAGGTGCAAGACAAACGGCTTCACGTGCTTTCCGCGGCACATGGTGTCAAAAAACTGGAAGAACCCAGTAACACTTTGCCCGACCTTAGAATCAAACCTAGAACCGCCAGGTCTGAACTCATGTTTGCGATCACGAAACCAACGGGGCAGTTAAACGAATATAATATTGGGTAAATACGAATTGATTTCTTATTAGCAAACATTAGTAGTGGCC
The DNA here is from genome assembly GCA_947462355.1 of Caradrina kadenii. Lineage (NCBI taxonomy): Eukaryota > Metazoa > Arthropoda > Insecta > Lepidoptera > Noctuidae > Caradrina > Caradrina kadenii. Next base: position 10,787,953 of record OX381691.1, read on the forward strand.
AGGGTAAAGATATCATTTTCCTCTGTGGATTTTTTTTATTTGTAAGAGGTAATCTGTGATTTGAAAAGTTCTTTTACTAATAGAAAGCATCAACACGAACAAAGTCACGGGCAGAAGCTAGTAGAAAATAAATAAAAAGTATTAGCTTAACAATATTGTACGAAGTTATTCTAATGGAAATGTTCGCTTCTTAGATATTGTGAGCGTATAAATCGGATTGGAACAGGTGGGGTTAATGCTTAGAAGAATAGTGTACAGGTGAATGCCCAGTGGCATCCACCTGTTATAATCCCTTGAACAATATCTGCGACCTCCTTAGAAACGGGTGAGAAAAGAAGGGGCGATTCAAAGCTGACTGGGCGCTAAGTTCCTTAAACAGTCGCCCATTTAAAAAAAGATGGTTTATTTTTTTTCTTTGTTATCTTTCTTTGAATTTCAAAATTCGATTCGATAGCTGTAATCCAGCTGGTGTATTCTGTAATTTTCTCTCGATGAACTGAGTTAGAGGTGAGTTGTCATCTTACTGAATGCTAAGACATGTTCACCTCCGCTACATCGTAATTCACTGACGGAGATTTTTACTGAATAGTACTGCAGATTTCAAATTAATGTAACAGCTCTAAGGAGCTGATTACTTCGCTAAAGGTTTCTAAGCCATCCCATATTCTAGTATTGCAAACAATAGAAATTAATTATGAAAGGCCCTAGAGATAACAGTTTATTGGTACAAGGTCTCAATTTAGTGAACTGAGGGTAAAGTAAATGCTTTTACGTAATTCCCTTTTATTGGTCAATATGGCTGAAGAAATTGGTACTATTATGCTTTTAGACAGGATTATTGGAGCCATAAATGTTTAGTAGCCAAAATGAAACTTATTTTATGAACCCATGTCGATATTGGATATAAAATTTGAATTCCGGAAGTCACGACTCGAACCTTAGATTAACGTTCCAAATTCAAAAAGTTTAAGACGAAAAAAGCAGGTATTACGAAGTACTACAGCGCAATCACACAAAACCCCAAACGGCTCTAAACTTCCAAATTCAATTCCATCCAATCACATTACGTACCAAGTACCAAACGTACCTAATTTGTCGCCGGAACCGGTACAAATTCGTTGCTATGTCTTCATTGGTCCCCGTTCGGCCATTTTGTATGCAGCATCGGCAATGCAATCGAGCCGCCCGTCACTCGGGGACTAAACTGCTCCCGTAATGTATTGCGGCCGTTTCCATCTATCACGCAAATACCTATAGCCTAGATTGTCCAGACATTGAAGTGACAAACTTCGTACCTGAATGGTTTTACGACACGTTTCATGTTAAACTATAATTTGGTACTGTGGTTATGGATATCAATGTACGTGATTGAAACACTTAATAAAACGCTTGTATTTCCCGAAGAGTTAGGCAGAGGTGTAACAATGTACTCCCACTATTCGCCAGTATGTTTAGGTCCTATGTAATGGGGGGCGAGCCTATTGCCATTTACTGGGCACAAATCCTAACTCCGAGCTGCTACTGAGAATCTCATAGAAAAACCCAATAACACTTTGCTCGACCTGGGAATCGAACCCAAGACTTCTAGCGTGGCAGTCACGCATAGGACCACTAGGCTACCGAGGCAGTTAATTAATTTATTATTCACGAATATTGAATAATAGTTATATTATATTAGCTTCTGCTCGCGACTTCGTGCGCGTACTTTTTTCACCTGCATTAGGTTACGTTTTTGGTTACTGCTCCGCACCTATTAGTCGTAGCGTGATGTTATATAACATATAGCCTTCCTCGATAAATGAACTATCTAACATAAAAATAATTTTCCAATTCAAACCAGGAGTTCCTGAGATTAGCGCGTTCAACCAAACAAACAAACTCTTCAGCTTTATAATATTAGTATAGATTTTAATCTAACTAAATACGAGCTCACAGTCCTCGTGGCGGCCTGTCACGTCTTTTTCCTATTTGAAACTAATACGATATTGGGTTTTTCTATGAAATTCTCAGTAGCAGCTCGGAGTTAGGATTTGTGCCCGGTTAATGGCAATAGGCTCGCCCCTTATTACATGGGACCTAAATATACCGGCGAACTGTGAGTGTACATTGTTACACCTCTGCCTAACCCTTCGGGGAATACAGGCGTGAGTGTATATATACTAATACGAATAAAGTAAATTAATTGTGAGGAAACCTGGACTTATAATGAATATAAGTCTGAAATTGCCAATTCGCCTTGAGATGGTGATCAATGTTCGTGCCTTGTATGTATAAGAAGAGGCCCCTGCAGTGGGACAATGATAGGCTGGTATTATTATCATCCTTCTTTTTTGGGTATCGATGGCAAATATACATAGATAAAAAATATTTATTTGTGTAATTTTTGTTTGGCTCAGTATTCAGCTACAGCAACACCATTATCTTGTATCATGTACTCTTCATACAAACCGTCTAAATTTCCCAAACACTAGAACCTGTCCTAGAATGATAGACCAAAATGGTAGCTCTACATGTATAGTGCGAGCCAAACTTGCTTCGTCGTATCAGGAATTAGACAGGCCGGCTTCCTGTGATGTATTGTGAAGGGAACGGTCTACGTGGACGGAATCCTTCGTGCTCATATAACTACATAAATATATACGTATATTCACATGTTAAGTTTTGTGCTGAACTGTATCGAAATCTACATTCATTGTTTACTTGATGTCGCGAATTTTCTGGTAGATATCTCTTGTTTGTCTAAAAGTATAAGATAATAATACATTTTGGATATTTTAAGGTTAAAAATAAATAAAATAAAATTTAATACTAAAGTATAAAAGAAAAAACAATACTGCAAGAACTTTTGACATAATTTCAATCTTCAGAAATTAATAAATCCAATTCCAAATAGGTTGCTAAAAAAAAAAATCTCTTAGTCAAACAGCAACCTATTTTTTCAGGAGCTCTACGTATCTATTTAAAGATACATATTTGTATTTCATATTGTTCTAAAATTTAAATAGGTAGTTAAAACACTACTTAAGGCTGGCAAACGCATTTTTATCGCTTCAACAGCGTACGTTGTTTTAATTAAAAAACTATATTATTATAAATATACAACAGGTCATATTTCATAAAGTTTTGCACCGCAAAGCTCGGGATTAGCGTCATTACAATTCTAAATTTGCAACTGAATTGCAACTCTGCAAATAGACATTACAGCCGTTAAACCAACTCGCTGCCAAGGCCATTCACCTCAAATATCTCCCCTAAGGTAAAAAGAGGGGAGCCGAAATACTCCACCCTCTAATTCGAGAACGGATCCCCTTACCGCGTCACCCTACGCGTTGCCATGGTAACCCCGCCCTTGGGAAGTGCATCTGATGTAAACATCCCTGGCTCCCTGCATTTTCGACACCGTTATTGATGCTTTCGCTACTTCAGTCGGCTTCTTCCGGTGTATCGCTCGGTTGGTCGTAAATTTTCTGAAAATATTGGGCTAAAGCTTCTCTATTTATCAAGTTTATAGCAACGGCTTCCCCTGTATCTAAGGTCACGGCTGCGACGGAAAATGCATTTACGTAATACCCACTATTCATACTGGAACTTTTCTAGCGCATGTGAGCTATAAAATGATGCTGTTTAGAAGATATTTCAGAGATAAATGAGATAGCTTTCGAACATTTAATAGAAGAAATGGTTACTCTATCCTAGAGTTGTTTATATTACAAGTTTATTAATAGCTTGTGTTTTTTGTTTCAGGGATGCCGGTTTCCTGAAGATGGCCTCACGCACCCCGTCTCTTGAGTCGCTGCCCGGTGCCAACTCAATAGGTTCGCTGGAGCGTGGCTCCTTATCGCCCCTGACTCTTAGTGGATCCTCGCCACCAGCGAGTGACTCCGCCGTATGTGACCTCCGCGAGTTCGACGGACTCGACACCACCTGTGCAATCTGCCGAGAATTATTCGTCGACCCCAAAGTACTCAACTGCTTCCACACCTTCTGCCGGGGTTGCCTGGAGAGGGAACAAACGCATCCCGACAAAGTTACCTGCGTCACTTGTCGCGTAGACAGTCAGCTACCAACAGCTGGCGTACCTGGGCTACTCACGAACCTTGTGATAGCCGCCGCCGTTGAGCAGGACGCCGATCTCCTGCCAACTGCTCGCCAGACCAATTCGCCTTCAGCCCGCTGCACCGGCTGCAAATCTAAGGAATCAGACGCCGTAGCACGTTGCGTCGATTGCGCTAACTTCCTCTGCCCAAACTGCGTTATGGCGCACCAATTCATGCATTGCTTTGAAGGCCACCGTGTGTTGGCGTTCACAGATCTGAAAGACGACAAGGGTATGCTCGGATCTACCCTCTCACCGAGTGGTGATAAGACCGCTTTTTGCCCGAGACACAAAAATGATATTCTTAAATACTTCTGCCGCACTTGCTCTGTGCCGGTATGCAAGGAATGCACGATAATCGAGCACCCAGCCACTCTGCACGACTGCGAGCACTTATCTGACGCTGGGCCTAAACAATTGGAGCTGATGCAGTCGGCTGTAACTGAAGCCAAGACTCGAGCCACTGAAATAAGGCACGTTATCAAGACTGTTGAACATGCCGCTGGCAAATTACAAGTCCAGTACCACAAAGCTCAAAATGAAATAAACGATACGTTCCAATTCTACCGCTCCATGCTCGAGGAGCGTAAGCAAGAACTACTCAAGGAACTCGAAAGCGTATTTTCCACGAAACAAATTGCTCTCACAGTAGTCGGGCAGAAAGCTCAAGAGACTGTTGATAAGATATACCAGACGTGCGACTTCGTAGAGCGATTGACTAAATGCGCCAACATTGCAGAGATACTTATGTTCAGGAAACTGTTAGACACAAAATTGCAAACGTTACTGAGTTCTAATCCGGAACATACCGTACAAACAGCTTGCGAGCTTGAATTTGTCTCAAACTACCAAGCCATACAAGTTGGTGTTAGGAACACTTTTGGTTACGTGCGCTCTAGCTCAGAGGCGAATGTTGGTCCCACTAAACAGCCACCTATTGCTCGCCCAACTAACGGCAACCTATTGAACGGCGGGTTGTCGTCCAGCAGTAGCAGCGTTAATGGAAGTTCAGGGAGCCTGAACGGTGGAATCCACCTACCAACTGGATTGAACGGTGTGCTTGATCGCCCGTACACAAATGGTCTCCTAGGACCCACAAGCCAATCCACTTCGCCTTTTGAATCCAACATTATCTCAAAACGATTCAACAGTGCCAATAGCTTGGGCCCATTTTCATCTGCTATTGGAGATATCAACCTGAATGGAATCAACCCATACGAGAAGTGGTCTAACGGTGGTTGCGACACGCTGTTCCCACCGACAACAACCGACCCTTACTCGCTTACAAACTCCGCTCATAACGATCCCATATTAGACTTGACGAGCAAGCTAATCTCCACTGCCATTTTCCCGCCGAAATCTCAGATCAAGCGACAAAAGATGATCTATCACTGCAAATTCGGCGAATTCGGCGTAATGGAAGGTCAGTTCACCGAGCCGAGTGGCGTAGCTGTCAATGCTCAAAACGATATAATCGTTGCTGATACCAACAACCACCGCATCCAGATCTTTGACAAGGAAGGGCGCTTCAAATTCCAATTTGGTGAATGTGGCAAACGGGATGGCCAACTGCTGTACCCAAACAGAGTAGCCGTAGTCCGCACTTCGGGCGACATTATTGTGACTGAAAGATCACCAACACACCAGATTCAGATTTACAACCAATACGGTCAATTCGTGCGCAAGTTCGGCGCCAACATCCTCCAACATCCTCGAGGTGTCACTGTCGACAACAAAGGCCGAATTGTAGTTGTGGAATGCAAAGTAATGCGCGTCATAATCTTCGACCAAATTGGTAACGTGCTGCAGAAGTTTGGCTGCTCCAAACACCTAGAATTTCCCAACGGAGTCGTAGTGAACGACAAGCAGGAGATCTTCATCAGCGACAACCGCGCGCATTGCGTCAAGGTATTCAACTACGAGGGCATTTACTTGCGCCAGATCGGAGGAGAAGGTGTGACCAACTACCCGATTGGTGTTGGCATCAACGCGGCCGGTGAGATCTTGATCGCTGATAACCACAACAATTTCAACCTGACAATATTCACACAAGATGGGCAACTGGTGTCCGCGCTGGAGAGCAAAGTGAAACATGCTCAATGCTTCGACGTGGCGCTGATGGATGACGGCTCCGTGGTGCTCGCGAGCAAGGACTACCGGCTGTACATCTACCGCTACGTGCAAGTGCCTCCAATAGGCATGTGAGTAGCACGCTCTGATCACAGGAGATCCGAATGACAGATGAACTATCGGCCAAAAATCGACACCCTGCGACGTAAACATTATTATTATTAACCGACGTAAGGACTAATCGTTTTGGCGATGTGTGTCAATTTTTGTAGTTCAAGTGACGATTTGTGAACGGAACTTGCTAAAAGTGTGCAAGTGGTGCAACCCTGTGGCTGTCTCGATGTGATCATACCGGCTTGCGATGGGTATTCTCTACATTATTCGGCATGAGATCTCTTTATGAATTATTTCTAAACGAAACTGTAATGAGATTAGTTATAGTATTGACATTGTTATTCGAGTACCTATTGATTGATGGTTAGAGATTAAAATTCCGTTGGAAAGATCCGAAATTTGACGCGACGGTGTTCTCGAATCCTTATCATTTTTTAATCTATTGAATAATATTTTTTCATATCCCACATCGTTAAATTAGGGATGAATATTAAGGGCATTTGTATTATTTAGCCCATTTGTTGGACCAATATTTTAAACTATTATTACTTAACAAATTGTTAGGCGTTAAGCGTGTGATTTTATCGTAAATAAGAGAGCATCGAGCGGTATTGTTGTTAGTTTTAAGATTATTTCTACGGCACAATAGCACTTCCTGTTTTTAATTAGCACTTATTCTGTGTCGATGGAAACTATGGATTAAAAAAAATCTAAGTAAGGAGTTGTTACATTATTAATTAGGTAAGTGTTAAATTGATTGAGCTGATATGGACAATCTTTGGTTACTGCCCCACTAAACGTAGTTACTAAATTTTAGGGAAATAATGATGTTAGGGGTTTTATCAATGACAAAGTTGACTGCGGCGTTTGGACATTAGTAAAACAATGACTATTAAAATTAACCTCTACTGAATACTATACTGTTTCTTTTATACGTAATAGTAACATCACAAAGTGGCGATCAAGAATGTTTTATAGACCTCAATTAGTTCCAAATTGTATGCATTCTTACTAGTAATGCCCTCAGTTGAGAATTTATAAAGCATTTTAAGATGGTAAAAGATTGTAAGTTTTTCCCTCGTTCTATATCGGAAGGCAGTATTTCAGCAGTAATGTTATCGATACCGCCTATTCGCTGAGAGCCCACGGACCTAAGTCTTCTGATGTTGTTTTAGTAACATTTGGTTGATATTGTTCGTTTTTATGCATTGATTGTATGTTATAAGCATTGGACGCGGTAGTAACTACTAGAGCACTTAGGAAATGGTCGTTTTGCTAGCATCTTTTTTTAATTTTTTGAGATTTTTAGCAGATTTAAAAACGGCGCGCATGCGCATACTGGGAGTATTATTAACAGCTCGGTATACAAAATAATTATACAATTTGTTATTCTGGTAAGATATTTTTTTTTTATATGGAAACAACTTTATTTTTGTAGTGTTTAGTAATACGGTGCATGTGTAACGTATACTTTTCTTTCGTATTTTATGGATATTGCGCTATTATTATTATTATTTTTTTACTTTATTACCGTGTGTTTGAGTGTGTTAGCAGAATTATTTTAGTTTGATTTTTTTCATTAGAACTTTTTGGTTTTCTTAGTAAATAATGGTTTTTTTAGTATTTTTTCTCGCTGAATCTATGACAATAGAGAGATCTGATCTGACTGAGGGTCGGTATCTTGAAGATCTGTTAGTTTTAGGTTACGCGTTTCCATTTTGGTGATATTTCTTAAATAAATAAATAAAAAATGTTTGAAGATGCGTCGGCAGGCGTCGCGTGCGCACCGTGGCGACCTGTATATCGTGTGCCATAAGATCATGTTGTGATTTAATAAGTGATATTTAGTATTGTTTGTAAATATGTACCATACTTTCATATAAAACTAATCGTAAGGGTATCTGATCGAATTACTTATGATTGTTTCATCTTTATACTTGTAGTGCAAGTAATCGTAATTGTTATACTGGAAATTTTACAAGTCTTTATTTAATATTTAATTAAAATAATAATTATATTTATTTACCACCGATTACCTACCTTATTATAGTAAGTTTTGGCAATCTATATTTAAACGACATAATTTTAATGATAACTGCTCAACAAATAATAATAATAATATCGACGTAAATGCCAAATGTAAAAAATACAAAATGGCGACAGTTCAACGGCAACAACTGTAGTGTATTATCTCGTACTTCGAATTTAGAATTACCATACTTGCACTAAAAGTTGAACGTTTTGAGAACAACTGACTTCTCGCATTTTTTTTTCTGTATTTTGCCTACCACCGTGCGCACACGCATTCGTCGCCTTGACGCATCTTCGATCAAATAGTTAATCAAGCACTGGATTAGTTGAAACACATCACGTGTCTCTTAGTGTCCAAATTTCAGTGATTTTTCACCAATGATTTTATTATAGACTGCCCTGTTCCTATATCCTAAGACGACGTGACTGATGAATTTCATTTAATCCACTGACAACTGAACATTGATTATAAGTCGACAATTGTCCGTAAGTCTGCCTTACCTCAGTTTGTTTTGACGAATTTATCGACTTATCCATTTTTATTCACCAATGATTTTTTTTTTATTAATAATTTGTCCTAATTAACTGAGGTCACGCTAGAAATAGGGTAAACCGTTATTTTAGACTTTAATGTCCGGATTTCTTTGTGAAAATTACGACTTTTTTACAGACCCTTGCGTCATATTTTTGTTGCAGTTTTCACTAAAGATTTCCAGTTTTTGGTAACAACATACGCTTCTACTTAATTGAGATCATTTTCATCGTATTATATTTATATTAAGTATAGCATAGTGTATCGAAATTTTATAAAATAAGATTTGCAAATTATGACAACTTCACGTTTACGCCTAGTGAAACTGTGTAACCCCCGATTTTATTTTTTTTAGTTTTTTTGTCGACCGATAGTTACTCTTTATTTTTTAACCAGAAATTGGTAATTTAAGTTTCAGTTATAATTATTATTACGAACTTAATTCCCAATCTTTTTTTTTGTGTTTTTGCATAATAATGTTAGTGAAAAAAGAAATGATTTTTCTGTACGAGAAACATTCATTCTTAAAAATTGCATTTCTAAAGCTCGAGGACTGAATTGAAACATGTTTTGTCTTTAAATATATTTTGTCGATGTTTGTTGTTATAATTATTATATTTTTTTAATTATTTGTATAAACAATTGTTCTTTAAATTAATGTACATCGTTTTGTTTTGAATTATTTTTGTTGTAATTGCTTTTTATAATAATACCAGTTCATTGCAGTTTTGATGTGTGTTTTATTTTTTTTTATTTTCTTTTTTTTTACCAGAGTAGCGCTTTTGTAGTTTCGCCTGCGAAGTTGTAACTATTTTAATAAAAATAAGTTAGTTACAACTTGCAATGCATGTTTGTGCTAATGAATCTTATGCTTATGACGTAAAAACAGTGCCACACAAATTTAAAATAGATAGGAAGTTCATGATTTTGGTTGTAAATATTTCGATCAAGATAATATAAACGCTTTAAATTCTACTAAGTACTAAATCCTAATCACAACTAAAACCCTAAGCATTCTAATATAAGAGTTTTTCTTTGTAATACAGCTGTTCTGTCATGGATGGACCACTGAATTGTCAGTACGTTTTTAAACCATATTACCTTAGTCATAAAAATAATTATACCTGTAGACTAGATGTCTTCTTAAATCTTAGGTCTTCCTCACTTTTACAAAAGGCACAACGAGAAAAAATAAGAAACGAAATATTTCACTTTTGAAGCTCACTGGAACCACACCTTTAGCTAAACACTAGGTACTTGATAGTAGCTACATGTATTTTACAATCACAGTTTTTACAAGCAATTTTGTAATTTAACGAGTAAATCCAGAAAGTCGATATTTTATCGGTCGGTAATAATTAGATCTAAAATCACGGCAGTGTGTCAGCCAAGTTCGAAACGAAAAAAAGCATAGATCAGGTGGAGGGTTCCAAAAAAATATTATTATACAAATATCACTTTTATCCACACAATTACACTTCGATTCTTTAGCACAAATGTCCCGGTGTAGGTCCTGTGTGTTACCCTCGTGTGTTACCCCCGTGTGTGCATTTTGACTAGACTTAATACAGTTGGTGTAGGGGAACAAGCAGCATGATTATCGTAAGTATTTGCTTTAGACTTAAGTGCAAGATATGAAAAAAGGGGTTACTCTAATTAGATTTTCAAAGCGACGGCATGACACACTTTATAAAAAAAAACAATTTAATTACATTGCATTTTTTTACATGCAATGATGTTTATTCAATAAAAAATAAAACTGAAAAGTATGACGCAAGACATTTTGCCATGTTGCATTCTGAATTGAGGAATTAGAGTAATCCAGAGTAAAAATTAGTCGATACCTACATATTTTAGTATCTTTACACACATTTTGGATCGGGATCAACAATTTTAGTTAAGTCATAATTAATGCAGTTTCAAAGACATTTTTTTTTAAGTAAATCATTTACCAAATATATATTATTATCTTTCAGATTTAAAAGATCAAAGCCATAAACATTCAATATACTTTGTTCCATTATGTGGTGAATTGAAAATACCCCTTTTTTTTAATATACCTCTATTCCTGTAAAATATACCATTATCCTTATTTTAACATAAAATAATTGGTAACGAAAATAGGACAGAAAATTATTTTAAACAATAAAAAAAAGATCCTGATCCAATTTCTCAATCAGTCGGTCGCACAAAAATTGTATAACAGAATTAAAAAAACTAATAATAATAATAAACCAATTTCAATATAATTTAATATTCTTCCCTATACCGAGCTTGAAGCTTAACGCAACGACACAGCCATCCAGCAACAATTTTTTTAAAGAAATTACAAAAATGTCCAATTTTTGTCGAAACGACTGGTTTACACAAACGTATTTTTTTTATCATGAACAACATTCGCTAACCATCAGAAGACAAACTTTACAAACGATGCTACTCAGTGTTTTAGGCGGTAGACTTCTAAAAAAAATTACATATTCTTATGAATGTAGGCTATAAATCTTCGTGTGTAAGTACTATTTGTATTCTAATGTAAGAACCTAATATCCCAACTAAGCTTTACTTTTCTACGAAAACGTAGGTATTAATATCCGTTTTAGGACTCCCTGGAAACAGTTCCCGACAGCTGCACTGCTTCTAAAAAAGCGCTACCAAACAACCAATATTTCAAAGTCAATTACTCTAGGGAACATTTTTCTACTAACTTAGCACCTACTAGATACGTAAGCGCAAGCTAGGCTTACAAGATCGTTTATAATTTTATACTCAGCCAATTTTCTTAAGATAAAATTAAGATCAAAGTTAATTATTTCATTTCCCCTTTTATTACATTTCCATCAACCTTCTTAAAGAAACTCATTCGATTCGCCATTAAATCTTGAAAATAAGAATTTCGATTGATGCTGCTCTTTTCAACTCCTGAGTCATTAATTCAAGCATGTCATTGTTAGGATTGAGGTGAAGAAGACTTGATCATTGATGAAATTTCAAGCTTACAGCCACTCATCATTCCCTTGTTTGATTTAATTGCCGTTCTAACACCATTATCGCCAGGAAGTGTGTCGAGCAAAATTGTAAATAGTTTTAGAATAATGATGTTGGTAGTATTACTAACTAGAGGATAAGGGAAGCCGGGATCTGTACGAGATGGTGACTTCACGACTTGGGCTATTAGAGAGAGGATACGTAGTGTGAGAGAGTATTTTTATAAAAGCGAAATTAAGAATCAAAATATTTGTAGGGTGTTATTTAGGTATGATGTTTGTTGAGAAATTCGAAAGATTCGAGGCTGGTAGCACATTGTTGACAGAAATAACGGAACGATATCCGAATTTGACAGGATATAATAAGGGTTTTACAATAACCATATCGATAGTGTATTCTACTCTTAATGATTGTTTGAAATCGAATAATTTTGTGTCAGTTAAGGATTCACCTGTTAATGTATTCATCAAGGTAGATAATAATGTATCGATGTTAGCTTATCATATTGTATGGTTAACGATTTGGTCACTTATTAAATTTACTTGGTAGTGCGTCGTTAAATTTGATGAGCTCGTTGAGCGATGTGAAATTTGTAAATACAATAGCAGCTTCAGCGTTCGGTTCAAGCTGGCTGGCTCGACGTATACCACGCAATCAATTGCTCAGGAATTGTATTCGTTTTCCTATACATTCGAAAGTTTTTTTTTCTAAAGTCGCTTCTATATTATATGTACTAAGCGATGTTGTGTCGTTGTTGAGAATACGCTAAATGAAGGAGTATAATTTTAGTGACTTGCACAGAACGTTGGTGTTTCACTTAATTTTTGATGTATTTTTTCTTGAAAAAGAATTGTATTCAATGATTTTACTGTATTCACGACTGATGTTGAGTTTGTTATTAAATGTAAAATTCGTAAATGTGTTTTGACGGAACGGAGAGTCTGAAGTTGCTGCGTGATGTTATAAGGTAGCTCTTAGTAATACGCACTCTATAGGAAAGCTTCCGTCAAAACATATTGTCTCAAAAATTGTGATTGTAAGTTTTAGGGTGATTAAACAAAGCACATATTAGCACAAACCATCCATCCTCGAAGAAGTAATACGGTGAATGTTTTTAAAATTAACTCACGTTTGAATTTATGATACATTTTATTGTAAAAATTAAATGCAAAATATTTTACTATCGCTTAAGTTAGTTGAGACGTTTGCATATAATAATGTTTATTTTCACAATGGTGAGGATTTTTTTAATGATGAAGTTTTGGACTTCTTGAAATGTTTTTATATGATATTGATTCTACTTTATAATATTGACACGTAGGTTAATGTGATTGTGTATAACGTATACATTTCTTTGCTCCTTGTGTATCATAGTGATCGGTGTAGCTACTTTGATTAGAAAGCGTACTGTATTGATAACGCTACCTTCATCTTGCTGTAGCTTTCACATTTTCTTGTCATCAGACAAAGATGAAGCCAGATACAGTGACGATTTCATTTTCTTCATAACTTGTAGGTAATTTTGTAATCTAAGGTGTGTGATTTTTAGTTATAAATATTTTTACAAAGTGGAAAGATTCCAAATGATAGGAAAAGTTGGTAGCAAATGACATATCAAGTAATGTTTTTAATTATATGAGTGGATGCGCGGGAGTCGGACGGTTAGTGATCGGAAGTTGGCGATGTTTATATATTGGCACTGTTTCTAAATTGACAATACTGGCGGATTATGTATTCGAATGTTGATCAAATGATATATTTAATAGAGAAATGTTAACGAAAAGCGACATATCGTCCACAAAGTGGTGACGTAGAACAAATTGATAGACCAATACACGAATGATTGCGGATTGTCGCTGGCATAGAAAGTTTAGGTTGGAATGGAGAGGAATAGAATTTGGAATCTTTCTTAACGATGCTAGTCGCCAAAGAAATTGCTTTTAGATGATTAAATGTTATCGTAATTGTGTATGCACGTAAGTTTATGAACCTATATTATTATACGAAGCTTGAATTGTCCACACACAAATCGATTTTACACACTAAATGCCATCCTGCCATTTGTAAGGAGAACACATTGCTTATGATGAACTAAATTTAAATTATATCCTATATAGCGTATGAGTAGTTGTGTATTTTTAGATATTGCATTGTCTATGTTAGTTTAGTGGGTAAGGCACATTGTGAGCTTTGAATCAGTGTAAGTCTGTCACCAATATTTTTTACGATACGAAACGTAGTGATGTTAATGTATAATCTTTCAAGCCGTGCTTTCCTCGGTTAGTATACCACTTGTAGACTTGTAAGGACTTGTGATGCTTATCACTCACTCCCGGGCTACAGCTTCTGCTACACCCAGCACCCTTTCGTTTGATCTTCGACACGCAACACGGAACCGGCGAGCAATACTGACGCACGGGTGTAAATACGCCGTTATTAGGTATAAACGTCATCATAAAAAACATAAATATAATTCAGTAATCTAACTTTATAATCTACTGAAACACCATAATGCGCCGTGGCCTTAAATTTGAAGGAATGTGTTGAAACTTTGATAAAATTAAAAAAAAAAAAAACATTTGGGAATTTTTGTACAGACTATGATCCTCTGTGTTTCACATGTTCAGTCATTTATCATAAACTGTTTTTAAATATAAGTGCTAATATATATCTTATTGACGTGTATGGTAACCCTTTAGGTTAGATATTAAACAGTAGACTACGTAGGAACGCTTTACTTCGTCCTAATGTAAAACGATCGTTGATTTCAATACTTTCATTCTTGCATATCCACATTTTAATGAAGATTTGTAATTGTTACCTACGCATTAGTTACTTTGAGACTGTTCATAACGTTCTATCGAGAATTTTTCACTAAGGGAAAGGGATGTTCTAGCAGATATTTTTGATACTTTGAGGATGATCGAAGGGAAACGTTGGTAGCGTAGGGTTGGGGAGGGGGGCGAGGCCGGCGAGGGCCTCCTGCGAGGCAGCCTCTCACGGCCACGCAGCGAGGATCTTATTAACTCCCGCATCTTCGTGAGCGCGAATATTAAATGTTACTGTAAACGAAAAAAAAAACAATGTTGTTCTTATATGAAAACGCGATGGTTTTCGCTGATGACTTGTTGTTTTTCATATATTCAATAATATTTCCTTTATTTTTTGTACTCTTTAGTATTAAGAATTAATATTAAAATAAACTATTCAATGTTGATTACTCTAAAATAACAATAACTTATTGAATAAGGAATGTGTGAAATAGTTTCCCCGAGAGCCTTACTAGTTGAGACACCTTTTCCTTAGACGTATACCTTCAAACTGTACTTTTAACTGTTGGTTAAATGATATGAATGGCACTTGTTAACATCTCTTAAATGTTACTCGTCTGCTACTATCCATACTTTTACATCCCCTATTGTAATTTCCACTAAGCTACAGTCTAAGTAAAAACCACCGCAAAATTCCGATGTTAGATCAGGCCTAGGAACTTAAATGTAAGAGTTCATCATTCTTAGTTAGATGGTATGACTCAATTTTAAGACTGATGACAGAAAAAGTAAAAAAATGAAAAAAAAAATGATTAAAAATCCTGGATAACTGTTTCTTATGTTAAGTAGACCTTCTAAGTTTGCTTCTATACGGCGCTAGTTGGCGGGACTGTAGGATAGTGTAATGAACTTTGATAGCCAAATTTTGATAAAGGAATGGTGTAACACGTTTCGCCAACTACGGCCAGTGATGTCACATTATCGATCGATATTCATCTTCTGTCGATACTTTTCTATGTCTTCTATCTATAAAGACGATGATAAAAATCGATGAATGATCGGGTGCGATAATAACAATGGTAATGTTAACTGCAATAATGTTGACGTTACATTTGAAATTGATGGAAAAAAAACATAATGAAAAAAAAAATTGAAAATATTTGTTGCCAAAGTGTTGTTAGGAATAAACAAGTAGTTATAAAAATCGGTTGTCACATGCATAATTAAGTTGTTCTTGGGTGGTTTGAAATTAAGGAGAGAAGTTGAAAAATATTTCCAATGATATATTTTTTCATAATGAACTTGAATGCTAATCGATACTTAAGGTTTATATCTGTGTAGGAATTTAAACTTAACGTGTGGTAATAAAATGTGTCGTTACCATGATTTGTACTGTGTTTTGTAGAAAAAAAAACATCAATTATATTCAATTAACTGTATACTCTACCAATTTCTTATTAATTATTTGAGGTAATGATGTTATTGTAATCGTATGTATTGATGATAATGATATGCGTGTCACTCGATACACAGTGAAATCATGGCAAATGATTTAGTTGTTTAGTGTTCATGTTACATTAGATTGTATTCGACAGTTCTGATCTCTAAATCGGTACACCTGTTTCCGCCTTCTTAGCACATCCATTTTTATCGATATCGACCCACTGTTTATTTCACTGCACTAATGATTATTGCACAAACTATTACATGGCCAGTGTCTGTTTGGTCGGTTGATTTCTAAATAGTGCTAAATATGCAATACAATTTACTAAGATTTCTGGCATCCCGTAAAAGCATTAAGGATAATGCAAGCGCAAATAGTATGATTTAAAAGCGCTTTTGCTTTATTCCCACAATCCTGTACCGACAGTATTTCTCCGCACTTTTAAAAAAAAAACCTTGCCATATAAACTAGCATTCGCTTGTAGCAATATTAAAAAAAAACCATTTCACAGTATTATTTAGAATCAACCGTAACCAAAGCATTTTTCACCATTTAATACTGAAATGCAGAGATGGATATAAGTTTATAAATGACGTGCACAATTGGTCCAAAATATTCTGTTAAAAATAACTCATCTGTTTTAAAAAGCCACATTTATTATTGACCTTAACTTTATTGTGCTATTAAAATAACAAATACATGAAACATCATTGATAACCTTAAACATTTAATTACCAATACACACGGAGACACCTCATTGACGTAATGCAAACAAAGAAGTTAAACAAACTGTAATTTTACAGAAAAATATAAAATAAATCTAAAGTCTTTCTGTGCACAACATTTTTCACTGTCGATTCATCTCTTCACTTCGGTAACAATGTTTTGACATTGAACCTATCAAAGGCTAAATGATCACAGCTCCGGATACCAACTTACCTAATCAAACTTTAAACACAAGTTGATCCGTTAACTCTCGAGAAACAATAGATAAACAATAGAGCCGGCCGACTTCGCATTGAAGGATTAAACGTGATTACATGCAAAAGATAATGAATCGCCGGTTATATTTTCAAAATGGTTGGTTACCTACAGATATAAAATATCTAACGGTTTGGTCGTTTAAAGTTATTACTGATTCTCGTATTAATCAGTCAGGCTTTTTTTTAAAGACTGATTTATTTACTTACTTTGGTTTTTCGAACGAAAAATTAATGTGACAAATTGTCAGGCGTTCGTAGTCAGCTGTGATTTGTTGATTGAATTATCAACAGCCAATCACAACAGCTGACGCGTGTTTGACAATTTGACACATTAATTTTTCGTTCGAGTAACCGGGGTTAGCAGTTCTAAAGATGATTAAGTAATTGATGATTGGGTTGACCGCTTGGTACTTTTATATAGTGTAACAAGCGGAGCCCATGCGGTTTTTCCTATTATTTTAATAATATCTATACCTGATTATTTAGGAGTACTCGTATGCGATAAATCTATCACTTATTATACAATGTATTCGATACATAAATAATGTTAAATTTGGCTCAAAAGGAAGGCTACTTCGGGTAAGCTAAAAATGTAATGTTTTCCATCCAGTTTTTTGGACATATCACCTCTGATCGGTTCTGTCAAAACTAAATCTCGTCTCATTGAAATTATTTGATTTTGTTTGTTGAAAATGTGTAATTTATTAATAATTTATTAGTAATTTATTAACGTGTGTCGCCGACGCTAGTCATCTAACTTTCGATTAGGTTAGACTCTAAGTTTTCTCACTTATACGAGTGTTAAGTTATAAGGAACTTTTTGTAGCTTACCCTCTTAATAATAGTGTTCTTTCATTTCATCCCCTTTGGGAGTTCCATTAACTATTTCTTTCTCTAGTCAGGACACACGACACTTTACCGTGTGTCTGTAGGGATAATTATGAACATGAAACTTGAATAAGTTTGTTGAACGACCTTCAATAACCTACATAAATAATCTTCCAATTCGACTGGCAAATGTAATTTCAAGAAGAATGATAAGATTTGGTAATTCGAGATGGTTTTACAAAACTTTGCTCTACATTTTTAAGAAACAGTTTTCATGTTCATTATTATAAGCCCTGTGTTTAACCCCTAGCTTGTAACTTTCCTTCGCTGTGACTGTCTTAATCGACCCTTTCAATATTTATAATAATATATGGAAAATTAGATTCCCTGTTAGCTAATCGTTGTCAAAATAATACTGACTGTGTACCTCTTGTTTTATTTAAAAATGATAAAAAGTATATTTTGCAGTTGGAATTAATGTTACAGTCATTTGTCTTTGAGATAAAAAGAGTTTTTGGGTTTTGTTTTTCTTACGCGCCATTTTGTTACGTCATTTGTCGCACAAAGTCGTTTTTTGCGTGCGTTAACTTTGTGATCATAAAAAATTGCTTATCTTTAAAATATAAAAATATACACATTCTTTTTATTAAAATAGCCTACGTGAGGTTTAAGCTTAATCACTAAAACAGACATAACTTTTGAATATTTAATAAAACTCGCTCATATCGTAGACGCCATCTTGGGAAACTATACTGCCAGAACAATAAACGTCAAATGACGTCACAAAAATGGCGCACCGTAAAAAGTTAAGACATTCATCTTCCATGTTTAAGTTATTGTGTGAATTTGTGCGTTTTTGTGTTTTCTTTTTTAACAGCCAAGCATTTTATACGGGCTTTTATTGGAATTGATAATTTTTAATACTGAACATTCCAATGTCGGTTTTTTTTTTAAAAGAAGTTTGTTAATTTGTTTATTTATCTGTGGATTAACTATGTGTGGGTTTTACATTTAAATCCTGAACGATTTTCGGTACATATCGATACTACTTCGATGTATCGATACATCGATATGAATACTCATACATACCTACTTGTTATTCAAGTCTTAGTTAAGGTAGATCTTAAGAATTGATAAAAATAATATCTGATGATAAATTTACTTGTATGTTGTATTAAAATGATGAACATGAAATAAAGAAACTGGTTTGAAAATAGTAGTGTTTTATTTGCCCTGTCATTATAATAAGAAACCCATATTAAATGACACATATTGAACTCTGTGTGTACATTGGTATCCCTCTGCCTAACCCTTCGGGGAGGTCCGGGGCTGCGGGTTGTTCGTAAGAGGTACAAAGGGCACAAGAAGGAACATGGGTGGGTTTTAGTCAGTAAAAGTCTGACACTCCCTCCCGCTCCGCCGAGGGCGAGAGAAGTTATTTGATGATTTCCCACCCCCCAAAAATAAAAAAAAAACCCTTCGGGGAATACAGGCGTCATGGTAAGCTATGATTTACAGATTAAAAATTTGAAAATACATTTGATTGTTCAAAGTAATAACGAAAAGTAGTACCTATCTATTTGTAGTACAATCCTTAACTTAACCGACTTTACACGTCTTTCCTTAAAATACATGGATACGATATAAATTTTCTATTTTGATTAAGATTGACACAAAAGTTGATTGCTATTACAAGTCTTAGGTTAGTTACTTACAAAAAAAATGCACTTGTGTATATCAAGCCTTTCCATAAAGTTTGAGTAAAACACATTACAGGATCAGCGCAAAGAAAGCTATCCTTTTACATTAATACAAAATAATCCGTCAGATGTAAAGTTGATTATCGTGTGCAAGATATAAGTTACGCGTTTAAGCAATTTTGAACTCTATATGTGTTACGTTTAAGTTCATTATCATTGAAATCAATATTACTGCTCTATCTGCAATTATCGAATTATAGCTACATGCGTAGGTATATACAATCGCGGTGAAACGCTTTTCACCCTTATGCCTCTAGTAATAAGGTTGAAAAATGATCTACCGCCATTATCCTCGGTTGTACCTACAGGACGATATGCCCTCATAGTACACACCCCTCGTGCACTAATTAAGTTATCCCAAATTATGGAGGAGTAGTGTATCCCGTTGCTTGATGCTGCGAAGACTACGAATATTGGATCAATAACCTGTATGTAAGTATTAGCAACAGTAATTAAGGTACCTACGACTAAGGCAGAAAGTCAGATAAACTTGGCTCCTTCTTTAATATCACTAGACGGTAAACAAGCCGACGGCCCCCCTGATGTTAAATGGTCACCGCTGCCTACAGACATCTGCAATACCAGAGGCCTTGCCAATGCGTTGCCATCCCAGATACAGAGTTGAAATGTCTCATGTGCCTGTAATTACACCGGCACCCATACCCTTCAAACCGCAACACTGCAAAGCTGCAGAAATAAGTATGGTGGTAGTACTTCCCCGGACAAGCTCCTTCACAAAGAGCTCTACTACTACTGCCGCATTAGATATGTACAATTTCCTAAAAAAAGTTTGAGGAGCCTTCACGCTATTTATGGCATTGCCAAAGAAAACGGCAAGCTCAGGAGGGGTAACTTCTACTAACTGTTAGAAACGATGGCAATCTAATTTCAGTCTCAAATCCCAATCTGTCAAAAATGTCTTTATACTCCATTACCCGTATAGCATTAGAAAAATAACGGCAGTTATTATGTTGAATGACTGCATTTTGGTAATTTTATTTGGTTCGTGAAATAACGGAGCTTATTATATACGCTAACATTGAAATATCGATATCGTTATAACGTTATTTTTCTCCTACATTTTTGACAATGATTGTCGCTGAGATGAGATTGTGACTAGATTTTGTTTTTTCTTTCCTGTATGCGAAAAGGCCTTTGCGCTGTAGTGGGACAATACTTGTCGGCATGGTTGGCGCAGTGACTGAGAGACTGGCTGCTGCGCTGCGTCTCGCGGGTTTGATTCCCACACGAAACGAATACTTGTATGGCCTACAGATATGTAGTTGTTCCGGGTCTGACTATTTGTGTATGCGAGTTTATATGTTTGTTAACAAACCCACGATACATGGTATTAGGGATAAAGAAATAGCTAGTGAGAGGCAACAATAAAAAAAATAGGCTGGTATTATAATTATTTCACCTCCATCAAGTCGTCGTGTACTGCTGACAAAACCAGTCGTCTGAACCCGCCCTGTGATGACGTCATCCCCACGTGCCACTTTGTCAAGATGTTCCCAGGATTCTTCTATAACAGAGGAGAGGGGAATATTATAGTGTTCTGTAATATCAGTTGTCAAGATTTATAGTTATAAAAGCGATTTATAGCCTAAAAAAGAAAACACAAAATTAAAAATTTTAAGTAACCCCCGACAGAAGAAAAAATCACTACTGTAGTTTACAAAAGAGCATAACTTTGAAATTGCTGAACCGATTTCCATCAAACAAAACTAGGAACACTCCCGACTAATAAACCTTTCAAACACAAAAATCAAAATCGGTTCATGCGTTCGGGAGCTACGATGTCACAGACAGACACACACACGCACAGACACGTCAAAGTTATAACACCCCCGTCGTTTTTGCGTCGGGGGTTAAAAAAGTAACATTTTTTTTTACTTGAGATCGGTTTGCTCTTGTAAAGAGTCTAGGTCAAAGATGATAGAGACAATTTCGACGATGGAGTGAGCTTACACAAAAGAAGCCTGTTCAATCTAACTTTGAAGAGATTAGGGTTGAATGCGTTCGGAAATACAGGCTCAGATGGCTAACCCATTGTAAGGAGCAATCATTTATCTACAACTATCCAAATAAATAAAAATTGCAATGTCTCTTTGTTAGGTCAAAATATCAACTTTTTACAAAATACATATGAATGTTTAGAAGGTACTTACACGAATAATCAATTATTAAAGTTTTGTCTGTCAGTCTGTCTGTTCCGGTTAATCTCCAAAATAGCTAGGCATATTTCGACAGAACTTTTACTGGCAAGTAGCTGAAGTTATAAGAAGAAAATTTCTAGCAATTACATTTTAAACTTATGTTTAGAATAGATTTAAAATATCCCAAAATCACTTCGAAAAATTAGAGACTTGGGACCTTGGGACTTGGGCCTTCTTAGCCAAGTGGTACTAAGCGCGACTGCTACGCTAGAGGTCTTGGGTTTGATTTCCAGGTCGAGCAAAGTGTTATTTGGTGTTTTTATATAATTCCCAGTAGCACCTCGGAGTTAGGATTTGTGCCCAGTTAATGGCAATAGGCTCGCTCCCTATTATATAGGACCTAAACATACCGGCAAACTGTAGATGTACATTGGTACACCTATTCCTAACCCTTCGGAGAATACAGGCGTGATGGTGTGTAAATTGGAGAAAGTCCTAGTCTAATAATTTCCTTAGCTTAAACTGTTTACTTTGAAAAACCACGTGTAAAAAGCGTTTACGTCCATCTTTTGAAACACGCCACCTCTAATTTAACCATAAGCTTCTGCCCACGACATCGTTCGCGTGATTTTATTCACTCGTGTTAACTTACGTCTATGGTTACTGCTCCGCTCTCGTTTGTAGTAGCGTAATATGATATCGCCTATACTATTCCTGATGAATCTGGCTATCATTTACAAAAAAATCTTTTCTAATCGGACTAGCAGTTCCAGAGATTAGTGCATTCAAACAAACACACAAACAACCCTTCATTTTTATTATATTAGTAAAGATTTCAAAAACTTAGAAGAATATATTGTTCTTTGTTCGTGTTATCATAGTCTTAAAGTGCCAAAATGACGCAGTTTCACGTCACGTTGGCTGAAACCCGTGTTGTTGATTCGTCACGTGCGTCTAGCGTCAACCTGGATATGTTGCTGGTCGTAAAAATGGCGCCAACTTGCATTTGAGATCGAAGGGTCCTGTTTGTAATATAAGTATATGTACCTACATATCACTACATAGTATAAAATAAAGTCGCTTCCCGCTATCTGTCCCTCTATACGCTTAGATTTTAGACCGTAAAGAATTTTAATGCGGTTTTTATCAATAGATAGTGATTCTAGAGGATTTTTTATATGTATAGAACATTGCGCTACTACCAAGTGAAGCGGAGCAGTACCCAAAGACGTAACTGAACGCGGTATAGCTAGAATTATTATATTTTATAAATTTTATTGCTAAATTTGAATTTTAAGATAATACTGTCTGGTTCCCTGGTATCCCTATAGGTGTTAAGTATTAACTTAATGATTACAAAATTCCCTAGCCAAAGAATGAGGATCTCACTGTCTATTGCACAGCAAGACAGCCATATATCATGCCGACTGCCACAAGCTGACAGATTTATTATAAATTCCCTAGGCGGTTCCTAAATTTGACGAACATAGTTATTTACAATCGGAAATAGTGAACACATCATAATCGATATTAATATTCAACAATTTGTTAATACAAATTGACGTAATTATAAAAAGTTTTTTATTTAATTAATACACATCATTATTTTTACAAGCTCTTGCCCATAACTTTGCCCGCTTGGAAATCAAAGTCCTGCTTAGCTCAGCAATGTCGCAAAATCTTTTCCTTGCTTTTGTTTTCTTCCTAAAAACCTACCCACCTACCTAACTGTCTCGTTGGCCTAGTGGTCCAAAGCGCGACTGCTACACTAGAGGTTTTAGGTTCGATTCCCAGGTCGAGCAAAAAGTGTAATTAGGTCTCCTATAAATTCTCAGTAGCAGCTCGAAGTTAGGATCTTTGCTGGGTTAATGGCAATAGGCTCGCCCCATATTACATGGGTCCTAAACACACCGACGAACCGTAGGTGTACATGGGTACACCTCTGCCTAACTAGTAAAAAAAAAATAAAAATAAAAATTAATCAACTCAAATATAAATTAGTAACTTTGCATTATATTACCTTAGTTTTAATTTTTTTTTTTTGTTTTTTTATTGTGTATACCGCGGTTTATGCGTGAATAATAGTGCATGTGGTGCTCTTCTATAAGTGATGAGGCACTTAGACTTAAGCTTGAATGTACAATTACAATGTAACAGTGTACTCATTGTTGAAGAGCCAAATAAATAAATAAATAACCCGTTGGGGAATACAGGCGTGATGATATGTCAAACCTACCGGCCTTTCAGATTCATAGGTCAAGTAGTTTTCGAGATTTTGTGTTTAGTCAATGAGTGAATGAGTGACCTTTCGCTTGTATCCCTACTTCCTAGTAAAATAGTAAATGCGGAATTTTGTGACGATGGACGGTGGACGGATCTGGATCGGATCGGATCGGATCTGGATCCCGAAAAATGTACGGGTTCCGCGGGATAATATATCAATTTTGACCTGGTAGAAGCCGCGGGCACAAACTAGTTATATTATAAATGGAAGTAACTGTCTGTCTGTTATGCTTTCACGCCTAGTCCGCCAAACATAAGATTTATTTGATACAAAGATAATGTAAAAGACCTTGAAGAAGGATATTGCGATCTTCTGTCCCGAAAAAAAAAGCTTGAAGGGGTTGAAATAGGGGATGTAGGTTTGTATGGGAGTCCGTTATTATTGAATATTAAACTACTAACCAACTAACTTTGTGTTTAGGCACTTGATAAGACATAAATAAACCTGTTTAAGTATTTTTGAAAATAGAACCCAAAACCAAGTATTCCACACGGCCGAAGTCGCGGGCAATAGCCAGTATAATATAAATAGAAGATTTGAAAGGTACCATAAAATTGCTAGTAAAAGGAACGACACTATTTCTACACAATTGTACATTTTGGATTCTTACTGTATTGGTCAATACAAATATAAACTCAGTATCCGAAATGAGATCAAGATCTAACGCCGTGACGTATATTAAAAGTTGCAATCGAAAACACAAACTTCCCAAACAGAGTAAACCGCTACGTGTCTACGGCGTAGCATCTCGTAGCCGCGTAGTACGCTACGCCGTCCAAAATTCATGACTATCGGCTTGAAGTGTTACTTTGCTACGTGAAAAGGAATATGTTTTGAGTTTAAAATGTTTCGGCCACTTGCTATTTAAATAGCTTGAGTTTTAGGTGTTACCTTTAAAATGTACATACTTATGTTTAAGTGATTGCTACTGTGTCTATTTCTGTTTGGACTCAACATAACATACCATCACGCCTGTATTCCCCGAAGAGTTAGATAGAGGTGTCCCAATGTACACCTACAGTTCACCGGTATATTTAAGTCCCATGCAACAGGGGGCGAGCCTATTGCCATTAACCGGGCACAAATCCCAACTCCGAGCTGCTACAGAGAATTTTATAGAAAACCCCAATAACACTTTTTGCTCGACCTGGAAATCGCACCCAAGATCAACCGACCGAGCGTTTCTGTTTGGAGAAGTTTGTATTTTGCTATCTTCCTAATATACCTATTGCATATTGAATAAAGAAATAATATTCTCCAATTTCAATGCAGAATAGTCAAGTACGCAGTAGATATTAAAATACACAAGTGTGTGTGTAATCACGGATGCACTCCAACTTCCCTCACTCTCATAGTCCTAAGGGACGGCAATCCGACACGACCGGAGAGAGATCAGGCAAGACCAATGGCTGTAAGTGCTTTCCGACGCACAGGCATATTACAACATGTGTAGCGGTCGAATACGACCATCTGGTGAGAACAGGGATTTTTATTGTTCAAAGTAAACTTAAAAAAAAATTGGGGACTTAGGTTTATTATTTATTTATTAAAACTTTATGCACAAATGTAAAAAAATACATCGTACAAAGGCGGACTATTCCGCGGGCGAGTTCTTCATACAGTACTTGAAAAAGCACAAGATCCTAGATATTTTTTTTACAATATTCAAAATATTTGTAAAAATAATCTACCAGGTAGCAGAAAAACAAAACAAGGTAGATTCTAGACTTATTTGACACACATACATACAGTTTCAAAATTATTCATAAGCTAAAATGTTCTTTCCGCATGCAAGTCATTACTCATGTCATAACCCAACTTTTTCTCGGCACAGTCGGGTAAAAAATCTGTGAAAGCCTCTCGGGAGATCCTAATTCTTATTTGAGAGGTGGCCTGCGTTTGTCAGGTGTAGGATTTCACTTGTCCCCCAGTATAACGCGACAACTTTAAACAGGACGCTTGGAGCATCTACGGTTGGATATTAAAGAAAAATTCGTGCACATTTATTTTTAATCTTAAATTACCAACAATATGATTATCTTTCTTATGAACAAAATTACAATGATACAATTTGCAATAGCAATACCCGCTACTGCTATGCAATTTGGAAAATATTTGTAGTCTGGGATTAAAATCTATAATTATGTAAATAAATAAAAAATAAGAAAAGAATGCTGAAAATCTGTCACAGAGAGTAGATTGGAGGAATATGGATCTGTACGGGGTGAAAGGGATATCGTATGAAAAACTTTTACCGTTAATTAAGTTCATGATTCTGGAACCAATCAATTTCCCCACCCCAAACGATCTAAATGTTTGGAATAGCCAAGCACACACGTAATAACCAACGGGAACATGAAATGTAACGAATCCAGGTACAAGTTTTTTTACAGTGTCCCTTCTATCTTTGACATTTCATGGTTAAATTACCGCGTTACCATAAGCAGTGTACTTTTTACCATACCTACACTAAAATAAGAAACAGTTTCCAAGAAATAATTATTGTGCAATGCTATTTAGTTTAACGGATAGTATGTTTAATAAATAGTTATATGACGTCTCACCTCGTATAATACTATTTATTATAGAAAAAAATAGAAAAGGCGTCCTATTTAAAGTTGTCGACGTACAGTCAGGTCAATTCGTCCTGATCATTTGTATCCCACGCCCGGGGCGGCGGTCTCCGTTCACCTTATGTATATATACCCGAGCTGGCTCTGAATGACTTTTATACTTGAACATAACGTCCTTCTAGAGTAAAAAGAAGTATATAGTGTACCTATATTTCGCTATATATACAATGATATTTTATAAATAAATCCTTAAATTTAATAGCCAGTCAGTTTCCAGATATTTTCTGATCTTTAGTACAATAACCAAATCACAACACGTGTACAGGGGGCCTACCTTCATCATCATCAACATCATTTTAATATTACTTTGCCTTGTGCACTGTTGAATTTTCAAAACTTTTCAAAGCTCAGTGCCGAGAGTTGATAATCCAACAACTGATTACAAAGTATTAATAAAATGGTACTGTTTTAAGAGATACATGGTGGTTCAGGCCCTGCTCGTTAGTGACGACTTCCACTGTTTATCTCAAAAGATCTACTTCAAAACTTCAAGTAAATAATATGGGACTACCTCAGGAGTATACCCTTTCAAACAAAGAATTTTTTTTTTTTAATCTGCGAAAATAATTATGAACTCACATAAAAAAGACAAATAAATGTAAACTTTTCCTTTTTCTGAAGTCGGTTTAAAATCGGTAGAATTACGAAAATTACTGAAAACTCTCGAGCGAAGTTGTTGGAAAGGCCTAGTCGTAAAATATTCAAGTTCAAGTATCTACTTCAAAAGACCCTTTGTTTGTCTCGAAAAGGGTCTGAAATCTAGATTTGAAAGCCTTTAATGATCTTCTCGTACACCTATAGCCTAACAAATCTAATTATCAATTTAAAATAAATGAATATCTGTATTTCTTAATTAAATTTGAAAGTTTAAAAGGAAATAATTGTTACATATTATTTTAGCCATTAAATGAAATTGCGTGCATAGCCTTTTCCCACCTATGTTGGGTATGGCTTCCAGTCTAAACGGATGCAGCTGAATACTAGTGTTTTACATGAAGCGACTGTCTATCTGACCTTCACAACCTAGTTACTGGGCAACACGATACCTCTTGGTAAGACTAGTTGTTAGACTTCCCAGCTTTTGATTATCCGTAACGACTGTCAATGAATCTACGAATGACAGCCGGTATGAACAGTTTTACGTGCTTTCCGAGCCACGGCGGTGCCACACCAACTTGGAAACTCCGGGCTGCTACTGAGACATTCCTAATGGAAAAACCCAATAACACTAAAATTATTTATTAAATAAATCTATGTACGAGTACACAAAAGAGGAATGTTATTTATTCACTCACTGACTAAACAGGAATCTCCAGAACAGCCTGAGTATAATGTGCTTGCCCGGTAATCCTCTTGGGCCATAACGACTACCGTCAACATAACATTATAATACTCTTCAAATAGTACCATTTCCATATAGGTCCTCCCTAAACGGGTAAAAGACGGAAATTCCTATAAAATAATGATAGCAAACCCGTAATAAACATATTTCTAGAACATTACAACAATCAATCGACACCCGCACCCATGGATTTCCCCACGAAGGGTAATCCCACTATGACAAGTAATGAGTGGTCATCTATCAATGTTTTACGCACAATTTTAAACGCTAATAACACGACTTAAGGTCGTTAACTACGTGCACAGTACGGCCGATGTTGTGCGGGAGGGTTCTGTGGCGTAATAATGGCTGCTGTGGGGTGCTGTTTTGTTAGATTTAAAATTCATGACCACGAATGTTTTGGTTAAAACCGATCTATAATTTGACCGTGGCGAGCGCTGCTTAACATGACAGCCTCACGGGTATCCTAGCGGTCAGTAAGCATATCATAATTGTATTGTCCGTTACACAATGAATTCAAAAATAAATGATTTATATGACTTTGTTTGAAATTTCTTACGATTTAAAATCTGCGTTTAACGTATTGTATATAGATAGGTATATGAATACAGTAAAACATAAAGAGAGAGTAAAAAATAAAGAAAAACATAAGCCTCCTCCGCAGTCGGGTAATAATAAACTTTCCTTTCATCAAAAACAACACATACAGAACCACACTCTAACTCTATTTACACTTACACAACGGCATTGTAGCGTGGGGGAACCGATCGATAGTTTTGCCCGCGGGAACCCCACTTTAATCAATATTATGGTACAATTCACATGATCTGCACACCTTTAGGGGACTCTATGGGGCGTATCAAGGTTAAAAATTGATGTAAAGTGAGTGAAATAAATGAACTACGAGTTTTATTTGCGACTAGCTACTGCCTGGGAGTTTGTCCATGTGGAAGTCAAGTATATGATGAAACATAGCCTACAGCACTGCGCAATAGTGTAGTTTCCTATTAGTAAAATATACTTTGTATTCGAACCAGCACTATATTAGTCGCCACGAGTCGTGAGCACAAATTTCAAGTTATTTTTTCGGTTTTTGGGGTTTTTGGGGCGCCGACGCTGCACGCGATCGGTACAACTGACGGACCAATCCTTAAAAAAACTTTAAAACCCTTTGTAATAAATGAATGTTCCTAAAAATATTAAGAAATCTATACTAATATTATAAAGCTGAAGAGTTTGTTTGTTTGGTTGAACGCGCTAATCTCAGAAACTACTGGTTAGAATTGTAAAAATCTTTTTGTGTTGGATAGTTCATTTATCGAGGAAGGCTATAAGCTACATAACATCTCGCTACGACCAATAGGCGCTGAGCAGTAACCAAAAACGTAACTTAATGCGGGAGAAAAAAACTACGCGAACGAAGTCGCTGGCAGAAGCTAGTGTCATATAAAATGTTAAATGTTATCAACAACATGTTATTGTTGCGTTAAAAATGGTTGATGTGGCTTTTTATGAGTGAAATATGGTTTGTAATCGAATCAGTTTTTCAGAGATTACTTACTATAAACAAACAAATAATATTACCTCTTTCTATATTTTCGCAGCGCTGAGGTGTATTGCATTGAATTTATGACATCGGCATGTCAAAACTTTGGTTTAGACGATAATGCGAGTTAATGCTACTTACATTTTAAAATTAACCACTATCTATACTAATATTATCAAGCTGAAGAGTTTGTTTGTTTGTTTGTTTGAACGCGCTAATCTCAGGTACTACTGGTTTGAATTGAAAAATTATTTTTGTGTTGAATAGTTCATTTTTTGAGAAAGGATATAGAACTGTATACTATCACGCTACGACCAATAGGTGCGGAGCAGTAACCAAAGACGTAACCTAATGCGGGTGAAAAACTATGCGGACGAAGTCGCGAGCAGAAGCTAGTTTAATATATAATCTGACTAGCTTCTATCCGCGACTTCTTTCGCGTGGTTTTTTTTACCTGTGTTAAGTTACGTCTTTGGTTATGTATAGCGTACACATATTCATCAAGAATATGGTTATCATTTCCAAAAATATTTTTTCCAGTTTGACTTTTTTAAACAAAGCATTTCTTTGATTAATTATATAATACATTAATATTAATAAATTAAAAGCTAAATATAAAAAAAATCCCTACTTCATTTATACCCAAATAAGAAACAATTCAGACCAAAATAATCATCTTCCATACATTTTATTAAAACAGAAAGCTCTTTTCTGTATCGTTAAATAAATATAATTACACAATTTCCAATAAGTTTGAAAGAAAACTTGCCAGGATTAAAATGAAAGCCTTATTAAGGAGACATCTGCAGTGGAAGGTAGAATTAATTAATACTTAGTCCAAATAAGACGATCCTGGTAAGTCGAAAGAATACGAGCAAAAATTGCTTTAATGGATTTACTTGGACGTAAATCCTAATGCAATACAGACTTTATATTTCTCTGCTAGCGTATACTCGCGGCGTTGTTCGCGTAGTACCAGTCTATTATCACTGCAGGGCAAATGGGTCTTCTCATACAGATAAAGCATGAGCATTGATCACCACGCTTGCTCAAGGCGGATTGGTCATTTTAGACTATAACCACAATACAACAATTATAGCATCGTAATCGTATATCGTTGTGATTATAGTCGGTCCGGCTGACACACCAATCGCGTGAAGCGTCGGCGACCCAAAAAATCCAGAAAGGAACCCAAATACCCAAAAGTTTACTTGACGTTTGTGCTCACGACTCGTGGCGACTACTATACTAGCGACCTGTTAATGTATACAAAAACTTGACAAATTATATACTAAAACCTTCCTCGAGAACCAATCTATTCATTGGTGAAAATAGCATGAAAATCGGTGCAGTAGTTTTTGAGTTTATCGCGAACAGACAGACAGACGCGGCGGAGGACTTTGTTTTATAATATGTAGTAATATGCCCAGGTTTCCTCACGATGTTAACCTTCACCAATGTCAGATGTCCAAGATGATCTTAGAAAGTACATATAAAATTCTTTCGCGTGAATCTCAGTAATCACTGGGTTTTATTTGTGTTCTTTTTCACCAACGTTACGTGACGTTTTTGGTTATTGCCCCGCTCCCAAGGGCCGTTGCGTGATGGTATATACTGGCCTATACTATTCCTCATAAATCTGGCTATCACATACAAACAGATTGTTTTAAATTGGAATGGTATTTCTAGAGAATATCGCGTTTAAACAAGCAAACAATAACCTCTTTAGCTTTATTACGAGTATATTAGTATAGATTAAGAAAGAGTTACATAACAAATACGTACTTTTGCGCAATTTCTTACTCCCTTTTAATTCCCGAATTAGCATCAAAATTATTTCAACAAACTTCCCGCTGAAGAATCCTTTGACCCAGAACTCAAAACCTTTGCTTACAAAACGACTCTTGGTAGAATCTATTTCTATTACGAAGTACTCTGTGTGATATTGAAATAAACAGTCGGTATGACGTAATATTTTGTAACATTTTTATATAAATGAGGAAACTGGCATTGATGGGAATTGACAGGCTTTAGGTAATAAGAAGTTTATATCGGTCTAATATTACGCAAGGTTTTATTGTGTAACTAGCAATTGCCCGTAACTTCGTTTCCATGTCAAAGTTAAGGCATTTATTTTGACATGTCACATAAAAATGTGCGCGACAGAAAGTCTAATAATTATCTATAGTATATGGGTACATATGGGTGCCGGTGTAATTACCGGTACAGGAGACATTTCAGCTTTGTCTCTGGGATGGCAACGCATCTGCAAGGCCTCTGGTATTGCAGTTGTCTATAGGCAGCGGTGACCACTTAACATCAGTTGGGTCGTCGGCTTATTTGCCATCATGTGCATCTAAAAAATAAAAATTTATTCTATTAGACCATTTACAGGCACTTTTACATTGTCAAAGAGTCGGTCAGTTTGTCAGAAAGTTGAAGCTAGTTGCTCTTCCAAATCGTAGGTGAAGAATGGGGAAGAACAAAAAAAATCTCCACGAACACTCTTTTCAATTAATTGTTTACAATATCCTGGTTACAATAATCTTGTTGCTAGTTATAGTCGTGATTTGAAAGACACGTGTCGCCATCTATTATCGTAAGAACGTTATTGTATTTTTTTTCGGGAACAGTACCTTTTCGGGATGAAAGGTCCCCCTGGTCAGATTCTGTAAACTTGACAAAGTATATGCAAAATTTCAGGATGATTAGCTTAGTGGTTTAGGCGTAAAAAGGTAACAAAAAAAACTTACTTTCGGACTTGTAATATTAGTTTGGATAAGTCTGAAATCGCAAATCCGCCTTGAGCAAGCGTTATGATCAATGCTCTTGCCCTCTCTGTATGAGAAGAGGCTTTTGCTCTGCAGAGAGACAATAATAGGCTGGTGTTTATTTAAGCCACATACGTATAGAACTAAGTAGCCTAAGTAAGTTTAAAGTAAAAATAAAAACGTAAGTATTAAAATTCATTTAAACTTTTACAATCCTGGAACTAATTTCTAAGCGCACTACGATAGTAAAACTTAAAGATCTCCTGGGAAATCAGAGCAACCGCGTGAGTCTGGATAATAAGTCTTATGTAAGATATACTACAAGACTTTTACTACACATCTATAAAAACAGTACTATATACATTTAGCTTAGTTTTACAATAATCATATTAAAAATATACAATAAAATAAAATTGAATTTTGTGTGAATGAGTGTATCTCTTTGTAATGTCAAAATAATAGCTTTTTGCAGATAAACATAATAGTTTACACGGTACTTACACGAAAAAAAGTAACTTTTTAATATGACTGTCTGTTAATTCCGACAAATGTCCCAAATGGCTGGACCGATTTTGATGGCACTTTCACTGGCATATAGTTAATGTTATAAGGAGTAACATATTACGTTCAATGTGAGAATAATAATGAACGTTGAACGGGAAGAAAAAAGATTTTTTTTCATGTAAACTTTGCAATTTTTTCAACAGACATCTTTCCATCCTCACAAACTTTCTCGTTCAGTAATAGAATACTAAGACATACCTACGTACATACCAAGCACTCGATGTATCAGAAGGAAATCAAAATCTATAAGTTTTATATGAAATCAGTGGCTCGTCTGCGGCTGCCATCTAATAGGATTACGAGATCATTCATTGAAAGAAACCGGGGCGGCATCGACAGCGCTGTACGAGCAAATCTATACATGAGTATAGATATTAATATAATATGATATTAATCATGAGTTTATTTGCTTTTTTGTCTGAACTCGCTAATCTCCGGTACTGGGAATTATATATTTTTTCTTACTCCTTTACAGTTCTTTTCTGATTAATTTCGTTGCGGAATCCAAGACACTTGTATCGTTTTTTCGGGACTTGTCGAAATTCATTGCCTCGATGCTAATCTGGTAGTCGCCACTGTTGATTCTGGCTTTCAGGAAATGCAACGATAATAGCGTGGCGGGACTGTCACAGAGAAAGTCTCCGGTACTATTGCACCGATTCTAAACATGTTTTCGTAAATAGCAAGCTACGCTAAGTGTTATAAGGCTAAGTTTTACGGATTATGGATGTCCACCGTGTCCGGGGTGGGGGGTGCGGCGACTTTCAGACTCATAGAAATTAGAAACCACCCCAGTGTTCCCTTCGTACACTTGCTTACGCCGAGGATCCCGGGGACCTACGCGCCTTCCGAGATTCAGCAGTAAAACCTAACCTAACCTACAACTCCTCATTAATTTCCTCAAGTGATCAAAGTAACATCCCTAATATTTAAATAACAATTGCACTAATTATTACTCGATAGCAAAACATAATATTTACATATAAACGATGATGAGTCAGCGCGACGAGCGTGCTACGCATATACCATCAGATGTCCGTCCACCCTTACTACAAAATGAACACCTAATCGCAACATCAAAGTAAAATCATAGAATCACCATTGGCTTTGATTGCAAAAAAGTCTAATTAAAATCGGCTCAGAGTGGTCTCTGTTGATAAAAGCTGCACTCGTCATTACAGCTCGATGGAGATGCAATTAATTAGCTGTCAGGGGGATTTTGGTGCGCGGACCAGATAAATATGTTCAGAGGAGAACTGTAGCAGAGTACGAGGGTTTGTTTAAGTGTATTCTTATTTTGTAATACTTGTAGGTACGTTTTATGATATAGTAATTTTTATGGAAGGTACATCGTATTTGTAGACATTGATTTTAAAAGAGTAAATAATGGAGTTTCTTCCCATTCATCTTCATACGAAACTGCCTTTTTTAAGACAAGATAATTTTTTTCTTGTATGTGATGTTCAAAAGTGCCTTCTGGTGGCATAATGGAAATAATCGATTCACATACATAAACATAATATAAACTCATGCCTTTTTCCCATGGGGGTAGGCAGAAACCACAGAACGCCACCTGCTACGATCCTTACATACTTCCTTCGCCTCATCCAATCGATTCCCAGGTCGAGCAAAAAGTGTTTATTAGATTTTTCTATGAAATTCTCAGTAGCAGCTCCGAATTAGGATTTGTGCCCGGTTATTGGCAATAGGCTCTCCCCCTATTACATGGGACCTAAACATATCGGCGAACAGTGGGTGTAAATTAGTACACCTCTGCCTTACCCTTCGGGGAATACAAGCGTGATGGTATGTTATATGTTGTGTTAATTGAAATAAATGATTTGACTTTGACATAACAGTGGGCAAATATTTAAATAGCATTTTTTTTATAACCCACAGTTCGCCGGTATATTTAGGTCCCATGTAATAACTGTGGGTGTACATTGTTACATATCTGCCTAACCTTCGGGGAATACAAGCGTGATGGTATATTTTTGTTTTTTTTTTTTATAATTGCTTCGATTGCGTGACGATGACAAAAAGAAACATGTATACATTGAAAACCGTATACGGATTCACTTTCTTTGTTCAATTTCTATGAAATTTAGAATTCAGATAGAGTGGATTAGTAATTTCTAGAGTCAATTAGTAGTCCTTAAATTAACGTAAAATGCTTACTTGAATTTTATTTTTTTACATGACTACTGTAAATGAAAGGAGCAGCATGAGTCGTCAAATTTGTTTGAAATGAAGATTAATAATAATCGTCGCAATATTTATTCCGAAGATAAAAGTAATTGGATAATTATAAAATAGGCCTTTATTCGATACTTGAAACTATAGTTTTCATACTTATTCACGAGATTGGTAGAAAATCTATGGGTATCATTAAGGACTTCTTTGTAACTGGTCAGATTAATTTTACCTGAATATAACAGTTGGAGAAGTAATTGAATACAAAACCTACCAATTTATTCCTCCATTAAGAAAACAAATTTGATTGATAAATCAGCTCATAAATTATCTATGTATAGTAGTTTTTTTAATCTTTTTTATTTTAGTGATTTTTGTACACAAATGCGACAATGTCAATCCCATCGTACTTCTACAAATATTAACATTATGAAGTAATTAAGCTTATCAAAATACCACAACACTGAAGGTACTTAATCTAGATTCTTATCTAATAAAAAGGTATATAATATTTTTGCTGCTCTAGAGTTAGACTTAGCTAAAATACCGTGGAATACTCCAACATCCATTACCGTCACTTTCATCGCGTTGAAAAGTGCGTTTTTCTTATCAGTATATCCGACACATTCCACCAACATTTATTTATTTCCCACCATACAATTATCTTTACAGGTTTAACACCTAATGCGATAATGTAGACAATTTTATTTAAACTATCGCTACCCAGTTATAAGCTAACAATTTTAATCATATGTAGGTATTTGCTAACAAACACATGCTACAGACATATGCTGTACATCCTCCCTATGCATTGATGAAATTATTAATTTGTCATCCAGAATAATATTTGGAAACATGCATGACTCATAAACATCAGTATTGAATGATAATACTTAAAACATTCCCCCATCCTCTCGCCCTTGGACCACTCTCATCAAAATTGTGTACTCTTTAATCCTCCCCTACACACAAACTCAATATTCCGGAACCCTTCAATGTCAATGTTCATTATATAATATAACTATCTGTTTATACGTAAAGGGGACTCGCAGAGGTGGTTCGGCGTATCCCATGGGGAGGCATTTATTGATTTTTGGCACTGCACCATGAATGCGACGGCCAGACAGACGGGTATGTATGGAATAGATAGGTATCGAGGTAGCTTTGATTAAAACATTTATAGGGACAGGTAGGTGAATGTAATATTGAATTCCGACTTTTGTTGTTAAGGACCAAAATGCTGCAATCAAATCATCGGTTGAGTTTCATGGACTGTTACATGATGCTGAGGCCTTTTGTTTTCGGCATTTCACATAACAGGGGGAAGACGCCGATTGTGTAATGATGAATACAATATAACTGTGACAGATTATATTATGAATTGTTGTCACCTTATCAATGTGATTTTGCTCTGGGTGACGGAAATTAGGGAACTACTGGATTTCTGGTCTGTAACTTACAATAGGCAGTTAGGAAGTGTAATAATTAGTAATAATTAACTCAGGCGCCAGTCTCTCACAAAGGTGGAATACAGCTGAGATATTTTTGTACATATTAATATTAAGACAGCTTTGTGAAGAGTGAATAAATGTTAAATTATTATATTCATAATTACTATAAATAGTATGTATATATATATATATATATATATCTATAATAAATACTAGTAGATTTTTTGCTCTAAATTATCAGTCGGAATGGAAAAATTCTTCTAATTGTATATTATACCCAGATTTATGAGGTAGGTATAAGCAATGTTACATCACGCTTCGCCTTACATGAGCGAAGTAGTAAGCAAAGTCGTAACTTAACGCGGGAGAAAAAAAACCACGTGGACATAGTCGCGAGCAGAAGCTAGTGTTATCATAAAGTTTGAACACCTTTGACAAATCATTTGATGTTGTTTGTTGTTCTTTTACTTCTTCCTGGCTTTTTACTTTGTGATTGTTGGCGAATATAATTCCTGTATTATGAAAGATTTTATTTGGGTTTTGGTCAAACAGTCCTGGAATGGACTATCTGACTGAAGCCTGAATAAAAGATCCTTGGAGAAACCATACATATTTTAATTAG
This sequence comes from Caradrina kadenii, assembly GCA_947462355.1. Classification (NCBI taxonomy): domain Eukaryota; kingdom Metazoa; phylum Arthropoda; class Insecta; order Lepidoptera; family Noctuidae; genus Caradrina; species Caradrina kadenii. The sequence continues at coordinate 10,825,132 of OX381691.1, forward strand.
GCATTAAGCACTATACACTCCCTTAAAGTCTGTCCCTTGTTTAATCTAACACCTTTTATAAGTTGGTACTGAGATGAGGCACGGAAACGTTGAGGATGGAACGAGTAGAGGGAGGCCCTTAACCAGGACACAGCCCAGGAGTGGTATAGATTAGGAAGTTGACTCGTACGTACCTAAGAAAGAACTGTGACCAATATTATTATTATTGTATTATGTCATTTCTTGCAAACGAATTAACCTACCTACCAATACCAATTAATTAATCATTAACAAGAAATGGGCTGTGTCTGAATTAAATATATAGACATTTTTTAAATTATCATTTATTGATTTATAGAACACATTAAAACACATTTTTAAATATTTATAACAACTAAAAACATAAAATTATAATAAAAATCCCACCCACCAACATCGGGAACAGAATCCAAGCTACCGGTGGTCAGGCCTCCTGAGAAAGGAATCGCCTAACAATACGCGCCGTGTCTAGGAGTACCGCTTTCTGAATCAAGCCCTTGATCTAACCGCCTAACGAGAGCATCCTAAGGTGTTTTTTTTAGTGCTGTTATGATTTTCTGTGTCTCAATTTTACTGATTTTTATACTGATTACTTCGTTAACTAGTTGTATAAGTGAAGGAGTATACTTACAAAATACTTTCTGTTGATTATTGTTTGTATGTCATGATTTGTGTAAATCTTTTGTTGGAGATAATAAATAAATTGGGTAAAAGTGGGATAGATGCCACACTTTTTTAAATTATTATATGTCTGCCAGTACAAAAATCAAAACATTTTATTTTTATTTATCTACAAATGTTTGAAAAGTAAAAAACATTATTTTAGATATTTCCAGCGTATTAGCGATTTTTGCTTACCTCTACTTTTTTTATAAATTACGTTTAGGATAAACGCCACGCTGAGAAACAAGGCATCTATCCCCAAAAAACTTTGATCGCACCTTGCATTCCCATGCGATCGCACAGAGGCATGAGACACGGTCGGCTTAGTATTGGTTGAAAAGTCTTTCGATAGATTAATAAAATAGCACGCGATTCTTCCGTAAAACTAGAGTAATTACAATCGGGGCATCTATACTCCTGAGGCATCTATCCCACTTTTACCCTAGATAAATTGTTGACGTTTTGCGGGAATAAAATACTATGTACAAATAAGCGTAAATTATTATCATTTACCAGAAGGTTAAAAAATATATTATTTGGTAATGATACGGAACAAAATATCAGCGCGACCCTTAATGAGTGGAAAGATTGCCAATATCCTCGTCATCTGATACATTGAAGAGAGCAATGCTCGAGGCTATCATACATAGTAGATCCAGGGCTTTCAAATTATCTAATTAGGCGTGTGTTAGAAGATAGATACATCAATAATGTGACGAGACGATAGATAATGAGGTGTCGGGTTGCTGAACTGATTATGGTTTTCTTTTGGTGAAAGAAAACACATATCGGAGACCCGCCAAATTCGAATTTCCTGTCGAACTTCGCAATTCGAAGATGTGGTTGGCGCAGTTGGCGATCGGCTCCTACACAGCGTGTCGCGGGTTTTATTCCCGCATGAAACAAATATTTGTATGGCCTACGGGTAGTTGTTCTAGGTCTGGCTTCTGGTGTATGTAAGTTTACATGTTTGTCAACGCACCCACTATACGAGAGAAATTCCTAGAACCCCAATTCTTTTAAATTAATTATTATTTAGCCGGTTAATATCCATAAGTTAACCCTCAATTAGACGGAACTGGCGGAATTAAGGCGTTTCCATATCTCTGCTTACCCCTCCAGGCAAAACAGGCGTGATGTTATATTACGTAAAATAATAAATACAACCACAAATCTGTCCCCCAAAAAATAATTAATATCACATTAAGAAGCAGCTAGTTCGCTGTTATCATAACCAGACGATATTTTCTAGAAAGTTCCTCGTAGATTACAGCAATATTTACGAGGTTAGGACGCAATTAGGCGGGAAATAGTTGGCCATTTTAATTTTCTGACTAATTTACTTGAGCGAACTTCTCTTAATCTTTATTTTACGCTGAAGTTATTTTCATCTTCGTTGGCTTTCGGAAATATTCTATGCTATCCTTCCTACTAATATTATAAATGCGAAAATTTGTAAGTATAGATGGAAGGATGAATGTTGTAACTCTTTCACGCTTAAACGGCTGAACGGATTTCGATGTTTGGCACTGAGATAGATTGTAGTGTGGAATAATACGAAGGGTACTTTTCATCCCGAAAAATGTGCGGTTCCCGTGGGATAATATATTAAATTTGACGCGGACGAAGTCGCGGGTATAAGCTAGTTTATTATAATAATTTGGCCTCCGAGGTTGTTCTAATAGCCGTGAAATACCTAGCTAAATAAATAACCTACACATATTTTTAATGTGTGTTTTAGGAATTTTTAAGAAACGTTCATTACCATTACTATAATGTACTACTTATCTCAAAGTTGACCGAACCGTAATACATCTATAAAAAAAAACAAATTCGGAACTCGTCTTTTGCCAACTTTAATCAATTCAATTTAAAACAAAAAATAACATTCTTCAGATCAAATGAGGAAAGGTACTTACTTACCAAATAAAAAAAATAAGTATGTATACTCGTAGTAGTACATTTCCGGCCAAGTCGAAACCGCCAAAGATCCATCCATCCCACAATATTATTTTGGATAAAAAGGAGCCAAAATTAACATAATACATAGAAGTCCATCCCCCTAATTGCAATGTTACCTCATGAATATGGAGGGTAAGACATTTGCATTAAAATATTACGTGTGCCTTCACTCCAGCAGTCGGGAATTTGAAGTTCCTTGTCAATACGCTTTTATGATGTAGGCAAAGTTGAAAAGTTAGGTTAAAAAAATATCCTCTTAGAAGAATTGGAACGATACATCTTTAGGCCCCTATCACACTGGCGTTTTTCGAGGCAAAGCGAGCACGGGACGGGCGCGCTACGTTATCGCCGCCTGAGTGTGGGGGAGCGGGCTTTTATTTATTTTTTATTTTTTTTGGTGGGTGGGAAATCATCAAATAACTCTCCCGCCCTGGGCGGGGCGGGAGGGAGTGTCAGACTTTTACTGACTAAAACCCACCCATGTTCCTTCTTGTGTCCTTTGCGTTCCGGGGGCGCGGTATCTCTTGCGAACAACCCGCAGCCCCGGCAGGCATCGGCCCTCAGTGGCCCCTTCCTTTTGCTGACATCTCTTTGAGGCGCGCGTGGAACACGAACGCGCCGTCGACACGGCCTGTCGTTATGCAACGTAAGGACGGTGAGCTACCCATTGCTCACCGTCCACAGGCCCGTATCTACGGTGGCCGGGAGTCGTCTCGCGACTCCCGACGTCGGGGGAGTGGGCTGCCGAATGCGACTGTACAAAATGGCTTTGGCGGCGCTATTCGCGGCGACACCGCTGCGCTCTCGCCTCGCTTTGAATTCGCTCGAAAATCGCTAGTGTGATAACGCCCTTAGGCTCGTCCTCTTATCTTATCTTATACACCTCTATGCGATGTTTATGATAAGTTTGTAAGATAAGTACACTTTCATTTTTATCGGACTACTGCAAAGCCAAAAGAAGGTTTATGTTTTAACAGTCCGTGTATGTTCAACTGTGTACGTATATCTCCTACTCTATTCATCGTACATCAATGAACTAGGTTATGCTCGCGGCTTCGTTTCGGAGATTAGCCGAGACAAACAGGCAGAAAAAAAAATCGTGTAAACATCCATATTTATTTTGACATTACAAACAGACACTTCAATTTTGTTAATAAAAGCAGACCCGCAACGCGCGCAACCCGCGCCCGACCCGCACCCGTATCATATGTGTTTCATGCTTAAAGCTTGGTGTATCATGTAGGTACAGTTCCGTACTGAACTAGGCCCATGTTCTGTGTTGAACATCTATGGACCTATGTAGATCTTATCTGTTATCTGTGAAGCTAGATATTCGATAAACTAGTATCGGGTCCTCGAGGCGGAATTATGAACAGTGAACATCAATTGTTATCAAGACAATGCGCTTGTATGGGTTATTATGCGGTACGATGCAGTACACGCATACAATACGCGACTGTATATACATGTGGAGTACACCAGATTCATGTATAGTAGTCGCCACGAATCGTGAGCACAAATGTCAAGTTAATTTTTGTTTTTTGGGTTCCTTTCGGGGTTTTTTGAGGCGCGGACGCTGCATGCGATCGGTCCAACTGACGGATCAATCGCGTGCAGCGTTGGCGGCCCAAAAATCCCAGAAAATAACTTGACATTACGGCGACTAATATATCTAATAATGCCAGCCTATTATTGACCCATTGCAAGGCCTCTCCTCGTACAGAGAAGGCACAAGCATTGATCACCGAGCCACTCAAGGTGGATTGACGATTATTTTCAGACTTATATTCAATATAAACCAAGGTCTCCTTACGATGTTTTCCTTTACCAATGTTAGAAATGTCTAAGATTACTGTAATTCCTAAAATGGGAATTGAACTTAAGACGGTAAGCTCTGCGTTTTGCAAGATGTGGCATCATAATTAATCCGAAGATATAACATAAATGATACTAAAACTAAATGGTATAATTTTAGACTTTTTTATCTAATTTTAAGGTTGTAAATATTTAATCTATATAAAGAGAAATTTAGACTTCCAATTCCAATCCATTAGCAAGCAATAAATACATTAATGATCTATAATAGGAATTCTAATTCCCAAATAGTTTCAAGTAGATATTCATTGTAGAACAAACTCAACACGACTTTGCCTTAAACTAATCAATTGTTCTATCTAATTGTCATTAGTCCATTGCATGTCTATTGACTTTGCTGCCCCGTTGGTCTCGTGGTGGCGAGCACGACTGTTGAGTGTGGGGTCCTGGGTTCGATTCCCAGGTCGGGCAAACAGTGTTATTGGATTTTTCCATTAGGAATTTCTCAGTAACAGCTCGGAGTTTGGAAGTTGGTGGTGTGACACCCCCGTGCCTCGGAAAGCACGTAAAGCCGTTAGTTTTGCGCCTGATCCCTCCCCGGTTGTGTCGGATTGCCATCCAATCGGACTATGAGAAATAGGGAAGATGGAATGCACTTGTGTAGTTGGCTAGTCTGGATAAAGATTAGCCGCTGTGGTCGGAATCGGTCTGGAGAATACATACATACATTGGTTTTGCTAACGAGACCACACGCAAATTACAAAATTAAACCTTAATATGACAAAACAAAAACATCATTCGCGAAAATTCAATCAAATTAACAGCAAATAAAACTTTGTATAGATCTATCGAATCACTGGATCGTTATGCAAACTTAAATTGGCTCTGCAGAAACAGAAATTACATTCAAAACTGAATTTTATTTTCAGGGCAATAGAATCTGTTGCGTTCTCTATTCGTCTGTTTATTTCTTGGTATCGTATTATGCGTCGATCGGCATTACTACTGGCCACTCGTCCGACCAATTACAGCGTCAAGTGGTATGAATATTCACTCGGTATCGCGAATACAGATTCGATTATGGAATAATTCAATGGAACGACGGAGGTGGTGCGAGGCGGAGGAACGAACGGTTTTTTATTGAGGACGCGGGAATAGGAAAATATTTCTTACAGAAATATAAGACGGTGGGAAGGAAGAATTTAGCAAGCGACAATTTGGTTGTGTCACTTATCCAACCTAAGATATTATATATCAGTCGCATGAGTCGTGAGCACAAATGTCAAGTTAACTTTTCCGTTTTTGGGTTCCTTTCGGGGCTTTTTGGGGCGCGAGACACTGCACGCGGTCGGCCCGAAAGACGAGCCAATCGCGTGCAGCGTCGTCGGCGGTAATTTTTTTGAAATGTCAATTTTTATTGAGGAGTTAGTTGACACTTCCAAAGCATCGGTTCAACCCAAGATCCGGTCTACAGTAACAAAACACGCATCAAAGTAGGCACAAACGCATATCTCAATACAAAATTACTCCCAAAACACAATCAACCAAACCCATGTCAAAATCATTTGCACCACCAACATTTCAGCGCCATTTATATTTAATAATATCAACCCCAACTACGGAGGGTGAGCAGTGAACACGAAAATCAATACGTCTGTCTGGGAGGGCCCGACCCTCCTAAATCCCTATACCAGAACTATAGAACGTGCATCCTCGTCAAAATATCTGCATTTGAATCGGCCGAATTGCATGGGGTTCGTATGTGTCTATTTACTACATAGTCGCTATGTGTCGGGTCGTCTGCGTGTGCACAAATCCGATCGATAAACAATGAGGGATGGTTCGCGAATTTGCTTTGATACGCGATGAAATTGAAATGTTATAATATTGGGCAATCGCATGATTGGTATTTGCGAGTAATTTATCCCTTTGTTATGAGCCGGACGACTTATTCGTATTATTAATACAGGTATGAGTTCATAGTGTGTATAATTAGTTTTATAAACTGAGAGTATTGTCAAGTGTTATTTTATATACCTGTACATGTTATCATACCATCACGCCTATATTCCTCGAAGGGTTAGGCAGAAGAGTACTAATATACACCCACAGTTGGCCGGTATAGTTAGTTTCCATGTAATAGGGTCCAGTCTATTGCCATTAACCGGGCACAAATATTAACTCCGAGCGGCTGCTGAGAATTTTATAGAAAAACCCAAAAACACTGCTCGACCGGGGAATCGAATCCACGACCTCTAACGTAGCAATCTCTCTTAGGACTACAAAGCTATGTTTCTTTTTTAATGGATATTTTACCCTATTACTATTGAAGTGTTTCTACCCTTGTATTATGTAGTTATGTTAGTTAACTGCCTCGGTACCCTAGTGGTCCTGAGCGCGACTGCTACGCTAGAGGTCTTGGGTTCGATTCCCAGGTCGAGCAAAGTGTTATTGGGTTTTTCTAAGAAAATCTCAGTAGCAGCTCGGAGTTAGGATTTGTGCCCGGTTAATGGCAATAGGCTCGCCCCCTATTACATGGGACCTAAACATACCGGCGAACTGTGGGTGTACATTGGTACAGCTCTGCCTAACTCTTCGGGGAATACAGGCGTGATGGTATGTATTATGTTGTTATTGCTTTTCTTCCAGCACAATATTAGAGCACTACGTCATTGAACACTAACAATACCTAGCGGTTTACATCTTTTATCACTGCTCCGCTCCCGTGTGGTAATGATAGGTAAAAGTTTTTTTTAATACTTTTTGAGTTTATCAACACATAACATACCATCACGCCTATATTCCCCGAAGGGTTAGGCAGAGGTGTAACAATGCACACCCACAGAGAGAGAGTATATCAATTCGTTCGTTATAATGTTGGTTTAGATGAGTGACTAATTAGGAAAACTTAATTTGTGCATTTACACCCCCGAAAGGGTATTTCATCTGCCTTAGGTATTATTTCATGTTTCTACACGTGGAAATTACCATTGGATTCTGCCAATTTCATGTACCTGTCTTTACCACGCAGTTCCGTTAACCAATCAGCTCAAAAACTCATCCCATTTCAACTCGCAATCTACCTAAAGTGTAACGTTACCAAAGTAAAATTTAATTTACTTCGGCGACGTGTCAACACACACTTTTAATCGGAGCATGTCGCTCGGGTTGACGTAAGTGCAAATTACTGGGGGGTTGAAATCCTCGATTCTGATTTACGAAGTGTATGCGGAACGTTATCTCTACATAACATACCATCTCGCCTGTATTCCTCAAAGGGATAGGCAGAGGTGTACCAATGCACACCCACAGTTCGCCGGTATGTTTTTAGGTCTCATGTAATAGAGGGCGAGCCTATTGCCATTAACCGCGCACAAATCCAAATTCCGAGCTGCTACTGAGAAGTTCATAAAAAAATCCAATAACACTTTTGCTCGACCTGGGAATCGAACCCAAGACCTCTAGCGTAGCAGTCGCGCTTAGGACCACTAGGCCAACGAGGCAGTTTTCTCTACATACATATAATAAAATCGTAACAAAGTTATGAATGTTGATTGATGTTGATGTTATTGCATCCCTGACATCGGTAAAGGAAAACATTGTGAGTCAACCTGGACTTGACATGAATATAAGTGTGAAATCGCCAATCCGCCCTAAGCAAGCGTGGTGATCAATGCTCGTGCCGTCTCTGTATGAGAAGAGGCCTTTGTCCTGCAGTGGGACAATAATAGGCTGGTATTATTTTTATTCTCATTTACATACATATAAGTGACATTTTTAAATACTTACATAAAAATAAAAACATTTGAAAATATTGAAAATAGTAGCCCACCGGCACCGGGCTTGGACCCTACGAAGCTACCGGCGTGGCGGTCAGGGCTCCTGATAAAGGTATCTTCTAACACGGCACCTTTGAAGGTGCGGTTGGCGCAGTGGCTGAGCGATCGGCTGCTCTTGCGAGTCGCGGGTTCGATTCCCGCACGAACCAAATATTTGTATGACCTATAGATAGTTGTTTCGGGTCTGCCTGTTCGTGTATGTGAGTTTATATGTTTGTAAACGCAACCACGATACAGGAGAAATTTCTAGTGTGGGGCAACAAAAAAAAAAAAAACAATACGCACCGTGTTTAGGAGTACCGCATTCTGAATCAAGCTCCTGATCTAACCGCCTAACAAGAGCCTTCTTAGGTATTGGTCGAGGCTCTTGGCTATTATTATTATAGGCTAGTATTAGTGTTCTTAAAAGACCTACCGTCCTGCCTTATTACTCGAGAACTACCGACATCATATATTTTTATTTATTAAAACTTTTTGCACATAATGTAAAAAATACACTGTACAAAGGCGGACTTAATGCCTTAGGCATTTTCTACCAGTCTACCTTAGGGTGATGCAGAGACAAAACATAGCACGTGCAGGGAACAGAAAACTTCCAGGAATAAAATATATATATATATATATATATACATACAAACAAAATACACAGAATAGAGAAAGATAAAAATACATAGGTGGAGAAATATAATAACAAACTAATTGTGAGACGAGTCTGCCAACTTTTACCCTTTAGAAACTATCTAAAATAGCCTCTAGAACCTAACAGAAATACTTAACAACACCCCTTTATAAAGCCATACGTCTTTGTCTACATAGATTTTATCTAATAAACTCCAACAAATAAATTTGTCTCGATAAGCTTCGATAAATCAGCAAGCGACTTTTGGACGAAATTAACTATATAGAATACTTCTGAACGAGTAACGTATTCACCTATTTTAGGTTTAAAATTTGCATTTAAATAGCTCCGCGCGTAGTGACAGTGATATAAAGGTGCCTAATATGATAAATTAGTGAATACGTCTTTATTTTTTAAATTGCTTTCTTGTACTATTCATATGGAGTACCTACTTACCGGAAAATTATGGTATTTTTGGGCAGATACGCAGTTTTGTAATAATTTGTAATAATCATTTAGATCTGTTAAACCATTAAGAGGCACCTTTGAACGTATACAAGTAAAAAGAATTAAATCTAGTTGACAATTCAACAAGGTAGTTTCGTATGGAGGTGAATGGGCAAGAAGCTCCATACCTTCTCTTTGTAAATAATAAAAGATGGTCTATTCTGTAAAACTCTCTCTCGGTGAATATAGGTGAAGTGAGATCTTAATCCTTAGCGATACCAATCCTATTCTGCAAAAATGTCCCTCGGTGAGTTGATTGATAGCTCACTTCAAAGTCACTTTAACTAAATTCACCGAAGAAGAAAATAATCTCTAATAATTTAGTTGACATAAATGCTTTGACTTAGGTTTTATTGAATTTATTTTTATTTATTTAGGATCTTCAAAAAAAGGTATAAAAAATCATAAAAAATTAAAAAAATCATCATAATTATAAATCACGGAATATAAATAATGGTCAACAAAAGATATTACTTTGAGGAGACCAAGCAAAACTAAGCATAATTCAATAATTTCTTTTAAGACTCAGTAATCATTAAATGACTTCTTCCACTTTGGGCGCAGCGTGAAGGGAATGTCAGACTCATACTGACTAAAACCCATCCATGAAAGAAAGAAACCGTGTTCCTCCTAATGCCATGTTCCAAGGCAGCGGTGACTCTTTCAAACCGCAAACTTAGAATTAAATACGAATGCAATTATGAAATACCAAAAGCAACGAAGAAAATGTTACGACCAAACGATCCTATTCTGTTCTGATAACTCAGTTAGAAAACCGCAAGAAAATAATTAATTAGAGCGAGAGGCAGGCGCTAAGTCGTGCTCCAGACAAATAACGAAACTTTTCTTATTAATGCGAAAGCACTTTACACAGTATAGTACTTACGTATACAAGATAGTTCTTAAGTACATCGGTAATTACATTTGCTTGTACAGTGCACGTCAGGGTGGAACTCCTGAGCTGATGAGCGACCCGGCAGTAGGAGTTGGAACGTCTTTAGATAGAATTAAGAACTTCAGTATTTCCAGAATTTCCGAGAGAGAATTTTTTATAGAGAGAATTTCCGTGTAGCAAAATTTTTGGAGTTCCCTACAAACATGTAATAAGCCCTGTCGTACTGTACAGATTGGAATGGTGCAATGGTGGCCCGTGAAGAAGACGAATGAAAAAAGATTGCATGTTGCGGAGAAGAGAATGTTGAGATGCATGTGTGGAGTGACTAGAATGGATAAGGTCAAGAAAGAGTATATTAGAAGGAGTTTGAAAGTAGCGTCAGTGGCAGAAAAGTTGAAAAGGCATCATTTGTCTTGATATGGGCAATAGGCATGTAAAGAGGAGGTATGAAACGCACGTGGCCAAAATGAATAAAAATGTGGATGGATGGAGAGGTAGAGAGAGGCCAAAGAAAAGATGGATGGATTGTGTGAAAAATGATATGAAAGAGAAGGGAGTAAGTGACATCATAACGGTTGACAGGAAGGAATGTAAAAGACAGAGTAAACAAATAATCGTCTTCGTAAAGTGTCTTTTTCACCCGGTATTGCAGTAAGAAAATATTCAGGAACTTTCTTTTTCCTTTTTTTTTTCTTTTATAGCTGAAAGATATAAATATTCATTGGTACTGAGATTAATAAACCGTCTAGTGACAAAAGGAAACAATATACGCGAGCGGAATCCTCAAGCGAATTAACAATAGTGACGTTATCGCGAAGGGTCGTCGTCGCATCATTATAGCTGAAGGAAAATGAACTGTGCGCGGAAGAGATAAGGTTGAGCGATGACCAAATGAATTGTAGGTAGGTACGGACAGCAACAAAAGTGGTTCAACACTTTAGATTTTTAAAGGTTATTTATTAACAAGCTTATTTTTTGTTTACTAGACACCTGAAAAGGGCTCAATATACATGAACGACTTTTATTTTGAGACCATCCATGAAATCGCAAAAAACATTATGAGTTATGTGAACATATTGTATGAACCAATAGTTTTTCAATTTTTGAGAAGACTCACAGGCTAATAACAACAACGCACAGCTAGATTTAACAACAGTTTAAAATACGTGCCTTCACAGACAAAATCAATTCAACTGCTCTGGCTGAGCGATTGGCTGCAGCGTCCCGGGTTCGACTCGAAAAAAAAATGTAAATAGTAAAACAGTTTTTAAAAAAGCTAGCAGAGGTTCTTTTTAATAATTTCATAATATTAAATAAAATAGGGAATAAATTAAAAATCAAGATGAAATTAATTCTTAGTTTTTACATGAAATTCTGAAAAGCGTGCGTTTTATTTCTGTCTGTGTGGATGATACGTATAAGTAACAGTGTTAATCGACTTTTATTGTTGACCGTATATAGTCTGAGGTCAAAGGTGACAATAGCTGAGTGTTATAACTCGGGGACTAACTTTTAGAATAACAGTTCTAAGATTTGAATTGTTCGATTGAGTACCGATTTTTGGCAATTTGTTAGTCTGACATTGACTTTGATGTACGCGAGTGTAAGTACTCGTGTGACCCTGATAAGGTCACCGTACCAACAGAGACACTGTTTAACTTATTAATTTGTTATGTTGAGAGTAGATTCTGGCCACAATTTCGTCTGCGTCAAATGCGTCAATTACTATTCCACGGGAATCGTGCTTTTTCCGTCGTGCTTTGACTGCCCCATTGGTCTCGTGGTCACAAGCGTGACTGTTGAGCGTGGGGTCCCGGATTCAATTCCGAGGTCGGGCAAAAAGTGCTATTGGGTTTTTCCATTAGGATTTGCTCAGTAGCAGCCCGGAGTTTGGAAGTTGGTGGTGTGACACCCCCGTGCCTCGAAAAGCACGTAAAGCCGTTGGTCCCGGCTGTCATTCGTAGATCTTTGACAGTCGTTACGGATAGTCAGAAGCCAGGAAGTCTGACAACCAGTCTAACCAAGAGGTATCGTGTTGCCCAGTAACTGGGTTGTAGAGGTCAGATAGGTAGTCGCTCCATGTAAAACACTGGTACTCAGCTACATCCGGTTAGACTGGGAGCCGACCCCAACATAGTTAGGAAAAGGCTAAGTAGATGATGATGGGAATCGTGCTTGTTCCCGGGATAAAAAATAGCCTAAGTACTATCCCAGACTATAATCTATCTCTATGCCAATTTTCATCCAGTTTCGTCCAGCCGTTCTGGCGCTGAGTAACAAACATCCAAACTTTCCCATTTATAATAGTGCCTAGTGAGATTGAATGAATTGCCATTTTTATGTAACACCGCCTGTTACGAACTCTTTGGGTTTATTTTGAATTTGATTCTTGTTTTGATGTTTGAAGGTTTTTTCTTTTGTTTTTGTACTTACTTTGATCGCCACTTTTTCCCATTTAATAATTCCGTGTAATATTTTCTATTCACCCATTCAATTGAGATCAATTCAATTCCAAAGCTTTATTTCATTACCATAATAAATAGTCCACTCATCACCTACACTGCCTGACAGGTTTACGAATAAAAATAATAATAAAATACTAGCTACCTAATACTAACTGCCTCGGTAGCCTAGCGATACTAAGCGCGACTGCTACGCTAGAGGTCTTGGGTTCGATTCCCAGGTCGAGCAAAAAGTATTAGTGGGTTTTTCTATGAAATTCTCAGTAGTAGCTCGGAGTTTTGTTTGTGCCCGGCTAATGGCAATAGGCTCGACCCTTATTACATGGGACCTAAATATACCGGCGAACTGTGGGTGTACATTGTTACACCTCTGCTTAACCCTTCGGGGAATACAGGCGTGATGGTATATATATATTTTTTAAATACTAGCCTATTATTGTCTCGCTACAGGGCAAAGGCCTCTTCGAGCTCAATTGAGGAAAGCTCAGTCAAAAAGAGCCAATGATATGTTTGGATTCATCGCGTGATACAAGATTTCCACAACTCATCTCTTTTATTTATATCCTTATATTGCAACAAGAGGTAGGTATATAAGGGAAAAAATAATAATTGACCTACTTATACGAGTATCAACTCAATGACTCGCGAATACTCAATGTACCAGAAACGTAATATCAATTCCCTAGTAACGGTTCGAAACAATCTTCGATCATGCATCCTTTTCTCTTAGAAATAAAAGGAATAATTATAGGAATGCCCAACGATTAATTGTTTATAGAAATGGTTTCAATAAACAGTTGGACTGGTCCAAGCTTTCTGTTTGACAAAATCATTAATTGGTATGCGCGAGCGCTTGGATGGTGGTGGTAATGATCAGAGAGGAAGGGGGCGGAAATTAAATAATAATTGTTATTAAGGGTAGATGACACCACTAATCAATTGACGTACAGCAGTTCTAGTTCAATCCGAGTTTCTCAGAAATCTTTATAAAAGGGAGCATGGAATACTAGTTACATAAGTCTCTGTTCAAATGTAACTGAAATAAAGTTCACCTTTCATGTTTAACTTTATTCTCGAACAGAAACTACTTATATTAATTACTAGCTTCAGCCCGTGACTTTGTCTGGTTTTTTTTAGAATTCCGTATCTAAAGGGTAAAACGGGACCCCATTTACTTAGACTCCGCTGTCCATCCGTCCGTCTGTCACCAGGCCGTATCTCATGAACCGTGAAAGTTAGACAGTTAAAATTTTCACAGATGATGTATTTCTGTTGCCGCTAAAAAACAGAATAAAATAAATATTTAAGAGGGCTCCCATACAACAGACTGATATACATAATGGTACGGGACCTATCGTGCGCGAGTCTGACTCGCAGTTGGGCGGTTTCTTTTACCTCATATATCTAGCTATCATATACTAAACATTTTTCCCAATCCGACCGTTAGTTTTAGAAATTAGCGCGAATTTAAACAAACCAATAAAAAACTCTCCAGTTATTTTCCTCTAGCTCCAGCATATGAGCATAGATAAGTCCAGATTTCTTCATGGATGTTTTACTTCACCGATGTCAGTGATGCCCAAGATAAACTTAGAAAGTGTATGTAAAATGAAAATGGCCTATCACGACACACATTTTTATGATGATCAGAGAATAGAAATTAAAGTATTAAATAACTTTCTCCGCCATCATATAATCAATACCCCGATAATCTGAACGTGACACCATAAGAAGACATTTAAATAAGCTGTTCTACTTTAAACTCTAGAAATAACATTAAAAGGATCGTTTTTCAACAACAATAACGGGAATCGCTACAAAGCCCTTTAAAAGGACTATTGTTCCGCGTTCCAATTAAATTTTAACAACTCATTTCCCTGTTAAACTAAGGTTATAATAGAGGTAATAATATTACGCGTTACGAAGGGCTTTATTGGGTTTTAACCATTTATCGTTGCTACAAGACTCTCTCTCTCACTCTCTCCTTTAGAAGCATTGCGTTAACTTGGTTGGGTCCTGGTTACTAAGAATCAGGAGGACAGTTCTACTAACTTTTAGGGACGATAGCTATCTAACCTCAGTCTAAATCTGTCTAAAATACCATGAATTTACTATATTTATTTTTACTTTTACTGTCGCTAAGATGAGATTGCGACGAGATTTTGAAAGTCTTCAATCAGTAGATTTGGTCTTCTGATTCAAAATCCGGCAAACTGATTTTTAAACATTTTGAAATCCATTTTTCAATACACTTTTACGACAAGTAAGAGTTTTTTTCCGTTTTTTTTTTACTTTTAATCTCAACTTTAACTACCTCGGTAGCCTAGTGGTCCTAAGCGCGACTGCTACGCTAGAGGTCTTGGGTTCGAGCCCCAGGTCGAGCAAAAAGTGTTATTGGATTTTTCTATGAAATTATCAGTAGCAGCTCGGAATTAGGATTTGTGCCCGGTTAATGGCAATAGGCTCGCCCGCTATTACATGGGACCTAAACATATCGGCGAACTGTGGGTGTACATTGTTACTCCTATGCCTAACCCTTCGGGGAATACAGGCTTGATAGTATGTGTGTTTTAATCTCACAAACTTACCCATACTTTATTCAAAGAAAAAAGGGTGAGGCTGGACAAACAAATCAGCGATCTGCTTATAATCAAATTACTGGAAGACATCCTTCTGCTTTATAGTTAAAACATATTTTTCAAAAAAAAAACCACACTGTTTCATTTAATTATCTAGCTAAATACCGTAGCATCCTCAAGAGATTGCTACGCGCACGTAACTGGTGCTACGCGCTCGTAGCACTGCTACGGAAACCATTAAATAAGAAAATACACATGGAATCATGCTGTACCCCCACGGGGGTAAGTAAAACTATAGCAAGTCATGTCGGGAATGCGATTCTTGGTACTAAAATGGGTTTAGAAATTTTATGTTTTGTTATAGTCACAGAACTATAAGTAATGGAGTTAAGATTAATAAAATTATTTGTTTTTTTTCTAAACTAAAATGAATTGTAACGGTTTGAAGTTTAAATAAATATATTAACGTGAAAAAATAGATAATACAAATATAAAAAAATACAAAAATGTTAAACTCAACGTCTCTCAGTCTGTCTGTTAGTGTACTTCAAGCTCAAGAATGGCTAGTATTATAGTAATATTGTTCCAGGATAGATCACAAAACAATAATAAAAATACTTTTTTTCAATGAAAACATGAAAAAGGATTCACTACAGAACCCTAAAACAGCCAGTGCTTTTCCACTAGTTCTCACCGCTACCTATTTGATTTTTGAGTAACACTTTGTTTTGTAACTGAAGCCGGTGGCGTGGAGAAAATTAAAAAAGAATGAGCCTGTAGTTTTGAACTGACGTTTAAAATCCATCCGACGGATACCCGAATGTAGTATTGGTAAAATAAAATATTCAATCACGTGTAATTATAAATTCAGTCTCTTTTACACAACTTTACTGTTGGATTTATCGAAAAGATTTACTCTTTTCACGCTGGGAATAAAACACTTTAATACTTAAAGCCCAGTGGCACAGGAGGGGACAACTTGTGGGAGTAGTTAGATAATATATTGGTATTTCAACGGCTGCCCGCGTCAATGTGAACCTGTCCATAGAAATTCTACTGTATACCTTATTGGTGAGGTTCTTCATAAAGGTCGGGTGCTCAGTACTCGTAACCGGCGTGCTTGTATGACTGGATGTGGGGTAAAAGTGGGATAGACGCCTCAGGAGTATAGATGCCCCGATGACAATTACTCTAGTATCGCGAAAGAATCGCTTGCTATTTCATTTATCTATCGAAAGACTTTCCAACTACTACTAAGTGGACCGTGTCTCGTGTCTTTGTGCGATCGCACGGGGAAGCGAGGAGCGATCAAAGTTTTTTCGGGATATATGCCTTATTTCTTAGCGTGGCGACTATCCTAAACGTAATTTATATGGACTAGGCAACGATCCCATACATGGGATAGTTGTCCCAAAAGCTAGCGGTCCGCAAAAATCGCTAATACGCTGGAAATATCGAAGATAATGCTTTTTACTTTTCATAAATTTGTAAATAAAGAACCAAAGTACTTGCTAGTTTTGCAAATAAAATGTTTTGATTTTTGTACTGACAAATATAAAATGATTTCAAAAAGTGTGGCATCTATCCCACTTTTACCCTATGAACGTGGAGGAAGCGAAAAGAGTATGCAGAGATCATACATAGCAAGTGGCGCTACCGCAATGGAAAAAAAGCGTGAGTTTATGTATGTACCGCGACCTTCCGCTTTCGTGTGACTGGGTTTTTAATGAAAATTACCTACAAATTACTACCACATAACCTAAGGCTTGTATTCGAAGCATTAAACAAAAATAGTGCACCCAGATCGCGCCTATCAGGTTACACTTTATTCCATTTAATAGAATAGGGGGCGACCCCTATTGCCTTTTACCGGACTTCGAAGTACTATGATGCCTAGCTATTGAGAATGAAAAACCTAACAACGTTTACATACGGGGATCAAACCAATGTGTAAGCTCACTGCAGTACCGCTAGCAACCACTAGACTTATGCAGCATTCAGTACTGACTAAACAAGTCAGCAAAAATATGAATATCTTTGTACTTGTTAGATTTGTTATACTAAGGACTAAACTGAACAAAACTTTTATATCTAGTATAAGTAAAAAAATAGTGGTATTAACTGTCACAAGTAATTTAATCGGAACTTATTCAAAGGTAGTGAACCAGACCCTGTACCACCCAATATGTTTTGAATTTTTGCCAATTTTTCTGTACTGCAAATGTCAAACATCAATTTTATTCTACAGTTAAAATACCAATACCAGAAGAAGAATGTTTAAAGACCTTTAATAGCTTCAGAAACTTTCCACATGTTATAAATTTAAATTATAAAGAAAGTGAACTTAAAATAACCAGCCAAAAACGATAGCGAATTAGAAGAAGCGGTTGCCATGGAGACGTTAATGGAGCCGAGAGAATAAATGTACAAATAAAAAGGTCAAGGTTGGTTTAGATCCTTTTGTGTTGTGGTCCGCCTTTTTAGGTTGTACGTGAACGCGATCCAGCTGAATTGCTTCACGGTGTGGCACTGAAAACAACGCAGAATAATTTTAATTTTCGAATCGAATTCGAAAATTAAAATTATTCTTCGAGTTTTAGGTTGAAGAATCAAAATCAAAGTTGTATTTTTTGTCAACCTCGAATTAGGTATATTCTTTCGAATTTCGGTGACAGCGGTCAATCTCAATGAAGACCGGCCAAGTACTCAGGAGATTTTAGTGCACAAGTGTGTGCGCAAGCACAGGTGGAGTACATATACACTGTAATATCTCCTGCATACTTGGCTAGCCTCTATTGAGCTTTGCCGCCGAGTCTGAAATAGGTCTGGAAAATATTATTAGTGAATGAAATTGTTTTTTATGGCCCCATACTTCGACAATGCCCAATCGTTACGAAGATGCTCGCGAAGTACCTACCTACTTAATCATTAGTAAGTAGGTACCGCTGTAATGTGTTTTTTATTCGAGGATAAGGGATAGAAGAGAGGATAGCTTCCCCTTGCCATCCCCATCCGTTTCAATTGTTGTTCCCCTAAAATTTGGACGTTCCTTCAACTTTTTATGAATCAAAGATATGAATTTTCCCTCGAAAAGTTCTTTGAATAAAATATGTTTTAAGTGGAGTCCTGGAAAGTTCGAGTTGTTTTTCCAAAAAAAATTACTCTTCTAATTTCATGTTTTCCGCGTATAAATAGGCCCTTTTTCTTGTTTTACTTGATAGATATTTACGTTTCCTATGGAACAGAATGAATAACACAATAAAATATATGAAAATAACGTTTCAGGAGATGTTTCTTCGTTAAATTGAATAACTACCTACCTATTTACTAAATCTTAAGGAAAAAGTTACGTAAATGGTAAACAGGAAACATGTAAATGTCAAAAAATATGAAAAAAACCTGGCAAATACCTACCTAACCACTCACTTAACAATCAAAGTGGTTTGCAGAATATTAATATTTACACCATTTTTGACTGATAGAAGCAAGCTGCTCACAATTTTCGACAAATACTTATTATTAGCCCCTGGTAAAGAAAACATTGAACTCAGATAAAAATAAGAGGCTTTAATTTCTTAAAATGAAAAATACATGCTCTTAAGTTCTTGAAAAAGCTATTGATTTCATTATCAAAATTTCCCCTAAGAGTAAAGAGTGGCTATCAGAAGTATCAGATATCAAAGACACGAGAAGCGCTTGGGGCCTAAACAAAGTTAAGTTTATCGCCATCTAGTAGCAAATGATGGAACTGACAGCGAGATGAATGAAGAAAGTTCTAAATTACAACTTCTTTTTCCTTGGAATTCTTTCCAAACGTATGTAATAATAAAACAGTTGTAGGGGAAGTTTATAAAGATGAAACAATACCTACTAAAAAAGTTTGTTCTTTGGCTTATCGTGGCCGACAATCTATTAGAAATTCGACTATCTTTAGTAGTTCAGATAATACCTTAGTTGACTACATCATTTACTTTACATTTTTCATAAGTTAAATTTACCGGTCCTCCGTAGGAACCTAATAGATTTGAACTAGGTGACACCTATTACTTAAGAGACTTCTATTAATTAAAACTTGGCACGCAAAACTACCATTTAAATAAATGATTTTTATCAAATTCAATCGTGGTAATGGCTGCTAATCATTTTATACTCTTTAACAGAATAATTTGGTTTGTAATACTGTTAGATTTTTCCAATTCAATTTTACAGAAAACGTTTCGTATTTCGTTATAAAACTTTAAAGCCAGGAACAAACCCGACCATTTTTAACCCCCGACTCAAAAAGAGGGGTGTTATAAGTTTGACGTATCTGTGTGTCTGTCTGTGGCACCTTAGCTCTAAAACGGGTAAACCGATTTGAATGTTGTTTTTTTATTATTTGGAAGCAGTCTTCCTAGCGATGGTTCTGAAATATGTTTTATCAAAATCAGTTAAGCCCTTTTAAGGTTATCAGCTCTTTTGTTGGCTGCGGTAGGGATCTTTATTACTCTGTCGGGAGTTACTTATTTTTTTAAATTTTATTACTAGTTGCACGAAAAATCCTGCAGCTGCTATTCGTAAAATTCTACCTCGGTGAATTTAAATGAAGTGAGCTTGACAAAGGTGAGTTATCATTCCACTGAGATTGACAGTTCACGTATAGTTCACTTCACATTTTTACAGAATTGCACTGTTGTATGACTAAGAGTCAATATTTCTTAATTTTTAGATACAATTTTTTTTTTATATCATTGGATAACAAGCAAGCCGACGGCCCACTTGATATTAAGTGGTCACCGCTGCCTAAAGACATCTCCAATACCAGAGGCTTTTTTTAAGGATGGGAAATCATCAAATGACTTCTTCTCTGGGCGAAGTGGAAGGGAGTGTCAGACTCTTACTGACTTAGGAACGCAGTAACTCTTTCAAACAAATTCCACAAACCAGGACTTGCAACTGCGTTGCCATCCCAGAGACAAAGTTTTTTTATTTAATTAGGACAAGCCCCCCACACTGTTCCCAACCACTGTAACTTCTGTAAGCCAGAATCAACAGTGGAGACCGCCAGAAGAGCGCCGAGTCCCGGAGAAACAATATAACTGTCTTGGATCCCGCAACGAAATTTATCAGAAAATATTAGCGGAAGAGTAGGAAAAAATATAATTTCCACTTCCCTCCAAATAAACAGGGACAGAACAGTACTAGGTCAATAGGCACGAGCGGATGTTTACAACTAGGAGAAACCCAGATTACCAAGCACCACGGATTGCAATTATTATTAACTTAATGGAATCCTAATGTCTCATGTGCTGGTAATTATACCGGCACCCATAGCCTTCAAACCGGATCACAGCAACGCTGCTTTGCGGCAGAAATAGGTAAGGTGACGGTACTTCCCTGGTCGAGCTCCTTCACAAAGAGTACCCAATTAACCTGTAGTCTAGAGACCTCTGCCCTTGAACAGTAGTTACCAATAGTTAAGTCCACTTAAACTTTCCAATGCAAACATGATGTTTATTTGATACTTGTAACGAATCCAAAAAGTCTCTAACACACGTAATTGATTCTTTTTACAAAATGACCTAGAAGGAGCTCCTCCCTCATTAGCTGTTACCAGACGTTTTCTAAACCAATTAGTCTTGGAACGAAACACTTATTACAGAGGGAGCCACTTTAGCGTTTACAGTAGGTACGCCGGGGGGCGGGGGGTGAGGTTACAATTTATATGTCTGAGGAATTTGCCCACTCTCTAACATTTTGCCCGAAGGATCGGTAATGCAATAAAATGCAGACAGACGGACGTAGAACGTAAATTGTTACGATTCTTTTCTATTTCGTGTTACGGCTATGATGTCACTGCGACTAATAAGTGATTTATTGTGATCGCCGCTTGTTTGGTTAGAGATCGCCGCCAAACCCTGCAGCTATAATGAACTGCAGGATTAACTTTGGGGCAATCTCCATTATTTCATACGGGCTCAATAGGTGTTTGCCCAGATAATTGTTGTGCTTGTGAAATTGTTGCGATACTTTTTCTCTGTTTATTTATTGATGTTAATTTTACGTTATAAGGCTACGGTTCCAATTGAGCTAAGCTTAACTATGTTGATAAGTATGTGTCGAATTTACACCAATAGCCTTGCTTTTTAAGGTTTGAAAATAAAGTTCAGTTTTTGACACAAGTGGGTTTAAGTAGTATCATCACGTACGTGATGATATCTAATTTTAAGATTCGATTCTTATTTTATATCTTTTAATTTATCTTATTTTAAGAAATTGAAGAGTACATAAAAAAAAATCAATAATTAGATCCTATGGTTGTTAATTAACTGCCTCGTTAGCCTAGTGGTCCTAAGCGCGACTGTTACGCTAGAGGACTTGGCTTCGATTCTCAAGTCGAGCAAAGTGTTGGGTTTTTCTATGAATTTCTCAGTAGCAGCTCGGAGTTAGGATTTGTGCCCGGTTAATGGCAATAGGCTCGCCCCCTATTACATGGGACCTAAAAACATACCGGCGAACTGTGGGTGTACATTGGTACACCTCTGCCTAACCCACTGGGAAATACAGGCGTGATAGTATGTATGTATGTTTTATATCAAAATCCTCATTCTAATGAGAGAGTTAGAAAGAGAAGGATGTATGTTGTATATCTCCAATCACCATTGCAACCTTATTAAATAAACCGGCCTAGTGCGAATTGAACTGGCACACGAAGGGTTCTGTACTACCTTATACGATATTAACATACAAAAAAAAACAAGTTCCTTGTATAGGGGACGCCCTTTAATTTTTCAATATTTATTTATATTTCTTTTTTGAAAATTTCTACTCTCTACCCATTACGGTTTATAAGATACATCCCGCTATCAGACAGACGGACGGATAGTGGAGGTTTAGTATTAGGGTCCCGTTGGCACCCAGCTGGTACGGAACCCTAAAATTGCTATCTAAACTCAAAGTCCACGTTAAATGGCAATGAATCACTATAGCGTTACAAAATTTAGTCATTATCCCTTCAACAGGTTTATCTGTCATTCCCCTTGCAAGTGCGATAGAAGTGGAAAATACGAAGATTACTTTGATAACTTGTGATAAATGGGCGTAACACCCTGCGGAATTAATTCCTTATCTTTTGAAGTGGATTTTCGCTTCCCCCCGTTGATTTTGTTTGAGTTGACGTGCGTTGCGGTTTAGAAGTGGGAATTTATGGAACTGTGTTCATTCCTGCGACTTCGTGTATAGAAGCCGCCATGAGTCGTGATCACAAACGTCAAGTAAATTTTTGAGTTTTCGGGTTACTTTCTGGGACGCTGCACGCGATCAGTCCGACTGATGGTCCAATCGTGTGCGGTGTCGGCGCACCAAAAAAGAACTCGGAATCCCAAAAATTAACTTGACGTTTGTTCTTACCACTCGCTACGGCCACTTTACCTTACCTGATTTTCTTTTTTACGCATAACTCTAATTATTTTCATAAAAAAACTAGTTATATAAAATTGTTACTAGCTGAAGTTTTACGGAGTCACATATATTGCTTACCGCCGCCGCCTGGCCCTCTGTATGCTTACATCTTTTAAATTCCGCAATAAACACTCTAGCAATTGATGAACAATGTATTAAAATCTTAATACATTGTTCATCAATTGCTAGAGTGTTTCAAGAAGAAGGTTTATACGTATAGACCATTACGCTACGACCAACGGGAGCGGAGCAGTAATCAAAGACCTAAGTGAACTGTGTCCGACAGCGTCTATAACCCTTTTCTAATTAGTAATACCTTTTTTTTTAAAGATGGTAAATCATCAATTGACTTCTTGTGGAAGGGAGTGTCAGACTCTTACTGACTAAAACCCATCCGGGTTTCCACCTACCGCCTGTGTATTCACATTATGGATTGCAATAAAGATTAGAGATTTGACCGCTTTGACACCGCGTGGTACATAACTAGTTTATTTTTTAAAAAAGGATCATAATTCAGTACCTTGTTCGAAGCGCAAAAGTTTACATTCTCTAGCGAACAGGGAAGTCTGCCGCCACAAAGGCTGCCACAGGTGTCGATCGATGCGACGCGCCGGTCCGGCCGTCGAACCAACGCAACACCCGTTTCACGACGTGCCACCCCTGTGAACTGATACAATATTTATGATTGAAAGAATGCCTTCATTTCAGCTACGTTATCCGTCAATAGTAAATAGATATGTCAGAGTTTGGAGTTTGAGGTTATAGTAGTTATAATTACTGGAATATCACCAAAAAAAAACAAACAGTAGGCACGGGGACTGTGAGGAAAAGAAGTTAATTTCCTCTTTCATGTGCATTCAAAGAAGACTTATGAACCTTAACAATAATAATAGGCTGGTAAGCCTATTATTGTCCCACTGCAGGGTAAAGGAGTCTTCTCATACAGAGAATAATCAACTCTTATTAAATACTAGCTTTTGCCCGGGACTTCGTCTGCGTGTAGCTGTTTTTTGGGTTCTAATTTTTCAAAAACGTTTGAACAAATGGTTAGTTATTTCTTAAGGTGCTTAAATACAAAATATCGTGATTGTATCTTTAATAATGACGGAATCCTGTACAAAGACACATAGCCTACTATTAATCCCGAAAATTACCGTTCACGTGGGACAAAATATCAACTTCGACGCGGATGAAGTCAGGGCAGAAGCTAGTAATTAATAAATAATTACTGTTAAAGATTTTAATTTGATTACTTTCCTTTATATGAGGATGTTAAATCGGTACACTGCGCGCCAACCCTACGTGAAAGTAGTAGATTATTAATATTATTAAAACAACATAATCATTTCAGGGTTTGACTAACTTCGTTATTTGTGACGTCATGGAAAAACTGTTAACTGTGGTATCAATCGATACAAAACTACCGGTATTGCCTAGCATGAACCTATTGTACCTTATTTAGTTCCGTTCAGGAAATACCTATGCGTCACTTACTCAGGTAGATAGATAGATACTTGTACTTAGGTATGATAAGTACCAGTAGATACTAGTACTAGGAACTAGGATTGATGAGCACGGAGTGCTGGGTTCGATTTCCGGGTCGGCAAAAATTATTATTGGGTTTTTCCATTGCGAATTTCTCAGTAGCAGCCCGGAGTTTGGAAGTTGGTGGTGTGACACCCCCGTGCCTCGGAAAGCACGTAAAACCGTCGGTCCCAGCTGTCATTCGTAGATCTTTGACAGTCGTTACGGATAGTCAGAAGCCAGAAAGTCTGACAACCAGTTTAACCAAGAGGAAGGAGGTCAGATATGCAGTAGCTCCATGTAAAACACTGACATTCAGCTGCATCCGGTTAGACTGGAAGCCGACCCCGACGTAGTTGGGAAAAGGCTAAGTAGATGATGATAAGATACTAGTACTAGGAAAATGACATGATGTCCTTCTTGTATGTATTCATATATATTTTCAAAATTTTGTCTTGGACATTACTGACATTGGTGAAGGAAAACATCCTAAGGAAAACTAAAGTTATAAAAAAACCGGTCTGAAATCGCCAATCGGTCATGAGTAAGCATGGTGATCAATATTCATGCCTTCTCTGTTTGAAAAGAAGTATTTGTCTCGGTAGTGGAACAGTAAGTTAATAATATAGGAAGGCTAATTCTACTAATTAATTATAAACACGTTTCAAATTTTGTCACAATCTCATCTCAGCCATAATAAATGTCAAAAAAATGTAGGTAATTTTTTGACCGATTGAGACTAAAATTGGATTAAGATCGTTCCTAAAAGTAGAACTACCATGGTACATAAGGTATTATTAAATGTTGTTCATAATAATGTATCAGTTATTTCATTGACTGCCTCTTTAGCCTAGTGGTCCTAAGCGTGACTGCTACGCTAGAGGCTGTGTGTTTGATTCCCAGGTCAAGCAAAGTGTTATTGAGTTTTGCTATGAAATTCTTAGTAGCAGCTTGAAATCAGAATTAGTGCCCGGTTAATGGCAATAGGCTCGCCCGCTATCACATGGGACCTCAACATACCGGCGAACTGTGGGTGCACATTGGTATACCTCTGCCACCTAACCTAACCTAACCCACCGGGGAACTCAGGCATGATGATATGTTATGTGATGTGTAATTTAATACGAATTAAAAGTCATGTTATATAACGCAAAATATAACAAAGATTCCAATAAGAAACAAATTTGGCAATTTAGTTGCAGAAGCATCTAGTTGATGGAGTATATAAGCTGAAAGTACAAACACAGAAGTTTATTGAAAGCAGTCAGTGGAGACACATGGCACAGACGGCTTGACCACATAAAATATACGGATGTGAAGAAAATGTGGAGCAGTGGAAGGGCTAAATTATCCTGATGCGTTCATAACAAGCAAATCCAGAAATCAACGTGTTTTATTAAGAGCGGCTACTTAACAACGTAAATATGAACGTTCTATAAATCACCCCCTACCAGCCTAATCGGAAGAGCTAACAATCTTATGAGTGCATCCCAGTCACGCATCGATCGCACGCACACAAGCACACAGACGTAAAGCTGCGTCGCGACCGAAGCAAATAAAACAAAATGCACCCTCCCCTGTAGTCTAGTCACTAGACAACAAAGGGTGCGCATGCAAACTTAACTCAACAAAAAACCAAATCAAAATCACCCTTACCTCTCAACAATAAGGTTTAAAGGAACTGCAGATTTCGCCATGGTGTGGTGCAGGAAGCGTTGTGTTAAGAGAAGTTTGGACTTGATAGCGTTTACAGATTTTACGGTAGAAATGCTGCTGGCTGTTATTATTTTTTTCTGATGAGTATTTTATGTGAGGTGGAAATAAAATTCTTCCGCTTTGTTATCAATGGTTTTATAGGATACCCGCAAGTTTTTTATAAAAAGTTTGTCAGGAGAAAGCGCTAGAGTAGTTCGAGATTTTTTTAACGTTTTTTTTTACAATTTGCAGCTCAGCGTTATTTCTAGTACTCATTTTCACTTTAGGGCCTGTCCACACCACGTTTTTTAAATTCACCGTTGACGCGCGTTTGTAGCGATACAGGCGCTTTACGCACGCGAGTCAGACAAAAACAAACTGCAATGTGGAAAGAAAAACGCGCTGTCGACTAGCGTTTCAAAAACGCGCGTTAAATAAACGTGGTGTGCACAGGCCCTTAAATGGTCCCATAGAATCTTTTGATCCCTATTCGAAATAGGAACGATAGGCATAATTTATTTTTCGTATATTAGCATTTTTTTCGCTGACTGTAATTTTTTTCCAAAATCTGTGAATGCAGTTCAAAATATCTCAAAAAGTTATAGATGGTTTCCTAGGAACGTTTTCCTGTAACTATAACGGTTAAGGTACCTACCTCTCCAAGTCCGCAAAACCAAGGTGCCTATTTAATAAAAAATCAGACGTTAGCGGCCAGCATAAAGAGTTATATTAACAATGTGACGTAATTCTAAATACTTTTAATTCTCCGTCAAAAAAGAAGAAAATGTTACGACATACCGTTGCTATGGAGATTAATGTAACAAAAACGATATAGAAAAAAAAATGGAAATTAAAAAAAAAATATCTGCATTATTTTTACCCAATCAAATAAACAGCATTCATATTTATGAACTATACTAGCTATATATCCCGTCATGTCATCCGCGTTCGGGTACGTCTTTGTTTACAGCTCCGCCCTCGTTAGTCATAGCGTGATGTTAATCTTCCTCTTGAAAATCATCATCAACGCTTATCTATTGATAAAAATCGTATTAAAATCCGTGGCGTAGTTCAAAAGATTTAAGCGTACAGACGGCGGGAAGCGACTTTGTTTTATACTATGTAGAGATTCATTTTCGATGTTAGTTTACGCTAGGTAATAAGAAACGGAGGAACCCACGTACGGTTAGGTTAACATTGCAGCATAGTTAATATTGACTGTCCCATTTCCTTTGGTAGCCTTTGAGACTACAGAGTACCTACCGGCTACCCCTCAGTACACAGCAATCTATCATGAGCCTTCATGATATACCTACCTAGGTATATCTTAATTACATAAATCATACTATGCTTATATTATAAACACGAAAGTAAGTCACACAGTAAAGCACTGAACCGATTTTGATGAAATTTTGTACGAGGTAAGTTTGAACCCAAAAAAAGGACATAAAGCTACTTTTTATTCCGTGAATTCGTTAGCGTTCGCCATAAGACATAACCGACATTTACGCAGAAAAAGTCGTGGGCAAAAACTAGTTCTATATAAATATGTAATGTGAAACAAAGTTGAGAAACAGTTACGCAACAATGTTGCCCGTAACATCTGCTAGCAATAATGTTGCAAAACTTGTTTATGAACAAGTACTACAACAATTCGTGTTGCTGAACATTGATGCAACATTAACTGATCTATCGTTATGAAAGTCGAAGCATTTGTATCAATTAAACCATTATAGGCACTTTTGAATTATCAAAGAATCGGTCAGTTAGAATGTTGAAGCTAGTTGTTCGTTCCAAAACGTAGGTAGGTCTCTCTGGAGAAGAACGAGCAAGAAATTCAACAGACACTCTTTTCAATAAAGATTTTTATATTCAGATTACATATATTAGCCTGCATGTTTCATCGCAATGAATCGGACGGAGCGTTTGGTGCAGTAGCCGAGCGATTGGCTGTTGCACCTTGTGTCTCTCGTTCGATTACTACACTAAAAATATTTGTATAGCATATTTGTTTAGTTATTTGTGTATGTGAGTATATAATTTTTGTAAACGCACTCGTGATTCGATTCGCTGCCTGATGGGCTACTGCCCTATAGCCGTTGTTGTAAATGCTAATGTCGCGGAGAACTTTGATTCGCGATGCAGGATATGTCAAGTAGTTTGCAATGTGGAGCGATAGATGTCGCTACACGTCGATCTATTCTAAAATGTATCATTCTTAAATGACGTAGTTATGGCTACTCCGGGATCTCAATCTATTATAAGTGGACGCCATCGCAGAACAATGCACTAATTAATACTAGATAAATAGAAAGAAACTTCGCTAGTTAAAAACTGGTCGACTGGCAGAATGAAATAAGTCCTTAGGTAAGTATTAATTAACTTTTTCTTTATGAATAATTGTAAAATCTTTTATTGCAAATGGCGGACGAGTCAGGTCCGGATCTCGTTTCTGAGATGTAAGTTTTAATTGTTATCAAGGAGGTAAACCTATGTTATTACTACGTTAGTTACCTATTTATTTTGATTAAGTAAATATCCAACTATTTGGATGCCCCGTGGATCTTTGGCAACTGTGTAACTAGGTTTAGTTTATTCCATATAACATTAACCATATAACATCAGAAAAATAACGTTACAACGCTATCGTTATTGTAATGTTATGTAAGCTTACGTTATTTCACGATAAATATAAAGCAATGTAGGCTAATATGTAATATATCACCAAACCGCAGTCCTTTTAACAATGTAAGACGTGTGTGTCTGATTCATCCGAAAATGATATCCATAAGTTCACTTCACACCTATCTCAAATATATGTTTTTTGAATTGAGGAAAGTGGCCGGCATTTTGTTTATTTTTATCGATTGCTCTCAAAATCGATATCATAGACTGGCCAGTGAGACTTAAAGCTATACTCAGCCCCAAATTCGTCCCTTTGATTTCTCCAGCTCTCTCCGGTGTAAGTATCTTTTCTCGAGTTTGTAATTAAAAATCTTGAAAGTCAATTAAACTTTGGCAACACTCAGGACCAGTCGCGGCTCCCCGGTTTGCCATCGAATTGAAATCGTAATGAATCGTGGCAAATCAAACTTCAATATTACAAAGGTGGCATTGTCTTTGGGGCTAAGTGCTTTTCAATTGGTTTTAAATAAAGTTTATTCGACTACAACAGTTATGAAACGTGATTAGGTTATAGATGTAGACTATTTAATTATTTAACAAGTCTGGTAGCCTGGAGGCTAAGTATATAGTTATACTAGCTGTTGCTCGCGACTTCGTTCGCGTTCACTATTTTGTTGGTGTCAATTTTGTTTTTGCATAACCCTCTTTTTTTTTAATTAAAGTAAATGAAAAAATAAAAATAGTAGCAAAAATAAAAGTAATAGCTATCTGCGAGTGAAACTCTTGTCAAAATCGGTCCAGCCATTTCGGAGATAAGCCGGAACAAACAGACAGACAGACAGATAAGAATTTTTTTTTTTATGTTAGTACCTTATATACTTTCATATGCATTTAGTGAAAAGCTTGTAATTTGAAATTACAAACAGATCCATCAATTTTATTTATTTGTATAGATGTAATAAGTTATTACTTCGACATTACGAATAGACACCTCAATTTTATTTAAATTTATCAAAATCCTATTTAAGCGCACGTCTTCATCATAGTAACTCCAATCTTTAATTTCAGTTCAATCAGTCGAAAATCTAAGAAAATTTATACAAACTTTCATCCCCTATTTTATCCCCTTGGGGGTAGAATTGATCAAAATCCTTTCTTAGAGGATGCCTACGTCAGAACATCTACCTGCATGCCAAATTTCAGCCCGATCCGTCCAGTGGTTTGGGCTGTGCGTTGATAGATCACTATGTCAGCCAGTCAGTCACCTTTGAGTTATATATATTTAGATACGTTAGATACGTGGGTAAGTTTATTAAAGACGGTATCTCAGTTTAAAGGTGAATAGGTATACGATTGAGAACTCGCTTGTAACAGAATATCGAGCCACTCTTATGAAGTTTGACACATTGGGTAAGAGGGCCGATCCCGATCGGAGAAGAACGCGTCGGCGAGGCAACCGCTTAGACGCCTATAACACCGAAACCCCAGCTGCCCCTGACACGACAGGTGGGCAGGTGGGTTAGAATAAACACTGTCCGCCCACTAAAGCGACCTTAGAGAAGACGGTAGCATAGTGATCACGTGATGCCGTGCATAGCGAGGCTTAAGGGAGACTCCTTAACAGTCTTCCCAGTGATGTGTCCTAATAGGCGTTGCACTGGTGCGATCTTTCAGAGGAAACGGAACCCTCTAAATGTGCTGATAGTGTCCACCCCTGTCGTACCCTTAAAGACTGGGCCACAAAAAGGGTGACACTTTATAGTGACACACAAACCGAACATTGAGCATGACGCAAAAGGCTTTCATTCAACTTGATTATATAGACACGCGACCTTTAGTTAGGATGATTTGACAGAGAAGATAGATTAAGATGAAGAGTAAATACAAAATAGACAGGCATTAGGTAGGTACTTACGTCGAACACAGCATCGATCATTCGCAGGAACGTTACATTACATGGAAACTGTTTTTTCATTTGAGTTTTTGTTTGAATCGAAATGCCCAAAATGCTCACGGGGCCTACCACCATCTCATATTATAATAGTACCATTTTAATATTGCTTTGTAATTCCAGTTAGATTATATTAGATTTTCAACTTTTAGCGCTGAGCCGAGCGTTGAAAATGTAACAGCGCGCCCTTGTAATTTTAAAATAATACTGTTTTAAAAAATAGTGGTTCGTAAGCTGAAGGCCTACTTCAGTATGTAAGCGAACAAACGAGTTTTTCGTTTTTTTTGGATCTGATGTAATAGTAATTTATACCCGCGACTTTGGTTATTGCTCCACTTCCGTGAGACGAAGCGTGATGATATACTACAGCCTAAACAGTTCCCCGCACCCGCCACTCTCGGCAATGATTGAATGCACCTAATGTTTCCTTTTTCTTTTCTTCTGCCTTCTATTTAAATACCACATTACAATCAAAACGTTGTCGTCATCCATCGTATACAAATGCCCAGTCACAACTGCTTTGTATAATTTTACTCGGTCAGTGGTAAAACGATGGTAACGATGGTGGTGTTCACATTAGCTCGGAGCATCGGCAGCTTCTAGTGCGAACAGCAACACCCGACAGTCAACAGTGACACTGTCGGTCCGACCTAAAGTGAACCAGCTCTTACTCAAAGAAATATTGTACAACTGTGCATTTCTTAAATTTAATGATATGGCGACTTTCTTAATAGTGATTTAATAAAACACAGTAAAGTATATTCTTAATTATTTTATTACTCCATTTCACATAGCTGTACAATTTTAATAAAATCTTACTATATAACTAAATTAGAAAAATGAAACTTGGCAGGGTCCGTAACAGCAGCATCTATTCTCATG
Source organism: Caradrina kadenii (assembly GCA_947462355.1). Taxonomy (NCBI): domain Eukaryota; kingdom Metazoa; phylum Arthropoda; class Insecta; order Lepidoptera; family Noctuidae; genus Caradrina; species Caradrina kadenii. The sequence goes on from OX381691.1 coordinate 10,856,608, forward strand.
TTTCCACTTGGCAGAGAGCGGTACATCATTTCGGGCAACATGGACTCCATAGGCTTTTGTTTTACGAGCTTCGATGGATATTTGGCCACCCAAAATTTAATCCCAACACAAACAGGCGTGGTTTTAAAAGTCGCACCACATGCCTGTTGCAGGCGTCCACCCCAAGCTAAATGATTCATTACGTAGCTTGTATTAACTTGGAGATCAAAATAAGAGGTGATGAAAATTTTTCACTTCGTTGACATGTTGACAACTGACATTGAGATTTTAGATATGATTGAGTGAAACAATATGTAATGCCGGCTGTACACTCTCCCGGGCTGCGAGTGCTCTCGCCATGGCTCACCGAGGATACACGCGAGTCGCGCGAGAGGTCGACTCAGTACATTCTCAGTTACGCACGCCGAGAAGATTAAGTGTTAAAAATTACGGCAGCTGTGATCCTACGCGCTATCAGTTATAATAATAATAACTACGTACACATACTATGTGAATGTTATGTTTAAAAAAACATTACGGATTTCTCCTGTATCGTGGATACAAACATATAAACTCACATACACAAACTCACACATCATTGCATTTGTATACCTACTTACTATACAAAAAATACAATGAGACTGAGACAGTGGATGCTAACTACCTATTCATCGAAATACGCTCAGGTCACAGTATTGGTTCGGTTTTTTAGTTCAGTTTCATTATTAATTTTAGTCCATCGTCTACCTACGCGGTTAGAAAGCATGCGATAAACTAAATGACGGGAGAGTGTACACGTACAGTGATGCACTCGCGTCTCCTCACAATGGTGAGCAAAACCCTTTGACTCGCGCTCAAAAAACTGACTCGGAACGGAGAGCAGACCAGGCGAGACGAGACACGAGACAGAACTAGACTAAGCGAGTGGAGCATGTCATTGTACACTCTCGCACTCGTCATGCCTTACGGTGCCTTGACGAAAGTGTACACCTACAGCCAACATAAAACAAGAGCTAAAAATGAAAATTACGAGCGAACTGCCGGCGACTTTGTCCGCATGGCTTATTTCACCCGCTTAAAGGCTTTAGTTTAGCTTTTGGTGTATTGCTAATTGACTATGAAAAGATTATTGCATGAAATGAAACGTCACATGTTTTGTCTCTTTTCCACCCAGGCGCGATCAGTAACGTTTCTCTTTCTATGTCAGCAAAGTCTGTCACTCGTAATTTAGAAATGGCCGTTCTTTTTCTGCTTTTGTAACCGCCGCGTTGAAAATATTATCTTGAAAGTCGTATTCATTTTGTACGAGGAACTAAGCAGTGGGTGAAAATGTCATTTTCTTTCGGCACTCCATCGAGTGCTCCTGCTACAACTGGACTTACAGGAGGCTTCAATTTTGGCGCTAACAAGTAAGTTTATTTTAAAACAGGTAATCAAACTTTTTATTTAAAATATTTATTTCAAATTAACTTCCTTGGTGCAGTAACTCCTTACGTTAAAAAAAAAATCAAGTCATTGAACATCAAAATTTAAAAAGAAAGTGTTGTAATTTAACATAACCTCTTATCGTTACCTACGCCAATATCATTTGAATTTGTATTTAGACCTGCCACTCCTGGATTTGGTTTGACGGCGACGGCACAGCCGTCAGGTCTGTTTGGGAGCACCTCGGCAACAGAAACGCCAGCATTTGGCGCGTCTACACCTGGTTTTGGTGCCACATCTGCTACTCCGGCGTTTGGGGCCACCACAACCCCTGCATTTGGGTCTGCAGCACCGACATTCGGCACCGGGACATCTGCCTTCGGGGCTACGTCTGCAGCACCCGCTTTTGGCACTACCACATCGGCTTTTGGCACCACTACACCAGCCTTTGGTGCAGCAGCACCTCCTAGTTTTGGTAAGCATTATAAGATCAAGAAACTAACGTTCAAATAATTATATTCCACATAACGCAATTACAGGCACTTTTGAAATTGTCAAAAAGTCAATAAGTTAGTGAGAAAGTTGAAGCTTGTTGCTTATTTTGTAGCAGCAGGCAAAATACTAGCTTGATGTGTTGACAGTCAATATAATATGACAAATTTGAGTTCAATCATTCATGTTGTAACTATATGTATACAATGTGAGAACAATGTTTCAAGTTGTGCATGTTAAGTGAGGTCAAGATTAAAATAATAAAATAAATTTCAGTCAAAGCAGTTAAGAGATGACCAGGTCTAGCTGACAGCACCCATTTACAACTATGACTTATGTATTGCCACAATGCTTGGCTGCAAAGTGTTCATTTTATATAAAGACTGAAATTTTGCCTCTTTATAATTGCAGGAGCCACATCCACACCTGGGTTTGGTGTAAGTGCTGCCCCCACATTTGGAACCACAACTTCAGGATTTGGTACAACAGGGTTGGGGACAGGCGGCCTCAACTTTGGTACCGGTTCTAATGTTGGTGGTACAGGTAAATCTCAAATCTCTCTGTCTCACATTGTGACCATCTTTATATCTTTTCTAGTCCCTTCATGCATGGGACCGTCATAAAGTATTTTTTTGTTGTTGAGACAAACTGGTTTTGTATCTAATTTTTTCCGATTATTTATAGTTCATAAAGTCTGTCAAGCCCTCTTTTAAATACAAATTTTATAAAAAATTACAGCTTTAAACATGTCTTATATAACCTCTTTTTACTATGGGTGCAATCTTTCTTAGAATTGGTACTTATGTGCCCAAAATAAACTTTTTTCTTAGATGTAATTACATATATTGCCTTGAAATCCGTTTTTTAGCATAATTTATTTCTTTCTAGGGTTAAACTTTGGTACCCCAGCAACATCAGCTAGCACAGGGCTTGGTGGGCTAGGGAGCTTTGGGTTTGGGACTGCAGCCTCTACACAGAGTACTGGGTTCGGTCTATTTGGTTCAACTAGTACAGCTACTACTACAACTAGCATTTTAGGTAAGTCATGCCAATGTATTTCTGTCTTAAAAAAACTAGCTTCACCATGAGCCAATGCTTCTGAGGTACTTGTTAACAATAGGACAAACACATGGATTCTTTGGTATGATGGCTCGGCCATATATCAGATATAGCATAAAAGTGTGCTACTATGTGTATTAGCATAATTATTCTGAAGCTGCTTGTATGGTACAGTCATACAATCACACATCCAATTAAATTATTTATTAAGTCTTTCCCTAATCTATTAAGTCTTAAGAGATATTACAGGAGTGTTTTTAAACAGTTTTTAGCTATATATCTAACTGAAAGTAACCCTGTAACCTTTTTTAAACTATCCTTCCTTTCCAGTACCATGAACCTAAACCCAAGTACTCCAATCCGTGGTCCCTTCATACCGGTAACGCAAACCTTTCAAATGTTGCCACATACCACTATGTTTACTAAGCCTAACTTCGAACTTAGCCCTATACCATGTGAACCGGATAGCGTGTATAGGCTCTTAAGCGCTAAAAGGGACCGCTATCACACCATTACGCCAAGTTGTGGTGAGATGTTCAAATTTGTGATATTTATAATCATTATATTCATACTGTAGAGATTTTAGCCAATAATCACATCACTCATTGTCCTCATATGTTTTTAGCAAAAATACTCAGTATTTTCTTTATTCTGAAATCTTTTCTAGCAGCATTTGGCCACACTTACAAACCAAACCAACTAACCGATAAACCACTAACCAGCCCCCAATTTAATTATGACCTGATTAACATTCAGCCAGTTAGATACATAGAGACATTAGTTTTTTTGTTGGTTTGAAATCAACAAATAGTCAATTGAGTTGGCATATAAGTGATGTCACAGCTTATCTACACTGTCAAACAAAATATATGGGAGAACGCGTTTTGACAGCTCATAAAGAGTATGACAATTGATTAGCGGTGTCAAGTACCCAATTGGGAAAAGGCTAGACTTCAACTTTATTAAAAAAAAAATGTCTTACCTTTTTAATTTGTATCCCAGGTGCAAAATTGGGTACAACTAGTGTAACTGGCACACAACCTTCAATTTCAGGTATGTAATGTATGTCAACATTTTACCTTACCTTCAGAAGAAACTTCTCAGTATCCAATATTGGCCATTTAAACATAAATGTACCAATACAAAATACTGTAAAACTTACTTTTTCAAGTAACTATGAAGTTTCTTACTCATTCTTCTCCATACAAACGTATCTTTTGTAGGCAACTAGGTTTGTCAATTTTGACGTTCAAAGATGCCTTTGACTTTGTGTTTTGGTTTTCTAAGGTCTGAACAAAATTCCTAGGTTCTTTTAAAGGTCACAGTCTTAGGTCTCATGCATGAGATTGTTTGTTTAAGACAGGGCAAGTATATAAATGACATTTCCAATTCATATGTTTTTGTTATTAAGTCGTTGGATGGCCCACAGGCCACCTGATGTTAAATGGTCACTGCTACCTTTAGACATCTTCAATACCAGAGGCTTTGCAAATGTGTTTTCATCCCAGAGACAAAGTTCAAATGTCTCAGGTGCCTGTAATCACACCAGCACCCATACCCTTCAAACCGGAACACAGCAATGCTGCTGTGCGGCAGAAGCAGGTATTAAATGGAAATAGGTAGGTGGTAGTACTTCCCCAGACAGGCTCCTTTACAAAGAGCTCCACTACTACTACTTTCTTAGTTTATCTTGGACATCACTGACATCGGTGAAGGAAAACATCATGAGGAAACCTGGACTTATAATTTATATATCTGAAATCACCAATCCAACTTGCCCAAGCGTGACGACCAATGCTCGTGTCGTCTCTGTATAAAAAGAGGACTTTGCCTTGCAGTGGGCCAATGATAGACTAATATTTTACTACTGATGCAAATGAAATTAAATATAAACCAATTATGGTGATCTTTAGGGACGCTTATGTCCAGCAGCGGACGTGTCGTTTGGCTTTGATGATGATGATAATAAATCAAATATAATAATATATAATAACAATGTAATAAAACCTTGTCTTTGTATAGCTACCCCCAGTTTCGGATTGGGTGGCGTTGCACCGAACACCAGCGGCATCGGCGTATCAAGTACAAATAACGACCCAAAAAGTAAGTACATTTACTGAATACTTAAAGGCTCCATACTGTACTAGCTACTGCTCGCGACTTGACCCGCGTAGTTTTTTCACCCGCATAAGGTTACGTGTTTGGTTACTGCTCCGCTCCTATTGGTTGCAGCGTGACGTTATATAGCCTATAGCGTTCCTCCATAAATTGACTATCTAACACAAATAATTTTTAAAACTCGAACCAGTAGTTCCTGAGCTTAGCGTGTTCAACCAAAGAAACTCCTCAGCTTTATAATATTAGTACAGTTTATTCTGTATCAATATTATAAAGCTGAATAGCTAAATCTTGGAAGTCTTTAAATTTACCTTTATTTAAAAAAAAGCTACAAACATTTCTAGTGAATAAAGCCTACTACAATATTTCAGAGTTTTTAGCAGAAAAAGAAAATGCATTTGTTTAATTGTTTTGTTATGAGTATGCCTATCTATGTTGGAATGAAGAAAAATGTTTAATTTAATGTGTGTGCCTGTAATCTTTCTGTTTGTTGTTGGTCTTAATATATCTCGAAATAAAATATCTTATCTTATCTACGATGAGCCTGGCATGATCATTAAATTAAAAGGCTTGTAAAAATTAAAATCAAGAAAGAAAAAAAAGCTAAATAGCTTATAAGTTGGAATCACCTCTATAATATTAGTATGGACTAGCTTATGCCCACGACTTAACACTGAAGCCTTACCCAAAACCTTAAAAATAAAAGTAGCCTAACTTATTTCATTAGCTATCTGCCTGTTAAAGTTTTGTCCAAATCGGTTCAGCCGCTTTGGAGATTAACCGGGTCAAACAGACCAGACACACAATAATGTAAAGAAAAAGATATATAAATAATTATGAATAATTAAAAAAAAATAAGTCATGTATGCACTGTGTAAACATACATATTTATTTAGTAAAAATCTGTTACATTGACATTACACACATACACTTCAATTTTATTCATTTGTATAGAAGATAGCACCTGAGTTGTGCTCGGTTAATGGCAGTAGGCTCTGTTACATGGGACCAAAAACATGCCGTCGGACTTGGGTGTGCATAAATACACCTCTGCCTAACCCTTCGGGGAATACAGGCGTGATGGTATTACGCATAACATACCATCACGCCTGTATTCCCCGGAGGGTTAGGCAGAGGTGTACCAATTTACACTCACAGTTCGCGCGGTATGTTTTAGGTCCCATGTAAAAGGGGGCGAGCCTATTGCCATTAAGCGGGCACAAATCTTAACTCCGAGCTGCTACTCAGAATTTCATAGAAAAACCCAATAACACTTTTTGCTCGACCTGGGAATCGAACCCAAGACCTCTAGCGTGGCAGTCGCACTTAGCACCACTAGGCTACCGAGGCAGTTACTACGCCAGATTATAAAAATATATGTGCTGCTTCATACGTTTTACTTAGGTAGCCTATTTATGTGTGTCGCACTCCTTTAAAGTTGTGTAAGATATTTTAGAAGACATTCTTCTTTTTAATGTCCCTCTAAAGTGCAAATGTAGGGACACTTGGTACTGTAGTAAGTGGGTCTGTCGCATTCACACTGGGTATTGGGGGTCTATAATCCCCAATTTTTCTAGGTTATGCTTGCTCGGTCGGGTGTCGGTCTACCCACAAGAATATTCAAAATGAGATGAAATAAAAAATATCACGTTAACTCACTACAGGTGAACCGCCCAAACAAAATAAGCTGCCAAACGAAATATCAACTACAGTGGAGTCCTTCAAAGAGTTTGTGAAGAAACAGAAGTCGCTCAGCTCTGAAGTAATGAGGGTGTCCGTCAAACCTCTACACACGGTAATTTATACTTTAACACTTGCTCGTAAAGTGGCTCTAATTTATCGCTTTTAGGATGACAATCCAACATATTACACCCACGTGTATTTAACATATTTTTAGTATTAAGTTTTTTAATTAGTGATATGAAGCAGTATAATTTTCCCAGACTGCCCTTTACGTCTGCAAGAGAGTTTGGTGAGCCCATCGTCTTTTTCCGGATCTGGGCGACCCCTGGGCACTCGGGGAGCACATGTTTAACCTTTGCATCGGCCATGCAAGCTTTGCACAGTGGTCTGTCCGTTACGCTTGTCGAAATGTCGTTGAAAATAGTCGTTCGTCCGTGCGCAGGTATCTCGCGAGGCGGAGTCGACGCTGCGCGCGGTGCTGTCGCTGAGCGGCTCGGTGGGGCGCGCGCGCGCACACTCGCGCCGCCTGCGGGCCGCCGCCGCCGCCGCGCTCGCTGCCGCCGAGACTGCCGCCCGGGACTACACTGGTAACTATCACTCCACCTCACCTTGTATTTGAACACTCCCATAGGTTTTAAAGAAAATAAGCTCAACTGTTTGACGACTTTTGTTACATGTTTTGTTGACTGTACATCACGGTGACAGTGCTTGTAAATTTTAGGAGCGCGGAGCATTTGCATTCTAATATCGATCTCAATCTGTCAAAATACCACTACTCTATCTAAATTTTAGGCATTAACTAGCTAACCCGACAAATTTCGTTTTGCCATATAACAAGGGTTATCAAGGGTTTTCTTTTACGTTATAAATAATAGTTTACGACTTATTTTTAGACCTACCGAAAATACACAAATTTCACAAAAATCGGTCAAGCCGTTTTGGAGATGGTTGTTACAAACACGAGAATTTTATATTCGTAGATTGTCGCTGAAATGGAATTAAGACTAAATTTTGATTGCCAATTCTTGTATTGGGCTTCCAGTTCGCAATTTTATTTAAATATCGTTGAATGGCAAGCAAGCCAACGGGCCACCTGACACCTGTCACCGCTGCATATAGGCATCTGCAATACCATAGGACTTGCAAATGCGTTGCCATCCCAGAAACACAGTTGAAATGTCTCATTTGCCTATTATTACACCGGCACCAGTACCCTAAATAATTACACGAGTTTATAATTGAACGAGGCATTATTATTCCTACCCCGCCCCAACTGCTTTGGCAAGCATGATCGTTAAGCGTGTGTTCGATTCCCAGGTCAGGCAAAGTGCTATTGGGTTTTTCCATTAGGAATTTCTCAGTAACATCCCGGAGTTTGGAAGTTGGTGGTGTGACACCCCCGTGCCTCGGAAAGCACGTAAAGCCGTTGGTCCTGCGCCTGATCTTTCCCCGGTTATGTCGAATTGTCGTCCCGTCGGCCTATGAGAATCTGTGTTTGCGCACACACTTGTGCACTATAACACTTGTGCAATATCTCCTGCGTACTTGGCTACTCTGTATTAAGATTAACTGCCGTGATCGGAATCGGTCGGGAGAATACATTTTACATTATTCTTAATGTTTAACATTTTGTCCGTAGGTTCGGAGCTCGAAGGCTCGGCTCCCCCGTCATACGTGAAGGATCTGATCGCAGAGTTGGAGCAACAGCTCATCACGTTCCGCAGGCAAATGGATGTTGCAGATAAGCAAATGCAGTCCTCACCTAAACTACTTACAGAACAAGGTGCGTCTTGCATTCTATATTCCTGTCTGTCTGTCAAAACTTCACAATGGATTTTAACTAAAGAAAGAAAGACAAGAACATAAAATTGTTTAGTAAAAAGAAAAAGAAACAATACATATAAGCAATATTATAAACTTACAAATAATAACCTAAATAAGCGTCACTACAGCGTGAAACATCTAATGCACAACATCCCACACTTATACCATTTTACATTTATTTAGAGTTAACAATGGGCATCAGAAGAATGCACGAATCCTTGGTGGCCCTGGCGGGCCGGCTGCAGGCGGTGCACACGCAGGTGGAAGCTCAGAAGGAGCAGTACCTGAACCTACGGAAGTACATACTGAAAGACCCGACCAATGTGTTCGATGCCCCATCACGTAAGTCTTTAATGTTTTTAAGTTACTTAAGTCTGGTCATTGCTCCACTCCCGTGGGTCACTAGCATGATGTTATATTGCGTGCCTATACTATTCCTCGTGAATCGGGCTATTAAACACAAACTAGTTTTTCGAATCAGACTGGAAGTTCCGGAGGTGAACGCGTTTAAATAAACACGTAAAATATCTTTAGTTTAGTCTTTCTTTAGTTTTTCGCGACTGCTACGCTACAGGTCTTGGGTTCGATTCCCAGGTCGAGCAAAAAGTGTTATTGTGGTTTTCTATGAATTTCTCAGTAGCAACTCGGAGTTAGGATTTGTGCCCGATTAATGGCAATGGGCTCGCCCCCTAATACACGGGACCTTAACATACAGGCGAATAGCGGGTGTACACTGGTACACCTCTGAAACTCTTCGGAGAATACAGGTGTGATGGCATAAAATAGCTTTAGCTTTATAATATCATTATTTACTGTTTCCAAGTAATCGTAAAGTGCATAATAATAGAAGAGCTCCTTGTGAAGGAGCTCTTCCGGGGATGTACTACCAGTACTACCACCATACCTAGTCTTGCTAGTATGCAGCGTTGCGGTGTTCCAGTCTGAAAACGAAGTTGCCAGTGTAATTCAGGCACAATGCAAATAACTGTTAAGTTCTTTTATTTTTATTGTGTTGAATCTCTGAAGCATACAAGTGTCTACTGGCCTTGATGCCTGATTTAAATAAATAAATCAAATATTACAGTTTATGCCTCAAAACCATTGGAACATAGCGACATTTGCCTTACCAATGAATTGTTATAAATCCCATGGCGAGGAAATCCTATGATAAACAGAAATCTGAAAGTTGACGTTTGATCACAGCCAGCACCAGCTTGGACCAAATACTTCGGGATGCAGAAACTAATCGGAAAAAGATGAAGTCGAGCGCTTTAGCCGACATCAACCAGGGAAGTGCTGTACTCTCCGATCCTAGAGCCGCATTAGGTAATTATTCTATTTTATTTAATTTTATATAGCTACTAGCTGACCCGGCAAACGTTATTTTGCCATATAAATTACGAACCGCGTGGCTTATTTCACCTGAGTTAAGTTACGTCTTTTATTACTGCTTCGCTCCCGTGAGTCGTTGCATCATGTCATATAGCCTATGTTACTCAAAAATAACGTAGCTATCTAGTGAATCAATGGTTACAATCGGTCCAGTAGTTTCGGAGCCTCTTCGTTACAATCAAACAAAAAATTATTCCTCTTTATAATATTAGTATAGATAGTGTCGAAATGGCGAGTAATTCCACTTTGCCCCACCAAGCCCGCCACCCTGGTGTGGCAAAGTGGACTGCCTAAAATTTTGCAGTGGAATATGCCCCACTATTCTGATTTGATGGGGCGGATAACACTAGCATAAACACTTTGTGGATTCTGCCCCACTAGGGTTGGCACCTCAGGATTTGTGTATGAAGGTTAACATGTATTTTTACATTTGTTTGTAAAAAAAATAAATGTATACCTATATCTGTAAGTAAAACGTTATTAGTGCTGGAAGCTTAGATTTAATACGTAGCGAAGTGGTTTAAATAAAAGTAAAAAATAAATAAATAATTTTAATGTACTATTTATTTCTGGAAGGAATCGGTTTATAAATCACAGATTAATTACCTTTTACAAATAAAATTTTACTAACTAAGATAAATCTTGATAATCACAAATTAAACAATGATTTGTTCTTATGATATGTTCTTAAAACGAAACATATTTACTACATAACTATTCAAAATCACAGATTCTTCATCATTTGGTATACCTTTTACAAATAAAATCTTACTAACTAAGATAAATCTTGATAATCACAAATTAAACAATGATTTGTTCTTATGATATGTTCTTAAAACGAAACATATTTACTACATAACTATTCAAAATCACAGATTCATCATCATTTTGTATGGTTTGTGTAGATATAGGTATTTTCTTACTGATTACGTTATAAATAAAAAAAAAAAATTTAAACTATATACATACAAACAGCCACTAAATTACTTGTTACAAAAAATAGAATCACAGATTATAGAATCACACATTGATCGACATGGTATAAAACAGTCTTATGTATTACCTTATGAATAAAAACAATTTATATGCAAAAAAAACAGCCACGAAATTACTTCCGGCTAAAAAACAAAAACTAAAATTATAGAATGATAAAATTTTACATAGCAAAAGGTCTTATTAATACAAATAAGAAACATCCTAACGAAAGTAGGTAAATACTGACTGTTGACAAAATAATTATCATAACAAACAGCCACTATATTAGTTTGAGTACTGACTATTTATAAGAATTAAAATCATCTAAAATCATAGATTTTGTATTTGTTTAGTTCACATTTTTTGGAAAAACTAAAATAGATTTCTTGGAAAAACTATCTTAGTTTTTCCAAAAAATGTCCAACCGTAATGTCGCCGTTTATGAAAATACATGTTAACCTTCATACACAAATCCTGAGGTGCCAACCCTAGTGGGGCAGAATCCACAAAGTGTTTATGCTAGTGTTATCCGCCCCATCAAATCAGAATAGTGGGGCATATTCCACTGCAAAATTTTAGGCAGTCCACTTTGCCACACCAGGGTGGCGGGCTTGGTGGGGCAAAGTGGAATTACTCGAAATGGCGGGACGGGGAGACGCGGCCGACCACGAAAGAAATGGCTGGATGACTTGGTCGGTTTTAATGAGAATTCGCAAGACGTATCGCAAACTCGCGACGGATGACATTAATGAGGCCTTTGCCCAGCAGTGGAACAGTACTGGCTAGTTAAAATAATAACAAAAAATAGCAATCTCATAATGTACATGTTCCCGGTTAATCACAAATAAATGCAACCTCGCAATAATTTATGAATTACGTCAAATTAATCTAAATTTTTCAAATGTAGTGTAATAATTACTATCGTGTAAAGAGGAGAGTAATCAAAAAATCATGTAACAATATTTCTTATAATTACTTTTTGGGTCCATACATTTGTAATCTTCAAAAAGGTTCGTATTTCATTAAAATATTGTCAATTTGTTATCATGACATTCGCCACAGTAGAATTCTGATATCAACTCGTTTTTATAACGTTACTTACCAATACTTACAGGTAATCTGCAGCAGTTGGCGGGCCCGACGCCGTTTACCTACGTTGGTAGCGCTATGTCCCCGTTCCCGTCAGTGGATGCCAGTGGTAAGTCAACCTTGAAATACCAACCTTAGTTTTAATTGATTTATTGAAAATTAACTAAAATATATTACAAATAAAGTTTAAATAATAATATGCGTATACGAATAATAATATATGTTTATTTAAGACTAGCTTCTGCCAGCGACTTCGACGGGTGTTTTTTTTTTCATCTTTTGTTGCTTTGCTCCCGTGTGTCTTAGCGTGATGTTATAAAGCCTAAACCCTTCCTCTCAAAAATATTTTTTAAATTGAAACCAAGAGTTCCGTAGGTTAGGCCGTTTAACCATACAAACAAACAAACAAGCAACAAACTCCTCAGCTTTATAATATTAGTATAGATTATAAAGCTTACTATAATATTTATTTTTATTTTTAAGGTCCAACATGGCAACCGCAGTCGCAGCCATCTCATAACACCTCGTTAAACACAAGCTTCGGCATCGCACCAGCTGACTCGTCGGCCGGCTTCCAGCTGCAGAAGCCGCCCGGGAAACGCGGGAAGCAATGATACTGGCATTAATACACGACTGGTGACGTGCGGACTGACGCTCAGTGATCTGTGCTGTGTACACCTGGACTTTTACTGTTGTAGCAACAATAAAATAATATTACAATACAATTTACAGATGTTCTTGGAAAGTAGGAAGGATTGGGTAGATGACACCAGTAATCAATTGACGTACTTTTTATGAGCTATCAAAACGCGATTCCCTCATAGATTTAGTATGACAATACTAAACTATGACGTAAATTTTTTGTCATCTCAATTCAGTAACTATTTATTGACTTCAAAGTAAAAAAAATAGAATTTTATAGTTATTTAAAAATTTATCGGGTTTTCAGGGGTAAAATAAACAATATTTTTTGTGAAGTGGTGTCTTGGAATTATTGTTTAAAGGTGTCATCTACCCTATTGTACGTACAGTAGCATAATTTACCTTTAATATTCCTACGAGTCTGCCTAAAGCGACATATTGAACAAAAATACGCGACGGAAATTCGGCTTTATTTTTACCATACTTTTAACCAGTGTGGAGGTATGAGAAACAGGGTGTAAAGTCTCTCATCCTCCGTAGAAAGGGGAGGGGAGGGGAGGATCCTCCTACCAGAAGGATGTTGTGTCTGGTGGGCTACTGCCCTACGGTTGTTGTCGGGATTTTGTACGTGTGCTAAGGTCGCGGCAAACTTTGATAGCGCGATCTAGGCAACGTCAGTTTGGTTAGTTATTTCGCATGTTTAAGCGATAAATTTCGCAACATTACTTATATTCCATTTTATCATAGCAATACAAAAATAACGGTAATTATTGTGTTATATTGCTGAAATTTGCTATGACAATGGCTTTGATTTTGGTAAAAAAATTCAATTGTAAATGACTAATACTTTGCTTTATAAATAAGAACGAACGGACGATACATATCGTTAAATAACGGAGATTTATTATACGCTAACATAGAAATAACGATAGCGTTGTAACGTTATTTTTCAAATGCTATATTAGATGAAGTATAAAACATATCAGGTCGACATTTCGTGTCGCTATTTGTTGTTCTTGCTTTTGGCAGGTGTGTCCCAAAATTTAGTTGCTATAGAAAAATGAACTCTTTAAGTGGTGAGTAACGACTACTTTTTCTTAAATGTTTTGCTAGTTATTGAAACATTACACAAGTCAAAGGGAACATAAGTAAGGGACTAGAAACTGCACGAAATGCGCGTCGAATTATTTTAGACAATAAATCATACCGAGCAATAACATAATGTTGATGAATATTTGATATCAACTGTAACTTATATCTTCAAACATTGTACAGTATGGTCTAATTAATGTATTTTCATAGTGAAATTCGGAGCAATGTTTATTCAATTGAAAGAAACACCAATTTTGTGCAATTTATTATATATTTAACCATTTATGTAGGTACATGTAAACAGGCACAATGAAGGAACAATAAATGTACAAACAGAGATTGTATAGAAATGGCGTAGACACAACAAATTTTTTTTTTTTTTTTCGTTCAAAAATCTTATTTGTGTAGGTCTACTAGCATCTGACGGCAGTTTAAAAAGTAAAAATATTACGACTTTCATGAGGCTTAAGGATGTAGTGATAAAAGTAGAAAAGAGTATGCTTAGATGGTTCGGTCATGTTTAGAGGATGAGTGAAAGACGACTAACAAGAGGGATTTGGCAGATGTGAGTGGCAACGTCGGGAGAGGACGCCCTAGAAAGACCTACCCAGACCTTATTGGTGAGGTTGTTCAGAATGGTCGGGTGCGCAGTACTAAGCTAACTAACCGGCGTGCTTGTATGAACGTGGACGAGGCGAAAGAAGTATGTTAGGATCGTAGCAGGTGGCGTTCTGTGGTTTCTGCCTACCCCTATGGGGAAAGGTGTGAGTTTGTGTATATATGTCATAAGGCTTATAATATAATAAAATAATGAAATGTAACTTACGGCTTCGTTAAGTGTCTTTTTACACTATAATATTACACTAGCTTCTGCCCGCGACTTCGTCGTCGTGGATATTTACACCCGTGATAAGTACGGTCTTTAGTTACTGCTCCGCGTCCGTGTGTCGTAGTGGGTCTATGGGTAAAAGAATTTTCGAAATCAGTTCTGTAGATCCAGTGATCACCCCCTACAACCTCACAAACTTACAAAATTATTCACATTGCCAAATGTGTTAATTTCTATAGAGAAAGACACTAAAATAATTAGAATTAAAATATATTTACTAGATAATATTTCACGTACAAAGTTCACGTGATGAATAAAAAAGAATTAATTAACAATGAGTTCATACATTCAAATTTCTGTGCCTGTATAAATCTAAGTTAGGTAAATTCCTTGCAATTCGCGAGCGCGGGTCATTTGAGTCTAATGGCAATGCGGTAAGGTATAAATTGTAACGATTGACGCGCGATAGTGAAATAACAACTATAGATGACAATATTTCGTAAACTTGTGGAAAGTGTAATGTAAATAATCATGCTTAGTTTTGTCAAAAGGAATCAATTACGTCAAACTAATTTAATACGCCAAATGTGCCTAAAATGATTTAAAATTAATTAGCGTGAAATATCATAAATAGCTACAATTCATTAAATTTTTGTAATACATTTTGACGTGAATTGGTTCATTTTGCAGTACTAAACACAATTATTCATGTTATTTTGAAACGTAATATTATTTGCTGTTTTCGTAATCGTTCTGTTATTTAGTTATACATTTATTGTAATATTTGTAAATAGCTTCCTACAAAAATATATTTTTCCAATAACTGTGTTTTTTATGTTGACTTCTTGTAAATGTAATTTACCCTGCTTTGTCAACTGTGATATATCTTGTTTTAATAATACTATACTGAAATAGCCCCCGGTTTTTCGTAGGAAAATTAATATGACGGATAAATTGCCAAACGCGCGTTAGCTGTGATTGGTCGTTGATAATTCATTCAATGAACCAGCTTTTATGCCTTTGACTACCTGTCACTTAATTTTTCTTTCAAGAAACTGTAATGTTACATTATTGTGTTTTTTCGTTTAGGAATTTCTGGGTAGACTATGGTTCGGATTTGTGCGCAGAATCGCAAAATTCCCGGGCGTTGACCACCTGGGTTTTCTTTCATCGATATTGGTATGTCTTCGAGTGAGTCTGATTATGTGTAGGCAAGTTTCACGCGATCTACAGTCTCTATCCAATTCCACAGTGACGGTCTTATTCATCCTGTCCAGCACAGGATACGGGCATGAGTATGGTGGTTCTAAGGATCCTCGATGAGCGCCTTTCCTAATAAAGATGTGCTTGCAAGTCCTGAGGTCATTGTGCACAAATACAGAAACTGATTGAATGTCGTGCTGCTTCCTAAGGTCTCGGAAGTGACAGGTTGTGTCTGAATTGTGTAACAAAGTCTGATAGTTTCAGCTGGTTAGTACTAATTGGCTCAAAGAACTCACCCGGTATTTGTATATGCTCACCATAATTCTAGAGACGCGCCGCCACGAGGGAAAATTTGCAATATTTTATTTGTTTATTTGTTGGATGTTTGAAATCGTTTGACTTTTGGAACAAAAATGGAAAAATTGCAATATTTTATCTGTTAACTTGTAGGATATTTAAAGTCCTTTCGCTTTCGAAACAAAAACGGGAAAAAATGCAATATTTTATGTTTATTTGAAGTCGTTTTACTTTTGGAACAAAATGCAATATACTTTCTGTTTACTTGTTGGATTTTTGAAGATTTTGCGAAAAATCTTCAAAAACGGGAAAAAATGCATGCAAAAACGTGTTGTTTACTACAGAACTTTATACATAAAGAAGAGGGTATGCGTGAAATATCAACCATCAATCTTGGCCCTGAACTATCGGCTTTACCAAGGTCGCCATCAATACAATACAATACCATGACAGTAAGTACAGTTCGTAATCATTTTGCGGAATACTTTGTCTGAGCATGGACGAGTACCATGGCAAATTAAATATTGTTAACAATTTATTAAATATATATGTATATTCAAACATACTTACCGTATTTATTTTTTTCCACATCCGACAGCGATTCAAAATCGTCATTAATAATTATACATATTTCACGCCAAGCCTGTAGTGTTTTCCTTTTATCTTTATAGCTTTCAAGGGTTCTATCCCACAGCACATCTCTTTCCTCCACCAAAGAAATGAATGTTTCTTTGTCGAAGTTATCCATCATATATTACAAAAACAAAAAACACGCCACACGATCACAGTCAATACAACACTAGCCATATTCTCATCTATGCCAGCCATAGCGCGGGCGCAAGGCGTACGCGGGGAGGGTGCAGAGGGCGGGCAGGGCGAGTGCAGGGTTGGCGCGAGACGGGCGCGGGGCGTGCGCGTGTAGACCTCGTTAAATGCAATTTGAGATCTATTGATGCATTATAAGGCTCAAATTCTTATTTAACAAATTTCAATGCGAGTTGGACGCGGGTGGCGTGCGCTGAGCGTGCGCGTGTCGTGTGAACGCGCCCTAAACGGAAGCATTTAATACAAAAAAGTGAAAATGCTCAAAATGTTGTACGTAGGACCCATCGACATAATCTCTAACTTAAAATAATTTTTGGCACGATTAAGGTACAATTATTACAAAATCACAACTTTCACAAGTTGCGACGACAATTAAAGTACATTTTTTGGCTGCATGCAATGCAAATCGGATTTTTACATGCGAAACACATGTAAGCTGTTTTGCGTTTTTTCTTAGGGTCACAGGTTGAACAATGAACATGTCTTGCGTTTGTCAAATTTTTCGGAATTCTGGCGGATGGCTTCGTACCTCTTGAGCGGCGTAACGTTGGCAATTTTATCGAACCGTTATTTTTTGCTCCAGTAATCTAAATGGTAGGGACACAATGCCCATTAAAATTAGGATCATCAATATAGCCAGTTATTTTTTTTTTCACTTAATTAACGTTTTGTTTGTACTACTAATTATTGTACTATTTCGATCTCATTCTTATAGCGTTTTTGCGACGTGTGTTTGACTTTCTTTCAAATATATACGTAATATTTAATCATATATTTGATTCTGCGCTTGTGCTTCACGAGCATAACAAGGCTGTTACGAGTGTCGCTTGTCACTTGATCGAACGAAAATCGCCTTCATTGCCCGATTGTATACAACATGTCACATGGGTACAAATTCGTTCTTTGGGAAGTTAAATAGAGTAAGTTGAATGTAGAAATACTTATTCTAATTGCGAGGATAATTTTTGGTAGTGCAGTGTGTCAAAGCTAATTCAGACATTTTTAACATTTGTAAAGCCCTTGTGTTTTGTCTTTTTTCTTAATTGTTAAAGTAGTACGAAGTACGTGAGCAGTGCCATCTATCTAAGTTATACGCAAGTGTTTAGTGGTCTGTTCCGCGTTTGCGCCGCTAACATGGTTGTAATCAGTGTCCTTAATAAATATCCTTTATTGCTATAAAAATAATCTTATGGTGATTTTATTTCTAAGAGCTTATCAAATATTTTCTCTTCGATTTCAGCATTGAATTTGAATTTTGGAGTATTCCACTTCACATCAAGCTTTTTTATCTTTACTACGGTCTTTTTGGCTACGTATGTTCTTTTCTGGGATCGAGTTGCATTAGAAGGTGAAGGTACGTGTACATGTATGGGGCTGGTTATTGCAGAACATAATGGTGAAGGTGTTGGCGGGATAATAACATTTTCTACAATGTTGGACGAAGAAGCAGGAACACTTGATTGAGATAAATTACTCAACAAACTTACGCGCTTCGTCGTAATATTTGTATCATTTTTGACCGCCACCAGAACTTCTCTGTACTCGTCTTAAATTTTGGATAATATGTGTAGATTTTCTATTGATGATGGTAACGATGGTGCACACGAACTATCATCGCCGTCTGAAGAAGATCTTATTACTTCATCATCAGCGGAGTCACTGCCATCAATATCTGAGCTTGGTCCTAGTTTCGGAACTAAAGCTAATATTTTTTGTTCTCTTGTACCAGTCTGAAAAGCAAATAAATAATTATTATCTATTATTGTTATCTATAATTGTCAGATCTGGTGAGCGAGCGGGCCATGGTATGGGTCCATCTCAACAATCCAGCTGTCAGGAAAGCAATTATTTAAGTGTTCTCTTACATTTAATGTCCAATGCGCTGGACAGCCGTCTTGCTGAAAAATGACTGTTCGGTCTCTTTCGAATATCGGGACACCGGTTTCCTCTATCAGCACTGGTAAATCGACTTGTAGAAAGTGCAAATAATTTTCCCCGTTTAAAGTATCCGGCAAGAAATGGAGCCCAATCAACGTTCTGCCAATTACTCCAGCCCATACACTGACAGAGAATTTCCTCTGAAACGACACCTGCTTCTTAAAATGTGGATTGTTGTCTTTGTCGGCCCATTCATAGACGTTATGAAAGCTTGTAATGCCCTCCCTAGAAAATTTGCTTTCATCCGTCCACAAGATTGATTTTAGGAACCACGCATCTTCGATGTCGCTGTTGAGGAGGAAACGGCAGAACTGTATTCTTCTTTGGGGATCTTGCTCTTCCAGACCTGGCACACCCCTGGCATGGAATGGATATTTGTCATCTTGGTGCATTGTATGCCACACCTTCCATTGTAAAATGTTTAGATTTCGTACTACTGCTCTGGTACTGGTAGTAGGATCCGCTTGAAATGCTGCCAAAATGTCTTCTTCGACGTCAGGTCCGTGTCTGCCCGGGTTGACTCCAGGTTCCACGCGGTAAAACCCATCTTGGGCAAGTCGACGAAAAGTGTTGTAAAACACTCGCACATTCGGTACCCTGCGATTCGGATTGCGCTCTTGATACATCCGTCGCGCCAAGGATCCATTGCCGTCTGCTCTGCCATACATAAATAAGATATCTGCTTATTCCTGATTAGAAAAAGTAGCCATAGCTACTTAACTATTAATAAAAACGGAGTAGGAGCGCACTACATGTCAACTCAACACAATTAACTAAAAAATCAACACGTGCAGGAGCGTGCGTGCTTGAGGCTACGACTGAACACGGTGAAACAAAAATGTCCAAAACTGACGCAAACAACACGTACAGGAACGCAAAGGGCTACAACTTAAGATTTATTCCCTTTATGTCGAGTTTGGTGAACAAGTACAGTCAGGGATGTAAATTAAAAGCGAATGGCATAAAAACGTTGTTTTATTATTTGTTCTATTACTTATTTTCATATATATATCTAATCTTTCTTAATCTAAACATATAAATCACAGTATAATCATCATGTATATAAATAACTAGCTGTTGCCCGCGGCTTCGCTCACGTCGATCTAAGTGTTAAAAAAATTACTTTCTTAATCTAAATAAATCACAGTATAATCATCACTATTGTTGCAAATGTTAAACAGCATATATAGCATTACAGTAAAAAATAAAAAATGTATTCTCCAGACCGATTCCGGCCACGGTGGCTAATCTTAATGCAGACTAGCCAAGTACGCAGGAGATATTATAGTGCACAAGAGTGTGCGCAAACACAGGTGCACTCCCTCTTCCCTCACTCATAGTCCTATGGGACGGCAATCCGACACAACCGGGGAGAGATCAAGCGCAGGACCAACAGCTTCACGTGCTTTCCGAGGAACGGGGGTGTCACACCACCAACTTCCAAACACCGGGCTGTTACTGAGAAATTCCGAATAGAGAAACCCAATATCACTTTTTTACCCGACCTAGGAATCGAACCCAGGACCCCACGCTCAGCAGTCGCACTTGCGACCACGAGACCAACGGGGCAGTTACAGTACAAAAAACAACAGTAAAAAATAATTCTTCTTATAAAACTAACTTTCTTAATCTAAATAAATCACAAATGTTAAACAGTATATCATACTGTCTAACATTTGCAACAATAGTGATGATTATACTGTGATTTATTGTGATTTATTTATTTATTATTTATTTATACAATTAATTTTTTTTTTTTTTGTACTCGATTTACTAAACCCACTATATACTGTCTTTTTTTATTAATATTCCAAAATGATGAAAAGATTTCCAATCGTTCTTCTTCATTAAATCTGTTTGTACATTTTTCTCTACACATCCCTATACACTTTGATTCTCCCAATGTTTTTCCAGGTCTTAGAACACCTTTACTTGAGAGGTAAGGTTCACCTTTTTGCCTTTTATTTTTTCTCAAATTTTTCTTCCATTCACTGGGTTCCGCTTGACCTCTGCGTCTGCGTTTACGGTTTTGATGGCCAGGAATAACAGATTCAACCCCGGCAATATCAGTAGTATTATTTTCTATGCTTATATCAAGAGTCTCTCGATTATCTAAATGAGGAACGTGGGACACAATATCATTTATCTGATCATTGTTTCTTGTTCTCGGAGTTGAAACGTCACTTGACGATAATATACATTCATCTTGTGCAGGTACGCCATCACTGCTCGAATTAGATAAATACAAATCCTTATTTAAATCAATCAGTGACACATTTTCCAATGTTGTCAATAATTTTGTAGGGGACTGTCCAATTTCACTAAAAACAGAGAGTGACACATTTTCTAAACTTGTCGTTAATTCCGTACAGAACGGTTGAGGACCAGAAGAATTCAATACTTGCATAAGTATTGAATTCTTCAATAGCAGTATTGGAAATGGTCTCCATGGAATGAGTTGGTTCCTGAAATATCATCAAAATTAATAAACTAAAAAGTTTACATACAATGCACACACACACACCCCCACCCCTACATACCCCAGCACCCACAATAATTTGATCTTACTGCGTTAAAAGAGGTTTGGTAAGTAGTCATTTTAATCGTAAATTATTTACTTAAATTGCGGCCAACCATGCAATATATTAGGGAATGGCGTTATGTCATTACGTAAGTAGGACCAACATAATAGCATGTTATAATAACAAAACATAATTTATTTTATCACATCTCATCTGTTTTCACTGAAGTTCAAACTCAGTTTCACTGGGAATCGAACCCAGGTCAGCACGTGAACGTATACATAATAACAGTAAGGACCTAAATACCTTTTATAATAGTAGATAGCTCACCTGTTCGTAAATTTGATTCAATTCGTTATTATGAACTTGAGATGGCTCTCCTTGTTCCAGTGATGCCAAAATATTAAAATATATTATTATATTATATTATTTTATTATATTTATATTCTTTTGTAATTTCGTCTATATTTCTTCATTTCTTTGAATTATTTTAATTACTTTCACGGAAAAACACTAACGTTTGAAATTCAAAACACAACAGTATTCTTCAAACTTCAAATTAGGGCCTCCCCGCACTGCGTGTTTCGAGTTGTTTAGACCTTACATCAACATTTAGGTGCCATACTAACGTATGTTTATGTTTCTCAATAGACAATAATAACTATCAAAGAAAATAGTACCGCCACAATAACGTATATCATATTACATCGTTTTGGTCATTAATTCAAACGATTTATTCTATTAAAAAGTTTGTGCCATAAAAACGTAAATAGATTATCGTTGTTTTGACTCTTTAAATTTAGCATCAAAATGCAATTTTGTAACACCCAAAACGACGTATAAGCTTTTACGTTGATATGGTTCTTAGGATATTGTGAAACAGTCAGTTTTCTATGATTAAAAATATTGTGTTTGCAAATACGTTCCTGTAGCTCTAACTGGTAGCAAGATAATTAAAACTAATTTAACGGTACTCATATTACGTTTTTGTGATTCTATTTATATTGGTTCTAATACTATTTCGTCTTTTTGGAATTAGTGAAATATTGAATATAACGTTACGTAGTTTTGGCATTTCATAAAGGACCACATTGTGACCCGTTTTATAAATAAAAAACCATTTTTGAATATTTTGTAGATACGTTCATCTGACGCTTATACCGCGATATACAACATGTCACGGGATTAATGCACGCCCTCAAACACCCCAATTAGTAAATTAAATTACAATCATAATACGAGCACTGAAATTTAACTTTTATGCACGTAAATATTGTTTATGTATGAAATTAGTTATCCTAATTTTAGGCGATAGCATGGTCATAGATGCTCTACAATGGTACAGGCGCATGCACACAGACATAAGACGAGATAGCACGCGCGCCGAGTCAATGAAACACGAATTAGGTACTAACCGACGATAAGACGAGTTTGTTTATGTTTAAAATAATAGGTATTTCTAACACATCAAAATTACAAAGGCGGCGAATTGAAAAGATGCGAGTCGTAACCATAATTAAAGTATCAAATGGTTGACTTACCTACTGATCAATTAGCACTCATACGGCGTCCTCTCTTTAAAACATTTTCAAAATGACCGCCACTTTGTTCAATGCACTTTAATGCCCGCTATCGTAATTGTTCTCTTAATTTAACTAAAACTACAGTGTCACTTTTCACTATGTCAAAGGCGGCCACTATCCTATTTCTTAGGTCCTCGGCACTTGTTGTCTCATTAAAGTATGCTAATGATTTAATACGTCCCCACAAAAAAAAGTCAAGAGGCGTCAAATCAGGTGACCTAGGAGGCCACTGGATGGGTCCGCCGCGACCGATCCAACGCTCTCCATACTCGGCGTCCAGATACTGTCTAACAGTCCACGTGAAATGTGCAGGAGCACTATCATGTTGATAGTATACCTTTCGTAAATTTACAAGACGTACGTCTTCTCGTCTGCGTTGGCAGAGTTTCTCTCAAAAACTGTAAATAAGACTCTCCTGTTGATCGCTGTAAAAATACAGGTCCCTGTACATGTGTACCGATGACGCCCCGCCCGCCCAGACGTTCACTGAGAATGTGTGCTGGAAGGAGTCCACTCTGCAGGCATGAGGATCTTCGTGCATCCACAAATAAGTATTATCTTGGTTGTACATTCCAACACGTGTCAATTTACTCTCATTGGTCCAAATAATGTTTCGCTGCCAATTTTCCAATAACATCGGCTGAACTCCAATCGTAGTAAATAGTCTCTTGGAGTTAACTCCTGACAGCGTCTCATGCAGAATGGCAGCTCGGCGTCACCACGAAGCGTTCGCCACATGTACATGTGACTAACGTTAAAAAATGGGGCTGCTTCTCGAGTACCACTGCGGGTATTCTCGTCAAATTAAGACAGTATTTCGTCTTGAAGACGAGTATGCATGCGTACATTATCTCCCCTGTCGATAGCCATATTCGGATGAAATGATCCATGGTCTCGGAGTCGCTGAGTCGCCGCTAGCATAGTCCTGCGGTCTACCCTGGTTCCATACCTATCATTAAATGTTCTGCACACTGGTGCCACATTATCACTACACTGTGCTAGGGTTCTCACCATTTCGGTATACTGAATATTAGTATACCGAAAAGCCATAGTGGACGTAATTGCGGTAATTTACAAAAACTAACACTCACTAATAAGGCCGACGCATAACTAAAGTAAGTTTGAAACTATCAAAGTTTGTTTATTTACACTACGTACTTTGAAGTGGTGCCGACATCGGCCCGTGCGCATCAGATGACACTTTTTTACATCTCGTTCTATTCAATAGTTTTTAATTTGAGGAAGACAGGGAAAGCATCAGACACGAAATTGCTATTCAAACGTTTATCGTAAATTATTTCAGTACCTTATTTTGTTATTGTCGTGACGCGTTTGTAATTGTGTGCGTCTGTGTAAGTCGCTTACCTTTGCGGATTACCTTTTGTAAACAAACCTTTTACTCCTTGAGACAAGGTTGCTTTTTATTTATTTTATGTTTAACAATAGATTTTATTTACATTTGCGATTTAAAAAGCCTTATTGCCTTGATTTAAGTTTAACTTTCGTTTGATTGCACTGTTCAATGGATTGGTGACTATAATTGACGTATTTGAATTATTTTAGGATAAAAAATTACCTATTTAAAAAAAAGTTGAAATCGATTCAGTAGCCGATTCTGAGCAAACTACTTTCAGCGTGTGCATTTAATATGTTACACGTTGTATAGTATTACAGTAAAAAATAATTCTTCTTATAAAACTAACTTTCTTAATCTAAATAAATCACAGTATAATTATTACTATTAGTGAAAATGTAAAAAAAGATATAGTTTTGTAGTGAGTAAATAATTATTTTAAATTAGCGTTATTGATTTACGTTATATCGTTGTATCAACAACCTAGGTAACGTGTATATTTTAAATAATTAAAAGATAATCACTTATCAAATCTTACAGTTGATAGGCGTTTAAGACAAGTCATTAAATCAATTTTGTTAGTTGTAAAATCTTCAATTATTTTATTTATACGTATATCAATAGCCAAACATTTTTTTTTCTTACGTTCTGATTGTTGTCGTTGTAGACATTTACCTGCTCTATCTTAAACCTAGCTTCTTTAGCCTCATCTCTAAGTGTGCTAATAAGATTATATAGCGGAGGTCTTTTATTAAGCTTTTTATTTAGCCTGTTATGCCATCCCTCTACTGGGTTTGTGGTTCTGTGGCGTTCGTTGTAACAATAAAACAAATCAATATTTTTGTTCATCCACTGCGATGTAACGTATTCATTAAATGATTTGGCGTCATTGCCTTCAGTTGCACTTTCTAATAATAACACCCATGCTTCTGGGATGAAATTTTTGGGAAGATGTGCTGTGGCTGCACACATATTTTTTTCCACCGGGAACATTTACTATTCCGGTCTGTTTTCCTTTTTTCCACAACGCCTTATGGAAGTGGAAAAAACATCCGCTTATATCAACTAATGGAAAAACTTTTTTAATAGCGTTTATTGCTGCTGTTGTAATCTGTGGTAAATTTATAATCTGTAATTATGTCATGGTGCCGCTTCCTAGTTCCTTTTTCCTGTGTGCTCGTCTCGTTGTAACACGTTATAATTATGTAAAAAATATTAAATCCTAAATAAATGACTAGTGGTCTAATTTATATCCATGCCCCTTCATCATGTTCAGAAGAGTAACTTTCAGTGCTGAATGCTAACATATTGTTAGGTTTCTTATCACTGTACTTTTTCTTTGGCATCTTGCACTCGCTAGCAAAATGGCCTCTCTTATTGCAATTGTAACACACAAATCGATGACTTGAATTTCTTTGGTCATTTGAAGTAGTCTGTTTATTTCCATTTCTTGGTTTGGAATTTCCTTTTGACGTCACTAATGCAATCTCACTACTACTTATATCATTGGCAAGGCTGGCTTCTTCATCTACTAAGCGAGAAGTGAGGTTTTGAATCGTTTGGCTACCTTCATCAAGTGACAACCATGCTTGTCTAAGCGAACGGTATGTTGATGGTAACGTGCTTAAAATCTTGGTCATTACTGCTGTATCACTGATCTTCTCACCAGTTTCTCTTAGCTGCTTTATTAAGCCTTCAACCTTGGACACATGCTGTGCCATCGTATCGCTGGCACTATATGAATATTGATAGAGTTTCTCATGAATTATCATTTTGTTATATTGACTTCTGTTCATAAATTGCTTCTAATTTTGTCATGACTTGTTTAGCAGTCTCGCAGTTTTCTATAAGTGATATTTATTTCAAATCCATAAATGCGTTAAAATGAATATGGCCATACCGTCATCTTTCAAATCGTCAACTCGAAATTTCCACTGTTTGAAATTTTTGCCATCAAACTTCTCAATTTTCATAGCGATATTTTTGCACCGGTTATAATCTTACTATTAACTTGAGATTTTATTGAAATATTTACTTATTGTGTGCCTGGGCGAATAACCTATTGGCTTTTGATGTTATTTCAATAAAATTCACGTTAGATTTCTTAAAATACTATATTTAATATTGAGCACTAAACTATGAAAACGTTTGTCAAAGGGAAAGACAACAAGCGTCCCTGGTGTCAGAAAAAGGAAACATACAAATATTTATTTATTATTTATTTATTTTATTTTAGGAAAGCTTACAGACTAATAACATTTTTATAACAATAACATATAACCAAGTTGCTAATAACAAGCCTCCACAGATAAATACAACATAAAGATGACTTACAGTATAAGGTATGTTATTCCTCAATATTGCATATACATTTATGAGGACACTCTACATCTAGGTATCTTATAAATTTATATTTATTCAACATTAGTGGCAACAATAATGCTGTTGTAAATACTGCACAATATTGTGACTTACAATTAAAATCTCGATTAAACGAATTTTGCGTCAATGTATCATGTCTTGTCATACCACAAATTACAAGCTAACTTCCAAGCGTCAGCATTGACCCATCACAACTTAGCTTACCTCGCAATCTTCATTTGGCTGATCCTGAGTTCTTCAGTCTTTCTGACATTAAATAATAAATGTTTTATTTCCAAAAACTTAGTACTACTTTACAATGGTAATATGGCAACAGTATCAAAGAAAGTTTTGAGATTAGCGTCTGTAACCGAACTAGGCAAAGCCTATATTTCGGCTATCAGCTCCTTTCCCCTCGAGTATTCATTGACATTGACATTTTGGTAGATATCTTTTGGGATATTATTATCCCAAGGCTAATCAAACTTGGTCGAAACAAACCTACGTTGCAATATTCTAAGTTAGGCTGGTTATTATCCGGGCCTACTGGTGTTGGTATCAGTAACAAACTAGAACATAACAATACTGTATGCAACTTTTCTCAAAGTATTCAATAAACATTAACAAAATTTTGGGAAATAGAAGAATTACTTCCTGTTAAAAAACATTTCTTTTCTAAATCTGACGAGTTGTGTGAAAGTATCTTTACAAAAAATACTAAACGATAAAATGATGGTCGTTCCTTAATTAAAATTCCACTCACTGATTCTCCAGAACTGACTCTCGGTAACTCATACAATGTAGCGCGTCGTAGATTCATTAATTTAAAGCAGAAACTAAACAAGTCACCTATTCTAAAGGAGGAGTACAAATCATTCATTCTTGAGTATGAACGCTTGGGTCATCTTTCACCAATTGAGCGTCCTCCTTTTGGTTATTTCTTACCTCACGACGCTGTATTGCGGCCCAATAGCGAAACTACTAAATAACGAGTAGTGGTCGATGCTTCGTGCAAATCTACTTCCGAAAAGTCCTTCAACGACATCCAACTGGTGGGGCCAGTTATACAAGATGACCTCCTGTCAATTTTGTTGAGGTTTCGTCGAAATGCTTTTGTCGTTACTGCTGATGTACAACGTTTTATATACAACTGTAAAAATAAAAACAATAAAGCAGGTAAATTGATACTACAAGAGTTACAAAAATCATTAAAAATTTTAGCTAAAATATTACAAACTCACTCTTTTGAAGGGATATTCATTCTGTAGCTGCAATACATCCGTCCGCTATCGCGGCGACTGTTGTTCTGAGGTCCCGCGCGGCGGCGCTGCGCGTATTTATACGAGCGCGGGTACAGCAAGTTTGGCACGCGAGAAACCTACTAGAATCTTATTGGTCGATCCGTATTAGAATAAAGTGTTGTAAATCCACTACTTGTAATACACTAGATAGCTATAAGTTCTGTGCATATAAAATTATTGGGCATTCTGTAACCTACTTCAATATACAAAGTTTACACATCTGGAGTATTATTCACTACACCACCTCAGCGCTACAATTCCTTAAAAACTACAGGAGTTGTAAATTGTAAATCTAATATTCTATCTTTGAACCCATTTCTGGATAATGATAATATTTTAAGAGACGGGGGACGCATTCAAGGTGCGTTGCAACCCTATAATAAAATACATCCCATTTTAATTGATTCCAAGCATGCATTAACCAAACTTTTATCTGCAGAGGAGCATCTGCGTCTACTACATTGCGGTCCTCAGCAATTACTTAGTCTGATACGTGAGAACTTCTGGCTACACAAACTGTCCATCTATCCATCTCTTTCTCGCACAAAGTTATGCAAAACGCAGCAAGCTTTTATAATTTCTTTTGCAAAATGTGGTTTATGGTCGATGGGTCTGTAAAAAATACACCATTTATTTGCTAGAATACCAAATGAACATTCAATAAATCTTCTAGCCCGTGATAGGCGGTAATTAAAAACCTTCTTTTCCACACTTAATTGTCTCCCCGAGTAAGGGCGCATAACATTTTTAGAAATTGAAAATGCTTCATCACCCACAAACACGTATGGCATTGAATTTACAGGTGGTTTTTTGTTGAAGTTTTTCATACAATACGCTTTCTTCAAATATTGTAGAATCTGAACATCTCCAATAAGAGCCGATGTCAACAAATGTAAACATATAGTTGCTGTCGCAAGTGGCTAGTAATATCATAGAAAAGTATTTTTTATAGTTGTAATATGAAGACCCAGTGTTTCGAGGTTTTTTTAACCTTACGTGCTTTCCATCAATTGCACCAAGACAGTATAGAAAATTTGCTCGATATTTAAAACCTTCCGCTATGTTTTTCCACTTCTCTTCAGTGAGTTCTGGCATAACCATATCTTTTAAGTGAATCCATATGTTACTACAAACATCTTTAATAATTTCTCTGATTGTGCTTACTCCGTGTCGATAAGCCCAGTGTAAATCATCAATAGAACATCCACTTGCTAAATATCTGGAAAATAATACATTTATTATTATTTTCAGCTGTTCATTATCAAAAGAAGTGGAAACTACTACGAGATAATTTTTCACGATATGAAAAAAGAATGAACACTATGAAAAGTGGTTCAGCGACCTCCAATTTACGACCGTGCACATACCATCAACAGTTACTCTTTTTGAAAGATTTACAAGAGAAAGGTGAAAGATCGTCTAATTTAGATTCTACTAATGAGGAGTCTGTAGGAGAAGAAATAACTAAGAAAAAAAAAGCTGTTAACTAACGTAAAACAAAAAATTCATCAGAAGAAGACTTCATCGAAAGTTTGACCAAAAGAGTAAATAAAAGAATTCATGATGAAGAAGATCAAAGAGATGAAGACCGATTGTTCCTTCTATCTTTGTGTAAAGATTTCAAAAGAATTCCAGATTATTTAAAGCTAGATACAAAGGCAGAATTCATAAATATAATAAAAAAATATGTGTCCACATATAACATGTCCGGACCGCAATATCAGCCAACGAATGATTTCAGGGGATATTTTACTTCAAATATGAACTCTATCGTGTCTTCGAGTTCAAATGTACCTCCTATCCAACAGGAGACATTCATTCGGCCAGGAACTTCAGAATCTCATTACAGCAATATTGTCTCACCTGATAATTGCAGCGATGATAACTCATACATAAACGACGTATTCGGTTAATCATTTTCTTCTGTTATATTTTTATGTAACTATTTTTGTAATTTAATTCATAAGGCCTATTCATTCAATAATGTTTAAAATTGTTAAAAACTTACCTCAAAGTAATTGCAATCCTTTCTTCTGCCGATATACTTTTTCTCATGTTGGTGTCTTGTCTTGTCTTGTCATATTTTATTTTTTAAGATGTCTGTTAATTCTTCGAAACTTCTTGTAGACATGCGAAAATATTTGTAAAAGTATTTCTCTTGTGATCTGATTTTTGGTAATAAAGTATAAAAATCACCTTCGTGTTTACATTGCAATATTAATTGAACCCATATTTCACGATTTCTCTTTCTCTTGTGTTTCCGAGCACGGCGATGAAGTAAAAGTAGCAGTAAAGCTTCGTCAAATCTTATAACCTCGTTGCTCGACATATTTGTTTTATTCACGGACAGACAACGCGTGTGTTCACTCTAACCTTGTTTCTACTACTGATTCCATGCGCAGGGGGTGCGGGCAGGTGGGTATGGTGCAGTTCGGATGCAGTTTGAATGCAGTTGGCACGACTGCAATAGAACTGCAAACCAACCGTGCAGTTCGATTGCAGTCGGTGTGCAGTTCACACGATTGCACGCCGACTGCAATTGAACTGCAATCGGACTGCACGTTTGGTTTGCAGTTCTATTGCAGTCGTGTCAACTGCATTCAATTAGCATCCGAACTGCAATTTGCAGTTGGATTGCAGTTGAAATGCAGTCCGTCTGTCTAGAGACTAAGAGTCCGGCAGTATGTTCTATGGGCCCATCGTCAATATTGACGAAAGACGAAGACAACATTTTCGTAAAATGGTTATTCGCTATGTCAGAAAGGCACTGTCCAGTGGCTAAAGAACAGCTACTGGACAGTGTCCAGGCGATAGTTAAGTCAAATAATAAACAGACGCCTTTTACCGATGGTAGACCAGGGCGCAAATGGTACCAAGCGTTTCTTAAACGTCACCCTGAAGTGTCTGAAAGGCTTCTCAAAACTTGACAACATCTAGAGAAGCTGTAACCGAAAAGCAAATAACTAGCTGGTTTGCCGAAGTTGGTGATTATTTTCATAACCAAGGTATTGGCGACATAATGAAGGATCCCACGAGAATATTCAACACGGACGAAAGTGCCTTCTTCCTAAATCTAAATCCTGGAAATGTTTTGGTGAAAAAAGGCGATAAAAATGTATACAGCGTTTCAGGGAACGAAAAAGAAAATCTTACTGTGCTCATTACGGCAAATGCAGCAGGACAGTTAGCACCACCGATGATCGTTTTTGCATATGAGCGAGTTCCAAAGCATATTGCAGAAAGCGTTCCAAACTCATGGGCTATAGGTAAATCCGAAAGTGGTTGGATGTGTAGCAGCACATTCTATGAGTACATCACGAACATCTTTCACCCCTGGCTTATTGAATACAAAATAAAACTGCCAGTGGTTTTCTTCCTAGATGGTCATGGTCATCACAGAATCAAATTGAAATTATTACGCTGTATCCTAATAGTACACATTTGCTACAGCCAATGGATCTCGCAGTTTCCCGACCACTAAAAGCATTCTGGCGTAAACATGTTCGAATATGGAAAACCGAAAACTTGGGGCAGCAAGTCAAAAAAGACAAATTTGCAATTATACTAAAGAGTGCTCTAGAGGAACTCTCACAAGAAAGCATTAAAAACGGTTTTCGGGCTGGAGGTTTGTTTCCATTCGGTCCGAAATATGTAGATTTTTCTAAAATGCACGCTCATAACAGAAGATCGACAAATACTACTCAACATTTCACACAGCAGGACTCAGAGTTCATGACGAAACTGGAACAGGAAATAGTCAAAACGTTCACACAATCAAAACTGGACTTATATAAAAGATGTTTCTATATCCCGAGAACTGATTTGGATAACGTATTGCCAGATGAAGATTTAACTCTATATACAATTTGGGCCAAGTACAAACAGTTGTGTCATACAAACAGAGTCGAATTTGAAAATCAGAAAGTGGAAACAGAGTCCAGAGAATGCAACACTGGTCCAAAGGAGATTTCTGAGGACATCATTGTAACTCACCAAGAAGACGCTAACACTCTCAGTAGCTCTTATTTGAAAAATATTTATTTATTTATTTATTAAAACTTTTTGCACATAATGTAAATAATACATCGTACAAATAATATAATATATAAATATATATATATATATATAATATATATATAATATATATATTATGCATATTATATTTATATTTTTATAAATATAATATGCCATCGACATCCTTTGCAGAAGGAAACGAAGATACAACTACGATTATGCCATACAACGCATGTATCAGTACCGGGCCAAACATACTTCAATATCAGGAATTGTTTGGACACAAAAAACTCCAATAAAAAATATGCCATCAACGAGTTTTTCAGAACACATGTTATGTGAACAAAACATCATAGTACCATCACCATTTGAGAAAGCTCTTTTCTGGCCGGAACCCACTATAAAAAAGAAAGGAAGGATTTCAAAAGAAAAGCTAACAATCACAAGTCAAGCTTGGAGAGAATTTCATAGGAAGAAGGAATTGGAAAAAGAAATAAAGAAGAAGAAAAGGAACAACGAAAACAGGAAAGAACAGAAAACAAGACCAAACATGACCAAACGAAAAATTCAAAACGCGTCGAAAATAAAACCAAGAATAGGAAACGTAGAAAGCAATCCGTAACATCGAGTGATACTGAAGACAGTGATATAACATATGCAGAGTCAGACGAAAGTGAAATTGAGTATGAAACAGATTTAGAAAACAACACTGAAAATGAATGGCCACTTGAAGAGAAAAAGGAAAACAATGATGAAGGAAAAGAATGCAAGGTGAAGAGAACAGCAGGAAGACGAAACGTTTTAACAGAAACTATTCATGCGCCAAAACGTACCTGTCCAATACAAATATTGAGCAGTGTTGACGTGCAAACGATACTAGACGATAAAACTGGAAAATTCAAAGTATCTAAACAACGTAGATCATCTGATCTAAGTTGTTCAGATAATTTGAATGTAGTAAATGGACTAGCAGTCGGAAAATATGTTCTTGTTAAATTCGAAGGCAAGAGTACAACAAAGACTTACCGTTACGTGTGTATGATACAAGAGATATTGAAACATAAGGTTGTAGTTCAAGGACTGCGTAGCTGCAAATTGAAAACTAATTTTAAAATAATCGAAAAAGATGTGTCCATAATTGAAGAGACTGATATTTTAAGTTATTTGCCAGAGCCTAAAAGCCTAAATAATATTTTTGTTTTTCCGCATGTCATTGATGTAAAGGAATTAATTTAGATTTAAGAATGGTATTTGAGATCTCATAACAAACCAAAATAAGTAAAAGTAACATAATTTTATAAAAATATATCTATTTATAACAAATAACCTAGGGGACGATGGGGCAATTGCGGACGCGGGGTAAATACGGACTAATATATATGTGGGAAACGGAACGCAACTGGAAGAAAGAGATAGAGTGCTATGTGTGAGTGAGAAGCGGGACGACGGAGGACGGGAGGAAGGACATGGAAGGGGTGTGGGTGGGGAGTTAGTGTGCGAAGCGGAAGGGAAGACGTTACAGAAGCGAAAGAAATAAAAGTAAAAAGTTTTAAAGAAGAATAATTTTTATTGAAGAACCCTATATCCCACAATTTTGGGGGCTCGTCCGGGATATAGAAAAGAAGACGTGACGATCGACGACAAAATTAACGACGAATCGACAAAAGTTTTTTCTCGCTGCACGTGCCACGTGGTGCGCGGCGACAGGACGTTGGTAACGAAAAACCGTATATTTTACGATCTACGACGAAGACTGAAGACGGAAAGATGCCGAAAACTACTGAAGACGTGTCACCAAGAGGTGTACAATATGCTGAAGACTTTATAAGTAATTTTTCGGGTCGAGACCATACCTACCCAGTGAGCCGTTGGATTCAAGATATCGAAGACAATACGGAAATATTTGAATGGACGCCGCTCCAACAGCTCGTGATTGCGCGTAGATCGTTGACGGGAACAGCGGGGCTATGGCTACGAAGCGAAAGACCGTTCAAATCGTGGGCCGAATTGAAACAAGCCATCAGCAAGGAGTTTCCCGACACGATCGACCAGAAGACGATTCATGAGATGATGAGTGCACGTAAGAAAAAATCTGACGAAAGTTGCATGGATTACGTGCTTATAATGAAGGAACTCGGAAAAAGGGGTAAGATTCCCGATTACGTTGCGATCAAGTACATCATAGATGGCATTCAAGACTTAGTAACGAATAAAATATTATTGTACGGTGTTACGAGCTATAGTGAAACTCTGGATAAGCTGAAAATACACCAACAGACTTTTGGGAACCCAGATAGGATTGTCACCGATCGGGGTACTGCTTTTACTAGCCATGAATTCGAAGAATATTGTGAGAGTGAGAATATACAACACATAAAAATAACAACAGGAGTGCCACGAGGGAATGGACAGGTGGAAAGGATACACGGAATCATTAAACCAACTCTTACGAAGTTATGTACAGAAGATCCATCAGTGTGGTACAAACATGTAAGTCGCTTGCAACGTGCAATAAACAGCACTTTCCAAAGAAGCATTAACACTAGTCCATTCGAGCTATTAACAGGTGTCAAGATGAAATCCAAAGAAGATATACCTTTAATTGATTTATTACAGCAAGAGAGTCTGGAACAATTCAGTGAAGAAAGAGAAGAATTAAGAAAAAGAGCCAAAGAACAAATATTAAAAATTCAGGAAGAAAATACAAGAACTTATAATAAAAAAAGGAAGGAGAGTACTAAGTATGAAGTTGGTGAACGAGTAGCAGTACAAAGAACACAATTCGGCCCAGGACTCAAACTAAAGCCAAAGTACCTAGGCCCATATAAGATTACTAGGGTCAAGCGAAACGATCGCTATGACGTCGAAAAGGATGATGTCACATCTGAAGGTCCCATAAGGACCACTTGCTCTGCTGATGGGATGAAGAGGTGGCCTGACAATGATAAAGAAATTGAGTAAGTATGCTTTGATTGTGGTGATGTATGGACGTAAGACTGAACAATGGATGTTTGTTTTTCTCCATTAGTTCTTAAGTTTTATTTATGTGTTGTTTTGCAAATATAAATTGAAGTTCAATCTTATAAACCGATTAATGTTGTAAGCTAACGTACTACTGTTTTGTTTTTTAATAGTGCTTAAGTTTCTTACATGTTTTCTGGAAGTTAACAGTTGCATTGTGTTCATTTATGAGTTTAGTTAAGAACTGTTTAAGACAGGGATTTCATTTCTTTTGTTGTTAATGTTTGTGATTAATTTAAGTGGTCTTGGTTGATGAGGATGTAGTGATGAACGTAAGAATGAAATGAGGAATGGAAGTCAGTTTAGCATGTCTGGGGACAGACATGAATGTCGGATGGCCGAATGTGGGAAACGGGACGCAACTGGAAGAAAGAGATAGAGTGCTATGTGTGAGTGAGAAGCGGGACGACGGAGGACGGGAGGAAGGACATGGAAGGGGTGTGGGTGGGGAGTTAGTGTGCGAAGCGGAAGGGAAGACGTTACAGAAGCGAAAGAAATAAAAGTAAAAAGTTTTAAAGAAGAATAATTTTTATTGAAGAACCCTATATCCCACATATATCTACTCTATCCCTGCCGCCCGCGTCCCGCCGCCGCGATCACGCGTTACGTTCCGACATCTTTAGTGCCCACCAAACATTCCCGACAGACGGCTGCGCACACGTTTCAAGGTAATTGAAATTTTTCATTTTTTGTGATTTTGATGTAATTTTTGGTGTTAACTATTTTCAGTGTTATTCAAAAAGAATAAGAGTCAGTAAAAAAGTCATATTTTTTGTCGATTGCGATGTTAATGACGAGTAACTAGTACAACTGTTGGCCTTGACAAATTTTGTTTACCTAAAAATTTTGTTGTTGTACTTTTTCTAACTCGTTTGGGTCAATTGCGGACAAATGGCCCGGGGTAAATACGGACGTCCGTAATTACCCCATTATTTATCAAAGCCTATTATTTTTTTATTATTTTTTGTAATTACCCCTTTTTCTATCAAAACGAATAGCAATATTTCTTTATTCCAGATGCCTCGAAAATATATTAAGAAAAAAGAACCAGCGTACACTATTGAAACTTTACAAAGAGCTGTGCAAGAAATTAAAGAGAAAAAAAACTCCTTTTCGACAGGCGGCAGAGAAATATGGCATTCCCAGAGCGACCCTTTTTGATCAAGTGAAAAAAGCATGTGTTAGTACCATGCCAAAAAGAGGAAAGAAGGCAGTTTTTAATGAAACTCAAGAAAACGAACTGGTCGAATTCATTTTAAAATCTTGCAACGCCTTCTTTGGGATAACAATTCCTACTCTAAGAAAAATAGCATTTGATTTTGCCGCTGTTAATAACATAGCAAATGACTTCAATAAAGATACCAAAATGTCAGGTATAGATTGGTATTATAATTTTATGGCAAGACACCCCAATATATCACTTCGAAGACCAGAAGCTACTTCAATAAATAGAATCACCGCATTTATTCAAGAAGAAACAGATATATTTTTTGAAAATTTAAAAACTCTCATGGTAAAATACCAATTTAAGTCGAATTCAATCTACAATGTTGATGAAACGGGAATTAGTACAGTACAACGAAATTCCAGGATTCTCGGACCGAAAGGATTAAAACAAGTAGGTAAATGTACCAGCGCAGAACGTGGTTCCTTGACCACAGTTATAAATTGTTTTAATGCTGGAGGCACATACATTCCCCCATTTTTCATATTTAAAAGAAAGCGAATGAATGCACTGCTTATGAAGGACAGTAATACTAACATGGTGGCTTGTGTTTCTGACTCAGGCTGGATAACTGAATCAATTTTCGTTGATTGGCTTCAGCATTTCAAAGCATTTGCAAAACCATCTGCAGATGATCCTATTTTACTAATACTGGACAACCATGAAAGTCACGTTAGTTTGAGAGCTCACGAATTTTGTCGCAAGAATTTTATTCATGTTTTAACTTTGCCACCTCACACATCCCATAGAATGCAGCCTTTAGATTTAACTTTCCATGGCCCATTAAAAACAGCATATAATGGAGAATGTGAATCCTTCATGGTCGACCATCCAGGCACTAAAATTACGGCATATGATGTTGTAGGCCTTTATACAAAGGCTTTCAATAGAACCACAAGTACTGACAAAGCTATGAATGGCTTTAAGTCTGCTGGAATTTGTCCAATGGATCAAGATAAATTTAAAAACACTTTTGAAAGTTTTGGTGATATTTTTGCATCAGTATCTCCTCTTGAACAACGGACACAAACAAATACCAATAATTCAAGCCAAAATGAGTCCAAGAATGAATCTCAAGTTGTCCGTGATGCTGCCAATGAAAATATTTCTAATCCAATAGAATCTCAAGAAATATTTCAACTTTCCAATAATGATGCAAATTTTGACGATTTAAACTCAACAATACCTACGACTGCATTAGTGGATGATGTTAGTGAAGCTGGTGTTAATCAAAGTATAACAAGTCAAACTTGTCTATCTTCCTTAGTACCACTTAGTGATGTAGTGCAAGTACCAACTCTAAAACCTACTCGTACAAAACGATTAGTTAAAAAAAACACTCCATTATTTTCACCAGCACACCGGAAAAAGTCAACCTAGAGCAAAAAGAACAAAAGAAAATAGAAAGAAAGAGAAAGAACCTAGAACAAGAAAAGACCAAAACTACAAATAAGAAACCAAAAAATACTAAAGAAAAACGACCAAAAGGTTTAAGAAACTTAAACAATTTTGAATGTGATAAAGAAAATGATGAATATTTCTGCATTTATTGCCAGGAAAAGTATTGTGATCCACCCACCGAAGACTGGATTATGTGTTCAAAGTGTAAGAATTGGGCACATGAGAATTGCAGTGCTGGGTCTTCTTCAAGAGGCTACGTTTGTGAATTCTGCAAATGAAATGGGACCTCGTCCGTAAATACCCCATGTTGTCCGCAATTAACCCAGCACTGGTCCGTATTTACCCCAAGAGCTAAGGGTAATTACGGACATATATGTTTTTGTTTTTGATTAAAATTTTATAAATATTGATTGATCTCATATAATAATTAATGTTGATTTGATAGGTAAAGAACTATACTTTAATAATTAATAAAGACATACTGATTATTATTAATAGTTTGAGTTTTATTTGTGATTCTGCTTAAGCGTCCGCAATTCCCCCACCTTCCCCTATGTGTAAGTAAATTGTGATTTATAGTGATTTACCATAAGAAAGTTATACTTTATTTTATGATTAATAAGAACTTTGATTTTTGATTTGATTTGATTTTAGAAGACGTAAATAAAATTTGTTTCTGAATAAACAGTATTTTTATTTATTTGTGTATCTCAAGCGTCCATTACTAGGCGTCAATCATTGGTGTATGACTTGTCCATTACTAGATAATTTTAGGCAATATTTTTCCATCATTTTATGTTCATAGAAATTACTTTAATAAATGCAGTATTCTCTGATTGGATGCTAAAAAACCATAACATACCATTATCACATAACATATACACATTATATATCACATATTTAACATAACATTATCTGCAACCATTTTAAGAATCGGACTGTAACTTTGTTTTTCGAAATTACATACACACATTATATATCACATTTTTTTTTTTTTTTGGTGGGTGGGAAATCATCAAATAACTTCTCCCGCCCTGGGCGGGGCGGGAGGGAGTGTCAGACTTTTACTGACTAAAACCCACCCATGTTCATATCACATATTTAACATAACATTATCTGCAACCATTTTAAGAATCGGACTGTAACTTTGTTTTTCGAAATTATATACATACTCCATCGACCTTAAACCGTCCATCACTGGTACACTTACCTTATTGTAAAAAAATGAGTTAGGCCACTATGGTTCTCATGGCCTCATATATGCAGATAAAAAATATTTTTCGACTCTCTAAACATCTACATGTCTTCTTTATCATGAAGAGACTATGCAGTGATGTACAATTAGAAATTAAACGAACTTACCAAGTTCCATTTTATTTGTACGAGCTGCATAGTTTCTAAATGATAACCTATAACCCAACCCTCCCACTTATTTAAAAATAATTTCTACCCTGTAAACGAAAAATATTTGTGTTAAAATAATCAATGTATGTGTATATGTTACCAGTTGAATCTCTGAACTAAATTACAGTTATAGTGTTGTGCCTGTGCAAGTTTGTTTCTAGAGTTGGGATACTTAAGCCACGTATTCACTGAGCAACAATTGTTTATAAACTCTGTTTCAGAAACAAAATCTACGTGTTTCTGACAACAAATCATTTTGTTTCAGAAACATATAAACTTGTTTCTGTAAACACTACGTGTTTATCGGTATGTTTCGGTGCTCCCCACTTGCGGCGGAGAACACAGAAACAAATCAGTTGCGCAACAGGTGCATGCTAGTGTGGACGCGTCTAAACATTTGTTTATAAACATGGCTGTAGTGTTGGACGATGAAACTGTCTTTAAATTGATAGAACTGTTTGAGAAAAGACGAATATTATGACCTAAGCAACTGACTGTGTGGATGCCAGTTTCCGAAACATTGTTCCTGGAAACATTTACGTGATGTTTCAGAAACTGTGTATTCGAAACATTGTTGCTCAGTGAATACGTGGCTTTAACCTTTTGACCGCCGCGTCAAAAAAGCAAAAACGTGCCCTCAGCGCCAAGCTACGAATTCATCCTTTAACACCTACAAAATAGTAGTGAGTACGGAATTATATCGATGTTGTTTTACGAGTTTTATTTACATTTCAAAATCTGTCATGTGATCGTGACCGTGGCGTGCTGGGCACATTTTGGTTTGTCATCTATACATGACTGCGGCGGTCAATAGGTTAAGCTCTAAAAAATCTTGACATAAGGCTATCGGATGCGACTACTACATGTTTTCTTTATCATTTCGAGACTATGCAGCTCGTACAATTAAAATGGAACTTCACTTGGTAAGTTCGTTTAATTTCTAATTATATCGCTCCCTCGGAGATCGGTGTAACGTGAATGCATGCAATTTATACTTACCTTATTATACCTATCGCCCGTCTCTCAGGAAAAGACGGCAGAGATTAGGAATCTCAGTTCATCCCTTTCGCTTCTATCTTATAAAATGTAAATTATGTACTTACCTATGTCGTTTTGTTTCAGCATACAAGTGACATTATCGAAAATACGCCATCTCCGCAGCCAATTGCCCGCAACATAGGTCGACCAATAAGTAAAACGGTACTATCATCTGACGAAAGCGAAGTCAGCGAAGTCGTAGAAAATAATAATACCTTGAAAGTGCTGTCCAATGTAAGAACCTTCATATAAGTATTTACTTACTTCATATAATTAGTTATTAGTGATATTATCATTAAATAACTAATTATGATTTCCAGATAAACAATGTTTCTAAAAATATCAGCCCACCACATAAAAATGACAACGATGTAGTTGTCCCTTGAAGATGACTTGAATTTATCAGTAAGTTCCCTCATATAAATGATTGTTTTAGTGGTGTATTTCACTAAACTGTGTATGATTGGTCAGTAGCTTTTTACAAACCTTAATAAATACTTACCTGGTTTGCATGCTTGTAGGATGATTCGGTTGCTGATCCTAACTGGAAGAATCCTGAAGCTACAAAAAATTAAGAAACCGATACTGACAATGAAACCGTCCAATCTGAAATTGTCCCGCCTAAAAAAATTAAGACGGCAAGGTGGCACAAAAGAAGAATAGATACCTAAGAAAAACTACAAAAAACAGACACAGCCTCCCAAAGCACCTAAATGGTGGGCGGAGACATTTGTATACCTGTAACTAATTAAAAACCCTTTATATAGGTAATATTACAGCTCTTAATAAAGCTGAGGCATCTCTACCCTGCATGAAGGAGATGCGAAAGCAGGAAATAGTGGCTACCACACAGCTGAACTTGTCGGAGGCACTTAAGATATCTGAATCTATGACCAAAATTGCTTCATGAATAAGCGTCATCAAAAACCATGTCTTAAGGCATCGTACAAGGTCGCTTACCTTATTGCTCAGCAAAAGAAGCCACACACAATCCCCAACACACACCAATTTTATGACGAGAAAGTATTCATTTTACATATTTGAAACTTTTTTCGAAAGAAAACAGCCAACAAATCGACACAATTTAATATATACATACTCCAATAATTACAACCGTTGTTTTATTTTTTACAAAACATAATGTGCGAGTGAACTAATATACTTTTTGTGAGACCGTTCTAGCTTATAAGTTCTGTCTATATTTTATTTTAATAAATAAATAAACTATAAACCTCCAACGAGAATAAATAAATTTTAAATAAAACAAGTTATCTAATTCATGTTTTCTTTTTATGTAAGATTATGTCAAATTTCCGACAAAAACTCATACGAATGAACAACCAAATAAGAAAAGCCTAACAACGCAGTAAACGAACACATTTTTTTAGATTCCATAAAATCGCTCTTTAGAAATAAATAGAAACATATGAACATTTTCAAAACGAGAATCCTTTTTAAGATAAGAACAAAGATAAACAACAGCTCTATCCAATTTTTAAACCATAGACTAACAAGACAAGTGCAACGATAAAAAATAAACCTTTTCATCTATAAATAAATAGATGAATCCCTACAACTTTGACGACACTAGCAATCAGCAAACACCGAATGCAATTGCATACATTATTTTAGAATTAGACAAAGCCGTAAATTAACCGCTTCTTTCTTATGTTGAATTCCAAAAAGATGGCCACGTCGACGAAAGACGCATTCTTATATTTCCCATTTATTACTTATTGATTTATGTAAACTTTATGCAACATAAACATAAACGCGGACTTAATACTAATTAACAACATTTTGCCAATCAGCCTTAATTTTATATAGCAAAATTAAAGCAAAATGTTGTTGGATCAGTTATATATCCTGTTATATTTCCTTATATTAATTAAATAAAACAAAGGGCATTTTTTTAATTAATTGATTCACATTATGAGAATAATTAAAGAAACTGTTTATTTACAATATGAGATAATTTTACCATGCACTAGATTGTCCACGCTTGGCTTAATAGTAGACAGGTGGAAGTCAGTGAACAAAAAACTCTGCATTAAAAACAGCGCTTAACATAATGGCAGTGTTAACAACTTAAATCTAAATACAGCCAATTGTCAATCTTAAAATTAGACAGAGTGAAATTTAAAAAAAATGCTCTGAATCATAATAATAAAAACACTACCAGGGTTACATCAAAAACTTAACTCAGTATTAGTCCTCGTTGGTGCAAATGAGCCTAATATATATAATCAATGAAAACTAGTCAATATAGGAATAAATACAGGAACATCCTCCTAAGATGGAAAAAAAATATAGTTTAGGTAAAGTTTTATTTATTATTACATTTTCAGATTCCCATGACGATGCGGCTGTTGCCACCTTTTTTTATTCGAAGTCGGTTCTTTAATTTTATATATAGCCGTCTGCATCAATGTAATGCTTTTTATAATGTAAAATAAACTTTATTACACGAGGCGATAGGCCGAGTTTATGTTCATAAGTATGTAGAAAAGATTGAATTGACAAAACGAATACAATATATTAAAGAATAATTCATTATAATATTGAAACAATAGACATACTTATGTTATTTACGTCCTATTTATAACAATAATAATTCCGGCCTATTATTGTCCTACTGCAGAGCAAAAGCCTCCTCTCATAAAGAGAAGGCACGGGCATTGATCACCACGCTTGCTCAAGGCGGATTGGCGATTTCAGACTTACATTGATCATAAGTCCAGGTTTTCTCACGATGTTTTCCTTCACCGATGATGTCAGTGATGGTGAATATACTTAGAAAGCACATAAGAATTGAAAAAGTCACATTGGTACTTGTCCGGTATCGAACACACATCCTCATGTATAAGAGACAGGCACTTTAACCACTGGGCCACCGACAATTTTTTTTTTATTAGTTATCGGTAAGCTCTTAACCCTAGTCTAGGTCAGAGGTGACGAAGACAAAGTGGATGGTAGAGTGAGTTAATTGTTACATGGAGCGAACGGCCTTCGGGCACACGAACTACGAGAAATAAGAAGTATTAAAATTCTGCTTTTTTGTACTCTCAAAATGAGTACAAAAAACGAGAATGTTTTTTATCGATTTCCCATCATACCATCACGCCTGTATTCCCCGAAGGGTTAGGCAGAGGTGTAACAATATACACCCACAGTTCGCCGGTATGTTTAGGTCCCATGTAATAGGGGGCGAGCCTATTGCCATTAACCGGGCACAAATCCTAACTCCGAGCTGCTACTGAGAATTTCATAGAAAAACCCAATAACACTTTTTGCTCGACCTGGGAATCGAACCCAAGACCTCTAGCGTAGCAGTCGCGCTAAGGACCACTAAATCACACTCACCACTCTCACTCTCACTCTCTTCCCTAGATCTTTATCGATTTCCGATGTAACAAAAATATTGAACCGCATCGATAAACTTTCAACAACTAAATAAGTAGGACCATGTATTGTAGTTTACATAAACAAGTATTTTATAAAGTTATGTACAAATACAACAATAAAAGTTTCAATGATTGCGGTGATTCGTAATAATATAATTAATAGGGAATTCAATTCATTTCATTATTTAAAAAATACATAATCAAATTACAAATAAAAATAAAATAGTAGATGCTTACATGCAATTCTCGATATGAGCTATTATTTAGTATAAAAAGCAAGTAATTAATTTCACCCTGTTCAACACCAATATCAAATCTTATCACTTACAGCTTGTTTGATTCGGCCTTTAAAATGTATCTTGTTGAAGGTTCAGTCGATATCCTAATAGAGGCACCTCTACACACGAGCGATATTATCACCGGGGCGATATTTTACATACATACATACAATCACGTCTGTATTCCCCGAAGGGTCAGGCAGACGTGTACCAATGTACACCCATAGTGCACCGGAATGATTAGATCCCATGTAATAGGGGGCCAGCCTATTACTATTAACCGGGTACAAATCCTAAATACGAGCTGCCACTGAGAATTTCATAGAAAAACTCAATAACACTTTGCTCGACCTGGAAAGCGGACCCAAGACGTCTAGCGTAGCAGTCGCGCTTAGGACCACTAGGTTAACAAAGCAGTTAATCTAACCGTAATACAATTTGTATTGTGTTATTGTGATATTTGTATGGCGATGACGGCT
Source organism: Caradrina kadenii (assembly GCA_947462355.1). Taxonomy (NCBI): domain Eukaryota; kingdom Metazoa; phylum Arthropoda; class Insecta; order Lepidoptera; family Noctuidae; genus Caradrina; species Caradrina kadenii. The sequence goes on from OX381691.1 coordinate 10,900,855, forward strand.
GGACTTAGCGCTCTTTACTAAGGATAACCTCTACCTATGTTAAACAAATAAACTACATACCATCACGCCTGTATTCCCCGAAGGGTTAGGCATTGGTGTAACAATGTACACCCACAGTTCCCCGGTATGTTTAGGTCCCATGTAATAGGGGGCGAGCCTATTGCCATTAAACAAATAAAATGTTTGTATTTTAATTTAGCCTGTCACGTCATCGCTCCGGTGGTAGCGCTTGTGTGTGGACGCCTGACTGCGACTGCGCGACCATTGCAATTTCGATCGAATGTTACTCGTATTAACACGAAAACAAACGGACAGATGTCAAATAGGCTACCTAAAGAGCATTCTATAATCTCAGAGACTGATTTGACAGTTTTATGCGTTAAACATGAAATACGTCTTTTATAATGCACACACATAACACACCATCACGCCTGTATTCCCCGGTGGGTTAGGTAGAGGTGTACCAATATGTACCCACAGTTGGCCGGTATGTTTTAGGTCCCATGTGATAGGGGGCGAGCCTATTGCCATTAACCGGGCACAAATCCTAACTCCTTTTTATAATGTGCACTGCAAAAGAGAGGAACTCTCTACCTGCGTCTGTAATTCCGAACGCATTCAACCCTAACCTCTTGAAAGTTGGGGTGAACAGGCTTCTTCTGAGTGAGCATCATCAATTCATCAAGTTTTTAACACCTTTGACCGAGACTAGAATCAAGAGATAGAAAGTATAGAAAAGAGTCTATAAATACAATAAATAAAATAGTGTGCTCTATGTTTGCGTGCCGAAAGCACATTATTCTTATGTTTGACGTATGAAACTGTTAATTTAGTCTCTGAGATTAAAAAATACACTATATAAGATAATGAAACGCGATGGTCTGATGGTCGCAACGACACCGGCAGCCTAATTGCGTAACACATTTACAATGGTAAGGCTTTTTTTTAGGGATCATCAAATGACTTTCCCCTTTTACTGACTAAAACCCATCCATGTTCTTTCTTGTGCCCTTTGAATTCGGGCAGCGCGGTATCTCTTACGAACAACCCGCAGCCCCGGCAAATGGTAAGGCTTACCCTTTCATTTTGACAATTTATCAATATTTATTGCGTTATTTCCATTATCGGGCAATCGATTTTTAAAAAGAGAGGCAATGGGTTATGAATCCCTTTCCCTTCTATTTGGGTGGTACACATCATCAATCAATTATTATACTTTTTATTCGCTGTCAAAACGCGATTCTCTATAGATGTTGTAAGGAAATTAACTATTTATTAATTTTAAAGCAACAAAAAAAACGTATTTTCAGCGCTAAATTAAAGTGTTATTTTACAGTCTTGAAAGTATTGGTTTATGATGTTTACTGCCCATTTGTAAAAGTGTTACACAACAGGGTTGCCGGTCAGCCTATGTAGTGAATACTCGTGGTTAATGTAAAATATAATATAATGCCTAGCATTCATCACACAGACTGCGCATCTCCTAGCAAAGTAACATTACCTAACTTAAACATTAGCAACAAGAGTCAACAACTCAAGTCATTTGTGATTTTTCTCAATTTCATTCAACAATTCACGAATACAAAATAATACGGTATTTTTATCGCATATTATTAAATATAATTTTAACGTACGTTGTTTCTACTCGTTTACAGTATTTATACGCATCTACAAATAACGGGATAAAATTTCAGTACATATTACGTAAAAATCACTGCCATAAATGGAATATAGTGGTCTAGAATAGCTTAAACATTTTTAGAATTCATTCAAAACACTATTTTAGTACCTACATGAAACATTCTAACTAACACTCCGAGCCAAGTGGCCACCACATTCGATGTTGCCTAATAAACAATAATAAATTCGGTTTAAAAAAAAATTTACAATAACATAACTTTAATTTAAATGTATAATTTAGTTGTCATGAGTTAGTAACCATGAAAACGCCGCATGCAAACGACAAAATCATAATTACGTTAAATTTGGTAATTTTAAATTCACATATCTGACAACACCGAGCGGCCGTTCAACGTCCTCAAAAAGCGTATAACGTCTACATAATCCTATGTATAACTACTGTCAGTCTTAGTTCAGTGATCGGCGATCCTATCGGTGATCTTAGCGGTGATCTCAGAGGTGATCTCGATAAACGCCTCGTTCTCTTTTTGCTCACGAAAAAATTTTGACAGCCGCTGTTTTTGAATATCATTATAACTTTTATTTGTTAACCTTACTTCGTCTAAGAGTTTTTGCACAGCCTTATTGTTAGGCGACACTTTGTCCGCTTGTTTTAGGTCCATGAGAGCGTCATCATAGTTCTTAAGGGCGTAATTCGCTTGCCCGCGCCTGTATAAAGCTTTTTCATTTCTTGGATCTGTTTCTAATACCTGCGAACAAGTGTTGTTTATTAGAAATAATTTCAACATACAGGGTGAAAGGTACATCGTAACAGAAACTTTTAAAATAGATTCAGTACATGGTTAAAATTTAAAAATAAAATTATTTCGCCGGAATTTATATAAATTTATCCTACGGATCCCTAATCTTATTTTATAAGTTTATATATAGCCTTTAGGACTCAAGGATAACGTAACTTTCTATTAGCGACAGAATTTCCAGATTAGGATCAGCAGTTCCTGAGATTAACGCATACAAATAAAAAAACAAACAAAGTCTTCTATCTATCTGCCTAGCTTGTTTATTCCCTACTGTCTTGAAGTCGGCTTCCAGTTTAAACGGAATAGCTGAATACCAGTGTTTTACATAGAGCGACTGCCTATCTGACCTCCACAACCCAGTTACTGGGCAAGACGATATAGTGGTCGCCACGAGTCGTGAGCACAAACGCCAAATTAATATTTGGGTTCCTTTCTGGGTTTTTTGGGGCGCCGACAAAAAATTCAAAGTTATGTTAGGAGGAGATAGGACCGGGTATCCATTAAACACTTACCGCCGTACTGTATTGAACTGTTGATCTATAATCTTCTAACTTCATGTAACATGCCGCCATGTTAAGATGACATTGTGATACGTACGTTGTTCTTATTTCTTGTACTGTGGACAAATAATAAGAATCCATGTACTTGTTAAACATAGGTATAAATATACAAAGATCTTAGGTAGAAATGTAAGTCACATGTACATTATAAATTACACACAGTCACATTTTGATGATTTGCTATAAATCAGTGAAAAAATGGATATATTTTGATTTAAATTATAAATCTTTGTCATCCAGAAACACGTAACTGCCTCGTTAGCCTAGTGGTCCTAAGCGCGACTGCTACAGGTCTTGGGTTCGATTCCCAGGTCAAGCAAAAGTGTTATTGGTCAAATTATTTATTTCAATTAGACCATTGAAAGGCACTTTTGAACGAACCCCCCCGCGTCCCCTATTACATGGGACCTTAACATTCCGGCGAACTGTGAGTGTACACAGATAAACCTCTGCCTAACCCTTCGGGGAACACAGGCGTGATGGTATGATGAAATTATAATTCTTTGTCATCCATAAACACGTCTAATATATAATAACACTTTTTAATAACAGCTAATGAACTTTAATTAGACACCGTGTATATGTCGTGGCCAGGTCTTAACATTGATAATTTCATGAAATGGCCGAACACTTCATGAAACGATCAATTTTAAAATCTGGCCACGACATCACAATACATACCGAAGGAAGGAATTTGTTAGTAAGTAGCTAAATACGGAACTGTGTATGGATTTACTGAAATTGACATAATATGATGGAATGGATGGATGGATGGATATGATGGGATGTAATTTATTGACAACTATAACTTCTACTCGCAACTTCGTCCGCGTAGTGTTTTCACCCACATTAGGTTAATGGTTATTGCTCCGCACCTATAAGTCGTAGCGTGATGTTATAGCCTATTGCCTTCCTCTATACATTGACTACCCAACACAAATATACTTTTTAAATTCGAACCAGTACTTTCTGAGATTAACGCGTTCAACCAAACAAACTCTTCAGCTTTATGATATTAGTATAGATTAACCTATTGACCGCCGCAGTCATGTATAGATGACAAACGAAAATGTGCCTAGCACGCCACGGTCACGATCACATGACAGATTTTTAAATGTAAATAAAACTTGTAAAACAACATCGTAATCATTCCGAACTCACTACTATTTTGTAGGTGTTAAAGGATGAATTCGTAGCTTGGCGCTGAGGGCACGTTTTTGCTTTTTTGACGCGGCGGTCAAAAGGTTAAATCTTGCTAAGTTAGAAATCTTATATTAAAATAACAAATTGTTTTTTAATTGAAATGAAAAAAAAAAATACCTTCCTACAGCTACGATTAAAGGAAGTGCTATGAAACTTGGCACCTGTTAGATCCTAACTCTATTATCGATGACACCGACTACACCGAAGGTTCTTTATCGAACTTGGCACTTTTTTCCGTCGTGGAAACTGCCTCGTTAGCCTAGTGGTCCTAAGCGCGACTGCTACGCTAGAGGTCTTGAGCTCGATTCCCAGGTCGAGCTAAATGTTATGTATTGGGTTTTTCTATAAAATTCTCAGCAGCAACTCGAAGTCAGGAATTGTGCCCGGTTAATGGCAGTAGACTCGCCCACTATTACATGGGACCTAAAACATACCGGCGAAGTGTGGGTGTACATTAGTACACTTCTGCCTAACCCTTGGAGGAATACAGGCGTGATATTATGTTATTTATATTATGTTGTGTTGGCTCCTTTTTTACATTACCATTTTTGTTGTGATTACAAATTAACATATCATAAAAATACGTCGACGTAATAACTTAGCAACCAATCAAACAGATCGGTGAATTGATCAGATATGAATGTTTATTTTTAGTAGTAAATTGATATTTTTAGACATGATATACAAAAGTGTATCTTTATTCGTCATACTATGAAACATAGAACATTACACGTCTAGACTGAAACAAGGATAATAGGCATCATTAATCTCCTTTGTATCAACTTAGATCTAGGCCACCCAGATCGCGCAAAAATAGGTCAATGCCTTAATTTAGTACACGTTTATACGAAAGAAAAGCTACTACTATTATTCGAACACAATAAAAAAAAAAAAATAAGTTTATTTCATATCATATTTGGCTTAAATTGCATGACGAGGAGTCTCCATTTAGGCATAGAAAATACCTGTAGTTAAAGCCTCCGCTCTTTTCTGACGTAATATTATAGACGTGCAAATATGTACACAAAAAAAAAAAAACAAAATCATAAAGAAAAAAGACACGATCATATTGTATGAGTGTGAGGGTGTGTGTGTGCCTGTGAGGGTAAGCGCGTGTGTTTGTTAGGGTGTGAGAGAGAGTGAGTATTGTGTGAGTGTGATAGCAAGAGCGTGGCCCAATGGCACAATGGCACAATGTGGCCTGATTGACCAAATAACAGTATAAAGTAATGATATAATGTCACAGAGATATTTTGTGTTAAACGTATTTTCTTAAGGGTTTCCACGCACGTGTAGGCGGTATAGGTCGCTCAGTTATTTAGGCACGTGTATGCCGCCGGCGTCCGTATCGGCGGGCTCTCTGTGTAATAATTTAATAATAATATTTTTTCAATTTCTCAGACAAAGTCTGTTCATTGTTAGTGATTGCTAATTGCCTGTTGGTTCACATAATTATGACATAATGTGATAAAAAAGGAATTTCATGCTAGTGAAAAAAATCTACGCGGACAAAGCCGCGGGCAGAAGGTAGTAACATAAAAAGTGCTATACTCACTTTGTTCCTTCGTATCCACGTCCTTGATTTCTTCTATCCTATAAAACGCGTGTTCCAAAAATCTGAGGCACTTGCGGTACTTCCTAATAGCTGCCTTGTACTGCCCCTCGCCGAAGTAACAGTTGCCGGCACTCTTCACGTCCCTTATAGAGGCTATTAATTGTTCTACCTGAATTTAAACAAGTAATTTGATTATAACATTAACTTCTGCCCGTAACGTCGTCCGCGTGGGAGCCAAAGACCTTTATAATTCTGCCCTGAACTCCGAGTTGATGTCTCCCACGTATCAATTACCTTCCTGCCAAATTTCAGCTCCATAGGTCAAGCACTTCTCGCGATTTCGCGTTCAGTCAGTATGTTGATTGATTGATGGCCTACACCCTAATTGAGTAGTTGACACAAACCAATCAATTGACTTAGGCCGCTTGTATACGTCCGTTTTTTTTTTTTTTCACCGGACCACGGACCGTTTCCTTCGCCGGAACTGCGGTGGTGTATAGTTTATGATGAATGTTTGCTCATGCATCGGTCACAAGTCCGGACAAATTGCGTGTCGGCGCTACCGGCCATATTGCCCGTTTTCAGTCAATTGATTGCCGTGTAATATGTATACAAGGATATCCGTATAGTGACAGTCTGTCGTCCGGTGGCAAAACAATGTCTACAAGCGCCCTTACTTTTATGAGTAGTTAAGCCGCGACTCCCTCATAGATTTTGTATGAGAATAGTAAACTGTGACATCATTAATTTTCCAACTGAATTGGCTAATTAACACTAAAACTTAAATTTTGCAGTTAATTGAAAATGATTCGTGTTTTCCGAACTAAAGTAAATTGTTTTTTTAGAGGTTGTGTCTAATATTAGTTAACGGTGTAGCTATCCAACTACTTTCTAAGAATATTTATTATTAGTTCAGGCACTCACTGTAATATCTTCATCCCGGTAGTCTTCAGGATACTCAGGCAGATGGTCAGAGGTACCGTCATCACAGCAGACATCCCAGTCACTGGTAATGATTTCACCACAATCCACGATCATACAGTCCTGTGAAATAAAAAAATAATTGACAAAAGTGCAAGAATATTACAAATTCAAAATAGATTGCGAATAGAGAAAAAGAACTCCGCGCGACATTAAGTATCTTCCACGCAATTTTCTGCTCTATTTATGTTATAAGGGTGTAACAAGTAATAAAAAAAAAATAAGTATTACACCCGACAGAAGAATAAAGATTCCTACTACAGCTAACAAAAGACCTGATAACCTTGAACCGGCTGAACCAATTTTGATAAAACATATCAAAAACCCATCGCTAGAAAACCTGCTTTCAAATAAAAAAAAACGGGTACTAATCGGCTCACCCGTTTAAGAGCTACAGTGCCACAGACAGATTCACCGCACGTCAAACTCATGACACCCCTCTTTTTGAGTTCAAAAGATGATTGTGTTTATTTTATTCTAACCCACATTTCAAACTAGTTTTCGGAAAAAACTGTTAAAACAGGTTGGAGCCCTTATATATTTCCGTATCGTCTGGTTACGGAGACAACGAAATGAGTTTGAAATGATGTAACTAAACTACACCCCATGACCCCCCCCTATACTGTTGTATGTACCCGCAGGTACAATGTTTTGCGCGTTACACTGCGCACTACCAGTCATCTCTCAACAATAATTGGTCAATGTTGCTTAGTTTGGTGATTTGGTGAGCAATATGCGAAGTTAACGAGCATGTCTTATTACACCCCGTATTCTATCATCTCACCTCCGCTTTCAGGAGACCATCCTTGGCGACCCCAACCCCCCCACCCCCTTCCCGACGGATTTAGTTAAAATTAAATGAAAGGGATTGTCATTCCGGTGTGCTACGCAATTAAGCAGCAGATTAACTGTATTTTTTAAAGTAAAACTTCTTTACGGACATAAGTGTGATCGGGCGAACGGAAGTTGGGAGGGAAGTTGTAGGAGCAAGAGAGGCGCGCTCATTTAGTTGTAGAAGTTTTACTTTTTTTTCTACATTTTACATTAACTTGAAAAAATTGTAAAAACAAAATTAAAAAGCATCGATTACCAACATACCACCGTGGGGCGGCATTGTTCTCCTTCGCCGTATTTCTGTATCTCTTTCACAATGCCGAGACCGGCCAATACTTCGCCGAACACGACGTTAGTACCATCTAAATGGGGGCATGGTACCGTTGTGATACAAAACTGGGATCCGTTGGTGTTTGGCTTTCCGCTGTTAGCCATACTTAGGACCCCCGGATCGTGCTACAAGCGGAAATATGAGATTAGTTCTCTAGCACGATTTTTCCATAGATTTTGACCAAGATTGTAGTGCGAGCGAGATTATTAAAAAACAAACAGACAGACGGAAAAGCTATTTTTTTTAACGACCGAAAATGTTAATGCTTCCGAATCATTCCCGTCTAGAATTATTTACACAATCCATTGTAAAAGGTAAAAGTCTTCGTTGCGATCCCTTCCACCTTATGCATAAAGTGTCCACTGCTGAACGCAGGCGTCCCCATAAGAGCAACGAATATAATATAGTTTGATATTAATGTACTATAAACATAAACTTTCCGGATCTCTGAATTAAAGTGAAAACCAAATCAAAATACTAGTGTGTCGTTTTTAAAATTTAAACGGACGCGAATTTAAATTAAAACGCGAACATCGACTTTGACTGTAAATACTGACCATAAATACAAAGTCTAATCTAAATCTTTAGTGTTAAATAATGCGGAATAATTGGTGTTTCACAATTATAATAGACGACGCACAGCAAGACAAGATTTGTCAGGGTGCCCCCCTGACAAATCTTGGGGCAATTCTACTAACATTTAGGGATGATTGCAATCTAACCTTAGCTACAATCAATTCAAAATGTCGCTAATATCATAAATTTTTGGACCCAGAAGGGATTGCGACTTTTTAAATGTTTTTAATTAGTAGAATTGGCCTATAGGTAATAAATGTAGATCGATGACGAATATTTTTAGAAGTACATACCTTTAATCTAAAATTTTCATCTTCAAATACAGGCCCATATATGCTTTCACCGCCGCTACCGTCACCGTTGACTATGTCACCTCCTTGGATAACAAACTGACTGACGGCTGCAATAAAAGGATAAGTCAGTCCCTACAGATAAAGCGCGTTCGCGAACATGGCGTACAAATCAGCATTTTATAGCTCAACCATTCTGCAGGGAATCGAATGATCTGATACATACGCCACCATCAGCGAGACATTAAGTGAACATGACATACTCACAACCGCCAGATTAAGCGGTTATCCTAATGCACCGCACCCCGACGCGCAGCGCGGGGCGGCAGATTTTAGCATCGTTTATAAGTTTCAATTTGTATAGAAAACACGCCTAGGACCACACACTGCACCGCCGAGTCTACGCGCGGGATTTTTGTACCGCGCAACGCGCCCCGCGGCGGGACGTTTCGCCAGTGGGTGAACTACCTTACATTCAAATCAGTGAAAGACGTACCTAGTAAATGGTAACTTCATAGTAAACATAGTGTCTTCTATTTACCTCTGTGAAACTTCGTGCCTCTGTAGTGTAATGGTGTCCAATTACTGCTGACTCCCTTCTCGCCCGTACAAAGCGCTCGAAAATTTTCCGCTGTCTTTGGCACCACATCGCTTCTTAGCTTAATAACAATACGCCCGGCTGAAACAAGACAAACGCCTTAGTCGATATTTCAACCGTGGCCGAAACATAACTTATTTAAGAGCATAATGCCCGTTGTTACACTAACGCTAGGCGACCTAAATATAAACCTATATGTATATGGTTGCACTGGTGGATTTTAAACCCTCGGCGCTGAGCCGAGTGTTTAAATCCTAGTGGTGTACTTTTGTTTAGTCAAACAGGTTGGTTTGCCGATCGATGTCGAGATAACTCAAAAGACGATACTTAAAACGTTACAAAACGCATAATGACTTCAGTATTGGTCGGTGTCGTCAAGAGTGTGGTTCCGCTGAAGCCAGCCACATGAAGCAGGAATCGACCATTCAAGACGAGAGTCGCGGTGGGGATTTCAAGTTTCAACCAATATGCTGGTTGATTCGTGCACGTCTCGATTCAGCTCTTTCCAAGGTTTCTTCCCAAAAACCTGTAAAGACCCTACTGTTGTGATTCATATTGTTGAAAATCTGGCTACGGGTGTTTATGAAGCTATTTCCCAACCAGAATACATTCTGTCACAGAATGACAAATGATTTCCATAACCTTTATGAATGAAACTACAAAAACAAGGCAGACAATTACAAAGAGATGTTATGTTATGCAATGTATTCATGATTATACTCCACAATGGCAATTATCACGTCATCGTGTTGCCTGCAATCCGACCTTGTGTCACTAGAGTAGTCAGTAGATGAATATATCAAGCCATGTCCTGCATTCATACACACATTGTTGCGTATTGTTCGATATTTTGTGGTGACCTTGACCTATTTATTTACCGCTTCAAAAAAATTATTACTTTTTGATTTATTATTTACTACTTCCCGCTACTTTGTTTGCGTAAATGTCGCGGACGCAGACAAGGCGCGGGATAAAAGAAGCCTATGTCTTTTCTTGGGGTCCAAACTTACCCCGTACCGAATTTCATAAAAATCGGTTCAGTTGTACTGCCGTGAAATCGTAACAGACAAACAGACACGAGCTACTTTCGCATTAATAATATTAGCATGGATATGGCTGGTCGGTCGGTCGTGATGGCCTGGTGGTTAAGGACCCGCCTGCCATATGCACGAGGCTGTGGGCTCCCACCGGACATGGAATAGTACTGATATGATTTTTCTATTTCTGTACTTTCTAAGTCTATCACTGACGACCGTGAAGGAAAACTTCGTGAAGAAACCTGGACTTATAATTAATTATTATAAGTCTGAAATCGCCAATCCGCATTGAGCAAACGTGGTGATCTATGCTCTACCTTCTCTGTATGCCCTGCAGTGGGACAATAATAGTCGCCACGAGTCGTGAGCACAAATGTCAAGTTATTTTTTGGGTTTTTTAGGGGTTTTTCGCGATCGGTTCGGCTGATAGACCAATCGCGTGCAACGTCGGCGGCCCAAAAAACCTAGAAAAGAGTCCAAAAATTAACTTGACATTTGTGCTCACGACTCATGGTAACTACTATATTATCATTATTTATGGTTTTTACTTTTCAGTCAACCAAATAAAACAATGTAACTTGTCAGATTAAAAGAAGACTTGCTCCCTGTTGATGATGATGAGTGAATTTTTGGATAGAATTGAACACCTATCTGCTAAATTTCATACCCCCATAGGTCAAGTTGTTTTCAAGTTTCGTGTTTAGTCAGTGAGAGAATAAGTGACGTTTCGCATCTATAAATACTAGCTTAAGTCAACGACTTCGTTCACGTGGAAGTAAGATACACAATAAAACAATGCCTATAGCACAAGCAGCTTCTTCAGGAAGGTCAAGTGCGCAGTACTCGTAACCGGCAAGAAAGACCAACCAAATTTAAACTTTGAAATTTCCCTAAGATTAAATAAGACTTACTCAATGTCCCTACTCCATTTTCCTCTATCCCTACATACAGCATATTATAGTGTAGCGTTCCTGTCTGGTACAGGTTGGAACAAAGCCAGATGTTAAAGGAATAAATACCCCTAGATGACTGCAGGCAAGTTTTCGTGAAATTATTCCACCTGTTCTAAAGTAGCTCTCCAAGCCACAAACCAAGGTACCTTCAGTCTTGGAGGTGAAGTGTTTAATAACACTACAGCAACAGACAATAGAACAAAGTAATTAGTGACATACCGCTGCTTCTCACGAACATAATCTACTTATGTGGCGACATGGCCTGACACAGAGATTTCTATGCAAATGTTAATTTATTATTATCCTCGTGCCATAGTATAAGACAAAGTTGTTCCCACTGTATGTACGCTTAGATCTCTTACACTTAGGAACGGTTTTTAATGCAGTTTTCAGTGAAAATTTGAATAATTCAAGAAGAAAGTTTATACGTATAAACCATCACGCTACGTCCAATGGTAGCGGAGCAGTAACGAAACACGTTACCGAAGGCAGTTGAAACCGCGGGATATATAGGTAGCTAGTAGAATATGTACCATAATTACATACACAAAAACAAATAAAAAATCTATGACAAATAACTTAAACTTAGTTGCCGGCATTGCTGTCCATTGTCAACATGCCCAAGAGACTGGAAGCATTGCCACATTGGAGTGCAAAGCTTAGACTCTGTATCAAAACCAACCCTTGGGTCACAGGAAGTGTCAAGTACTTGTTAGAACATATCTTTAATAATTTATTTTAAATATGATTAACTGAAATACATGAAGGTAAACATGCCTACTTATGTAGGTATATAGGTAATTTGCACTCACAAGGCCGTTGCATATCTATGCAACTATTTATCTAAGTACTATTTAAACTATGTACGCTGTGTTATTAATAAATTGTTTTTTTATAGATACATTCAACAATCTATGTGTTATTTTCCATGACATAGGCAGTAAAGACAATAACCAATTGTGTTCTGGTTTGTTGTTTGACTTATTATAAAGACATGACTTTTTTTGTTTTGGTAATGTGACCTTAGCGGAGATTTTAATTTTTTCAGAATTCTTTGCTTTCTTTCTGAAAAACTATTTGTATGACAAAGAATTTTTTTTTTTAATGGTTGACTTTATACTGTTTTCATCCAGAATATTCAAGACATTGTGTATGTGGGCCATCACAAGGAATAAAATCAGTTTTATCTTTTATAACAAGATCTGCAATTAGGCTAATAAAAAAATGGAGTAGATTTCCATCAAATAATCCGAGAATATCTATACTAATATTATAAAGAGGAAAGATTTGTTTGTTTGTTTGTAACGAATAGGCTCCAAAACTGCAGGACCGATTTTAACCATTCTTTTACCAATAGATAGCTACATTATTCCTGAGTAACATAGGCTATATAACATCACGCTACGACCCACGGGAGCGGAGCCTGCAGTAACAAAAGACGTAACTTAACGCGGGTGAAATAAGTTACGCGGACGAAGTCGCGGACAGGTCGCTAGTTATGTATAAAACTGAACACTAAATATATTTTTATGAAGGGTAGTCCAGCAGTGCATACCTACCTACCCAGCATTATATATAGGTAAAATAAACAGATTGATAATGAAGACATCTGCTAGCTTCTCAACCCCAGTACCTACTTATTTTGATGCTATTATCGTTGTCTTCCTCTACAAAGACGATTCTAAAATACTTGCAAGATTAAAATTGCATTTAGCATAATTATTATTACTCACGTGGGCATTATTAGTAAGAATATGAACGTAATAAAAACATACCTTGTTCTCCATCAATCGAAATATCCAAATACACTAGCGGATTTCTTTGTGTCAGGGAAACGGGATTCATATTATTGATCAACATCGGGTACAATTTAGATTGAACTGTGGATTGAACTAACAATTCAAGTAAAACAAACAATTAACAATTTCTGTAATATTATGAAACCTGTGCACTCAAGCGCTCAACCGCAATAAATTGAGCATTATTATTATTTTAACTCCATGACTACAACGCGAACAAACTTGAATTATATCGGATGAATGGACGTCCGTCGAACGAACGAAAGTCGGAAAAAAGCGTCAGTCATGCGTCAGTCAACCAGCCAACCGTCAATGCGCAGTCAAGCGTCGAGAAAGGAACAAAGCACAGATTATAATATTCTAGTTGATCACTGAGTCACTCGTATAATACAATGTACTCTATCTGTGATTAACTGATTACTGTTGGCTGAGCAAAGGGGTTCAGACATAAATCGTTATTTTTTACGGTTACTATTTAGTTTTTACCCTTTGAATGCCATGTCCATTTTAGTAATTCTTTAATACTTTACTTTGCTTAATTTATTTAAACTTTATGCAATTAATATAAATTAAAATTATAAATTATGGTCTTTTTTATATTTCGCAGTTCAACGTAGGAGGTTGTTTCTGCTTAACCGGGCTTCCCTGTGGATTAAACAAATAAGGCCTCCAGCCAATGCTTACAAATTAACTTACAAACTAAGCGACCAGGGCACCCCCTGCGGGGTACCGGCCTCGGTTTAGGGCGTGGCTGGGAGAGGGCAGCAATGGGGCAGGCTGGATCGAATTATTATTAGGGGCTAAAAAGCTATCGGGGACGTCGCGATTGCCCTCGACGACGAGAGCGGATCGATAGCGGTCTGTGTTTGTGTACCGTGCTTGTGAGTTTGCTACTCTCCTGGGGATAGTGATAGCGTCATCGGGGATCAGCAGGGTGTGCCTCGGATGGCGGATCCTACTGATGTGGGAGGGAACGTTTCGGGCGGCCGATACGATTAGCGGATTACGGTGTTTCTCAGCAGTGTCGAGGAAACGCTTGGTAATGCGTTTCATGAACTGTTGGACGGTGGGGATTCGGAGGTCAAGGTGGAGGTTCTCGTTGCGAGCGTAGTACGGGGCTACCGTAGCTTTTCGCATGAATCGATTTTGAAGGGTCTGCATCCTGTGAATATGGTGGGGCTTAGCGTGGGCGAATACGGCGCACGCGTACGTCATAATGGGACGAATGCACGGTGTAGAGGCGCAATTTGCACTTGAGTGACAATTTGCTGGGTGATTGATCAGACAGTGGACCCTACTGAGAACGCAGGCACGCGCAAGCGCACAATGGTGGTCTGACAGGCTCTAATTTTTTAAAGGAACGTCGATGGCAGCAGCGCTCCTTGTGATTCTTGTGAAGCAAGATGTCAAAAACCTATCAAAATCAAAACCAGTTCAATTATGGTTATAATTTTTTCAGTTAGGTACCGGTTTATTCATTAACGGTTAATACCGGGTTTTGTCGATTTTGCTCAGAATTTTTTTATAGAATGTTAACGAACGTTTTACATACCACAAAAATTCTATTTTTTTTTTGTAGTTAAGTAATTGATGCTATCAAATAAATGTGTAAAGTGTTATTGGGGTTTTCTATGAAATTCTCAGTAGCAACAATTGGCTCGCCCCCTGTTACATGGGACCTAAACATACCGGCGAACTGTGGGTGTACAATGGTACACCTCTGCCTAATCATACGGGGAATACAGGTGTAATAGTATGTTGTTGTGAAATAAATGTAAGTCCCGAATTTTTTCTCACCACTAAATAAAATTTATCGGGTGTCCATATTAACTAGGTTCTTTCGTATTATTCGAAAAACACCGAAATTAAAAGGTATTAGGTTATGTAAATACTGATTGACTGTTTTAAAATCTTGAGCCAAATAACCTGAAGCCTGGATCAATCAATATTTCCATCTAATCAAGTTTACTGTAAATCAAAATCGAAAAAAATAATCGCCAACAAATCATTTCCAAGGCTAGCAGCAACACTGTTAGTAATTCTATTCATTTGAAGCATTCAAAATATATTGTTATCTCGTTTTCTCTCGATATTGCTGTTCTGCTGTCATTTTGATGCTAATAATTGCTAAAACTTTTAAAATTCTATCGCAAAAGATTATTTCACACGTATGTTTGCGGGAGATAATGTAGATATTTTATTCGAAAACTTGTGAAATTCGCGTAAGTAACAGTATTTACCATATTTATATAATCCATATAAACAAATCGAATGTTAATAATAGTGAAGAACAGCTTATTTCATAAGTTTTTGTCACATTTAAAACAGGTTTAGTGCAACTCATATTTAGCTTCGAGTAAATTGATAATTGTCTTATTTCAGCTACAAAATGTCTTCTTCCGCATTATACATCTTGGATGTAAAAGGTAAAGTCCTCATTTCGAGGAATTACCGCGGCGATGTCGACCTAGGTATCATAGACAAATTCATGCCATTGCTAATGGAGAAAGAGGAAGAAGGTATGCTTACTCCACTTTTGCAGACTAGCGAATGTACCTTCGCTTACATCAAGACCAACAACTTGTACATAGTGTCTACTACAAAGAAAAACGCTAATATTGCACTTGTATTTGTATTCCTGTACAAAATTGTTGAAGTCATGACTGAATACTTTAAAGAATTGGAGGAAGAGAGTATTCGGGACAACTTCGTGGTTATTTACGAACTGCTTGACGAACTGATTGATTTTGGCTATCCACAAACAACAGACAGCAAGATACTACAGGAGTACATAACTCAGGAAGGCCATAAATTGGAAATGCAGCCTCGTATTCCAATGGCAGTGACAAATGCAGTGTCTTGGAGGTCTGAAGGTATCAAATACAGGAAGAACGAAGTTTTCTTAGATGTCATTGAGTCGGTCAACCTCTTGGCTAATTGTAATGGCAATGTATTGAGAAGTGAGATTGTAGGGGCAATCAAAATGAGAGTCTACTTATCTGGGATGCCGGAATTACGTCTTGGATTAAATGATAAGGTTCTATTTGAGAGCACTGGTCGAGGAAAATCAAAGTCTGTTGAGCTTGAAGATGTAAAATTCCATCAGTGTGTTAGGTTGTCTCGTTTCGAAAATGATAGGACAATTTCATTTATTCCACCTGATGGAGAGTTTGAACTGATGTCTTACAGATTGAACACTCATGTCAAACCATTGATTTGGATTGAGTCGGTCATTGAGCGCCATGCTCACTCTCGAGTAGAATACATGATTAAAGCAAAGTCACAGTTCAAGAGGCGTTCTACTGCTAACAATGTTGAGATTATTATTCCCGTCCCAGCTGATGCTGATTCTCCAAAGTTCAAGACTACAATTGGCAGTGTGAAGTACACTCCTGAGCAGAATGCCATCACCTGGTCTATTAAATCCTTCCCTGGAGGCAAAGAATACTTAATGAGAGCCCACTTTGGTTTGCCATCGGTTGAATGTGAAGAAGTTGATGGAAAACCACCTATTCAAGTCAAATTTGAAATCCCTTACTTTACCACTTCTGGTATCCAAGTAAGATACCTGAAGATTATTGAAAAGAGTGGATATCAAGCTTTGCCTTGGGTGCGCTATATCACACAGAATGGAGACTACCAACTAAGAACTAACTAATCATTTAAAATACATTCCATAGATATAAGAAGCACTATATTATGTTATTTACAAGTTGTCTATTTTGCATTATTAATTATAATCATAGGTATTAAAAAGTAATTATGTAGTATTATGTATTTGTTTTGACTACAATAAATTAATATTCTTCAAAATAATAGCTGTGTTTGTTCTTTTTTTATTTTAATGCAATTACTTCCATAACTGTCTGAACTGAGTATTAACTTAATCTGCAAAAAAAGTGGAGTAAATACTAACATGCACATATTATGTGCTTTGCATATCTCCTAGTATGTTTATATATTAAACCTCGTATCTGTAACAGAGGTGTTAACACTTATACGATGTTCATGGAAATACGTTTTATTATACACACACACATGTACCTATTGTACAATATATAATTTAATTATATCAAAAGTATCTAGCTACCTTAAATCATAATCGATTATGATGATGCGATGATGACTCATAAAGAGTACTTACCTAGATTTTTATCTCATTTCCGAATGTTCCTTTGAATACTTTGACATATTGATTGAATATAGTTTTTGAACAGAACTGCTAATGTCAAACGAAAGTAAATGACACAGCCCGCGAATGTTTGTTTTGTTTATGTTTGCAAAAAATATGTTAAAATGAGAAGCACAAACCAAATATTATTTAAACAAATAAGTAAATTACGAAACAGTCATTATAGATTTTATGGTGACATACTACCCTCCAGTGAAGTAGTTATAATTAAGAAGAATAATAATGAAAAACAAAATGTTAACCTCAAAACTGAAAAAGTTACAGAAGAAAATAATATTGCTAATAATTCCAAGGAATTTAGAGTCAATGAGGTCAATATTCAAATGGTTTCAAAGAATATTTACGAACAACTGTTCAGAAACCCTAGTCACGCCGTAGATACTCAGGTTATAAAAAGGTAAACATTTGTATTTTTCCCTCTGATTTTTTAAAATTAAATAGAAAAGGCAAGAGTATAACCAAAAAGGTTGCAAGCACGATAACCTCTTTAGACCATGTTGACAAGACCTTATACTTGTGCTGCCAACATTGGCGTCTTTATATTATTCTCAAACAGAACTTTCATTCCTACTTTTTAGCTGTCAAGATAATCTGCTAAGGCATGGTATAGACTACAAGAAATGCAGCCACTTACCAGATGTCGAGTTACAACTTCCCGAACTAGAGGGCAATGACATTGTGGAACATTTTTATAATATTGGAGAGAAGCAAAGTTCACCATACAGAGACTTACTTAAGCGGCTGGCTAGCTGTGAGTTACCGCCTATGCCAAAGGTAACATGATTAATACTTAAAAAGTAATACCAGCCTATCATTGTCCCACAGCAGGGCTCTGCAGTGCAGAAAGGGCACAAGCATATATCACTGCACTTGCTTAAGGTGTATTGGTGATTTCAACATCATCAGTCTACAACAGTCCACTTCTGGACATAGGCCTCTCCACTTGCATGCTGCTTAGCTTGATTCTCAGCAACTCTCATTCAGTTGCTACCAGCTAC
The DNA here is from genome assembly GCA_947462355.1 of Caradrina kadenii. NCBI lineage: Eukaryota > Metazoa > Arthropoda > Insecta > Lepidoptera > Noctuidae > Caradrina > Caradrina kadenii. The sequence goes on from OX381691.1 coordinate 10,919,203, forward strand.
CCTGTGAACAAAGTCACTCCACCGAGTCTGTGGGAGTCTCACCTTACACCTGCCAATTTTAGATCTCCACTCAAGAACATATGTGCCCCAACTATCATCGGTTTTATGGTAAATGTGGCTGGCCCATGGCCACTTCAGCTTACTTATTCTATGAGCTATGTTGACAACTTTGGTTCTCTGTTGGAATACCTTATTTCAGATTCTGAATTTCAGTTTTTTATACTAATATTTTAAAATTAAAGAATTAATTTGATATATTTAATTTAATTTGGCTGTGGGATGGCTGGTTTTAGCAGAACTAAGCATCACCCTAAGGTAGACTGGTAGAAAATGCCTAAGGCATTAAGTCTGCCTTTGTACGGTGTATTTTATTTTACATTTGTGCATAAAGCTTTAATAAATAAACTAAGGTAAATTTTGTTTCACAGGAATGGTCAAAAAATCAAGGCTGGACAAAGTACTCAGGTGACACACAGAAGCAAGTGCCGTGCCCACCTGATGATGCATTGATTTTTGATGTGGAAGTGCTTATGTCTGCTGGCAAAAGGCCAACATTGGCTTGTGCTGTGTCCACTGACGCATGGTGAGCATCATGCTTGGTTGTGTGCAGCAAAGATTTGTAAACACATGTTGCTTATTAATTCCTAAAATAACTTCCCAGCAAAAAAATATTAAATCTATTGGCACTTGCAAAGGTAGTTTTGTTTAGAGAAGAATGTGCATAAAATATTTTGTAAAGCCACATTTATTTAATAATTATATGGTCTTGAAGACGACATACCTAAAATAAAAACCACTATAAATATGGTTTGTTATTACTGTTTTAATGATTTTGGATTATTAATATCATCATACCTATTTTCATTGCAAAGCAGTATTGCTGTTTTCTGGTTTGAAGGGTACGGGTGTCAGTGTAATAACAAGCACATAAAACATTTTAATATTGTATCTTAGACGACAATGCATTTGCAACGCCTCTGGTATTGCAGGTGTCTATAGGCGGTGACCACTTAAAAGATATAAAAACAAATCTAATAATAAAAAAAATCTATAATTCTATCTATGTATACTATAATCTAATGTTTTATTTTGGGCTCCGTCACAGTCAGTTAAAAAATACCATTTACATTTTACTTGTCTACAGGTATGGCTGGATAAATAAGCCACTCGCTAATGGAGATCCGCACAAAGTATTTGACAACATAAACTATGACGATTTGATACCCATGGAGACTGATGGCAGCAAACCGTTTGGGGACCTAAGTAGGTCCAGGGTTGTGGTCGGCCATAATGTGTCCTTTGACAGGGCTAAGATTAAAGAGCAGTACTGGTTGGATAAAACAGGTAAGTACTCTTATGATCTACATATATAAAAATAACTTATACTATGTAAAACTCTTAGCCCGTCAGCAAAGCGATACTTACAGATGTTCTAACTGATTGTTAGTGTTCATGTGCTCGTTGTTTTAATAAGCTAGGACTGAAAATACATACAATTATATTACTAGCTTTGCCCACGACGTCGCCCGTGAATGTCGGTTATCGCACTTCTCGCGGACGAAGTGAAGCCGCAGTAGTCTATGTCCAGTCTTGGGGTTCAAGCCAAAGGTACTCCATATCAAATTTCAACAAAAGTTTAGCTGTGAAAGCAAACTCAAATCATTTATTCCAATTAGGCCATTAAAAAGAACTTTTGATCGTCTTAAACAAGACAAATTTAGAAATGTAATGTAGTTGCCCATTCTTAAAGTTAGTTTCGTATGGAGAAAAATGGGCAAGAAACTCCAAATCAGTGTTTAACAATATTTTGATACAAAATTACATGTCCGTAACAGATAGACAGACAGAGTTACTTTCGCATTTCTTATATTAGTAATGATTTTTTTATGAAACTCCACAATGCTGCCCTAGCAGCCTTTTTGAAATAATTTACATATCCCTTCTTGACTTATAATCTTTGCTTTAACGAGGCTGCAAGTGTGTTATCATCATCACCTCTTTGCATGGACAGGTGTACGTTTCATGGACACCATGTCGATGCATACGTGTGTCAGCGGCGTCACCAGCTATCAGCGGACAGTATTGAAAGCCAAGAATAAGGAACCACACCCATCTGATGATGACTGGATAGAAATCAGCTCGCTGAACAACCTAAGTGAGGTATAATATACTCGTCATATCATATCAGCCACTAGCCGTCCACTGCTGGACGTAGACCTCCTGCGCGACACTTTATTTAAATCGTCCATCCACCGTGCAGCAGGGCGTCCCACAATACGTTTGCCTAAACCTGGTCTTCATTCTAACACGTGTCTGCTTCACCGACCGTTTGTACGTCTGTAGACATCACCCACTTCATACTAATATACTCCTGGATTATAAATCGAGATGTGGTGCATTTCCATGTTAAGTATAAAGGCCACTAAGAAAAAAATTGTAAAGAAAAATAAATATTACCTATGCAATTTTGCAGCCGACATACTGGCCATCATTTTCGTATTCGTGTCATCGCTGTTCCAAATTTAAATACCTACCTTTCAAAAAGATACATAAAAAAAAATACGGTGGGGCAATTTATGAGTCCAGTATAACGAATTACGCCCATTTCCCTCCAAAAAGATGAAAAAGGGATGTTTAGTAAACTCTCATTTCGCCAGTATTGTTCTAAGTTACATGTAATAGAGGCTATATAGTCTATGGCCATAAACTAGGTAACACAGAAAAAATTAACACTGCCCCATCAAAGAATCGATTCTTTGATGGGGCAGTATTTTTTTTTTCCGTTATGAGAGCCTAGGTTCGAACCTAGGCTCTCATCTTCGACAGTCGTGGTAGTGCCCACTTATCCACTATCTATACTAATATTGTAAAACTGAATAGTTTGTTTGTTTGGTTGAACGCGCTAATCTCAGGAACTACTGGTTTGAATTGAAAAAATGTTTTGTGTTGGATAGTTCATTAATCGACGAAGGCTATAGGCTATATAACATCACGCTACGACCAATAAGTGCGGAGCAGTAACCAAAGGCGTAACGTAATGCGAGTGAAAAAACTACGTGGACGAAGTCGCGAGCAGAAGGTCGTAATATATAAATACATTATAGCACAACGAAGCAGTCGAAATTATCGTATGCGCGTGCGCAGTTTGATGATTCCCTAAACATAGAATCCGTTTGCCAATCTATGAAATCTGGTGGTGGTTGCATAGTAGCATAGTATCTACATTCCACAACCAACATAAGCAAGTTTTGTTATGTGAGTTATTATTCATTACCATATAAATATCTTCTAATCAATAATATTCTACACAGGTCCACAAACTATACTGCGGCACAGCAGTAGACAAGCAAACCCGGGATATATTCGTCGAGGGAACTATGCAAGATGTCCACGACAACTTCCAGGCGTTGATGCAGTACTGTGCCAAGGACGTAGTGGCCACACACGAAGTGTTGAGGGAACTGCTGCCGTTGTTCTTCCAGAGGTTCCCGCACCCAGTCACCTTGGCAGGCATGCTGGAGTTAGGTAAGACGATGATCTGTTTTTATGGTCATAAGTCCTAACCTAATTTAGGTCATGACGGCCAATCTAAGCGGCGACTAGCTGAGTTCGTAGAATATATTACATAACTATACAAGGTGTCAGTTTAAACAAGAGACATACTTTAAGGGAGTGTACTGCTTATGAAAATAAACCACTTTCACCATGAAATCAAACTTAAAATTGCAAAAAAAACCAGCTGTTCCTTACATGTTGTCGAGTTATACGATCGTACATGTATGGAGTAGTTGAATTTTTTTCCGATTTTGCGGTTTGTACTATAGTAAAAGTTGTTCATTTTCACGAGAACTGCACTCCCTTAAAGAAAGTCCCTCGTTTACCTTAACACCCTGAATAGGAGAGTAGTCTGACAACCAGGCTTACCAGGAGGTATCGTGTTGCCCAGTAACTGGGTTGTGGAGGTCAGATAGGCAGTCGCTCCATGTAAAACACTGACATTCAGCTGCAACCGGTTACACTGGAACCGACCCCAACATAGTTCGGAAATGGCTAGCCAGATACGTAAGTATATGCGCAAGTACAGGTGCACACCTCTTGCCTCATTCCAGTCCAATGGAACGGTAGACCGCACGACCGGAGAGAGATTGCGAAACCCAATTACACTTTTCCCTACATGGAACTCGTACCCGTGACCTCGAGATTGGCAGTCGCTAAGCTTACGATTTCACCGACGATACAGTCATCGTTGATGTACTGCGCAAGTCTTAAATTAAATGCTATAAATTTCACTTTCGCTTAACAGGATCAGCGTACTTACCAGTCAACTCGAATTGGCTACAATACATAGACTCGGCAGAAACAGTGTTCGAGGATTTAAAATTAGAATCTCGTCAGTTACTGTCACTGAAAGCTGATGAAGCTTGTAGGATGATGGCAGACAACTCTTACAAAAGAGATTTGTGGATGTGGGACCAAGACTGGTCGGTACAGACATTAAAATTAAAAAAACAAACCAAGAAAAAGAAAAAAGTTCCAGAGAATGAAAAGGAGAATAAAACAGCCAGTGATTTAAAACATGGAATTTCCGTTACACATAATTATACATCTAATGAAAAAGTAAAGCCAGATTTAGAAAAGTTTGAATTTTTAAATGAAGAATACATACGATGTTTTGAGGAAACAAATGAAAGTACAAATATAAATGTAAGCAATGTTGAAGAATTAAGTAAAGAGTTTGAACATTTGTTTGAGTTAGGCGAACTATTGCCAGTAAAGAGACCGTATTTGGCCGGGTACCCGGCGTGGTACAGGAAGCTATGTACTAAACCCGGAAAAGACCCAGACTGGACTCCTGGAGCCAATCATATTACAACTAGCATGCAAGTAAGGATTGACAACATTTATTTATAAGATAGAGAGAGAGACAGAGCGATAAGATCCAAAATCTCCAACTAAATATTCTATATACACAAATCTTGACGTACAAACGATTGTCAACAAAAGGTTACATTAATTAATATTAAATTATTAATTAATTAATAAAATTTAAAAGTATTTTGAAACTTTATTATTAGAGTCTCTTGCCCATTATCCTCCATACGAAACTACTACTTGAATCTATTGTCTTTGGAAATCGATTCAAGTGTCTTTTAATGGTGTAATTAAAATAAATAATATAATTTTTCCCCGGACGCCCACGAAAACCCCTTCCGGACGGCCCCCGGATGCCCTCTACATTAGGAGATATCCGGGGAAACATGGACAGTTGATAGCCCTAACTATAGACCCTACGATATTTAGTCTATGATATTTTTTATATATCGCCTTTCTAGATAACACCAAAACTCCTTCGTCTATCCTGGGAGGGCTACCCCCTCCATTACATCAAGTCAGAAGGCTGGGGATTCCTTGTCCCTTACAAACGACATCGCAGTGAAGATGCCGAGGAACCACTGGTACCTATAAAAGAGCTCTTGGAAACCTGCCCTTTGACATTTTGCAAGGATAGCGAGTTCCAGCCCGATGTATATACGCTGCCTAAAACTGTTGAGGTGAGGTTATACTAATATTCATCACCTGGCTAGCCTTTTTCCAACAATGTTGGGGTCAGCTACCAGTCTAAGCAGGTGCAGCTGCATATCAATGTTTTACATGGAGCGACTGCCTATCTGACCCCTGCTGTACTGGTTCTGTGCCCAGTTGACAACTTCCGAATATGAAACAGAAACAAATGGTCATGCATTATTGATTCATACGTTTAATATTTGGGAATTGATTTGTAATTACTGTTTCTTAAAAAAAAATAGTAATTATTTTAATTATATTCTTGAATAATCCTACTTTAAGAAGTATATTTTAACTTTCTGGAGTCAATAGTCATTTATTTTTTATGTGTTAGCTAATTTCTAGGACATGCTGGTTTATCTTTGATCGGTGGCTGAATAAGTCCGAGACTGATAAAATGTTATTTATTTATTATTTATTAAACTACACACCTATACAACACGCCTGTATTTCCCGAAGGTTTAGGCAGAGGTGTATCAATGTACATCCATAGATCGCTGGTATGTTTATGTCCCATGTAATAGGGGGCGTGCCTATTGTCATTAACCGGGCGTAGATCCTAACTCCGAGCAGCTCTTGAGAATTTCAAAGAAAAACCCAATAACACTTTTTGCTCGACCTGGGAATCGAATCCAAGACCTTTAACGTAGCAGTCGCGCTTAGGACCACTAGGCTAACGAGGCAGTTAAACTATACTATATACGTTTAAATTAGGATCTAATGTACACACGAGGCAAACCTTTATAAATAAATAAATACGTTTGACAGGAAGATTTAGGCAGACGTGCCTACTACGCTAGGAAGAAAAAAGACGAGCAGGCAGCCGCCAATCAGTACCACGGCCTTGGTGTGTGGTGCGGTGTAGACGTACAAGGTAATTAAATTCTCCCAATCCAACCCGTGACACGCAGCGCTGCAGTCTATCGTCCAACCACTGTGCCATCAGCTACTATGAATGTTCCCGTGGTTCAATATTGCTGAAGAAAGACAATGGGAATGTAATAGGAGTTGGCTCAAGCATCGTCTAGGATAAATCTTTAAATCTAGGTTTTAATTTTTTAAGTAAAAACTATAAACTATTTCTTTCACTTACTTTTTACAGTTTATTTTTAAAATGGAAAGTAACGTAAAATGTAAATATGTGTGTGTGTATGTGATTTTGATGCTCTTCTCAAACAAACAAACAAACAAACAGAGTTACTTTCGCATTTATAATATGAGTGTGAATTGTACACTTTTAAGTAATATATTTTATATTTTCAGGCTGTTGTCACTTCCTACGTCTGCCACATAAAGATGGGCCAAAATACAAGGTGGGCAACCCTTTGGCTAAAGACTTCTTGGAGATGTTCAGTCAGAACGTACTCTCCGCTCAGGGGAATGTCGCTGAAAAGGTAAAGAGGTCCCTCTATAAACTACTTTTACAATTTCGCAAAAAATAACCTAAATACGTACACTTAAAAGTTTAATTTTCTATTTAATCTGCAAATTATTCGGACATTTCCATTGTAGTCATTCTAAAATCAACATTATTTTCGCTATGTAAAGTCGATACTTGTTTAAGTTTTTTTTTCGTTACCTGTTTTCCTTGTAGCTGTTTTGTTTTCGCATAGGTACTAACATTCGGTCGCATGATGTCGTACTGGCGTAACAACAGGGAGCGGATACTGAGCCAGCAAGTGGTGTGGTTGCCGGGCGAGCTGCTGCCGCCCGCACTGCGCGGTGGCTTGAAGAAGTACGGCGCCATAATACCGCAGGTTGTGGTCTGTGGAACGCTGACGAGGCGGTGAGTGAGGTTACAGCACACTACATAAAATACACAAACAAAAATTGACATAACACATACCATCACGCCTGTATTCCTCGAAGGGTTAGGCAGAGATATAACAATGTACACCCACAGTTCGCCGGTATGTTTAGGTCCCATGTAATAGGGGACGAGCCGATTTTTGGAGTCCTTCTTGGGTTTTTTGGATCGCCGACGTTGCACGCGATTAGTTCGTCAGTCGGAGCGATCGTGTGCAGCGTCGGCGCCCCAAAAAACCCCGAGAGGAACCAAAAAACCTAAAAAGTAACTTGACAATTGTGCTCACGACTCATGCCGACTACTATATCATTGTTCAACTGTTCAATTAAAGTAGTAATTTTAGAACAATGTTCATCAAATCCGAACCCATTCATGAAATCATGGAATATTCCAAACATATATTTTTTATGCGTATTATAAAAGACTATGGGACCACTTAAAGTGCTGGTACTAGATATGACAGAAATCGTCAAAAGGTTATCCCATACGTTTTGTACTTTATTTTGGTTGCCAGTGCCAGCGAGCCAACATGGATGACAGCTAGCAACGCTCACAAGGAGCGCGTGGGGTCGGAACTGCGCGCCATGGTGCAGGCGCCGCCGGGGTACAAGTTTGTGGGCGCCGACGTCGACTCACAGGTACCGCATGTGTACTTACAGATTTTCACAGACACACAGAGACACATCCCATCACGCCTATATTCCCCAAAGGATTAGGCAGAGGTGTACCAATAAACACCCACAGTTCGCCGATATGTTTAGGTCCCAATTAATAGGAGGCCAGCCTATTGCCTTTAACCAGGCACAAATCCTTACGTCGAGCTGCTACTGAAATTTTATTGAAAAACCCAATAACACTGCTCGACCTGGGAATCGAACCCAAGACCTCTAGCGTAACAATCGCAGATTTTAGACCTTCTTCAAATGACACCGAATGATAAATATTCGTGGATGCTTAAGTTGTTTGCCGGATATAGAGACATAGAGCTCTACTGCTACGACATATCGATATTTGACATTCTAGGAGCTTTGGATAGCAGCCTTACTAGGCGACAGTACCCTCGGTCTGTGCGGCGGCAGTGCCTTCGGCTGGGCAGTGTTGGCAGGAGACAAGAGTCGGAAGACTGACTTGCACTCGCTCACTGCGACCGCGGCCGCTGTGTCCAGAGACCATGCTAAAGTTATTAATTATGCGAGAATTTATGGTAAGATATATTTTACGCTCTTTATAACAAATTTTATTTCAATCGCTAACAGTTAATTTATTTGCTCGCGTAAAATGGCTGAAACAATATTATTTGTAACAGTTTATGTACCGTGTTCTAGCAAATAATTGTGAAAAAATTCATAAACAAGCTAGAAAAACGTTTAATACCGACGTTTGTAGCAATCGCGGTCATAAAATGAGAGAGCGAGACGGCGATACTAGGTGATCTAGTCTTATTGCGGAATTAGTTCGAAAGAGTTACCGCGGCCCTGGAACACAAAGGGCACTAGGAGGAACAAGGATGGATTTTAATCGGTAAGAGCCTGGCACTCCCTTCCGCTCCGCCCAGAACAGAAGAAGTCATTTTTTTTTTTTTTTAATGGGACAAGCCCGCCACACTATTCCCAACCACTGCAACTTCTGTAAGCCAGAATCAACAGTGGAGACCGCCAGAAGAGCGCCGAGGCAATGAAGCTCGACGAGTCCGGGAGAAACGATACAACTGTCTTGGATCCCGCAACGAAATTAATCAGAAAAGATTAGCGGAGAAGTAGGAAAAAATATTGTTTCCACTTCCCTCCAAACAAGCAGGAGACAGAACAGAACTAGGCCAATAGGCACAAGGGGATATTTACAACTGGGAGAAGCCCAGATTGCCAAGCACCACACCAGAAGAAGTCATTTGATGATTTCCCATCCTTAGAAAAAAGGTGATGTAATTTTAGTAAGAAATCGACCGAATAATGTTCACACCTTATTATCACACCACCGCTTCGAAACGGCAACGGCCCGGTCGGAATCGCTTCGATAATTCCAACCGTTAACTACCAGCGCGCTGCCTGCGAGCCATCATCTTTTATCTTGTCATTATAAAAACGATTTTAACGCGCACTATTTAAAGCCCAAAAATGAAAGGCAAGATATATGCTGTATTGACTTTACCTTATTGACTTTAATTCCTTTGGAAGTTAGATTCTTATCTTATAATAACCTTTTAACTTATAGGTGCCGGCCAGAATTTTGCTGAGAGATTACTGAAACAGTTTAATCCAACCATGACGACATCGGAGGCTAAGAGCAAAGCCGCTAAAATGTTCAGCTCGACTAAAGGCAGACGCGTGTACCAACTGAAGAAGAAATACATGGAAGGGTTTATGGAAGAAGATTTGGATGACCAGGTAAGGTACTCAACAAACAGAGTACCAATTTTCATTGATTAATTAAAATTAGTTTTGCTAAACCGATTAAGGTCAATTCATTTATTTTATTTAGTTAAAAGGCCCTTTTGACATGTCAAGATATTGATCAGTGTTCAGTTTATTTCATCCTTGATTACCCGATAAAATTAGATTTAGTTTTAGTTGCCTTACAAGCAATAAATAGTAAGTCATTTGAGTTGACAAATAAGTGACGTCACTGTTTGCTATTACCATAGACAATCTATTTGGGAATCGTATTTTGACAGCTCATTAAAAAATATGTCTTGTAAATCGATGGATGTGTCTCGTACTATATTTCTCATTCCAGGTGGTAGAGATGACTAGCTACCAAGCGCTGCGACTCGCCAAGATGAGCGGAAAGAAGGTGGAAGACATGTTCCACAAGCCCAAGTGGATCGGTGGCACTGAGTCAGATATGTTCAACAAATTAGAGGAAATCGCTGGTAAAGTTTATCTAAATAAATAAAAATTAATGGCTTACAAACACAACAAAAGTCCGTCCTACAAACAGCCGGTCTCATTAAAATATAGGTCTATTGAACGGTCCGATCATCGGTACAACAAACAGTCGGACGTGGGCACAGGGCCTTAATGTGTTGCTAAGTATCAAAATGTAATCCTCGCCATCTTCCGCCTATCGTTATCGTTTACTTCTTTCATGCATCTATTAGCTGCCATGTCAGTTGCCCAGCCTCCCTTATCTACCAAGCCACATCATCATATTTCAAACTCATCATTACCATCATCAACAAACAATAAACAAATCCAACAGATTCCGAAGGCCCCGCTACAGCGTTCCTCTCTGGTCGGTTATCTCGTGCACTGGAGCACGCACAGGGTCGGTGGGGCGGCACGAGGCTGAACTGGGCTGTGCAGAGCGCTGCGGCTGACTTCTTGCATCTCATGCTGGCTAGCATGGCACATCTTGCGCCTAAAGCTAGGTACCTACTTCATATACCCTAGGACCTGTTATAATTGAGCAGAGAGCCTTCACAGACGTGATGAGTATGGGGTTTTAGACTTTATTTCAATATGGTCAATGTCGAAATAAAGTTGGTCTCGTGGTCATAAGCGTGACTGATGAGCATGGGGTCCCGGGTTCGATTCCCAGGTCAGGCAAAATGTATTATTGTGTTTTTCCATTATGATTTGCTCAGTAGCAGCCCGGAGTTTGCAAGTTGGTGGTGTGACACCCCCGTACCTCGGAAAGCACGTAAAGCCGTTGGTCTCGGTTATCATTCGTAGATCTTGGACAGTTGTTAGAAAGAAACCAGAAAGTCTGACAACCAGTCTAACCATGAGGTATCGTGTTGTTGCCCAGTAACTGGGTTGTGGAGGTCAAATAGACAGGCGCTCCATGTAAAACACTGGTATTCAGCTGCATCCGGTTAAACTGGAAACCGACCCCAACATAGCTGGAAAAAGGCTAACCAGATGATGAATGTTGAAAAACGAAACTTAATTACTTTTGGTTCTTTTCTTATTTAATTTTCTAATTCCTTACAGATTTTGTCTCAGTTTCCATGATGAGGTCAGATATCTAGTGTCTGATGAATACAAATATGATACTGCGTTGGCGCTACAAATAACGAACTTGCTGACAAGAGCGTTTTGTTCACAAAGGTAAGATCGGTTATTCTCTATCGTTTTACTGTATATGCACTAAGTCTATCAGTCTCAAGGATAGCGGCGCGGCAGTGTTGTTAGTAAACAAAAATGTCAGATCTTGCCAATTTTCATAGTGATTTCTTTACTTTCAATTAAAGCCACCAGATAATCTTGCTGCTCTACAAGGGCCTCCACCTATACCAGTCTTTTTGCAGGACCAAATTTATTGAACTGTTTCAGTAGTTTTGTAGGACCAACTTCTTGTGGGACATCTGCGTTGGTATATTGCAATGTTACATTTTTTCCGACAAAAAAACGATCGTCATTGGCTGACGTGGGCCGGTAACCTAATTATAGCAAGTGACGTTCGTTTGTTTGACAACCATAAGCATGTATTCATTGAGGATTATGTGAGTTTTATATCAAAAAAGATTTCTTACACCTTCAAATTCATACTCCATTTACTCAGGCCAAAATGTTTTGGTATGTCATCAATATCGAATTGTCTTGTCTGGACAATTAGGTACCTAACACCACCAATCAATTGACATAATTTTTGATTGTTATCAATTGTCAATACGCGATTTCCTTAACACGTCACTTATTTGCCAACTCAATTGATTAACTACTTATTGATTTCAAAGCAACTAAAAATTTGATTGAACATTAATAGAGTTATCAGGGCTAAAATAATATGTTTTTATTTTTTAATTTTGTCTTGTGGTTAATGGTGTCATCTACCCAATTCTTGCGAAGTGGGTCGGCTGGTGACACCAATCAATGTATCTTTGTGTGTTTCAGAGTTGGAATAAACGATCTGCCACTTTCAGTAGCTTTTTTCACGTCTGTGGAAGTGGACCAAGTATTAAGAAAAGAGTCAAATCTCAACTGCACTACACCATCCAATCCCCACGGCTTAGATAACGGCTATAGGATTCCTAATGGAGAATCTTTAAATATATTTGAAGTATTAGATAAATGTAAATTAAATAAATCAGTTGATTAAAATGTTTTAGTTTTTATTCAGCGAGAAACATGTTCAAGGTATAAATAAATCTTCTGTGTTTTCTTTGTGTATAGTATAATAGAACATTATGGCACGAGTGAGTTAAGTGTGTTATTATAGTCGAGGTTGGATTGCAGTCCGTGCCCAGTACTACATCCGATTTATCATTTTGGATATGTAATGGATAATAATGTAACCAGTTACCATGCTGTGTAAACTAATGTGAAGCCAAACTTATTAGCTTACTAAGTCGAATATCACTGTGTCTAAAACTGAAGAACAGCTGAGTTTATACCTCGCATAGTGTACAATTCGCGACACTTAAAAAGAACGCTCATTTGTACTGGTGCAGTAAGAGTTTAACGTTCTTTTTACGTGACGCGCTCTGTATCGTGCATGTCCAACATGGAATGAACTAAAATCAAAACATTATAATGATCGTATTTCTCAACAAAATTATTTTGTGCAAAAGCGCAAACCCAGCTGTTTGATAAATTAAAATTTTAACTAAATATGTACACGATGTAAAGAATATAAACATAACATACCATCACGCCTGTATTCCCCTAAGGGTTAGGCAGAGGTGTAACAATGTACACCCACAGTTCGCCGATATGTTTACGTCCCATGTAATAGAGGGCGAGCCTATTGCCATTAACCGGGCACAAATCCTAACTCCGAGCTGCTACTGAGAATTTCATAGAAAAACCCAATAACACTTTTTGCTTGACCTGGGAATCGAACCCAAGACCTCTAGCGTAGCAGTTGCGCTTAAGACCACTAGGCCAACGAGGCAGTTAAAGAATATAAATTCCCCCCGAATTTATATTCTTTATATCGTGTACATAATTTTCCAACTCATAGGTGGAAGTTTACTTTAGGGGGAAAAGCTGGGCAGCTTCCCCCAGAAGTGAACTTCCACCTATGAGTTGGGGCCCTCTCGATACTCCCATGTTAGTTATATCATGGTATAACTACAGATACTTAACTGTCAAGTAAAGATAATAAAGTTGGTTGCGTAAAATAGAACGAAATAAATGTCAGTGTCAAAAATGATTAAATGACAGTGGAACATGACTTTGGACGTTCCATTTCAAACAAAACAGACATTCATGTTCATTTGCTTAACACACTTCATTTTCACTTTTGATTTATTATAACATTTTGAAATAGCTCTCTATAATGCCATGAAATAACGACTCATCGATTGGGTAAAAAATCTTCAATTTAAACGTTCGTTCCTTTTAATTAAGGTATTAACTATTAATTCTTATGATAAAACAACAAAATGATTGTCTGTCATTTAATGCTTAAAAACTACACTATTTGGTTGAACCGCAGCTTCAACCACAAAAAGTAACCCTAACCTATTTTTGGTGCGAACGTGTGACAAAATAATAATAAATCAAATATCAAGACCTTTTATTTGTCTTTATATTCATGTTTCTATTAAGCAAGCATGTCTAAAGTTACTAAAAGGAAACATGTGATGAATGAAGCTCTGTGGGACGATTATGAATTGCCTAAGGAAAATCAAACTATTGTTAAAGTTTTGAGAACTAAAGGAAATAACTTACATGAGGTAAGAAATTCGAATTTATAACAATTTAGTAACAGGCTAAGCTAAGTAAGCCAGCCGGCAGCAGTCAAGCCCATATTATAATATTATTCATAATATTTGCAATCATAACAAAACTACTTTTTAATTGCACTAATATTCAGTTTATTCCGCCAATTTTTTTAGATTACTACACCAGCCGGAGAGGAATATTTGGTGTCTATGCCAACTAAATTCAGAAAAAATATATGGGTGAAAAGAGGTGATTATGTTCTTGTGGAACCAATACCGGAAGGTGATAGAGTGAGGGGTGAAATAGTGAAAATAATGAACAAAGACTCTATTAAATATTATAAAGAAAATAATGTGTGGCCCAAAGAGTTTGAGGACAAGAAGGAGACAATTGCAGATGGTGATGATGAGTTATTTGTGAACACTAATAGAAAACCTGTAATGACATATAGTGATTCTGACGATAGTGATTCAAATAATGATAGTGATGAAGATAGTGATAAATAATAATTGTTTTGTTTTGTTTTTGTTTTTTTTTAAATAAACGTTGCCCCACACTAGGAATATCTCCTGTATCATGGGTGCGTTTACAAACATATATATATAAACTCACATACGCAAACAGCCAGACCCGAAACAATTATCTGTAGGTCATACAAATATTTGTTCAGTGCGGGAATCGGCTGCTGCGCCAACTGTGCTGTCACCACTGTGCGTAATTGTCTATTTATTTATTGGACATCATTCTTATTGTCTTATACTCAAACCTGGTTACGTGCAGCAAGCATCTTTGTGCTTTATGATAAAAACACTAAGTTTGCAGTTTGCAATAATTCTATAGAACAAGACGTACTGATAATAAATACTTAACTAAATTTTTTTATTAAACTATTTTACAATAATTTTGTATGTTTTACCAAGTAAGTACATATAATTAATGTATTATTACTAGCCTTATTTCTGAATCTTAGTAAGTAAATCCATATAATACCTCATTGTATTATTGAGTCAATTTGTTGTTTGTGTAATTGTTGAAAATGATTACTGCTAAAATAAAAAGTACATTTTGACATTATGTTTGCTTTAATATAAATAACTGCAACATTAAATAACTACAATATTATTAACACCTTAACTACAATTTGTTTAAGATCACATTTAGATATAGTTTCTCTTCTACATTCAAAGGTTATAGAAATTAATTGGTTCCTTTTGATTTTAGAATTAAAATGCTAAATAAATTGTTAATGTTGTTAAAATTAAATATACATAGAAATACACTTTTTTGAAAGAAAGAAAAAAGGAATCTATGACAAACTATAATTTTCATAGTCATAATAATATGTACTTGATCTAGCATAACACAATGGTATATCATTGTAACAAAGGCGCTGAAATTTTATTAAAAAAAAAATTATAATATTTGTTCCACTTAGTTTAAATGTAGGAGGATTATAACCAAATTTTTTATGTCTATTATTTTATAAAAGATCTGCATCAAGATCATCAGTCATTATATATTCGTAAATCCTTTTGATAAGTTCTACAGACTTCACTTTACTCCATCCGTCAGTTTTAGTTATCAGTTTTGCCTGACCATCTTTGATGAACTCTAGAGTTAATTGTTTTAAAGTGTTGGCAGAGTGGAGATCAGCTAGTTGTAATGTTTCTATTGCATTTTCAACAGTCAGCTTCTTGTGTAAGGCTTCCTCACACAGACTCTTCAGTCTACTCAGCTGATAGAAGTCAGCTGCTGCAAGCAACTTTTCTGGTATCTCATCAACTCTTGGAGCTTTGTCACTGTATATAAAAGTCAGAACTTCTCTCAGGACTTCAGTTTCAAGTGGACACTCTACAACATTAGTGTAGCATTCAGTTGTGTTATGCTCAAAATGAGCTTTTAGTACAGCACTCCGGCTAGCTAACACTGCTTTGTGCACTTTATATTCAAATTGCTCAGCAGATTTCATGGTTACATCAGAAAACAAGCCATTGTTGAGTAAGCTTTCGAAATCATTACTCAGTTGTGCCTCAGGGATGTTGGAGCGATCTACTTTTATATCATTAGTTACCATAAACTGGAATTTTAGTCGAAGACTACCATCACTTAGCAAAAATATGTCCCTTCCATCATAGCTGGCTATATCTCGCTTGAACAACGTAGCTAGATACTGCCATTTGTTTGCCTGAACAGTATGATATTCCTTTATAACTATAGATCGCTCTTCAAAACGTTTCAGACATATGGTCAAAATTGATTTCAAGAACACGGGAGTAGGAGACAAATAGTAGATTTCAATAATATCATTATCCCGCCCCAAGAACTGCATTTTTAATTGGAATCGTGATTCAGATAAATCGACTGGATCTTTAGATTTTTCTGTACGAAACTCTCGGGTAGTTTTATTTGATAACAGGATGATAAAATTTGGTACACTCCATATTATGGTGTTTATTCTAGTCTGCCCCTCGGTGCGGGTAGTGTAATTTATGCTAGACATATTTATAGTTATAATTTACTCGGGATAATCATATATTTTTTGTTTATTTATTTACGACCTGCACAAGAATACAATTTAATCAAAATGTCAATCAATAACTACTTGAATTTAGTGTCGTGACGTCGTCGTAAACGTATGTGACGTATGTCAGATCCAGAGCTGATGGTTTGAAGCCTGACAACCACTGACAATTCACTAATGAAAACAGCCCAATAGTGTTGTAAAAGTAGAATTCAGCCCGAAAAGGAATCTACTAAAACTTGACATTTGTCATTGTTTACAAAGCTAGTTTGCAATCATTTATTGACGTGATTCTGGCTTATAGAAGTTGCAGTGGTTGGGAATAGTGTGGCGGGCTTGACGTGCATAGTGTGAAACACAGAAAATATCGAAAACAAACAATAAAAATTCCATAATAGAACGACGTGGTAGTAAATCACTAAAAAACGAAAGATAGATAGAACAATAAAATAGTAAAAGACCAGCAAACTTCGCCATACAGTCACTCTTATCATTCTTTGTAAACGCCTCCAATATTTTTTGCTCGACCGACGTCGATATTTTCGCTCTTGGAGTTTTCTTTCCCATTGTTTTGGATAAAGAATTGATTTGACAAGACGATTTCGCTATCTAATCTATAATGAACGTGTGATCGTAAAATAATCTTGTTGATAAAATATCAGTGATTTATCGTAATGTAATAAGCGTTCGATTCATCAAAGCGTAACAGTGAGAGGTGAAAATTACTAAATAAAAAATTCTTATTTTTTTCTCGCGACAAATGTTATTTGGTGCTCGTTATGGAGGATTATAAGTTTCTATTTAAAGTAGTGTTAGTTGGGAATGCGGGGGTTGGAAAAACATGTTTGGTGCGTCGCTTTACTCAAGGTCTCTTCCCACCTGGGCAAGGTGCTACAATTGGTGTTGATTTTATGATAAAAACTGTAGAAGTTGACGGTGAGAAAGTGAAGGTGAGTTCCTTTAACGCTTGTACATATTTGGCATCAGTATTGCATCATTTTTTTTGCTGAAATTTGGTACTTTAAACCTGTATTTAACATGTTTTTATTGTTAACTAAGACCTTGTGTACATGAATCAGATGTCCTTGTGATGAATTAGTAACATGTTATAAAAACAATACGAATCTCACAGTTTTTAATAAGTAATGTGATTCAATATTATCTTAGAATTAACATTGTTGTCTGAAATCAACAGTAAAGGTGAAAGTTACTAAGTTATTTTCGTTTGTACCAATCTTCAGTGCCAATTCAAAATGCTGTTATGGGTCCACCAGACGATCACTTGACAAGTCTATGTGATTGAAGCAAATATTGATTGTTTACCTCATACACATTATAATATTTTCTGCCCTAGACTTTACAATTTTCTTTATTCAACCTGTATAGTCCCACTGCTGGGCAAAGGTCTAACCCATTTCCTTTCACTCATCCATTTGCATTGCCTTCTGGCTTCTCTGGCCGATCTCCCATTAACATGCAGTCATATAAAAAAAAAAAATGTTGTACAATAAACTATTACTTAGATTCTTTATTTAATTTTTTTTTTTATTTAACTACATAATTAGATTATAAAAGCCACATAAATCATATAACACAAAAACACATATTTACTGAACAATTTTCAAAGTTATTGAATTTAACTGATATTTATAAATTCAATTACGCATTATTAATACTAAGATATTCTTTACAAATTTTCTAAATGTTTATGTTTAAAAATATTAATATGTTATATTTTTTTAGTTGCAAATATGGGACACGGCTGGTCAAGAGAGATTCAGATCAATCACGCAGAGTTACTATAGGTCCGCACATGCTCTTATATTGGTGTACGACATTTCTTGCCAGCCAACATTTGACTGTCTGCCGGATTGGCTCAGGGAAATTGAAGAGTATGCCAATAATAAGGTTCTTAGGATATTAGTTGGTGAGTAAACAATATTTTTAAATGCTTAGGTTGGCAGCATATTGCCACTTACTAAAGGATTTTTTGTCAACTCATTCACTTTTGTCTGGAACTATGCATTCAATTTAATAAGCCAATTGCAATATAATTTTTATTAAATATTACCAATTTGTGGTTTGGAATTTATTTTATAGTTCAGATTTTCTATACTATGTTTTAAAGCCAAATGCTAATATTTTTATTTTATTTATTTAGGTGACATAATTACACAACACAACTTTAATTATTATACTAATCAAGTCAAACTTATTCAATATAATTAATGTAAGTCTGATTTGCCAATCCGCATAGAGCAAAACTGGTGATCCATGCTTCTGCCTTCTCTGTACTAGAAGAGCACTAAAACCTCCTAATTTGCTTATCTAATATGCCAGATGTATGCATTTCTATCTAGCAATTGCAGTTGAAAATTGCTACATCCCAAACTTAATTATGCTGAGCACAGGCTTAAAATAAATCAGCATTAAATATCCAACATTATTACAATTACTTCCAAATCTGAGACAAATTTTGTAGTGGGTTGTTTCATTTTGGCAGAACTACACTCTATTGTTATAACGATTGAAAGGAGAAAGTGCATTGCCTTCTTGGACCTTGTGCGATCACAGTACAATTGAGGACATGACCTTTTATAGGAACTTATTAGTGAAGTCATTGAATCATTTGACCCTAATTCCAGAACCAAATCTGGAACTGATCAATGCTATGGGGCCTTTTAAGGTTAAGGACATGACATTTGAAGTTATTGCTTTCGAACCTTAGACGTTATATGTAATAGACGTTTGAAGATGTGCAATTCAATTAAAATAATCAAATTAGCTTTTACGCGCGACGTCGTTCACCTAGATGAAGTAGCTTTCCACATCCACAGATGAAAGAATTTTTAAAACCGGTTTAATAGTTTCTGAGTTTATTCATTACAAACAAAAATACAAATGTTGTCTTCATAATATGACGTAACGGTTCTCACGCTAAGCATTACTTAGAGATCACACTTAAAACCTTAGCTTAGCTAATATAAATACATATTTCTATGGCCTACAGATCGTTGGTCTGGGTTTAGTTATTTGTAAGTGAGTTTGTAAACACATTTGCATAATATACAGGACAAATCCTAGTATAGGGAAAAGTATAAATAAAAAAAGTGGTTGTCACAAAATATGGCATAATTACAGGTAATAAAACTGATAGAGAAGACAGAGAGATCCCGAGACATATTGGAGAAGACTTCGCTCAGCGCCACGGCATGTACTTCCTAGAGACATCTGCCAAAGAAGCTGAGAATGTCGAGCGATTATTTATGGAGATAGCTGTTGAACTTATGGAGGTAAGATTATATTTATTTTAATTTTTCTTTTATACGGAAAATTATTTTCCTAAAAAGAAAACATTGCTAAAGATGGTGTGTAGAGCGATGCCAGCAAAATGGGATTTCCGAGATAGCCAAATAGTATTTCTTGGTGGTATAAAAACCGTAATGTTTGGCGGTTTTATAAAACCGCAAACTAACAGCTAAATAATATTCCATTAACGGCGTCAACTTCATTGAATACTAGGTTTTGCCCGCAACTTTGTCGGCATGAATTTTCTTACGGTTCCTTATTTTTAAATAGACTATAGCCTATGTTACTCTCCGATAAATGTAGCTTTCTATATGTGAGAGATTTTTAAAAAACAGTCAAGGGGTTTCTGGTTTCATCCATTACAAACAATAATACTCTTTATAATTATCATTAAGTACAAATTAAGAAAAACCCGCTATTCTTATCTTTGCCTTCTCTTTTATAGTGTAGTTATTATTTAATTGTATGTGTCACCATACCATAAAATAGTACAATGACTCATAGTTAGATTTCATAAGAAACAACCAAGGCTTTACTTTACTATTGTTTGATACTCGCAGTCCCTGCCACTTCCCACAATCGTTTCCGGCAACGCTTAATACTAAAAGTGGCCGAGAAAAATTATCAGGCAGTAAATTGGTTTTCAATTATCTCAGGATATCGAAATAATAGGTACTTAAATATTAGTTTAGTTCGTATTGTTTTTTGTAAACTACTGTAAGAGTTACATACTACTGTTGTATAGAAAAAATATATAGGTACACTGTTAAAGTGTATGGTTTTACTCACGTGACCCGCAAAACCGGTTGCGATACATGACCTTGTATGAGGAAGTCTTCCTTCTAAGTCCGAAATTAGACAGGCTAAATTCCAAAAAATAATATCGCTATCATTAAAATATTATCTATTTATAATTCGACTAGGTTTTGCCCATGATTTTGTTCACCCACGTTAAGTTACATCTTTGGTCATATAGCATAAACATAGCTCATGAATATAGCTATCATATACTTTTTTTTTTCCAATCCGACAGAAAGTTCCAGAGATTACCGCGTTTAAATAAACAAACAAGCCAAAAATCTCTTCAGCTATATTATATTTGTATAGGTCATGTTGGAATGGGACTGAACAAAAATTTATTTCCTAATAAAATATAGCCCTTTTTCACATCAGTTGATTCGATAACGTAGGGAACTGGGTCACAGTTCAATATAGCTACATCCTGTCATTTGGGTGCCAGCCAGAACCATTTATTTATTTATCAAGTGAAAATGTTTGGTCAATTCCCTCGAGCGACTGTTTTGATGGTTTAGTTATCGTCAACGTACCTATTAGGCGAGGTCACACACTAAGCATCAGGATCGATTCCTATTGGGCAAAAACTGTAATTGAGTTTTTTTAACCGACTTCAAAAAGGAGCAGGTTATCAATTCGGATGTTTATATTTTTTTTATGTATGTTCGGCCATAACTCCGTCGTATATAGACGGATTTGCAAAATTTTTGTTTGAAAGGGGTTTATTCCGAAAATGTCCCATTTAATTTTCATATAGATGATGGATTCCGGAGATAGACAACGGAACTCTTCAAAAAATTACAGCGAATCAACCGCGATTGCTGCTATCGCCTAATTAAGCATTGTTGTTTGATGAGTCATACTTCAAATTTTATCGAAATTGGTTAAGTAGTTTGGTAAAAAAAATTATATGACTGAAAAAAAAGGCAACTTCTCTTTTATTATGAATTTCTCAGTACCTGCTCTGAGAATTTGTCATATTTGCTGCAATAGCCTTCGCCCTAATTGCATGTGACTTAAATAAGTAAAATATTGGCGTATAATGTAGTTTTTGCCTGTTCTCTGGGAAGACAGATATGTGATTTTACGTTGTTGTTTTTCGTAAAATATTTCAAATATGTGTGTTCTAAAATTCAAAACTTTTAACCTTTCTTTTGCCCGCGATTTCGTCGACGAGGAATGGTTACTTTGGGCAGCCTATTTTATTTTTAAGCTACCAATTTTTTAAAAACGTTTGATCATCATTATCATCTGCTTAGCCTTTTCCCAACTGATTTGGGGTCGGCTTCCAGTCCAACCGGATGCAGCTGAATACCAGTGTATTACATGGAGTGACTGCCTATCTGACCTCCACAACCCAGTTACTAGGCAACACGATACCTTTTGATTTGAGTGGTTGCCAGACTTCCTGGCTTCTGAATATCCGTAATGACTATCAAAGAGCTACGAATGACAGCCGGGACCAACGGCTTTACGTGCTTTCCGAGGCGCAGGGGTGTCACACCACCAACTTCCAAACTCCGGGCTGCTACTGAGCAAATCCTAATGGAAAAACCCAATAACACTTTGCCCGACCTGCAAAACGAACCCGCGACCCCACGCTTATCAATGGCGCTTGCGACCACGAGACCAACGGGGCAGTTCAAAAACATTTGATCAATTGTTTATTTATTTTTAACACGTACCTAAATACAAAGTTTCATGGTTTTATTTTCAAAAATTACGGATCCCATACACGCTTGCATCCCATATTTCAATCTCTTCCAGTCGTTTCTCATGACAAAAGGCAGCCTATGTCCTCCAAGATCTAATCTATCTATGTACCAAATTTCATCAAAATTGTTTCAGCGGTTTAGGACTAAACCTTACGTTCACATTTATAATATAGTAGTATAGATTTAGTAATCAGATCTGACGTTTCATTTTTACTTTCCAGCAAGCGAAATGCAAGGAGTTGCCGAAATACGACGGCAGCTTAGGACCAATCAACGGCAAGACCACTTCGGTAGGTGACGGTTCATGTTGTCTACGCTCGTAAACCTTACGAATTTATCTCATTGATATTAATAGCTTTATACGTAGTGTGGTGCGGTGTTTTTGGAAAGGGATTTTTTTATATCATAGAGTAGTTGGCTTCGGAGACAAAAACCAGCATTTCAATTGACACTTCATGATAATTGTTTGATTTTGACAGTTCGACATCATCCATTACGTTGAGATGGTAATGGTGAATCCGTATTTTAAAATGTAAAGCGCAATGTATATTGTTGAATTGTCAAAATGCAAACGATTTTCATTACGAGTGTGTTTATAAAACGACGCATTTTAGTAATACATCGCTGGTAGTCTCAAATTGTGGCGCTTTTTCAGAGCTAATTTTAAAACCAAGTAATAGTTACTTGGCTATTATTTTATGTTTACTTTTTTTAAGTAATGTTCGTAATAGATGGCACTTTCCATTGCTTACGATATTGACAATAAAGGAATTGAGGTTTTCTTGTAAAAAAAAAATATTATTAATTTTTTATTAGTGAATACGGTTGTTTTTACTTACTATTTTTTTTATCTTGCCAACGAAATAAGGACTGATGTGATGAGAATTTTAAGTTGTATATTTTGTTTATAGTTGTTTTATTTTTTCGACAACACCGCATCCAACGTGTCGTATATTTCGTAGAACGGAGGTCATTCCACTCGCTTTTAAGTGCTGTGTCATTGTCACAATGTCATGACATCGTTGTCATATTGTCATTCGCCTGTCACTAATAATTCATGTCAATTCGTAGATGTAGTGAATCGGTACCATTA
The DNA here is from genome assembly GCA_947462355.1 of Caradrina kadenii. NCBI lineage: Eukaryota > Metazoa > Arthropoda > Insecta > Lepidoptera > Noctuidae > Caradrina > Caradrina kadenii. The sequence continues at coordinate 10,942,619 of OX381691.1, forward strand.
TATTGCATATCAGTGTTAATTCTATTTATAGTGTTATATTGAGATGAGACCAAACATAGGTTTACTCGATTTAATGTACATACATAATTAAATACATAACGTTAAAAAGACGACAGCGAAGAATAGTGAAATCATTGACAGATATTAATAAAAAACCGACCAAGTGCGAGTCGGACTCGGGCACGAAGGGTTCCGTACCATTACCTATAAAACGGCAAAAAAATCATGTCTGTTGTATGGGTGGCCCTCTTAAATAATTATTTTATTATAATTTAATTATTTATTATAACTAAATATTCTATGAATTTTTGAAGCGTCTACCTATTGCCGTTATGCATATCGAACAAAAAATCACGTTTGTTGTATGCAGGCCCCCTTAAATATTTATTTTATTCTGTTTTTTAGTATTTTACTTATAGCGGCAACAGAAATACATCATCAATTTCAATTGTCTAACTATCACGGTTCATGAGATACAGCCTGGTGACAGACGGACAGACGGACGGACGGACAGCGAAGTCTTAGTAATAGGGTCCTGTTTTACCCTTTGGGTACGGAACCCTGAAAACCACTTCAAAATGTTTAAATCTCGTGACTTAACATACAATTTGTGTACTTAATTGTACAACGTAGCAGATTCGGTTATTCATTTAATGAATGAATGGCAGTTGTCATTCTGGTTATGGGTTGTAATGGCAACTACCTATCAATTTAGTCGGCGACTGTCTTAAAATGTACTTATCGGGTCATAAAAAAGGACACAATTTAATATTAATTCTAAACTAATTGCATAAAAATATAAGATTAACAAGAAATTTAACTGTAATAAATATTACTAGCGTCTGTCCGCGTAAATGTCGGTTATCCTATCCCGGACGCAGACAAAGTCGCAGATTAAAAATAGCCTATGATGTTTCTTGGGGTTTAAACTCACCCCGTACTAAATTCAATCAAATCGGTTCAGTGGTTTATTCGTGAAAGCGTAGCAGACAGACAGACTTTTAGACTTTTTAGAATTACTTTCGCATTTATAATAATAGTATGGATTCTATTTAATCGCAAAACATGAAAGGAGTAGGCGGAGCCCTTTGCCCAAGAGTGGCAGAGAACGGGCTAATTAGGTGCTCTATAGACAAATAATACATCAGCAATTAATAGAGATGTCCAACAATTACGTCGACGTATTTTAGTAGATTTAAATCGATACCGCTTATTATTAAAGATTGATTCATATGTTTTGAATACTAATAGGTTCAAGTAAGTAATATTGCATCTCGTGAAGAAAGGTAGCGTGACGTTAATTGGATTATATTACAGAGTGTGGTCACGTTAATATGTAATTATTGTTAATTGCACGTTGTAAATCAATTATCTGTCAAGATTGTTGCTCGACTTCGCTGGTATCGTCAAAACAGTCATGACATTGTCTCAATGTAATCAATTTAAACAATTTTGCTAGTTGCAACTTTTGTTATTATTACTATAAAATTTAGTGTAAGTACACCCTAATTGTTTGTAAAAATGTTTAAAAATAATTATAAATTACGAAATTTTAGTTCCTGTGTTCTTGGAGAGTTTATTTTAGTCACATCAAATGAGTTAGTGGTTAAATGTCAAAGCAGCTTATTAAATTGGTTAATTAAATAAATTCTTAATTTAAAAATATTGAAACAGTATTTAATCTGTACTTATAATTATTTAAAAGTATTATAAAATAATATTTTTTTTACATTTTTACAAAATTAAGAGGGTTTATTAGATTGCTCTCGGAATGGTTAAATAGATAATGTAGGTTAATCTTACTGAAATACTATTTTGTAGGCAGTTAACTAGAATTTAATGTACACTAATAATATTAAAAATTAGAACTGAAAGTAATCACAGGAATAGGGTAATAGACACCACCAATCAATTAAACTACTTGTACTTTTTGACCTGTCAAAACTAGATTCCACCATAGAGTTTGTGTAGGAAAAGGCAATCGTGGCGTCACTTTTGAGTAGACTACTGAACTGTACTGTACTGAATATTTATTTTAAAAGCAATCAAAATTTTGAATTACAGTTAATTGAAAATATCAGGTCTTCAGGACTAAAATAAAGTGTATTGGAGAACTTATATCTTGGAATTATTGGTGTCTAATACCCAATTACAGGATCAGAGACTGTTTTACTACAGGACAATATGCGTGATTTAATGAAAGTAAAGTGAGACTGGGTTTACCTTGAAAATGTTCTTGTCACTTACTACTAATACGAATATGACTTAGCCAACCGGCTAAGTCTAGGAATTGAGAGGAAAAAAAATATTAGTAATTCCTAAATTATTAAGTTTTACTTACAACTTGGAATTGTTTTCTAGTGTAATCCATAAATGAAATTAGTTTCGGATAGAATACGTCAAGAGCATAGCAACAGACTACTTACTAGCTAACCATATAGCGAGTGTAAAATATGTCGACAAGTTATGAATGTGTTGCATACCAATGTTGTCTTTAGAGAATTTCGTACAAAGGTCAGCTTTACAGCTTGGCAAAGAAGAGTATGAGGAGATGACACGTGGGACTAAATATTTTGGGTTTGAGTTATTCCCAAGCAGCTTTTATAGTTTTTAATTTATTTTAAAGATTTTTTCCCCAATTTCTCACATAAAGTGACCTTAGTCTATTAGTGGCGCCCTCTTTTTTTTACCTTGTTTTGCCAAGCCGTAAGTGAATAAAATGAAAGTTTGACAAGAAATCTATTTGTTAATAGGAATAAGGCCATTTTTTGTTACATTCCTCATAACTTAAGAAGTCTACTAGTAAAAAATTAATTGTCTAAAGCATATTTTTGAATGGTGAAAAAAATGATACTTATTGAATCGTAATTATGCGATTTGAAAAAGTGGTATACTGTTAATCTTTTTATTAATTTTACCACTTAATTAAACTACATAATAGTGTTTTAGTAAATTGTTAATTTTAACTTAGCGTTAAACAATCATATTTATTATTTTCTTGTTGTAGGTGCGTATTTTGGATTTTTTTTTGTTATTTTTTATACTAAACATCATCACACTAGCTGTTTAATGCACTTAAATGTGAATTGTTTAAAATGATTTTTATATTATAGTTAAATATTTCATGTTGTTCGTAATTTTGTGCAATATAAAGTTTATATTTTGTCGGCCACACTTGCCTTGTTGAAAACGCTAAGTTTTATCAATATTTATAATAATTATATTTTAAATCGTTATAAATTGCGTACTTTTTATGCTTTTTCATAATGTTGAATTTGTCAGATACAATTTAAAGTTGGTTCGTGGCTGGTTGCACTATTATTGGATCTGAAATATCTAATTGAATGTTTCTCCATATTACATTGATTATAACTATATTGAAATTTATCCTCACCAAAGAAATTGAATTATTGTAATACTCGGATTATAATAAATGATCACTTTGGATATAATTTGCTGTTGTTTTAATCACTTCTCTTCTTGAACCACTAGCTACTCTCACTTGTGGTTAACATTTAACAACAGCCACTCATTGTCTCATATTTAATAGAACGAGTAAGTGGACACCGCCAGCATGCACTACATGTGAGGGTCGAGCCTTACAAAATGAATAAGAAGTGTTGCAAAGTGGATATCGCTGACTACTGGCGGTGGTTGCGAGTGATGCTTGTTTGGATGCTCTCAGTTGAAAAATAATAAACACCAGCATAGGACGGGTTTTTAATGTAAAACAGATAATTACACTATATGAAGTAAAACTTAGTGCAGCGGTGCTGTTGGTTCTGTTTCATTTGTAAAACATAGGAAATTGACCGCTGTGCTTTTAAGGCTGCCTGTTCACAGAAGCGGAGCGGAGAAATGGAGAAATATTAACCATACGATTGCATAACTGGGTCAGTGGGTCGGGTCGTCGGGGTTGAGCAAAGATTTTATGCAATCCTATTGGTTAATATTTCTCCGTTTGTACGCTCCACAGCCTCGCTCCGCTTCTGTGGACACGCAGCCTTATTCAGTACCCAGATTACATCGATGTGTACATGTGCCTAACATTTTTTTATCCCAGTTCTATCAGTAGAGCAATAAAATCAAGATGGTGGACAAGAAGCATTATACTTTTTAAATTGTAGGTGACAAACTTGTAAAACATTTATTACTGTTCATAAACCACTCTGTATGAACGATAAAGTTTTTATTTTATTAGGAACTGCCACATAACACAGTCATATTTTTATCATTTACAATTATACATATTATCAGTGGAATAGTTCTACGTAGATTGGAACGCATAACTGCAGTGCTGTGTCAAGCAACTAATATTTCAGAATCGACTAATGGAAAAACACTAACTCACCTCAAAACTGTTCACACCGTAATAAAGAATAAATCGTTTTTTTTGTTATCTTAAGTATCATTTAATATGTATTCATTAAAATGATGATATAATTTAAAATTTAATCATTAACTAAATAAATCGATTGACATTTACTTGTGTAAATGTCATCGGATGGCATCGACTATCCTGTTTATGTTATTTATCGATCCACTCTAATGTCGCTTTGAAATGGCCGACGTTTAGGGGGAGTGTCTAGCGGAAACCGAATTTCTGAGTAATTTTTACCAGATAAGGTGAGTAGTAGACCGTACATTGTAATTGTAATAATAATCAAAGCTATATAAAACATAAGTTGACCCCAAAATTCAGGCTCAATATCAGTTGAAAGCATTTCCGGTGCGACAGCCGGTCGAGTTATTCAAAACAAAAGGTGTTTTTACGGTATTTTGTAGTTTTCCATCCAGGTATTTATGGTGTTCTGTTACAACTTTGTGTTACAGCAAAACAAACAGTCTGTGTTCCGGATATCATACCCATTTTCTGTTACAATTCTTCTATGTGATCATGGTACAAAGAAATACTATCTATGTATGTATGTGTAGCCTGTAGCCTGGATTTTTCTAATTAGAAATGCAATTAGTGTAAGTGTAATGTTTATTGTTGGTAAAAAAGTACAGTAATGCACTGCCAAATTCGTTTTTGAATAATAAAAAAGTATTTATGAAAAATCTTTTTATTAAATTTGTTTCAGACTAAGACACTTCCACATACATTCCAAATAGTAAAGACTGAGCAACTTTTATAAAAAAGTGGATAACCATGGCTTGGCGTTTCAAAGCCTCTAAGTATAAAAATGCGGCACCGATTGTGCCTAAACCCGAGGCATGTATTAGAGACATATGTGTTGGATCATATCAGACTTATGGGAATAACATTTGTGCGTCTGCTGCCTTCATGGCCTTTAACTGGGAGCATGTAGGGTCCAGCATGGCCGTGCTGCCGCTTGATGACTGTGGGAGGAAGAGTAAGACAATGCCCTTGCTTCATGCCCACTCCGATACTATAACTGATATGGAGTTCTCACCGTTCCATGATGGACTGCTAGTGACTGGATCACAGGACTCTTTGGTAAGTCCATTATGTTATTATCATTGTGTTAAAATTATTAAGAATACCTTTGTTGCACAAATCCAAACATTAATTGTGCACACCTCTGCTTCTATCATATTATGTTTAAAACACAAGTAGGTTGTAAAGCATAATTTGTTTTTGGTTCAACTATTGTTGCACCTTAAAAATAAAAACATATGTTAATCACATTCATATCAATGTTATGTCTCATTACATCTTTTATAAAATATATAATTTATGATACCAAACACAAGTGAACCTTTTCTATCATCCTTTACATATCCTTGGAAAGAATCTATGAAACATTTGCAAAGTTTTACCCTTGCATTAATCCAACACATTTTTTTTTTTAAAGGATTTAAGTCTAGAGAATGTCCTTGAAAAGATCCTAGATCTGTGCTCATTATGACCAGAAACAATTTAATTATTTTTTGGCTGTTCATGATATGTTTGTCTATCTATGAGCACACATTAACATAGACCTCCTTACTCACTGGAGTGTGGAAACTAGATTTTGACTTTCCAATGGCAATATTTTAGCTATTATGACTTGAAGATTTCTATTAAGGTGTTTAAACTTCAGCTAGATTAAATACATAACATTTACACTTATCTTATATGGGAGTAAGCAGAGGTATCAATATTTCTTATAGCATATTGAATTTAACATGCTGTCACAGATCATGTTAACTCAAGTGATTGTTTGTTCCTATTATAGTCAGTCAATTACTAAAGTTAACATGTGATTTGATAGCTGATTAACTTTTAGGCTACCAGCATACACATTTACCAGAAAAAGTGGCACACTTTGGAAATCTTAGGGCCTATTCACTACCTTAAAATATGTTCAGATAAAATGAGTTGCCAAATCATATCAATATAAATAAATTTGGTGAATACTATCTATTCAACATATAACATAACATTAATAGGCTGATATTATTTTTAACACCACACTATAGAGAAACCTCATGGGGTCCAAGTTACTAAGCAACTACTACCTTTAAGCTATTTTCATGGTTCTAACACACTGTATAATAGATTTAATCAGTGCATGTTTCCATTTAGATAATAAACAATGACTGCATATGGTTTCTAGTACTTATGTGCCTTTAATTAATCTCTCTTGTGCTGGAACGTAGATCAACACTCAAAATAAGCCAGTGTTAGTCTGCCGGAGCGTATATCTGTAATTATGTGACATTAAAAAATGAATTTTGTACGTGTTCGCCCGGCACACGAGGGGTTAACAGATTCAATGTGATAGTAAAATAAAATATAACTGCACATATGTCTCAGTTTTCACAGCTATAAAAAATGCAACCATGCACAACTGTGTAATCAGATCCTTTGTTTGAGTACAGATGACAAGCCATTACAATGGCCCTACAAGGAAATATAAAAACTATAATATTGATGGCAGCAAAGTTTATATGGACATCTGCATTTTTGTGAAATTGTTTATTTTTTACAAAGTGGGCTTATAATAATCAGCCCTATAAATAAAGTCCGTATTAAAATTATTTTACTTTTCAAAATAATTAAGAAATGAATAAAGGTTATTTTAGTGCATTATGGAAAAATTCATGTTAATGGGTGTATAACTGGGAAAATGGCCACTAAATTTTTTACTAAATGTACTCTTGTGTTACATATTGATTATGTAGATGCCCATATCTACTTTGCTGCTTTGATATGGCAAAAAGCCTAGTAAAATGATTGTTGCTTATATTAATGGGCACAGTGAAAGTTATAAAAATTGATAAGTATGTCAATGCAAGGAGATAAAGTCTTATTTATCTAATGGAACTTGTACTATAGATAAAACAGTTGTCATGTTATTTTATTCAATTGTTACACATCTCTGTGGTGGTTAAATGGTAGCACTTGCAATTCTGAAAGGGGTAGGTAGAAATTTTGTTACATGAGAGGTGTAAGAAGACATTCAAGAATGTCAAAAGCTACACAATTTACTTTGTTCTGGTCCTTACCTAGGAACCTTCTAGTCTTAACTTAATATTCAATGTGAAAGCCATAACAATTCTTATTTAAATTAATTACTATCTCCGTCTCCCACCTGAACCAAGCATTTTCCGGCATAAAAAGTATCATACATACATACCATCACGCCTGTATTCCCCGAAGGGTTAGGCAGAGGTGTAACAATGTACACCCACAGTTCGCCGGTTATAAAAAGTATCCTATGTGTTTTTCCACACTACAATCTAGCTCAGTGCTAAATTTCATCCAGATTCGTTCCGCAGTTTAAGAGTGAAAGAGTAACAAACTTCCATCCATCCATCCTCACAAACTTTCGCATTTATAATATTAATAGGGTTAGCTATGGTGATTAAAATTTACAGGAAAACGGCCCATAATTGTCGTATTGTTAATATAGTTTGAATACCTATATAAGGATAATAATATGACAAATTATTTTGTAGCGGTAACCTAGATCGTATAATTGATGTAAATTTAAAAAAAAAACCAGTTTTTTATGATATCAGTTTTTTATCTGTGAAGTATTTATGCAGTCATACTTAAGGCAAATCTCTTTTTTTTAATTGTTGAAAAATTATGTATTTTGTGACAAGTTTTTTTTATATTGAAATTAGTAAAGGTGACATACTTTTTTAGGCAAAAATATTTTGCCTCGTGGACTGTTGGCATGGGGTCCTTTTTTCAGTTCCCAGGTTGGCATAGTGTAATTGAAATTACTGACTAGCTGCCCGAAATGTAAAGTTCGCGGCGTGGCATCCTCGTGCCTAGGAAAGCATGTAACGCCGTTAGTCCTGAGCCTGATCTGTCCCCGGCATACTTCTTTTTTTTCGTCTTCGTTTGTACGTCGTCTTGTAGGTACTTACAGATGTGCTGGTTGCTGTTACTACTTTAATGTATGTGTATGCCCTGAAAATATGTCACGTCACAAAATATGCCACGATGTCGTCGACCGGTGTTGATTGACCGTAATCTAGTGCTACCCCACCTTCCCATTATATCTGGTCATTGCCATTTACAAGGAACCAAATAGATACCGAGTTTAGGTAATTATATCTATCGACATAAGTTCTATTTTAAACATGGTTTGTTCCCACACAGTTGTAACACGCACTCGGAACTCGGAAGCTATGAGCCGTTTACCCACTACATCGTACCATCGTGATTATGTTAGGAACGTATCAGACACTTAAAAAAAGAAAAACATGTCATTACGTTCACAAGAACGTATCAACCGTGAATTCTTGACGCTCCGTGCATGACACTGCGTTGGTCGGTGACAAAACGGCTTAGTGGGCAAAGTCTCATATTTTTAAATACAAAAATTTTTTGCCTGGCCCGTTCCTAGCACGGTCATGGTATGATACGATGTAGTGGGCAAACTTCTCTAATCTACACTAATATAATAACGCTGAAGAGATGTTTGTTTGTTTAAACGCGCTAATCTCTGGCAAATAGTAGGCTATATAATATTACGCTACGACGCATAGGAGCGGAGCAGCAACCAAAGATGTAACATAACGTGTGAAAAAAAACACGCGCATCATGTCGCGATCATATGCTAGTCATAATCTAATTGTCTTGTTTTAGGTAAAAATATGGCACATCCCGCCCGAAGGCTTGAAAGAGTCTCTCTCTACTCCTGAGTGCACGCTGTCTCAGAAACAGCGCCGGGTTGAGAATGTTGGCTTCCATCCGGTGGCCGACGGTCTCATACATGTCGCGTCGGGCCATGAGCTTGCGTTGTGGGACCTTACTAAGCAGAAGGAGGCTTTTGGTAAGCATTGTGTATGTTGTGGTGTAAGCAAATATAGTATAGGTAAGGTAGGTTTGAAAGGTATGGGTGCCGGTGAAATTATAGGCACATGAGACATTTCAACTTTGTCTCTGGGATTTTAATTGTTTCGGATGGGAAATCATCAAGTGACTTCCCTCGCCCTGGGCGGGGCGGTAGGGAATGTCGGACTTTTACTGAGTCAAACCCACCCATGTTCCTTCTTGTGCCCTTTGCGTTCCGAGGGCGCGGTATCTCTTTCGAACAACCCGCAGCCCCGGGCAGCCGCAGGCATTGGCCCTGTGTAGCCCTTCCACTTGCTGACAGCTCTTAAAGCCGCGCGTGGAACATCAACGCGTCGTCGACACGGCTTGTCTCTGCGATGAGAAACCATTTGCAAGGCCTCTATTATTGCACATGACTATAGACAGAGCTGACCACTTAACATCAGGTGCGCCGTTGGTATGTTTGCCATCCAATGACAATAAAAAAAAAACTGTTTCCAACAGTGAACAGAGACCACTCCGAAGTGATACAATCAACCTCATGGAAGAAGGACGGCAAGCTTCTCGCGACCTCATGCAAGGACAAGAAGGTTCGCATCATTGACCCGAGGGCTTCCACCGCGGTCGTTGACATCGCTAACAGCCACCAGAACATTAAAGATAGTAGGATTGTCTGGCTTGGGGATCAGGATAGGATTTTGACAACTGGTAAGGAACTTTATTAACTTAGAAATACTTAACGAGTTAAAAAATAATAGGAACAGTTAAACACATACAGTATGTTTAAAAACATTAATAAGAAAGGTATTGGTATAACGGGCTTGTGTCCGCAATTCCACGTCTCAGAACGTATTTTGCGTATGGATAACATACCATCACGCCTGTATTCCCCGAAGGGTTAGGCAGACGTGTACAAATGTACACCCACGGTTCGCCGGTATGTTTAAGTCCCATGTAATAAGCAAGCTTATTGCCATTAACCGGGCACAAATCCTAACTCCGAGCTGCTACTGAGAATTTCACAGAAAAACCCAATAACACTTTTTGCTCGACCTGGGAATCGAACCCAAGAGGACCACTAGGCTAACGAGGCGTATAGATAAGAAAAGTAATTAGTTCACTAATTACATTTAATTTATTAACTGTTCCTTTTTTTTTTTGTACTAGGATCTCTTGTTTTGTTGTGTGGATGTGTTTACAAGCAAACCTTGAACTACCACTTGTAGCCAACACAAGAATTTGTTTCGTTTGGCAATAGAACCCGCGACACGCAGCCCAGCAGCTAATCGCTCAGTCACTGCACCCACCGTGACGAAATTAACTTTATATAAAAACATCTCACAAACACTTTTTCTAAGAAAACTTCTACTATATCTCACAAGCCTGGTTACATATCTCTTTTGTTGACAGTACATTTGTACAAACATAAGTATACAACTGGCCAAATAAATTACGAGGTTGTACTGGTACTTATCTCTGTCCAACGTACACTAATTACGATAATTATTGCCTAAATGACATGTCCAAGCTTTTTAAATTGACTTGGCATACCGTTAAAACGGTACAGACATGAAGCACTATACAATATTAATACCTCTGTACACATACCGTGTTTCTGGCAAATGAATTTGTTTTATTCTATTAAAATATTATATAAATAAGTAAGCAAATAAATTTGTTCCATACATCTGTTTAGAATGTAGAAAATACATACAGTAGAACTTGATGCTTGCAGTTGGCACCACAATTGGTATATTTATTTCTTATTATGGGACAAGCCCCCCACACTATTCACAACCACTGTAACTTCTTCTGTAAGCCAGCATCAACAGTGGAGACCGCCAGAAGAGCGCCGAGGCAATGAAGCTCGACGAATCCCGGAGAAACGATACAACTGTCTTGGTTTCCACAACGAAATAAATTAGAAAAGATTTGCGGAGGAGTGGGAAAAAACATAATTTCCACTTCCCTCCAAACAAGCAGGAGACAGAACAGAACTAGGTCAACTGGGAGAAGCCCAGATTGCCAAGCACCATGGATTGCAATTATTATAAACGACAATTTGTATACCTATTTGTTCAATATAGGTTTCATTATTATATTAGCTTATAGCCGTTCACTGCCGAACGTAGGCCTCCCCCTAAAGAGTGACAACTATCCCGGTCCTGGGCATCCCGCATCTATCCGCTGCTGCATCCGCCGCTGGGTTTAGACACCACGAGCACATTCATGAGCTGTCAAAAGGCGATTCTCCAGTAGATTACGTATGGCAATAGCAAACTGTAACATCACTTACTTGCTAACTCAATTATTTATTCATTTCAGCTGCAACCAAAAATTTTAGAGCTAATTGGAAATTAATTGGGTTTTCAGGGCCAAAATGGCGTATTTGTTAATAGAAGTTGTGTCTTGGAATTATTAGTTAATGGTGTCTCTACAATGTATCACAATTATTAGAAAATTCGTTGCGGGATCCATGACAGTTGAATCGTTTCTCCGGGACTCGTCGAGCTTCATTGCCTCGGCGCTTTTCTGGTCCCCACTGTTTATTAAAGTGGAGGGCTTGTCCTGTTAAAAAAAAAAGAGACAACTTGTAACCCGAATCGTTGTCTGTTTACACTCGGTACATAAAAATACGACCTACACAGTGCACTGTTCTCAGGTTTCGACTCGGCGCGTCTCCGTCAAATAATGATCCGCGACATCCGCAACCTGTCTCAAACGCAGAAGACCTTGGAACTGGACTGTTCCACCGGTATCCTGATGCCACTTTTCGATCCTGACACCAATATGCTGTTTTTAGCTGGGAAGGGAGACACGACCATATTGTATATGGAGCTGACGGATAGGGAACCTTATCTTATCGAGGGGTTGAGACATTCTGGTGAGTTGAGCATTCTTGAGTACATCGTAACAAAACCTTAAAAATATATACATACATATTAGGTACTTTTGCAGCTTACCAAACGGAGCAATTCGAACTTACCGTTACCATTTACCGTTACCAGTTCCATACACCACCAAATTTGTACTCTTGTGGCGGACCAATGTGACGTCATGTTTTTTCTAATTACAAATACGTTGTTCTAGGCGAACAAACGAAAGGCGCCTGCCTAGTCCCGAAGCGAGCCCTCCGCGTGATGGAGGGCGAAGTTAACAGAGTGCTTCAACTTGCTGGGTCCTCTGTCGTGCCTATCATGTACCAGGTTCCGAGGAAGGTATGTTATCATTAACAGCTGGGGGATAAACACCAATCACGAAAGTGAATCTGTTGTAAGGTGTGATACTACTGTCTGAATTTCAAATATCCGGTTTCTGAAGTGACTTGAGCAACAAATTTATTAAAAAGAATAATTGTTTGAACACGAACCTTTCTCTGGCAGAGTTATCGCGACTACCACGCAGACTTGTACCCGGACACACCCGGGTCCGTGACCTACCTCAGCGCCCCAATGTGGCTCGACAACCAAGACCACCCGGTGCCCAACATCTCGTTACACCCGGATGCCAATAATGGAATACAGGTAGGTTATACTCGTGTTTAAAATGCAAGGATGAACTTTTCCCAGTCTAAGTCCCGGTAAGTAAAAAGACACCTCACAATAGCCATTAACAGGGAAAATTATTGATGGGAAACTACTTTTTTTGTTTTTTATAAAAATCACATTATTCGATAGCACGCAAAACTTTGTGCTTGCGGGTGCATGCAACAGTATATGGGCCGTCATAAAAATAATCGAGAATTCGACCTTCAATATCTTCGTAGACCATTTTTCGCAAAAATGGTCCCAATTTCTGGAAAAACATGTAACTTTCGGCTTCGTTAAGTGTCATTTTACACTTGTTTATTAAGAGAAAATGCGGGAGGAAAGATTTTTGAAAATTAGGTATTAGAAGAAATTATTGTTGTCGCTCTATGAGTCTCGGCGTGCGTAAAGGACAACTGCAGATCTGATTGAGTAATGAATAGCCTAAGTAAAAAGTCATAATTCAGGGTTTGGCTCTGGCCTATTTCCTTCTGTAATATTAAACCAATATTAAAGATATTTCATAATCTTAATGAGAAGGATGTGTACTGTGTCCCTATGTTCGTATTTTTTTATGAATAGTTCTCAAATTTGTATACTAAGCCTCTGTTGACAGCGGTATAAATAGGCAATTTTGACCACTTTCTGCCGGTTCTAATGCTTATAAAATTAATGTATCATAAAAAAGAAAAACATCGGGTCATACAAATGGTTTATGGTTAACTTCACGGAAAAAATCATTCCATTAAAGTCATGACATAGGAACAAAACAGGCGAGAGCGTGTCACTGAAGAAAAGACCACCCGCATTTCCTCTTAAAGTACGATTGGTTTCAGTTCTCCTAGCATTGCATATGTATGTCATGTGATACTTTCATTTATAAGTTTGTTCTCAGTGTATACGGTATAAATAGTTACATTTATCTTATAGATTGCATTTTGCATGAAGTCATTTCTAAGTTTTGTAGATGTTTAAGCAGAAAAGTGTTTTTTTTTAGATCGCCATGCCCATTTGTTAGTGGGTTTGGTTTAGTAACCTTTATACATTAGTTTCAGGATTATATTTCAAAATGTTCAAGGGAAACTAACATATTGTAATAGAGAAAGCGTTGAAACTGTAGGCCTACCACGAGTGCGCCAAATATTCGATTCAATGTGAAATGGAAATACGACTATCCTGTAACATATTGGTTTATTTTTATATAACAAGCATAATTGAGTGTAAGACATTACCAATCAACGACGTACTTTTAATGTCCTGTTGAAACGCGATTCCCCCTTAAACTTTGGATGCAAATACTAATCTGTGATGTCACTTGTTTGCCGATTCAATTGTTCATCTATTTATTGATTTCAAAGCAACTCAAAATCGAATTTTACAGTTAATTAAAAAATGAGCGCATTTTCAGAGCTAAAACAAAATGTTTCTTTAAAGAAGTTGTTTCCTTGGAATTATTTGGTATAAAAAAGCCTTCACAATTAATACATCTTATATGCAAAACAGTTCAAATTTAAAAATCGATCAAAGTTATGTAACGTTTACTCCACGCGCTCGTGGTAGGCTCCTTGACCAGTAGGGTTAGACCCGCCATTTTGAGTGACAAATCGAAGTTAACTCGAACTTATTGTCAAATGTTTAAATAATCCTTTCTTCACTCTCAAATCAATTTCAACTCAAAGTCGTCGGTGTTAAGACACTTAATTAAGATTAATTTTAATGAAAAGACAATAACAGTTCCTGTAGATTTATTTTCTATTGCTGCATGTTTATTTTTTAGTTACGTTTTTATTTTTTATTTTCCGTAAAAGCTAGTGTTTCGTTTTTTTTTTGGTGTACATGGAGGATTAACCCATGGTGTTTTTTTTAGAATTTTTTGTTTATATAGTGTTGTGAATGAGTGGTTGAAAAGTTTATTTACTTATTTTTATTTCTGTAGAGCAAGGTGAGTTTAGACGCTTGTTATTATTCAGTGAGTGGTGTTCATTTTCAGTTTAATTAGTCGTTGTTGTGTGGTGCTTGTATTATTTAACATTGCGGGTGTACAAGGGTAACGTAAGTAGCAACTTGTATTTTTTATCTATTCCTTAGTACTTTTAAGTAAATTGATTGGCAATTCTCCTTTTAGATTCACCGAGGTAATTTAGAAGAAATGACAAAGGCTATTTTAGCAATGCCTCCGCCGAAAAAGACGGACTCGCAAAAGTCTATTCCTACTCAAATTGAAGAACCGGTGAAAACGGTTACGAAACCACAGGCGCAACCAGAGCCAAAAGACGAAGACCGAATCGACTTTGTGAACGTAAAAGACCTAATTAAAGGCATGGAAAAGAAGAAACCCAGCAAAGTAGATTACCAGAAAGAAACAAACGGCTTCCACAAAAAGATCACAGATAACGGTCACGACTGTCACGAGAAGAAGAGTGATTCTGAACAAGAAAAGAACGACCCGGACGTTATTCCGCAAAATACTGAAAAGACCACCGAGAAGACCGAAAAGACCGCTGAAAAGACTGAAAATTCTGAAAAGACCATTGAAAAAACCGATAGTACTGAGTCGACAGAATCTTCTCTTTCAAGAAGCAATAGTTTGATCAACGGAGTACCGGTTCAGGTACCGAAACCCATGCCCAGGTCGTCGATTTCGGAGCCCGGCTCGATGGATG
Source organism: Caradrina kadenii (assembly GCA_947462355.1). Taxonomy (NCBI): domain Eukaryota; kingdom Metazoa; phylum Arthropoda; class Insecta; order Lepidoptera; family Noctuidae; genus Caradrina; species Caradrina kadenii. The sequence goes on from OX381691.1 coordinate 10,958,050, forward strand.
AGCCTTCGGAAGCCCCTAAACCTAAACCCAGGACCACTACTGTGCCTGGGTCTGGTTATAAGGTACATGAGGTTTGTGGTTTGAAGTGTAGATTTGATATCGATGTTTTCGTGTGAGTGTGAGTTTGTTTTTGGACATGCCCTTAATGGTATGCGAGTCCTGGTTTCTCGAATAAAAAAATTATGTGACATTAGGTAGTAAACGACTAGACACCATTAACCAGTAATTTCAAGATACCATTTAAAAAAAAACACCCTTTATTAAAGCCGTGGAAACCAGATTAGTTCTCAATTATCAGTAAAATTACATTTTAGTTATTTTAAAATCACTAAATACCTAGTTGATCAATTGAGTTGGCAAATAAGTGACGTCACAGTTTGCTATTGCCATACATAAACGCGTTTTGACAGCTCGTAAAAAGTATGTTAGTTGATTGGTGGTGTCTACTATCCACTTGTCGAGATTTTATGCAATCCTATTGTTTAATATTTCTCCGCTTCTCCGCCTCGCTCCACTTTAGTGGACAGGCATCCTTAAGCTGCTGTGATTGGCTGATTTTATTATCAACCACCAATCACAGTAGCTTACGGATGTTTGACAATTAGTTACAATAGTTTTGTGATGATTTTCGGGAAACCGGAGGAAAGTATGCCCGACTAGTCGTGGGTTCGACTCCTACACGGAAGTGTAGGACACTAGTTACATGTAGTTATCATGCGTATGATTAACATATTTGACGGTTTTTTTTTAATACTTTGGTGTAAATGTACAAGCTTTTAAAATATCTTTTTATTTGCGTTTTATTTTTGGATTGTTTTTCGTTAGTTATAGTCATAGTCTGCTGTGTTAATTTCAGTGTATTTCGTTTATGTTCAAGCTAGGAATTGCTTATCATTAGTTCTTTTAAGTTTATTTTATAGTGCTTTATTTTATTAATTTACAATACATAATTTTAATATCGTTTTTTCCCTCCTTGTAACTCCCAATTATTATAATTATCCATTTATTATATAATTAGAGGCTAATTAAATAAAAAAAAGATGGAATAGATCCAAGGTAAAAACTTATGGCGCGATATTCCTTCTACACTCGAGAGCAATGAATTCGGGTCACCAACAATATTTAATATTTAGTTTATTCAAATAAAAATTATTTTAAAAGTATGGTAGTATGGAATGAGCAGTAATTACCCGGCGGGGTTTTTTTTTATAAACGGGGAAAGTTTAGCCGGCCTTTAGAATACGTGTATTGGAGACCCAGATTCATTGCTCCCGAGTGTATAAAACGTACTACAGTGTATTTCTTAATTATGTTTACAGAAATTACCGATTATTCCTTTTCACGGAGTCCACACATAGCTCTTATAAGTATAAGCTTCTAAAATAGAACGTTATGTCCTACAGCCTCGTCTGGGGCCGAAGCCGTTCTCAGCGGCTACGGGCAACGAAGACTTCTCGTTCGACAAGGTGTTCTCGGTGCCAGCAGTGCCCGGGTTGACTAAGTCTGATTCTGGTGAGTCCAGTCATTATTTTGTTGTCATAATTTAATTCGGTTCTTAGAAAGAGGTGTATTCTGAAATACTGTCAAACATAAACAACTGAAAAACAATGATTTATTAATTATTGATCGGGTGTTGATTATATTTAATGATTTATGATTTTTATGACAATTTTGAAATTTGACGTGAATGCAAATACCTTGTATGTTAAGAGATCGTCCTCATCCTCTCATCTGAGATCTTCAGCTACAGGTATCCCCATACTTAAAGGAATACCTCTAGATTTTTTTGTAAACCCTGTTGTCAATGAAATAAACCTTATTTTTAAGTTGCTGCGCGCTCCATGCAATCATACTCATATTTCGGTCAACAAGGATCTAAACTTGATTAAATTTAACAAGTACTGTTCAATAAAAACAATTCAATTTTCTTTCTCAAAACCAAGTTCCGCCATTTTCTTGATTTCTCATACTACTGGTTATGCAATGTGATATATTAATTTACAGCAACGTCGCCCGTTTCTGGTCTGGCGACCACTCCGACCGCCACGTCGACCCCCACCGCTAAAGAAGGCAGCGAAGAGAAAGACAAGTCTCTATCGCCGACTAGCGATGTTGAGATAGCGCCTAACAAAGGTACGTTGCAATAATAAAGAATTTTCTTAACGCCCGAAATCTCAATATTTGCCTTTAATCATTTAATGACAGATTTAGGAAACTGTAACCTTGAGAGGGCTAATCACAACCACCAAGGGGTCTACCACCATCTCTTAAAACAGTACCATTTTAATATTTCTTTGTAATTTCAGTTGTTGGAATTTCAAATCTCGGCGCTGAGCCGTGTGTAGAAAATCCAACAATGCGCAAGGCAAATTAACAATAAAATAATCTTGTATAAAGAGATGAGGTAGGCCCTCTGTTTATTTGAATCACGTGACACCAATCTGTAATTTTATTTATTATAAAAAAAAATTATCAATCATAATTATTTTATTCTTAGTATCACATTCTGTGTATTTTTATACTAACTGTAGTATCAGAAATGTATTTTAAATCTCGTTCTTAACTGTGTAAACAGAAGAGTACACGAACGGCAAATCGGACACGAGCTTAGAAGAAGAGGTGAATTCGTCTGACTCTGGATACCGCCCTAAGACCCCCAGCACAGCCGAACGAAGGAAGATGTTTGAGAATACTGAGTAAGTTTATCAGTTAGCCCAACAGGGCACTTTGAAAATAGTGGTCATATAATTTTTTTTTGAAGTTTACCCTACATAGTTTCTTTATATCCTGTTTTTAGAAACGTGTACAGACATACACATCAATCCATCCTAAACTGAATTTCCCCAATTGAACATGAACCTTATTCTTTTAAAATAAAGTTGGAAAGCTAATAAAGAAATTTGTCAGATTGAGCTAGCTCGATGTGCTGGCCTCTGTACAAACATAAACAATCGATCAGACCAGGACTTGCTGTAGGCTATACAAATATTTGCTTCGAATTCGAGACAGCAATCGCTCAACTATTGCTACAACAGTGTATAAAATAGGAAATATTTGTTTTAGAATTTTCCGAGATGTCACAATCCCATTTCAGGGAAATTATTGATTAGTATTTACGCAAAGTTTTTTCTTTAGGAAGATGCTTAGGTGTATATGTGTAATGTTCATACAACTATCGCAGCGGCGCGCAGTCGATAGCGGACCGGCGGCGCGCGTACGAGGCGCGCTCCGTCAGCGTCGCCGTGGAGTCCGACACGCCCGCCTCGCCCGCGCCGCTCAGGTTACACTCTATACAATCAACCAATCTAATTCACTCATTTCAGGTTAAATACACTACTCAATACAATGTCATTTTCATTTTTAAATGTGAAGTTTATACTCACTATTTATTTATTAAATTTCTTTTTTAAAGACTACCATAGTCTTTAAAAAAGAAATTATACGGACGACAATTTAGTTACATGTAATATACGCATTATAAAATAAAAATATGTAAAATAATATGTTGCACGCGTTACAGGCTGAATATACAATTACAAAGACTAATCAGTAACATCTCATTGTAATTCCTACATAATATGCAAATAAAGTGTTCTATTTTATTGTATTCTAATATTCTTGACTAAAATTCTTATAGTCGTTTTCAGAAGACAAAAAGCAGGCTTTTCGCAATAATAAGTTTATTATCGCATTATTCTCTTGGGGTCGGCTTCCAGTCTAACCGAATCCCAGCCGGCCCGGACCTCCACAACCCAGTTACTGGGCAACACGATACCTCTTGGTTAGACTGGTTGTCAGACTTCCTGACTTCTGACTATCCGTAACGACTCTCAAAGATCTACAAATGACAGTAGGGACCAACGGCTTTACGTGCTTTCCGAGACACGGGGGTGTCACACCACCAACTTCCAAACTCCCGGCTGCTACTGAGCAAATCCTAATGGAACAACCCAATAACACTTTTTGCCCGACCTGGGAATCGAACCCGGGACCCCACGCTCATCAGTCGCGCTTGCGACCACGAGACCAACGGGGCAGTTACATTACTCATTTCATTATTGGCATTACTCTCTTACTAATAAACACAGAATAAAGTTATTCCACGTTTAAACCTAAGAAAATGTAAGGTTATTGCTTTGTTATTCTTGATATAACTTTATTCCTTGTTAATAGTGAGAGGGTTTAATTTAAAAGTGTATTTTGTTTTAGACGTCGAGATTCGCTCAAGTCACGCAAAAGTCCGGATCGTGAGGACAAGAGAGCGTCCGTACCAAATGTTACTACAAAGAGGACGTCCACTGTATTCGGTAAGTAAAGAATCTGCAGTGTTAACGTTTTTGACTATTGCTCCGCCCCGTGGGTCGTAGTGTGATATCGTCTAATGGCGCCGATGGTGATGATTAACGAGCAAATTATACCAGGTTAGGACCTACCGGTCCAATTTGCAACAATCTTTTTGAAAAGCGAAAATAAGCCCAAAAAGTGCCTTTAAATAATTAAACAAACCAGCCCTATAATGTTCAGCCCTTCAGCCCTATAATGTTTGTATATTTTATTCATATTTTTTAGAAATAAAAGTGTGTTAGTTCTTTCAATTGTATGAAGTCTATAGACACAGTAAGACAAGTCTGTAGTCTACCAGAATTAGTAAAATGGATTGGCAATGTATAGTTTGGCATGCTCTTATGGCAACTTATAGTATAAATAATGATAATTATCTATTACTAGCTTCTGCCGCGACTTCGCCCGCGTCAAATTTGATATTATGCCACGGGAACCGTACATCTTTCCGGGATAAAAAGTATCGTATGTGTTATTCCATACTACAATCTTACTGGGTGCCAAATTTCATCCAGACCCATTCAACCGTTTAAGCGTGAATGAGTAATAAACGTCCATCCATCCATCTATCCGTCCTCACAAACTATTGCATTTATAATATTGGTAGGATATAGTATTTTTTGATGTCCCCTTCATTACTCTTTTTTACATTTTGTGTATAAAATAAATGATTGTGGTTTATAAATTATATTAAAAAAATTGCGCAGGCAAGGTATCCAAGTTCCGTCATCTGAAGGGAACTCCGGGCCACAAGTCTACTCAAGTGGAAAATATCAAGAATATCAGCAGACAGATATCTGGTGAATGCAACGGATTTTATGGTGAGACTATAATACCATTTACTTCGCTTTGTATAAATCGAATCGTGTGGTTAAATTCCTTATTTTTTTAAATAAGTATTTGATTTTATATAAAGTGTAATTTAATTAAATGAAAACCTTGGTTTCATTGTTAAAGTTGTTAATATACTTATAATAATATTATAATGTTGAGTATAATAATTATTTTATAGATTTTTAGTTGATTTAATTATAGTAGTCGCTACGAGTCGTGAGCACAAAGGTTAACTTTACTTCACCGGGTCATCGATGCTGCATGCGATTGGTCCATCTGTCGAACTAATCGCGCCAGCGTCGGCTTCATAAAAAATCCAGAAACCTATAAATGAACCTGATGTTTGTGTTCACGACTCGTGGCGGCTACACCTTGTATACTTATCGCTTTGGAATAAAACACAAAATTAAAAATTTCAAGTAACCCCCGACAGAAGAATAAAAATCCCTACCATTTTCAAACCGCTGAACCGATTTCCATCAAACATAGCTAAGAACGCTCACGACTGATTTACCGATCAAACAAAAACAAACGAAATCAAAATTGGTTCATGCGTTCGGGGGTTAAAAATGGAAGAATTATGAGTGTTGAATGCTATATCAATAACCAATGGAAGAGGAGTTAGCTATTCAAGGGGGCTCAATGTAGTAAACCTGCGGGATTTTCCGGTCTTCGCCATTTCTTGTTACTATAATTCCTCGTAACCTATCGAGTGATGTCCCGCGGCCCGCAGCCAACGGCGTGCGCTGCGCGGTGCCGCTGGCGGGCGGCGGCGGGCGCGTGGGCGTGGTGGAGCTGCCGCGGGGCGCGTCGGGCGCGGCGCGCGCGGCGCCCGGCCACCCCGCCGCCACCCGCGTGTGCGCGCTGCTACACCCCGCGCCGCTGCAGGACTGGGCCTGGGACCCCTTCCGCGCCCAGCGCCTGCTGGTGGCCTGCGACGACGGCCAGGTGCGCGAGTGGATTATACCCGAAGGAGGTGAGTTGCTGCGTCGCTTTCACTCGCACTTATCTCGAACTGGATTTTACCTGTCACTTCGTTCGACCTACTTACGGATGCCCTTTTTTTAAATGATTAAATATAGCTTAAGGATCTCAGAAATTACGTAGCTTCCTATTAGCGAAATAATTTTCTGAATCGGACAAGGAGTCAATCAAAATTGAAACTTGTTTTTTAATTAAACAGATACATTTTTAAGAGAACTGAATTTTTTAAATACTGTCGGTTACACGGTGTCTAAATCTAGATCTAGATGTAACACACCATCACGCCTGTATTCTCCGAAGGGTTAGACAGAGGTGTACCAATGTACACTTACAGTTCGCCGGTATGTTTAGGTTGATCTAGATGTAAATAAATATAATTTTCAAACTCTCCCATCAGGCCTCCAAGAATCAACGAACGAGCCAGCCCGTACATTCTCGGCTCATCCCGACAAGATATACATCATCCGATTCCACCCGACCGCTTCCGACGTGCTTACGACGGCAGCACACGACTTGAACGTCAAAATATGGGACCTCAGTCCCGAGATCCCAGTAGCTTCCATTGTATTGACTGGGCATACTGACCAGATTTTTGCACTGGACTGGTCGCCTTGCGGGGAGTACCTCGCGACGGTCTGCAAAGATGGACTCATAAGGGTAAATTTACAAACTTTAACCTCCCCCCTCCCCTGGTGATACTTAAAGTAGCTGTCAGATTAATCTGCAATAAAGGTTATTGACCCGACTTGTACCAAAAAGTCCCGAAACTTCAACGATTGATATCCCTCGTCATACAAAACTGTCGCCAATACTACTTCGGTTAAGTTTCATAATATCAGAAACCTTAACCCAACCGGAATAAGTAAGAAAAACGTATTTGTAGGAATGATTAGCTATTTCTTTTTAAGTTTTTGAAATATACATTTAAACATTGAAATATGAATTTGCTATTGTTAATGTATTTAAAATAATAATTTCCGTCGCATATTATTATTTTTTTATATTACTTATATTAATTATTTAGCTTTAAGTTATTTTAATAGAAGTATACAATTATATAAAATAACGGAGATTTAAAGCTTTTACCAAAAAAAAGATGTTTTTTTGGGATATGTCCTTTTATTAGGCGCTGAGTGTGACGCCAGAGCGAGTCAGGGGTGCATCACCTGTCCGTCATTTTGTAATATATTATCACAAATGATTTTTTTTTTTAATGTGCAACATTCGATTTTAGAATTTCAATAGTTTCTATTTTATTGAGCTTAGACGGAAAAAATGGATACTTCGAAAATCAGAGTAATTTTAAAATAGATACACTCACACTCACGCCTGTATTCCCCGAAGGGTTAGGCAGAGGTGTAACAATGTACACCCACAGTTCGCCGGTATATTTAGGTCCCATGTAATAAGGGGCGAGCCTATTGCCATTAACCGGGCACAAATCCTAACTCCGAGCTGCTACTGAGAATTTCATAGAAAAACCCAATAACACTTTTTGCTCGACCTGGGAATCGAACCTCTAGCGTAGCAGTCGCGCTTAGGACCACTAGGCTACCGAGGCAGTTACACCTACCAAAATAAATACGACTGAACATGGTTTGACCAAAACGTTTGTAACCCATGCCACGTGAACGCGACAAATGGGCTTTTTCGATACATTTGTTTTGATCGTTATTTTGACAATCCTTTTACGTTTTGGCGTATTTTCTTGTTTTGTTTTTAAATTTTGGTATACATTGGTAGGAGGGGTCAACGACGTTTATTTCAAATTTATCTGGCGGCTAGTATAGTAAGGTTTTAAATTACCTCCCCCCTACCTAAAATTGCCTTTATTTTTTGTTATAAAGTATCATAAAATTGATTGGAATATCATCTTAAAATATAGTTTTATTAAGAAAAAATAAATATTTACGTGCGATTTCTTACTACACCCCCCTTCTGCCTTGTGATATTCTCAAAATGATTTGTAGTATAAGTTAACCGGGATTTATTCCTGAGGTGGTTAACCAGGCTGTTAATTGTAGTATATTGAATGTCGGCAGGTGTACCAGCCCCGCGCGAGCGCGGAGCCGACTCACAGCGGCGCGGGCCCGGCGGGGTCGCGCGGCGCGCGCGTGGTGTGGGCGCTCAACGCCACGCACCTCGTCGTCACCGGCTTTGACAAGTAAGCTTCACCTTACTTTTTTATCCGACTATGGCAAAGCCGTGGAAAAGGAGGGTTATGAGTTTAGCAGTCTATGTATGTAAGTTCATCTGTGTGCGCATGTCTTCTAAATTATTCGTCGTATATTAATGGATAAGTAACACTTCATTTGTGTTCGGCTACCCCGCCTACGACATAATATTAATTAATGGCGTGTGACTGTGGCATACAAAATATTTGTCTTTGCGTAGTCAGATATAATTTTTGGATAGTTTGTGATTTATAAATTTTAACACATATGGCTCATGGCTTTTTCGTGGATTTTTTTTTATCGTAATCGGATTTTACTTTATTAATAAAACTAGCTTTTGCCAGCGACTTCTTTCGCGTGGTTTTTTTTACCCGCATTAAGTTACGTCTTTGGTTACTGCTCCTCTCCCATGTATCGTAGCGTTCCTATAGCCTTCCTCGTTAAATGAGCTATCTAACACAAAACATATATTTTTTCAATACAAACCAATAGTTTCTGAGATTAGCGCGTTTAACCAAACAAACAAACTCTTCAGCTTTATAATATTAATATAGATGATTTTTTAATAACAGCATGTTTTTTTTTTTGTTGTGTTTTAATATCAATTGTCCCTTTTTGTGCAGAGTATCGGAGCGTCAGATCCTGCTGTACAAGGCCACGGACTTGTCCGCGCCGGTGTGCACGGTGGGGCTGGACGTGTCGCCCGCCATACTGCAGACGCACCTCGACCACGACTCCGGAACACTGTTCCTGACAGGACGGGTGAGTACTCCACTCGGTATTACACTTTCAAGATCTTTTTTACGTAGTTAGTTATAAGCGAGGCTAGTGAATGCGATCCACGCGTCATGTTCCTGAACGGGCGCTATCAGTTGGGATTGGTCATCTCTTAGCTTACATATTTTATTGGTTTAAATTGCACTTCACCTACTTTATTTTTGCATATACATAAAAGCAATATTAAAAGCGGAATTTTGTAAAAACTTAATTAAAAAGGCAATATAATAAATAATTCAATAGGCTCGCCCCCTATTACATGGGACCTAAACATACAGGCGAACTGTGGGTGTACCTTGGTACACCTCTGCCTAAACCTTCGGGGAATACAGGCGTGATGGTATGGTTAATTAAAAAGAGTGTTCGTGGAGTTACTTGCTCGTTCTTCTTCATAGAGACCTACCTACGTTTTGGAACGAGCAACCAGCTTCAACATTCTGGCTAAATGACTGTGATTTTCACAGTTCCAAATTGCCTGTTAAAATGGTGTTATTGAATTAATTTTTTGACATTGACGTTAAAAAAGAAAACTTACTACTTTGCGCATGAAATGTTTGACCGGTGGCTTTCTCTAGTTTACGAATATAATAATCCAAATATTCGACAGGCGCGAGATTTGTTTCAGATTTATTTAAGTAACGGTTTCTGAAGGCCTCTTCTAAGTATTTCATCGAATGCTGTGAATTATATATTGGTACGATATTATTGTCTCCTTGTTCAGGGTGACTCCACGATCTACTGCTACGAGGTGACGAGCGAGGCTCCTCACCTGTGCGCGCTGTCGCACCACCGCTCGCCCACACTGCATCAGGGTATCGCGTTCTTGCAGAAGAATCTAGTCGCCGTTGAGAAGGTATGCCTTATTTTTAACTGTATATGTTTATTGTACAAGTTGTTACACTAAGTTAGGGCTGCACATTGTTAGTATGTTTTTTTTTTTAAGATCTCATAACCAATATCTGTAGATTTGTATGACCTAAATAGTTTTTCCGGTTTTATTTATTTTGTGCTGAATTAATTAGAACTCGCGATTCTTTAAATAAAGTCTTTAAAACAACACGAGTTCAAAAAAAGAAAAGAAAAAAGAACTCCAATTTCTTTTTGGCTTTTCATATTATCAGTAGCAGCACGTGTTTTCTAATAGGAATACGTTTCAGGTGGAGTTCGCGCGAGCTTTACGACTAACCAACGGAACCATCGAGCCTCTTTCCTTTACTGTTCCCAGAATAAAGGTAAGTAATACCAACAAACAAAACTTCCTTCAATTACTGCTTGAATTTCAGAAGTAAACGGTATGTATTATATCGATATTTTGACATCCCCGTGTTGTCATTAAGCTACATTACACTTTGTTCTGAAATCCAAAATTAATTTAGCTACACACTACGCCGATTACTGATTTACGTACACAAGTTGTACTTGCACAAGTTTTACTTGAACAAGTTATATTTGCACAAGTTATACTTGCCAGTTAAACTTGCACAAATATGCATTAACGTGAGTTGAAAAAAAATGCGTAATTTTTTGAGCTATCTGTGGACGCAACAGTCATATTGACTTGTACAAGTGTATCGTTACGCGTGTGGCTCGCATACGTTTCTGCCAAGGCTCATAATATATCGTCCCCGTGTGCAGAGCGAGCTGTTCCAAGACGACCTGTTCCCGCCCACGCTGGTGACGTGGCAGGCGTGGCACGCGGGCGCCGCGTGGCTGGCGGGCGCGCGGGGGGCGCCGCGCCTCGCCAGCCTGCAGCCGCCCGGCATGGAGCCGCGTGAGTACTCACACTACATTCTGATAGAATGTTCACTCAGCGTGAATGAGAACATACACTATGGATGCCCAAGGGATAAAATGTTTGGTCGGTTATAAAAAAAACTGCTGTTTCATACATTAACACTTCATCATCTACTTAGCCTTTTCCCAACTATGTTCGGATCGGCCTCCAGTCTAACCGGATGCAGCTCAATATTAGTGTTTTACATGGAACGATTGCTTATCTGACCTCCACAACCCAGTTACTGGGCAACACGATACCTCTTGTCAAGACTGGTTGTCAGACTTTCTGGCTTCTGACTATCCATAACGACTGTCAAAGATCTACGAATGACAGCCAGGACCAACGGCTTCTCGTGCTTTCCGAGGCACGGGGGTGTCATTCAATCAACTTCCAAACTCCGGGCTGCTACTGAGAAATTCGTAATGGAAAACCCAATAACACTTTTTGCCCGACCCCGCAATCGAACCCAGGGCTCCGTGCTCATTAGTCGCGCTTGTGACCACGAGACCAACGGGGCAGTCCGTACATAAACACTTAACCAGTCAAACCGTATGGAACAGCTGACTTTTCTTAATAACTGACAAATAATGTTTGCCGTGACATGTCTAAAATCATGTACCTACTGAATCTATAGTAATTTTTTTATTACGATGTCCCTTCCACCCCTACAAAGTCAAAGCATTTATTTCAATTATTCGCATAGAAACGAACTTGTTCGAAATACCGAAAAAATAATAATTCATTCATTCACAAATTTTATTATTGTGTACTGCTACAACACCTCTTGTTTCATTGTCATACTGTTTAATTTAAGTGTGTCCTTATATTTTTGACGCTGATTGTACTAAGTTACCAAGGTTTTTCTTATTACCAAGGGTAACAAACATATCAATGTTTGTTACCCTTGGCACAATAAAGAGTGTTGTACGTATGTGTGTGGTAGTGTCCGCGCACACGGCGGCGTCGCCGGTGTCGCGCGACGCTCGCGACAAGCCGGCCGCGCAGAAACCCAAACCTGACCTCATCAAGTCGCACGTGCCGCAGGACGCTAAGGCCAAGGAGGACAGTGTGAGTACATACTTCAACTGAGAATTTGACTCTCGATTAAAAAAATACGGCTCGCAACCCGTTTTAATAACATATAAATAACAATTTTTAATCTGGAACTAATAGTAATAGCGCAAGGGTTACGGATCTGACTGAAGTCAGATTAAATTTCTGATGGTCATCTTAGAAGAAAAAAAAGATAATATTCCCCATTTCTACCTTTAATTTAAACTACTACGAACTAAAAATTAAATGACAAATTGTCAAGCTCGCGTAAGGCTGTCCGCACACGTCAAACAATCGGTGACCGATTTTTTTGTCAAAGGGAACATGAATTCTAATATACCAACGCACACGCCCTACAAAAAGTTGGACCCACGAAACTATGGATCTTTTGAACGGCCCGATATTCGGTCCTACAAAAAGTTGAACGTGGGCGCAGACTCTAAGCCGCTGTTGGCTGAATGCAATCAGCAACCAATCACAGCGCCTTACGCGAGCTTTACAATTTGTCTCACTAATTATGCGTTTATATTTCCAAAAAGAACGGGGCAGCGTCGCTTTTCCCTTTTCTATTGCAAGATTAATTAATCTCGACTAACTGACTCTACATCTCACAGATAATGAAATCCATAAGCGCCAAAGTGCAAATCAACTTGAAACTGGAACAAGACAGCATGGAAGGAGTGGACGAAGCCGAATGGGAACAGTGAGAGGTAACCCGACTAAATCAAGTGCAATTGAACAACCCTAGCTTGTAGTTTTATTTAGAGGCTCCCTTACTCGGTCGCGTTATAATGTATCATCGACTGACCGCCCGTAGCAAGGTAGTGGCGGTACCGATGAAGATGATTACAGAAACAATAACTTCCAGATTCCATCTAATTAAACTTTGCGCTTTCGCACAAATATCTGCGGTTTTTTGCTAATATAAAATTAACTTTATTGGAATAATAGTAAAGAATATTTTTAATTGGCTTGATATCGCAAATATGTGGAATGAAATGGTAACATCGCGACTAGAGTTCACAAAGTTGTCGGTCGTAAGCGCCAATTTAATATACAGAAATACTGCTTGCATCTGGCAACTGAGTAACAATTGGTAGCTCATAATGTTGCCAGGTTATGTATTTAGAGATGGCATCTGATAAAATGAGACTTTATAATATGGGAGAACGTCTCATTAGTATCATTGCTAAATAAAGTTAAGAATGAATAAAACCTAAGACAGGCTATATTCAAATCCAATGAGATTTTAGTAACTGATAGTAACTAGAACCGGATAAAATAACATTTATTAGTTTATTTTATACTGATATATAAACATTTCTGAATCATCTTAATTCGTACAGCCAAAACCGAAACAGGTATAACCCCCCAAGCAGAATGAAATTAACTTTTTATACCTAACAATAACTTGGGATTTCTACATATTTTATAGAAATTTTTCCCGTCGTCGATCCCATTTTTACATTTTAATCTTAGATATCAAATAGTCGTGGTATTGTAGAATATTAGAATAATATGTCGGCATATAAGTCCAATAATTTGTACTGATTATAGTTTAAGTCATGTCGGAATAAATCGTGGGATTTGGAAATAACAGACGTGGAATAAAAAATAAAAATGGTGACGAAATATCAATATCAATGAATTAAATTTAAATAATTGAAATTAAAGTAATTGAGACTGGATCTGTTTTATTAAATGAAATAAAAATCTGCAAATTAAAATGAACTGACTTAAATTAATACCTCGTTATTTATAATTAATATAATAGATTTAAAGATTAGAATGTGTATGATATTATGAAATATGAAAGGAGATTTCAAACCATTATTTTTTAAAAACAAACGGACTGTTTTTGAGTCAGCAATTCCATGTAAAACGACTCTTATTTCCAAATTCAAACGTTCTTAATTAAAAAAATATCAAATTCAATGCTCACGGCCAGTCACTTCTCCATCGTCGCACTGCTAAGTAAATTATTTGCTGTTTAACGTTAACTCGTGATCTCATCGATGTTCGACCAAAACTTAACCAATCATGCTCATACAATGCTCACTATATCGCGTTTCTTATTGACCCTATATTTGTTTTAACGACACTTCACTTGGCGTACCGTATTTGTCCAAATATATGATTAGGGCAAAATACAATGTACTCTATTTCTAATCAAATTAAAGTTCATTTTGTGTTACCGTAATAAGACTAATATTTACACAAATACACCAAGTGTAGTGCCGGCATTATAATAAGGACTGTGGATGTTAAAAAAAGTTCTCAAATGCTCAAAATTCCAATTTAAATCGACAGTAATCATTAGCAGACTATTGTCTAGAAACTAATCATATCGATACTTCTAGTATCGATAACAAACTGTATCGATAATCGAAGTTTTTATTAAACAAATAGGTGTCAGCGCAACATTCCTACATTTTGCCATAAAAAATGCATTTATTTATATCGCGTATTTACTTTATACATGTATTAATGAGAAATATTGATTATACGTATGATTTGTATCTAATACTTGTATGTAAGGATGTGTAGGGTATTCATACTTATTAGGGAATTGACATTTTATAATGTAACCGATGTTATTCTATAGTCTATCATTAAATATTGCTAGAAACATTACGAACTGTAGTCAATGTAAATCTTAAATTCAACATAATATTCCCCCTATTTCTGTGAACAGATCTTATTAATAAGGGTTACTAACTATACACTTAAGCCGTTCGGCTTTCGATAATGTTGTTTTGATAATGCCGAACCGAATCTGCCGACCCGCTTACGTGGACAGCGATCCCAACTGTAACAACTTCTAAAAACTCGTATTATGGTTCCGTAAACATAATTTGTTTCAATAAACAAACAACGTACTAACAAGGTTTTTACTTCAATTAAGATTTGCAATGATTACCAAGTTAGTCTGGAACTACATTAAAGTCGGGGTATGTGTAATAAATAGAATAAATTGATATTGGAAATACAAAATCAGTCGGACTTGCCTAGACTATCTTTTTAATAGCAATCGTTTTTCATTCAAGCGCCAATGATCTTATATTTTCAACTAGCTTCTGCTTGCCTGTAAGTCAAGTATTTCACAAATCAGTCTATAGCCTATGGCACTCAGGTATAACGTAGCTTCCTATTAGCGAAAGATTTTTTAGAATCGGAGCAGTCATTCCGGAGATTAGCGCAGTCAAACAAGCAAACAACGTCTTCAGCTTTATTAATATATTATTAGTGTAGAAGTAAAGATTTAAGGATGTTAAATTTGAATTCGAATTTCAAGACAGGTTAAAAAAAAAACAGCATTTTATTATTAGTGTTTCATTTAACAAACAAACAAACTTAACAGGTAACGGTTGAGGTCTTAATATGTTCCAATAAATAATAATTTAAATGCCCCGCCTTTGAAGTGGCCCTATATTAGTCTTTGTATATGAAAAAAAAATCTGTAATAAATTAAATTGCGATTTAGTACCGCTAGTTGATGCCATAAACACATCACGTTTTGCTCAAAACGCCAAAGACTATGTTTTTCTTGTCAATGTGTTGAAATTGTATTAGTTTATATTTTATTTGAAAATTTATAAGGGACGTAACAGTAATTAATACAGCGAAACTCAATATGTCGTCATCGGTCAAAAAGTATTTATTTAAAGTCAAAATAATACTGTTGGCGAATTTCTGTAAAAGTTGCTAGTTTTATAACGTCTCTAGCCTATTTCTCTATAATTGCAAAGTCTGTCTTTGCTACAACTGACAGGAAATTCTAGATAGCTAGATTTTGTACCTAGTATTAAAATGGAATCTCATTTTTTTATAAATTATATATTAAATATTCCCATTCAAAATTGAACTTTAAAGTTATGAAGTTAAAAGCGCATCAATATGACTACAAGAGCGAGTATGACGTATGAAGCGTTCTCTCACCCACACCCACCAAGTCTGAGTGAGACAAAAACTCAGGTAAGTCATACTCAAGCTTTCTTATTTTACTTAAATATTTACGAGAATAGGTGTAATTTTATTCACTAGTCAAAAAATATATACTTTAATGGGAAGATTCTTAAAAATATATTCAGAATGTATTACTTTATGATTAATTTATAATTAAGACTTCTATGTATATTTTTAGTTTAGATATTAAGCGGTTTGATGTCGGTGCGCTTGAAATATTGATTTTAAATATCTTCGGGAAAGTCGGTTTGCATCGTACTGTCGTTATTATAGTTAACGATTTGTTAATAGGACCAAACTGAACCAACTCTAAACCATTTAGCATCCTATAGCTTTAGGAGACTGAAGGTGTTATGGATCGCTTGTCATTTTGCTCACCAGGTACCTGAAAAGGGGTCATTGTGCTCATATTCAGAAATCGTAAAAAAGGACCCAGCTGATCTATACATTTTGTCGAGTTCTCGTCGAGTATAGCCCGGATCATGATTTTTTCGCATTTTCAGAGTTGTTCCTAAAGTAAGAGTTGTTCATAATGATGAGTACAATTCCTTTCAATCCCTTTTCAGGTGTCAGGTAAACTAATAATAAGGTTGTAGATGTATCTTTAAAACATGTATCAAAATATCACCGACAGCAAACGTACGCTACATACTATTGCACATTGTATTCATATCAAATAAAATAAAAAAATCACCATATTATATTATCGTTTGTTTGTAAGGAACGCACCTTTGGTAAAACTTGTATTAAACATAGTAAGATACGGCAAGAGAAAAGAAAAGTCTTATGAACGGGTTGTGGTCTTAGTAACAGCGGGCGCATAAGCTGAACGGGTTCTGTAATGGGCTATCTATATGCAGGCATACCTAATTTTTTGTTTACGAAAAACCTGAAAAGGGGTCATTGTTATAAACAACTTTCACTGTGAAATCAAAGCAAAATCGCGAAAAAAAATGCTATTTCATAAATTTTGTCGAGTTATACGAATATAACAAAAAATAAACGTGGGTAGTTAAAATCTTTGTCTACAAATATATTGTTTAACGGGAAAATTTAAAATTTTCAGATATTTCATTGACTCTTTCTAAAAATTTTATTTACATTGAAGACAAATTGTCAATGAGTTCGTTTGGCTTGGTAAGTATTTTCTCTTTCTTTACCTATAGTTCATATAGTTTCATATTCCCTCCCTTTTTTCACAAATTACCTTATTTGTTTTGGGCCCGTTTTTACAAAGACTAAATATTACCTATTTTCGAACCGTTTTATTCATTCAAAAGATTTAAATCAAACGTAACATTTATTAGACGGTTTCTTATTATTGAAGTTTCTGTGAACATAGCAATGTTAGTTTGTGGAGTTTAGTTTAAAATTTAAGAATATACACAGTTTATTATCAAGACAGATAAAACAAGTATGATTTCATATTAAAACTGTGACAATAGATAGACCGTTTAAAAAATATTATTTGATTTGTCTTTATAAGGGACGTAATCTTTCACAGTAACGTCCTAAAGAAATCGTCAAATAAATTACTGTTGGATGCACAAAATCTTACTGGCATTAATTTGCTCTCTAAATAATTCCATTACCAAAGTTGTGAAATGACAATAAATTTATTTTGTAACTTAAAACCTTCCTTGTCACTTTCCAAATTGTTTCGTCCAAACATGAATGTATTTAATACGTAAAATTGCTACAAAATTGGGAATCTAGTGCCAATGTTTCCTTTTTATTTGATTATTATGAAATCGGCGTTAGTCTTGAATCCTTTCCCTAATCTTTCGATAAAATTGATCGAGTAAGTAATCAGAAATGTGTACGTAGGAAAACTTTCTTTTGACATTAAGAATTGGCGCCAAAACATCTGTCAATTTTATCGAAGGAGGTTACCATGTAATATAATATGATCACAGACGATACCCTCATTGTGTGAGTGCTTGTAATTTTTGTATTTTTGGATGTTGTAAACCTACAGATATCCTAGCGTTAAGGCTCAATATTTGGAGATATTTTTATTATTTTGCATTTTTTTATTAAACTCTTGCTAAATTATTGGGTGTTTCATTTATTCTTACCTCTATTTTGGATAATTATATCACTACCTTCGTCTACTTTTAGGTACTCTCAATTTAATGATGGTTATAATATACAAAAGATTATTCCACTTCCAATGTTTCCCTGGGATCATGTACCTACTTTAGCAAAAAATGCCTGGGAAATACCGCGGTGGCATTAAACCTTTGACAATAAAGATGGTCACGAACAGGCATACAACACCACACGCAATTTAGTTTCGGAAATTAAACTTGAATATAGGTAGTACTTACATCCCATAAACGTGCGCTGCTGATAGAGTGGTTTAATTGACTTAGAGTGTGGTCCAAGTGAAAAACTTAAGCGTGAAAAGCCTAAATACCAAGGACGGCAGTCTACATAATCTCGTTGTCGACGAACTAAGACTAAACAAGGCTAATCCCGCCAGCGCCACAGTACCTACTTGTATCGGAAGAGATTAAAACCACCGACTCAACGACTTCTAACTTGCCAGTCTTTGCGTTAGGCTGATTGAGGAACATGGGTGGGTTTTAGTCAGTAAAAGTCTGACACTCCCTCCCGCCCCGCCCAGGGCGGGAGAAGTTATTTGATGATTTCCCACCCACCATAAAAAAAAAAAAAAGGCTGATTGAGTGGAGAGGAGCGAAAAAGAGCAAAATTGAAAATTTCAAACCAATAAAAACACGTCATTCACGTTGCAGTGGAAAGGGGTAGACAGATACTGCGCCTTAACCACTTACTCGCTCTTCGTCGCTCAAATGCACAGACAACCTTGGCTATGGGAGCGTTGCGGGAACAATATCTATAATCATAAAAACTACCGAGTCACGCCACCAGCGGTTTTGGTACATGCAACCAAATATTAATGAAACTGTATTGTCAACCCATGTCGTGTTGCCTGGATTGATGAGCCCCGCTAATCCCAGCGGTTAGGGGTCAGGAGTAATCAGTCCAGGCTTGTCATTCAATCTGATGAGCATGTGTTTTGTGCGGAAGGCGGTAGGTGCTGGAATGGTGACGATGTTGGTTGCATGGTAGACAAGTCTATTCTAATCCGTAGGTATTTACACACACACCATTACGCCTGTATTCCCCAAAGGGTTAGACAGAGGTGTAACAATGTACACACACAGTTCCCCGGTATGTTTAGGTCCCATGATTACATGGGACCTAAACATACCGGCGAACTATTAAGGGGGTGAGCCTATTGCCATTAACCGGACACAAATCCTAACTTCGGGCTACTACTGAGAATTTCATAGAAAAACCCAATAACACTTTTTGCACGACCTGGGAATCGAACCCGAGACCTTTAGCGTAGCAGTCGCGCTTAGGACCACTAGGCCAACGAGGCAGTTCCGTAGGTTTTGTAAAAGTTATATGACAAACTAACCAAGTCGAAAGCACTTCCGGCTATAAAAAAATATTCAAAGTATTGGCTTCGTAATAAGAGCATTTGTGTTTGGCTCCGGTGGTGACCCATTGCTGAGCACAACATACCATCACGCCTGCATTCCCCGAAGGGTTAGGCAGAGGTGTAACAATGTGCACCCACAGTTCGCCGGTATGTCTAAGACCCATGTAATAGGGGCGAGCCTATTGCTATTAACCATTGCTGAGCATTCCAATACAAATTCAAAATAGTGGGTTTTTTAAAAGTATTAAGTTAGACTAAATTTTGTAATCTACGTAGTTTTTAGCAATTTATTATGGTTTCGGATCTACCTCATGAAATCAACACCGTGTTCGAAAATCTGATATTGGCAAAAACATTGCCGATAGCGCTAATAAAGATCAGATTATTTGAATTTCAACAAGTAAACTAAACTGTTGATCGAAGGAATATTCTAAAAACTTAACCAGATCAGGAAAATCCAGCTCTTCCACAAACAAAATCACTAGCAAAAGCCACTTTGCGACGATGTAATTCAAAGGTAGGTAACTTATCTCAAGAATGCGCTGAAAAAGGTCTCGTAAAAAAGGTTTTGAAAGAACTATTAGTTGATAGATGTTCGCAATCTGTTGGCCCGACTTGAGTGGTGGTTGATCGCGACACAATTTTTCAGCCCTACTTATCTTCAAGCTTTTCCGGCGTGGGTGGGTGAATAGAACGACAAGCGGTGTAGATGCGTTGAGCTTACGAAGTGCGTTGGTAACTGAACTTTGGGAATTTGTAAAAAATGGATAAGTATCTACAAGAATAAGTCGGATTTTTGGGTAAAATTGGATTAAAAAGCTGGACACCTTAACTTTTTAACCGACTTCAAAAAAGGAGGAGGTTCTCAATTGAACTGTGCGGCTTTTTTTGTAATATTTGTTATGCGATTGTTCCCCGAATTACGAATTGATTTTGATGATTCTTTTTTATTTGATAGGTCATACTTCACCTTAATAGTATTTTACTATTACTATTACAGCCTAAAATTATCGAAATTGGTTACGTAGTCTGGTAAAAAAAAAAAAACTGAAACAATATGTCATTCAAGTAAACGAAATTGCATATTCAACTTTCCTGTAACTTTTAAGTGATGTTTTGTCAATTTATACCACTTCGTCATGGATTTTGGATAACAAGAAGTAGATCTTGATAGTAAAAAGCAAAAAATGAAAAGCTTTTAAAGTTTTTATTGTAATATGAGATGGGAATGATGAGATGTTGTCGGATGATGTATTGCGAGTGGTGACGGGGCCAATTACTAAGGCTCTGCTGTCTATCCGTTCCCTAATCCACAAATAAATAAACATTAAATCAAATTAAAAATTAAAGGCAGTCAACATACAAAAAACGCGTTCTTTTATTAAAGTAATAAGTAAATATTATCAGCCTATTATTGTGCCACTGCAGGGCAAAGGCCTCTTCTCATACAGAGAAAGTACGAGCATTGATCACCACGCCTGCTTAAGGCAGATTAGAAACCATTGAAAAAAATTAAGTGTAAAATAATGTACGGTAGTAGGTACTGAACTTTTTGTATTCCTACCAGGTTTTCATCATTTGAATGAGTACTCCGGTAAAAATAAAATAATGACATTATTTCCCTTCAACTTCTTAAGTCGTGACCCTCATTCACAAAAAGCGCTCCGCAATGTCACACACAAGTCAAAAATTAAGTGGAACAAACGTCATTAATTGCGATTCTCCTCCTTTACGGGACAGATATTGCCTCCTTTAGTATCCAAGTTATTTAATCTAAGTAACGTACGCCGTAACTTTCGGGCCCAACTTATTTGTAACGGTGTACGTGAGTAACCTTAGATAGAACAGGTAAAGGTTTGTTGAAATGCTCGCTCGTGATGATCGGGAGCAAAAGTTATACGGAGAATTCGGATATAGGTATGTACCTTTGTCTTGTGTTTATGTGCCTTTGTGTAACACATCACATATCCGACGAAATTGTGCTTATGCCTGCATGCAACAGTACAAGAGCCTTGGCGGTACTTAAAGTTTTTTTTTTTTTTGGGGGGTGGGAAATCAGGAAATAACTTCTCCCGCTCTGGGCGGGGCGGGAGGAAGTGTCAGACTTTTACTGACTAAAAGCCACCCATCCTTCTTGTGCCCTTTGCGTTCCGGGGGCGCGGTATCTCTTACGAACAACCCGCAGGTACTTAAAGTTTATTTAGAAGATTTAAACTTATTTGTAAAATACGTACAAAGTGAACTTTGTATATCTCCGTAGCCAGAAGTTTCCCAGGTATAGTCCAGAACATTATTAATATGATCACAAACATGGGACAGACACGTAGAGACACTGGTAGATAAGATAGACTGGTAGGTAAGATGTACCTAGGCAGACTTGCGTAGGTTCCTTTTTCATCGTACTCACCTCGGTTTTTAACCGACTTCAAAGAAGGAGGAGATTATCAATTCGACTGTATGTTCTTTTTTGTATGTGTGTTACGCGATAGCTGTGCCAATTATGAAACGATTTTCATGATTCTTTTTTCGTTTGATAGATCATACTTCAAAGGTGGTCCCATATAAAAGTAATCGAAATTGGTTCAGTAGTTTGGTGAAAAAATTAAAATAATTGTAAAAAATATGTCATCCAAGTAAACCAATTAGCGTCCTCTGCTTTCTTGTAACTTTTAAGGTAGTGTCTTGTTAATTTAAGTAGTATTACTGTACCTTCATGGATTTGGATGGCAGGAAATTGATATTAAAAAGCGAAAAATAACAACTTTTTTACAAAAAAGACAACCGACTTCAAAAAAAAAGTGAAAAATAAGTTTAGCTTTGGAAGTCGGTGGCAAAAGAAAACAACAAACAGAACCAAAGCTGCCGACTTCCAATCTTTTGTGAAATCTAAATCTTATTTCCGTTATTGTTGTACAGTTTTGTGTAGCTCTACAGCTAGAAGGGTAGACGCTACTATGAATAATTCTGATGAATTAACCTTGTGACATCGTTTCTGTACAAAATGAACAAGACGAGAAATATCTACTTACATGGCGATCTTTCATAGCAGCTATGTGCGATGAAAAATGTAAAAAACTTGGATCTGGGTCGCGCATCAAAGGTTCTTAAATGGCCTACCGGGGGGCGACACAGTTGCAGTCGGGCCAGGGGACTAGCGATGGCTAACACACGTGTTTTGACTGGTGATAATTCAGGTCTAACAACACATACCACATACCATCACGCCTGTATTCCCAGAAATGTTAGGCAGAGGTGTAACCTACACCCGCGGTTCGCCGGTATGTTGAGGTCCCATGTAATAGGCGGCGACCCTATAGCCATTAACCGGGCACAAATCCTACTCCGAGCTGCTACTGAGAATTTCATAGAAAAACCCAATTACATTTTTTGCTCGAGCTGGGAATCGAACTCAAGACCTCTAGCATAGCAGTCGCGCTTAGGACCACTAAGCTAACGAGGCAGTTCTAACATCTTATGAAGATTGAGCAAAAATGTTGGCTATCGTAACATTGTTTTACAAAGACAACGAAATGAGTATTTTAGAACAAGAATCGTGATCACGCCCAAGAATGGCGATTCTTGCCCATTTGGTAATTCTATCTCTGTAGGACAAGAAACAAGAGGCAAGAAAATAGCGAGTACCTTCGCGAATTTAGTAACCACAATCAACATCTCTGGAATTCATTAGGCGCGTGTTTTCTTCGAACGAGATATTGAGATTAAAACCGCGCTTAATTTAATATAATTGTATTTGCTTTTCACCAATTCGCTAAGTGTTTCGGTGTGTTATGGCCGTGTTCAACAATTACAATATTAAGAACATTTTCGCTGCGGTTTTTGGCGTAGATAATTTTTATGAAGCAGCTGTTTTATTTGTTGTTATTTAAGATTAGGCCTTTACTTTGGTGTAAGGCGAGTTTGTGGTGAAATAACTTGGTGAAAGCATCGTCTGTCATGTTGAGACTGATCTATCGACGGGAACTGGGTGTGCCGAGTGCTAGTTTTTCATTGACAATCAGTTGAGTATTTCCGCTGAAAACAGTAGATTTTCGTTGTTATCAACAATGTCTACAAGATTACTACCAACATCAATTCTTCGAGAATCTGTATGACAGTATGGAGAAATGGAGAGCTCATGAGTTATCATAACACTTGGTAGATCACATTAGTAGGGAGGTAATTCTTGTAAAATAGGAGAATGGCAATGTGATTCTGTAAAAAAAATTCTCGGTGAGCTGTTAGGTAATCCATCGTGCATCGTGCGGGATTACAAGCTCTCCTCAAACAGAAAGCAAGCATGTTGTCATTATCTGCCTCACCAGTACACGTGAGGACCTAATGACTGCATCAGCTGTTGGTGTTGTCGTAACCGAGTATTGGGCTAAACAAAATATTTTACAAAAAAGTATTCGATCTATACGCTAGGGCCAAGAAGCTCACTTCACCTCAATTGGCCTAGGGAAATATTTTAGAATTAACCGGCTAATCCGGATTCTCAGATAGCGATTCCGTATTTCAATTATTAATAGATATGGTCTATTCTACGTACGGCTGAAGCAGTAAATTACATTGACCCATGGCACACAATTTGACTACACAATAATTAATACCGATCTGACTCTCACCGGCCAAGCTTGGCGCTTTGTTTACACCATGTTCAGGTACCGTATCGTTCTATTATTCGTGGCCATGCGCTGCGTCCGAAGGTGGTATATACAATAGAGGTGGCATGGAGTTCCAATAGTACTAAAATACAATTCTCATATTACCATACCTCATTGATCTAGTGGTCGAGCGATTAGCGTAAGGGCTAAGCGAGAAATCTTGAATTCGAGCCCCAGGCCGGGAAAATTGACACTTATTAGGTATATACATTAGGCATTTCTCAGTAGCGGCCGATAGCCGAGATTCACTTTTACATATGGGATTGAAACCTATGAAAAGACTTAGAAAAGAGGTAACACGGTATCTTAGGTTCCTGAGGGTAGGCAGACAGTTTATAATAGGCTCACACTGACATATACCATATACCCTATTCCATATCATTAGAAAAATAACGTTTACATCGCTACCGTTATTTCAATGTTATCGTACAATTATTTTTTATGATGACATTATCATATTGTATCAGCCTATGGCCATCCACTGCTGCACGTAGGCCTCCCCCAAAGAGTGCCAACTATCCTGGTCCTAGACAGCCCGCAACCATCCGCTGCCCGCCACCTTTTTGAAATCGTCGGTCCACCATGCAATGAAAATGACATCATTTCAATAATATAACACAATAACTGCCGTTAGTGTGGCATATGGCAGCGTATTATTGGGTACAAACCCAGACACCAAATTGTTACTGAGAAATTCTTAATGGAAAAACCCAATAAAAATATGATCTAATAATAGTTTTATTTGGAGATGTTTACACATATCATTCAACCTACATCCACACAATTGATTTAACATTTTATGTCTTTTACGAGGAAGTCTAATTCCCGTCTAGACTGATATTAAACAGCAAAGAGTTTTTTACAGATGATTTTTTATTTTTAGTCAACAATTTTATTAATCTGAACTACATAATTTTGAATGTCATTTTACTGAATGTCAAATGTTTTTTCATATAGACCATTCGATTGCACTTTGGGCGTCACGTACAAGAAAAAGAACTGAAATGAGCTGCCCCTACTAAAAGGTATACAAATATATAAAGAGAAAAGATTTTTTTGTTTGTACCGAATAAGCTCTGAACTAGACCGATTTTAACAATATTTTCACCAACAGATGCTAAATTATCAGGATGTAATTTAGGCTAAAACTAATTTAAAAGCGAGAGAAAAATTTAGAGATCCGTAAGAAAATTGCAATATTGTAACCGACATTTACGCGGGGGACGTCGCAGGCAAAAGCCAGCATACTATGAAGAAACGTTAGCAAAAACTTACTTAGGTTCTCTTTCAAAAATAAATTACAATACATATTTACAAATTAATACTGAAACTAGTGACGACCACTCCTAACATTTCATGATTTTAACAAACAATAACATAGTGTGCGTCAGAGCAATCTAGAAGGAAAACAATTAATTAACTTCTATTTAAAGTGTAAAAAACTTTATCATGTCGCGTGGCTTTACGTGTGTATGGAATTTAATATCACATTGCAAGAAATATAGAAGGTCCACTACTTAGACTTTGAACACCGGTTGATCAAAGCGAGGAAAACGTGCTTAAGGTGAAATTGAAACCCGAACTATTGTATATGATTAGCTGTAAGTTTTCCTAAAATTATTAAAATAAATAAATAATTTATTTAATGTGGCGCATCGATGGGGCACGGTAAAAGACAAACAATATAGGTAACTAAAATAATAGTTAATCAATTGTTAGTAACCTAATCAACTATTATGTTGTGTAGCAAGTCCGACCGTTCTCCTTGTTATATTTCAGGGTGCGATTCAAATATACATTACTAGTTTTTCCCCCCGCGATTTCTCCCGCGTTCAATTACGTTTTTGGTTACTGCTCCGCTCTCGTTGGTCATAGCGTGATGTTATATACGCACAAACCCTCCTCTTGAATCACTCTATCTGTTGACGAAAACGCATTAAAATCTGTTGCGTAGTTTAAAAAAATCTAAGCGTGCAGACGGCGGGAAGCGACTTTGTTTTATACTATGTAGAGATAGAATGACACATTTTTTGATGATTAAAATTTGATCGTTGTGACAAGTAATTAATAGGAATTTGAAATAAATGAAGACTAGTGGATCTTCATTTGTTTAAAATTTTCATTTATTGACAGCTTCATTCACGCAGTGTGCAGATGGCAGTTGCTTGGTGTAAAATACTTATCTACTTGTATTTTATACTTACATGAAGTTAAGTAGTTTGTAAACTTGGCAAAGGAAAAGAAATTGGTCAAATAACGCGAGTCCCGCTAGTAAACTCTCGAGCTAACCCGATTTAATATTAGGTGCCTATAAACCCACTTGCATTTATTGCTAGGATCTCCCCAACTACACTAACAGAATGTGTAGGCAGTAACATGATAGAATAGTAACACAATATTATCCTTGTAGTCGCATTTTGTACGTGCTTTTAGCTAGGCCTGTGGTTAAGTCAAGTACCTACATTTTATTTTATTTTGTTTATGTTTTTTCTCGCGTGTTGAATGAAGTACACCTTCTTTTGTTTTTTTGTGTTTGTGCTTATATGTGTGGTGAATTGGTATTTAAAAGGTAACTGTTGGAAGCGATACACATTGTGACTTCTGATTGTATCGAGAGCGCGCGTTATTTTATTGTCTAGTTTCATTTGTTTTTTTATTGGCGAAGTGAAAATGGGATACTGGATTTTGGATTCTATTTTTTTAATGTAAAAGGTGAGATATGTTTTTTGTTAATTGTTGACCGAGAGCTTTTTTCATGAATCATCGTTTTTAGTATAAATTTCATTAAGAGTCCACTAATAATAAATTAAAGTAAAGATTACGATTGCTTTACTTTCGTAATCTTTTTGGAATTTCCTGTGTCGTGGGTGCGGTTACAAATTCATAAATCTGCATAAGCAAACAGCCAGACCTGGAACAACTATCTGTAGGCCATACTAATATTCGTTTTGAGCGGGAACCGAACTCGCAACAGGCAGAACAGCAGGTAATCGTTCAGCCACTGCGCACACTGTGCCGACTAATTATAAATTATGGTGTACCTACACTGTTATATAAATCATACTAGCTGTTGCCCGCGACTTCGTTCGCGTTCATTATTTTATTGGTTTCAATTTTGTTTTCGCAAAACCTTCTTTGTTTTTAAATTCAAGTAAGTAAAAAGATAAAAATAAAAATAGCCTAAGTTACTTCTTATAACATTAGGTATCTGCGAGTGAAAGTCCCGTCAAAATCGGTCCAGCCGTTTCGGAGACAAGCCGGAACAAACAGACAGACAGACAAAAAAAAATTTACAAATTGTTATTTTTATGTTAGTATCGTATATACATTCATATGCATTTAGTGAAAAGCTTGTAATATGAAATTACAGACCGACACTTCAATTTTATTTATTTGTATAGGTAGATTAAATCTTATAATGAAGTTTGCATTCTATCAATAACCACATTTTCATACAAAAGCACCAAATTCAGCAACATTTTAAAAGCAAAATCAATTAGTCGGTGTTATAAAAAAAAAAAAATGGCGACGACACGCCGCGCGCTGTGGTTCACGGAATAACAACAAAAGAGCCGCGGATGAACGGTGCTTTCATTGACACGGTATTCAAATGTGTTAAGAGTGTATGTACCTCTGTGGAGGTAGGTGGATGTGTCATGTCATCCACCATAATATTAGTCTAATTATAGCATTGTTCTCATGAAAAGTACCTACCTACCATATTGTATCTACTGAAAGCGAGAAGCGTAGGACTAGAAGATTTCAGATGCCAGTGTTGCGGAATTTGTTCGAGAGAGTCACTGTGGCCTTGAAACGCAAAGGGCATTAGGAAGAACACGAATGGGTTTTAGTTAGTAAGAGTCTGACACTCCCTTTCGCTCCACCCAGAGTGGAAGAAGAGATTTAATGAATTCCCATCCTTAAAAAAAAGAATTACAAGATTAGGACTGATATTTTGTAAAAATCTCTTTCGGTGAATTTACCTGAAGTAAGCTTGAGGCGAGTTATCAATCCCTAGCATCAGATGAGACTGCACCTCAAGCTCAATCCCGGTTTTAACAAAACCCTCCTTTTTGATTTACCGTAGTCGGGTAAAAATGGCTAGTACCAGCAGGCGATGCGAAATGGACTATATCCAATAGTGAACAGCATACCATCACGCCTGTATTCCCCGAAGGGTTAGGCAGAGGTTTACCCACACACCCACAGTTCGCCGGTATGTTTACGTCCCATGTAATATGAGGCGAGCCTATTGCCATTAACCGGGCACAAATCCTAACTCCGAGCTGCTACTGAGAATTTCATAGAAAAACCCAATAACATTTTGCTCGACCTGGGAATCGAACCCAAGATCTCTAGCGTAGCAGTCGCGCTTGGGACCACTAGGCTAACGAGATAGTTTTCGTCTAAATAATGGCAACGGTGACGAGTATTTTAAAAGAAAGAAGAATATATGGTTTTACAAAACAATAGCAGCTTATATTCATGCACCAACCCTAATCAAAAGCCACTTCTCGTACAAAGACTGTACAGCGCTTTGTGAATTGGCGATTCCATGACCTACAGAAATAGCGTTATTTTACTGGCAAGAACTATCATAATTGTTGGAAGTAAATGATTTTGGAAAGGCATTGGTAGGTACTTGCCAACATAGAATCAGAATCAGAATTATCGGGTTATCACTAGCCTTTACTAAACGTTAAACAAAAAATTAAATACGGAAGTTAAAAGTCGGTTATTTTTCGTAAATAATATGTTTCTTCAAAGCTGTCGCTTCCGTAAGCCGGAAACTTGCTCAGGACAAGGGCATTTCCTTTTTCTTGAAGCGTAGGAACAAAGTAAAATAGCTTTACAATTATTTTGGAACTACATTTTCAGAGATTTAAAATAGTGTAATAAATAACGAGAACTTATTTCACAGCGCTTTTAAATGACGACATACACAACTTTTTTATTCACAGGGTATCCACAAAATAACCAAAGTAATTTGAATACTTAAATGGGGTGTCGGTGAAATTACAGGCACATGTGATATTTCACCTTTGTCTCAGGATGGCAACGCATTTGCAAGGCCTCTGGTATTGCAGGCAGCGGTGACCACTTATCATCAGGTAGGCGGTCGGCTTGTTTGCCATCCAACGATGTTAAAAATAACATAAAAAAATAATGGAGAAACCTTCTCCGGCAGCGCGCTTCATATAAAAGCAGTCTAGTCTATTTTGATCAATCTATATAAACAATGAAACTATATGCACTTCGAAACATGGTCCGTACAGTTAAGAGGTTTCTCTCGTTAGACCTCTGACCACCGGTAGCTGAGGCCAGTTGCCGATACTGGTGGGCTTTCTGTTACGGTTGCGTACCCGGAGGGTGCCAACGGGATCCTATTGCTAAGCCTCCGATGTTTGTCCATCTGGACAGAAAAATAAAAAATCCTTACCGCAACTAACAAAAAAGATGATAACTTTAAAACCGCTGAACCGATTTCCATCAAACATAGCTAAGAACACTCACTACTAATATACCTTTCAAACAAAAATACTAAATCAAAATCGGTTCATGCGTTCGGGAGCTAAGATGCCACAGACACACACACACATACAGACAGACACGTCAAACTTATAACACCCCATTGTTGTTGTGTCGGGGTTAATAAAAATAAAGTAAAGATAAAAACTAAAGAGAGTAGGTACATTCCCTTAAGAAACTTACTATTCCCTGAAGGGTTAGGCAAAGGTGTGCCAGTGTACACTGTACACCCGCAGTCCGCCGGTATGTTGAAGGTCCCATGTATAAAGGGGCAAGCGTATTGCCATTAACTAGGCACAAATCTAAATAATTTATTTTAAACACACTATATACCTAAGTTACTTGGGTTTACATTCCGGTATCTAAAAACCAAATGATATTAGGCAACACGAAGAACTTCTTAATTCATACCGTAACTAGCACAGAAATAAACAAAGAGAAGAAAACGAACAAAACAAATGAATCATAGAGAGAAACGAAAAACTATTATCAACAAAGTTGTACTGGGATTGTTCCACAAGATTGTTTACTTAAGATTTACTGTGTAATATCCATGTTGATCAGATTATGTTGGAACTTAATGCTTAATGCATGGATAATGAAAGTTTCGGGCCGTGATTCTTTGCTACCCGTTTGATTGACGTTTTCATATATTTACCAAGATCGTATATTACTGACCCTTGGTCTCGTGGTGGCAATGGCTGTTGAGCGCCAGGTCTTGGGTTAGATTTCCAGTTCGGGCAAAAAGTGTTTACGGGTTTTTTCATTATGAATTTCTCAGTAACAGCTCGGAGTTTGGAAGTTGGTGGTGTGGGTGAACCCCCGTGGCTCGCGAACCCGTTGGTCCTGCGCCTGATTTCTCCCCGGTTGTGTCGGATTGCCCTCCCATCGGACTATGAGAGTTAGGGAAGAGGGAGTACACCTAGGTTTGCGCACACACTTGTGCACTATTATATCTCCAGCGTACTTGGCTTAGTCTACATTAAGAATACCCGCCGTGGCCGGAATCGGTCTGAAACATACACACACACACACATATATTACAGAGATTCACCAGGTTCACTATCTAGTTTTTTTGTTTCTTTAAACGCGCTAATGATTTGACATACCAGTCGAGTCGGATTGCCAGATTTATGACGCTAAATAACATTGCGCTACAACTCATGGGAGCTGAGTAGTAACCAAAGACGTAACTTAACGCGTGGTTCATACTTATTAAGCGTTATAATTATATAGCTAAAATTTCTTTTTTTGTTTTTTTTGTAGGCTGTGTTTATTTTTCATAGTTCAGAGTGGGTCCCATAATAAAAGTTGTTTATAATGATTCATGAGTGCCTACCTAGCCCTGAAAGATCGATGAATTAAAAATCAAGTTGTATATTATCTGCTAGAATTGTCACATAAAATCGTCCAGCATTCGATCTCCCGAATAAAACCACTTAAAACAATTGTTTTCTAAAAGAAAAGCAATAAATCGATCCCGCGGTACTTCCAGTGACACAGTTTTCAATGCGCTAAGTGCACTTCTAATTCCGCTGATAGCGTTTAATATTTAATGAGCGCACGTCGCGTGACAATATCGATCTCAGTACAAACGCGCCCTAGATTGGTTCATAAGCTTTCCGTTACCCGAAGCTTGGCCCGTATTTACTCACAACTTTTTTTTTTCATTCGTAACTTTATTTCACATCGAGAACGCTGTGATGTGGACGTTTTGGAAATGAAAATAGTGAATGCCGATAAATGTATTCGATTTGTTCCAATTTTGACTCGCGATCGGCGAAGTGAGCAGGTATATCCGTGGAATTTTACACAGGTATTATATATTTCTGCGTCAGGTTTATGTTTGAGTTTGAAATTAAAGTGTACAATTTTATTGTGTCCTTTCGCATTCGTTGTAATATTTACTCATTGGGAGTAGTGAACAAATTATGAAGTTTGTGATTACGACGAAAAATTGACTTTAGTGAAAAGTGTTGTCTCGTATAGTTTTGGTGGATGCTCTCAAATCTAGTAGGTTTTATGACAGTAAAATATCTCAAAGTGCTGTCACATATAGCTATAAATAAATACTCAAATGTAGGTCAACATGAATACAAATAAACAATGCATTGTCACGTAGTTCGAAGTTTTGTAGTGTTTTGGCTTTGGCACTAACTTCACATTCACAACTTGGTTTACTTCGTTAGCATAATATGAGGTTTTGTTTTGTTAGAGTTAGAGTACCATTTGATGTAAGCGATTTACAACATCAAGAAGCACTTCAGTCCATTCTTATGTATTCAATTTTTTGTTTCAGATATAACCATGATCATTTTCGTGTTTCTCCTGGCCGTTACTGCGGCTTCAGTCGTCGATGTCAAGCCACCACCAGAGCCACCATGCCCCTCCTGTATCTTGATGAACACCACGTGCTACAACGTCTCTTATCTCTTCGACCTCAATGCTCCCTTCAGGAAACAAGTCGTCATCCACAAGATGGAGCTACTTCGAGCCAAGGACATCTTATTCTTCAGTTTCGAACCCACGTTTGAAGACGAAGAATATTATAAGACTGGGTTCGTGAGCTTAGAGGATCCCGATCAAGTTGGAATCATTACAGGTGGCCAGATACTTAACTTAGGTACTTTCGATATAGATCAAGCTAACGGAATGATTTACTTCGGAGGTAATGATGGAATATTTGTTTTGGATGTAAATTCTAATAAAATGTCATCATACAGTAGTCGAGGGGATACTATAACGAATATATTTTATAAAAACCAAGTCTATTTCGTCAAATATGAAGACAAAGGCATAATTATAAAGAAAGGCGATTATTTCCAAACTTTCCTTGAATATTCGTCGATAAGGAAATTTGTAATAGTTGAGAAAGATAATAGTAATGTCGTGGTGTTTCTAACCAATTTAGGTTTATTTGTAAACAAAGGTACTATTGTGCACCGTCTTTCTAAGAATGCTTACTTTAGAGGCATTACTGTTGATTTAGATGGGGAAGTGTATGCGTGGTGGTTAGATGGTATATATAAAATTATTTTTACGAAGAATATTATTTATTCAAGGATAATTAGAGTTGCTAACCTCCCGTCTATTGGTGCCATGGCTTTCGATAATAATAATAATATTCTTTTCACGTCTGACAAATCTTTGTACATCATGGCGAAGACAGTACATAGTTGTGGTGTGGTTAAGGCTGAGGAAACTGTGCGGATGTAATTTAAAATGTGATAAGTGTTGTTATTCGACCACAGCTTTGCAGTGATTTGACTCAGTTTATTGTGCACATTAAATTTAAACTCAAATCACTTATTTCAAACAAATCATTACAAGCTCTTTTGAATTGTCAAAGTCAGTCAGAAAATTGAAGCTGTGTTAACCGAGCAGGAAACTTCAAGAAACCCCTCTTCTACATCATCGTTAAGTTAGAAATGACAAACAATGTTTGCGTATCAACCTGTACTCCATAGTTTTATTATTTTTTGTCGCCTTTTGCATTATGTTGACTTTCAGGGAGCCCAACACTATCTCTTAAAACAACACCATTTCAATATTACTTTGTAATTTCAGTTGTTGGATTTTCAACTCTCGGCGCTACGTCGAGCGTTGAAAATCCAACAATGCGCAAGGCAAAGTAATTTTTCAATAGTACTGTTTTAATACATGGTGGAAGGCCCCCATACTTATTATGAATATCTCGAATGTGGTGCAGATGTTAACGCTTGACCAAAACCTTATATTTAATTAGCTTTACTTAAATCTTAATTAAAGTAAAATAGATATGTAAGATTCTAAGACAAAGTACCTGTGATTCTGTTTGCTAAGGAAGATTTCTTCCAGTAGGAACTTCTTTGCATTCAATTAGCTTGATCATTGGTGCCAGATACACTTATCACACTTATTTTATTTTATAAAAAAATAAATAATATTAAAAAAAAAAAAAATTTTGCGTCTTAAAGTTTTTACAAGTACTACATCATTGATCAAATATTTTGAATTGTGAGCTTGAAATACGTAATAATATATTTAAGAATAATATTTCACTAAGCAATCTTAAAGTTATTAATAATGCTGATATTATAGGTATAAACACAATTTTAAATAATTATTAAGAAGGTGAAAGTAAAAACTTAATGGATAGCTTAATCAATGTAGATACTCATTTAACTCAATATAATTAAAAAAATTAACTTATGATAATTTAGATGTACCTGTTTATTATAATTTGGAACATTTTTGTTAATTGAGCTTAGTTCTGCTTAAACCAATGTGTATAGTACTGGCGAACTGCCCGCGACTTCGCCCGCGTGGCTTATTTCACCCGCGTTAAGTTACGTCTTTGGTTACTGCTCCGCTCCCGTGAGTCGTGGCGTGATGTTATATAGCCTATGTTACTTAGGAATAATGTAGCTATCTATTGGTGAAACAATGGTTAGAATCGGTCCAGTAGCTTCGGAGCCTATTCGTTACAAACAAACAAAATAATCTTTTCTATTTATAATATGTATTAGTATAGATGAATAGAACTGGCGGTTTTACATCCTTTTCATATTCAAGGACGTAGCTATGCTAGTGATTTTAAACACGAATGAATAATAATGTAGATTTCCTTTTGTTGAAGATCAAGCTAATTTGCTGCTGGGTTTAGGCAGGCGTTCAATGAACTCGCACGCACACAGTGACATAGTCGCGCAGCTCTGCCTACCGTATACACAACAGGGCGATTCTGTTCCTTATATGGATGTGTATTCTGAAATATTGTCAAACATAAACAACAAAAAAAAATAAAAGTATTTGTTCATTTATTGACCAAGTGCCATAATTTATTGACAACCTTCTGAAAGTTGACGAGGATGGAAAGCTGCGCCTTGTAATATAAATCTATCTAACAATAAAAATTGCACGTGCATCTCAACCTGATAATTAAAATTGTATGATAAATCTGTCTTAAATATTTAATTTGCAATTACTTCGAAAAATGGTAGCATCTTTTTTTGTGTGTTTGTTCGTTTTTGGCAGAACTAAATCCAATTAATATATTGAAGTATCTTTAAACCGTAAACTAATAAAAAATATACAGAAAAACGACTTTTTTTAACCATAAATTTGATCTCCCCTGCTGAAAAGCGGTTTAACTTTTTGAGCGTGGGTTGAGTGAGGTTGAATGCTGATGCAACTTGCCCAACACTAGTTCTGACAGAAAATATAATTTTCATGGGGCATATTTGTTTTGGCTTATTAAAATATAGTCAAAGTCAAAACATTTATTTCAATTAGACCATTTACAGGCACTTTTGAATTGTCAAGAAGTTACTCATACAAAAAGTTGAAGCTAGTTGCTCGTTCCAAAACGTAGGTCTCTATGGAGAAGAACGAGCAAGAAACTCCATGGACACTCTTTTCAAATTGGTTTTTACAGAATCTTGGTTACAATATTCTTGTTGCTTCTACATGTGAAAACAATGAAGTTAAATATAAAACAATTAAAAAAAAAATATATGATAATAATAGTACTAAAGATGTAAGCCATGGCAGTTAAGAGATGACCAATCCCACTGACAGCGCCCGTTCACGAACATGACGCGAGGATCAGCACCACTTAGCTCAACCATCATGAAGGGAACCAAATGATCCGACCCACGCGCCACCATCAGCGAGACATTTAAGTGAGCATGACAAAGCCCTCAACCACCATGCTCGTAGTGTCCAACACATAATAATAAAATAAATAAAAGGCTCCATGGTACTCACATTTACAAAATTGAAATAAATGATGATAGATTATATAAAACTAAGGTTTTAAGTAATTCTATTCGACAGATGACCTGTAGTATGTAAAAAAAAAATAGAAATAATAATAACGGTACACGTATAAACGGTGGAGGGGACATTGCGACTCAAACTTTTATCGTGGATTCAGTACATTCTTGTGGCGCATGCCCTTGATGCCGTCACCAGCATACGCGAGGGTGACTGAGTGAGCATGTGGTGTTGTCGTAGCTATATTCTGGGGCAAACAAAAAAGTTAAAAATGTATTATTTTGCATTTATATTTGCCATCGATACGCTAAGAAGATAGACATAATTCTAGACGTTACCGTGGTGCCAAAATTTCTAGTCAAATTAAAAAAAAACGACTTTTCTATTTATTGAATCCATGGTAAAAGTTTGAGCCACGTTTGTGTTTCATCGTACATAAGGAAAAGTATGTCAAGTCTTTTTATCGTGTATTTTTGCACCCCCCATGGGCGCCGTAACCCTATCAGGGTCATGACAGTATCTACCCTTAATTTCACAGAGTACTTTCCTATCAAATCCTCAAAGGTAAACACAAAGAAACGATAGCAAACAACACGTTTAGGTGCCATAATACTTACTATAAATTGTCGTCTATCAAACAATACGGAGATTCCGTTACACGCATGATCCAGCCCGTCCTTACTCACATTCTCAAGTAATTCCTACAATTGTTGAGGTCAGGGTGAGCGCCGACGGGTTACCGTAAGACACTATAATAAGAACGATGCCGTCAATACGTCGAGCTAAACAATTAATGCTCATTGAGTGAAGGTTAAGGAATCCTATCCTCGACCTTGGCTTAATGGAGTTCCCGAACGATGGAATTAATTGCCAACTATTATTAAAACGTTTATAAATAGAAAATCAACAGGTTTAACACTGGATACTAATTAATTTTAGGGAAAAGACTGTCGCCCGTTTAAAAGGTGCTGGGAGCCTACCAGCATTTCGTAAAACAGAATTATTTTAATACATATTAGGACTTTGCATTACGCACTGTTGGATTTTCAACACTCGGCTCAGCGCTGAGAGTTGAAAATCTTAGAACTAAAATTACAAAGTAATATTAAAATCATACTATTCTAAGAGACGCCGGTATGCTCCCCTGCTATGATTAACATCTTGTATTCTGCTCTATGTATTCTTTCGAGTAACGATGAGGAAATCTTCGCTTGAAGACATTGATAGAAAATGATACGTTTACGCTCAATACACAACTCTACAGAAAAGTTATTTGTCTTAGAACGGTCAGAGTTTTAGTCGGTAAGACTGGAACATATCTGCTTTGCTTGCCTGAATCTAAATAACAGGATATTTGTGAACACACAGAGGTTGAAAACAGCCCGGATGGATCGGTCGGTCGGTCGGAACACTATTATAGCGAGTAGTAACGAACCCTTCACGAGTGGCTTTACGATACTGAAGCAACACTGAAGTGTACATTAGTATTCAGTTGCAGGCAGTTAACATGATTGACAGGTTTGACATTCTATCAGCTAACTTGTGCAGTTTTAGTCCCGCT
This sequence comes from Caradrina kadenii, assembly GCA_947462355.1. NCBI lineage: Eukaryota > Metazoa > Arthropoda > Insecta > Lepidoptera > Noctuidae > Caradrina > Caradrina kadenii. Next base: position 10,994,942 of record OX381691.1, read on the forward strand.
TTCTACTAAACCAGGGAGGAGAGGAGAAGTCTTGTACAACTAATGGCCACCTAGACATTTCTCTCATTTCCACTTACTTACACGGGGTATTACGGAAACCGAGTGTGAACTGTGAACCAAGCATTACATTTATTTATCGTATCTCTCAGCGAGACTAAACAACAAAATATATTGTATCAGCAGTTAGTCCACTCGAGTACTTACTATGAATTAACTGGCGGAAACAAATACTTGTAGACGTAGTAGGCGTTGGTAGTAACATGCCCTAAGGATTGCGTCACAGTGTGAATGAATGAAAGAATTACACGGATTTATCAGACATCACATCTTGTCGTAGGAGTAGGTAAAGGACACTGTGTCGTAACTTGGCCTAAAATCCAAACGAGTTAGCTTACGAAAGAACTCCGAAAATTGTCGAACAAACCCGAAATAAATACTGAAAAAATCTTAAGTAGGCACTTGTACTTAAATTAAGGTGTGGAACAGTAAAGCAGTGCCCACAACATGGTATACCATGACCGTGCTAAGAACATCATTATCTTTGTCTTCAAAAAATATTCTTCGCTTTGAAAAGTATACTATGCCTACTAGACCGTTCCATCACCGTCACCGCCGTAAGCCATGCACGGATCGTAAACAATTCTATTGATACGTTTCTGTGGGCGAATAGTCCGTGTCATGTTACCGTTACGTTCATAGCATTGTCATGGTATGGTACGGTGTAGTAGACTTTACAACAACAACTTGCATTTTGCTCATAATGGTGTCTGGATCGTGTAAATCACGTTAACGAACCCTATTTATACGATGGATTTTTTCAAAAGGTGTCTTTGGATTATGTCAAGATAATAAAATCAATGAATAAATATAAAAAAAATGTAGGTACTACTTGCCCAACACGTGCGTGATATCGGCAACAGCAGGTGGAATGGTTCTCATGCTATGTCGTTGCGTGGCAAGCCTGTGAACATATTTATTAAGTTGTTAGATTTCAATAACTGCCTTGTTAGCCTAGTGGTCCTGAGCGCGATTGCTACGCTAGAGGTCTTGGGTTCGATTCCCAGGTCGAGCAAAAAGTGTTATTGGGTTGTTGTATGAAATTCTCAGTAGCAGCTCGGAGTTAGGATTTGTGCCCGGTTAATGGCAATAGGCTCGCCCCCTATTACATGGGACCTAAACATACCGGCGAACTGTGGGTGTACATTGTTACACCTCTGCCTAACCCTTCAGGGAGTACAGGCGTGATTGTATGTATGTATGTATGTTAGTTTTCAATCAAACGGCTATAACTAAATGAAGATATTCATCATCTTCATAAGCTTGCAACAGTCCACTGCTAGACATAGGCCTCTCCAATAGCACGCCACTTAGCTTGGTTCTCGACAACTTTCATCCTGTGTTGCTACTAGCTATCCTGCGAAGAACGTCGCTCCGCCGAGCCTGCGGGCGTCCCACCTCACTCTTGACGATTCGCGGTCTCCACTCAAGAACACGTTTACCTCAACAGTCATAGGTTCTACAGCTAATATGGCCGGCCCATTGCCACTTCAGCTAACTTATTCTGTGAGTTATGTCGACAACTCTAGTTCTCTATCGGATCAACTCGTTCCGGATTCGATCAGATATTGTGTAATTTATATAACGGGTGAAAATAGACACTTACCGAAGCCATCTTCTTTTCCTCTCTTCTGTTGCATGTACACCAATGTTTTACCGTTTTACCGTACGTTTTCCGCGCAACCATAAACATTGATTTTTTACACCGAAAATGAAAGTCATTTCCTTTGATATTGGTCAATGTCATTTAGTTTGATAGGCATAATGCGTAGTTGACGGCTATGTGACATTTCTGTTGACATCCTGTATAAAGTCAATATCCTGAGCAGTTTAAACTTACCAAAGTGTAGCAATTTTCTTTTTAACTATACTTAATTTCCTGAAAAGCGGTGATTTTGTTCTCGCTAACATGAGAAGATGAAATCTGATGGATATCTTTAGTACTAGAGGCCTTGCGAATGCGTTGCCATCTTAGAGACCAAGTTGAAATGTCTCATGTTCATATCTCACGTCATAGCAACGCTTCTGTGCGGCAGGAATAGGTATGATGGTAGTACTTCTTCCCCGGTGGAGCTCCTCCACAAAGAGCTCTACTACTACAAAACACTACTAGACTAGTGCTGACTTTAACAGTTTTGTTCGCTTGATAAAGATATTCAAAACGTAAAGCCTATCGTAAAGATAACATCGCCTATTCATTCAATTGAGAAAAATAGTTAAAAATAGATACACGGCCGTTTTTCTTTCGGTGCAAACCAATTAATGCTAGCTCGTTGAGATAAAGCGATGCAATAAATGGAATAGACACAAATGACTCATGGGAATACTTCGATTCATGTTCGGAAATCTTTTGGGTAGATGTGTTGCAGAATTTGCTGAAAGAATTCTTTGTTTTCGTTAGTGTATGAAGGGAAAAGTTTTAGAAAAGAGTACGTGTGGCTAGCTCTTTATGGATGAAACAAAAAGTAAGACATATGAGTTTAAGATATAATCCTGGTTGATTTGATCATGGAGATAGTTCCTTTGACTGTTAGTTAGGCTGTTAATGCTTTAGTTAGTAGTAAAAATGAAGACATATATAGATAGCTAGTAGTAGGAATGAATAAGAAATGTATAGTGTAGTTGCATCACACTATACATTTCTCCTGCATCGTGGGTGCGTTTACAAACATATAAACTCACATACATAAACAAACAGACGTGTAGGCCATATAAACTTTTGTTCCGTCCGGGAATCGTACTCGTGACACACAGCGCGACAGCCAAACGTCCTCACCTCATTAATTACAACGACGTTCCCTCATAAAATCTGTTCCGTCTCTTTGAGAAGCTTCCGTAACATTATTACCGCAGCCAAGCGTTTTAATCACGGAACAGCAACAAAAGTAATTAAATGTTTCAATTGGCCAAAGAAAGTTAAATTCGATTTACTATCAATTTTCCATTACTTCGCATAATAAATAATGGAGTTTATTAGTTAAAGATCTTGTTTATTCTTTCTTAAACACTTAGTAACTTCCTAAGTCTTCGAGTAACAGCTTTAGGAAAAGTTTATCGAAAATTATTTTGATGGAATAAGATATTTTGCAAAAGTCCAATTAATTTGAAGGCTTGTTAGTTTAGCTCTGATCGGCTATTTAAAGTAAGCTCCTTTAATTTTGCTCAGAGTTTTTGGCTACCCCGTTGGTCTCGTGTCACAAGTGCGACTGCTGAACGTAGGGACCTGGGTTTGGTTACCAGGTCGGCTTAAGTGTTATTGGGTTTTTATATTAGGAACTCCTCTGTTGCAGGCCGTAGTTTTAAAAGTCGATGGTGTAACAATGCCGTACCTTTGAAAGTAAGTCAAGGCGTTAGTCCTGCGCCCAATCTCTCCTCGGTCGTGTCGGATTGCTGTCCCATCGAACTATGAGAGTAGTGGAAGAGGTAGTGTACCCATGTTTGCGCCCACACTTGTGCACTATACCTAATATTTCCTGCGTACTCGGCTAGTCTCCATTGAGATTGGAATAATTATTTTCAGATTGTATTAAACACCACATTGTACTGTGTAGGTAAGTGTATACTGCATATCTAAGTATCCACGCTAAGCTTACTTGCAACATAGAAATGTATCATTCGTCATTTGTTTACGTAAAATTTTTTTCACATTTTCCGTTGACACTGAATCTGCCAAGCCTAATTCAAACTGTTGTGTTGGGGTCGGCTTCATGTCTAACCGGATGCAGCTGAATACCAGTATTTTACACGGTGCGATCGCCTATCTGACCAGCACAACTTAGTTACTGGGCAACATGATACCTCTTGGTAAGACTGGCTGTTAGATTATTCAGCATCTCTCCAAAAAAAACACGACAGTTCTTCATTGTCCGTATAAAAGTTGGACAATGACTGTGTAGCATTTAACTACGAACAAAATAATCAATGTGTCGAGTATTTAGTTCGGTAATAGAGTATTTAATGCCGGTTTCGATGCCGGCTGTACGCCGGCGATCTACCGGGGTGTGTTTCACGTTCCAAGTTTAAACTTACATTTCAATCGTTTGGCCAGTATTAGAAGGTGTATTATATTATATAATTTGGTGGTAGAGAGAACGTATTGAAGGAATAAATGCTATAAAATTAAATATTAAAATGTTTAAAAAAAAATATCAGTACTACTGTACTGATATTTTTTTTTCAATTTAATATTTAACTATAATTACAATTTAATATTTACCTTTAATATTTACCTAACAATTTAATATTTATTTATATTATTTTTTATTTATATATTTATTATATATTATATACCTTTTCTAGAGGACTTTGAAGCTGAATTTGTGGATTCCATTATAAAAATAAATTATTAGGTTAACTGTAGTAAGCTTACAAGTCCAATCTTATGCCAGTATCTACATCTGGATTATTTATTACGAAGGGCTGACGTTTCATTCATCAGATAGCTTAAACTGTCCTTTTTTTTCTGATTACTGAAAAATCAACCCTAGAAGAAATCAAACTCGCGCTCTATTGCGTTGAGTTGTGGTGAGATGCGTCGGTAGTGCTAAGGTAAACTATCATCACACAACTAGGTTCAATATTATTAATTTTGACATGTAATTGACGTTCAAAAGTCGAATCATTTCGATTCGACTTTGACATCATGCTTGATGACAACTCACCTCAAACTCACTTCACTTAAATTCTTCGAGTGTAGTTTTTACAGAATAGACCGGTTGATTGCCCTTCAGATGGGCGCAATCCTGTCAAATCGTTCTGTGAGCTCCAAGTTTCCAACTCGATTTTCGACATCTGACGATTTAAAGGTCTACGATAAATGGCCGATTTATTTTGATATGCCACGATTACTTCTTCCTTCTTGTATTGTCTATTAGACAAGAGAAGCTATATTTTAATTAAAATGAAGTCGAAATATAACAAAATTGGACTTGGACTTAGCGTTGACTGTTTGGCCAGAAAACACGACAGACAAGGAAAAACTGGCTAAGTGTGAGTCGAACTTGTACACGAAGCGTTCCCCGATTATATTTTTTTTATATTTTGATTTTGATTTTCATTAATTGTTAATAAACACTCTGTGAACATTTCAAGTGTCTATCTATTACAGTTTAAAAGCCTTGTGATAGATGAGCAGACAGACAGCGCCTGAGTAATATAGGCTCCCTTTGGGTATGAATCCCCAAAAATAGATATGTACCCCATACTTTGAGACTTTTGCCCAGCAGTGGGACAGTACAGGTTAATGAAGAAAAAAACTTACAACAAAATCTATAACACACGCAGTCCGCTTACAGTCGGTCGTCTGTCGCCTGTACGTTCTCTCACTCCTCACAACTTCACAAGGGAATTCAGGCGAAAATATTTTGCAGCATTGATCCGGTATCCGAACGATCTAAGGACTGTGTTTGACGTCTGATGTTTCAACTTGTGCCCAAACAAGTCAAGAACACTTAGTTTAGCTGCTAGACATTTTAGGGTCGTGTGGTATGTGGAGTGAAAACTTAGCGGATTGAGACAAAAAAAATTGAGGCCTTAATGCTTTTGCAATAAAGGTCTTTGACAAATAAACATGGTTCTGGTCAATATCTACTTCGATAAAGATGCCATAAGCAGGGAAACAGTTAAAAGTTTGCCTTTTTGTTTTTAATGTCAAGTTGGAAAATCAATTTTAAAAAGTTTTATTATAAGGAACATTTTGTTATAAAGGGCGGAAGAGACATCATAACTACAACTTTAAGCGCGGATTCAGCACAGGATACTTGACCCTATAGCAATTAAAATTTTCGTCGGTTAATAAAAAAATGTTCTGTAATGTACTATTCCATACAAAACACAAAATTAAAAATTTTAATTAACCCCTGACTGAAAAATCAGCTAACAAAAGTTACAAAAGAGCTGATAACTTTGAAACCGCTCAACCGATTTCCATCAAAAATAGCTAAGAAAATTCAAAATGGGAGGTCACTACGGAGGGCATGAAACCCTTTTTTAAAAAATAAACTTAAAGTTAGTAATTATTTCATGTTTAGTGTCTAATGAAGCCTTCACGAGTACATTTAAAAAACAGATATAAGTTATACCCCAAACAGAAGAATAAAAATCCCTACCGCAGCTAACAAAAGACCTGATAACTTTGAAACCGCTGAACCGATTCCCATCAAACATAGCTAAGAACACTCCCGACTAATTCATCTTTAAAACAAAAAAAAAACAAAATCAAAATCGGTTCATGCGTTAGGGAGCTACGATGCCACAGACAGACACACACACAAACAGACACGTCAAACTTATAACACCGCGTCGATTTTGCGCCGGGGGTTAAAAAGTGCAATACATACACAATCAAAAAGTGTAAGAACAAATGATTTTTTTCAGGTTCCTATAGCGCGTTAACCTTTAAATGCAATTACGGTTATAATCAATTTGATATGCGCAATGCAGTTATACTATAGCGCATAATTGTATACCTAACGTACAACGAATCGGTCTTCTTACCTTATCAGTACCTGCCTATGTCTTTATTAGCGTTTCTACTGCCGCTAGCTTATTAAAAAAACAAAAAATATCTTGTCACACTGTTGCCAAGTTACCCTATCTATGTACATAACATACCATCACGCCTGTATTTTCCGAAGGGTTAGGCATAGGTGTACCAATGTACACCCACAGTTTGTCGGTACGTTTTTGGTCCCATATTATTACATGGGGCGAGCCTATTGCCATTAACCGGGCACAAATCCTAACTCTGACCTGCTACTGAGATTTTCATAGAAAAACCCAACAGCACTTTTTGCTCGACCTGGGAATCGAACCCAAGACCTCTAGCGTAGCAGTCGCGCATAGAACCACTAGGCCAACGTGGCAGCCTATCTATGTAGTTTTTTTGTTAGAGATGGGTAACGTCTTGTCTCTAGTCTAGGTCAGAGGTGACTAGGACAAAGTCGACGATGGAGTGAGCTTACCCGGAAGAAGCCTGTTCACTCTAACTTTGAAGAGATTAGGGTTGAATGCGTTCGAAATACAGACGCAGGCAGAAAGTTCCTTTCCTTTGCTGTGCGCATTTTAAAAGACGTTTGGAGATGCTTTGTACAAATCGATAGAATGGCAACAAGATAGGGGTGGTAACTTGAGGTGCGTCAAGATGTCCGTTGGTGGAGGTATCGATAACAGTCGTGGTCTGCTTACGATACGCCCTAGTGGTAACTGGCTCTCATATGTATGGCCCAGTCTAGGAGTATCATGAGCACTACTCATGGTGAGTGCAATCGCCTACCATTCGCTTGTCACTCGCACACCCATATTCACTGAATATTCGACCGACAGCTTGACCCGTATGTAAATGGGTTAAAACATGTGTCCATTTTCTTTTCTGTAAGGCCAGTTGGCGACGCTAGGGTTCTCTTAAACCTCGGAGTTAGGTGCCTATTATATAGGGTGACTGGTAATTAGTGACCGATATTTAAACACGTGATTGTACTCATGATTACAAACAACTTTCCCAAAGAAACTTTTTTTGTATACTAATTAGTTTCATTTTTATCACTATATCAAAATTACTGGCGCGCGTGCAAAGTTCAACGCCCGATCAGCTGTTAGCGGCGAGGCCGTTCGACGCGTAGGCAATGCACCTACATGTTTCGATAAAATAATAGGTATTCAAGACTAGTATTTTAGGGCCTCGCCGCTAACAGCTGATCGGGCGTTGAACTTTGCACGCGCGCCATTAAGTATGATATAGTGATAAAAATGAAACTAATGAGTATACAAAAAAAGTTTCTTTGGGAAAATTGTTTGTAATCATGAGTACAATCACGTGTTTAAATATCGGTCACTAATTACCAGTCACCCTATATAAGATATTGAAATTTGACCTCATGTTAACAACTTTGAGTTATGTTTTTGGAGCAAGTGAGACTGAGACTGTTATCTATGTGTGTAAATATGTATTCTCCGGACCGATTCCGGCCACGGCGGTTAATCTTAATGCAGACTAGCCAAATACGCAGGAGATATAGTGCTCAAGTATGTGCGCAAACACAAGTGCATTTCCTCTTTCCTAACTTCATAGTCCGATGAGACGGCAATCGGCTATCGGGGAGAGATCAGGAGCAGGACCAACTGCTTAACGTGATTTCAGAAACACAGGGGTGTCACACCACCAACTCCCAAACTGCCGAAGTGCAGCTGTTACTGAGAAATTCCTAATGGAAAAACCCGATAACACTTTTTGTCCGACCTGAGAACCGAACCCAGGGCCCCACGCTCAACAGTCGTGCTTGCCACTGCGAGACCAACGGGGCAGTTAGCTGTTATCTACTCTTATACTACAATAATAAAACTGAAGAGATTTGTTTGTTTGTTCATGTGTTCGTTTAAACGCGCTAATCTCTGAAACTAACAGTCGGATTCGAATCATTTTCCGTTGTATATGATAGCTAGATATATGAGTAATAGTATAGGTTATATAACATCACGCTACGACTCAAAGGAGCGCAGTAGTAACCAAAGACGTTACTTAATGCAGGTTAAAAAACCCACGCGAATGAAGTTACGTGCAGAAGCTAGTAGATTTTATGGAATCTTATATGTATACCTTTTAAAATAAAATAAAAAGCAGAGAATTCCCACTGGGTCAGTTTTCTTTTCTGAAAAGTAAAACAGAGTTCCCAGGATAAGTTTTAGTGCTTCGCCGACATAAGTGTGTTTCAAGTAATTTAAGACTATGTGGAATCACTATTTTTCTATTATTTTAGAACACGCTGAAAGCTATTGCAGCATTCTTTAGCTTGAGATAAAAATATAGCGACTACGAGGTTCCTAAGATTTTGTATTTACTAAAATACTGTGTGGTAAAGACGCATAGCCGCTAACTACGCAAACCGTCCATTCAACCTTAGTAACATTGAGCTTTTTTTTTTTTTTTTTTTTTTTTGGTGGGTGGGAAATCATCAAATAACTTCTCCCGCCCTGGGCGGGGCGGGAGGGAGTGTCAGACTTTTACTGACTAAAACCCACCCATGTTCCTTCTTGTGCCCTTTGCGTTCCGGGGGCGCGGTATCTCTTGCGAACAACCCGCAGCCCCGGCAGGCATCGGCCCTCAGTGGCCCCTTCCTTTTGCTGACATCTCTTTGAGGCGCGCGTGGAACACGAACGCGCCGTCGACACGGCCTGTCGTTATGCAACGTAAGGACGGTGAGCTACACATTGCTCACCGTCCACAGGCCAGTATCTACGGTGGCCGGGAGTCGTCTCGCGGCTCCCGACGTCCGGAGCGTCTACCGCGGCGGCTGGGACGGGAGAACCGCTGTCTCAACCGTCCCGCCGCCTCCTTCTCAAGCATTACTGCCTCGCAGAAGGAGGCGACTGCATCCCATTCCCTCTCGCTCCGGACCATGGCTTGCACCAGGGCCGGACGCGAGAGTTCGCCGCCGCCGATGGCCGCCACGAGGACTCGGCGATGCTCCGCCCAAGCGGGGCATACCGCCACGGTATGCTCCACCGTGTCCTCGGGGCGATCCACACAATGGTGACACCCGGACGTTTCCTCCCGCCCGATGAGGTGCAGGAACCTCCCGAAACACCCGTGTCCGGTGAGGACCTGCGTCAGGCGGTAGGTGAGGGCGCCGTGGCGCCTCTCCAGCCACTCCTCAAAGAGGGGACTTACCGCCTCTATTAAGGCGTGCCCAGCACGAGGTTGCGACAGTCGCTGTCTCCATGTCGCCATGAGATCGAGCCGGAGGTCGGCCCGCCGAGCGGCAATTTGCCGCGGTGGCGGACTCTCCCCCCGGCCTAGTACCTCCACGCGCCACTCGTACAGGCGCGCGAGGACCAGCGCCTCCAGATCCCACGGCGGCAATCCGGCAAGGAGGCTCGCCGCCTCCCCCGAGATCGTGCGGTATCCTCGGATGACCCTTATGGCGATCACCCGTTGGGACGCAATGAGGTAGTGGGCGGCAAGTCGCCTTAACCCCTGCGCCCACACCGGGGCCCCGTAAAGGGCCATCGACCGCACGACTCCCGCGTAGAGCCTCCGGCAGGAGGCGTTTGGTCCCCCCAGGTTGGGTAGGAGCCGCCTAAAGGCAGCCCCGGCCCGTTCCAGTTTGGGGGCCAAACGTCGGAAATGCTCCGCGAAGTTCCACCGGCTGTCGAGGACGAGTCCCAGGTACTTCATCGTCGACCCGACGCCGATGTGAACCCCTCCTACCGTTAGTTGGGATCCCGACGGTGGCCTATTCCGAGGCCCATGAAAACACATGGCCTCAGATTTGTGCAAGGCCACCTCGAGACCCAACCGCCGGATCCTCTCAACGACTATCGCAACCCCGCGTGTTATTAAGTCGGCCGCCGCCTCGTGCGACCTTCCCTGCGCCCAGACCAGCGTGTCGTCGGCGTAGCATACTACGCCGACGCCCTCAGGGAGGTCGGCTCGCAGCACCCAGTCGTATCCGATGTTCCACAGGAGCGGCCCCAGAACCGACCCCTGTGGGACACCGCACGACATCTCTCGCCGGTTCCATTCTCCTGTGCGACCAGGGTAAATCACGGCCCTATCCGTCAGATAGGCCCCGACAACTCGACGGAGGTAGGTCGGCATCCGGTGGTACCGGAGTGCCTCCCTAATGCAACTCCAGGGTAGGGTGTTGAAGGCATTGGCGATGTCAAGAGACACCGCCAAGACGACCCCGCCCCGGGCCACTGCATCCCCCGTCGATAGGGCTCTCACGCGCATGATGGCGTCCACCGTAGAGCGCCCCCTGCGGAAACCAAATTGGTTGTCCGCAAGGTCCGGCCCCATCCCCACTAGGTGCCCGACGAGGCGGCCCGCAATCACTCTCTCAAAGAGCTTTGCCACCTCGTCGAGCAACACGATGGGCCGGTATGCGGACGGCGAGTCCGCAGGGCGCCCCGGCTTCCGTATGAGGGCCAGCTTCCCCGTCTTCCAGCGACGTGGGAACTGGCCTCTCTCCAAACATGCGCTTAGGAGCCCCTCCAGTCGAGGCCCAAGGGCCTCTGAGGCCAGGACCCAGGCTTTGCCAGGTAAGCCATCGGGTCCCGGGGCGGTATTCTTGGCTTTCAGTCTTCGTACCGCCATCCTCAGGTCTACCCCAGTCTCTTCAGGGGTGTCGTCGTCGTCGTGGTCCGTTTCCGGCATCGCAAGCGGCGGAGCCATGGGCGGGGGAGGATGTTCCCCCCGCGAAGGGAACAGAGCGCTCACCACGTCCTCAACGAGCTCCGGCCGGAGACTCTGCGTCAGCGGGGGGGCCCAGGTGCGGAGTTTACCCCGCACCGTCTTGTAAGGGCGCCCCCACGGATCTCCGTTCAGAGTCCCCAGCAGCTCCTCGCGGGCCTGAGCCTTGGCCCGCATGACAGCCTCGTTGAGGGCGGTCTTCGCCGCTCTGTACCTCTCGTACAACTCCGCCTCGATGACTGCCGCATTCGGAGGCCGAACGCGGAGTCTGCGATGCCTGGCATATGGGTGCCGCGCAGCGACGCACGCCTCTCGCAGAGGCGTCAGCTCGCGCGACCACCAGTATACCTGCCGGCGGGCGCTACCTGGCCGAACTCGGGGCATTGCCACGTCACAAATCTCGGACATGGCCTCCTGGAACCACCCCACCTCGTTGTCGATGTCGGCAGGCCTGTCCGGTGATGACACCCAGGCCTGCACGATCGAGGCTTCCAGGAGAAGCTCCCGGTTCAGCTGCTTCAGCGCCCACCGCGGACCACTCGGGGCCTGTATGACCGGCGCGCTGGAGTCCTGGGCGGAGACGTCGAACCGGATATACCGGTGATCGGAGTAGGTCTCCACCCCCTCCATAACGCGCCAGTCGAGGACCCGTGGTGACAGAGCGGGGCTGGCGAACGATATGTCCACAACAGACTCGCCCCGCATCCGCACGCACGTGGCGACAGAACCCCGATTTAGGACGACTAGGCCCTTCTCCAGAGCCCAGTCCTCCACCATCCTTCCTCGCACGTCCGTGCAACGAGAACCCCAAGCCAAGTTCTTGGCATTGAAGTCCCCGAGCACTAGCACGGGAAGGGAATGGCTTCCGACGACGACACTCAACTCCGCAAGGGAGTTGTGGAACTCGGCGAGAGTTCGGTTCGGGGAGAAGTAGACTCCTACCACGACAATGTCCCCGAACCGTGCTGCTACGCACCCCTGTCCCCTCCTGACACTCTCCAGGGACGGGGTGCCGGCGGCGGCCGACGCAATTATGGTCACTGAGCCGCTAAGGTCCTCCACCCAGGCATCCCTGGGCGGGACAAAGTACGGCTCAGCGACCACGGCGATGTGTATCGACCACTGCGCCATGCTCTGGAGCAACAGATCCTGAGCGCAGGCGCAGTGGTTGATGTTCGCTTGGAGGAGGCGTAATGGAGCCGTTATTGGCAATCCATCACAACCCCCTCCTGAATCACCCGTGAGGGTCCTGGTGTGGCCGCCGCGGCGGCGGCGGCGGTGGCGAGGACCACGGCGGTGGAGGGCCGTCCCCCGGCCCTGGCCGGCGGAGCGCAGGCCCTGCTCCCAGCCCGGTGGTCGGCCGGCTTGCTGGCCACCGCACATGCGTCGCAGTGCGGCGGAGCATCACAAGCCGCGGCCTTGTGACCAGGCTGACCGCAGCGGAAACACAGTGCGCTGCGGTCTACCTCCGAGGCGCATCGGCATGCCACGTGGTTGCCCACATGGCAGCGGAAGCACCTCAGGGGTCTGGGCTCGAGCAGTTTGACCTGCGCCGATACCCATCCCACCAGGAGCCTTCGGCCCTCCACTATGGCTCTGGCCGCCGTCACGGGGCAGCTGACCGTTATGGTCTGCATGCCCACGCGGTCCGGACGGATGGTGCCTGCCCTCACCTGATCGGCAGGGCATCCACCCGTCCTGGCGACGGCGGCCACCACCTCCGCGGCGGTGACGGAGTCGTCCAGGCCCAAAATGCGCAAATCTGCGCACTTGACCGGCCTGGACACTCGGGCCTCATCCGCGTCTAGGGACGCCCTGAGCTTTTCAGCCAGGGCGTCAGCGGACGAGCCACTAGTGGCGCCGGGGATCTCCAGCATCCGGGCCCCCGTTGCGGTGACCCTTAGCCGGAGGCCCCCAGCGATCCCGAGCTCCGCCAAGCTCACCGCCGCTTTCGCCTTGGCGAGCACCTCGCCGTAGGTGACGCCCCTCTTCTCCGCCTCCGGCTGTAGTGAAATCACTACAGCCGCGGATTTAGGGGCGCGTAGCCTCGCCGCGGCTTTACGCGCTCTGCGCCGCCGCCGCTCCTCCGCCTTTCTTGTGGCCGCCCTGGCCTTTCGGGCAGCCTTTTGGCCCCTCTCCTTCTCCCCGGCCACCTGCCACTCGGCCTCGGCCGCGGGAGAGCTTTGGGGCGGCTCAGGCATAACCGCCGCCACCGCCACCCTACCCCTCCTCCTCCGGGGCGCCGTACCACTCACCGGTGCCGGCTTCACCGGAGCCGACTTTGTCGGAGCCGGCTTCGCCGGTGCCGGCTTTGGTAGGACCGGCTTGGCGGCGGGCGCCGGAGCAGCCCTACTGGGGGGCTGCCTGACCGGCCCCGGTCCAGAGGCGGCTGCCGCGTACGAGGCCCTCTTGGCGCCACCAGCCGCCAGGGGGGGGCGCAGCACGATGCCCTCCAGAACGGAGAAACGTTGCTGGAAGGCGGCCAGCTCTTTCCGAACCAGGTTGAGAACCTGGTTCTCTACCGGCATGGGCTGCCGGCTGGCTGGCTGCTGGCCCCCACCCGCCCCGCGAAGCTCGGTTAGTTCCGCCTGGAGCCTCCTGTTGCTCTCAACCAGGGGCCCCATGGCGGCCGTCAGGCGAGCCACCTCCGTCCGAAGCCGACCGACCTCGTCGGTCTGCGGCGTCGCGTATGCGGCCTCTGCCGCCGCCACTATGGTGGCCGCCGCCTCCGATATGGCCCGGTCTTTGGACGTTTTCGCCCTCTGCCGAGCCACACGTAAGACGGCGGCCTCCACGGCCTCCGCAAGCCTGGCCTTACGCTCCAATTCGGAGCCGCCAGAGTAACATTGAACTGGAAAACGTCTTTTCTATTTTCTGTCTCGTTAGACTAGTGACCCTAAGCGCGACTGCTACGCTAGAGGAGAGTTTGATTCCCAGGTCGAGCAAAAAGTGTTATTAGATTCTTCTATAAAATTCTCAGTATCAGCTCGGACTTAGGATTTGAGCCCGGTTAATGGCAATAGGCTCGCCCCTATTGCATAGGACATAAACATACCGGCAAACTGTGGGTGTACATTGATACACCTCTGCCTAACCTTTTGAGGAAGGCGTAATGGTATGTTATGTGTGTTAAAAACCGCTGTTTATGGTAGAGCGCAAAGCACGCAAAACGTTGTGCCTATAGGTGCACCCATCAGTACAGAGGCTATGGTGGAACTTTGACCTTCACTATCCCCTACCCCCTAACCAAAAGGTTTCCAGGTATGAACGACAAAACATTACCCAATGGTGGGAAGAACATGCAACATGTCGCTTGAAACAAATATAATCTAAAACATTAAATTCTCGAAAAAATGAGCATTTTGTAGAGTAGTCACTGCCTATCAATCAAAAAACTACACAGTGCGGCAAAACATCAATACAACAACGGAAAATTGTAAACTCGTTATGGGTTCAAACATTTTTCATCAATTCTGGGCCGAATAGCTCTATGAATTGTTACAGCTACAGAGTCGTTCATATTTTCGATTTTCTACCTCTCCAATTTATTTGGGAACCGCCAATATGGACTCGACGGTCAAAATGTTGATGGTCCCACTCTAACTGTGATGGGAAACGTTTGCAGGTTCCTGAGGTACATTATTGTTTTTTATACATCCCAATATCGTACTAGTCCGTAGTCTATGAGTTGTGTTTGACACTCCTGAGTTTTATCTATGTGTACTAATAATATAAATCCGAAAAGTTTTTTTTGTATGTATGTTTGTTTAAACACGCTAACCTCTGGAACTACTAGTCGGTTTTGAAATACCTTTTTGTGCTAGATACTGATTTATGAGGAATAGTATAGGTTATATAACATCACGCTATGTCCCACGGGGACGGAGCAGTAACCAAAGATGTTACTTAAAATTCAGCAGAAGTCGCGGGTCGAAGCTAGGTTGTAGATAAAACTACTGTCATGTCTGTTTAAGGTCGAAGGCAAATTCTTAATTGGAAAGCGTGTTTCATTAAAAAGGCAATTTTCCCCAAGGATATTTTGTTCTATTTGTTTTCACATCACATCTACATACATACTGAAATGTTAACGGTTGTTGTCCTGTGGCAGGAAGATTTGCCTTCAGTAGTACTATCAAAATATAAAACTAAACATCAAAACAAAAATGTATCATCATCTACTTAGCCTTTTCCTAACTGTATTGGGGTCGGCTTCCAGTCCAACCGGATACAGCTGAGTACCTATATGAGTTTTACATGGAGCGACTGCCTATCTGACCTCCACAACTCAGAGACTGGGCAACACGATACCTCTTGGTTAGACTGGTTGTCAGACTTCCTGGCTTCTAACTAGCCGTAACGACTGTCAAAGATCTACGAATGGCAGCCGGGACCAACGGCTTTACGAGCTTTCCGAGGCACGGGGGTGTCATACCACCAACTTCCAAATTCCGGGCTGCTACTGAGCAAATCCTAATGGAAAAACCCAATAACACTTTTTGCCCTACCTGGGAATCGAACCCGGGACCCCACGCTCATAAGTCGCGCTTGCGACCACGAGACCTACGGAGCAAAACAAAAATGTATGTTGTTTTTAAATAATTTTAATTTAGAATATTTATTGTTTCGCGGTCACTTTCGAGTTTCGTATACAATATTCTTAAACTGCCATTATCCATCATCATCATTCATTCATTTCATTCATTTCTTCATCATTCTTGCCATTTATTATTATAAAAAAAAATATATATATACAATTGATTGTACTACTCAGATAAATTCATTATGTTACAGGAAAACAAACATTAAAATGTCATCATTGTTCTACTGCCCAATTTATATAGGTTGCAAGTCAAAGTCAAAACATTTATTTCAATAAGACCATTTACAGTTACTTTTGAATTGTCTTGACAATTCAAAAGTAACTGTAAATGGTCTTTGTGTATGGGTAACTTCTTGAAGTTACCCATACAAAAAGTTGAAGCTAGTTGCTAGTTGTCTTCTTCCATATATCTCTCTATTACCTGCCATCTCAGTAACCGCTGCTTAACCATCCACGTATATAATAAAAAAATTCGCACCACAAGTAGGTACACTAAGCTAATCAGAAAAGTACTCACTTCAAACAACGTCAATGCAATCTAACTAATAACGAATAAAAGCTTTTCATAACGGACTTTTCTGTTTGTCTCACACAGGAAAATGTTAGTTATTTCCTTGTACTTTAAGTCTAAAATCGCGCGTACAAACCACGAGTTCACACAATAAGGTGCTAAGGGTCCAACTACACATTGTCGGAGTACGCCACAATAGCGTATTTGGCTGGTTCATGCCAGTCACGCGCTACTGCGAAAGGAATTCATTTGTAACGAAAAAGTTGTGCGATTGTACGACGCGATGTAAAGGTATGGCAGCCGTTGTGTAGATGTGTTTGCTCCTTAAAATGTTTGGAAGTGTTGCACGCTTTATCGAATGTTGAAGGCTTGAAGGCATGTTCTTTTAGTATGTTGTAATTAGTTTGTGAATAGCTCGTTTAAGAAAGTTCTTCTTGATTTTCGTGCGGCGTTTTACTCAAGTTTCTGATTTTGTTTTGAGTTACGGTGCGTATTGAATGACAGATACGTGGGGGGTGCTAAGGGTGACGCAACGTTTCGACGCTTTTATTTCTCTAAAAGGTTAGATTTTGTAATAAGTCACTATAGTGACTTATCTTTACCTACTACTCTTGTTAAATACGCGAAATAATGCTTCATAATACAAAGCCTATTTATTTAAAAAAATAAAGAACGTCCTTCTCTTTGTTTAATTTTATAAAGGAAAAAAAATCATCATCATCATCATTATCTTCCTGCCCTTATCCCATATTACTTGGGGTCAACGCAACACGTTTTCCTCTTCCATGCCGTCCTGTCAACCGTCATGCTATCACTGACTCTCTTCTCTTTCATATCCTCTTCCTCTCCATCCGTCCACATATATATTTATAACTCTTTTGGTCACACGCGTCTCATCCCTCCTCTTCACATGCTCATACCAAGGCGTTTTATTTTTAACCCCTGACGCAAAAACGACGGGGTGTTATGTTCTATTCTATGTCTGTGTGTGTGTGTGTATGTATCTGTCTGTGGCATCGTAGCTCCCGAACGCATGAACCGATTTTGATTTTGTTTTGTCCTTGAAAGGTGAATTAGTCGGGAGTGTTCTTAGCTATGTTTGATGGAAATCGGTTCAGCGGTTCCAAAGTTATCAGCTCTTTTCTTAGCTGCGGTTAGTTTAATTTTATTTTTTAAATACGTGTTTCATGGCCTCCGCAGAAACCCGCCATTTTGAATTTTCCGTGACGTCATATAGCCTATAACCAGCTGAACATCATGACGCTTCCAACGCTACCTCAATAAATACCTACCATATGCGCACTCAGAGGAATATACAACATAGGCTTTGAGAATTTGTAACCCTCCTTTGGCTGTTCCATAGTCGGCAAAAAAGCACAATTTTCTAGAGTCAAGGTTAGTTTGTAGTGGGGTGAGCAAATTTATGTTTTCTGCGTGCATTTTGTGAGATAATAACTGTTTATAGCGCTGGCAGTAGGGAGTGAAGGTCGCGTTACAGGATGTGTCAAAATTGGAGAAATTTATGGAACTCTGTATATGGACCAAAAGCAACAAAAGTCGTTAACACCTTAAGTAGCGAATGTTGCTAAATACTATAGGGCCGCACATTACGATGAACACCTATGATAAGTTAACAAACGTCGGTGATCGGCTCATAACAATATTAACTGTGCTCATCAATAAGAACTACAAAATTCGGTTAACTATGTATTACAGAATAATACTCGAGTTCTTGTTTCGGGACTTTTGCTGCATTTTGTTGGGCAGTTTTAAACCTTCATTACATTAAAATCAAAAACAAAATGGTGGCCACGGGCCAAAGAAAGCCAATTTAGAACGAATTAGTCTATAACTATAATGTCACCGAATTTAATACTTATTGCTTATTTATTACTTTGCATTTATTATTTGGCCCAAAGTCCAAGTCAATGCCGTAACTAAGTAACCAAAGAATTACTAAAATAAACTAGAAATTCTAGCTAAAGAAATCTAGAATAACAAATGATACCAATAGCCTCTAAGTAATTGCTTTTTCTAGATGTTATTTACCAGACGTTTTAGCTTAGAGCACTTCGAAATCACAATAAAGGAAAATACACTTAATTTTTTTACTCTTTGCGAAAATGTAAACAGTTCAAGTGACAGTCATTGTCATTATAACACATAACATACCATCACGCCTGTATTCCCCGGAGGGTTAGGCAGAGGTGTACCAATGTACAATTGTACACCCACAGTTCGCCGGTATGTTTTAGGTCCCATGTAATAGGGGGCGAGCCTATTGCCATTAACCGGGCACAAATCCTAACTCCGAGCTGCTACTGAGAATTTCATAGAAAAACCCAATAACACTTTTTGCTCGACCTGGGAATCGAACCCAAGACCTCTAGCGTAGCAGTCGCAGTCGCGTAGTGTCATTATAATTTGTATGTATTCATGATCTTATATAATTCAAATACGAAATATGTTGACTACAAAATAATTAATTTTATAATTATGTACCTACTAAGTATCTCTGGTGGATTTTGTACTTTGTATGCCGTCTGGTAAAATATGGATGTTGCTAATTTTATTTTTGTCACCATGTCATGTTCCCATATTTGCAAAATAAAATTTTTAATCTTATGAATGTTGTGTTTTAGTTCTATTTTAAAAAAACACCGTCTTTCGAAGGTACATAGCTACACAGATAATAACTAGTAATGAGCTTTCTGACTAGAAATGGATGAAGAATTGGTTACTAATTAAACCACTGTATGTATTAAACCAATCACTAGTTCCCAAACCAATGCGGACTCAGAGTGGTACAACACAAAGGATGCGTCAGTTGAATTCTAAGAAGAGCCTGATGATGGAAATCATGACTATCAAGACGTCGAAGACAACACGGATGAGGGATCAGCCACCAATGACCAATTAGAAGGAGTTGATGCACAAGCTGCAGCGCGTTTGAGCGAAGCTATGAGCTCCAGTGGGGGGACATCAGACTGCTACACCATGGATCTATCTTATATCGCAAGAAATCACATGCAGGAGGGTCCACGAGGAAGTTAAAAAAGCATCTGGATATCAGAACACCAAGACACTAATCAGTATCGTGCATGTATGTTATCAGTATCGTGCATGTATGGATAGATATGGTGTTTCCACCTTGGTGGATATGGAAAAGGCTTGTAGTGTGACCTCTAGTCAATTGGACAAAAGATCACCCGCTGGGTTTGAGAACAAAGAAGTTTCATACATAGAAAGTTCATCTCCTTACGTTGATGTCATTAAAGATTCAGGGAAGGTTTATTCTTTAAGAATACACGTCCAGGAGGGAAGAGATCACCCATTATATCAATAAAAACAGCAGCATTTTCAGAGGTCGATATTAATAGAGCATTAGATGACCTACCTAATTGTGATGTCATTGATGTTGTCAAGAAAATTCTTAAATTCGGAAAGAGCTCACCTTATTAAAAGTATATACAACACGTCCGAGTATTTGACAAAGTCAAGTTAATATTATTGCAACTAACAGAAAAAACGTATTACAGTCAGACAGCGAGAATAAATGGGATAAAAATTTCTAAACGACGATTTTTATCAAGTTACTTGAGCGGATCGTTTATTTGAATTACAGTTTTTGTTGTGATATAAAAAGAAATAACTAAATACATATTATTGTACGGTGAGTTTGTGTTCGGGCCATAAATTGTAGATATTTTGTGGTCAGGAGGAGAGGGGATTACTATTTGACGAATATTTTTTTTAGTATGGTGGCTCGTTGCTCTTGCAGATAGATTGCTGGCGCTGTGTGTTGTGGATCCATTCCCGCTTATAAAAAATATATTTGACCCGCAGTTGCTAAAGGTCTGGCTGTTCAACTGTTTCTTTGCTATTCTAAAATACTTTCAAACAAAGGTCGGGAGCGTAGTACTGGTAACCGGCGTGCTTGTATGACCATATATGTATGAACTTGGACGAGGCAAAAGGAGTAACTAAGGATCGTAACACGTGGCGTTCTGTGGTTTCTGCCTACCACCATGGGAAAAAGGCGTGTGTTTATGTATGTATGTTGAACAACCAAAAGTAACTATCAATTATTTACCAGATAGCTATCGTAATTATATTGTTAAGGTGTTTTACGACAACGTCTTGTTTGACGAGGAAGCAAAGTCACACCTTGAATATATATTTTTTTTATGGGACAAGCCCGCCATACTATTCCCAGCCACTGCAATTTCTGAAAGCCAGAATCAACCGAGGAGACCGCCAGAAAAGCGCCGAGGCAATGAAGCTCGACGAGTCCCGGAGAAACGATATAACTGTCTTGGACCCCGCAACGAAATTAATCAGAAAAGATTAGCGAAGGAGTAAGAAAAAACATAATTAATAATCGTATCGTTCAATAATCGTCTTCTACGATGTCCTTCTCACCGCTCCGGTTTTCTTAAATCTTCTTTTCTTGTCCAGACGGTTTTCCTTTGGTATGCGCTTCCTCAGAATATCAGGATGGCTACCAGTCGTTTCACATTCAAAGTAAAAGCTCGCGAACACTTGCTTATGAAGTTGGCAGACTTGTCTCACAATTAGTTTCTTCTTATATTTCTCCACTTATGTATTTTTTTATCTTTCTCTACTCTGTATATTTTGTTTGTATGTATGTACATATGTATTTATTATATTTCATTCCTGGGAACTTTCTGTTCCTTGCACCTACCATGTTTTGTCTCTGCATCACCCTAAGGTTGACTGGTAGAAAATGCCAAAGGCATTAAGTCCGCCTTTGTACAGTGTATTATTTACATTATGTGCAAAAAGTTTTAATAAATAAATAATTTCATATTGTAGTACCTTGTATTATATAAGAGTTCCGTATACAATAAAAAATGTAAGTAAATTAGTCTTACTTGAGTTCGATATCAATATAGACTGTTTTCACAGATTAACTTAACATTTTCTTTGCGAGAAAAAGTTGTAATTCGTTTTACATTACGTGAGGTTTTCCACCTGTGGCAATAAATTATAGAACTCTAAAGTTACGATAGTAAATCTTCTACTACTGAACCAAAGTAGAATAGAATAGTGGTTGTAAATTATTTACTTTTAGCAGCCATGTTTTTTGTCTTCCTCGCTTTCTTTTTTTTTAACACATACCGTCACGCCTGTATTCCCCGAAGGGTTAGGCAGAGGTGTAACAATGTACACTCACAGTTCGCCGGTATGTTTAGGTCCATGTAATAGGGAGCGAGCCTATTGCCATTAACCGGGCACAAATCCTAACTCCGAGCTGCTACTGAGAATTTCAAAGAAAAACCCAATAACAGTTTTTGCTCGACCTGGGAATCGAACCCAAGACCTCTAGCGTAGCAGTCGCTCTTAGGACCACTATGCCAACGAGGCAGTTAGTTAGTTAATTTTTTTTTTAACTGACCTAAAAAATGAAGTTATCTTTTCAACCCGATTGTATATAACAAACTCTTTGGAATTGAATAGAACATAATGTTCATATACCTAGACTTACATAATGATGTAACCCACAATGGTGGGTTCTTAAAATAAGTGTGTTAAGTTTAAAAACTGGAAATCAAATTTTAGTAGTATTTGTGTCGTTGATTAAGACTTTTGTGATTGCTAAAGATTTTCTATTACTTCCATCTCCTCGGCCGACAACCGACATACGCCGTGGCCTCTTCTGATAAAGGCGACGTTACACCTGTATATTCTACTAGCTTGTGCCCACGACTTAGTGTGCGTAAATATCGAACCGGAGGCAGACAAAGTCGCGAAAAAAAGTAGCTTAGGCCGTAAGCATACGGCGAATTTTAAACGCACAGACGACACACGTTTCTTGCGTTCGGTTTATTTGATTGAGGATCGGGAGGTGTCTGTTTATGGCCTTATATCTTTTTTTGGGGTTCAAACTTATCCCGTACCTACTAAATTTCATTAAAATCGGTTCTGTGGTATATTCTTGAAATCATAACAGACAGACGGACAGTAACTTTCGAATTACAATATTAGTAGAGCTATAGTATAGTATGAATCTATTCTAAACAAGAGAAATGACAAATGACGTCAGACGACGCGTTCATTAAACGCTAATAATAATGTAAGGCACTTGACAAATTAACACTATTGTGTACCGCGAATGAATTAATTACCTACTTAATACGTTACGGATCTTACAAATGTTTGTTCCTTAATTATTATTACTCGTGTAATTTTAATGTTTGTGGTGTTTGGGTAATTAAATTCGATTTACAATATTTTAATAAACATTGTAAAACAGAGGAAAACACCTGAATAGTAGCGCAGACGCGAGGAAAAGTCATCAGTGACTTATTTAGCGCAGGCGCTAGGATTGGAAACTAAAAACTTCGATTGTGGTTTGGAATTGGAATGCCCTCTTGCTGGCGCTGGCCTACTAGGAGCCGCAGGCCGGTTCGGAGTGTAGTGACGTGGAACGCTCACGCTAGGGATGTGCGACGCCACACCACTCCCCTAGGAGAAACAAAGTTCATCCTAGAAATAGGTCTTTTTTCCATGCTGAGCGAACACCAAGCAGAACCACGGGCAAATCGAAATGATTGAAATGGCGGGGTGTACACTTACTGTAGAAATGCGTAAGTCATGGGCTTGTAATCTGTAAAAATAACAAAGTGACGGCCTTCGGTGTTTAAAGTGTTATACGCTTTCATAAATCGCAAGCAACTCTCTATCGTAAGCGCTATACTTCATTTGCAATTTGGACATTTTTTGCGAGAAGAAGGTGAGCGGTTGGCATTCACCGTTGATTTCTTATATAATTGATATTCTTCTATGCGTGTGTCTGATGGGGTAATGGTCCGGAATCGTGCGGGCGTTTAGCGTCCGATAGTCCCCGCAAGGTCTCTATCCAACATTTTTCTGAGCAAGGTGCACCGCTTAAACCCAAGGTGTATCTGATCTGCGAGCAGTGCCGTCTCTTAGCATTTCTTCAAATCGTTGTTTAGCTATCTTCAAACGGTCTGGCGCGAGCCGACGTGACCTACCAAAGACAGGCGGCCCAGGTGTACTGCGAATATAAAGCATGGTTGAATGCTTTACCTCTTACGATGCCAGCAGATTTAGTCAAAGTTGGGTAGCATGAGAGCAGCCTGTGTGTATTCAGTGGTGCCGGAAAGTAGTTATTAGGCTTAGCGTGCGATTTTACCAATTTCCCAAGAAACACGTAAAGATTCGAACCGGTATCTATTAAAAATGTAACCTTGGTTTTTCTATCAGAAACAAATACCTTAACAACCTTCACATTACTTATTATCAGTTATTATTGTTTATTTTTTATATATTGAGCTTATTACATTTATTTCCATATTATTTCGCGTCACTAATGTTGTATACTTGTATACTAATTATGAAACATTTATGTATGTATTATAAAAACTTAGTTTTTCCAAAAATATAGTTACGAAGAGATCTGAAATTTCCAATTGCAACGATGTTGTTTGCAAAAGATAGAAACGAATCCTTTCCAAATAAAAGTTGAAGTTTGCTATTTCACGAAAGCAAAGGATTCTAAAATTTATCAACATTTTTCTCATAACCGTACCGGCACTCGTACGGGCTGGTCGTTTTTGTTGTCGCGGATCTAATCACTATCCCCACTGCGCAAAGTGTTGTTTACGCATTGACACGTGCTGCAGGTGTGCGCCGAACCACTCGGCTTCGTGTGCCTTACGAGATGACTGATGTAGATAACGTAAGCGCCTCACCGCGCCGCGAGACGCCCGTATTTAAAAATGACGTGCAGAACTTATTGAATGATTCCTCGGACATGGATGATGATGGCAAAAATGAAGAGGTACGGTTAAGAGCGGAAAAGAGGGAAAGAGAGGACAGTACTGAAGACGAAGAGGGTTGGACAGAAATTAAAGGATGTAAAAAGAAGATTTGTCATGGTAGCAAAAACACTGTACAAGAAGAAAAGTATGAAGTATATGCCTCGTCTAAGGAACGTCTTCCGAAACAGTTTGCGATGGCACGTATTTTAAAAGAAAATAATATTACACGAATTCGCCAACTTAAATATTTAAGTCCGTTTAAAATACGCTTTGAATTTGAATGTGAATCGGCAGCTCAGAACCTATTGTTGTGTGAGAAACTTGTAGAAAAGGGTTGGAGATTTCAGAAGGCTATGCAGTTGTCAGTTTGCTATGGCTTAATCAAAGATGTAGACCTAGATCTTACGGATGATGAGATCCTCAAGAACATTTCATGTCCAGCCCCCGCAAAACTTTTATCTTTTAAGAGATTAGACCGTCGTAACAGAGATGAAGGTGGTTGGTGCCCCAGCGAAACCCTAAGGCTTTGTTTTGACGGTGAATATTTGCCGGTGTCAGTCCGTGTATGTGACATTAATATTAAAGTTCTGCCTTACATACACCAAGTGTCCCAATGTTCTCAATGTTGGAGGTTAGGCCACACCAGGAAAATATGCCCGTCAAAAAGCGTGGTTTGTCCGAAGTGTGGCGGACATCATGAAAATTGCGACACTTCATTATTTTCATGCGTTAACTGTAAAGGAAACCATATATCTTTGAGTAAGACGTGTCCAATTTATAAGAAGGAGAGGAGGCTAAGAGAGATTATGGCTGAGTTTGGTTGCACATACAGGAAAGCCCTAGAATGTTACGTTCCACCAGAAAATTCCATGCCTATCCATACTGATTTAAATCTGGATGCTTCAGTAGGCATAGAAAATCATATCTCTGCGATACCTCTCTTTTCAGACGGCCCCTCTCAGTCTAGGATACAGAATCCGGAAGCCTCTCGTCGTCCCAGTTATGCCGAAATAGTTCTAACTAAGGCCACAGTCCATAATGAACGTACTCCTGTTACAGTTAAAAAGGATGATAACCCCCCTAAATCTAAACTAGTACAATCTCCGAAAGCCAAAAACAACCCACCCAAAGATGACTGGATGTTTTGGAATTCAGACACGCCTGCATCTGACCAAGTACCTAATGGTGGAGAGGATAACGATGAACGTCCATCGTTCAATGAGTTGTGGTCGAGAATAAAGGAAGTTATCTTCCTTAAAAAGACTAGCATAATTTTTAAGATAAGGTGTATTTTCCAATTGTGCCTAGAATGGTTAACCTTAGTGTCAGTGAGTTTAGTTACAGAGTGGCCGTGGATAAAGGCATTGTTTAATTTTTTCATTTCTTGTGATGGCTAACAAACCAGTCAAATTGAATATCCTGCAGTGGAACGCCCAAAGTATTAGACCTAAGTTAACATCGTTTGTTCAACTATTATGCCAGGAAAAGGTTCATATTGCTGCCCTTAGTGAGACATGGCTCGACCCAGAAAGTAATTTTAAAGTTAGTGGTTATGTTGTTTATCGCGTGGACCGGGATGACTCATACGGCGGTGTAGCTATCGTTGTACACAAATCTGTTAAAGCGCAGCTGCGGCGCGTGCACGTGTCTAATAACGGTATTGAAGTAGTGTGCGTGCAGTTGTTTAATTGTGATCCATTTGAAAATATTGTTTCTGTCTATTGTCCATCTAGAATCGTTATCACTCAAATGGATTGGGATAATTTTTTATCATTATGGCCTTCCAAAACTTTAATTCTGGGTGATTTTAATGCCCACCACGTCAGCTGGTCTTATAAAACTGACCACAGAGGCAGGCTTATTCACGACTCACTTATAGACAGCAACTTTTTTCCTTTAAATGATGGGACACATACGCGAATACGGTTAGTCGACAATAATTTGCAACAGTCTACTCCAGATATATCTCTGGTATCTACCGATATTGCGCTAAATTTCAATTGGACCGTTTTGAACGAAAATCTAGGCAGCGACCACTTAATAATCAAAATTTCAACATTATGTACTTCATACCTCCCTCCAATTATTAAAAGAAATTTTGGTAAAGCAGACTGGACTTCATTTAAAAACGATCTTGAACTGAGATTTTGTAATTTATGTTTACCAACTGACCTTCAAAAAGGTTACGATTTATTTTTAGATATTTTAAACGAAGCTGCAAACAAATACATCCCAAGGTTAAAATTTATCCATAACCCCGCTTCTGATTTTATTCCAAAGCCGTATTGGACTGCAGAACTGTCACACGCTGTGGCTCAACGTAGGCTTGCATTATCCAAATTTAGGCGTAATCCCACTCCCCAAAACCTTGATACTCTTAACAATCGGATAAGTATATCGCAACGGTTAATCCGTCAGGCTAAGGGAGTGAACTGGCAAAATTTTTGTTCCTCTGTTGACTACACTACAACCTCTAGTGACATGTGGCGCAAAATGAGATGGTTGAAAGGTTATCGTTCGCCTGGGCATTTTGTGGACACTCAAAGTGCTGTAAATCTCCTAAATTCATTAACACCAGATTATGTATCCCCTTCGACCCCTACGGTTCACCATAATAACCCATTGTTAGAGCGTGAGATCTCCATGCAGGAGCTAGATAAATGTATCAAGTCTAAGGATACATCTCCTGGATGTGATGACATATCTTATTCTATGATTAAGAATTTACCTAATTTAGGTAAATCCGTATTACTAACGTTATTTAATAACTTTCTTGAACAAAGTTTTGTCCCCTGTCAGTGGCGCGACATTTGCATCATACCCATTCCAAAGCCTGGTCGTGACCCTGGTTTCGTTTCTTCACTCCGACCCATATCATTGTTGTCATGCATATGCAAAATTTTCCATTATGTTTTATTTCGAAGATTGGAATGGTTTCTGGAAAAAAACAACACATTTTCCGCGAACACGGTTGGCTTCCGTAGAGGTAGGTCGTGTTTGGATGGTTTGAGTTGCCTAATCTCCACAATACAATCTGGTTTTTCCGAGGGTTGTTCGACTATCGGTTGTTTTTTAGATATAGATAATGCATATAACAACGTTAATAATACTATTTTAATCAATGTTTTGGATAAACTTAAAGTAGGATCACGCATCTGTAGATATTTATGGAATTTTCTTCATAAAAGAGTACTCAAAATAAGATCTGGTAATCAATTTATTAGTAGACATTCCGGATGTGGTCTCGCTCAGGGTGATCCGTTATCTCCACTTTTATTTAATATAATAACGTCGGATATTTGTGTGCGTTTGCAGAACTACATTTGTATATCTCAGTACGCGGATGACTTCGCTATATATGTACAGTGTTCTTCTGTTAATGACGGGCAATCTAAAATCCAGTCTTCTCTTGATTTAATAAACAGCATGTTAACGCAAATAGGTTTAGATATTTCTCCCACTAAAAGTAAAATCTGTTTTTTTTGTAGAGGTTACCGTAGGCCAGCTATAGAAATACGTCTAAACGGGACCTTGTTAGAGTTAGTAGACCATGTTAAGTATCTAGGACTATGGTTGGATAAGGGTCTTCGATGGAAGAAACATATTAATGAGGTTCGGGAACGTGTACTAAAATTGATAAATATCTTTAAAGTATTGGTGGGACCTGGGTGGGGTATTCACCCCAACCACTTAAGACGACTGTATATCTCTCTTATTCGTAGTCGTATAGACTTTGGTAGTTTTTTATTAGACAATAGCGCCGACACACATTTAACTAAACTGGACAGATTACAAAATATTTGTCTGCGTTTAATAGGTGGGTTTATCAAAAGCACTCCTATTCACGTGATGGAATCCGAATTAATGGTACCCCCTCTTTTTATTCGCCGGCGGTACTTAGCTGGTAAATTTTACTTAAAATCGAAATGTTTTGATTTTCCTGTAATAGGCATACTGAATAAGCTACATGATCTTTGTCACAATAATGCTTATTGGAGAAAAAAGAAAAAGCCACTGTTAGTTTTGTCCCATGGTGCACTCAAGCAAGAACATATGCTCTGCAGCAATAAAATTGACACGTTCTCCTTGTCCACTTGGGTCAGCAATATAGACTTATCAAGTACAGTAAAGCCTAATTTAAATTCTGTAGATAAACCTAAACACTGTTATAATGTGCTCAATTTAAAAACAATATGTTGTAAGTCTCTGAATGTACTATATTCTGGCTTTTACTGTGTTTATACTGATGGTTCTAGACATGAAAATGTTAGTGGCGCAGCGCTGTTTGATTCGCAAAAAGGTGTTTTTTATAAATTTCAGATATTATCAAAAGTGTCAATAATGCACTTAGAGCTAATCGCTATTTCTGAAGCTTTGGCATATATCGATTCATTGGACGGTGATCGTTTTGTTATCTTTACTGATTCGAAAAGTGCTCTCCTACATCTGTTGAGATGTACGAATACTTCATCAGCTAGGGGGCTTCCACTGGCTTATACAATAATAAGAACTATTACTGATTTTGTTGCCAAACATAAAAGAGTCATATTGCAATGGATCCCTTCTCACGTTGGAATAGAAGGTAATGAGGTGGTTGATCGCTTAGCAAAAGAAGCCGGGTCAGATGGGGATATTTATCCGTGTTCTCCTTGGCACACTGAGCTCTTACCTCTAGTTAGAGACAGATGTATTGAATCTTGGGCAGAATATTTTGATAAAAGGTCTTTAACGAAAGGTATTTGGTATAAGACAATTCAACCATCTCTTCCACGGATGCTTTGGTTCAGCGAGGGAGGGATGAATAGACGGGAGGTTGTGACAGCTCTGAGACTCCGATCCGGCCACATACCGCTCAATAGTTTCGGATTCATGATGCACAAAGTTAATTCTCCCAATTGTGTTGTCTGTGGAGTTATAGAAGACGTGCATCATATCCTAGCGGAGTGTGTTCGTATTGGGGTCCAAAGGCAGCAAACTTTTGTCAATAGTTCTAATGTTGGCTTCTATAACAGCGTTCTAGCCTCGCCATTGTCAGATGAGGCTAGAAAGCTTTATCGTATTATTATAATAGGTTTAAGGTTGCGGGTAGACTAGTATATAGTATGTAATTAAAAATAATTTGTTTTAAATCATCGGGGTGACATATTCTGTTCAGAAAAAACCCCGTAAATAAATTGAGATTAAAAAAAAAAAACATTTTTCTAAACCGTTTTTAAACTTGCATTTGAAATTCAGCTTTGGGCATGTTTTATTTAGCATCGCTATATCTCGATAACCCTTTGGCCTTGGTACTTCATCGTCTGTCGGGGACTACGTCCGTACCCCATTCTTTTCCCGGTATTTTTTTTCAACATGTCCGCCGAACTATTCGCAGATTTCATTACGTTTGTACAAGAATTTGTGAATCACGTAACAACGGGATTCGAGCGTAATTCCCGGGACCCGGGGCGCGGGACTGCCTGCCTCCGGGATTTAGCACGAACAAAGTTAGATGGAATAGTGTGGGATGGTAGTTTAGCAACTTAATACAACATAATGAGAATTATTTACATTGTTTCAATTGTAATGTGGAAGCTCGACTTTCATAGAATTGCATGACTCTTCTTGAATACGTGACTTCCGCGTAAGACGAGTATTGCTTATTTTTTTTTATTATTGATTGATTTTCTCAGAAAATTAAGGGTTGAAAACATTTAAGTACATACAATTATAGGCGTATTTCAATTTTTGTATATTATATTTTATTTTGTGTGAATTTTTAATTCTATACACCTTTTTTTTTTTGTGGGGTGGGAAATCATCAAAAACTTCTCCCGCCCTGGGCGGGGCTGGAGGGAGTGTCAGACTTTTACTGGCTAAAACCCACCCATGTTCCTTCTTGTGCCCTTTGCGTTCCGGGGGCGCGGTTTCTCTTGCGAACAACCCGCAGCCCCGGCAGGCATCGGCCCTCAGTGGCCCCTTCCCTTTGCTGACATCTCTTTGAGGCGCGCGTGGAACACGAACGCGCCGTCGACACGGCCTGTCGTTATGTTAAACGTAAGACCGGTGAGCTACCCATTGCTCACCGTCCACAGGCCCGTATCTACGGTGGCCGGGAGTCGTCTCGCTGCTCCCGACGTCCGGAGCGTCTACCGCGGCGGCTGGGACGGGAGAACCGCTGTCTCAACCGTCCCGCCGCCTCCTTCTCTAGCATTACTGCCTCACAGAAGGAGGCGACTGCATCCCATTCCCTCTCGCTCCGGACCATGGCTTGCACCAGGGCCGGACGCGAGAGTTCGCTGCCGCCGATGGCCGCCACGAGGAAATTCTGTACACCTAGTAGAAATTACCATCCTCTCCGTTTTGTATTATTTTCTGTTATTCAGGTACTCTTACATTCAAGGGGTATCGTGTTGCCAAGTGACAGGCTTGTGGATAGGAACTCGCTCTCTGTAAAATATTGAAGAAGACTATACTTTTACATAATTTAACTTGTTCATATTTGCAAGTGATGACGTAAACTGTCATTTAAATAAATGTTTACCGTCAGAGATCATCACCTTGTAAAATATATTATTATATAAGAATTGTCAAGTTCGGAAGCGGATTCGTTCTAAATTCGCCATCGTTTCCGTAAATATTTGATCCAATAAAAGTTTTTGTTGTATTTATTTTTTAGACGCAAAATTATTGAAGAAGATATGAAGTTATTTGGGACATGTTTACGTTTTAAGGCTTTTAATACTCTGGAGTTTGTCGTAAAGTTGGTTTTGAGGCAATCAAAGTCCTTGATATTTATATTGAATCCAAAAGTCTCCTTGCTGTAATTAAATTCAGATAAATACCTACCCATTTGGATCTAATACTTTGATAAATTATAAACTGCTTCCAATGACGGTGTCGTTATATGATCTGATTCGTGGTTTATATGCATGTCACTGCCGCTAAATATCAAAATATTTAGGATTCTAAACATTTGCCGATGATTTGCAGGAACCTCCCGAAGCACCCATGTCCGGTGAGGACCTGCGTCAGACGGTAGGTGAGGGCGCCGTGGCGCCTCTCTAGCCACTCCTCAAAGAGGGGACTTACCGCCTCTATTAAGGCGAGCCCTGCACGGGGTTGTGACAGTCGCTCTCTCCACGTCGCTATGAGATCGATCCGGAGGTCAGTCCGCCGAGCGGCAATTTGCCGTTTGTGGGCGTCACGTCGTCCCAACCCACGCGCCAACACCGGGGCCCTGTAAAGGGCCATCGACCGCACGACTCCCGTGTAGAGCCTCCGGCAGGAGGCGTTTGGACCCCTCAGGTTGGGCAAGAGCCGCTTGAAAGCAGCCCCGGCCCGTTCCAGCTTGGGAGCCAAACGTCGGAAATACTCGACGAAGTTCCACCGGCTGTCGAGGATAAGTCCTAGGTATTTCATCGTCGACCCGACGCCGATGTGAACCCCTCCTACCGTTAGTTGGGATCCCGACATTGGCGCATTCCGAAGCCCATGAAAACACATGGCCTGGGACTTGTGCAAGGCCACCTCGAGACCCAACCGCCGGATCCTCTCCACGACTATCGCAACCCCTCGTGTCATTAAGTCGGCCGCCGCCTCGTGCGACCTTCCCTGCGCCAAGACCGTAGAGCGCCCCCTGCGGAAATCAAATTGGTTTTCTGCAAGGTCTGGCCCCATCCCCACCAAGTGCCCGACGAGGCGGCCCGCAATGACTCTCTCAAAGAGCTTGCCCACCTCGTCGAGCAGAAATTCACCAATTTCAAAACATAAATATTTTACTAGTTGGGATCTCTTGGAGCATAGATTTAATAATAAGAAATTCATAACAGATTGTATTTTTAAAATAATTTAAGGTAATTCAGAATATTTGGACAGTGCAACAGTGGCGCCCCCATCGGTGAAAGTTGGCTAAGTTGTGAGTTAAGGAAACATCGATTTTTATGCATTTTATTATCGGTGCATGAGCAAACTAGGGCACCAGAATTTGTGGAGAGTAGTACCGGTCTTCAAGCTTCCTATATGGGTTCTGATTGGATTCGTTAGTTAAACATCAAGACATTACATAAAAAATCCGGACAGTGCGAGTCGGACTCGCCCACCGAGGGTTCCGTACGTCGTTATAATTTACAGAATTAAATAAATAAATGCTAATTTTTTTTTTTAAATCGTTTCACAGATTTTGGAGACAGAGGGGAACGGTTTATTTTTTATATTTTTCATCGTAAATAAGAAATTATGCGTCGGAAAAAATTAATAAAATATATTTTTCAATGTGCACATCAAGCCCTTTTAAATGAACTTCAAATTCAGCTTCAATTTGAAATTTCGACGCCTATAAAAAATATAGACTAGATTTTTAAGATTAAATTAAAAATGTATAGTTTTGAGACGTTTTCTTGTACTTGTGGTCTATAACGATGCTACTTGTCAAATTTCATATTTCTAGGTTAATGGGATAGATCCCGCTACGGGAATCAAAACGAAAGTGATAGTGTCGAAATATGCGTTTTTTGCTGAATAAACGGCCGTATCTTTTTTTCACGTAAACTTAGAAATTTGATTTTTTTCACAACTTAATGGGACCGTCGACCTGAGTATACGGTTTAATTTCAACTTGATATCTCCACGCATTCCCTAAATAAAGGGTCGACAGACAGACAGACAGACTGACTGACAGACAGACGGACGGACAACAAAGTGATCTTATAAGGGTTCGTTTTTTTATTCGAGGTACGGAACCCTAAAAAACACGTTGCTTGTATGGGGAGTTAGGGACCGCCTCTTAATTTGTATTATTTGTTCTTTAAGCAAAGTTTTATTATACTTTTATAAGAATGAGGCACAGGGTGGAATGGCGTCGTCCATTGACATGGGAGGACTTTCCGACCAGACGGTTGTTTCATCTGGTGAGCTACTGGCCGACAGTTGTTGTCGGAATTGTCTCGGAAAACTTTTAAATTGTTATTGCTACCACAGAATTTTGTTTCAGGAATTTCTCAGTAGCAGCCCAGAGGCCATATTTGTACACGGTTGATGGTGATATGCTTGACCCCTATAACTCGAGATTTAGCTGGCAAAGTGAGGGAAAACTTAACACTTCTCCCTAATTATTCGAGGAATACGTCGACCCTTTTTCCATAAAACCATCGTTGCCTGCTCTATTGAACTTCGTTTTACTATTGCATTCAACCAGATACAATATATCACCTCTCACAAAAGCATATAAGTGTGAATAGTAAGTAAGTACATAATAGCAGTATCAGAGGCCAGTGGTACGGCATTAAATTATCTCATTCCATTATATACGAAGTTAGTAAGTTCAGCCACTTACTTCATTTACATGGAGCTGCAAAATTTGGGAGAAGGTAGAGTGTACCAATTTACCAAAAAAAAACTGATAAAAAGTATTGTCTAGTAAATACCCTTATTAAAAAAATATCAATATGTGACAATCTAATGGCTATCTAGCCCTCTCCCTTTTTTCTTGCTTGCTGTGCTTGCCAGGGTCCATAAATAATTAATTTTATTTATATGCCACCTTTGTCAAAAATATCTCAAATTTACTACCGGGATCAAAAGTGGGTATTCTGTGTCCTAATTCGGATCATGGTCTTCCTCTGTCTATCCAAATTTCATAAAAATGGTTTTAGCAGTTAAGATGTGATTGATTAAACTCAACCTATCCAGAGATTTTGACATTTGTAATATCACTACCTTATACCCGCGAACCACGTTCGCGTAAATGTTTAACTGAACCCCTTTTCTTAAAAAGAAAGCGCGCTTGCGACATTGCTACAAGACCATGCAACGAAATTACCAATGCTTGAAATTTGATTACCCGCTCACATTTTGTCTAATAAAATCTCATATATAAGTTTGTTGGTACGTTTGGTTTCAACACAACTTTCTTTCCAGCTACGTTGCCATGGAATTGAATCGGGTTCGCTAATATTTCAAATAATGTGTGCACAGGATTTATCGGGACCCACAGATGTGGAAAGTAAACAAGGAATCCCATGCGTCAAAAATATATTAGCGTCAGTACTGCACCGCCTTAAGTAGATTGCTACTATCCCTATCTTTGTCTTGCAGATTAAATAAGAAAGAGATATAATGAAATAACGAGTAATATATTGAGGATAGAATAAAAATAAATACCCGAAGCTTTTTTTACACCAAACGTGTAGAGATGAAACCGTTTTAAAATCCATTTAGTACCTAGTTTTTGAGATCGAACATAAAAAACGTTTATACAAAATGTTTGCTGCTATATAATTTATTGCATTTTTAAATAAACTCAACCTATTACTTTAATAATGGCCTAAACCCCAATTAAATCAAAAGATAATAATACTGATATGATAATATTGTAATCTTAGCTGTTCCTGGTCGTAACTCGCGGCGTGTGGGTTATAAATCAGAGGTCGTTGAAAGTGCCCGAATATTGCGGCCGGGCTGTGATATTACGTGTACTGCGGAGGGTAGGCAGCATAACAAGTGAGAGTGTACTAAGGTAATAATGAAGGCGTGGGAAGATTGTGTTCTTGGAGGAAAACTTGTCTGTGCGTGTATCTAGTGCTTTTTATATTTAATTTGGGTATTGTTTTGTTGATATTTAATTTGGTTATATTACAATTGATTAGTGTGTGAGCTGAGAGCTGACCCCAATAAATAATGATAACCATTATTTATTGAGGTCAGCTGTCCTAATCGTTCTTCTCCAAAGCTGTATTTCCTGGGTCGCAATTAGAACAAAATCGTTATTTTTCAGATTTTTCGTAACTATAAGCATCCATGGAAGTAAGTTGGGGTCTTCCGCGCTGTGTGTCCTGACTTGTAGTCGAGCACTATCCTGGTCATGGGATCTACCAACCCCCTCATAACATGGCCAATACCGATTGAATTAGATTGACGTAATTAATATAATTATTAAGACATTGTTAGTTAGCTCGTTTTGGTACTATTTAAGCTCTACAACTATTATAGGACAGGATGAGGATTAGAAAATGAAGCCAACAAGCAAAATGTTCTATTGCTACATTGTTATTATTAAAGTTTATACTATTTAACGCGAGGGTGTAAAATGGTTGTTCAAGCCTTATCAATTCAGAATAAACTTCGCTGTTTTACGATTAAAGCAACTTAGTAATTTATAAAACAAGCAAAAGTTTAATTTTGCTACACGCAAATGAGTACGTAAACAACTTATAAGCCTCTCTTCACAGTAAGTACAATGTGTTACTGTAACAAGTTTCCACAGCGATTACCTTCTATTGGCCATGGGCTATTTTCTACGAAATACAGACTTTGAGTTTGTATAATTATGGTTTGAAACCCTGTGAACCGTTACCGTTAGACCTTTCTCGGAAATGGATTCGAGAAATACATATTTACACTGCCTATGACAAAAACTCAAAAATAATAATATTATACTCGTAAGTACATGAGGCCTCTTTTTTTAAAAGAACTATTTTTGAACTGCCTCGTCCGCCTAGTGGTCCTAATCGCGACTGCTACACTCTAGCGTAGCAGTCGCGATTAGGAAAAGTCAATTACACTTTGCTCGACCTGGGACTCGACCTGGGACCTAGAGGTCTTGGGTTCGAGTCCCAGGTCGAGCAAAGTGTAATTGACTTTTTCTATGAAATTCTCAGTAGCAGCTCGGAGTTGGGATTTGTGCCCGGTTAATGGTAATAGGCTCGCCCTCTATTACATGGGACGTAAAACATACCGGTGAACTGTGGGTCTACGTTGGTACACCTCTGCCTAACCCTTCGGGGAAAACAGACGTGATGGTATGTATGTATGTACTACTATTTTTAACCCCCGACGCAAATACGACGGGGTGTTATAAGTTTGACGTGTCTGTATATGTGTGTGTCTGTCTGTCTGTGGCATCGTAGCTGCCGAACGCATGAACCGATTTTGATTTAGTTTTTTTTGTTTAAAAGGTATATTAGTCTGGAGTGTTCTTAGCTATGCTTGATGGAAATCGTTTCGACAGTTTCAAAGTTATCAGCAATTTTGTTAGCTGCGGTAGGCATGTTTATTTTTCTGTTGGGGGTTACTCAAAATTTTTTAATTTTATGTTTTTCCGATAATGTAGGACAACATGATTTTTTTTAAGGTGGGTATATTATCAAGTCACTTTTTCCGCTATGGGCAGAGCGGAAGGGTGTGTCAGACTCTTTCTGACTAAAACCCACCCGTATTCCTCCTAATGCCCTGTGTGTTCCAAGGCCGCTGTGACTCTTTCGAACTAGTACCGTAACCCTGCCAGGCACTGGCCTTAGCGGACTCCGTCGACTATGCTGACGTCTCTTTCAGGCACGCCTGGAACACATCGCACCGCCGACCCGGGATTGGTTCTGATCGGCCCAAAGACAACATCTAAACCAGCGTTTTTTAGACGCAGCCTTTTAATGTAACAAACATGTTTTGATAGGGATGCAGTGATGTTTGTCCCTTTCACTGCTGAATGTCGTGATCATTATATGGAGATTGAGAGCTTGTTTGTACCGAAGTAATCTCTGAAAGCCCGGGTCCGATTGCAAAAGAAGAAATCACCGATCTCTTACGAACAACCCGCAGCCCCGGCAGGCATCGGCCCTCAGTGGCCCCTTCCTTTTGCTGACATCTCTTTGAGGCGCGCGTGGAACACAAACGCGCCGTCGACACGGCCTGTCGTTATGCAACGTAAGGACGGTGAGCTACTCATTGCTCACCGTCCACAGGCCCGTAAGAAATCACCGATAGGAAGACACTTTGTTGCTGAGTGTCATAAGGTTACGTTTTATGTTACACTTGTCTCACGCCGCCGGAGTCGTGGATAGAAGCAAGTATTTAATATCTTATACAACAGAGCACGGAAGCATTACAAAAATAAAGTTGAAAAGAAAATTGATTTAAGTTGGAACGTAATCCGCAATTCCTCTGTGAAACTCATGAAGCTGATTGTCATATACGATCCGTCGTTTCAATTCCTGTATCATTGAACGCCCTGTTAATTTGTCACGCGTAATCCCTAAAGGGGTGGGCAGACTGTGAGGTCCTATTGAATTATTTCGAATGCGGTACATGCTGTTAGATGAAGCGAAAAGGCTTTGTTTGCATGAAAATGAAGCCTCATGGTGGTATTGTTTTTATTCCATAGCTAGCTTTTGCCCGCGAGTTTGTTCGACGTGAAGTTTTACGGTTCCCGTTTTTTATATATAAATGTTTTTCGGGATACCGTAGCTTCGTAAGGGCTAAAAAATTTTCAGAATTGAACTAGATCCGCATAAGCGTGTTAAAAAAGAACAAACTCTTCAGTTTTATAATATTACTATCTATAAATAGATAAATCCGACATATCTAAACTTGTTCAATTTACAGCCGGTTATTCAATGGCCGTTTAAATAACTGTGCCGTACGAGAACCAGAAACTTGTAGGAAGATTTTGTTAGCAAGGCGACAATCGATGCGTTTTCATACGTTTGTAACTCAAAATACTAAAGTGCTCTAACCGCTACAGTAAACTGATATAAAATTTAACAGCAAATTGTACACCTGATGTACAACCTTATATTTTAGCAAATAAAATCGTTATTTGTTCATTTAATTTTCGTCTAGACTTTTTTAACGTGTAGCCAGACAGATTTTGGTCACGGCAGCTAATCTCAAAGACTAGCCAAGTACGCATGAGATATTGTAATGTACAAGTGTGTGCGCAAACACAGGTGCACTCCCTCTTCCTTAACTCTCATAGTCCGATGGGACGGCAATCTGACACAACCGGAGTGAGATCAGGTACAGGACCAACGGCTTTACGTGCTACTGAGAAATTCGTAATGGGAAAAACCAATAACACTTTGCCCGATCTGGGAGTCGAACCGAAGACCCCACCCTCGACAGTCGCGCTTGCGACCACGAAACCAACGGGGTAGTCGAGGCGGGGATTTGTAAAAGTATTAAATTGGCGTATTGCTATAAACAATCCTATTTATTTTTTAAACCGCCATTAGCACAGCGTTCTATTCACTCAGTTTGATTTATTCAGCAACGCCCCTGTGCAAAATTATTACGGTTAAATTATTTATTTATTCATTCGTAATAATATGTTGAATTTGTGTATATTCTTTATATGCCTGTGCCTTATTTTCGATAGAAACAACCAGAGAGAATAATTTGTGTAATACGATTATTTTTAATCTGTTAAATTTAAATCAGATTATGAAATTGTAATTCAATCTGTCATTAATTACAGATGCTATGAACACGTTGAAATTGTGATATTTTGAAGTCCAATTATGAATATAATTACATTTATCGAAACAATTTTTTTTACAGATTTATGTGCATGGAACTTTCGTCTCTTTTCTTAGATATGTAGATATTTCTGATAAATTATAATATAACAGTAGAAACGATCAAGATAAGGGCCTGCATCGCAACCTTCCAATAAGTTCCGACTAAATCATTTGCTAGATTATTTACCATTCCTGTTCCATTTTTAAAAAAGGTTAAAATTGTCTATTGAAGCGTGGTGAAACTGTCCCCAAGCAAAACCTCCCTCGATACCGTAACACGAGCTATAATTCACAACTTCAACTTGTAAGTGGTAAACAATTCCACCTCGTTACCGCCACACCTGGGAACTATCACAAGAATCCGAAACACTAAGATTTATCACGAACACTTCTTCTGCCTTTATTGGACCTCAAATTCGCCATAAAATATTTCTTCCGCGAAAGTAAAGCACAAAGAGGAAGTTCCCAAACATTACGGCTTCGGCCACAATTCACTGGGGCTATTGAGGGCAGGCACGGTCCGGCTATCCGAAGGTCTATAATGGCATCAACAAAACAATAACTTCATTCATTACTGGCATAACGCTGTGCGTGGGACGGTGATTATTTCGCTTTATTGTGAAGCCAAACGCGCCACTACTGTTGGTCGGCGTTTTACAAGATTTGTGAGCGAGAAACCAGGGATTTTTAGTTAAAAATTTAGTCATATTTTTATTTGTATATTTTCAATTAAGTTTTAAAATTAGGCCGTACTTGCATAACCATTAAGGTGTTTGTTTATGCATGCATGCAGCGTACGTACCTATGTATAGAATCTTCTGGTCCAGATGTTGTCATTAAAGTGGTTGTTGCCCTGTAATTTTATGCAAATTAAACGAGAGAGCTACATAGTAGCTATGACTACTAAGTTTCTTAGGGATGTTCTTAGCCGCAATACACTGTACATATACCATTAAATCTTAATTTAATATAAACATTCACTTAAAGCTGCAACTAATTACAGTACCTGCTAACAGTCAAAGTAGCTACATACATTGTGGCAAGCAATCGATTTCCCAGCTCCAATACTTTATGTCGACAGTATTCAGTAAATCTACTATATCACCCACATTCAAGTTAATAAGGTCGAACAAATAGTAGGACACAAACACCGTTTGCCCGCAAACCGCCCCGTAGTGCTGCATTAAAATCGCATTACGATGTCGATACTTTATACCGATATTTGTTACAGCACTAGCACGACAGTACGAATATGTTCATTTGATTCCAATACATTTTTACTTTTATAGCAAATTGGTATCCGACTGCAGCGGTGCGCGGTTGTAAAAACGGACTTTATTTTGCTGCACTTTTGTAAAAATATACGATCGTATTGTTAAGTGGAGTGGCAGAATATTTTTAAGTTATATGTTTCCAATATGGAGTACGAAAAATTATACTGATAAGACAGATGCTTGCTGCTGTGTGCATATTGTACAATATTGTTGTAGTTCTACAAAATAGCAAATTCTTTCAACAATATAAAATTTCAGAACTATTTTATAACCAGTAACTACATTACAAGTTAAGGAAATAAAGACGAGACAAAAAATTATTCCATGAAAAACAAAGAGAAATGAAGGGTGCATTGAATTATTCATAAATTCTAAACGAGAAATCAAATACCGCCAATGAATATAATTTACTTTTTGTTCCGAATTCGTCCCTGCAAGATTTCGGACTTTTGTTTCCATTTCCGAATTATGTCAAATGTTTCTTTTTCAATCTGTTTTATTTTAATATTGCTATAATTTATTCGTACGTGGTCAAATCACAGGCTGCGGGTGGTTTTGCGTTCCATGTCTCTAAGTATTTTATGATAAATATTAATATTATAAAGCTGAAGAGTTTGTTTGTTTGGTTAAACGCGCTAATCTCAGGAACTACTGGTTCGAATTTGATAACTATTTTTGTATTATGTAGTCAATTTATAGAGGAAGGCTATAGGCTATATAACATCACGCTACGACTAATAGCTGCGGAGCAATAACCAAAGACGTAACTTAATGTGGGTGAAACTACGCGGGCGAAGTTGCGTGCAGAAACTAGCGTTAAATAAACATGAAATTTATATCTCATTATTGGCAAAGCATGACGCACTGTGCACTTATTACTGAACATCTTTCTATGTCTAACAAATAAATGGATTCTTATTATTTCCATATGGCGGAAACATTTTTAATAATTAGTCGAAAAGAACAAAACTAGCTTAAAATAGCAAGCACACAAGAAGAAGGTACATTGTCACTCCGAGATTATCAGCGACATAACTAACGGCTGTATCACATAATATATGGCTTATGCCATTATTGGGGCTTAAAATACGGTAGGTAAGCAACAAATCTGAGCTTAGCACCGCTCCGCCGGGTGGCACCGCGAACACCCGCAAATTTGCACCCATTATGCTTGATACGGGATTTGCCGCGTTTCTAAATCCTCGCTTTTCGGGGATTGTGGGACAACAAATCCAGGGTGACGTATCTTAATATGTTGTTAATTTTAAATGGATTCCATTATATCGTCTTTGATGTCAGATCGAATCGAAGGAAATGGAATTTACACAAAATGTACAACTTTTTGTTCATATTGTCAGTTGAAGATTATTGCTTTATTTTTTTATTCGAGATGAGCACGCTCTTGACTCTAGTCTAGGTCAGAAGTGACAAAGACAAAGTCGACGATGGAGTGAGCTTACCCCGGAGAAGACTGTTCAATCTAACTTTGAAGAGATTAGGTTTGAATGCGTTCGGAAACAGACTTCCATTCCTTTGCAGTGCGCATTATAAAATACGATATTACGTTATTAGACGTTACGTTTATTGCTCTTTCTTATGAAAAAAATAACACGTGGAAGGATCACGTGTATTTTTTCTTAAATAGATAGGTACCTACCTATCTTTTTACCTACCAAGGTAAGACACGTAACAATCAGTCAACGCTTCCAAATCGATCATAGTGGACTTCAAAGTAAAATCGCAGCCATTTTATTATTTTGTTTTAAGAAAGCGTTGCAAAACACTAGGAATTGCTCTTGTATTCTTGGTGCGTTAACAAATATCATCTTATTATTTACTCATATATATATATAATATATGAGTATATAATATTTGTATACTTACAAATATACTGCCCCGTTGGTCTTGTGGTCGCAAGCGCGACTGATGAGCAAGGGGTCCCGGGTTCGATCAAAAAGGTCGGGCAAAAAGTGTTATTGGGTTTTTCCATTAGGATTTGCTCAGTAGCAGCCCGGATTTTGAAAGATGGTGGTGTCCCGGCTGTCATTCATAGATCTTTGACAGTCGTTACTGATAGTCAGAAGCCAGGAAGTTTGACAACCAGTCTAACCAAGAGGTATCGAGTTGCCCACTAACTGGGTTGTGGATGTCAGATAGGCAGTCGCTCCATGTAAAACACTGGTATTCAGCTGTATCCGGTTAGACCGGAAGCCGACCCCAACATAGTTAGGAAAAGGCTAAGCATGATGATGATACTTCCAAATATTATATACCCGGAATTACCTGCAGACCATACACATATTTGTTCCGTAAAGGAATTGAACTCCCAACAGGCAGTGCAGTAAATGTTTATGAATTAAGTGTGATCTCCTAACATCTTTCAATAAATTAAACAAACATATGCAAGTGAAACTGACATTTCAATAACACCAAGAAATATTCAATTACGTATGACATTCGTTTCAAAACTCATAAATTATTCTCCAATAAAATTAATATTCCTCTTTACCTATGTTTCGCAGTCGCAAGTTCGAACTCGAAGTCGGCGAATCAATTAAAAGTTCAATTTCGAATAATTACGAAGTCTATTATAAATTGTGGGTTGTTTTCGTAATTCGTTATTCGGAGTCGAGCGAAATAAAGAATTTTTAGGGTTTCGTACCTGAAAGTCCTGAAAGGCCAACGGGTCCCAAATACTAAGTCTTCGCTGGCAGTATCTAATGAACTGTAATAGATAGAGAATTGAAATTTTTAGAGTGTGTATTTCTATTGCTGCTGTTACAAATAAAAAAGAGTTAATATTTAATTCCACACAAGAGACGAGGTTTTTCAACATCTGCCTGCAACAGTCCACTGCTGGACATAGGCCTCCTCAATCGCACGCTTCTTAGCTCGATTCTCGGTAACTCCCATCCAGTAGCTGCTCTGCGAAGATTGTTGCTTCACCGAACTTGAGGGCGTCTCACCTTACGTCTACCCCAACGGTCATCGGTTCTACAGTTAATATGACTGGCCTATTGCCACTTGACTTATTCTATGAGCTATGTCGACATCCCTGGTTCTCTGTCGGATCATCTCGTCACCTTAACGAGTTTTTTTTAGTAGTATTAAGTATTGTACGGTGGTACATTACCTTTCGTGTGCAAATCAGACTCGTGCTTGGCCGATTTTTTACCTATGTTGTATTTCTTTGAATATTTTTATATCTTTGGTAAATGTACAGAGAAAGGTATACATATTTAAGCTACGTCTTCACAGTGGATAGGTACTTCGTACGAGCCATATTGATATTGTACCCAGCTAAATTGGAGATATTAACTAAAATCAAGTTATGTACGTACACACGTGTATTCAAATCACTAACTGGAATATTTCCAAGTAGGGTATTTACTTACCGTATCTAGTTCGAGTAGTGACTAATGTACATATTTTTGGACTTTTTCGAATTCAGCTAGCCATTGATTGGAAGTTAGGTAAAGAAAGGGAAAGCAAGAAATATAGTTTATTTGGCACAGTTCATGTGGTACTAAAAAATATTGAAAAGGGTTTTCGATTAAAAATATAGCAAAAGAGCGCTCGTGTCTGACACTGGTTTTCACCTGGACCTTAAGGTAAGTACTGTAGAGACTGGGTGGTTTAGCCATATCCAACCTTATTTTATAGAGATATTAATTACTAGATGCCGGCAGTGTGGGCCCGGTCATTGTGGAAATCTTTAAGGGATGCCTATGTCTGTCAGTGGACGTCGTTGTCATCATTATCATATCAGCCGAACTGATTTGATAATGATGATGATAATTAATTACTATAAGATAAACTCTTTAAAATTAGAAAGACTTGTTAGTCCGCCACGAGAACTGCCAGACACCATCCATCACGGCTGTATTCCCCGAAGGGTTAGGCAGAGGTGTAACAATGTACACCCACAGTTCGCCGGTATATTTAGGTCCCATGTAATAGGGGGCCAGACACATTCAGCTCAAATAAAATAAAATAATTATGAGAATATATAATTCGATAGATATGTAATAAAAGAAAAGTGTGCTTTTCACTTCAAGTATAAAGTTGGAGACCTCACACACATAAGCCCCGATAACTTTGATCACTAGTAAAGTGATCACATAATAATATCTAACGTCCACTGTATGTACGAACAATAATAATTCTAGCAGTACGCTCGAACCAGCACACATCTATTAAAAAACAAAGCAAAACAAAACAACATACAGCCAGTCAAAGTTGACAGCCTACAAAAATAAAACATGCGCTAAAGCCAAAATCTGGGCGAGCGAATAAAAAATGTTGCCAAGTAAAAAACTCCGGGCAAGTAAAAAAAGGCAGTAAATTGCAACATAAATTACACAAGAAATCTGTAATACTGGCAAGGTGGGCCGTTCATCACAATTAGGAGTCTTGGAAATCGCGAGAGCATTCGGGGAAACTGTTTCTTTGTTAACGGGTTTTGATTGTGTTGGGAGTAAGCAGAGATAGGGGTTGTGGAAAATAATATCAGTTGAAGTAGGCACGAATGTTGTGTGATGCTGCATTTTGATATTTTTTTAATGTCCGGCCAGTAATCTGAAGGTCAATTATCAATTCAGAAATGCAATTCTACTAATTTTTAGGAACGATCGCAATCGAATATTAGTCTCGGTCTGTCAAAAATACCTTTAGCTTACCTATATTTTCTGACATTGATTGATGCTGCGATGAGATTGTGACTACATTTTCAACGTTTTTAAATAATAGCATCGGCTTTCTCAATTCGGCGAAAATCTATGTCAAAACTTATCAATAATGTAGGTA
Source organism: Caradrina kadenii (assembly GCA_947462355.1). Lineage (NCBI taxonomy): Eukaryota > Metazoa > Arthropoda > Insecta > Lepidoptera > Noctuidae > Caradrina > Caradrina kadenii. The sequence continues at coordinate 11,039,456 of OX381691.1, forward strand.
AATTATAGATATTTTGGACAGATTTAAACTGAGATTAGAATGCGATTGTTCGCAAAAATACGAGTATTGCCCCTCTGATGCTCTCGGGTTGGCTAGAGGCACGAGCACCACGATTTCATTACAAAGGTTTAGTCATTCAAAGATTATATCAAGCTATACATTTCCAGTGTAAGCTGATCTTATATTGTAAAACCTTTGTGTACAATAAGAGGTAAGCTTATATTGGAGCTTGGTATGTCGAAGTAAGTACCTATTACTATCTATAAAGAAATAGATGTAAAATAATGAAAAATCGTGAACTCAATTCATACTCAACAGTTGTTCAAAGTTAAAATAATAACGATGAAATTTATATCTGTAACTTAAATACATGAATTGGAATTTATATTTCTTATCTTACGAAAAACAGAATAAAAAGTCAGCAGCCATTTTCGATCAGGAAAATATAATTAAATTTCGTTGGCACGGTGTGCGTAGTGGCTGAGCGATTTTGGCTGCTGCGCAGCGTGTCGCGGGTATGATTTCCGCATGGAACAAATATTTGTATGGCCCACAAATAGTTGTTCCGGGTCTAGTTGTTTGTGTATGTGAGTTTATATGTCTGTAAAAGTACCCACGATACAGGAGAAATTAATAGTGTTTGGCAACATTTTATAAAAAAAAATAAAACTTTTTTATCATTTACAGTATCGTAGACTCAGGAGAAGTCTGGGATTAAAAGTAGCCAATGTTCTCATCCAAATCCGAAGCGACCTTCTTATCAAATTTCATCACGATCGGTTCAGTGTTTTTGCTGTGATGAGATGACAGATGGACAAAGTTACATTTGCATTTACAACTTAAGTGTAGATTATTTAAATCCGCTGCCCCGTCCTACTTCATATGCCTGCAGTGCAGACACGAAACATTTGCTGCAATTAATAAAACGGGCCCGTACATCCAGATTATCCTTCTCGCTTACGAGACCCGATTTATCGACACGAGTTTAGATCCGAATCCAGCTTGAAGTTAAGGCTTGAGTTCCAGTGCAAGCAAGAAGAAATTCGATGTTTAAGAGGCTCGTTTTTCTTAAGTCATTGGTTGGAAAAGAAACCGACGGCGGCCCACCGGATGTTAAATGGTGATCACTGCCTATAAACATTACCACTGGCCTTACAGATGCGTTGTCATCCCAGAAACTAAGTTAAAATGTTACGTGTCTAACTAGCAGTTGCGAGGATAAATCAATACAAAGCATAGATTAAATTTACCTTTAAATATAAATAATAATAATACCTCCTCCTTTTTTAAGTCGGTCAAAAAGTGAGCTTGTTCTTTGATTAACTTATTAATATGAATTGAACCCTTGATATTATTATTGACTCTATATGAAAAATAGCTGAACATTCATTGGGTCACTTCCCGTGACCCAAAGACTGGCTTTTACCTTGGCCAGAGGTTAAACATTGCCATCCAACGTGGCAATTTCGTCAGTCTTTTGGGCACTTTTCCGGTTGACGGAGATGCGGAGGAGTTTTATGTTGCCATTTAGTTTGAGTTTCTTTTTTGTTATTGTTAAGTTTTTTTTAATTTAATTTTAAGGTTGTAAATATTGAATCTATATATTTATAAATTAATTTCAGCGCTAAACATTAAAGTTTCGCAATATTGAAGCTTTGCTTTCTGTGGATCGTCATCCTTACACCTGTATGTGGGCCGAATCTACATCTAAGGCCGCCGATACATTTACGACTAACCTCGGCAGGTTATAAATCTTAACTTAGTACCGATTTTAGGTTCCGCAGTAAAAGTCGTTTGGAGAAAAATACTAGTTCCAATCGGTGTTTTTTCTAGAACGTGATTTTCCCAAAATGAAAAGATAGACGCAAGAAATAGGTAATGTGAGTTTAATATTAATATGTATTTCGTTTTTTAATTTTATAAGTTGTTTTAAACTTAGTAGATAGAATTTTAGTTAAATTGATTGATATTTGCATAAAAAGTTAGGTAATAAAATCATGACGTTGTACGAAATGTTTAGTTTTATTACTAAAGGTTTACTTATAATTAAAAACAAATGGAAAATAACTTCTTTTGGCCAGTAAGTATTGCAAGCTTGCAATACAGGTTACCCAATATTGTCGTCAAATGTTATTTTTGGTCTAAATGACCATAAAAATCTACAAAACATCTAATGATCTATTTAATCACAACAGAACTTAAAAAAACTCGTTCGCAGCCTGCAGGTGATCATAAAACCACTGATCCCTTTAGACATAATAGGCCATAATGGGTAGTCAGCCAATCGCTGCAATAAAACTCACAGCGACCATTGCAACTGGGCCAAAGTGATTTAAAGTCGCCCGCGTGTCGCCGGCCTTATGTATGTACCTATTGGGAATTGGCAAACACCTTAGTTAGGTTTTAATGTGGTTTCAGCTGATCATGCTGGTTTATCTTTATATAGTAGTAGTAGCGACTGCTACGCTAGAGGTCTTGGGTTCGATTCCCAGGTCGAGCAAAGTGTTAATGGGTTTTTCTATGAAATTCTCAGTAGCAGCTCGGAGTTAGGATTTGTGCCCGGTTAATGACAATAGGCTCGCCCTCTATTAAATGGGACGTAAACATACCGGCGAATTGTGGGTGAACATTGGTACACCTCTGCCTAACCCTTCGGGGAATACAGGCGTGATGGTATGTCTAGTAGTAGAGCTCTTTGTGAAGGAGCTCGTCCGGGGAAGTACTACCATCATACCTGGTTCTGCCACAAAACAGCGTTGTGTTTTCTAGAGATATTTCAACTTTGTCTCTAGGATGGCAACGTATCTGTGAGGTCTCTGGTAGTGCAGATGTTTATAGGCGGCGGTAACCACTTAACATCAGATCGGTTTTTTACCATCCGATGAACTAAAAAAAGACCTTTATTCTGTAGTTTCGTGTTAGGAAAATACAATTTTACACACTGATTTAGCAGTAAACTATTAACCACATGGGGCCCACGTGGTGAATTACTTATAGCTCGTTCCTTTTCACGGTGAGGACCTTTACTCTGCAGTTACCATTACCAAATATTAACCTCAGTTTTACACATGTTTTTCCATTCCGCCAACGGTAGAATTGGCAATGCTAATGTCGCAAATTCTGCCATTGGCATAAAAAATTGTAGAATCACCGCGGCCCTGGAACGCAAAGGGCATTAGTACGAACACGGGTGGGTTTTAGTCAGTAATAGTGTAACACTCGCTCCGCTCCGCTCATAGCGAAAGGATTTTATGATGAATTCCCATCAAAGAATCATCTAAAAAAAGAAACAATTGCCATTAGGAAATTTTCGTCGAAATAAAATAGATAGTAGATGCATTTGAGACTTAGTTGGCTACGTAGTACAAGACTACTGAGACTACAGTAAGCCAGGATCTGCAGCGGTCACTAATGGACATACCGAGCCATGGATACAGTCGGTGCATGTATCTAACTACAGTAGCTATTGTTTCAATGATAAACTCGCTATGGTTTGAATTCAAAGGGGAAAAAAATAGGTAACTAAATATGTACGGTAATTCAGACGCTTGTAAATTATAGACTGAGATCCCAAAGTCACCAGGCCACGTCGTTTTAACAAGGTTCAAATGTTGGCATGTATTAACATATCGACTACCTGGTTAGCCTAATGGTCCTAAGTGCGACTGCTACGCTAGAGATCATAAGTTCTATTCCCAGGTCGAGCAAAGTATTATTGGGTTTTTCTATAAAATTCTCTGTAGCAGCTCAGAGTTAGAATTTGTGCTCGGTTAACGGCAATAGGCTCGCCCCCTATTACATGAGACCTAAAACATACCGGAAAACCGTAGGTGTACAGTGGTACCTACACCTCTGCCTTACCCTTAGGGGAATACAGGCGTGATGGTATGATGACCTCTACCCTATTTCCTAATCTCTTTGTGGTAAGATTTTCTCGTAGTAGGAAAACTTCATAATTGTAATAATAATGAAATTTTAAGTAAATAGGGTGACTGATTGTAATTATTGATCGGTATTTAATCAAATGATTGTACTCATGATAACAGACCGCTTCTCCAAAGAAATGTTTTTTTTTTATTATTTGCAAAGCGCTGTACCCTAATCACTCTAGACGCGCGCGCACGCGGAATTCTAATATGAATAATTAAAGTTGAATAGCTTTGTTTATAAAAACCGATAACAAACTAAATTAAATTACAGCTGATTGTGTGTTATTTTTGTTACTCAATATGTTAATGGGGTGATCCAGGTCAGTCGCGTTGAAAATTAAAAAATATCATTTCTGTGGGTAAGTTCGGTCGCTAATACCAGCCACCATATAGAAAAAGAAATATGTTGTTGAAGATATGAAACCCAGCTGTCTTACCTGAATGGAAGCGAGTAAGGTACTCTTATATTTGATACCTGCATAATATTGAAAGTAGCATATCTTCTTAATGACATATTCCTGCTATCTCTCTGCTCTTTGTAAAGGAGCTCGTCCGGGGAAGTAGTAACAACATACTTATTTCTGGGATGGCAACGCATTTGCAAGGCCTTCGGTATTACAAATGTCTATAGGCAGAGGTGACTACTTAAATATCAGGTGGGCCGTCGGTTTATTTGGCATCCAACAATGTTTAAAAAAAGTGCGAGTCGGACTCTCGCGTGAAGGGTTCCGTACCATTATCTATAAAAACGGCAAAAAATCATGTCTGTTGTATGGGAGTCCGCCTAAATTTTTATTTTATTCTGTTTCTGTTTTTGTTATCGGTAACACAAATTCAATGTCTAAACTATCATGGTTCATGAGACAGACCTGGTGACAGATGGACGGACGGGCAACGGAGTCTTAGTAATAGGGTCCCGTTTTACCCTTTGGCTACAAACTCTAAAAAACTATCTTCGAAATGTCAGCCATAGTGAATGACGTAGGTCTGAAGACTTTAGGGTCTTGGTCTAAGAGATATTTCAGCCGCTTCTGAATATTTTTATTTTTTAATTCCTTAATAAAAAGAAACACAGATACTAAATGCTTACAAGAGCACCTCGTTACTTTAAGTACTTATTTATTTTACTCAGTTCTCTGTAGCACTTGAGCGATTTCTTTTAAAAGTGTCCCTAAGTATAATGACCTACTACAAATGTATTTTAATAAAAATGAAACTAGAATGTTTTTTTGAATATCACTTTGTGCCATGTTGTGTTTTTAGTAAATAAATATCGAGTTTTTCATTGAAGGAGGCGGATACGCTTTTTTAAATACAATATAAAGAAATTTTTCAGTATTTTCGTCTTCTACATTATGAATTGAGCAATTTTTTATATATTTTCGAAATATTTTTTTTTTAATATCTATCATTGGATGGCAAACATGCCGACAGTCCGCCTGATGTTAAGTGGTCATCGCTGCCTATAGATCTCAGCAATACCACAAGTCTAGCAAATGCTTTGCCATCCCAGAGACAAAGTGGAAATGTCTCATGTGTCTGTAATTACACCGGCACCCATACTCTCAAACCGGAACACAGCAACGCTGTTTTGCGGCAGAAATAGGTGTGTTGGTAAACTTCCCCGGACGAACTCCTTTACAAAGCGATCTAATACACTAGGGCCCAGAAATCCTCGTCTCCCCCAAAGGGGCTGCACAAAACGATAGAAGATGCATTAAAAGTTCTTTCATGGCATTAAACGATGGTAAAAAACCTCTTAAATTGATGATCATTAGCAGTAACGACGTTTAGTGCAATGAAAACGGGCGTTAATTTTAATGTCCTGATTTGACATTTCACTAGGTAAAAAAGGAGTATTAACATTAACATTGTAACACTGTAATGACTCATTAGCATTTAAAATTACTTCAGAATTAAAAGGCCGTTTCTGCAACTTGCGTGTTGGCCATAAAACTATGGAAAGAAACTTTTTTTTTTTTTTTGGGGGGTGGGAAATCATCAAATAACTTCTCCCGCCCTGGGCGGGGCGGGAGGAAGTGTCAGACTTTTACTGACTAAAACCCCACCCATGTTCCTTCTTGTGCCCTTTGCGTTCCGGGGGCGCGGTATCTCTTACGAACAACCCGCAGCCCCGGCAGGATGGAAAGATACGTGAAGGTTAATTTTACTAATCAAAAATGTTCAAAATCTAGTCACAATCTCACTTCCGCGACAACCAATGTCAGTAATTATAGGTAAATTAGAAAAAAAATTGTCAGATTGAAACAGAGATAACATAGTGATCGTTCCTAAAAGTTAGTAGAATCGCCCCCCTGTTTATTCAAGAGAGTGCAATTAGCCACGTTTGCGGACGACCTTATGGCCATATATCACGCGTTCTATCTTCACTAAATTCAGCGGAGGTGTCGAGAGGGAATAAAACTAAGGATGGGAACAAAACAAATGCCCACCGGTGATATATGGCGTGCGATAATCCATACTTATGTTCGGTTTCCACGTGTTATTTTTATTGTAGTTTGAAGAGGTATAATATTTTTGTTAATATATTTTATCTACGACGAAATTCTTAGGTATACTTACATCGATTTATATGAAGTTTCTATATGAAGTTATTCTGCATTCCCCAGAGGGTTAGGCAGAGGTGTACTAATGTACACCCACAGTTCGCCAGTATGTTTAGGTCCCATGTAATAGGGGGCGAGCCTATTGCCATTAACCGGGCACAAATCCTAACTCCGAGCTGCTGTTGAGAATTTCATAGAAAAACCCAATAACACTTTTTGCTCAACCTGGGAATCAAACCCAAGACCAGCGTAGCAGTCGCGCTTAAGACCACTAGGCTACCGAGGCAGTTAAAAAAAGCAAAAACAATCTATGCAAAGATTTTTAGTATTTTAATCCTCTGTTCTTATCTTAATTGTAATTCTTTTTCAAATTAATATTTTTACACGTCTTTACATGTGGGTTCGACCGATGTAGGTGGAATTTATCTTTATTTTTTGTACATGTCTTATTGTTTTATATGCTAATAATCAATCAATGCTAATGACATTGCGTGCTGAAAAGAATATTCTCCCGACCAAATTTTGGTCACGGCAGCTAATCTCTTGCCACATACGCAAATCTTATAGTGCACAAGTTTGTGTGCAAGCACAGGTGCACTCCCTCTTCCCTCACTTTCGTAGTTCAATGGGACGCAGGACTAACAGCTTGACGTGAAATGTGCTGATAAGAAATCAATCAATAACAAAAACAACAACACTTAAATCAACAATCTTTTCTCTCTCTTGATATCTAAACTCAAATAAAATCCAAATCACGTTCATCTAGCTCTTTAACTAAAATCAGTTGCGAGTCTAGTCGTGCATATAAATGTATTAAAGAAGGTAAACTAGGCAGTCTTTGGGGAAAACAATAGTTCAGGTAGGAACTAATGAGCGTTCGAAACGTAATTCTACCTTACTTTAGTTGAACGCGGACGATCGCCGATTGGCAATGAGGCGGTTAGTTCTCGCGGGGTTAGCCGGTGAACGCTATTTGCCAGCCTTCGCTACTGGGTACATGCGAAGGACGATTATTTAGGAGTTGTTTGGGACATGCTTATTATAACAGTTGAATAGAGATAAGAAATACCTGTTAAGTTCCAACAAGGACGTTGTAAAAAGCCTTTGTTGCCACAGAATTTGTACTTTTCTTTTTGCAAATTCTCTGAGCACTAGTTCTGTTTCTACGAAACTTATGATTTTTCAAAGGCTGTGGATACTGCATGTGTAACCGTTGTCACATTATTAAAATTAAATAATAATCTAATAGATAAAATACATCTGAGAGTACTGTCTTGGTGATCTTGTTAAATTATAGTCACCCTACCTATTGGATACACGAGTGATGCAACGGAAACCGTTTGTATAGATAAAACATTCAATTGTATGCAGAACGATCCTTAAGTCACGGAGTATACAAAAAATGGAGTGATCATGTGTCGGTGCAAGAATTATCTATTAACATGCACCGAGACCGTGTGATAGATTACAAACTAAAAAGAAAGTTTGAGTTCTGGGACATTACGGGCTGGTTTTAAATTCTCGCAAAATCGGTGAGTAAAATTTGAAAAATTTTGAAAAGTTATATTATGTGTGAACAAAATTTGTGCTAAGAAATCGTGAAGTTCTAGATAAAAATGCGCTTGTAATCCAAAAAGGATTAAGGACACGTGAATAGATGAAATTGGCTGAGCGATACTCATGTTCAATAATTTCCTATATTTTACTCAAAACTTCGAGGGAGCTTTACTCCTACTTATGTAAACGTATGGCGTATTACCACTTAACACTCCATTTATGTCATATTCCTTGTTTCTAGCTTTAGTATCAGATGCATTGAGTTGGTACAACGTCCGTGCAAATAGTTAAAACTCCAGGAAGAGCTTCGATTCCACAGAGATATTATCTCGATCTGTAATGTAGTGGAGTTCAAATGTCGTAAAGTAATTTTCTAAGAAACCCGTGCGTTACTTTGCATGTCAACAGCAGAGTTTAGTTAGTTAGTGAATAACAAATATCTTTGCATAAAGACCTTATTTCAGCTTTGATAATGAGATAAGAACAATATGACTTCAATGGTTTAAGATTAGAAGCCAGAACCTACCTTGGCTGATTTCGGCCGTAAAGCAGCGTTGCTGTGTTCCGATTTGTAGGGTATGGGTGCCGGTGTAATTACAGGCACATGAGACATTTGAACATTGTATCTGGGATAGCAACGCATTTGCAAGGCATCTGGTATTGCAAATGTCTATAGGCAGCGGTGGCCTCTTTACATCAGGTGGGCCGTCGGCTTGCTTAACATCTAAAGACATAAAAAAAACCACGTAATATTAACATGATCGAAATTTTAAGGATAGACAAAGGAAAGTAAACACACCGAACTAACATATACAACAAAACAACCGGGCCATACCGGCAAACTGTGGGTGTACATAGGTACACTTCTACCTAACCCTTCGGCGAATACGGGCGTGATGGTATGTTATGTTGAAAGGAAAGTAGATGTTAAATTTAACCAGCTTCAATTAAATCTAGCCAACTACACATCTATACTAATATTATAAAGCTGAAGAGTTTGTTTGGTTGAACGCGCTAATCTCCGGAACTACTGGTTAAAATTGAAAAAATCTTATTCTGATAGATAGTCCATTTATCGAGGAAGGCTATATAACATCACGCTACGGCACATGGGAGTGGAGTAGTAACCACGTAACCTAATGCGGGTGAAAAAACTACGCGGACAAAGTCGCGAGCAGAAGCTAGTTTCTGTATAAAGTATGAAATTTTCAGCCATGCTAGAATGTAAGGTAGGCGATTCTGAAATCTCAATACAATTATCAAAGCCTTTGGAGATAGTTGTCTGCATGCTTGCGGATTTTAATTTCTATTGCAAAGAAATAAAGATTAAATTCTTTTACACAATTTTTTCCCTCTCTCAATAGTTAGTTTTGACTAAATAAAAGTAAGTACTGAAACGTTTTGTTTGGAGCTTTTCGATGCACAGCGGGGCGTAGGCACGTATATCAAATAAAACTCTATCTATTCGCACGTGAATTTTGCCACTGGATTTTATAGATTGTTTTTGTTGTTTACCTAAAAAAACTGAAACTTTACTTACTTCTAGTTTCATGCCAGTGTACTGTAAGTTAAAATAGTGTTTTTTTTATTTGACTGACACTGACTTGATTTCGTGGTAGCAACCACGCAATCAAGCGCGTTGATGCTGAGCGTAATGTCCTGGGTTTGATTACCAAATCAGGTTGTATTTTTAACGGAATTTGCATTCGCAGCCCGAGGTCTGGATTTGTACCTGGTTGACAAATCATCTCAGTTCACATCACGTGGGATTTATACATAACTGGCCAAATATAGGCTTGATTGTATATAGTTTTTGCAGTGTGTGTTTATTATTATTACCTATTAGATTCTGCCTCGCGATGTCATCTAAATGGCAATAATTGAACTTACTATGAGCGAAATAATTTTTGTAATAGAACCAGAACTTTCGGACTTCTATATCCGACTAAAAAGGGTCATCACTGGTGGTCTACAATTATTTCCTGAATCCATGGTAAGTCTTCGTTACAATGTCCCTTTCATTCTGTACATCAAATTGTTTGTTTGTGTGTACACTGCGCTGTAACGTTACAAGGACCTACCACAGACATATTTAAAAAAAATCTATGTACCTAAATTTTCGCAACCATTTTCTCTCAGACGAGTGTTGAAAGTATTAAAGTATGATAGATATGAGTACGTGCCGACGACGTCTCGCTTCTGACGGATATTGAACACTGCGTCAAATTACTTCGTCTTAAATAAATTCTTGTATTTCTTAATACCATTGTTTCGGGTGGCAATGTCGTATGCTTGCTAAAAATTGGCAATATTTTTAACCTATTTTTCTTAAAGTTCAATTTAATAATTAAAACATTTTTCTTGAATAATTTATATCATTCTCTAGAAAAAGGAAAAAAAAAATACTCCATTTCATACGCAATTAATTCATAAAATATAATACCACATAAACTTACGCATCGTAGCTCCGTAGAGCATCTACGCGCGGCTACGTCTACGAGCTACGCCGTAGCCCCGTAGCCCGTGAGGTTATAAATTAACCCATCCTCTATTCGGCAGATAAAGCGCTCCGTATAATACATCCCTCGAAGATATATTTAAGCGCTGAGGGAAAAACGTTTCTCGTTTTACACGGGAATAAGCCTTTTTGTGAAAATGCCGATTAATTTTCAATTTACGTCTTATGTTCTCGAATTTACGCGTGGTTATTCGATTTTTGGGGCAAATATTTTGATTATTGAAATAAAATGGAAAAACTAGGTTATAAGAACGTGAGAACTTTTTTTAAAGATTTAACAGTGGAACTAAGGGGGAGGGGAGGGGGGCGACGTATCTCTTTAAAATAAAATGAGTCTATACGCGTATGTTGGATACAGTAGACATTTCGGTACAACAGTAAAATTTACGAGCAACTCTAAAACAATCATTAATACGCCTTTTATTGCGGGATACGGAACGCGGCTGTATTCCGTACGGCGTGGAATGACGTCACGGATTATAATGACGTTAGGAGTAAGGCATCAAGCACGCACTGCACCATGTAGCTTTGTTACAGTGAAAAAAGAACTCTTTTGATTTCGTTCTTCAGATAATTTTCCGCAAGGAAAAATGAAAATTATAGAGGTAGAGTAGACAGTCGCTTGTTTGTATGTTTGTAAAAACAATCCTTTGGAAATACTGGTCCAAACACATTTTTGTTAAACTGATACATTATTCCTGAATGACATATTATTTACGATACTTTTTACGCCAAAAAAATGTGAGGTTTTTTTGAAAATCTCCGTATGAGTAAAACAGCGGTACACAGCTATATTATTTCATAAAAATACCATGGTGTAAAAGCCATATATTTAAATTAGTTGGTCGTACGTCGATGTACCTTGTGTTAGGTTTCCTTTGGTACATTATTTACCCTAATGGGCGTAACCAGGGTGAAGCAAATGAGGGTACTCTCTTTGTTTGTTTTTTAAGGGTTCCCGCATAAACGGTTTATCTAATTTATACAGAACCAGCAGCGCCTCGCGGTGGTGTCTACGTGGAAGTATGTCAATTTTCCTGTATAAAAAGTATGTACGTTTGTTTTAGTAAATTAATAATTATTCTCTATCATGTTTGATCGCTTAGATAACAGAAGAAATAAAACGAATTTTATAAAAATAAATTGATTGCCTTCTTGTTTTTAAGCTGGCTTTAAAAAAAAAACAATTTTCGTACGAAATAGTTTTTATGCTTTGTTGTTGGCTATGTAAGCATGAAGTCTTTAGTCATTTCGGTACAATACAATTGACAATTAACCTAAAAAATACAAATTATTCTCTTCATAACTCCTTACGTTGCATAACGACAGGCCGTGTCGACGGCGCGTTCGTGTTCCACGCGCGCCTCAAAGAGGTGTCAGCAAAAGGAAGGGGCCACTGAGGGCCGATGCCTGCCGGGGCTGCGGGTTGTTCGCAAGAGATACCGCGCCCCCGGAACGCAAAGGGCACAAGAAGGAACATGGGTGGGTTTTAGTCAGTAAAAGTCTGACACTCCCTCCCGCCCCGCCCAGGGCGGGAGAAGTTATTTGATGATTTCCCACCAACCAAAAAAAAAAAAAAAATTCTCTTCATAACACATAATAAAAACTGCACAGTAATATCTAAAACTGAGTGGTGTTTAATTTCAACCTGTCGTGTTCGCGGTTAAATAACAGAGAAACAAATGGGCCGCGTATTATAAATGTTTATTTTTAATTACATTCCCTTCAAGCACGGACGTGTGGTACAACGGACAGATGTGGCTTTTGAACGCTTGTAGTATTTATTATTGCCTCGTTAGCCTAGTGGTCCTAAGCGCGACCACTATGCTAGAGGTCTTGGGTTCGGTTCCCAGGTCGAGCAAAGAGTTATTGAGGTTTTCTATGAAATTCTCAGTAGCAGCTCTGAGTTAGGATTTGTGCCTGGTTAATGGCAATAGGCTCGCCCCCTATTACATGAGACCTAAACATACTGGCGAACTGTAGGCGATCATTGGTATACCCCTGCCTAACCCTTCGGGGAATACAGGTGTGATGGTATGTAATTTAACTATAGTAATAAAATAAAGCTGAAGAGTTTTTTGTTTGTTTAAACGCGCTAATCTCTGGAACTGTCAGTCAGTAAGATCGATTCTTTGTGTATCTGATAGCCAAATATATGAGGTATTAGTAGTTGGTCTAGGTAAATGTTGATTTGAATACAGGCGTGTTAGTATATTATGTGTTAGTACGGGATGGTCGCAAAAAAAGGGTTATCGAAAACTTTTACCATGAATTCGAGAGTACCTACATGAATCTAGACTTAGGAATAAAACTTACCGTAAATTATAAAAAAGACATCGCCTGTTCCATTAAAAATGCCACATATATTGGTAGCTGATTTCTTTTTTAATAACCCTCAAAAATTACATTCCTGTGAGGTCTAGAATCATGTAGGTACTGAATGTCCGCACATTCAGTACATACATGAATAATAAATAAATACTTTTAACATTGAAAGTATGTGTTAAATATTTAACTGGAGGAGTTATAGGTAGAAAAACCAGTCTAGTAACGGTACTGTACAGCCAGGCGGGCTGCGGGTTGTTCGTAAGAGATACCGCGCCCCCGGAACGCAAAGGGCACAAGAAGGAACATGGGTGGGTTTTAGTCAGTAAAAGTCTGACACTCCCTCCCGCCCCGCCCAGGGCGGGAGAAGTTATTTGATGATTTCCCACCCCCCAAAAAAAAAAAAAAAACTGTTCAGCCAGGTCTTCACTTATAAAATACAGAACAATACTACATTACATTCTACGGACACTTCAGTAGCCTAAAGGAACAAAAATATATAAAAAAAGAAATTACTAAATAAGTTGTATACCTACTACCAATTACATAATAGTAAAAAACCATCTCGAACGTTTTTTGTTACAACGTCACTTTCAGCCATTATAAGTTCCTGTGTATTTCTGTGATTGAGTTACAACATTTCCTTTGAGCTTAAAAAGGCTAGCAAATAGATAAATCCGCTTTCCGATTTGAGCCTAGCCATTACTTACAGTAAAACCTCCGTAAGTAAGTCATATTTATTTTTTCTTTAAAAAGCTCCTGTTTAAATAATAGTACCGCGGCGGTAGGTACCCCCCACACCACGTCAATCTCAACAGGATCAGGCCAGTCAAATTTTATTGCCATTCACTTTTAATGAAGGCTCACTGTTTTATAGTTCAATTATAAGGTCGAGACGTTTGTTTTCCTTAATTGAACGCTCTTTAAATAAAACAATTGGAGTTTTTATAAAAGACTAGCTATAAACCCCGCGGTGTCACTTGCGTTCGGTGATGCCTTTGGCTACTGCTCCGCTCCCGTTTGTCGTAGCGTGATGTCCTAAACATATTAACCTTCCTTCTGAATCACTTTATCTATTGACAAAACCGCATTAAAATCCGTTGCGTGTTTAAAAAGATCTAAGTGTAAAGACGGCGGGAAGCGACTTTGTTGTACACTATGTAAGGATTTAGTGTGGGTAATGTATTATGTTAAAAAGATGGCCAATCGAACCTCTGATGGTTTTTTGAAATAGATTAAGGTTTACTGTCTCAAGCAAAAAAATAAATAAATTAAGAAATATGTACCTTCTTGACGATATGACGCAAAACAACAACAACAACAACATACCATCACGCCTGAATTCCCCGAAGGGTTGGGCAGAGGTGTACCAATGTACACCCACAGTTCGCCGGTATGCTTTAGGTTCCATGTAATAGGGGGCGAGTCTATTGCCATGACGCAAAACAAAATTTATTAAAAAATACACAACAGGCAAAGAATAGTTGTAAAGAGAAAAAGTCGTGACGATACTAAAAGATTGACAAAACTTCTACGTAACTATGCAATTTAAAAATAATATCCTTTTTACAGTCTCGAATGTCCAGCACAACGCCAATATTCCTCCTGTAATCTTCAAGTGTCGTTTTCTAAACGCCAAGCGCCTCTAAAAACGACGCAGCGTCAGCACTTCTAAACTAAACACTTCTCAAGTCCTAAAATTTAAACGTAAAGGTACTTTGCCCCACTCCCCCGCTCCCCTGTAAGGGTGGATAATTTTCATAGTAATTAACCGTTCTGCCGTCGTGTCACCTGCCCAGGGAGGGGGTACTGTCATACAGTTTTTATTCAATTTATCAAGAGCACTATTTTTTGCGCCACCCTCATTTTTCACGTGAAAAAGTGGATGCTTTTCGTCTTTGAGTTGCTTCATTTTCTTGATGGAGATAATAATGAATCTAAAATTTCGCTTTTGTAATCCGTTATCCGGTTTCATACTACTTATTTTTTCGTTTTTAAGGGAAGAAGATAAGTCTACGGTGATCACTTATTATAGCACCACTCTGATACGTCAACGACCCGGTCGGAATCGTCTCAAAAATCCAACCATTAGCTGTCAGTGTGCTTCCACGTTTTAATCTTGTCGTTATAAAAATTATTTTAAAACTTACCATTCAAAACCTATATTTGAATGGCAGGTTCCTTGTGTTTTATCACTATTGTTCACTAAGGTGGAAGAGAAGAGTGAATCTACATCTATAACTTTTCACCTACTTGTTTTTGCTGAAAATAAAAATTAGCAGAATATTACTCATGTTACTTTCGTATACTCAACCAAAATGTTAAAGTTTTACTCTTTTTAAACATAGCACCCTTACTAGCATAGGCTACTTTAGCATCAGCATGATAATCACGTATTTATAATAATGTTACGCAAATTTGATTTGGTCACCAAATTATTCTATCCTTTTTTATACCAACTTATTTCGAAATCCTCTTCATTAACGCGTTTTGAAACTTCCGCGTAGGGACCCGGTGTCTCTGAAAGCGAAAAGAGGGAATATTGAGTAGGCGACAGAGGAATATTTTTTTATGGCTGTTGGCTACATGATCGCTTTAGCTTTATAATAATAATAATAAACATTTATTTCAGAATAAATTCCATATTTGTTAGTAACAGTGCAAACTTATAACCTAGTGTTAGTAACTACATTATTGTTAGTAACATTATTTATTATACAAGCGTGAGGCTCGCCGACCCTGGGAATGTCTACTTGACTGCATGCAGTCGTATCCACCACCCCAAGATCGGAGAGTCCCACCTTTCAGCCAACGTTCCGAGAATGGTGATGGGTGGTGGTGTGGTGGTGGTGGTGGTTATATGTAAAGCAATGGCAATAAAACATCATATAAAAGTATGGAGTATTTTAATGTATTTTAATTTTTGAATATTTAAATTGATTTACTCTCGTACAATAATTTGCACCTGCCGTGTTATCTCTTCACCACCTCGGTTGACTAGTAGAGAATGCTTAAGGCATTAAGTCCGCCTTTGTACTTATTTTGTTGCATAAGGTTTAAATAAATAAATAAATCATCACTCGAATATTATAAGAGAGCACAGTAACATCGTTTTAATATCAACAAGCTGCTGAAAATGAAACGTTTTCATATCACTAGATAAAAAGTATTCTGAGTAGAAATTGAGGACAAAGCAGCTACATATATTAAAGTGCCGAATGATGAAATTCGTCGCTGTTTATGCATGTTTGCGTATCAAATATAAATACATAGACGTCCTAATATGTTCACGAACTTCCACTATACATTCAACCTTAAATGGTTTAAGAATTCCTTTCTTCTTTGACTAAAAACTTTATTCAAAGAATGAATTAAATTCTTTGAACACAACCCTACTTATATTCTTCTCGGTAATTACTCCGCCTACTATTACTACGGCTCGGCTCTTGAGCACAACTTTTGCAATTCTACAAATGCCGCGCGAGGCTCCAAGATCACATAATTACGTCACAAGTGATGATTGATCACGTTCACATACGTCATTTGTCTTCGTTTCGTGTCTAACGACTTCAAGAACGAAAGTCGGCCAGAAGTATAAACAAATATAAGCAAATCTAATACAAACTTTGTCGGGCAAAACTCAAATGTCAAGTTGAATTTTATCGTCAACATCGCGTCGCCAGCTATTTGTCTGCGCAGAATTTGGATTTTCCCGTAAATTTCACAATTCAATTATACCTCTACGTACGTTTAAAAGAGTTTATTTTTACGTGCAATTTGTCCTCAGGGTTCAACTTATCTCAATATTAATTCTATCTAAAACGTTTCAGCGGTTTAGTCGTAAAAAACATAACAAAAAAAAATATACTAAATCTACAGATTCTTTGTCTCTGCGATGGCGACATATTTACAAGACCTCTGGTATTGCAGATGTCTATAGGCAGAGGTGACCACTTGGGCGCCCTGCGGACTCGCCGTCCGCATACCGGCCCATCGTGTTGCTCGACGAGGTGGCAAAGCTCTTTGAGAGAGTGATTGCGGGCCGCCTCGTCGGGCACCTGGTGGGGATTGGGCCGGACCTTGCGGACAACCAATTTGGTTTCCGCAGGGGGCGCTCTACGGTGGACGCCATCATGCGCGTGAGAGCCCTATCGACGGGGGATGCAGTGGCCCGGGGCGGGGTCGTCTTGGCGGTGTCTCTTGACATCGCCAATGCCTTCAACACCCTGCCCTGGAGTTGCATTAGGGAGGCACTCCGGTACCACCGGATGCCGACCTACCTCCGTCGAGTTGTCGGGGCCTATCTGACGGATAGGGCCGTGATTTACCCTGGTCGCACAGGAGAATGGAACCGGCGAGAGATGTCGTGCGGTGTCCCACAGGGTTCGGTTCTGGGGCCGCTCCTGTGGAACATCGGATACGACTGGGTGCTGCGAGCCGACCTCCCTGAGGGCGTCGGCGTAGTATGCTACGCCGACGACACGCTGGTCTGGGCGCAGGGAAGGTCGCACGAGGCGGCGGCCGACTTAATGACACGCGGGGTTGCGATAGTCGTTGAGAGGATCCGGCGGTTGGGTCTCGAGGTGGCCTTGCACAAATCTGAGGCCATGTGTTTTCATGGGCCTCGGAATAGGCCACCGTCGGGATCCCAACTAACGGTAGGAGGGGTTCACATCGGCGTCGGGTCGACGATGAAGTACCTGGGACTCGTCCTCGACAGTCGGTGGAACTTCGCGGAGCATTTCCGACGTTTGGCCCCCAAACTGGAACGGGCCGGGGCTGCCTTTAGGCGGCTTCTACCCAACCTGGGGGGACCAAACGCCTCCTGCCGGAGGCTCTACGCGGGAGTCGTGCGGTCGATGGCCCTTTACGGGGCCCCGGTGTGGGCGCAGGGGTTAAGGCGACTTGCCGCCCACTACCTCATTGCGTCCCAACGGGTGATCGCCATAAGGGCCATCCGAGGATACCGCACGATCTCGGGGGAGGCGGCGAGCCTCCTTGCCGGATTGCCGCCGTGGGATCTGGAGGCGCTGGTCCTCGCGCGCCTGTACGAGTGGCGCGTGGAGGTACTAGGCCGGGGGGAGAGTCCGCCACCGCGGCAAATTGCCGCTCGGCGGGCCGACCTCCGGCTCGATCTCATGGCGACATGGAGACAGGGGCTGTCGCAACCTCGTGCTGGGCACGCCTTAATAGAGGCGGTAAGTCCCCTCTTTGAGGAGTGGCTGGAGAGGCGCCACGGCGCCCTCACCTACCGCCTGACGCAGGTCCTCACCGGACACGGGTGTTTCGGGAGGTTCCTGCACCTCATCGGGCGGGAGGAAACGTCCGGGTGTCACCATTGTGTGGATCGCCCCGAGGATACGGTGGAGCACACCGTGGCGGTATGCCCCGCTTGGGCGGAGCATCGCCGAGTCCTCGTGGCGGCCATCGGCGGCGGCGAACTCTCGCGTCCGGCCCTGGTGCAAGCCATGGTCCGGAGCGAGAGGGAATGGGATGCAGTCGCCTCCTTCTGCGAGGCAGTAATGCTTGAGAAGGAGGCGGCGGGACGGTTGAGACAGCGGTTCTCCCGTCCCAGCCGCCGCGGTAGACGCTCCGGACGTCGGGAGCCGCGAGACGACTCCCGGCCACCGTAGATACTGGCCTGTGGACGGTGAGCAATGGGTAGCTCACCGTCCTTACGTTGCATAACGACAGGCCGTGTCGACGGCGCGTTCGTGTTCCACGCGCGCCTCAAAGAGATGTCAGCAAAAGGAAGGGGCCACTGAGGGCCGATGCCTGCCGGGGCTGCGGGTTGTTCGCAAGAGATACCGCGCCCCCGGAACGCAAAGGGCACAAGAAGGAACATGGGTGGGTTTTAGTCAGTAAAAGTCTGACACTCCCTCCCGCCCCGCCCAGGGCGGGAGAAGTTATTTGATGATTTCCCACCCACCAAAAAAAAAAAAAAAAAAAAAAGAGGTGACCACTTACCATTAGGTAGGCCGTCGGCTTGTTTGCCATCCAAATATATTAAAAAAGAAACCGTACAAGTGCTAGTAGGACTCGCCCACCGAGGGTTTCGTAAGTACGATAATTATAAATTACAGAATTAAATAAATAGTTTATGAAGATAAATAAATAAATAGTATATTTATTTATATACATATTTTAAATTTTTCGTTTCACAGACTTGGGAGACAAAGAGGGGAAGAACGGTATTTTTTTATATTTCTCTTTATAAATAAGAAATAATGGGTCGGAAAAATATATTTTGCAATGAGCACGTCAAGCCCTTTTATATGATACCCCATTTGAACTAGTGTAATCACAAATGTGTAGTTTTGAGACTTTTACTTGTACTTGTGGTCGATAACGGTGTTACTTGCTAAATTTCATAGTTCTAGGTCAACGGGAAGTATTCTATAAGTTTTGATTCCCTTGAGAGTGTCGAATATGCGTTTTTTGCTGAATAAGGCCCTATCTTTTTTTTACGTAAACTTAAATGTTTGATTTTTTCACAACTTCATGGGACCGTAGACCTGAGTATACCATTTAAATTACAACTTAATACCTCCACGCATTCCCGAAATAAAGTCAAAGTCAAAACATTTATTTCAATTAGACCATTTACAGGCACTTTTGAATTGTCAAGAAGTTACCCATACAAAAAGTTGAAGCTAGTTGCTCGTTCCAAAACGTAGGTCTCTATAGAGAAGAACGAGCAAGAAACTCCATGGACACTATTTTCAAATTGGTTTTTACAAAATCTTGGTTACAATATTCTTGTTGCTTCTATATGTGAAAACAATGAAGTTGAATATAAATAATAAAAAAATAATGATAATAATAGTACTAAAGATGACCAATCCCAACTGACAGCGCCCGTTCACGAACATGACGCAAATACAGGGTCTTGACAGTCAGATAGACAGTCACACATACAGACAGACAGACGGAAGGAGAACAAATAGAGAACAATCTTATAAGGGTTCCGTTTTTTCCTTTTGAGGTACGGAACCTTAAAAACACAAAAGAAACGTACAGAGACATGAACTCAACGACTCTATTTGACTCCGATTTGGGATTTTCGTAAAAAAGCAGCGGTAAAGACGACATTTTTAAACAAGGTTCCGTACTCTTTCTTTGATATTAAGTACTAAGTCTTTATTTAATCGTATAAATAGAACAGTTTACTACAAAGATTTCAATTGCAACTGTGCACTTCCATTATGTTACAAAAAATTTAGTAATGCTAACAACAGTAGGCTTACGCATTCTGTTACATCTAAATTGCCGTTTACTTGACAAAAAAAAACAAAAGAAACTAACACTACCATCATTTTACACGATAGCGACTTAGTACGATTGATACTTTGGTCCACTTACAGTCACAACCAAGCCCTATCCATCGCAATTTTTTGAAACATCCCTTATTATCAAATTAAAATTCGGCAGGATCCTGAAATCCTCAGTAATTAACAAAGATTTTTTTTAAACGTGACATTTTTTGCTCTCTTTAATCAACGCATCGGATTTTGGGTGATCTGATGAAAGTTTAGCGACCATCGCTTTGATCATAATCTGTTAAGGGAAATATATAAAGTCCCTACACATGAAAAAATTGGGTAAAAGAGGAAATTTTAAATTCTTAGTAAATTTTTCCGATTTGAAAATAGCAGTATACGTACTGTGAAAAATCCCTGGATGCGGCCAGCGCAAGACCGATAATTGTGGCTATCTTTAAGGGAGGCCTGTGTCCAGCAGTGGATGTCGTTCGGCTGATATGGTGATGATGGTGATGACGTATAATGATTTGATAACATTATGTCAAAACGGTTGATTCATTTATTGATGCCACACGTCCTTAATTTTGGACCAAAATTAAAGGTCCCACTCGGGGCAGGCTTGATCTCTCTTTTCACAATCTAGAGCTATCCTGTGCAGGCTTCTTCATCTTTATTAAAAAAAGAAGAAAACTTAAAAAGAAAAAGAAGTTAAATCTTCGCAGACATATGAATAATTAATTGTATAAATTTGAGTACTCTGTCCATTCTCAAATTTCGTGATTTAAAACCTAAGTTAACGCAACTCTGGCCCCCAAGACACAGGCACGCTACCTAGTTTCGGGACCGCCGTACTATTAATAACATATTTAATAAATATATTGTTACATAACTTAAGTAGTTATAAGAGATACTACAATATTAATTACTTTTAAGTTTATTTGGTTTTGTAACAATGGACCGATCAATTATTCTTATTAATTCATAAATCAAGTTTTATTTATTCATATTATAAGTATAATTTATATTCCTCTGAAGGCTTAACTGCCTAACTACAGAGTAAACCAGACAGTTATTGTTATTGGTATAATAAAGTAACATACTTTAATTAAAACACATTTTCTATGGCTATTTTGGCTATCTATCGTCATGTAATCATAATTTGAAATCCAAATAAAAAGACAATACGCTGGTAATTTTGTACCAAGATATATCTAAATAAAGTATTTATTTAATATCAGACGAATCAATAAATGAACCATGCTCGGTAGTCAAACATGTTATTAGTTTGCAAGGCCAACTTGAACGTGGGAGGCCTAATAGTGATCTGCATATGTTAGTGATTGTTGCACTAAACATTGGTCAACAGAGGAGGCAATTCTCCTATTTTTAATAAAATTCGCATTCTAGTCAGTCTGTCAAAAATCGTCTAAATGATCAACATTTTTGACAAGTTATTGGCACCGCCGAGATGAGACGTAATCTTATCTCGGCGGTGCCAATCACTAGATTTTAAACGTGATTAACCCGCGACGCAAAAACGACGGGGTGTTATAAGTTTGACGTGTCTGTGTGTGTCTGTCTGTGGCATTGTAGCTCCTGAATGCATGAACCGATTTTGATTTAGTTTCTTTTTGTTTGAAAGGTGAATTAGTCGTGAGTGTTCTTAGCTATGTTTGATGGAAGTCGGTTCAGCGGTTTCATAGTTATCAGCTCATGTGTTAGCTGCGGCAGGGATTTTTTAAACATTGGGTCAATTCATCGTAATAAAGTATATTTTTATTTTATTTCATATGGGTTTGCTCTTGATCTAGTCTAGGTCAGAGGTAAAAGAGACTAAGTCGACGATGAAGTGGGATTACCCAGAAGAAGCCTGTTCACTCTAAGTTTAAAGAGATTAGGGTTGAATGCGTTCGGAAATACAGACGCAGGTAGAGAGTTTCACTCCTTTGCTGTGCGCAATAAAAAAGTCGTTTGTGAATGCTTTGTGCGAATTGGTGGAATAGTAACAAAGTAGGGAAATATACGGGAAATTAGAAGAGGTCTGTTTCCCACAAATAGATAAAGCGAATAAAATATAGAATCAGATCGAAGGACCAGGATAACATAAAACGTAATGGCTCGATCACATAGTTCCACTGACGTATTGATCACGTGCGGCTGTAATGGCGCGTTAAGATCGCGAACGATTCCCGCCTCCGTGCTATTGCCCTTTGTCTTATGTAGTATGTAAACATGTACATATGTAAATGACACGCATGTACACCAAAATAGATGCCCAGAGATGAAACTACAACTTTACAATTACGTTTGTAAGTGCTGTGTGGAAGATTTTTTGTAATCGTATCAGTAGTTCCAGTGATTACTTCATGCAAAAAAAAACATACATACATACATGCATGTATGTATGTATGTTTCTTTTAAACTTTACGAGCAATTCCTAGTTTAGGACTAGGAATTTCTCCAGTATCGTGGGTTCGTTTACAAACATATAAACTCACATACACAAACAGCCAGACTTGGATCTGTAGGCCATACAAATATTTTTTTCGTCCGGGAATCGAACCTGCAACATGCAGCGCAGCAGCCAATCACTCAGCTACTGCGCCAATCATGTCGTATTTGTAATATTAGTTTAGATTTCGTTTGTTTTCGTTTCGGTTTAGATTTTCCTGTAATTGGATTACAACACAATATTCGTGTACTATTATTAAATAATGTTAACCGTTTATTTTAGATTATAATAAAGCTGAAGAGTATTTTTTGTTTGTTTAAATGCATTAATCTCTGGAACTATCACTTTGATTGGAAAAAATCTTTTTGTATCTTCATAGATACAAAAAGATTTTTCTGGCTATCATTAGCCAGGTTCATGAGTATATGCTAATAACATTATGACTCACGAGAGTGTAGCAGTAACCAAAGACGTAACTAAACGCGGGTGAAAAAAGAACCGACCAAGTTGCAGGCAGAAGTTGGTGTAATAATATGTACTTAGATGTTCTTTATAATACTTGCTTTCATTAAGTAGTTATGGTATTTATTATAAGTACCAACAAATAAGTTTCTGTTGAGATGTGAATAAAAGATTGGTTTCTGTATAACACCTAAAATATTATCGGCTGTTTTTTAGCCCTAGTTACTACACTTGTTGACAGAAGGTGACATGACCGTCTTAACTTATAAAGAGTTTATTAGTGTGGGAAACGGAACGCAACTGGAAGAAAGAGATAGAGTGCTATGTGTGAGTGAGAGGCGGGACGACGGAGGACGGGAGGAAGGACATGGAAGGGGTGTGGGTGGACGGTCAGTGTGCCAAGCGGAAGGGAAGACGTTACAGAAGCGAAAGAAATAAAAGTAAAAAGTTTTAAAGAAGAATAATTTTTATTGAAGAACCCTATATCCCACAATTTTGGGGGCTCGTCCGGGATATAGAAAAGAAGACGTGACGATCGACGACAAAATTAACGACGAATCGACAAAAGTTTTTTCTCGCTGCACGTGCCACGTGGTGCGCGGCGACAGGACGTTGGTAACGAAAAACCGTATATTTTACGATCTACGACGAAGACTGAAGACGGAAAGATGCCGAAAACTACTGAAGACGTGTCACCAAGAGGTGTACAATATGCTGAAGACTTTATAAGTAATTTTTCGGGTCGAGACCATACCTACCCAGTGAGCCGTTGGATTCAAGATATCGAAGACAATACGGAAATATTTGAATGGACGCCGCTCCAACAGCTCGTGATTGCGCGTAGATCGTTGACGGGAACAGCGGGGCTATGGCTACGAAGCGAAAGACCGTTCAAATCGTGGGCCGAATTGAAACAAGCCATCAGCAAGGAGTTTCCCGACACTATCGACCAGAAGACGATTCATGAGATGATGAGTGCACGTAAGAAAAAATCTGACGAAAGTTGCATGGATTACGTGCTTATAATGAAGGAACTCGGAAAAAGGGGTAAGATTCCCGATTACGTTGCGATCAAGTACATCATAGATGGCATTCAAGACTTAGAAACGAATAAAATATTATTGTACGGTGTTACGAGCTACAGTGAACTGAAGGAAAAGCTGAAAATTTATGAACAAGTGAAAGAAAAAATGAAGGCGCGACGTGACACGCAACGTAATCAAGGATCTAGTGGCCACAGCCGAAATTCAAGGAAGGATATAAGCAGTGAGTTGCGGTGCTATAATTGTGGAGAACTTAATCATTCGTCGCAAAACTGCCCTCATAAGGAAAAGGGTCTTAAGTGCTTCAAGTGCAATGAATTCGGCCATATTTCTTTAAAGTGCACGGCGGCGACGAAACGTGAAGACGATCGGAAGCCTTCGGAAAACTTCGACAGCCGATCGAGTCGGCCAATCAGCGGCGGAGACGACCGACAGCGCTGCCAACGTGACGGACGTCGTTCGGGCAGAAATCCGACGAATCCCAGCACTTCGAAGTCCGCCATGTTCACTACGGATTATGTTGGCACCACTGACAGCGATGACGCAGATGACAGCTGTCACTGCCAAGAAAATAAAGAAGTTTTGCAAATTGTAAACAAACCTAACAAAAAGTCGGGCAAGCCGGTTTTGAGTATTCTTGTTGAAAATACCGAAGGAATGGCGCTTATTGACTCTGGAAGCGATGTCAACTTAATGTCAGAAGACTTCTATGACGTGATCGGCCAGCCAAGGACGACTGAAGATGGTGTTGTGTTGTCGGGTCTCGGACTAAAACAAGTGCGTTCATTTGGGAAGTTTACAACTGGTGCTGTGATTGACGGACGATGTTACGACGGAGTTACATTCCATGTTGTGCCTAAAGACTGTATGCCTTATAGTTTAATATTAGGTCATGAATTTCTCGCTAGTGTGACAATGATTATGAATGAAGGAAGTGTGTTGTTGTTACCCTCAGGTGAAGAATGGATGAGAAAAATTAATTACTTTACTGTAGGTTTGAGTGTTGTTGTAGGTTCCACAGTCAGCCCAACTGTCAAAAAGGAGGTTTTACAGTGTGTAGATGACTACAAGCCGGTCCAAGCAAAAGAAGCACCCATACAACTGAAAATTATTTTGAAGGATGACATCCCGGTGGCTCAAAAACCAAGAAGATTGTCACTAAAGGAACAGCAAATAGTCGAGGATCAGGTAATGGAATGGTTGGATAATAACATAGTACGGGTAAGTTTCTCAGAATATGCTAGCCCATTGGTGTTGGTCAGGAAGAAAGATGGTTCAACGCGGGTCTGTGTAGACTACAGACAACTCAACAAGAAGATGGTAAAGGATGAGTATCCACTACCTGTCATTGAAGATTTAATTGATAAACTGCGAGACTCCAAAGTATTTAGTGTTATTGATTTGAAAAATGGGTTTTTTCACTTGAAAATCAGTGAAGAGTCAATACACTACACCTCATTTGTGACCCATCATGGTCAATTTGAGTTTTTGCGTGCACCTTTTGGGTTATCAAACTGTCCAAAGTATTTTATGAGATTTGTGTCAACAATTTTCAGGAGTTTAATTGAAAAGGGCATAATGTTGGTTTTTATCGATGACATTATCATTCCAGCAAAGGATGAGGAACAAGGTGTGCAAAGACTGAAAGAAGTTTTATCAGTTGCTTCAGAATATGGGCTACAGATAAATTGGAAGAAGGCAAACTTGATATGTAGTGAAATTGAATATCTGGGTCATCGCATACAGAATGGTGAAATTAGCCCGAGTTTAGAGAAGACTGATGCTGTAGTGAGATACCCAGAACCAAGAACAACTAAGCAGGTACACAGTTTTATAGGACTTACTTCTTACTTCAGAAAGTATATAGAAAATTATGCTGCAATAGCGAAACCCTTAACGGACTTATTAAAACAAAATGCTATCTTTAATTTTGAAGAAGATCAACGTAATGCTTTTAACATTTTGAAGCAGAAGCTGGCATGTGGTCCAGTGTTGAAGATTTACAATCCCAATCTGCCCACGGAAGTGCATACAGATGCATCTAGCATTGCTTATTCGGCAATACTATTACAGGAGCATCCGGATAGTGGTTTACATCCAGTCCAATATTTGAGTAAGAAGACAAAGGATACTGAACAAAGGTATACAAGCTATGAACTGGAGGCTCTAGCGATAATTGAAGCGATAAATAAATTTCGACATTACCTGTTTGGCATTCATTTTAAGATTGTTACAGATTGTCAAGCTTTTGCACTAACCCTTAAGAAAAAGGACTTATCAGCTAAGATTGCAAGATGGGTGTTGTTTTTAGATCAATATGACTTTGAAGTTGAGCACCGAAAAGGCTCAGGGATGAGGCATGTGGATGCATTGAGCAGACACCCTTATATTTCAGTCATGGTAGCAAGCCTTCATGACCAAGTCAAGGAAGCACAAATTCAGGATGAAGGACTGAAAGCAATAATTGAAATCGTAAAAGACAAACCCTATTTAGACTATTGGTTGGAAAACGATATTCTTTTCAAGAGTGACCAGAAGCAGCTGGTAATTCCTAGAAGCATGGAAAAAGAAGTCTTACGAAGAGTGCATGCCAATGGTCATTTTGGAAAGAGAAAAATGAAGGAACTCCTTGTTAAAGATTTGTACATCAAAGACATAGACAAGAAAATTGATCACTTTATTGCAAGCTGCGTACCATGCTTGCTGGCGACAAAGAAGCAGGGGAAACAGGAAGGTTTTCTTAACCCTATTCAGAAGGAGGGAACCCCCCTGCATACCCTTCACATGGATCACATTGGACCAATGACTGAGACCAGAAAGAGGTATAATCACATTCTTACAATAGTTGATGCTTTTACTAAATTCGTGTGGCTTTTCCCTACAAAGAGCACCACCAGTAGTGAAACTCTGGATAAGCTGAAAATACACCAACAGACTTTTGGGAACCCAGATAGGATTGTCACCGATCGGGGTACTGCTTTTACTAGCCATGAATTCGAAGAATATTGTGAGAGTGAGAATATACAACACATAAAAATAACAACAGGAGTGCCACGAGGGAATGGACAGGTGGAAAGGATACACGGAATCATTAAACCAACTCTTACGAAGTTATGTACAGAAGATCCATCAGTGTGGTACAAACATGTAAGTCGCTTGCAACGTGCAATAAACAGCACTTTCCAAAGAAGCATTAACACTAGTCCATTCGAGCTATTAACAGGTGTCAAGATGAAATCCAAAGAAGATATACCTTTAATTGATTTATTACAGCAAGAGAGTCTGGAACAATTCAGTGAAGAAAGAGAAGAATTAAGAAAAAGAGCCAAAGAACAAATATTAAAAATTCAGGAAGAAAATACAAGAACTTATAATAAAAAAAGGAAGGAGAGTACTAAGTATGAAGTTGGTGAACGAGTAGCAGTACAAAGAACACAATTCGGCCCAGGACTCAAACTAAAGCCAAAGTACCTAGGCCCATATAAGATTACTAGGGTCAAGCGAAACGATCGCTATGACGTCGAAAAGGATGATGTCACATCTGAAGGTCCCATAAAGACCACTTGCTCTGCTGATGGGATGAAGAGGTGGCCTGACAATGATAAAGAAATTGAGTAAGTATGCTTTGATTGTGGTGATGTATGGACGTAAGACTGAACAATGGATGTTTGTTTTTCTCCATTAGTTCTTAAGTTTTATTTATGTGTTGTTTTGCAAATATAAATTGAAGTTCAATCTTATAAACCGATTAATGTTGTAAGCTAACGTACTACTGTTTTGTTTTTTTAATAGTGCTTAAGTTTCTTACATGTTTTCTGGAAGTTAACAGTTGCATTGTGTTCATTTATGAGTTTAGTTAAGAACTGTGTAAGACAGGGATTTCATTTCTTTTGTTGTTAATGTTTGTGATTAGTTTAAGTGGTCTTGGTTGATGAGGATGTAGTGATGAATGTAAGAATGAAATGAGGAATGGAAGTCAGTTTAGCATGTCTGGGGACAGACATGAATGTCGGATGGCCGAATGTGGGAAACGGAACGCAACTGGAAGAAAGAGATAGAGTGCTATGTGTGAGTGAGAGGCGGGACGACGGAGGACGGGAGGAAGGACATGGAAGGGGTGTGGGTGGACGGTCAGTGTGCCAAGCGGAAGGGAAGACGTTACAGAAGCGAAAGAAATAAAAGTAAAAAGTTTTAAAGAAGAATAATTTTTATTGAAGAACCCTATATCCCACATTAGTATCAAAAGAGTTTATGCCTTCGGATTAAATTCTCATCCAACAGTTTCCATATAAGTGAATAACAATTAAAATTCTTTAGAGAAATTATTAAAAAAGATTTTTTCCCTAGACACACAAATGTAACATGCGCTATATGAATTTTACGACACAATTTAAAAAAATAACTGGCAGAATAAAGTTAAAATTACTTTGAATTTAAAAAGCAACAGCGCACTACATGCGTATTTTTAATTAAAAAGAAACACTGTTTAACCAACGGGGTTGCAATTAATAAAAGTTAATTTGCATTTTTAGGTCAAGGGAATGTTTTAATAAAACAATTTTGGCCGCTTCTCGCTTGTACGCGGGCTTTCCTAGAATGTTAGCACATAAATAAAATTATAATATATTTTCCATTACGGTTTACTCGATTTTCACAGTGATGCAAATATAAGAAAGATGTGACTGTTAAGAATTTTAAGAATTCGTTGAGATAAAAATAGAATTTATGTGAACAAAAAAAACCAGAAAGTCCTTTCACCAAAGTTAGTTACGCAGTGGTTAAACATTTCATGGAACTAGTAGGTACTGTTAAACGGCAGTACTTACTATTTCCATGGATTGATAAAATTTTACATTTGACTGTTCTTCGATTACAAGGGCACCCCGCCAAGGTAGAGTCATATTTAATCTATATTATATAAACATACGTACATAAACTCACGCCTTTTTCCCATGGGGGTAGGCATAAACCACAGAACGCCACCTAGTACGATTTTTACATACTTCTTTCGCCACTTCCACGTTCATACATCTGTTCATACAAGCACGCCGGTTTGTCGTTAGTGGAGTACTGCGATGATGATTAATGATTATACTTATTATTAATAATTATCAATGATTATATAATCATTATTATATAATCATACCTACTATTATAAATGCGAAAGTTTGGATGGATGGATGTTTGTTACTTAATCACACCAGAACGGCTGAACAGATCTGAATGAAATTTGTCACAGAGATAGATAATAGACAATAGCACATAGGCTACTCTTTATCACGAAAATATGTATGCTTCCCGTGGGATAATACATTGACTTTGATGTGGATAAAGTCGCGGGCGGAAGCTAGTATGCAATAAATCATGCAAATATGATTTAATGGGAATACACCCTTCTCTTGTCCACACTATAGATTAAATTAATTTTCTCAATTACTACTACCAGTACATAGCACATATGTAGGTACCTGTGCCCATTACAAAGACTCGTTCAAGTCTTTAAGGATAAACGATTAGACATAATGACATACAAGGAAGGAGATTTAGCACACCATTAGCAGGCGTCTTACTAGTTTATTAGATAGAGTATCGAACAGGAAAATTGGATGAAACAAGTAATAATAGAGGATAAAGCTCTTAGGATGACACTCCATCGATGCGAAGGGAAGCGGAAATGAAGAAAATAACTAATAGGGTTCTTATGACTGCAGAGTCGTTTAAATATTAGTACAGTATTGGTCAAATATTTCTGGCTTCGTAGTCGCAAGCATGGCTGCTGAATAAGTTGAAACCGAGCAACTAGCTTCAACTGTAAACTGCAACTTATTGACAATTCAATAGTTCATGTTAATAGTCTAATTGAAATAAATGCTTTGACTTTGATCGTGGGATGTTGTTTGATTTGCATTGAATTCCAATCCTGATTTTAGTAGGAGTAGAGCTCTTTGTGAAGAAGCTCGTCCAGGGAAGTACTACCACCATACCTATGTGTGACGCAAAGCAGCGTTGCTGTGTTCCGATTTGAAGGGTACCGGTGCCGGTGTAATTACATTCACGAGATATTTCAGCTTTGTCTCTGGGATGGCAACGCATCTTCAAGGCTTCTGGTATTGCAGATGTCTATAGGCAGCGGTGACCACTTAACATCTAGTGGGCCGTCGGCATGTTTGCCATTTAGATTTAAAAAAATCCAAATTCGGGCAAAAATGATTTCTCCTCGGTCGTGTAGGATTGCCGTCCCATCGGATTATCAGAGTGTCTTTGCGTACACATTTGTGCACTTTAATATCTCCTACGTACTTAGCTAGACTCTATTAAAATAGGTGGCTGTGACCGAAATTCGGTCAGAAGTCATTAATTTTTATTAATTAATGCTGACTCTTGAGTTGAGTACTGTACCACATTTAAAAAAAATCATGAATTGTTAGTTTTAAACGATGAACATAGGCACATTAATGAGAGCGTGGATAAATTGGCGGCACTAAATAATCGATCTACGAGGTTAAGTAACGCGGCAACGGTCAAGTGCTGCGAGGTCATCATTTGCCCTCCTTTTTTTTCCTCGATCTCACATAATCTATCTATATATCAAATAAAAAAAGGCTGGATCGATTTGGTTGCTCTTTTATATTGTGTTCGTCATAGTCAGATTTTTTTTAATGCACTAGGTAGTCCGAAATTTAAACGGTATTTTGTATGGATATCATATTAAAAAAAAATGATACCGTGGGAAGTCGGGTAGCTACTTTTTAATAAAATAGGGTTGGCATGCTAATTGGGGAGTGAACAAGGAAGAAACGTGACGTGTGCCTGTTATTTTATATATTAATTTAATTACTTTTCCTGATGACCTCGTTTCAAAAAAGCTCTGATACCACTAAATTGGCTATGTTATCCTACTATGCTATTTCCTACTAATCCTACTCAAATTATAAAGTCGAAAGTTTGTGAGGATGTTTATTACTCTTAAACGCATTAACGGCTGAACAGATCGGAATGAAATTTGGCACTGATATACATTGTTGTGTAGAATAACACATAGGATACTTTTCATCCCGGAATAACGTACGGTCCCCGTGAGATAATATATCAACTTTGACGCGAACATAGTCGCGGGCAGTAGGTAGTAGGTACACAGGATCCTTTAGTTCTAAAAATAACAAACCGTCGACCTACTTACTGACCCTAACACCGCTAATGGTATAGCTAATCTACTAATTCACAACTCAGAATCCGTTTAAAGCAAAAATATTCAACAGTTACCACAACATTTTTGACCGAAATTATGTTTGAGATAAACACAAAATGGCGGAATAAACAAGTCTCTTTTCCTACGCGGAATCTTGTCCCGACCATATCTTCACACCATTACAAAAAGCTGATAAAACTCCACCAAATGCACCGGTGTAAATTATGTAGGATTTTTTATGCGTTATACGGTACGACCAGTATATCAGAACACGCGACGAAATTGGGAACTAAATGAAAACGTACTGGATTTGACATACGTTCTTATTTTCGCCTTTGCATGTAGCGCCGCTTTCAAGTGCCGGAATAAAATGGTAACACAGTAAATGTTTAATAAAACATTTTTTATCTGCATTTTTGTGTTATTTAAGTATTAACGTTGTTTAGAAGTGCTGAAGATTTTTTTTTTTGCTTTATTTTTGGCCCTTTCTTTTGAAGATATTGTAGGTTTAAAATTTGAATGCAGATTTGGCCTTTCACCAGTCAAATGTTGAAAAGGTTTTTATCATTCTGAGAACGCTTCCATTACAGGAGAGGATTTTTTTGTATTTTATTAAATTCTGGACTTTACGACGATCACAGTAGCCGGGCCCTGGAACCGGTACACCAACGACTCAAACTTTGAACTGCATTTAATTGTGTAACGGAAAACACAACAAGACTTTGCCCTACCCTAAGAACAAAAATATAGGATAGTACATTGAAGTATCTACCTATTAAACCACTAGAAAGTAAAGATACAGTACCTAAAAAAACATTTTTTATCAGAGACTAAAACAATTTTGCAGGAAAAAATACTAAATGAAGAAAAGTCAAAGAATAAGTTTAGTGTGCGAATCGTCTTAAAACGTACAGAATAGAATATAACCGTAATAAAGACGCCAGAGACGTGAGTGGATGCACGCGACCGCGCATCCTTATCGTGAGCGAATAAAAACGCGCGATGTGCCATTTTAATGTTTGCCCTTTCCTTCGACCGTTCGGCTGTAATGTGCTGTAACACTAGTGTTGTAGCTACTATCGATATCGATAATGTAGATTTTTTAAGTTTGACGGGTAGTATAGTCGTGGCCACGAGTCATGAGCATAAACGTCAAAGTAATCTTTGGGATTTTGGGTTCCGTTCTGAGTTTTTTGGGCTGCAAACGCTGTACGCGATTAGTCCGTCAGTCGGACCGAACGCGTACAGCGTTAGTGCCCCCAAAAATCGAAAAACTTACTTGACGTTTGCGCTCACGACTCGCGGCGACTACTGTACAATGCTGTCTTAAAATCGGTATGATATAGCAGGAAAGGCAGCCGATGGATTGGCTTTTATATTAATTCTTTTGACTCTAATCTATGTCAGAGGTAACAAAGTCGACGAGTGAGCTTACCCAGAAGAAGCCTGTTCACTCTTTGGTTAAATGCTCGGAAATACAGACGCAGGTAGAGAGTCAGTCCTTTGCTGTGTACATCATAAAAGATGTTTGGAAACGCTTAGTGCGAATTGGTAGAATGGCAATTTACTATTAACAATCAAAACACATATCGTTATTTTAGAAAGCATAAACAGAGTCAACAATCTAATATATATTGTAATTAAATCAGAGGATATTAACGAAATAACGTGTCCTCACTCTCCATTCCCAACCCTACACTGAAACATGTATAAGTAATAATTTATGTTAGCGCAGATATGGTTTAATAAAAGCAACTCTATTGGTTGTACATATTTCAGGATTGATACTGTGATCTGAATGTTTTTAGATATTATTTTCACTTTATGTGAGGAGAGTATTTTTTTTCAGTTTACGTTATTAAAAATGAGTCGTCAAAATGATAGCGTCATCGGGTTAGTGTCGCACTTGAAGTTAATAAGAATACCAGCTTATGATTGTCTCAATACAGGGCCTCTTCTCAATCACCGCACTTGCTCAAGGCGGAATGGCGATTTCAGACTTCTATGTTAGGGGTGTGGTTTCCGCACTTAGTCCTAACGTGGACCATTGTACGTGAGATTTCAGACTTATGTATTAGTATATATATTATTATTTTATTTGTTATTGGGTTTTTCTATGAAATTCTCAGTAGCAGCTCGGAGTTAGGATTTGTGTCCGGTTAATGGCAATAGGCTCGCCCCCTATTACATGGGACCTAAACATACCGGCGAACTGTGTTTATACATTGGTACACCTCTGCCTAACCCTTAGACGTGATGCTATGTATGTGTTTTTATTATTATTATTAGTCTGAAAAATAAAAAAAAACTGCCTCGGTAGCCTAGTGGTCCTAAGCGCGACTGCTACGCTAGAGGTCTTGGGTTCGATTCCCAGGTCGAGCAAAAAGTGTTATTGGGTTTTTCTATGAAATTCTCAGTAGCAGCTCGGAGTTAGGATTCGTGCCCGGTTAATGGCAATAGGCTCGCCCCTTATTACATGGGACCTAAATATACCGGCTAACTGTGGGTATACATTGTTACACCTCTGCCTAACCTTTCGGGGAATACAGGCGTGATGGTAAAAAAAAATCATATATAATTTAAATATATAAAGTCCAAGTTTCCTCACGGTGCTTCTATACACTGATGTCAGTGATGTTCAAAACAAACTTGGAAAGTACAAGTGAATGACTTAATTTTCTTCAGGTAACAGTTCCAACCTAAAAGCATTGAATGTTTATTTGCTTGCTCAGCAAATCTGCCAGTACAAGACGTCGCGTCGTAGTTTACGTAGCTGTGTAAATAAACAGTGTATAGTGCAAGCATTAGCTGCCTCGCATCTGAATACAATTAATGTCGGCCATGTTGTCAGCGTTAACGCATAACTTAGAATGCGAATGATTGCTTTGTGTTTATATTTCACTTCATAATACATAATAATAGAGTACAATCTACACTAATAATATAAGGAGGAAAGATTTTTTTGTTTGTTTATTTGTCGAATACGCTACGAAACTACTGGACCGATTTTAACCATTTTTTCACCAAAACATAGCTACATTATTCCTGAGTAACATAGGCTATATAACATCACGCTTCGAACCACGGGAGCGTAACAGTAACCAAAGACGTAACTTAACGCGGGTGAAATATGCCGCGCGAACGACGTTGCGGGCAGTTCGCTAGTATAAAATAATAGAGTTTTTTTTTTATAATTGTGGTGTTATTGAAAGGGAAACGTACTACCCACTTATGTTAAAAAAATATAGCTTCTGAAGTACGCTTTACTATAGCTACGTATTAATCACTCAGTGAACGATGTGTGTCCGTGGAGCTTCTTGCTCGTTCTTCTCCATACAGACCTAATTATGTTTTGGAACGAGCAACTCGCTTCAACGTTCTAACTAACTGACAAGACTCTTTGGCAATTCAAAAGTAAATGGTCTAATTTAAAAAAAAAATGACGTTTGTGTTTTTTTTAATAAACAAAGAATTTCTAACCTTAAAATAGTCGACGTAGAATTTAAAAGGATTAAATTAGGAAGCTAGATTTTTATCGAAACAACAAGTGGATATGTCAATGCCACATTCTCAAGATGAAGATGGAGACGTGAAATCGACTTTTCTCTTAAAGATTGTATATGGATACTGGAATGAGGGAGGCCCTTTATTTATAGTGGGTGAATTTCAAAAGATGAATAAATAAAAATTACTTACACACCTAACAGTGGTAATTTCAAAAGTAAATCGTACAGTTACAGAATCATGACAATTACTACTATCACCTAATTAACATCAAATACTATGGTAACACTTATTAAATCGAATGCAGTAAACAAATCAACAACGACCAACGATAAAAACTTCACCAATTAATTCGTACATTATGATTAATTTTTGTATTCGCTTCCACCATTACCAGAACTTTGGTTATAACAAAAGATATAAACAATACAGGCAATTAATTGAGCTGTTAAAAAAACTTGGACAAGTATTGAATAGGGCTATTGTATCCAAGTTATTGAAGGCTACTTTTTGTAAGGAGCGACAAGGGAAAGCACTTGGTTCTCCTCTGTTGTTCACTGGATATCGATTGAGTTATGAATGTACAATGTAAAATTCATAATGATGGCGGCGCGTGGTTTCTTCTCGACTCAGCTCGGGATAAAATATACAATGCTTTGTTTCTAACCTGGCCACCAATGGCGATGTAAGGTGTAAAATGTTTGTGACAAATATTCTTATTCATTGTTTGTCATACCAGGTTTCAGAGAAGAAAGTTGACATTAGAATGAGAAAAGTCCAATATGCCAAACTTTTCCTTAAAATAAGTACATTAATAATTAATAATTTCAAGACAACTACTTTAAAAAGCATTTATTTTGTCCCTGAAAACCCGAATAATTTTCAATTTACAGTAAAACTAGATTTACAGCTGCTTTAAAATTAATAAAAAGTATATCAAATGATTAGTAGTATCAAGTACCTAATTTTTTACTCAAATGTCTGTATGTATCTATATCTAGGTACTTGCAAAGTATTTCTTATAGAGTTGCGAGGTCACAAAATCGCCAGTTTCATAAAATACTTACAAGTTGTAAATGGTTATTGTAAGTAAAAGAGAGAGCTTTATCACAAGTTCACAGTTCTCGTAATTTTCTACTTTCGCATTTACAATCGCGTTTCTCGCTGTTACCGAGTGACTCGATAAGATTCGGCTCCCTATTCATGCTACGGCGAACATTTATTCTGATTATACAAAAGTCACATTAAGGTTTACTTTTAGTTTTTTGAGAGAAGGGTGTGAAGAGTTTGAAAAGATTTTTCATTGAATTCGTGAGAAAAACAATAAAAAAATAATACTATGGATTTAGTAAGAACAGATCCTATACAAAATAACTGTTGAGTGCAACACAGACAAAACAAGAAATGGTAGAACAAACAAAAATAGTACTTAAAGAAAGAAAAAAAATATAAGTGGGTTGCTGAGAAAATACAGAACTTAAAATTGGTGCATCATTTTACAATACCAGTTCGAATTAAATAATTAATCTATTATTAAAAAGAAGGGTTCTTTTTTTTTGGGGGGTGGGAAATCATCAAATAACTTCTCCCGCCCTGGGTGGGGCGAGAGGGAGTGTCAGACTTTTACTGGCTAAAACCCACCCATGTTCCTTCTTGTGCCCTTTGCGTTCCAGGGGCGCGGTATCTCGTGCGAACAACACGCAGAAAAAAAAAAGACGGGTTAACCCAGATTTTTTATTGTGTACTAAGAAATCGTGTGTTGCTTCGTGTGTTAGGATCTTTACAAAAGTCCTAAAAACAAGTTCCGTTCATCGAATCGTTCTGTGATCGGTTGATGTATATTTATTACCCTGAGTAACGGTTGGACGACCTTGAACACAAGCAAGTAACATTAGTAAGCGAATTTATTTTCACGCCAACATTATTTATGGTTTATGAAATACTATAAGTACAAAAAAAGATTAAATAAATAATACGGAATTATGTAAAAAAGTCAGTTTTAAACATTAGGAATAATAAAAGTATTTTGTCCAACGGAATATAAATAAAAGTGAACATGTCTCCGGACGTCTTCCCGGAACCCTGGTACAAATATTGCTATTACCATTTAACGTATGCAAACAAAAATATGGTAGCCTTAGATTTTTTTTATTTATATTCTGTAAGAACTCTTAAGGTGGTTGTACAATAAATTTTGTAAAAGGGTTCCATAAGGGGTCCTATTGGTTAGCAAAGGCGTCCGCTTGTTGCCAGCTATTGATAAATTGCCAAAAAAATTGGTACCTCGCCTTTATATATTTTCCTCCTCGGCGTCTTGGGGTTAAGTTGAACTTTGATGGAATTTTCATGAGCGTTATTTTGGCCATTTTTTATGAATGGAACACTTTTTAGCAAATCATGTCATTATGGTGAATTTGAGAAGTAGGTCAATTCAAAATTAATAGAGATTTTTGTTTATTTTAGATTATTTTCAGATTTTTAAACGTTGATGTTATTCTGGATGATTCCAAATAAGAAGCCATACAGGTCCAGGCCTAGTTGGAGCAGATTTGTGGAAATATTTTTGTGTGCCTTATTATTATGAGGCTTGTAACATATATGTTTAAGTGTCAATTTTTTTTTTGTTCAAGTATTTTTCCGACAGCAGGAAAATGAAGAGTTTTTTATTTGCCACAAGCGATAAATTCCCTAAATAGGCTATTAAAACAATAATCCCCGATTCACTTATACTCGGTGCTTTATAATAATTTAGGCAAAAATCCAATTTTACTGGCAACCCCAGCGACGAATAAATAATAAATACAGTTAAAATGAGGAGTCCGAACGGTCATCACCATTGAAGGGATATTCGTAGCTCATAAAGTGTACTTTTGAAGGGAATATATATCGTTCGCGCGTCCTTTTTACTTTTGTGGGGGTGAAAGAGTCACGTTTTTGAAAGAAATGGACACCCGCCCTTTTCATGGCGGTCTATGAGTAGCCATAGACGTTTATACGATGAAATTATGTCCTTTTTGTGAGTAGGTTGAATAATAGGAGGAAGGTAAGTGATAGAATCAAATCGACAACGAAAATCACCAATTTGATACAAAATATATATAAGTAGAGGAGGAAGTGTCCTACAACAGGCATTACTGCCTAAAAAAATGCTCCAAACACAACAAAAGTTGTTCGAAACGTGTTTGAGTAAATAAATTAACTATTGTAAAGTAATTAAGTATTTTATAAATTAACAAAAAAGTGTAAAACAAAACTAACCAACACTACTACTAGTTATCGATACTTTGTTTTTAAGTTAAAACAATTTAAATAATTTTTATTATTTATTCATTTCAGACATCATTCTGGTCCATAGTACTGTTCACTAACGAACTTTTATTTAATCTTATAATAAGTCAAATACCTAAATGGCAGCCAAGTAACGTGTCAATGGATTTTGAAGTTCCAGCTAATCAAGCGCTGGAAAATACTTTCACAGATGTAAAAAATAACTTCTTTCTAATTCTTTGACTTTTGTGGAAGTCTTTGGCGTAAAGCAAAAGAGCTGGGCGTTTCCAAAACAAAAACGAGTATAATGGATTTTTTTTTTTTTCGGTGGGTGGGAAATCATCAAATAACTTCTCCCGCCCTGGGCGGGGCGGGAGGGAGTGTCAGACTTTTACTGACTAAAACCCACCCATGTTCCTTCGTGTGCCCTTTGCGTTCCGGGGGCGCGGTATCTCTTGCGAACAACCCGCAGGAGTATAATGGATAAACTTTGTGCTGCTCTGTCTCATCTCTAATCGCTTATCCTGGGAGAATGTTAAATAAAATAACATTAGCTATATTTTGACTAATCAATTTCGCGCCCGACTATATCAACTGGTAGCTTTAAACAATAGATGTTTTTTTTAAGATTTGATGTGGGGCCAGTTAACCAATAAAAATACAGAAAATAAATTTTGTGGCCAAGTGGACACCCGCTGGTCCAGTAGGGAGCGGGTTCAGCTGTCCGAAGACCAAAATCGTAGTATTAAAAAATAAATGAATAACCAATTTCGCTGACTAGCTTACTCAAATGTTAGGACTATTTTTGCTAAGACGCCTAAAATCCCACATTAAAGGCAGAGACACACTAGGACCATGTTCAAAGGGTCATGCGTGTCCATAATTATGAATTCCCGGACTAAAATTCCCGGGATTTACAAATTCCCGAGCTCTGTATTGTTTGCGTTGGACGGGATTGCGCGTACCCTTGTCAGAGTATTTCTTGACGTTCGTAAGTAAGATTAGGGGTAGTTCACAATAGTTTGATGAACAGTTATTGTGTTAATTTGGAGTGTACGGAAATTCCGAATTGTGGAGTATTGTTTTGGTCCCTTGAAATGATAGGTCAATTCTAAAAAAAATAATGACAAGATCGGGTGTGAAGACAGCCGTTTACAGGATTGATATTGCTTGAAAGACGTTCAGAAAAGGAAAGAGTGTAAAGTCGCACAAAAGAGGAAAATACAGGGTAGAAATAAAAAAAACAAAAATGGAGGTTACTAATTTATTTGCAGTTTACCTTAAAATAAATTAATTTATTCACTCGTTCATTCATTTAATTTCCATAAATTTAAAGTAATACTTGAGGTAATTAATAGGTTTTCTAAAATCTAGAGGACAGTCACTTCAAGATACGGCAAAATTATCGACTCTTCTCCAAAAAAAAAACAAAACATTAAGAATAATTTTGTTTATGCAAAGTTAACGTTAAACGTTCAGTCAAGATTAAACATAGCGTTTTAAACGCGGGATTATCGCCCCGGAATGTGCGGGAATCGTGCTGAAGTCCCTAATTTATACATTTTTGCGCTCGCTGTAAGATAGCTTTATGGTAATGGTTGTGATCATACTTAAAGCTTAGAATCTTAAGTGACCGTTCCACGCAAAAATTGACCTGTTAAAAGCTAGGTGATTTCTGGCTACGGTTACCATATTTTCTTTCTGTTTTTAACAAAACTAGTCCTTCAAGAAATCAGTTAAAGAGACTAATAGTAATAGTGGTTATAAGGACGATTGCTAGGTGTTAATATCAGTACCGACACAATGAAATCGGAACTGTTACAATCAGAAAAAAATAACGAAAACACTTTTTTTATATGCCGTATTAACAGAAAAACAACATGACTTCAAAATGATTTTATCCACAGAAGTAATGTTTACTGTGTATCCGAATATTAATTACTATAATTTGTAATTTACTTATCAGTTGCAGCTGTAATATAATAATTGAAATAATTATTTAACGTTAATTAAAATTGAACATTAATGTAGCTAAATATTAATTAATTTTGCTTACCATTAAAACGATGAGGCATGTAGCACTTAGCACTATGCAATATTATGAAGACCTTTGTGAATATACCATATTTTAGGCGAATATATACTCTACTAGTACCTGCCCGCGACTTCGTCCGCGTTCATATTTTATATATTTTCCACGGAACCGTACATTTTTCAGGGATAAAAAGGTTCTTATGTGTTATTCCACATGACAATAATTTACCTCAGTGCCAGATTTCATCCAGATCCGTTTAACCGTGAAAGAGTAGCAAACATCCATTCATCCATCTATCATCACAAACATTCACATTTATAATAATAATTAGTAGCATATAATATTATATATAAGTAGGAAGTAGGATATGGTTAACTCAAACGTTTATACATAAACAGTAGGTAAGTACGTACCTACTACAAAACAATAAAAGTCACAAGCGACTAATATAAAGATTTACGATGTGTCAAGTGACAGGATAAGTTTAATTCTCGTAGTGCAGTCTACCATTTAACTTGCCCCTAACTTGATGGAGGTCTCGTAATTCTGGAACAGGCTATTCCGAAAGCACTCGATACTGTCATCAGTGTCGTGTGTTAAATGTCGTGTGCGCCTTTTGAATTTGTTAAAAGCCATCTTTTATGATAGGTGAGGTCGAGCTGATTAAGACCGCAGGAAAATGCTGGATGCAGGCCGTTTCTAACCGGTCCTTTTGGAAATCTATGAGGGAGGCCATGTCGAGCAGTGGACGTCTTACGGCTAATATGATGGTGAGGTCATAAAACACAGGACTGTGATGACGTGAAACCCAATTGGTATAGAGTTCATCAATTAAATAAGTATTATCTTAGTCCCGCATTTTTGGGCTTTCATTGCACTCGAATTTAGAGACACACACGACCCAAGTATGCGCTCATACAATGTAATAATTATACAGGGTGTTAGAGTAAATCAGGGATTTTTTAAGGTAGTGCAGTACTCATGAAAATGAACAACTTTTACCATAGTATGAGCAGTAAAATCGAAAAAAAAAAACAACTGCTCCATACATTTTTGTTCGCATAACTCAACAACATGTAAGGAACAGCTGATTCTTTTGAAATTTTAAGTACGATTTCAACTATGAAACATTTCACTGGAAAGTGATTTATTTTCATAAGTACTACACTCCTTGAAAGTATGTCCCTTGTTTAAACTAACACCTCGTATAGCAAGCAGATTTTAAATACGATCCGATTTTATTTTGGAAGCTAACAAACAGCTTTCTACTAACCTTTTCAATACTTGTGTAATCAAAGTAATAACAATTCCAACGAACAGATGAGAACCTTTTTTGTTATATATAGGAATAGCTGCTATTAGATTTTCGCATATTTTGTCAGTCGATTTTCAATACGACAAGTACGACAGAGTTTTTGATTAAACTTTTTTTGTTGCGACTGTTTCATAGGATTGTTTAAAATTAAAATAAATTTATTATAATTATAATTATTTTAAGAATAGGTGTTTGACCACCTATAAGTTTAGTATAGTCTTTCAAATGAAGTCTGGCTTTTTCATCGCTGACTTTAGATTTTGACAATTTTTAGACAGTGGGTCTAGAAAAAATTAATCGACGTTGATTCATAATTGTTTTTCCGATCCCAGATATGACTACACGGAATTCGACTTTTTTATCCCTACTTCCATAAAACCGATCGATATAGACTCAAATACAAGAATAGGGTCCCTCGCTAACGAAGTCAAGCCACGTGGCAATATAGTTAATTGAAACAACGAGTGAAGCCGGGTGAGCAACAAGTGCGTAAATTAAACCTTACTATAAACGCTTATCTCCGTCGTCTTAGATCCATACTCCAAGAGGATTTACTTTATCGTAATGTCTCTTGTTTATGGCGCAAACACTGTGAATAGGAGTCATAATATCTGCGCAAGAGTTGTGGCGATGGTTGAGGATATGTCCAGGACTGGACGTCTTTTGGATGAATGATGATGAATATTGCGAGTCCAAATATTGTCGAAGACGTTTCTGGAGATGTTTTTAGTAAATGACGTTCAAAAGTACTTTTTATTCATTTATTTATTAAAACTTTTTCCACATAATGTAAATAATACACTGTACAAAGGCGGACTTAATGCCTTGGGCATTTTCTACCACTCAACCTTATTTTTATATAGTAATTTTAATGGTCTAATTAAAAAAATATATTTGACTTTGACGGGATTCAGAATTCTACATAAATTATGTTACCTTTTATTTTGTCTAGTAGAGGTAAAAATAAGTCAATTAGTCTTAGATAAAAGAAGACATACTAAGACTTTTTTTTTTTTTGGGGGGTTGGAAATCATCAAATAACTTCTCCCGCCCTGGGCGAGGCGGGAGGGAGTGTCAGACTTTTACTGCCTAAAACCCACCCATATTCCTTCTTGTGCCCATTGCGTTCCGGGGGCGCGGTATCTCTTACGAACAACCCGCAGCCCCGGCAGGCATCGGCCCTCAGTGGCCCCTTCCTTTTGCTGACATCTCTTTGAGGCGTGCGTGGAACACGAACGCGCCGTCGACATGGCCTGTCGTTATTTAAGCGTAAGGACGGTGAGCTACCCATTGCTCACCGTCCACGAGCCCGTATCTACGGTGGCCGGGAGTCGTCTCGTGGCTCCCGACGTCATACTAAGACTTAAGATCGTAGATCTGAATCTGTTTCTACTTCTATTAAGGGTGGTTTTTCAGACGTATGTGATGGTAAGTAAATAATTTAGAGCACACTGGACAGTCTGTCCTTTTAGTCACTATCTAATTATCACCGCACCAAATAAAGATATTTTAGTAGAGAACAGAAGTAGTGCGTACGGTAGTTGTTCTGACATCCCCGTGCCTCGGAAAGCACGTAAAGCCGTTGGTCCTGGCTGTCATTCGTAGATATTTGGCAGTCGTTACCAGTCTTACCAAGAGTACCGTGTTGCCCAGTAACTGGGTTGTGAAGGTCAGATAGACAGTCGCTCTATGTAAAACACTGATATTCAGCTGCATCCGGTTAGACTGGAAGCCGACCCCAACATAGTTGGGAAAAGGCTAAGTAGATAATCTCCGTATCTGGTCTAGCAAACTGTACGATGCGGTCACGGATATTTGTGTGAAGAAACAATATGTATCATAAAGATGCGGTGCACTTAGCTTTGGCTTTGGTGACTGCGGAGAGGCACGCGGAGGTGAGGAAGAAAACGTACTATATTGAGATTTACTTGAAGATAAATTCAATCTTAAACAGTACATACAGTTTCAATATTTACGACAAACAGATATCCTAAAACTATTCCACTATCACTTAATACACCCAATTTGCGTATATATAGCCGTCCCGGAATTATGCTGCCCCTAAATTTAGTAGTTAATTGATTAACAAAGTTACGGAAGCTCGCTTTAGGGAACTCCGATTTCTGGGTGTATGGGTACTGGTTACTAGTTTATCCTGTAGTTATGTATCGGCTGCTCTTTTCATGGAATAAGTTCGTTTCGAACGGTGTAAAGTACTTCGGCATAGTCGTGAAAGAGGCGAAAGAGGTTTCTCTAAAAACATCCTACTAAAAAACTGAGT
Organism: Caradrina kadenii; assembly: GCA_947462355.1. Taxonomy (NCBI): domain Eukaryota; kingdom Metazoa; phylum Arthropoda; class Insecta; order Lepidoptera; family Noctuidae; genus Caradrina; species Caradrina kadenii. The sequence goes on from OX381691.1 coordinate 11,083,162, forward strand.
ATTAACTTATTAATGCACAGGCTATTGTTAAAATCCTCCATGTTTTATTGCCAGATTCTTTCCAGGAGTTATAAAATTTGACAGACAGCAAGTCAGTACGGATACCTTCATATTGCTCTTTCTAATGTCCAAATTTCAACCATGATAAAATGACGTTGGTCTTACTGCTCCTAGATCTTGGAACAATACGAAGCTTAGAGATAACTGCTAGGCCTTGATTAAGAATATAATAAAGTTAAAGAGTTTTTGTGTTTGTTTAAATGCGCTAATCTCGGAAACTCCCAGGCGGATTGTAAAAAATATTTTTATTAATGATATCCAGAATAATGAAGAATAGCTCTTTAATATCATGCTACGACCCATGGGAGCGGAGCAGTAATCAAAGACATAACTTAAAGCGGGCTTAATCTAGCTACGTATATTTTAAAACAAACTTGAAGGAAAAAATCTGTTGTTTTTTCTCAATGAGTTGAGCAGGCCAGTGAGCGCGCAAGCCTTTTTGTCATAACTTCTACAGTGGGTACTAATAAACTAGCAATCTGACGTCACACCACAGCGTTCTATTACCCGTAGCTTGGTAACCGAGCTGAAACGCTGAAAATTTAATACGTTTCGCGTCTGATTACAAGGTTGAATATTTTAACGCGAACAAAACATTGGTAATTGAAAGGATTAGTTCATAAATATATGATAAAGCTCCAGCACTATTAATTAATTTTAGTGTTTAATTAAACATTTTGTATGTACCTACCGAAAAAGATAGATTTATTAAGTTTGTTGATTTGGTTAATAGGTTCGTCGACATAATGGAATGTAGAAGATGCGCCTATTTTGCTGACAGTCAGGTCGGCTAAAATACTCAGAGCCGAAAGCCATGTCATTCACCTGACCCTCGCAATGATATCTAAACTAATAGTATAAAGAAGGAAAATTGTTTGTTTGTTTGAAGTAATGTCTGGAAGAATTGATACATCTCTCCCTAATATAAAGCTACACTATTGTCTATTGTCATACGATATTTTTTATGGTATACTTGACTTCCACGTGGCCAAAGTCGCTGGCAGAAAGAAGCTAGTCTTTTTCGTTGTATTGGTTATTGATAGAATTCATCATAAAATTCACAAGTTAATCCCCGTACAATGACACCACCATCATATTTATTTCCCACAATTGTGCCATATTTGAATTTTTCTTATGGAGTAGTCTCCGAGGAAATTACTCTAGACTGACAGACACGAACGTATTACGTAAATTCGGTTATTTTAATTTTTGCAACAGACAGTAAAATATTCAATTCAATATTTCATGGCAGACTTTTCCGTTTGTATTCAGGAATTTCTGCTTTAAAGATTTCAAGTTACGGGTGGAAATAGCTCGGACAGTGTCGTTAAAAAGAATATTATGATTTTCCTAACATGCTTTTCCATAGGTGAATTTCGTAAAAAGTGATGTTGGTCATCATGACTTTCTAACCCCCGACGAATAAACGTAGAGGGTCATGTTCTTTTCTATGTCTGTGCGTGTCTGTCTGTGGCATCGTAGCTCCCGAACGCATGAACCGATTTTGATTTTGTTTTGTTGATAGGTGAATTAGTCGGAAGTGTCATTAGCTATGTTTGATGGAAATTCGTTTAGCAGTTCTGAAGTTATCAGCTCTTTCGTAAGCTACGATAGGGTTTTTTTTCTTCCGTTGGGGGTTACTTAAAAATTTTTAATTTTATATTTTGAATTATTCTTGTCATGTACTATTTTTTAAGCATTTCTGACTAAATTTTTTTGAGTAATCAACAAAATTGATTATTCTATTAGTCCATAATATTCGTACAAATCGTATATAAGTCCTAACAAGAAGCCTGCATACCCAAGTAGGCCGTTGCAAACATAATTTGGTGAAGTGAGGCATCGTATACCCGTCTACTTCCCAGTGTGATTGCGGAGCTCCTGATAAAACTATGTCCCATATGCTGAAGTTTCTTAATTGTCCGTTCACCTGCACCCTTGAAGATTTGAACAGCGCATCGGACGCGGCAATAAACGTACGCACCTACTGGCCCAGTTAGTATTAATTATTACAAATATATCGATGATACACGATACAAAAAGAAGAAGAAGTCGTCTTATCTAGGTATCCATTAATATAACCCTCTATAGTAAATTCAAAAATATTTGCATGTTATCTATATCTAAGCGTTTTTACCATACTTCTTGAGGTCTTCTGATTAGGAATAGCGTAGGGCTTGCCTCATTAAAAAAGTCTGTAGTGGAAAATTTAACGGGACCAAAAACTACTTATAATAATGGAACAAACATCTAACCATCTCATTGTTAAAAGTTCACGACATACCTTTTAGAACAATCACCTTTACAAGTAATCCTGTAGCTAAAAATCACTGCTTAGGTACTTATAAAACCGCGTAAGAATTCCCTTTTAAACACAAAGAACAGTGTTGCCAGCTGTAAAACGATTAAGGTACAGCTTCGCTTTGTTTAGTTTCTCTTCATTAGACACCAAATCCAATTTGCTTTTGCTCCTCGATTGTTATTTTTAATTAATGCCAATAAGAACGCGCGGATTCATTCAGATGTTTTAAGAAATGCGTTGCGTATTGTGAGAATGGTTTCTCAGTTCTATGACAGTCGTATGAAAAGTTTAAACAATATCATTATATTGTTTATACTTTTTATTGATAAAAAACTGCCTTGCGATCTCATTCAGATCCCAAATTACCTCTTTATAAAACATTATGATCGGTTTAATGATCTTGCCGTGAGGTAAAGCACAGATTACTGAGTTACTTTGTTTTCTACAGATTTAATAAAGTTGAACAGTATTTATGTAGGCGCTATTCGCTGGAATGTGTCCGTTACGATTTCGAAAGCTGTAACACCGAATATTATAGCCCCGAATGATAACAAATGCACATTACAACGAAAATTTTATCGCTAAAACCACGCGATCCTGAATGAGACATCATCGATAAAATTTTAGAGTAATCCCAAAAGTTGGATCCGATTACGTATGTTTAGGTGTCCTCAAATTTTATCGATATTTCTCAAGGAAACTAAGAAAATTAAGTCATCATTCAAAATCTAAGATACAAAATCGATATTTCTCTTACTATCTCTCGTCACGCTAAAATACCAAATTCCCCAATAAAGCGAGAAGCCCTAAGAATTTTTAAAGCGGCCTCGAGATTGGGCGGTAAAACCATAAATATGGGGCCTTCAGTTTTGTCGTATCGTAATTAATCTTGCTTGAGAAATGAGCCCGAAGATGCAGGCCGATACTTTGATAAATAGATTTTTGCTTCTTACCAACTCGTTCGTAGAGTTTGACGGGGACCAAGATATGGTTTCCTGGAAGTGACTAAGGCATAATATATTTTAGGAAGTTTAATTTCAGTTTAGTTTAATTATAAATGTGTGTTGATATTGTCTTAAAGCCATTTAAGGCCCAGCCACACCGGAGCAGATAACTTGAAAGCGCGGTCAGACTGTAGTAGCATTGTATGGATAACACATTTCCTGGTAAAATATAACTGCAGTATTTAATTAACGTAGTAATAACATTTTAAGGAAGGGTTAAAAAGTTGGTTAGATAAAACCATAAAGTGCAAGAGAATCACGTATCTATTTTTGATGTAACTTTAAAGAGGAAAGCTTAATTTTAACCGACTTCAAAAAGAAGGAGGTTATCAATAAAAAAAAGTTTTGGAAGTCGATGGCAATACAAAACAACAAACAGAACCAAAGCCGCCGACTTCCACAGCTTTTTGTTTGTTCCGGATGGGAAATCGTCAAATGACTTCTCCCCTGAGATCGTTGACTTCCAAAGCTAAAGTTATTTTTCACTTTTTAGTTTTGAAGGAGGTTGTCTTTAACTGCTTCGGTAGCCTAGTGGTCCCAAGCGCGACTGCTACGCTAGAGGTCTTGGGTTCGATTCCCAGGTCGAGCAAAAAGTCTTATTGGGTTTTTCTATGAAATTCTCAGTGGCAGCTCGGAGTTAGGATTTGTGCCCGGTTAATGGCAATAGGTTCGCCCCCTATTACATGGGACTAAACATATCGGCGAACTGTGGGTGTACATTGTTACACCTGTGCCTAACCCTTCGGGGAAAACAGGCGTGATGGTATGTTATGTTGTCTTTTTGTAAAAAAGTTTTTTATGTAGCAACAGTAAGTTGTACATCTTTGTATTTTCCAATTTTGCCCTAAGTATGCGGGTCGCGGCGGAAAAAGGCGCCGACGGCAATTTCTGTGAATGATTACAGATATTCGGGCCCACACTATAAGTGCGTGGAAATATCGGTACTTTTCCTATCGACAGCGTATGAATGTCGCCTTTTCTTTCGTCACCCTGCCCCACGATTTATTACAAGGGAGATTTAGAGAGATTATTATATAAATGATAAAAGCCACTATAATGACGACACGGTTAATGCAGTGGTTTAACAAATGGCTGCTGCGTTGCGTGTTGTGGGTTCTGTTTCCGTACGAAACAAATATTTGTATGGTCTACAGGTTGCTGTTAGTGTACGTGAGTTTAAATTTTTGTAAACCACGATACAGGATTTAATATCAAAACATTCCATCACGCCTGTATTCCCCGAAGGGTTAGGCATAGGTGTAACAATATACACCCACAGTTCGCCGGTATGTCTAGGTCCCATGTAAGAGGGGGCGAGCCTATTGCCATTAACCGGGCACAAATCCTAACTCCGAGCTGCTACTGAGAATTTCATAGAAATACCCAATAACACTTTTTGCTCGACCTGGGAATCAAAGATTGCCATCATTCTAAATACTTATGTATGTTACTGCATAAAATCGTGTTTGTGAAAAAAAAAATCAAACGTTTGTCAAAAATAAATAAAAACGGTCGAGGTGTAACAAAATATTCATACAAGCAACAAACTTGATAGGTATCTATAGTTTACAAAACAATAGGTTTGAAGCTTTTATTTCACGGACGGCTAAGCCAGTTACCACCAATAAAAACTATGCTTGATTCGTTTAACCAAACAATTTTTTAACATCACTAAAACAATAGACGAAATTCAATTCAAACAATCATGTCATACAAATATGTACAATATTCATGGATGGTTGTCCAATGGGCACTGCTTTGTGTTTCCTACCCGACCGTCAATGGACCTCGTTTCAATAGACCGAATAGATTTGATTTACGTATGTCAATACCCGTTGTATTGGACACGGTCCTAAGGGGTTGTGCAGACGTGGTGACATGATTCCGGGAAGTGTGTACTGGCACAATTTGGTAGGATGATTTAGATAGACCGACTGCTACGCTACAGGTTTTGGGTTCGATTTCCATGTCGAGCAAAGTGTTATTGGGTTTTTCCATGAAATTCTCAGTAGCAGCTCGGAGTTAGGATTTGTGCCCGATTAATGGCAATAGGCTTGCTCCCTATTACATGGGACTTAAAAGCATACCGGTAAACTGTGGGTGTACATTGGTTACACCTCTGTCTAACCCTTCGAGGAATACAGGCGTGATGGTATGTATGTTATGATTTAGATAGATATTAGCATGCTTTAGATCAGCGGTTCCCGTCTCAAGGAACTGGAGACTCAACAAAAGCCCTTGTTAATGTAGCCCAACATCAAAGGATAATAAAAGAAAAGCACTGTGTAGCGTCGCTATCTTTTTGATTATAAGAACATATATTGTAGTCTGTCTTAGCTTACTGACTAAAACCCACCCATGTTCCTTCTTGTGCCCTTTGCGTTCCGGGGGCGCGGTATCTCTTACGAACAACCCGCAGCCCCGGCAGGCATCGGCCCTCAGTGGCCCCTTCCTTTGCTGACATCTCTTTGAGGCGCGCGTGGAACACGAACGCGCCGTCGACACGGCCTGTCGTTATGCAACGTAAGGACGGTGAGCTACCCATTGATTGCTCACCGTCCACAGGCCCGTAAGTCTGTCTTAGCTTGACATGATGTGTATATAACTTCAATCATATCCGATGTCTTTGGAAAATTCACATTCGATACGTTTTTAGTACTTAATTTTAATACTTAAGGATTTCTTATAAACTGTGATTTCTAAACTGTTCTATCAAGTTTTATTCACCTTCTTTCTACTCTTCACAGCACTGCATATTTGTGAACATAATAAACTCTTGCTGTGTTTGATATTTATTATTGCCACCCTCACACGCTTCAACTGCAATTTAATTAGAACAAAAACAGTCACAGTTCTAACTTTTAATTTTAATGTGAAAATGGAACTGTTTTGTTAAAAAGATAATATAAATATAATTAACTATAAACTATATACAGTTTATAAAAAAAGTAAGTTCATAGGGCATCTAAAAACGCATCCTGTCAAATTGTTATTATATCTAATTGTTCCATTGTCTAAACATTTTGAGGAAAACGGCCACTCAGTCTCAACTCTGGTTCCTATCCAGAAGTCTACTTCTCCACAAGGTAATAGACATTAAAACGAAATCTAGACTGGAAATGATTTTTTACCGTCTGCAGTGTACCAGGCTGATCACAACTTTATATCGCTCAAGGTTAAAGATTATCGATCACAGTAATATTAATGGTCTAAGCCCTAAAGTTCGGGTTGTGTAAAACTAGGGCACCAGACTTGGCTAAGACATCTATCTCATTTGTTAACAATAGAAGTACTGAGGCCCTTACTAGTGGTGGGACTATAGCTTTCTTGGCTAACGAAACGAAATTATCTACCGAATATCATTAGCAGTTTTTAAAACGCGTTGCTTTAGTAACGACTATTATCGGGGTTTTCGTAAGTAAATAATAATAAACTGGCAACACCTCTCTGTCAACAAGATCGAAAATTTTCTCCTTTTTCATATTATTCCGAATAATCCTGGTTTATATACATACAATAAAATTTAAAACAGTCTCCATAGTATTTATCGTCACAAATCATAATAAACTTCCATAAATTAAGCAGCAATGAAGAAACGAAAAATAAAAATATAATATGACGGCTGTCAAGGCTGTCATGAAATCCGATAAATGAAAATTCTATGAAAATATTGACACGGGCCAGAAAAAGACAAATCGCACAACCACCATCTCCGGACTCGTTGCTCAGCTCCGCCTCGCCGCCACCGGAACCCAGCCCCACCGTGAGTGCTGCCACTCCGGTCGCGGCAGTTGCGTCGAGCTCGAGCGACGAGTATTTCTCTCCGCCATCGACGCCACCACCTGCTCGTCGACGGGGAGGACGCCGGCCACCGACGAGCTTGGGATCCCGAGGCCCACTAGCTTCTGATAGGGTCCCCGCTACCGGTGGAAGTGTGCAGCGCATGAGATGGACACAGTCTATTAATGAAAATGTCATGCGCTCATACTTTGGGGCTACAGAGGGGGGAAGTAACCTGACTGCGTACTGTGGTCGGATGCTCTCTCTGTTTCAGGTGCTTGAGCCAGCTGTCAACGTTTCGGCACAACAACGGATCAGGTGCGGGTCATCCTGCGTAATCATATGTTGGATGACACTGTACTTGATCGCCTTCGAACCGAGATGCAAAGGAGCCATGTCATTGCTCCTTCGTCGCAGATTGTGGATGTGGCACTACCACAGTCCACCTCAACACCCAGCCACGTCGATGAAGAAAGTAATGACATGGTTACTCATGTAAGTACCCAGTGCAGTGAAGAATTGAGGAGTGCTTTGGAGGGTGCGATTCGGGAGTATAAACTCATGCCGCTTGAGCACAGACCACGCTTACCTCGCTTGCCTATGCATAATAAAAATAAGGCGCTGGTGTGTGCTCTGGATTCGCAGTTATCGAATTATTTCGATGACTGTGAAGACCTTGCTGATGCGCACTCGATTCTGTACTGTGCGGCTGTTGCAGCATGTCGTGTAGCTCATGTCAAATTTCCTAATAATGACATTGCTACACGACCTAAACCAGCTGTACCAGTCTGGCAGTACAGGATTGAGCGGCGCATTAGTGAGACCAGAGTGCTCATCGGCAAATTAATCTGCTTCAGGGAGGGCAATACTCGTCCAAGAGTGATGCGCTTTGTGAGACGGGCATTCTCGGGGACTGATATCAATCCTCGAGACTATATGTCCCAGGTCACAGAGCGCATCGATTTCCTGAAGCAGTAGGTGTATGCATGGGCAAACCGTATTCGTAGGTATAAGCGGCGAGTGGAACGATATACCCAGAATCGCAGATTCCAAAGTGATGAAAGGTGGGTTTATAGGGCTTGGGAGCGACCGGATCAAGGTGTATCTGATACGCGCCTGCCAGATGATGATGCCATGTGCTCGTTCTGGCGTAGCATCTGGTCGGTGCCTGTCGGCCACGCTGAAGGTGATTGGACTCGGGATGTTGAGCGAGCGTGCGAGTCAATACCAGAAATGGGGGCAATTACCATTACCCCCCAAGATGTAGCTCGTGCGGTCCGTCCATTGCCTAATTGGAAATCTCCTGGACCGGACGGGCTGCATAACTTCTGGATAAAATGGTTCAGAGGATCACACGTTTGCTTGGCATCCCGATTCCAGTCAGCCTTGGAATCTGGTTCGCTACCCCAGTTCCTAACGACAGGAATAACCCACCTGCTCCACAAATCGGGTAGTACTGCGGAACCTAAAAATTATAGACCGATCACATGTCTTCCGACGGTCTATAAGGTTCTCACATACATTTTGAGAGAAAAAATTAACAAACATATAGAAAATAATGCCATCATGTCTCCCTCTCAGAATGGATGTAGGATTGGGTCCCGTGGTACTAAGGAGCTGCTCCTAATTGACATTGCTATTAGCCAACAAGTTCGCCGATCCCGAAAGGATCTGTCGACATGTTGGATAGACTACAAGAAGGCCTATGACTCTGTACCACATACATGGTTAATGAGGGTGCTAGAGTTGTATAAGATTGATGCAACTCTACGCGCCTTCCTGATGTCGTGTATGGGGCAGTGGAGAACGGTCCTTCGCTATCCGGGATGTAGACAAATCCAGAGGATAAGCGAACCGATAAGGATTGAGCAAGGTATATTCCAGGGCGATAGTTTGAGTCCGCTTTGGTTCAATACTCTTGACGTGAAACAATCGTTGAGGGAGCGCTTCTTTGGCCGCCTGAAAAAAGTATTTAATAGTCTTTTATCAGGTGGAAATAAGGTGCGCACCTTCAACGGGTGGGTCATGCCGGTTTTGATGTACTCTTTCGGCATACTGAAATGGACTCAAACGGAACTTGACGCCCTGGATAGAAGGGTCCGTACATTGTTGACGGCATATCGGATGCATCACCCACGGTCATCGGTGATGAGATTGTATATTCCGCGGAAGTGTGGAGGTCGTGGCTTCTTAAATGCTAAGACTCTCCACAACCGCGAGATATGCAATCTCAGGGAATTTTTCCTCGAAGCCGACGTGGGGATGCACCGAGATGTGGTGGCAGTGGATAAGGGCCTCACCCCGCTCTCCTTGGCTAAAGAGAACTGGCGCAAACCAGTAGTACTTGAGGCTAAAGATCGTGAGGAGGTATGGCAGAGTAAGGAGCTTCACGGACGCTTTTTCCGGGCCTTGTATGGGCCCGATGTAGATCTCTTAGCGTCCGTATCCTGGCTTCGCTTCGGTGACCTATTTGGGGAAACCGAGGGTTTTGTCTGTGCAATTATGGATGAAGTTATTATGACGAATAACTACCGGAGATTTATTGTGAAGGATGGCACGGTTGACATTTGTCGGGCATGCCACCGGCCGGGCGAATCAATCCGTCACATCATCTCTGGATGTTCTCGTCTAGCTAACGAAGAGTACTTGCATAGGCACAACCTTGTGGCCAGGATTATCCATCAGCAACTTGCTCTAAAATACCGCCTTGTGGAATCGGAGGTACCATACTATAGGTATTTGCCCGACCCAGTTCTCGAAAATAGCAATGTCACATTGTACTGGGACCGATCCATCATCACTGATAGGACTATTGTAGCCAATAAACCTGATATAATGGTGGTGGATCGCTTGGAGAAGCGCGCAATGATTGTTGACATAGCAGTCCCACATGACGTGAACCTCGTGAAGGCCGAGAATGACAAGAAAATCAAGTATCTAGACTTGGCTCGCGAGGTTGTCGACATGTGGGATGTGGACTCAGCGATCATTGTGCCGATTGTTGTTACAGCCAATGGCTTAATTGCCAAGAGCCTCGACCAACATCTAAGGAGGCTCACGTTAGGCAGCTGGATCAAGGGCTTGATTCAGAAAGCGGTACTCCTAGACACGGCGCGTATTGTTAGGAGATTCCTTTCTCAGGAGCCCTGACCGCCGGTGGCTTGGACCCTGTTCCCGTCGCCGGTGGGCTACTATTTTTTATATTTTTAAATGTTTTTACTTTTATAACAATATTTAAAAATGTAATTTATATGTATATAGTAATGAATAAATGAGAATAAAAATGATAAACACTAGTGTTGCCAGATTTTTTTTTTATTTTTATAATCGACAAGACCTGTCTGAAAATTTAAATTTTTACTTTTCCCATTTTTGCCCTATTTTTCGATTTTAATAGTTAAGTATATCAACTAGTATTTCCATAAAACTTTTGCTTTAATAATAAAAACTGCAAATAGGTACAGTCGTTATGAAAAAAAAAAACGCGGGAAAGCTATTAATTTTTAATGTGACGGCTATCAAGACCGTCATGAAATCAAGTCGAAATGTAAAACAAATACAGGAAAGTTGACACGCGCCAGAATCCGAAGAAAAACACAATCGCCATCCCCGGACTCGTTGCTCAGCTCCGCCTCGCCGCCGCCGGAGTCCAACCTCACTGTGAGTGCTGCCACACCGGCCATGGCAAGTGGCGTCGAGCTCGAGCGACGAGTACTTCTTTCCGCCGTCGACGCCACCACCTGCTCGTCGACGGGGAGGACGCCGGCCACCGACGTGTTTGGGATCCCGAGGCCCACTGGCTTCTGATAGGGTCCCCGCTGCCGGTAGAAGTGTGCAGCGCATGAGATGGACCAGTCTGTTAAGGAGAACGTCATGCGCTTATACTTTGGGGCTACAGAGGGGGAAAGTAACTTGACTGCGTACCGTGGTCGGATGCTCTCTCTGTTTCAGGTGCTCGAAACACCTCAGGAGGCTCTCGTTGGGCGATTGGATCAAGGGCTTGATTCAGAAAGCGGTACTCCTAGACACGGCGCGTATTGTTAGGAGCTTCCTTTCTCAGGAGCCCTGACCACCGGTATTTTGGACCCTGTACCCGATACCGGTGGGCTACTATTTCTTATATTTTTAAATGTTTTTATTTTTTATACTAATATTTAAAAATGTAAATTATATGTGTATAAAAATAAATAAATGGAATAATAATAAAAATCTAGTCAGAATTTCGTCTTGGACTATAACTTGTTAAAAATGTGGGTAAATTAGAAGCATTTTTGACAAATATAGGAAAATACTAGAATACCCTTCTGGCAGCAGTGCTCGTTATGCAACATAAACGCAGGAAACGTATCTGATTGTAAATTGTACGATACGTTGAATATAAAACGAACTAGCGATGTGGTGATGAATAATTACAATATCGTTTCATGTACAGAATTGGCTTCGTTATTTCAAGATAAAAAGAAAGCAATGTAAAGTATTAGCCATCGTAAATGTTAAAGCAACTCTGTCTGTCTGTTACGCTTTCACGACTAAACCACTGAACCGATTTTGATGAAATTTTGTACAGGATAACTATAGACCCTAAGAAAGGACATAAGACTACTTTTTATTCCGTGACTTTGTCTGCGTCCGCGATAAACGACATTTACGCAAACGAATTGGCGAGCAAAAATTAGTTCTATAATAAATGTAGTATCGTTGGTTAAATACCATGAAGTAAAGACGGCCTAGGTAGCCTAGTGGTCTTAAGCGCGACTGCTACGCTAGAGGTCTTGGGTTCAATTCCCAGGTCGAGCACTTTGACATTGACTTTGACTTTGAGCAAAAAGTGTTATTGGGTTTTTCTACGAAATTCTCAGTAGCAGCTCGGAGTTAGGATTTGTGCCCGGTTAATGGCAATAGGCTCGCCCCTTATTTCATGGGACCTAAACATACCAGCGAAATGTGGGTGTACATTGTTACACCTCTGCCTAACCCTTCGGGGAATATAGGCGTGATGGTATATTACGTAAAGACGTCATTGAGGTATATAATTTGAAGGTACTGCAGTAACCTGCGGTGAGCTATTGTATAGTTAGATAGTTTCAACAACCATCTACGTTGCACAATGATCTACTCTAGACCTTATTGATGGTATTTTGATCTGGGTTTACATACCATAAATTAGGCTATGTTTTCGATATTGGCTCGATCAGTCGGTCGATAGTGACAAAATTAGGTACACGATTCAACCAAACCGGTTCGCTTGGCGTCAAAGGCGTAGTAATGAAGGGTATTGGCGAGAACGATTTACCTATAGCTACAATTTAATTTAGTCCGGTTTGTGAATTTCGAAATCGGATTATTTTGCTTTTAATCTAATACAATTCTAATCGTTTGAAATTATCCATTGACATTTCAAATACCAATTAAGTGTACCCATAAATATTGATATAGTCATTAGGAATCAGTACCCCAATTGCGAACTCACTCAAAATAACTATACTCTTCACTTTGAAGATTTGAAGAATTCCCAATGTCGATTATTATTATGTTGTAAAATAAAGGCATTTCATACCATTAATATGGGCTGCTAATTTTTAAGAAGATCATTATTATCTTCGTCACTGTCTCATTCAGCTGTTATTTCATTGCAACTTTTCATATTTTACACTTCGTTGAATGAAGCTATTCATAACCACATTACTATAGTAAGTTAGAAGAGTAAGATAAAAATAGTCCAAAATATTACCGCATTGTGATTTCTTGAAGGCAAAATTGTCCTCTCATGCATAACAGCGTTAAGAACAGAGGCGTCTAACAATGTTTGCTCCAAGACGGAGTTAGCTCTTACGTAAGCCAATCTTAAGCCCAGCCTTAACCGGGACAAAAGCGGAACGGATGTGGTCCGGTCCTAGCCGCACTTCCGGCAAAATGGCCGCACTATTGTGATAAACAAACTTGTTATTGAGATGTTTGGATTACGCAATTGTAGTGTAAATTAGGGCCTCCGATTACAATATAAATAGGAATAGAATAGTGTAAGGTATTTTGTTTAATAATATTATTATTGTTATATATTCTGTTTTGGTACTGAAAGGCAAGCCAACTTATTGTCTTGCCTTAGAACTAAAAGGAAGAAATATAATAAAGTAAAATTCTTAATATATTACGCAGTATGCCATTACTTTGAAATTGCCATTACATCGACTGAAATCGATAAAGGAAAACACACATACCATCACGCCTTTATACCCCGAAGGGTTAGGCAGTGGTGTAACAATATACACCTACTGTTCGCCGATATGTTTAGGTCCCATGTAATAAGGGGCGACCCTATTGCCACTAACCGGGCACAAATCCAAACTCCAAGCTGCTACTGAGAATTTCATAGAAAAACCCAATAACACTTTTTGCTAGACCTGGGAAACGAACCCAAGCAAAACATTGTGAGGAAACCTGTACTTATATTAAATACAAGTCTAAAATCGCCAATCTGCCTTGAGCAAGCGTAGTGGTTAATGGTCGTGGCTTCTCTGTATAAACAGCTCTTCGGTCCTGGCGTGAGACAATAATAAGCTGAGATTATTACTTTATTTAATTTCATCCTTTTAAACTAACGTTGATATAGATGGCATTGAAATAAGCACATCAGCAGTATTAACCCAGAATAGGTAGCAGTAAACGAGAGGAGTCACCTGGTGACTATGTGCAATCGGTTAGAAAGGTACGTCACATTGCACTTACGATATTTGAATCAAATTGGGATCAAGAAGGACTCGAAGTACTTGGAAAAGTCTGGGTATTGTTAACGAAGTCGACGGAACTATCTATAGAAGACGGCAGCGGAAAGCTGTCGAGTGGCAGATGGCTAGGGAATGCATGAGGAAAATTTGTCATTTTCCCATTGTGGCATAATTATAACAAATTTAAGGTGCTTAAGGCGTGGAAAAAAACGAGTAACTACATATCTTTGATAGAGTTCAATACCAGGATCCAATTGTCCCCATATTGGTTAAACATCGAATCATTGTTGGTCAGTAAACTAAAGGAAAACTTGCTCATATACTTTGAGAGTTAAAATAAATATAATAGAAATAGTTTTCAGAATCCGACCAGTAGTTTCAGAGATTAGCGCCTTCGATTAAAGAAACTGTATTTTTAACTTTATAATAATTATTAATATCAATTTTCAAATAAAAACAATGTTTCAAAACATCTTGTATAACGTAGATACGTAATCCTTAATCAGCATAGGTACAGAATGGTTGTACTCAAGAAACCGTATTCAACTTTGAAAGTCCACGTAAAAAGTTGTTCTCCTAAAAAGTCTAGACAGGCTACAAAGTGTATCTATTTAAATTCAAATCGCCAAGTACTTGTGTTATGGGCTGTTACTGCTAAATATTGTGATAACGCGCAACCGTCGCCTAGGAAACATACGTACGAATATATCAAGATGTCGCGCTTAACTCGTTCAAAAGTGCCTTTTAATGGTCTAATTGACTTTGACTTTGACTAACATCCCGACGGAAAGTACAGCCAGGCTTATATTTTTACATTATGTAAAAAGAATATTTTCCTTTGGTTTTTAATTTTACAGACATTGTGGTTAGTACGGCCGCTCTGTTTGACAGCGGAAATTTTTGTATCTATGCGAAGTGAAAGAAAAAAAAAAATTGGAATAAAGAATTCTATGTCAAAGTATAAATTTTAAATGTAGTATCTTGGTTGTAGGTAGGTGTTAAGGTATGTAATAGTGTATATAGTTCGCGAGACGACTCCCGGCCACCGTAGATACGGGCCTGTGGACGGTGAGCAATAGGTAGCTCACCGTCCTTACGTTGCATAACGACAGGCCGTGTCGACGGCGCGTTCGTGTTCCACGCGCACCTCAAAGAGATGTCAGCAAAAGGAAGGGGCCACTGAGGGCCGATGCCTGCCGGGGCTGCGGGTTGTTCGTAAGAGATTCCGCGCCCCCGGAACGCAAAGGGCACAAGAAGGAACATGGGTGGGTTTTAGTCAGTAAAAATCTGACATTCCCTCCCGCCCCGCTCAGGGCGGGAGAAGTTATTTGAGGATTCCCCACCACCCAAAAAAAAAAAAAAAGTGTGTATAGTTAGGTGTAGGTATAGTTTAGTAATAGAACTAATTAACTAAAACACATCGTTTATTTCATTTGCCATTCATTCCTTGAGAATTAATCATAAAAATCTTATTTATGTAGGAATGGTGAAACATATTTTTTTAATTTGCACCTGTTTTATTCTACTCATATTTATGGAAACATTTTGTAATAAGTAGGTACTTTGTATAATCCCTGTGCAAATACTTTTTAATTTTCTTAAATCATCAGGTTATGGGCTTATACACTGTATTTTTCAGCCGGTCTGTCCACAATATGCATTCGTATGTCATTGAAGCTATCGCCCGGACGGTCGTGTGGTAATAAAAAGTAACCACGGCGATAAGTGCGATCCCCACACTACTTGCGCAACAATACATTGTAGAGACCTTGTATCACCTTTAGGCGAATTTATTATTTAAAAGATAGGCAGGTGTATAAAAGACAAGTAATTTATTACACTTAGACCATTAACGAGCACTTTAAGTAGGTTACTATTAAATAAAATAGTAAATAGATGAGCTTACAGTATAGTCACACGTTATATAGGTACCAACGTGTGATTACGGCTTTTCTTTATGTTCTGTTTCTGTTTCTCCAGTAACCTTATTGCAGCATCCTGAAAATCTTGTTTTATACTTTTTTAGCGTAGTTTTTTTTGTCGCCTATGGAAACTACATTATCAGCGAGTTACATAGGCTTTATTTTATTTGAATAAAATTAGAGATACGTAAGAAAATTCACAAGGACGAAGTCGCGGGCAAAAGCTAGTTTTCAGTAAAAAAGGATGGATTGAGAAAATTTATGGCCACCAAAAATAAACTCTGTAACATCTTATAGTCAGCAAAACATGATGACGTTTCCAATAATACCTTCTACGTTAATATACAACAAATAATAGTATAGGAGACGCACGCACACAGATGAACATTCAAACACATAGATAGGCTGCTGAAATTACGAAACTTTATCACAAATAATGCAAAACACGAACAAGTAGGTAATTCTGTATGACAGCTAATTTGCGAATTAACTAACCGGCGCTAAGCAGGCAATGTGCGCATTATCTAAGCCTAGCGTTGGCTTACATTGCGAGTTAGCGCGCAGTCCATTCTGTTGACGATGTCCCCTCGAGTCGGCACATGAAATAATAATTATTTCTCTGCACTGCGAGTGAACGAAGAATTCAAGTTTACTGGATAAGGCTCTTTAGGATTGCTTTTAAGGAGCGCTTCACTTTCTAAAGTTAATACTATCTCCGCCCTAGATATTTATATTTATGCACTTATTCAATGGTTGTTTGTAGAAGACAAGTGATTCCGTATGTTACAAGCAGCGTGGTGAAAAAAACAGTAAAAAAAAATTGTGGCCTTTATTTTAATGTGACCGGATCTTCATGTGGGACAGTCAAAAACATGTATTTCTGTAAAATTACAGAAAATGTGACGCAAGAACTGATTGACCAGTTACCAGTTGAAACCCACTGCTGCTTATCTTCACAAGTAATTTAATTGGCCAAGGACCGTTTAATGGTAAACTTAAATAAATAAACATAATAAGGTTAAAATTAAAGGGGAAATATTTATATATATGTAGGGGATTGAAATCTTATTGCTACAACGCCATCTGTTATTCAAAAGTGGAACTGAAAGTGCAATAAGGTTGCATCCTGTCTGTGGATTGGCTTTGGATGGAGTTTTCAAATACGCCCACTGGTGTGAACGGGGACTAGTGGAATTAGTACTTGGGTGGGAGTCGGTGACGCAGTGCTGTCAGAATACTGGGAGAAAGCGGTGCTAGACATGGCGGTCTAGACTGAGGAAGACGGGCTGGTGTCAATTAAACCTGCTGGTTCACTCTCAGAGTGGTATTTTGATATTGTGTGAAGCTATGTAACTAAGGTAAAAGCATCGTAAGCCAATGCCATCTTTTGCGTGTCCGAGTTACCCAAAGACTGAAGACTGAATAATTCGCCCACGTTTCGACATCTGACATATAAATATAATACAAGAAACGTGCTTTTTTCTGCGTATTTGCTCAATATTGTGCCTACGGAGGTACGGAACTCCCAATTGGACATTCTTGGGGAGGAACTAGGACCATTTCCATCTCTCTAGGTCGTTGTCACGTTCATATATGCACTAGTGTAGTCGGAGCAGGCGTAATGCATGTAATTCTAACGCATATCTAACATTTGCATGCAAATAAGATGTTTGTCCACTTTTCGCTCGCACACGGTCGCATTTAATTAGTTATGGTACCTAGGACAGGTTGTATTCTCTCGCTAAATGGAAATGCTTGATAAGCGAGGATTTTGAATTTGCGAAATAAGCTAGCTCGTAATTTTTTTTGTTTAACTTGGACTAAAAATTACTTATTTAATGCAGCCGTCCCTGGCTCGGGATCTATTCTGCCCCACAGGGATAAACAAATGAGTAATCATGAGGTTCTGAATATTGGAGGGCTGAACCGCAATTGCAAAGTTCTGTCAAAGCGTTGACACCGTTGTTATTTAAAGTTTATAATATTATAAAAGAGAAAAGATTTGTACTTTTGTTTGTAACGGATAAACTTAAAATCCAGGTAACCGATTTCAAAAATTCTTTCATCTATGGAAAGCTACTTTATCAGGGAGTAAAATGAGCTATGTTTTATGTCAATAAAAATGGGGATCCGCAAGAAAAATCCACGCAGATGAAGTCCCGCGCAAAAGCTAGTGGTAGGTATATATATAATATCTACATAGCCAACGGACATTAAGGTAAAATGTTGCGCAAGCGCACATGTAATAACTAAGTTTTATTTATTACCAAGATGTATCCAGGCATCATAAGGGAGAATTAGATCATCTTACTGTCGTCGGCTTGAATTATATTTTAAATATTATGTATTTTTTTCAAACTTCTGTATCTACGGTGGTTTTTGTTATCAGGATTTAGTGATTGGTACGCGGTGTGTGAATATACAGTAGCCATAAATAATTATAAATATTTTGTACCAAAAAAAGAGAGGATAAGTGAAAGGCAGTCACAAAAGGGATTTATATGGCAGATGTGAGTGGCAACGCCGGGAGAGGACGCCCTAGAAAGACCTACCCTGACCTTATTGGTGGGGTTCTTCAGAAAAGTCGCGTGCGCAGTACTCGTAACCGGCGTGCTTGTATGAACAGATGTTTGAACGTGGACGAGGCGAAAGAAGTATGTAAGGATCGTAGCAGGTCGCGTTCTGTGGTTTCTGCCTACCCCTATGGGAAAAAGGCGTGAGTTTATGTATGTATGTATGTACCAAAAAAACTGTATATTCGATTAAGTTTGTACACAATCATTGTCGGAACAAAATGTAATTTTTTAAAATTGCATTCCACAATGTAGGCTTGACATTTGTCAAAAGAAACCATCGTGGACCCTGTCGGGCACAGCAAAAGAAAGATATGATAGAAGGTGAGTGATGTTAGCCACCCATCAAAGAGATAGGGTGATAGCACATAATATTATTACTCTTTTTACTTTTTAATCTGAGTTACAAATCATTGGCGCCCGCTCTGGGTACATTTCTTTATGTACAGATAATGCAGCATCGCCATGGGCGCAAAGTTTTATCTTAGTAAGTAGGTATCCCTCTGGACGCGGGATTACATGTACCGACATTATCAATCAACCTGATTGAAACACTTCATGAATTATTATTGCGTATATTCGATCAATTATAATATATTTTAATCTATTAAATTACCGTCTTGTCTGATCTCGTGGCGGAATGTCAATTATTTTTTATTTTAAACAGTATTTAATTATCTCATAGAAATTTTCTTACAAAACAATGTTGAATTTGGCTCACAGCCCTCAGGCAGACTCTTGACAGCACCTAGGTAATTTTTAATACTATCATTCATTTATAAAATTCAAGTTTCCTTACTAAGATGATACTTAATCTACCAGTCTCTCATAAACGAATTCAGTTTTCAAGCTTTATTACACTTAGTTACATAAACAATATTATGTCACATGACGTCACCGAGGTAGGTACCTGGCAACATTAATTTCCTGTTACCCGATCGCTGTGACATGTTGCAACCAGGCAGTGAATAATATCAGGAATGAAGGGAGAATTATGTGGTCATGTTGGAATAATGCTTTGAATATTACAATGTTCTTTGTTTAATTTCGTTTAATGCGCTCTATAATTATTTGTTTGTGGGTTGTTCGGTCTTAAATGTATATATTGTTATGAAGAACTAGTGTCTATCCACGAGAGCGTTCTGCATAAATTTCAAAATTGGGATAAAAGTTATCCCATGTGTTTAGCTAGATCTATATCCAAATGAGTGCCAATTTATGTTTAAGCGAGAAAGCGTGACAAACATCTATCTGTCCAAACTTGTAAATTTTCGCATTTTTAATCGTAGTAGAATCTTGGTCAAAAGTTAGGTTTTTGTAAAGGACTTATAACAATCACTATAGCCTTGAAAAAAAAAAGTATTTTTCTATGCTTTACTTTGTAAGCAGTGCCACCGATACCCAACATATGTAATGTAAAGGTGTACTGAAACCCCTAAGTTACTGAAAGCAATAAAGTAAAGTAGAAAACGGTTCGTACATTTTATTTACGACTGCTCAAATACATTTTGACCCCTTGCACTTACGACGACGTTATTTAATTTCCTACTAGTGCTACAAAGTAGCAATAAAATGTTTTTACACTTCACTTTCCATTAAAATAAATCGACGCACTCTCAATCGATGGGGTACAAATTGTCCCCGGTGAAAGGTCGCCGACTCGAAGGGTTAACAATGAGGCGCCATTATTTCGTGTGAATTGAATTGGCATAGACGATTTAACTTGCTTAAGCTACGCGGATTTGTCGCTTCAATGACCTCCGGTCGATTCGACCCTCGGTTACAAAAAGCCGACTAGAATTTGTATAGCCTTAGGAGGGTTAAATGATTTTTCTGTCAAATAAAATGCGTGAACCTTTGTTCTGTGGGCGCCAGATATTTTTTTTTGAAAAATCGATACTTTTTTATCGAGATGAAAAAATCAGAAGGTTATTTGATTACCTAACACAAAAATTCGAATCTGTGCAACATTTCGTTTTTTGTTCACGTACACAATGGGGCTTTGTTGGTTATTTATCCTCGTATTTTGCTTTTACGACAAAAGGGGTGGTTTTTAAATCAAGAATATTAAAACATGTTCAATGACGTTGTAAATATATTTGAAAGGTTAAACCGCAAGTCAGACATGTTCGGGGCTGCGGGTTGTTCGCAAGAGATACCGCGCCCCCTGAACGCAAAGGGCACAAGAAAGAACATGGGTGGGTTTTAGTCAGGAAAAGTCTGACACTCCCTCCCGCCCCGCCCAGGGCGGGAGAAGTTATTTGATGACTTCCCACCCACCAAAAAAAAAAAAAAGTCAGACATGTTGCGAGAGCAGAAGACAACAGACGTCTAACTGAATTTTAAAAAGAAACCGCTGTACCAACTCTGATACCAACATATTAAAAACAATACTTCGACTACGACTATATTGAAGACACGGTTGGCGCAGTGGCTGAGCGATTGGCTGCTGCGCTGCATGTCGGGGGTTCGATTCCCGCAAGTAACAAATATTTGTATGGCCTACATATACTTGTTCCGGGTCTGGCTGTTTGTGTATGTTAGTTTAACTGTTTGTAAACGCACCCACGATGCAGGAGAGATTTCTAATGTGGGGCAGCCTGAAAAAAAATTACAGACATCCTAAAATCAATAATCCTAATCGGTTCGTACAGCCAACCTGTTACTTCTTCAGCAGAAATAATAGAAAAAAAATAAAATTATGATAAAACTGGGATCTCCCGACCGTCGTTTATCAGGGAGACTGTCAAAAATATCAACGTGCAAGTTTCCCTTAGTGGTTGGGAGGGCCACCAAGATTTATGCGTTGGCCCGCAGATCGGCCTAGATACTCCTTTGGGAGGAGTGACGAATGTATCTGGCAGACTTCAATTGTTTGGTGAAGCAGCTGTTGTAATTGGTGGATCAATAGTACTGTTGGCGATTTTTCTGTAGATTTTCAATTGCAAGTTTAGGAGGATAGAGATCAAAGTTTTCGATGAGAACAGTAGAACAACTTGTTTTTGATTTTAACTTTAGTAGAAAAACTATAATTAATTATATAAGGAATACAAAACAGAATACAAACACCATATTGGTACTATCAACAAAAGAGATAAGTAACCAAATCTTCTAATATAGTTGAAGTTTTCTTTGAAACCGATGGTTGTTTTTAAAAGAAATTTAATTATATTAATAAACTGTTGATTTTCTATTAGTAAAAATAAATTTAATTCAAATACATGTATCGTTATTTAAAAAACAGTCAGCAAAAGAGGTATCTTTTGCTGACTGTACACAGCGTGATTAGTATGCGGATGCGGATAAATTTTTGATGCCCTATAAGCTTCCTTTTTTGTTTTTTATATTAACTGTACATACTCGTAGTTTGTAATCTAATTGTTATTTAAATAAGATTTAAGAAGAGTTTGAGAAAAAATATTGAGAACAGCTAACTTATGTAGAGACCCATCTTAACCAAACTAAATAGAAATATACTTACTTACTTGCAGAACAGTTTATAAATAAGATTAAAACTTTAATATCAAAACCGTCGATTATTTCAACTTAGCAATAAAGTCAAAGTCAAATCATTTATTTAATTTTTTTTTAATTTTTTTGGTGGGTGGGAAATCATCAAATAACTTCTCCGGCCCTGGACGGGGCGGGAGGGAGTGTCAGACTTTTACTGACTAAAACCCACCCATGTTCCTTCTTGTGCCCTTAGCGTTCCGGGGGCGCGGTATCTCTTACGAACAACCCGCAGCATTTATTTCAATTAAAAGGCACTTTTGAACGTGAATTACATGTTAAAATTAAAAATATTGAATCTAGTTGCCCATTCTAAAAGGTAGTTTCGTATGGAGAAGAATAAAAGTAATTTATAGGATTGTGACAATTAAAGGAGCATGTAGATATTTGACGGGTATGAGAAACTAATTGAATTTGAATAACCTTACGCAATTAGTCCCGGTACCGTCCGAACTCCGATACACCTACCCCACCTATAATCCGAGGTACCCCGCACTACATTAAAGTCAGGAGCCGGTTAGCTGTCGAAGTGTGGTCTCGTTGTGGTGGCGCCGTGGTTTACTAAGTAGCGGTTAATAAAGGGTTAATCCGAGCCGATGGAACCGGGCAATCGACGTCCATATTATTGGTCACAATTTAAACGCATTATTGTGAAGGTATAGTGTTCGCCACAAGCCGTGAGCACAAATTTCAAGTTCACTTTCGGGATTTTGGGTTTCTTTCTGGGTATTTTGGGCCGCCGACGCTGCACACGATTGGTATCGCGCGCCCCAAAAAACCCCGAAAGGAACCCAAAAACCGAAAAATTAACTTGACATTTGTGCTCACGTCTTGTGGCGACTAATATATAAACAGTTTAATTTTATGGAATTGTACAACTTATTGTAATACATTTTTTTTTAAAAGAGTATGTATGGAGTTTCTTGCCCGTTGTTCTCCATACGAAACTACCTTTTGGAATGGGCAACTAGATTCAATATTTTTAATTTAACATGTAATTGACGTTCAAAAGTGCCTTTAAATGGCCTATCTAATTGAAATAAATGATTTGACTTTTGACTTTTTTGTTAATATACTGTAGGCGCTGGCTGACTGAATCAGATGTTTTCTCATCTAAAGTGTCCATGCCTATGATATAAATACAAGTTTAAAATAAGAAGGATATTATAGACCATCACAATGGCGGATGGCTAACATTACAGATAAAAATCTATACAAATATTTTAAAGCTGAAGAGTTTTGTTTGTTTGGTTGAACGCGCTAATCTCAGGAACAACTGGTTTCAATTAAAAAATGATCTTTGTGTTGAATAGACAATTTATAGAGGAAGGCTATAGGCTATATAACATTACGCTACGACCAATAGGTGCGGAGCAGTAACCAAAGATGTAACTTAATGCGGGCGATAAAACTACGCGGACGAAGTCGCGAGCAGAAGCTAGTATAATATAATTGTATCACCTTTGACGCACAATTTTGTTTTTTTTTTTATGTAAAAACTTTGCCCCACACTTGCGATTTTTCCTGTATGGTCGGTGCGTTAACTAACATATAAACTCACATACACAAACAGTCAGACCCGAAACAACTATCTGTAGGTCATACAAATATTTGTTCCGTGTGGGAGTCGAACCCGGGACACGCAGCGCAGCAGTCGATTGCTCGGCCGCTCCGCCAACCGTGTTAAAAATGCCCTGGGCACACTGTTTTGTAAATGAATTAGTTCTTCTGTGCCTCGATAGATGACGTTGTACTATTCCTAGATCTCTGTGTAAATATTTTCCGCCGACTAGTATATGGACTTAAAACAACTTTTTTTTTTAGCAGCGAAATATCCCGTTGGATGAGGGTTGTTGTGTCTTATTCATTGGCTCTCCGGCTCCATCCCAAGCCCTGTGATGACCATGCGTGGACATCATCAGGTCGTACAATAATAGTTTATTGATTCAATATACGAAGATAAATATAATAATCTGTTTCAATCACAGTAAATAGACAATTATAATTGCCTCGTTAGCCTAGTGGTCCTAAGCGCGACTGCTACGCTAGAGGTCTTGAGTTTAATTCCCAGGTCGAGCAAAAAGTGTTATTGGGTTTTTCTATGAAATTCTCAGTAGCAGCTCGGAGTTTGGATTTGTGACCGGTTAATGGCAATAGGCTCGACCCCTATTACATGGGACCTAAACATACCGGCGAACAGTGGGTGTACATTGGTACACCTCTGCCTAACCCTTCGGGGAATACAGGCGTGATGGTATGTTATGTGTTATGTAAATAGACATTAGTCCCGGTACAAGTAGTAATCGTCTTGGGGTTGCTACAATACTTTCTTTCCAAGTCCACACAAATTCCATTAGTATTCCACAATTTTTCAACCTTGCGTACAAACGTCTGATACGGTTTACCAACTCAATATTTCTCCATTGCCCCAGAGACCAGACAACTTGCAAGAATAAACTACGAAATACTTCGCTGTTTCATATATTTTTCTTTGTGATGCATTGTTTCCATGTATGGGAGCATATTCGATATCAATTTGGCAAGAAAACAGCGTCATCTGTGTTGCGATGCCGCAGTTGTAAATCAAACACATTATTTATCTTTAAAGGACGCTTCAGGAAGTGTGGGGTCCAAGTTATAACCGTAAGAGTGCATGGTTAAGTACCTACTTCCTGATTTTAATGTGGTATAATGAACTTTAAGTAATTAGTCTTAGAAGTTACGGTTGGGTTGCATTTTTCTGGAAATTAAGGATTTTTCTTTAAACTGGTAAGAGCAATCTAATATTATTCTACAGGTATTTAGCTCACAGCCAATCCTTACATTTTCAAATGTTTGTTAGAGCGAGGATGTATGGTAGACAGTCTTTTGCTGCTGCAATGTCCGTGCAACCGTCCCCGTCCTCCTATCACTTCGACCTCCTCACAAAGGGACGAAACACCTAAATCTTCCGGACAATAATGTTTCCAGATAAAAACGGGCCTGATAACGAGTGTTATACGGGCCCTCTAATGTACACAGAAGGCCGTTTTACAAACGTTTTAAATAATCACAATAGGTCCGGTATTCTTACGCGTTTAGGTTTATTTTTGTTAAAAATTGTCTGATTTTTTTGTTACATTTCGTGTTTGCGATGTTTTGTACTAATCTATCAAAATCTTTCTTATTCAGGTATACTAGAGTGTACAATTAATGAGTAGAGTATCCACCATGTTTACGTACAACGCGACGGTAGGTATATTTTCATAATTTACAGACCAACAAGCATTGCCAGAAAAAAGATAACAGAATTTTTCATAAAGATTAAAATAATTAACCTTGACCCAAAAAAAATACAGCAAAGTCTTTGTAGTCTATCTGTTATTGTAGGTACATATTTAGTTTTTGAGCCAAAAACATGTTTTAAGTATACAAAAACGTACCTCGTACGCTGCCTCGTTGGCCTAGTGGTCCTACGTGCGACTGCTACGCTAGAGGTCTTGGGTTCGATTCCCAGGTCGAGTAAAAAGTGTTATTGGGTTTTTCTATGAATTTCTTAATAGCAGCTCGGAGTTAGGATTTGTGCCCGGTTAATGGCAATAGGCTCGCCCCCTATTACATGGGTCCGAAAAACATACCGGCGAACTGTGGGTGTACATCGGTACACCTCTGCCTAATCTCTGGGGAAAACAGGCGTGATGGTATGTATGTATGTAAAAACGTAGTTTGCCAAAAACACTTATTGATTCCAATAACAGTCATTAGTCGGTACTCGGAAACCTTTTAATCTTGGTCAATTCCTGTAATAATTAATCGATTGTCGCTGACAACCGACGTTAAAAACTTGTCAAAAATGTAGGTTAATTTTGTACCTACATTTCTGAAAGATTGAGGCAGAGATTAAAATGTGAACGATTTTTTTTTTAAATCTCTCTGGTTTATTTTCAGTTTCCATTCAACCGAATTTACAACTTATTTTCTTTTCCTAAGAGCTAAAATATTTATTCAAAAAAGGTTCCCGTTATTCTTTCAAGGTTCCTAAGATTTATGTTCGTAAGTTTATCTAACAAAGAGTAGCATTTCATTTTGCATGGTATCTCAAATGCAATTTTAATTATTTTAATGTCCCTGAGAAAGTTCACGTAATTTCTAATTAATTATTGGTTTGATGTGATAAGAATGTATAAAAAAAAAGGTGATTTCTTACTTTTTGTCATGGATGGGACCTTATGAAAGGTCATGTAGTGTGTGCTTCGCTAGTCTTACGTTAATGATGGGATTACACCAACACTTATTTTTCTTCTGTTCAGGGTGGGAAGTGTTAAGTTACTATATTTTGGATACTATAAGCATGGTGGTGGAGTGCTCACATAAATGTCTCGCTGACGGTGGCGCGTGCGTTGGATCGTTCGGCTCCCTTTATGATGGTTGAGCTAAATGGTGCTGATGCACGCGTCATGTTCGTGAACGGGCGCTGTCAGTTGGGATTGGTCATCTCTTAACTGCTATGGCTTACATCGTTAGTACAATTTTTTTTTTGTTTTGTTTTAAATACATCTTCATTGTTTTCACATATAGAAGCAACAAGAATATTGTAACCAAGATTTTGTAAAAACCAAATTGGAGAACCAAATTCGAAAAAATTCGGAAATAATCTACAAAAAAAAATACTATATTTTAAATTTGCTTCATGTTAGAATAATTTGCCTAGTTTAAATTTGATGAGACCAAAACTACACCTTGTATAGCAACGTTAGTGTGACTTTAAATCCACTTACAGTTCTATCCCTAAACCAATCAATACAAATTCATAACTACATCAAAATCAACGCTCACTCGCTGAATGAATTCACTCAAGTTATTCACGCCACACATTCATTGAAACGAAGTTATGTCGTTCAGCCTCTCGATCTAACAGCGGCGAATCATCATCTGTATAACATAATCTGTGAATACTAATTAGCGAGGATCCCACGACAGATGTAACAAAATTAATATGTATCGCGGTTCGTGGATTTCCCCAGTGATGGCGTGTCAAATATACCTTATTAGAACCCCGTGTAGGGATGTTATTTTCGCGGGTATTCGATTGATTTGTTTTGTATCGTCGACTTGGCATACATCGAATAATACAGGGTGCAAAAAGACTAATATCTAGAAACCTTAACAGATCTATAAACTATAATACATACTGCCCATTACACTAAGTAACTTTGAGCTAAAAACGTCGCTGAGAGACTACTTTGTTTCTAGTATGAATAATCACAGTTTATGGTGGCGCGCTATGTAACCCACGCAACATTTTACTTACGGGTCAATCCAGCAGTATACAGGTGTATTAAAAAAATAATTAGAACATTTAAAAGAGTTTCATAAAAAGCGTGAAAAAGTAAAAAATATTCAACATCTCCGTAACCAGACGATATGGTCCAGAATAAAAAAAAAACTAGCTACGAGTATAATATGAAAAACATATAACTTTCAGTTTTGTTAAGTGTCGTTTTCCATCTGATATACGTATCATTTATTTAAAGAATTTAACAATAGTTTTACTATAGTATCTAACTAAATTAAAACTTAATGGTTTCCTAAAGTCTTTATCTGTAAATGTTACATCTAAGCGAAAACGTTACTTCAATAAGTCACACATTAGGGAATTAATGAACCGAAGAATTAGCTAGCTATATTATTGTTATTGTGAGTAATAAATCAGTTTGATTGGCTTAGCTGTCTAGCTGGGAACTAAGGAGTTATTCGGACCTTTATTCTCAGATCTATTTCCAAAGAATATCTATGCTAATATAATAAAGCTGAAGAGATTTTTTGCTTGTTTGTTTAAGCGTACTAATCTCTAGAACTCCTAGTTGAATTGCAAATATTATTTTGTTTATGATAGCTAGATTCATGAGGATTCATGAATAGTATAGGCTATATAATATTACGCTACGACTTACAGGAGCAGTAACCAAGGTTGGAACTTGACGTAGTTGAAAAATACCACGCGTACGAAATTGGGGGCGGCAGCAGTAATTTTTTTTTATCTTCGAGACAGACTATTTAGAAAAGATTTACTTACAATTTTGGTCTGGTAATGGTGAACTGATAAACTGTGCTCTCACAAAGTCTCACTCGAATAAATCGACTGTGTTTTTATTTTTATTCGAGTCGCATCACTAGTGACACATGTCCGGATACAGTTAACTGTACAGGGGTATCACGATGAACCGAAACCCTTTGAACGCCGAATGGTGTCAAAATTAATTTGTTCACATTTAAATATGTGGGTACAGTGGAGAATTAGGTTACACACAATTTTGTATATTAATTGAATTTTATGCAAATTGTTGAAACGAAAATATTTGAACAGATATTTGGGGAGGAATTTCAAATTGATTTATTAACTTCCGGGTTGGTGACAACGGGCACCATTATTATGATCGTGATTCCAGTCAAACGCTAAGTTGGTACCTTGTTAAAATTACAAGAAACTGTTACAATAAATTCTCGTTTACGGAACCCATGATGCTGTGAGCAGAAAGTTTAGATTAAATTGCTGTCTACGGTACTTTAAGGGCGCATCGGACGGAAGACGCTTCCGACGCCGACGTAAGTCCGGTCGACGCTTACGCATCATTGGTTTTGTGTGTAAGGTTGGCGTTTTATTCTCTATTTGATTGTTCTAGCGTCTGATAAATGCCGTTCTCCCTGCTTAGAGTGAAGCCATACGACGGTGCCGCAACGTCATCCAACATACAAATCACTATGACACGTCCCACGATGCGTAGGACCGCCGCATCCGTATTCTTTAATGCAATTTAGGATGAAATCCAAAAACGTCTGGTGCTCCTACGTTTGATTCTACGGTAACGAAGTAATAGTTGCATTAGAACACCTTTTTCGCTTCATAGTCGTTGATAGACTGAAATGACCCTACACACTGAGTCACTGACGGTCTTGCTCTCACCTTTCAATACGATAGTAAACACCATTAACCGATGTAACCAAAACCCAACTTGTCCAACAATCCGAAAACGCTTGTTGCGAAAACTCTATTAATTGTAAAAATATATTTTATTTACTTAGTAGGTAATCAATAAATAGCCAAATTTTTTTGGCAAATACGTGACGTCAATCTGCTAATTGATATATAAAATCTATGGGAGAATGGTGTTTTGGCAGATCGTGAAACGAGGACACTTAATACAGTGGTTTATGGCCTACCTACTAGGCTAAATTCAAAGAAACATCGCAAAAGCGCAACAAACATTTTCTAAGCGATCTAAGAAAATTTACTTACAAAACGTTGGTCGGTAAAAGAAGTAATTTTCAAAGAAACAATTTCTGTTGTCCTTTCGCTTGGAACAATATCTAGATATCGACATTCCAAGGTAGCTGAGAACTGAGAATCAATTGCAGGATGTAGGTCACTGCGGTTCAAGTAAACGCTTATTCACTATAGCGTTCACACCTACAACTAGAGATGTGGTGGTTCCTTACTGTAATACCTAAGTTGAAAGATTAGGTAGAAATATACGTGTTGATAATATTTATTGAATTAGGCATCTAAAAGTAGTTGATATTGGAGGAGTAAAAAGATATAATTAAAAAAATATATTAATTTACGAATACATCATCATCTACTTAGCCTTTTCCCAACTATGTTGGGGTCGGTCTCCAGTCTAGCCGGATACAGCTGAGTACCAGTGTTTTACATGGAGCGACTGCCTATCTGACCTCCACAACCCAGTTACTGGGCAACACAATACCTCTTGGTAAGACTGGTTGTCAGACTTTCTGGCTTCTGACTATCCGTAACGACTGCCAAAGATCTACGAATAACAGCCAGGACCAACGGCTTTACGTGCTTTCCGAGGCACGGGGGTGTCACACCACCAACTTCCAAACTCCGGGCTGCCACTGGGCAAATCCTAATGGAAAAACCCAATGATACTTTTTGCCCGACCTGGGAATCGAACCCGGAACCCCACGCTTATCAGTCGCGCTTGCGACCACGAGACCAACGGGGCAGTTAAATAAAAAAGATTAATTTACTAATACGGAAGGAGTTATATTTTAGTATTATTATTAATATAGATTATTAACCAATATTAATTATATCTACAGGTCATAGGGCACTCCTAAATGATTACAATGAACGACCTGAACTACGTTCACTCAGCGAATTCCCTTGGCAATCTTCCCTAGGTCATTGATCTTGCTAATAGTGGCGATACAAAATGAATTCTGCTTAACAATATCAACATTTATTAACCCCTTTTGATCTTAACAGAATCATTCATTGCTGGCGCATTGGGACATCGATGAGATTGGCTTGACAAGCCGGATGTTTTCCCCACGGCCTGGATGTTTTAGTATCTAATTGTCATCATCGGACCACCGTCTTGTTTGCCATCGAAGTGACAATTACTGTACACATTTGGCATCCCCCCCTAGGGGCAGAGAGAGGGTACCGCGACACTAATTCAATCAATTTGGTGGATTGATACATCGTGTACCGTATAACCTCTGTCGAAGGTAATGCAGTGGTTAGATGGCACCCTTAGGGAAATTAACATTGCAAATGTGACGATTCAATGTACATAAATGTGTTTATCTGCCGCAATAGATGATTAGGGCATAGATATAGGCCATTTACAATGTCCTAATAAAACAAATAATAATAATACCAGCGTATTATAGTCCCACTGCAGGACAAAGGCCTCTTCTCATAAAGAGAAGGCACGAGCATTGATCAACATGCATGCTCAAGGCGGATTGGCCATCTCCTTTAATAAAGATTTACAAAAAGGCCATAGACTTCTTCGAGGTTTTTTTAAAAGAAGTCCGGTTTATTAACCTTTTCAAATTCATTAGCGTAGCGGTCGTGGGTGGGTAGCGGTCGTTCGTGTTCCACGCGCGCCTTAAAGAGATGTCAGCATAGGGAAGGGGCCACTGAGGGCCGATGCCTGCCGGGGCTGCAGGTTGTTCGTAAGAGATACCGCGCCCCCGGAACGCAAAGGGCACAAGAAGGAACATGGGTGGGTTTTAGTCAGTAAAAGTCTGACACTCTCTCCCGCCCCGCCCAGGGCGGAAGAAGTTATTTGATGATTTCCCTCCCCCCAAAAAAAATGTTGGCTTAGGTAATGCTAGATTTTGCAGTTGCTGTGGATGTTAAGAAAATTGTGGAGAAATTTACATACCCACATGACAAAGAAAAGGTTCGAACCGTCAATTACACGCATGTTGATGGTACTGTAGTAACAAGATTTGTCACCACGGTATTACCTAATGATAAAAATAATTATAATGGTATAAATTCCGATTATATTATGTACTTTTAAGTTTATTTTTATAAAAAAAAAGAAAAAAAACACCTCCAACAACATATCGAACACAAAAGAACTTATAAATAACGGTGGCCGATGCAAAGTTTTTCGAAAATTAATATCAGCATCGATTCCAACCCTCGGCCACGCTTTGCCGGTGTCGCAAATTGTTGTGTGGTCCAAGTCTCGAAAATCAAGACGATTTAATTCAAGAATGGAAGAAAGGATACAGTCATATATTAACGTTTTACCAATAAGTATCAACGCTAATATACAAAAATAAGTTTATATCATGGCGGGGGGCAAATAATCGATATTCAAGTACAGTTAAATTTAAAATAGTCTCCGTATAATTTAAAACCTTTATAAATTAAAAACTACCATAACCATCTACAAAAACCGGACAATTGCGAGTCGGACTCGCCCACCGAGGGTTCCGTACGTAAGATCATTACAATTTACAAAATTAGTTTATTTAAATAATAAATTAAATAAATAATATATTTATTCAATAAAATAAAATATAAATCTATCAAAAAATATAGATCCCCTATTTTTTAAGATTTCATTAAATATGTATAGTTTTGGGACTTTTTATTGTACTCGTGGTCTATAACGATGTTACTTGTTAAATTTCATCGTTATAAGTCAACGGGAACTACCCTATGAGTTTTGATTCCCTTGATAGTGTCGAAATATGCGTTTTTTGCTGAATAAACGGCTGTATCTTTTTTTTATTCACAACTTTATAACTTTATGCGCACTATGCATATTTATTATTATGTGTCGTAATTTATGTTTTTAAAAAGGGGGTGCTATAACGTGCAAAACTAATAACCATCGCCTTAACAACGCAAGTGTAGACCACTGCCAACGAATTGTATTGCACTCATATTTAATAAAAAAGCAACAGAAATCAAATTCTAAATTTTGACTATTGCTGTGAAACTGTACATTCCACTGATTTTGATTGATGATTTGCGATACGGATAAATCCTAAGGCCCGGCAAAAGTTTTAGAAAATAAATGCTATTCGCCCATCACTTGCACCACGTCACAATTTGCAAGTTTCGTGCTTACAGCAAGTTGAACGGAACCCGAGCCTGGGGGCATTGATTTTCTTTGTAGTGTTTATTTAGATCCACCATTTTTCATACTCTTGCCATTTATTACGGGGTTCAGTAAGAGATTTGTGACAAAAGTCGTTTCAAAAAGGTAATAGCTTAAAGACTGGCTTCGGAAAATATTTAAAAGATTATTTTTAAAATGTAATGAAATCACGTGATTATGAAACGAGACGTCTGCTTCATTTTCCCGAGTGACAAGTAGTTTAATCCTTTATTTGTGCAGTTTATTATGAAAAGCGTACTGAAATCGCGGAAAAGCCTTTTATGTACTCGCAATTTTTAACCTTTTGACTACCGCGTCAAAAAAGCAAATACATGCCCTCAGCGCCAAGCTACTAAAACACAGAAAATAGTAGAGTTTGGAATTATATCGATGTTGTTTTATGACTTTTATTTACGTATAAAAGTCGGTCATGGCATCATGACCGTAGCGTGCTGGGTTCATTTTAGTTTGTCATCTATACATGACTGTGGCGGTCAAGAGGTTAAAGCGAATTATTTACCTGAATACTATTTTGCTTAGATGAACATTTGGATAAAAATAAAAGTTATAGATAAAGTAAAAGCATTAATTTCAGTTAAACCATTAACAGGCACTTTTAGATCGTCAAAGAGTCGGTGCGTTTGTCAGAAAGTTGAAGAACCCGATCTAAAACATAGGCAGGTCTCCAACTGCCAGGGTTGCGGAATTTGTTCAAAAGAGTCACCGTGGCCCTGGAACGCTAAGGGTGTTACGAGGAACACGGATGGGTTTTAGTCAGTAAGAGTCTGACACTCCCTTCCGGTATGCCCAGAGCGGAAGAAGTCATTTGATGACTTCCCTTATTTAAAAAAAAGGCAGGTCTCAAGAGCAAGAACCTCGGCCATAAACAATTGATTCTAGTCTAGTAGTTCTAGTCTTATAGAATAAAGTGGTATCTAATTCTAGACTGAAATAAATAAAACAAATCACAATCAAGCCGTTTAACCTTGTCTGACAAACTAATTGAATATGTCTCCTTCAGGAGCTGCGCTCCATTAATTTGCTTTTGGCATTCATTCGTCTACGCATTAAAGATACTAAAGATCGATTCAAAAAAGCAGCTTTTGATTTTTCTACTCTTTTCTATGTGAGTATTGAAACCAATCCCTTTTGAGAACGTGATTGTCTTGCCGCATTTACTCGTATTTATAAAAATATTGTTAGATGTTACTGGGGATTTAGGACTCGTGTGTTTTATGTGATTAGTAAAAATAAAGCTAATAGTATTATTAAAAAAAGTGCTTTTGCTAAATCAGATGTGTAATAGAATTAAATTATCGAAAGTGTCTTTGTCTGTCTGTTACGCGTTCACGACTAAACTACTGAACCGAGTTAGATCGAATTTTGTACGGGGTAATTTTGAATCCAAAAAAGGGCATAGGTTGCTTTTTATTCAGCGACTTTGTCTGCGTCCGCGGTATCGGATATTTTCGTGAACGAAGTCGCGGGCAAAAGATAGAATTTCCATAAAAGATTGTGGTTTCGTTTGTGTCAGGACTTAGGACATTACACACTTTAAATTGAAGAGAAATATAAAAACTTGGTAAAGGTCTTCTTTGACGGGACTCTTGATTGCCCACGAGCTGCAATTTCATAATTTTATTTTTTATGGATGAAAATATACGAATATGTTTTTAGCTTTGGATTATGAAAGTTTTCTTTATATTTTCTATAATATTTCCTTCTGACAATTCGTTGTAGCGATTATTATGCATTATGCAAAATTCTCCCTCGGTGAATTTAGGTGAGAGACTTCCCCCGCCCTGGGCGGAGCGGAAGGGAGTGTCAGACGTTTACTGACTAAAACCTATGCAAGATCTTTTTGTGCCC
Organism: Caradrina kadenii; assembly: GCA_947462355.1. NCBI lineage: Eukaryota > Metazoa > Arthropoda > Insecta > Lepidoptera > Noctuidae > Caradrina > Caradrina kadenii. The sequence goes on from OX381691.1 coordinate 11,117,322, forward strand.
TTTGCGTTCCGGGAGCGCGGTATCTCTTGCGAACAACCCGTAGCTCCGCCAGACAACGGCCCTGAGTGGCGGCCCTTCTAAAATTGCTGACATTTCTTTGAGGCGCGCTTGGAACACAAACGCGCGGTCTACACGGCCTGTCGTTATGCAACGTACGGACGGTGAGCTACCCATTGCTCACCGTCCACAGGCCCGCGTCTACGGTGGCCGGGAGTCGTCTCGCCGCTCCCGACGCCCGTAGCGTCTACCGCGGCGGCTGGGGACTCTCTGCTTCAACCGTCCCGCCGCTCATAATGTTATTGATTGACATCTCACCTCAAACTCACTTCATCTATATTCACCGAGGGATATTTTTACAGTATATTTATTTATTTATTGTTAATTTACAACGGTTAAACCAATTACAGTATATCAATTCGACAACGCGGTTAAATAAATTCAGTAAAACACTTTGATCAAGTAAAACATAGAAATATACACATAGCACTGCGTAAGACGTTAACGCTATACATATTATGGAGTGTAAAAACATACAAATAAAATAAATACTTAAAGTGTCTTAGAAAACATTCTACGTGTGCAAACGGTACAAACTGTTCAATGTAAACCAAAAGCTTTCAAGCTTGTAGGTACATTTTATATCAAAGGCTTACTTTTTTCGCTATTTCTCAATTTCCCGCGTGGTATTATCAAGATCGCACTTAGACGTATGGTTTTTTAGCTCAGGAACGGGTGTGAGAGCCCTATCTAAATTAGTTTTCTCAGTTAAGCAGTTTTTACGAGGTGTAAAAAGTACACGAGAAACGTTGTGGTGAAAATGTGTTAAGAATGTACGAATTTATTTAAAAAAATGTTCACCAAAGCATGTGTTGTTTACTGTGTTTTGCTGTGAATTATTGGTAGTACTTACTGCCACATATAGTTAAAAATAGTTACAAGACACGTTCCAGAGTTAAAATTAAGTATAGGATTTTATTTTACAATTCCATGGGTTACAATTATTTTTGCACAAAACACTAGTTATTTTTTTAAAATAAAAGTAGGTTACTCTTACGTAACCCTATAACGTCAGCCTTCTGTGTCAGTTCCGTCAAAATCAGCCTAGCCATTTTGAAAATCCGCCAGATCAAACAGACGTACAGACAGATAGATAAAAATTACCTACGTTTTGAAAAAAGGTGTTATTTTGACATTACAAACATACACTAAAATTGTATTTATTTATTTTTTGTGGATTTCAAGGCTGGTGTTCCTTAATTACATTTTCATAATCTTATTTGCGCATTGCCCGACTATACCCCTATTATTACTCTCCGTAATTTACAATTACTTGAAACTTCTCGCATCTAGTTGTTCAACGGTTGACATTACCAAGTTAGCCAGAAGCAGTCGTAAATATTGTCAATTCAGTGTGGCTGAACCAAGTGGAGCGCTAAACGGTTTGTTTACAGAAAACTGCGCTCGCCGCAAATTGTTCCTGCATTAGACGGAAAACATACGGAAGAAATTAACGTGCGGTCACTTTGTAACGTAGGAATTGCATTGCATTGTCAGCACAGTTGGCGCAGTGGCTGATCAAATATCACGTTTAGTGCCCAGAATTCTTAATTTCTTTAAAAATAAACCATGAATTTCTCTTTTATCGTAGGTGCGTTTACAAACACATAAACTCACATACACAAACAGCCAGATACGGAACAAATATCTGTAGGCCAAACTACAGATAGTTGGCTGTTATAGCTATAGTCTGGCTGTTTGTGTTCTGCGATACAGGAGAAACTCCTGGCTTTTTTTTAAGAAAGAATAGATAACGTACACATATATCGATAATCAAAGACCAACAAACTTTTCAAAATTGTTCATTGACTTTACGTTGTTGTATATTTTAGAAGCTAGGGCATGTTTATTTCACAAATCTTAATAGTCCAGCAGCCGTTTTGGAAAATGCTCAGTGTAGTTTGGTTCAGAACGCTAATTGTGCAAGACCTACATTTTTTAAAATCTAGTATCGACTTGCTGCAATTGCCCGTTTCATAATTAAATCTTGAATTAATTTTATAAAATATATAGCAAATCTTTAAAATGGCCTTGTGTGGACAAATTTGTCGATCTGTGTCCACGATGATGGATTATGAATAACACAATTTTTTTATTGTATATTCTCGTAATTATAGTATGGACGTCGATTTCATACGTCTTGCCTTTGGTGGTTTCTGATATAAACATTCAAGTTTGTTAAACGTTGGTGAATGTAAGTAAGTATCGAACCTTGAGTGCCTGCTCAAACATTTGTCATCCGTATGTCCCCACTATACTGGGCAGACTTCTGTTTGTTGTAACTTAAATTATAGGCGACTACCATGAAAATAACACTCACACAGCAGGTCTTGCTTCACATTATCGCATTATTTTGCCGTATTTACGGATTAAAAGATTTCGATTTTATCTACAATTGTTGATAGCTGGGTATTTAAATTAGATATAAAATAAAACCTTGTTTAAACGCAATTAGATACATATTGTTCGAGGTTTAAACATTTAGCATTGGATAGCCTTATAACTTACCAAATGGTTAATGGTAAAGTGAACCCGTTAAATAGAGAGTTTTAATATAGACTATATATAATTCCAGATTCATTAATCTTTTTAGCATGTTCGGAATTTTAAGAATAAATTGAGGAATATGTAGTTAAGAAGGTGTGTGTACTTGTTTTAAAGGTCGGAACATTAACGCGTCTGGCTGAAGTTATTACTCAGGGAAAGTAGCAATAATGAATATTGGTTATTAACAATATCCTGTAAAACATGAAATTACCAGCCGTCACACGTGAACGTAAGTGAGTGAATACCTGAAAAATTACGACACAGTTGACGCCATGACTGGGTGATTGGCTGCCGCTCTGCCTGTCTCGAGTTCGATTCCCGCAAGGAAGAAATATTTGTATGGAATACCGGTGTCAGTTTATTTGTTTGTAAACGCACCCATGATACACGAGAAATAATAGTGTGGGGCAATGTTTTATGTCGAAATATATGTATCAAATACCGCTTGAATTAATTGAATATACTACAACGTAGAGACCATGCATATAAAACTAATATAAACGTGCCTCTGAGCTCCGGCTCAAGCGACGTACTTGCTATCAGAAAAACTTGCTTCTAGTGGCTTCCTCTCCACACTTCGTGGTTGCGATTACTTTTCAAATTTTCTATTTTAACTTAGTGTTTCAGGTACGTTTTTTTTAATTAAATAGACACGATGAATCATGCTTAATACATGTTAAATGAATTGAATTCACTTTATTTAAATATCCCTAACCAATTCAAGTATAAGAAACACATTTTATTTTGAGAAAAAAAAATGCGAGTACAAGAATCACATTTTATTTTAAGAAAAAAATGCGAGTAGGTGCGATTAGTAGAGTATTGATGCTAAATAGAACAAAAATAAACAATACAAATTAAAAAAAAAAATTAGACCATCACAGAAAAAGCTCTGTTTTCCAACAAAAACGAGTTATACATGTTTAGACAAACATAAAAAAATACGAACGAAATGAAAACTTCATTTAACTTTTAATAAAAATGACTGTTAATGAAATTAAGAAAGCAATCCTGCAAAGTTCATTATATACTTCTAAGTGGCACACGAATTTTATTTAAAACAAAACATTTAGAACAAAGTCGTATTTTAGTTTTCTCATTTACCGTCGTGTGCCATTTTAGTGAGTACCTTCTCTTATACGAACATGCGAAGCTAAATAAAGATACATACTTTTAAAAGTAAAAAGATAAAAGGCACTTGTAGTTTCAGCTTTAATGCTGCGGCAGACATTACATTATTTTTAATGACGTCATTATTTACCTTTTGCTTGTAGCTTTTTGAATTTAATTTTGTACTTATTCACATTTCTCGTTGTTCTTCATTTTAGCTTACTTGTGAGTTAGGTAGGTAATATTTTAAGAACGCTGTCTTCATCTTTTACTGGGCAGGTAAGCGTAAAAATATTTAAATGTTACCAACACTTTTATTTTTATTAGTAATTTGAATTAAGTAAATGTTTTAATTATTAAATTGTTACAATACAATATTACTTTGACTTGCCAGGATTTATAAAATACAAGAATTTCAAAGGTTTTTTTGCTAGAGGGAAAAGAGCGCAATGTAAAACAAGCGAAGGCAATCACAACCCGGGTTTGCTTTGCGACTACTACACACTAATGCAAATAACTCCTACAAAAAAGTTAATAAGCAAAAACGCATAAAAAAGAAATACAAAACTAAAGGCGCTTTCTGGGAATCCGCTGCCGGAGGCAAAGGCTAGGACTAAATAAAAGTACAAAATTAATGATTAAAGAAGGCTCACTTCGTGTACCAACTTAACTAACAGATAAATAAATTCGTTTTAGTCATGGTTTTGAATATAATTCGAATCCGAAAAGTCTTTAGAAGTAATTAGTTTTAAAGATTTCTTGGTTCAATTTTATTTAGCTAAAAATCCATGGCCAGGGAGCAGCTAGCGCTCAAATTAAGAGACAACATGCAAGGCGCGAGCTTACGTTTTAAAAAAATGCCCACATGCTTTAAAGGGCAAACTTTTCCTTTAATAGATTATGTAGAAAAAAATTACAGCCTAAAGTCATTATTCTCTAGATTACCCAACATCAGCATGAAGAACCAACATTAGTAATTTGTTTAGCTCAATATTATTTAGTTTTATGAGCATGCGATGTGATGTGTATGTTTACACCCCGTAGACACAGGCGGTACCCCTATCACCTTTAAAAAAAAAAAAAAAATTAAAATGTTAAATTAATGTCTTGACCTTCTGCTCTCACTTGGTTGTAATAAAAGCAAGAATAAGTGTAAAGCTAATGACTCGTTTGAGCACGGTGTCGTTCGTTTGTTTCGGAAACGGATCGGAGCCTTGCTTTTCTTCTTGCGTCTTTGTTTTTGTTTCTTCCTTCCCTTGCGTTGTACTGCAAGTTTGCAGACGTGTTGCACAATCCGCTTATTAGTTATGCACGTTCGTGTCGTCGCTTTGTGAAATACCTTTTGTTTTGTTCCTCTTAAGATTTGTGACTTTGTCAGTGAGTAGTTCTATAGAATCAGTATAGTACTAAGTTATAGTGTAGTGAATACGGACTAGTCGTCACACACCTAGCATGCAATAGGTCGGTGTGGTGACATGTGGGTGTCAATTCGTGCATTTTCAATCTGCCAGAAATACCTTTACATTTTTGACATTGATTGTACCTGAGAGATTGCTAGAAGACGTTTAACGTTTTTAGTTACGGTAAGTTCTGAGGTTTGGACTGTTTTTATGGTAGTTAATGATAGAAAAAATAACACTTTAGTATATACTTAGTTACTGTTGGTACAAAATCTGACGAAGAAAATAAGTTTTTAGACTTTGAAAACGACTGCTCTTGCAATGTACTTTGATACAGTGCAAGTTTGTGTTGGGAAATTAAACTTTTGGAGAGAGAAAAACTTACCAGTTTCTTAGAAAAAGTATTGATGTTAACTTGAATGAATTTTGCATTCAACTGTATAGAAATTCAAATAAAATGGCGGCATATACAAGAATAATACCGAAACAATAAAAGCCAAAACGTTTTGTAAATGGCATTCGAATTACGAATGATAATAATAGTCTCAAACAGTGCCGCGAAAACAATCAAAGTTCAAAGTTGTTCCGTTCATGAAACTTCGTCCTTTCTATTTGAATCTAGTTTTATTTAGTTAAATGTTGAAGAAGAATTAATTTAACGACGACCTGAACTTGGTATTGGATTTAGGTTATTGTGAAACCATTTGAAAAGTACCGATTCAAGTTATTGAATCAAAGTTTTGAAGGGACCTGTAGTTGAAAGCTACACTCATTGTTTTATTTACGTATTAAATGGTATTTATAGGGAACATTGTACTCATCATTATGAAGTACGCGAAAGAATGAGCTGATCCGTACATTTACATACATACATACATAAAATCACGCCTTTTTCTCATGGGGGGTTTTTTTTTTTTTTTGGTGGGTGGGAAATCATTAAATAACTTGTCCCGCCCTGGGCGGGGCGGGAGGGAGTGTCAGACTTTTACTGACTAAAACCCACCCATGTTCCTTCTTGTGCCCTTTGCGTTCCGGAGGCGCGGTATCTCTTGCGAACAACCCGCAGCCCCGGCAGGCATCGGCCCTCAGTGGCTCCTTCCTTTTGCTGACATCTCTTTGAGGCGCGCGTGGAACACGAACGCGCCGTCGACACGGCCTGTCGTTATGCAACGTAAGGACGGTGAGCTACCCATTGCTCACCGTCCACAAGCCAGTATCTACGGTGGCCGGGAGTCGTCTCGCGGCTCCCGACGTCCGGAGCGTCTACCGCGGCGGCTGGGACGGGGGAACCGCTGTCTCAACCGTCCCGCCGCCTTCTTCTCAAGCATTACTGCCTCGCAGAAGGAGGCGACTGCATCCCATTCCCTCTCGCTCCGGACCATGGCTTGCACCAGGGCCGGACGCGAGAGTTCGCCGCCGCCGATAGCCGCCACGAGGACTCGGCGATGCTCCGCCCAAGCGGGGCATACCGCCACGGTGTGCTCCACCGTGTCCTCGGGGCGATCCACGCAATGGTGACACCCGGACGTTTCCTCCCGCCCGATGAGGTGCAGGAACCTCCCGAAACACCCGTGTCCGGTGAGGACCTGCGTCAGGAGGTAGGTGAGGGCGCCACGGCGCCTCTCCAGCCACCCCTCAAAGAGGGGACTTACCGCCTCTATTAAGGCGTGCCCATTTCTCATGGGGGTAGGCAGAAACCACAGAACACCACTTGCTACGATCCTTACAAGTATGTAAGGATCGTAGCAAGCGTTTTGTACATAAATGTACAAAAGAAGTATCTTTTGTACATTTATGTTTGCATAACTCAAAAAAAAAAAAAATCTGCTGACTTGAGCAATTTCGGAGTCGGTTTCATAATCAACGTAGTTTATAATGATTCGTTCAATGACCTCTTTTAACGTTTACCGTAAACCAAAACTACGTTTGTATGTGGGTACATTTTTGACATATCATAACTTTCTTTTACCATAAGTGTAAAAGAGCTAAGGAGCTAAAGACTCATCATCATAGATCTAAAATTGGTTTTCTCTAAGAAGTTCCCCGACTTGTGACATAAATGATTGCATTATCTTATTGTAAGCCATTGATGTCAGCACTTTTGGTTGGAGTGGTAGTCAATTATATATCTTGTTTAGAAAATGTTTAAGAAATAATAACCAGTTCAGTAACTTTGTCAGTGTTAATGACGTGATGTATGTATATATCTTTTTAAAGGGAAACAAAATTAAAGCCAAATGATCATTTGATAGCTATGAATTTGAAATGCATTTTTCAAAGCTCTTTTTGTTCATCCACTCTTGGTGTCTGCAAAAACGAACAACAGATCATTGACGTAGATACGGTAGGAGAATCAAAATGGAGGCGAGTTATTCATTCTTTGATCTTTGACCTTTTTCGGACCATTCAAACAAAGCATTTTAACTCAGGTCACATTGGTCAAAGTCGAAGCAAAACCATTTATTTTTTATTTAACCATTTGCAGGCACTTTTGAATTGCCAAAAAGTCAGTCAATTAGTCAAGAAAGTTGAAGCTAGTACAATCAGTCAAGTAACGAGAATGTTACGCAGTAAAAGATTTTTCCACCTTTCCGATTTTAACTAATACAACTAGTAGTCATAATGAACGCTTGGTAGGTACTTTAGAGGACCTTTTTTTTATCTGTATAACATACCATCACGCCTGTAGCCTCCGAAAGGTTAGGCAGAGGTGTACCAAATACAAATGTACACCCACAGTTCACCGGTATGTTTAAGTCCCATATAATAGGGGGCGAGCCTATTGCCATTAACCGGGCACAAATCCTAACTCTGAGCTGCTACTGAAAATTTCCTAAGAAAACCTAATAACAGCTTAGGACTACTATGCTAACGAGGCCGTTATCTTAATTTAGAGGTTTTTATCAGACATAAGTATTTATACTTATATCTGATAAAAACCTACGTTTTTAAGACTGCCCCGTTGCGTTGGTCTCGCGGTCGCAAGCGCGACTGATGAGCGTGGGGTCCCGGGTTCGATTCCCAGGTCGGGCAAAAAGTGTTGTCGGGTTTTTCCAATAGGTTTTGCTCAGAAGTAGCCCGGAGTTTGGAAGTTGCTGGTGTGACACCCCCGTGTCTCGGGAAGCACGTAAAGCCGTTGGTCCCGGCTGTCATTCGTAGATCTTGGACAATCGTTACGGATAGTCAGAAGCCAGAAAGTCTGACAACCAGTCTCACACCAAGAGGTATCGTGTTGCCAGTAACTGGGTTGTGGAGGTCAGATAGGCAGTCGCTTCATGTAAAACACTGGTATTCAGCTGCATCCGGTTAGACTGGAAGCCGACTCCAACATAGTTGGGAAAAGGCTAAGTAGATGATGATGATGATATCAGATATAAGTATTTCTCAACCCCATCGTACATTGTAAATTCACCTACCTTCTTTTAATAATACAAATCACCGTTGAACGCAATTCAATAAATGACATCATTTTCAGATTTCAAAAGTTAGCTTCATCTTTCTATACCCATGATTCTATTTGAAGTTTTTAATCTGCAGTTTATAACTCGAGCTCACAGCGGTCGTTAAAACTCAAAAACTCAGTAGTAAGTGTTCCCAATGTGATTTATTTGTTCTGCAAAGTACAATCGTTCCGGGTATTATTCAGAAGTGCTTTTGACTGCGATTTCATTGAACTGTATCCGTTTTGTTTCCAATATTGACCTTTTAAAGTTTTTTTTGTTTGCTTTCATCACAATACTAACAATTAGAGGCAACTAGATTCAATTTTATTTTTCTTTTGTAAAATACGTTGAAAAGTCCCTTTTAATGGTCTAATTGACTTCAACTTTGAATAGCATTTCCATTGACAAAATAATAACTATAATTTTATTCACTCGCCTGTGCACGAATCGCTCCAGAAACTCCTTCAGAGAACTTATTCACAGTCAAGATTCACGATAAAAATACAAAGCGATAATTAAATTCCTCTTTTTAAACGGAAACTTTTCTCAACAATAACTGTTGCGAACGCAATAATTATATAGGAGAGGAGCCGTGAAAATGTAAATTAAGTCTACAGCTTTTAGCCGAGTTTAAAATAACACTCATTTAGAACTTAAAGCCTAGATTCCTAGAGGAATAAAAACTGAAATGAGCGACGACGTGCCGGGCGTAGTCCGTCGAGGGTTTATACATATGGTGCAAGATAAAAGCGGGGTGAGGTGACTCAACCTTATGCATACAAAACTATCTTTTGGAGGGGGCAACTAGATTTTTTTAAACTGTTACCAAATGTGCCTTTTAATGCCCTTATTGAAATAAACGATTTGACTTTCTTTGACTTAGGTGCATTATTTAACAATTCCTTACCACCGTGTAACTGTTAGGTAATACTGCATACAAACATATGTTTCGTGTATGAGGACCCCCTGTGTCTGTTCATGTAGATTTTTGGATAATAACTGTTGAAACATGGCCTTAAAACAAATTACATAAAGTAATGGTATGCAACTTACAGAAAATATTACTGACAAAACTGGTAGTGGTATATGAGCGAGAAAGCGAAAGAAATATTAATATAGGTTTATTTAGGATAAGTAAGCACATCATGAGAAATTAATAAATAACTGATTTTTTTGCCGTAAATCTAAAATAATTCAATAAAATAATTAGTGCAAGAAGAAAAAAACGTATATCGCTGATACTTCTTTCCTTGTACCGCAGTGACATCGGCTCCCTTGGGAGCAAGTGGCGAGTGGGGAAGGCCTTAGCGCCACAACTGGCACAATGACGTGTGGCGACTACGACCCGCGGTTACAAGATTATAATGCTACACGCAGGTTGTCAAACTTCTCGATACGCCCTCTTATTTGAAGTTTTATTAGTAAAGTCACAAAATAAAATAATGAATTTTTTCACAGTATAAGTTATTTTATTTTTAAAAGTCGGTCGGCTTTCTTTCTGTTCGACTTCCCGAAGCGCAAGCGTGGTTTTCTGCTTTTTAGTACCTACACCAAAATTATATAGATGTGGTAAGAAACGGTGACACTAAATAACTTTAACCTATTACTATATGGGTACCAATCGCCGATAAGCACTGCATAACAATCAAATCACATTACGTATTGTGGACTTCTGTTCCGAAGGTCTGCTTCAGACTGTCACGAAATTAACATGGGGTCACTCTGAGCGTACACCAGTGCCCAAAAAGTCCGTACACCTGTACTTTAGTCGATATTAAAAACGCTACTGAAGCTACAACAAAAGCGGCCATCTACTAGGCCCAAGAACTAAAAGAAATAAGGAAGGAAGAAGAATATGGAATCTTCTGGGGATCTTACAATAGAATAAAGTTTTAATTTCCCTTAGACCAAGGATACGAGGCCTGCCTACCTACGAGGTTAAAGTTTGAGAGCCACACGCCATGCGTAGGTACAGACACGTTTGTTTGCTCGCCGGGACTGCGTTATATTTGCGCAAGCCGGATGAATATTTTCATATTTATATACCTACTCGTTATTTGTTTTGTTCTTCTCGTATGCGAATCTATTAAACTTTGCGTAATTTGTGTGTTATATTTATTGATTACGGCGTGAGTTAGGTTATAATTTTAGAAAATAATTCGTCTCATTACAAACAGAGTTCTAAATTCAGTTACTGCATATTGAATTCGATCTGACGGACTCGGCTTTGACAGTCCTGATGGTCTTATAGTCTGCAGCGCCACAGCGTGGACTCCTGGGTCGATTTCTGTACCTCGAAAAGCACGTGATGCTGTTAGTTCTGCACCTGATTTCTCCCCGGTCGGATAAAAGATACATTGGACTTTGATATTGAGAGGAGAAGGAGTGTGCCAGTGCTTGCGCACATATATGTGCATTTATAATAATCTCTAGCGTACTGGGCTAGTCTCCATTTATATAGGCCGCCATGGCTGAAATTCGGTCAGAAAAATTATTTAATTTGTATTTTAATATCTATTTTCCGTGCATCCTTACCAGGAAATTAACTGGCAAGTTTAAATCCCAAATCCACAAGACTAAAATTTCCAGCAAACGCTCTATTAATAAATAACTACTACAATTTCTATAAGCACCACAAGGTACATAAACAATTTATACTCACCAATTTGCATGGCAAATACCTCAGGAGCGTGTAACACAAATTCCCTTAAGTTTGTGGACTAGTTGCCGAGAACTTGGAACAGCTGACCGATGTGGCAAGATAGCTGCCATTGTGCAACTTCCACGAATAGTTGCTTGTTATAATTTACATGACGATTACGGATGATAAAGAAGAATAAGGGTAATTAGAAAGAAAGGTGGGACTGTTGTGGCCTCGAAGTACAATGTGAATACAGTGGTAGCCTATATTTAATGGTACATTACTTAGAAAATGGGTTAAAAATGTAGATAACATGGTATCAAAAATACAAGGATCATAAGCAATCAAACATTTCATTGCATACCAAGTGTACACAAATTGTTCTTATTACAATAGTAGGTACTTACGACTTAGCGGCCTTTTGCAGGCATTGCAAATTTGAGGGCTATCGTATCTCTCTCTTTCATTAAAGCAAATGTTTAGATATAACGAAAGAAAAAAGGTAACTAATCGCACACTTAACAATTAGTCCAAATAAAGTAATTTATTTTGGAGAATAACAGTTAAAATGCTTCTGAATAAGTGATGTGAAAGATACGTTTCCGAATAACATTTCAGAATCGCCGATCAGTTGAAACGTGTCCAAAAATCTAGCAAATCGTGAACGATTCGCAAAATCGATTGCCCACTCGCAATCCGACTAATAGCCGTTTTTAGAGCATTGGAACGAGCATTTAGAGCATTTCCCTTTACGCGCAAAATACTGACAATAAAGTCGCGTGAATTATTTGTTTGTGAACGACGGAACTGACCGACATTATAACAAGCCATTGCCGAGCGCAAACTCTGATAAATATTGCATAAATTGGTCTAAACGTGTATGCTGTTTGCATTGGCAAATCAGTTAAGTTTTGAAGAGATAAGGTACAAAGGTTTGTCCTGCCTTATTAAAAATCTATGAATAAATATTATATAGGCACATTGTAAAATCAGCGTCTGTCTAGGGTTATTCTATAAACACACAGACTGGTTCATCAAGGCTATGGAATGTACATTGTTTGCAAAAGAATCGCGATTCCAATCGATACTAATTCCCAATAGCTTTGGATCGTTTAAATCGAACATTTCCCTCGACCAAATTGTTCTGAAGTAATTTGTTAATGTTGGCCTTTTGATACTAACTTTTCATTCAAATGGTTGGATCAAAGTATGTTTCAATTTTACAGGAATCCAGGTTTGTGGAGGAAATGTAATTTTTTGAAATATTAGATTGAATAAAACTTACGTTATTATGTTAACCAACTCCTTTATATAAAACTTGCAAATACAGTCGCTGTTTTCTCCTAGTAAAATATTTAGGATAACAACTTCCAGTGAAAAGCTTATACCACTAACAAGCCTGCAGTACACATTTGGTTTTACTTTATGAAACTTGTTTAAGAAACCCGTAAACGACCCGAATAAACTTGTGCTAGGTCGTAGCGCCTGAGACAACGCCGTAGTACTCGTAGCACATGCTACGTTATTATGAAGTTCGGTTAGTATAGCAGTTAATATTTGATTTGATTGTTCTTTTTATTTAGTTTTCTGTACAACAATAATTGTCATTTATTTTATTGTAAGTTGGTTAATTTGAATGGTGACTGGCGGTTACTTTGACTATTATGCACAACATTATTACAAAAATGCAGTGGTACAAGAACACAAACATCACGCTTGTATTCCCCGAAGGGTTAGGCAGAGGTGTACCAATGTAAACCCACAGTTCTCCGGTATGTTTAGATCCCATGTAATAGGGCGCAAGCCTATTGCCATTAACCGGGTATACATCCTAACTCCGAGTTTCAACTGAGAATTTCATAGAAACTCCCAATAACACTTTTTACGCGACCTGGGAATCGAACCCAAGGCCTCTAGCGTAGCAGTCGCCCTTAGCACTACTAGGGTAACGAGGCAGTTGGTACAATAAAAGGCTGGTATTATTAGTAATTAATTAGTGATTCCAAACTTATGTACCAATTGTCAAAACTTGAATTCCGAATAACTGAACAAACCGAACATCTACTGAGCCACCGTACATTGGCTCGGAAACGATGCAATTTGATTTGCATATGACATAAATGTACCCGTTTGTTAGTCAACCGGTCTTGCGTTGAATATAGTAGCCGACGGCAGTTAAATAATATTCACTGTACTCCAAAAACCCCTCGTTATTTATTTAAAATTGGATGACGGAGTTTTACACTGAATTTGTTGAATACTGCATTCTAAATGTTATTTGGATACAAATTATGTGTGTTTAAACTCTTTTGTATTACCGTGTAACTAGATAGTCATGTTAGTGTATTATGTGACGATAATGTTGCATCAAATGTACAGTAGCATCTATATGTTGATAGTTTACGTGACCAGAAGGATGGCCTAGTTTTGTGTCAAAGAATGAGGTTCGCCTTTACGTGGCAGCCTTTTGGGCGCTTGTCCCATTGATAGCGATGCAGACAACATTGTAGCGGGCTTTTATTTTTTCTCGTTGTTTTGAATTTGATGTAAATGCGAAGGGTTAGGCAGAGGTGTGACAATGTACACCCACAGTTCGCCGGTATGTTTAGGTCTCTACATGGGACCTAAACATACCGGCGAACTGTAAGGGGCGAGCCCATTGCCATTAATCGGGCACAAATCCTAACTCCGAGCTGCTACTGAGAATTTCATAGAGAAACCCACTAACACTTTTTGCTCGACCTGGGAACCGACAAATAGTCTATTTAATCTATAGGGTTTTTTTATTGAAAAGCCTTTTATTATATTATTTTGTGTGCATAGCCTGTGTCAATAAACTTTTTTTTTCCTTATTTTATTTTAGATAAAACAATACCTACCTCTTATCGTCCGACTAAGGACAGGAAAACCGGGAAAGATCTCTTCAGGAAATAACAAGATATACCCGGGCACCACATATAAAGCCTAGACAATCACATCTACACGCGTGTTCCCCTGTAAGCCATTGAAGTCGCAAGTCGAAGTCGATTCAATTCCCATCACTAGCAACTGTACGGTTTAAGTGGATTGCCGTCCCTAGCGGAATAATTGAACGATGTTTTTGTACCATTCTCCGGGAATTCGATTTATGGACGTATAAATATAGAGAACCGTGAAACTGGATTAATTGTTAGGAATTACTTAGTTTCGGTGAAAGTTGTATAGAACTCGAGATTTACTTTTAAAAGGACCATGGGCGTTTTTGTATGATCCGTGGACCCATTTTTCAACATTGCCCAACCGTGATGAAACGTATGTCATATGAAAGCTCATAGAAGGTACTTCATTTCATTTCATGTCAGCCACGTTTAAATCCAGTGCAATAATAATATTTTGGGACGTTTGTTGTCTGAGCCTTTTTCTATTTTTCAGACTTTTACTGACTAAAACCCATCCATGTCTCTTTTTGTGCCCTTTGTGTTCCGGGAGTGCGGTGTCACTTTCGAACAACCGGCGGCTTGTATGAGCCCTGGGTTCACTTTTCAACATTGCCCGTAAAAATCTTACCATCAAAGGTGTATGTAATATAACTTTTTTTCTAAGCTGTCATCCAATAACTAAAGTACTGGATGTAAAATCTAGCTTATAGTATTTAGATGATGGAACCTTAGGAAGGACGTAGATCGTTTTGAAAAATATACTTCGAAAATGCGAAACTAACCGTTTCAAAAAAATAGTGACAGAAACAATTAAAGAAATGTTTAAAATAGTTTAACTGGAAAATGTGTGCAGGTACTCCAATTTCAGAAGAAAATTTTCAACTTTCATTGCAGTAATGATTAAATTCAGTGTAACATAAAAGAAAAAAGTGTAATCGGAATAAAATATGTTTAATAGTATTGAAGATTTTACTCCAAAATGTATTTATTTTTCATAGATTGACGTTAAGCCGTTAGTCAAAATATAGCGGATAGTCAAAAGCCGGGAAGTCTGACAACCAGTCTTACCATTTCTCAATAACTGGGTTTTAGAGGTCAGATAGGCAGTTGCTCCATATAAAACACTGGTATTCAGCTGCATACGGTTAGACTGGAAGGTCACCCCAAAATACTCGAAAAAAGGCTAAGCAGATGGATTGATTCAGTTTTATTAGATACTCTTGTTCTGGGTCAACATTCATTGCACAAACTTAGCAATTCACAAATGAATGAATATAACATTTAAACAAAATAATTCTAGAACCAGTTTGCCCTTACTGAGTTACAACGTTAAGTTTCTTGGACAAGCTCCAACAACGTTTCATAATAAAATATTATGTATCATTTATTTTTAACGAATGAACCTACTTTTAACCACGAAAAGCTTAACAATACGTAGAAATATTTTATTTTCAAATAAATACTGTTCTGTTGGAAACAATAAGTTTGTTTCCCTTATTTAACTATTGTATGAATGGAAAATGAACGTTGAATAGCAGAATGGATTTGTTTTTGTTTGAATAAAGGTGGATTCTCTACCAAACTTCAGTAAGAATTACCCTGCTAATAAAAACACTTTTTACGTCTAGATTCTAGAATCCGAGGTTAATGATAATATCCAGTGCGGAGCTCCTAATCAGACTATGTCTGATACGCTAAAATGTCCCAATTGCCCATTCACCTGGACCTTCGACGATCTGCGCAACGCCTCTGACGCAGCAATAAACGTGGTGACCCATTGGGCTCAAATAGTTTAAATTATATCATAACAATATAACAGTAGATATATTTTTTTTATCCATACGAAAAGAAAAAGATATGGTTGATTTGTAAAGGCAAATTTTTTACCACCAAGTGTATCAAGGACTGTGATTTTTTTCAGCGTAATAAGCTAGCTTAATACACATTATGCCGTAGGTACATAATATTATGTAACTTTGTTAAAGCCACGTTTGTTACCCTAAAAATACACCTTAATTTTTTCTCAACCCAAAAATATATCGGTCATGAATAAAAGTTAGTCATGCATTTACGTATTGGGCACCTAAGGAGCGGTATAAAAAATAAGTGGCCGTTACATGGCCGTATCGACGCGTGTACGGCCATATATGGCCGGAACAGGGCTATTTATAAAATGCTCGTATCATACAGGGTAACATTATAGCCCTTTTTTAAGGAGATCCATATGTGAAAGGCTTTGTGAGACAGATTTTGGCTAAGTGTACAGATTTTGTTATAGGTTCCGTAATATATTGAATGTATATCGATAAGCGTGGTAGCGAATATTTTGTAAATTAAGTAGACGAGTATACCAAGCATATATGCTATATCTAGAGGAAATAAAACTTCAAATGGAATGAAGTTTGATAACCTAATAAGTCTGGTGTACGAGATATAATAAATCATGTATCGACCACAATAAAAAAAAAATTGTAACCCCCGACGGAAGAATAAGGGTCCCTTTTTTTTGGTGCGCATTGGTAATCCTCATGGACTTCCTCCGTCGTGGAGATGACAGAGAGGCTTGCCGGACTCTTACCGGCTAAAACCACCCTTCCACTTTTGCCTGTGGTCGGGAGTGAGGGATTCGCATAAACATTCACTGCTCCCCTGACAGGCCTCGACCCGCTGTTCCTCAGCAGGTCCCTCCTCCTTGTGCAGCTATTCCCATAATGCTTGCACTCGTTCTCGCGAGTGGCGTCTGTGGAACCCTACCGCTTTTGATATATCGAAGAACCATCGCCAGGATACCTGCTTTCAAATAAAAAAAACCCGCATTCAAATTAGTTCACCCGTTCAAGAGCTACGGTGCCACAGTCAGACACACAGACACGTCAACTTATAACACCCCTCTTTTTGAGTTGGAGGTCAAAAAGACATATCGTGTAGTGGTAAACTACACTCATTGTCCATCAAATTATGTAAGTAATAGTTAATAAGCAAAAATTATTGCTGAGAAACTACTTCTGTTTTTGGTGTGAAAGGTACACACAGATACATCACGATTACTCAAGATTGGCAATTTCAGACTTATTTTATATTTCCTCACAATATTTTTTTTCATTAATATCAGTAACAAAAGGAAAACTTAGAAAGTACATATGAATTGAAAAAATAATCACATTAGTAGGTACTTGCTTGGTATTAATGCTACAACCCATCAGGTAAAAAGAAATAATGATAATGGTAAATATAAAAAAAAAAAACAAACCAAATCGTATGACTCATTAATATTACAAGACATTGTATGTCTGAATAATCATTAAGTTAACTGAGTTAACAGAAACCACAGTGTAATGTCTGGCTCATGTTTGCCTCAAGTTTGATTAATCAGTACATATTGAAGACATAATTGCTTGATTAAGGACTGTCTGTAGTTTGAAACTATACAAGAGTTTATACTTAGTTTAACTAATGTATAGTTGACTTGAGGTTATTGTTAGTTATCGTCTAGTATCTTAATGTAATTTTTATGGTTGGAACGGGTGGAAGGGAGAAATCGTAAAAAAAAGCAATGAAATTATCAAAGACGTGTAATTGTCAGGACAAGGATTGTATGAAAAAAAAATATTTAGAAAATCCACTAGAAAAGTTGAAAGTTTAAATGATATTTTTGTTTGAACCTCAATATAAAATGTGACATTTAGTACAATAGCACGCGAACACCGGGCGGGTCGCTAGTATATAATATTTTACCATGAAACTTTAAAGCTTTATACGCAATACACTCGACATCCTACTTCCTACTTATATTATAAATGCAAAAGTTTGTGAGGATGGATGGATGTTCGTTACTCTTTCACGCTTAAACGGTTGAATGAATCTGAATGAAATTTGTCTCTGAGATAGATTGTAGTGTGGAATAACCCATAGGATACTTTTTATCCCGGAAAATGTACGGTTTCCGTGGGATAATATCTAATTTGACGCGGACGAAGTCGTCGGTAGAAGCTAGTTTAATCATACAATCGACATTACGGAGTAAAATCTATATTTCTATTTTTAATCAACATTTTAAACAGTGTTTTATCATCCTCTTACTCGCTGCATACAAACTTCAGTTCAGCATATTTAATTACGCAGTCAACTCCACACAAACGTCACGCGAATATAAACAGTTTGAATAGCTAACATTCAATGTACATTTGACTAAGCGGGTAACCAGTAATTGCATTAACTATCCCATTTCAAACATGTTATGTTCGTGACTTTACAATAATATTGTAGCTTTTGTAGCTTCCGATATGTTGAAAGCTTGTACCTTGTTAAAGTTGATGTATTTTCTAACGGGTACCGTAATTTTTTTAGGAATAAAAAGTAGTGTGTGCCAAATATCATCTGAATTCGTTAGCCATTCTGACAGGATTGAATGACAAATATCCATACAAACTTTCGTATTTATATTAGTAGTAACATTAACTTGATATACCATCAGGTATGTCACAAGTTAGGTAAAAATTTAAAAATGACCCAAAGATAATCAAGTTAAAGTAGTTAGTTGACCATGGCTTGCGCAGTGGTTCGATTCCCGCACAAAACAAGTACATGTTTGGTCTACAGGTAGTTGTTATGGGTCGGGTTAGTGGTGTATGTGAGTTTAAAATGTTTGTAAACGCACCCACGAGGCAGAGGTGTAACAATGTACACCCACAGTTCGCGGATATGTTTAGGTCCCATGTAATAGGGGGTGAGCCTATTGCCATTAACTGGGCACAAATCCAAACTACGAGCTGCTACTGAGAATCTTAGAGAAAAACCCAATACCCTTTTTTGCTAGACCTGGGAATCCAACCCAAGACCTCTAGCGTAGCAGTCGCGCTTAGGACCACTAGGCCAACGAGGGAGTTCAAAAAAATTACCGGTATTTAATTTTCAATCATTTCTTCGGTGACGTTCTTCAGAAAGGTCGGGTGCGCAGTACTCGTAACCTGCGTGCTTGTACGAACAGATGTATGAACGTGGATGAGGCGAAGGAAGTATGTAGGGATCGTAGCACCTGGCGTTCTGTGGTTTCTGCCTACCCCTATGGGAAAAAGGCGTGAGTTTATGTATGTATGTATGTAAAAAAGGAACATAAAATAACATATACTGTATACCAGCTCCTTATTTTACGAGTCCTGATCATAGCAGCTGGTCCCTAAAACACACAAGACACTGAATCGACAACTTCATAGATTACGACTAGACGTCAAAGACCAATGACTCATGAAAAAATAAAAAATAAATTACATCCAGCCCACGCTCATAAAATCGTATTCTAATCGAGGACCAAAACGTCCAAAACTTTTACGCTATTCATTTGAAAAGTTACAAGACATGATTAATAACAATTTTACGCGAAACTTCACAATTTTTGTCAAAGTTATCAAAATGTGAGGCTATTCAACTGAACATAGAGACGTGAAAAACATTTTGGATTTTCCTATTTTTCATGTACGCATTTTCACGAATGTACGAATTTTCTTTTTGAATTTCTCCCTTACGTTTGTTTATGCAAACAAACCTATTTCTGTGTAAAACTGCGAAATTCAGCTGAACAGAAGTATTACCTGCCTCTAGTAATGTGATATTATTATGATGTTTTTAACTAATTACTACCTAAAGCTTTGATTTGCTTTGCTAGTAAAGTTATTAGTAGGTAATTATTTGTTGTGTGTTAATGCCTAAAACTTTTTTAAATACTTCAACATTTCTAGTTGCAATATGATTTCAAAGAAAAACAAACAGTGTTGTTACAAATAAATTATTCTGTGTACAATTGCACTCTAACATCGTGATGTATTATCTATACGAAAATATTGAAATCTGCTGATTCTTTGTACATATATGCTTACATATCCGCACTTATCCGCAGAGCCTTCGTACATATCCGAATATGAATAGCTGTACGTGCGTGTTTAAACCACAAATCATGCGCTGTATCGCGGGCCCGAAATAAATGTGAGCCATTACGAACGCACGCGAATATCACCAATGGAAGCTGCGTATTACACCGTTGACCGACAGAATTAAAATATAACTGTTTATTGAAAGTAACTCAAAATACTTCAGACAAATGTAAACATTTCAGTTATTATCTATTAGCTTAATGTAAGATAGTCAGAGTCAGAAGCCAGGAAGTCTGACAACCAGTCAAACCAAAAGTTGCCCAGTAATTGGATTGTGAAGGTCCGGGCATTCGCTCCATGTAAAATATCCGGTTAGACTGAAATCCAACCCCAACTATTAACTTAATATTTTTTAAGACTGTTTCAAAAATTATTGCATACTATTGAATTATTGTATTCCTACCGATTAAATAAATAGTACAAAAAATATAATACCGACATAAGTAATGGTCAGTGCAAGGCCATACATCGCACAACACACTAACAAAATTCATCTACCAGAAATTGCAAGTCACACTACGGTGTGACAGTCAGCATGAAAACAAAACAAAAACGTAAATCTCACATTGACCGCTCCCACCTGCTTACATTAAGTCGTCGGGACATATCCCAGTGACGTCACGGAAGTGATGCTATAAGCCAGGGTTCATGAAATGAGAAAAAAGGACTGATATTGAGATTTTTTTCAACCTTTTTAACCGACTCCACAAAAGTAGGAGGTCATCAATTCGGTTGTGTTGTTTTCCTTTTTTATGTTTGTTACCTCAGAACTCCCGTCATTTATTGATCGATTTGAAAAATTATTCTTATATTTGAAAGGTAATTATACTATTAGTCTGCTCCCATACACATTTTATCAAAATCTATTCAGTAGTTTGGCTTTTAAATCACAATAACTACAAAAATATGTCACCCAAGTAAAGGAAATTGAGTATTTTGCTTTCTTGTGAGTTTTTTTTTTATATTGTTATTCTACGTAGTGTTTACCGCCTTCAAAAACAACAATGTGAAAAATAACTTTAGCTTTGGAAGTCGGTGGCAATACCAAAAGTGCGAGTCGGACTAGCTCACCGAGAGTTCCGTACGTAGGATCAGTTTAAATTACATAATAAAATAAAATAAATAAATTAAACAAAACAGACGGACAACAAAGTGACCTTTAAGGGTTCCGTTTTTTTTTTGAGGTACGGAACCCTAAAACCAACAGTACCAAAGCCACCGACTTCCAAAACTAAAGTTAATTTTGGCTTTGTAGTTGTAGAAGGCGGTTCTCGTTTTAGAACCTACGTGCTTAATATTTCGGGGCAAAAACAAAATGGTTGACTGACCAACAATAATCAATTTCCAAAGAAAACAGCATCATTACACAGATTGTGACTACATCTGATAACATAAGTAGGTATATGTTATTACTTTTGTGTGCGTTCGGTCGTGTTACGTCACACCGCACGTGACGTCATGACATACATTAACGTTTACCGACGTTCTAATTAAAATGTTTACGAGTAATTAAAGGGAATACCCGCTCAACATGTCAGTTAACTCGCTTCCAAAAGGTTTTGAATATAATTTAGTATTTTGGTATTTATTGGCTAGTCATCTAAGTGTATTTTTCAATAGAGAATTTTCCACAGCTTGCCGCTAAATCGACTTTCTGCAGCGTCGTCTCTGTCACTCATGACCAGGAATGGGGTAATCGGATGCCTTAAAGTTCATTTTTCATAATTCATGAAATAAAAATCTCAGGATTCCGGGATCCAATAACAAATCAAATGCATAAATATTTACTTTTTGTTAATATTTTACATGCGATGTGTATACAAATATAAAGTATTAGCAAGTGATCGCGGATTCGCTCACTTCTAAATTTATTACATTCTTCAGTATAGTTCTTAATAGCCCTCGAGTACTTAGAGCATGATATCAGAACAGTTAACATTAGTTAAATATATTTTTCAAACATAACATAACATACCATCACGCCTGTATTCCCCGAAGGGTTAGGCAGAGGTGTAACAATGTACACCCACAGTTTGCCAGTATATTTAGGTACCATGTAATAGGGGGCGAGCCTACTGTCATTAACTGGGCACAGCACAAATCCTAACTCCGAGCTGCTACTGACAATTTTATAGAAAAACCCAATAACACTATTTGCTCGACCTGGGAATTGAACCCAAGACCTCTAGCGTAGCAGTCACGCTTAGGACCACTAGGCTATCGAGGCAGTTATATATTTTACAGTCAGTCACTTATTTAGATAATTCTCGACAATCTCAAAATCGTGGGATTCTTTCGATACAAAAATGCTTAAAATTCAGCTAAATAGAAATATACATCCAATTATGTGATCTATGCTCATGAATGCCTCTTTCTAAGCTATCTAAGTTTGATGTGTCTTTTTATGGCAAACATCAGTAAAAACTTTACAGCCATAAACATATTTTTAACAGTTCTCACAAATAAAGATAAAAGTTTATGTTCATTCCTATGATACCGGTTGTCTGCGTGCCAAATCTAAGAGAGTGCGATTAACTTTAGTAGCGTTGAAGTAGAACAAACAATACGATTTTCCGATTGAAGAAAAACAAGAGTCTATCGACGTAAGTGTAGACAAGAGGACTAGTTCCTTATACAGGGTTATTTGTAAAACAATGACAACCTTGCAGGACTGTATTACTATCATCATAAACAACAACTTTTGTTCTATAAATTTTTACAGAATCAAGCAACGCAAGTGCATTGTTGTGAATGACCGACTGAAGGATTTCCGTAAAATTGTAAATAGGTCAAGTACAAACACCCCCGCCGTCCTAACCCCGCTCCCCTCGCTATTTTACTATCGCTTTCGTTTGCTTCGCATAGACTTCGTAACATTTAGAGCGTTCAATTTAAATGTTTTTATTTTTGTATGAAAATCTGATGAACTAAAATATGAAAATTTTTTAAATGTCATAGAACAAAAGTTGTTGATTATAATGTTAGTAACATAGTCCTGAGAGGTTGTCTATGTTTTACAAATAACCCTGTATATTTAACTTGGGTAGTGTGAATAATCTGAGTTAACAATGGAAGTTGGTGGTATGACACCCCCATGTCTCGAAAAGCACGTAAAGCCGTTGCTCCCGGCTGTCATTCGTGACAGTTGCTACGGGGTAGTCTAACAATCTGTCTTACCAAGAGGTATCGTTTTCTCCAATAACTGGGTTGTAGAGGTCAGATAGGCAGTCGCTCCATGTAAAACACTGATATTCCGGTTGGACTGGAAGCCGACCCCAACATAGTTAAGAAAAAGTTCAGGCAAATAATGTGAACAATCAACTGTACCACGAGTCCGTTCTGCTTCGAGTGTTGTTTATCTCACTAGGAGGATTGATCAGATTGACACAGATGGACACACTGTCAATGAAATTGTCATGCGTTCATACCTTAAAACTACTGAGGGGGGAAGCAATTTACTATTAATTATTATTTATAATTTATTATTAAGTTGCTTAATTATGGTTGAACAATCTATTACAAAATTAAACAGACTAAAAGGACAGTTTCTTACTAGCCATCCACGCAGAACGTGTGCAAATACAGATGCAGTCCACATGTACGAGAAAGAGGTACTCCACTAAACAGCACAACAAGAAGATACCTGTGAAACTGCATTTAACGAACAGATGTACTCCACTACAGATTTACTTACTCGCCGAACAACTTGCAACATCCTTTGTTATCTAGATTCAGTGCATGCTTTTTGTCATAACTTCCCCTCTGTAAAGTTGGCGCAGTTAAGTTCCCTTCGACCGTGGATTTTAATCGCTCGCCACTAGTTATGTTTGTTTCTTTAAGTTTTAAGACTTTGGAAAGATTAACTAATTTCTGGGAACTGTTTTATCGAACAAAGATCTATTTTAATTCTTTATTTAAGTATTATGTTTGTGCCGTTTTCACTCAACTATAAAGACACCAAAATACAGACTACTTGCACAAACCATTAAGTCGTGTTGAAGATTTCGACCCAAGAAGTACCTATGACATCGCGCGTTAATAGGGTCGCTATACACGCCATATAAGCGGGTCGGCGTATTCCGTTTGGCATTTTCATTACAACGTCAGCAAAAGTTGTACGCTTATGTGTATAGTGACCCTTTAAGACCTTCTTAGCGATGTACCGAAGACTTTTCCTGCTTTTTATTTAAAATAATGTATATCATATTCATATCGATCACCATCGGTTTTTATTTCATTTTTGTTTTGCTAGTATTCATTGTTTTTTTTTTTTTGCAACAATTCCATCTTATTTATTAAATAGCGTTCATTTCCGTTTCAAGGCTTTATTTAATTTTCAACCATGACATACAGTCCACTAACAACACACAAATTTTGTAGAAAATATTTAAAACATCCACCAATGTCAGTAAACAACACAAACAGCAAAAATGTAAAGCGTTTAAAGTTTAAAACTTTCCGTGAATGGCGCGTGAATCGTGCATGCATACGTGAGCGAGTGGTTGCATCGCCTATAGACCGCGTGAATACTTGATGGCTGATACCGGGGATCAACGACTCGCTTGTGAATTCTTAATAAGAAATATATGCAGTAATTAACTAAAGCTGTTTCAAACGTGG
Source organism: Caradrina kadenii (assembly GCA_947462355.1). Lineage (NCBI taxonomy): Eukaryota > Metazoa > Arthropoda > Insecta > Lepidoptera > Noctuidae > Caradrina > Caradrina kadenii. Next base: position 11,141,985 of record OX381691.1, read on the forward strand.
TGCATAAATGTGGAAAATATAGAAATATAAGATGTTTTTTAACTTTGTTTTCATTAGTCTTGGCAACGCATTACTTTACCGCGTGGCGTTGCGTGAAAAATTAAAATATACCAGCGTCTGCTCACGGCTTCGTAATAGTGTAGATTCCTACCAGTATTTTTGTAATCGGACCAGAACTTCCACAGATTACTTCTTACAATCAAAACAACAGCATCCAAATCATTAAATATTATTTGTATAGATTTAATTTAAAAGCGACTTCTAGAAGACTTATTTTTATTCACTCCAAAAACGAAGTATTTTGCAACCTTAATTCACGCTCATTTTACAGCCAATCAATACTTAGGCCTAACTTACATTACTAGGGAAGATCAAAAACAAAAGATCGTATCAAGGCGTTCTTAAAGTCTAATGGCGTTTTGAATAGCGAGCTCACAGCTGCCGATAATGTGTTATCAATTAATCATTCTCGCTTGATGGATGACGGCGTAAACAACAGTTCGCCAGATTTTTAATAAGCACTTAATGTGGAGATCGGAATTAAGATTTTCCTTTCCTTTTGCGAGGTTTTGCTGTTTATGCTGGTCATTTAGATAAGAAAAACCGTTTTACTTTAATAATTTTATTAAGGAGAGTAGGCACTGTGATAAGGTAGTGCGTAACTTAAAAATAACCTTGGTTGTTTCCACGTTAATATCGTTATTAGCTAAGAGTAACAAAAGAAATGCATGTATTTCTACCCAGTTGTCCGCCGTATAGATCATGTCTTTAATAAATATAACAGTTTTTTAATCATTTTTATCAGTTGTTTTAGTGAACTAATTAACTAGTTGTAATAACGGTGGTCGCCAAACTAGGCAGAGCCTGTATCTTGGGGGCCAGAGTTGCGTTTATATAAGTTTAAGTAAAAAAAAACAGTGAAAGAGATTAATGAAACAAAAGAAAATAAAAATTGTTTTAAACAATGTGGAGGTGTTACGGTATGGCCTAGCCCTTTGGAGAATACAGGCGTAATGGTATGTATGTATGTGTGTGTACGGTGAGTAATAGTGTGGGGAAAACGTGTAGTGAGGTGTGTGGGCGTGATGGTGATATGAAGTGTGATTGTAATGGTGAGTATGATGGAGAAATAGTTTTTGAGTGTAATAGAGAGTGTAAGAGTGGGAACTTGTGTGTGGGAGGACATGTATAAAAGTATTTTTGTTAGTTGTAATATAGTTGTCTATTTATCGAAAAGATAACAAAACAGCCAGACATGATTTCAATAAAACACATAATCTGCATTATTTGTGACGAAAAACAAATTTGCTGTCAATTTTTCCAATAACTTGTTGCTGTACCTTTGTCATATTTTACTACACTGACCAAAACAAAATAAAAATATATTTTTCTAAAAACACGGTAAGCCGACAAAATCGACCTTTGACTTCCATTCACGCACAAAAACCCACAACAGTACTACAAATACCTTAACAAATATTTCAAAGCGGAACCACCCCTCGTTCCTGGTCAATAGCTCCACAATTTGAGTCCCGCTAGTACAAACAAGCCACTCGTTTATACTCTACATAACCTTTTAAAAAAGTAACAGAGAAAAACTGCTTTTACTGAATTGAAATTTCAAGAAACCTTTGTGGCTGCGAAACGGGCGGGTGAGTGACACATGGCAGGCTTGACGTGCGTAGGGATTTGGAGATTAAGATCAAGGTTATAGCTTCTACTTAGGAGTTGCCTGACGGCTTGAGGTCGTGTGTAGGTTAAACATGCGTGTTTAAGTTTTGAGTGGGTGTTTATAGGTTATGGTGCCCGTCGGGACCACTTCGTGCCGTGTGGACGCAATTTGTACGCTGTTTCGAGGATATTTAGAAATTATAGGTATTATGTTCATACAATACCAGTTGGGGCGGCAGATCATGCGCAGGCGTAGACTGGGCCCCCGACTCATGGTAGCAGGAAGAACCGCGTGTGGTTTTAATCGATAAGAGCCCGAAGTAACCCTCCATTCTCTACAGATATTCTTGATTTACCCACGAGGAAAAAAAGGTTAAAACTCCTAACTACTTAACGCACTATATATACCAACAATATGCGAGGGTGTCCACTGTTACATGTGTTAGTCTATGTTAGTTTGTGATGTATTTAATTTATTTAACCATTTACTCAAATAATTATTAATAATTTTATTTACGAATTGTATATCTTTGAATTTAATTTTGTATTGTATGTTATATTATAATTCTATGTTAATTGATGTAATTGGACCTGTGCCGTTCCAATTAACTATAAATAAATAATAAACCACTTTACTAACCTAACGGTTGAACCTCCGCCGCGGTAGACGCTCCGGGCGTCGGGAGCCGCGAGGCGACTCCCGGCCACCGTAGACGCGGGCCTGTGGACGGTGAGTAATGGGTAGCTCACCGTCCGCACGTTGCATAACGACAGGCCGTGTCGACGGCGCGTTCGCGTTCCACGCGCGCCTCAAAGAGCTTTTTTTTTTTTTTTTTTTTTTGGTGGGTGGGAAATCATCAAATAACTGTCAGCAATTTTAAGGGCCCACTTAGGGCCGATGCCTGCCGGGGCTGCGGGTTGTTCGTAAGAGATACCGTGCCCCCGGAACACAAAGGGAACAAGAAAAAACATGGATGGTTTTAGTCAGTATAAGTCTGACACTCCCTTCCGCCCCGCCCAGGGCGGGGGAAGTCATTTGATGATTTCCAATGCTTAAAAAAGAAAAAACGTTTGAACCTACTACTACGTTTTCCGCTGCCCTCGAAGCCTCAATCCTATATACCTGTTTTATATTTAGACTAAGGCTTTCTTTTTATCTCCTAATAAGTAGGTATTGTTGTAAGATAAGGCTTTGAATCTTTAAATATGATGTTCAGCTGTAGCACATACTCTGCTAAGTTTACTTCCATGTTTCGGTCTACCCGGAGTGAGTTGTGTATTTGAATGTGGTTAAAAAGACCTTTGTTTATATTTGTTTTTATAAAGTCAAAAAATAATATTGGGAGATTTTCTATTATTATTATAAACGCAAAAGCTTATGAGGATGATAGATACTGCTAGTTGAATGGATATTACCTGTTTTGTCACGGCTAATAGGTTCAGCTGTATTTGGTATAAAAAAAAACAGATATTGATTCAGTTTAACACTTAGGATGATTTTAAACCGGTTTTGTGTTACCGTAGGATAATTTAGGACGTTGACTTATTCTAAATTTTTTACAGACTAAGTCGACTGCAGAAGGCACTACCATACAACGCGGTAATGCAGCCAGATAAAGGTGTTTTTATTTTTGAGACTATGTGATAGCTCTTTAGTATATATTTAGTTTTAGTAGTAGTTTGTTGATTACTGCCTCGTTAGTCTAGTGGTGCTAAGCGCGACTGATACGCTAGAGGTCTTAGGTTCGATTTTCAGGTCGAGAAATTTTATATTGTGTTTTTCTATGAAATTCTTAGTAGCAGCTCGGAGTTAGGATTTGTGCCCGGTTAATGGCATTAGGCTTGCCCCATATTACAAGGGGCATAAACATACCGGCGAACTGTGGGTGTACATTGGTACACCTCTGCCTAACCCTTTGGGGAATACAGGCGTGATGGTATGTGTGTTGTTTGTTGATTAAATTGGCTTTTAAGATCCTAACTTATTCAGCTTTTCCTTGTAACGCCCTACAGACCCACAAGCGTCTTTGTAAACCTCACATTATTCCTACTTCATTGTTTGGCTCGTGAGGAACTTAAGCCTTGATTTTACGACACTACTTGTAATCACACTTAAGTCACTGTACTAAGAACAGAAGATAATGGACAGAGTCATTGTTGGAAAAAAATGTGTAGATCTGACTAGATTAAGGATAAGTGGCACTAGTGGAACAATGGAGAACGCAATAATAAATGTATCTTACAATAAAAGTAAAAAATATTTTCTTGTAGATGTTTTTCTACTCCCCTTATACAGTAATACATAGTTTCATGTGGACGTAGAATTCTTGTGACATCAATAACTTAACACATAACGTAGCCAAATGTTATATGTACTTTCCATTATTGCATGTTTTTCTGTAATGAACCATACCTGGTAAAAGTTTTGGTTACATTGAATAAAATATATTTCATTGGTTATATTATTATTGTTGATTGATTGATTGGTTGAATTGGTTCTGGTCATTCTGGTTGGTTGGTTACATTGAAGTCTTTTAGGTTTTTTTATGAAAACGTAAATATTATAACCAAACGTAAGACGCCTGTACTGCTGGAAGCACCCGTAAGCACTATGCTTTGCGTGCTGAACATTGCACGCTACCATGAACAATGATTTTCCATACTTAAAATAACGGTTATTTTGTTTAATAATATCCATCAAACAATGCTTGTGAGACTAATGGTTAAGTGAGGCTTTTTTACACTTTGTACGAATACAGTGGCTTGTCTTCAGTAACCAATGGGCTCATTTTTGTTTTTGATGGGAAATCATGAAAGTGCCAGGCTTACTGACTAAAACCTATCCGTGTTCCTTCTAATGCCCTTTGCGTTCCGGGGCCGTGGTAACTCCTTCGAAGAAATTCTGCAACCCTAGCAGCCATTGGAATCAATGGTACCCTTTTTTTTGTATTTTTTAGGGATGGGAAATCATCAAATGACTTCCCCCGCCCTGAGCGGGGCGGGAGGGACTGTCAGAGTTCTGCTGACTCAAACCCACCCATGTTCCTTCTAGGGCCTTCTGCGTATCTCTTAAAAACAACCCGCAGCCCCGGTAGTCATCGACCCTGAGTGGCCCCTTCAAAAATTTGCTGACATCTCTTTGAGGCGCGCGTGGAACACGAACGCGCCTGTCGTTAAGCAACGTGCGGACGGTGAGCTACCCATTGCTCACCATCTACAGGCCTGCATCTACGGTGGCCGGGAACCAATGGTACTCTACAAATAAAGATCAAGTTTTTGTTTTTAAGAGAGAGGTAAATTCACTTCATAATCTAGAATTATTAAAGTAATCGGTTTTATTTTAAAAGGTTTGTGACAAAACCCATGAAAAAGCAACTTCTGCATGATTAACAGCACTTCAGGACTATCAAACCCTTCCACGCAGGTGAATAAAACCGATCATCAGCTTCCAAGGAACTTTGTAGATCCTCACTTTAGTACTGATGTACTGATAGGCGAGTGATTCAGATAAACTTGGTCTACACACCGCGTGTTTTATTGCCAGTAATAAAATTGGATCTTCGGAGAGACTGACAGATCGATGTTTTGATTATCTCTAATCTTTTTATGGCTGTTCGACATGAATGTGATTCTTTGTAATGGCTCGAAGATGTGTTTTAGGCAGTTTGACTTTAGATCTGTGTCAGTTAATGTTATAGTTAAGATAATTCACTGAGTTGTCTAACAGAAGAAAAGAACAATGTCAATGTGAGGGTTTTATTTGATACAAAATGCAAAAGAATGGTTCAGCCACATCAAGCCAAATGGGCGTGGAAGGTACGAAGACATAACGTTTCCCTACATAAAATATTATCTAAAATAGCCGTGTAGATAGATGTTCCGCGGTTTATTTGCTTTACGCACAATAACATTCTTAACGCATCAACTGTGCCCTACTTAGGAGATTTTTTGTGCATACTCAACAAAATACAAAGGATTTCCGACTGTATACCCTTTGTTTAAGGTTTATTGCATATTTTTATGTGTTATAGCAGTGGTTTCCAACCTTTTACTATACGCGCCTCCCCAAATCGTCTTAAATCACAACGATTGTTACAAAAAACAAGAAGTCAACATGTCGAACATACATTTTAATACAGTATATTTTTGGAGATGCCGCGCCCCCCATGGGTAAGAACCCCAAGTGGAGCACGCACCACAGCTTGGAAACCCTTGTGTTATAGCTTACATCGTGACTCATTGGTGATAAATTAAACTTTTCTCGTGAAAGACAAATTTTGTTTCGTGTCTTCGCATTGTTGGCCAATATTTGAGCCCGACCGTTTTTCGGGGCTTTGTCTTGGACCTTCAATACGAGAGTTGAGGGTTTCTGTCAATAGTATCGGTTATTGTCACTGAAGTATCGGTATTGACAAAAGGATTGTGAGGTTTTGGGAACGAAATAGGATTGTTGACCTTTGTTTGGGAAAGTAAAAATTTAAAATATTTCGTGGAATTTTCCAATTGTTTTGTATGGCTGCGTCGTGTATTGTGGTAAATTTCTACTCTTATCTGATTGTTAGGAATCGGTAGAATGATCTTGAGTATATTTTTATGTGGGTATTGTATGGATACTTACCACATTCGATACCAATGAAATCCGCTTCACTTATCATTTTCGTGTAAATAATTAAAATTTAGGGTTTTGTGATAAATATATCTTGGAATACAACGTTGAACTTTGTACACGAGTGCAAGAGAGAGAGTGAGAGAGATTAATTTAATGTATGCTTATACTGACAAGAAACATTTTTAGAAGGGAAATTTTAAAGTACCTGATAGTTAGAATGAAGCCTAGAAGACGCGAGTATTTTAGATTTTTATTTTATGATTTAGATCTTATGTTAGTTTTGAAATTGTATTGATATTTATAAATATTATATCTATTGTTATATTTTAATACCTATACCCAACCCCCATGCGAAAAAGGCGTGAGTTTATGTAGGTAGGTAAGTATGTTATGTTTTGATTGATACTACTTTTTAATTAGAATGTCGTGCATTCTACCTTTACATAAATACATACATACCATCACGCCTGTATTCCCCGAAGGGTTAGGCAGAGGTGTACCAATGTACAACCCACAGTTCGCCGCTATGTTTAGGTCCCATGTAATAGAGGGCGAGCCTATTGCCATTAACCGGGCACAAATCCTAACTCCGAGCTGCTAGTGAGAATTCCATTGTAAAACCCAATAACACTTTTTGCTCAAAGTCAAAGTCAATGTCAAAGTGCTCGACCTGGGAATCGAACCCAAGACCTCTGGCGTAGCATTTGATTGACAGACAATATTGTTAAAGGTACCAATTTTAATAATAATACCGACACGCACGCTACGCGCCACGCTAGAGGTCTTGGGTTCGATTCCCAGGTCGAGCAAAGTGTTACTGGGTTTTCAGCTCGGAGTTAGCCTCCTTTTACATGGGACTTAAAAACATTCGGGCGTACTGTGGGTGTACATTGGTACACCTCTGCCAAACCCTTCGGGGAATACGGGCGTGAAGCCTCTATTCCCACATATGTCTTTGATAAGTTACTATTACCATTTTAGTATCCTCAGATCATAATTCAGTTTAAAAAATTATTAAAAAAATTGCTGTCATCGTTTTTACGTATCTATCAGCATTCACCTTAACAATGGTCCGTGGAATGACCTACATTATTGATAGTGACGCAGAACGACCCTTGGGACATTTTTCACCGAAAATTCGACGAAAATTACAATAATCTCTCGTACAGAACGAAGCTAGTGTGGGGTCCGTGTAAATCGACTAAATATAAGTCTAGGCGATCTTGTTATTTCGTACTATTTTGTTTATCAAATTGGACCGTTATTCAAATTCGAAGTTTTAAATTACCGTCAACATAAACGAGGTTTGAATCAAAAAGACTTCGTGTTTATAATGTCGAGAAACTGTTGTAAAAGTTTGACAAGTTACAAATTGTTATTGCGAAATATTTCAATGATAATAACAAAATACTCGACTGAATGTAGATATAAGATTTATGAAATTTCTTCAAACACGCGATTTTGTTTAGTTGGCTGACGTAGTTTAAGCGGAAAAACCTACAGTCGACAGATAAAAAATCCTACCCAATAGTTTTGTACACTTTCGTTTTCTGACTAGGAATTTCTCCTGTAGCTGAGCAGCTAATCGCTCAGCCAACCATGTCACTGCGCTAACAATGTCGTGATTGCAAAGATTTACTCTCTAAAAGTTACAAACATCTTTTAAAAGGATAATAGTATAGGAACTGCACGATATTCTTATGAAATAAAGCCTTGCATCCCAAGTATTTCAATAAGTGATGTATTCAGCATAATCACAAATTTTCAATACTGTATAGACTGTGATTATGCTTATATTTGTCGATATGTGTATCAAAACTCTAAAAAAAGTAACTAGTGACGCCATCTATCAATAATTTTTTTAATTCAAATTTTGAATAAAGATAGTTGTTCACGTGTTTTAACAGGTTATTTATCGGTTATTTAATAGTGTCAAATAGAAAAATTTTGCACGTTGTTTCGTGGAAACATGACTACGAACTATATTGCCAGTGAGCCCAAGTTAAAAGGCAGAGAGAATTATGATAAGTAGTGTTTTTTTGTTGGTTCTTGAAGAAATGTTGGTTCTGTAAATATGTCGTTAGTGTGCCATGTCTGTATAGTAATTATGTATTAAAATAAATACAGAGAGAACATCGTAATTATTATTTAACTATGGTTTAAAAATGGAATGGCTGGTACACTCAGGTTGTGTCTCAGCACTAAGAGAGGCCAAACAGATTTATAAAGTTGTCCCGCGCTGGTACTTGTTACCTCTGGAGAAGGGATTTTCCACTCTAGCGGTTATTGTGAGAAAAAACCTCTATGAAAGTATTGTTAGCTGAAGGGTCGAGATTTACAGGAGCGTTCACACATCGCCTTTTATGGTACTTTATGTAATGTATTGAAAGTAATGGCATTAGTTTCGGTGGTATTTTATTGTAAGGTACAAACTGACAAAATATATGTTTATTTAATATTCATTTTAGCGCAGTTAAACTTTGTTTACATACCGCGTCACCTAATCTTTCCCTGGCATTTTTATACAAGATGCAATTTTGCACCCTCGTGTTTCGGGATATTGTCTGAGACTTATATAATCAAACAAATTGATGACACCTGGTCAATAATATTTTTTTTGTTGTTTGTTAGACACTATTTCAGATATTTATCATATTTTTTTTAATATTCTAGATTTATTTCTTTCAAAGAGCAGAATAGCCTCGTTGCGTATGCGGCAGTCAGTGTGTGCGGGCGCATTGCCTCGTCTGTCTAAACCCAGCGGCAAGATGACTAGTTCAAATCTAAAAATTACTTACCAAAAGAACAAAAAAACCTATTTATTAAATATTTGATTCGTGTTGAGAATTATTAACATAGTTACGTCATCGAATTTAAGGAGAATGCGAAACTTTACCTTTGACAATGCCGAAAAAAAATATAGGCAACTCTCACCCAAACACGAACACCCGCAGGTCAGTCAGGAGCTTTTTAACAGCTTTTAACGACGTTTATAGTTTTATACGCTCCTCGTTTCATTGTACACACATTTTTATTTCGCATTCACATAACTTTTCCGCGACAGTTTAAAAGCTAGAGCGATAACGTAGCCTTATGAATGGATAGATATGACACCTTTTCGGAAAGTAGGTTTTAAATGTGCTCAATTTATAGTAGACGTTAGAAGGTTGGCGAAAGACGTGAGATTAAAAATTTATAAACACATCAATACGCTAAAATAACATTTGTTTGGAACACTTAGAAAATTTTCTGATTCAAAATGTTAGATTCAGGCTAAAGTTTTCCACTCGTAAGACACGATAGGAATAGTAAAAGGGTAATTTTGCTGAGAAATTTAGCAACTACTCTCCAGTTTGTTGCTAAGTTCTTAACTATGGAGTTTACAGGTGTTCGGAAAGTTTCGTATTTATTACAAAACTAACGAACCGCCCCCGGCTTCGCGCGGATGCAAATTTTTAAACTTTTTTCGAAAAATTACGAACGCAACACTAAAAAAATCAGCCAAATCGATCTAGCCGTTCTGAAGTTCTTCGCTTGGCAACATATTTAGCCAATAATTTCAGCCTATACAGAAGATTTAATAAAAATAACGCCACGGATACACATCACTGGGTCGCAACGTGCCATATTCCTTGATGGGTCGGAGTTTGCACCACAGCCGTCATGTAGTTACAATAGGTATAAGATTTCATGTTACAGAACAATACTTATCCATACTGATATTTATTTTTGTTTAAAGGCGATAATGTATGTAACTACTAGTCCGATTTTATTTTTTTTATCGCTAATTTGAAGGTACGTTATTTCTGAGTGCTATAGACTATATTTTATCACCGAAAAATTAGAGATCCGTAAGGAAATTCACGCGGAAAAAGTCGAGGACAAAAATTTATACCTACTACATAATGTACCTTATACTGGTTTATTTTTAATATGTAAGTTCTCACTGGTTAATGAAATAGGTCTCACCAATCTCATCTTAAGAAAAAATATGAGTATTATTATAGTATTGATATAAGTATGATCCGCTGCTGACCAGCAAGAGGTACTAGATAAATTATTCGTCGAAGCTAAATGATATTTTTTTCAATAAACAATTTTAGCAGAACGACGTCTCTGTAATGTTATAGCTCTCTCTATACTCTCTAAGTGACGCCTCGCTGTAGCAATTAATAAATTGCGTTATGTCCCCTCACACACTCTCAGAATCCCCAACTTTGATTCCGTCACCCATCAGGGCCTGCATGGACCCAGTTATTAAGAAGTAAAGTTTAGAGGAACGGATTAACATTATGTAAACATTGATAGTGTAATTATGTTTTAATTGTTTGTTAGTTTATCGAGGGATACTCGATACAATACGGTTGTAGTTCCGGGTAAATTGGTAGTTTAGGAGGCCCGTGGAGGGCCTGCTCGGAATCTTAATATTTATCTTACTACTAATAAATGCTAAAGTTTGGATAGACGGATGTTTGTTACTTAATTACACCTGAACGAATTTGGATTAAATTTCGTACAGAAATAGATTATAATCTGGAATAGCACATAGGTTATTTATCGCGGAAAAATGTACGGTTTCTGTGAGATATACTCAACTTTGATGCGGACGAAGTCGCAGGAAGAAGCTAGTTAATAATAAATGTAAATTATATTAACAAATTTATTAACCTCAATACCGTGAAAAATGTACTTTGTTGTAGTATTGTCTTGCTGTAGGAAGTAATCAATTGGGGTCGATATTAGAATTGAAAATACATCTGATTACATTTTGGTTCAATTCCTACGACAAGCACAATTAATATCTATCTGTATTTGTATTCACGCCAACATGCTGCGTACTCTTATGGATAATATAGAATAAAAGAAAATGTTGTTCCTTTTTATTTTTAACTTGTGAAGTTTTTTTTCTCTTTTAAAAAAAATATTTAATTTTCTTTTAAAGTCGGGTTGAATGAGTTTTGTATGTATTTGAGTTTATTACCCGTACATTTAGTGACCGTGTTAGGAAAAATACTGCAGTCTTTGAAGAAGAATAAGACCACAGCGTTGGCGCCATGGAGCTTACGTGCGCAGCGACCATTTCCTGGAGGAGGCTTTGTAGATAATATGATTGAAGCCAAAAGCATCACGACGGTATATCCATTTCAAGGGAAGTACTTGTTTACTTTTCGATTCCTATAGTTTTTGGGTATTGAAAAATTTTATCGTTTTATTTATATAAATAAATATTATAAATATACCATCACGCCTGTATTCCCCGAAGGGTTAGGCAGAGGTGTAACAATGTAGGTACACCCACAGTTCGCCGGTATATTTAGGTCCCATGTAATAAGGGGCGAGCCTATTGCCATTAACCGGGCACAAATCCTAACTCCGAGCTGCTGCTGAGAATTTCATAGAAAAACCCAATAACACTTTTTGCTCGACCTGGGAATCGAACCCAAGACCTCTAGCGTAGCAGTCGCGCTTAGGACCACTAGGCCAACGAGGCAGTTTATATAGTGTGGCGTTTTATTTATAAAGTCTTTAAATTAAAATATAATGTGCAAAACGAGTATTTTCAGTATATTCTCAAATTTAAAGCATTAGACTCCACGCACTCATGCTAGGCCCTTTATTATCATATCAAGACAAATGTAACAATTGTGTTTTAAAGAAATCCTGAGGTTTTATTTGAAATTCCAGAAGGCTAATTCTGTTAATTAATAACGAAATTTAAACATAATGTCATCGAAATGCTTGTAATACACTCACGTCTTAAACACAATTGTTCAATCGCTTTCTCGAGAACGTTACTTGGAATGTACGAAAGCACATAACACTCGACCTAGATTCATTTGCACCTCAAATCTATTTTATTATTTACCCACGCAACGGATATATAGACTGCAATATACTGCAATGATTGGACCATCAATCGTGTTTATCAATGTGCCGGATCAGATGAGCATGAACGTCATTAACCATACATTATAACGTTTGATTGATTTCATGGCCGATTGATTCGATTATACGGGAATCAATTACGAAACAGTAATGACGGATGACGTGTAAATATTTGAATGCTTATATTATTATTATGTATGAAAATGTGGTGACGGCCCAGTGGTTTAGGCGCCCGGCTCTCATGCATAGTTTCAGGTTCGATACCGGGTAAGTACCAATGTGACTTTTTCAATTCATCTGTACTCGATAATTTCAATGCAGAGTCGAGACAATAGGAAAATGCGGATCAAAAAGCTTTGAAATGGAATATAGAGTCTACTTGAACTATTTCAATAATGTACTTGAAACAAATAACTAGTCAACCAATATCAAGCGAATATACTTGAAACAATTTGAACGTAGAACGTAGAATCTCGCATTTCAATATAAATTAACAAGAAATGAACTCTGGAATCAGAAAATAAAGGGACAAATGACGTTTCTGGCGCCTCAATTTTCATTATTGTGTATACCCCGAACTAGCAACCTTAAAAACTAGGCATAGTTTTTAAGGTCGCTAGTCCGGGGTTCTCAATCTTTAATAATATTGTATTAAAAATGACAAACCACGTACAACGACCCGGTTATGTGTATTGCAACTCTTCTTACCTATACAATTTTTGTATTTCTAATGAATGATAGGAAGATGATAATTGTATGTCGGAAAGAATATAAAATATAAAATTAAAAAAAAAAACAACACGAAGAAGTTGTGTTACAATAAATATAGATTCTTTTCAAAGTGGTTCCCAAAATATTTTCATGAAATTTAATTTAATAATAATATATAGTAACTAAGCCATCAAGTCGCAAAACAAACATGGGGTTTTTTTGAACCCTGACCATGATGACGTATAGATTTTTTATGACGTCACAATGAACCAGCCTGTATTTTATGATTATAATTTAATGTACTTGGCAGAGGATAAAAGGCTCTTCTTCAAAAAAACGAAAGAGAAAAAATAGATGTACAGAAAAAAAGACTAATCACCAATTGGTTTTTGAATCTTGGTGGGTAATGTTTTCGTAATTGTTTTTCCATGAAGGCATTTTTAACAATTGAACATGCAGACTGATATGATGACGTATACATTTATATCAATTCATCATTTTACTAGCAATGTGCGTCACATACGAATGCTTCGGGACATTGACGATGAAACCATAATGGCGACGCCATAATCGTAAATCGAAATTACCATTATAAGTTGGTACAAGACATAAAAGTTAAGTGGAAAGACGTCGTTAAGTGTAGTGTATGAGAGTAAGGATAAATAGTGTTATAATAATAATGTGTTGAGTTAGAGCGGGTGAAGTTTTATAGAAAATATTGACGTTTGAACTAAAACTAACTACCACCACTAATAGGCTAAGTGCCTCGTTAGCCTAGTGATCCTAAGCGTTGCTGCTACACTAGAGGTCTAGAGGGCTCGGAGTTAAAATTTGTGCCCGGTTAATGTCTCGCCCACTGGGACCTAAAACATATCGCCGGACTGTGGGTGTACTACTTTGGTACACCTCTGCCTTAACCCTTCGGGGAATACAGCCGTGATGGTATATGTATGTGAACTGAAATTATGTACTGGGAAGACAATGTGATTATTTTGTAATAACAATATTATTTAATGTCGTGCTGGGCTAGTGGTTAAGGTTGCCCGCCTCTAATGCAAATGGGTTTGCATATTTCATTATGCACTTTATAAGTTTATCTTGGACATCATTCACATCGTAGAAACTCTGTAATCGCCAATCCACCTTAAGCAATCTTGGTTTTCAATGTTCATGTTTTCGAGAAGGGAGCTTTTACTCTGCAGTAAAACAATAATAGGTCGGTATTTGAATTCGAGCCGAGTGGTCTGGCCACAACGGCACGGCGCCGGCGCACCGCTGCTTGCTGGCACAAAGAAATGACAGATGTACTAAAAAATGATATATTCTAGAGTGAAAAAAATTACATGACATTCCCGCGTCATTCAGCGGGTTAATTAATAGTCAGACTTTTCAAGTATCTACACTGACCACGTAATGTTCCAATTATGAATTCAAAACCAAGTCTACAAACACGTACATTTTGTTCTTGGATAGGCAAAATTAAAAAAAAAGCCGGCATTCTCCTTCGATTTTCAAACAACTGCATCTTAAATAACTTTTTAATTTTTCATAGCATACTTTTATTTTTTGGTGCATAAACTACTGTTACCTTTGGACCACCATATATTGGATACCATATTAGAAGACTGATCTTAATGAGTTTTCTCAGTATACGCTTTCTCTTTCAACTTGTATTGGCCTCAGTTGATATCCTTGCTATTAGGAACGGGAATAATTGATAGCACAGCCGCTCATAACCCGTGTGTTTGTGATACGTGGTAGGTCAATGCTGCGTGATGCGATATACTGCTATAGTGTAACTGTAACTATTGTTATTAAATATGGGTTCACTAGCTTTTAGCTGCGACTTCCTCTACGTAATTTTTTTACGAATGCTTAATGTTTTGATAATAAAATACAGCTTATACCATTTAGGGATTACGTAGCTTCATATTGGCGAACGATTTGTCAGCATCAGACAAGGAGTTCCGGAGATTACAGCATTGAAACAAAAATAAAAACAAACTACTATGGCTACAGTCAATATATATTTTATATTATAGGAGGTGTAGATTACGAGGCTAAATGTCTCAGTTATTAGTTTTAATTGACTCGAAGGCATCTGAAAGGCGTAAGGGTTAATAATTTGGTAAATATCAATGCAACGTTTGTTAAGGCAAAGTTAACTCAGATCTTCCGCTTTGCGACTCGTGCTCGTGTTTTGAAAAATGCCTAAAAAAAGTATTTTAGGAAAAGCTAAGACGATTTAGGTGAAATTATTTTTTAGCCTTATACGTACGTCGATATTTTGTATTTAATGATTTTTATCTCTTCAAATATTTATACGAAGTATATAGACTGTACTAATATTACAAAGCTAAAGCCAAAGAGTGTTTGTTTGCTTAAACGCTTTAATCTCTGGAACTACCAGTTAGATTGAAAAATTAACAAAAAAGCTCAGGTCCAGTCCAAATTTTTATGTCTATGGATTTGACATCTGCCATACACGACTAGTGTTGTAGTAGATTTTGACAAAGCTACACCTTTGCGATGGATTCTAATGACGCTGCACTGTTGCATGCTCAGGAGGAATAGTATAGGCTGTAATTATAACATCACGACTCACGGGAGCGGAGCAGTAACCAAAGATGTAACAAAATGCGAGTGAAAAGAAAACACTCGGATGAAATCGCGGGCAGAGGCTAGTGTGAAAATATACTCGTTCCAATATCTAATTAAAACATTTACAGCAAGTTTAAAAGAACTAAGTACTATGTCAGAGCCCCACCTTGGAGCTGAGAGCCGGCCACGTGATAAAATATCAAAATAAATCCGCGCTAAGTGAAATTTATGGACACAAATAAAAAAATGTCCTTGCCTGCCCACGACAAGTGGTCCTAAATTAAAACGTAATTGTAATACATTTACTCTACTTGTTGCTTTTTCAGGAAACTATTCAGAGTAATAACATTTGTTGCGGTATTTAAACTCTTCACCGAGTTAAATATTTTAGTCTGCGTGGACTGAAGTACTGCTTGGTGTTTCATCATTTTAGAAAGTCGTGTTAAACGTAGTTGATTGTATTCACATTCATCAAAACTAGGTTCAATGTCGTTTTTTAGGTGTAAGTACTGATTATTCGTATTAATATGTATGCATTACCTAGTTACTTGATTATTTTTTTCATGAACGTACCTTTAATTATTTGGATGCGTAATTTTTTAAATTAAAATGAAGTAAATTTCTCTCGCTCATCTATTTATATATCGAGTGTAAGAAAATAGTAAAAGTTAAATAAGGTTTTCTTAGTATAACAACGTCAAGCAGGTTTGCTTGGGTATGGTCGCCACTATAAATGTGACGTGGTTTGTCATTTTAAAAAAGAAGACTGTCTTTTAACTATCTCGATGGCCTAGTGGTCCTATGCGCGACTGCTACGCTAGAGGTCTTGGGTTTGATTCCCAGGTCGAGCAAAAAGTGTTATTGGGTTTTCCTATGAAATTCTCAGTAGCAGCTCGGAGGTAGGATTTGTGCCCGGTTAATGGCAATAGGCTCGCCCTCTATTACATGGGACTTAAACATACCGACGAACTGTGGGTGTACATTGTTACACTTCTGCCAAACCCTTCGGGGAATACAGGCGTGATGGTATGTGTGTTATGCGTAAAAAGAAGAGGCGTTAGCCATCTTTGGTGACACAATCGTGATGACGAACTCACCGCGTTACCATCGAATTTAAAACCTACGATGTCTGATAATGAAATGTCAGGTGGTTCGCCATTGCTGCCCATTGGATTTCCGATATATTTTTATAGTTATAAATATATGCTTATAAATGGTAAATACTCATGTGTAGAAAAATGAATAAACGATAATAATAACGCAACATACCTAAATTAATATCATCCATTGTTCATATCAGCTAACTGCGCACGGTATCGAGAGGACAATCGCGAACAAATAACGCAATTTGTCTTGTTTTTTGCACGGCGCCGTGTTTCTGATACATTGCTGGAAAGGTCGGGTGACACGTTAGCTAGTCTGGAATAAATTATAACAACATACCAGCACGCCTGTATTCCCCGAAGGGTTAGGCAGAGGTGTAACAATATACACCCACAGTTCGCCGGTATGTTTAGGTACCATGTAATAGGGGGCGTGTCTATTGCCATTAACCGGGTACAAATCCTAACTCCGAGCTGTTACTGACAATTTCATAGAAAAACTCAATTACACTTTTTGCTCGACCTGGGAATTGAACCCTGAACCTCTAGCGTAGCAGTCGCGCTTAGGACCACTAGGCTAACGAGGCAGTTATAAATTATAGCTTCTCTATATAATATTGATAATTTATTTACCAGCATTCATAACTGACTAGTTTACTACATGAGAAATATAATGTGATAAAACGTTTCAAGTGTGAATGGGCAGAGGGCAATCGATAAAAAGGTTTATTAATTTAAAAGATAATCTGATTACTGTACACAAAATTGTAAAAAACAGCTAAAGCTAATACGGATAAGGTTCTAAATACAAAAAAAAAACCACGAGATCCAATCAGGTGATTTCTATTTGCGATTTCATAGTTGGTAAAAGTTGTTCATAATGATGAGTACAATGACCTCTTTTCAGGTTTCTGGTAAACTCAAAATAATAAAATTGTATTTGTCTAATATTTTCTGGTATCTATGAATATATAGATAATAATTATTTTGTCGTAAAAAATCCCTTATAATCTTACACAGATCTTTTTTGACTATTCCCGATTGTTACCAGTAAAACTATCATCACTGCTGGACACTCGGACAAAGTTTCTGGCAGGATTTTATAACACTTAAATTGGAATTACGTAATGTTACACAAAGTAAATTGACAACGTTTGTCAAACTTCAGTATTGAAAGACTACGTTCTCCGTTATCTATACTAATACATATTATAAAGATGAAGAGTTTCTTTGTGCGCTCTAAAAAAAAACCGCTCTAATCTTCGAAACTACTAGACCGATTCTGAAAATTACATCACCAAATATCGACGAACAAATCCCCCAACTTCAAAGCCCATGTGTAACAAACACGGGGTGTTCACAAAACAAAACATAAAAAAGAGCGTTTGATTGTCGCGTCGCCATGAATATGCATCGATATGTATCAAGCGGTGTCACTTGTGCCTGTTGTGTCGACCTGCGCCAGATGAGACTCGCGACCGTACTTAGTTACGTGTTTTGTTCTTTTGTACGAAGCTTTTTGGATAGACTTGATGTGGAACATGTCCATTGGCGCAATTACGTAAATTGTACTTGGCTAGGATATCCGAGAGCATCTTTATAAAGTCAGGAAAGGCGCTTATGCTCTTGGGATCCCTGGCACATGTGTGGGAAGAAAATATAGGGGTGGTTTGTACTTAGAAAGAGAGTCTGACAGACCCTTCTTCCCTCCCAGGGCGGCGGACATCTATGAGGACATGTTACCCCAGACCAAAAGAAAAAAAAATCTTAGTGAATATTCAACTTGCTAATGAATTAAAAGCAAAACCAATAAAAAAAGTAACGGAGTCTCCCTATGCTCGTGTGCATACACTCAACGGAGTCGAGTGTGGTGGCGTATAGGGGCATAACGGCATGAGAGATCGTCATGTTGCTTGCCGTGACGACATACTGGTCGATTTTACTACCAAAGTGCACAAGTTTCACATCAAAAAGTTAAAAGGGCTCTCTACACGAACCACAACTTCACCACAACGACACTAAGCGGTCGGACGCCGATTTGTATGAAAATGCATAGTTTATTCACACCGACCACATTGCGCCGTTAAACTCAACCGCAACCACCAGGGCTACAGCAAAGGTGCGCTCTAGCTGCTAAGAACTACCGGAAGCTGTAGCGACACTATTCTCGCCCACCCTTTGCGCTACATGTGGTACATGAATAAGGGCCCTTATTTAATAACTAGCTATGCCTTGAGGTTTCACCCATGATCACTTAATTTGGTTACTACTCCGCTTTCGTGGACTAGGTATACAAAGCAACAGATTTTTTCACAAATCGGAGCAGTAGTTCTTCAGATTAGTGCGTTTAAACCAACAAGCAAATATACTCTTCTGCATATATTTAGCTAGCTTATTATGTCCCAATGCAGGGCAAAGGCCTGTACCAAGTCCTTTCAAGTATTCATTTTTGGCGCCATCGTCACATACATTATTTTATTCAACCCAAGAAATGAGTATTTATTTATGAAAAATAGTAGGTAAGTACCTAAATGTCCACAAACATTCACTAAATTCACTAGTGTATAGAGTAGGTAGATCAATTTCCCCGGTGCAGAGTGCAGGGGTGATCAATGATCATACATCAAGTGAACGGGACGCGAACAAAATTCTTTTAGCACTTTATATCTATTTTCACGACGTATATTTATTGGGTGTCAGTTAATACGAGGTGAGTCGCACTGTTTATCTTAACGGAGATGTTCGAGCATTCTCTTGGTTTAAAATTCGTTTGAGCAATTTGAAAGTTTTGTATTGGATTTATGTTTGTTGATGACGTGGTCATTTATCAAAATATAGTAACGTTCAGGTTTCAACGTTATTTGAATATGAATTTGTGAAATCCGGTGGTAGGTACCTAATCACGACGTTACCTACAAGGGTGGAAAAAAATATGATCTTTACAAAGAAAAGAAAAATATATTTAATCTGAACCTCCTGAGGTTTAAGGAAAAGGCTGGATTATGCCTCTTTTTAAATCATAAAAATCTCCAACTTTTCAAACAACAGAAAAAGTTAGCTAAGCGTTAAGTTGGAATTAAACTTTGGTGCAACTCATCCATATGAGTAAGTGAGCAAAATAAAATATATGAACTTGCATCCGCGTTAATCTATCATACCGACCATATTTTTACTGGAACAACTTATTTTCGAGCTAGAATTTCGTTTTTATTAAAACTATGAATACCTATTGCAATGCGTAATTTTAAACGTTGCGGTTAAAATTTGCAGTCATCCCGAAAATATTATTCGTGTTAGAATTAGAAACGTTACCACGACTGTAATCAATATTTATTTTAAGGAAAAGAAAATATCTGACTTATTTGGTAGCAATTAAACAATGTAACTGTTATTGGCTTGACTTGGTTTTTGTTTTGGTGTTCCATGCAACATAATAATTAGTATATCTGCCTATGGCCTTCAATTTAAAGGCAATCGTTGCTACGTAAATATTTTGTTTGTCTGTAAATGGTCTAATTGAAATAAATGCTTTTTTTTTGGCCCCCCTTTTTTGGAAATCATCAAATAACTTCTCCCGCCCTGGGCGGGGCGGGAGGGAGTGTCAGACTTTTACTGACTAAAACCCACCCATATTACTTCTTGTGCCCTTTGCGTTCCGGGGGCGCGGTATCTCTGACGAACAACCCGCAGCCTCGGCAGGAAATAAATGCTTTGACTTTGACTTTTAAACTAGCGTTAGTCCGCTATTTCATCTGCGCAAATGTCAGAGACCTCCTCCTAATTCGGCGCTGTCGCAAAATAAGCTATATAAAACCTTTGCTGAGGTCGGCTGCCCTAAACTATATACCTGTTTTTCAGCTTCATCGTTCAACAGATTTCGTGTTTGGTCACTGAGTGAATGCGTGACGTTAATAAGCTGCCAAATATTTTGAAAAGAGATCCGAGTTACCTAAAATTTTAAAATAAAAAGTTTGTTATATTACTCCACCTATGTATTTTTATCTTTCTCTACTCTGTATATTTTGTTTGTATGTATGTATATATGTATTAATTACTATATTTTATTCCTGGGAACTTTCTGTTTTTTTTCATCACCCTAAGTCTATGGTACAAAATGCCTGAAGCATTTTTTTTTTTTTGGAAATTAATTAATTAAGGCATTAAGTCTGCCTTTGTACAGTGTATTTTGTACATTATATGCAAAAAGTTTTAATAAATAAATGAATTGTCATTGTCCGTCCTTTCATAGTTTATATAATATATCCGCTTCTTGCGAGCGATTACGCGCAATTTTCGTTGCAACGAGATCACAGCTCTGCGCTGCTCCACTAAAAACTCTAGCGTATGCTGCGCCGTGTCTTCGAAACAGCCCTGATAATGATAGCAACTAGGAACCGTCACACAGGTACTTCTCAAAGCATCAATGTTCAGTAAGCGCTTGCGTCAGCCGAAAGGTGAAGATATCATTATTACGCCGCTCCAGCCACTTTTTACAAACATCTCTTATAAGCCATCGTTTCAGCATTTTATCCACCACATCCTATACACAATCCACCTGTCGTTGTTTTGGTCACTACCTTGGGTTAACTACTTGTAGGAAACTTCCCTCGCTGTCTCATAATACAAATTACATTGACACTGTTACTCCGTTTAATTTTCTATTTTATACCTCAACAAAGTACTCACAATTTGTATAACTTTCTTCTTTTCAATCTAGGTCAGCACTAAAATAGCGCGCATTCATGAAGAGTTGCTACCCTGTTACTGCATAATATTCCCATTTTTGCAATATTCTTGTTCAAGCCGAACCAGTGAGATTGTTGAACAAGCGACTATAGAATCTCTAATTGTGCGAATAAACTCCTAATTAGCTCAGCAGCTCCAATCTCAGAACTGCTTGCATACCAAGACTTATTACTCCTAGAAGATTATTTGGGAACATGGAATTGTTTAAACAGCATAGTTTAAAATCTAGAAATTATATTATTCGTATTGGAAAAACAATATCTTGATTGCATATCACTCACACATTTCGATGACAGAGCTGCTGTGTTCAAGATATAATCGACCAATGATAACATTATCAATACGAGTGGGAAAATAATCTCATTAGATGGATTCTTCACTAAGTGATCGAGCTGTGCTTTTGAAATCGTCTACTTCTTTCATACTGCTAAACAAACATAACCCTACCAAATCTAGGTGCTTTAACTCTTCACCCATGATGTTCGTGGTTTCTTTGCCGACTAATTAAAAGGCGGTGGTTACGCAAATTACCAGCATTATGGTTTCATCAGGCCATTATTACTTCCGGCTTAATGGCTTGCCTTCGGGAAAGTGGAGCAATTATATTTTATGTGGGTGTTGTACCTATGGGTGGGGCAGTTTAGGGTTATGATATGTTTGACGGTTGCTGGCAGTTGTCGCTGTGTTGTTGGTTGTCATATTGCATGGGAGTTCAAGATCCTAGAGTCATCAAAATTTCGTCATTCTAACAAAGCTGAAATTTTGAGAACAGATAGACGATGTATGTTATCAAGCAGGAGGTTTATCTAGTAGTTTCAATACTGGACATTTATTCAGGTCTCAGTTATAAAACTCATTTACGAACGAGTTTGGCATCTGGTTTTCATATAATTATGTTTTACAGGATATTTTAAGGACCAACACACATTATTGTGGACACATTTCGTGGACCATTACATCAGCCGGACGCGTTAAAGCGTCTAATTTCAGCCATTTTAAAATAATGTAGTCTGGCGGCTCTAAGATTTCAGCCCATTACATGGGTCCTCTTACATGTTACAAGTTGATATACAAAAGCAAAATTTGTATTTGGATACATACAACTATGATCAAGACAGTCTTGTTTAGGAAGTCCTAACCAAGACTAATTAAATTAAGCAATTAAAAAAACATTGATGACATAGAAGTCTATGTCATCAATATATTTTTAATTCCTTAGTTAAATCGTTTGGTTATTTGTTTGTGTTTCTAAGCTTATGTTTATAAAAGCACCCGCGCGAAATTTCTAGTGTAGGGGAAAAGTTGTTTAAAAGAAAGAAATCCCCTATGCAACTTTTATAAGCCCAAAAATTGCTTGAAAATAATAGAAACATTGCTCAAACTAAAAATTTTAGGTAATATTACTCGTAAATCTTACAACATCATCTATTTCAAAACGAGACATATTTGATATAATTATCAACAAAAAATACTAATTTTACAACCGGTTTACAAATATCACTACCGGTTGTTGGTACACAATAAAGCTCCTAGAAGAGTCCGGCCCTTTATTATTAGCGTTACGACGACATAACGTTATGGCTCTTGAGTAAATACCGACATATTACGCTCGACACTACATACCATCGTGTATCTGTTGTATGTTAGCTTTTATTTTATTACCACTTTTCGTACCCTTATTAACAACTTGATACAATTTTTATTGGTCCTTGTGTTTAAAGCTATCAGAAAATAGAACTTTCTTGTATTTATGTAACCGAAGACCATTAAACATGCTATGTTTTACAAGAATAACATTAAACTTAAAGTATTAACAATCCATAAATCTGTTTATCCTAGCAATTCTGCCAGTAGCACCACAGAGATTTATTCTATACGAGTACAAATGAACGATTTATCTCCTAGATTACAATAATGGCCGCCACAAATGGTGCAAACAAAATAAATGTATCTTTTTCAGTCAAATAGCGTTCAAGGTGAGAGGTTTGAACTTGTGAGAGTTAAATTTATAGCCGAAAAAGCTTTTATTCCAGGTAAGTTTTATTAATAATTGATTTAAACCCTAAACTTGTTGAGTGACTCCATTACCCCACTGAAGGACAAAGGTCACTTTTCATTCAGAGAGGGAACATACATTGATTACCACGTTTGTTCTGCACAGGTTTACTCCAGTTGATCCGTTGTCGTCCGTCAGTGACGTCAAACGTCAACAACAAACGTCGTCCACTTCGAAAGTATTTCGTTACCTTTGAAATAAAAGAAGTACCCTTATCTTTCAAGACTTCTCGAATGTCGACCTTTCTATTTAATAACTATACTAATATTATAATGCTGAAGAGTGCGATTTGTTTTTGTATGTACGGGTTCGCTGGTCCTTCTCGTCCGATTCTAAAAATTCTTTCGCATAGAAAGCTAAGTTATCCTCAAATGCTCAAGGTGATATTCTATTGTCAAAAAGTCAGGGTTCTGTATGAAAAAGAAAGAATTCGCCACACAAGCTAGTCTCCCAATAAAATAACAGCAAGTTGTAAAACTATTGGTTCCTACTTATTGCAAAAACTATGAGCAACACACCTCCATTAATCCCAATGTGCCAAAATAATCGAACGGTGGCCAAAAAAAATATAAAAATATTATTTTTTCATCATCAATCACTTGTCGTGGCCAGGTTGCCACCTCCGATTGTGAACTCTTCGGTGGGTGGAAACTCCAGTCATTTCTCAAAATGACAGACTTTTCACGTATAAATCTATGTCACGGGCATACTGCACGGAAATGTTGGCTTCAACTTGCCCGATATTAGTTTAAAACTTCCTAGATTTAGTTTGGAAATGTGAGACCGCATTTTTTGTTAAATTGGATTGTGTAAGATTTGAGAGATGGAGATTAACATCACATAACCATTTTCCTATGATCAAGTTTTCTAAAGATTATTGGTATCTGCAGTGATTGTAAGGTGATACAAAAACGTGTACCAGATCTAGGAGGAAACATATTGTTAGTTGAACTTTTAACCAATAAAATAACAAAACAGGTGTGAAAAGACATTAAACGAAGTGAAAAGTTACGAATTATTTCCATCATTGAAATAATAATAATAATTGTAGACTTGTGAGAAAATTCCTATTAATCGACAAGATGAACCGGCAAGGTTGTTTGGCCAAAAGCCCGAAACTTTGTTGCAGTTCCCCAGTAATGGGAAAAATAAAAATCTAAACTTAAAAATAATAATAATATGAATATGTAATTATAATAATCATGATGATAGTAAGTATACCTTGGTTGAGATTCTCTTGTTAGCGTTGACTATAAATGGCGATGTAGCTAGGGCAGCGCGCGCTGGGCTATCGATTGATTCAACTGACTTTCTCGCCAGCCTAAGATTGACGAGGTTTGGAAAGAAATATATTTTATTGCATTTACTCAAACTTTTGAAGACATCACGAATTATGACGAAATGGCTGTAGACCTTCTCGCAAAAAGACCTCCTGTATTATATTGGAGCGCCATCCCTCATAAATACATTTATAAAAAATACGTCAGTCGCGAGAAATTAGCCATGAGTATCAGGAAATACGCCTAACCTAACAAAACTTTTATTAGGAGCCACGTTCAAAACAGAGTCAAATCCTTGCACCCCTATTTGTCTTAGCATTTCATTGTGTCAAAAATGCGCCTCGTTTCCCTTACCCGTATCTAACTGGCAACATTGAACTCGACAAGACATGTCTAAAAAAAATTTTCATATTTCCCATTTTTTCCTATTTTTCTGCTTTTTTTTTAAATATAATAAAAACGATTTAAAAACACTCGATATGGAAAAGAAACCAAGAAAAACTATGGATATTTAAAATGACGGCTGATAAGGCCGTCATAAAATCAAATACAAGAACACTGGAACATAAACAGGAATGTTGACACGCACCAGAGCCAAAAGAAAAGCACGAGATGGACACAGTCTATCAATGAAAACGTCATGCGATCATACCTTGGTGATACAGAGAGGGGAAGTAACTTGACTGCGTACCGTGGTCAGATGCTCTCTTTGTTTCAGGTGTTTGAGCCAGCTGTCTATGTTTTGGCACAACGACTGTCTAATCAGATGCGGGTCCATCCTGCGTAATAATTTGTTGAATGACACTGTACTTGATAGCCTTTGATCTGAATGCAACGGGGCCATGTTATTGCTCCTCCGTTGCAGGTTATGGATGTGGCACTACCACAGTTCACCTCAAATCCCAGTCGCGTCGATGAGGAAAGTGATGACATGATTACTCATGTGCAGTGCCCGGTGCAGTGAGGAATTGAGGAGAAGTATGGAAGGTGCAATTTGGGAGTATAAATTCATGCCGCTTAAGCACAGACCACGCTTACCTCGTTTGCCTATGCATAATAAAAATAAGGCGCTGATGTGTACTCTGGATTCACAATCATCGAATTATTTCGCGCTACCAATTCCAAATAAACTTTTGACTAACATGGGATTGTTTACCAACATTAATAAAATACATCATTTTGATGTAATCCCTTCATTATAAATAAATTCCACTAATGATGACAGAGCTCACGAATTCCTGATAGCTAACGAATCGTGCGATACAAATCATTTTGAAATATAACATCCAAATGGGATTTCCCGA
This sequence comes from Caradrina kadenii, assembly GCA_947462355.1. Classification (NCBI taxonomy): domain Eukaryota; kingdom Metazoa; phylum Arthropoda; class Insecta; order Lepidoptera; family Noctuidae; genus Caradrina; species Caradrina kadenii. The sequence goes on from OX381691.1 coordinate 11,167,952, forward strand.
TGGCATACTTAAGGGTAAATCAATAATCTGGCAACATTCACTGATTTATATTTGGCGGGCTTTTTACCTACACGAGGTAAAAGGCGTCGTGGTATGAATACAGTTATTTATGATGTCGAAGTTCATTCACTGTCATTCACTCGATGAAAAACTGCTTAGAGATATTTCCAGAACTCGCCGACTTTATCAAAATAATGTTTCATGACAGGTAAAAGTTTTTCATAGTTTGCTATTCCGCGTGAGTTGTGCTCTGTAGTTTCAGCAGCGAATATATTGCCAACTTTGCCTTGTGAAGTTATAAAAGGTAAATAAGGTAGTTTATAAACGTAAAGGGACTGATGTTGAACAGGTATTCACTAGCTATTGTAATAACTTTGCCGGTAGTTATGTAATAACGTGCTCTTCTTTAAAATACTCTCTTTGATATTGAGTCAACTATCGCTTGACTTAAAGTAATAATAAAATAGCCAGCCTAATATTTTCTTAAAGTAGAGCAAAGGCTTATTCTTGCACAGAGAAAGCACGAGCATTGATCACCACGCTTGCTCAAAAGGGATTGACGATTTTAGATTTATATATCTTTAAAGTCCAGGCTTCTTGACGATGTTTTCCTTCACCAATGTTAATAATATCCAAGATAACTTGGATAGAGTAGGAAGTATATATAAATTGAAAAAGTCACAGTGCAACGAAGTAACTTAAAGTACCTAAGTAAGTGAATTTTAAAACGTAGTGCCGAGGATAGAGACTTTTAACATTTCATCACAGCACTCACATCATGCCAAAACGGTCCAAATATCCTTACGTGCCTTTCAAATCAGCACTGAAAACAAAAAAAAAAAACACTCCGTCCCGTGTACGTATAAAAGCGTTATACGGCTAAAAGCGATCTGATAGGTATTGGTGTGAGAGCGACACGGAATCTAATCTCAGGATGGTATGTGATGTCAGGATCAAACGCTCGTTGCAATGGTCATCAAGGCACCCAACTTTGAAAATCGAATTGAAAGGTTAGGGTTTCGACCAGTATTGCTGTTGTTGAACATTGGGGATATGAAGGCGTAAAAACAAGTGAATTTAGCAATTTTTGAAACCATTTACAACGCCAATTCTACTTATTAAAACGTTCAAAATCAACACAAAAAAAAAATGTAGGTGGGCAAGCAGGGGCATTTTTTTACAGATTGATACTTATCTATGGTCCCTGACCTATTAAAAAAGATATACATAATTGATTGAAACCAGACATGAAGGCGTTAACGGTTAATATGATGATGATGACGATAAGACATGAAGTAAGAAAGTTTTTGCCATGCAGTAGGCAGTGGCAACTGTAACTGCAATCTCGAGCTGACAATTCTCCGGGTATAAAGTCAATACATTCGAAAAACAAAAGTTTAATTCATGAAAACTAACAACTTCGAAACGTGAAAATGGCTTGCTTTGTCAACAGTAAGTAATGTTACGATTCCTATCCGCAAAAGTGTATTTCATCTTCTTAAAATACTTCCATTAGAACGGAGAAAAGGTAGGAAGTTGAGAGTTCTATTGACACAATTTGATAGGAAAAACGTTTTGATAAGTTTTCGATGAGACTTTAAAAAATAACTTTGTATGAAATAAAATTTATTTTGTGAATTTAGAATGAACATCGGTACACCTCTGCCTAACCCTTCGGGGAATACAGGCGTGATGGTATACGTTATGAATTTAGAATGAAACGAACGAATAGAAAAATGTTTGAATGAAAAATATATGAATATATAATATGTATGTATGTAAAGTAGATACATAGGATTATTTCTTTAATGAATTTAATTATTTTCGTACTGTCAATTTTTGTTTAGTTTATGCAATAAGCTGATTATATGGGACGCTATTACTAAGACTGTCTTCTGTTGTCTGTCTGTCAAAGGGCTGTATTATTTTAACCGTACAGTGGACATTTGAAATTATCAGTGCTACTATGGCTGTTATAACAACAAAAATAAAGTTAACACCTAAATGACGTTGTTTTATATGTATTTTTAAAGTACGTAGTACGGTGATTATCATATTATATTTAACCGAACGGTTCGCTTACAAGTCCATTAGTATTTGGCCCGATTCTGATACTGTGCAGGAATTTAAATATGACAGATAACTCAGTAGGACTCAAGGAAGCTAGTCTGTGACTAAAATACTTATAAAATAATTCATTTTCAAGACACGTTCGATTTATTAGTTATGAAACAAAATATTACTTTAGGTAAACTTGTTATTTTAGCTAAAACATTCGCCTTATAATCTGAGCTCGTTGTTTTAGGCCTGACGGGGATGAATATTAAATATATGTAAATACAACCCTCAAAATGTCGGTTTATTCGTTGAAAATAAGTAATAAACGTTAGTTTTGGGTAATGACCACGCGATAATCTGTATAGTTCGTTTATATTATAATTATTATGTAAATGATTCCGAGAGGCTGGCCTATTCTACTGGTTGAGTACCTCATTAAAAGTGGCTTCCTGCCGTGAAGTTTTTTGCTAAAATGATTCAAATTGGCGACTTTTTTCTCAATATGGCGGATTCTTAATTTTTTCTTTTGGAACATTACAGTGTCATAGGTTTAATTCTAAGCCAAAGTCAAAATCAGTACTAATTTGATACATTTTGGTATTTTAAAGCGGTTTCACTGTAACTTGGTACACTCAAATATTTCACTGTTTATATTTTTGGGCGGGAAAACAGCATCAGTGTAAGTATTTCAAACATTTCATCCGACTCCCATTGGTTGTCCGAAAAAAGCTTGTTTTACGAAATTTTCAACTTTACGACTTAGTTTATAGGAGCATATATTTTATATTTTACGTTCACCTGGTGCAATAAAAAGGGGACCGGAACTGAAGGAAATCGTCGCAAACCGACAACCGACACTCGTTTTGTGAAATGTTGACTTTTTTGTTTGTTTTGATAAGGTTTGGGTGGCGCGGCGAGAGTTCCATTCGTTTGTGTCAAAAGCTTGCTGATTTTTTTTTTTTGTGCTGCCAGATTACAAAATCGACACACAATCTACTGCAGAATGGCTCGTGAGATGCATTCCGAATAAAATTTCTCTGTTTTAATGAGCGTAGTAATACTAGTAATATTCAAAACATTTGTTATGGTTCGAATTTATACTGTCTCAATTACGTCTAGCTGTAATTCGTTAAAATAAAAATAAAAAGTGCGATTTAACAACATTATATAAAATTATAATACTTATTGTAAAATAAAATATTAGGTACAATATACCTAGAATAAGAGACTTAATAATAAAAAAGAAAAAAAAATTAAATCAATATTTAAAAATGTAAATCATAATATGTCTATAAAATAAATAAATGGAAAAAAAATGTTTCGTTCATTCTTAAAAATATGTTAAAGTAAAGAGTATAGTGAAAAAAAATGACCTTCATTATTTATCAATGATTAAATAATTACTAAAACTGAAATATTCACAACACAGAACCTTACGACTTACACCAACAAGGTTCAAAAAAGTATACTAAATTGTTTTACAAAGAATGCGGCACTCTAGATTATTGAATCGAAGTTCCGTGAACTCATCTCATTAATATTAACAGAGACAAAACCTCATGTACCGACATTCAGTCTCTTCATTAAGAATGAACTTAGTGAAAAGTGAGGGATTCCGAAAGTACCTAAAGTCAAAGTTAAGTTAAAATAAGTGAGTTTTGAGTTGTTGGTGTTTTTTGAGTTATAAGCGGAAGCGACTGGTGCAACTTGTGGGACTTTGTAAATTATAATTGAATCTTTGAATGCTTCGAAGTAACCGTGCTGTTTCGTTAAGTTAATAATATATCGATTGTGTGTTGTTATATTGTGTAGCATATTTGCTTTCTTCGGGTTCAAATTTACCCCGTACCAAATTTCATCAAAAAATGTTTAGTGATTTAGTTGTGAAAGCGTAACAGACAGAGTTACTTTCGCATTTATAATATTAATCTGTAAATTTGAATTGTTTACCAATAACTGTTATTACACGTTTTATCTCGGCTCCTGTCTGTCGTAGCGTGATGTTTTATAGGCTATAATCTGCCTCTTCGAACCATTAGTTACTGAGATTACTGCGATCAAACAAACAAACTATTCAGGTTTATAATATTAATAGAGATAGAGTTTAAAGGAAGCCACAATATTTTTTTATTTTATACATAAAAATCTTAAACTCATAACCCCGTAACTACCAAAGTACCGCCGCCTCTTTTACACTTGCACACTCCGCATTCGACATCGAGTTCTCCTAACAGTAGAATCTGTTTTCACAACGAACACCAACTTAAATTAGAAAGCTTAACCCGACTGTGAATCTTACATCCAAGCAAAATTGGCAGTTAATGTGTTTTACTTTAAACGCGTTGTTGATTTCACCAGAGTGCAGGGAATACGAAATGAGTCTTAAAAGGGATTTAATTTTCAACTGACGGTGGTAATCCGGATAAAGGGGAAGTATGGAGTCATTAAGTGAGACAGCAGTGGGGGATGCAGTCTTGGTAGTTGTTTTACTCCTTAAACTTAAGATAGCATGATAAGCGTATGGTTCCAACGCTGGTCTTTTGGGAGGGTAACTGTTATTTGTTATCTGTGGCGTGTGTTGTCTTTGATATATGTCATGTCACTTGACGAATAAAGTCAGTGTGTTACAAGCTACCTGCCATTTCTCTTTTCTTCTACATTCACATACATACTTATAAATGGCGACGAGGATGAGATTTGAACCCACGTGTGCAAAGCACGAAGCGAAGGCACATAACTCTGGAGATAGATGTCATATGTCTTCGATTGTTTTGTTCTTGAATATTTCAGTTCTTTAAGCAATGTTGGTATTGCTACATACATAAACTCACGCCTTTTTGCCATGGGGGTATGTAGAATTATTGTCTGGTATTACCAGTGAAAGTTAGATCATTTATTTGAACTTGACTATTAAAAAGGATTTTTGAATGTTAAAATGTAACATCAACATGGCTTGTGACTTCTTTTTTATATCAATCCTGTAATGTTCCCAGCTAGGCAAAGGCCTACTTTCCTACTCTTAAAAAACATGTTTTACCATATTTTATACAGGAGTTTAAAATCTATTAAATAATTATTATAAATAGCATTTTCCTGTTAATGATAACTAGCAATATCCTACGGTCTCACCCGCGTTAAGTTACGTCTGTGAGTACTGCTCCGCTCCCGTGTGTCTTACTGTGATTTTAGATAGCCTATGTTACTCGCTGATTATGTATCTTTCCATATGTGTAAGAATTTTTAAAATAGTTCAAGTAGTTTTTGAGTGTATCCATTACAAACAAAAATACAAACCTTTACTTTTTCTAATATTAGTTAAGATAAGCTTATGATGACAAGTGAAATAATGATAGTCACTTGACACCATCCGACTTAATAATGAATCACATTCAATTAATGTTCAGAGCGATCTAATTTCTAATTCAACCTTTGTTACATCAAATTGCTCACTATTCAAATGACTCATGTGCTATCCCAATGGTTTTACATTGAAAACTAAATCGATTTCGAGTATTGTTCGTGGACATAGTAAACTGATCACATTACTCGATTAAATTCAACATTCGGTAATTCATGTGCAGTCGCAATCTAAATTCGATTGAGCACAAATCGATTGTGTATTTTGAAATGCAAAAATAACCATCTGCTATTGTGTACGGATCCAATAAGTCATGTGCAAGCCTTATTGATACTCGATTGAAGACACAAATCGATTTCGGCTAGGAATACTGCATAGTAGCTACTGTAAACAATACCAAGAGCTGTCAATACTATAATCTAGCAGGCGTCTTCACGGTCACGTCGTCTGTCGCGCTAACATATCCAAGTAAATATATCGGTTATTGGAGATTTGAGGCGTAACATTTAATTTATAACCCGATTTATTCTTGATCAAGGTTATTTAAAGTTATGCAAAATGCTGGCATTTATATAAATTATGTTGCAGGTTTAACCTCTGTAATAATGACAATTAATTTTATTCTTATTTCAAATATTGTAAAAGGTACGTACACAATATTTACTAATTGCATAGACTTTAATGGCATCGTTAGCGCAGTGGCTGAAGAGGAACAAATATTTGCAAGGCCTACAGATATTTGTTCCGGGTTTGGTTGTTTGTGTATGTGAGTTCATATGTTTGTAAACGCAACCACAATACAGGGAAAAAAATTGTAATAAAAATCCTAATATGGGGCAGTGATTTAAAGAAAAATGCATATTTTTGTAGTTATAGTTCTCACGAGAAAAACATTGATAATAATAGTAAAAGAATAAAAGATAGGTTTTGACAGTTCGCTACGAGGACTGCTAGGCAGTTGTTACTTGAGTACCAATTATAAGCTTCCAAAGGACTTGTTAAACTCCAATAGCGCCATACTGATACAAAATATGTTTCATCTGGGATCATCACATCAGCACATATTGTTTCGAAAAATCTGATACATAATTCAATCCTATAATTCCGTCGCTCAACTAATCTGAAGTTTTAATGAAAATCGTTCTGAAAAATTAACTCTTCCGCGAAAAGAGTTCAAACTTTACAATTTTCTTGATAGTTGGTTAACTAGATAACGTAGATTGGTACTTTATGAAACTTATCTTATTTTTCAAGCTGCACATTCCTAATGATGACGACTTATTTTTGTCTTTGAACTTTTTCTTCGTTTTTGTTCTAGTCGTGAGGGCCCCACTGGTTGAGGAAACTGCTTCTCATGCACGAGGCTTTGGGTTCGTTACCGAGTACAGGCACGTATCAATGTTTTTTTATTTCATATGTACTTCCTTTTATCATGGATATCACTGACATCGGTGAAGGATCATATCGTTGGGAAAACTTGGACTTATATACATACACCCATACCGTCACGCCTGTATTCTCCGAAGGGTTAGGCAGAGGTATACCAATGTACACCCACAGTTCGCCGGTATGTTTAGGTCCCATGTAATAGGGAGCGAGTCTATTGCCATTAACCGGGCACAAATCCTAACTCCGAGCTGCTACTGATAATTTCATAGAAAAACCCAATAACACTTTTTGCTCGACCTGGGAATCGAACCCAAGACCTCTATACCTTAGCAGTCGCGCTTAGGACCACTAGGCTACCGAGGCCGTTACTAGGACTTATAATGAAATATATATCTCAAATTACTAATCCATCTCGAGGAAGCGTGGCGATTAATACTCAAACCTTCTATGTATGTATGAGTTTGGGAAGTACATTAAACTGCTATCGCTAGATAGTAACACCATGGCAAAAAATTTGCTCGATGGAATTAATTTAATTATTAAGAGATTGTGAGTTGGACCATTTTGGCAGAACGCAGTTCAATTCATAAACACAATTAGTTTATTAGAGCTCCGGCTCCAATTATTATGTTTGAGATTATCCGACAATTTTAGCTGTAAAGCCCAGACTTATACGATTGCGAACGAGTTTAAAGTTCCACAGTTTTGCTTAAAACTTTGTTAAAGATGGTTAAAGTAACTGGGAGAAATAATAGGGCTTAAGTTGAAGGCGAGAAGGGACGATTTTACGACCGTTTTCAATTATGGCGTTAGAAAGAATCTTAGGGGAGTAAACAATGGGTATTATGAGAGAGCTTCATGGTAATATTTGATGGGGATTTTTGTAAAGCTTTTAGGGAATTGAGAAAAAAACACTTGCAGTTATTTTAGTCTACGATAAGCAACTTTGTGTGGCTCGTCTTAAAAATAATGGTGCAAAATTAAGAAAGAAAATTAAATCTATCTCTTTAGCTTTGTAATTAAAACATTGATTTATAGTTTTTTGTTGGTGCCAGCATCTACTTGCAGTTACTATATACATCATCTAGCTATATAGATACATTTACCTATACATTATTAGATTATAAGTTTTGATTTCGATATCATCCGTGTGAATTTTCACTAGGGGACACCGTAGCTTCCTAATATGGAATAAATTTTCAGAATCGAATCAGTAGTTCCGGACATTAAACACGTTCAAACAAAAATAAACTAACACAAACTCTTAAGCATTAAATCAGCGAAAAAGCTAGCGCGCGCGACTTCGTCTACGTAGAGCCTACGTACTAGTGCTACGAACATATCCTATTACGCTTAGCAATAGTGTAACTTACTGTCAGTGAAGACTTTTTGAAATCAGGCGGGACTTTCAGAGATTACCTCTTACAAACAAAAAAAAAACAAATAAACATTACCTATGTAGCGTAGCTACCTCTTTGTATATTGTAGTCTGTGGCCCCGAGTCAATGACGTTGCTTGACATGAGGTGCAAAATATGTCCGAAGTCATTGAAAAATTCCGCCGGTTCGCACCCGATAAATTTTTACTACCTAATTTTAGTGTGCCTTAAACTCTCCTGACTTTTTAGTGCTTTAAACTTTTAACTTGGTGCTTTGAACTATCTAATTTTTCTCCGCTCTTCACCTCTCACGTAGCTATCTTATGCTATAAACTAAAATAAACTTTGTTTCTTCTGGTAAACTGTGTTAGCTATTTTATTGCCACCTAACACGCTTCACCTCTTTATAACATTCCTATAGATATACCGAGAATCTCTTCAATGATCACGGCTGAAGGCACTCAGACTTATAGTCTGAACGCTTCTAGCTTATCACTTGTCACGTTGTTAACGCTTCGTTGAAGTTTAGAACTTTAACGCGTCATTAGCTCGAGCTATGATAGAAAAGAATTAATGGTTTCCGATGAGTACCTCTCTCTTTTTTAATAATATATCATATAATCGAATGGCATTTTTCTTTAAACGAGATTGTAAAATGGCATGGGGTTTTTTCGATTAGAGAAATATAACCGTGTGTAACTATGAAAACAATGTAATAAAAGGATTTAGAAAAAGTTATTTATAATAGTAACTAGCTCGCTAATTACAGGATGTAAATACCTAATATAAAACAATTTTACACAGTAGGTAGTATTAAAAAAAACAGCTTTCTTTAGGATACATTTTGACCGTGTAGGTAATTCATTTTTGAATGGAACAGCTGTTTTTTTTTAATAACCGACGAAAAATCTCACCCCTTGAGTCTACTGAATCCGTGCTGAAAGTTTGAGTCACGAGACATATTTAAAAAAAAATATAGGAAGTACAAAAAAAACAGTTCTCTTTCGCCATGGCAATTTTTAATCGCCATTTTCCCAATAACTTTTCCATCTCTTTCATATTATATATTATATACATTATATACATTGACCTTTTAGTTGCACCTCCCTATTCCATTCTATTCATTACAACTCGTTAATTCTACAATCGGTTCTAAAAAGCCCCGTTAATACATACTAAAATCTGTATATTTACTTCAAAAAATATCAATTCCAAAAATACATACGTTCTTACACGCTTTAGCTAGTTCAGTAGATATTTACATTTACTTCTCGCATAAAAACAAAATATCTCCGATAGTCTTTTAAGGGACAATTTATGCAATGTATTTTATACCTCAGATTATCCGAATCTTCTCAAATATTCAGGCGCGCCTACACCAAATACCTCTAAATATTCAGAGAGAGTATCGTGTGATTTATAAAAACGTTGCCAGTGTTTTTATAAAATAAGATGAGAAATTTAAATCAGATCAGCCATATTTTATTTAAAATCAATGAACACCTACTTTAAAGCCATGAGTATTATTTAAGTATAAGTCATTATGAAGTCTATAAATATTGAATAAATCTTAAAAAATAAGTTTTACAGTTACTTAAAAATGGCATAAAAACAGACATGTGTCCTAACACAAAATCTCGAAAACTACTTGTCCTATAAAGCTGAAATTTGGACAGGTAGGTAGTTTATAGGCAGACTTCAGATAAAAACCACTTTTGTGACAGGGCCTAAATTAGTTAATTATTAATTTGGGTCTTCGACTTTCATGTTGGAAAAGTCGCAGGTAGAAGATAGTACCTATACAAATAAGGTATTTTTACTCAATTTCAATAAAATATTTTCATGAATTTTCTGCTTAAATGCTAACTTGTTTTACAACTTATGAATGTAAAAATGGTTCTCCATTGACAACACGCAAAAAATATCAGGACAGACAAAATTCTGTTGGTGACGGTTTAATTAATAGTATGTATTGTTGAAATATTTAAAAATCTTAAAAGGTGTTTTCTTCGAACGAATTTGATACTAAGCGCCTTTGGAAAAAGTTTATAAAATATATTGTTAATAAGGTTATTTCAAAAAGTAGTCAAGCAAATTCAAATTTTTACATCATCATTTTAGCATAAACTTTCGTACGACACATCTCGCCTCACCCAATCATTTTATGTGCAGGCGACAATGCCGTATTCACATGCCCCTACGCTTCCCTGTATTATAAGTAGAATACCGCCCCCTGGAGGGACTTAAGGTGTTAAGGTAAAGCGATTTATGTAGTTCCCTTAAAGGGACATCACAGCTTCAAAACAATTCCCGAGATTTGGATACAGGTTTATTAAAGTTTATGTCAGTTAAGGAATTTTGGGGCTGGGGAAGATCCTGATCTAAAAATAAAGTAGTAAGGGGTGTCTCGTGGGGGTTAGCTCTACATCACCTTATCGCCGTCGTCACTGCGGTTTGTAAGTAATTGATGATTTATAGTATGCACATGGATCAAAATAGACCTCAATAAGTTATTACTTTGGGGAATATTTTCAATTTAAGCAAAGCATTATAAATATTGAAGCAATATTTAACTATTTATAGAGCTAAAAATGTCCTTGTTATGGTTCTGCCTACAGGGCGTGCACGCGATAATTACTGTTAATTTAGAAATGGAAACAGCCATTAATCAGACTACTAGCAAAACATTTTATCTAACATATTTTTTAAACATGTATACAAAATAAAATGATAGGTACAAACGGAACATTTTCGTCATACTATGAAGCCACAAAGGTGGGAAAAAATCTGACCAACATTTCTATTATAATTATTTCTATTATCATTGGCTCCTCCTATCTTGTTCTTCTCTTGATTAGACTGATAAGAAATTGAAGTACACAGAAAGTGGGCGTCGCTCCAGCCCCTTTAATTAATTTGCTGCGAGTTCAAAGAAAGTTTAAAGAGTTCACTGCTCGGTTGCAATCGCTGGTGTAGTTCTAGTAGATTAGATTTAAAAACTCAAAATAAAAATTACTTTATATTTTCATTTCATGTCATTTTACAGAATTGTAAGTAGTGTAATGTAGTCTGTAATCATTCACTACAATAAAAAGTCTTTTGAACATTGAATTTAAGCAAAATGGAAACGCTTCCAGCCTATCTATCACCTTGACATTGTACCTTAGACCCATTTGATACACACAACTTGTATAAAATTACTTTTAATATCCCAAATACCAACCTAGAGCAAAATCACTATCAAGCACCTCTCAATCACGTAACCTGACGTCATTATATCCACTGAAAGCGAAGAGAAACCATCATAAAACCTGAAAACCGACCCTTACACTAAGACCATCAATAAGACACACAAAAGAGTATCTTAAACGAACTTTAAGATTAACAATGTCGACCAGGGTTCGAAGCCGGAGCGATTGATTACAATTCACACATCATTAGGCACCCACCGGCGGGTAAGGCGCTTGATACATTACCGAGCTATCTCTTTTAAGGAGACTGGCATGTGAAAGGGGAGGCAGAAGTATTAGTTTGTATCGTTTTCCTTTTTAAACCCCGACGCAAAAACGACGGGGTGTTATAAGTTTGACGTGTGCAAACAATTTTTATTTACATAAGCAACCAGACTCGGAATGACCTGCAGGCTATACAAATATTTGTTCTATATGGGAAACTTATACACACAGCACTGTAGCTAATCGCTCAGTCACTGCGCCAATCACACAAAGTAAAGTGTTAGGTGGCTCTATCTGGCTTTACAATGTTTAATGTCATTTTGATTGTTTATTATCTATACTTTAGATATTATGAGTAGAACAGGATTTCAGTAGTTGTAGAGCTCTTTGTGAAGGAGCTCGTCCGGGGAAGGACTGCCACCATAACTATCTCTATCGCCATGCAGCGTTGCTGTGTTCTGGTTCGAAGGGTATGGATGCCGGTGTAATTACAGGCACATGAGACATTTCAACTTTGTCTCTGGGATGGCAACGCATTTGCAAAGCCTCTAGTATCCAAGTAGCGGGAACCACTTACCATCGGGTGGGCCGTGGGCTTGTTTGCCATCTAATCGCATAAAAAAAGGAGGAAGGACTTGACAGCCGGCTGCGAGACCTGTTAAATGGCTTTTCTATGATAGTTTTAAATTATCCTTATATTGATATCAGAGTATAATTTGAGAAGAAAATAGTACTAAAAGCATCCAGCGTAATACAATCTTCGACAGTCCCTATAACCACACACTGCAACTACGCTCTTGTCAAGTTTGAAATATTTTATTGATACCTAATTTCTTATTTCAACTCTTCTATTTAAAAATAAACTTCTGTGTAAATGTTCTTTTTGTAACTTTAGTAGTTCTGGCTCAGCGATGACAAGTTAGTCAATCGTCAATTTACCTCCTACCCTCTTATTAGTAAAACGTACGTTTAAGATTTTAATTTAGTAGAGCTTTTTGTGAAGGAGTTTGTCGGAGGACGTATTACGATCATACCTTAACATCAGGTTTACTGTTTGTCGTCTAATGACACGGAAAAAATACAACATTGATTATTAGTGTCAACAGTATATATGCCACGATCTTCATTACTAAAAAAAATGTATAATTTAAAGATTATGCAAAAAAAATACGATGGCGGGCTGACTGCCTTAGGCATTCTCTACTCTCTCTCTCAGTCAACTAAAGGTGGTGAATAGAAAACATAACAGGTAAAAAAATATTGTCCTAGCTTAATACAACAAAATTGGAGATTATAAAAAAACTATGCTCTTCTTTTGCTTTAATCAATTAAAACTTGTTTTTCTGCTCTTACCTTCACATTACATAAGTGCAAAAGATACAGATAAAAGACGTGGAATTATTCTTCCTGAAAAAAGCTTCCCAATGATTGAATCTGTTTTATGGTTTACTCAGGTAAATGCACCACTGAAGTGTTTTGTGGAAAAAAGGGAAGTCATCACACTTATGTTACAAAAGAGGTAAACGGGTCTAAGAGGATAATGATGGGGAAGTGTTTGTAGTTGGTGTGATTTATATCTTCACGCTCGCACCCTTCCTGGGGTGAGCATAACATAACGAAAGACTTAATTTGCTTCTTAACAAGGGTTTGAAGAATGACGGGTTGGCTAAATTACAAAAACATACTGTACCTAAATGAGACTCATTTATTTATCACTCTCACGAAGATGATAGTGTTTTGTTTCCACGATTAGGGACGATGCAACCATACCCATTTTGACCATCAACCGTTGATAGCAATATTTTTGTGGTGTTTCTACAGGGAATTTGTATTAGGACCTGGAAGCAACATTGTAATCTAATCTAGGCTCAATCTATCAAAACTGCCTGTCAGAAATGTAGCATGTGTTAAGCTTATTATTAAAGGAAGTTTAATATACCAACTATTTAATTAATTTAATGTTTTGAATACTGATTTTTATCTGCCATCCCGTCTACATTTCTACGTCTGTCGTGGTCTATGGAGATTCATGTTTGATCAGTACACTAACGTTGTGTCTCTTTTCCACCAAATATTGATGTCGACCATCCCCAACATCCCCGCTGTTGTTTTTACCCAAAAAAGAAAGGAAATCTTTGACGCTTCATAAAACAGATTAGGTAAGCACAATCGTCCGTATACGTCGTTATGTTCTATGGTTTTTCGATAGCTATAAAATAAAAACGTTTCTCTCTACAACCCCATCAGCCGTTGTATCCATTGTATGGTATCCAGGAAATGCATAGTAATAGCTTTATTACACGAATGAGGTTGTTTAGTATTGTAAAGTATTTACTTGTCGTGTTAACGCGTTTGGGTATAGTAGCCGCGACGAGTCGTGAGAACAAATGTCAAGTTAATTTTTGAGTTTTGGGTTCCTTTCAGGGTTTTTTGGACCGCAGACGCTGCACGCGATTGGACTGTCAATCGGACCGATCGCGTGCAGTGTCAGCGGCCCAAAAATTTACTTGACGTTTTTGCGCACGACTCGTGGCGACTACTATACATGCAATGATGTGTTATGTATGTACTACTTTATAAGATTTTTTGTGAGAACGAGGTCTTGAGGTGGTGCTAGCAAAAAGGTTTTGAAACCAATCAAGTGTGATGCAAAGTTAGAACCATTTTTGTTTTGCTGGATCAGCATCAAACAAGATGTGGTTTCGCATTTTCGTCAAATTCATGGAGGTGTAATAATTCTCAACACGAATCAATAATAAAATAAATAATTTTTAGTAGGTGATTTGGAATTTCAACTAGCCACTGTCACTGGGCTTAGGAAGATGGGGAGGTGAACCCTCACGCAGAGTCGCGCGGGTTGATTCTGTTCTTTGAAAGAGGTACCATCACCATCATAACATCCCATCACGCCTGTATTCCCCGAAGGGTTAGGCAGAGGTATAACAATATACACCCACAGTTCGCCGGTATGTTTAGGTCCCATGTAATAGGGGGCGAGCCTATTGCCATTAACCGGGCACAAATCCTAACTCCGAGCTGCTACTGAGAATTTCATAGAAAAACCTAATAATACTTTTTGCTCGACTTGGGAATAGAACCCAAGACTTCTAGCGTAGCAGTCGCTGTCGCGTGTAGTCTTTGAAAGAGGTGAATTCTAAAATACACACAGACAAAAAATAAAAAAGTATCTATTAATGTTCAAACATTAATACAAGTCTCCAAGTATGATCTTACAGTTGCACATCACATATTGCTGGAGGGCAGCAGTTTTCACCAGAAAGACGCTCTTCTATCCTTTTAGATACTTTTTTTATTTTTTATCCAAAATAAATAAAAATGTTTTCTGTTTTTTATTCGGTTATTTATGTTCTAATGATAATCTCCAGAAATTTGACAAGTTTGCAACAATTGGACCTTGTAAAAATGAGATTACGTCCTTAGTCAACAGCAAAAATCTAAACTAATAAAAATAACCACTGTAAATCACAAATGTTACTAACATATACTATGAAGCCCTACAAATGTCATAAAGTGTCGGTCGTAAAAGTTCAACTATGCACAACTGCTAATAGGATTCCCGGCCATGATATACGGTGGTTTAACTGCTCGGTTTATATTAAATAGTTTTACTGTAAGCCACATACAAGTACATTGCAGGAAATAATGGCTACCTTGCAATAATATAGGGAAAAATAAAATTTGTTTATTTAAAAACTGCCTAGTTAACCTAGTGGTCCCAAGCGCGACTGCAACGTTAGAGGTCTTGGGTTGGATTCCCAGGTCGAACAAAAAGTGTTATTGGGTTTTTCTATGAAATTCTCAGTAACAGCTCGGAGTTAGGATCTGTGCCCGGTTAATGGCAATAAGCTCGCCCTCTATTACAAGGGACCTAAACATACCGGTGAACTGTGGGTGTACATTGTTACACGACTGCCTAACCCCTTCGGAAATACAGGCGTGATGGAATGTTATTTAAAAAATGATCAATGTTTGCCTAACTTTGCTATTTTTGTTACAAGGCAACATTCTCTATTGTGATAAAAATGAACTAAATAAATACAATTAAGTTGAATTACAGCTAAATAATTAATTTAAGGTTATATTTTATTTTGTTACTGACATGCTTGTATTACCATCTATTTTATTCAGCAAAAGTTATTTCTAATAAGAAAACAATACATTTAACATTTAAAAACCAAGACTATTCCCAAAAAATACGCAATTTGTTGTTGTAAAATATTTAAAACTGTGTTTAATAAAACAGTAGCTGAAAAACAACGACCCACAACGTTCGAGGTTCGTGAAAACGATATTTTCTAAACACACAACCAATGTAAAGTTTAAACCGAAGTTCAAAAGAAGACAATGTGGCGTCTCGACCATATGTTTTACCAAAGATCGATTTTCTTTCATGACCTAGACTGGAATCTACTGGGTTTCCTATTAGTAAAAGTATAACAATTAATTCTTAAGACTCTGCCAAGTAAGTGTAAGTTTCAATTGACATCTTTTTTAAAACACTATAATTTAAATAAACAACTACCTCGGTAGCCTAGTGGCCCTAAGCGCGACTGCTACGCTAGAGGTCTTGGGTTCGATTCCCAGGTCGAGCAGAAAGTGTTATTGGGTTTTTCTATGAAATTCTCAGTAGCAGCTCGGAGTTAGGATTTGTGCCCGGTTAATGGCAATAGGCTCGCCCCTTATTACATGGGACCTAAATATACCGGCGAACTGTGGGTGTACATTGTTACACCTCTGCCTAACCCTTCGGGCAATACAGGCGTGATGGTATATTTTATATTATATTATTTTTATTAATTTTAAATAAACGGTTTTTCTTCAATTATTTATGTAAAGAACTCGCATACAATTGCTTTGTGGATGTTGTGATTTCTATGGAATGAACAACAAGAACGGTGGTTCCGGAGGCTGTTACAGCTGCACATATCTTTAAACAGCATTACCATACAAACATACCGGTCTATGAAGTATGTTAGGATTGTAGCAGGTGGCGTTCTGTGGTTTCTTTTACCCCCATTGGGAAGAGGCGTGAGTTTATGTATGTATGTATGCATACCGGCCTAAACATACCAGCGAACTGTGGGTACATTGGTACACCTCTGCCTAATCCTTCGGGGGATACAGGCATGATGGTATGTTACCATACAATGTGGCAATGTTGCCAGCCTTTTAGGCACTTGTCCCATATACAGTGATACAAACGAATTTATTGGCGCCCTGTGAGTTCTTCCCCCGTTTTAAAATTGAATTTACATAATAATTATCATTATTTTTGAGACTGTGTTGGATTATAATATAAATACGGAATACGATGTACGTATATGTATTTAACATATACGTACATCGTTACGAAAATTAATCCTAGAAATAGTGTATAGTATAGGCACAAATCCTAACTGCGAGCTGCTACTGAGAAGTTCATAGAAAAACCCAATAACACTTTTTCTCTACCTGCGAATACAAGACCTCGAGCGTAGCAGTCGTGCTTAGGACTGCTTAGGCAGTAGTACATATACGTTTTTTTTTTTAAGTTTAATGTAAAATGTACGTACATATATAAATTATTTTGTTATAAACAACACTTCTACACTTGCCCGCGTCATGATGCTGCACTACAGAGGTCACCAACCCGTGAATATCTGCATTTACACTGAGTAGCGAAACGCTTCGAATAAAAACTTTGTTCACCTCTCATTTTATTCCAAGTGCTTCGAATAAGAACGTGTACACCTCTTATTTTATTAAGTCACTATGCGAATACAGTACGTTTTATTGAGTGGAACGAATTTCTGAGTCTTTATATTATGCTCACAATTGTTTTCGCTGCTAAAACACCGTTGTACTGGTATTTTATGCATAATATAATATTGAAACAAAAGTGGTTCAAAGATCGGTATTCCGCTTAGATTTTGGATGAAAATAATATGTGTTTTGCGGAAACTTTTTCCCATTTTTTTTATTTTTTTTCATATTTACATCTGATATCATATGAAGTAGAAAACAATACGACACGACATTTTAAACTTATATGATAATTTTGCATTAACAGGGTTTTGCCACAGTTGCGGTAATCGTAGTTAAGGTTAGGTTACAGTTACGTAGTTAAGGTTATTGCACATTCTAGGAGCTTTGAGAGTCTAAGTAATACCATTACGTAGTTTTGATTGATTTTCCTATATCTTGTTGAGACTTACTGAAAAAATACCTTAAAGATAAAGATCAATTTATTTGTTTGATCAATTTATTGTACCTTATTTTTTTTTTACCGATGGTCATCATCCAATGACTTCTCCCGCCCTGGGCGGGGCGGGAGGGAGTGTCAGACTTTTACTGACTAAAACCCATCCATGTTCCTTTCTGTGCCCTTTGCGTTCTGGGGGCGCGGTATCTCTTTCGAACAACCCGCAGAATTTATTGTACCTTAGAAACCATTTATGTACAGCTCTTTTGTACAAAATCCTTTTTTTGTTTCAGACTTCCATTTTTAATCCCAGCACCAATGGCAACAAAAATCATTTTATCTCTAGTAAAAATGTCAGCATTGAAAAGTCAAAAGGAGTAAGTTGTTAAGCTTGTATTTCGTTGTGGCGGCAAGCGAGCGTTCGATGTCAGATTGTGTAGCGCAGTGCAGTTGCAACGAGTTCTGACAACCGCCTCCGGCAATACTTTTGTGTGTCTTCTGTCTTTGGAGCTGCTACGGATCTAGGTATTTCAGCAACAAATATTTTTGTAGTATCTACAAAGTTTAACAGTCCCTTACCTTTGGAATATAGACTATACTACTTGGAAATGCTGCCAGCCTTTAGCGCACTTGTTTTACTGACAGCGATACGGATGAACTTTTGAATGACCTCTTGACCTCTCCGTTGGGTATTTATTTTTTAGGATCTACAAATTATGTTTGAAATCACCTGAAACGATTCGTGCCAGCAAAACAATCAAGAGAAATACATTCCAGGTCACAAACATCACTTTCAATGCACCGCACCGTAAGCAATGCTCCCTGACGCTGGAGCAATACATTTTACATAATACATTTATATACATATTATCCTGAGAAAATGGGATGATGTAGATAAGTGCAGTGTCGTGTAGTTCTGTGCGTCATTGCTAAGTTACCCCTCGGGCACGAGGGCTTCCAAATTTGAAATGGTTTTACACAGACACATAATAACAGAATATTCGCTTGTTCGCTTGTCTCGACTGACAAAAAAATATTATTCATTTAACACAAAATAAAAATGCAATTTACTTATTTATAACACAGCTGAGCCAACAAAGGAATTGAAGAAAAATGTCACACATTTCAAAAGCGATTTGAATAAAATGCTGAATATTTTCGGTTGTGTAACAAAATAAGCGGTAACATGCAAGTGTGTGCATAAAATGAATATATTTAACGGCGTTCCGGGTTATAAAGCTTGCTATGGAATTTATATTTTTTATTGTTCAGTCAAGTTTGTGCTGATGTCAGTGATTGCTCACGGAGCACACTTTAAAGGTTATACATACATACATAAACTCATGCCTTTTACCCATCGGGGTAGGCGGAAACCACAGAACGCCACCTGTTACGATCCTTTCGCCTCGTCCACGTTCATACATCTGGTCATACAAGCACGCCGGTTACGAATACTGCGCACTCAATCTTTCTGAAGAACCTCACTAATAAGTTCAGGTCTTTCTAGGGCGTCTCCTCCGTAAAGTTTATGTGAACATAAACGTAGAAAACATTGTGTGAAAATATCTATGTATTCAACCAGTCAATGAAAGTATTGCCTCGTTGGTTTTGTGGTCCGCAAACGCAACTGCTGAGCTTTCGGATTGGGCAAAGCGTTATTTTCCATAAGGAATTTGTCGGGAGCAGCCCGGTGTTTGGATGTCTGTGGTGTGATACTTCATGCCTCAGAAAGCACGTAAAGCCGTTGGTCCTGTGGCTGATATGTCCTCTGTCAGACTATGGGAGTGAGGGAAGAGAGACGGCACTTGTGTTGGCGCACCCACTATATCTAATATTTCCTGAAAATTTGGCTGCTCTCTATTGATATTGGCCGCCGTTACCGAAATTTGGTTAGGAGAATATTAGAGAGATTATTATAACACAGACATATCTACGCTACAAGCAAGTAAGACCTTTACTGCTGCATTTTAAAAAGAAAACTTAAAACAAGGTCTTCTCAATTACGTAACCATAAAATGTTACTACCTTTGCCATTATTACTTAGGAGTACCCCACCAAAGATCCCAAAACAGTAATTAAGTGCCATAACAAGATTACAAGTCCCCACACAGCGTCATGATGACCATAGAGTAACCAAACGAGCAAAGTTACTAACTGCCCAACTTATGACACCTGTGCCAAGATAAAGTTTTGATTGAACATTCACATCTTGGGAGGATAATTAAATAGTTTGGTACCTAAACGCTGCGGTTACTAATAATAATGCCAGCTTATTATTGTCCAATTGCAGAACAAACGAATCTTCTCGTACAGCACTTGTTAAAGGCAGATTGGCGATTTCCGATTTATATGAATTATTATAGGTGCGCGTGCTCATTATTAAAGTGTGCCTCGGACACAAACACAATCGCAAAAGAAAAAAAAGAAATGATGAAAAATGATGATGAAGTGATGATCGATGAGAAGATGAAAGATAATAAAGAAATACTTGTCGGATGCATGTCTTCAACGAGACGTCTTAATCAATAAAAAATAAGCAATATTTTAGGTTGCGTTTTGTTCCACGTCGTAATAACTATATATTGTAGCCACCATAATCATCGTAACGACGCAATTTTCAATGTTTTAGTGAAGGTCAATATCAGGAGACCATAATACATAACCTAAAAGGTACTTTGTCTGTTTTACTGATTCATAAACCTGCTATCTCAATAGTGCGGTAAGTAGAGTCGAGACAGAAATTGGACGTGTAAAGCCGAAGATCGGGCTCAATGGCGCGACATAATAAGATCTAAAACTTGTTCGATGTTCGGAGAACAGCAGCGCCGTCTGTGTATTGAAAACAAAACAAAGATGGAACAGAAACAAGTTCAAACTAACTTTTGCAACTGAAATAAATATTAGGTAAATAAACAACTCCATGTTCAAAAAAACCGTTGGGGGGTCGTGGTCTGTATGTATATTTTACGAGCCGTGCGTCATATACAGCAATAATGGTTTAAAATAGTTTTGACAAATTCAGTTGTTATAGGCTACAAATATGAACCGATGAAATAACTGTACTGTAACTGTAGTAACTGTAGACAAATTACGTTGAATTTTTTTATATGTTACTCAATTACACACACAATACAAAAAAATACATAAAAATTACATTGTCGCATCATTGTTGTTATTACATTGTTTCTTTGTTTGAGATTGATGAACTTAATGCAAATCATATTAATATTATTTAAACAGAAACAGTTGGAGCACATGTCTCGTTATGGGGTCATTGTCCGACTAAAAATAATGTTTGGACAATTGCCTCCACCGAAAAGCCGCTGCTTAATCATTTTAGTTGGACCACGACCCCGAAATGAAAAAAAGCAACCTTAATTTAGAATATTTACTGTGGCACCCAAAAGCAAACATGGTGATGAAGAAATCGTGAAAATAATCCTAAAAGTCTACAGCTAAGCTTCCAAAAAGGATAAGCAAACAACCCCTTGGAGCCCGGAAGCTACCCCTTAATAGATTAAAATAGCTGAACATGGGGGACTAAATGAAATAATCCGGAAAGAACAGGAAAAAAAGCGATTGTCATGGCAACCGCAGTGATAATAAATTCTCTCCTGAAAGAAGGTTCATATTAAGCTGTTTGCATAATTTTGTGCGTGGAGGGAATGGTCTGTCTTCATTGTGGAAATTGATGAGAAACAGCTACAAGCTGGTTGAAATTAACTAAAAGTCATCAGGGTTTTTTCATACTTTGTAAATAAACAACTCCATGTTCAAAAAAACCGTTGGGGGGTCGTGGTCTGTATGTATATTTTACGAGCCGTGCGTCATATACAGCAATAATGGTTTAAAATAGTTTTGACAAATTCAGTTGTTATAGGCTACAAATATGAACCGATGAAATAACTGTACTGTAACTGTAGTAACTGTAGACAAATTACGTTGAATTTTTTTATATGTTACTCAATTACACACACAATACAAAAAAATACATAAAAATTACATTGTCGCATCATTGTTGTTATTACATTGTTTCTTTGTTTGAGATTGATGAACTTAATGCAAATCATATTAATATTATTTAAACAGAAACAGTTGGAGCACATGTCTCGTTATGGGGTCATTGTCCGACTAAAAATAATGTTTGGACAATTGCCTCCACCGAAAAGCCGCTGCTTAATCATTTTAGTTGGACCACGACCTCGAAATGAAAAAAAGCAACCTTAATTTAGAATATTTACTGTGGCACCCAAAAGCAAACATGGTGATGAAGAAATCGTGAAAATAATCCTAAAAGTCTACAGCTAAGCTTCCAAAAAGGATAAGCAAACAACCCCTTGGAGCCCGGAAGCTACCCCTTAATAGATTAAAATAGCTGAACATGGGGGACTAAATGAAATAATCCGGAAAGAACAGGAAAAAAAGCGATTGTCATGGCAACCGCAGTGATAATAAATTCTCTCCTGAAAGAAGGTTCATATTAAGCTGTTTGCATAATTTTGTGCGTGGAGGGAATGGTCTGTCTTCATTGTGGAAATTGATGAGAAACAGCTACAAGCTGGTTGAAATTAACTAAAAGTCATCAGGGTTTTTTCATACTTTGTTTCGGACTTGAAAAAATATAATGCAGATTATTTTTTGCAATTTAATACAAAAAAATAAAAAATACTTAGACTTGGTATCCGAAGATCAACGTTCAATATATCATAAAAGAGAACCTACTGAATTGGAAATCATATTATTCTTACTTTTGTATCAAGCTGGTTTACTGTTATTTTTAACCCCCGACGCAAAAACGACGGGGTGTTATAAGTTTGACGTGCCTGTGTGTATGTGTGTGTCTGTCTCTGGCATCGTAGCTCCCAAACGTATGAACCGATTTCGAATTTGTTTTTTTTGAAAGGTGAATTAGTCGAGAGTGTTTTTAGCTATGTTTGATAGAAATGGGGTTTCAAAGTTATCAGCTCTTTTGTTAGCTGCCGTAGGGATTTCCATTCTTCTGACAGGGGTTACCAATTTTTTTTTAATTTTGTTAGTTTTTTTACTTTCAGTCTCAATATTATGTCTTCTCCTGTTTTGTAGGTGTGTTTACAAATATATAAATTCACATACACAAACAGCCATTTTGTAGAGCAATAGGGTGCTGTGACGTCACTTATTTGACTCATTGATCAAGGAAGCAAGTAAAAATGAAATTTCGCAGTTAATTGAAAATGAATCGGGTTTTCAAGGCTAAAATAAAGTGGTATTTTTTTATAGAACCCTTGTCCTGATCATTATTAGATTAATGGTGGCTACACCTGTATTGTCACATTTCAATTTTGAAAATGTCCTTTTAAAGTGAGCGAGAATTAGTCGTATCGTTGCGCTGAAATGTTGGGGTCAATTGAGGGAACTGGGTCACTAGGCCCGATGGGATCAGCGTACGAGTTGACAATACTTGTATAGCTACTATTTGCGAGCTGTAAGCCTTACCCAGGTTTGTACAGCTTCGAGAGCTTATTTGTACAGCTGTTAGAGTTTTACTCTGAGGATAGGCTTTAGTTAGAAATTTTGTACCTTACTTTATTTAGTCAAAGCTTCGTAGAGAAATGTTCATCATTCGCTTGAATAACAATTATTTTTACTAATGTAATTGTGTGTCATTGAATTGTCTTGTCTTGAAAAATATGCCAAAAGTCTATGCCTGACCTGGTTGGTATCTGCTAAATAGTGTCTTATGTATTTAGTGGACACCAATTACGTGAATCCACCTTCACCGGACACGCCTAATAAAAAATGGAGTTTAAAGGGTAATGAACTCGAACAGCCTACAATATTACTTAGCGTTCCGCTTACCCAAAAGCGAAAAGCAAGCGTATAGAAGCCCAGCAATTCCGGTAACCCCGCTTACCTTATTCTGTCTTTGTATTTGGCTCCGAAAACTTTCATTATCCAAACAAAGACGGGAGTAAGGTAGCTGTATTTCACCCCACAAATTGCCTATAAATTTTTATTATGGCCACTCTTATTTGAGGTACAGAGGTTTTCCAGATAAATAGGTTTGTTTTATTATGTAAGACTGACCATGATTTGTGGTGTCGTTAATTTTTTTGCTTTATGTACTTATAAAAAGTTCTCTAAGGGCCTCTCGATCGTAATAATTGAAGGTTTATTTTCGGTTGTAAGACGTGATTTGATAAAGGTTAGTGTTTTTGTTGTGTTATGCTAAAGTTGGCTTCAATAACTACCTTCAGTAGCTTTAGTTGCTAATATTTTGCACAGAACTTTTGTCATCCCTCAGAACTCATGTCCCACATGAAGGGTTCCGTAACGCCGTACAATATTAGGACCACAAAATAAACGCCGAAAAACAAAACACGTGTTATGGTAGTTTCCCTTGCCGTTATAATTGATATAGCGAGAGCAATAGGATACCGCTTGGCCCTCTTAGTAACGGAACCCTAAATAGCACTAAAAGATAAAAGTCTAAAAACAAAATCGAGATACGTTTGATGTACCTATTTTATTCAGTATTCGGGATCAAAAATCAACCCTTTCGTTCCAATACCCCCTGTCTTCTTTTGTCTGTTGTTCCAAATCACGTAACAAAACAATTTATCAGATTTCTAGTGAACAAATGCTGTTATTTTGCCGAACAACAGACCTGTAAGCACAGACACGGACAGTTTGAAGGGAATAAATTAAATATCTTGCTTCGGCAGACCGAGAAATCGAATCGGATCTGTGCGGTACAGTAAGACTTTTTTACAAGTCAATGATAAGAATTGTTTTTTTATTAAGTAGCCATGTTACATATTTACGATTACATAAATATATTCACGACGATGATGGTTCCCTTAGTAATCCTTATATGCTCAGCACTATTTGCGTCAAACAGTTAAAAAATATTTGGAGGAAGTAAAATTTATGAATAAAAATTACGATAATCAATGCCGATATTGACGTCTTCATATTTATATTTTATGTCGGCTGTTGGAGACCAAAACCCGCGGGCTGTAAGAACCGAGTGCTCATCTGGTTTTTTCGGACATCGCCAAGCGG
Organism: Caradrina kadenii; assembly: GCA_947462355.1. Classification (NCBI taxonomy): domain Eukaryota; kingdom Metazoa; phylum Arthropoda; class Insecta; order Lepidoptera; family Noctuidae; genus Caradrina; species Caradrina kadenii. The sequence continues at coordinate 11,192,836 of OX381691.1, forward strand.
TTGGTCGACACTGCATGTGACATGGAATTGTCATATAACGTGGCAATGTTGCCAGCCTTATGTGCAGTTGTACCTTTGACAGCGATGCGGTTGAAACCGCATTGGTTCTTTGCCCTTTTACATATTATTTTTATATTTTACGTCTGTTTTAGATCATAAATTATGAAAAAGTATAAGATATGTAAATAATTGTTTTAAATTAAATAAAGTTAGAGTATGTCTTAATGCAAATTTAGTGTGTAAAACCTAGAAGTTTATATTCAAGAATATCAGTTTCCTCTCCTACCAAACTTAGGCCACGTTTGCCCATGTGTAACAAAAACATATTGCTCTAAGTTTGTGCTTTCGATGACTGTAAACACCTAACCGATACCCATTTGATCCTGTTAAGTACAAACTCCTTGACGTGTCGGAGTTTGACATACCACAGACGTCAAGTAGTGATATGGTTGGGGTGACGTTTGATTGGAATATTTCTCGTAATTAAAATCCTTACCATATTAGATTTGATGGAATTTCATTACACGGGGGCACAGCTGACATATCGTGAAGCTTGCGTCAATTTTGCTAATCCTGACAGAATTATACGACCAAAACCAGATGTACCAGCCTGACTGTGAGGATGAGTGTCCTATCGATGGGCCTTTTTTTTCGGATGGGAAATCATTAAATGAGTGTCAGATTTTTACTGACTAAAACCTATCCATGTTCCTTCTTGTGCCCTTTACGTTCCGGGGGCGCGGTAACTCTTTCGAACAAACCGCAGCCCCGGCAGGCATCGGCCCTGATTGGCCCCTCCATTTACTGGCATCTCTTGGACGCGCGCGTTGACCATGAATGCGCCTGTCGTTATTCAACATAGAGTTACCCATTGCTCACCGACCACAGGCACGCGTCTACGGTGGCCGGGAGACGTCTCGCGGCTCTTGACGACCGGAGTCTCTTCCGCGGCGGCTAGGACGGGAGCCTCTCTGCCTCAGTCGTCCCGCCACCTCCTTCTCTACCATAACATATCTAGCAGAAGGAGGCGACTGCTATCTATAAATAAATAAATAAATAATATCAGCGAATAATCTAGCATTGGATTGTCACCTAAGGAAACTAGCTAAGGAACCGATATTTTGAAATATTTTTGTTGATATATTTTGTTAAGTTTTAAATTCGTCGGTTTATATTTTATTTTATTGTCTTTAATTATTGTAATTGGTTTCAACCGTAGCCTTAAAGTAAGTAATTAACGAGTAATTATATAATTAATTACGTAGGGACCATCTACATAATATGTACATTGATTGATGTTGTCCGTCAGGGTCACGACAGTATTTATGTCCATTGTCATAGAGTGCATCAACCCCTAATCTGAAGTAATTGCATAGCGGTCCACATTCATCGTTATATGCGCTAGGTTCAGCGATGTGCTCAAATTTACATGTTCCAGAGCGATTAGACGTGTCTGTATTTGAAATTAAAACTGGATTTATTGCAAAACGGGAAACCACACGACAAAATAAAACTAACTTCTGCCCTCGACTTAGTCCGCGTGGAAGTTAAGTATACCATAAAACCGTATCCCTTGACATTCAGCATTTTAAAAGTGAAAGAAATTTTTGTAATCGTACAGTACTTCCAGAGATTGCCTCTTACAAACAAACAAATATTTTAACCTCTTTATAATATTGTTACAGAATTTTTACGAAATAACGATACAGATAATTTTACCCTTAGTTGTTGTAGTTACAAAAATCACAAATAAATGAATAAACGATGCATCATGTAAGAGTGAAGCCGTCATGAAAATTGCCATGAAGGCACGTAGCCACGTGCTACAGTTTGTGAGATCGTGGCGAGCCAAGTCGTGACTCATGTAGGCAGTTAGCTCAGGAAGATTTTGGTAATAAAATCTGACGAAAATGCGAGTAACTTCAGTTCAAAGTTGAACTTAGCTTAAGTTCTCCAGGTTTAGATTTGTTTAAATGCGTGAGCGTTTGTTTATGGTATTTCTCATCTGTTCATAATAAAATTTCTGTCATTGTTTGTCGTAATTTGTTGACAGAACAATAAATTGGTATTTAAACAATGCACAAAAAAAATACGAAAATAGTATACCACTTTTACTCTTAAAACAATAGCAAAACAATTTAAAATAGTTTTTCATTTTAACCTTGTAAACATTTTAGATACATAAAGCTTAAGCCCCTAGTCACGGAGACGTCGAGGAGATCTGCTGAGTCATGGCGGGTGTTAAACATTCACTACTCCAGGCATTTTAAAAGTACCTGTTAACTTGCAATTTTTCTTTTAGACTAGAAAAAGTGCTAAAGCGATACAAAAAGTAAATGGATGTACCTTTTATAGGTACTATCTATAAGCATCCAGGAAACCACAGCATACAAGCATACATTGTTCAGAATTTAAGGTGCAAGCATATTTATAACTACTTAAAAAGTAGCTCCCAACGTGGAGAATACGTTTTCCAACTATTGTTTTAGTGTTTCTGTGTAACCACGCAATCCTTTTAATAAACTAAGTAAGCACACAATGAACACAACATTGGTAGAATGAAACTAGGTGTGTTTCATTTCATACGGCAATTGTCATGGTTCCTTTATGTGCTGTAAAAATAGAAAGTTTATGTTCACCATTAAATAGTGGTTTGTAAACTTTGTTGCAAGCTTTCCAACTGATTGATATTGTGTTCATGGAGCTTTCAGTCTCAATGGGGATTAAAAAAGAATTTTATAAAGAAGATTTGCTAGATGTGAATAGGCATTCTTGTTTAAAATTAATATTGATCGCTGTTGTAGCAGATAATTTAGATAGTCCGTTAATGAGGCACTGCACGGCGATTCACAGAGCGTCAATCAAATATATATTGAATAAATTATATTATATGTATTTTACGCATTAATGAATATTCTTGTGTTTTTTTTTTATATGTTACATTTGATAATATAGTTTCTAAATGCAACTATTAGTTTTGGACTACGTGTCTGAAAATAATGTTTTATTTGTGTATTAATCAAATGGAGATTGGTAAAATATTTGTTTCAAATAAAGGAACCCTCGTAGTGATTGCAGTTAAAGCATACATTGTTTTAATTTATTATTTCTAGGTAAAAATAAACTGTGGGAACGTACGTTGTGTATTGTATTGTTAGTATTTGCGTATAAACTAGACTGTCTAGTCTACCAATACCGGCAGTGTGTAGTTGTTGAGACGTTTAGAAGCTCCGTGACGGAGTTGTCATAAAGGCTTCGTCACCAACTGTGGTGGTACCCCCAGTGCTTCACCGCAACCCAACCAAGTTGTTAAGAAGGATGATAGCAGGACTACATTCGTGCGTTTAAGTTACCAAAGTGATGAGCGACTGAGGAGAACTTTGGGGGTTGGTGGCAAACGCCTTCAAAGAATTAGTCAAACCTCTGACGGAAACTTTCAAATGTCAGATTTCGTAGTATTCAAACAAGACAATACAGACAAAAGTCACCTTTTCCTACAAACATTTAGCACAATAACATCTTACACAATATAATAACTGATTTCGTACTTACATTAACACTGAGCGTGATAGTTTACTCAAAGCGAAAAACAGCTTTAATGATCGCATTCCTTTAGTTATTCCACGCGAAAGCGTGCGCCTTTTTAAGCGAAAAAGGGGGCGCATTTTTTAACAATAGCTCGGCGATCTGACCGCAGCCTTAACAATGGGGCCACAAAATGAGCTCGGGGAACTTTGCCTTGCCTACTCAATTACATTGAAACAATAAGAGCATACGTACCACGAAACAATAGATCATTTGTAAAAGTTTTCATTTTACTGCGAAACATGGCTGGTGCTTGCATCATTTTTGAGGATGCAATATGTTTTTTTTGTACTTTCTACTCAGTTGCATGGTTTTTGGCGTATTGGGCGAACTGTTCTCGTATCATGGTATTGTGAAGGTGCTATCAGGATTTATTAATATTGACTTATGTTTGAAGTATATGGAGTAACATTACACTTACGTAAGACAAGTTTAAATATAATAAATATGGCAAAACCAATGGATTGTTTCATTACCGTATTTCTTATGGAGAATTAGAATTTTATCAATTTGCCTACAGAAAGATTACCGACGTTGCAATTGCGCTAATAATTGTTGACAAGATTAAATCAGCGATGCAGCATTGACTGCAATCGATAGCACAATTAAATTTTAACCAATATTTTAGTACCAAAGGGCATTCCATATTTTTAACTCGAGCTGGAATGAATATTCGTAGTATAATTGAATTAAATATACTTAATTGAAAGCTATAAAAATCATTTCGGATTTTTTTTCAAAATTTAATATGGGTAAGGCTATATTTTTTTATTTATATTTCACATACGGCCGACAATATACTCCACGGCAAACAACGCTGTGTAATTGAGGAAAAATAATATTGTGATAGAGTTTACGGGATCAGTGACGGTTCAAGGAAACAGTAAATAAAACAAAGACAAACGATTCTTTTGGAAAAACTTTTGTCAAAACTCTTTGCTAACTCAATAATAATGATTGTTATGAGATAACTTTATCTATGTGCTTTGATGTGACATCTGTTTGTTATTCTATTCCCTTTATCAATTCGTTCACGACATTCATCGCAAAACAAGCAAGTATAGGACATGAATATTTTAGTGCAATAAAATAATTTAATTCTACTTAACGTGAAAGTTTGTGAGGATGGATGATGCGAATGTTTGCTACTCTTTTATGCTTAAAAGGCTGAACCGAATTATATAAAATTTAGCACTCATAATTAGATATTGATCTACCTTAACTGATAGGACAATCTTATTCCGTTTTTGTATTTCCATAGCAATTTAGGATTAGTCTAAGCAAACGAAGTCGCGGCCATAAAATAGTAAAAAAATAGATAGGGATGAAACCAATTACTCAGAAATTGAAGAGGTCAAACCTTCAAACGTGACCCATGCTTAGGTTTAAGCGTACATTCCCACGGTCGGCCAGACATCGTCCTTCGTCAACTTATACAGCGGGATTATCGGGGTATCATGAAAGCGGTTTTATTACAAATACGTCAGAACAGGGCTTAATAATGTACGGTGACGTGTTTAAGCTAAAATACATATACAATACATACGTAATAATATATTTTAAGGTTGTATTTTAAATAAGCACTTTCGAGTTGAAGAAAAATTCGGCTTTGAAGAGCATTTCGTTCGTCGTTCATTGTTTGTTGAAATGTTAGAAATGGCCGTCTAATTATAGTTTTAAATTAAATAATATATGAATACTATGTATTTATGACAAAATAATTTAGCTGTAATTTTGTACTTTGTAGTAGTATATACTTAAACAAAGTAGTTTCTATGCAAGGTGCACTAAAATTCTTGTTTTCAATATATTGTAATGCATCAAGGGTATAAAAGAACAAGCTTCTGCTAGCGACTTTGTTTGCGTGGTTCTTTTCACTCGGGTTAAGTTACGTCTTTGGTTAGTGTTCATCTCCCGTGTGTCGTAGCGTGATATTTTATAGCCCTAAGCCTTCCTCGATAAATTAACTATCCAACACAAAAATACTTTTTAATTTCCAACCAGCAGTTCCTGAGATTAGCGCGTTCAACCAAACAAACAAACAAACTCTTCAGCTTTATAATATTAGTATAGACTTATCTATGGAGTTTCTAGCTGATTCTTCTCCATCACACCTTTTGGAAGAAGCAACTAGATTAGATTCAATTCTATTTTATTGTATGTGATTTTCGAAAGTGCCTTTTAATGGTCTAATTGGAACAAATAACTTGACTTTGACGTCTTCTGTGACTGCCATATTTTTAAAATAATAACTTAGTTATCATCTAAGGCCTTGCTTTTAAAGACAGTTCAAGAGCGAAAGAAAAATATTGAAATTGTGTTGGCGCCAGTGCTCGTCAATTTGAAAATGGCCATGTTATCGTTATGACAATCATGGTTGTGGGTCGATGGCTATGTTTTTTGTTCTTCCAAGAAAAAAAAAGACATTCGTAATTTTTTTTTTTCAGTTATATTTTATTGTAAATAAATAATAAACTTATTCATTTAAACCAGAAAGGTCGTCATTTCATTTCCCTAACACTGGTCCTTCGAGATGGATATCGTCAGCGAAATATCGTTCCAGACAAAGATGAAATAACAAAACCGCGTTGAAACGCACTTTTTCGTGCTGGCGAAGACATATTCAAATGGAAACATTGTAAGAGGCTATCGCGTTCGTGGATAAGGGATACATTCAAAGCGTATTAGTGTCGTGTCTTTGTTTTTTGTTCTTCCAAGAAAAGAAAGACATTCGTTTATTATTGTTATTTTTTTCAGTTATATTCTATTGTAAATAATTAAAATTATATTATTAAATATTATTTATTAAAAAGAGTTATGAATATGAATGTGGATGGATGGAGGGGAAGAGGGAGGCCAAAGAAAAGATGGATGGATTGCGTGAAGAATGATATGAAAGAGAAGGGAGTCAGCGATAGCATGACGGTTGACAGGACAGCGTGGAAGAAGAAAACGTGTTGCGCCGACCCCAAGTAACATGGGATAAGGGCAGGAAGATGATGATGATGATGATTCTATTGTAAATAATTATTATACGTATTAATTTAAACCAGAAAGATGGTTACTCCAGATCCCAAATATTTGACTAAAATAATAGATAGTGCTCATGTCGCTACTCTCCAATGTACTTTCCAAATAGTACCTTCTCACAAACCCAACTAGAGCAAACAACCAAAAGTCGACTAGAACAACGAAACTTAGTCCTTATGTTAATGTTGCACGGACTATGTCATCGATCAAAGTCACTTAAGACAGATTAAGTTGTGAAGTTGTAGGAAGTTGTTACAATCTTTGTTGCAACAGTCAGTATTCCGGAGAGAATGCACCATTGGGCTATGCCGACGCCCCGATATACAGCGAGGTTTATATCAATAAAATTATCTTGTTTTCTGGTTTTTTTTCCCTCTAGAGATCTTAAGGGAATAAAGTTGTGAGATAAGGAAAATATACCGTTATCTGTATGTGAAGGAAGCTTATTGATGATAAGGGCTTATCGAGAACAATTCTAAACAGGTTATCGTATAATTCTATAAATTGATATTCTTCATGTATAACAAAATTAAGTCAGCAGAAGGGAATAGCATAAGAATTGTTTTATTAAAACAAGATATGGGTATTTTTATAGAAACTAGAAAATATTTACATAACATACCATCACGCCTGTATTCCCCGGAGGGTTAGGCAGACACAGTTCGCCTGTATGTTTTAAGTCCCATGTAATAGGGGGCGAGCCTATTGCCATTAACCGGGCACAAATCCTAACTCCGAGCTGCTACTGAGAATTTCACCTCTGCCTAACCGTTCAGGGAATATAGGCGTGATGGTAAATAAAATTATAAAACAGGGTAACTTTTATAAATAGATATATTTATAATAGACACAATAGAGCTATAAAAACAGGATATTGTGATGAACACAATTCACTTACAATAATGATTGCTATTTATCGCCATAATCTCGTATATCTGAATACCCTACCTGGCGACCTGGGCCTGCCGCAGAAACTATTACGGCAAAAGTTAAATCAGTTTTGTTGCCTCCTTCGAGGCGGTTTCATCCGGTTCAAGGCATCCTCTTGTGCATGCAATTTTGTAAACCATCCCCGTAACCCGCTTCAGGTTACCGATTTGTGTAACTGTGAAAGTTTCAATAAAACGCGCGCCAACTTGTAATACCAAAATGCGACAGAAATTAAGGATTTGACTTTTTTGTATGAATTAAAAGTATCAAAAGATTTTTTTATAAGGATAGCCTTATGGATATCCTCGGTCTATAGATAACTTGTACCATGAGTCGAGAGCCCGGTATTCTAATGATCCACACCTCTGATAGGTATTGGACCGCCTCTGGCGGGCCCTTTCACTATGTGCGGCCTGCCTGCGACCGCACATTTCCCTAGAGAGGCGTGCAGAACACTGCCTGCCGCTCCGTCTCAGGCCTATGTCTGGTCGAAAGACGAACTGCCCCAAGTTAGTTAACTTACAGCAAATGGTGTCTGTTTCACCATTTTTTTGTAACTTACGTTTACTTTACCATATTTGGCCATAACTTCGTAGAAAAAATTAATAAACTGGTTGTACCTAAGTAAGCATCAGGTATTCGGATTCATATTTACCTAAACTTTAAGTATTAGCCTAGTATGAAATAGCCTTTTGAACAGAAAGAAAATTTCGAGATTGTCGTAGAATTAAAGTCGTACCCATACTTTTTTAGACAAACTAACTTTAGATAAATAATGTATCCGATTATACGAATCCTAGTAAAAATATATATAAATGCGCATGCATCAAATAAAATCCCATGAATCCAGCTATTATGTAGAATTTTTTTTTACCGTTATCATTAACAAAATATTTTTTAATCCGACTGGTAGTTCCAAAGATTACCATTTAAACAAAAAAACTCTTCAGCTTTATTATATTAGCATAACATTAACAAATACATATAAAAACAATATAAAAGCAATCCTTCATCAGAATCGTCTTAGGGGATAGAAGACTTATCAATTTTCTCAGTCAGGGTAATCTTGTCTACATTCTGTGGGTAGTTCATGAGGAAATCGGCTACAATCTCTGATACTTCTCTTGGCTCGCTGGGTCTCAATTCATGTTCTAACTGCACGGCGTACATGTAGTACAGTAAAATGAAGTAACCTGACAGAGCTGAAATGTAAAAAAAACATACATTTTTCATTGTCCGTATATGTTGTATCCCCTGAGTGTGGTACTCTAGGGTTTATCCATGTCTTCCTGACTGCGCACCCTGAATGTGGTGTGTTTGCTCATAGCATAAAATTATGCGTGTATGTCTGATGTTCTGCAAGAGGCAAGTGCAAGGCTGTCAACTGCCGGGGCTGCGGGTTGTTCGAAAGAGATACCGCGCCCCTGGTACTCAGAAAGCAGAAGGAAGTAAGGAATAGCGGAAGAAGGAATATGGGTGGGGCTTAGTCAGTGTATCTGTTTTTGACACTACCATTAGATATTTGATTTTTCATTCCAAGCAAATTTTTGTAATTGGAGTTGCAACTTTTTAATTAACCATAAATAGATAAATTGTGTAATTACTGAAGTAATGCGAAAATTGTTATAATAATCTGTTGGATTGTTGAATTAATGGAAATATTATTGGTAGTTTTCAGTAGTCATCTCGTGGTGACCACTGAAAACCGGTTCTGTGATCACTTAAGTTTTTCTTTTGATAATACTCGAACCTGCTTCCGTAACAATAAATAATTATTTCTCGTCTAGTTTTTTGGTTTTACCTTTTGTAAAACTAACATTTTAGTATTCTACCATTACGAAGAATATCATCCATCGCTCTATTTCTTACTTTATTGATACCAATCCTGTTTATAAATAGATTGATGTGCTTTAATCATTATAAGTTAGCTCGTTAGAGGGGATGCGAGGGGGCAAAGTTTCGTTGTTATTAGAGCTCAGATGAAAGCAAATTAATTACCTTCCTGTTCATTATGTTTTATCGAAGGAAACATACGCATTTTGGATATTACAATAACCTCGCTTGATATACAAGATTAAATTGAATTATTAGGTGAAACTTCAGAGACGTCATCTAATGATAATTGAAGCTTAAAAAAAATTCTTCACTAATCATCTTCATTTCTAACTTTTACTGCCATCGCCAGCAGCGTTGCTGATCCGATCATCAGTTGTATTTACTTGAAATTAATTGTAAATATTTTTTTTAGTTTATTTGACCTTGTATATAAGATAGAAGAAAAAGAGTTTGGTACCGGATTAATTTTAAAATTATAAATCCTTACCGATCTCCGCGCCACAAACGATCTTGGAGTGTGAGGTGTGGTGAGGGCCGTACAGCATCACTCCGGCAATAGACAGTAGGAGACGAATGGTAGCAACTGACACATGTAACTTGATGTGGCCGGGACGTCTCTGAAAATTCGATTATCTATCTAGTAGTTAGGGGATTAAATAGACATCATTATACCCGCATACTAAACAATATTGAGCAAAATTATTGTTGGCAAACGACTTTCATGTTTAGCCCAAAAAATTATTGTTCAGCGTTGGTAAAGCAATGTAACGAACACAAGAACATTTAAAATATTGAAGATGATGAGAATGATGATGATTGAAGATGAAGGTATTGTAAGAACATTTCAAACCTTTTAGTAAAAAAACGTAAAAATAAACTTTGAGACTTGGACCTTAAATATCTCGGTAATCAGAAGGTTCCCAGGTATGATGGCTTAGAACAAAAAATCGCAATAATGGAAAGAACATGTAACTTTTGGTTCTGTCTCCTAAATGTCTTTTTAAACCATTTAAATATTTTACACAAAAACGAAAAAGAAAATTGTATGAACATGAACAAAATTTTAAGAATTGGAGCAGAAACTCAAGACGCGAGGCGTAGCTTATATTTAGGTTTCGAATTATTTCTTTTAGGTGAAAAAATGCAAATCTGGTTATAAAAATGTCAAGATTTTTTATCTTCACAGACGTCTTAGCCAATTGTCGATCGATTTTCAAAATTATTTTTTGTTCTCCAGGGGTGGTCCCATATTAATTTCGTGAAGATCTGTTTGTAGATATTTGTTGAACGTTATGTACAAGAGAAAAATATAATTGTATATAGTTGCTCCTTGAGCAGAATGGGTCATATAGATCATTTGTGTAAACCTTCATTATTTAGTGCCAAACATGAGATTGTTTATTCGTTACCTTAGAACATTAACAATATTCGCTGACCATTATTATCTGCTTAAAGGCATGGCCATAAAATTACTAATCGCCGATCTTGTAAGTCAGTGGGGGGAGGGTATACCAAACTAAGTACAAAGTGCTGAGCTCGTAAAGATGTTGCCAACTGAAAAGTTTGACTATTTTGCTAATGTATTTCAATTTGGTTATTTTATGTTCGACATTTAAATTTGTAACATAAGTAAATTGGCTGCAGTGTATCTAAAGTAGAATTTAACCATGTTATTATGATTAGGGACTTTATGCAAGACAAATAAATTGTGTGATTTTAATTATAATTTTAATTTTAAACTGTTACTTTAAGTTGTAAAAATATATCGTGCTTTGAAAAATTTAATTTTTAATTTCATACATAATCTGCTTTGCGGAAAATTGCGTTTGTTTTTTATGCAGAATTATTTAAGTATTTTGTGTTTATCTACTTGTGATGTACCTATTAGATAAAACTTAAAGGCAAAAGTGAAAAATAATTTTAGCTTTGGAAGTCGTTTCAATTTTTGAAGGAGGATGTCTTTTTTATAGCTGTTGTTTATTGTCTATTTCGCCTGTATTCCCCGAAGGATTAGGCAGAGGTGTAACAATGTACACCTACAGGTATGTCTAGGTCCCATGCAATAGAAGGCGAGCTTATTGCCATTAACCGGGCACGAATTCTAACTTCAAGCCGCTACTGAGAATTTCATAGAAAAAACCAAAAACACTTTTGGCTGGACTTGGGAATCGAACCGAAGACCTCTAGCGTAGCAGTCGCGCTTAGGACCACTTGGCTAACGTGGCAGATTTAAATGTTCTTTTTCAAATCAGTTCCATGTCTTCTGTACTACTGTATGCACCTGTAACCACAATGCATTGTATGTGTTACATTGCGCGATACCATAAACAATATTTTTTTTTCGCAAAAAAATAAACTCCTAGCAATAATTCTTCCGGGGCTGCGGGTTGTTCGTAAGAGATACCGCGCCCCCGGAACGCAAAGGGCACAAGAAGAAACATGGGTGGGTTTTAGTCAGTAAAAGTCTGATACTCCCTCCCGCCCCGCCCAGGGCGGGAGAAGTTATTTGATGATTTCCCACCACCCAAAAAAAAAAAAAGGAATAATTCTTGCTCTATGTTACTTTGTAGGAGTAGGCTAGTTCACGTGTTTTCTTACTCCGTAAATAAACTCTAAAGTCAACGATGTTATTGTGTTCTTCTTCAAAATGTTTGAAGGAAGCGTTGTACAAAAATCATGGAAGAAGTAAGTTGGCAATACCTATCTGTAATTTGGTACAAACTGGCACTATGCCAGCCAAGTGACTCAAATAGAACGTACATTTATTGTAGCCGTAGATAATGTTGGACACACCACATCGTGTGACGCGTCCGAAACGTACTGTTGGCCCTTTTATTAACTAAATTAAGGCTTAAATCAGTGTACTGTTATAAAGTGTAAATTATAGTTTAAAAATATGGAGTGCTTTTCGTTTGATCAGTATTATGTCTCGTTTGCAAATAACGCAGCTTAATTAGCTATGGCTAGCTAGTAACTCAACTTGTTGAATTAATTTTATTTCTTTACATACCATGTTTTTTTTATCAAGCTTATAATGTCCTATTGCTGGGCAAATGCCTCCTCATGTCCTTTCATAAATTCTTTTCTGGCAGCCAACCTTACTTAGGTACCTATTGCGTGGTGACATTTTTCCAGCGGTCAGTGCATGCGGCTGACGTGACCCGCCTGTTCCCAACTTGAGCCTGGCAGCCTTTTTACCTACGTCCCATATCCTGCTTCTGGAGTGCAACGTGATGTTTCGTATCCTGTCTAATCTTTTTACACCCAGAATGCTGCGCTCCACACACACAATTTAATTGGGCGTATAAAAATGTACAACACGTTTGAAAAATTTAGTTTTTACTGGTATTAAAAAGCCTACAGGTACTTACGCTGTGCAGACCAATAACGAGAACAATATTCATTAAAAGCCATGCGACGTTTAAGATTCCCATCAAAAAGAGGATTGTGACAGTCATGTGTATCTGTGCTCGGTCAATGGAGTCGAAATCTGGGACCATGTCGCCGTACTCATCCATCTTAAGTCGGATGTACCGAAATCCGTGTGTATAAGAAGCTAAAAAGCTCAGCGTCCCGATGAAAAATAATGTTATGATGAAGTTTAAAATCTGAAATTAAAAAATATAATATAAAACACTTTGCCCACTATTTCTTCCGCGTAGATAAGTATTGTACTTCCTCTACAAACTTCAAAACACTTTAGCCTCCCTTTGAGGTGTAGTTAAAAAAACACGCACGGTTGACGCGAAGCGATGGGCTGTTATGCTGTGTCGCAGGTTCGATTTCGGCACGGAACATATATTTGTATGGCCTACAGATAGTTGTTTCGGGTCTGCCTGTTAAATATGTGATTGATGATGAGATGTTATATATGTGATTTTATTTATACGCACCCATAATTTAGGAGATATTCCTAGTGTGGGGCAACGTATGTTTTTTAAAAAAAGAAAAGAAACTACTAACGTCAAACGTCAACTTTACACACACATTCGCCCCAAGTTTCAAGTCTATTTACCCAAGTAATAAGATTTTTCGTACAATCCAACTGCCCCCTTTTCACCCCGTTAAGGGTTAAATTTCAAAACTCCTTTCTAAGTGATTCGCCTAAATCATAAAAGCAAGCCGTGTGTGTGCAAAATTTCATGTCCGGCTAGGTGCCGTGTCAGTCAGTCAGGTTGCCCTTTCATATAAATAGATATTATTGTTTAGTCTATTTGTATAAGTCAATAGTTTTATGTAGATTTAGGCAGTCGCGCCATCTAAAACACTGGTAATCAGCTGCCTCCGGTTTGACTGGAAGCCGATCCAACATAGTTGGAAAAGGCTAAGCAGAAGATGATGAGTTTTATGTAGATTGTTCTAATGATTTCTGGAAGCCAAAAAATATGTACTATATCGGTAATGATATAGTACGTATTTTGCTGTTCTTTCTTTGGGACTGTTGACGTGTATGTACACAAATTATTAAATAATGAATTTAAATGGATTGAGAATTCTACAGTTACTTTCTAATTTGCCAATATTTTTTACGGCATATGATTATTGTCTATAAACTTAGCACCATAAGCATTAACAATGTCAGTAAAGTAAATGAGCCAAACCAACTGGAAAATAAATCTAAACATACTCATAGAATAGGTGTAAGAACATACCATACTGACATATCCAAGTATAAAGCAGCCAGTTTTCAAGGGTATGCAGAAGCAGCATTTTGTGAACAAACAACAAGTAGCGCTCTTTTTTGGGTTGACGCTGTAACAAAATAGGACAATATCATGCTTAGATGAGATTAATTTAGACTTTTGAGGAAGTTGAACGTACGATAAAAGATTGCAGCTGGAATAGGTATTTCGATATCAGCTTCAAACAGTGGTATTTTGGTGGCGGCAGCGTATCTATAGTAATATTATAAAGAGATAAAGTTTGTAAGGTTGTAGGGGGTAATCTCTGGATCTACGGAACCGATTTGAAAATTCTTTTACACATAGAAAGCTACGTTATTTGTGAGTGTCACAGGCTATATAACATCATGCTACGACACACGGGAGCGGAACAGTAACCAAAGACGTAACTTAATATGGGTGAAAAAATCCACGCAGAGGAAGTCGCGGGCATAAGTTATGTTAAATAAACTTGTCGTACTCCATCAAAAGCGTTTGTATTTAACAAACGCTTCTGGTGGTACTCCGGTCTCTCAGCTACGCTACAATCTTGCTAATGTATATTTTTCCAAGGCATGAGCTAATCTCAAGGTCATGCGTACACGACAGTTGGTAATTGACAGGAGATTTCCGGATTTTTAAAAACTACTAGTTTTCAACATTGATTGTCACTGAGATGAGATTGCGACTAGATTTTAAATGTTTTTAATTACGGGAATTGGTCTTCAGATCTCTGATCCAAACATGGTTGCTTCGATTTGAAAGCAGAATATCGTTTAAAAAACCCGCTTAATCTTACTACACGCATTATAAAAATATTCTCGATTTAAAAGTACAGTTAATTCGATACACAATCAAAGTAAACAAAGGAATACTAATTGAAGTAATTTCCTCATTAACTTATCAATTAGAGGAAAAACATAAAATTAATGAAGTACTAGCAATTACTGTTGTATATTGGCAATAAAATGGAAAACGTTATGAGGTAAATTGGGCTCCAATCAATCTTGGAAAACTTACTCAAAAGCGAGACTATTCAATACTTAAAATAAAACACTACTGCCGTGTCAAAAAAGTGAACTAAAAAGCAAAAAAACAAGATTCACTCACACACTGAACATAAAAACTCGAAGACTACTTAATTTACCAAACTGAAATTTTTATCGCAGTCGGGGGACTTCCTCTCTGTGGAATACTTTCTTATCTAAGAAGTCCCACTTTGTGTACTCAACAGTTTTTCTACATGACGTTTTGGATTAACAATGTTATATATCTTTGAAATCTACTTGTCAAATTCTAGACGATAATCATACTCACAAACATGTTCAGTAAAACAAAAATTGAGCCTGGTATTAATTCACGTTTCAAAGTGACCACGTTTGACTTATTCTATTTTTTACTAGCCTTTATTACTCGGAACGATGCAAGGACTGTAATGATACTTCATACATTTAAATCAGTTCAGGCGTTCAGAAGTTATGGTGGAATAAAGAAACTCACATACACATACATAAATTCTTTTTTTTGGGGCAGTCGTGTAAAAAGAGGTACCTACCGACAATGCGCTACTGCGCACTCTATACCAATGTAGTTTAGTAATATTTTCGTTTAATAAGTAATTAAACTAGATGAACTTTTGTAGAAAAGGTAAGGACTAATTAATATCTACGCTTGAGTTTAGTTATTTTTTTGTCAAATATCTTGATATCAAAATTATACACGGTAACTCGAAAACTCGCATTTTTTAACCCCCGTCGCAAAAACGACGCGGGGTGTTATAGGTTTTACGTGTCTGTGTGTCTGTGTATGTGTGTCTGTGGCATCGTAGCTCCCGAACGCATGAACCGATGTTGATCTAGTTTTTTTGTATAAAAGGTTTAATAGTCGTATGTTTTATGGAAATCGGTTCAGCGGTTTCAATGTTATCTGCTCGTTTGTTAGCTGCGGTACGGATTTTTATTCTTCTGTCGGGGGTAACTTAAAATGTTAATTTTCTTTTGTGAATTGAGTTAGTTACGTATAATTTACTACCCGGACTTATCTATACTAATGTGGAAGCTGAAGAATTTTTGTTTGTGCTTGTCTAAATGCGCTTATCTCTGGAACTATCAGTCGGATTGGAAAGATTCTTTTTGTAAATGATAGCCAGAATAATCCATATTCACTGGGCTGAAATGCTGAATATCCAATTACGATTTAACAAAAGCAATCTGTCTTAATACCGGTAAATAATCTGAATACATCAGTCGATAGACACGTCATCACAATGTCATTCGCTTGTTTTCCAGAGAAGTGTGCTTACAAACAAACAGAGCAATGTTTCAAAAATGTTGTTTACAACGTCTAACGATGTGTGAATGCTTTCTTTGTAAACATGAGATCTCATGTCCTCCTATGTAGATATTATTTACAGAACATTATACCTAAATAGTTCATTTAATGAACGGATCTTTTCACTGTGATACTAGATAGGTTATGCAATAGCTTTTAAATAATAAACAGGCGATGAAATAGTGTTTTTTTTTTGTAATTGCTACATTTTTGCCATCCAAAAATATACCATCACGTCTTTATTCCCCGAAGGGTTAGGCAGAGGTGTAACAATGTACACCCACAGTTCGCCGGTATATTTGAGTCCCATGTAATAGGGGGCGAGCCTATTGCCATTAACCGGGCACAAATCCTAACTCCGAGCTGCTACTGAGAATTTCATAGAAAAACCCAATAACACTTTTTGCTCGACCTGGGAATCGAACCCAAGACCTCTAGCGTAGCAGTCGCGCTTATTGAATTGAATTCTTTCTTTTTATTAAGTATCAAATTTTGTTTTACGTTAATTTTATAATTTGCACCTGTCATGTTATCTCTTCACCTCCTTTGGTTGACTGGTAGAGAATGCCTGAGGCATTAAATCCGCCTTTGTACTTTTTGTTGCATAAAATTAAAAAAAAAAACATATGATAATAATGTTCAAATCTTTTATCAAATATTCATGAATAGTGCTACCATAAACATTTTTTTCTAATCAGATTAATAGTTCTAGGGATTAGCGCGTTTAAACAAACAGAAAAACTATTTAGCTATAAAAAAAAACCAGTTAATTAGCACAATACTATTTTTTGGTAGCTAGTCAGGCCAGATCAGAATATTTAAATTTGGTATAATTTTCCCTAATTCTTCTTCTTTCTGTATCGATGATACATATATATGCTACTACATATACTACATATGTACGTGTGTATGTTCTACGTATACTATAATTATAAACCTTTTGACCACCACAGTCATCAATAGATGACAAACCAAAACCAATATGCCACGGTCACGATATCATGACATAATTGTATACGCAAATAAAACTCATATAACTTTGATATAATACCGATGTCACTACTATTTCATAGGTATTAAGGGATGAATTTATAGCTAGGCGCTAAGGGCAAGTTTTGTTTTTTTAAAGTAATGGTCAAAACGTTAATAATTTAAACTATTTGACCCACATTTACTGCTACATCAGAGGCGTTTCATAGGTCTTCAAGGGTGCAGGTAAACGGTCAGTTGAGACACTCCAGCATATAGACCATAGTCTGATCAGGAGCTTCACGATCGCATTGGGCGTGGGAAATTCAAACATTTGGGTAGGTGACTACATATTGTCTAAGGAAAAATAAGCCAAGGTATTCTTAGTTGAGAGATCCCTATAAACTTGAAACTGACAGATAAAGTCAAAGTCAAATCATTTATTTCAATTAGACCATTAAAAGGCACTTTTGAACGTCCATTACATGTTAAATTAAAAATATTGAATCTATTTGCCCATTCCAAAAGGTAGTTTCGTATGGAGAAGAACGGGCAAGAAACTCCATACATACTCTTTAAAAAAAAAATGTATTACAATAAGTTGTACAATTCCATAAAATTATACTGATGTTAAAACGATCTTTTAAAAAAAGTCACTCAAAGAAGATAAAAATACATATTAAAACAAACTTTAAAAACAACATGCTCACTAGAGAAAATTATTAAACTAAAAGCCACGGTACAGAGGTATTCAGAGATTCAGTAACAAAGAAACAAAAAAAAAAACAACATTGCAAAACTTACTTGTCACACAGGGAAACGGTCATATTGATTGAAGTATTTTAGTTTTTTATAAACATGAAAGACACTAGTGCACTTTGGCAGATATATCGCAACTGGGCTACGAACGAGTGTGTAAGTAGTATTGTTTGTATGGAATTCCATGCATTTATGTGACCACATAATAACAATAACAGTATTTACGTCACCCCGGGGATATGTATGAAAAATTCTTTCTTTTTAGATCATTTTCTTTTAATTTAGTAAGTAGTTGACCATTAGTCAGTAATCACAAGACCCAATTTAAAAAATAGACATAATTTTAATCTTCAAAACCCGATTAATTTTCAATAAACAGTAAAATTTGATTTCTGGTTGCTTGAAAATGAATAAATAGTTAATCAATTAAGTTGGGAAATAACTGACGTCACAGTTTAGCCTTTAATGTTTTACGAATCTTTGCTCTCAAAACATCAAACAAAAATTTATAAATATTAATGTTTTTTTAGTGAAGGCGGCTTATTTAAGTTGTGTCCCGCACTTTCCCAGCTTTACCCTATTTACATTTAGATATGAAGATAAATAAATTGAATACTTTGATGTGTACTGTTCATTTATTTAATTATATTTTAGCAATTTTTGTTCCATCATTAACGTACAGAAATAAATGTTGAAATTACACATGAATGGTTAAATGCGACACTACAAAACATAGATGGTAAAAACTATGAAAGAACCCTCTATGAAAGTAGCAATGTTTACATTTGCAATGCCACCCAGTTATACGATTCTAGGATAAGCCTCTTTAATAAATTGTTCATCATAAACCTGTACTAATAATTTTGATACACACTGAACTTCGAAATTCAAACGAGCGAAGAAAAATAAAACTGAGATACGCAAGCAATTTCCATAATACTAAATCATCGATTCAAACTACACAATGCCATGTTTAGCTTCCATTATCATAGGAAACCTGTCCAACAAAGCAAACAATTCAACATTAAGTATAAAAAACTTAGCAATAACTATCTTCTCCCTTCCTCTTTTCCTTTCCCTCCCTTCGTATTTCACCTTTATAAAATTCTTGCGAAGATAAATTAAGCCTCACGAAAGCAGTTCAGACTAGTTCAAACCAGTTTGAGCTGGGTATTTTTTTTTTTAATATTTAATATCCTAGCTCAAACAGCGCTATTCATTTAACGGCAGAGTCAACAGGGCGAAGCGGAACACTCGGTTACACATGAATCAAAACCCGGTATCTGGTTGCGAATCACGACAAATGTTGGTTTTGCTACTTAAAATGCTACTTTTTTATTCTAGACGCGACGAGAGTATTTGAAATTGTAAAGAAATGTGTTTTGAAAGAGAAGTTATGGAGATTCTTTTCCGTTTTTATAAACGTGAAAAGATTTGCTTTTTACATTTCTTGTGTGGAATGAGAAAAAAATATATTTGGTTTGTAAACATTTAGCGTGACGATAAAATCAACTTTTAAGTGATACTCATAACAGAACACATACTCATAAAAGAACACGGATGAGAAATATTTCAGACAATAACTTACAATTTTAAAACATTCTCAAGTACCAAATTCATTGAATCATAGTTAAGAAAGTCTAGTCAACTACCATTGTAAAGACAATTTATTGTAATTTAATAAATAAAGAACATTTTTATAATTTTTTGAACCAATTCTTTACTAAACGACACAGTCTCACTCTTATGTACCAATTTTTACGTTCAACCACTATCTTCCAGCCGTTCAGTATCAAATGGACAATCTCTCGCAGCCGCCACATACTGTGTTCTTGGCATATGAAATCGCGCGAGCCATCGGGCCGTGCTATAATGTTGCCATAGATCAGCGCTAAACGCTCCTCGCGGTGCCATTCATAAGTTGTATGATAAAACGCCACTTTGGCCGCCCCAGAAACTTTCCCCTCAAAGGAGGAATATTTTCGAGAAATTTAAATCCAAACCCGATTGTGGATGATATTTTAGCGCGTTTATTTTATAGTGGTTCCCTTAGGGATTTCAATGTGGACAATATGTTATATTCTGCCAATCGGTTGAAAATTCAAACAATAAAGAAGGTAGAAGAATCAGTTTTTAGACATTTTTTATGATGTCAATTTGCAACGATTATAATCAGTTATCCGAGAGATGTACTATGGGAAAGTGCAGTACTCATGAAAAAAAACAACTTTCACAATGGGACCTACATTGAAATTTTATGTTCGCGTAACTCGACAAAATGTAGAAAACAGCTGGTAATTTTTTCTCGACTCCAAGATTGGTCTCATAGTAAAACTTGGTCATTTTTCTTAAAGCACGTGCCTCATTTAACATAGCACCCTATATGTGTTGTTAGGCAAGCCAGTGTTTGTTTGTGACTTGCTCCATAAGCACGCTTTTATTATCATTAGTATCGTGAGTAACACTCCCCTTAACAATGAGAAGAACTCCACTCACGAGAACGTACTACAAGAGAGTCTGTTAATTAATCGGAAAATACACAATCTCGTCCAATATTCACGCGTAAAAACCGTAAACAATATCCGTAAACATTAATAACCGATATTGTTTGCATACACAAGTTATTTACGATAATGTGCGATGACCATGTAATTAAAATATGGTGTAATCCTTAATCTGTTCGGCGGTTGATAAAACGGATCAAGTTGTAAATTGAATTTCATGCATTAAATAAAGGTAAAGCACAATTTGTTGCTTTATAAAAGAACCCTTTAGAGGGTTCCGTAATGAGTTTCAATTTGTAGATGTAATCTGGCAATCTAATTTAATTTACATCTGCTGGTTAACGTTGCAACTGAAAATGGGTAAAGATATTTTAGGGTAAATTATTAATTAACTAATTGAATTCACAGTTACGTATTTTTATTACTGCCTCAGTAGCCTAGTGGTCCTAAGCACGACTGCTACGCTAGAGGTCTTGGGTTCGATTCCCAGGTCGAGCAAAGTGTTATTGGGTTTTTCTATGAAATTCTCAGTAGCAGCTCGGAGTTAGGATTTGTGCCCAGTTAATGGCAATAGGCTCGCCCCCTATTACATGGGACCTAAATATACCGGCGAACTGTGGGTGTACATTGTTACACCTCTGCCTAACCCTTCGGGGAATACAGGCGTGATGGTATGTTTTTTGTATTTTTATTAGACTCACGATGGCGCGTGAAGTGAGATGGCCCCCTCATATTGGGGTACAGCAGTTAACATTGTAAATTTTATTTGAAACTGAACTGTGGGTTGAACGATACTAATAACGTTGTTGATTGTTTAGTGTCTAATTTATAATAGCGTAAAATATATTGCGTCCAATTATTCCGATTATATTTTATTTTGTTGTTACAAGTTCGTTTTGCGGTTGGAGCTAACGAATATCGCCCTATGTAGCCTTTAATGTATGTATGGCTGTGTAATTATTAAATAAAAATTTCCTTGTTAGCCTAGTGATCCGAAGTGCAACTGCTACGCTACAGGTCTTGGGTACGATTCCCAGGTCGAGCAAAGTGTTATTGGGTTTTTCTATAAAATTCTCACTAGCAGCTCGGAGTTCAGATTTGTGTCCGGTTATTGGCAATAGGCTCGCCCCCTTTTACATGGGACCTCAACATACCGGCGAACTGTGGGTGTACATTGGTACACCTCTGCCTAACCCGCTGGGGAATACAGGCTTGATGGTAATATAGTAATTATGTAATTATTAACTGCCTCGGTAGCCTAGTGGTCCTAAGTGCGACTGCTACGCTAGAGGTCTTGGGTTCGATTCCCAGGTCGAGCGAAGTGTTATTAAGTTTTTCTATGAAAATCTCAGTAGCAGCTCGGAGTTAGGATTTGTTCCCGGTTAATGGCAATAGGCTCGCCCCCTATTATATGGGACCTAAACATACCGGCGAACTGTGGGTGTACATTGGTACACCTCTGCCTAACCCTTCGGGGAGTACAGGCGTGATGGTATGTGTGATGTAATTATTAAATAGCCAATTTTATGAGACACGTAGCCTTGATCTGGGATCCTATTTGCCGATTTTAATGAAACCCTTAGTTTATGGCTAGCTGTCCACTTTATCAACTTAGGTCCATTCAATATTCAACACAGGATAATTGCAATGATAATATTTGACCTCAGGTATTTCAAAGCTCGGAGTAAACTGATATATTTCAAAATACAATTAGTTTTTAGTTCGTAGTAGTATAATTAAACATTAGTAAAACAGCCAGCCATAGCCATAAAAACATTTAGTATCCTCTAGCAGTAACCTCTATCCTTTTGTATTCTTGAGCAAGCGTGTTGATCAATGCTCGTGCCTTCTCAGTATGAGAAGAGGACTTTGCCTTGTTGTAAAACATACTATTAGGCCGGCTATTATTATCATGGCTGTACATACTCCATAAAGAGTAAGCAAATGCGTGTAGTTCATTTACAATTCGCCTGCTATGTATAAATCCAACGTAAACTTACTGCCATCAACTGGCCACATATCAAATGCTCCTAAACTTGTTCAACTATTTCAATTCTTCATGAATGGTCCCAAACTTGTTAAATCCATCTTTTATAAACCTTAGAAAAATAAACCAAGCAAACTCTCCAACACAGTCACATTTCTAGAGTAAACTTTTCGCTAACAAAACTCTTTCAACAAAAACGCACACACTGAATCGCGATCCAAATTAAATAGCAATCCTAACTAACGAAACTGAGTTGAAAACTTTCCCCTAAGCAAGAACGATTCAGTTGTCACTGCTGCAACTGAAGAGAATCCATTAATCCAATTTGTGGAGTCAGCCAATCGTAGGAACTCCTTTATTGGATTTCTTGGGACAGACCTCGTCAGCCACACTGTTTGTTGGCAAACATCTTTTGATCGCAGTATAAAAATCTTTGGAATTCTGTGGGTTTTTGGTGCTTTGTTTGGAAGGGAGGTAATGATCAACATTGCTTTTGTTTGTCGTGTCGTACCTGCTATTAAATAATGTTTGAGGTTACGTTATGGTATACTATAGAGTTTACTCGTAATGTGGAGTAATTTGTTATTAGGTAACCTAAATACTAAGTACTTACGGAACTAATGGAGTTTCTTGCTCGTTCTTCTTCATAAAAACCTACGTTCTGGAACGAGCAACTAGCTTCAACTTTCTGAGGTAACTTCTTGACTATTAAAAAGTACCTGTAGATTGTCTAATTGAAATAAATGCTTTTTTTTTTTTTTTTTGGTGGGTGGGAAATCATCAAATAACTTCTCCCGCCTTGGGCGGGGCGGGAGGGAGTGTCAGACTTTTACTGACTAAAACCCACCCATGTTCCTTCTTGTGCCCTTTGCGTTCCGGGGGCGCGGTATCTCTTGCGAACAACCCGCAGCCCCGGCAGGCATCGGCCCTCAGTGGCCCCTTCCTTTTGCTGACATCTCTTTGAGGCGCGCGTGGAACACGAACGCGCCGTCGACACGGCCTGTCGATATGCAACGTAAGGACGGTGAGCTACCCATTGCTCACCGTCCACAGGCCAGTATCTACGGTGGCCGGGAGTCGTCTCGCGGCTCTCGACGTCCGGAGCGTCTACCGCGGCGGCTGGGACGGGAGAACCGCTGTCTCAACCGTCCCGCCGCCTCCTTCTCAAGCATTACTGCCTCGCAGAAGGAGGCGACTGCATCCCATTCCCTCTCGCTCCGAACCATGGCTCGCACCAGGGCCGGACGCGAGAGTTCGCCGCCGCCGATGGCCGCCACGAGGACTCGGCGATGCTCCGCCCAAGCGGGGCATACCGCCACGGTGTGCTCCACCGTGTCCTCGGGGCGATCCACACAATGGTGACACCCGGACGTTTCCTCCCGCCCGATGAGGTGCAGGAACCTCCCGAAACACCCGTGTCCGGTGAGGACCTGCGTCAGGCGGTAGGTGAGGGCGCCGTGGCGCCTCTCCAGCCACTCCTCAAAGAGGGGACTTACCGCCTCTATTAAGGCGTGCCCAGCACGAGGTTGCGACAGTCGATGTCTCCATGTCGCCATGAGATCGAGCCGGAGGTCGGCCCGCCGAGCGGCAATTTGCCGCGGTGGCGGACTCTCCCCCCGGCCTAGTACCTCCACGCGCCACTCGTACAGGCGCGCGAGGACCAGCGCCTCCAGATCCCACGGCGGCAATCCGGCAAGGAGGCTCGCCGCCTCCCCCGAGATCGTGCGATATCCTCGGATGACCCTTATGGCGATCACCCGTTGGGACGCAATGAGGTAGTGGGCGGCAAGTCGCCTTAACCCCTGCGCCCACACCGGGGCCCCGTAAAGGGCCATCGACCGCACGACTCCCGCGTAGAGCCTCCGGCAGGAGGCGTTTGGTCCCCCCAGGTTGGGTAGGAGCCGCCTAAAGGCAGCCCCGGCCCGTTCCAGTTTGGGGGCCAAACGTCGGAAATGCTCCGCGAAGTTCCACCGGCTGTCGAGGACGAGTCCCAGGTACTTCATCGTCGACTCGACGCCGATGTGAACCCCTCCTACCGTTAGTTGGGATCCCGACGGTGGCCTATTCCGAGGCCCATGAAAACACATGGCCTCAGATTTGTACAAGGCCACCTCGAGACCCAACCGCCGGATCCTCTCAACGACTATCGCAACCCCGCGTGTCATTAAGTCGGCCGCCGCCTCGTGCGACCTTCCCTGCGCCCAGACCAGCGTGTCGTCGGCGTAGCATACTACGCCGACGCCCTCAGGGAGGTCGGCTCGCAGCACCCAGTCGTATCCGATGTTCCACAGGAGCGGCCCCAGTACCGAACCCTGTGGGACACCGCACGACATCTCTCGCCGGTTCCATTCTCCTGTGCGACCAGGGTAAATCACGGCCCTATCCGTCAGATAGGCCCAAATAAATGCTTTGACTTTGACATACTCACAGGGTTGTAAGAACAGGATGGTCACTGGCCGAACTATAAAACTGCTACTTTATGTATATTGTGAAAAAAAGGTCTGGCTGTCACAGAATTTAAAATTATCAACATAATTTAAAATTAAAGTTTAAATCCATTTAAATAGACAATATACATATAATAGACATATTTATTAGTAAAAAAGTAGAAGTATTTTAATATATATTATTTGTTCAGGCGCCGGGGAAGCTGGTGAGTTGCTTTTGAAGAACCTCACAGCTTTGATCAATTTGATGCAAGGTGAACGAGGTCGTCATTGACGATTTGTATGGGGCCAACTTATGTGCCCTGCGCAAGAAGGATGGCGGCATTAGACCCATTGCCGTAGGAACTACCTACCGTCGTAGAGCAGCCAAGATTTGCTGTAAATTCTATGGTGAGGCTGTTTCGCAAAAATTGCAGCCCCTTCAACTGGGTTTTGGCACTAAAGGGGGCTGCGAGGCTGCTGTGCACGCTCTGTCGACCTACCTAAATTCAAATGAAGGAGAGGTTATTTTGAAGGTTGACATAAAGAATGCCTTCAATTCAGTAAATTGGGACACTTTGCTGGCAGGAATTAAAAAAGAAATACCCCAATTTTTTAGTTTCCTTTGGCAATGCTACAGATATACTTCTAAATTATAATATCGTGACAACTTTTTGAATCCGCTGGTGGCTGTCAACAAGGTGACCCTCTTGGGCCAGTGATTTTCAGTGTGGCTATTAAACCAATCATTTGACAACTAAATGCCAAATTTAACGTATGGTATCTTGATGATGGAACCTTGGGAGGCGATGTAGACACCGTTCTGAATGATCTAATATAAAAAAAATGAATTTAATTCCATAGGCCTTGAACTTAATCTTTCCAAATGTGAATTATATTTAAATGACAATACTGTCAGACACTAGACAGTTGACTATTTTCAAATTTAACACAATAGTTCCTAACATCAAAATTATAGAAAAAAGCTCTATTCGTCTACTCGGTTCTCCAATCTTTGAGAATTCCTTTTCCAACTGTGTTGAGGAAACAATTCAAAATTTTAATGATGTTTCGGAAAGACTGCTCCAACACGCATTCAGCCATCACTATAATTCGTTACTGTTGTTTCGGCCCAAAATTAACCTATTTCCTTCGCGGTTTCCATTTCTGGAAGCATAATCACCTTTTAGAGAAAATGGACCAAATCATCCGACATACCTTAAACAATCATTTTAAATTTGGCTATGGACGATCGAATTTGGGCCCAAGCTACTCTCCCTATCCGTATGGGTGGCCCAGGCGTCCGCAAAATTTCAAGTCAATTAGTCTTTCATATCCTCGGTCCACGGCAATGAGAAATTAATCAGGAATATTTTAGCTCCCACACTGATTGATTTTGATGTGCCGTGCTTCACCGAGGCTTTTGATGCCTGGAAAATCGCTTGCCCGAATACTGATGTACCCGATAACCCATCTTCCCAAAGACGGTGGGATGAGCCGCTCTGCAAGGTAGTACAAAATATCCTATTTACCGCATCTGCTACCTCTGCTGAGCGTGCGCGCCTGCTTGCTGTGGCTTAATGAGAGTCGGGTCTTTGGCTTCTGGCACTTCCGTCATCAAAAACAGGTACTATACTCGACCACATTACTTTTCGCCTCGCTGCTTCCTTACGATTAGGGGCCCTTTGTTATGCCTCCCATCGCTGTCACTGTGGGGAATCAGCAGCCTCAGTCACCACGGCCTGTCGTGCAGCCGGAGTGCAGGCCGTATAGCGCAACACGCCAACATCAACGACATTATTCGTCGTGCTCTCGTCGCCGTCGGCGGTCTAGCTGTTTTAGAACCCAATGGCTTGGCTCGCGACGATGGCAAGAGACTAGACGGAATGTCTTTATTTCCTTGGAAGATGGGTAGGCCTTTAGTGTGGGACGCTACGTGCGTCGATACTCTTGCGCCATCCCATCTTCCTAGTTCTGCGTGCTGTGCTGGCGCTGGTGCTGCGGCTGCAGAAAACCTGAAACGGCGTAAGTATAAACCCTTATTGGTAACTATATTTTCGAGCCTTTTGGGGTGGAAACCCTCGGGCCTTGGGGTCCGTGTGTCCATAGCTTTTTTAGAGATTTATCTAAACGGTTGGTTGACACTTCCCACAACCCAAAGGCTGGCTATTACCTTGGTCAGAGATTAAGCATTGTCATCCAACGTGGCAATGCCGCCAGTCTTTTGGGCACTTTTTCGGTAGACAGCGATGCGGAGGCATTTTTTGATGCCATTTAGTTTTAGTTTCTTTTTTGTTTTTATTAAGGATTTCTAATTTTTAAGGCTGTAAATATAAATGTATTAAAATTCTTATGTTATTGAAATAATATCTATTTGTGTATTGTGTATGTTATATTGTGAGGTTTCCTTAGTATGCTTAGAATGATTGTAAACCATTTTTTTCTAAGAGTACGTGTGGAGTGATTTACTTTTTCTTCTTCGTACAAATCTACCTTTTGAAAAAACTATATTCAATTATAGTTTTCTGTAAATGACGTTTAAAAGCGGTCTAATTGATATGAAAGATTTGCCGTTGGCTTTCAAACCTCTACCTTGATTATATACCAGAGTTTCTATGTTTATAAACGCAAATATGATACGTGTGGATGGAGGTGATAGCCCAAAAAAATAACAGCTTTGTCGGCCTTATCAATATAATTATAAACCCATGCCAAATTACAGTTTTCTAGTACTAACGAGCCTCTGAGCTATGCCGCGGATAGACAAACAGACGAACAAGCGAAACTATAAGGGTTCCTTGTTGACTACGGACCCCAAAAAAAAACCTTAATCTAAAAAAACAACTCGCATACCTTGCGAAAATCACTGAACTAACTTTATTCAGAACACGAGACATTAAAGGCACGGCTTGAAAGAGAATTATAATGAACCCAGCACGCCCCTTTTCACGTGTTTGTACTTAACAACTGAAAAATAATGACTTTCGTTGCTCTTAAGTTTATGCACGCAACTTAAAATTTGTAACCCTAAAAAATTTATGCGAGACATTTTGTTTAATACGTCTTTCGTTTTAAGAGATCTTAGGACCCTTGCAACATGTTAATAATATAAGATTTATTGTAATATTTTCTTATTTTTTGTTTTTATGATATAATTTGAATTACTTGGACCCAGTAAGACCACGCTAAACGCAGCGGTATCAGTGGCATTCTTTAGATCTGCAATAGCGGGGTTGTATGGACGTTTATTGCATGAACGGAACATTATGGAATATTTGAATGTTACAGAATGATTATCTTACCGTGAAAATATTCTCAAATTGTACTTACCACTAATATTTTCTTACCCAAAAATATATTTAGAGCCAAATTCGTCTGTATTGTACATTAAGCCGTTATGACCCACTAGGGACTAGCCTCGCTGGAAAACCAGAGGTCCGACTTTTGTGGGCTTGTAATAAACTAATGAGTTTTCATACCTTGAAACTGGTCATAAATTGTTTTGAAAATAAAATTACTTAGCCTATTATTTAGATTAGATTTTTGTTCTTTATGTTATTTTTTGAGGCTACTTTAGTATTAATGTTTGCGAGGGTTCATGTGTAAGCAAAGTAACCGTTGTCAGCCTTTTTATTTCAAAACCATTTATTGCAAATATTTATGGTTAGGGTTATAAGTTTATACACATTCTAAGCACTTAGAGATTGTCAAAGTTTAGTTCTGACATTAAGTGAAGCACTTCTTATGACCATAATTCATTATTTGAGACATTGCCTACAATCGAAGGATCATCTTTTATTTTTAATGGGAAAATTTAATCAACATGGTTTTTACATATCCCTCTCTTCCCTTATCACTCTCGTGCAAGCTTAGCTACGGAAACTACCTCGTATTCAAGCACGTTCCGTTATCACGATCCTAGTAACCCTCACACGACCTCCTTAAGAGGAAACTCAGTATATTTATGGTGACAATGGGTCGTAAACGAAAGCCGACTGCAACACAAGCCGCTAACGAAGCGAACTGTCCGGGGAAATCAGACCGTTTTTATTAGCTTACCGCATAAATCGTGGTCATTGGAACCTATTAAGCGTGTATCGTAGGGGAATTAAGTGGTAATCAGTTATGAGGGTGTAGCTTCTTTTCTTATTTTTCTTAAGTGGCATATTTCAATTGGTTTGTGTCTACGAGGTCGAGCTAACCTAATCCAATCCCTTTTATGTTGTGGTGGCCCAGTGCTTAAAGCGCCCGCCTCTCATGCATGGGAGTGTGAGTTCGCTACCGAGCACGGGCAAGTATTTATATTACTTTTTCCATTTCTTATGAATTTTCTAAGTTAATCTTGGTGAAGGAGAATATCGTGAGAAAACTTTAAAAATGTGAGTTTGAAATCGCCAATTCGCGCTGAGGAAGCGTGATGATGAATTATTGTGTCTTCTTTGTATGAAGAGGCCTTTTTATTTACCTTTCCTACCATTCACGAAGAATATAGTATAACCTGTCTGTTAAGATTGTGAAAAGCAGTTATAAAAAAGAAGAACTTGAGTGGGACTACAGATTATTAAACAAAAAGTAACAATGAAATGCAACATAATAATGGCGAGACACAAACTAAGCACTGCATGTATTATCTCAGTATGTACTGAATCAGCTCAGAAACCTGCTAGCTATAGTGCCATGGGACCTCACTTACTCTACTCTTTTATTGGGATAATATTTTTTTTAAACTTAGAATTGTTTATTTTAAGACGTCACTCACGAAAAAGGGTAGTACTCCTGGTAGATTTTATGTCAGTTGGGTTTAAACAGCACTCACTAAATTCTGTTAGAGGGTAAACCTATTTGAAAGTTAAATAATTTGTATGCTTAGCATAGTCGACTCTGGTGACCTGCTAACTTAAATAAATAAATAAAACTTTTATGAACGATCGCAATCTAATCTCAGCCTTCTATTCACCTACTTTTTTGGCATTGATTGTTACTAAGATGAGATTGCGACTACATTTTAAACGTTTTATTAGTAGAAATGGCTTTCAGGTCTCGCAAAATCCTCTGTTTAGTGGTAGCAGACAACTATCTTACTAAATGACTACTTAATGATGAATGTAAGATGAATGAGTCTCAAAATTACAATGCTTTTCTACATTTTTGCTAGTTAAAATGACTTTCCAAAAAACGATGGTCTTCCTTCAAATGGCAGTCCAGCCGTCAGTTGTGCTTAGATAACTACTTAAACATACTTAGCCGGTGCTTAGCGTTACTTAACGACTATTGGACGGAAAAAAGCGGACCTCTTGTGGCGAAACTAAGTCGAAACTACTTAACTATTAACTGTATATGCCTTTGAAGTCCGTATGGGTCGTATCTTCATACTTGGGTGGAGGAGTGATTAAATTACTTATAAATGCTCAGCGCTGCGGAAAATGTGTAGGTTATAATATTATGCTCCAATGTAATATTGGAACTTTTCCGCTGAACATCGTGATAAATAAATAAAAATAAGAATCGTTTATTTGGCAAACATACAACAACACATCAGCGAACTGTGGTTGTACGTTGGCACACCTCTGCCTAACTCTGGGGAATACAGGCGTGATGGTGTTATTTAGTAGAAAAGTCCCATGTATAATAAATATCTTATAATCTAAAATGGAACACAGTTGCGTATTTGCCTGAAGTAGGTTGAACTTGTGCTTTAGGCTAGGAAGTAATAATAATATAAGGATAATAATTATATCGCGTTTAACGTAAGTAGCCCGATGTTAAGCTGATAACTATTTTAATATCATAATTATCATTTGATGCTTTTAAATTCAATAGAGATTCAAAAAAAGTTAAAAAGCTGTTGTTCCAAAACTAAAAACAGACTACAATTCCGTTTACTTTGCATCTATGAAAACAAAAATCCTTTCTTCCGTTCGAATCTGAATACAATATCAATTCAGTAACGTAAGTACTAAAAACACAGGTTCAATACAGTTTTAGAAGTCCTACGAACGCAGATTTAAAATACCTTCTCTTTACCTCTACCTTAGCATTTCAGAGTATAAACGTTCCCAATCTTATAAAATTTCATCTTTCAGGTACCCGAGCGCACGTTAGGGTTTTAATAAATGATAATATAAACGCCGACAGACCTTGGCAAGGCTCTATGGACGCATATACATATTTTGAGGTCAGGTAATTCAGGGTGGGTGAAATTTAATTTTGTTATAAGTATTAAACGCCTCATTGGATATTACGTAGAGGTCTTATTTCCACTTTTCATTAAACGTATTGCGTTCTGTAATATATCGAGATGAGCGATGTAGTCATTTAGAGTGTAAAGGAGAATGGCCTTGAACGATAGCATTGTAACGATTTGTGGACAAATGATTTCCTTTTCGACTTTTTTTTTGGTAACAAACTTTTCTCTTACTACAAAAATTACTAAGATATAAAACCATTGTCCTACAAAGAACGCAATGTAAATGTATTCGCGTAAAAAATATAATTTATTCAATACACAGTCTCCACCTGTCGTATCGTTTGGCGAAATCGAATATTCGGTAACTTGGATATTATGTGCTAAAGCATTCATGGAAGTGACATTTTGTTAACTTGAAGCTTGTTTATTTAACGATATTACTGAAATTCGATCAAAAGACTGGGTAAAAAAAGTTTACTTCAGAATAATATTTGACAAAAAAAGCCAATATATTTATTTATATTTTATTATTCGTATAAGCTACAATGTGTATAGTTTAGACATTTTGGCATTTTGTATAACATAACATACCATTCCGCCTGTATTTCCCGAAGGGTTAGGCAGAGGTATAACATGTACACCCACAGTTCGCCGGTATGTTTAGGTCCCATGTAATAGAGGGCGAGCCTATTGCCATTAACCGGACACAAATCCTAACTCCGAGCTGCTACTGAATATTTCATAAAAAAACCCAATAACACTTTTTGCTCGACCTGGGAATCGAACCCAAGACCTCTAGCGTAGCAGTCGCGCCTAGGACCACTAGGCTAACGAGGCAGTTAGTTGGCGTTTTGATTTTAACAAAAAATGATAATAACTTCGATGTTTCTAAAAAATTAACCAGTTACACATAATATATATCATGCTTAGTACCGATCATTTTGGTTTATTCTTTAGTATTTACCAGTGTTTCTTGGTAAATGTCCTTCAAATAGGTAACAGCATATAGAAAAAAAATATGCATAGGAACGCGTTTTATATTTGGTATCATAGGAAGCTAGTTATTTGATTTATGTTTTATTTTGATTTCATGTAATTAAAAAAAATGTATGCGGTTTCTTTGCCCCTTCATACATTATGTTTAGGTACTTAGTTAAACTCACATAGCAATATCCGTATACATAACAGCCATCCACTACACACATTTTCTTTTCATTTACAATACCGCATGAGTACAAATAAACTCATCTTTGCCGAAACGATCCTTTGATGTTCCAAATACCCTATCACAAGCCACATCCAGTCCTCAAGCCCATGATTATCGGGAGCATTCGGGAGTATTCGTTTCGTATGCACAGCGGCGGGTTCCGGACGCCCCGCGACTTACAACTTCGTATCCATTATTTTATACAAATTGAAATGTCAGCGGGCTGATTTGACTATCGTGTTTTCCAGACGGTAGGGCCAAGTTGTCCGTCTACCGGACTGTTATGAAATGTCTGGCGAAATTTTGTCACTGCGAGTGAAAGATGAAGTGAATTTTTTTATTAATTTTAAAAAAGCTTACACCTAGGACATTCAACTGTACTCAAATTCACGAATAGTAAAGTTAATATAAACATGATATAGTTTGGAGGCACGCTTTTGAGACGCACTGTAGCTCAACATCAAACTAGTGCGGCACTGAAGACTCAAAACTTGTTTTCATAATCATATTATATCTAACTAGCTGACCCGGCAGACTTCGTACTGCCTCAATCGATAAATAAAAGGCCTAAACTTTTGTATTGAATAGCAATAAAGTTCAAATTGACTCTACATTTTATTTAGAAAACGTTTATATGGGAAAAAGTAAAGGGCTGTTTTTAGGGTTTTCCTGGCAATTATTCGAATTTTTCTCACCTTTTAAACCTTTCTTAGACCTCCACGAACATTTCAAGACCAAGATAAGATAAATTCGTTCAGCCGTTCTTGAGTTTTAGCGAGACTAACGAACAGCAATTGATTTTTATATATATAGATAATAAACTGATGATTTCGATAGAGTAGCTAGTTACACAGTAACTAAAGTTCTTGTATTTGATTCTGGCAACAAATTTGCAAATATTTTGTGTTATTTATTTTTTAAATCATAAAACAAACAAAGAAAATGAATAACAATCTATGTACAATTTATAAAAAAAGGGAAACTCATAGGGCATTAAAAAAAGGTGATCTAATTAGTGGAACTGGTAGCAGCGTTCCACTTTATTAACAAGTAATAGGGACTATAATGATCATATAATATAATCATTTTTGAGTAGGTCAAGGAGCAATAAAACTAAAAAAAAGAAAAAAATAACAAGATAAAGAAGAACACAATTTAAAGCATTTATAAAAAAAAAGAGAAACAATGGACTTATTTACCATTCTTGCATGGGCCGTTTTATATTCATTTGCTATTTCACAAAGATGTAACAATTTGTTGCATGTTTCACAAAAAAATAATATGCCTTTATTTTTTGTTTTATTTTATTTGGAACGACAAAAGATGCATAATTAAGGATACAAAACAAACAAGTTTAATTTTATTCACAGCATACAATACGCATGAAAAACACGTTACAGAGAGAGAAAGCAAAAACAAAATATATTGAGAATTTCTAATTTGTTGATTTTTAGAACTAAGAGATAAAGATACTCGTACACAAGTCAGCTATAATCTTACAACAGTGAAGAGGAAAAGCGTAAACTATCTGATTCCTTAATTGCTTTGAGGGCAGAACTGTAAGAAAATACTTAATACCTTTATTGAAATCAGCTTTTATTTTTAATATTGTTTGTAAAAAAGGATAAATAACTAAAAATCACCAGGTCAAACTACCAGCAGCTGTAGTTCTAGGAGCCATATTGACATAAGCCGATTTTAGAAGACACGTTTTAATTTTTCTGGGTAGTGAGGCAACATCTTTAAAGAAGTCCGGGTATTCATCGCCATATACATAAACCCTGCGGTGTTCATAGCTAACAGGGAACTACCTAATAAATAAAAATTTGCGAAGTCAGGTGCAATTTGCGCCGCCGTTGTCCTGGCTTTAGACCGAAGTATAGTGAGGTGGGCATTTGCCTCTCCCACAGGACTCTTAGCACTACATTTCCACTTTCCAAACAAGTCACTAGCCACGTTTGTAACAGTCAAATTGACCCACTGAGCATTTTTATCTAAGAAATCGTCGTTATATATATCAAAATTATCCAACTGGTACTTATTGATCAGGATATCACTGTGTTTGTGCGTACTATTGTTTATTTCTTTGTGATGAAATGACCACGACACCGTAGGTTTTGGGTCACCTCTGACAAAGCAGCCGAACGATATTTCAGCTCCAGCCTCTGTTCTTATAACTGTGGGTGATGATGTAGCAGAAGGTGGGCAAACAAAATCATCTCTTTTTAGTAGTCTCCATGACATTTCTGCTTTCATTTCTGGCCCTGCGCAGGAGACCTTTTCATTTCCTAAATCACTATTAAGAAACCAATCGTGGAATTCCCGTATTCGACAGTCACAATACCAAGGATTGTCTGATAGTGTTAAAGTTTTTAGTATCGGGAGATTAAAAGTTTCTTGATGGAGGTATGATAGCAAATTTTGACGTATGTTGACAGTTTCTAGCGCTTGAAGATGAACAAATGCAAGGGGATGCACTATTTGAAGTTTACACCGTGATATTTCTAGCTGCTTTAGATGTTTCAATGGAGGAAATTGCTCTGCGACTAAAACACTTAAGGGGTTATCGTTAAGAATCAACAGTCTTAAGTTGTTGAGGCCTTTGAATGTGTCAGGTGATAGTTGCTGTAGTTGATTTTGGGACAGATCTAGTAACACCAATATTTCTAATTGTCGGAATGCATTTACATGCAATGATTGCAAACTTGTCAAACTGAGGTTAAGGCGTTGAAGATTTACCAGTCCTATTTTCACAAAAGCATCTTCTTCTAAGTTCTTTAAAGGATTTCCATGTAGGTCTAAGACTTGAATTTCTGCAGCTAAGTTTGGAAGTTGTTTCAAGCCTGCTGAAACACACAATGCAGTTTTCTTTCCTGAGGACCATTTGCAGTGGCATTCTGTTATATGAGCGCAGTCGAACCAATTGCTTCCAGCCTGTGCGAGGACAAGACTGAATGCCAAGTATCCGCTCCATGATCGAATCATATCAGTTTTGATTCTGCCTAGCTGAAAAGAAGAGATAATTTATATTAAATGAAGAATTCACAAACATAGTTTAAAGCTCACCTTCAAATAAAGTTGTCTTTATCTCTTAAACTAGCTACACATAATCTCCAAGGTACGTAAAGCATAGGTAATCAGAACACAGATTAATGACACTAATATTTCTTTACGAATAGCTAAAACACTATTGTTCTATTTCCTATCAACTGTTTCAGGCAAACTAAATGAAGATGTGAAGTCATACAAAGTCATAATTGGAGTTGGGAGATGATGAAATTGGAGTTGAAGATGATGAAATTGGACCCCTAAATCTTTTAGATGCTAAAATAGGTCGAGTCATCATAATCAAAACAGGCAGATGCATAAGACGATCCATCGCTGGCAAGGAATTAACAGAATAATAAGGCAACTGTATCAGAATCTATGAAACAAATTGCGTTTTCGCAAAAAAAATACAAATAAAACTAAAGCTTTGATCATTAATACCTACCCAAAAAACAAAAAAATACATCGAAATGACGTCAAGCACACGTAATTTCCGGCTTCATTAGCTTTTCTTTTAACACTTGTTATTTGTTTGAATTTATTTCATTTCATATTTCGTTTCATTCTACTCCTAGTAGTCCTACTAACAGTATTATACATGCGAAAGTTAATGAGGATGAATGGATGGATGGGTAAATGGATGTTTGTTACTCTTTCACGCTTAAACAGCTAAACAGATCTGGATGTAATTTGGCACTGCGATAGTATTGTAGTGTGGAATAACACAGACGATACATTTTATCCCGGAAAAATGTAGGTACGGATACCGCGGGATCATAATTTGACGCATTTGAGACGGATGAGAAATCGCGGGCACAAGCTAATTATTACGTAAAGCCTGTATTCCGAAATAATAACATACAAGTGTCTGCATAAATCATACCTTTAGTATTTTACTGAGCTATGAGTCCGCTAAAACTAACCTAAATTGACTTCCGACAACACTATCAAAAATACTGAATCTCACACAATTTCACACATATTACACTTGGTGTTCTCCTACAAAACATAATCACCAATGCCGTTTAACCTATACTTTTATACTTACATAAAGAGGAAAGATTTTTTTGTTTGTTTGTTTGTACCGAATAGGCTTCGAATGTACTGGACTGATTATAACCATTTTAAGACCGGTATATAGCTACATTATTTTTGAGTAACATAGGCTTTATAATATCACGCTACTATTCACGGGATCGGAGCAGTAATCAAAGACGTAACTTAACGTGGGTGAAATAAGTCACGCGGACGAAGTTGCGGGCAGTTCGCTAGTCAAATATATAGCTAAATTAAGAAGTTGCTAACATATTATATAATAACCTAAGAAGTTGGTAAAGATGAGATAAGGCTAAAGACGCACGCACACGCACTAAATATGCTAAATAAACAAAGACGGAAGATAAAAAGTGCGATAACACGAATGTGTACAAAAAAAAATATAAACATTACTAGCTTCTGCCAGCTACTTCGTTCGCGTGGTTTTTTTCACCCGCAGTAACTTACGTCTTTGGTTACTGCTCCTCTCCCGTGTGTCGTAGCATGATGTTATAAAGCCTAAAGCCTTCCTCGATAAATTTACTATCCAACACAAATTTAATTTTTCAATTCAAACCAATAGTTCCTGAGATTAGCACGTTCAACCAACCAAACAAACAAAAAAACTCTTCAGCTTTATAATATGAGTATAGATAAACACTCCAACGCAACGCTCTAATACTATTTAGAAATAATTTAATAATGTATCTCATTATAAGAAGTTTGTTATATTTAATTAATCTATTGATCTTATTAGGGTTCTGACTCGAAGGATGCAAAACGGAACCCTGTTACTGAGACTCCACTGTCTGTCTGTTCGTTCATCTATCAGAGGGTTGCATCTTTTGAAGCGTAATAGGTAGACACTTAACATTTTCACAGAATGTATATTATTATGGCAGTTATACCTACTAACAAAATAATAAAAATTAAATAAATTAAGAAGAAAATGTAGTATATAGTGATACAATACATTATGATACAAGTGAGGTAAGTTTATTATTACGGCCTTTACGACAATATATTTGGCTATCGTTTCTTAAACGATACTTCTATGTTAATATTCTTCTTTTGAAAGTGGCAAACATCGAATTACTTTTGTTATTCCAAGAGGGAATTCTCAGTTGAATAATAAAAGATAGAACAAATTACAAACTGACTAATCAAACGAACTGATTACAAGCGACTTTAGCGGCTATAGCAAGGGTGGAACCTGGAACAAATAGGGTTAAGGTTTTTTTGCTCTAAAAGAAATTAACTTATAGTAATTATGTAAAAAATATAATATTTAATTATTTTGGAAAATTACAGCTGTAGTGTACATAATGAACACCATTATACCTATTGTTAGAATGAGACATTGCAATAAAAATAAAAATAATTCTAATTCTCAGTTACTTCCATTTCACTATCTGTGCTCTCAAAGAGGTCAATATCACTGTCACTGTCAGCCGTATTTATCACTAGTCTATCAGTGTAATTGTCTAAACCATGTTGAATGCTTGTATATTCATTCTCACATTTGATTGCATGATTGCAAAGCTTTTTCCACTCTTCAGCCCCCCGATCATATTTACTTTTTCAGTCAATAATGTTTTTACTGTAGTTAAATTCATACCCACATTTCTAGGGGCTACATAGGCTTTCAGTTGATACCATCTGTATCAACTGAAAGGCTATGTAGCCCCTAGAAATGTTAATTAGGCTGAAGAGTGAAAATTATGTATCTCTTATTTCCCCGTTGTCTTTTTTTTAAGATTTTGTTTGTTGCAGGATCCAAGAAAGTTGAATCGTTTCTCCAGGACTCATTGAGCTACATTGCCTTGGCCCTTGTCTTGTGGTCAACCCTGGTGGCGAGCTTGTCCCAAAAAAAAGCTGAAGATGTATACTATTTCGAGAACAGGAGGAGTTAAGAAAACTTTTTCAAAATAGTTGATCTGCTATTATTATTTCAATAAAATCAAGCGACGGTAAAGCTGCTAAACTTTTTTTCAGACAACGATTTAGTTACGGTGCAAAAGCTTTTATATTTTAACGGGTATTTATCTGGAGACGATAAACTATAGCCCAGTAACGTTCCAATTACAGACGATAATTATGATAGATACTGGGACTTATTAGAAATACGACACAGCGATAACAATTAAAAAGATTATTAGCCAAAGAAATATAAACACCAGTCGCCCTGATATCACTAGTGTGTAGGAAAACTTTGAAGCGTGCTTAAAGGTAAAATCTTTTTTATGGTTGTCAAATAACAACGTTACTGCACTATAACGTTAGGCGTCGTTTATTTTATAATATCTAAAGTTCTGTCGTTTATCTTAACTTTATTCCTAAAAGCCTTTTAACACATAAATACTTAATGGTTTTGTCAAAGTTTTTCTTACTTCATTTTATGCGATCTCTGCGTGTTTATAGTCACAAAGAAACCTGCTTATAGTTTGTTATTTAAATGGTTGATTATACATTTAGCGTCAAGGAATTGGGCCAAGTGCATTATGGGGTTTATAGTCGTATTAAAACACGAAACATGTTTCTGGATGAATAACAGAAAATTTGTGACTTTATTAAATAAAACATACATGGCAATTAACAAAATAAAGGTTTTTCATAAAAATTACAAAACTTACTATTTAAAAAAAAAATTATAACACGTGTTTCCATCTCTGGCTCTGATCACCACCTGCATGCGATCAGCCATGGTCTGGATGATGTTCTATCACTAAAAAAAATTACTCATCATCGGCTTCCAGTCTAACCGGATGCAGCTAAATACCAATGTTTTACATAGAGCGACTGCCTATCTGACCTCCACAACAAAGTTACTGGGCAACACGATACCTCTTGGTAAGACTGGTTGTCAGACTTTCTGGCTTCTGACTATTCCTAACGACTGTCAAAGATCTACGAATGACAGCCGGGACCAACGGCTTTTCATGCTTTTCGAGACACGGGGGTGTCACACCACCAGCTTCCAAACTCCGGGCTGCTACTGAGCAAATCCTAATGGAAAAACTCAATAACACTTTGCCCGACCTGGGAATCGAACCCGGGACTCCACGCTCATCAGTTGCGCATGCGACCACGAGACAATACAATAATAATAATACAATACCTACTACAAACGAAATATCCTTAAAACGGTTAATATAAACAGCTAATCCCAGCTCTTCGCTACTCCAAAATGAATTAACGTCATTTGATTTCCCGTCTATAGGATTTATTGTCCATTTTACAGATTAAAGTCGTAGATAACAGATTGATTTTATAGATCCGCCGAGTGGACGGAAGGTTAGAAATTGGGGTGGACTACTGGGATAAAGTTTGCTGAGAGCTCATCTGTAAATGTTGAAATTTATTGTAATATGAAGATTTTAGTAAACAATCTATGTATGCTGTAATTTTCTAATATTTCGTTGCGGCTGTTTTCTGGTCATCTCGTGTCTAAGATATAGTTTTCTATTGGCAATGTACCTCACCACTGATTTCGAAGTTGAATTATCATCATCATATCAGCCGTAGACATCCACTGCTGGACATAGGCCTCCCGGAAGCGGCCTGTGTTCACCGTTTTCCTGAGTTAAAAATTGAATATTGTAACTTACCAGTAATTTATCAATCCAATTATCAAACCTTCAACAAAATATAATTGGGAATTACTACTAATTCCTTCATTATTAAAATTTATTCAACATAAAACAAATGTGAAATGTATCTCAATACGAAAACATGTCTGAATAAAATAATGATTCGGGCATCATTTGTAAAAAAAACATAAATGAAGGACAAGCGGAGTTTTTATTTTCTGAGCAATACTAGAGACAAACACATTAGGAATAGGAAGGAAAACGAAAGACGTCAGAAATAATAAGCAAAGACCAAAATGTTTGCACTCCTTTTATTATCTCATCACTTGGATTTAAAGCAATGATCCACGATCAAATTCTTACGAATACAAACTATAGTTAGGTATATAAACATAGTGATTACTGTACAGTTTTTAATAATCAGACTTTTATGTATTGTCGTTTAAACAGAATTTGAAAACACAATATTTTCATAGTGAATATTTTTTACTAATCAATACACCATAAGGTAAAAACAACCATTGCCAAAAAATACAACTAAAGCTCAAAGATAATGTTTGCTAACATTTTAATCAGAAATACAATGGAAATTGACAATACATAAAAGCTGTAATTTTTGATAATTAGGTATTATACAAGATAGTCTCTAGAATCGGGATCCAGGGAAGTCACTATGAAGGACCTATAACCAACTGCGAGAAAGGGAGGATAGAATATTTACCATAATTAGGTATGTATTATAGCAATATTTCTCGTTTCATAACTGCCGGCGTAGACAGAGTCAGCATTATGAAACTGCAGCAGTTTTCAATAAATAGGTAACTAATAACATAACATACCATCACGCTTGTATTCCCCGAAGGATTAAGCAGAGGTGTAACAATGTACACCCACAGTTCGGTATGTTTAGGTCCCATGTAATAGGGGGCGAGTCTATTGCCAATAACCGGGCACAAATCCTAACTCTGAGCTGCTACTAAGAATTTCATAAAAAAACCCAATAAACACTTTTTGCTCGACCTGGGAATCTAACTCAAGACCTCTAGCGCAGCAGTCGCGCTTAGGACCACTAAGCTACCGAGGCAGTTAACAGGTAACTAATATTGAGTTAAAATACAACAGAAATAGTATTGAAAATTGTAAAATTTAAAATAATTATACCAGCCTATTATTGTCCCACTGCAGGTCATACGCCTCTTCTCATACAGAAAAGGCACGATTATTGATCACTACACTTTCCTTAGGCGGATTACAAATTTTACATTCATGTTAACTATAAGTCGAGGATTCCTCATGATGTTACCCCTTCACCGATGTCAGTGATTTCCAAGTTAACTTAGAAAGGTACAGTCATTATGAATTGAAAAAAAATACATCGGTTATTGCACACAAATTAATAATTGCCTGCAAGATAATATATTTCGTGTAAAATTATATCTTGCATATTATTTTCAACTTCTGTTTTCAATATTCAATTTACGTCTTTCATTGTAATTCAATACTAAAAGTATTTTGAAATTGATTGCAACTGCCACAGTATTCTGCTCCTCTGTGTGCGTTGACTCTAAGGTATGCACTTCAAAATAGTGCGGGGGATCGAATGCTTCATTGGTCAGAAAATGTAATCAGTACAAATCGTAACACTACTAGATTTTTATTTTAGTTATTTTCTTTGTTTGTAGCAAATCTTTCCTCGTATACTATATTATTTACAAGATTTTAATGCAAATATGGGGATAAAAATGTCAAACTTATTTTATTTACAACTATAAAATTGATATGTCAGACATTATCTTTTTTTGTAAATGCTAAAAATCGAGTCTAGGCCAAAACTTAGGGCAATACTTCTTTCATAGATATTTCTTCCTATACTAATAAAATGTAAGCTGTTAGTTTCTAAATATAAACAGTAATGTTGCTAAACCACAAATGTATAGTAGGTAATTTTTTAGAAATAAAACATCATTTTGGTAACTCAATGCGATTTCTAAAATTGGTTTAAACTATGATCATAACAACAATATTACCTAAATAAAATTTAATATGTGTAATTAAAAACTAGTACACTCATTATTACTGAAAATTGGATAGGTATCCAAATTTATTAAATCTTAACAAATTTAATGATTGGTAACAATAAATAGAAACCTATTTATTTACTTGCTGTGTTTGACAAGATTTGTATTCTTCCGGAAAAAACATTTTGTTTTTCTCATGGCTGTCACTTGTAAACATTAATTAAGATTCACAAGGCTGTAAATTCAGTAGAAAAGGTTGATAAAGGGACAGTCAGGGGGTCTTTATCTACATTTTTATCAGCATTAGCACCTGGAAGAGACCAGGTCGAACTACCAGCAGCTGTGATTCTAGGACCCATATTGTCGTAAGCAGATTTCAGAAAACAAGTTCTGCTTCTTCTTGGCAGTGTGGCACCACCTCCCAAGAGGTCCGGGTACTCATCACCGTGACCAGCCACTTGAACAGAAATAAAGATGTTACCATATGGAGCAGGTAAAGCAAATTCTGCCGGTGGTGGCGGAAAAGAGCCAGGTGGGCCTTCTATAGTAATTTGCACAGGTTCTAAGCACCGTGCATCGTCAGACTCCATTGAAATGGATCTATCTAGCATTTCAAAGCCGTAGGCAGAGCCCAAGTCCCCACTTGTCCTGTCACAACTGACTGCTAAAGAAGTATCCAATAATTTCTTTTCTTGGTCAGTAAAACTTCTACTGGGCGGTACTCTTCGACGCTTGGTTTTCCAGCAAACACAAGCTGATATAAACCCAGCAGTGGTCATAGCTAGCAATGAACCTCCTATTAAAAAAAACGTTGAGTAGTCAGGTGCAACCCGCGCCGTCGCTGTCCTAGCTTTTGGCAAAAATAGTGTGAGATAAGCATTTGCCTCTCCTACAGGACTTTTAGCACTACATTTCCACTCTCCCGACGAGTCACTAGTCACATTTGTAATAGTCAAATTGACCCACTGCGCACTTTTATTTAAGAAATCATCGTTATATTCATCAAAATTATCCAACTGGTACTTATTGATCATAATATCACTGTGTTTGTCCGTACTATTGTTTATTTCTATGTTATGAAACGACCACGACACCGTAGGTTTTGGGTCACCTCTGACAAAGCAGCCGAACGATATTTCAGCTCCAGCCTCTGTTCTTATAACTGTGGGTGACGATGTAGCAGAAGGTGGGCAAACAAAATCATCCCTTTTTAGCAGTCTCCATGACATTTCTGATTTCTTTTCTGGCCCTCCGCAAGAGACCTCTTCATTTCCTAAATTACTATTTAGAAACCAATCGTGGAATTCCCGTAATCGACAGTCACAATACCAAGGATTGTCTGAAAGTGTTAAAGTTTTTAGTACCGGGAGATTAAAAGTATCTTGATGGAGATATGATAGGAAATTTTGATGTATGTTGACAGTTTCTAACGCTTGAAGATGAATAAATGCAAAGGGATGCACTGTTCGAAGTTTACACCGTGATATCTCTAGCTTCTTTAAATGTTTCAACGGAGGGAATTGCTCCGCGACTAAAACGCTTAAAGGGTTGTCGTTAAGGATCAACAGTCTCAAGCGCTCGGCGCCTTTGAATGTGTCAGGTGACAGCTGCAGGAGTTGATTTTGGGACAGATCCAGTTCTATTAATATTCGAAGATCTCGGAACGCATTTGCATGTAATGATTGCAAACTTGCCAAACTGATGTTTAAGCGTTGAAGATTTAACAGTCCTATTTTCACAAAAGCATCTTCTTCTAACTTCTTTAACGGATTTGCATGTAAGTCTAGGACTTGAATGTCTGCGGCTAGGTTTGGAAGTTGTCTCAAGCCTGCTGAAACACACGAAGCAGTTTTCTTTCCTGAGGACCATTTGCAGTGGCATTCTGTTATGAGAGCGCAGTTGAGCCAATCGCTTCCAGCCTGTGCGAGGACGAGAATGAATGTAAAGTATCCGCTCCATGCTCGAATCATATCAGTCTGGCTTCTGTTTACCTGAAACGAAAAGATAATTTATATTAATTTAATGTGCAAGACTGTAAGGTTTGATAGAATGATTTTCTCAGTGCTGTATTGAGAAAAGATAGACGAATATAACAAAATAAACTCCTAAGAACCCGTATCTCATTAATCATGACGTTGAAACATTCGGGTATCAGATGTGGGAGTATCCTTTTCCATTTTGACT
The DNA here is from genome assembly GCA_947462355.1 of Caradrina kadenii. Classification (NCBI taxonomy): domain Eukaryota; kingdom Metazoa; phylum Arthropoda; class Insecta; order Lepidoptera; family Noctuidae; genus Caradrina; species Caradrina kadenii. Next base: position 11,237,123 of record OX381691.1, read on the forward strand.
TCAGATTGGAACTTCGCAAAGTTAGATTAGGAGAGTGGGCGGTTCAATGCGGGCGCTTACAAAATAGTGAAGACTCAGGATCAGATAATATGGTAACTTGTACGCAAATTAGACATATTTATTCTATGGATCGGTTAGATTTTACGCGTACTGGAGCAAATGTGAGTTTCACTGGTTTTTTTTGTTGTAATAATAATAGACTTTATATGTTTTAAGGATATTACGCATACGTATATAAAATGCCTACATAATATTAAATTATTATTTGTATGTCAATGGATGGCAAACAAGCCGACGGCAAAACTGATTTTAAGTGGTCACTGATTTTGAGTCGTTGCAAATGCCTTGCCATCCCAGAGACCAAGTTCAAATGTCTCATGTGCGTCTAAAATTACGCCGTCACCCATACCATTCAAACCGGAACACAGTAACGCTGCTTTGCGGCAGAAATAGGTATGGTGGTAGTATTTCCCCGAACGAGCTTCTTTGTAGAGCTTTACTACTACTACGAAAGTATTACGTATATGTGATTGACTGAGGTGCAAAATAAGATTGCCCCGATTCATATGCGTTAACTAATAAAAGTTTGTGTAATAATATAGGCATTATAACATCACGCTACAACACACAAAAGCGATACAGTAACCAAAGACGTAACATAATGCTAGCGAAAAAATAACATGTTAATGTTGTCGTGAGCAGAAGCTAGTTGACTTATAATATGCAGGTAAATCTACTCGACGTGATGACAGGTGCCACTACCTCCTCTAGTCACGCGGTGAGCCCCTCACCCTACTCCAATTATTCTGTCCCGAAACTCCACCTAACATATCAACAAAGGGTAACAAACGGTTGTACTAATTAATATTGGGCACTTAACCTTAGTATCAGCGCCTATCTGTTCTGTACTTGGCTAATGAAGAGTTTTGTTAATTAAACGGGGTCAAACGGAATGCTTGGTAATGTAGTATGCGCAATTATGTCCCAGATACTCGTATTACGATTTTAACCTCCGCGACTGACCATGAAAAACAGGTTTATATTACGGAAAATACTCTTCAGTAAAATTTGCAAACACTCGAGATTATTCACTGTTCATGCTAAGAAGCGATATCTTTAAGCTGGCTAAAAGCCCAATTTCTCATTTGGTGAATAAGAATCTATTCATAATTATTATTAACTATTTGCGATGAGACAGACAAGCGGCAAACATAAAGGGTGTAAAAAGACACTGAAAAAGCCAACAGTCAAGTTTTTTTGTGACCCTTCTGGTTACGGAGATAATGAAGGTCCTTTATTTTCTAGTTTTTTTACGAAAACAAGTTTTCAATAACGTAACTTTCCTTTTATATGAGCCAGGTACATACAACACTTCTCTGTATTACACATCCTATCAGATAAGTCAGTTGATCTCTAGACAAAGGTCAAGACGCTGTACGAGGCATAAGTGATGAGGTATCTATTCGTGTATACCCTTCTCCTATGATTGGAGGTTCTTGTCAATAGATTGCGGGGACAAAGGCGAATTTTGGTCAGTAAAAAATAGTCAAGTAAAATATACAGGTAGTTTTGTGTAAGGATAGATAAAAGAAAATTTAAAATTGTATAATTACCTACAGATATTTATAATAGGTAGGTATTTACAATGTATAAGTGTTGTTATGGATAGTGTATAGGCAGGTATAGTAAACGCCACGAGGCGTGTTGTGTCAAGTTCATTTTTAGGTTTTAGGGTTCCTTTCTGGGACTTTTAGGCCGCTGGCGGTATAATAAAACACACACATACCATCACGCCTTTATTCCCCGAAGGGTTAGGCAGAGGTATACCAATGTACACCCACAGTTCGCCGGTATGTTTAGGTCCCATGTAATAGGGGGCGAGCCTATTGCCATTAACCGGGCACAAATCCAAATTCCGAGCTGCCACTGAGAATTTCATAGAAAAACCCAATAACACTTTGCCCGACCTTGGAATCGAACCCAAAACCTCTAGCAGTCTCGCTTAGGACCACTAGGCTACCGATACAGGTATAATAAAATAAAAACTTAAATATAAGTAGCCACCTATTTAAAAGAGTACATACAATATTATGTAACTATGCAATATAATGACCGACTGATATACTAATATAATCAAACTGAAGAGATTTTTGTTTATTCGCGTTAATACCACTACTACCACGCGAACTACCAGTGGAATTGTAAAGACAAATTCATGAGGAAAATAGCTATAGGCTACGCAACGACCCACAGGAGCGGAGCAGTAACCCAATATGTATCTTAACGCGGGTTAAACAAAACCACGCGGGCGAAGTGCGGGCAGACACTAGTATATTTAATGAATTTATTTGACTCAATCTTCTTGTAATTATGATTAATTTAGTGCGAAATCCTTTCATATCTAGGTAAGTGCAAACTAAAAGCATCTCAAAAATCAGATCTGAAGTACCAAGTACCCATACAATTAGGTACCTAATGCAATCAACTCTTCACTAGGTATCTTATGTAAGAGTAATTTAAATTCTTGCAGGAGTACTTAAAGCCTTCTGCTTCATCATTACGTCTACTTTAAAATAATTAACCATATAATTAAAACCAAGTTTGAAGGTTTGAAGTTCTGTAAAATTTTAATCTAGCAAAAAATTTTACTACTTAATTAAACTGAGTTAACTTTTTAACTAACTTCGAAAAGGAGTGCTTTTTCAAATTGTTCTGTATGCTATCGCATCTGTGACATTTCTCAATTAACATACTATCACGCCTGTATTCCCCGAAGGGTTCGGCAGAGGTGTAACAATGTACACCCACAGTTCGCCGGTATGTTTAGGTCCCATGTAATAGGGGGCGAGCCTATTGCCATTAACCGGGCACAAATCCTAACTCCGAGCTGCTACTGAGAATTTCATAGAAAAACCCAATAACACTTTTTGCTCGACCTGGGAAACGAACCAGGTCGAGCAAAAAAAAATTCTCAATTATTCATTATTTTTTAAATATTCATTTTATAGAAGCACTTTTATGACCATAGGCGTAGTGTATGACCAGCGAGTTTGTACGATTAGATGACATGAGCGTGGACGAGGCGAAAAAAGAATATATGAGGATCGTCTTAGGTGGCGTTCTGTGGTTTCTGCCTACCCCCCATGAGAAAAAGACGTAAGTTTATGTATGTGTATGTATGTATTTCATAAAAACCATTTATGAAATTAAGTTGAACGCTTGATGATTCAACTAGACTGCAATTTGTTATAATTCAACTTGTACTGCTCCAGGTCCTCAAATCCTTAAGCGCTGCAAACAGAATCTCCGGAAAATGACGTTCTAGCTGAGGCAACACGGCTTAAATGTGGCGGCACGGTAACCGTCGTTCGGATAAGCCGAGTTTTGCGGTGGACCAGTGCCGACGTCGGGGATAGGCAGCTAATTGGGACTTTGAACCGGCACTCATAATGTATTCTGAGATATTAACTCGTGTCCAGCGACTTCGTTTGGGTTCGCCAATTCTGGGCAGAGTTAATTACGTACTTGTTTATAACAACTCGGAAAATTGTAGAAATAGGAGAAGGGTGAAGTAAATTTTAGGATTTTGGTTGCTCCTGGTGGCATTACGATAATTGGCTACATTATTTTTCTTCTGACTTTGGATATTTTGCATTTATGCTAACAGATAGTTGTGTCTCTTTTTCTGTTTTTTGTAGAAATATCCCTATGGATGCCCTCTGTCTGATCAGAACGGAAGGTTAAATCAGGCTCTTACCGACTAAAACCCTAGTGGTCCTACTGCTATCAAGAATCAGGAAGCATGGTGTTCGCTTGACGCATAAACCGCGCCCCACAAGTTGTATCTCCTTCTTGATTAGAGATATTTTGCTTTTCCTCCCACGCTATTCAATACTCAATACCCAATATCTTTATTGCTTTTCCATATGTTTACTTACGTGGTAACATTATAATTGAGATCATTATGGACCTTTTATTCTGTTCTGTTATCTGATTAACTCCGTTCAATATCTAAGGCGGATAAATAGTTTGTCTGGAACTCATTGAGCTTCATTAACTCGTCTTTTTCTGGTGGTTGACACTGTTATTTCTGGCTTTCAGAAGTTGCAGTGGTTGGGAAAGGTACAGCAGGGCCTGTTTAATTAAAAAAAACACAAATAAAAGAAATCTAATAATCCTAATTACGAAGGTGTCCAAAATGTAAGTAAATGTCTACATGAATGTGTTTGTTTTTAAGTTAGTGTTAGATCACACGGTTAATTCCCTCTGGCTTCATTGAGAAGTTATAATGATGGCCACATAACACTTAATAGACATACCTACGTACACAAGCACCCACATTAAAACAACTGTAAAGGGTCGTTACAGACAGTTTGGATGTCTCAATCATAAGATGAAGTTGACTTGGATACTGTGATTAAGAATCGATGAGTTATTATAACACACACCATCACGCCTATATTCCCCGAAGGGTTAGGCAGAGGTGTAACAATGTACACCCACAGTTCGCCGGTATGTTTAGGTCCCATGTAATAGGGGGCGAGCCTATTGCCATTAACCGGGCACAAATCCTAACTCCGAGTTGTTACTGAGAATTTCATAGAAAAACCCAATAACACTTTTTGCTCGACCTGGGAATCGAACCCAAGACCTCTGGCGTAGCAGTCGCGCTTAGGACCACTAGGCCAACGAGGCAGTTTCAAATAGGCTATATTGTACTAAAAACAAAAAAATATAATAGATTTGCAAGAAAAATTACGCAGACAAAGTTGTGACAAAAGCTAGTTCCAATCTTAAAGTACCTAATGTAAGATATGTGTTTTAATAGTCAGTTCTGTATGAAAACTTCGTCAACTTTGCTCCACATGTTTAGCATAAAAGGGTCGCTGCATGGTAAACCTATTCCAGGTTAAAAGTTGCTGTAAGCACGAACTATATCTAAATTATGGTAGGGGTATGTTACTTCCACTCTCTAAACAAATTTGGTTAGAGCTGGCGTTAAACTAGAAATTTAGCCAAAACTGAATTTAACTTAATGATGAAGCATGAACTCCCGCGGCTAAAAACTAAAACTAATTATTGTTTAGTCTAGACACACTATGAATATTTAATCTTTACTGTATATTGTACATTATTAGCTGAATACATTTTGCTTCTAAATTATGAAGCTCTTTAATATTCAAGCTGCAGCCACTTTTCTAGGTTGTTAATTAAAGCAACATTGTTTTTTTACACAACAAAATTATCAAAGTGTTATTGAGTTTTTCTATGAAATTTTCAGTAGCAGCTCGGAGTTAGGATATGTGCTTGGTAAATGGCAAAAGGCTCGCCCCCTATTACATGGGACCTAAAACATACCGGCGAACTGCGGGTGTACGTTTGTACACTTCTGCCTAACCCTTCGGGGAATACAGGTGTTATGGTATGTTAAAATTATCATTAGTAGAATAAAAGTATTTTTACAACCTCTTTAACATTTTTCTGAAACATTTTTATGTTAGACATAACTATAACTAAAAGTCATTCAAATGGAAAATAACAAATTCTTCTGGTCAATAAATTTCCAAAAACACTAAAGACAAGCTGATGATGACCACCCATTCAAAGCTTCCTGGTATTTTTCAAATTACCCTTTAATTTACTTCAGCACAACTCCCAGTGTATATACCAATAAAACGTAGGCAAACGTGTTGAAATCCACACGTTCACAATAAAGTCGGACGTGCGTAATGTCTCGGGAATATCGATAGATAGCGCAGCCATGCGGTCGCAGTCACATTGGCTGAAACGTGAATGCGAGTGGGAAGCCTTCACTGACAGCCTGACAGACTATTAAAATATTTTCGGGACATCGACGAGGGTTGGTCGACTCTTCACGTGATCAGGGGAGCTGGCGTATTTTTCGGCTATAGAATCAGCATTGCTATTTAATGTGACTATGCGTACTGGTGGGTGGTGTGGGGCTGGGGGTGTTTTAATAAGTGAAAGAACTTAAAAACGAAAAATGTTATTTTTATATAGTATAGTTAGTTTATATGATTTGTAAGTGACAGTGTTGCTGGTGTGCTTGTTATAAACTTGCTTTTACCCGCGACTTCGTCCGCGTCAAATTTGATACTTGATTCCACGGGGACTGTACGTTTTTCCGGAATAAAAATTATCCTATGTGTTATTCCACACTACAACCTATCTCAATGTCAAATTTAATCTAGATTCGCATTTATAATACTATTAGAAGGACTACTAAGAGTAGGATGAAATGTCAATAAATCCAAACAAATAACGAGTGTAAAAGGAAAAGTTAAGAAGCCGGAAATTACGTGTGCTTGACGTCATTTCGATAATTTTTTTTTTGCTTTGTTTTTTGTTTAGGTATTATTGATCAAAGCTTTAGCTTTATTTTTAGTTTTTGCTAAAACATAATTTGTTTCATAGATTCTGATACAGGTGCCCTTCCCATTTCGTTCAGCCGTTTAAGCGTGAAACAGCAAGAAACATCTATCTATCAATTTATCCTCGCAAACTTTCGCATAATTATAATATCAGTACGATAAATGATTAATACCTAAGAATCTTAGTCTTAATGTCCTTGAAAGATTAAAATGTCTTATAGGGCAGAACAGTTCATTTTGTATTTTTTTTTAAATTGGAAATCCTGCGAAACTAGTCTAATTCTAAAAAATATTGCGCTAATAGGAAGCTACGTTAATTCCTGAATTATATAGATTATGTTTTATTATACAAAGAATTCGGATCCAGAAGAAAGTTCCGCGGACGCAGGAACACTGCTGTGCTGCAAAAGTGCGTAGGTTAGTTGATAATTCTGCAGAAGAGCTTCCCTCGCAAATAACTTCTCTAAATTGCTCATAATTTGCTTTTTTAGAGCCTATTTGCTTTTGTTTTTCTCTAGCTCAGAATACGAAACAAAGCACACGGCGCTCTTACGTAATTATAGCGACAGATAGGTAATTATAAAGGCGACGCGGCTAACAGGATTGGCGACGTCGTTAATTTCAGCCCTAATGATATTATCGTCGCATACTACGCAGGTATAGCGTTTATAAGGGTTTTATCATGACACCTTGCGATCAACGATTTATATGAAGTGGTTTGCCTGTCATAATAACAGCTATTTATATTTAGAAAGTACAAAACATGCACTTATATATTTCAACTTCATGCACAAACGTACAAAGGCGCACTTAATGTCTTAAGCATTATCTACCAGTCAACCAAACGTGGTAAAGCGACAACATGATAGGTATATTATTTAAAATAAACTAAACACATACAAAACTATATTTTCAGTATTAGAATCATTCCCCGACCTTGTAGCAATTACTTTTTTTTTATTATTATTCTCATTTATTCATTACTATATACATATAAATTACAATTTTAAATATTGTTATAAAAGTAAAAACATTTAAAAATATAAAAAATAGTAGCCCACCGGCGACGGGAACAGGGTCCAAGCCACCGGCGGTCAGAGCTCCTGAGAAAGGAATCTCCTAACAATACGCGCCGTGTCTAGGAGTACCGCTTTCTGAATCAAGCCCTTGATCCAGCTGCCTAACGTGAGCCTCCTTAGATGTTGGTCGTGGCTCTTGGCAATTAAGCCATTGGCTGTAACAACAATCGGCACAATGATCGCTGAGTCCATATCCCACATGTGGACAACCTCGCGAGCCAAGTCAAGATACTTGATTTTCTTGATTATTATTATTATTATTTTAATATTAAATGTAAAGTCAGCTAGCTAGGGTAGCTTAGTGGTTCTAAGCGCGACTGCGACGCTAGAGGTCTTGGGTTCGAATTCCAGGTCAAGCAAAAAGTGTTTATTGGGCTTTTCTATGGAATTCTCAGTAGCAGCTCGGAGTTAGGATTTTTGCCCGGTTAACGGCAGTACGTTCGCCCCCTATTACATGTATTAATTATACAACAAATCAGTAAAAAGAGGTATATAAGATGACCTCTGGTTACTTATTAAAATATTATCTTAGTGACTATACCTCTTAAAACAACCATAGTATTTTGTGTTTGCTACAGACATCCCAAATAAAACAAATGTGTACTAAAATAAACAAAATGAGAGTGTGATTAAAACTCTGCCTCGGTTAAACATAGGAAATACTTAAAACTGGAAACAGCACAAAAAGATTACAAACTAAAAATTAAGTAAAAACTCAGCAAAAAATCAGACGAAACAGCATTCTTATCACGCTCTCCTCGGTGCAGTGCAGTTGGTCGTTCTAACACAATATTAATGGGGGCGTCCCCTGGCCAGGTGCCAGAGGCGCATCGCCATGATTTAATTTCAACCTACTGATGGAAGCACCCGGTAATATTGAATTAAACGGTTCACTCAATGCTCAGTTTTGTTGGTACAGATTGTTTCTTGGTATGAGTTTGTGATTTTGTCATAATTGTTTGATATGTACCTATTGTTTTAATGTTAACTGGGTTGCATAAAACGTGACCGCTTTGCTTGTAAATGTCGACGTGTGATTTTTTTTTTTGTCTCTGTCTGCTTCTCCTGGTTAATCTTCGAAATGGCAGGATCGATTTTGACAGGACTTGTGACTGATAGCTGATGTTACGAGTATAAGGAGTTAGTTAGGCTACTTTTATTTAAGAAAAAGTATTAGGGTTCCGTGCGAAAACCGACATTAACGCGAACGAAGTCGCAAGTACACGCTAGTTTTAATTAAAAACGGTGAAAAGCTCAATTTATGATTTAATCATTGATTGTTTTCACTTCAAAAAATAACGTTATAAAAAGTAAAGCTGAAATAAATGGTTTCATTTTATTTGTTAACATTGCTAGCAGATAGCTTTTATTTTACTCGTGAATTCGTGAGTTGGGAGTAAAAGAACTTATCCATTCCTTTTATCTTAGCTACTATAATATCTTGTTCCAAGAATTGTAATGTGAGCACAGTGCACACGTACGGACTATCGGCTACCGTCTCCTCATTTACTTTGAACTAAAGAACGGTAGATAAGGTTACCAGAAGTAACAAGAGGTGGGTTGAACAACAAATACCTACTAGTATTACTATCCATTATTTTCTTTGAAAAATGTAACCTCCTCAGTGCTTCTACTTGCCTGGTAATAAAACTGAGAAAATGTCCGAGTACCGCGTCGTGTCAGTGTTTTAAATCGAGGCTATTATTCCCAGCTTACTTTTCTTCATGGTTTATCAAATTCAATTCAAACAAAATAAATGTTTTTCTAGCAATATCAATAATAAATTCGTTTCTAGAATAAATTTATTGATAATTATCATACCTATACCAAAATATCGTAAGTACTGCTGTAGGTTTTTTATTCAAGTGTTCATTAAGAGGTCCTAATGACCATTTAAACGAACGTTCGTGAGGAAACATTATTTCAATAATGTCAATAGATATTATCATGTTTGGAAAAAGTAAAGGTCACGCGGTTCTGACTTGCTTAATATTTACGATATCCCGAATCCTTAAGCCTACAAAGAAAATACCGCATGAATTCTTGGCAGATGCTACAAACATAAATCGAAAAATAATAGCTGGCCATTTCAAAACTAAATAAACTTGCTTAAAAACAAGTGCTACCATTTTCTAGTGCAGACCCTGCCAATAAAACTAGGATGAATACTCAAGTTGCAACGAAGAAAATATTAAATTCTATAACATAACTGAATAGTTCTAACTTTCTACTTTCACAAATATTTCATAGGTCAGTTGCCTCACTGAAAGCATCAAGGCTCTAAACTTTAGTATATTTTAGCATATTCTAGGATAGTAAACAAAACTAATAACGCCGTCAAACGTTGAGACGAGAATATTGTTTACATAATTTCTATGCAACGCAATTTCCTTGCAGATGTGGGAATAAAATGTAATGGCCACCCCAACTATTCCGTAGTTACAGTCAAGTGGCTGCAGTATGGACATGGATAACATTAGGTTTGCTTATAACGTTTGAGTTTCCTGTAACTAACCTTTTGCAAGAGCAAATAGATCCAATTATTTCTTCTTGTAAATCCTCTCTATCTAATTCCTCCATGTATAATTTAAAAAAAAAACTTTAAAAATACTTTCATCGTACAAACTAAAAAATTAACTTGCATCTGATGATTATGAAAAAGTAAATATTTTAAGATTGCGTAGCTTATAAAGACACAGAAAATAGCCTAAGCGCGATCACTGCACACTGCATATACAAAGAGAGAGAAGCGAGATGTCACAACGTTTGTAATCTACTACAAAATATAAAGTAATTACCTATTTACGAACGAAATGATTTGAGTAATCGACTAGTGTGAAGTGATAATGAACACACTACTCTGTATCGCGAAAAAGACCCCACAATAACCCCAAATTACTTATCACTGCATTATTATACATTCGGAAAGCTGGCCGCGCCGCTGGATGTTTCAAATGAAAAATTATCATCATCATCATTGACATGATGATAATTTTAATAACGGATACAGTAGGTTGATGCCTAAATATCCGTCCACTGCTAAACGAAGGCCTCCCTCAAAGAGCGCCAATCATCCCAGTACCTTTTTTAAATCGTCGGTGCACCGTGCAGCAGGGCGTCACACACACACACTAAAATGGTCATACTACGCATAAGTTTGCTGTCTAAATTACAAAAGATTTCCAAATATGATGCAAGCTTTTGTTATTTTTTTTTATCGCACCAGTCTATCCTTATACTGGCCTAAGGCTCAATACATACACCTAATGTCCGTAGCCTGTCCGGCGGACGCACAAGTCGGACACGGTGAGTTAGTGTCCGACACTGAGATAAATCGACTGCGGTCTTAGAAACGGAGTGCACGCTCCGAGGAATCTATTATTTATCTATTTGTTACATGAAATGCACTGTCCGGATGTGCTCTCATTGAATAACGTTGTGTAATTGGGTTTATTCGATGGAGATACATTTTCTCATATTCTTTCTTCTAAACTTTTCCCTCATGCATGAGTGTTGTGGGCTTAATACGAATAATTGGCGCATTAACCACTGGGAGTCACGAGCCAATGAGTTTATCAATACTTGTTTTGTTTATCTACGATATCAATGAAAAATCATCAAAGAAAAAAATCGTGAGGAAATCTGGATTTATAATAAGTACAAATCAGAAAACGCTAGCCCGCCGTCGCCGTCAGCAAGCGTGGTATATAATAATAATCTATACTAATGTTATAAATCTGAAGAGTTTGTTTGTTTGTTTGGTTGAACGCGCTAATCGCAGAAAATATCGGTTTGAATTTAAAATATATTTTTGTGTTAGATAGTTCATTTATCGAGGAAGGCTTTAGGCTTTATAATATCACGCTACGATATTCGGGAGAGAAGCAGTAACCAAAGACGTAACTTAATGCGGGTGAATAAAAACCACACGAACGAAATCGCTGGCAGAAGCTAGTAATAGATATTTGTGGTAAACTAACTGTACAAGTGGTTTTTGAGTTTGATATTAGAAATTAACGTATCAGTTAAGTCGGTGTACTGTCCTTTCTGGTTCTCGAGCACCACCTTAAAATATAATGTCAGCTTTCAAAATGAGATATGACGAAATCAGAGTAGGCGTGTCTACAGGTTTCTATAACTAAAAGGGGACAAGTAAAAAGGATCATATAGATATTTTTCAAAATGGGCTAACTCCATCCCATCATATCCTCCTTGAAGCTGCTACATATAAACCAGAGAGAAGTACTACGTACTGCAATGACATAGACATTAGGACCCCTAACAGCCATGATTGCGGCGTATAAATCCAGTGATCCATATCGAAACAAATGGATTGAGGCTGTAAAAAGAGATTTGATACACATATTAAATGCATTAAATTTGTGTAATGCAATGTATGGTAAGACGTGCAGAGAAGATAGCTCCAGCATTAAGTGCATTTGCAGATGTGGTTCTGATACCAGGAGCAAGAAATGCTCAAAGGGCCTTCTTTCCTCTAGGTTTCCTAATATGCCATTGCACTTTTTTAAGTCCTCAGGTGCTTCAAACTCCGAAGAAGAGCTCATCCACTCTCTTTCAATTCGGTTGATTTTTCAGGTAAAGGAATGTCTAATCTGTATACATACATGTCACAATGTGTCAATGAGGACATATGATGTCATAACTTTAATTTTTACTACCTTTTTTTAATAATAGATGTCACTGTGCCCTGACGTCATCTTTTTGAATCACGTTGTTAAGATTTTCCAGTAGTTAATGACCTCTCGCGTTAAAGCTTAATAAATTATTTATTGTTAACGTCATCGTTTGATTAATTTCTACGGGCGATATTTGTGATGAACTGTTCACTAAGACACATTTATATACATGTATGTGAACGATGTATGTGATGCTTCATTTAGTTACATGTAAATTCGTTTGAATCTTTAAATCTATGGAGCTTTCTGTCATATTGACTAAATGAGACAGCATGACATAGCTCCTTGGTATGAGGAAATATGGAGGATTACGGTAAGCACGTAAGAATTAAATTATATTCTAACCTGTTAATAGGAACTGGTGAAGCAAGTGCTTTAAAAGGATGTTTCTTAAAATAATGAATAATAATTTGTTTTATGTAATAAAATACTTTCTTTCCAGAACACTCAAATGTTAGTTATTGTTTTACTGAATCTGAGAACAATTATATGTAGGTATGTACACACTATTAAACTAAACCAGGCTTAATTAAGAGAAACGCCAAAGATTGACACTGACAACAATTACCCTAAAAACAGGAAAATTCTGTTTTGAAATAAAAACCAACCTTGAAAGGTTCTTGCCCTAACAAAGGCCCCGAAAACAATACCGTACCTACCTATATAGAAGACGTAAATAAAACCATTCGCCGGGTCCACCTACAATAAATGAGGTGCTCTTGCCGTATTTCAAGTACATTAAGAGGGTTCGTCTCCAGTGACACTAATTAAATATATATACCTAGCGACAGAATTCTATTTCATCGAACTAAAATGTTTCTGTAATCTGATCGTTAAATTAAGCGATTTCGGTTAATTGACTCGATATAATGTAATTTACTGCGCAATAAAATGTTTTTCTAAGATGGCTGTCTATCAGTAAGGCCGTTGAATGGCGACCACGTACGAGAAGGCACAGTGTGGGAAAGCCCCCACGAAGTGGACGGACTTCCTGGTGAAGGTCGCGGGAAACGGCTGGATGCGAGCAGCGCAGGACTGGTCATTGCGACGATCTATCGGGGAGACCTATGTCTAGCAGTGGACGTCGTTCGGAAAAAAATATGGTGATGATAGATATTGTTCCTACACATACATCGGTACCTACTGGCTACTACAAGGTTTTTGTGTACCACATAGGCCGTGAGAAATAATAGTTTTTTTTTTCATTCCTTTTTTGGTTTTGAATTGTTAGTAACTAGCTTCTGCTCGCGACTGCGTCCGCTTGGAAGTCAGTTATACTAAAGACTATATCTTACGACACTCAGCAATACTGAAGCTTACTATCAGAATATTTCATAATATTTATAGTAATCGGCCAAGGATTTAAAAAGAACTTAATTTGATGTTAAATTACATAAAATAAAAACTGGAATGTGATGATTGTTTGACTCTGACTATGTGAAAGAGACAAATGCTAAGGTGATGAGCAGGACAGGGTACGTATAGGTACTAAAGATGAAGGCTTAGTTAGGGTAACGTGAAAGAAAATAAAAAAGGTGACTTTGGAATGACAAGAACATTTGAACGACCATGGAAGACGTGATTATACCAGCCGCTATTTTGTTTTTTGTTATAAATAAAAATTTACTTAGATTTAATTAAACCTTTCTCTAATAAACATTTTATTGCGATCGTGTTCCACGCGCGCCTCAAAGAGATGTCAGCAATTTTAGAAGGGGCTACTCAGGGCCGATGTCTGCCAGGGCTGCGGGTTGTCCGAAAGAGATACCGCGCCCCCGGAATGTAAAGGGCATAAGAAGGAACAATAAGTAAAAATAATAGAAACAGTCCTAGATTATGTGGTCCAAAAATGCATAGTTTCGAAGATATCATTAATTAAGGTTAAAAATTGTCTCCCGTATGACGAATCTTTACTTTTCTACGTAGCGGGATAGTAAAGCTAAGCAAATTGCGATATTGTCATATTTCACGTAAGGGAGTTTTACAGATTAATGAACAACATGGTTACAATAACAAGACCTTCCACGTGCATGAACTACTACCAACCACCGGTCATAATCCTGTTCCTACGTGATGCTGCCTGAAGTCTCAGAATTTAGGATCCCATAGATCTATCTCTCAGCTAAATCTAATAACATAGTTCTCCTAAACAATCTGGAGTGGCCTTCCCTCTTGTAACCCTCATAAAACACAGTACACTTGTCCAACTTTAACGTAATTTTGATAGCTCTAACTTACAGTGGGGACAGTCTGATGATTTTAATTAAACAAAACTTTGCTCAAATGTTTGGCCTGAAGGGACAGATGTGGCCTCGAAACAAATTGATATTAACACATTCAAAACATAAGCTCTTGGGGTTTCTATTATTACGATTATTAGTCTTTTGCTGTTCGTTGTCAGTATGATTGTTTGATTAAAAGGAATGGAAATATTAATAGGTTATATTGTTTGATTTAGGAAGAAAATTCAGCTCCTATTTTAATAAATTGGAGCTGAATTTTCAACAATATATGAATTAACATAATTGTTAACATGCTTTTCCTGCTGTTACACGCAGTCGTCTCACTGTTATGTAAAGGCCTCTCCTCACCGGGAGCATTCGCTTATAATGTAACATTTCAAAATACAAGTGGTTACAATTTGTATCAAAACATTACAGATATTGCGCACAGTTAATGTTCGGTTCGCCTAACGCCAAATGAATGTTCGACTCTGTAATGTTATACTACTGTCGAATGTTACCCCTGGTGAGTACCTTAAAACAAAGGCTTTACCCGGAAGGTAAAAAATACATATTAGGTAAATACAAACCAAATGAGACTTCAAGGAACAGTAAACAATATTCACAATACCCTACGTTCTGTAGATACTGCTGATAATGTGATAAAAACTGTTGACGATGACAAAGGGGGTTTTTTTTTTTGGGGGGTGGGAAATCATCAAATAACTTCTCCCGCCCTGGGCGGGGCGGGACGGAGTGTCAGACTTTCACTGACTAAAACCCACCCATGTTCCTTCTTGTGCCCTTTGCTTTCCGGGGGCGCGGTATCTCTTACGAACAACCCGCAGCCCCGGCAGGCATCGGCCCTCAGTGGCTCCTTCCCTATGCTGACATCTGTTTGAGGCGCGCGTGAAACACGAACGCGCCGTCGACACGGCCTGTCATTATGCAACGTAAGGACGGTGAGCTACCCATTGCTCACCGTCCACAGGCCCGTATCTACGGTGGCCGGGAGTCGTCTCGCGATGACAAAGGGGTAATAAAGTAAATGTTGCCCACTTAGTGTTAAAGTTGCCAATCTCTACAAATAGATTCGCAGACTGACGCTATCAGGATAATAATGTCCGATTGTCACCTCTTTAGGTAGTTACAGCGATGGTTTATAAGGGAACTTCCAGAAGCATTTGAAATTCTGTTGAAACCGGCTTAGTTGTAATTGCGTTTATATTGTTGGTCGTCATTGGTAGAATTTCGTTGTGTTTCTTTGTTTTGTAAAAGTAATATAAACTCCACAACAATGGCCTAAATTGTAGTGGCATGCTTATGTCACGAATTGTGTGCAGTCATAAATATTATATTTTCACTAGTTATGCTATTGTTTTATCTAGTACAGGGGTTTACAGGGTTCAATTTTTTTGGGCGGTTCCCTAACTCTTTATCTACAACTAGCTTCTGCTCGCGACTTCGTCCGCGTAGTTTATTTCACCCGCATTAGGTTACGTCTTTTGTTACTGCTATTACTTATTAGTCGTAGCGTGATGTTATATATCCTATAGCCTTTCTCAATAAATGGAGTGTGCAACACAAAAATAATTTTTCAATTCGAAGCAGCAGTTCCTGATATTAGCGCGTTCAACCAACCAAACAAATGAACTCTTCAGTTTTTTAATATTAGTATAGATAAAAGCAACCTAAGCCACTCCTTATAACATTAGCTATTTGCCAGTGGAAGTACTTACAATATATATATGTATTTTAAAAACGTTGCCCCACACTAGGATATTCTCCTGTATCGTGGGTGCGTTTACAAACATATAAACTCACATACACAAACAGCCAGACCCGAAACAACTATCTGTAGGCCATACAAATATTTGTTCAGTGCCGTGCCGTCAAATTTATATATATATCGCAGATGCAAATGAGCCGGGTACTCAAAATACAAAATAATAAGTACCGTGTAAACATTAAGTATATTATACATTTAGTAAATAGCTATTATTTTATTTATTTGAATAGATTACGACAGCATATTTTGAAAGTCGGAATTTCCGTTCTTAACGAACATACAAGTAGGTCCACTCAACTCAAGCAATACCAAAGCTCGTTATCTGTTCACTGCAGCGCGCGAAGACATGTGTAAGTACATACAATGAAGGCATTGACCAGGCGACCGGGCTCTCTGCCAAGTCCCCCAAGACCAAGTAGAACCGTAAAAACATTTGGCTCAGGTATAAGTAAAATTAAAAATTTAGACAATTTTCTAGAGCCGATAAATATCTGTGTTCACTAGGCAGTATTTATTTATGCAAAAGGATTACATTCATGAAAAATATTGTATGGCATTTTCTGTACTAGGGAAGGCTAGGTTGTGTGTAAAGGATGGAATCCCGTCTCTTTCTGTGATCATAAAATGTATCAGAATAGAAGTTAGTGTAGTTCGCGGTACAAATGTTCGTGGTACGTATTTAAAAACTATTATTGTTTAATTAGAAGATCTGCTTATGCTTTCCTTCTTAAGAAGTATAGTATCATTTTAAAAAATTGCCTACATTTTTTGACATTGATTTCCGGTGAGATAAGATTGCGATTCGATTTGAAACCTTTTTAATCAGTAAATTTACTTTCTAATCCACTATTTAGGTAAAAAAAATACTTACATACCTACTTCAATCTAACCTTTTTATAATTCAACCCAATAATTCGAAAATAAATAAGTAGGAACGTCATAATACATAAACTCTTTCTCTGATGGCAGAACTATTGGGCACCACATGTGGCTGTAACACTCTACGAATAACAAGTTCAGAAAAACAATTTCAGTTTCATAATAACAAGCTCAGTATAGTTGCATAATAGCAACACATTTAAGCATAAACTTTCCATATACTGACTATCTCTATATAAACAGTATTATCGGAGTAAATAAAGTTAGTAGAGAATAAATTATCACGAAGAGGATTTCCTAGGAAACTTTCTCTGTAATATATTGAACCTACATCCTTAGAATACGTAGCTGAAAATGTATTTATTGAGTACCTAAAATTTGTCTGTGGTTTCGTAGATAGGTAAGCGAATGCGTGGCGAAGAAAACGTTGGCTTGTGTTAGGCCGAATTTCACCAAATGTTTACACCTACCTATTATCCATCGCGCGAATAAATTTTGAAAATTTTGACACTACAAAAACTGTCAGACATCAATTATATTACACAGATAAAGAGGGCACTAGGGGGGCAATTCTACAAACTTTTAGAAACGATCGCAATTTAATGTTAAAAATGTCAAATCAAAAAAATGACATTAATTGTCGCTCAGATGAGATTTTGAATGATTTTAATTTGTAGAATTGGCGTTTAAGTATAAAATGTTTGGGATTCGCCCTTACTATTTTAAACTGACTAAGCACTTTTACGCTCGAGCTCTTTTCGCACAGGCGTTTAAAAACGCCATAGGTGTTTTTTCATCACGCTCTGTTAGATTTTCACCTCCCGACGGCGTTGAGCCGAGCGCTGGAAATTCAATAAAACATGGTGAAAAACGTCGCGTTAAGAAAGCGCTCCTGTGCACACAAGGGCTTTACAAGTTGTGTTATGTAACCGTATCGGGTTAACGCGTCATTAGTGAGCTCACCATTGTGTAATATATAGAGATTATAAGCACGGGTGTGCCCAAACTATACATCACTAGCTTCTGCTCCAACTTCATCCTTGTGGATGTCAATTATACCATAAAATATAGCCTGTGCTACTCGACATGGCGTAGCTTTTCCACAATGAAATATTTTTTATAATCGGACCAACACTCCCAGAGATTATTTCTAAAAAAAATACAAATCAACTTTACCAGTTACAAGAAAAGATAAATGTTAAATATTTAAGAAGTGTTATTGTAAAAGCTTTGTAACAAATGTTAGGTATTGTTTTTTTTCCGAGATTGGTAAGCTCTTAACTCTAGCCTAGGTGCAGAGGTGATAAAGACAAAGTCGACGATGGAGTGAACAATTGAGCATACTTAGAAAAAGAATCTGTACGCCATGGTTTTAATTAGGCAATGTAACTGGAAAAATTACCAAGTTTGCGTACCGCTCAAAAACTAAATCTAGTGATAGAAACGTGGATACCGATAACGTCTTGCACTTCAAATGAAATTGCACTCGTAGACGATCGGCGAGCGTTCAGACTAAAAGCAGGAAGTACCTTAGTAGCCTATATCTAGACCCATTGACCTAGTATTTACAAAATTATTACTACGTCTCGCAGAAAATCATTAGCGTCGCTGCCACAATACACAAATCACAAACACCCAGACGCCGACCAAGTATCTGTAGCCCTTACAAATATTTGTTCAAATTCGAGATTACCCTTGACCTTCAGAACAGAAGGTCTGGGTAATTTTACTTATAAGATTAATCTATTCAGCTGCTGTAATGAATACATACCCGAAAGCTATGGTCATAATCACCAGGCTTAGCAAAGTGTTAAACTCAAAGCATTTATTTAAAAAGGCCACTTTAAAACAATATCTTGTATCGGTGGGTGCGCACTTACAAACATGTAAACTAACAAACACAAACAACCGGAACCGAAACAAACTACATTTTCAGATAGGTAGGTACTTGTATAATTGTCAAAAACCCAGTGAGATGATCAGGGGCAGCATGAAATACCACCATTTTTCTAATGCAAGAGAAAGACAAAGCTATACATGAGAGATGCCATCTCTTTTTCACAATGGAAAGATGATGACAAACAAAAATTAATAATCAAAATACGATAATAGAAAAATGAAGATAGTTGCTGCTTCCACAGCATAGTTTCCTACGCTAAAGAATAAGCAAGAAACTTCTTGGGGAGGCATTATTTTAAACCAAGCTTAGGTTATACTTATGACAAAGTGTGTAGTAAGTACACATGTTATAAGTTCTAACTTATGCGTATTTATTATTTGTTGTTCCTAAATAAATAATAATAAAAGACCGATTAAACAAAAAACTAGTTAATTCTTCACCTATTACTACTACTAAGTCCTTGCAACACCTGCACGAAGATAACTATTTCTTGCCATTACATCGTAGGCAACATTAAATGGCAGTATTAAAGATAATTTCATTATAATACATTTCTAATATTTCCTGAAGCCCCTCTGGTTAGACCAAATGTGCTTTGGAGAGGGATTTTAGAATAGAATTCTGAATAATGCTGTCATAATATTTCAATGGCGCCGGATTTGAACCCCAGCCTTCCGTTAGGAGGGCCGAGGTCATTTGGGTATTGTGAATTGAAATGATACGTGATGTATTTTCTTTGGTGGGGAGAATGCGAACATAAGCTGGCGCTGAAACTGCATTTTATCATTCATAGTAAAAAGGTGGACTTAATGCCTTTGGCATTCTTTATCAAGCAACCAAAGGTAGTAAAGAGATAACATGACAGGTGCAAATAGCCTTAATATTTTTATTTGTGAAATGTAAATAAGTACAAAATAATAATTACCTAAATAATTATACATAGGTATAGGTTAGAAGATTATTTATTTAATATGTTTACTTATACGTAAAACATATCAAATAAATAACTTTCTAACAAATCAAGTATAACATTTCATAATATATTTTATTGCATTAAAGTTTTAGAAGAGATGAAAATGAAGAAATGTGAGACAGGTTGGGTTTTGTAGATTCTGCCTACATGGGTGTAAATACCGGTATTAATAATAATGAAAATTATAACCAGTGACATTAAGTACCACAAGAGCCATTTGGATACGAGTTTAAGCGGGTTTTCATTATTCTCTTCTTTGTATTACTGCACAGTTTTATTACTTAACGAGCTTCTGCTCGCGACTTCGTTCACGTAGTCTTATTACCCGCATTAAATTAAGTCTTTGGTTGCTGCTCCGCACCTATTGGTCATAGCGTGATGTTATTATAGCCTATTGCCTTCCTCGATAAATCGACTATCCAACACAACAAGAAATTTTCAATTCAAATAACTAATTCCTGAGATTAACGCGTTCAACCAAACAAACAAACTCTTCAGTTTTATTAGTATAGATTGATTTGCTCGACTGAGGACCTCTATTTCACCTGCTGATAAGCGACAATAGTTCGCAGGCTTGCCTAGAACCAGCCATGTTGTTCAGTGCAAAGACTACTGATACAAGTATACATTCGACTTGATAGGGCGTAATAAACGAATGTACATAGCGAGTATTTCAATTCAACCTATTATAGTAAAGCGGGTTGCAAGGACCCTGCGAGAATTTCTAGTCAACCCGAAGAAAAGCGGGGTGCAAAAATCTCTCGAGAATCTCAACACAGCCCGTGTGTAAAGCGGAGTGTAAAATCTTTTCTTCAGTTTCGATGAAAGGGTGTAATCAGGATACAGGCTTCAAACAAGACATCCGGAATAAGACAATACCAAGCAGCCCCTTACGAATTTCACGAATTCCGAAGCGTACGTATGTGTGTAGATAAACAGGCTACGTATATGTATAAATTACTTTGAAAAATAACCAATTAGTTTTAAATAAAATATTTCCAAAATAACACACACCACCGAATTAAATAACTAAAATTAAACAATAATAATAAATAATTTTTTTTCTCTTCAAATAATATTTCACAAAGAGATGTCAACACAAAATTATAATGGTCCCATTGTCCCGGTAAACTTTAATTCCTTTACGGACTAAACCTTTTGTGAAGGTGACCTGTATGAAATTTTTATGTTATACTTATAATTATGACGTAACTGTTGATAATATTTTTATTGTTAGTATAAAATCTAAAACAATAAGAATATATCATTTTCATTGTGAATACGCTGTCACGTAGTTTAATGAATTGTGATGCGGCATTAGGCATATAATTTTCAATGATTTCTAATTAATATAATAATATCAATTAAAGTAGTCCATAGACATAAAAACAGTATTATAAATATGTACAAAAAAAATACTCACAATCACATACACCTGCAAGAATCACAATAGCAAAACGCACATGACACTACACAGCGTAACCACTATTACAATATTTGTAGGCGTTCGCGTCGCCACGCGACTGCTCCGGTCGCGCACCCGCGTCCATCTGCCGTCGCTCGGCGGACTAAGACAGTGTACCTATTATAGGAAAAGATAATTCTTAGGCCTGAGCTTTAAAAACGTTTAACAATGCTTTTAAGAAGACGTGAGAAGCATTGTGCTTTATGATCACAATTTCTGTGCGGTGTTTAATTCAACAACTGCATCATTTCGTTTTCGGAGAAAGAGCGTGGTGTCTGTAGTTTTTTGTTTTTCTCCATAGAGGCCTACCTACATTTTGAAACCAGCAACTAGCTTTAACTTTTGACTGACCGACTCTTTGACAATTTAAAAGTGCCCGTAAAATGGTCTAAGTGAAAATGTTTTGACTTTTACATCGAACGTTCGTGAGTTCAACATCTTCGCTTAATTACTAGTAATAGTAACTAGTAGGCAATAGCCTAATGTGTTTCAAAGCGTTTTATAATTAATCTTATTCAACAAGAACAAAAGGAGTGTGTTAAAGAAATTAATTAGTTAAGATACAGAATACTATTGCCTTATTTATCTTGTGATGATACTCTGTAATAATTAGAATTAAGGTGTCAAGACCTTATTTCAAATACTCCGCAATATTGCCACCTTTCACGTCAAGTTCGGATTACAGTCTGTCAGAACGAGATTTCACAAATTGGGCTTCGAAATCGTTCGTTAGTATTAAACTATGTGTATATCTACAGCTAAATTAGATTTTAGTTGGACCACGTCTGTTCTTGATGATTAACATTTAAGGAGTTCACTGATCCTTTTTTATGTTAGAATAGTTTTTGAATTCCTATGTACCAACAATATCTTCCTTTTCTCTTTAAAAAAACGTTGCCTACAGGAATTTCGCCTGTATCGTAGATCCGTTTACAAATATAAAAACTAATATACACAACAAACATCCAAACTAGGAACAACTACCTGAAATTTATTTTTTCCCCTTTTAAATATTAGTGTAAATTCTCTGGCTAGGTTTTAATGCATTCTGATCAGTTTTGAGCAACTTCTAGAGCAAACGTCTGGTTACACGAAATACACTCTTAGTCAGTTTCTTGTCTCTATTTTAAATAAAATGGCAGCATTTCTTACTCTCCAGTCAAAAAGAAAAAGCCCACCTTTCTTCTCTTGTATTACCATGAAAGTACACTGTTGGTAAAGCTTTCACGGTGGAATATACAGCGAGCTTCTAAAATTAAACGCTGCTTACAGCGTGCGTTGATGAGGGAGGCGAGATAAATTACGTTAGGGCCGCTATACACCCGCTCGGCTGTTAGCTGCGAGTACTTACACGTAAGTGTAGAAAATTAACGTGTATTAACTTTGTAATAATGTTGACAATGAATATCTATACTAATATAATATATCTGAAGAGATTTTTTATTTATTTAAACACGCAAATCTTTCAGACTACTAGGCGGATTGGAAAATATTCTTTAGCCTATACTATTTCTATGCTATATAAAATCATGATACGACTCATGGAAGAGGAGCAGTAACCAAAAACGTAACTGAACGCGGGGACAGCTATATATAAAAAAGATTAGAAACCTCAAAATCCAAAACGATGCAGATTCTGTGATTTTAGAGGTGTGTAAGATATTAAAAAAACAGTTCTCAAAAGACAACAGATTCATTAAATTGTTCGAACAATTCCGATCCGTTTGTTAACTATTTGTATAGTTCAATTTGACCAGTGACTTTCTGTACTTCGACAAACACTATCTGCAACAACTTGCTCACAGAATAAATGTGCACTACCCTTATCGCAGTCAGGTGCGTTACTTTGAGCCGGCCGTAAAGCGCATGCGTGTACCAGGTGTCGTCCAAACATTACGATACCCTTTCATGTATACTAACGAAGCTCTTATTTGTAAACATTGTAAGTGAAAGTTATTTTGGGACTTTTATGGGGTTCCGTAAGTTTAAAGTTCCGTTTGAAGTTAAGGAATGGGATATGAATATTGTAGCGGTGACTTTGGGGCGATGGCATTTTCGGAGAATTTATCTCTGAAAGTTGGTTAAGGTTGGTAGTTTAGATACTGAAAGCCATGTATGACTAAGGGCTTAAAATTAAACGTCAAAATATGAGATACGAGGGTATTCTTCTGTACAGTTTAAATCTTATAAGTAGTACTCTTTATGAAGGAGCTCGTCCGGGGTAGTACTACCACTATACCTAATTCTTAGCTGTGTTCTGGTTTGAAGAGTGTGGTTGCCGGTAAAATTACAGCCACATAAGACATTTCAGCTTTGCCTCTCGTGTCTATAAGCAGCGGTGGCCACTTAACATCAGGTGGGTCGTCGGCTTGTTTGCTATTCAAAGATTTACAAAAATAAAATAAAAGTAAAGTGTAAATGTAGAATCAAATTTGAAAATCCGTACGTCTACTACAAACCTACCGTTATATATGAAGAGAAAAGCCAAAAGTAGTCAACTTATTCCCGTATTTTCAACCGAAAATTTGAAAACTTTGTACAGACGATAGAAACTTCGGTTGCAAACAGTTACCTACACTGTTAAACTTGGTAAGGAAATTGTAGTTCCAATATTGATTGAGTCCTGTTTAGTTTGGCCAAGTCAAAGCCTAGGTTTATTGAAAATGTATTAGTTGCTTGTTCAGTATTGTTAGACACTTCAGGAACTAGAGGTAGCTAAGCTGTTGAATTATGGGAAAAGAAGAACTCTTGGACTTGACACGTCGCTTCCAGAAGTACATAAAATACTACTTTATTCGAGGGCATTCCCCAAATTCATCATAATCATCATCATTATAAATCAGCCTAACGACGTCCACTGCTGGACATAGGCCTCTCCTAAAGATAGCCACAATGACCGGTTAAGCGCTGATCGCATTCAGCGACTTCCCGCAACCTTAACCAAATACACATACATATAATCACGCCTGTATTCCTCGAAAGGTTAGGCAGAGGTGTACCAATGTACATCCACAGTTCGCCGCTATGATTAGGTCCCATATAATAAGGGGCGAGCCTGTTGCCATTAAAGGGGCACGAATCCTAACTCCGAAGCTGCTACTGAGAATTTCATAGAAAAATCCAATAACATTTGCTCGACCTGGGATTCGAACCCAAGACCTCTAGCGTAGCAGTCGCGCTTAGGACCACTAGGCTAACGAGGCCTTAACTAAATACATAATTAATATTTTGCGATTGTATTCCAAAATTTACGTGTTGCATGTTCAACCTCATTTTATTATTTTTTTCTTTATAAACAAAAAAAAACACTGTTCCGAAATAGAATAGACAATTAAGCTAGTCATGATGGCAAATGGGCGAATTTATTGAATTCTCAATCTACTCGTACACTATGTTATTGACAGTACTTGGTACTTTTTTTTTTTTTTTTTTTTTTGGTGGGTGGGAAATCATCAAATAACTTCTCCCGCCCTGGGCGGGGCGGGAGGGAGTGTCAGACTTTTACTGACTAAAACCCACCCATGTTCCTTCTTGTGCCCTTTGCGTTCCGGGGGCGCGGTATCTCTTGCGAACAACCCGCAGCCCCGGCAGGCATCGGCCCTCAGTGGCCCCTTCCTTTTGCTGACATCTCTTTGAGGCGCGCGTGGAACACGAACGCGCCGTCGACACGGCCTGTCGTTATGCAACGTAAGGACGGTGAGCTACCCATTGCTCACCGTCCACAGGCCGGTATCTACGGTGGCCGGGAGTCGTCTCGCGGCTCCCGACGTCCGGAGCGTCTACCGCGGCGGCTGGGACGGGAGAACCGCTGTCTCAACCGTCCCGCCGCCTCCAGTACTTGGTACTACAGTACCCATAAAACAAACATTACAGCTGTCGGTCCTTTCATACCGCGGTCTACATTTCCTAGCGCGGAACTAAAGTGAATCGCGTGACGTATGAAGCCATAGTTTACAGAGGCGAGACTAAATAGACTAAACAGGAAGCAGGTCAGAAATCGGTCAGCGCCTGCGAATCGTGCTGTATTTCACAATATCCAGTTAACTCCATACACCTACAGTTTACGATGTTTTTTCCTTCACATGAAAGAAATCCGAGTGAAAGGTTCTAGTAAAAGTACAAAGCGGTTACGTAGCTGATGGACAATAATACAGCTTTCAGCGTTAGTATTATGAAATAGATACATTGACATTATTTAAAACGTGAACTTCTCAGAAGAAATTATTTCTGTACTCAAAGTGCATTGCCTGAGTGATTTCTTAAAGAAAAATTACGTGTTGTACGTGATATGATTAAGTAGTTCAGATTATCATATTAGGTATTACTTTAGGCCCAGTATTCATGATATGTAATTTTAATAGCACACGGTTTTATTGTATGGTGGTCGTTCTTTAATGTAATTCGTGTTCTAGTAATTGTTTTCTTTTAAGTAACGAAATATGGGGAATTATGTAAAAGCCCTAGGCAGAATATACATTGGTCTCTTCACAACTTGCAATATATTTGTGTATATATATTTCTCAGTGCCTTAATTCATATTTACATTTACTTCCATTCATGAATTTCCAATACTGGCGCCGTCTAGTCTACAAAACAGCCAATACGAGTAACACAAACGCTAAAACAAAGGCCCGATTGTTTTATAATGAAAGAAAAGCACAAAAACGCGTAATAGACCGTGACTGAGGGAAAAACGGAATCACTCCCGAAACTTACGTCATTAAGGAAGTTAATTAAGAAAAGGAGCTTAATCGAAAAGTTTGGGAACCCTGGATGTAACTGTGAAGTATATTTAAATAAATTATAACGGGATCATTTTAATAGGACTGAAAGAAATGCCGTTTCAGATCGTTTTGTTCCCGTAAGCTGATAAAACTCTTCGTATTTTTTTGAAAGAAAAATTTTTGGGAATTTTAATAATATCTCTTTGTTTATTATAAAAGATATTCTTTTTGTTGTTATGTTTGTTATTTAAATACTTCTTGAAACTGTCAGGAGAAGGCCAATTCTCGTAATTAAAAATGTTTAAAATCTAAACAACTATCTCACATTTATGTCAAAAACAGGTCAAGAACTTGTTAAAAATTAGGCCTTTTTGACAGTTTGACTGAGATTACAGTGCGAACGTTCATAACAAGTAGTCCTTTACCAATTTGACACAATTGATAAATCGATTAAACAAGGTGGCCGGCAGCGGTTTGCCGGGGTTAAAAATCACAAACGAAGGACCACAATTACCACAGTGCCGGTATCTACCCCAGTGAATTTAAGTGAGCTTAAGGTCAAATGTGATCCCTCCTGGTACTAGAAATTGATAACTCACTTCACTTAACCCATATCATCCCAGTGTTCCATTTTTGAAACGGTTACCTTTTTATATTTTAAAAATAATTTTTGAACGCATTTTTAAATTAGTGTTTTTCAAAAATGGAACACTGGGATAATATGGGTTAAAATCACCAAAGAAGATTTTCTACTGTTACAGTTTAAATGACTTCTTATTTAATCCCCAACGCAAAAACGACGGGGTGTTAGAAGTTTGTCGTGTCTGTGTGTGTGTCTGTGGCATCGCAGATCCCGAACGCATGAACCGATTTTGATTTTGTTTTTTTTGTTTGAAAGGTGAATTCGTTGGGAGTTTTCTTAGTTATGTTTGATGGAAATCCGTTCAGCGGTTTCAAAGTTAACAGCTCCTTTGTTAGCTGCGGTAGGAATTCCTATTTTTCTGTCGGGAGTTACGTAAAATTTTAATTTTGTGTTTTTTTTCCTTATAACAATTTATCACTTTACCATAATAATTGGCAGGTAAGTGATGGATCATACGGCAAGCAAATACCAGGCTTCAGGGTCATGGCAGCAGGAAGAACTGTACATTTTAGTCGGTAAGAATCCGACATAACCCTCCATCCTTCCTAGATGAAAGGTGTCCCTGATAGGTGCGTAGGTAATGTGCACTTATTAACCTGATAAGTGTATGATAGGTTTAGACTTATTGAAAACTGGTGATGACGAACCAACAAGTCAGGCTTCCACAATGGCGATGAAACCCAAACAGGCAAGCAGCCACAACGACCCGGGCTAAGCTTAATTACAACCCGGGGATTAAGCTGGGACATATTTGCGTTGCCTGCTCAAAATTAGGGCACGCTAGGGATTTCTTATTTAATTTATTCGTGCCCGTGAAGAATGTCGGTTCGTGTCAGGAGGATGCTTTTTTGTTGGCTCTTTTCCGCATTTATTTCGGTGTGGTTTTTAGTTTTACTTCAGGTGAAATTGTAATCCAAAGTTTACCATTACCTTTTCAAAGAATTTTTCCTTTTGGTACAGACATCGCCATATTGTATATTTTCAACAGTCAGTACACTAAATTGGGTTTAAAACCTACGTTAAAGTTTATCCAATTTGTCGGAGCAACTGGAAGGATATTATTTACATCTCTTCAAAGCATACGTTTTGGAAACTATTATTGCTGGATAGTAAAACATTTCGCATATTGAATTAGTTTCACGTAGGAAATTATTAAATTATCGAGATATTGTGGGTTGGCTCTTTGTGACACAACTAAGCTAAATTATATTAAATCAGTTCACGAACATATGTACTTGATAAGGAAGGCTAGTACAAACCATACGGGAGGGTTTGGTATTTATCAACAAGATAACTCGGGATGTATTTGATACTAAATACCCTGAACAGAATTTATTTAAGACACGAATACTTTATTTCTTCTCCTTCAAAGCCATTTTTTTCACAAGTTGTACGGTCATGATCCTTGACCAATGGCATTATTTCATTCAAATTAAATACGATCTCATCACAAAAGTTTTATTACAAAAAAAAGTAAGGTTGTTTATTTTTCGAGCATTTCTCGTCATTTTTGTCTGAAGTTTGTTTTGTTTCGAAATCTTATAACGAGATTTGCCTCGTTGATTATTATGAGAATGTTGACTGTATAATATAACGTAATATGGTGTACGTGACTATGGAAACGATGACATTATTTTGTGATAGCTACTTATTATTTTTCTAAGATATTTTTCGTTTGCAGCTTCACTTACGCTTTTTGGCTGATTCGGATCGGTTTTGAAAAAGAGCAGATTAGTTGGTAACTATCGAATATGACAATTAAAATGCAAAATAGGACTTTGCCCTATGTTCTGCTACTTGGTTATAACTAGGAAATTTTAGTTTTAACAAAGTCAGTTTGTAAATACTAGTTTAAAGAGAGAACGCGTTATAACTATAAAGGGGTTGTAACTGTATGTCAATAAGTCAATTGATTGGTAGTGTTTAACCAATCAATTGACTTATTGACATACTTTTTATGTGCTGTCATAACGCAATAAAGCTTTTGTGTGACTATAGGATGTCTGTTTCATATGTTTTGTCCTAAAATCTTTAGTTTTACTTGAACAAGACGAGTAAGTTCACTGTTTTCAGTATTGTCAGTTTTCGCGTGACATTATATCCGATAAAGACAAATCTGGGATTTAAAATCCATATACCAGCACGCCTGTATTCCCCGAAGGGTTAGGCAGAGGTGTAACAATGTACACCCACAGTTCGCCGCTATATTTAGGTCCCATGTAATAAGGGACGAGCCTATTGCCTGAACCGGGCACAAATCCTAACTCCGAGCTGCTACTGAGAATTTCATAGAAAAACCCAATAAAACTTTTTGCTCGACCTGGGAATCAAACCCAAGAGCTCTAGCGTAGCGTGATTTGAAATATTTGGTCAAAAACTGCCCTAAAATGAGAATGATCATAAAACACGATTAAAAGGCAAAAATTATACAAAGTGTAATTACAAGACAAAGACTGCCTTTTGAACCAAAGCAGAAACAATGTGTTGAACTTCCCACTTCATTTAAAACCACAGGGGAAGCATTCACTTAGTTAATTTCGACTCGACACTCAACTTCCAACCAATTCCTATGTTAATAAAGGAGTTAAGAAAATTATAGGATGATGACTGCCTCTTGTCGGATTGCGTCTACAAGTTATAAGTGGGAGAAGAAGAGGTTTTCTGTTGTGTTGTGCAAATTACAGCCTAGTGTCTTTTTTTTTTTTCTTTTTTTTTTTTCAAAACAATGAGTTAGTATCAATTTTAAACGTTAATTAGGATTATTATTTTCGATATTTAACTCTGATTAATTTTAAATCTATTTTTGTTAGATATATTTTAAGGTTAAGGTTTGGTTTTGATACATTGAATTATTATTGATGAGCAGTGATGTAACAAAATTGGCATATTATTTTGATGGGATTATTGTGGGTTGGCTCGTGTTGACAGCACATTTTTACGATCTTTAGCTTCAAATAAATTATTTTTCATTTGTTATATTGTACAAGGTAACAGGATATTTTAAACTTTTTACTGGTAGGTAACAACGTCGAAACAAGAGGACATCATATTAATAAAATGGTGATCATGAAAAATCTTATCTACCTTAAACTTGTCCAGCTCGAACAGTAAGTACTTATTAATACCAACTACCAAAACGATACGAGTAAAACCGTATGCTTTTCAAAGCTAGACATACCTGGGTGTAACGAATGCGGCAGAACCGCTTCTAATATTTCGATAATCGATAACATCCTGAAAATGAACCTTGACCTTCGAACTTGAACGTTGAGTAATATCCTTCTCATAATAAATTTCATTCGATTCAATTGATACGAATAATCGGAATCGTAAATCGAAAATTTATTCGAGTCACGTCACTACGTATTGT
Source organism: Caradrina kadenii (assembly GCA_947462355.1). Taxonomy (NCBI): domain Eukaryota; kingdom Metazoa; phylum Arthropoda; class Insecta; order Lepidoptera; family Noctuidae; genus Caradrina; species Caradrina kadenii. Next base: position 11,267,256 of record OX381691.1, read on the forward strand.
TGAGAGTTATAAACCCTTTCCTTCAACTAAGTACGTACTGTGTTTTTATGTACTTTTTGTGAACTATTGTTTGGGGTTAAACCAGTTTTCAGTATTTATATATTTGTGAAACGAAGAGTAATAATAGTAACTATTAATGTGAACGGCTCTGTGTGCCTCTCCTGCGTGTTTGTAGGTTCATAACTGGGTAGGTAAGCACCAATGTGACTGGAAATGGATTACACTATTTCCACCAGTGGGGATTCTGACTGGAAATGAATTTCACTCTTTCCCACCAGTGGGGATTGATTCGTTGGTAGCCAACAACAGCGTAGCGTTGTTGTGGTTAGAACAGCCTTCCTTTTTAATTTATTTGTAGGTATTTTTATAGTTTATTTTATTACATCACTGACATCGGTGATGGAAAAGATCCTGAAGAAACCAAGACACATAATAAATATTATAACTATATTTGGAATCGGTTTTCCGCTTTAAGCAATGATTGTGATCATCATAATATTCTCAAGTCTTTTCTCTATGAGAAGAGGCTGCCTTACAGTGCGACAATAATAGGCCGGTATATTATATAATGTTATAACTATAAGTATGTGGTAATTTTGAATAATATGATTACTTAATACTAAATAATCTCGATTCATTTTTACTTGAATATCGTAGTCACGTGCGTCATTTCAATAGCCTACCGGCCTACAATATAAATTAAATAATGATGTGTGAATGCGAATTTAAAAATAACAATATTCTTAATAAGGTCTAATATTATTTTTTGATAGTTTGTGATTTATGAAATTATTACACATAAATGTACCAACTTGTAGTCTTATTTATAAACAAGACCACAAGTTTACTAACTTTACAAATATACAACATAGTTAGTACAGTGTGCATATACCTAAGAAATACGAAAAAAAAACACGTTGAATTCGAATCCGACTTGCAAGAGATTATAGCTACTGAAAAGGCGCTGGCTTAATGAGCCGAATAGAAAGTTGATTATACTATGACTGAATATTAAGAAAAGAGTGACAGACCGTGATTGCGGCTATCGACATAAGAAAAACTAGATTTCAATCACAAAACCAATTAGTTACAAAATATAACGTGTTTTAATAATATCAGATCCCTCCACCTCTACTATTTTCTACTTCCTAACTAATTATCTCGACATACTAAATATTGGTTTTCAGTACACGAAGGTTTTTTAAGACGTGTCAGTGTTTAGACTCATTATAATTCACGGTGAGGAATTTTAAGAGCTTTTATACCAAATAAAATGGCGCCCAAAGTAGTTTTAGAACTTGTTGGTTTTAAACTCTTGTAAGTTATGGAATGAAGAAGTTTGTTTCCATAATGAGTTGGTGGTTCTGACTAAATACTACTAGGATTTAGCGTTATGTGACATTATTTCAGTAACGTGTAGTTCGACTTCTCGACACTTTTGGATCCCATCCTTCCATCTCTTAGTTTAGTAGGTACTGCAAATACTCTGTTTTTTTTGTCCCGTAAGGTAATACTCATGGTATGCCTGACGGGTGTGTTGGATTAAAGCCCCACGATGTTGCACCAATTACCCTTTGGCCGGAACACGGGAGTTGGTCAAAGCATTTTTTGCACCCTGGCTGGTGACCGCTTTGTGGCGGGTTAATGCCACAAAGCGGGTCTCGTCACCCGACGCGGTCGTCATGCACCGGCCGTAATGACTCCAGAAAGGCGCGAGAGGAACACAAACGCGTCTTACTTTCGGGCCTGCCTCTGTTTGATGCGATAGACTAACCCCTAGTCCACCGCACGCAGGTTTTTTTTACAGTAGCTGGAGATCGTTTTGCAACCTCAGGCATCTGGTGCGTCTTCTGCGGGTGGAAAGGGAGGAACAAGTTTTAACAGTAGGGTTTCGCAGATGGCACCAACCTTCTGTACTTGGGCGGCGCGTCTCACTGCAGACCATGGTCCACCTTTTATCTTGTGTTGCCCTGCCACCTGCACACGTGAGGACCTAATAACTGGGTCGGCGGATTGTGTTGCTGTGGGTGAATTTTGGGCCAAACAAACAATTTAAAACAGATTTTATTTAGGTACTAGCGGCCCGCCCCGGCTTCGCACGGGAGCAATGCTGATGTTATTATACATATAAATCTTCTTCGTCAATCACTCTATCTATTAAAAAAAACCGCATCAAAATCCGTTGCGTAGTTTTAAAGATTTAAGCATACATCTCAGCAGTCTACCAGTAGTCTAGTAGTTTAGGCGCTTTCTGTCCCTATATCCCTATATAGGGACAGAGAAAGCGGCTTTGTTTTATACCATGTAGTTATTTATATTTTTTTCTTTTAACTGCATCGGTAGCCTAGTAGTCCTAAGCGCGTCTGCTACGCTAGAGGTCTTTGGTTCGATTCCCAGGTCAAGCAAAAATTGTTATTGGGTTTTTCTATGAAATTCTCAATAGCAGATCGGAATCAGGATGTGTGCCAGGTTAATTAATGGCAATAGGCTCGCCCCCTATTACATGGGACCTAAACATACCGGTGAACTGTGGGTGTACATTGGTACATCTCTGCCTAACCCTTCGGGGAATACAGGCGTGATGGAATGTATGTATTTGCCGCTAAGAAGAAGAATAATTTGCTCAATACACAAAAAATCTTTATTAAACAGTATTTCAATAAAGTGTAGATTGAGTGAGATTGACGTGTGATCATTCTATCGGGGGACCGTGATCACACGTAGGAAGAGATCACAGTACTTAATGCTGTGTGAATAATGGCTTTAGACCTGCCATAGCTGTTCAGAGATGATCTCACCTCGATATATTTTCTCAATCAATAACTTAACACTAGCTGCGTATAAAACAATTGTAATGCGAAACACATTGTTTTAACAAAAAATAAATTCTCTCTTTATTCGAAGGAAGAATTTAAAACGTTAATATCCGGCTCATCCCCGTTTCTCTGGAGGAGGTAATTAATGTTCAGATAATAAGTTAAGTACGAAAACATTAACGGAATTTATAAGACGAGATTCATAAGCCTTCAACAACGGGGCCCTCATAATTGGGCAATTTTTTACGGGAATTTGTTAAGACGGTACGAATATTTCGGTGAATTGCTTGAGAGCCCCTACCTAGGTACCTCTATTTTTGCGAATGAAATTGCCATGTATAAAATTCCTTTCACAACAACTCTATTAACGATCCTATAAAATTGAACCTTTGGAACGTTGATTGGCAAAGACACACAGACTCAAAATAAAACATCATGCTGTCTATTGGTGATTGTGCAAGTGGCCGTAAAGTCGGTACACCAAGATAATCATGTATGGTATGTTGTTACGAACGGTTTTATAGTAGCCGTCACGAGTCGTGAGCACAAACGTCAAGTAAATTTATGAGATTTTGGGTTTTTTGTGGCACCGACACTGGACGCGATCAGTCCGACGGACGGTCCAATCGTGTGCACCGTCAGCGCCCCAAAAAAACCAGTAAGGAACCCAAAAACTAAAAAATTAACTTGACGTTTGTGCTCACGACTCGTGGCGGCTGCTGTACCCTCTTTGTTAATAAATAACTTGCCAAATAATTTTTTTTTTTTTTTATTATTCTTTTATTTTTGTCTCGCTAATGTGTACATATTTTGCGACAGACGGACAAAGTGATTTCGGGATATGTGATTTTTTGGATTCCATCTTTTACTTTTGAGGTTCAGAAGCCTGACAAAGTATTGCCTGTCCTGTCCTGGTCATTTTCATGGCATTGAAGCGGGAGCGCAATAGACTACACAGTTACCAGCTAGAGGCTGGAGTCCTAACATATTGAGCTTGAAGGTCGTTACAGTCAATCAGCGGCAAGCTGCTATCCTCCGAACAGTCTAAAGCCATTCATTGTCTCTACAAGCATCGTTCCTCTCCATTGATTCTTACGACTTGCCCGCTAAGATTAGTTGAGGCTACATTTCTACAGAAGATAGTAATAATAGTAGACGGCACTAGGTTTTTTGTATTTAGATATTTTCATTGTACCATATTGATCTTTACTTACTATAAAACAAAGTCGGTTCCCGTCACCTGTCCATCTGCACGCTTAAGACTTTCTTCCCAACGGATTTTAATGCGGTTTTTATCGTTAGATAGAATTATTCAAGAGGATGGTTTATAGGTTTAGAACATTACGCTACAACCAACGGGAGCGGAACAGTAACCAAAGACGTAACTGAAACGTAACTGAACGCGGGTGACATTACGGCGTGTATGTATGGTTTGTCATAAAAGTGATGAAATCCCATGAGAAAAAATTGCTAATTACCCTTAACTTTTTATTATGTATAAAAATAAGGTAAAATATACCAAGTAATTTTAAATTTTATTCCATTTCAATGTTGCTACTAGTAAATTGCTTATACCTGTTCCGGCTGAAAATATTTCTCATACTTGCAAAATTTCCTATTCTGATCCAACATCACTTGGCCAGTTGCCACACAGTTTTCCCGTCTCACTGGGCTGGACCTCGGCAGATCAATCACTCACTTAATCAGCTACATAGCTACATTTCCCTTGGGGCGATCCCATGCTGTGACTTTGAAATAACTTTTGTTAATTGTGCCGAAATTCGTTAAAGATGCAGTAGTGGTGATAAATCTTTACTTTGCTTTCGTTTACTTGGAGCCTATTTAAGAGTGACGATATTGTTGAAATGCGACCATGTTCAACCTTACTTGAATAGTTTGTTACGTCAAATAAGATAAATGAGATAAACACGGTTTTAAAATAGAACGATAGGACATGACTGTCAGTCCGTGCGACTGACAGGCGGGTTTTATAATAATACTAGCTTCTGCCAGCGACTTCGTTCGCGTGGTTTCTTTCACCCGCGTGAAGTTACGTCTTTGGTTACTGCTCCTCTCCTGCGTGTCGTTGCGTGATGTTTCAAAGCCTAAAATCTTACTCGATAAATTAACTATCTAACACAAAAAGATTTTTTTTATTCAGACCAGTAGTTCTTGAGATTAGTGCGTTTAACCAAACAAACTCTTTAGCTTTATAATATTAGTACAGATAAGCTTTTGCCTGCGACGCTTGGGTTACTGCTCCGCTCCCGTGTGTCGTAGCGTGATGTTACATAACCTATTCCTCATAAATCTGACTGTTTAAATACAAAGATTTTTTTCAATCCGACTGGTAATTCCAGAGATTAGCGCGATATTTAATCGCGCTAATCTCTGGAATCAGAAAAGATCTTCAGCTTCATTGTATTAGTATAGATATAGTTTGAATTATCTCAATACACCATCACACACATACCATCACGCCTTATTAAACAATATTTTTTCCTACTCCTCCGCTAATCTTTTCTGATTAATTTCGTTGCGGGATCCAAGACAGTTTTATCGTTTCTCCGGGACTCGTCGAGCTTCATTGCCTCGGCGGTCTTCTGGCGGTCTCCACTGTTGATACTGGCTTACAGAAGTTGCAGTGGTTGGGAATAGTGTGGCGGGCTTGTCCCATCTAAAAAAAATACCATCACGCCTGTATTCCCCGAAGGGTTAGGCAGAGGTGTAACAATGTACACCCACAGTTCGCCGGTATGTTTTTAGGTCCCATGTAATAGGGGGCGAGCCTATTGCCATCAACCATAAAATCCCAACACCGAGCTGCTACTGAAATTTCATAGAAAAACCCAATAACACTTTTTGCTGGACCTGGGGAATCGAACCCAATAACACTTTTTGCTCGACCTGAGGAATCGAACCCAAGACCTCTAGCGTAGCAGTCGCCCTTAGGACCACTAGGCTACTGAGGCAGCAATACACGTAGTAAATATGGTACGTTGCACCCTAATCCGGTACCGTGGTCACGGCAGAGTTCACAATCAAACGAAAACAAAACAATTAGGGTAACAATTGCGACAAAACCGCCATTTTAGGCAAATAATATGCTCAGTTTAAAGTTTAGTGTTAATACCCTATGGTTTATTGTAATTATTTCCACCAAAAATAATTATTTTACTGCACTCCAAAGTCGTATAAAAAATGAGGTAATTTCAAAATTTCGTCGAGCACAGTTAGAGGCTAATGGGGGGTGGTAAAAGTGGAAGTTTATCATAATAAATGTTTAAGAGAGAAGCACCTGAGCTCCCTTGGATATTCCGCAGCACACTAAGTTAATTTAGAGTTTACTGTGAGAAGGCCGTGTGGCTTTCTATGATACAAAGTTTGCTAACTGCTCGTGGAACGTCGTGCGGGGTATCAAGGTGTAATAGTTGCTTGTTGCAACATGTGCAAGAATTACGCTCGTAATTTACGGGTGAGGTCAGGGGTCTTTGTGTTGTGGGGTTGAAAAAAGTACCAACCACCGCTGTCCACGCCAGGATTCACAATTTTTTATAAACACGATCACTTAATTTTTTTGTTTTGTGACAATGAAAGAACATTTCTTTGTTAATTAATATTATAATTATTATTTGCGTTTTCGGATCAATTTAATTTACTGATCATATTGACCAATCGTTTGTCATAATTTCTAATGGGTTCGAAACCGGGCAAGTACCAATGTGTCTATTTAAATACATATCATGTACTTTCACAAAATTAAAAAATTCCACGCATTTAAAGCACTAGAACTAAAGCGTTAGATACGGACGGCAAAATTGCGCACAGCGAACTGCTGAATACGAAACAAACAGCACAAAAAACAAACCAAAAAGTAGAGATAATATTCGTTGATCGACAGTACAACGCGTTCGCTGTTCGGCCGTCAGAAATCGACAGTTATGATTGAAAAAGTTTAATCAATCCGTCCGCCAATCGCGTGTGTTTTGATGGGAAAGCGTACAAGTTTTATTATTGAGTCATTTATTGATATTTTGGAGTGTAGAAATGAGTGGAATATAAGTCTTTTATTTAAGTTTTCCGATTTAAAGGTCAAGAGATCAAGTTATGTGATTTGTTTTTAGGGCGTCAAATATGGAAGAAGGTAAAAACGTCTAACGTCTGCGACTGTTCCCGATAATTTGCAGATATTTTTACTCTAACCTACACTGTTCCCTGTGCCCATGTCTTTCAATGCACTCTTTTTTCAGCGCTTCCTCGAACCAGCCCTAGTGATACGCATCCAAGTCACTTCGCCATGTCTTTCAAGGTCGTTATCAGAATTTGCAGAATATGTAACAAAAAGGTGCTGAATCGCTAGACTACTTACAGCTTCCATCTTACCTCGTTCGGTGTGCGTTTGAGTTTCCTTCCATACAATAACAAGTCAGTACTTGTGCAGTCACAGTAGTTGTCTGGGATATCTGTCAGTTTAATGGCCAATACCCACGAGTTAATAAATCACGAATCACAAGTCTCCAAAATCAATTGTCAAAAATATTGAGATAAGTAATATATTGCGAGGGTATGTTATTTCTTTTTCTGTAGAATTCAAGATTCCTGGCAAAGTAAGTGATGACGTTATAAATCGCATGTTTATTCATTTTGGACCCTCTAGTCTAGACCTACAGCAGATAAATGCGGTATGAACAAAACAGAAATGTAATACATTTTCATAATATAAAAAAACAAACTACTTCCATAAATTCATGTCCTCACTCTCGAGACGATTACAGTACTCAATATATTCTATAATTCTGACGTCATCTTTACTGTTGCCTATTTCTTACATTTTCCTCATACAACTCACACAAATAGGATTCAGTCCTCCATCATACAAGCAGTAGGTAATCCTCGCGGAGACAATGCACTTAAACTCTGTTCTGTTGATAAGGCATTATCTCTGACAACAAAGCTACTCTATGCCAATTTGATTTCTATTCCTAAACCCTTAGAAGCCAATCTGCGTCGAACCTTGTTTAGAAATAATTTTCTATCTCGACCCCTTTGTACGCCAACGTATTGTTATCAAAAGAATTTGATCATCTGTCTCGGATGGCTTTTGCTTTCTTCAATGAAATTCTCCATGACTTATTGTAAAGTTTTCTAAAAGTTATTGAATTTGAGACTTTAGATAGAAGATTGTCCAGTTAGAACCTATTGTTAGCTCTAAAATTTCCTTAGAAATAAAACGTCTGTAAAATCTAGAGAACTAGGCTTTCAGTTCCCTAGATATCAGGGTTAATCAATTGACAAAAATTTAGGTTAAATTGAGACATTTTTGTTAGATTACGACAGATTAAATTATGAAAAGCTACGAGAATTAGTGGCTGTTTTGAGATTACTGTTTTTTAAGATAAGCCATTAACAATTCTGCAGGTTTCTTAAAATATAATTTAAATAAATGATGATATATTTTTCCAGCAAAAGAGACTACAAAACTTTCACACCGATACAACCGCAGACAGACCTCAAGCCAAGATGAAAGTGAACCCAAAACTTAAAGATAAACGATACATTTATTCCGAACCTCAAGAAATTCTATCCCGAGTTCTAGAAGCCGATAGCCAAATTAATATTAACGACACCAGATGATCCTATCAAATCCTTGGTCCACAGCCGACCCCTTTATTCGACTTTAAATTTAATTAAAACCTCAAATTTAATTCCGTTTTACTGACGGGATTCCCGTCGTTCAGCAAATTGATCGCTAGTATCTCTGTAGGTCGTTAAATTTTGATAGCCAGTTCATTTTTGCTGGTGCTCGATTTGTTTTGAGCTCTCTCTCATTCTATGAATATAGATTTTGGATCACTGTGATTGATCTTCCACGTGTGTTCTACGAAGTCGAATGATTTTTTCTAGGAAGTTGTCAACGGCCTCGGACTCGACCTATCGTGCAGTCAATATTAACGTCATTATTTCAAAGCACTCTCGTTGGTCGTCGTCGGCGTTTAGACTGCGGTAGAACCCAATGCCTTGGCCTTGACGACCAGGTCAAGACGCCTGACGTCATGTCTCTATTTCCATGAAAGCTGGGTAGGCTTTTAGTGTGGATCCTAACTTGTGCCGATACTCTTGAGCCATCTCATCTTCCTAGCTCGGTGTGCTGTGTAAACTGCTCACGCCAGCAGCAAAAAATATGATAGACGGGCGCCTCCCCACGGCTTCGTCCGCGTGGAAGTTATACCTAGTGGCTAGACAATCAAAAATTGCGTAGCTTTTTATCAGTTAAAGATTTTTTTATAATCGGACTAAAACAACCAGATATGAGATGACAAACAAAAAAACAATTTTAGCTCTTTATAATATCTGTATCTAGAGATAATATATAAATAGGGCCCAAGGAAGTTACACAATGTTCCAAAATCCTTGCACACAGAAGATTTAAAAGCAGAGCGAACCGCTTTATGTTAATTACATCCTAATATTTCGAACTGAATATGCAAAACAGTTGCTATAAAGCAACAGCCGAAACACTAATACGCAGATTGAGCAAAATTCATTCAACTTTCCTGTTACTTGCCCAAGTAATTAAAATATTAATTAAATTTTCCTTCAGCATAACGGAGTTTCATGCGATTCTATTAAACATCAGACTAGTTTGGAAGAATTTCCCAAGAACTTGCGTAATTCCGTACGTGTTGTTCGTTGCCTCGTCATTTTAACAACGCGTCATGTGCAGTAGCGATCGCAGGGTTGATTGACGTTTACGTAAATAACTACTGATATCGGAAGTAAAAATAATAAAAATAGGAAATGTTTACCTATATTGACATGTTCAAAAAAGAAGCATAAAATAGCTTGACTGTACAGTTGACGCAATAGCCGAATGATTTGACTGCCACGAGATCCCTCACGGAACAAATATTTGTATGGCTTACAGGTTTTGGGTTTGGTTGTTTGTCTGTGCGACTTGTAAAGCACCCACGGTAGAGATGAATTTCTAAGTACAAGTCACTTTAAAAAATAATATTAATCTTTAAATTATTTTAAAAATCAATAGTCTAATTTACTATAATTTACTAATAAAGTTAAAGATGAAGAAAAACACTGGCAGATTTGAGATTATTGTGTGTGTATCTTTTTTTTAACAAAATCTATAAAAAAAATATGCGAGTCCACTGTTATTTTTCCATTTCAGTTTTGAATGAAAACGTGTCTGAAAAATAAAATATTATATATCCAGTTCAGTGTAACGTGAAACTTCCAGGATTGATTGTTTCATTTTAATTGATGTTTCGTTATTTTTACGTTCGTACCTACGTGAGGTCAGCCTGTGTTTTTTTTAATTCTTTTTTTCGTATTTTACATTGTCAATTTTCAATCTTTGTACGTCATGATTGCGATTTTAACCGGTTGTGTTTTTAGAACGCTATTTGTTAACATTTTATAAATCTAATTAAACATTATTATTATAACTTATATTATAGATGCAAACTATTTAACTCTATCAATGGCAATTTTCTTACAACTGGCATATAAAAAAACAACAACAACAACATACCATCACGCCTGTATTCCCCGAAGGGTTAGGCAGAGGTGTACTAATGTACACTCAGAGTTCGCAGGTATGTTTAGGTCCCATGTAAAAGCGGGCGAGCCTATTGCCATTAACCGGGCACAAATCCTAACTCCGAGCTGCTACTGAGAATGTCATAGAAAAACCCAATAGCACTTTGCTCGACTTGGGAATCGAACCCAAGACCTCTAGCGTAGCAGTCGCGCTTAGAACCACTAGGCTACCCAGGCAGTTCATAGTTCGTGGCATATAAAAAAATATAACTAATTATGCTGCAACCTCCACAATCTTCACAACAACGGTTGTGGTACAAAAGCTTACCTATATTGAAATCTACTAACTATATCGATCACAAATAACTATGTGGATCACAAAAAGTAGTTACCTCAACAAATAACACACACACAAAAACATTTTGCAGGTTTCAAATCGATACAGCCGAGACGCCTTAGAAAACCATTTTAGGACAAAAAAAATACCACAGAAAAATGACACAATCCGACAAATAAAATCTGACGGTGTTTTATCTTATTTTATTAAACACAAGCTCGTAAAATTGTTGCCGATCGCCTGCCGTTTTTAATAAACAGGGTTGATCGAAGGGGTCTGGGATGAAAATACAAGCAATATCTATTTCCAGAATTAAACACACAAATTAATTCTTTTAAATTGTTAAGTACTGTGTAGAGGCTTTAGCTGAATAAGCTAAATACAAACTCTTTGTCGACTCTTTGCTGTGAGATAGATGCCACTTTAAAAATATTAAGAAGATGAAGAGTGTCAGCCCATTGCTACGGCTGTCAAAAACTAGAATGAAATAGATGAAATAAAATAATATGAATTACTTCAATAAACGAAGTATACTAAATAAAGTATTTATATGCCTTTTATAAAATAGTAACGAATTGAACGCTGACCTATTTCAAAATTACGTCAGTATTGAATTCAAATCGGCATTAACGTCGTATCGGCTTAGCGTCGACAAATCAACATTTTGGCACGACAAGTGTACAATTTATGCATCGCCAATCACGCCTACACGCGGTTGATATTACGATCTAAACGAGCCAAAACCATTTGCATTATTTTTGCGGACATCGAGAATCGATTTGATTTGAATTTAGGTTCACAATACGTTACATCATCATATCAGACGCAGGACGTCCACTGCTGGACATAGGCGTTTAATAGGCCTCCCTATAGGTCTCCAAAACCGGTTGACCAGTTGGAAGCAGGCTGCATCTAGCGTTTGTATGTACGTTTCCACAATACGTTCGTAAACTAACATTTTGTGTAAAACAAATAGGCCAATGGACAAAGCTAATTTTAAGTGGAAATTATTTTTTTCTTACTATATTCTTTTCTGATTAATTTCGTTGCAGGGTCCAAGAATCTTTTCTCAGAGATGTGTCGAGCTTCATTGCCAGCGCCTTTTTTGGTGCCGTGTCGACGGCGCGTTCGTGTTCCACGCGCGCCTCAAAGAGATGTCAGCAAAAGGAAGGGGCCACTGAGGGCCGATGCCTGCCGGGGCTGCGGGTTGTTCGTAAGAGATACCGCGCCCCCGGAACGCAAAGGGCACAAGAAGGAACATGGGTGGGTTTTAGTCAGTAAAAGTCTGACACTCCCTCCAGCCCCGCCCAGGGCGGGAGGCGTTTATTTGATGATTTCCCACCCAACAAAAAAAAAACTACATAAACAAATAAACTACATAAATAAATAAACAACAACTACGTAAATAAATAAACTACATAATAAACTCACCATATCAGAAAAAAAGGTATTATTATTTAACCGTCATTCTTTAAGCCCACATTAACACTTATCACAAGATAACCTTTTAACGAAAAGTGTAGTTAGAAACTAAAGTCACGTTCTTGCAAACCCTTCTGACGAAAAACTCTCATTTTAAAGCAGATAAATACGCACAAACTTCCATAAAGAATCTCTCTCCAGAAAATCATAATTGACACCTATCCAAACTAGATAAAAGTATGGAAGGATTCAATTTTTCCGTCTACAAAGCTGCATCGAAAGTGCATTGCCAACAAGTGCGCGATGTCCGGGCGGACGGCACGTTTCGCCTGAAGCTCACGTTTCGCTGACGACGTGAAACTCTGCTTACCCACCTCTTGAGATGTTTATACGGTTCAAGTTGGGTTCGATGTAGGCCAGCAAAGTAGGTTTTAGGAGTGGAAATTGTATGTTGATGTTGAAGATAAGTTTAATAGTAGAATTAATGTCAACATTTTGAGATTTAATGTAATTTAGCTATGTGAATATTGCAAGAAGAAAAAATAAGGCCAATTCCACTTGAGCTAAAGTTATTTACATCAACAGCACACATACCATCACGCGTGTATTCCCCGAAGGGTTAGGTAGAGGTGTTTTAATGTGCACCCACAGTTCGCCAGTACGTTTAGCTCCCATGTAATAGGGGGCGAGCCTATTGCCATTAACCGGGCACAAATCCTAACTCCGAGCTGCTACTGAGAATTTAATAGGTAAACCCACTGGGAATCGAACCCAAGACCTCTACCGTAGCAGTCACGCTTAGTACCACTAGGCTACCGAGGCAGTAGCTAAAAATAATAAAGCGAACTTGTTGATGTATCAACAAGTTCGCTTTATTATTTTTAGCTTTGAAAATAAAGCAATCCCATTGGTGTAAACCAAACCCATTCTTAGCAACGTAGCTTAGCTTAGTTCAAGTGGCACCGTACTCTAATGGCTTAGAAGAATATATTTTGGTGAAGATGGAAATTCTGTTGGTAGGTTTGTATGTAATATTAAAATGTATGTAGTTACGTCCCATTTAATTGTTAGTTATTTATTATTATTTACGTAAAAGCATTACAGTTGGTAGGTAGCGGTTCTCGCAAGTAAACTTGAAAATGTCCGCTAGATTGGGTCTAGCGGACATTTTGATGTTTACTTGGAATACGAAACACAAATTACTTCACCAATATTTACAGAACCTGATAATTCTCTAGAAACATTTCAATTATCTCCGCTTTTCTCTCTGCGTACCACCAACGAACAAGTTATTTCTCTGATATCTTTGTAAAATTCAAGAAAGCTGTAGAGTAACCGAATCTCAAATTATTTCATTAAAACATTCACAGAAGTATTATAGAAACGTTAAAATGATCTCTTTCGTCTCTTCCTAATTAAATAATAAATTAATTCGTTGATAAGTGTATATTATGTCACTCTATAGTAACAGGTATTCACAGAAGAATAGGCATATTAGGAGTCTTCCGAAGTACATAACAGCAAAAAACATAACACTTAAAAAATCAAATGAAAATGACGCACGACACACACCACGCACGCATACGCACAACTTATGTAGTTGGTAAAAGGCTGACAGACTATACATATCCGCCTTATATGGTTAAAAAATGGTTACTGATGCCGCGCGATAAACGTGCCCGCCTAATTGCCCATTCCAAAAGGTTGTTTCGCATAGAGAAGAATCGGCGAGAAACTTCATACATACTCTTTTAAGAAAAATATTAAAACGATCTATCAAAAACAATGCCTCGTTAGCCTAGTAGTCCTAAGCGCGACTGCTACGCTAGAGGTCTTGGGTTCGATTCCCAGGTCGAGCTAAAAGTGTTATTGCGTTTTTCTATGAAATCTCAGTAGAAAATTTGTGCCCGGTTAATGGCAATAGGTTCGCCCCCTATTACATGGGATCAAAAAATATACCGGCGAACTGTAAGTGCACATTGGTGCTCTGTCTAACCCTTCGGGGAATACAGGCGTGATGGTGTGTGATGCGTGTGTGTGGTGTGTGGTGTGGAATCAAAAATAAAAGTCACTCAAAGTACGACAATACGTACTAAGTGATACAAATTAGAAATGAAAGCTTAATTAATTGCAATATTTAATACCAATATTGTGATCGTAGATGATCACTTCTAACATTTCAAAGACAACGAATCAGTGTGTGAGTCATACTCAAAACTTAGAATTAATGTCGAAGATAAAAATAATAAAACTGGCAATCAAAACACTTGTTGAGAAAATCGGAGTTAGTGGCATTACTTAAACCCATGTCATAGCGAAACGACACCCAACTAACCCCGACTATAATTCCATTTTCAGGGATCCAACTGAGATTTTTGGATTTACACCTGGGAATAACTAAAAGACATTTCAATCACGCTTAGGCGCTTGTGTCAGGCCTCGTAGGGATGTATTAGTTACCCGGTTTACACAGCACCTAGATAGTACCGGTAGTAGGGTTTTTTTTTTGGTGGGTGGGAAATCATCAAATAACTTCTCCCGCCCTGGGCGGGGCGGGAGGGAGTGTCAGACTTTGGTTAGGGCTTAGGATTTACGGGAGCATGGTGCAGTAGCGTCATCCATGGAATATGTGTATAACGAAACCGCGGAGTCTTAAATCGCCAATTTCCTTAGCTAAAATAATCGTGATGGCATTTATGAAAACAGTGGGCCTAGAATTATTTGTCATCATCATCTACTTAGCCTTTTCCCAACTGTGTTGGGGTCGGCTTCCAGTCCCCGGATACAGCTGAATACCAGTGTTTTACATGGAGCGACTGCCTATCTGACCTCCACAACCCAGTAACTGGGCAACACGATACCTCTTGGTGTGAGACTGGTTGTCAGACTTCCTGGCTTCTGGCTATCCGTAACGATTGTCAAAGATCTACGAATGACAGCCGGGACCAACGGCTTTACGTGCTTTCCGAGGCACGGGGGTGTCACACCACCAACTTCCAAACTCCGGGCTGCTACTGAGCAAATCGTAATGGAAAAACCCAATAACCGGGACCCCACGTTCATCAGTCGCGCTTGCGACCACGACACCAACGGGGTAATCTAGAATTATTTGTAAAAAAAAAAATTACGACATCACATAATACGTATCGCGACGATATTGAGTAATTTAGAACAGCAGCTAAACATATGGTACATGTCAGAATTATCTGGATAACAACAGAATGTTATGACAGATTCGGGTCAGATTGTTTCAGAACACAGAGTTTATGTTCCGATATTTTTCATTTTCATCAATCGGGTCATTAGGTTACTTTTTCAGGTTAATGTTTTACCTGGAATGTTTACCTTTGAAAGTTTGGTTTTTCAGATGCAAATAAAAAATAAAAAGACTCAGATCTTTAAATTGTAAGAATGGGTACTTAATTTGGTGGACTATATTTGTAGGACATGTTTTTGTGTCATTGCAAACATGTACACAAAAACATGTTGGTGCAACTTTAGTAGAACGTTTCAGTGTAGGTAACAGAACAAGCTGACCGGAATCTCAAAATCAAACAGTTCCACAAATTACACAACCCACTGCTATTCCATTTTCAATTCCACTTCAAAAGATTCAGTTTCTAATAAAACTTAAAACAATAAACAAAATTGCATTACAAGTTTGTAATACATTGCAGGCTTTGTACATATGGATTCAAATCGCGTAGTGTACGGCGCGCGATCTAGTTAACATAACTTTATTAGCACGGCTCGGCTCGCTTGTTCGGAATTCTTCTTGTTAAGGTTCTAGTGTAAACTTTAAATTGGATTCGATAGTTGGGGTGAAAATGCGGAAAGCTAGTGATCAATAGCACTTGGATGTAGTGCGGACTTGTTCAAGAATTATTTGTGTGCATTCTATATGGGACTAAACATTTTATTTGTATTACGTGAATATGTAAAAATATAACAATAATGATGTCTGCACAGAGTATAGTGCCGTGCAGTGTTTATAATATCTTCCAAAAGGTAATTCAACATACAATGCTAGATGATGTCCTACATTCCTGGCAACAACCATGACAGATGGACAGACGACCGAGTCTTAGTAATGAAGTCCCTGTTTGGTAGGTACTCTTTGGGTACGGTAACCTAAGAAGTAAAGACTTGGCTGCCTAGCAATCACTTGGATCAACTTTGAGAGCCACTTTGCGTTGAACAGGAACTAGATCAAGTTCGATTTGCGAGATAGATCTGAAGACATCATGACAGGACTTTCAAATTTCCATTATCTTTGAGTGACATAGTTATTTAGAATTGGTTTTTTACTAAGACTCGAGTCACACGATGAATAGTCTGCGTCACCAGTTCCCGTCCCTGCGACAAATTCGGAGCATCGAAGTTTCGTAAATCCAATTACGAGTTAGCGCCACCCTTGTAATTATATTTGTGAAGGTCATGTTACAATTAAGGAAATAATCGCTCCGTTAAATGGTACAATTGCCTTGTTCCTGGAAAAGCTGAAGCTGTAGATATTTTTGTGTAAAAATTTAGGCATCTGGCTCATAATTAGATAAGTACTGTATATACAGGATGGGTTTTTCAGACGGGTCACTATAGTCAGGTAGTGTAACCGTTATAGTTACAGGAAAACGTTATTGGGAGACCATCCATAACTTTTAGGAATATTCTAAACTGCATTCACAGATTTTGAATAAAATGAAAAGTCAGCAAAAAAAAAAATGCTAAAATACGAAAAAGAAATATACCAATTGATCCTATTTTATGTAGGGATCAAAAGACTATATGGGACCATTTAAGGTATACAGAAATCGCCAAAAGCTTTTCGTATACAACCTACCTTGTTTGTGTGGATTGCAAAATTGCATCCTCTAAGTTTTCACTAAGACAATTATTGACGGTATTAAAAAAAAAACATCGTTTAATGTCAGAAAAGTTTCAAATAAAGAAATACTTTTTTCTTTTATTTATACGACTTCGAATTTCCCCTAATATTATATAATCATGAAAACGGTCGATTTATTTATACGCTCTCGAAGCCTGGGTTTTTATTTTCCTTTGCCACTTAACAGTGCAAATAACCTTCACATCACAGAATGTACATAAATACGTATTTCCATTTAAATATTGAATGCGCTATAAATTGCATTTACTATCTTCCATCCGATGTCTCGATAGCTGAACGAATATTAAAATCGATTAACATTTAATTTTTTCCCAATTCGATTATGTCACTATTTGAATCATGATAATGTGAATTATTACTGCCGGCATCATTTAAAAAGCTTTAGGCACGTTGTAAAGTCGGACACCCAGTTTTTTATTCGAATGTTTTTAACTACAAGTACAACGTCAATATACAGACAACAAACAAATAATCAAAGCACTCACATCGAATCTTTATAAAAATTAAAAATTTTAAGCAACCCCTGATAGAATAATAAAAATTCCCCCCCACCGCAGCTTACAAAAGAGCTGATAACTTTTAAACCGTTGAACCGATTTTCATCAAACATAGCTAAGAACACTCCCGACTATTTCACCTATCAAACAAAATCAAAATCGGTTCATGCGTTCGGGAGCTACAATGCCACAGACACACACACTGACACGTCAAACTTATAACACCCCGTCGTTTTTGCGTCGGAGTTTAAAAATGAACTAGATACATTACGACTCATCATTTTACATTATTACTTGACTATTGGTGGAAACAAAATAATTACAATATTTTTTTTTACTTACGCCAAATCAGTCAGTCAAAACTCAATCATAACCCATGTCACTCATTTCAAATCCATGAATATGAAGGCTGTCCCTTCCAAATTTTTGTTAGTAATGAAAAACCTGAAAGGTTCCGAGAAGTGCCAATCACTTAAACATAGGTCCCGTGTAAGCCCTATTTAGACCCGAGTAAGAATTTTATTAGATAACGAAATAATATGACAGTGTAACAAGAAGTGGTTGTTTTTTGTTGGCAGTACCCTTTGTAGTGTCAACAAATGAAGCAGAATATGTTTTCAATTCCGAAACTCATAGTTCTGGATACTTATATTTCTGGATACTTTATACTGGATAGTTCTTCGTACTTTGTACTAATACACATGACTAGCAAGTAAGCAGCAATGTTTTGACTATTTGGTATAGTCAGTCTCGCACATAACGGCTACTTAACTCGGTTATGGGAACTAAAAACCAGACGCGTGCGTTTGAATTTCGTCAACGTAACGCATTCCGAGGACCAACAAATCGAAGCCAAAGTTGGAAGAGTAGAAAGTAACCACCTAAACTCGAAAATAAAGACGTGTCAAAGCCATAGACTTCAGAGTAAAGGACGAGACTAGTCCTGTGGATGAACCACTGTATGATATTGGTCCCCATAGCAGAAGCGGCACGCAAGTGTCGTACCCACGCTCGTTGTAATGTACAGGAAAACAATACTACATTTTAAACTTGAATACAGAAACGGCAACCAATTATGACTCCATCTTGACGATAGTTCAGTACTAAAATATGATTTTAGTTTTGAACTGAAAACTTAGTAGCCACCTATGCTTTCTAGGCTCCTATGCCTTACCATGTAGGCACCTATACCTAACCATGCCCTGCCTAGGTGTCTTAACTATGTTTTATCTGCCTATGATATAATGGTGTACAGTCCCCCGCCCCGTTGTTGCCGTAGTAGCGAGCACGACTGTTGAGCGTGGGGTCCTGGGATCGATTCCCAGGTTGGGCAAAAAGTGTTATTGAATTTTTACATTAGGAATTATCAGTAACAACCCGGAGTTTGGACGTTTGTGGTGTGATACCACCGTGACTCGGAAAGCACGTAAAGCCGTTAGTCCTGCGCCTGATCTCTCCCCAGTTGTGTCGGATTGCCGTCCCATCGGACTATGAGAGTCAGGGAAGAGGAAGTGCACCTGTCTTTGCGCACACACTTGTGCACTATAATATCTCCTGCATATTTGGCTAGTCTAAATAAAGATTAGCCGCCGTGGCCGGAATCGGTCTGGAGAATACATACATACATTCGAGTTTGTTTTATACACAAAATGTTTGTTAAGAATTGGACCTAATTAATCTTTCTTTATTGTTGATGTGGACGGATAACAAATTAGATGTCCAAGTTCCGTATACTGTGATGCGATATTTTTACGCGTCACGATCGTTATAGTAACCTTTTTTATACAAACTACAAAATACATTTGCAGTTTCCCAAATATATCGAAACATGAGCTCATTATTAAACATGTTCCCTCACAATTTGTTACCTCTACTAAACAACTGGTACCGTCATTTCGTACGGAATGAAAGCTCATTTTGCAAATTAAATGTTTGGTTGCAAATAGAATGGGAGTCGTAACATGGAAATTGTGATGCCACCGTGTGTACCAACGTGTGTGTGTACATATACCACTAAATATGTTAACCATTCATGTCTACGGATTATTTTGTGTTGATGTCAATGATTACAACAGGTATGTTGACTAATTTTGAAAAACTGTTTTAAATTATACTCACCGGGATCACGTACAATGGTCCATATTAGGACTAAGTGCGGAAACCACAACCCTAACATAGATATACTTACCGGACATCTAAAACCGAAAAACAGTATAAATATTAATGTGTAAAATAACTTTATTGTTGACAGGTTTCTTTTTCTGGCGCCCCGACTACCGGTAGCTTATACTAATACGGAGGCCTACTCTGTTTTATATCATTAAATGTTTTTATTTTTATACTAATACTAGCTTCTGCTCGCGACCTCGTCCGCATTATTTTCAATATTAAGTTACGTCTTTGATTGTTGCTTCGCACTTTTTTGTCGTACTATTATGTTATATAGGCTATAGCTTTCCTCGATAAATTGGCTATTCAACACAAAAATAATTTATAATTTCGATTCAGTAGGTAGTTCCTCAGTAGTTCTCCGGAACTACAGAATCGAAATTATAAATTGTTATTAAACATGTTCCCTCACAATCCAGCTGAAGAGTTTGTTTGTTTGGTTGAACGCGCTAATGCGCGTTGAACCACACAAACAAACTCTTCAGCTTATAATATTGGTACAGATTTTAAAGTATTATTTTTTAACTTAATAGTTATATTAAATTACAAATCTCACAAATGATTAAACGAATAATAACTATAATGAAAAGAAGGTAATAACAATGACGTAATCGATGAGTCAAAGCCTAAGCATTGTTTGTATCTTGTGACTCGAATGTGCGAGTTTTACAAAAACGTTAAAACCGGTCGAGACTAGTATTAAACAAAACATAATATTAAGAGATACAATAAAACTTGCTTACAATTTTAAAGATAAAATAAAAACTTGACCTTATTGGTGAGGTTCTTCAGAAAGGTCGGGTGCGCAGTACTCGTAACCGGTGTGCTTGTATCCAGATGTATGAACATGGGCGAGGCGAAAGAAGTATGTAAGGATCGTAACCGGTGGCGTTTTCTGGTTTCTGCCTACCCCCATGAGTAAAAGGCGTGATTTTTTGTATCAATGTATGTAAAAAAAAGGAAATGTTTTACAATTGTTGGGCTTGTGTCTGTGTGTATGAAAGAATCTTCAAGCTTGCAAACTTACTAGGAGGTAGATTCGTTTAACAATATTGTTTACGTGCTCAGTACTATATTAGTGTCACTTAACCCAACACCTAAAAAGAACCTTAATTCTTCGCATTTAAAATAGAATTTTCAAGGGTTAGAATAATACAACAAGGAATGCGTGAATCGTAACGCATTCCTTTTGGAGTAAAAATAAAACAAAAGCCTGGATTTATTTTATGTTAGAAACTTCATAAGTGAAATAGTTACGACGTAAGACTATGGCAACAGATTTCAAGGTTCAGTTTAAGAGAGTTTTGGGAGAGGTCATGGTTGATTGAAAAGAAAATGGTAAGAAAAGCTACCCGTTGTTTTTTTTTTATTGTAGGCCAGTATAAAAGTTGAAAAAAATAAATCGGTTGATCCATAGCCCCAGAAGATATAGACCCAATTCTGTAATTAAGTAGAAGTACATACGTAAAATAGTTGGAAAGAAAAATATAAAAAAGAAAACACAAATATAAATTTATTTATTTAATAAAGCTTTATGCACAAATGTAAAATAAAATACACCGTAAAAAGGCGGACTTAATGCCTTGGGCATTTTCTACCAGTCTACCTTAGGGTGATGCAGAGACAAAACATAGTAGGTGCAAGGAAGAGAAACTGAAAATTTCCAAGAATAAAATATAATAATAAATACATATATACATACTTAAAATATATACAAAGTAGAGGGAGATCAAAATGCATAGGTGGAGAAATATAACAAACTAATTGTGGGACGAGTCTGCCAACTTTTTATGCAAGTATTCGCGAGCTTTTATCTTGAATGTGAACCGACTGGTGGTCATCCTGATATTCTGAGGAAGCGCATTCCAAAGGAAAACCGCCTGGACAAGAAAAGAAGATTTAAGAAAACCAGAGTGGTGAGAAGGACATCGTAGAAGACGATTATTGGAGGAACAAAGATTTTTACTGTGCGCGGAGCACAAGTATTGAAAGTGAGAAGTCAGATAAGAAGGAAAACTAGTTTTGTCTAAAAGGGAAAATAAGGTTGTCAAAGCCCTGCGCTGTCTGTCTATCGATTTATAACACTGCACTACACAGATTTCAATACAGTTTATAAATACCGTACCGACTTTCATAATGATGCTATAATGAAATTCACAGTTTGGTGCACCAACGATTTTATTGCAATGCGTGACTTTTAATTAATTGCATCCAGCATTTTCATATCAGCTGTGATAATAACTAAAAGCAACGTATATTAATTTAATAATAATATACTACTTTGCTTTGCCTTGCCTATTATGTGTTATGTATGTACTGAAATATGTATTTTGTATGGGCCTTGATGCCCGATTTAAATAAATAAATAAATTACATGGGACCTAAACGTACCGGCGAACTGTGGGTAAGGTTGATTCCTCAAATTGTGATTTATGTGATAGGGTGGAAGATGTGCACAGCACATTCTTGCAGAGTGTGTTAAATACCAGAGTGGGAGGAAGGCATTGATGCAAAAATTTAACATAAATAAATACGATCAGGGTGCATTCCTAAGTATATTAGCAGAACCAACATCAGACTCTGACCCTTTCTTTTCTATTTTGTAAATTAAGGATGTAATGTTGTTAACGTTAGGGTTCTCTTGTCCTTGGTGATAGATGCCTCTAAACAAATAAAGAAAAAAAAAAGAAAACTGTGGGTGTACATTGGCACATCTCCGCCTAACCCTTTGGGGAATACACGAGTGGTGTATGTGTGTACTACTTTGCCTATAATGGGTGTAAAAAGACACCTTACAAAGACGAAAGTTAGATGCTCCTCTCATTTTTGAAGTATTTTTTTTAAGCTATTTTTATTGACTTTTGTTTGTTATAATAATAAAAAAACAGGCAACACTGTTATGTGAACAAGATTAAAAAAAAATGTATATCCCTATTTTATTGTAAATAATTGGTTTCGACCACAACAAAAATTTTGAAATAGTTTTCGCACTTCACGTCTTAAAACCTTTTTAAATACAAACTACAAAAATAATGAGAAAACGAAAGTAAAAAAATGTAATTACTAAATAGAATGATGGCTGCCAAGGCCCAACAGTCGATTCCTAGAAAAAAGATAGAAAATGTTGACACGAGCCAGGAAAAAGCAACAAGCGCAAACACCATCTCCGGACAAATTGCTCGGCTTCGCCTCGCCTCCGCAGAAACCCAGCCCCACTGTGAGTGCTGCCACACCGGCCATGGCAGTTGCGTCGAGCATGAGCGATGAGTAATTCTCTCCACCGTCGCCACCACCTGCTACGTGCTCGTCGACGGGGACGACGCCGGCCACCGGCGGGTTTAGGGTCCCGAGACCCACTGGCTTCTGTAAGGTGGTACCAGTGGCAGTGCGCAGCGCGTGAGATGGACACAGTCTATCAATGAAAATGTCATGCGCTCATACTTTGGGGCTACAAAGGGGGGAAGTTACTTGATTGCGTACCGTGGTCAGATTGAGTGAGGTATATTCCAAGGCGATAGTTTGAGTCCGCTTTGGTTCTGCTTAAGCTTAAGCTTGAATCCTCTAAACACACTGCTAGAGGGTTCAGGCTATCGGTTGAAAAGAGGAGGTCAGGTAATATCTCACCTTCTTTACACGGATGGCTTGAAACTCTTTGCCGCGAACGGGTTGCGACTGATGGAGTTACTGAAGGTAACATAATCTTTCAGTAGCGCCATTAGAATGGAATTTGGTGTGAACAAATGTGCGGTCATGCATGTCAAGCGAGCGAGGGAGAAATTGTGGAGTCCGAGGGAGTTCAACTATCGGACTCCATAAACCTTAGATCCCTTTCTTCAACTGAGACCTATAAGTATTTGGGTATATCTGAAGCGTTGGGCATCAATACTGTTGACGTAAAACAATCGTCGAAGGAGCATTTCTTTGGCCGCCTGAAAAAAATATTTAATAGTCTTTTGTCAGGTAAAAATAAGGTGCGCACCTTCAACGGGTGGGTCATAGCGGTTTATATACTACTACTACTATCCATTTCAGTATGCCGATATATAACGGAACTCCACGCCCTGGATAGAAAGGTCTGTACATTGTTGACGGCATATTGGATGCATCACCCACTGTCATCGATAATGAGATTGAATATTGTGCGGAAGTGTGGAGGTCGTGGCTTCTTAAATGCTAAGACTCTCCACAACCGCGAGATATGCGATCTCAGGTAAATCTTCCTTGAAATCGACGTGGCGATGCACCACGTTGTGGCCTCACCCCGCTCTCCTTGGCTAAAGAGAACTGATACATACTATTATTACGAGGTAAAATTGTTTTTATAATCTATGGAAGTCCTACACTAATTACAATACTAATAACAATCTTTCACTAATATAAAAGTACATAATTCCCTAGTGTCATATGGTATACTTAACTTCCACATTGATGAAGTTTATTAGTGAATTAATACATTTAAACTACTCGAGTATATCGCTGTGTTCGCTGACCGTAACACCACAGCAATAATCTGTTTCATAAAGTGATCTCTGCAAACATCGCACCCATACATTTCGTTTCCAATCAATATGACGTCAAGACGGCGACCTCTGTTTCCTAGACAAATAAAGCATTATGGCTTATAGACGAACTATGCTGCGTTTACAACAAGTAAACATATATGCGCACTAACCTTTTTTTCTCCTTAGCGTAATTCAGATAGACATCAAATCTAAATTACCGTGTGAAGCAGCGTATTTGGCGACTCAATAGAGGCCGGTATAACAAATGATTATGTTGACGATCAATACAAAGTCACGTATTTAAATACCATAATCTTTCTGTCTTACTACTAGTGTAATTGCGAAAGTTTTGATAGATGTTTGATCCTCAAAATGGCATCACGTCAGAATGGCAGTTCTGGAAGCCACAGAAATAGAATAGTCTAAAATAGCACGAAGGCTACTTTTTACGGCGGAAACGTGTACAGTTCAAGTGGTATAATACATAAAATATCAACTTTGATGCGGACGAAGCCGCAGGCAGAAGTGTTACAAAAATATATTTGCTTAAAAGCAACAGCGAGACAGACAAGTTGTCACTAAAACAGATCCATTCTACAAAAAATTTGAGATACGTTTGTTTACCTGGCCGGTCCCAAAAGGTCAGAAAACAAATAGGATTGAGTTTATTCACAAATTAAATTATCTGAATTTATTTCTAGAGGGAGTCACGAGTATTATCAAAATTAAACTCAGCTCAAACCCTTTCAATTTCTTAGCCTTTAACTACAACGCTGCAACTTTCTCTATGATACACGACCGCCGTATGGCTCGCTGTAATGACTAGAAAATTGGTCTGGCTAGACCAAACATCTGAGTTATAAGCACACTAGACTAGACACAAACTAAATTGAAATGCGGCATCACCATTTATACAATTTAGACAAATTAATAACTAAGACGCAGACTGTCTAGGGAATAGGGAATAAAACGTACATTTTCATATTTTAATTCATTTATACGTTTAAGTACTCAATGGATCGTTTACATTTAGCCGATGACTCGTTTGATAAATGACGGAGTTAAACGCATTTGGATTTGGTAGGGAATTCAAATTGAATCGCTAGCTTTATAACGATTTTCATAGTCGAATGTGTGTATACCCTGTTTATTTAAGTAGGTGAGCACAATCGAATAAAAGTTTGGCCCTAAAATATGCTGTGTAAATACGGTTTGTGTTTTATAGAAACCTTACGAATATTGCAAGTTTTTTTGCCATATAGAACAATACAAACAAAAAGTATAGTACAATGTTGTATTGTAAATTAAAGCTTGTTCAGAATAAAAGGCCTTACTTTCATTTGCTATAATCTCTACGTTCTTGTGCCAGTTTTATCCAGGTTTAACACGATATCGTTGGTACTAAACTCGTATATTATTAGTTAGTAGATTGGACAGCCGACTCGCCCAGTTCAAACGCTCCACGGTGCGATTCTTCGTGAAGCGTAAAAAAACCCATTCAGTCAGACCGTAACACCATCCCTTATTTTAACGGTGGTATTAATTCTTTTTACACTGCTTTTTACGCGTTTTATGTGGGACAACAATGGTTTTATGTTATTTTGGTGGGAAAGTTGTTCAAGATTGTGGGTGATCCACATAATAATAAGTATATTATGAGTGGTTGGAAAATAAGTAACAACCCCCTTTTTGTATTACTGTGTGATTGAGTACCGACTGTAATTATTTTCCAAGGCCAGTTAGTTGATTACACGTGTTTTCTAATAAATATCACTATTATTACACTATGGATCATCGTTTTTATTGAACCTTAATGTTGTTTAAAACTGTTTGTTTGGGCAACAGAAATGTATAATGATGCTAATAATTACTGATTATATATGCGATTTATATATAAATTCAACGTAAATTAATCATAAAATAGTAATTTCACATGAAATATATTATAGTCTTAAAAATATAAACTTTAAGCATTTAAAGGCCTAACGAAAATGAACGACAACTTTAGGTATATTTAGGACATGACCAAACTAAAATTCTAAATAATCCGACATTAAATTAATAATAACGCATAACCTAGTTAAGGATACTATCTTTTGTCTACCAATTATAAATTCTATTGACGCCGTTATCATTTCAATTTTTTTTAATGAAAAAAAAAAACTAACAAAAATTAATGTCAAAAAAGAAATTTACTGCCTTCGTGGCCTAGTGGTCCTTAGAGCGACTGCTACGCTAGAGGTCTTGGGTTCGATTTCCAAGTCGAGCAAAAAGTGTTATTGGGTTTTTCTATGAAATTCTCAGTAGCAGCTCGGAGTTAGAATTTGTGTCCGGTTAATGGCAATAAGCTCGCCCCCTATTATATGGGACCTAAACATACCGGCGAACTATGGGTGTACATTGTTACACCTCTTGCTAACCCTTCGGGGAATATAGATTGGTATGTAAAAATTAATGTTTAGGAACAAAATTATCTGTCTATCATTGTACCGACACAAAATGATAATGAAAATAAATTAACTGTAAAGAAAACAGTTTTATGTCAAGTTGAAAATAAACGACGCAAACGCATGGCAGTCTTTCTATTTTCCTGGGGACGACCCAGACACACTATTCCCATTAACTGCAAGCCCGAATCAACAGTGGCAACCACCAGAAAAATGGCGACCACCAGAAAAGTGCAGAGGTGAAAAAGCTCGACCAGTTCCGGTCCTCATGGATCACCGTGGCTTTTCTTGTTGAAAAAAATTTAAAACTTGACACTTGAATCGTGTGCATGGGGGTTTGGTGAACAAAGCAATAGTTACTCTTAGCATATCGTACTGAGCAGATTTTCCTCTATAGGGAGCGGGAAGTGGAGATCCTACACTACCCAACTAGTGAAAGTAAGTTTTTTATCCTTTCTAAATATACCTTAAGTATCAAATTACCTATAGCTAATGAAAATATAGATAGCTACTATCTAAGCATGTATAAGAATGTACAATAATGTAACCTACCTATGAAAAAAGCTAACATAATCCCAAAAAACGGGCAATCGAGACGAAAAACCCTAACCATTTTCGTGATCATATAGTAGAGGCTGTGGCTACCCGATCCCCGAATTTGTAATCTTTGCGTGTATACAAAAGGTAAATTGCTCGGTGGCATTTTCAACGGTAATGATGTCATCGCCGCATCCCGTAATCGAGGGCTGGATACTTTTATAGTAGATCCGTAGGCCGTATGTTACACCGGAGTGTAACCTGTTAGATGTTTTACATGTTACATTGAATTTAGTTTTCTTTTAAATAATCCTTGTCTGGCGATACTTTGATAAAATCAAGTATCGTTTTTTGTAAGTCTGGACTAATAATCTTGGGCTGAAGAGTTTTGTCTGTTTCTTTATTTTAGTTGTGTGCTATAAGTTTTAGAACTTCTGTTTCGAAACTGAAAATTATTTCGCTAATAGGAAGCTACGCTACCCATGAACGCTATTGGTTATATTTTTATGATCAAATAAAACTAGAAATCCAAAAAGAATTCGCGCGGGCAAAGTCGCAAACAAATGTTACAATAAAATAAAAAGGAAAACAGTGTCTAGCGATGTTATCACAGAATAAATAATGTCCAAATCTTTGAATCACAATCACCTGTGAACGCTATTTCTTAACTTATTTCAGCGCGAAACTTTCTCAATAATAGCTTAAAACACTCCTAAAAATGAAAGACGCAGCCAGTAGTAAAACTTAAGTATTCGAAGTAAGAAAACACGAAATAAACTTTACGATTCCGGAAGAAAATACGAGTATGACGTAATTTACGAAGCTCTTTTAAGAACTTTAGTAGTTTTAAAGTAAAAGTTTAAGTAGTATTAGTAATATTTTTGAACACTGAAACTTGCCTGCTGTATTCTAGTTTGTGTATATATGTTTAGCGTATGTAATCTTTACTTAAATAATATAATATATTATATATAACGTAGGCGATCCGAACCGAGTGTCCATGGAGTTTCTTGCTCGTTCTTCTCCATAGAGACCTACGCTTTGGAACTAGCAACTAGCTTCAACTTTTAAATGCAACTTCTTGACAATTTAAGTGCCTGTAAATATTCTAATTAAATTAAATGCTTTGACTTGACGTTGACTTTGATCTTTAGTCTTCAGTCTTTGGATAACTAGGACAAGCAAAAGATGGTTTTACTTTAGTTACAAAAGTTTACACAATATAAAAATTCCGCTCTCAGAGTGAACTGGCAGGGCACTGCTCTCTCAGTATTCTGACAGTACACCTAGAGCCAATCCACAGATGGGATGTAACCTCATTGTACTTTCAGTTCCACTTTAGAATAACAGATGGCGTTGCAGCAAAATGATTTCAATCTCTGACTTAGTAAATAAATACTAAAGCTGTATTTTTTTGTTTATTATTTAAACGCGCTGATCTCTGGAACTACCCGTCGGATTGCAAAAATACTATGTATAAGATAGCCAGATTCATGAGGAATTGGTATAAGCTATGTAATTCCCACTACGACCTGCGCGAGCGGAGCAGTAACCAAAGACGTAACTTAGCGCGGGTGAAAAAAACTATAGTCATTGCAAAAAACTCCAATAAGTTAATAAGAACTTACGTCTATGCTATGTCTGCCCCGTTGGTCTCGTGGTCGGACGCGCGACTGATAAGCGTGGGGTCCCGGGTTCGATTTCCAGGTCGGGCAAACAGTGTTATTGGGTTTTTCCATTAGGATTTGCACAGTAGCAGCCCGGAGTTTGGAAGTTGGTGGTGTGACACCCCCGTGCCTCGGAAAGCACGTAAAGCCGTTGGTCCCGGCTGTCATTCGTAGATCTTTGACAGTCGTTACGGATAGTCAATAGCCTGAAAGTCTGACAACCAGTCTAACCAAGAGATTCGTGTTACCTAGTAACTGGGTTGTGGAGGTCAGATAGGCAGTCGCTCCATGTAAAACACTGGTACTCAGCTGTATCGGGTGGGACTGGAAGCCGACCCCAACATAGTTGGGAACAGGCTAAGTAGATGATGATGATGGTTACTTTTCTCTTTTGTTGACCGTACATCGCGAAACTCACCTACAAAAATATTTATAGGGAACAAAAAATGTAACGTGTCGGTGTAAAGTACATCCTAACGTAATGTGGGGGTGTACCTAAATGACATCGTGAGGCCGGTCCGAAAGCTTTGTATGAATCTTATCTCTGTTTCGCGACCGCTACTAACACCGTACATAATGGTTGCCCGCGCGTGATTTGTGATACAAATTCATCGTATATTGTGGCGCTGCGATAAATTAATTACGGTGTGAATGCGCGCCGACTAATTAGTTTTTGCGTAGTTTAATAATCCGTTTTGTTTGTTTCAATTATGGATGAGGTGATATGTTTGAGGTTTAATGAATAGTGGTATTATAACTTTTGTACACAGTTATTGCGCAGAAATAATATTATTAGCCATTGGTATACTTTATTGGGGTAGTGTTGGGTCGGATTTCACTGACATAGATCATTTTAATTATACGTCCACAATTAGGTTAATATTTTTATTATTGATGGTAATAGAGATTATTTATTATATTTAGAAAATATCATTAAGCAAGATAGATTGATTGATCAAACTCCGCTCGAAACTTTGCTGATAATTTGATCTAGTCTTAATTATATTACAATTTAATCTAGAAGTTAAGTAGACGGCTGCGGATTTGTTTAATATAAAATAATAAGGTTTTATCGTACAACAAAATTTGAATACTGGTCATAAACAAAATCCGTGATTTTAACACTTTCACTGCCGGGCCAAAAATGTTGAAGGTAAAACCTCCACTAGCGTCAGGCACACGCTGACTGACAGACTGACGTTGCAGCTTACGGGTTAAAGTCGGACTGCGGCCTTATCGGTGAAATTTACTTTGTCACTAAGTATTAGATAAAGTAGAAGTCAAAAGCAAATCATCATCTAAGACACGATCATTGATTATTGTTACAAAAACTTTTAACATTATTCAGTTCATGATTAAACCCCAGACAAGAAATTAAAAAAAAAACTTCTTTACCATACACTTGAACTGATGATCGAAGTGATCGTGGTCTTGCACTTTTGTATAAAACAGCTGGTTTTTTATAACCCACGGAATTTCTACCTCACTGGCTCGTTGGTTTTTTTGACTGCCTCGGTGGCTTAGTTGTCCTAAGCGCGACTGCTACGCTTGAGGTCTTGGATTCGATTCTCAGATCGAGCAGTGTTATTGGGTTTTTCTATGAGATTCTCAGTAGCAGCTCGGAGTTAGGATTTGTGCCCGGTTAATGGCAATAGGCTCGCCCCCTATTACGGCCATGGGCCCTAACCATACTGGCGAAATGTGGCGTACATTGGTACACGTCTGCCTAACTATTCGGGGAATACAGGCGTGATGGTATGTTGAAATTAGTGTCACCATGTCCCAGAAAAGTATGTAATGCCATTCGAAGGATTTCGGCACATACGACAATCAAGATTCATTGAGCCATACAAATCATATTCCAAACTACAAAACTAGTTGCCACTTTCGTGGTTGGTACAATTTCTATCTATACTAATATTATAAAGCTGAAGAGTTTGTTTGTTTGTTTGGTTGAACGCGCTAATCTCAGGAACTACTGGTTTGAATAAAACAAAAATCTTTTAATGTTGGATAGTTCATTTATTGAGTAAGGCATATATAGTATCACGCTACATCCAATAGGTGCAGAGCTGCAACCAAAGACGTAACCTAATGCAAGTGAAAAAACTACGCAGACGAAGGCGCGAGCAGAAACTAGTCTTAGATATTTTTTTATCTTGCCCTGTTTGCCTGTCCCATCTGCGTCTCAATCTCAAAAACAATGATCAGTACATAGGTCCACGGCGGTAAACATATTTCCCTACAATTCCCACTGGCACTTTGCCAAAAGATATTGATTTTACTATGAGAGCCGACAAGTCCTCGCTATCTTAGAGATATGACGATTTCCGGAGTACATTTGATAATGTTATGGGCATGTACAGACAAGTAGTGTGTAGTTTTTTTCTATTAAACAAGACTCAAATAACTTACAGGTGGGTAAAGTAGATGTATAGTTAAATATTATTATAATACTATGTACATAAACATACCATCACGCCTGTATTCCCCAGAGGGTTAGGCAGAGCTGTACCAATGTACACCCACAGTTCGCCGGTATATTTTTAGCGACCCATGTAATAGGGGGCGAGCCTATTGCCATTATCCAGTCACAAATCCTAACTTCGAGCTGCTACTGATAAATTCATAGAAAAACCCAATAACACTTTTTGCTCGACCTGGGAATCGAACCCAAGACCTCTAGCGTAGCTGTCGCACTTAGGACCACTAGGCCAACGAGGCAATTGCATAATATAATTATATAATTCTTACCTATTTTGGATTACGCTCTGTTTGACGATAAATTATAATCTAAGTATACTGATATAATATAGCTGAAGTGTTTATTGTTTGTTTAAACGCGGTAATCTCTGGAACTAAAAGTCGGATTGGAAATAGTATTTTTGTATATGATAGCTAGGTTCATGAGGAATAGTAACTAAGGTCAATTACAGAAGGCTACGAGCTTTTTTTTTTTTGGGGTGGGAAATTATCAAATAACTTCTCCCGCCCTGGGGGGGCGGGAGGGAGTGTCAGACTTTTACTGACTAAAACCCACCCATGTTCCTTCTTGTGCCCTTTGCGTTCCGGGGGCGCGGTATCTCTTGCGAACAACCCGCAGCCCCGGCAGGCATCGGCCCTCAGTGGCCCCTTCCTTTTGCTGACATCTCTTTGAGGCAAGGATACGAGCTGAGGGTGAAACAAACCGCGCGGCGAAGTCACGTGCAGAAGCTAGTTATTTTTAATTAAAAGGTAAATTTTACGAACAGGACATATAAATTGCATATTATTGATAATGTGATTCGCAATGAATTAACTAATATTGACATTTGTGATCGTAATTTTAACCACCACAGTAAAAAAGAACTGCTAAATTTATGTTACAGCATGTTGTAACGGTCATTTATTTATGCATGAATTGTAAGCTAAGAAGGTAATAAAATTTTAAGGAAATATAGTCTTTGTAGTTAGTTCTATTAATAATGTTGTTGTCTAAGGCATTAACTCCGCCTTTGTACGGTGTATTTTGTTTTACATTTGTACATAAAGCTTTAATAAATAAATAAATAATGTTAAAGTCAAAGTCAAAGTCAAATCATTTATTTCAATTAGACCATTAAAAGGCACTTTTTAACGTCAATCACATGTTAAATTAAAAATATTGAATCTAGTTGCTGTAGTTAATGTAGTTAGAAGTCAGAAAGTCTGACAACCCGACTTTACAAGAGGTATCGTGTTGCCCAGTAACTGGGTTGTGGAGGTCAGATAGGCAGTCGCTCCATGTAAAACATTGGTATTTAGCTGCATCCGGTTAGGCTGAAAGCCGACCCCAACACAGTTGGGAAAAGGCTAAGCAGATGATGATGATGAGTTAGTTCTATCAATAATCTTATGTCATGTTTTGCTGTGCCCTACAGGGTCCATAATGATCTCAACCATAAAGTTACCACCTAAGAATACATAATGGAAAGCAAAAAACCTATTGAGTACAAAACGGAATTTATTGCTGCGATTTATTTTAAGACACACGTTACCAAACAAACAACAGACTGCCCGTAACATTTTTGTAACAATAACAAGAGCAAAATATCCAAACGCTAAAATCCGAACGTTTATAATAGTTAGTCGATTAGTCAGTATCGGGTACAACACTAGTATAAACAACGATAGCCACTTTAGTTATATTAGTCATCGATACTTGACAGATCTATCCGGATTGCAACAAACCTACCCCAATTTATGGTAAAATGAATGACATAGATTGATTGGGCTTGCCAGAATATTATATTGTCCGATGCTTCATATAAATTGGTATTTTATTATTGTTTGTTTGGCAAATGTTATGTAGGTACCTTATGTTAGACTTCTAATGAATAGCGTTCTGTGCTATTGTTGCGGTGTTCTGTTAAAGAATAGGTAATTGGGCACCAATAATGTTCTTAATGCGATTGGTTTGTTGGGTTAATGCTTTTTCTTTTTTGACGTTTAAAGTCTGATCTTTTATTTTGTTTTAAGCTTTTCTTTGTCATCTTCTTCTCATTACAATGATTACATGTAATATTTTCTTTGTTCTATTAAATCATGTTCATTTCGATTTCAAAGCTTTATTCCATTCTCAACCATACCTGTATCCTCATGATATAACATAATATATTATAAATAATCTAGCTCGATATTACGAACCCTCGCTTTGCACGATATTAAACCGAGGGTTTCTGCTGCAATTTATCTTAATAAGAACTCGGTTGAAAATTAATCGGCTGTGATACATTTATCGTGCTTAAACTTACCTGCAAATTAAAAGTGCAAGGCTTGGGATGAAAAGGCGTGGGAGGGAGCTTTTTATTAGGAAAATCGAGTTATTGGCTAGCTTTTATACATTCTGTTGTAGTAGTTGGTAGAATAGCTTAATTGCATAGTATAGTTCAATTGATAGATATTGCTTTCATTTTTGACATAATGAACGTAATACTACGTTAGATAGTGTAGTGTAGTGTTTTATTTAGTTAATAGGTATAGGCAAAAACGATTCATCATACCGTCACGCCTGTAATCCCCGACGGATTAGGCAGAGGTGTAACAATGTACACCCACAGTTCGCCGGTATGTTGGGTATTGAACAAACAAAGGACCAATAAGTTATTTAAGAACTACCACCTCCTAAAAACTAAGAAATTTTCTGTTTCATAATATTTTTCTATAACACATTATTAATACTGTATTCCGGTGAAAGGCACACACACACGTAGCAAAGTTATTCCTCGTATCAAATATCCCCAAACCAAAGCAGGCATAACGTCCTTAATAAGATTCTTGGAGCTAGTTATGAGGTGTAATAAATATGATAACAAAAGACGTATCCTTATTGAAGGTTGCCTCTGATCACAGACATGTGACGCCATCGTTGATGGGGTCTATCAAGTTACTCATTGTATGGTAATAAACAGGACCTTTATGTTTAACACTATCATTATTTTTATTGTAATACTAGCTTCTGCCCGCGACTTCTTTCACGTCTTTGATTTAGTAACCCATTGGAATCGTAATTCTTTCCGGGATAAAAAGTATCCTACCTGTTATTCCACACTAACAATCTATTTTAGTGCCAATCTGTTTAGCCGTTTAAATGTGAAAGAAAAGAGTAACAAATATCCACCCATCCATCCATCCTCACAAACTTTCGCATTCATAATTATTATTGTAGGATTGGTTGTCAAAACCAACCGGCCAGTGTTACCTGTGGTTATAGAAAAGCAAGCTCTGCCTAAGTTCTGGGCTGACTCAATAAAGACTACCATCGCCACGCTAAGAAGAAGATCTTGTTGAAACGACAATTTACCACAATTTATAGGTGATTAGAAGTAGTCCAGGTGTGAATACGTAAAAGCTTTACTTAGCCGTAAAAGGTCAAGGAAAGTTCTAATTGGGTAGATTTGTACACTTGATATTCTCGTTAATATTCGGAACTTTCGACCAACCCTCACGCCCCTATATTAAAAATCAAATTATCACAGAGTAAGCAAATAAGTTAAGGTAATTATAAGCTGCTCGGTCGGATAAACTTTAGACGAATTTAGCAAATTTTTAAATTATTTAGGCAGAATTGTTTTAAGGGGCACTACCCAAATTATCACAAAATAAATACCACACAAAGCACGATAATTGATCACCACCACGCTTGCTTGCTCAAGGTGAATTGGCAATTTCAGACTTAGAAATCCAGGTTTCCTCATGATGTTTTCCTGTATCGATGTCAGTGATGTCCAAGATAAACTTAAAATTATATGTTCCTTTTTTATTTTCCTTTCAATTAACCTCTACAAGGCAGCATGATTATATTTACCCACATATTTGTCGAAAGACTTTCCAGCGGACATATGGCTGCGCATTGTACGTGTGCATGTGCATGATAAGTGTCGGTGTTTCCAAAATGTCCGTTTTTTTTAGCTGAGCGTTACGAGATTGCGCTGTTTAGGGATCTATTCCCGCACGGAACCAATATTTATTTGTATGGGCCTACAGACAGTAGCCACGGGTCTTATTATATGTGGATGTAAGTATGCTTGTATATACACCCACGATACAATGAAATACCATAGGAAGGTGTTGGCACCAGTGCTCGCCAATTTGACTCTGGCCATGTCATCGTTATGAAAACGCGTGTGCCGGGCGTTGTCTGTTTTTTGTTATTCCAAGAAAGAAAAATCATTTGTTTATAATTTTTGAATCAAATTTTATTATAAATATGTAATTATTAAACTTATTCAATTAACCCAGGAAGATCGTTATTCCATCTCCCAAACACAAAGTTAGGTAATTCAAAATAAATAAAAAATGATCATACAATTCACAGAACATCTAAGAATGTTGATATATCGGTAAGTACATGTTACCGAAAACATACGTTAAAGAGAAATAAAAAAAACAATTACGAAGCAATGACAGACTTTGTCGTAATATTAATATCTCACGTCAGATTCGTAACGAAATTGATTCCCGAGACATTTTCATTTAACTACTATTATTGTATTCTTTTCAAACCCGGGTTAAGGTTTTCTTGTAACCTCTTAAACCCTAAGCCAAATTTATGATAGTAAACAATCAATTATATAAAAAAAAAATAAGCTAAAATATTCCCCTGATCTAGGCAAGTATTTAGGTTAATTTGTCAAATATCATAAAATTGGCACTTAAATCATTCAACAGCGTTTGTTGTTTTATTTTGATTTTAAACACCGCCATGACACGGTACCAGGGTTGCTGAGCAATTATCAGATGCACCGCATGTATCGAGTTTAATTCCTGCACGGACCAAATATGTTAGATACGTATATTTCCGGGTCTGGTTTTTTGTGTTTGAAGTTTGCTTATGTTGTAAATGCGCTTGGCAACATTTCTAGTGTTGAAATTGTAACGCTGCCCACGTTTACAAAAAAAGAACGCAGAGTTATTGATGAGTACTTGAGAAAAGGTTTTTGACAGATCAGAAAAGCCTCTTTTAAAGCGAACTCATAATTTATTGTCCAGACCGATTGCAAAAAAGGAATGCTCAACAACTAAAACAATCAAAGAAACCTATTTCCAAAGTTTACGAACTCTGAAAAAATGTGGAAAAAGAATGGGTATCATTCATTGCTAAACTAAAATTGTTTCTGAAGTCGTCGGAGTGCTAAATTTCCGATGGCTGATCCATAGCTGTGACCGTATGATGTGACTTTGGCCTTCATTATTTTGTTCAATAATTAAATAATTTAATAAAAATCAGTGGGCTACTATTTTTTTATATTTGTAATGTAATCTATATATACGTACAAAAATGAATAAAAGGAATAATAATCATTAATAATAATAGCTAAATAACCATGAAGAAACGCCATTTAAAGAACAAATTAACCATGTCTAAGCAATACAACAAAAAATATTTTAACGTAAGTGTGTCCATCAATAACAATTACAATGAAATTTGTGTAAATTAACCAAAGTATCTAGAGCAGCAGCAAGATGAGCATGCCCACCAGACTCGTGGCTCAGCTCGGTCTCGCCGCTGCCGGAAGAACCCAGCCCTATTGTGCCCATTGTGAATGCTCTGACACCGGAATCGACAGTTGCGCCTAGTTTGAGCGATGAGATTTTTGTCCTCGCCCGCGACACTACCACCACCACCTGCACGTCGACGAGAAGAGGACACCGGCTGTTGGAAGGCTTTGGACTTAGATA
The DNA here is from genome assembly GCA_947462355.1 of Caradrina kadenii. NCBI lineage: Eukaryota > Metazoa > Arthropoda > Insecta > Lepidoptera > Noctuidae > Caradrina > Caradrina kadenii. The sequence goes on from OX381691.1 coordinate 11,304,309, forward strand.
GAGTATCAGTTGTCTGTTAGGGTCTCAGCTCCCCGGCGGAAGTGAGCAGCGCGATAGACGCAATCCATCAATGCAAATCGCCGGGCACATATTACGGGGCAATAGAGGCGGAAGCAATCTGATCAGGTACCGTGTTCGGATGCTCTCTCACTTAGAATCGCAAATCCCAGAGAGTTGAGAGGTAGATTTACAGAGCTAGGAAGCAACTGGGCCAAGGTGTGCAATTACCATCAGCCCCCAAGATGTAGTTCGTGCAGTCCGTTCATTACCTTATTTGGAAATATTCAAGTCCAGATGTGATGCCCAATTTCTGAATTAAATTGTTCAAAAGGTCGCACGTTTTCTTGACATCTCAGAGAGTCTGGATCGTTGCCTCAATTTTTAACAACTGGAATAACTCACGTGCTCCCTAAATCAGGTAGAACTGCGGAACCCAAAAACTATAGACCGATCACCTGTCTACCGAAGGTCATTAAAATTCTTACATCTATATTGAGAGCTAAAATTAACGAACATATTAATATCAATTCTATCATATATTCCTTTAAAAATGGATGTTGGATTGGGTCCCGTGGTACTCAGGAGCTACTCCTCATTGATATGGCTATTAAGCAGCAGGTTCATCGTTCTCGAAGGGATCTGCCGACATGTTGGATAGATTATAAGAAGGCCTATGACTCGGTGCCACATATGTGTATGGCTCGCTCAAATTATTTTGAAAGTACAAATGTTATTTAGTTTCAACATTATTATGGCGTTGGTGTGACAATGATTTTCCTGTAAAAAGTGTGCAAGTAATATTTCAAACGATTTATTGTCGGAAATGCTGGCCGGCAAATGTAAAATATAGGATGCCCAAAAGCAGTATTGTATTGTCATAAAATATAGATGTAAAATATTTAAGAGGGTTAAAATCAATTTGAAAATTTTTCGCACATCATGGCACTTAAGCAAGCTAATAAATAAAATTGCGATAAGGGTGGGTTATATGGTCAGTCAGATACCTCACCGACCATCTCACCATTTAACCACTTACTGCAGATATTATTACCACAAAGCAAGTCAATAATAATCCCTTAAATTTACCAAAAGTTCATATTTTACTACAGCAACCCACGTTTAGGTGTTGTTAGCGTAATAAAGGAGTCTTTAATACCGCGGCCTACAAATTTTATGCCAGCATTATGCGACCGAAGTGTACTTGTACACATTTTTTACACCCCAATGTGAGCATTAAACCGAACATCGTGATAGGACAAGCGTACTGCGTATAATACGTGAATGGTTCTTGAATATTTCAATGAGACGTTAAAAATGTGGGTCAATACGAACTGGTGGAACTGGTGTTTGTGGGGAATGTTTTATGCGCATCAAAAAGTTTAGTGTTGTGATAGCTGTAGAATTTCATAGCTAATAAAATCAAGTGCATCAAATCAGTTTTTGAATGGTCTTAATAAGTTGATATAAATAATCTGGGGATTGACAAGGAAGCACAAAAGTAGGCCCTGGTTATCAAGGAAAGTCTGAATGATATAGGTAACATAAGAGTATTCAGCAATTGAAATGTACAACATCGCCTCTTACTACAGTACTGTAGAAGCTCTGGCTTAATGAGCCGAATACAAGCTTTTTTAAGTTGCTTATACTATGAGATAGATGCTAGATTTAATATTGTAGAGCACTCTCTACAATATTATTCTAATTAATAATTCAATTAAAGAAGTACACAATCTACGTGTTTAAATAATAGTAGATCCCTCCACCTCTACAGTACCTACATATTCTGCAATATTTTGATGTAGGAGTCTGCCAAAGTGCCAAATAATCAACCGGCTGATAAAGCTAAAACACTCAACCATACTATGGCTATAGTAAAAGGAGGTGCCAATTAATGGATAAGTAGAATAAAATCTCTCAATATAAATAAAGTAAAATGTAAAGATCTCGATAGATATACATTTACAGAAAACAAATTTTCAGATTAGGAAACGCGAAGAAGACAAAGAAAATCTGTTTTCTTTGTCTACGTCTGCGTAATAACACCATTTGGTACCACCATTCGTACGAATCTTTAGACCGTTCATTATTGTGTTATAACGAGGGCTAACAAGACTGTTTAGATAAAAATATAATTAAAACATTTCAAATAGACTAATATACAAAGTAATAACCACAAATGGTGTTTCAATCAAGTTGATTAAACTTTCCAGTATATTACAAAATTATATACTTTTAAAAACCTCAGGTCTCCATAAAATAAATTAAATAAAAAAGAAGGACCAAAGCTGCTTTAAACTTATTCAAACAAAACTACAAGTTATGCTAAAGATGCAGAAATTGTGAACTCACGAAATGCAGTGAAAATAAGAAATGTTTTTTAAAGAATTCACTCCTGGAGCAGCTAGTGATTTTATAAAGCAAACATTGAAGGAAAGCTTTTTAAGAGCTCAATCTTTAGTGTTTCATGTCATATTTATCCGTCGCACTCGTCTGCAGGATTTAAGTAGAAATTGCAGGAAAGTTGCATAAAAGTATTAAAACATCTAGGGTGCAAACAACTTATGCTACCCAATCATTTATCCTTAAATTTTTGCGTATTTTTTTTAAATTTAGTTTGACATTTTAATTAAAATTGGAATTTGTGGACTGGCAACATAAAATGTAACGTTGCAGACTGGTTTGGAAGGTTTTGGAAGATGGCAAGGAGGACGAAAATTAGGCTGTTGACACATTTGATTCGTTGAAAGTTATTTTGGATAAGTTGGTGATAACAAATATGATTGAGTTGAACCTGGTTGTTTCCCTTGGAGATATTTTACATTCTTCTGAAACGTATATTTCACCATTGGGTGCTCAACTTGAAAAATGTTTCAAGTGTCGGCTAAACCTTTCTACAGGTGCTCAATGTTAGAGGTTTTTAACTTTATGGTTTCAATATTTTTGTCTATGACAGCATAGAAAAATAAATGTGTGTGTGTTTAAAATTAGAACAAAATCTTGTTGGATTTTGTCAATGATGCTTTTTACAATTCAATATTTTTTGAGACTTGGAAGAAGATGGTTTTATAATAGTTTGATAGTATTTGATTTGGAGAAATTTTAGATACATATGTTTTAGTTATAACATAACAAGGTAACAAGGTAAATTTATATGAACAATACTCAACTCAGATCGGCCACAGTTATTCGCTATTTATTTGAAACTTTTTGCATGTTATGGCAACTTCTTTTGCATAGTGAACTAAATAACTCAATCACTGACTATTTTAGTACTTTTCAATGGTTAAAACACTTGTTTGAACAAACATAATTAAAAAAATAATTCAGTAATAAAAGTAATTTCCCGGCTTAGCAGCGTGCGTTTGACGTATTTGAAAACATATCATGTCACTGCGAAGTCAGGTCAATTTTATTTTATTACGTAGCATTATTACTAGATAGAAAAACTCATAAGGATTCCGAGAAGGTATAATTTATGCTGAAAAGCATAAAACGATGAAATCTTCGTTTTACCAAAAGACTACCCAAAACCCATTTCTTTAAAGCGTTATAGCCGCGTCACAAGATACACAGGACTCGTTTTAACTGTGTGTGTCTCTGCTAACCCGTAACCTCAGATAAAAACTTCAGCAAGAACAAGCAAAAATATCGATAAAATACATTTATCCAAGCAGAAAATGAGGAAATTACAATCAAATAGCGTTAAAAGCCTGAAATAACGGTTCACAATGATCTTTATTTGAACGGATTCGTCGCAAACATAGTTTCTATTTATTTGCCTCGCCAGCGAGCGACCGCAAATGCGTCGGCAAACATTCACTTGTTACCGGGAAATGAGAAATAGCGACGTGTCGCACTATGATATTATGAATTGATGGGTAGACTCACTGAGGCGACCAATGCATCGTGTTTCGTTTAAAGTTCTATGAAAGCAAAAAATGGGATTAATAGGTGATAGGATTACACCGACTGATATTGTACAACGAATTTCATTGTAGTTAGTTAAACCTCGCACAAAATTGAAAAAAAAATTAAAATTGTTTTGTCTTTTTATGTAATTTTACTGTTAACAATTATTTATATTGTAAGAAGCTGAGACTAATAAAATAATTGAGCTTTTTGTGCAAAGATATCAGTTTGAAATATCTCCAATTTACTAGACTCTTCATATTTTGAGGAAAATACACAGACAAGTAAAGGTGAGATATTACAAAGACTAATGGCCGGACGGAGCAAGGCTGCCGATAGTGTAGGTGAAGCTAAATTGATACCCACCACTGACACTTGGAAATATGTTCGCATTTTATCATAAATAATAAAGGTCCAACCTTTCTCGGTAACACTATCACTAACACTCAGTGTTAAAAGGATCCTTTAACAGCATGCATGGTTATCACCAACGAAGGAATCTAAACTGATAAATATTATAAAGAAAGAAAGACTCATTTTTGTTTGTAATGCAGAAACACAAAAACTACTTAACCGATTTAATAATCATTTCACCTATGGAAAGGTGCACCGTTTCATCTTCCTAGTTCTGCGTGCTGTGCTGGCGCCGCAGCCTGCAGTAAACCGGAAACAAAGTATTAAAGAACCGTTTAGGGTGGAAACCCTCGGACCGTGGAGTCCGTGTGCCCATAGCCGTTTTAAAAGAATTATCCAAACGGTCGGTTGATACTTCACATGACCCAAAGGCTGGCTTTTACCTTGGCCAGAGAAGTAAGGATTGCACTCCAATGACGCAACAGTTTTTTTGGCCACTTTTCCAGTCGACGGCGATGCGGAGGAATTTTTTGATGTCGTATAGGTTTAGTTTATTTAATAATGGAATCAATAATGAAATCAGCGAGTAACGTAGTTCTGACTTTTAATGAACAAGAAATACGGATCTGTATGAACATTCACGTAAAAAAAGTTGCGGACAAAATTAAGTGTAATATAAAGGATACTATGGATTAAAAATCCGTACCTAATAAAGATCGAAAAAAAAAATCAACATGAGGTATATTTTTTCACAAAATTTTGAAATATATTATGTTGATACTTGTGCGGCAACCCATCTTCCTAGCATGACGTACTTACTGTGCTAAGTCTGCTGCTACAGGTGCAGAAAACCCCAGACGGTGCAAATAAAACAACCTTATTGGGAGTTTGTTTGAATCGTTTAGGGTTGAAAAGGGTCTATGGGATCAGAGTGCTCACCTAGTTTTTCTAAGGCATCGCCGTTGGCCGACTCTTCATGTGACTAGAAGCTATCCTATTAATTAATGGGCCAAGATTCTTTGTTAATAAAACAAATAATAATTAATTTGTTTTAAAACGAATAATAATATTCAGTTTGACAGAGGAAATTGTGTCAATGTCACTCATGTTAAATGAAATATCGTATTTATCGAATTATCATATTCGGTCAAAACCTGAACAAAAGGAATTCTTACTCTTTCCAAGCATGTGTCGTCAATGCCTCTTTCTGTTGCGTTTAGAAACCCTACGGAACGAGAGGGACGCTCAAATAAAGGAATACATTTGCCATTTTTTACGCTGTCTTAAAAAAGTTAAGAATAGTTTTTCCTCACTAGCGTGTTGAAAAACGTCGTATGAAACACGTGTTGAGCTAATTCCATGGAGTGAGTAAAAAAGCAAAAATAAACAAATACGTTGGCTATGTTTTTACACTACACTAATATAAAATGAAGTTAGTTAATTTTCATTTATGTTTTTCTTACAAGCCTGTTGAAAAACGTCGTATGAAGCGCGTGAGCATGAGCTCAACAATGAAGCGAGGCGGGCGCTCAAATGAAAAAAAGTCCGCGAGCCATTTTGCACACTACGCTACTTACTGACCATAATGTTTTACTCACAAGCGTGTTGAAAAACGTCGTATAAAACACGTGACCATTTATTTTGACCTACAATACTGCTTCGAGTGTAATGTGCTATTGTATGATTAATGCTAGCTGTTGCAACATCGGAAACTAGGTCAGTCATCCTGCCATATCGCCTGAAGTTCTGAACGCCAATTATAGTAACTAATTAAATACGGTGAAAATCTAGTCTGCAATCTCACAAGTGACCATCAATGTCAAAAAAAAATGGTAAATTAGAGGCATTTTGTACACATTGCGACTAATATTGGAATGCGAACGTTCAAAAATCTTACGGGAATTTCCTCCCTGGCGAGTTGCCCTTATTGCCCCCAGACTTTTTTCAAAGGCTAAAGATTATTTCAAAGACAAAATGAAAGTGTAAATAAAGCTCAAACTATTATTTTTGAAAATAAATCCTTTTCAGCATGGTGATGGGGTTAGTTCAATGCACTAGAACTAAAAGAAAGAAAAATATGGAAAGGAAAGAAACATGTTGGTCTGTAGCAATGAATTGCTTAAACATAAGCCAATCGATTGAAAGATTTTAAATTTAAAGTTTATCTAAAATCCTGCAGGACGAGTATGGTCATATACCTGACCTGCTGCGGCTGCAGAGAACCTCGAGCGACGAAAGAACCTGGCAACTATATTTTAGAACCGCTTGGGCTTGAAACCTCGGGTCGGGGGTCCGACCGCCCATCTCCTTACAAAGGACTGTGAAAATCCTGCGGCAACCTTTATCACTTCCGCAGATAAGTTATGTACATTTTACTAGTAGATAAAGCCAGGTTATTATTAAATAAAGAACCTCTCACACAAAATACACGTGAAACCAAACTGAACCAAGTTCAGGAGACCAATAATACTACAGACATGCGCCTACTTAGGAAAAGGGACTATAGATTATTAATAGTTCTCCATTACCGGGCAAAGGTTTCTTCTCATGCAAAGAAGAAGGTACGCGCAGTAGCACCACGCTGCTCAAGGTATCATATTTTTTGTATTTACAAAATTCCTCACTATGTTTTATTTCACCGATGTCAATGACGTTCTAGGTAAACTTATGAAATGAAAAAAAAAATAACATTTTTACTTACTTGGTATCGAACCTGTAATCTCATGCATGAAGGAAATATGTATGCGCATTTTTTCGGAAACCATTACCAGCTATTTATATTTTTAATAACTTTGTAGTGTGCTTGAAAAAAACCAGATTCTTGTAAAAAAATTGTGACTCAGGAAAATTAATTTCTAATTAAGATTATAATTATTATACGGTTGTAACGTAATATTTTATACTAATTAATGTAGTAAAATGACTAGGCAATTAAAAAATGTAAAAAGCTTAATATAATAGAACATTTTGGTTGGCAAATTTAATGGACACAACCCATTAGTATCAAATAACACACATGCCTACCTATTCGACGCCATTTTTGACTCCTATTTTTTTAATAATTAAATTAACGAGGGACGTGCCTATTAAAATTCAAAAGTCGGTACTTTTTATCATACTAATATTATAAACAAGGGGCCATGTTTGTTTTACGACAAAAGGTGGCTTTTTCATTTAAAAAAATCTGTCAGGTAAAATAAGTTCGTCAAATATTTTAAGAATGTATTAAAGGTAATCTTAATTGCAAGTCTGCGATACACAAGGAGCTTATTACTTCATTATTTTCGACTTACGTGTTTGTTTACCTGACTGTTTATATTGTAGTATCGTATCGTAGTAATTTTGTTCTGGCTGTATAAAAAAAAGGATGTATTTTAAATATTGCCGTCCTATGACTCTGTATCTATCATTACCTTATCTTTCAACTATAACTAACTTAACAAACATTTTTAATAATTTCACTCGCGCTCGAGAGCGTTCCTATAATATGTCTATCTGAAGGTTGAGCGAAAAATAAAATGTTCGAAAGGTAGAAAATGCTTCAAGACGAGAAAAAGAATTGGTTTTTAAACGTTTAGTACTAGGTATCAATTACAGGTTCTTTCACACTGAAAAATAATCATTAAAAAAGTCCCCCAACACCAAGGAAAAGACTCAAAGGAGGTGAGATCGCAATAAGGGAAATAAGGGAACAATAACGCATCGTACGACACACTGCCTCTCCTCAGGAAATTGGAAAACGTGAGACGCTTACCTCCTGTTTATATAGAACACCAAGATTTAGGACGATTTCGCTTTATTTGTGTTTTTGATTTAGCTAAAACAGCACTTATTTCGTGCAAAATAAAAACACAGGTTGGTCTAGCCAGCAATTGGTGTTCCCATGATGAATGTTTAGGTTCAACCTGTAAGGGATTCAATATTGGGAAATTAAAAAAAACGATGAACCTGACAAAAAAGCGAGGAATATTTCAAGGTGATATAGTCTCGGTTTCGCTGTGATTTGATTTAACCTTCGACCTCCTTCCTTCGACCTCTAAAGCAAAAGCATTCCAGAATGAAATGTGATTACTTGGCTACTTTTTTTTTTTTTTTTTGGGGGTTGGGAAATCACCAAATAACTTCTCCCGCCCTGGGCGGGGCGGGAGGGAGTGTCAGACTTTTACTGACTAAAACCTAGCCATGTTCCTTCTTGTGCCCTTTGCGTTCCGGGGGCGCGGTATCTCTTACGAACAACCCGCAGCCCCGGCAGGCATCGGCCCTCAGTGGCCCCTTCCCTTTGCTGACATCTCTTTGAGGCGCGCGTGGAACACGAACGCGCCGTCGACACGGCCTGTGTTATTTAAACGTAAGAACGGTGAGCTACCCATTGCTCACCGTCCACAGGCCCGTATCTACGGTGGCCGGGAGTCGTCTCGCGATTACTTGGCTACTAGAATACAATAATTGAACTTTCACAGAATTGTTCTCAATATAAATTAATGTACTCGATCTACCCTTGAGACTCACTTTCGTAGTGAAGCAGGCAAAGAAAACCTCAAGAAACGCAAGTGTACAGAACTTGCATCTTTAATGCAAAAATGCATTCTCAATCCAATGTTAAGGTAACTGGTATCAACCAATAATAACGTGACTGGTATCAACCAATAATAACGTGACTGGTATCAGTCGAAAGATTATTAAATAAGCTTTGTCAACCATACAAAAGGCATTCACGGAGCGCAATGAGATATCGGACATGGAATCTGACATGGAAGAGCCAGGCACCGGAACACGGAGCATGCCCTCTAATACCAACTCTAAACACAGGAGTAAAAACAATATCTCTGGTTACTCCCGCTAGCGTCGAATCAGATGGACCTATCGATGGAACTTCGAAAAAGTAGAAAATATCAATAGTTTTGTAATTATGTAATCCATAAACCATAATGAACATTACTACAAACGGCTGAATGATTATAAAAGGAAATAATAAATACCAATAAATTACTGTCTTAAAACAAACTTTCTATAGACGACTACCATATTTCCAACAATGCCAACGTTGATTTTAAATTCGGTGTAATGTATTTGTCATGTCGATAAAAGTGCTTACAGGGACAATTCAGCTGGGTGACAACTCGGGTTAAGACGATCTGTATTTGTCTTGACATTTATTGGAGACAACGTTCAATCTCTATCAATTTGCAATGCAAACTCGACAAGCTGTAGACAGCATTAACACTATCGATATCTTACATTGAGTTGTCAGTGATTTTCTGCGCTAAGAGTGTTGCATTACGAGCAACTGAGTAGATCAATGTTCTAATGAAACAGAGTATGAAAACTATACATAACTGAAGATATGTAGTTAATTAAAGAAAAAATCATAGATATAAATTAGCTTTCAATAAATAATTAAAATTCCATTTCACTTAGTTTCATTTCAATATGTATAAAAAAAAATTTGAAACAATTTCAACATTTTCAAATTTGTTTTTTTTTTTTTTAAAACGAAGCTTCTAAACTTTCTAAGAAACGCCAGAATGACGCCAGAATGTGTGTACTTTTTAGGATCAAAAGAAGAATATAAGTTTTTTTTTAAGTCGATTGGTTGACACACAGTCCAAGGGCTGGTTTTATCCTTGGTCAGTGGCTAAGCATTGCCATCCAACGTGGCAACGCCACCAGCCTTACTTACACATTTAATGACACACATTTAATGATGACGGCGATGCGGAGGAAACGTTTGGTGCCCTTTAATTTAGTTTCAACTAACTTTGTCAAGTGTGTACTTGATAAAATGACCTATGAATTACATTTTGATGTATCTTATTTAAAATGGCTCGGATATCGGGACACATTTCAGTTTCAGTTATTAATACATTATTATTATTTTCTTCTATCATCACTAGAGGGCAGCGCCACTGAAGTAATAATAAAGGACGAGAGAGAGAAGAAGAGAGGGAGAGTTTATTTTAAATAATTGTAATATTTCATTGGTTTTAAAAATAAAATAGGTACAATATTTTAATTTACTTCGATTTGAAAGTCTATTTATTACTGCAAAAAACCGCGTCGGCGCGGCGTAGCATTGCACTGGAACAGAAACTTTTGACTCTCTGGTTCCACGTTTGGACCCGAGCCATAGTATATTGATTACCACTTCGAAAATTTTGGAATTTGATATATCTAGCGCATATATAACAAATGGCCGGCAAGGCATTTTTTATAATTGTTTACATCATGGTGACAATTGCGATCTTGAAATTATAGTTTTAAGTGTAGGAAAAAAGACCTCCTTATGTTCTGTGTATAAGGCACATTTATACATATTTATTATTAATTTACGTGCAAACCATGATGTGTATCAAAGATGTCACATAAAGCTTGGCCCTGTATTGAAAAATATTCCCCCACCGGTAGGTATCGGGTCCAGGGTCCAAGCGGCCGGAAGCCAGCCTCATTTCGAGTACTGTGACAGCGGCCTCGGCAGTTGTGTTTAGCTCGAACGACGAGTTTTTCTCTCTATCTTCGATGTCACCACCTGTACGTTGACTGGGAGGACGCCGGTCACCAGAGAGTTTAGGACTTTGAGGCCCACCGGCCTCAAAGATACCGATTGGCTTCCCCGACCTAAGTAGAAGCATGCAGCCCATGAGATGGACACAGTCTGATAATGAAAATGTCATGCGCTCATACTTTGAGGCTACTTACTTATTTAATTTTTTGTAGTATTGGTTTATGATTTTGGATTTACACACCCACGAATTGGAGGAGGAATTTTTTGATGCCATGTAATTTTAGTTTTTTTTTAAGATTCAATATTAAAATTAAATTTAATATCAATATTAATATTATATTAAATATTAATATTAAAATTTTTCCTCCGATTATACAAATAAAAACGATTCAAAAGACTTCAAAACTTTTTGATAAATCAAAAATTAAAATTCCTAGTGTCGCTATTCCTACTACGATGTTCAGGATTAAGTCAGTATAATGCTTTATACAAAATCAGGCTGACTGAATCAGGCTGATTTTATACTACAAGCAGGCGGTCCAGATTTGTGACAACTAGTTCCAATCTTAAATGGTTGGTGCCTGGTAGGCGCCGTTTCATGTCGGTCCAGCTTTCTTCCGAAGTACGACCAATCGTAAGTCACAATCAAACTATCGTCGCGCGGGCGGCGCGGCAGTGGCGGCGGCGCCCGCCGTGTCAACACGGTCTCGGAGCCTGCGCCTAGCACGTATGTGGCGTGCCCCTATGTGAATATCAATGACACTTTAAAGTGACAAACATCAAAGACTTTTTCTAATTTTATGACTTTTCCTTTTTATAAATTGTTTTGTGTGTGTTTAGGTAGATTATTCTTTAAGTTTTTATTAGGGTAAGTCCATTTTTATGTTTAATGTTGGCTGTAGCGACTCCGCTAATTGTGCCAGTCAACCTGCCACATCGTTGGACGTCCTAGTCAGATGTCCCCAATGCTCCCAACCTGGCTTTTTTAAAGGCGAACGGGGGCTAAGGATACACTATGGCAAGGTTCACAAACCTCATAGTGTAACTTTGGGCCCCCCAGCTACATCACCATCACAACAATCAACCTCTGAACAACATAATCTTTGGAAAACACTATCAAAATTCAAAAATTCTACCCCAGTTGTAAGGAGAGTTCCCCGGGGCGCGAGACGATCTGTTGCGCAAAGTTTGGCACAATGTGTTCGTCTTGCAACCCAGGAGAACTCACAAAGTGCTTGGGAGCAATTACTTACCTTCCCTTATAGGATTCTACATGTCCAAAAAAATTTGGCATCAAAAAGATCTTTAACTAACCAAATTAAAGATAATTGCAACAATTCGGCCCGTATTCTAGACCCAAAATTTCCCACATATATAAGTAAACACAATAAAAAAGGCTTGTGTTATCATGTGGAATCCAAAATAAGCGAAGGTGACATTAGGGGAGCTGCTAGGATTTTATTTAGCAGTGATGTGGTGGCGCCTGACTCTCCAGAAACTTTATCAGCTCTGGAGAGTAAACATCCAGCGCCTGCGGACGGTCTCACCTTCCCCGACCCTCCTGACCCCCCCGATCTTTTTTTTTTTTTTTTTTTTTTTTGGTGGGTGGGAAATCATCAAATAACTTCTCCCGCCCTGCGCGGGGCGGGAGGGAGTGTCAGACTTTTACTGACTAAAACCCACCCATGTTCCTTCTTGTGCCCTTTGCGTTCCGGGGGCGCGGTATCTCTTGCGAACAACCCGCAGCCCCGGCAGGCATCGGCCCTCAGTGGCCCCTTCCTTTTGCTGACATCTCTTTGAGGCGCGCGTGGAACACGAACGCGCCGTCGACACGGCCTGTCGTTATGCAACGTAAGGACGGTGAGCTACCCATTGCTCACCGTCCACAGGCCAGTATCTACGGTGGCCGGGAGTCGTCTCGCGGCTCCCGACGTCCGGAGCGTCTACCGCGGCGGCTGGGACGGGAGAACCGCTGTCTCAACCGTCCCGCCGCCTCCTTCTCAAGCATTACTGCCTCGCAGAAGGAGGCGACTGCATCCCATTCCCTCTCGCTCCGGACCATGGCTTGCACCAGGGCCGGACGCGAGAGTTCGCCGCCGCCGATGGCCGCCACGAGGACTCGGCGATGCTCCGCCCAAGCGGGGCATACCGCCACGGTATGCTCCACCGTGTCCTCGGGGCGATCCACACAATGGTGACACCCGGACGTTTCCTCCCGCCCGATGAGGTGCAGGAACCTCCCGAAACACCCGTGTCCGGTGAGGACCTGCGTCAGGCGGTAGGTGAGGGCGCCGTGGCGCCTCTCCAGCCACTCCTCAAAGAGGGGACTTACCGCCTCTATTAAGGCGTGCCCAACCCCCCCGATCTGGATTCGCTTTTTTTAAATGTTACAGCGCCCCAGGTGACTGCAGCCGTGAGTTCGTTCCGAAGTGGTTCCGCCGGCGGCCTGGACGGCCTGACTCCACAGCATTTAAAAGATTTGTTGAGTTCGGGCGCTGGGGAAGCTGGTGAGTCGCTTTTGAAGGAGCTTGCGGCTCTAGTTAAACTTATGCTCTGCGGCGGTGTGAACGATGCCGTCGTTGACGTCTTGTACGGGGCCAACTTGTGTGCTTTACGTAAGAAGGACGGCGGTATTCGGCCCATTGCCGTGGGGTGTACTTACAGACGTATGGCAGCAAAAATTTGTTGCAAAACATACGGCGAATCGCTGAGCAACAAATTCCAGCCCCTTCAACTTGGCTTTGGTTCCAGAGGGGGCTGCGAGGCTGCCGTACATGCCCTTTCTACCTTCCTAAATTCTAATCAGGGTGAGGTCATCCTCAAGGTTGACGTTAAGAACGCTTTTAATTCTGTAAATAGGGACATTTTGTTGGCCGAAGTAAAAAAAGAACTTCCTGAAATTTATGGTTTTTAATGGCAATGTTACAGACACCCTTCTAAATTACAATATAAAGGCAATGTTTTAGAATCTGCAGTCGGTTGCCAACAAGGTGACCCTCTCGGGCCAGTTATTTTCAGTTTGGCTATTCATCCCATTATTCAAAAACTAAATTCCAAATTCAACGTGTGGTATTTAGATGATGGAACTTTAGGAGGTGATGTAGACACCGTTTTGAAGGACTTCAAATTACTGAAAGAAGACTTTAAATCTATTGGTCTAGACCTGAACCCCTCCAAATGCGAAATTTACCTTTCTGACTTTACCGACAGACAATCGACTTTGGAAAAATTTAATGCAGTAGTTTAGTTCAATGATATTTCGGACAGACTTTCCAAAATCAATATACATTCTGCTTTTACCCTTTTGAGACATTGTTGTTTTGGCCCAAATTTTATATATTACCTCCGGTCTTCACCTCTTTGGAAACACCCACACCTTTTGGACAAAATTGACCAAATTATTAGAGAAACATTAACATCACTTCTCAATGTGGCCCTGGATGACCGAGCATGGCAACAAGCCACACTTCCCATTCGTTTTGGTGGTCTCGGCATCCGTAAAATTTCTAGTTGCAATTTACCGGCGTTCTTGTCTTCTGTCCACAGCACCGATAACTTAATTTCGAAGATTCTATCAACATCAATGATTAACTTTGAAGTGCCGTGTTTGACCGAAGCGGTGAACGCCTGGAAAGTAACTTGCCCGGATACAGATCGACCCGTGAACCCATCTTCCCAAAGACTATGGGACGAGCCGCTCTGCAGGTTGGTACGGAATAATTTAATTAATACGTCCATCAATTCTGCTGAGCGTGCCCGCCTGCTGGCTGTGGGTGAGTGGGAGTCGGGTCTTTGGCTTCAGGCACTTCCGTCGCCCAACATAGGCACTATGCTGAGTGACTCTACATTCCGGCTCGCTACATGCCTGCGCTTGGGCGCTCCTTGTGGGGCTCCGCACCGCTGTCAGTGCGGTGAAGCTGTAGACTGCCTCGGACACCATGGTCTGTCATGCAGTAAAAGCGCTGGCCGCATAGCACGGCACGCCAGCATTAATGACATCATCCGTCGTGCTCTTGTCTCCGCCGGAGTGCCAGCTGTTTTGGAGCCAATTGGCTTGGCACGCGACGATGGGAAGAGACCAGATGGGATGACTATAATGCCTTGGAAGTTGGGTAGGCCTTTGGTGTGGGATGCAACATGCGTCGACACCCTTGCGCCATCCCATCTTCCTAGCACGACGTGTTGTGCTGGGGCGGCTGCTACTGGTGCTGAAAACCTCAAACGGCGCAAATATAATAACCTTATTGGAAGCTATATGTTTGAGCCGTTTGGGGTTGAAACACTAGGGCCATGGGGTCCGAGCGCTCATCTTGTTTTTCGTGAAATAGCCAAGCGACTGGTCGACTCTTCACGTGACCAAAGGGCTGGCCTTTTCTTGGGCCAAAGAATCAGCATTGCCATTCAACGTGGCAACGCTGCCAGCCTTTTGGGCACTTGTCCCATTGACAGCGATGCGGATGAGTTTTTTGATGCCCTATAAGCTTCCTTTTTTGCATTTTATTATTACTTAAGTAAGTTTTATACTAGTGATTCATATTGTGCTTGTTATATTAAATATTTAATCATGTAAAATTGAAATTAAATAGTTAACTTCAATTGAGAAAAATTAAAATACATAGGAACTAAACAATCGATCCAAGCAAAAAATGAACAGTGTGCGTAAAATAAAATTAATGAATGAACACAAATCTTAGGTCGTGGCAATTAAAATCTAATTCATATTGCTACCTTTATTTCTATTCTAAATAACTTAACGATGTCACTTACAGACATTAGGCTACCAATAAATACTCCCATTTTAATTACTAGATGTCCTAAGAGATCTTTTTATTGGAATTTGGAAGAGTGATAGGATTAAGTTTGGGGCAATTAATGCGTATAATAGCCTCTTAGGAATTGAGGGTGCCTTGATGCTCCAAGTTTAAGGACTAAGAATTTAATCTCCTGATATTGTAATATTTTTACAAACTTATAACCTGTTTTGTTACCATCACCTATTGTGAACGCGAGGTTTTTTTTTAATTGATCTGTGAGAACATTGAAAATGTACCTATCATGAGCCATCGATCATTTTAGTGCTTCTTTAGGGCAATAAAAAAAAGAAAATATTTTTAAAATGAATAGTAGCGTCAGCGTTGTTGGCAAAATATTCTCATTATTTGATAAAGTACCTGTCCGATACTATATGAATGTAAAAAATATTAAGTACCTATTTAGTGCAAAATAAACTATCAAAGCGAGTGGACGTCTTAAATTATTTACAACCGTGCCGTCAAACAAAATTGAACCCTAACGTACTGAACATAATGGTCATTACGAGCCGGATAAGTAGATCGCACGGCTAGACAACTCGGACGCCGAATACAATAGGGAACCGCATTCCTTAGATAAGAAACTGGTTTCTTTTTAGCATTGGAACAGTTGTGTACGAACTTGTGACTTTTAGTGAATAATATAATTGTGATTGACTTGTTACGGTGTTATTATCGATTATAACGTGAAAAATGACTCCACCGACTGCGGAACAAAGCAAGTGTTTGTGTACTTTAGAAGATATGGCCAAGATGTTACAAAAGGCGCAAATGAATGTTAAGAAATGCCCAAAACAAAGATTAACAGAAGGTTATGTAAAAACTAGGCTGAAGTCAGTTGAAGATGATTGGAACACATTTAAGCAAGCACATAACAACCTAACTAGGTGCACACCGCGCGATCAACGGGGAGTATTTCCGTATTTTCTGAAAGAAGAATATTATGAAGTCGAAGAATTGTATCTTTGTTTACGAGCGGATTTAGAAGATCTGTTGTCTAAATTGGTGGTACAACAGCGGTCAAACGATTCTGCAAATATGTCAACATCTACACAAATTGAGCAACAGCCGTTCGCTAAGCTACCTATTATACAACTACCTACCTTCTCAGGAAAATATGAAGATTGGCCTACATATCAAGATTTATTTGAAGCGCTCGTACATAACACTTCAATAAGCAACGTACAAAAATTACATTATTTGAAAACTAGTGTCTCTGGAGAAGCTGAAATGTTATTACGCAATATTCAAACAACCGGAACTAATTATGAACAGGCCTGGAATATTCTGAAGGAACGATTTGGAAATAGAAGAATGATAGTGAGTTCGATCTTAAAAAGGTTATTCGCACAGAAGAAGGTCAATAATCAATCGGCAAGTCAAATTAAATCGTTACTTGATACTACGGCGGAATGTATAACCAGTCTAAATAATTTAAAAATAAGTACTGATTCTTGGGATCCAGTAATAGTATTTCTGGTGGGTCAGAAATTGGATACAGAGTCACTAAAAGATTGGGAACAACATGCGTATAAGGATAATTTTGACGAACTACCTACATGGCCTGAAATGAAAAAGTTTCTCGAATCTAAGTTCAGAACATTAGAACTAATAGCTTCAATTACGACAAGTAATACAAAAGAGAAGCCTTCAACACAAAAATCATTCCACATTACTTCCGAAGATAGTGAACAATATAATGAAATTCAGTCTACACATTCGAGTGTGAACTCACAACAAACATGTAGCTATTGCAACGAGGTCGGCCACTACATCTTTAGCTGCAAGGAATATGCGAAGTTAACTGTAGACAAGAGACACGAATTTGTAAAGAAGAAAAATCTTTGTTTTAACTGCCTCGTCCCTAATCACAATGTATACAAATGTAAATCGAAGACGTCATGTAAAGTCTGTCATAGAAGACACCATTCGCTTTTGCACCAAACGAAAGACGCAGGTCAAGAAGAAAACTTACAACCAGAACAGAAGATTACAACCGCACACTTCTCTCACGAACAACCTGGTCATATAGTATTATTAGCAACAGCACAAGTTGAGGTCATAACGAGTAATGGAAACAACACACACCTGCTTCGTGCTTTAATTGACCAAGGGTCAGAGGCTTCATTCGTTTCTGCAAGGGTAGTTGAACTATTAGGCCTGAAAAGGACTAATATCAACGGTGCAGTCTCTGGAGTTGGAGAAGGAGTAAAGATACCAATCAAACACTTAGTTAACCTGTCAGTCAAGTCTCGATTCAATGGAAAGGAAAGGATACAAGTGAAGGCTTACGTTTTAAAGGCAATTTCTACTAGCCTTCCCTCAAAGAACATCGTGATTGACTGGCCCGAGCTGCAATCATTGGAATTAGCTGACCCTGCCTACCACACGCCCGGTAAAATAGACATGTTACTCGGCGCCGACATCTTTTGTAAGATCATTGAAGAAGGGCTAGTTAAAATGCCAAATGGGATTGTAGCTCAGAAGACAAGTTTGGGCTGGATACTCTCGGGCCAAAATAAAAACAAGAATGATCAACACAATTTGATTTCACTGCATGTTAAAAGTGTAGTAGCAGAAGATAATGATCTGCTAAGGAGGTTCTGGGAAATAGAAACAGATTTGTACAAAAAGAAGAAAATACTAACAAAGGAAGAAGAGAGTTGTGAAAATATATACAAACAAACTACTAGAAGAGATGATAGTGGAAGATACGTAGTACAATTACCTTTGAAGCAGAGTATCGAAGAAACGGTAAAATTATGCAGAGATACTAAACAACAAGCATTAAACAGATTTAAAGGCTTAGAAAAGAAGTTTCAAAACAATATACAATTTAAAGAGCAATATTCAAAGGTAATACATGAACACAAAAGGATGGGTCATATGAAGAAGTCTAAACCAGAAGAGGATAACAAGTCTATTTATCTTCCTCATCATGCGGTAGTACGTGATGACAAAGAGACAAGTAAAGTCCGAGTAGTTTATGATGCGTCTGCTCAAGGTTCAAATGGACATTCGTTGAATAACAGCATGATGGTAGGACCTGTTCTACAACCTGATTTAAGAAGCCTCATCATAGCGTGGCGCAAAACCAAAATATGCGTAGTTGGAGACATTGAGAAGATGTATCGTATGATAAAAATGACTGAAGAACACACAAGTTTACAGCGCATACTTTGGCGAGATGACCCCGAAAAAGAACTTGAAAGTTACGATTTAACAACAGTGGCTTTTGGGACGGCTGCAGCTCCATATTTAGCCGTCAGAACGTTGCATCAACTTGCTGATGATGAAGCAAAAACTTATCCAGAAACTGCATCTGTAATAAAAACATCTTTTTATATGGATGATTTAATGGCTGGAAACGAAGATGTAGAAGCAACAAAGAAAATGTGTGAAGAAATTAGAACAATACTAAACAAGGGAGGATTTAACATGCAAAAATGGTCAAGCAATTCTGAAGAAGTTTTAAAATATTTACAAGGAGAGAGAAGTACACTTGATCAAATAGAAATAAAACTAGACAAAATTATAAAAATACTCGGTTTAACATGGGACAGAAAAGATGATGTATTTAAAATAACAGTAAACTTACCTGAGGTGAAATATCCTATAACGAAGAGATCCATACTTTCTGATGTTGCTCGTCTTTTTGACCCATTCGGATGGCTGTCACCAGTCGTAATCACTGCTAAAGTTCTTATCCAAAGGCTGTGGTTATGTAATCTGGGCTGGGATGATGAGTTGGCGTCCGAATTAACTAAAGAATGGATAGCATATAGGCAAGAGCTAGTGCATTTGCAAAGCATCGAAATACCAAGATGGTTTTACACTACAACTATAAATCACAAAGAAATACAACTACACGGCTTTGCAGATGCATCAACTCAAGCATATGCTGCTGTAACTTACTTGAGAGTCGTTGAAGGTGATGAAGTACATGTAGTCATGATTGCCTCCCGAACTAAAGTCGCACCGCTGAAGCAAATATCGGTTCCAAAATTAGAACTTTGTGCTGCTGCATTGCTAGCTGAGTTGATTAATGATCTCATGGAAATCCTGGAAATTAGTAAAGACCAAATTTATGTCTGGACCGATTCGATGGTGGTGTTGGCATGGCTACAGTCTCAACCTAATCGCTGGCGAACATTTGTAGCCAATAGAGTAGCTGATATCATTCGCGTCTTAGATAATAGCCAATGGAGACATGTTCAGTCCGCTGACAACCCTGCTGACTTCGCTACAAGAGGCGTCAAAGCATGCGATCTAGCAGCTAAAGAGAGTTGGTGGGCTGGACCTAAATGGCTAAAACAAAAAAAAGTAGATTTCCGAAGACAAGTCGTTGAACCAACAGAATTAGAGTTAAAAATTTCATTACACAACACAATAGAAGAGAAACCTATTTGGGAAAGATTTTCAACAATGACAAGAATGAAAAGAGTACTGGCATATTGCAGAAGAATGCTGAAAGAAAAGGAGAGAAACCATAGAGAGAAATATCTAACGTCTGATGAAATGGAAAGAGTAGTTGAGAATTGCATAAAATATTATCAACATTTAATTTACGGAAAGGAAGTTGAAGGATTATCGAAGGATGGAAGGGTAAAGAAAAACAGTACCCTGATCACGCTTGCACCGTTCTTAGATGAGAAGGGTTTGATAAGAGTGGGAGGAAGACTACAAAATGCTTTTATAGCAGAAAATATTAAACATCCTATAATCATACCTAATAATCAACATGTCACAAAATTATTAGTAAGTGAAGCTCACACAAAAACTCTTCACGGTGGCATCCAATTGATGATGGCATACTTGAGAAGCAAGTATTGGATTATTGGTCTAAAATCAGCCGTTAGAAAACATATACATACATGCAAAACTTGTATAATAGATAAAGCAAAGGTAAAAAATCAATTCATGGGTCAGTTACCAGCGGTAAGAGTCAACCCACATCGAGCATTCTTAAATAGTGGTGTCGATTATGCTGGACCTGTTTTAATTAGAACGTCTAAAGGCCGAGGACACCACGCTACAAAGGGATACATATGCTTGTTCGTATGTATGGCTACTCGTGCTATCCACCTGGAAGCTGTGACAGATCTTACCTCTCAAGCGTTTATGGCAGCCTTTAAAAGATTTGTGGCACGCAGAGGCCCATGCATGCATTTATGGAGCGATAATGGCACCAACTTTGTGGGTGCAGCCAAAGAATTGAAGCAGCTTTTCCAGAAGGGAAAAAATAACTTGGCAGCTGAAGTCGCAGAACTCTTAGCCAGTGATGGTACAACATGGCACTTTATCCCACCAAAAATGCCAACCTGTGGAGGTTTGTGGGAAAGTGGAGTTCAGTCCGCTAAGAGACATCTCACCAGAGTGAATAAAGATACCAAGCTAACCTACGAAGAGATGGCCACGCTGTTAGCACAGATCGAAGCATGCCTCAATTCAAGACCACTTTGCCAGATAGATAACACTACAGAAACACCATTAACTCCGGGTCATTTTCTTGTGGGTGAGTCTTTAATAAATGTACCTGATATTAACTTTGAAAATCAGAAAACCTCTCTATTAACTAGATGGCAAATGATACAGAAGATGACACAAGAATTT
This sequence comes from Caradrina kadenii, assembly GCA_947462355.1. Lineage (NCBI taxonomy): Eukaryota > Metazoa > Arthropoda > Insecta > Lepidoptera > Noctuidae > Caradrina > Caradrina kadenii. Next base: position 11,325,498 of record OX381691.1, read on the forward strand.
TGGCGTCGCTGGAAGGCAGAATATCTCCACACGCTACAACAGAGATATAAATGGCAAATCCCTATTTTATCACCAACTGTAGGAGATCTTGTGATAATAAAGGATGAAGATACACCCCCCACAAAATGGTTACTTGGCAGGGTCAAACATTTGCATCCTGGAGCAGATAACCTTGTAAGAGTGGTCACAGTACAGTGCAAGGGTAATCATGAATTGAAAAGACCCCTTTCTAAGTTAATACCACTGCCTAATAACGTTGAGAACAAGTAAGCTATGGTGGGCGGGTTTTGTTGATTTGACTTTAAATTACGTGTAAAAAAAAGGGGTTACCTATTCATTTATAAAAAGTAAATTAAATTAAACTTGAGATATGATTGCGTGTACACTTATATTAAAATCTTATGTATGTTACAGTCCATTGCATGAATATTGTTAATTACTTTACTTAAAAAACGATTGTTTTTGGTGGGCGGTATGTCCGATACTATATGAATGTAAAAAATATTAAGTACCTATTTAGTGCAAAATAAACTATCAAAGCGAGTGGACGTCTTAAATTATTTACAACCGTGCCGTCAAACAAAATTGAACCCTAACGTACTGAACAGTACCTATATTAAAATCCTGATATGTTATTTATCCAACATTAAAAGCAAAATTTTGAGTGTTCTAAGAACAATTATGTAAAATAGTGTAGAAATAAAGCCCTCTGAATATATTAATTTACATTATTAAATAACTCTAGATTATTTGTTTTAATCAATTCCAACTTCGTTTTACGAATACGGAAATTATTGTGATAATTCACAATGAATCCCACAAATAACTTTTAATTAAAGCTATTATTGAAGCCTCCCGGGAGTCTTACAACAATAATCAAAATCATTTCTCGTCACACCAAATTGCAGGGGAAACAAGAAAAAATAAAACGAAGCCACTAGTTTTTCGGAATCATCGTACAAAAACAAACAGCACTGCAGTTTCTTACAGAGGGGCGAAAGTAGTCGCATTGTTTGTTAAGACAAAACGCAGAGGTCACGCCACTGGCAAAGAATAATAACTGCCACTAGTAACAGACAAAAGCATTGTCCTAAATAACAGACGAACTTATTTCATCCGTGCAATACAATTTTGACTCTAGTTGAAAGGTGAATTATTGTTAATTTAGTTTTAAATGTAGTTCTAGTTTTTGGAGTATAATTGAATTAATTGAATTTATTCACTTAAACATTTAAAGTAAGGTTGTATCTATACTACTTAATATAGTATTTTAAAGAGTTTTTTTTTGTTTGTTTGTAAAGAATAGGCTACGAAACTAGTGGACCGATTTTAGATTTTTTTTCACCAATAGATAAAAATATTATTTGTTTGTACCGAATAGGCTCCGAAACTACTGGACCGATTTCAAACAATTATTTCACCAAAAGATAGCTACATTACTCCTGAGTAACATAACATGACGCTACGATACACGGGAGCGGAGCAGTAACTAAAGACGTAACCAGCCTTGAGTATAGATATATATTTTGATTAAAATATATTTTCAAACCTGGAACGCCACTTATTTATACCAAGTAATACGTAATAGGCTGGAAACATCTGTAATTGAGTGTGGATTTTAGAATAATGTTACTTGTATAAGTTTATTTTTTAAGTTTATATTCTCTAGAAAGTATCACGTGCCGTCTGCTTGAGCCAAGAGCAAACCGCTCATCGGCACACGTTGTAGGTGCCACCCTTGTTTGTTTTCAACGAACACTTGTACTAATCGTCAAACAACAGGCAACACATTGAATATTTCGAGCTTCGATAAAACAGTCAAACTTTTCCTTGTGTTATTTTTCCAAAGTGAAATTCAAGAAATTCTTTGAAACAGCCAAATTGTTTTGATAAAGAAAGAGATTTTTATTTCAAAGGAAATTATGCAACAACTTTGAAGTTTAGATTTCTTTTAACTCTCTGTTTTTGACAGAGTAACAGCCACGTCATTTTAAAAGAAAATACAAGTTTTTTTTAACATTTTTTTCAAAACATTACAAAACCAGGAAACAAAAATAGAACTGGCAAGATGAAATTATGTAAACTGGTCCTTACGTAATCATGCTTACTATTCCTATCCACCATTGTATCAAATGCATGGTGACAGTCGACTGTGTATTATTAATTGTCTAATTTATATCCCGTAACCGGTTGCGGGGTAATAATGTATGGACATGTATAGACAGCGGATGTACGGATGTGGCAACCGATCTGTGATTTGATAAAATAATAATTGTTAGAGGAAATAGGTCATGGATATTATTAGTTAGAATGTTTTAGTGATTGCTGCAAAAAGATAGACAAGCGAGTTACAAAACTAATGGGAGGCAGTATTATGATAACCAGACTCATTTCTCAATATTTTAAGCATTTGATAGTATCTGCGATAGCAGAGAAACCATCGGAATTAACTTATTTTCAGCATGTTACAATATGGGACAGAAGGGACTACGTAACGAAAAGTTTTAAGAAAGATTCAGTAGGAAAGACAGTAAGATTCAGTAAGCTATGCAATCAAATTATCGTCGATTATTAAACAAAATAGCTCCTCCATACATTCGGACCATATAAGTGTTGTGTTGCAGTTTTGTAAGGAACAACTGGCATAATTTAATTAAAATAATAATTCGTAGGAAGTCTAGTCTAGAATAATGTACTAAATCCATAGTTTTGGTTACTTTTTGGTTTGATATCCCAATTTGATAACTTTTCACAACACTCGGGCTCATTGTAGGTTACCAAACCACCAGCCTTTCCGCGCCACCAGTCTACGCCAGGTCGAAAAAATTAACCTGAACCGTCTATCGTAGCGTTCATCGAGATTTTCTCTGTCGGAATAACGTGGCAGATCCCGGACCCGTTATCCCGGAACCGCTATAACCCGTTATAACTAAATAACGCCAAGTAACCACCAAGTTCTGTTACACAGGCTATCAAAGAAACGAATACAAAATTAATTAATACAACTGCCTCCCAAAATCGTTGAATTTCATCAGCCCTTTTACATTACTGCCGTGTCACCGGCGTGATGTATAGCACAACGAGGGTTACTTTTTCATGTATCGCATCCACCCTTACTTTATGGATTAAGCATAACTTGGGACAATGTATGAGGGTAACGCTCGATTTACGTTGAAAATATATTGGGTAAAGGAAATAGTGCATGAAATAAAAGTTAAGAGTTGTACAAAATAGCTTAGATAGCCTGTTAGTAAGGCACTGGATGGCGACTACCTAGTCGCCATCCAGGGTGGTCGCCATCCACGGTGGATCCCGAGGCCTACTGGCTTTTGATAGGGTCCCCGCTGCCGATGGAAGTGTGCAGCGCATGCGATGGACACACGTCTGTTAATGAGAACGTCATGCGCTCATACTTTGGGGCTACAGAGGGGGGAAGTAACCTGACTGCGTACCGTGGTCGGATGCTCTCTCTGTTTCAGGTGCTTGAACCAACTGTCAACGTGTCGGCACAGCGACTATCGGATCAGGTGCGGGCTATCCAACGTAGTCATATGTTGAATAACATTGTACTTGATCGACTTCGGCTCGAATCACGGAGTAGTCATATTACACCTGCTTTGTCACAGCACACGGTTGTGGTCCAACCGCAAAGTTTGCCTAGTGCAATGCAGTCGCCGCGACCTGATCGCGTTGATGAAGTGGACGATGACGTGTCTATTTCCGTGAGTTTCCAATGCAATGAACAGTTGAGGAGTGCTTTGGAGGATGCGTTCCGGGAATATCGCTTCACACCACCGGAGCTTAGACCACGACTACCACGTTTGCCGATGCACAACAAAAATAAAGCGTTGGTGTGTGCTCTAGATTCGCAGCTGTCAAACTGTTTTGACAGCAGCAAGGACCTTGTCGATACCCACTCAATCTTATATAGCGCGGCTGTTGCAGCATGTCGTGTAGCTCATGTCAAATTTCCCAACAGTGACGGAGCTGCACGACCAAAACCAGCTGTACCAGGTTGGCAGTGCAGGATTGAGCTTCGTATCGATAGGGCTAGAGCACTCATCGGCAAGCTAATCTGCTTCAGGGAGGGCAATATTCGCCCTAGAGTGATGCGTTTTGTGAGGCGGGCATTCTCGGGGACTGATATTGATCCTCGAGGTTATTTATCCCGCGTCACAGAACGTATTGACTTCCTGAAGGAGAAGGTGTATGCATGGGCAAACCGTATTCGTCGGTACAAGCGGTGAGTGGAGCGATACACCCAGAACCGCACATTCCAGAGCGATGAGAGGTGGGTCTACAGGGCTTGGGAGCGGCCAGACCAAGGTGTCACTGATGCGCATCTGCCGGATGATGATGCCATGTGTTCATTTTGGCGCAGCATTTGGTCGGTACCTGTCAGCCACACTGAGGGCGATTGGACTCGGGAGGTTGAGCGAGTGTGTGATCCCATACCACAAATGGGGGCAATTACGATCAGCCCCCAAGACGTAGCTCGTGCAGTTCGTCCGTTGCCTAATTGGAAATCTCCAGGACCGGACGGACTACACAATTTTTGGATTAAATGGCTAGAAAGATCGCACGTTCGCTTGGCTTCCCAGTTCCAGTCAGCCTTATAGTCTGGATCGTTACCCCAGTTTTTAACAACTGGAATAACCCACCTGCTCCATAAATCGGGTAGTACTACGGAACCCAAAAATTATAGACCGATCACCAGTTTGCCGACGGTCTATAAAGTTCTTACATCTATCTTGAGAGTTAAAATCAATGAACATATTGATAAAAATTCCATTATGTCTGTCTCTCAAAATGGATGTAAGAATGGGTCCCGTGGAACTAAGGAGCTACTCCTCATTGATATGGCCATTAACCAGCAAGTTCGTCGTTCTCGAAGGGATCTATCAGCATGTTAGATAGACTATAAAAAGGCATATGACTCGGTGCCACATACATGGCTCATGAGGGTGTTGGAATTGTATAAAGTAGATACAACTCTGCGCAGCTTCTTGATGTCCTGTATGGGGCAATGGAGGACGGTCCTACGCTATCGAGGATGTCGGCAGATCCGAGAAAACAGCGAACCAATAAGGATCGAGTGTGGTATATTTCAGGGCGATAGTCTGAGTCCACTGCGGTTTTGTTTAGCCTTGAACCCTCTAAGTACACTGCTAGAGGGTTCGGGGTTGGGCTATCGGTTGAGAAGAGGTGGTCAGGTCATATCTCACATCCTTTACATGGATGATCTGAAACTGTTTGCCCCCCACATAGTAACATAACATAGATAGTCGTGACGGCTAATGGCGTAATAGCCAAGAGCCGCGACATCACCTGAGGAGGCTCTCGTTGGGCAGTTGGATCAAGGGCTTGATTCAGAAAGCGGTACTCCTAGACACGGCGCGTATTGTTAGGAGATTCCTTTCTCAGGAGCCCTGACTACCGGTAGCTTGGACCCTGTTCCCGATACCGGTGGGCTTATATTTTTTATATTTTTAAATGTTTTTAATTTTTTTTATATTAATATTTAAAAATGTAAATTATATGTGTATAAAATAAATAAATGGAATAATAATTAAAATTGAAAATGCATTGTATGGCATAATACACAAATAACTGCATTTAGCTAGGAAGTATCTACCAGATCTTATAGGAACCGCACCGCCCAAAGTTACTCTTTAAGCTGATTGCATGGCAAGTTATCCATGATATAGAAATTTATCCATTAGCTGTCAAAATAGTCGGACTAGAGAATAATTTTCAATGGAATCCTTCAGTTAAATCCGGTTAAACTACTACATCCGGCACTGATTAAGCCACTGTTATTCATTTCCGATTTTTCTTTGTCGAAATATTCCCGAATGCAAAATTTCAGTGCTAAAGTTTCAAAATGGTTTTTAATATTTCATGAGAGGAGAACCATTTTTCAGTCAGTCGTTAATTAAAATTCGGATTTTAATATGATAGAATGTTGGGTTTATTTTTTAATCGTATATGCCACTCTTGATGGAAGAACAAATATTATTATCATTATTTATAAAATATATCGCTGACCTGCAGGAAATAAACGTTACAAATAACAATCACACATTTATGGAAATGTCTCGAGACATTAATGGTAGAATGTCTGATAAAGTTCTGCACATGTCATTCTTGCTGCATCGCCATACTTTATTTACAGAAACCCTTGCCAATAATATTGTCGATACAAATCCTTCATCAGACAGAACAACGACTTCGGAGTCCGTGGAATTCTTGAAAAGGTTCTGTTAAGGACGCGGCCAATGATTCTTCATCATCCTCGTTTGATTTTGATTTACATGAATGGCATGATTCAAAAAAGCTATAAGACCTATTTAGCTTTGTCAAAATTCAAATAGTTAACTATGCTAAAATAAAATATTTGGTTGCATTCGAAATTAACATGTACATAGGTGCTCAAGATGAGCGAAATTTCGGCAAATGAATTAAAATATAGTTAAAAGCCAATGTTCCCAATGCAAAGTAGAGATTATTGTAACATAATGTCTTAAAGTCGCAAGTTGAATCCATATAAGCGGCAAAATTTTGCGATAACATTGAAACATTGACCAGCTATCGCAGTGCACAGAGATTTCGCTTCTAAGTTGATATCCAACGGACCTGATAATTTAAAAATTTTGTCATCGCCGCGATCGATCGAATTAAAACCTACGATTGCCTGATAGCGAAAAGTCAGGTCGTTCGCCATTGCTGCCTGGTGCATTACTGATACACTGTTAAATTTTGGAGCCATGCTGCACAGTTCATCTATAAGTACACTGAAAATCCTAGTTTTACATTAATTAACATCATTTATTTCAATTTTGTAAAGTGAGTACCATGGAGCCATTTATTTATTAAGTTATTATGTGGTGCACATAATGAGAATGGCGGCTGAGAGCTTTGTCATGCTCACCAAAATGTCTCGCTGATAGATTTGAAAAATCTTTGAAAACAAATTGTGGTCACCCTATTATTTCTTATACAATAAAGGGTCTTTTAATGTCTTTCTAGTAGAATTTATTGCACAATGTATTTTTAAAAGGACTGTATGTAGGTTCCTGTGCCCATGTAAAGTGCATAATATCGTATCTCATTCGGGCAAGACACAAAGTAAATATCGTACCTCCTGCACAATTCTTAGATGATATCCTCATAATTATTAAAGACGAATATTAAATAATTTATGCATTTAATGGTGTCTTATTTTAATTCCTCTTCTTCATTTTGTCAAAGTAAGTTACTGTGAAGGTTGTTCACCGCAGCAACACGGCTGAATTAATTTTCTCCCAAACACTCGAATTTCTTTTTGGAATACGAATGCAGTTTTTATATATGCTGGCACTTGTTAGGCCACCTTCGAATCAGTGACACGATAGTGAAATAAATCAATAAAACTCTGAAAACTTTCGTGCGTTTACGTCTCGGTACTATGTGGTCATATCGTAGGAGTGACCCACATAGTGTTGGGGGACCGGGTACGTACTTTCCATGTGTGTACTTCGTGAGTACAAAGTAGAAGAGAAGGTTCTTAGAATCAAACTTTGAAATACTTGAGCCTCTCAAATGTATCGCAAGTAGAAAATCAATGTCTCACTTACCGACACACGTCTGTCTGCCAAATTTTACCAAATTTTCAGTGACGTTATTATATCTTCTTTCAGATAAGGCTAGTTTGATTCAGTTAACACCTGGGCTCAGGAAACTATGGAGTCGTTCCCTTCTCCTTAAGTTGTGAAGGTTGTACACCGCGACAATTTGTCTGAAATAGCTTTATTTCAAACACTCGGTCAAATTCTTTTTTGGCACTTAAATGTAGAAAAAGGAGCAATTACAGGGTAAATAAAATATAGGGCACATGTCTGCACATCCTATTGTCAGACACCATATGTCTAATTTGAATGAACATAATTGGATCCCTATACGTGAAGTATAACCCAAAACAGTACTTACAAACAAATTCGAAAAATTACATTAATTTATACTTGCCCGATATCGAACTCGCAACCTCTCGCGCATCAGAACCACAGAACCACCATGAGAATATAATAGCAGCACAAGAGATTTTTTTTTTAACATAAACTAGTTTTGAAATCCCAATTCTATTACCTATTTGATATGAAACCAAAACTTTTTAATGTATAGTACCTTACGAAGTTTCTAAGAGAACCCTTTAGTAGAACCTGCGAAAGGTAAAAAAATCATATTACTTACATATTATAGTCCCAAGTTTCAAAAGTTTTTTTTTTACACGGGTATTACTTTGGACCCTTTAAAACGAAAGTTCTTCTTTTCATCTGGAAGTGGGTCAATAGGTAATATCATAGTTTTTGTCTTAGGTATGTTTGTCCTATAAAATATACACTATTAATTAAATTAGTGACTTTGACGGGAAGCAAAGTAAGCTTTTTATTTTACCACCTAGTGTAGAACTATTTGTAAAAAATACTTATATGACCTAAGTCTTGATTACATTTCTACTAAATGTACTAAAATAAACGACGAGTCACGACACGTCGCGCGGGCGGCGCTCGCACTGGTAACGATCGCACGGTCGTGAAGCCTACGCCCTGCCCGTGTGGCGTGCGCCTAAGCCAATGTCAACAACTTCAAAAAGTGACGTTTGACTTTTCCTTTTGTATTTAATTTGTTTTGTGTTAATATCAATTATTGTCTAACATTTGTTTGGATAGATCTCCTTTTATGTTTAAAACTGGCTGTAGCGACGCCGGTAACTGTGCAAGTCAACCTGCCATATCGTTGATGTCCCCATTGCTCCTAGACTCGCTTTTTTAAAGGCGAACGGGGGCTGAGGATACATTATGGGCAACAAACAAAACCTCATAGTGTACATTTGTGCCCCGCAGCCACTCCCCCAACACAACCACCTTCTGGACAAACTAGTTGGAAAACATTATCAAAATTTATAGAAATTACTACAATGTTAAGAAAAGTTCCGTAGGGCGTGAGATGGTCTGTTGCACAAAGATTGACGCGATGTGCTCGTCTTGCAACTCACGAGATCTCGCAGGGAGTAATTACTCACCTTTTCATATACACAGGATAATGCATGTTAAAAAAAATTGGCATCGAAGAACTTTAACATGCGAAATTAAAGAAAATTTTAAAAATTCGGCCTTTATTAACCTTCTTAAAAAAACGGAGAGGCGGTTGTCTATTTGTCGGGAATTTTTTTTTTACGTTTCCCGATTCTTCGATCAATTGTGGACTAATTTTGGCGGCTAGGATTTTATTCAGCAGTGATGTGGTAGCGCCTGACTCTCCAGAAATTATCAAATCTGGAGAGTAAACATCCAGCTCCTGGGGATGGTCTCACCTTCCGTGACCCCCCTCTCCCCCCCATCGGAATTCTCCTTTTATAAATATAACAGCCCCCCAGGTGATAGCAGCCTAGGTTCCTTCCGAAGTGATTTCGCCAGCGACCTTGACGGCCTGACTCCACAGCATTAAAAAGATCTGCTGCTGCAGTACAAATCTTAAGTTGATAAATGTCTCATAACCTATCCTATCTAACAGAGCCTGGCGATCTGTAACTCAGAACCATTCTGCCTCAGACACCGTCTTCTAAGTATACGCATTTTACTACTATCCAGTGGTTATACTATGATATAAAAAAATATTATAAAAAATCGTAATTGAAATTTTTTATCATATAGTTACGCTGCAGAAACTTGCAAATTGAACACCGAATTATCTAGTTTTTCCGATCTTAGCTATGGAAGGCGAACCCAATGTCAGACGTATAACGCGTTTGTAATACAGATCGTAAGGTTGATAAACCAGCATCAATGTTTTCCGTTTTTTTTTAAATCCCTTTGACATAAGATATGTCCCCCGTCTGATGCGCGAATTTTGGCACACCCTTTTAAATTACGGAAACAGTTCCTCGGTCATGGCACGACGCCAATACCCCGTACTTTACAATAGCCCCTTCAGTCTTGGCGCATTTTCATAGTTCACTCTAAGTAGTTCACTACATTCATTCTGTTTAGTTCAACTCAGATTTTTCAACACATTCTTTACTATTGTGCCAACAGTACAGTTGCTTATCTTGCATTACCTTACATTCTGAACTCGCATGGAATGAATCGGATTTGAAATCTTTTTCGGTTCTTAAGCTTATTTTAGGCATCAAGACGAAACCAGGACCTATCCAGAGACACACGGTGGCGTATCAAGCCAAGTACAAGCTAACAGTACCACACACGAACCATTTGGATCTCCCCGTTACTTGAGAAACTATTTCACATAAGCATGTCATATTGGGATCATGTATTAACGACTTTCGAGATATATTTACGTGCTCCAAATTTCATAAACACACCTCAAACGGTTATTTAGATATTAACGCGCAAAAACAGTCATTTTTATCGCTGACTGACCTATTGATCTAAATTATAACCCAGTTTCAGATAACCTAGAAAGTTCGAATTTGTCATCCAGATAAGTGAATAAAAAGGAACAATCCGAAACTAGTAAATATTTTTAAAGAAGTATGACATATGAAACCTCTTAAGGAGTAAATCGTTTAATTTTTTGGCAGCTAAGTTCAAATCCATCGCGAAAATGGTGTTTTCTTTTGAGTTGTTCTGTCATTTTTGACAAAAAGATTCCCACACTGTCCAACAGCTGTAACAAGCACCAAAATACCATTTTATGAACTTAGCTGCCGTAGAATGAAATGAAGTACTCATTAAGAGCTTTCATATGACATGTGTCTCATCTCATGTTCTATTAGAAATACCTACCTTACCTACCTGCTTATAGTGCCCGACTAAAACTTTTTTCTAAAGTACTGTTTTGAGTCCTAGTTTTTTAGGAAAAGTCCTAGTTTTTTAGGAAAATCCTAGTTTTTTAAGAAAAATCCTCGTTTTTTAAGAAAAATCCTCGTTTTTTAAGAAAGTCCTCGTTTTTTAAGAAAGTCCTCGTTTTTTAAGAAAGTCCTCGTTTTTTAAGAAAGTCCTCGTTTTTTAAGAAAAGTCCTTGTTTTTTAAGAAAAGTCCTCGTTTTTTAAGAAAAGTCCTCGTTTTTTAAGAACAGTCCTAGTTTTTAAGAAACAAAGACTGTTGAAGTTGTCAGATGGATTGTGTCACGCATATGATGTGAAACGAGATTTGGTGTGAAATCTGTACATAGTATAATACAAAGTCGCTTCAGCTGTAAAAACTCCGCAACGGATTTTAATGCGGTTTTCATCAGTAGATAGAGTAATTTAATAGGAAGGTTTATATGGATTGTGTTAGAGTTTCGAAAAGGTTTCAATAGTTTTATCTATGACAGCATAGAAAAATAAATTAAGTTAGAAATTAGAAAATCTTGTTGGATTTTGTCAGCAATGTTTTTGACTATTCTTTGTTTTTTGATACATGGACAAAGATGGTTTGTAGAATTTGATTTCGGATTTTTTTATAACTGGTACGAAACGGAGAACCTGAGAGTCAAACCCAAGACCTCTGGCGTAGCTGTCGCGCTTAGGACCACTAGGCTAACGAGGCAGTTACAGAGGCTAGTAAAAAATAAAGAAGATAATCCGCTATTTTTCGATTATATAATCCCATATTGATGACAAAAAATTGATCATGTACCTAAATTTTTCTCGAAAATTCAGTGGATAACAGTTAATTCGTTACGTAAGCGTCTTAAATAATTACTTTATTACTACGTATATTTTACATTGAGTCGTACAATAGAATTACTAGTGGATGACACAGTTACCTTAAACCGAATTATTTCAAAGCCTCCTCCTAATGGAAGCTGTTTATTCCATTTAATTGCATATTCTTTGTTCAAGTATAGTGATATACAACCAAACCAATAAGTTGCGCGAGACTGAGTATGTATGTCGTAACTAGGAAGATTTAAGTGTGGACACTAGCGCTCCAAACGGGAATCCTTACTGCTTTGAAGCAAGCATGTTTTGTTTGACAACTTATGGAGTCCCTGCTGACTGACATATAGATGAAAATCTCTAACCTAGTTCCAGATAACCTAGAAAATTCAAAGGCATCCACATAGGTAGTTGGGTGAATACAAAAGAAAACATCAGAAACTATTTTTTTTTTAATTATTATATTTAAATTAATTGATTATAGAACACTTATATAGGTGCCTGTAATGTAAGAATCAGCAATTAAAATTGATGACAGCCGCTCTTTATGTGGATTTTAAGGTGAACATAAATAACGAATGGAATACCACCCTTCATTTTTTTCATCCAATCATAATATAATTTTAGTACTTTATAAGTAAGAGTAGTCGAGTTTCGTATTTATTACGTTATTAACTGGGATTTCATATTCATTATTATTTCAATATTTAGCGCACTTTAATAGTGAAAGATCATTATTACAAAGGTACAAGAAGATATAGAAAATAACACTAAAATGACAATTACACCACGGGAACATTAGGAAAATACAATAGATTAAGAAAAACCATTTGGTATTAATTTTATTACGAATAATTATATATTATCCTAAGTTAAATTTCACGCAATCAATCTGGTCACACGTTCCGCCATCGGCCATCGCATTACGCCACTCATCATTCACTGTGACCATGCTTAGCATTGGACTTTGACGAATATTGCTATTGGATAGAGCAATTGTTGCCAATTTGTTAGTGGTCGGATCCATATTACATTGTTTACTAAATTAATGGCAGCAACAAAGCCTCCGGTAAACCTGTGCCTGACGGTGAAAATGATTTACTGATGGCGGCAAGCGGTGTTCGTCAGACGACAAATCATTTTAATAGTTTTGCGCGTTGATGAATTTTTGAACGCAGTTCGATTTTTGAACGCATGTGCAAATGGCTTGACAGGTCTCAGGGCTTTGGTTATGTGTGGATATGTATTCAGGATAACTAACTATATCTGCTATTCATGCAAGGTTTTAGTAACAATAATAATACACTACAGATCAGGACGTTAGGAAACCAGCTGACTACTTTTGGATATTTACATACATAAACTCACGCCTTTTCCCCATAGGGGTAGGCAGAAACCACAGAACGCCACCTGCTACGATCCTTACATACTCATTTTGCCCCGCGCACATTCATACACCTGTCGGTTATTTTGTGGTTAGTCATGCAGCTAATCAGCACATTTGGTACAATTTGATTGTTTTTAACATTCGATTGATTGATCCGATTCGATTTCGATTGTTTCCTTAAAACAATCTAGGTATTATGTTTTAACACAAACACATTCTATACAAAAATGAACCTAAAGTAATCATTAATAATGTGGCATTTTCTATCAGCGAAATAATGTTTGCAATCGGATCAGTACTTTCAGAGTTAACAACAAACACTCAAATGTACCTGTTTTTAATTTTAGTTTAGACAATTAACTCGTTCTTATGAATGTAATAGGCTTTTCATAAGCTTTTAATAAACAACGCAAACGCAAAATAAATTTGTTCCAAATACCTAGAATCAAAATTAAAACGAAATATTTGGCAACATCCGCAACATTGACATGAATTTTCATAACATAATTGCTATCCACATAATGCAACCCCGCTCATTATGTACAATTACGTACATATCATTATTTTGACCGCTGACAGCCAACATAGCACAATATGCATGCCGAATATTAACCACCGTAATTATGTAAGATAGGGATAATTTATAGTTATGATGATGTCCAAGTAATTTAGATTAAGCGGTATAGTATCGTAATATTTTTGGTTGATTTTTGAATTTCTACGTTTGTAACATAAAGGCCCGGCCACACCGGAGCGGACAACTTGTGGTCGCGGGTACTGTCAAACACTGCAGTATTTACAGGCAGCCGCTGTTTGTATTGGTGTGGACCGGTTTTCATACAAATACTACTATAGTATCTGACCGCGCCCGCATGGTTTTCGCTTCAATGTGGCCGGGCTTTATAATTCAATAAAAGGTATTAAATAAACCTACCGAAACAACTTATTTAGTTGCTCTCATTAATGTTTTAATTGAAACTTTAAGCCACCAAAAGGTACAAGGCTGGACTTAATGCCTTAGGACTTGCTCCACAATAGCCTTAGCCTTTCTTGACTTTAAGGAGTCATTTTCCTGACAGCGCATTTCATACAAATTGACAACTGTTTTGACATGTCGTATGTTTTTGAATTACGCAGCATTTGAAAGGCCTAGTTATAAAATATTCGGGCTCTTATTCTGTCTATAATATTTTATCGTATATGACCAAAACATGTTATCTATCCAGAATTCATTGGTATGGGAAGCGCACAGAGGTAAACCCGAAAAGTAAGAACATGGTATCCTCACTAAGTATACCATGTTTTACAGACTTCCATGTGAGCGAACGAAGTCGCGGGCAGAAGCTAGTCATCAATAACTCCCCTGATCTTATCGCAAAACAACAAAAACTAAATTTATTGAACAATAAAACGGTAATTTATTATCAATCAAAAAATATTGACAGGCGTCTTCAGGATCCCAAACCGGTTACGGCTTAGCGGAATAGGGGAGAGAAAACAAAGTGACATCATCCAGTATTCATAAAACCGTTCTATCCATTGATTCGTGAAATCCCACAACCGGAAAGATATTATCTATCACCGGTACGGTTAAACGCTGTGGAATTATTCTATCATTACATTGAGTTATTTTATTTGGACACGCCGTCCAAAATGTTCGTCTATAGATGCATAATAACGTTTCATACCCTCTGTGTCGTGTATTATGTAGTCGGACAACAAGAAAAGGGTGAGTTGAAATAGTTTATCTTAGTTCTGTTATAACGAGCCAATCCACAATATAAACTAATTCAATACCTACGCCTAATGTGTAGCATTACGGCCCAGCAAAAACAGTTCAATATACATCTAAAAATTATGCTATGAATAGATAAAATTAATCAGAGTTGAATAGTCAAAATCATAACAATCGCCTACTTGGAAATATGGGATACAATACAATACGTTTTGACAGACTCACATCCATTTATTTCTACCCTATTTCCTTTCTCACTAACTCATAAACCTTTTATTAAAATAGTCTCAGAAAAGGGCAAAAATACCTCTAACAAATTTTCCATTTCGACAAATTCAAAAGAAAATATTTCCAATTTCTACGATAGAATTAGATCTATTGAAATTCTTTCACCGAATCACAAAGCCTTAAATTAGGCCGTACAGACACTCGACACAAAACCAACGTAAACCAGAGTAACCATTTATGTTATAACATTTTTGTTCAAAACATAACATCTGGAAAATGAATGCAGGCTTAACTTTATCCTAAAACTAAGCTTAAACCGTTTCAAATTGATGGTACTTCAAAATAATGATCTTTAAACTGTGTTCTAATATTCAGAAAGTAAATTCGGTGAGATAGTGAAGAGGACAGTGATAGCATCAGCGCACACATGCATGGACCACGTCAACGCTACCGTCAAAGACTTGGAGAACCTTCGCGAAGAGCCACCTTATCCGGAGAAGTCGGCTTGCATCGTCAAATGTTTGTTGGAAAAGGTTAATTGTTTCTGTTTATTCTTATGCATAAGTTGGTTTAGTTCATAAGTGTTTCAGGTGTAGTTTAGAATATTTTAAAGCAACATCAAAAGATTTTATTGATGTTTGCCATTTGCTAACTAGAGCATTGAATTTCTATATACTTTACAATTTACGCACATTTCACTCTTTATACATATCTTTTAAATTGTCTTTAATATCGGTGTAGAATAAAGTTTTCGTCAAATCAATTTAATTGTAGGATAATAATCGTCTTCTACGATGTCCTTCTCACCACTCTGGTTTTCTTAAATCTTCTTTTCTTGTCCAGGCGGTTTTCCTTTGGAATGCGCTTCCTCAGAATATCAGGATGGCTACCAGTCGTTTCATATTCAAAGTAAAAGGTCGTGAACACTTGCTTATGAAGTTGGCAGACTCGTCTTACAATTAGTTTCTTATATTTCTCCACCTATGTATTTTTTGGCTTTCTCTACTCTGTATATTTTGTTTGTATGTATGTATATCTGTATTTATTATATTTTATTCCTGGAAACTTTCTGTTCCTTGCACCTACTATGTTTTGTCTCTGCATCACCCTAAGGTTGACTGGTAGAAAATGCCAAAGGCATTAAATCCGCCTTTGTACAGTGTATTATTTACATTATGTGCAAAAAGTTTTCATAAATAAATAAATAATACCATAATCAAGGAAATAAACAGGCGTCTGACGACATTGTATCAAAAAGGCTGAGTAATTGACTGCTGCGCTACCTGGCTCGGGTTCGATTCCCACACAGAATAATTTGTTTTTCCCGGCATGGTTGTTGCAACATGTGAATTTGGATTGGATGTTTGTAAATGCACCCACACACGGTATACAAGAAATTCCTAGAATGAGGCAAAAGTTTAAGAATTTTTATTTTGTTCAGATCGGTGTAGTGAAAAACAACAAATATTCCAAGCTTGGTTTCATGACCGCAGTGACGCCCCTCGTGTTCACAAACAGAAAGAAAATGGAGCACATGAAAACAGTGTCGGAAAATTGCGACAGAGAGGTAAATATTTATGATGAAAATACATCAAGTCTTCGTACACAAAACCTTATGGAAAAGGTTTGTGTTTTCATAGTAATTCGTGTATAGGAGATAAAAATACGTACAGTAAGGAATTTGGAACTAGTGAGACTACTTTGTGAGGACGACATTTCACTATTAACAAATACACATTACATACAGCTACACGTAACTACACATACTGGCTTCCTACGCGTCTGACCAAATACATAATTTGCTTCAAATAACAAAGGTTCACAAATATTTATGTATCTATTATTCAAAAAAATGAATTTAAAACCTTGCGATTGTATTTCAAATCTATAATCAAGCATAGGGTCTAATTAATGATACCTTTTATCCTACTTTATTCTAGAAACATGTCCCAACTAACAGCTTTTACCAAAAATAATAATTTCAGCATAATTTCAAGACAGAAATTCACCATAAATTGCTTAAAAGACTATTAGTTCAGTACACTTGGGAAGATAAATAAATACTCCCATTCTCTATAGCAGGGGTCGAAATGGGTTGATTACATAGAACCCCTTTTGATATTGACCCAGTTTGAGTAAATCATTAGCGACTGACACCAATAAGGCGACCTGAAAGTACAAGTGAACACTTGATTATAGTCCGTAAAACAATTGACAATATGGGCGTGTAAAATCCCATTCTCAAAAACTTAAGTGTAACAAGGTATTTGTGCTACAGTAGAACAGAATATGCTAAAAAACAATATTTATAAAATATCAAACGAATTTTTTTTTGGATAAGTAATATTTGGTATTCTGTGATGGGCATACCTACCAACGACATCAGTCATGATGGCTCTTATAACTCTTATTTTTTTAAATCGTAGGGTCTAAAAATATGTTTTAACTGCGAATAATGCAGGGGACTGCAACATTATTACTTGTTTTTGTCAACCTTTTGTGTAATATATGTTGTAGCTGTGTATTATCCCCTAGTATATAAGATAAAATAATCTTCAAAACAAACAGCATTAATTACATGACAAGTACTTTCCATGCCATTCTTTCCCAAATTAGCGCTCTTCTAAACAACACTGTCAAATTTTCAGGTAAATCACAAACAAGAGACGCCATGCCAACTCGGGAATGAGGTCACCACATGCATCTTTAAATACGCTCCCGAGCTGCATTTTAAGTCTTAAGAATGTTGAAAATCAACGGCGCACGACATTAAGATGAAATGTAGTTAGAAAGTGCTAGAATTAAACTTGCTAAATGATGTAACATACCGTTAACTTCAATTGTGTAAAATTAAATAAAATTCTACAAAATTAATAATATCTTGTTACAAATGTTTATACATCACGATTATATTATTTTTTTGAACTTTGTGACACAGAACAACACCGATTTATTTTTAAGACACACATCACTGAAATTATTGCCTTTTAAACGCCGATCAAGCTTTTATTTCCAATTCTGCAGGAGGATTGTCTTCAGCATGGTCTAATCGAACCAACCAGCTTTTTTTATGGGGAATTCTTATGAACTGCCTCGGCCTCGGGAAAGGCGAAGGAGTGTGTCGAACTCCTATAAACCCCATGGTGTTCCACCAACTACGTTTGGCTAGAGCACGGGAGTCGCTCTGAACATTATTTCGCACCACCAAAAACACCCTCATGGCACCATCCACCAGCCATGTTCACACCAACACAGTTCAACACAATGTTTCTGAAGACAATATTCAGCTACTGGTAAGTACTTCTTAAAAAAACGATAAGATGGAAGCTTATCTAGCGTGAGAATTACCACACAACATCGTGACATCAAAAGACCAGGGTACCAATTTCAATTCAAAAATACAATAAAATAAATTACAATTCTAGGACTTCAATCCACAAGAACCAAGCAAGCCAATCATATTACCTCAAAAATACACAACTTTTTTGGAACCTCGAAAAATAATATTATTTTCACCAAGAATGTAATGAAAATGTAAATTTGTCACGTGTCTTGTAAGCTGTGTGCGTGACAAGAGTGAAGATTTTTAATGCCCAGAGAATATTTGTTAATGACCTTCAAGAGGGAATACTGAACAATGTTTATGCACGAATTTAATATCATATAGGTCACATACAATAAATATTGATGAATACTAGAACAAATATTCTTATCATCTAAATAAAATACTTAGTTTGAGATAAATAAAGATAAATGAACCAAGACGTCTACGATACGTTTCACACTGTCATGTAACTATATTTTGCTATATTTTAATTATGATACCGTACAAATAAATATAATATTAAGGACTGATTAATCGTCACATAAACAGATAACAGATAACAGACTGATTATCCGCAGGTTAATCGTGATAGTACAGTATAAAATATTTTATATAATTGTCAAACCGTCAAATTTATTTCTCAGAGAATCAGAGAAACAACCGAGAAATTAGCTTCAACTTTTAACTGCAACTTCTTGACAATTCAAAAGTGCCTGTAAATGGTCTAATTGAAATAAATGCTTTAACTTTGACTTTCATTAAAAAATCGACCCATAGTAAGAGAATTGCTAAAATAACACATGACAGATGGACCATTTGCTTACACCCGTTAAACACAACATCATTCAATACACCGCACCATAACAAGCCGAAACAAATTCTTCGTAAAATATACAAAAGGAATAAAACAAGACTTCTCCAAAATCTGAGCCGACATGACACGCGTGAAGCGTGACGCAGCGTCTGGCGTGAAATATTTCACGTCTAACTAGATATTCTGACGCCGACGACGGTAGAGAAAATTTTTTTTTTGGCATTGAAAGACTTGTACAACGATTTACAAAATTTTCATTGATAAAAAATCCGGCTTCTAATTATATTCAGAGGGAATGTGCATTGATCACCACGCTTTAAAACTGTGAATCACTGTTTTGCTTTTTATATTAAAATAAAACTCTACACTTTTTCACTAAACGATTTACAAAACCTTTATTAAATAAATTGCTTATAAATAGAGGTCTTTTTAAATATCATTAGATGGTAAACAAGCAGACGGGCCACCTGATGTTAAGTGGTCACCTCAGCCTATAGACATTTGCAATACCAGTGGCTTTGCAAATGCGTTGCCATCCCCGAGACACAAGTTGAAAAGTCTCATGTGACTGCAATGTAAAGAGCATTGATTACGCTTCAAAACTAATTTACTCGTTTCGTGTGAATGGCAATACATATATTTAGTAGAGGTGACTTACAGTGACGTGACTAAGAGATGTTCTACAGTGCTATTCTGTAAAAAAATCACTCAGTCAATTTATGTGAAGTGAACTTGAGGTGAACTGCAAATCCCTAGTATGTCCCTATCCCTAGTATCCCTAGTAGTACCTTATGCTCTCACATAACCTAATTTCACCAAGGGAGATTTTGTACAGAACCAAAAAGACCCGTTAATCTGATTTATCACCTGGATCATCTTCACACGAGCAAACTCCAACGGTACGGAATTGTTTGAAAATGAAGAATCAAGTTTAACTCGATTTCAAAACGCGATCATATCATTGAATAGATTTTGTATTTATTGTGCACCGTCGGCATCGTAGTACCAGCAGCTGCAGCAACAGCCGTGACCCTCATAGGTGGCACAATAGGAGCGGAGGCAGCCGGCATGAACGCAGGTGACATCGACATGGCCGAAACAGTGTGCGTAGCGGCAGCGGGCCCAGACCGACGCGCCAGCACTCGTGCTCCCCGGTAGGACGTTCCAATGTGTGATAATAACATGACGCAATTATTGTTAACTAAATTAGTGAACACTCGTTCGGAGGGTTATTTTTTATTCATTCTCAGGAGAACAATTCTACTGACTTTTAGGAACGATTGAAATCAAATCTCAGTCTCCACGTGTGTCAAAAATGCCTCTAAATTGTACATACATACTATGCGACATTTATTATTATTTATGTGACAAAACTACAAATAATCACATTTTAATGACTGAGGCCTATGTATAGCAGTGGACTTCGTTTGGCTGATGTGACGATGATGGTGATGATTGTCAGATTTTTATGTGAAACCTTCCCTAAAAACGTACGTATCTACAACAAAATCAACTCGCCTAACTACGACCTTATCAAACTTAACAACCTATAAAGAAAACGATAGGAAAATACAAAGCAAATTGAAAACATCACGAAATCGCCTAAAAATCACTAAGCAAGAGTCAACATTTTGATAGCTCTAAGTACAATGTCAAGAAACCGAGATAAATAAACATTTATTCAGTGGCCTGAAGCTATCCTTCGTTATCAAACGCCTACGAACCTGTAGCAACATTTTTGACGCAGTAGTTTTGGAGATCAAAGCCAATTGTTAACGTTATAGACCTATAATAAATCACGAAAACTGTCTAAAGGTAAACGAACGTTGCTTGCGTACCTAACATTGTTGTAGCAACATGTTTTAGTGTTGCTGGGAACATCACACGCAGTATGTGCAACAGAACAGTTTCCAAGAACACGCTACCATACCCACATTTTGTGATTACCTCAGTGGATTACCTGACTCGCATTTTTTTATTACCAATTACAAGTCGGAGCATACTAGATTTTGTCAACGAAAGGAAAGAATTAACAGAGACGTGTGATCATTTTTTTCTAAATATCTATTTCATAACTAAATGACGACAATCGACTACACAAGATTTTTTATGAAACCCTACCCCATATCGAACCAGAAAATCTCTAACATACTATGACTAGATAAATAGAACCATCCTACGACTCATTAATTAAAATATTTAAAAGTAAAACTTCGTAAAACTTACAAACAAAGATTATTGTACTGGGAAAGATCGATACAAAATTATAATTTTATTGGCCGATTGCCCCTGCTGAACAGACATTTTGTTAAACCGATCGAAAGAGGCAAGACACGAACTAAAAGCTGACTTTCTAAGAAAAGCGGTGAGGTAGTAAAAAATCCAATTAAATAAGCGGCTTGTTAAAGATTTCAATTCCTTTCTTGCGGCTTTGTTTCGAATCAAACACATTGTTGCTATCTTATAGCACCACCCAAAAATCTCGAAAAATTACAAAATAAACCTGACCAACCACTTTTACGCTCAATGTTTTCCACTAATTGTAAATTTTTCGATGTAAAAATTCGTTTTTCTTCAATAAAATAAAAATTCTCTCCAATATCACAAACGACAGTAAATTGTCAATCAAGCGTCCCCATTGAATGACATTTTGAAATTCGAATGTCGTTTTAATGATTACAACATTCGAAAAAAAAATGTTCGGTATTTGTATTGTTGACGTAATAAATTCTCCTTGCTCGGCTTTTTATTTTTTAGTGGCCAGTGAAATTATTTTTTGCTGTAAATAAAGAGGTTGCAATATTTTTGGTACAGATTGAGAGAATTGAATCGCACGTCAGCAAAATGTAAAGATACAAAATGTATAACGGAGTGAAATTCAAAAATAAATAAAATTATAAGTTGGCCGTCAGTTAAAATATTTTATTTATTATTTTTCTGGCTCAGACATTTACGATTCTATTTATCTCGGTATGAAATAACTTAGCGCGACCCTGCTTGACTAACGCGTTATTTTATTGCTTATATTTTCCCGGATTTAAGGAAATCTAAAAGTTTAAAGAGTTCTGGTAAAATAAAATATGGATTATCTTGTCTCCAAGTGTCATAATTATATCAGTTGCAGCAGTCACTGACCATAAAAAAGTGGTCATTGAAATACTTAACTAGCCATTGCGGAGCCGTCATTGAAAAGCCTGTGTTCCAAGCTAATAACCGCAATAATACCTACTTAGAAGACTCAAGTACCTTGGTACAATATGTATTAAGATGTTATTTGGCTCCTTAATCCCCACAATATAACCTCGACCTTCCAACCCGAGATCTAACAAATTGAATTTCCTGGCCCATATATTTTAGTGCGTGGCATGTAGCATTTATTTTTCCCGCGAAGTAAACAGATATATAAAAATAGAATAAATGAGATGGGCCTTTAGTGCCCAATATCGCAAAGCAAAGTAAACTAATTAGTTTCCTTGTAATGATGGGTAGTTAGAGAGCATTTGGTATTTATTGATTAGGGAATTACCAAGAAAATGGGTGGGTATTTTGGATATATTATTAAGACTAGCTATAGCCATAATTATATAGGTTTCATAAGCGTTAAGAAAAGTTTTTTATTTCTGCTCTGGTCCTGTATGGTTTAGCGTGATGTTGCATATTACTTTAACCTTCATCGATAAACGAGCAATAGAACGCTCAAAGTTGTTATTACATTATAAAAGTATTTTTTGAGATTAACGCGTTCAAACAGGCAAAGAAGCCTTTTAAAAATGTAAAAATTGTAGTAGTGGTATAAACAGTGTATATTGTAGTAGCATAAATTGGTAAAATAAGCACCTACTTAAAAATTCTTACGAATTTATAAACTCACAAACACAAACAGCCAGACCCGGATCAACTATCTGTAGGCTATACAAATATTTGTTCCGTGCCGGAATCGAACCTGTGACACGCAGCGCAGCAGCCAATCGCTTCGCCACTGCGCAAACCATGCTAACAACTTTGCAGTACACTTATAATAACGAAATATGCAGTTGTCCAAAAGCAACTCTGCTACTATTTTATATTTGACACTGTTGCCCTGGCAACGCAATGACGAAACTAGATTTATTGTTTGCCCAGCCAGATACGAAACGAATGTAAGTAAATTCAATTTATACGGAATAAAATGTACACCACGGACATAAAACAGCAGTTGAAAGTAATAAAAACATCACAAAATATTTTTTTTTTTTATATAGTACCATCTATCACCATCACGCCTGTATTCCCCAAAGGGTTAGGCAGAGGTATACCAGAGTACACCCACAGTTCGCCGGTATGTTTAGGTCCCATGTAATAGGGGGCGCGGCTATTGCCATTAACCGGGCACAAATCCTAACTCCGAGCTGCTATTCAGAATTTCATAGAAAAAACCCAATAACACTGATTGCTCGACCTGGGAATCGAACCCAAGACCTCTAACGAAGCAGTCGCGCTTAAAAACACTAGGCTAACGAGGCAGTTAGTCAGGTCTTTATATGGTATTTTTCATTTATTACATACACTGTACTAGCTTATGTTCGCGACTTCGTTTGCATGGTGTTGGGGTAGATCAGTGAAACGGACGCGAATATATGACCAAACAAGTTTAATTATAAAGAACTTTAACATGTGAGTCGCAGAAATACACACGCGCGATCAGAGCGGTCGTCGTCGTCCGAATGGCGGCCCGCGGCCGTCCCCGCGCTCGCGCCGCTTCGCCGGCCGATGCTCCCCGCCGCCCGTGCGTCTGTCGCGGCCCCCGGTACACCCATGCGCGTGTACACGTGGTTTTCTTCAGCCACATTAAGTTCTGTTCCGCTCCTGTGTATCGTAGCTTGGGTTCCTCAACTCGTACTATTCCTTATGAATCTGCAGAATATTTTTTATTTATTAAACTTTATGCACATAATGTTTGCACTTAATGCTTTAAGCATTTTCTACCAGTCTACCTTAGGAAATATTTTTTACATTATTCAGAATATTTTTTCGAATCCGACTTTTACTTTCAGATATTAGCGCGTTAAAACAAACAAACAAAAAAACTTTAGCTTATTTTATCTATACTAATATTTTAAAGCTGAAGATTTGGTTTGTTTGGTTGAACGCGCTATTCTTAGTAACTGCTGGTTTGAATTGAATATTTCTTTTTGTGTTAGATAGTTCATTTAACGAAGAAGGCTTTAGGCTATAAACATCACGCTATGACCAATAGGTGCGGAGCAGTAACCAAAGAAGTAACCTAATGCGGGGGATAAAACTGCGCGGACGATGCTAGTTAGTTTATCTACGCGTATTGTAGGAATCTGTAGGTTCATTTTCTACGGAGTTGCTTTTAATGATAAATATTAAAAATAATAATTGTTTATACAGAACTGTACTGTGAGTCAGCATTGTTCAAATGCGACACATTGAAGTTTGAAATTACAATAATGCCACAAACGATTAAGCGACTGTATGTACCTAGTTCGACACTACGACCTGCATCCTAACACTTCTATTATGAACACGAAGGTTTGTGAGTATGAATGGATGGATGTTTTGATGAATCTCTGTCCACCTATACAACCATCCATACTAACATCCACCTAGCCGTTTTATACTACGTAAAAAAGACACCACATAAAAGTCACAAGAAAGCAGATTATGCAATTTACGTGGATGACATATTTTTTCAGTTATTTTGATTTATAAACCAAGTTACTTAACCGATTTCGATAAAGTGTATAAGGGTATCTAAAGTATACCCTACAAAACGAAAAAGAAACATCAAAATTAATTCATGATTGGCGAAAAGATGGCGTAACAAAAAAACATACAGTCAAATTGAGAACCTCCTTTTT
This sequence comes from Caradrina kadenii, assembly GCA_947462355.1. NCBI lineage: Eukaryota > Metazoa > Arthropoda > Insecta > Lepidoptera > Noctuidae > Caradrina > Caradrina kadenii. The sequence goes on from OX381691.1 coordinate 11,350,495, forward strand.
GAACTCGGTTAAAAAGAATCTGAACTGAACCTATCACATTTTATTGCTAATAGAATATTCTAGATGTTGTCAACTGAGTACATTCATGCACAGTGCCGGCTGACGGGCCAACTTCCGAAGCGGATATTTGCCCGTCGATCACAATGATACAGTCAAAAAGTTTATAAAAAAATAAAATAAGTTTTGAATCGACCAAATTGAATAGCGGGAAGAACACATACTATCGTACCATCACACCTGTATTCCCCGAAGGGTTAGGCAGAGGTGTAAGTACCAATTGTACACCCACAGTTCGCCAGTTTTTTTTAGGTCCATGTAATAGGGGGCGAGCCTATTGCCATTGACCGGGCACAAGTCCTAACTCCGAGCTGCTTTTGAGAATATCATAGAAAAATTCAATAACACTTTTTTTGCTCGACTTGGGAATCGAATCCAAGACCTCTAGCGTAGCAGTCGCGTTTTGAACCACTAGGCTAACAAGACAGTAATAACGCGGCGAGAAGACCGATATCGCATACACATCGTGGACCTAACATTGTAGTATGAACTTGTATCTATTCAGTAGCAAGATTCTAAACCCTAAAAAACAAACATTTATCGTCGGTTAACAAAAATAATCTACTCTTGTATACAACGACGACACGGTTGGCGCAGTGGCTGAGCGATCGGCTGCTGCGCTAGTGTCGCTGGTTCGATTCCCGCACGGAACAAATATTTGTATGACCTACAGATAGCTGTTTCGGGTCTGGCTGTTTGTGTATTTGAGTTTCTATGTTTGTAAACGCACCCACGATACACCTAGAGATATACCTAGTGTCGTTTAGTTTAGTTACCATCGTTTAAAAAAAAAAAAAATACATTTTGGTTGTGTAAGTGTTGCATTCTTGTAAGGACCAGCTGTTTTCTTTTTATAATCGTCAAAAAATTTTACTGCTGGTGATCTGACATTACTTACTGAATCCGTGGTAAAGGTTTGCCTCAAGATGTTCCTTCCACAGCGAATATAACGCCTACTTATGTAAAGGACCTAATTACCTGGTACCAAGGTTCTTAATTCTTCAGACGTTTGTCGGTTATTAAACAAAACAAACATCAGGGATTTTTAACCTTGCAAAGTGTTTATAAACATGATACGTCCAATAAGTATATGCTACTCCATATACATTTCAGCAGCTGAGTGCAATTTCCCAAAAGGGGTTAAACAGTACATCATTCTACTACGTGGATCCTTGACATATCGTCCGTGTCACTTTTCCACTTTAAGGTGTTTTGGGATCACTCTAGGGACAAAAGAAAAGGTAGGTACGAAACAAAGTTGCTATTGTACTGGCTTAACTTTTGCTATACGAAATTGAACTTTAGGTACTTTTAGTAAGGATGATGTTAAAGTTGAGGTAAACATTGTGCATTTTCAGTCATATTAAGACAATCTGAACTGTCTTGGTAGCCTAGTGGTCTTAAGCGTAACTGCTACGCTAGAGGTCTTGGGTTCGATTCCCTGGTCGAGCAAAAAGTGTTATTGGGTTTTTCTATGGAATTCTCACTAGCAGCTTGGTGTTAGGATTTGTGCCCGGTTAATGGCAATAGGCTCGCTTCCTATTACATGGTACTTAAACATACCGGCGAACTGTGGTTGTACATTGGTACACCTCTGCCTAACCCTTTGGGGTATACAAGCGTGATGGTGTGTTTGTAGTAAGACAGTGACGTGTGATTTTTGTATTTAAAATAATTGTTATTGAGGTTAATAATTATGAAAAGTTGACAAGGCTAGATCTATACTAATATTAAAGCTAAAGAGTATTTTTGTTCGTTTGAAAGCGCTTGTCTCTGGAAATACTGGTCTTTTGTATATTGAATTGCCTCGGTAGCCTAGTGGTCATAAGTGCGACTGCTACGCTAGATGTCTTGGGTTCGATTCCCAGGTCAAGCAAAAAGTGTTATTGGGTTTTTCTATAAAATTCTCAGTAGCAGCTCGGATGTAGAATTTGTGCCCGGTTAATGACTGTTGTCATTAAACATACCGGCGAACTGTGGGTGTACATTAGTACACCTCTGCCTAACCCTTCGGGGAATACAGGCGTAATGGTATGATGGTGGTATATTTTTCTTTGTATGGTAACGATGGCACAGCGGTTAAGGCCGCGACTTACATGCCTAAGGTTCCGGGTTAGATACCGGGCGAGTTCCAATGTGACTTGTTCAATTCAAATGTACTTTGTAAGTTTATCTTTAACATGACTGACATCGTTGAAGGAAAGATGAACTTACAATTAATATAAGTCTGAAATCGCCAATCTATCTTGAGCAAGCGAAGTGATTATTGTGTGCCTTCTCTGTATGAGAAGAGGACTTTACCTTGGAGTGGAACATTAATAGGCTGGTATTAATAATTGCCTTTACAGTATAGACTTCTTTTTTTTTTCTGGGGGTGGGAAATCATTAAATAACTTCTCCCGCCCTGGGCGGGGCGGGAGGGAGTGTCATATTTTTACCGACTAAAACCCACCCATGTTCCTTCTTGTGCCCTTTGCGTTCCGGGGGCGCGGTATCTCTTACGAACAACCCGCAGCCCCGGCAGGCATCGGCCCTCAGTGGCCCCTTCCTTTTGCTGACATCTCTTTGAGGCGCGCGTGGAACACGAACGCGCCGTCGACACGGCCTGTCGTTCATTAAACGTAAGGACGGTGAGCTACCCATTGCTCACCGTCCACAGGCCCGTATCTACGGTGGCCGGGAGTCGTCTCGCGGCTCCCGACGTCCGGAGCGTCTACCGCGGCGGCTGGGACGCGAGAACCTCTGTCTCAGCCGTCCCGCCGCCTCCTTCTCTAGCATTACTGCCTCACAGAAGGAGGCGACTGCATCCCATTCCCTCTCGCTCCGGACCATGGCCTGCACCAGGGCCGAAACTTCGCCGCCGCAGGGTTAAGTGACTTAAATTTTGCACATTCTATGATGACAAGAAATATCATAACAATTTTTCTAAACAGTATAAACTTACGTTACTAATAAAAACTGGAATTCGATGAAATTATACAAGAACTGTCGTCCCAATCGCATGGTCCACTACAGACATATCTGACACAAAATATACCTCCGTATTTAATTGGTATTAATTGCATCGGGTGTGTGTTACCTATGGCAAATATTTAACCTGTTATCATCAAATATGCTAGTTGCAATCAGTAATCCTGCGTAAATTACCGTCCCATCTAGCCTGGGGGAGTTATCGTGTTATAGGAAAAATATTGAATTATATTGTTACTAGGTTCACTGATTCCGTGTAATGTAATGGTGCACATGATTTTGTGTTTAATTTAATAGTGTGTGACAAGCATTGATCTAATATTACTAGCGTAGGTAGAACCGACTGACCGGAGACTGGCGAATGTTGCCACGATTTGAATTCGAATCCAGGTGTGAGCTGCAGGTTTGTATTGTCTAGTAAGACGACTAATTTTGTTTCAGCGCTGCAGCGAGCTTTAGTTTAAACTCTTAACAAAATGGAGCACGACTTTTGCTTAGGATAGCTTCTCTATTTTATTATTAATATTATATAATATACCATCACGCCTGTATTCCTCGAAGGGTTAGACAGAGATGTACCATGTACACCCACAGTTCGCCGGTATGTTTAGGTCCCATGTAATATGGGGCGAGCCTTTTGCCATTAACCGGGCACAAATCCTAACTCCGAGCTGCTACTGAAAATTTCATAGAAAAACCCAATATCACTTTTTGCTCGACCTGGGAATCGAACCCCAGACCTCTAGCGTAGCAGTCGTGCTTAGAACTACTAGGCTACCGAGGCAGTTATTAATATTATACAGTGGGTGTAATGCCCAACTAGCTACTGTTAAAGCCCTACCATATTGGAGCGTACAACTAAAGTGTTCGGTCAGATACTGATACCTCGGACAGATGCAAGTTGCCCGATATGGTGTGGCAATTGACATTCTACAATCGACAACAAGCGTTCGTACACCACCAAGTTTTAGAAACGATATCAAATTTTGCAATAGCAACACCGAACTGATACAGTAAATAATTTGCCATTCAAGTTAGAGTTTGAAATCATGGACAGTATACCTATATAATAGTGAGCGATGATCTTAAATCGCCGATCCCCGCAACTAAAAGTAGCTAGTCTGTTTTGGCTGAAAGTGCTCTTACCAATTGCCAAAATCAATCTGAACCGAGCACAAACTGTACGCCTAATGTTTATTTGTATGACGCAGGCTTTGCTTAAGTATAAGCAAATGTTTGCCTCATGTAAGAGATTCCATTAAGTCAATTTAGCGGTTTGACTAACTTCAAAACAACTAGTTCAGTTTGTTTTAAGGCTAATTCGGTTACCGATCAGTAAATTCTTGTATGATTATGTAAGTTTATTCACTTAGAACTTTAGACTGCTACAAGACGGTGATAAGTTAAATTGGGATCTTACTTAATCCATTATTAAAATGAGCCATGATATAAAGTTTTTACCTTAAAATGACGTGATTTCCAGCCGACCTCCTTTGGATTTTATCATTGATCTAACTTCTGCCCGTGACTTCGTCCGCGTGATTTTTTTTACTGGCGTTAAGTCACTTTGTTACTTGGTTACTGATCCGCTCCCGTGTGTCGTAGCGTGGTAGTTTATAGCCTATACTATCCTAGCCTTATGAATCTGGCAACCATATTCAAAGTTCTTTTTTCATTCCTACTCTTCGTACAGAGATTAGAGCATTTAAACAAACAAACAAACAAAAAACATATTCAGCTTATTATATTATTAAGTAAGGTTACCTAGATTATAAATAAGGCATAGATTGCTTAAATAAAAAAAAAATTGTAAGTCACGTTTATGTAGTAAAAAAGTTAAAATAAAATGCAGTGAAAATTATTTAACATGGTTTATATGCACTTAAGGATCTCCCCGAAACGTTTGTGCTTAATGTCGATGACACCTTTTGTATTCTTAAAAAAAAAAAACAAGGGCGCTAGCGAAGGCGCTCCTGCCGTCTTTGATTAGTTCTGTAATGTCACAAATAAAACATGGCCGCGAACCGAAAACTGTTTTTATATTCATTTTGGCATAAATATTTGTTTTAAAGTTCAGGTACATTATTAACAATTTACGTATTTCAATTTGTTTATCTAATGTAAAAGTGTGTTGTGCAATATAATGTTTGTGCTTTGTGATTTATATTTGTGTGTTTATTGAAACAAAAACATACATAGCTACATATTGTTATGAATGGGTGAGCAAAATTAGTTTAAAATTCGAATATTGACTGCAGTATTAATGTTTATAATTATATTCTAATTTTGAATGGATGGTCTTGTTTTCGTAGCTCGCCGTGGAAGCGTAGTATAGCCGTATAAGAAAGGTGGGCAGTATTGAAAATGGAGAAGTGAAGAGGTAAGTGCCTATGTGTTTTTTACTGAAAATGCCATTTTTTTTTAAAGTGGCCATTATTATGGGCGTGCCCGAATCATTTTGTCACGTGCCACCAATGACACGCGTTTTATTGGTTCGGCATCCTCGGCATCCCAAAGGATAAGAGAAAAGTCCTTTCTTTATTGTATTCTTGTAATTAAAAACATATTAATATTGAGTTATTATTCGGGATTTGCGTCATTACCATAACAAATCGTATGAAGCAACTTTCTTAGTGCCAACTTTTGACTAAATTCTTTTAATCAAAGATTTTATTCGCACCGGGAAAAAATAACTACAATAATTTATTACGTTTTCATTTTCGAAAACTTATTAATTCAAACTAAAATAAAAGTGAGCACCTCAATAAAAAAAAAATTGATAAACGTTTTCAAATAAAGAATGAAAGTTCACATCACATGTTTTAATAAAAACTTTTTTGCAAAAAAAGACAAACCTCCTTCAAACACTAAAAAGTGAAAATAACTAGCTTTGGAAGTCAACGAGCTCAGGGGAGAAGTCTTTTGATGATTTCCCATCCGGAACAAAAAAAAAAAGCTTTGAAAGTCGGCGGCTTTGGTTCTGTTGGTTGTTTTGTATTGCCATCGACTTACAAAAAAAAATCAGCAACATCCATGTCCACCTTGTTGGTACCGTTTTTTATGTAATTAAATTTTGCGATATAAATGATTGTACACAGCTTAACTCTAATTATCTGGTTAAAATATAATAAGAAGTGTACTACAACTACGGTTCTACAAAATAAAGAATAGCTCCCTACAAAACCGTGACTCCCGGTTTCGTATTTTCATCACTACCAAGATAATGACGTCATATCCTAGTTTCCTCAAACATGTTCCCTCAAAGAGGAACAAGGTTTCCTTTATGATATAATAACTCCTTAGTTTGCATAATCTGAACAGCATTCTGAACTCGGAAATTTGTTAGTAGGTATGTATACGAAATAAGATGTGAAATACATGTACCTATTGGAGAACAGGTCTGAAATAAATCTCCTTTTGTGAGTGTAGGTGAAGTGAGCTGTTAATCCCTAGCGTAAGCCGGGTTGATTGTTTTTCCATGGCTAAAAATGATGTGGCCACCGTGAAATGGGGCCTGCGGGTGGCAGACTTGGAGTCAGTCCGTCACCCGAACAGAGGCAGGCCAGAGAGTAAGGCGCGCGTGGCGTTCCCCGTGCGCCTTTTCTGGAATCATTCCGGCCGGTGGATGACGGCCGCAACGGGTGTAGTGGCCCACCTTGTGGTGGTGGCGGGCCAATACCTGCCGGGGTGTGGAAGAATGCTCAGAGCGATACCCGTGCCCCGGCCAATGGTAGTTGTTGGTGGGGTTTTAGTCGGTAGGAGCTCGACACACCTCTCCGCCTTCCCCGAGGCGAAGGCAGTCCACGAGGAATTCCCCACGAGAAAAAAAAAATGGTTAAAAAAGCATGGAGACAGCGACTTCTTTGGTCCCTCATTACATAATAATCGTTTTATTTTTATAAAATCAATTCCAGTCGGTCATTGGAAGTGAGCTTGAGGTGTGTCGTCATTCTATCAGCATTGATAAAGGAATTGCACCCCGAACACGCATAGTATAATCCCACTTCTTGTATTTCTTATCTGTTATGTAGTCAAGTCATTAATCAACTTTTTATGCACTAGGCAGATTAAAAATTTGGTCATTATTATTTGGTTATTTTTTTTTTATAGTAGTCGCCACGAGTCGTGAGCACAGATGTCAAGTAAATTTTTGAGCTTTTTTTTTTTCAGAACACCCGTTCTGGGCCGCCGACGCTGCCCACGATTGATCCGTCAGTTGGACCAATCACGTGCAGCGTCCGCGCCCCAAAATCCCCAAAAGTTACTCAAAAATCCAAAAATTAACTTGAGATTTGTGCTCACGACTCATGGCGACTAATATATTTATGTTCCTATGCACTGTAGTACACTACGTTTTCCCCCTATACCAAATATAAAAGTAATCCAAAGTTATGACGGCAACATGGAAAGATATCCGTGGAATGCATTGCTAGTATAAATGCTAAGACAACAGCGTTATCCCGTATTGGTTATGCCACAGAACGTTTCAGAAATAGAAATGACCACCCTTCATCTTCGAACTCGAATGGTGATGTAACATTTTTTTTTATACCAAAGTCGTTTTCGCGACGATATCAGTAATTAATTTTTACTAAAGTTTGGAAGTTGGAGTAGGTACCAAAAAACCGGTCAAGTGCGAGTTTAACATGGGTTCCGTACCACATTATTTGACCCTACATACAAAACGCAATTACTTGTATGGAGATCTCATTATATTTTTAAACTTATGTTCTTTTCATTGTTTGTTATAATAACAGCCATGGTAGCAAAACACAATCTGTGAAAATTTCAACTTTATGACGGATTCCTGAGTTACAGGTCGCTGACAGGCAGACTAACAGACAGCGGAGGGTAGTAAAAGGGTGCTGTTGGCCAGTTCGGGTACAGAACCTTAAAAAATTCCAAAATGTTAGTTGTAGTAGTATGTATGAAGCAGTTAGGTACAAATATTTCAATGAGTCTAGGAAATAATAATGACCTAATCCTAAATACAATAATAATTATGTCATTGATTTTATTGACTATTCATAATATGAATAGCATTAGCATGAACCGCGCTGTCGTTAAAGGCCCCTTATAGCTATACCATATCTATCCTTCGAATCGTTCTGTGGTTTACGCAATGCGGACGGCACATAGTAAGCGTTTGTTTACTGTGCCATATTTAACCTTTATGTGTCCTGGATCAATAGCATTTGCATAAAATGAGGCTACATGCTATAAGTAGGGGTCCAAAAAAGGAAAAAGTAGTACCTATATTGTATGTACAATAATCGATTCATTTTCGAAATAAAGTGAAAAATAATCAAAACGATAGAATATTAATCCTAATTTTATAAAAATGTGGTTAATACAAGTGCGTTTATATTAATAACTCGTTTCTACCCGCGATTTCGCCCGCGTAGTATATTTTTTTCACAAAAGAATTTTACCAATCCGACAGTTGTTTTCAGAGATTAGCGCGTTTAAACAAACACACAAACCAATAATAATTTCAGCTTTAATATGTTATTAAGTATAGATAGTACAAGAATACTAATACCGATGAAAACCAATTTGACTATTAATCAATAAATAATAATATTGTTAATTTATTTAATAATTGTTAATATTCATAATCCAATCAATCTTGTTACGCCCATAAGCATACAAAATTAATTTACTCGAACTAACAACATGCGAGTTTATTACATCTAGATAAAATGCTGGGTCTAGACCAAAATATATAATCCTAGGCCGAAATATAATACGACCCCAGGACATAGGTAGTGTGAGTAAGGGTAGAATACTAATTTTGTTTAGGTCGGCAAAAAATATAAGAGGCCCAGTGCGAGGATGTTTAAAACGAATATTCTGAACCCCTTTTCTTTTTAGTTTATTTCGAGTTATTTTTTGTAAGCTTAAACTTACACAATATAAAGATAATATTACACAGTTCTGTGAGCTTGAACTTTGGCTTGACACGCTACCGCGTGTCTAGATATCATTTTAGAGATCAATATTTCGTAGGCTGTTAAAAAGACGTTGCTTTACTTATAAATCCTATATATCTAAAATATTGTGGAAGCCTAAAAAGTAAACATCGGCTTTGTGGCAACATTTTGTTGCTTTATTTAAAGTTGAACCGGTTCTGTCATATGGTTTGTAATTTATTTCGTGCCTACTTCAAAATAGAATCGGTTTTTCAAAGTGCTATTCACAAAAAAATATTACAAAACAACATTTGTTGTTTTTCAATTTTTTATTTTCAACCTTAAATTAGATGAGAAAAACCTTAATAAACAAAAAAAAAAACAAAACTAAATGGCATCAAATTTAAAAAATGTGCAATAGGCTCGCCCTCTATTACATAGGGCCTAAACATGCCGGTGAACTGTGGGTGTACATTGGTACACCTCTGCCTAACCCTTCGGGGAATACGGGCGTGATGGTATGTTATGTTATCAAATTTAAAGTTGTAGATATTTAAAAATAATAATAGAGTATGTGCATCTTTTATATTTAAAATAAATAAATCATTATACTCGTAATTTTAGTAATTAATTATTATATAGATTTATTATCTACTAAATAACAGGCCAAAGTTTTAATTAGCTGACTTTCACAATAAAATATTATTTCATTGAAAATGCAATCTATAGAATAAAATAAATAAAATCAATTTCACAATACAGCTTTTTTTCACTTTTTTTATCGCATTTCATTTTACTGGCTAAGCTACATTGATTAACGTAAATAAATTGTTTTTAAACCCAATAGATGCCCATTGTAAATTATTTAAATATATATAAATAAATTAAATAAATGTATCCTCAGAACTAGCCAAAATAGTTTTCATTACTTGAACGAAAATGCTGACCTGCAGAACAAGACATTCTGACACGTCACAAATCTTTATTTTACTCAGTAGAAGACTCCCACTTAATTTAATTCCTGCTGAAAGCCCACTATTTCATTAATTTCAAGTAACCTTATTAGTTGTCAGTAAAATAAGATTATTATTGTCAGTCTTAGTACGAACCTAAGAACAGTGGCAATATAATACAATATAATTGAATTGTTGAAGGCTTAATAATTATGTTGTCAGATAAAATGTCAGCGGGACGTTTTCCAGTTGCCAGACGGTCTGTCGTAATTCCTTCGCTGAATATTGTTCATGAAGTTAGGTCTTAGTTTTGACCGTGTATTTAATTGGTGTATCTAATTTAATTATTAGTGTCTACGCCTTAAATTATGAGTGAGATATATAGATAATATATTGAAGTCTGTTGCTCTCACTGAAGTCTTCCTAAATGTCTTTGGCGATTTTAATGTTTTTTTTTTTGTGTTTTCGAGTGGGCGCTGTAACGCAACGTTCGGTTCGGGCAGGACAACATCTAACGGGTCAGGTAGTTTTATTATTATGTAACACACATGAAAGCACATTTGTGTATTTTTAAGTTGTCATTGTGTTACTAACTTATATATATTTAGAATAATAAAAGAATAAACTATTAATAAGAAGCATCAAGACAACCGATCATGTCTAAAACCCTTACTTTGAATAGCTAACCAATATATTTTTTTAAGATATAAGAGTTAAAACTTTTTTCATTTCTTTGATAGGTCCATAGGAAATAGATTTTAACTTTATTTAAAATAGCAATTACTTACTTTCATAAGAAAAGTACACTACATCACAATATTCAATTAGAAGTCGTAAAAATAAGTCGTAAATGTAAGCCGTATTTTCTAGAGAGTTCTTTTTTACTGTAAGCAAATGCAATTTGTTTTCCATCATTAAAGCTAGGCATTCAGTGTGCCCTTTAAACTCTGCATGAAAGTCTTTTGCTAAATTACTTCGTTTTTAGCGTTCCGTAATAAAATAAGAAAACTCCCAAAAACATATCTTTTTTAGCCATATTTACTAAGAACTTGAAAAAAAAAACAAATTAGTATCTCTGACTTACTTCCTTTTGTAAAAATATATCATCAGATATACAATAATGAAACGCATTTTGAATTATGTTACCGCAGTAAATTATTACGGAACCCAACATCTTATGCGTGACTTGGCACGCATTAGACCGGTTTTTCCATTTGCTTAATGAATAGCAGGTACCTAAAAGTTTCTAACGAAATTCTTGAAACCCTAACAACTTGAAATATTTATCTTAGTCTAAAAGATTTTTTTAGTAAAAATAAATCGTTTATTCAAAACAGATTTTTGTTAGTTGACAAAATGTCTCCATTTATGGATAATACCATAACATACCATCACGCCTGTATTCCCCGAAGGGTTAGGCAGAGGTGTAAAAATGTACACCCACAGTTCGCCGGTATGTTTAAGTCCCATGTAATAGGGGGCGAGCCTATTGCCCCCTATATATATATATATGTATATATGTATATATATTAGAGGATAATAAGTAATGTTTAAAAAAAAATAGATTTTTAGACTTAACCCCACAACAAAAATAATATAATGGCTGGTGTTACGTCTACAGGTAATATTACCATAATCAATATTTTTGTTAGCTATCTCAGAGGGCTAGTCAGTTTTTGGGCGACTGCGTCCGAAGAAGGGTTACGTTTTTTGAATGTATATGTTACCGGCAATCTGTATAATCCATACCGGATTATACAGATTGCCAGTAACATATACACTCTATACAATACCTAGGCAATGTATAGAATAGGTACCTAAAACGTGCAGGTAATATACAATACCCGGTCTAGGTATTCTATACAATACCCGGGAAGGAGGTGATGTGCAGGCAGGTAGACAGGACAATAAACATTCAAATTCAGCATAATGATCATTACGCAATATTATTAAGCATTAACTCCTCGACATCGTTTTTTGGCATACATTTCATACCGAAGGTATATAAAAGCCTCGACGACGCGAAAGAAAAAAACAAGTCCAGTAGTCCGGAATTCTGTTGAGTAACAGTCGGGACCTATTAAAAATCTAGACCGGCTGAAATTGTCCTAATGATGGGTCCCGACTGTTACTTAACAGAATTCCGGACTACTGGACTTCTAATTTTCTTTTCAGTTTCTATTTCATTGGGTAAAAGAATCAGCATTTACCATACACCGTGGCGCTGCTGCAAGCCTTCTAAGCACAATTATTAATCCTAAAAAGAGTTTAAAACATGCAGTACTATTCTGCGAATGCCGGGGCTGCGGGTTGTTCGCAAGAGATACCGCGCCCCCGGAACGCAAAGGGCACAAGAAGGAACATGGGTGGGTTTTAGTCAGTAAAAGTCTGACACTCCCTCCCGCCCCGCCCAGGACAGGAGAAGTTATTTGATGATTTCCCACCCACCAAAAAAAAAAAAAAACTATTCTGCGAAAATCTCCCTCGTTTGATGTAGGTTAGGTGCCAATCCCTAGCATGATAGCTCACCTCAAGCTTACTTCATTTACATTCACCAAAGGATTGTCCTACAGAACAAATCGGCTAAAAATCTAAAACACGCAGTCATGCTGATTTGAGTATCATCGTCATTGTCCAACCGGCATTTTTTGTATTTTATTCAGAAGTGACAAAACCTCATGGCCCATAGAATACCACTCGACTACCGCAACGTTAAAGCTGACTCCACACTTTTATTGCCAACACAGTTTTTATTTTGTTAGCTTTTGTGCATTGTATCCTTTTAATACTTTATTCCGAGCTTTATTCTGATGCAATTTTTAGCTATTATCGATGGTTGTATGCTGATGGAAAAGTTATATCTACGTATACAAAGCTATATACTGTTCTGAAGTACCTAATAAAACTACTATTATTTAATGTTTCGTAGTAAGCTTTAGAATTTAGTCAGAAAACTTACCAATGATACAGAAAACCACATTATCTGCTGTCCGGGTCATATATTTTATGCAAACTTACTTCACGGACGAAGTCCGCTAGAAGCTAGTCTTATAATAAAGTTATATGAACGGAAAATTAAATAACTAAAGAGCTATTTTCTTTTTCAATTTCTTTAAAATTATCATAACAGTAGCTTAAAATAGCTGAAAAGTGTTATTGGGTTTTTCATTAGGATTTGCTCAGTAGCAGTCCGGAGTTTGGAAGTTGGTGGTGTGACACAGCCGTACTTCGGAAAGCACGTAAAGCCGTTGGTCCCGGCTGTCATTCATAGATGTTAGACAATCGTTACGGATAGTCAGAAGCCAGGAAGTCTGACAACCAGTCTAACCAAGAGGTATCGTGTTGCCCAGTTACTGGGTTGTGGAGGTCAGATAGGCAGTCGCTCCATGTAAAACACTGGAACTCAGCTATATTCGGTTAGACTGGAAGCCGACCCCTACATAGTTGGGAAAAGGCTAAGTAGATGATGATGAGTTTAAAATAGCTGACCGGCCCTTCAACGCGCATATTATTAAACCACAAACCCTCAAATGGTTACAGCAACTTCAGCCTGTCTAAATCTTGAGCCCCTTGGATCCCAGGTTAACCTTAATATAAACAGGGACCTTAAGCCACTTAAAAGTTCAAACCTAATAAACTCTAGCCATACTTACTGTAAAACAGAACCAGACTCACATTACCATTCAGAACCGAGTTACAAACACAAACTTAGATCCTATCTTAAATCCAGATTTAGACCAAAACCTGTTTCGAAGTTAGATTCACCTTGCGATTTACATTCAAGCAAACGACGTATTGGTGCAAATAACTTTAGGTATTTGTTTGTCTTGGTTCAGGACGCCAATTCATTTAGATTCATTAAACATTTACAAAATCTAGTCGCAACCTAATCTGAGCGATAGATCAATTAATATTTTATGTAAATTAGAGGCATTCTTTTAAGACAAAGAATTTAGTGGAATTGCATTCCAGTGGGTTCTGCTGTAATGATGTTACTTATTATTTTTCGTATGCATGTCTGGTAATGTTAAAATACAAAGATTTATGTATTATTTTAATTATAAAAGACAACAAAACTTGGACGCAAAACAGGATTTTTTTTTTTGTTTAAAATTTCAAATGAAGTTTTTTAACTTAAAACGTCAAGTGGTTTCTAAGCATAGTGTCCTGATTTTATAATATTGTCACTAGAATAATGAAAGTCACATCTTTTATACGAGTAAAGTACATTGCGGGAAGTAAAAAAAAAACCACAGACACAATACCGCAGTCATATCGTACGTAATACCAACGAGCCGTTGTACGCGTGGAGGATAGCGGACAGGGTTACAACCATCATAAATCCGCCCATTTAGAAGAATCAACGGCCACTTTCTCGTAATGATTTCAATTATCTAGAACTTCAGCTTACGATCTCATTCTGAACGGGAATGAGATAATTTTTTTGCTACCGGTAATGACGCCGAATGACTCGGGTTTAAGACTTTGACTGTAACTTTGAAACGGTGGTGATTTCGGAGGCTTAAATAGCGATTGGAGGAATCAAACGCGCGTTGGAAGGAAAGGACGACAACATAAACATGAACTGAGTACAATTTGAAATGGTGGTGTTTGACCTGGATATCAAACGATATTTAGGAGTGTCATTACACTTAGATTCATGGAGGGAGACTTGTTTCAACTGGCGCGACGATGAAGAGAATGTTCAATTAATATAGGTACTTGGTCATCATTATCCGAGTCTTATTCCAAGCTGTGCTGGTCAACTTCCCGTGCTACTCAGAATAGTGGGACTGTAAGCATCACGGGATAAAAGCGTTTATGCATCTACATTTCACTGAACTCATCTAAATACTTTTGATACGCATTTGGCGCTCTAGTTTATCAAATTATTGTTAGGGACATCGTCAAGTGACTGATCGACTCTTCACGTGACCAAAGGGCTAGCCTTTTCTTGGGCCAAAGAAGCAACATTTGCATACAACGTGGCAATGCTGCTAGCCTTTTGGGTACTTGCCCCATTGTTAGCCATGCGGACAAGTTTCCCGATGCCATACGAGCTGCCTTTTTTAAATGAATTGTACACACCTACTCGTATTAAGTAATTGTTGATTGAGTGCAAGAAAAAAAATCATCTGTACATTTATTTGAAGTTTGAAGATAAATAATGCGCCAAATATAATTTATTACTCAATTTGATTGCTCTGAATCTAAAATAGGTCAAACAGATAATACAGAAAACGAATTGTTTTGGCGTTTACACCAAGTAATGAATGTTTGTTTAGCAAACGAACGATTAAACAATTTACGAGTTGGCCAAAAGTGCTCCGTTGATATATTTGTATCGTTTTGTTTATACATATTTTGCGAAAAAAAAACATATTTTTGTTTCAAGTTAAACGAATTTTCTGAACAAGTGATATCGCTTAATCACCACCCTTGTTTAAGACGGATTGGTGATTTTAGACATATATGAATTATTAGTGCAGATATAGATCTAGGTCCAGGTTGTGTAGGCTCAGTAGTTAAGGTGCTCGCCTATTATGCATGACTTTTTCAATTCGTATAGAGTTTTTAAGTTTATCTTGGACATTACTGACATTGGTGCAGGAACACATCTTATGTAATCTAAACATGGCGTGTTGACATTTCTTTCAATGAATTAAGAGGTTTTCAATAGTTTTGTTGCTTTGTTTCTTTTCTGTTTGGCGTTGTTAACCAAAAAGCAGACTTACCTTTATATTAGTTGAGTAGAAGATCGGCAACAGCATTTCCTTATGTTCCAATACCATTAAAGGATTGTTGTAGGTTTTCGGGTTGCTAAAAATGTCTATACTTCGTTGCAAGAATTTAAATTATTCCGTCGGACATAATTATATAGTTATGTTCGACGGATTTCATACCTATTTATTTCAGATAGCATGCTCCGAGATGACAGGAGGTTGGCAAACTTTAAAACTACTACTACTATAATAAATGCGAAAGTTTGTGAGGATGGATGGATAGATGGATGAATGTTTGTTACATATTTACGCTTATACGGCTGAACAGAATTAGCTGGGCGTACATAATTATTTTCTATAGTTATTAATCTAGCTTGTATTTGAATAATTTTAATCGCATTTTTATGTACCAGTATGATACATTAGGTCTTTGGTTTAATTTTTAAATCTTTGCAGAGAAAATTGCGGGCAAGTATCTACATAAAATTCGTTTGGTACCCTTACTTTCTCATGCAACTACACAGCTTTCTTCGTTCAACCCCCAACCATAAAAACAAAAACAAAATGCCATTTGCCATATATTATTTTTATAACATTGTTTCTTACGGCCTTGAGTTTCGTGTCGCTAACATTTGGTCCCTAAGGGAATGTCGGGAACATTCCTCCCCTTAATATCTCGCTCCATGGATTTCTATGGCCCTAGTAGCTACATATGTTGGTATGTCGTGTCATATTCAAAGGTGACTCTTTCAAAGGATAACTAGGGTATGTAGGTCTTACCTTGCATTGTTGGGAGGTATTCAGATGAAGAAATAGTTTGCTATTTAAACCAAATTAAATATTAGGTATACATATTTTATTGTTAATAGGCTCTAGTTCTGCTATTACGATAATAATTGTTGCGTCACGAATGTGTTAATGAAATAATACTTCTTATGAATAAAAGAAATAAAAACACTTATACCTACATAATTAGCTTCGGCCCGCGAATTCGTCCGCGCTAAAGTTAACAAATTATCCTATAGAAATCATAATTTTTTCCGAGATAAAAAGTAGATTGTTTACTATTCCAGATTTTCATCTATATCTGTGCCAAATTTCATCCAGATCCGTTTAGACGATCTGGCGTGATTGAGTGACATACATCCATCCATCCATCCGCACAAACTTTCGCATTTATAATATTAAGTAGGATAGTAAGATTAAGTAGAAAGTAGGGATTTCTATCTAAATATATGTAAAACTACCAGAGTCTCGATAGTTTAATTAGTTTGTGGTAATTATGTGAAACGAATAATTAATGTATTACGTTAGGATAACAAAATAAGTAATAATTAATCTAACTGTGCTCAGATGAATGCTCCAGAGAGCCGGTCTCGTAACACGGTCTAGATAAAATACTTTTTATGTTGATTGAGAGTAATTTATATCAGATACCTATCAAAGTCTGTGAGCTCGTAAAAAAGTAGTGACAAAAAACGTCCCAATATATTTTTTGCTGTCGGCACTTTACGATCAGTAAGTAAAGGGGTACTCCAAGTACAAATTATTAGTGCTGAAACACTACTAAGAACAAAAAAGACCGGGCTAGAGAAAGTCGGGCTTACACAATTTGGGTTCCGCAACCAACTACACTGAGTAAGCCGTAATATTGTAGATACTGATCGCTATTAATAAACTTACTCTCCCCAAAATAAATTACAAAATCCAACATCGTACTTAATTCCAATTCTTAGCACGCACAAATCTTAAGTAAACCTACTTTGTGATAGACAATCAAATCGTGATCTTATAAAGATCCCGTTTTTCCTTTCGAGGTGCGAAAGCCAACTAAACGTAATTAGATCATGGTAGAAATAGGTACAAGTATTGTTCAAAGAGGTAATCTATCACCATCGTGTGCTTATGCGGCGTCTCCGCAGACCTTTTATCTTGCACCGTATGCACTGCCACCTACAGACGTGAGAACCTAATGAGTGAACTGCGTCTGTGGATGGTGTTGTTGTAGTTAAGTACTGGTATCTGTATTGCCATCAATGCGCTAAGTAGAAGATTGTGTGCAGATTACAAAATAAGTGAGAATATAACGTTATTTCCACACAAGCATTCTATTTTCGACGGTTTTCGCGATGAAACATTAGAAGGCTTTATTTACAGTAAAAGTAACTAACATTTCTACTTACCCCATAACTGCTAAGTGCCACTAACACAGTATACGGGTACCAGGGGAGCATGAATCATGTAGCGGTGTAATAGTGCGCTCTATTACACTAACGAGAATTAACCCACTCTTTATGTTGCCGAGTTTCACGGCTGAACTATGCACCTAACATAACAAGTTACTACGAGGTTTAATAAGAACTCATTTATCGTGTACTCGGGTTGTGTGTTGGAATTAAACCCAAAATAGGCTGACTGGTAATTAATACTACGATACTATTGTACTTATGACAACAAACCAGGTTTCCGAGGAATTGATTTTTTTAAATTGCAAAGCGTAGGACCCCCATCACCCCAAAGGCGTGCGCAAGGTTGATAAACAAATAAAAAAAAAATGCACGATAAAAGTTGAATACTTAAGTTTGTTAAAAGGGATAAGCATCTAGCTGATTTTGTGTTATCAATATTCTATTGGGGTGACTGACGCCATACGACTTGCATAAAAACATACAAACATACATAAACTCACGCCTTTTTCCCATGGGGGTAGGCAAAAACCACAGAACGCCACCTACTACGATCCTTACATACTTCTTTCGCCTCGACCACGTTCTGTTCATACAAGCACGCCGGTTACAAGTACTGCGCACAAGACCTTTCTGAAGAACTCCACCAATAAGGTCAGGGTAGGTCTTTCTAGGGCGTCCTCTCCCGGTGTTGCCACTCACATCTGCCATATAAATTCCTTTCGTTAGTCGCCTTTCGCTCATCCTCTCAACATGAGCGAACCATCTAAGCATACTCTTTTCTACTTTTGTTACTACATCCTCTTTTAATCCGCAACGTTCTCGTATCGTTTCGTTCCTCACTCTATCGTTCAAAGTTACACCACACATACTTCGCAAGGAACACATCTCCACAGCATTTATCCTACATTCATGCCTCGTTTGCCATATCCAACATTCACTTCCATACATAAGTGTAGGCACCAACACACCATTGTGCACAGCCAGTCGAGCCTCTTTGGACATCGACTAAAACTTAAAAAACTTAAAACTTTGCATAAAAAAATCACAATTTTTTTTTTTTTTTTGGTGTGTAGGAAATCATCAAATAACTTCTCCCGCCCTGGGCAGGGCGGGAGGGAGTGTCAGACTTTTACTGACTAAAACCCACCCATGGTCCTTCTTGTGCCCTTTGCGTTCCGGGGGCGCGGTATCTCTTGCGAACAACCCGCAGATAAAAAAAAAAAAAAACACTCAAAAAAAAAAAGTTTCGTTGTTAACGTCTTTTATAATGTGCACAGCAAAGGAGTGAAACTCTCTACCTGCGTCTGTATTTCCAAACACATTCAACACTCTTTAAAGTTAGAGTGAACAGGCTTCTTCTGGGTAAGCTCACTTCATCGTCGACTTTATCTTTGTCACCTCAGTCGTACACTAAAGTCAAGAGCTTACCCATGTGTGTTAGTATCGGTCATTAATTACCAGCCATTCGATATAACATCTTTCTACACTTTAAGAGAGTGCATATTCCAGTGTCAGTTATATCACCATTGTACCGTAAGAGTTAACACAGACTATCTAGTCCCCACATGAGGGTGTTACGGGATAATAAAGCTAATTTTTAAAGCAAACAGTATTATCAGTTTCATTTACAACTTGTACAACGTTTTTATCGTAGATAATAGCGTATTTGTCTGTGTTTCCTCTTACAAGTACATGATCGCCTACGGCCAAGTCCGGAAAGCTTTGCGACTAACAGAATCTTTGAACAAGGTAAACGTAATGTTTCGTTATTAATTTTCTTGAAATGTCTATACTATTTATATCAACATTATACGGAGGTATAGTGACGCAGACCCAAAAACCCAGAAAGGAACTCAAAAATGTACTTGACGTTTGTGCTCACGACTCGTGGCGGCTACTATACAGCATCTTTGTTTGTTTGTATGAGGTTATCTCTGGAAGTGCTAGTCCGATTACAAAAATCTTTTGCTGATAGAAAGTTACGCTATTGCTGAGTGCAATATGTTTTACGGTATACCTTACTTTTACGCTGACAAAAGTCGTAGGTAGAATCCAGTGTTATATAATAGTGGAAAAGAAATGAACAATAGCCATTGTCCTAGACGATTAAGAAAACGAACATAATTCTATATTTTTACCCCTTAATCTCAAGCCTTTCAAAATCCAACAGAACAATAGAAAAAGTTGCTAATACATTTTCCTCATTCACAGATTATAACAGAAATCCGGAAGATAAAATCGTTGTTGTTCCAATCCCAAGGAGATAGGACTTTAGAAAATAACTACCAAATAATATCAGCCAACAAAGACATACATGAACCAAAATAATGGTTCATAAAAGAAACTGTTCCGATAAAGCCAACACTAATAAAACGACATCATTTCACTTGATCGGTTTATTTTCCTTTACATTAGATATTTTTGCTTTCAAAGAAAAAATATTTAGAAGCTATTCTGGCCGACTAGGTGGTACACAGCGTTAACACTAAAGTTATAAAGAGGTGAAAAACAAGAGAAAAGGGTCAGTCTTATGTTTGGGAAGTTTGTATAATAAACAATACTTTATTTACAAAAGTTTAGCTGGAATATACGGACAGGAATACAAGTTTAAACTAAATGTCTTCTCTCATTTATTTTCATGAAATTCGTTGGTGAATTATTTAAATACTACCGTAAACTGGATACAGCACTGCTGACATGGAATTTTTAATCCAATGAGACTGAAAATGTTAAAATATATTTAGGTACTGTTTTAACTTTAAATACTGAAGCACAAAATAATATAACAAAGAGCAAATGTTTTACGTGTAAATAATTCTGTTAGTGATAATTTTGTAAAGTGGCATTACTTTAGTGACGTAATATGTTAAAACCAAAATGCATTTTCAGTCAAATATGACTGAAAAAATCTGTCCATATATTCCAATGCATTAGGAAGACGCTTACTCGAAATACATAAAAAGAATGTCTAGGGAACAAATCAGGTAGACTAATCGCTCACATTTCATTACCCAACGTATCAACAAGTTCACTTTAAATGCAATATTACAATATTAATATTGATAACAATCTTACGTATTTACCTCACAGATGTCACACATCGTCCATGTCTTAGCGTAATAACTATTTACATTTAAATTAATAATCACTTCGAAATCATTACAAAGTACAATAAAATTGGGGATAGTCTAATTGACTGCGGGTATCTGGGTACCAGGTCACCTCAGCGTTGAGGCGTCCAGTACCAGAGGCCTGGGCTAAAGGGAGACAAACTCGGGTGGTGGCGGCGGCAGGGTCAGTACTGGTGTCTCTGACACTTCAACATTTTCTGTGCTAGCTCCTGGTAATGACCAGGTAGAGCTGCCGGTAGCTGTCACTCTAGGGCCCATGTTATCGTAAGCTGGAGCCGCAGCGCAACATGTCCTATTCCGCCTTGGAAGTGTTGCACCACCACTCAGTAAATCAGGATACTTGGCAGGCTCTCCGCGGCCAGCTACTTGGACAGATATGAAAATGTTACCGTATGGAACTGGCACCGCAAATTCTGCGGGTGGTGGTGGAAACGCGCCTGGTGTACCTTCTATGGTTATATGAACAGGATCAAAGCCACAACCTCTAGGAGGCTCATCTGACATTCGTTCTGTCATTTCAAAATCACATGGTGAGGCCATATCTCCAATGGATCGGTCACAACTAACGACGACAGATGCATCTATCAATCGTTTTTCCTGGTCGGTAAAACTTCTGCTCGGTGGAACTGTTCGTCTCCTAAGATGCCAGCAGGCTACTGCTCCAATAAAACCAAGAGATGCTAGAATGCCTAGCGCTCCAAAAACAACTCCTAATAAATGTGGAATTCCAGGAGCTGTTCGAGCCGTAGCCGTCTGTGACCTCGGTAGAACAAGACTTATTATAGCCCTCGCCTCACCCGCCACACTTTTAGCTACGCACGTCCACTCCCCGGCCGCACTTGACGTCACATTTAAAAGGGTCACGTTGACCCATCTTACACTACCCGGCACTCTATCTTCGGAGTCGTCTTCGACACTCGTCTCTGTCTCTTCCATATCGCAATCCAATGAACTATTATGTACATTGACACCATCGAAAAGCCAGGTCACTTTAGGCTTCGGTACTCCATGGACCCAGCATCCGAAGGAAGTAGGTAACCCAATTTCAGCTCTGACGACTAAAGTACTTGATTTTATTTCGGGCGGGCACGACATGCTCTCACCCGTAACGTGTCGCCACTTGTTTCCAGCTTGCGTTGAAGGTTCTACGCAAAGCAAATCTTCTGTACCCAATTTGCTATCCAGAAACCAGTCCTTGAATTCTCTTAGCCTACAATCGCATCTCCACGGATTACCGGACAAGGACACTGTCTTCAATGCGGGTAAAGAAAACGTGATCAAACGAAGGAATGTAAGCTGATTCCTACGCAAATCGATGGTCTCTAAAGATTTTAAATTCCTCAAAGCGTTCGTGTGTATCGACCTTAATCTGCATCCGTCTAACAAAAGCATTCGTAAATGCGGCAGAGGTGGGAACTGATCGGCTATGAGCGTGGTCAAAGGATTGTTACTAAGGACAACTAGTCGTAATCTTTCGTTGCCTCTGAATATGTCCCTTGGGATATGGGACAGATCGTTGTCTCCTAAATCGACTTCTATTAATATTCTTAATTCTAAGAATGCGTCAGGATGTATCGACCTGAGGCTGGTCGCTCGGAGGTTTAGTCGTTGTAAGTTTAGGAGGCCAATGCTGGCAAACACTTCCTGTGGTAGATTTCTGAGCGGGTTGTCGTGTAGGTCGAGAACCTGTATGTCAGATGAGAGAGCTGGTGGGCGGCGCAGGTCTCCGGAGGCACACGTCGCTGTTTTCTTGCCGGAGGACCATTTGCACTTGCAGGTGGATATGTGGGCGCAGTCCAGCCAGTCACTGGCGGTCCTCGCGGCGCACGTCGTGAATATAACGATCCAGTACCACCTGGCCCACGCCACACGCATACTCATCTCATTTCGACTTTGTGTTTACATCGGCGGACTGCCTGAAACAACAAACAGAAGCGTTAATCAAACTAGATTAGTTAAACAATGTGGGACCTAAAATACAATGGCTGGCTATCGTTCCGTTGCAAAATCATATTTGTGTTTCACAAACAGGTGGCTCGTGTCAAACTGGACATAAAGCTTTTTTGTATCGTGTAATTTCGGTCAAGGGTACGATATCGTAAATTCTGAGAATTCTCGGATCCCATAAAACAAAGTCTTACGCAATCCCCGTGAGTTTGGAGCAACATAAAGATACTGGGCCATTTTATTCATTTATGTAGCATGTTATACGCGATAGTAAAGATGATGTACTTTTATACTAGTCGAGTCGATTATAGTAAACCAGCCTGTAATAACAAGTGTGTGCTGTTTATGTTCGATTTGAGAGGGGAGTGCATCTGTGTTTGCGCACACACTTGTGCCCAATAAAGTACGATGCATAATTTCTGCATACTTGGCTAACCGATAGTCGATCGAGAGAATATTACTATTACTTGTTTTTTTATTACTAAACAAAATATTTTTTCTTTTATGATTACAAATGATAATAGACAATATGGTTGCTTTGTTTGCAATTTACCAAAACTTGATTGGTTAAACCTTTGCCATTTGTTTATACAGCGGTAGATACAATTTCTATACAACCAGACAAATCCATACAATAATAAAGAAGGTTCCACAACATACAAACAAAAGCCATTAGGGGACTCTGTAGTCGATTAATCCTACCTGTAATTAAATTAGTTCGGATACATTTGATGACGGAACTATTGTGAACATGGAATACTATCCAACATAAGCTTTATGGGAGTTATTGTATACGGGAACTATGAAATGATTACCATCTGACCTACTAGACAACACAACAACAGGTGGATGGAGGTGAACGTTATGATTAATTTAAAGACAAAATATTTATCCAACAGATGTGCATTTATTTCTTTTAAATTACTTCAATCATTCATTTAACAAAATCAGACAGATTCTGAAATTGTATTCGACATCACTAAGTACATAATCGATAAATGACAAATATTTTTATTATTAGAACATCGGTAACACGATATTTATTTGTCAGTAAACAGTTTAACTGATTAAATCAGCCAAATAAACAAAGTAAAAACAATCTGATACCAGGAAAATTCCCGAGCAATTTAGTAGCCGGTTTAGGTAGGGTACTGAATTACAGAATTGTAAACACAGCGATCACTTCCACAATACCACCGTCGCAAAATGTCGTCAGCCAAGCGCATGGCACAATAACAAAACACATTTTGGTATGACGATACCCGATTAATCGCTCGTCTAATTGAATTGCCCAGCCACTCGGCCGGTTGATGACGGGATGTGTAAACATCATCGCTGAACCCCTTCTGATAGGCTTACGATCTACCGAGTGTGCACGAGAGTAAACAGTCAGCAGACAGTTTTAGAGTGAAATGAATACGCAGTCCACACACGTAACGGTTCACTTGAACAGGCTTGAACTTCCACATGAATGCCTCAATTTGTATAGGACGAATTAGCGCGGCGGCACACAGTGGGCTGAAATTCGACTTTCATAGACATTTCCATTTAACTTTTTAAGTGTCATGTTTTTTACTCTTATGTACTCTTGAATGAAGACTCCATATTAGGATTCCTAATATGCCTAAAAACATAAAATGTATTGTATATTAATAAAAATGACTAGCCTAGATTTTTCCATTTTTTTAATTGTAGGGAGTTGGCATTAAAATCAGCGATAACTCAGCAATCGCAATTGCGCCTTACATACGACAAACATATTTTTTTTAAATCATTAATCTTTTACAATTTTATTTTTAATATGTGTTACGAAATATGTCAAAAAATCATAAAATAATAACCTACGAAGAAATAAGGCGCAATTATGCGATAGCTGAGTTTTCTCTGATTTTAATGCCAACTCCCTACAATTAAAAAAATTAAAAAATCTACTCTAGAAATTTTTGGTTGTATTTAATAAATTTTGTGTGTTTGATGTTAGGAGTCTTCTGAAGCAGATCAGACCAAAAAACATGACACTTGAAAAATCAAATGAAAATGTCTATGAAAGTCGAATTTCAGCCCACTGTGCGGCGGCGGGGTCACAATTTTATTTATTTATTTAGAGTTAATTAAAGCGGTTACACACCAATTACAATAATTAACCTAGAACACAATACTAATATTATTATAAAATCTACTACACACTTAATAAATACAATGACCTGTGCAAGTCTAAACTTGCGCAAGTATGTCGTAGCGTGCGACATAATTTCATTGGTAAATGATTGGTTTATAAGGTGACAGGAATTTTATTAACATTATTTAAGTTAGTGTATTAATAGAGCTAAAGCCTGGAAGTCTGATCACCAATCTTACCAAATCATTTAATTACATATTCGCATTAACGTTTAACACTACTTAATATTTTCAAAAAACACAAATCTTACTCGTCCTCCTTACATGTAGGAGTGTAAAGTGACTACATATTTGATAAGCTATGAATATTTATTATGAACAAATCCTAACTTGAGTTACCTAAGTCTGTATGTACCAAGTAAATCAGAATCTATGATGAACTGGGACAGTCCTAACAAAACCTCAAATCACATTAAAAGCGTAGCGACAGCTTTTTAAAGGCGAGCATACCATAGATGTTGAAACCACCTACATGGAATCGATGAACAGAGGTATGCACACAAAAGGTAAGAGAAACTGGGATCTATGTGGGATCGTGTGAAACCCGAAAACTGTGTCGTGTGCCTATTAAAAAAATCTGGATCGCTTCACTCTGTGTGTGCCACGTATTCGATATTTGGGAGGCATACAGTTTAAGTGCTCGTATGGCATGTCAAGCCTGTACTATTTGTCACAGCTGGTGTACAACGGAATTCCAAAAGTAAGAAAATACAAATACGTATGCGTATTATGAAAAGCGATTTCTCAAATCATTTCAAAGTTTAATTAAGAGATTTTGCTCGATATCATGAATAACTTTGCCAGTACGTTAACATAAAAATACTATAAGATTGCATGAGCTAGCCGGTGGGCAAGGTTAGGTTTACATATTCATTAAGTACATACACATTTGTATTCAAGTCTCTTAATGATTCGTATTATATTTAGGTAAGTAGTACACGAAAATGTATTTTTAAAGCTACATAAATAATTATATCTTTCGCACTGCCTTCTCAATGTGACACGTTCCCTAATCCAGCGTCTAATGAAATTAGTTGCTAGACTGACTCGCTTGATGACAGGAAGTGTAAACACTGCACTACACTTCCGAAGCTAGGCCTGGGACGCGAATTAATTACTCTATGCTAATGGAAGGTAAGGGCAAGTTTGGGGTCAGTTTGAGGTGAAAATGTTGAGTGGGGTTTGAGTTTTATGGAAAAGTTACGGCAACAGTGATGAACAACAGAACCCGGCCGCGAATGTCACATCAAGGTTTTGATAGTGTTGCAATATAAACTTTTACTACATAGCTTTTGGGCAATAAATATGAATAACTTTTAATATCGGGCAAGCTCGGAAATATGAAAAAAAAGGGTTTTAAACAAAACCTGTGCTTTTAAACAAATATGCACTTCAACATGATCAGCGTGACGTATGGAGTTGATATTCTTCCAAATTTCAAAGTTAGCCATAATAAAATTGTTCATACTCATGAGTGTCCCTGCAATTGAATTGTGCATCGCAGTGAAATGAAAACACAACCCGTATGACTCATGTCTGTATGTTGTCGTTTTAAAGCCTAATGTATTATATTTAGACCCACTGTGCATAATTAATAAAAAGTGATAGTAAAACAGTGATGTTTTTTTTTTTTTTTTGGTGGGTGGGAAATCATCAAATAACTTCTCCCGCCCTGGGCGGGGCGGGAGGGAGTGGCAGACTTTTACTGACTAAAACCCACCCATGTTCCTTCTTGTGCCCTTTGCGTTCCGGGGGCGCGGTATCTCTTGCGAACAACCCGCAGCCCCGGCAGGCATCGGCCCTCAGTGGCCCCTTCCTTTTGCTGACATCTCTTTGAGGCGCGCGTGGAACACGAACGCGCCGTCGACACGGCCTGTCGTTATGCAACGTAAGAACGGTGAGCTACCCATTGCTCACCGTCCACAGGCCAGTATCTACGGTGGCCGGGAGTCGTCTCGCGGCTCCCGCCGTCCGGAGCGTCTACCGCGGCGGCTGGGACGGGAGAACCGCTGTCTCAACCGTCCCGCCGAAAACAGTGATGGTGGGATGGTGTTTTCGTACCTAAATTCTGAGCCAAACAAAAAAAATAGTATTTGTTATATTTGCCATCGATGAGCTAAGAAGAAGAGATGTAATATAACGCTCCTATAGACGGTTATACTAACAAGGACTCCCTACTGTTTTTTTTCCCTCTACGTAATCTGTACTAATAATATAAAACTGAAAGTTTGTTTGAACGCTCTAATCACAAGCAGTACTTGCCCGATTTGAAAACATCCTTTAGCGTTACACAGACCAAGTATCGGGGAAGGCTATAGGTTATTTAACATCACGATATGACCCACAGGAGCGGGTATAGCTAGTCTTTGATAAAGATTTTCTCAGTCACACCTTTCTCTTTCATAAAAGTTGCCGAAATAAACGTTCTACAAACATATACTCCCACTTTTATTTAAAATACGATCACATTAAGACCTCAGTCTTATCCAACAACGAACAAAAAGGAATTCTCGCAGTAAAAGAATAGGAGTTTTATTTGTCCAAGTGAAATTATCCCATGCCTTCTATTTGCGATAGTGGGTCTCATTACCGATGTGCATGCATAAAGAGCACATCTACATAATAAGGCACACATAAATGTCTCTAATAACAAAATGAAGGTCTGTTTTGTAGTAACTTTTTTTCGTGATAAATGTTCCATGGGGACTGTATTTTTTTGGTCTAGTATGTTAATGGGTTGTTTGTTGTTTTCAACACGTTATGTAGTCTGAAGGATAGCTGGCTTCCGCCATTTTTGTCACCGTATTGAAATAGTGCGCCGTTTTAGGGTTCCATACCTGAAAAGGATAAAAACAGAACCCTTATAAGATGACTTTGTTATTTGTCCGTCTATCTGTCAGTGTGCCAAGACCTTTTATTTCGGGAATGCGTGGAGGTATCAAGTTGAAAATTAAACCGTATACTCAAGTCGACGGTCCCATGAAGTTGTGAATAAATCAAACTTCTAATTTTAGGTAAAAAAAAAATACATTATTACGTTTATTCTGCAAAATACGCATATTCCGACACTCTCAAGGGAAACAAAACGCATATGGTAGTTCCCGTTAACATACAGATATGAAGTTTGACAACTA
The DNA here is from genome assembly GCA_947462355.1 of Caradrina kadenii. Classification (NCBI taxonomy): domain Eukaryota; kingdom Metazoa; phylum Arthropoda; class Insecta; order Lepidoptera; family Noctuidae; genus Caradrina; species Caradrina kadenii. The sequence goes on from OX381691.1 coordinate 11,378,689, forward strand.
GCATCGTTATAGACCATAAGTCCAAGAAAAAGTCTCAAAACTATACATTTTTAATTGAATCTTAAAAAATAGGGGGTCTATTTTTTTATAGGGGTCTAAATTTCAAATTGAAGCTACTATTTAAAAAAAAATATAAAATATATTTTGCAATGTGCACATCAAGCACTTTGCAAAATATATTTTATATTTTTTTTTCAACTCATAGAATTTATTTATAATGAAAAATATAAAAAATACCGTTCCCCTATGTCTCCGGAGTCTGTGAAACGATTAAAAAAAAAAAAAATACTATTTATTTATTTCAATAAACTATTCATTTAATTCTGTAAATTATAATGATCTTACGTACGGAACCCTCGATGGGCGAGTCCAACTTGCGGTTTTTTTGTCTATATAATGTACAAGTTAATATTTATTATAAATGTGAAAATTTGGGTGTTTGTGATATCTGAACGGATTAGGATACATGACAAACCAAAACATGACCGAGTGCCAAATTTCATCTAGATCAATTTAGCCGTTTAAGCGTCAAAGTGTAACAAACATTCATTCATCCTTACAAACTTTCGCATTTATAATATTAGTAGGAAGAATGCAAGTGAAACCGTAGGCCACAACTAGTTTCGGAAAAAACTTTCATAGGCATACACTACAAAGTCAATGTAATATTCTATTTCCAAAACAGTTATATATAACTGAGCTGTTGCTATAAAGAAGATTTAGTATACCCAATAATAGTAAATGGTAAAACATAACTAACCATAACTTAACTGCCTCGGTAGCCTAGTGGTCCTAAGCGCTACTGCTACGCTACAGGTCTTGGGTTCGATTCCCAAGTCGAGGAAAACTGTTATTGTGTTTTTCTATGAAATTCTCAGCAGCAGCTCGGAGTTAGGATTTGTGCCCGGCTAATGGCAATAGGCTCGCCCCTTATTACATGGGACCTAAATATACCGGCGAACTGTGGGTGTACATTATTACACCTCTGCCTAACCCTTCGGGGAATATAGGCGTGATGGACACATTTGGCGCAGTAGCTGCGCTGCGTGTCGCGGGTTTGATTGTTCCGGGTCTGGCTGTCTGTAGTGTACAGCAAAGTTAAAAAAAAAATTAAGAAAGTCAAAAAAATAAATCGTTCTTGCTATAAAAAGGCCAAATTCATATTAAACCAATTTTATCACAAAAGAACAATAACAACATCGTCATATCATTAACCAAACAACTCAAATCAGTGTTGCTGCCCAAGATTTGATAAATACCTTCACACCGCCATCTATATAATTCTCCGGAGGTTTTCTGTCAAGATTAGAAGGATTAATGGCACAAGTAGGATATTTGTCTTGTCTCAAACGCACTAGTCAATGGACTGGCCAGAGGCAGAATGATTCATGACCCGTGCCAAAGAAAAAAAAAAAAGAACTAAGATGGATTTTTGTTAGCATTTTGTGAATGGAAATTATCGGAGCCTAGGTCTGTTTAAGGCTTCGAGAGTCGTTGAAAAGCGGCGATAAAGTTTAGGAGGAATTTAAGAAGGGTTCTGCGCGGACTGATTTCTGTCGTGGTTGTAAAAGAAATAGGATTTTTTGCACTCTTACGATTTTTTATCTATGACTGTGTTCAAGATTTTAAACTAGCTTTAACGATTTAAGTAAATATTGTAAATGATCACTTTAACTATTATAAATATCAATAGCGACAGTCTTCTGCCTTTCATTATAAATGTCATAGTTCTATGTAAAATCATTGAAAGATAGCTTATCAATTCATTGAAAAAAAAAAACATATTTCAATTTAATCAAAATAATAATTACAATTCAGTCTTATTTTTACGTCATTGTCCAAAAATACTGAAAACAGCAAAAATATATGCGCGTTAAACTAAAAATAAATACATTATTCCCTAGGAACAAATAAAAATCTTCTTTAAGAGATTCAATTCAAAGAGATTATAGCATTCGAATCATAAAACAAAACCAAAGTCTTTCATTGTAACGTCTTCCTTTTTCAAAAGTAACTTGAAAGGTGCTCGAAACTTGAGAACTCGGCTAAAGACTCGAGCGAGTCTCGAAGTCGACAATGCTCGCATCATTTGTTCCGCAATCTTTAGACGCAAATTCAGCAGTGAGTTATTTTTCTTGAGACCGTCTGTGGAAACGGAGTGTATTGTCAAACGATAGTGTTGTATTTGCACTTTAAATATTTCTGCAACTGTTAAACTGCAAAGGAGCAAGCAGCGAGTTTTTGTAGCCTTGAAATTGAATATTTCATTTTCGTATTCATTTTAGCATGACGGAATATTAATTAAAGGGTGCCTTTGATATTTAAAAAATACAGTACTGTAGCGATATCTATCGCTCAGCATGCGAACTAACGTTGCCTAGATCGCGATATTAAAGTTTGACGCGACAATTAGCACATATACAAGAATCCCGACAACAATCGTCGGGCAGTAGCCCACCAGACACATCACCCGTCTGGTCGGAGGATCCTCCCTTTTCTATGGGGGATGAGAGACTTTACACCCTGTTTCTCATACCTCCAAAGTACAATAAAATTTAACTTTGTTTCCTTTCAACCATATTCAAAAATCAAAACCGAATGACGTTACGGCCAGCATAATATAATAAACATATGTTTTCACAAATCATTCAAATCCGCTCAATTTCATGCATCCGCGCGCTGTTGCTCATATCGTATTTAAACGGAGTCCGGACCTCCCGGGAGGTTTGAAGGTCCTGAATAAGTAAATTTGTTTTCGACTGAATCCCGCGACACGAAACTTTGATCAAACTGAAAGGCTGTGACGGATGTTGAAGTTGTTATTTTAATTCTTGACCTTTTAGGTACTTGACTATGTAGATTAGAATTCATATCGGGTTTGAAGAACGATGTATTTTGCTTACAAACATACCTACATTCCATGTACGGCCAGCAAAAGCCATTTCACAATTCAGATTTTAAATAATATTTAATAAAATACTTGATGTAGGTAAAGCTAAAATAAATTAAACTCTTAGCTATTTCTTACCATACCATCACGCCAGTATTCCCTGAAGGGTTGGTATGTTTGTGAATACACATACAATCACGACAGTTAATCGCTAATTGCAGTAAATTGGCATCGTCATGTACGTACAAAGTTACAACGATTGCTAATTTGTTTGATATTTGAAACATGCTTTCCGTTTAGGCATGTTTCTGACTGTTTAACCGATTAACATTGGTTGTTAATTATGAAATAAATCGTTATTCAAAAGCCAATTTGAAACGGTAATTAGTTTAATATATATTAGTGTTTGTCATTATTCATTAACATGTGGTTGTTTGTTTTGGTTGTCATTGTATAATATGTATATATAAATAAAAACTAATGCCGCACGTGTGAAAGATCGGCACTTGAAAACGGCTCGACCGACTGGGCAGATTTTTGTTCCATCCAGGAGTCGGGGATGGTATTTTTGTATGAAAAAGCGCACTATTTGCACTGTGTATCCAATCATTGCAATTGACTTCCTGAAATAACTATAACTATGTCTATAACTATGTCAGGTAAAGTGCAAAAAACACAAAATTAAAAATTTTAAGTAACCCCCATCAGCAAAATAAAAATCCCTGCCGCAGCTAACGAAAGAGCTGATAACTTTGAAACCGCTGAACCGACTTCCATCAAACATAGCTAAGGACAGTCCCGACTAATTTACTTTTCAAACAAAAAAATTAAATCAAAATCGGTTTATGCGTTCAGGTGCTACGATGCCACACACACACACACAGCCACGTCAAACTTATAACACCCCGTCGTTTTTGCGTCGGGGGTTAAAATTTTTTTTCTATTGTTTCTCGATTTTATAATGTAGGTATCTACTGAAGTTAGCTAAAGTAATTATTAAAGTTCTTAGGTAGATATTAAAATGTTTATTTAAGAATACAAAGTCTAGACACGACTTTCACAATAACCGTCTGAAGCAATTGAAAAAAAAAAGCGAATTCACATAAAAATAATCTTTATTTTCCCCATGGGGTCAATGTACGACAGTTAGCGAAACTGAAGCTAACAAACGGACAAAACATTTAATAAACAACTATAAAAACTTTTCAAATGTACTGCGCAATACGCTAACGTTCATGTCGCTTATTTTCAGGAAAACGATGAGAGAATGTTTCGAACCTTTATATGGAAGAGCGCTAATGCTGCCTGAAGGAAAAAACGATAAAAAATTGCTGTGTTGTGTTAATTAACTCATAGAAATTTTGTTTTTTTTTTTTTTTTTTTTTTTTTTTTTTTTTTTTTTTTTTGGTGGGTGGGAAATCATCAAATAACTTCTCCCGCCCTGGGCGGGGCGGGAGGGAGTGTCAGACTTTTACTGACTAAAACCCACCCATGTTCCTTCTTGTGCCCTTTGCGTTCCGGGGGCGCGGTATCTCTTGCGAACAACCCGCAGCCCCGGCAGGCATCGGCCCTCAGTGGCCCCTTCCTTTTGCTGACATCTCTTTGAGGCGCGCGTGGAACACGAACGCGCCGTCGACACGGCCTGTCGTTATGCAACGTAAGGACGGTGAGCTACCCATTGCTCACCGTCCACAGGCCAGTATCTACGGTGGCCGGGAGTCGTCTCGCGGCTCCCGACGTCCGGAGCGTCTACCGCGGCGGCTGGGACGGGAGAACCGCTGTCTCAACCGTCCCGCCGCCTCCTTCTCAAGCATTACTGCCTCGCAGAAGGAGGCGACTGCATCCCATTCCCTCTCGCTCCGAACCATGGCTCGCACCAGGGCCGGACGCGAGAGTTCGCCGCCGCCGATGGCCGCCACGAGGACTCGGCGATGCTCCGCCCAAGCGGGGCATACCGCCACGGTGTGCTCCACCGTGTCCTCGGGGCGATCCACACAATGGTGACACCCGGTAAACTAGGTATGCAGACTTGCATCTTAGGAGTCGATTGTGTGTTGCAGTTGTACACTGAGCTGTTATCACTGGTTAGTAACTTACCCAATTTGGAATATTAAATTCGTTCTCATGACCAGAGGTCGGAATTAAGTAGAGTTATTTATTTATTGCATCGAAATGTTGATATTAATATAGATCTTCCCGGGATTTTTAATGCACAATCCCGGGTGGCCAACAATATTACGAATAAATAATAATAAAAAACCTCAGAGATAGAGGAGACAAATAAAACAAAGATAATAATATTTTTTTTTTATTAGTTATTTACATTAATTCAGAAAACAAATTATTCATACAGTCTTAAGCAAATTCTTATACTTATACTTCGTCTTTTTATAAATAGAAGCAAATATTTTTAATTTTTAATTTAAGCTTTTTTCTGCTCTTTGAAATTAATCTCGGAATTTGAGGCATATAAGCTTTATTCTTTCGCTGTATGAAATCAGTCTAAGTACATAAATAACTACCTACCTAATTCCGACGTCTGCTCATGACTTAAAACTCCTATTACTAAGCTTTGTTCTCCAAAAATATCTCTATATAAAAAAAAACGAAAAAAAAAATATCTCTATAATTCAATGAATTACGTCAAACTTTTTGAACATGCGAAATGTGTTACATTACTTACTTTCCAGCAAAAACAGGTTACCATACTTTCAACACGTATGCCCAGATTCTTAAGCTTCAAATATTCAATATCATTACAATTATTTTAAAAACATGGGAGACATTTTAACGTGGTTTAGTTTGTTTTGGCAGAACTAACCCAACTAAACTAACTGGCTGGGTAGTAGACATCATTATCCATGAATTATAAGAAACAACTTATCTTAAAGAAACACCCTATTTACGCCTTAAAAACTACATTAATTTTTAAATAACTGGGAAATTAACATTTTTGTAGCTTTGAAATCAATAAAAAGTAACGTAACAGTTTGTCATACAAAATCGCGAATAAGAAGAAGGTCATAAAAATAATATTAATTGATTGGTCTTTTTGATACTCAATTATAATAATGTGAATCTACAACGTCATCAAGAGATGCGTTATTGCTTTCTAGATTAGCATTTCACGAACCTCGCCCGCACATATTCTACTCAGCTACATTCTATAAAGTCGTGAAGAATCGCAGAGCGCAGAAATTGGTTGCACGCAAGCATTCGAGATTCCTTCTCGCACGGGACAGAATGCAATAATGTGGGTACGATGCACTGCGGTGATTTCCTTCAAAGTGAGTTAGTTATCTGACGTTATTCGATAAACCTTGTTATGTTTTAAAAGATAAAAGAGAGAAGCACAAAATACAAACTTACAATTTTCGTGTAATTTTTCTCTCTTCTATTTTAAATATTAGCTTTTGCCAGAGACGTCTTCATAAATATCGATTATCAATCGAAGATTAATTGGCAATCGAAATCGCGGAATAAAAATTTTCCTACGTCCTTTCTTGGGGTTCAAACTTACTCCAAACCGAATTCATTAAAATCGGTTCATTGGTTTATTCTCGAAAGCGTAGAAGACAGACAGACAGTTACTTTCTCATTTTTAATATTAGTATGGATTGTTCCTATTATTATTTTAATTGGTTTTAACCGTAACCGTTGTAATTAGATTAAAATAAATAAATAATAAAAATATAAACAATACCACAACATTACAAATTGCTGTGACGGGCTTGAAAACGTTTGATCTTTTATAAGTTCTAAATGATGAGTTTAAGTATTCGGAAACGGCAATTTTATTTCACGTAATTCAAAGCTCTAATTTGAATGGCAAATCATTTGCTGTGTCGGAGCAGTGCTTCTTACGATGCATCGTATCGGTCGCGGTACACCTACCTTACTATCTGACCTATACTTGCTTATCTGACTTCCACAACCTAGTAACTGGGTAACATGATACCTAAAGAGTATCGCGTAACACTGCTTGTCAGACTTTCAGGCTTCTAACTGCCGTAACGACTGTCAAAGATCTGCGAAGGACACATTATCTCCACAAATTATTTCCTACACTGTGGCATAACCGTGTAATTCTCATACAAGAGATGGGCCATGCATGTGTTACTTCAACTACATCATTCTGAATGATAAGCGAACTGTCAGAGTTTGTAACTTGGTCTGTTAACATGTTATAATACTTCCCTGAGATACCCAGTTTGTAAGCCCGTCAACTAACTAAGTAACTTTAAAATACTTTGGATTCTGAAGGCAAGGCAAGTTCTCCTTGGCAAAAACTTTTTACACAACCTTCACGGTTGGTCAGTTCTTCGGAAAAAGAAAAAAGAAATAAAGTATTCATCTTTATCTAAGAATTTTCTTTACTTTTTCTTTTAGGAAACGGATGTTATTTTAACTGACGGAGGACGGCGTGAAAAAAACTAATGCTGCTTACAAAGGGTTCCGTACTACCGGTCTTTATTACAACAATATCAGCATTATTTTATTTTGCCTTACTATCTATAAACTTGTATTATAATTTTAAAAAGATGAAGAGTTTTCTTGTTAGTTTATTTGTATTATATCTGGAACTATCAGCCAGATTGGAATAATCTTTTTGTATTTTATAGACAGGTTCATGAGGAATACAATTGTATACTATATAACATCACACTATGATTTACAGGAGCAGAGCGAAACTTAACGCCTTCAAATTAAATCAATATTACGTGTGAAACAGATATTTCCAATGTAAAAATTGATTGATATTTCATTACATTTACACAGCACGCTCGAGCAGCTCTCAGACAGGCCTTCTGCTAGTTTTATACTTAAATATAATAAAATAAATCATTTATTAAACAAAAATAATATGTGGAAAACCTCCTTTGATCTGAACATCACTCGATCTTAAAATACATACGGAAACATTCCCACTATTGGCAATATCGGCACCATCTATTACATAAATATATTACAGCACTCCGGCTTCGCCTTGATCGAGTAAGAAGTAGGTTCACGACCCGACCTTAATCTTCAGTAGTCGGTCGAATAAACAAATGTGGTGTATGTTTACCTTAACATCGCGATTGCGAGTGTTGAATGAAATAGTAAATGTTAAGAGTTAAAGAAACGAAGCAGTGATGGGGTTAACCTTGATGAAATTGAGTTGTGTTTGGAAGTAGCCTTCGGTTGGTTGTACGAATAATAATGACTCAATCAACACACGTTAGAATAGAATATGGGTGCACAATAGTTGTTAAAACATAAATGACGACACGGTTGGCGCAGTGGCGGAGCGTTCGACTGCTGTGCTGCGTGTCGCGGGTTCGATTGCCGCACGGAACAAATATTTGTATGACCTACAAATAGGTGTTTCGGGTCTAGCTGTTTGTGTTTGTTTATATGTTAGTTAACGCACCGACGACACAGGAGAAACTCCTAGTGTGGGGCAAGGTTTTTTTTTTTAAATTCAGCCATTTTTACTATTTGTCATGCAAATATTTACAGATGAATCATAATACATCATATTTAAATACAATGTAACTACTGTTCGCATAACTGTTGCTGTATCGGGTAAAAGAGGGTTCTTATTCATTTATCTGATCCTAAGTAGTGATGATTTTTATCAAAAACATTATTATGTATTGATGGTATGATGGATATTTATCATAGCACTAGCTTTTGGCCAAGACTTTGTCTGCGCCAAAGTTATTATATTATCGCACGCGAACCGCACATTTTTCCGAAATACAAAGCCTATAATCCGTTCGGCCGTTCTGCCGTGATTAAGTAACAAACATTCAAACATCCAAACTTGCGCATTTATAATAGTAAGTAATAATAAGATAGAAGTTAAGAGCTTGAATAATAATATAATATACCATCACGCCTGTATTCCCCGAAGGGTTAGGCAGAGGTGTAACAATGTACACCCACAGTTCGCCGGTATATTTAGGTCCCATGTAATAGGGGGCGAGCCTATTGCCATTAACCGGGCACAAATCCTAACTCCGAGCTGCTACTGAGAATTTCATAGAAAAACCCAATAACACTTTTTGCTCGACCTGGGAATCGAACCCAAGACCTCTAGCGTAGCAGTCGCGCTTATTACCACTAGGCTACCGAGGCAGTTGAAGAGCTTGAATTTGTTACAATAATAACGTAAAATTCTAAAACGATTTTAAAATGTATAAATGTCTCCATAATTGATGATTTTGGAAAAGCCCTTGACGTTAATTTTGAAACTTTCTCTCGACTCAAGTCCAGTCCTTCCTTTTCCCTCTCGTCAACCATTTAGGAATTCACTAATATTGCTAACGTAACAATTCATAAAGGTACATCTACATAAAAACGCAATCTGTATAATTTAATAACAGAAATGGCATCAGCCTGATGTCAACTGTAATGAAACTCCTAGATTGATGGCAATTAAAATTTTTGTTCGCTGTCGTAATACGCAGAACTGTTTTCGGTTGAAAACTGATGTATTGGCCATTTCATAAGGCTTGTTGCCAATTAACGTTATGTTAAAGGGCTTTATTCGTATTATTTATTTACGAATGACTGATTCGTTTGTGGAAAGCATTGAAAATGGAAATTAAAATTATTTTCTTTGCGATAAAGGATTTTTACTAGTATATGTATATTACATTGATACAAATCGTTCACTATAACGCTTTTATAAAAAAAACTATATTTCTACCCGTGACTTCGTTCGCGTAAATACCGATTTTTACAATTTTTTTTTTTTTAATTTTCATAATTTTAGGCCGTGGTCACACCAAACGTAACTCCGCGGACAGCCAGCCTTTATAATCAGCAATCAGTCGGCGGTTAACTTTGATATATCATACATCCACATGATTCGTTTTCAAGAATAAACCACTGAACCGATTTCACTGTAACTGGTACGAGATAACTTTGAACCCCGAGAAAGGACATAGACTAGTTTTTATTCTGCGACTTTGTCTGTGTTCGCGAAAACCGACATTTACGCGGGAGAAGCTAGTAACCTAGTAACTCATAAAAAGTAACTTTTTTGACAGTCCTACTTCCATATATGCCTAAAAATATCCTTCTTATGATAATATTTATTGTAAATGTAGGCACATTCACAACATCAGCATATTTTCTTCCCCGTCTCACCGGGTAAGCCGGGGCAATCAATCAAGTGCCAGCATCGGAGGTCGCACTCCATGCTGCCAGATTGCGCGATAACTCAAGACCTACGTGCTTGCCGGTGATACCCTATGTACTTGTTGGTTTTATAAAATAGTAGCCTAGATATCTGTACTTTGGTGCGTGAATCTTCAAAATAAAGCTGTCTTCCTGAGGGGTATAACTATGTTGTTTTTCACTAAAGGAGAACGGATTTTTCCTTTCCTAATTAGAATATGATCTATATTAAAATAATAAAGCTGAAGACTTGTTGTTTGTTTGCTTCAACGGGGGTGAAAATCCACGCGGACAAAATCAAGGGCAGTGTTCATTTGTATAAGGTTGACTTTTGTTTGCCTTGATTTTTGGAACAAAACAACGTGTTGTAAGTATGCAAGTAGGTACATTCGCAACTGATTCAAAATAGTGGACTGTAAGTATACATGTACAGATAGCTACTACTTAAATGTATCTATAGGCTCACAACACACAAAACCCTAATCTATTTGGACAGGCAGAACGTTGCTTTATGTAATTGATAAAAATGTTTAAAGGTAAATCCTCCATATTGGTACCTAAGACACAGGCTTGTATAGTACGGGGCCAATGGTAAAACCAAACTATGTTACTTTATACTGCAATAAAAAAAAATAACTTTTAACTTTTGAAGCTAGCTATTAATAAATTTCAAATGAATTCTAAATTAGTCCTATTCCAAAAAATGACAAAAATATTTTAAACTCGTATTATTTTATTTAAATAAGTTGAGTAAGACACCATTTTTTATGTAACAGTAATTTTGTATTTATCTTTCCTTTTCGTATTTGATCCCATCATAAAATAATTAAAAGTCAGCCAGTCTGTATAGGCCCTACCCATTTTCATTTCATCAACTGGTTTGTCAACTTATGTCAAAATGAAAAACACGAAATATCAATGTGCCCTTTTTATAGAAATATCTCGAAAACTCCTTAATTAAATAATCCTAACATCTGAAGAATAATCAGAAAATGCAATTATGTCGAGAGAAAAAACTCTAACTCGATTTGTTAAAAGGTGCCTTTGTTAAATCAAAATGACGACTGTGAAACTAATCGAAGCAAATTGCGTTTTCTTGAAGAAATGTAATTGATCTGTTTTATTAAGAACTATACTAGCTGTTGCCCGCGGAAGCGCTTGCGTTGCTAGAATAAAAGGTAGTTTGTTTCTGTTTTTTTGTCACAAACTATGTCTATTGTAAGATGCAATTTTAAAAATAGAATGATGATTGAGGTGTGACAAAATAAAAAAATACATTTTAATGTAGTAAGAAACAAAGCAGTAAGCCTTCTTCTTTTCTTTCTTGGATCATAATCGTTAACTGCAAATGAATAATAACTCCAAAATGATAGCATGGTATCACTCTATAAGCCTAAATAAGGGTTCGATATCTATAAAATTTCTTTCACTAGTAACAACATTAACATACCATCACGCCTGTATTCCCCAGAGGGTTAGGCAGAGGTGTACCAATGTACACCTACAGTTCGCCGGTATGTTTTTAGGTCCCATGTAATAGGGGGCGAGCCTATTGCCATTAACCGGGCACAAATCCTAACCCCGAGCTGCTACTGAGAAACTCATAGAAAAACCCAATAACACTTTTCACTAGTAAGTCAGTAGAAATTCTTTATAAAAAAGGACAGTTTTCAGAATTTATCTGTCGGCTAGCATAGATAAAATCCAAGCCTTTTTCAATTCCAAGCCCGCAATAATTCCCAGTCGCCATTCCTACGCAAGAATATAAGGCACACTTTAAACCAGATCAACATAGAAATGTGGTAACATTGACATAAAATCACAAGGATTTTCCAAGAAATTTCCTCCTGCGTAGTCTCTAGCGAGTCTTCAGCCGTACAGTGCTGCCCTCTATCAAAATACTGCGAAGCGTTGCTTAGGGGCAACTGAATCATGTTTATTTAGGCGGTACACCGCAGAGCCTAAAATAGCCTCTTCTCCTGACTTTTATATGACCCGCTTGTAAACTTAAGAAAGGCTAGAAGTTAGGTTTTTTCTCGTAATATTTTTTCTTCGGTAAGGCCCAGGTGTCCCGTTTCTAGAGAGAAGAATTTTGTTCAATTTTCTTAGAGGATTAATGAAAATTGGATTAAGAAAAGGTATTGAAAACGTGATCTTTTGAGATGTGCGTCTTTGGAGGTTGTGTCTGAGGCCTTATCTCTTAACCTTATTTTAGTGTATTATGATAACCGTGTTAGAGTTTTTAAGTGGATAACATTTTGAGGATTTGTGAGACAATTTAATGAAGAAAGTTTCAAAGACTATTTACTTACTAACATAAATACAGTGTACTTCATCGGAATGTTTATCGGAATATTAAACTAGTTATGGATTCAAATGGAATTCTTAATCATAAGCAGCTTAATTTCTCACGCAGTAAAGTCGGAAATCAAATGATTTAAACCGTTAATTCTCTTAAACATTATGTCAGATAAATTAATAATGAACAAGCAGTAAATCTCGAAAGTTTCCTGCGGAACAGCGGTCTAGCCTGGTGATAGAAGTCATTGGAAATTAAGCGAAAACTAAATATTTAATGGAGACACATTATTGTAACCGTTATCTTTTTATATTATATTATTATAGTTGGTACACTTAGTTTATTTCTCGCGAAAAACAAAGGCAGGTAGTTCACTCATTGACTTTACCTGAAATTTGGTTGGTAGGCAGCTTATAGGTAGGAGACGTCAGCTCAGAACGGATTCACATCGCATACAGTATTAGAGCTCTTTGTGAAGGAGCTGATCCGGGAATGTACTACCACCGTACCTATTTCTGCCGCGAAGCAACGTTGCTGTGTTTTGGTTTGGGTAATGTATGTATGTAAAAAGGTATGGGAGCCGGTGTAATTAGTCACATGAGACATTTCAACTTCGTCTCTGGGATGGCAACGCATTTGCAAGGCCACTGGTTTTGCAGATGTCTATAGGCAGCGGTGACCATATAACAGCAGGTGGTCCATTGACTTGTTTGCTATCTAATGATTTATGCTTTGCGCTTCCCGTGCGATACTTCCCTTTACAATTTACTTATCGCAGTAAGGACGCACGTCCTACGCTAAATACTTGCCAACATATCTGCATTTACCTTAGAACGTCTAATCTAAAGCTTGTCAATTCCGCATACCACAATTGCGTATTGCGTAACGTTTGAATCGTATAACGTCCATATTGGCACTCCGCCATCCTGCGGACTATTCCGGGCGTCGACCTCTTTACGTGCGTTCAAAACAATAGGGTTTTATAACAATTGTGACATAATATTTCTTTTCCTATTGACTAAAGATAGGTCAGCCTATTTTTAAGAAACAATTACGATTTTTATGGAGCTGAAGAAATAAAATTTGCAAAAAGGTTTTGAATTTATGGAACCACCGAACGAGTACCGTTGCTGATTATATTCTAGTTGTCAATTACATTGTCCATAATGGCCTATTGATCTAGTGGTTGCAAGTACAACTGCTGAGCATGGAGTCGTGAATTCGATTCGTAAGTCGAGCAGTGTTATTGGGAAAATCATTAGTAGCAAAGTCGGAGTTCTGAAGTTGGTGGTGTGCTATCTTTCTCTAATTGGAAAGGCAAAAGAGAGACGGAAGAAGTTAAGAATTGACAAATTAATTTACATTTTAAACCTCTGTGTTTACAGTCGACTTGTTTTGAGCTGCGGACTAAACACGTTTGGAAGTTTTAATTCAACTGATTTGACAGCGCTCATTTGTAAAGGATGGTAATATTTTTGGTTGGATTAAGTCGAAATTCAACCAGAAAATAGGGACAGCCAGCCATAGGCGGTTGTTATAAAGGCCTTATATTAAAAGTATCGATATATTCTACTGATTGTGAGAAATTATAGAGTATTCTATAGGTACTGGTCTATGTTTTTCGAAGGTCAATAACATTTTTTTTGTTATTTATGAAATAACTTCGCTCGAGCGAATTTTGGTTACGGTGGCGGAGGCTAATCTCAATGGAGATTAATTAAGTAGCTAGGAGATATACTACACAAGTGTGTGCACAAACAAGGGTACACTCTCCTACTGTCATAGTCTGATGGAATGATAAACCGATATGACAGAGGAATGATCAGGCGCAGGACCAAAACCTTGACGTATTTTCGGGGGTATCATACCACTAACTGCCAAATTCCGGGGTGTTGCTGAAAAATTCCTAATTAAAAAAACCAATTACATTTTGTACAACTTGAGAATCGAACCCACGAAACCAGCAGGCCAGTCTTGAATTGCTACCGCTTCAAGTTAATTCAAGTATTAAAACACTTCGTGAAATATATTTCCTTACCAATGCAATAAATCAGACAGACACTCGTAAAATATGACTGTACGCTTGAATGCGTAGCTCTGGAATTATATATATTTGTGAGTTGTGTTTCAAGCGGTATTAATATTATCTTTGTAGAACATATGATGGTGAAATTAATAAAATAAATTGGGCTGTGACTCGGAAAGGAATCAAAATGCTTATACCATTTTGATTTATTTATTTTTACCGTTTATTGCATGAAAATTATATTCTTAGATAATACTGCTGAAATTTTAAACTTATCACTGATCTGTGGATTGTAAAATTCATAGTCTGTATATTTACCTATTTTGTTTATTTACCTCTTTATGGAAACATAGGTGGTAAAATACTTAGCTAACTACCTATGCCGCTGTACATTTTAGGGTAACTGGCAGGCATCTCATTGCTATATAAGGTAACTACGCAACGTATTGAACGCGGTTTCATCAATACGTAGAGTGATTCAAGAGGAAGGTTTATTTGTATAGAACATCATGCTACAACCAACGGGTGCGGAACAGTGTCCAAAGACGTAACTGAATGCGGGTGACACAGGCCGATATTTTAGCTATGTAATAAATTAAAATTTCACAAAATAAGCTACCTGAAACTTAATCAATATCAAATATCACATAGTGCACAAGTGTGTGCACAAACACAGGCGCAATCCCTCTTCCCTCAACCTCATAATACGACAGAACCGGGGAGAGACCTGGCGCAGGACCAACCTTACTTGCTTTCCGAGGCACGGGAGTGTTACACTACCAACTTACAAACTCCGGCCTGTTACTGAGTAATTCGTAAAACCCAATATAACACTTTTTACCCGACCTGTGAATCGAACCCAGGATCCCTACACTTAACAGTCGAACTTGCCACCACGAGACCAACGGGCAGTTAGTCAATCAATACTAATCAATTCAACAAAAAACATAGGTGAAGTCTATCTCATTCCCATACATTATTTATTTCGAAGTCCATTCCTTCGTTTGATCTCTGATGTTGCCAGTAACATTTCTTTTGATGATTCGAGTTCATGGCGGCCATTTTGGCATTAATACAGCTGTTAATAACATGGTTAATCGTCTTGAAAACTCCCCGTTACATGAATTATGTATGTATATGTGCTACGAATGAAATGTGAAAACGCTGGACTATTTAGAAATGGATATTTCTTTCGAGACAGCTGTAAAAGTTTTGGTGGAAAGCGTGTGGATTTATTGATTTAGTTTGTTGTTTATATTCTTGTTGTGTTTAAATTGTTTCCGTGGGGTTGACTGAAATATAGTAGCTTTATTATGCTTAAAGGTTAAAAGGGAGTAAGTTCTTTATAATACTTGATTTTGGTGTATGTTCAATTACCTATTTGTAATTTCACTTTTGTTTTACAATGAAAACAGTATATTTTATGCTTAGAGCATAATTAATAAGAAGGTTTAATTCTGTCAAAACAGACTAACCCACGTCAAAATGTCTCTCATTTGTAGAGTAATAGTCGGTTTTAGATACATAGTTAACGTGGATTATTTTCAATCTATTCTATTCTATTGATTTTGGACGTAGTTTGCACTGTTATTGCTAGATTGCAATTGCAATTTACAATACAAAAATAAAAATTACACACACACACACATTTGTATTTTTTTTTTTATTCTAAAAGTTTTTGACACTAGTCTAGGTCAGAGGTGACAAAGATAAAGTCGACGATGGAGTGAGCTTACCCAGGAGAAGACTGTTCACTCTAACTTTGAAGACATTAGGGTTGAATGTGTGAATGTGAACACACTAACAGATATACTATTTCAGAGTTTGATACAAAAGTACAAGTTGCCTGCGCCGTATTACTTATTGTAACAAACAGGTTCGTAAGCACCACAGTCAATTTCATCATTCTTCTGTTAAATTATAATGCTGTTTTATTTATCTTCCTTTTATCGCATATTCGAGCGTTTTCCTTTCCATTGAACTTAATTAATGTTTCAGATTATTTTGCGGTTATCGTAAAAATATCATATTATCTTCATTTTTGAACGTTTATACGTTTGTTCGCGAAATTTAGGAGTTATTACTCTTATGTAATGAGATTTCATTTAGAAGTTACGTCTTTTAAAGGTTTTTACAATAATTATTGATTTATTTATTTATTGAACGATAGCGCAGTGGATCTGAGCGCGACTGCTACGCTAGAGGTCTTGGGTTCGATTCCCAGGTCAGCAAAAAGTGTTATTGAGTTTTTCTATGAAACTCTCAGTAGCAGCTCGGAGTTAGGATTTGTACCCGGTTAATGGCAATAGGCTCACCCCCTATTACATGGGACCTAAACATACCGGCGAACTGTGGGTGTAGGTATATTGGTACACCTCTGCCTAACCCTTCGGGGAATACAGGGGTGATGGTATATATGTATGTATGTATTATTTAGGATCATGCGGAGATAATACGTGTTATTATAATTATAATTTGACTTGTTGTGAAAGAAAACTTCGTAAGTAACGCTAGATTTTACTCTTAGTTTCCAATCCCCAACACTAAGCTAGCGTGGTATTATCCAATGCTCAGTAATATTCCTGGTCTAAATGTGTAAATCCTTGACTTGCACTACACCAATTACAAGTAAATATGATTATTTTTCACGTGAAATGTAATAATTTTAGACAACGAACCGTATGTTAGTCATATTTATTTTACATTGGTACACCTCTGCATAGTCCTTCGGGGAATACAGGCGTGATGGTATGTGCTGCTACTAATACAAATCTTTACTAATATAAAAAAGCTTAAATGTTTTTTTTCTTAGTTGGTTGAAACATGATTAGAACTACCAGTCGGATTGCAAAACATTGTATATGATAGCCGGGTATTGAGGGGATTAGGCTATATAACATTATGCTACAGGACATGGGAACGGAGCAGAATCCAAACACGTAACTAAACGCGGGTGATACCACGGAAAATAACTAGCACAATAATAAAGGTGTGTTTGTTAGAGGAAATCTCTGGAATTCCTCGTCCGATTACAAACAATCTTTTATTAATAGAACGTTACATAATTGCTGTGTGTTGACTCCACGCAGACGTAGTTACGGGCAAAAGCTAGTCAGCAATAAATTTACTAATAGACAAGTAATTAGCGTTTTACGGATAAATAATGTATCCCTACAGTGCAATTAATTATTTGTGTATACATGAAAGTAAATAATAACAAAATGAATACCTAATGCTTTCGTACCTTGCTTATCTATACAAATTATGAGAACGGTAATAATTTTTAGGATCTATAAGTGGACTATGTTATCAACTAGATTTAATATTCTTTGCAATGAATGACATTTACTGATTTAATTGAACACAAACATGCCATCACGCCTGTATTCCCCGAAGGGTCAGGCAGAGGTGTACCCGGTGTACCCGGTGTTGTAACCGGGCACAAATCCTAACTCCGAGCTGTTACTGAGAATTCCATAACCCAATAACACTTTTTGCTCGACCTGGGAATCGAAACCAAGACCTCTAGAGTAGCAGTCGTGCTTAAGACCACTAGGCTACGGAGGCAATTGGAATAAATAATATACCGACAATCTCAAACTACAAAGTTCTACCGAAGCCTGTCTGTGGGCGCAGTCAACGAAATAATCAGAAATGATTGATACAATCACCCAAACATGAACGGAATAGTGATCTTAATAAAATCCAGGCGCGGGTCACTTACATATTAAAAAAATCTGTTGGACGATTTAATGGTACTTCCAATTGAAAATGAACGGTCAACAGGTGATTGTCATAAGGGTCATCCGGGGATACCGCACGATCTCCGGCGAGGCGGCGAGCCTCCTTGCCGGACTGCCGCCGTGGGATCTGGAGGCGCTGGTCCTCGCGCGCCTGCATGAGTGGCGCGTGGAGGTACTGGGCCGGGGGGAATGTCCGCTGCCGTGGCAAATCGCCGCTCAGCGGACTGACCTCCGGCTCGATCTCATGGCGGCATGGAGGGAGCGACTGTCGCAACCCCGTGCAGGGCACGCCTTAATCGAGGCGGTAAATCCCCTCTTTGAGGAGAGGCAGAGACTGTCTCGTCCCAGACGCCGCGGTAGACGCTCCGGGCGTCGGGAGCCGCGAGATGACTCCCGGCCACCGTAGACGCGGGTCTGTGGACGGTGAGCAATGGGTAGCTCACCGTCCTTACGTCACTTGACGACAGACCGTGTCGACGGCGCGTTCGTGTACCACGCGCGCCTCAAAGCGATGATAGCAAACATCAGAAGGGGCCACTGAGGGCAATGCCTGCCGGGGCTGCGGGTTGTTCGAAAGAGGTACCGCGCCCCCGGAACGCAAAGGGCACAGGAAGGAACATGGATGGATTTTAGTCAGTAAAAATCTGACACTCCCTCCCGCCCCGCCCAGGGCGGGAGAAGTTATTTGATGATTTCCCACCCCCAAAAAAAAAAAAAAAAAATTTATAACTGATTATGTCATCGAGTGGGTAAAACAACTAAAAACTGTTGTCGATCATCGAAACTGCAACTTGAGTTGCCGTGTCTGCTAAGCGCATTACTCTTTGTCCGCCTACATTAAAACTAGGTAATTACGTATGTATGGAGCCCTTTTCATCTCAAAGCACAAAGTTCCTAATTCTCTCATTCATCTCTCACAGAGTTACACACACAGTACACGGTTTGCGAATGAGCTGTTACGAAGCTAAAAATAGTACCAGTTACAAATGTAACAGTACTACGTCAAATAGTTAAATATAGACGAAAGTTCGACACGACTCAAAAGTTTCCTTTACACAACGTTGATTGAAGTTCAATGGAGCTTCTTATTTGTTGTTCACTGTTTTATATATTTACCTAAATAATAAGATAAATAAGTAATAAGTAGATGTAGTCGTAGTTAATTTTTCTGATTGAGTATTGTGTATTCAATATATCTATAATAAAATAAAATAAATGAAATCCATTTATGACCCTGAAGTTCTCCCATATTAAAATTACACATTTACGATACACGAGATTGATGCAGAAAATTTTGAAAAGAATAATAAAATAAAATAAATAAATAAGTAAGTAAGTAATAATAATTAAGCATCTTGACTTGGCTCGCGAGGTTGTCGACATGTGGGATGTGAGTACAGCAATCATTGTGCCGATAGTCGTAACGGCCAATGGCGTAATAGCCAAGAGCCTCGACCAACACCTCAGGAGGCTTTCGTTGGGTAGTTGGATCAAGGGCTTGATTCAGAAAGCGGTACTCCTAGACACGGCGCGTATTGTTAGGAGATTCCTTTCTCAGGAGCCCTGACCACCGGTAGCTTGGACCTTGTTCCCGATACCGGTGGGCTACTCTTTTTTTTTTTAATGTTTATATTAATATTTAAAAATGTATTTAATATGTATGAGAAATAAATAATAATAAATACGATGCCATCAAAACCGAAATACAATGTCAATAAACTCTAAGTCAATGTAATGAATATGAAATTAAAATAAAATAAAATATAAATAATAATTCAAAATATAAATAAGAGTGCCGAGTAAATTTTGGATAAAATATAATAAATAAAATATACGTATATAATAAAAGCAAAAGGGTCTCTCATTCACTCACTAAACACGAAATCTTGAAAACTACTTGACCTATAAAGCTGAAATTTCGCATTTGGTTTATAGGTAGGAGAATTCAGATAACAATTGAATTTGCGAGGGGCCGAATTAGGAGGATCTTTTACTTCTACGTGGACAAAGTCGTGTGCATAAACTAGTTTTTAATATAAAGATAAAAAGAAAATTATTTATTCAAGTCAAGGAGATTGTACTAAGATAGTGAGTAAATAATTTCCTACGGTAACTAAAAATAATAGATATGTAGGAAAAAGAAAACAATACAATAAAGCGTTACTTACTATCTGGGGTAAGCTGTAGAAGTAGTCCAGCTGGTAACGGTCAAGACGGTGATCCTGAAACAATTACAGACTAGTTTTAGTATCATTTAAAAATGACTAGACGTGTTACAATAAAATCCTATAAAGGTACCGTAGCAATGTTTTAAGATGAGTCACCTGGAATTAAAATACCAGGATTTAAAAATACAACCTTGAATATAAGCCTCACGGCCAGTATTACTACAGCTATCTTTTGTTTTCTAGCAATTCACACCTACTAAATATGATGGGATACCTAATAACTACGCACGCTGACCAATGTCTGCAGCCGGTAATTACCGTCTAATACCGGCGGCTATACCCGGATGCATAATTACTAGATCATAATATTATGTGACAGGCTAATTAATTTATGGGCTGAATATGAGGCGATGCATATTGACGCAATTTTGTACCTTTGTATACATAACGAATCGAGTAGATGTGGTCGGTACATAAGGTTGGTATGTAAGTATGTTTATATGAAAATTGAAGAATAACCTTCAGGTTATAGTTAGTTTTAACCATTTGCTTTATTCATATGTATTTAATTGGAATACCAAGAGCATAAAGAACAGCATTAAAAAACCGTTGTGAAGTAAAAGTGCAGGTAGGCATAGTAATAATACCAGCTTATTATTGTCGGACTGCAGGGCAAAGGCCTCTTCTCATACAGAGAAGGCATACATTTATCACCATGCTTACTCCAAGCAGATTGGCTATTTCAGACTTATATTAATTGTAAATCCAAGTTTTCTTACAATGTTTTCCTTCACATGCATGCCTATTATATGTAGCTAAATACATCGTTTACCACATGTTAGATATACATAAAAGTGGTTGTTACTATAACAAACTATGAGTGTAATCTAAACGGCATGATTGTTTTACTAAGAAGACTCTAATTATTACATAACAGCAGCGTTAAAATAAATAATTAGTTATGTTATGGTTAAAAGTGGTATTGAGTTTTTCTATTGAATTCTCAGTAGCAGCTCGGAGTTCGGATTTGTGCCCGGTTAATGGCAATAGGCTCGCCCCCTATTACATGGGACCTAAACATACCGGCGAACTGTGGGTGTACATTGGTACACCTCTGCCTAACCCTTCGGGGAATACAGGCGTGATGGTATGTATGTAATTATTTATGGAAAAATATGTCGTTAGAAAATGTATATCATTTAAGTAATTCAATACATTTTAAAGACCCAGACAATCTGGCGGCTACGCATGGTTACGTATAAATACTCTAAAATAAACTCCACGTCAAGGTCTTTGTCAATGTTTTTGACCTATTTTGTCAAGCACAGCAAAGTTAAAAGCGTTGAGAGGCAATCCAGCAAAAGCCGCTAGCTTTAGCCCCCGGCTTCTGTATCTAGACTTCATCAAATGACTTCAAACGCTGTTGATGTAACAGGCTTTGACATAGCTTGAAAAGCCTGATGAATAGAATGTGTGCTTCGAATGTTTTATGTAGGAAGGCGAAAATAGTGCGGATATTTTGGCAAAGAGCACGCGTGGCGTGCAACTAGGGTTGCCAACATTTTCTACGAGAAAAAAGGTACGTGAATTTAATATTCTACCCTCAAGTTTACTTCTTGAAACAGGTTTTATTTATGACTCAGAATTTTTAGTAATGCTGAAAACTATTTTTGCATATTATTAAAAAGCATAACGCAGCTAAAAACAGTATACCTAATACTGTCTTCTCTATAGTTGGCAACCCTATGTCCTTGCACATAGTCAGGCTGTAAAGCAATTCCTTTATAGCCTGTTCATTCATGTCCTGTAAACCAAATGACGACCACATTTGTTGTATGTGTCCAACAGACTGCGTGTTGTTGTCCTCGGGAACAGATTTTTTTCGGTATGAAAGGTACCCTATATCCGTTCTGTACACCTGATAATGTCTGCAAAATTTGGGGATTTTATAAGGTAACAAAAAAACGTTCTCATTTATAGTATTAGTTAGGATGTTTAATAATTTAATTTGTCTATAAAACTAAAGAGGTCCGTTGCATACGAAAATATTTTCACTCTTACGTTACTTGCAAAATGTGTCGTGTCAAAAGAGTCATAAGTAATAAGTTTCCTTATCTCGCAAATGAATGTAAATATTATTATGTCCACCACTAAAACCAAAAGCAGCGTAAACATCGGAAAAAGTAGGTATACAGACAGTTCTTTCCAAAATTCAGCGCAGAATACGCGGAGGATCCTAAGTTATGGCTGTTCAGGGACATTCTTGTGGGATTACTAGTTTATACGATTAGGTACCAACCGTTGCGTACATCTAATATTTATAAAGTTCGAAATAGAGGAATTTGGGAGGCTAATATTACAGTAATTGGGGTCAATTTGTAGCCTGGGAATACATATTCGAATTTAAGGTAGAATGCGAACATTCGTTGATAATACCTAGTTTAGTTCAAACCTGTGTTTTTTCCTAAATTGAAATAAAAACAATCAGAGTCACTTGTAATTTGTTTCAGTATTTGTTTATTTTATTTATTATGGTTAGATAGTCCGTAGATGTGACTGCGTACCCCCAGGGATCCGCGGACACACAGATAACTTTGATATGACGACTATTATCAATAAGAACATTCAAATCATTGCCTATAAAAATAAATATTTCCAAGAAGGCCCAAATTGCTAAGTTTTTGAATTAATCAGTTATTCCAACTCCAATTATTACGAACATAACTAAAAATATATTTGAAATAATATTTTCAACAAAAATATTTCATGCTTGGTTATGCCATGATTTTTTTGTTTCCTTCCTTTGCCGGCCCCGACCTAATAATTTAGTTATCACGAACGCGGAACTCACTTCCGCGTTCGGTCAAAGGTCGCAGCATATTCAACCTAGTCAAATAGCTCGACTCCGTACATATTGTATAGCTGACACGTTGACATACTGATTTCAGTGATGTCCAAGAAAACCTGAAAAATAATAGCTTGTGCCCTGTTAAAAATATTATCCTGCTATGTACCTACACCGTGAAGGTTATTTTGGAGTACCCCCAACAGAATCTACTAGAATTTCATCACAATCAGCATTTTTCCAGCTTCAAAGAGAGTCGTAAAAGACGTAACGTGTGAACGGGCCTTAACCCGACGAAAAAAGCATTTAAATGTCATGGGTACTATGAGAGAAACGAATGGCGCTGCAGAGTGGGGAATAGAAAAATCCCGTATTTTAGAGATAAAATCTCGTATGAAATGTTTGCAGCGAACACACTGTGTTATGATTTTATTATGGGTTCACTGAGGAAGGTGAGAAACAATATGAATGTTACATAAATGGGCAGTTGGGACAACTATTTCTGGGAAAAATTTTGGTTCATTTTCTTTTGTAAAAATATGAATTAATACTGCCCACTAACTTAACTGCCTCGTTGGCCTAGTGGTCCTAAGCACAACTGCTACGCTAGAGGTCATGGGTTCGATTCCCAGGTCGAGTAAAAAGTGTTATTGGGTTTTTTTGTAAAATTCTCAGTAGCAGCTCGAAGTTAAGATTTGTGCCCGGTTAATGGCAATAGGCTCGCCCCCTATTACATGGGACCTAAATATACTGGCGAACTGTGGGTGTACATTGGTACATCTCTGTCTAACCCTTCGTGGAATACAGGCGCGATAGTATGTTATGAATTAATACTTATAAGATATAATATGAGAACAGCTAATTAAGTCGAAAGATTTTAGACTTAAGACGTTGTGAAAGTAAAAATGTACTTTTCTAACAAAGTTATCTTTTATGTGAAAATCAAAATATTTATCTCAATTAGACCATAGTTACCATTAGTTGCTCGTTCTAAAACGTAGGTCTCTATGGAGAAGAACGAGCAAGAAACTCCATGGACACTTTTTTCAAATTCGTTTATACAAAATATTGGTTACAATATTGTGTGTAAAGTGAATATTAATAAAAAAAAAACAATAGAAATAATGATAATAATAAGGTACTTAAGCTTTTACACGCTTTAATGGTAATAAGTCCTCAAAAACATCCACGCTGTAAAATTAACAGCCACTCGATCGCAACTTAACGATTAAGCCATCGGCTTTTCCAGTCAAAGTGAAAAAGCAAAACAAAACATTTTTCCATTACTGTTATAAGTAGCAAAATTCCCTTAAAGCCCCCTCATAGTAAAAACAAACAGATTTTCATTTTCGCCCCTATCATTGTAATCCGAGGAACATAGGCCTTTTGCTTCCCTTTATAAAAGGAAATTGTTTACAGAATATAATACTCTAAGAAAAAACTGAACTGAGCGTGAATCTCTTTATGCATTTATTTGAGACTAGCTTATGCTCCGGACTTCGTCAGCGTGTGGTTTTTTCATCCGCGATTAGTAACGTCTTTGGCAACTGTTTCGCTCCCGTGTGTCGTGATGTTCCAAAGATTAGCGCATTTAAATTTACGAACAGAATACTCTCCAGCTTAATAATATTAGTGTAGATAGAAGTTTTAAAGATAAATAAAATATCGATTGATATAAACTTATTGTTGCACTCAAAATATCGATCAAGTTCTTCGTTGTATATTGTCACAGCGGGAACACTTAACTGAAACTCATTTTCAGCAAAATTATTGAATTTTGCTGAAAATGAGTTGTAAATCAGGTAAATTATCAGTCATGTAAATCACAATTGATTTACTGATTTAGAAACCGCACCTAATTCAAATACACTGGGATATCCACTTTATTAACAAAAAAAACTACTCTACTAAACCGATTTTGATAAATTTTCTATGGGACTAAACTAAAATTAAACATTTGAATAAAAAAATAATTTTCCAAATGAGTTGATAAATGGCAGGACTGAGGTAACAGACATTAAAAAAATTCAACAGCATTAATAACCTCCTTTTTTTAAGTCGGTTAAAAAGAAACAATTCAAGTCTTTGACTTTTAAAATCGCTAGATGCCCGTAGTTTAAAATGGGCGGGGTATTGGCATTGTTTTTGTAACAAATCTAACCTAAATGTCGATCTTTTCTGTAAAAATGTCCCTCGAAATTGACAGTTGACCTCACGTTCAGTCACTTCACCTAAATTCGTCGTCGGTGCTTTATTGTATAAAACAAAGCTGCTATGAGTCAGCTTTACTATACCTCGCGTATGTAAAATCATTTTAAATATTCTTTTACAGCTACACCTTTATTTTAATGCACGGCACGAAAGAGATTTTTTTAATGCATGGTTGGTGTGTGTGTTGTTACATTTTACCACAGAAATGTAGCATGGAACCGAGAGTGTGTTTTGTATAGAACGGCGTATTTTAATGAAAATGTTGCTGAAGGCCTTCAACAATAACTTTTAACATGTTATTGTGAAATAGAATATGGTTATTTGCCTCTTTTATGTTTATCCTAGAGACCATTTATATTGGTGAAGGAAACCTGGACTAATAATTTATATAAGTCTGAAATCGTCAATCTTGCTTGAGTAAAAGTGTGATTCGTCACGTTTACTTACTGACTTAGACCTTATAACAAGTTGGTACTATTATAAATTAAACGAAATACATTTTTCTAGCAAATCAACTGCCAAATTTTATATCCTTTCTTTTAACATAACATTTTGTAATAGATAGACCAGGGTTCTGATCTACATAAATTCGCAACAGATGACGAAGATAAGATAAATCAATCCTAAAAATACTGCCTCATACGCTTATTCCCCAGAAACACTGACATATTGGCCAGGCCCTCGTGGACATCAAAATTCCATCATGTGCTGCGATTTATTTGCTCTCTATGTACAGAACCGTATTCGCAGACCTTTTCGTCTGTCCAAGTCATTGCTATGCCAACAGAAAGGGAGATTATTTATCGTTATTGCGGGTATTTTCGTGCCTCCCATCTCCTGTTTTTTATTCTTACTATTCATCTGTTGTTTGTCTCGAGCTAATAAGTTTTCATCAGACCCCACTAAGGCTAAGTGATAAGTTGCGTTTCCGATATTATTCGTACGAGTATGTTTACTTAGTTTGTTTAATACATTATTTATAAAGATGATACATCGCTTTGCTTAGTGAAAACAATCTTTTTGAGTAGTCGCTTGTTACGACACCATTATTTTAGGGTTTTACCGAAGCATTGAGATCGAACCGAGCCTGTTTTATTTAACAATTCTGGCTATTGATTCCAATCGCGAATTCCGAAACGGTTTTCTCAGAGAATTCAAAGAATATTCTTGAAGTTATTGTTATGGGTGAATGTTTTCTAGTTTCTCTCCGTCTTGAAAAATAAAAATGTATTGCTGCTGAGTATTCTTTGCGCATATTCCTATGGGATAAATAACTTAATTTTAAGAGGCAGCATATTTGCTTTTTATGTTCTTATTTCATGGGTAGTATAATTTTAAGTTTATCACATACGACTGAGCTCATAGCTTAATAAACACCAGTCTGCTACATCGTAAACAAGATTATCTGCCCCAAAATTTTAATCACACGGTTATCCAAACACGACCATAATGATTACACTATAAAACAACCCTTGTTCACCCCCTGGGCATACTGGGGGTATCGAGTAGCGATATCATTGCTCCAGGCCCACGGGGGCAAGTATGGAATAGGTCGGGACTTACAACCCCGGCCAAATTGTATAGCAATCGGTGAGAATTAATCTACGTTTTACCCTTGAGTATTTGGTAGCCTTGAATTATAGGGTATCCCAATATAATAGGTGTAACTTATCTGACATGAAATACGGTTGAAGGCGTTTGCCGACATGGGTAACAAAACTGTAAAAATCCACCATGCTAAAATGACATAGGACTGACGACTCTGTGCTGAAATTATATTAAAATATATCTATTAGAACCCTAAGTTGTTTGCTACTAAGGTCATCTAGTTGTGACCTTGTAAACGTGTTATGTTCTGTTGTCTGTACAAAGATATATGTATAAATATATAAAAATGTGCCGCTAAACACGAAACCCAAGAACGGCTGGGCTGATTTGGCTAATTCTGCGTTTATTATATTCGTAATTTCACGGACTAAGTTTACGGACTGTGTTTCATTTTCATTATAATGCATTTGCCGAAGAGTTAGGCAGAGGTGTGCTAATGTAAACCCACAGTTTACCGAAATGTTTAGGTCCCATGTAATAAGGGGCGAGCCTATTGCCATCAACCATGCACAAATTGCAACTCCGAGCTGCTACCAAGCACCAGTATTAAAACACAATTTAGTTACTGTAACATAATATTGTTATTAAAAAAAAAACATTCCGCCGAAGAGTATACAGAGTGAAAAGCGTGTTTCAGGGAATTTTCGCAGAAATCCGCAGGATAGTTTGGTAAATAAATACTTTTACTTCGTTTACGGCAGGGATTCTAAGAATTCAATGAAACATGTTTCACAGAAATTGCCAATTACTTAACTGTTAAGCTTAAGCTGCAAGCTGGTTTGTTTACGTTGAAAATATTAAATAACGATACTGAATCTATACTAATCTTATAAAGAAGAAATATTTTTTTTTCGTTTGTACCGAATAGGTTCCGAAACTACTGGGCTGATTTTAACTATTTTTTCACCAATAGATAGATACATTATTCCTTATAACATCACGCTACGACACACGGAATGGAGCACTAACCAAAGACGTCGCCGTCGAAATAAGCCACGCGGACAAAGTCGCGGGGCGGAAGCTAGTCGAATGATAAATAAAATGAACTCCGTGCGATACTTACAATGCCGACTTTTTTCCATATTTGGAATACTGCATAAAATATTTCTCTATTACATTTTTTGAGAATATTCGCTTTCGAGGAGCCACCAGAGTTAAAATAAAGATATCTTTCCCATTACGACATGAAGATTTGTTTACTTTACACGGCCATCATTTTTATGTCGTTCCCACCGGTATACTCGTATATATTTTATTTTCTATAAAACGTTGCCTCATACTAGGAAACTCTCCTGTATAAAAGGTGCGTTGACAAACATAAATTAGCATACAAAAAAAACTAGACCCGGAAAAACTACCTGTCCGGCAATACAAATATTTGTTCCGTGCGGGAATCAAACCCGCGCCAACCGTGTCGATTGAGTATTAAGATAAATTGAATTTGACACTGTCTAACTATCACGGACGATGGGTAATAGTGACGCGACACTAGGAGAACGTATCCATTTCAATATCTAAGCACAATTCGCATTTTATTGCCTCGTTAGCCTAGTGGTCCTAAGCGCGACTGCTACGCTAGAAGTCTGGGTTCGATTCCCATGTCGAGCAAATAATATTACTGGGTTTTGCTGGGTTTTTGTTCTGGGTTTTTGGGTGTTTTGGGTTTTCTGGGTCAATGACAATAGGCTCGCCCCCTATCACATGGGATCTAAAAATACCGGTGAACTGAGGGTGTTCATTATTACACCTCTGCCTAATCCTTCGGGGAATACAAGTGTGATGGTATGTGACAATTCGACAGTTTGAACAGGACGAATGTATCGTCACGAACCGAGTTGTGCCAACTTGTAGTCTAGTACCCACTCTAATATACTCACGATTCACGAATTTACGAAGTTACGTATTACAAATTGATGACAACGTTCGCGTACGTAAATAGATAAAGAACATTTGTAGACGGCGCGTTTTAACATTCGTCTGGAAGGAGTATTTTTTGATACGCGTGATTACAAGCAGGTTTCTAACTTAATTTAAACTAGCTTCTGCCCGCGATTTCGTCTCCATGGAAATCAAGTATATAGTCAATCATAATACATACCCTATGGCACTCGGTAATAACAGCTTTCTGTTAGAGAAATATTATTGCAATTGTAACAGTATTTCCAGAGATTATGTGATAACAACGAAAAAAAATCGAAACCAAACGAACCCTACCCCTTTATAATATTAGTATTGCCATTAACCGGGAACGAATTCTAACTTCGAGGTGCTACTGCGAATTTCATGGAAAAACCCAATAACAAGTTTTGCTCGACTTGTGAATCGAACCCAATACCGTAGCAGTCAGGCTTAGGACCATTAGGGTAACGAGGCAGTAAGTTTTTTTAGTTTGTTGAAATACCTATAGATTAAAATCGAATGAAACATCGAGGTAATAATGATGTCCCTTGTACAACTACTTTGGATACTATAATTATTTAAAATGCCTTCCTACATATTAATAACAGTTAAGTACAGCATAGTACCTAACATAGGTCACAATAATATGTCATCACATCTGCTGCGTTTTACCTTACCAATCTTAAACAAGGAACAATTCCAAGATACAATATGTAATAGGGAATTGGATCTTGAAATTGTCGCTAAAAACGGACGTTCAAAACGCGCGTGTTGAATACCCCTTAGCTCTTAAACTCGTCACGTCACTTCACATTTACCTACATAATATTTCGTTCGCACGATACACAACATTCATCGCGCTCTCCGTATTTTCTTAGAACGTGTTATTCCAGGGGCGAATGTGGAACAAATATTTGGTATATTATTACTCAGACTATCTAAGTGTTGGCATCTTTTGTCGTACGTTGAAAGAAAAGTTTTGTTTGTTTCTACAATTGTTAGAAGTTTTAGTGATTGTTATGGAATTGTTATGGAATCTCTATTTTTCTATATCTATAGTTTATACATTACTAGCTTCTGCCCTTATTATGCCACGGAAATCGTACATTTTCCGAGATTAAAAACCTATGAACTATTTCAGACTATAAATCTATCTCTTTGCTAATTTTTGTTCAGACCCGTTATGACCCCAGCAGCCGCGGTAGACGCTCCGGGCGAAGGGAGCCGCGAGACGACTCCCGGCCACCGTAGACGTGGGCCTGTGGACGGTGAACAATGGGTGGCTCACCCTCTGTATGTTGCAAAACGACAGGCCCTGTCGACGGCGCGTTCGTGTTCTACGCGCGCCTCAAAGAGATGTCAGCAAATTTTGAAGGGGCCACTCAGGGCCGATGCCTGCTGGGGCTGCGGGTTGTTCGTAAGAGATACCGCGCCCCCGGAACGCAAAGGGCACAAGAAGGAACATGGATGGCTTTTAGTCAGTAAAAGTCTGACATTGACTCCCGCCCCGCCTAGGGCGGAGGAAGTCATTTGATGATTACCCATCACTAAAAAAAAAGATCCGTTAAGCCGTTCTGCCGTGGTTGACTAATCTATCCATTCAAATTTTCGCATTTAATATACAGTCAATGTGGTTGCTGAGAACTTCAAGCAGTGAAAACACCCACCCTTGCTGGTAACTATATTTTCGAGACTTTTGGGGTTAAACTCCACGGGTCGCGGGGTCCAAGTGCCCATCTTTTTAGAGTACTGTCTAAACGGTTTGTTGACACTTCCTCTGACCCAAGGGCTGGCTTCTATCTTGGTCAATGGTCAGAGGCTAAGTAAGCATTGTCATCTAACGTGATAATGCCAGTCTCTTGGGCATGTCACTGGGTGACAGTGATAGTTGTGAATATTTTCATGCCAATTTGTTTTACTTTGTTGCTTAATTGTTATGGGATATTACATTCTTTTTTTTAAATTAGTAATTAAGCTTGTGAATATTTGATATACCTATTCTGCAATTAAAATAAATGTGGGCCCATAAAATAATGTAAAAAAAGTGAATATTTTGTTACGCGGTTTCGGTGTTGGCCCCACTGATAATATCACCATTTTTTTTAATATGACCTTTTTTAACATGGAACTAACAATATATTAGATTGTTGGTTTCATGTTAAAAAGGTCATAAAAATGAGTACAATGACCTTTAGGGTTGAGGATAAAAACAAACTAAGGTCGTATCATAATCAGGTCAAAGTTCATAAAATGATCGAGGGCGATAAGATCTGAAGTTACAGGTTCACAAAAGGGCATGACCTCTACTTTAACTGTAATCTCGACTACTCATTTAATTTATTGTTATCCATAATACAATATAATTAAGTTGTCACATTAATCTGGGGACTGAGAGATTATCTATATTATCTCTTCCTATCAAGATAATATAGATATATGAAGATTCTTACTCTTTGAAATATGGACCCGAAAATGCAATAAAGGGCCAATGACTCTCAGTCTGTCAAAAATACTGCTAATTTTTGTACATTTTTGACACTGATTGAGATTATGACTAGATTTTAAACGTCCTTAACTACGAATATTTGCCAGCTGGTGATAGGATTTCCAAATCTACCTAGCCCGTACCGAAAAAAGCGTGAAGTTTCATAAAACATCTGAAACTTCCTCCTTCATACTTTGCTAACCTCGAAACAGTACAATACGCAACATTTTTTTCACTCTAAATGAAATTGGACACTTACGGCGCTCGTAAAAAAACCAAATAATCAGAAGTACTGAGAATTTTTTCTTGAACTTTTTTTTTGAGACACGTTTATATTGGTAAATACGAGAATACCAAGAAGTGTGCGATAGGTTTTTATTGTGCTGTCAATGCCAATGTCGGAACGCAAATATACAGGGTTAAAATACTCTGAAGAGGTCCATGAACAACAAAAATTGGCCTTCCTAAACTAGGGATGAAATAAGTAAAGTTTCCAAATAATCAATTATCTCCTGCTCTCATAGCACCAGAAAACAAAACAAAACATACAGATAAGAGAGAGAAAAATATATAGTGTATCAGATGTTTAACAGGCGCACAAATTGGGATCATTTCTCACTTCGTAAAGAAAAGACCGGTCACGTTTGGAGATAAGGAAACAAAATACACGCTACCTTAAGAACTTTTTGTTCAGTTTTTAGAAACTTATTGTTTATGGACCTGGTCCTTCGTGGCGCGGTCCTTTTTCTTTCCCGTTTTCCATTTGAATCACCTCTTTGCTTGATAAGACAGTTTGACTTTTTATTGAATACTAGCTACTGGATGCGACAACGCCCGCGTGTGAGTCAAATTATCATAATAAATAGCCTAATACACTCAGTAATATCAGAACTTTCAATATCAGCTTTCTATCAGAACTTTTGTTATTTAATCAGTACATCCAAATTCCAGAGATTACTATGTACAAACAAAACAAAAGGGCAGATAGTGTAGCCTTTTTTAATATTAATAAGCTTCTGCCCGCGACATCATCCGTGTGGTTCTTTTCACCCGCGTTAAGTTACGTCTTTGGTTACTGCTCCGCTCCACTGGCTTGTAACGTGCTATCATATACAAAAAAAGTCCATTGGATTTAATTCATTTTTCTTATATATGACACTCAAAAGTGCCTTTGAATGGCCTATTAGAAATATATGCTTTGTCTTAGACTCACTTTACCAAAATTCACTGAGGAAGAATATAATACAGATAGAATAGGTTTCCATTTTCACACTTCCTCCGTACAATTCTCGTTACACGATCTCGTCTTTATTGTGCCATTTGAGGACCTTTCAAGTCTAGATCCTTTCATGTAACAAAGAAATCTGAACAAAGATTAAGATAATGTAGAAATCGTGCGCCAAGGTAAAAACATTCCGTCCTCAGCGAGGACTCATTGCAAGGAGAATCGAGCTCCCGACCTTGGCACAAATAAGCTTAAGTACATACAGAACTTTGGTTTGTTATTGTTCTTAGTAAGCTTTCGGGTTTAACATTTATAAAATTGACGGAAATTTAGGGAAATTTTGTCTGTTGTATTTGGTTAAGTTGTCTGAACTGTTAAATTGAGTTAATGGCGTGCCATAAAAGATCTGGATGTCCTTTGCTGTGCACGAACTTTGGCATTGATCGTTAATTTTATTATCTTGATCCTTTTTATAAAGAAACATTCTAGACTTTATAGGTTGGCTGGAGTAATACCAACGCCTACTTGCTGTAATAAAGATAATAATAACATAATAAGTAGTACTGGTTTCTAGATCAAAGGCTGGATTCTTTTAGTAACGAAACGCGCGTGAAACCGGGGGTTACAGCTAGTAGTACATAAAATTCAAAAAACTTTAACGTAATCTTCAATTCCAAGACAATTACTAAACCAATCCAACTTCGTCCCATATCTTTCATTGATCCGAACCGCTTCGTCACATTATCCTTTTCAAGTTCAAATGGAACATCCTTATGGCCGCTTTCTGCCTACATTCTTAGCTTGGTACGTGTTCCAATTTACCAATTAACTGAGCCCCCACAATTTGAGTGGATCACGAACATTTATAAAGGAACCATTTGTTTGAAACGATGAAAGTGGTGATCTTCAGTCATAATTTAGAAAGTTATTTTTCTAGAGAGGATTTTGAAAACTTTAAGTCCTGATCTTCAATTGTTCTTCTTTTTTTCTATCCTCTTTGTATCTTCTTCTTTACGATGGAAAATATATATATTTTGTCAGTCAAAGTCAAAGTCAAAACATTTATTTCAATTAGACCATTTACAGGCACTTTTGAATTGTCAAGAAGTTACATTTAAAAGTTGAAGCTAGTTGCTCGTTCCAAAGCGTAGGTCTCTATGGAGAAGAACGAGCAAGAAACTCCATGGACACTCTTTTCTTTCAATTTGGTTTTTACAAAATCTTGGTTACAATATTCTTGTTGCTTCTTCAGTGGACTGCTTTACTCTGACAGGGGCCGATTAAAGCTTAATTTGCCATGGTGGTGAATGGATGTGTCAATCGATAGGAGCCTATTACCCAGGTGGCGCCGGACGTAACAGAGGTCGAAGAGTACGTCTCTCGGGGAGGCTCCTTTAATGCACCTTTTTCCTTTAAGTATGAATGAGAAATACTCAACATGAAATCCTTTGATCTTCGTTGTCGTCCTCTGACGTGGGTTAAGGAAAACATCGTGACAACATCATTGGACTTAATATAATGTACATCTGAAATCGCCAATCCGCCTCGAGCAAGCGTAGCGATTATTACACGTGCCATCTCTGTTTACCCTGCAGAGAGACAGTAATGGGCCGGGATTATTGAAGGTAGGTAGTGAGTTTTTAAATAATCGGCCATTTACACATACCATCACGCCTGTATTCCCCGAAGGGTTAGGCAGAGGTGTGCCAGTGTCTGCCCACAGTTCGCCGGTATGTTTAGGTCCCATGTAATGGGGGGCGAGCCTATTGCCATTAACCGGGCACATATCCAAACTCCGAGCTGCTACTGAGAATTTCATAGAAAAACC
The DNA here is from genome assembly GCA_947462355.1 of Caradrina kadenii. Lineage (NCBI taxonomy): Eukaryota > Metazoa > Arthropoda > Insecta > Lepidoptera > Noctuidae > Caradrina > Caradrina kadenii. The sequence goes on from OX381691.1 coordinate 11,413,086, forward strand.
CAATATGACTCTTGGCTTGACCTGGGAACTGAACCCAAGACCTCTAGCGTAGCAATCGCGCTTAGGGCCACTACGCTAACGAGGCAGATTTATTGCGCATTATTATGTCGGCAATGAATAATTTGATTAAATTTAAACAGAGCAAATTATAAATAGAAAAGTTTACCAAAAACGAAAATAATGGTTCTCAAATTAAGTAAAAACTAATATCTAAACAGCTTAAAATATTATTCCGTCTGACTATAAGTGTCTCTAAAAACTCTACCAATTAGAGTTTCAAGTTTAAAAAACCTTAAGTTTTTAATTACAAAGCCCTTTAGGTAAATTTTATGGATCTTAGGATTATACGAGCTTGGGATTTAAGATAAAGAGACAAAAGTAGGATTGCTGTCTTTCAAGGTAAGCAAATAAATTTTAATTAATTTTTTTTGTCAATTAAATTTTAGCAAAGCTGGATTAAGGCTTTAAGTAGGTATCTTTAAAATTTCTTTGAAAATAATTTACTTAATCTTGTTTGTAATTTTGAGAATAGATTGGTATTGTTAATATTCTTTTCGTGTCAATGAATTTAAATATACATTTTTTTTTCTCTGTTAGCCTAGTGGTCCTAAGCGCGACTGCTGCGCTAGAGGTCTTGGGTTCGATTATCAGGTCGAGCAAAAAGTGTTATCGGGTTTTTCTATGAAATTCTCAGTAGCAGCTCGGAGTTAGGATTGGTGCCCGGTTAATGGCAATAGGCTCGCCCCCTATTACATGGGACCTAAAACATACCGGCGAACTGTGGGTGTACTTTGGTACACCTCTGCCTAACCCTTCGGGGCAGGCGTGATGGTATGTTGTTGTATTTTTTTTCTTATTTTTTATTTAAAAAACGTGTGAGATTTTATCACTGTACTCTCTCATCAACCTGTAATCTAGCCTTGAGTTTAATGGCAGACTTAACTCACCTCTAACATAACGTACACTGAAACCAACTTAAACGGTACGCCATATTATATAGCAATGGTGAAATGGCGAGAACGATGAAAATTCAAACAATTTGAAATTAAAACAAATACAATACCTGGCTAGCAGGCAGGTATGTACAATACATACATAATGCTTATTAACAACAAAACAAGCAAATTCGCATCTGTCTTCTGCATATATAAAATCATAAAAATCATCTGTAAAAATGTAATTATTTAAATCTTAAATGTCGAGACCATATTCTTTACGGAACACTTAAAACTAATATTTTATGATTACCACAGTTTAATTCCAAAGATACGAAATAAAATATAATAATTTAGTGGCGGATAGTTCCCGGAGTCAACAGACGAAAATAGGTCACTTAAATGTTAATATTTTAATATACTATAAACTACTGCGAGGCGCCTCTTACCGAAATTACTTTGAATAAGATTTTCCGAAACACAAGAAATTAAACATGAAATTCAAGGAAAAGTAGGATTTACACGAAATAGGACTGACGACTGCAATGGACTAAACGAGTCCTGAAGAAACGATCAAATAAGGTAACTAGACCAGTACCAATGAGAGTAGATGACGAAATTAAATTCACTGATGTTATAGATTGTACAGAACTAAGAATCTTAAGAATAACTTTAAAGGATGAAACAACACGAAAGCTTTATTAAAATATAACGGATCTGCTAATAAGTGTTTGATGCTGGACTGCTGCAGCACAGGGGCGGGCGGTGCAGGTATCGTACTACGCATGGACGGTTATTTTTTTATTTGGTATATCAGTGGAGAGCGGTACTAAACTTGCACGACATAGTCCTTCAAATTCTTGAAAAAAAAAAAAAACTAAAAGTTATTGTGTATGCACAGATATCAGCACTACTCCGGTGCTTCAGCAGTCCGGCGTGAAACGTATAACTACACAGCAACAACAAAACAATTTGGTAATGCAACACAGGCAACGTACAGGGATGCAAGTCAAAGAAATCCCTTGAAAACCTTCCTCTAAACTTGTCTCTTCCAAAATATAGTTTCCTATAGAGCAGAATGGGTAAGGAACTCCTTCTTACTCTTTTAAACACAAAATTAAAAAATTTAAGTAACCCCGCAGACACAGAAGAATCAATATTCCTACCATAGCCAACAAAAGTGCTGATAACTTTGAAACCGCTGAATCGATTTCTATCAAACATAGCTAAGAACACTCCCGACTAACTCACCTATCGAACACAAAAAACAAAAATAAATTCGGTTCATGCGTTCGGGAGCTACAATGCCACAGACAGACACACAGACACATCAAACTGTAACACCCCGTTGTTTTTGCGTCAGGTGTTAAAAAATAAAATGATCGACAATACTTTGTACAGGTACCTACATGAATTTAATAATAATATGAATGTGAAGACGATATACCGAATATAAAAATCCATTTAAGTACTGTAATAGGTAAGAAGTGCGACAAATTGCGATTAATGTTGCGGCAAGACCTGCGTTTACATAATAAATTAAGCCGCATTAACTGCCTCGTTGGCCTAGTGGTCCTAAGAGCGACTGCTACGCTAGAGGTCTTGGGTTCGATTCCCAGGTCGAGCAAAAAGTGTAATTGGGTTTTTCTATGAATTTCTCAGTAGCAGCTCGGAGTTAGGATTTGTGCCTGGTTAATGGCAATAGGCTCGCCCCCTATTACATGGGACCTAAAAACATACCGGCGAACTGTGGGTGTACATTGGTACACCTCTGCCTAACCCTCTGGGGAATACAGGCGTGATTGTATGGATGGATTAAGCCGCATGCAGGCAGCCCGTACCTAGACGTAATCATGACCGCATCAATGCCCATCTAGTCTAATAGTCTCTCCTTACCGTCTTCAGTGGACTACGCTTTACTAATCAAAGACAGCCTTAATGGATTCTACTAATTCTTATTTCGACAATAGGATTAATATTAGCACAAAAGAGAAGCCCTTATTGCCGCCTAAATAGACTCATTATCGTTTGTTTGATGAAGAATATTGTTTTGATAATGTAAACTCGTGGTTTATGTTATAATTTCATTAGTTAAGCTAAATTAGTTTAGGATAGGTCTTCAGTTAATCTATCTTCACTAGATATTGCAAATGATGGAGGTGGAGGCTGTTATCATAATTATATATTTAAATTTTAATGGCTAACGATAGACGTGATAGGATGAAATAAAATAATACCAAACTGTTATTAGCTCACCGCAGGGCTAAGTTTTCTGTTCCAGAGAATTCACGAGCATTGATCACCACGCTTGCGCAAGACGAATTGGCATACAATCACTCCTGTATTCCCCATAGGGTTAGGTAGAGGTGTAGATACTAATATACACCTACAGTTCGTCGGTATGTTTAGGTCCCATGTAATAAGGGGGCGAGCCTATTGCCATTAACCAGGCACAAATCCTAACTCCGAGCTGCTACTGAGAATTTCATAGAAAACTCCAATAACACTTTTTGCTTGACATGAGAATCGAACCCAAGACCTCTAGCGTAGCAGTCGCGCTTAGGACCACTAGGCTAACGAGGCAGTTAATAATTACAATTAACCGAAATTTACGCGAACATAGTCTTGGGCAGAAACTAGTATAAAGATAAAGGCAAAGAGAATCGTGAGGATCGAATTGTAAATGTGTTATGTATGTATATGTAGCAGCAAAAAATGCTAATGGCCGTGTGGTACATTCATAGACTACTCGTAGCCAACTAATTTATTCGCCCAATCTAGGCCGCAGGCATCTGTAACTATGTTGGAACAAGACACTCGCTCTTACGATATTCAAAAACAAAGAAATACATTTGTAATCTTTTTCTTGTATCATGAATATTTCAGAGTGGTACAGCATCCCAAAGCTAATTTTACATAATGATGTTTAGGTAGAGTCTGTGACGCAGTTTTTTTTTTTATATGGTAAACCGAGTTTTTAACAACATAACATACCATCACGCCTGTATTCCCCGAAAGGTTAGGAGGCGAGCCTATTGCCATTAACCGGGCACAGATCCTAACTCCGAGCAGCTACTGAGAATTTCATTTAAAAACCCAATAACACTTTTTGCTAGACCTGGGAATCGAATCCAAGATTTCTAGCGCAGCAGTCGCGCTTAGGACCACTAGGCTTGATTTTTTTCTGACTTGTAACTTCAAGCTGCCTTCCCTACAGATAGCCACAATGGCCGCTCCTGCGCTGCCCACATCTAGCGATTTCCTGACCTTTACCAGGTCGTCCACCTCGTGGGGAGGCCTCCCACTCGTGTAACTCACTATGTAGTGAAGGGACCGTTATAGGTTTTAGTCAAAATTCGTTATGTTGTGATGCCATCTTGAATGTAGCGTAAGTTTATATTTTACTATTATTAATAGCCCCACCTCCAGCAGGTGGTCCATCATGTTATTTACTGTCAGTTAACAGCTGTCAATGAAATATAGAATATGTTATAACGAAGAAAGCTATTATTATACTTCCGTCTCAGTACAAATATTATTAAATAAAACATCTTTTTCATGTTTTGCTTTTCCGTCCATTCATAATCTATTTATATATTTTTTTTTACTTATGTCTACCAGTTTCAATGAATTTGTTACTATGAAAGTGTATACAACCATTTTGTCTATTTGAACAATAGTTTAAGTTTTGTCTGATATTTTACTCTTTAAATTATAAGTTTGAAATCACCGATCCGCCTTGAACAAGCGTGGTGATCAATGCTGCAGTGGGACAATAATTGTCTAATATAAAATTATATTTATATTTTAATAATACCTTTCCAACGCTTATGTTTTAAACCCTCAACAACTATCCAGTTTCGAACAGAGGAGCTTTAGGTACTCCACATTTCTCCCAATTAGACGCTAGCGGCCCCGATATCTAGCCAACGAGCAAGCTTCCTGTACTTTTATAAACCTTTTTCTAAAATCCTACATCATTCTTTATTAGTACCTACTTAAAAAGAAATAGAAGTACCTAGTAGCTTTTAATAAGGGTATTTTTCTTAGAATTAGATATTTGAGATAATAAGTAATAAAAATTTAGCTTCCTTTGTTCTTTAATGAGTAAAACTAAGCCAGGCCTTTATAATAACCAACCCGTATGATCAACCATCAAAAACAAGTTCAACTATTTAAGAAACGTCCACGAGTGTGCAGGGGTTGCTAACCCATTACTACTGCGGTCTTTTTGCCATACACGTGCGCCGCATTTTACCCAATTAGGACCCGGCAGCGAACGGGTTAATCTTTTATTGACTGTATAAACCTACAACACTAATTGACTTTGGCTCAACCGCTTTGAGTTTTAAACATACCACTTTTTCAATTCTTTAAAGTGAACGTTCGAAGTGCTGGACTTTTAAGCTTTTGCCTTTGCTTTGGTTTTTATTTGACCAATGAGCTTTAAGACTCTTTTAATGAAGGAGATTAGGTCCTACGCTGGATAACGCAGGATGCAGGCGGGTTCCAACCGGCCCTTTGGGAAATCTTTGTGGGAGGCCTATGTCCAGCAGTGGACGTCTTGCGGCTGCTCAGCTATGATAATAATGATTATTAAGCTATGCTGACTGACACGAACATTATCATAAACGTATTTATACTTGCGGAATCTGTATACACGGGGGATCGACATCGTGGCAAAGACTTTATCATGGATTCAGGAAATGATTCCAGATCCCCAAGCGTTTACATTTTCGTCGGTAAATATAAAAGAAATATATCTCTTTCGTATGTTTTGACTGTGTTGAACAGCAGTTTTTTTTTAATAACCAATGAATAATTTCGTCGTCTTTGGGTGAGATTCAAACTAAAACCATTGTAAAGCTTCGTTACGATGTATTCCACCGGTTATATTTCACGCGCTTTAGATAACATAAACATCAATCAATTATCCCAAAGATGTTCATTCAATCATAACTAGCTTTGCCTATCGTTTTGTTTACGAAATATTTTCTCTTATACAGAACTATTTCAAAAAAACTTTACACTTTTTCTCGATCCCTAATAATATAGTAGGAAACTTTCGAACAAATCCGTTAATCTGTTGAATTGTGAAAGTTTTACGAACAAACAGACGCCACTTTATTTTTATGCATTAGTTATATTCGGTTAATAGTCCTACTGTAATAAAATAAGTACGGATCTGTTATAAATAATACACAATTTATAAAAAAGGGAGGGCATCGCTGCCAATGAGAGAAGTGCCCAACAGGCTCGTAGCATTACCACGTTGAATGACAACAATAGCCCTAAAGTAGACTCTGGTTATGGAAAGAGTCGATCAGCGTCTCGCGATGTTCAGAAAAACAAGGTGAGCACTAGGATTTCATAAGTCAACCTCAAAGCGGTGCCGTGTCGATGGCGCGTTAGTGTTCCACGTGCGCCTCTAAGAGATGTCAGCAATTATTGGAGAGCACTCAGGGCTGATGCCTGCCGGAACTGCGGGTTGTTCGAAAGAAATACCGCGTCCCCGGAACGCAAAGGGCACAAGAAGGAACATGGGTGGGTTTTAGTCAGTGAAAGTCTGACGCTCCCTCCCGCCCCGCCCAGGACGGGAGAAGTCATTTAATGATTTCCCATCCGAGACCAAAAGAAAACCCCAAACCGGTCAAATACACCAACCTTCCAAAAATATTACTACAATATTGTTTTAAAATACAATTTTATTTGAAAAATTCTTTACAATCTAGCAATTCTAGCATTCACAGTATGGTGATATTTTAGTACCATGGCTAGCTCTCTATCCAGCTAAAATAGAGTTTTCAAAATGTAAGGGACTCTGTATTTTTATTCAACTACTACTTTTATTTTTAACGCCCGACGCAAAAACGACGGGGTGTTAATATACTTGACGTGTCTATGTGTGTCTGTCTGTGGCATAGTAGCCCCCGAATGCATGAACCGATTTTGATTTTGTTTCTTGTTTGTTTGAAAGGTGTTTAGTCAGGAGTGTTCTTAGCTATGTTTGATAGAAATCTGTTCAGCGGTTTCAAAGTTATCAGCACTTTTGTTAGCTGTGGGATTTTCATTCTTATGTCGGGGGTTACTTAAAATTTTAATTTTGTGTATTGTCTTACCATTTAAAATGTTTAAAAAAAAAGAGCTACTATGACTCGGGAATTGAGATTCAAGTTAAAATCGAATTTGCATTTTTTTTGGGCAAACATTAAATACTTTCACTTAAATATTTTTTTGTTTTTCCTTTTTTTTTAAGCACATTAATAACTTTAGTAGCGAATGAGATTACGTTTGTTTTCTTTAGAAAAAAGTAAATAAACTTAGATATTTTCTCGGATACTTTCATGACATTTAAATTTCTATATGTAATTGTTTTAAGATTTTTTATATCTGTAATTTTGTTGTTGTCATCATCATCATATTAGCTGCAGGACTTCCATTGCCCCGGGGCTGCGGGGTGTTCGTAAGAGATACCGAAGGAAGAAGGAACATGGATGGGTTTCAGTAAGTAAAAGTCTGACACTCCTTCCTGCCCCGCCCAGGGCAGGGGAAGTCATTTAATGATTTCACAGAGGCCTCCCCGTAGATTTCCAAAAAGAGCGCTTGTTTTAAAAATAGAATAACATAATACAACAATACGCTAGCACAATAATTTACATCTGCCATGTTATCCCTTCATCACTTCTAAGTTGACTAGTAGAAAATGCCTAAGGCATAACGTCTGCCTTAACACTGTTTGTTGCGTAAAGTTTAAATAAATAAATAGATAAGACAAGCTCTTTGTATCAAGAAAACGTACCAACTACTATTATCACAGCTCCTTTATGGGGCGTACCTCTTAAATTCACTGTCGAACGAAACTAAAATACACCTATTTGAATGTTGATCGTATCAGCTTCCCTTCGTAACATTATAAATAGCCGGCTCCGAGCTACCGGAAATTTCTGCCTCGTTTGAAATACGAGTTTAATAAACTATTTTAATTAACATGGCAGGGGTACCTACAGGTACTAAAGATGAAGTTGGATAAAGATAATATTAGATTTCTACCATCAATTTATTCATGGTGTTGGACACAGCATACAAAATAGAATTTAAGGATAAAATAGAATAGTATGTAGGAACCTAATACCATATAACATAATTATAATAATACCAGCCCCATTAATGTCCCCCTGCATGACAAGGCATTGTTCTTATACAAAGAAGGTACGAGCATTGATCACCACGCTTGCTCAAGGCGGATTGGCGATTTCTGCCATAATGTATTAATTAGAGCTCCAAGATTACTTACCTTCCTTTTATGTTTTCCTTCAACAATGTCAGTTAAGCTTTAGCGTATAAATAACTCAATAAAAAAGTGACTTATGAAGTCAAAGTCAAAGCATTTATTTCAATTAGACCATTTACAGGCACTTTTGAATTGTCAAGAAGTTACATTTAAAAGTTGAAGCTAGTTGCTCGTTCCAAAGCGTAGGTCTCTATGGAGAAGAACGAGCAAGAAACTCCATGGACACTCTTTTCTTTCAATTTGGTTTTTACAAAATCTTGGTTACAATATTCTTGTTGCTTCTATGTGTGAAAACAATGAAGACGTATAAAAACAATACAACAAAAAAAAAAAAAATAATAATAAATAGTACCTACTAAAGATGTAAGCCATAGCAGTTAAGAGATGACCAATCCCAACTGACAGCGCCCGTTCACGAACATGACGCGCGCATTAGCACCATTTAGCTCAACCATCTTAAAGGGAGCCGAACGATCCAACGCACGCGCCACCGTCAGCGAGACATTTATGTGAGCATGACTAAGCTCTCAACCACCATGCTTATAGTGTCCAAAACATAGTAACTTAACAAGTAAATGGCTCCATGGTACTCACATTTACAAAACTGAAATAAATTATGCTAAATTATACAAAACTAAGGTTTTCTGTGAACCTATTCGACGATGACGACGAAGATGATAACAGTGGATACCTAATGAAAAATAAATGAGAACGAAATACAACAAAATAAAGATTGCTACAGTTAAATGTGTCCAGAATACAAATTATAGTAGCTACTCGAAGTAGTTCATGATTTTAGATCTTGGAGGTCTGGGAGTTCTGGGGAAACCAAGGCTAAAGTTTGCATCAGTTCGTCCCTTCCAACGTGTATAAATAAACTAGCTTTTGCCCTTTGAAAGTCAAAGTCCCTTCTTAGTTCATGACTCCTACCTTTAAACTTCCTATCTTTATTCCAAATTTAGCTTCATAGATCAAGTAGTTTTCGAGATTCTGTGTTAAGTCTGTGAATAAATGACCTACACTTGGATTGCATATAATTAGACACTAGGTACCCATCAATTGACATACTTTTGTGAACTGTCAAAACGCGATTATTCTATAGATATTGTATGTCAATTTGTAACTGTGACGTCACAATATTTGCTCACTCAATTGGTTAACTATTTATTGACTTCAAAGCTTCAAAGCAACTTAAAATTAATTGTACAGATGATTGGAAATTTTCGAGGTTTAATAAAATGTTTTTTGAGAGAAGTTCTGTCTTGGAATGGTTGGTTGATGGTGACAACTACTCAATAATATTAGTAACTTAATGAATATAATATTATTTCTTAAATTCAAAATGAAGTTTGATGCCTCAATCGACACATGCAGAAACCGCGCTGAGATCAGAAACCATGACCTATTGCTCTAAATATACCATTGACCAATCACTCTAATTTTAACACACGGAACGGATTGATTTAATGAAGATTTAGTACTGGTTTAACTGCACAATGGCTGATCCGCATCGTCGTTGGCAATAATCCAAGTTTGGAAGCCGTCAAAATAGTCGGTGTTGTCAGTTTTTAGTTGTTGAGTTTACGCTAGACGGAGCGAAACATTTGGACTGCTTTAAAAATCGGTCAACTGAAACAGATTCTGTTGATTCTGTCTGAGTTTCTACTTGTTTTATTTGTAGAAAAATAATATGAAGTGAAATATATTGAATAGAATCGAGGAAGTATAAGTACCTACCACGGTATGGTACCTATAATTAAGTTATGTGGTCACGACAACATGCGTCTTTATAATCAAAGGAGTATGTAACTCCACACCATCACGCCTGTACTCCCCGAAGGGATAGGCAGAGGTGTAACAATGTACACCCACAGTTCGCCAATATGTTTAGGTCCCATATAATAGGGGGCGAGCCTATTGCCATTAACCGGGTACAAATCCTAACTCAGAGGCAGTTTATTATCTAGTACATTATTATAATTATTTTTCGTTGGCAATTATATTTCATTTACTTTTAAAGTTGCGTTTAATTAATCTGCAATATTTGCGTACCAGAACAGTATGTTTCAAGAGCTTCGGATTAAACGAACGCTGATCAAAAATAACATAATAATATAACATTAATTCGATTTCCGCTTGAATGCTTGTATGTCATTAGCATTGATCCGTCAGATTCCACTTCAAAAAGGTTAATTTAAATGTCTTCCTTGAAATACCTGAAAGTCGGAAATAATCTGAAGCATTTTAATCAAAGAATCCTTTTTCACTCGGTATGAAGGTGAGTGAAATGTTTTAAATTAAACGTTTTAAATATTTTTGCACAGAAATTGAACGTCAAATTATTTGTAAGTAGCTGCTGCTTTTGCCCGCAGTTTTGCCCGCATAGAGGTATGAAATAATGTAACGGAAACCGCCTGGGCAAAAAATATTCTATGTTTTATGCTGTTAAATGGTCAATTCGTGTGCCATATTTTACGGCGTGATTCATTGACAAACACGCCACAAGTCGTGAGCACAAGCATCAAGTTCCTTTCTGGGTTTTTTTGGGTGCTGACGATGCACGCGATCGTTTTGACTGACGGATCAATCGCGTGCACCCTCGGGGACTCAAACAACCCAAAAAGGAAACCAAAAACTTAAAAATTTAATTGACGTCATATTGAGGTTCAAGAGAGCTTCTGATTTTTGGTTTCTAAGTGGTAATCTCTGAAATTCCTGGGCCGATACCAAAAAAAATATTAATTTATAGAAAGCTACACCATACACCATACACACCACAGGCTATGTTTCATGGCATACTTGATCTGTACGCGGACGAAGCCGCGGGCAGAAGCTATTTTGTAATATAAGTAAGGGATTTAGAAATGAACATTTCCTGTTTTAATTTCAAAGCAAACGAAAGAAAGGGTTCACTAACTACTTTAGTAGTAATTAAATATTTTCTCAGTTAAAATTTTATAATATTTTTTGCCAGACGCCTGTTCCCGAAATTCTACCTTTGTGAACCGTTTTAATTAACAAAGCTCTTGTTTTTACTATGTAATTAAAAGTAATTAGTAGTTTCAAAGTAGACTAAACGAGATGTAGGTCTTCACCTATTGTCGGACGTAGTTCTGCATTTTTAAATTATTTTTTGGTTTTTTTACTTCCTTCTTCAAGTTTTTTAGTAAAAAAATTACCTCCTCTTTTCTTATTTATTTCGTTGCTTTGTTATTTTTGATAAGTCAAACTTGATTGCTAGAAGCTTTGCTGGAAGTCGCCACTATTTATTATGGCTTTTAGGAGTTGCAATGGTTGGAATGTGTCACTTGGAAGGGTTTTCTCAAAAATATTCTCTAGTTTTGTTCAAGGTTATTATATAAATAATGGGTTCTAACCCTAGAAAGCTAACCTTCTGATATACCTCATCAAAGCTAACCATCGGTCGAAACGGCGAAAAGACGAAAAACTATTTTTTTACCATGAAATGTAAACTCAATCATCCTGTTATTTTTAATGACAGTTGTACATAGGTTTAGCAATAAAAATACGATTTCCAAAGTGACCTTATTTACTTACTTTTATTAATTACTACAGTAACTTTTCTGAGATATTGTTTTCACTTGTAGAAGCAACAAGAATATTGTAACCAAGATTTTGTGAAAACCAAATTGGAAGAAAAAAGGGTCCATGGAGTTTTTTCCTCGTTCTTCTCCATAGAGAACACTTACGCTTTGGAACGAGCAACTAGCTTCAACTATTAAATATAACTTCTTAACAATTCAAAAGTGCCTGTAAATGGTCTAATTGAAATAAATGCTTTGACTTTGACTTTGAGAGCTTAAAGAAAAAAACAGCGATATTTCTTTACGCTACCCGTCGATTCGACTGAGGTTAGCTTCTAGGGTTAAGTGACTTTTTTTTCTTTTTACGGGTGTGGGAAATCATCATATAACTTCTCCCGCCCTGGGCGGGGCGGGAGGGAGTATCAGACTTTTTCTGACTGAACCCACCCATGTTCCTTCTTGTGCCCTTTACGTTCCGGGGGCGCGGTATCTCTTACGAACAACCCGCAGCCCCGGCAGGCATCGGCCCTCAGTGGCCCCTTCCATGTGCTGACATCTCTTTGAGGCGCGCGTGGAACACGAACGCGCCGTCGACACGGCCTGTCGTTATGAAACGTAAGGACGGTGAGCTACCCATTGCTCACCGTCCACAGGCCCGTATCTATGGTGGCCGGGAGTCGACTCGCGGCTCCCGACGTCCGGAGCGTCTACCGCGGCGGCTGGGACGCGAGAACCTCTGTCTCAGCCGTCCCGCCGCCTCCTTCTCTAGCATTACTGCCTCACAGAAGGAGGCGACTGCATCTCATTCCCTCTCGCTCCAGAACATGGCTTGCACCAGGGCCGAAACTTCAACGCCGCAGGGTTAAGTGACTTAAATTTTGCACATTCTATGATGACAAGAAATTTCAAAACAATTTTTCTAATTAATTAAAAGTAGGTTATGTATTTAATTAACCCATATTTTGTTATTAGATAAAGGTGGTCTGTATAAAAATCCTGCGTTATATTCATTTTCATAATGGTTGTGATTACAAATATTTACGCAGCTTAAAGCAATAAAGAAGTTTCTCTACAAATGGTATCTGTTTAATGGCTCAATCGTGTTCCTTAAGATAATAAACCTGTCAAAACTTGTAATCCACCCTAAATAAACTGTGAGTAATTAATTAATTTAATAAGAACAAAATCTTTGATCACTTTTCCGCAATTGGTAACAGTTTAAAATTGCAATAATTTATATTGTTTACTTCATCAACCGTTGGTCAAACGTAAGAAAAAAGTCAAGGTCAAAGTTACGATACTTTTCAACGCTTTTTAACGATAACAAGTTTCAAATGTTCTTATTAAACTTTATATATCTCGATGACTTCTGTACTTTTGGGTAAACATACACATTACCATAAACAGTTACGATAAACAATAATTTCTCACCAAAATATGATAAAGTTTCCCAGCAATGTATTACTGCCGTAGTTGCCGTACTACGTAGTTACTGCCTCGTTTGCCCAGTGGTCATAAGCGCGACTGCTATGCTAGAGGTCTTGAGTTCGATTCCTAGATCGAGCAAAACTTGTTATTTGGTTTTCAATGAAATTCTTAGTAGCAGCTCAGAGTTAGGATTTGTGCCCGGTTGACCGCAGTAGGCTCGCCCCATATTACATGGAACCTAAACATACCGGCGGACTGTGGGATTACATTGGTACACCTCTGCTAAACCCTTTGGGGAATACAGGCGTGATGGTATGTATGTGTATATGTAGTTAATAGCTGTGTAATGTGTCTTTTTACATCCTTTACATAAAACTACTAGCTTCTCACCATGACTTCGTTCGCGTGGCTTATTTCACCCGCGTTAAGTTACGTCTTCGGTTACTTCTCCACTCCCGTGTGTCGTAGCGTGATGTTATATAACCTATGTTATTCAAAAATAATGTAGCTATCTATTGTCGAAAAATCGGACAAGTGCGAGTCGGACTCACCCACCGAGGGTACCGTACGTAAGATCATTTTAATTTACAGAATTAAATAAATAGTTTATTGAAATAAATAAATAGTAAATTAAATTAAAATAAAAACGATTCACAGACTTCCAGGACAGAGGGTTACGGTATTTTTTTTTATTATAAATAAGAAAAAGAATTAAATATATTTTGCAACGTCCACATAGTAGCTTCAATTTCAAATTTCGACCCGTACAAAAAATATAGAGCCCCCTATTTTTACGATTTAATTAAAAATGTATATTTGAGAGTTTATTCCATAGTTCTAGGTCTACGGGAATTACCCTATGAGTTTTGTTTCCCTTGATAGTATCGAAATATGAGTTTTTTGCAAAATAACGGCCGTATCTTTAATTTTCGTAAACTTAGAAGTTTGATTTTTTCACAACTACATGGGACCGTCGCATCGGCCTAAGTATACGGTTTAAATTTCAATTTTATACATCCACGCATTCCCTAAATAAAGGGCCTTGACAGACAGACAGACAGACAGACGGACGGACAACAAAGTGATCTTGTAAGGGTTTCGTTTTTTCTTCTTGAGGTACGGAACCCTAAAAATGGGCCCAGTAGTTTTAGAGCCTTTTCGGTACAAACAAACAAAAATAATTTTCCTTTATATAATTAGAGTTAATTATAGTTAACAAAACATCAAATCACACAAATTTTCCCAAATAATGACCTATCCCTTTTAAGGCTCACAATCATAAAAATACTTAGATAAATAATTTTCTCGTTCTTTTAAAGAAAAACAATGAAACGTATTCATTAAATTCTAATGAGGAAAACGAACATTACCTACCCTAAAAGAAACATTACAAATTAGAATTTAATTGTAATTAACACCGTGTACTTATTTATAATTATCATTGGATACTAAAGATGAAAGATGGTATATATTTAGTTATTTATAGCAGTCATTTGCGAAAGGTAAAGAAGGGTAATAAAAAGAAGGATTTTTAGTAGTAGAAGAGCAAAAAAATGCTGTTTTATACGTTCTGACCGTGTAGATGTTGCACTTATGTATGAAACAGCAGCTTTTATTGCACATTTTTTTATCGCTCGGTTATCTAGAAACATGTACTGAATGCATGGTAAAAGGTTACGTTTTTTTGAATATATTTAGGTGGCAAACAAGCCGACAGCCCACCTGATGTAAGGTGGTGACCTCTTTTTTTTTTTAGGGATGTGGGAAATCATCAAATAACTTCTCCCGCCCTCGGCGGGGCGGGAGGGAGTGTCAGACTTTTACTGACTAAAACCCACCCATGTTCCTTCTTGTGCCCTTTTACGAACAACCCGCAGCCTCGGCAGGCATCGGCCCTCAGTGGCCCCTTCCATATGCTGACATCTCTTTGAGGCGCGCGTGGAATACGAACGCGCCGTCGACACGGCCTGTCGTTATGCAACGTAAGGACGGTGAGCTACCCATTGCTCACCCATTGGTCCGCATCTACGGTAGCCGGAGGTCGTCTCGCGAAGGTAGTGACCTCAGCCTATAGACAGTTGCAACACCCAGATACAAAGTTAAAATATCTCGTGTGCTTGTAATTACACCTGCACTCGTACCATTCAAACCGGAACACAGCAACGCTGCTTTGCGGCAGAAATAAGTATTTCGGTAGTACTTCCTCGGACGAGCTTCTTCACCAAGAGCTCAACATACTACTCACTACAATATTCCAACCGTAAGATATGTACTGATCGGTTCTAAACATGGGCGATGAAATAATAAATTTATTCATGAGAAAATGTAACATAATAATTATGGTACAACAAACGGGAGTTGCTTATTCCAAATACTCTTTGTATAATTAATTAATAACGGATCGTAAAGGCGAAAGATTAGATCAACGTTGATACTCTAATTAATATTTCCTGTAGCTACCTAATTTACAAGACTAATTAAACAGACGTTTCTAATGAATATAGAACAATAATATCTGAAATCTGTGATCCAAAAATACTTATTAATGGACTAACGAATGCATTAATTACTGCTAATGCTTTCCTTACAGTAATTTGTGTGATAAATGACGCTATATATAAAGTGCTACAATCCTTTGATGAATTAAATATGATATCAAATTTTCATTTTTAATGCGAGTGAACACAAGTCAAATAATGCGTTGATTAAAAGATGTATACTTAATATTGTGAATGCGGAAATAACATTCGTCTGTCTGTCACGATTTCACGACTAAACCAGTGAACCGATTTAGATGAAATTTGGTCCAGGGTAATTATTAATGTCAGAAAGGGACATAGGCTACTTTTTATTCCGCATCCTCGTCTGCATCCGCGATGACTGACATTTAAGTCGCGAAGTCGCGGGAAAGTGCTAGCTAGTTATAGTTAAGAATATCGTAATCAGAAACAGTAATATCTATCAGGTTAAAAAACTGTTCCCAACATTTTATCTACACACATGTTTTATGGAGAATGGCCCCATTTCGTTCTACGAAGTTTCGCGACTAAGTTCAAGCTAAAAACTGATAGTTTATATCTTTTAACTTTATTGAATCCGGGTTGGTAACGATAAAACATAAATTGGAAGACTATAGAAGCCATTGCCAAAGTCAATATTATAGTTTAAAGTAGAGAAACTTTATATTACTTTATATAAAAACTAAATTTCAAAAAGTTTCACTGTATGGACGAGGAGGATTTAACGGAACCTTCATTAAAATACCTACATACATCAGAAACCCATTTAAGTCCTTTTTTTTCGTGGGGAAATCCTCATGGGTGCCCTTCGTCTAGGGAAAACCCCATAGTTCCATGAGTTAGGAGCCCGGTATTGACTTGAGGCATGATCCGCTCCCCAACTGGTATTGGACCGCCATTGGCGGGCCCCTTAGCCCATTTAAATCCTAACAACACACTGTTCGCAATATTTCATCCAACATCAAATATTTTGACGAGGGGCTTCCAACAGTGTTTTACGAGCTTCTGAAATATTTACATAAAAAGGTGATCAAAACTTCTAAACAAGGGTGATTTTAAAACCAGCTTACAATCTCAAGGAAGTTTCGTGAACCTCCGAAAATAATTAGGCGGTAATGTCACAAGGTTGGCACTGTCAACGCTCATAAAGTTCGGTAATTAATCATGGCAGAGCCCTCGGCATGTGGGGGTTTTATTTCACATCACTTTATTGGAGCGGAAAACTCCTTTTCCAAACGTTGACAGTATTTTATTTTAAAGAAAATTTTGTCCATTTTATGGCAAAGTGATAAAACGTCGTTTAGAATTTAATGCGGTTAATTCAACCGTCGGTTTTGTAGATTTTTATTGAAAACGGATGTGATGTTTTTCGTCACTGATAGAAAGATTGTGAAGGCATATTAAAGTCTGACAAATATATCAGGGCGTTTTCGACACATCCCGAAACTAAAATAACGACAATGGTATGGTGATAGACATAACTTTAATATTAGAAATAGGAACAAATTATATCAACCAAGTTTTAGATGTCAAAAGTACACAATTCTTTTGTTGGGTACAGTGTGAAATGCTATAATAAAATACCGCTCGATATTCTCGAATTAAATGAGAGAAAGTTTAAAACATGCGTGAAACGCACACTATGTAGTCAAGCATATTATGAACTAGCTGTTGCCCGCGGCTTCGCTCACGTCGACCTAAGTGTTACTTAACTAAATAAGTATTGAATACTATGTTATCAAAATCTTCCAAGCAGGTCAAATGGTTGCTAAGGTGACTGCTAATAGTTACGACTGTAGGTTTAAAGAATTTATCTGTAGTCGCTTGAAGTCTGGATTTGTGCTCGGCTGGTAATAGGCTTACGCCATACCTGGGGCTAAAACATAATTGGCGTAAGGAGAGTATATGTGGCTTTACTATCCCTTTAGATAATACTATGATGTGGTTTCAAAATTTACTTACTTTTCTTTCTCAAACCATTAAACAGCATCTTTAATAGGCACTGCTTTAACATTATACCTCACATTGTAGCTGCGATCTGTCTAGTATCAAGACCGAAGAAATGAATCTTATAATCAGAGCAACAGCCCACAAAATTTGAGCTTCGTGTTAGAACCAAATTAATGTAAAGTTTTTGGGAGAAAGTATGGACAAAAAAAAGTAAGCATGAGACTTCTTAAAAGACTAAGCAAAGTTTTACCTCACAAATTATCCCTTATCTTTGGAACCGTAAACTACACAATAAATTTCCATTAAATTTTATAGTACCTACCTATAAGAAGAAATTCCGA
This sequence comes from Caradrina kadenii, assembly GCA_947462355.1. Classification (NCBI taxonomy): domain Eukaryota; kingdom Metazoa; phylum Arthropoda; class Insecta; order Lepidoptera; family Noctuidae; genus Caradrina; species Caradrina kadenii. The sequence continues at coordinate 11,431,095 of OX381691.1, forward strand.
ATGCGATGCATGATTCATGATTGATGCTTGATTCAACTTGCATCCTGAAAGCGTGAAGTCTGTGAGACATTCAACGTCAGAAGAACGACTGTCACGGAATTTTTCTATGGGTGAAATTGATTTTGGTACAGTTTCTGTTGTTGCTAATCTATTTCTGTTTTGCCATTTGAATATAAGTACACTTTTTGGTGGCGTGGCTTAGGACAGAAGTTAAAATTTTGGACAAAAACCGTTTGCACATAAATCGTTTAACACTTGTATGAAGTGTCGAAGTTGGGAGGTCCCTTTTTTAAGCATGAGATGTCGTCAAATGATTTTTTCCTTTCTGGTGGAAAGGAGTGTCAGACTGTTATTGGCTAAAACCCATCCGAGTTCCTTCCAATGTCCTTTGTGTTCCAGGGCCGCGGTGAGTCTTTCGAACAAATCCCGCAACTGTGCTAACATCTCTTTGAGGCGCGCGTGAAACACAGTACGTCGTCGACTTGGGTCTAGTTCTGGTTGGACGGCGAGCCACACAACGGTAGCCGACCGCAAGCCCACTCCGACGGTGGTCTGGAATCGCTCTACGACTCTCGACACCCGGGGCATCCCCTTCTGTTCTGACAGCCGGGGTGAAAGGTTGACCTCTCCCTCATGCGTTTCGCCTCCTCCTTCGTTGGTATTACTACTTCGCAGAAAGAAGCGATTGCTTCCCATTCTCCCTCGCTCCGGACTATGGATGAACCAAAGCCGGACGCGAGAGGTCGCCGCCGCCAATCGCCTTTATGAGGACACGCTGATGTTCTGCCCAAGCAGGGGCATACCTCCACCGTACGCTCCTTTGTGATCCTACAGTGATAACACCAAGGCGTGTCCTAGCTCCGAAACCGAAACAGTTAGCTCCCGAAACAACTGTGACCAGAGAGTACCTGCGTCAGAAAATCCTTGTGGTGCGGCGATCCTACTATCGATATAAATTGGTAACTCTTTAAGTTTCTGAGGTGCTGTTTTTTATTCATGAAAAATATTCTTAGGGGTAGCTAGAATTTGTGGGCCAATCAGTGGAATTCTGTTCTATTCATTCTTCTTCAGTCGACGTATGCAAATTTTCAAAGTTATGTTAAGTTTATGCTTAAACCTATTTTATTATAATATTGAAATCATACCATCGAAAATAAAAACAATTGAATTAGGTACCAATTAAAATAATGACAAAAAGTAACAATCAATTGGGATCGAACTCACACAAAATATCTTACATGGCTTTCATTAAACACCGAAGCTATTCTCTAAACAAAGTAAATAGCGTAATAATAATAAAAAAATATAGCAATTCCCATACCATGTTATATTTGACTGCTTAACTCCTTGTGGCTAATGACGTCATGTTTTTTATTTCATAGGATAAAATATCTCCCACTGTCTTTCATAGGAACTGCCTCGTTAGCCTAGTGGTCCTAAGCGCGACTGCTACGCTAGAGGTCTTGGGTTCGATTCCCAGGTCAAGCAAAGTGTTATTGGGTTTTTCTATGAAATTCTCAGTAGCAGCTCGGAGTTAGGATTTGTGCCCGGTTAATGAATTGTCATTAAGGTTCGCCCCCTGTTACATGAGATCTAAACATACCGGCGAACTGTGGGTGTACATTGTTACACCTCTGCCTAACCCATCGGGAAATACAGGCGTGATGGTATGTGTAATATGTAACTAATCTGCAGTATTGTGTATATTTTATAGCAATCCAAAACATGTCCAAGAACAATAATGCTTACCTAACCTCATTATTTATTACAAATAGCGAAATAGCCTAACTATTAATTACAAAGCCCACCACCCAAAGAGCAAAGCAGATTGTGTGAAGGAAGATATCCAGCACCTCATGACTACTTGAATTAGTGAGACTACCTACCTACCGGTAGTGAACTTCAGTGATGTATCTGGAAGGCATTGAATAGATTGCGCATTTAAGTAGTCCGCTGCAAACATAATTTGGTAAAAGAGGGCATCATATACCCGTCTGAAACTCAGTGCAATTGATGCATCAGTAAAAGCGGCCACCTACTTTTCTTAACCGGTGTAAATTATTGTTAGGGGTATCATCGATCCCGGGTCGGTGGTGCGTAGTGTTCCACGTGCGCCTCAAAGAAATGTCAGTACTGTAAGATGGGGCCCGCCAGGGCCAGTGTCCAACAGGGTTGCGGAATTCAAAAGAGTCACCGCGGCGCTGGTACGCAAAGGGCATTAGGAGGCACACTTTGTGTTTTAGTCAGTAAGAGTCTGACACTCCCTTCCGTTCCGCCCAGAGCGAAAGAAGTCATTTAAAGATTTCCCATCCTTAAAAAAAGGGGTATCATTGATGTGAAAAGAAGAATTTAAATCGCGCTATAATACAGTCATGTGTTGGCCCGACATTTAAAGACTATTTTGACAAAATTAAAGAGTCAAATAGACATAAATTCTTTAACAATACGTATATTTTCCGCTCTGCTATCGTTTGCACACCTATCAGTTTCTATTTTTTCGATGAAAACTTTTTACTTCAATTTGCTGTTTTTTAGTAACTATGTATTATAGACATTCTTTTCTGCAAGAATAATAAAGAAAAAATAAGCAAGCTAAGCGTTACTGTATAAGAATGACTACTTCTATTTTATTATTGTTTGGAAATCTTCTAGTATTCAAAAGAAATATTTAAAAAATCACAAAAAGTAAAACATTATACCGGGACCGAACTCAAGCCCTGCGATTCGAAAGGCGGTCATCGAACCATTAGACTATTTAATTCAATAGAAAAAGATTTGAAATTGCCGTTCTGTTTTGCCATGATTGACTGTTTAGCTTCTTAAAGGTATAGCGTGATGATAATTATTTCAGCAGTTCAATCCTCAGCCATCTAAAGTATTGTTATATTTTGTTTCATCTTTTTTGAAACCCGTCGTAATCTGTATCATCATTGTTCATCCCCCAAAGTAGATAGCGCGATAATTTATAGCCTACGACCAACTTTGGTCTATGATGAATATATATACAAAAATTGAACGGAATCTGTCCGGCAGTATTTGCGTGATGCTGTAACAAACAAACAGACAAACAGACAAAAATTTAGAATCGCTTCCCGACCCCGTAGCAATCACTTTTTTTTAAATATATTAAATGTACAGTTTTGACTTCGCTACGATTTTATTATAAGTATAAATAGACTATGTACAGACATTATTTTCTGCTTTAATATTAAAAGATTTAAAAAAATAAGTAACCAAATCAATGTTATGGCAGAAGTTATGCATACTTTTATTTTATTATTGTTGGGAATCTACCTGTACGAAAAAAAATGTTTGAAAAATCACAAAAAGTAAAACTGTTATTGAGGACCGAACTCACGTTCAGCGATTTGCAAGGCGGTCATCAAACCATTAGACTATTTACTACTTCGGAAATTATTCTAAAATAGCCGTTCTAGTTTGCCATTATTGACTGCTTAACTCTTTGAAGGTATAGCGTGATGATAATTATTTTAAAAGTTCAATTTCGCAGCTATCTACAATATTCTTACATTATATGTCGTTATTTTCAATCCCGTGAGAATCTGTAGAAGAACTCGGACATAATGCAACATTGCTCATCCCCCAAAGCAAATAGCGTGATAATTTATAGCCTAAGTGTTAAGTGGAGCTTTCCGCAATACATTAGTGAAAACCGCATTCAAATCGGTTAAGCCACGGCTGAGATTAGCGTGTTCAAACGCACAGACAAACAGACAAACAGACAAACAGACAAAAATTCTAAAAACCATATTTTCGGCATTAGAATCATTACCCGACCTCGTAGCAATTACTTTTTTTCAAAAATATTAAATGTACAGTTTTGACTTCGCTACGATTTTATTATATGTATAGATTAGAAGATTATAACAAGGATAAAAATGCTTGGCTTAATGCTAGTCCTGCTCTACAGCCACTCGGGCTCACAAATTCATATACATAATATTTTTTAATTTTTTTCTTTTGTAAAGGGACCGATGTTTCTTTTTTTTAGCTCCTTTTTTAGTGACCTTAATAACGTGTACCGTTATTATTATTATTTCTAATTCCCACATACTACAGTTTATCTGTCGAATAGGTTCACTGAAAACCTTAGTTTTGTGTAATTTAGCATAATTTATTTCAGTTTTGTAAATATGAGTACCATGGAGCCATTTACTTGTTAAGTTACTATGTTTTGGACATTATAAGCATGGTGGTTGAGACCTTTGTTATGCTCACATAAATGTCTCGCTGACGGTGGCGCGTGCGTTGGATCGTTCAGCTCCCTTCAAGATGGTTGAGCTAAATGATGCTGATGCACGCGTCATGTTCGGGCGTTGTCATAATTTAAAAGTGCCTGTAAATGGTCTGATTGAAATAAATGCTTTGACTTTGACTTGGACATCACACATAATTATTTAATAAAACTAGCCTTTTCCCGCGACTTTCGCCGCGTAAATGTCTATTATCGCAGATGCCGACAAAGTCGTGGAATAAAAAGTAGCCTATGTCCTTTCTTTGAGTTCAAACTTACTCCGTACCTCTCATCAAAATCGGTTCAGTGGTTTAGTTGTGAAAGCGTAACAGACAGGCAGAGTTAATTTCGCAAGTTTACGCTTCTTACAAAATAGGGTTGTCACCCGTTTAAATAGTACGACAAAAAGCGGCCGACAGTGCGTTTCAGCCCTACATAAAGTTTTTTAATTATTATTTTTTATTGGCTCTGGTTGACAATTATACTGGCCACAGCACTCAATAGCGTGAGGGATGTACTTGACCTACTTCTTTTATTGGCGTATCTCGGTTTTCATTATTCACCTCAATTAAAAAAAACTGGTCGGGTTCCTTACATCTGAAAATGAAATGCAATTAATTTTGTGCTTTCTATTTCTCGGGAATTTTATTTTGAAGCAACATAACAGAGAGGCGAAAATCTCTATGCAGTATAAAACAGTCGCTCCCGCCGTCTGTACCTCTTTACGCCAAAACCTTTTTAAACTACGCAACGGATTTTAATGCGGAATAGCTCGGAGTTAGGATTTGTGCCCGGTTAATAGCAATACGCTCGCCCCCTACTTATTACATGGGATTTAAAAAAAAACATACTGGCGAACTGTGGGTGTACATTGGTACACCTCTGCCTAACCCTTCGGGGAATACAGCCGTGATGGTATGGATTTTAATGCGGTTTTTTATCAAGAGGAAGGTTTATACGTATTGGACATCACGCTACGACCAACGGAAGCGAAACAGTAATCAAAGGCGTATCAGAATGCGGGAGACAATGCAGGGTATAAAGCTAGTGAATACATAAATAGAAATTACCTGGAATTTCCTGTTGCTGTGTTCTGTGAATCTGTGTGTGATGGATATGCAAATTATGTTATGCCTACTTGATTACAGTATTGTATTGAACTAGTATTCTAGGAACCTTGTCTTGTCGTTTTCTTGTAGTTAGCTGTATATTTTTGTATAGGCTCGCTGTATGTACAGTGTACCTGCGTACAGAGTGAACTGAAATCTCAGAGTCGTCAGACCAATGTCGTGTGAACATGGCTGATTTTTTTAAGTATAGAGAGAAGAAGGTAGTAAGTAGTAATTTGATAAATTCAATGCTGAGCTCTTTTTTAAGTATCATGCTGTAGCGACATCTATCGCTCAACATGCGAACGACAACGACCAACTGACGTTTCCTACATCGCGCTATCAAAGCTTTTTTTTTTTTTTTTTTTTTTTTTTTTTTTTTTTTTTTTTTTTTTAATAAAAACGTTGCCCCACTCTAGGAATTTCTCCTGTATCGTGGGTGCGTTTACAAACATATAAACTCACATACACAAACAGCCAGACCCGGAACAAATATCTGTAGGTTATACAAATATTTGTTCCGTGCGGGAATCGAACCCGCGACACGCAGCGCAGCAGTCGATCGCTCGGCCACTGCGCCAACCGTGTCGTCAAAGCTCACCGCGACGTTAACATAATATATACAAAATCCTTTATTAGTAGTAAAGCTCTTTGTGAAGGAGCTCGTCCAGGGAAGTACTACCACCATACTTATTTCTGCCGCAAAACAGCGTTGCTGTGTTCCGATTTGAAGGGTATGGATGCCGGTGTAATTACAAGCACATGAGTCATTTAAATTTTGTCTCTGGGATGGAAACGCATTTGCGAGGGCTCTGGTATTGCATATGTCTATAGGTAGCGGTGACCTTAACATCAGGTGGGCCGTGGGCTTGTTGGCCATCAACACAGTTACAGTTGGGCAGTAGCCCACCAGATACAATACCCGTGTGCTCGGAGGATCCTCCCTTTTCAATGGAGAATGACACATTTTACACCCTGTTTGTCTTTCCTCCACAAAGCATAAAACTACCAAAGCAAATAACTTACGTTTAAGTGAGGTGGCTATAGTTTTCATATAGTATATTTTATTTCTTGTATTTTGACAAATGATAAAAATATACTACGCCTTGAATAAATATTAATATTGTATTTTGTCCTCTTCCAAACATTTGCCGTTGTCCGCATCAGCGCTTCAAGCGGCTTTGTTCTAGAGACTAAAGTTGTATTATGCAGCGCTTATAGCTGCTGTTGCTTAGTATATTTATAACCCTGCTGAGTGCCTTCTGCTCTCGCAGTTACCCCGAAACTACAGGCCATCTGCGGCTAACTAGATAATCTGTCAGTAAAAGATTCGGTCCAGTGCGAGATTGACCCGTTTGCTTTGGGTTCTGTACTTTATTGTGATTGATGTAGTGAAGGGGACTTTAGTATCTCCAAGTCAACAGTAGTTACGGTAATTGTGATTAAACTTGAAAATAAATAAATAAACTTGATATTTCAAAGACTGTCCATTTCAATCACTTTTTTTTTATTTGAATCATAACGAAAAAGTCTTAATTTTTTTTGCTAGCCTTATTTATTTAAAGCTTACAGACAAATATTACTTACGATGCAGTTGTCACAGTGACGAGTGGCTGTTGCCATGCGTGTCGCAGATTCGATTCCCGCACAGAATAAACATTTGTATAGCTTACAGATAGATGGCCCCGGTTTGGCTGTTTGGGTATGTAAGCTTATTACGTTTGTAAACGCACCCACGATTCACATAAAAATCGTAATGTGGAGAAACGTTTTTTTGTTTAAGACATAGGAAGAATAGAATAGAAAATCATTTAAATTCACTAATACACAAATCTAAAAGAATCCCGAAAAACTCTCGGTTGATTCACAGAATAAACTTCGAAATCTCCAAATCATTGTACAATTAACAACAAAAGTACAAAAACATCTGTAATTGAAAGACGGCTCCCTTCACTTGTTATACGAAGTTCATTTTGGCTTCAGTGTATTTAACTTTGAGCGGAACCCCGCCGGCGAAGGCTGCCAGTTTTCGTTAACTATACTGCAGTAGTGTACACCTACCCTGTTAGTTCTGTGGTACCACGAGTGACCGCTAAGAGTCTAGGTCAAGAAGATCCAGAGTTCGATTTCAGGTCGGACAAAGTTTTATTGGGCTTTTCTATTAGTTATTAGGTAGCAGCTCAGAGTTTGAAAGTTGCTAGTGTGACATTCAGATCTACAACTGATCGCTCCCGTGTTATATTAAGAATATAAGAGTCGAACTGTAAGCCATTGGTTGGTGCGCTGTATATCGCGGGTGTGATTCCCGCAGGGAACAATTATTTGTATAGCCAAGTGTTGTCCCGGGTCTGCCTATGCGGGTCTGTTTATGTGATTAACTATATAGAAGAAATACTTAACGTGGGGCATCTCATTACTTTTTTTCAGTATAGCGTACGTTCAAAAAAGGTAGGTAGGTACAGTCAATCTATGAAAATAATTACCATGTATTTACAAAAATGAATAACATTCTCGTATTGTGATTGTAACTTAACTGTGTTTGAACCATTATAGCATCGACTATAATAATTAGAATGTTGGAACACAATAAGAAGGGAAACGCCTGAATTAATTCCAGGAGTCTGGAGACCAAAATATGTTAATATAATCACAAAGAGAGAAAACAATAAAAAAGAGCAATGGTAATGAGCGTAGAAGTAGACTGAAAAAACTGGCCTAGAGCGAGTCGGACTCACAGAACTAGGGTACAATATTTAACACTACATACTTATGTATGTTTCATTGCTTTGAGTTTATACTCACGCCTTTTTCCTATTTGGGTAGACAGAAACCACAGTACGCGACCTGCTACGATCCTTACATACTCCTAAACTAACACCACATAAATAATAAATAAACACTTTCCCTTTCATTTTTTACCATTTTTTTTATTATTCGTTGTTATATTATCTGTAAAAATATCAACGTTCAGCCTATTACGGTTCATGAGATACAGCCCGCCGACAGACAAACAGACGGACGGACGGACAGCAGAGGCTTAGTGATAGGTCTCGTTATATGTTTTTGATAAGGATCATAATTACCTGTCCATTTTTTGTAAAATATATAACAAGGTATAACACTTTAAAACAGAAGTATTAAGTGAAGACGTCCATCGTTTTAAACTCAAAAAGAGACTACCCCTTAAATTGAACAGACTGTATTTACAAACATAAACCCACCTAAAATTTATAACAAAAAGCTTTAAACGAACAAAATGGTTGCCTTATTAAATCTTAAACGATGTACCCACGCCTTTATAGAAAAAAATACTCTGAAGTATTAGTCAGAAGATCTACTTTACTTAATACGTACCACGATTACGATGTTTTACTCCATAATCATGTTATTGTAACCATAAAAATGAAAAATCGAGAAAACAGTACGTTGAAGAATGATCAACATAATTTGGATGTTAACAACATTTTTTGTGATGATAGAACATTTTTTGATGTAGGGTTTATCGAGGCTTGAAGATGAGTGAAATTAAGAGCACTTAGAGAATATAAAGTGCTAATTTATGTACTGTAGCGAATGCCTTAAAACGTTCACACATTTAGTAATACTAAAATCACAAAATTAAAAATTTTAAGCAACCCACATAAGAGCTGATAACTTTAAAACCGTTGAACCGATTTTCATCAAACATAGCTAAGAATACTCCCGACTAATTCACCTTTCAAAAACAAAAAACTAAATAAAATCGGTTTATACGTTCGGGAGCTACGATGTCACAGACAGACACACACACACACACGTCAAACTTATAAACCCCGTCGTTTTTGCGTCGGGGGTTAAAAAGGATTTTGGTAACAGTTTCCTTTGAAATTCCATGTTACTTATTTTGTCTAAGTCTTCAGAGGCAATCTCTCACTAGTTATTGATTGATCGAAATTGTTTATTTAGCAAAATTCTTCGCAACCGAGTATTTCATTCATATTTGTCAGTCAGCACTAATGTAAAAAAATGAACGACGAAAACAAAACCTCTTTTTAAGTCAGTTAAAAATAATATGAGCTTAATGGAAAAGTCTGGTTATGTCAACCAGGTGAGATTAATCCGTTTTTTTTTCTTTTATTCCATTCCATATTCGAAAAATAATGAGTTGCGAAAAATAATGACATTCTGTTTTCAATTTGGAATGAAAAAGTTATATCTGGCTCGATACGTTATTTATTATTCGTTTTAAACAGCTCACGTCATTAAAAAATGAATTAAAAATGGCGAACAAACAAGGGCGTTAATCATGCCATTTCATTCCACATTATAACGAGCGAGTGAAAAGACATAATAATCACTGCCATTTTCAATGTATTTCTTTAAAAACACGTAAGTTTTACCTGCAAGATCGGGAAAGATATTAATTATAACATGTTGATATAAATCGTTTACATGAAAGGGGACAACCAAAAAAGAGAAAACACAATGTAAAATACAGAAACTATTAAAAACCGTTTACTGAATAAATATTATAAAAATACAAGTGCATTAATTGCCTGCCATCCCGCCGCAAAACTGAAAAATATTTACTCACCAATTTACATACAAGGTATGAAAGCGTGGCAATCGTAAAAAGGGTAGAATCGCTTAATTTAGTTCAAAGAGAACACCTGCACGATGGATAAAATTGGAATTGGCAAAGTGTGGCAATACCGTAGGAGGGGGAAGACGCTTATTCGGGTGCACTGGGGTACGTAGATAGTGTAATAAGAAATTTTATTTTCTCAAGAGGGGATAAAGGTGATTTACACGCTCACAGAAAAGTCCATTTTATATACTGCGGTTTTAAAGTTGTTTTCCGATAAAATTATGTTGATTTTATTTTTAAGAAAATACCGTGAGTAAAATATTTTATCCTTCTTGAGCAATTGTGGTGATTAATGCTCGCGTCTTCTTTGTATGAGAAGAGGCCTTTACCCTTTAAATTTTGTATGGAATATTTATTAGTTTAGTAATTATTGGCATTTTATTGACTATAAAAATGTTTATAGTTTACATACCATCACGCCTGTATTCCCCGGAGGGTTAGGCAGAGGTGTACCGATGTACACCCACAGTTCGCCGATATGGTTTAGGTCCCATGTAATAGGGGGCGAGCCTATTGCCATTAACCGGGCACAAATCCTAACTCCGAGCTGCTACTGAGAATTTCATAGAAAAGCCCAATAACACTTTTTGCTTCACCTGGGAATCGAACCCAAGACCTCTAGCGTAGCAGTCGCGCTTAGGACCACTAGGCTAACGAGGCAGTTAGTAGTAGTAGGCAGTAGTGTTTATATTTTACTGAGTATTTTAATTTAATGATTAATTCAAACATAAAACTTACTTAAATAATTATAAGATTACAAACTACGAGTGTGTACAGTTAATATAAAATGCAAAAAAGGAAATAAGTATACATATAAGTCAAAGTCAAAGTCAAAGAATTTATTTCAATTAGACCATTTACAGGCACTTTTGAATTGTCAAGAAGTTAGATTTAAAAGTTGAAGCTAGTTGCTCGTTCCAAAGCGTAGGTCTCTATGGAGAAGAACGAGCAAGAAACTCCATGGACACTCTTTTCTTTCAATTTGGTTTTTACAAAATCTTGGTTACAATATTCTTGTTGCTTCTATATGTAAAAACAATGAAGATGTTTTAAAACAATACAACAAAAAAAAATAATAATAAATAGTACCTACTAAAGATGTAAGCCATAGCAGTTAAGAGATGACCAATCCCAACTGACAGCGCCCGTTCACGAACATGACGCGCACATTAGCACCATTTAGCTCAACCATCTTAAAGGGAGCCGAACGATCCAACGCACATATAGTTTACTTAAGTTTGAACTTTCAAAAGTTGACATTATTTTAAACTGTATTGCCTCAATATTTTTAAAAGGAAATACCTGAAGATGATGTACAATGATACCTTTGCCGTTACATCTATTATTCTCTCTCTTTAGACCCTTAAGAAACCAAAGGAATATTTGCGTAAATCCCTAATAATAGGGGCCAGGACGAGGCGCTAGTCCGTACCACTGGTTTTAACAAAGTAATCGGGGTTCAATGGGAACGCAAGATAATCTGATAACCCGAAACTGAATTAATAAAATGGTAAATTTAATTATGTATTAACTCGTTGTCGGTTTTGTTAGTGTTGCTGAATAACATCGCGTATTCAGCAATAACGAAGCCAAATTGGAAACAAAATAAATCGGTAAGAAAATATGAATTAAGGTAAGTACAACCAGTACTTACCTTAATTCATATTTTCTTACTGATCTCTCTCTATTAGGTACTAAGTGTAGTAAGTGTATATTTTTCATGGATCAATAGGATGACTGTGGGCAAAATTTATCTAACTAACTACCTACCTTCCTGTAACCTTTGTACCTACTTTGTAGATCAGATATGTTTTTAATAATATAAAGCGGAAAGGTCAGTCATTCACCCACACATGAAATCTCTATAACTACTTGACCTATGTAGGTGTAATTTGGCAGACAGGCAGTTTATGGTAATGAATTTTCCGACAGGATTGAAGGAGGATTTTTGACTTCCACGCATTCAATATCACGGGCTAAATATAGTGTCTAATGAGAATAGGTTTTCTTGTACTTATTACCCAAGTTACATAAAATGGTTCAAATCTCATCATCATGATTATCCATGAAAATAATTTAAATCCACGAGTTTTTTTATACCAAAAGAATTGCGCCATTTTTTTACCACAATATAATCCTCAATCCTGTCATCAAATATTTGAGCAAACACACGCACCCATTATGTGACCAAATCCTGACAGCAATCACAAAAAACTCACCACCAAATATTTGTGAGAGCTCGGCTAATAGGACCATTTGTGGAGCCGTGAGCGGATCGCCCATAACGAATGGTGCTTCGGCTTCTAAAGCTCGAACTTCAACTGAAGCGCGATTGACCTAAAAGCGCTCTCGAAACTAAATGAAAGCGCGCCACGATTTTTATATCTAAACCGATTATCCGAATCGATAAATCATTTCTGTTCGAATCGTTTTAAATTGATCTGATGTTTTTGGTCCTTTGACTTTTCGGATATTATTTTTGATAAGTAGATTTAAATTACGTTGTACGAAGGCTATAAATAAGCTTTATGCTCTTGAAGTATTACTTTTACATCAATTTAAGCGAGGTATACCTTTAAATAACTTAAAAGGGATAAAATATTTCAAAGATTGTTGTGGATAGGTTGACATTTACCAAATATTTTCCTAAGGAAAAGCACGTGTAAACTTAATATTTATGCATTAATGAAATTAAGCTTAGAAGCATATTTTCAATTGCAATGTAAATTCCAATTTGTTGAATTTATGTTTTGCCAATTAAAGTTTGTTGGATGTTTTTGTATATAATATGAATGTAGTTAGTAATTTAATTTAAAGTTGTTATTTTAGTAATATAGATAATACGTGCACAGTATTTTTGAATTAAAATAAACTAATATTGTACACCAGCATATTATTGCCCCGCTACAGGGCAAAGGCCTCTTCTCATACAGAGAAGACACGAGGATTATTCACCTTGCTCATGGCGGATTGGCGATTTAAGATTTGTACGTAAGTCCAGGTTTCCTCACGATTTTATCCTTCACTGATGTTCGATATGAACTCAGAAAGTATATTTTTAAATAGAAAACCGCATAATAATAAAAATTAATTCATTTAAACCAACCCAGTAGGGTTGGTTTAAATGAATTATTTTTTATTATTTTAAAATTACGCAATCATCGTAATAAAGACTCTTAGGACCAATTCGTCTAATAAGGCTCCGTCAAAAAAATCAGCCACAGAAAATATTTAATTAAAAAAGTTATACAAATGGTATGCAAAATTTCTGCAAACGAATTTCACCAAGACCTCTGTGCCTGCTTACCCTCTGAGGAAAAAGATAAGGAAATATGTAAATGAACGCGGGAACAAGAAAAGAAACGAGGAAGACTCCGCGGTGTTAATATTTCGAAAATACGAGAAAAACGCACGAAAAGTTCTATTTGTTTATTACAAGATCGTGTTCTGTTATCTAAATGGTTAGAGATTTATTGAAGAATGTTCCCTCTCTTTATAGGTTAAAATAATATTTATCTCCTTACTTATAAACTTTGCTATACGGCCAGTGCAGACCGAACTGGATTATGCTCAAGCAGTTATTATTGATTAATGACTAATAAACTAAAATTCAATAATAGCAGTTCGAAATTGCATAATTGCGTGCAAGATGAATGATACGAGAAATTATTTCTTGCACATTTTCAGCTCTATTTGTGATATCTATATTGAAATGTTGTCAGCTCCGTTGATCTCATGTTCACAAGTGCGAATGTTAAGCGCGAAATCCTGGGTTTGATTCCCAGGTCGGGCAAAAGCTGCCTGGAGTTTGAAGGTTGGTGGTGTGAAACCGTCGTGTCTCGGAAAACAGAAGCCGGCAGCCGTTAGTACGGCGTCTGATTTCATACCGATCATGTCGGATTGCCGTCGCATCGTACTAGTAGAATGAGGAAAGAAGAAGTGCAACTGTACTTGCGCACACACTTGTGCAGTATCTCCACTAGTAAATAGGTCACCGTGACCGAAATTCAGTCTGGAAATTAAATTAATATAATATGTAAAGGGGTTAATTTTAAACTCATGTTATGTAAAACAATGTTTTCAAAACTTTAGTCGGTATTTAGGTATCGGGGTTTATTTGAAAACTAATGGGTTGATGGTATTATCTACAAATAGATTTAATATATGAACCTTCAAAAGCCTTGTAACAAGAAAGTTTTGTTACAGGTATTTACAAATTAAATGTAGCTAAATATCTGCTGTATCTGATCAAATACCTTTACTAAACCTAACCAATGTGATGAAACCACATGACGGACAGACAGACCCATCTTTCTATTGATTAAATTGTTTTAGTATCTAATATGTGTATGATATGCAAACACATATGTATTTTATAACCGTGTGAAGCTATGTGTTTGATTAAAAATGAAATACAAAAATAATAACAGCCTGTTATTTTCCTACTGCAGGACAAAGGCCTTTTCTCATACAGAGACGGCACGAGGATTGATCACCACGCTTGTTTAAGACGGATTGGCGATTTCAGTCATACATTTGATAAATCCACATTTTGTCGCGATGCTGTCCTTCACCGATGTCACAAGAATAATGTTAAAATTATAAGTTCAAGTTTCCTCATGATATTTGCTTACACCAATCAGTCATAGTCAGTGATGGCCAAGATAAACTTAGAAAGTGCATATGAATTAAAAAACTCACATTAATACGTGTCTGGTACAAATCTAGCAACGTCATACATCTGGGTTTTTTTTCTAATGGGAAATCATCAAATGCTTTCACCCGCTCTGGGCGGAGCAAGAGGGAGTGCCTAACTTTTACTGACTAAGACCCATCAATGTTTCTTCTTGTGCCCTTTGCGTTCCGGTGGTGCGGTATCTCTTTCTAACAACACGAGGCCATACATCTTGGTGGCTTAATCATTAGGCAATCAGGGCGTATCCTTCAACATAAATATAGATAGTAAATCAAGAGCGGTACACCTACGTACTCTAATCGTGGGTTCAACTAAAAATAACGCTTCGACACGTTTTCGCGTCGTAAAACACGTGAGTTACTGACGTGTGTCGAGTTTATAATAAATGGAGCCCGAATTAATTGGATTTGTTCACATCATTATAAAGAACAACACACGTAACCCTGCTCCGCTTGGGTATTTTTAGAATAGTATCTGCCTGTTTAATTTCGTTTCGAATAACAATTTTATTTTTGTACAGCAAAAATAAAGAAAGAAAAAATCAGTATAAACACTTACGCCATAAGACCCTCTGTCCATTATAATGTTAAATGTTATGAATAAGAATTAATGGTTAAATCTATAATTTAAAAAAATCTTACATTAATAATAGACCATATTTTTCTCCTAATCTATTTTTTATCTACTTCAAGTAGACGTCTGTAGGTATGTCCTTCTACAGACTCAAACCTCTTTGCCAAACTTTAAAATATTTAACATAACTAAGTAGTAATGGTATCTTTAATAAGAAAGAAAATCCAAATAAATTGATTCCGAATTCAGTAACATTGTATAAAATCGAAATACGAAGATCTATAAATTAATTAATCAAATCAATTCTTTTTTCGAAACTTGAACTCTTAAACTCTATTTTGTTTTAGTTTGTTTTCTTATTATTGTCATTGTTATAAGTATTTATTAATTAAGTGTGAAAATAATTAGAGCAAACATTTTTCTTTCGATAAGTCCAAGTGAAAGTCAAGCCATTCAAAGCCAGCCATTAAAAGCAATATAAAACAATAAAATTCAAATTATTAATAAATACCGCGTTCAATATTAATGATAGGAAATTGCAACCATTAATTCTAAAATGATTATGACATTTCCTATTATCATTTGCCGTAGCTGCGGTCAGTAATCCGTAGAGGTCATCCAAGCAGTCGTAGCATCGTAGAGGCTCGCTACGTAAATTCGTAGCTTGCTACGCCGTAGACCAAAGCCTTTAGATTTGGTAGTCACAAAGACAGTCATGCTTCCATTTCCACCAAAGCCAAAATGTCTCAGCAAAAATACTTGCCTTTTTGGTACAATAATAATTTAATTCAAAAATAATTTATCACCCGCAAAGTCGACGATTTCAGCGGCGAGAGAAAACGTAATTTGAATAAATATTCCTTCTAGATTTTGGAACGAGACGTATATTTCCACAATGAAATGAAGTAACGTAGTCTTATATAAATATTTTTTTCGTAAACCTTATTTAAGATTACACCTACCTAAGTAAGTATAGATGCTAAAGAGATTCGTAAGAAATGGTTCCCTCTCCAAATTATTTTGTTGGAAATAATTTACCGCCGAATATTTCTTTGATGAACAATTTTATACAGTTCAAGTATTTCATTGACATTTTTATGTTATCACTCATAAACATATTTACGAGCTCAATAAAATTATCTTTGAGACATCAAATACCTAGCAAATCGGTATTGTAGAAAGCTTGTAAAAGATTACCTACATAAATAAAATACCAATATTTTGAAATGTGAGGACAATTTCGCACTAATTTTAAACTGAGACCACATTTGACTACTATTGTAAAGAAAATAGTAATTATTTGCCTGTTGAAAGTTTAAACAACATTTACATAATATGCTAGAACAAATATATAAACTTTTACTCAAATATGCGTATGGTTCCATTGATATAAAAAAATGAAAAATGAAACAGAATTTAAAATATAACTCACCATGGAATGAACCGACGATTCCTTTAAACTGACACTACACAAAACCCCATTTTCAAAATCCACATACAAGTCACCAACACGCACACACCACCAACGTACAATTTAAAACGATTTTTTTCGAATTTCGAATGCGGAGTTCTCTGCGAAACGACGCGCGGTCGCCCGTCGCGGCATCCGAAGAGGTTATGGCAGCGAGTTTGCGTGGACCGACCCTCCCCCCACCTACATACCATCATTTTTACCCGGTCCACCACCATAAAAATATTTCGCGACCGTATTGCGCAATGCATTAATCTCAACAAACGAAAAAAAAATATAAACACGTAATTTTTTTTTTCTGTTAAAAAAACGCAAAGGCAACGTTCCCCGTCTAAAGTTACACAGTTGTAGATTATGGGGGAAATAGGCGTAATTAAGCCCGTTTTACGTTTGAAATCCGTTCGGAGTCAGGAATAGGCGACAAGGAATGTTTTAATGTTTAATTAAAAGGATTGTCGCGCGAGGGGATTTAGCGAAACGTGCTAAAAATACTAATCAATTCGAATGTGTCGAGATGGATTCTCGTGAAACATTTTCAAATTCTTTCGAGTTGTAAAGAGGCGTTAGTTTCCTTTGAAGTTTAATTCTGATAGTTTGCTTTAACCTAATTCTTAGTCGTTAAGATGCCTTTTACATTTACAATTTGTATTGCCACTTAGCCAAGGAGGCGTGGAATGACAGCTATTTGTAACTTGGCACAACAAATCGAGAATTGCTCGCTATTTCAATCAATCATAATTATTATATTAAATTTATTAACTTACTGTTTCGAATAATTTTATTTACCAGTATTCCTTTATCGTAACCAATATAATAAATGTGAAAGTGAGTTTATTTGTTTGTTTGTTACGCTTTGCCGCCTTAACTTCGCAACTGCTCAACATGAAATTTTGCATACACGTTGTCAGCAATACGGAAAATCCTTCCGTAGAGAGGGAGGGAACGCGAGCGAAGCCGCTGACACAAGGTAGTATACCTTTAAATCCGCATTTGATTTGCTAACTTTTTTGCTTGTAAATGTCGAACTTATTTATTTGATACAAGTAATGAAATTGGGATTTCAGGGAGCGTGTGATTGCAATTTCCCGGGACTACCTCGTAGGTATGTTCGGGAAATTGATTGGAAAATCAGTGTTATGCTGATATTGTTCACTAGGTAATATTGTAACAATAATTAAATCATATATTTATTAATGGACAAAAGTTGTGTTACTAAATTAGCTTCAATTTCGAATAATTAAGCTTTGGAAATTAAATTGTTAGTTTTTGGTACAAATAAATGTAATTACCTGAGCGCCATTACTCACTACGTTAATTAATTAATATTTAATTATAATTGTAAACTTTGTAACCTGTCAATGGCAAGTTTTACCAACATACAAGAGGTTTTAGTATTTTCGGCTTATTTTGCAGCCGGGCAAAGACCTCATATTATAAAAATATGTGATTTTAGCACTATGTATTTAATTTAATTTTTAACCGACTTCAAACAGAAGGAGGTTCTCAATTCGTCTGTATGTATTATTTTTTGTATGTGTGTTACGCGATAACTACGCCAATTATGAATCGATTTTGATGATTCCTTTTTTTGTTTGATAGGTCATACTTCAAAGGTGGTTCCGTATAAATTTTATCGAAATTGGTTTAGTAGTATGGTAAAAAAAAGAATACTGAAAAAATATGTCATTCAAGTAAACGAATTAGCGTGTTTTGATTTCTTGTGACTTTCAAGTGGTGTCTTGTTAATTTACGTAGTATAACTGTTCCTTCATGGATTTGGATGTCAGGAAATTGATACTAAAAAGCGAAAAATAAAAACTTGTTTACTAAAAACACAACCTCCTTCAAAAATTAAAAACTGAAAAATAACTTTGGAATAGAAACCGAAATCGCGACAAGACATGCAGCAGCAGAGTTAACGGTACCTAATTCTCCATTATTCTTCATTCAAGAAGTGTTAAACCAAGGCATCTTCTGTATAACCCAACTATATTTATGTTAAGGACGACATCCAGTCTAATAGAATGCAACTTTTTTTTACCTTTGAGAAATCATCAAATGACTACCGCCTTGGACGCGGCGGAAGGGAGTGTCAGGCTTTTACTGACTAAAACCCATCCGTGTTCCTTCTTGTGCTCTTTGCGTTCCGGGGGCGCGGTATCTCTTACGAACAACCCGCAGCCCCGGCAGGCATCAGCCCTCAGTGGCCCCTTCCTTTTGCTGACATCTCTTTGAGGCGCGCGTGTAACACGAACGCGCCGTCGACACGGCTTGTCGTTATGCAACGTACGGACGGTGAGCTACCCATTGCTCACCGTCCACAGTCCCGAGAATGCAATTGATGGAGAGTTCATCCACAATGATCACAAAACATACTTTAACGTAGTCTTTCTATAAAACACAGCCATTTCTTTTCAGCAAAAATAAATGCGTCCCCAACATTGGCGGAACTGTATGCCGAACGTTGGCAGCCAACTTCAACTGTCTAACTGAAAGCCAATGCTATTATCGAAACGTTCTTGCACTCATATTTTAAAATGTTCAATTTTCGAACGCATTCGAAATTCGGGCGTGTTCGTTCATCCGAACGAAGACATAAAGGATTCATTCACCGTTTTGTTTCACTCATTCTTTTTAAGTAGTTCACAGATAAACTTGCTAACTGCCCGTTGGCCTCGTGGTCGCGTGAGCGTGAGGTCCTGGGTTCGATTCCCAGATCGGGCAAAAAGTGTCATTAGATTTTTCCATTAGAAATTTTTCCGTAGCAGCCCGGAGTTTGGGAATTGGTAGTGTGACACCTCCGAGTCTCGAAAAGCACGTAAAGCCGTTGGTCCTGGCTGTCACTCGTGGATATTTGACAGTCATTACGGATAGTCAGAAACCGGCACGTCTGACAACTAGTCTTACCAAGAGGTACCATGTTGCCCAGTAGCTGGGTTGTGGAGGTCAGATAGGCAGTCGCTCTATGTAAAACACAGGTATTCAGCTGCATCCGGTTAGACTGCAAGCCGATATAGAAAAAGGCTTGGTAGATATATGTATACAGATAAACTTGTTGTGAAAGATAAATTCTCGTGCCATTGTTAGTGCACCAGTTTTGATTCTTCGTAAATGAAAATAATACAAACAATTGAGTGCCGAGAACTAAGCTATTGCTTCGGAATCGAACTGTATCGAATTGTACTACACGAACTACTCTTTGCTTTTCCTGCAACAGAATCGAATGTTCAAAGCTCAATATTGTTATTTTTCATATCCTACTTTTACAAAAACTGTGTTTTCCAATAAACTTACTACTATTATAAGCTTCAAAGTTTGCTATGATGGATGTATGGATGGATGTTTATTTGTTACTCTCTTACGTTTTAACGTCTGAGCGAAAATTGCTAGGCACACATATACATAATGATTTAGCTTAGAACATAGGATAATTTTAATCCTGTACTTGTGTTTCCGTGAGATAAATGAGGGCCTCCGTCCCGTCCGATTTTTTGTCGGACCGATTATAGGACTGTCCAATAGATCTATAGTTACATGGGACCGACTTTTTGTAGGACATGTGCGTTGGTATATTAGTTCTATGTTCCATTCTCTCCGACAAAAAATTCAGTCACCGATTGTCAAACGTGGGCGGGCAGCGTTATGCTTAATACT
The DNA here is from genome assembly GCA_947462355.1 of Caradrina kadenii. Lineage (NCBI taxonomy): Eukaryota > Metazoa > Arthropoda > Insecta > Lepidoptera > Noctuidae > Caradrina > Caradrina kadenii. The sequence goes on from OX381691.1 coordinate 11,451,480, forward strand.
AATATTATACAAGGTTGTTACGTAGTGTAAGTAATATTTGTATCTGTTCACCATCATCTGCTTAACCTTTTCCCAACTATGTTGTGGCCACCGTAGATACGGGCCTGTGGACTGTGAGCAATGGGTAGCTTACCGTCCTTACGTTGCATAACGACAGGCCGTGTCGACGGCGCGTTCGTGTTCCACGCGCGCCTCAAAGAGATGTCAGCAAAAGGAAGGGGCCACTGAGGGCCGATGCCTGCCGAGGCTGCGGGTTGTTCGCAAGAGATACCGCGCCCCCGGAACGCAAAGGGCACAAGAAGGAACATGGGTGGGTTTTAGTCAGTAAAAGTCTGACACTCCCTCCTGCCCCGCCCAGGGCGGGAGAAGTTATTTGATGATTTCCCACCCACCAAAAAAAAAAAAAAAAAACTATGTTGTGGTTTTCTTCCGGTCCAACGGGATGCAGCTGCATACCAGTGTTTTACATGGAGCGACTGCCTATCTGACCTCCACAACCCGGTTACTGGGCATCACGATACCTCTTGGTTCAACTGGTTGTAAGACTTCCTAGCTTGTGACTATCTATAATGACTATCAAATATCTACGAATGACAGCTGGGACCAACGGCTTTAGGTGGTTTCCGAAGCACGGGGGTTTCACATCACCAACTTGCAAACACCGGGCTGCTATTGAGCAAATCCTAATAAAAAAAAAACAATAATACTTTTTGCCCGACCTGGGAATAGAACCCGGGACGCCACGCTTATCAGCCGCGCTTGCGACCGCGAGACCAACGGGGCAGTTAAAAATTTGTATCAGTTATACAGACATTTTTATTTACGTTCTTTTGTTCTTGTAGGCTTTTGAAATATCTATAGAATACAGTATTGTTCTGTATTTTATATAGGCTGTCAGTCTCATTTACTGATCCTAGTCTCTTTTTTAAATTAAGTTTTCCATATCAATTAAATAAATAAGGTCTGAAGGCACATGACGCCGCGAGCTAAAGCTAGTTTACTATAAAAACAGTAGGATCGTAGCGCACTGTTAAAGCACAAAAATTCAAAGCAAAAATGTGAAAATGTAGGAAACGAATCACATCGTTATCTTTTGAAGTCGTTTTCATTTTCAAAATCGAGGTGTGATTTATAAATCAGTAGAACAACGGAGCGATTTACGCTTCGTTACCAATATTTGAATTTATGGTAGTTTTTATAGTGGTTTTAGATTTAGGAGATTTGTTTACCTACTATATCATAGTAGTACAGTTCTTCTAGCGTAAGTAGGTACTAGGAGTGAAGGAATGTGTATGATAAGTGTTGTATCTGTTCTTTATTATTAACTATAAATATACCTTGATAGGGAGGGATGACACACATGTGGCCAAAAGAGTTAAAATGGAAAAGTAGATGAATTGTGTGAAGAATGATAAGAAAGAAAAATAAGAAGTCAGAGATATCATGACGGTTGACTGGACGGAATAGAAGAAAAAAACGCGTTGCACCAACCCCAAGTAACATAGGATAAGGGCAGGAAGATGATAGTCATTTAGTTTATGACGTAGTCCAAAGTCAAAAAACACCATTCTACATTCTGCTGTGCTTTTAAAAGAATGTCTCGTGTAATAATTCAATTAGGCTGTAATAAACACAAAATAAAAAAAAAAGTAATCCCTGACAGAAGAAAAAAAATCCCTACCGTAGCTAACAAAAGAGCTGTGCGATGGCGCGTTCGTGTTCTACGCGCTCCTAAAAGAGATGTAAGCAAGTGAAGGATCCACTCAGGGCCGATGCCTGCCGGGGATGCAGGTTGTTCGAAAGAGATACCGCGCCCCCGAAACTCAAAGGGCACAGGAAGGAAAATATGTGGTTTTTAGTCAGTAAAAGTCTGACACTCTCTCCCGCCCCGTCCAGGATGGGGGATGTCTTTTGATGATTTCCCATCCAAAACAAAAAAAAGCTAACAAAAGAGCTGATAAGTTTGAAACCGCTGAACCGATTTCGATCAAACATAGCTAAGTACTGTCCCAACTAAATGACTTTTCAAACGCAAAAAATAAAATAAAATCGGTTCATGCGTTCGGGAGCTACGATGCTATAGACAGACACACATACACACAGACTCGTCAAACTTATAACAGTTAACGAATTACAAACTTTAATTTATTTCATAATATATAACGGTAAAGGTTGTTTGTTATTTTTGTTATAAATTAAATAAAGTATAGATGATAGTAAGCACCAGTATTGCGAAGTGCCGTAAACTATATATTACAGTATCTTAACTACCACGCAGACGAAGTCACGGGCAATAGCTGGTAACAAAACAAAACTGTTTACATTGAAAGGAATACCTTTTCTACTAAATCCATGATAGTAAAGATACGCTCGATCTCATGGGTTCATTGCCAACTCCTAACAAGGGTCATCGACCTATCTGTTAGACTTTTATGGATCTGCTTACGTCTAGTTCAACTGATAGGAGAGAGGTACTGAATAAGTTATAAAATCAAGAAAATTATGCAGTTTTTATGGACATATATATAAATAGTAATATGCTTGTGCTCTGAAAAATATGGACATGCTTGCGTTAAAATTGTAATTTGTTTGTTGGAAAAACTACGAGAGCATCCACACTATTGAATTATAAAATAATAATAAACCAGCCTATTATTGTCCCACTGCAAGGCAAAGGACTATTCTTATACAGAAAAGGACGGCGGGCGATTTCAGATTTATTAACTACTAGCTGTTGCCCGCGACGTCGTTCGCGTTCACTATTTTATTGGTTTCAATTTTGTTTTCGCATATTAACCTCTTTTTTTTAATTTAATTTAGTAAAAAAAAAATAGCCTAAGTTACTTCTTATAACATCAGCTATTTGCGAGTGAAAGTCCCGTCAAAATTCAGCTGTTTCAGAGATAAGCTGGAACAAACAGACAGACAGACAAAAATTTTAAAATTTGTTTTTTTTTTTTATTTTAGTACCGTATATACTTTCTACATATTATTATTACTGTTTGTTATTTGAAATTACAAACAGTTACTCCAATTTTATTTATTTTTAAAAATGTTTTTCTTCACGTCAGTGATGTCAAAGAAAAGCTTAGAAAGTTAATAATTTGTACTGTCTTGTTATGAAATTGAAAAAGTCATATTGATACTTAACTGGTATCAAACCCAGAACCGAGCAGCTTAACCGCTGGGCAATCACTAAGCAGGGCTATTAAAGAACATTAGAGGAAACAAGAAAAAGAAGATCTAAAGTGAGAATAAATCTCGTGGTATTTGTCCCATTTTTTTGCGTCGACGATGGTAGACGACGATAAAATTCGACCTTTGAAGAAAATAAATGGCAGCCATTTTGAATACATTATTATTTTACATCTTAAGGCTGGATGATTTAGTTATGTTATTGTATTTACAAGATTATTTTAAAACGAAAATAAATAATATTTTGTAATGACACAACGAGCAACTAAATAAATTTGTTGAGTGTTTGAAATGACATGTTATGTATAAAAACGATAATAAAACGAGTTTTCTGTGATTTTACCATAATGAAAACCAATAAAAAATCGACATAAACTCATTTACAAAATTCTTTTTTTTTTAAGGTACATATTTCAATTAATTTTCAATTGAAAACTTAACTATGATTCCGAAAATAAAAATCTTTAAATGATTTTGGAAACAGCATAAAAACCTTTTAGATAGTTAGAACCAAGCATCCAAACAAATAGACACAGAATGCGACTTAGTTAAATACTAGATATTGTATAGATAGAGAAAAAAAATATCAACTTCTTTTGCATGCAGAAATAACATTAACTTGTCTATTTTCCCCCGACTTCAGCTATTTGCACGAGATTAGCTCGGAATATGCTTTTTCTTTTATTTCCGTACAAAATATAAACTGGTGAAGTATCATAAGTAGCACCGATTTAAAAATAAAAGGGAAAATACGTTTTTGGTGATTTCTAATGTTTTCAAACACCTGTTATGCTGAACAGGTAATTATTGTGGACTTACTCCACTATTTTCACGTACCATCACGTCCTTATTCCTTTAAGGGTTAGACAGAGGTGTACACCCACAGTTCGCCGGTATGTTTAGGTCCCATGTTATAATAGGCATTATTTTAAGTACCAATGTAAATGCCAATGTAACTTTATCAATTCATATGTACTCTGTCTTAGACATATCAGACCTCGGTGCACCAAAAATCATCCGTGTGTAAAATTGTACACACTCAGTAACCCACCGTCGCCTACCAATAGGTATAAAATTATAACCATTGATTGACGTTAGATATATCTATCCCACTTCCACACCACACAATTAGTTTACTAAGAGTATATCACTAAAACTTTAGCAGTAACTTAGTCCCTCTCAAGAGACCGTTTACACCATCGAGAACCAACAAGAAATATGCCGTGACAGCACAGCAAATATTCATCAAATCTTAACAAATATTATCATCGCTTCATATTCACTCTCTCATGATAAAAATAAATGTTCCTTTACAACAATCACACAGAATTGGCAATTATCCAACAACTCTAGCCCCTAGCTGGACCGAAGTGAAATATTTCCTTTAATAGCATACACTATAATTGTGCATTCCTTCCGTCTGCCATAGATTAAGTTTTAACAGAGGGGACAGAACTTCCTTCGTGAAGAAACGAAATACAATGAAGTAGCTACGGTCTACTGTGTTTGCTGTCATTGTCCAAAATGTTATTAGATAATATTACATTTTGCAAATAGGTATAATACTAAGAGAACAAAGGGTCGTCTGTTAGTAGTTTCTTCATTTTCCTAAATAATTAAATTGTGAGTGGGTATTTTGCGTTATGATACATTTCAATAGATAAAAAAACACGAATTCTGGCATTATTGTCTCAGTTTCTAATTCAAATTCATTTATTCATTTTGTGAACAAGAGTATGGTAACACGTTTTATTAAAATGTTGGTTCGTGTGGCTCGTCGAAATGCATGCAAAAGTAGTGTCGTTTATAATGGATATGTACCTAATAATAAAAACAATATACCATCACGCCTGTATTCCCCGTAGGGTTAGGCAGAGATGTACCAATGTACACCCACAATTCGCCGGTATGTTTAGGTCCCATGTAATAAATATAAACATACCGGCGTACTGTGGATGTACATCGGCACACCTCTGCCTAACCCTTCGGGGAATATAAGCGTGATGGTATGTTTGTGATAGTAACTGACTTAAAACTAAGAAATCATTTAAAAAAAAATTTAACGAAATGACATCAAACAAAAAAAAAAGAAGCTTTGTAATGTTCACCAAAAAATTATCACACAAAAAAGATACCATGTCGTATGTCATGTCGCTTCTGTTGCCATTTCTCATCATCTACACTTTGACACAATTTGAACTGTCTGTTGGTGTGCTCTGGTACTGTTCCGGAGGACTTTTATTACGGGCAATGTTTATATGTCTGCTTCTTATTATTTTCAATGTACTATGTCGTTCTCGCTCTAAATTGTACACATTGTTTCGCTTTTAAATTTGTTTTGGCGAGAATCATGGTTTTGTTGTGTGAAGACGACGTAGTAATCTTACAGTTTCTGTGAAGATCGGAAAATGTTTCCCGAGGTTTCTTTTATCTTGAGAAAATCATGTTTTGTTATGGATTCGTAACTGATGAACAGGAATACTCGTATTAAGTTGCCCCGTTGGTCTAGTTGTTGCAAACACGGCTGCTGACCAGCTGGGATCCTGGGTCGATTTCCAGGTCAAAAATATAAATTTTTTCCATAGTGATTTCCCGGAGCTTGTAAATATAACCCCCTAAGTCTCGAAAAGCATGGAAAGCCGTTAGGCCTGCCTGGCATTCGTAGATCCATGACAGTCGTTCCGAGTAGTTAGAAGCCTGAAAGTCTAACAACCAGTCTTGCCAAGGGGTATTATGTTACCCAGTAACTCGGTTGTGGAGGTCAGATATGCATGCTTTGGCAGATGATCAGGAATACGAGTGCCTTTAATAATACGACGACTAGGGGTTGAAATATGTTGTTACCCTGTCATTGATAAGTAATGCTGTTTTAATGTAAGTATCATGTTGTTTGTGCACGTGTGAAGTGATTCAGGGATACAGGTAATGTAAAGCTCCGGGGAAAACAAATGAATCTGTATTTTATTTAACGGACTGATATCTTCAATCATTTATAGGTATAACTGTATTAATTACTAGCTTCTACCCGTGACTTCGTCAGCGTCAGGGATATATTACTCCATTGGGACCGTTAATTACCATCACGCCTGTATTCATCAAAGGGTTAGGCAGAGGTGTACCAATTGACATCCACAGTTCGCCGGTATGTGTAAGTCCCGTGTAATAGGGGGCGAACCTATTGTCATTAACCGAGCACAAATCCTAACTCCGAGCTGCTACTGAGAATTTCATAGCAAAACCCAATAACAGTTTTTGCTCGATCTGGGAATCGGACCTATATGCTATGTTAAATTCACTCTATCTCTGTGCGAAATTTTATCCAAATCCATTCAACCGTTTTGGCGTGATTGAGTAACAAACATTCATGCATCCAAACATTCGCATTTATAGTAAGATTTTGATCATTGATTGTCATTCAATATAAACTAAAGTCATCTACTCATCTGTGTCTACTATGACAGATATTTCTTCAAAGCTCTATAAGGCATTACACACACATTATAGTTAATTGTATCAGCATCAATGAGTTAGTTCACAAACCTTTTCTATCCCATTTGGAAATAAATGAAGTGTGTATCCATTTCTTTATAAAAACCGTCAAGAATTTTACTACGACTAAAATTCTTGAGACTCTTAAGGGGCTTGGCTCGCCTAAGGCAAAATGATAGCTTATTAAAAATACTATATTTTGTGTACTCTTGCGTTAAAATTAACATCACAATCCTTTTAACTTTACTTAAATGGAGGTATCGTGTCATTGTTTTTACGATATTATACGGCGTTTCATTTATCTTTTAATGTCATTGTCAAAATGGCAAAGATAGAAAAATAAATAAAGGATTCTAGAGGCCAGGCCTGCCCCTAGAATCCTTTATTAATTTTTTCAATCTATAACACTATTTTTCTTACGGCAAATTGGCTGTCAAAAACATAACAATAGTTATGAATATGAAAATAGTCAAACGATATTGTATTTTGTTATGTGATCTTTCTTTCTTTTACTTTTAGATAATCAAGTATCTAAACTGTCTATACAGCGTTAGTCTTTGTGTACCATGAACCTGAAAAGGGGTCATTGTACTCATCATTTTAAACAAGTTTCACTATGGGGCCAGATCGAAAATCGCGATGGAAAAATCAGCTGACATTTTGCCGAGTTATACAAATAAAAATATATGGAGCAGCTAATTTTTTTTTTTCAAGAAAACATAAGCATGTTTATGAGAGTAGCTTTTTTACAAATTCTAATGTCATACAAGATTTTGAAATCGACTTCGCTAAAAGTCAAAGTCAAATTCGTTTTAAGCTGACGTCTCCTGCCTGCTAATTACTTATGCCTTTCAGTTTGATAGGTGAAATAGTTTTTGAGATTACGTGTTTAATCAGTGAGTGTTGCAGATCAGTTTGTTATGAACTGGTACTTATAATGACATATGCATTTAATATTTTGTCGACTTATATACTATATAATATATATTTGCATTATTTTAATCTGATAGAGCACTGTCCAGCCGTTTAATACTTGCAAAATAATTTATTTACATTTTTTATATTTCAATTGAAACAAATGCCTTGCGGGCGAGGTCTATCCATTTATCACATTTAAATATAAAAACATTGTAGAGAAACTTAACAGAAAAAGGCGTAACTTTCTGCTCCTGGGAGTTTTAGTGATACTGAATAAATAAAAGCTTTTTGATTTTTTCGGCCATTGTTACTTTTAAACAATAAAGTAATTACAGGATTACTAGCTTCTGCCCGCGACTTCGTCCGCGTGGTTTTTCTTCCCGCGTTAAGTCTTTGGTGTAGCATTTGTGGTTAGTATTTGGTCTGGGATGTGAAGGTCAGATAGGCAGTCGCTCCATGTAAAACACTGGTACTCAGCTGCATCCGATTAGACTGGAAACCGACCCCAACATAGTTGGGAAAAGGCTATGTAGATGATGATGATGTTTAGTCTTTGGTAACTGCTCCGCTCCTGTGAGTTGTACCGTGATGTTATACTATTTTTCAGCCTATATTATTCCTCATAAATCCAGATTTAAATAAAAAGATTTTCTCTAATCGAACTGGTATATCCAGAGATTAGCGAGTTTCAACAAAAAATCTCTTTAGCTTTATTATATTTTAGAAATATAGATTGATACAAAATACCCATTGTACCACCATCCTAAGTGTAAACAAGGATTAACTTTAAGAAGTAGTTTTAAATGACAAAAAATTGTTTCAACACGTCGTGCGTGCTCTAACAGAAGATTGCTAACTTATTATAAATCCAAGATATTAGATTGGACTTCAGATTCGATCCTATGTACAAATTTTTTAAATAAATTTTGTGTACAAAGCGTTCGTTTTATAATATAGTAAATTTATCGAGAAAGGCTATAAGCTATATAACATCACGCTACAACCAATAGGTGCAGAGAAGTATCCAAAGATGTAACCTAATGCGAGTGAAATAACTACGCGGAGGAAGTTGCGGGCAGGTCTCATAAATAGCTTCCGCTGTCACGTAAAAAGATTTTAAAAAGCTATACCAATTGCTTACAGATCAAAATAAACTTGTATAAAAATATAGCTACCTTTTGCGTGCCCACAGGGAGTTATTCCAAACCATTCCATCAAACTTACACAATGCTCAAAGAATCATATTTGAAACCATATGATAGGTAATAACAATCAAAAATTATTAACCTCGTAAATCACAAACATGCAATTAGTGTTGTAATTAAGAATTCGAAAAATATGTACCTACTTCCTTCAACTTATGAACTTTTAGTTGACATAAAACTGAAACGGGCTAAAACCGTGAAATAATGTGAGTACCTACGAATATGCAGCGGCTTTCAAATTTAGCTCTGTAAGCTTGACCGTCATTGCAAATGTTAAGCAAAGCTAAATTCAGCTTAAATATTAAACATTTTCACTACAAACTCCGCGAGGTATGGAATAATTTTTGGACGAATAAAGTACTCGGTAATAAATAGTTGCTTTGAAACTTTTTGTGTTTCGTCCTGAAATATTAATTGCTTTGGAAAGTTAATACTTTTATATTTAATTAGATTTTTTACAAGTAGTTATTTAAGTTTATTTTTTACTATTATGTGTGTAAATATTTGCTAGGTACATCAAAGTTATTGAATCACCGATTTTTTTTATTCCTGTGTCACTGTATCACTATATATACATTTGCGGGTCAACTTATTCGGTTCGGCGTTTTGCCGAAAATGTCGAACCGAATGTGCCGACCCGCTTATGAATAGCGACCCTTAAGTCTTCAAACGAGGAAATTTGAAAAATCTTAGGTATTGGATAATTTCAAGGTTATAGATGAAGTATTTACAAAGACACAAGCACTAAAGCGATGTCTTTGATATTTAATTGAAAGACGTTGCTAAGCAGTATCGTACATTGTGGGGAGACGAGCACCCCTTGGGTGTAATCCTTTAGTCTGTTACGACCCCCATGGGAGCTGATAACGCGGTACTGTTCATAGCCCTGAACCACTTAGAGATTGTAAGTCAGCATGGAAAGCTACGCTAGTGTTTTGTTTTCTTTCTTGTTTTAAGCATTAAGTGGTAGTAAGTACACGAGGGAATTTTGTCTATTTAATTCGATTTTTGAACAAAAACAATACACTGCGATATACTTTGAACAGTCTTCGGAAAAGCGATAATATATTGAGGACTACCGATGCAGTATTAAATGGAAGATCTGGACCTGCTGAGTAAAGGCTGATATTTCACCGGTACCGTCCATCAGTCTTTTCCATCTCATCCGGTGGGTTATACCACCAGTAGTGGTATCCTATGACTATTTAAAACGCGAAAATGTGTGTGCATGGGTGGATAGTTTTTTGGAACTGGACGATTGAACGAAGGCACACATATAGATATCATTCTAGGTTAACACAGGATAATCATTGTATTATTTCCTCATGGATTGAGTTGAACTGTCTATCCCTAGCATGGTAAGATGATAGCTCGCGCCTTTATTTAAATACACATTTTTATTACCTGGTGAGGAGACATAGAAGTGATGACATGGAAAATGGTCGCCAGAGTCTTGTTAAAAACAAGAATGAAACTAAAAAAACAAAACCCACCAATTTATTCTGTATAAATATTGCTAAATTGGTGAATTTAGGTAAAGTGAGGCTAAGGTAAGCTGTCATCCTACTGCTGTTGTGACTGATGAGATGTCGCAGGCATATTGCAAAAAAAAAAAACAAATTTGGTTTACTGTCCACGATGCCCACCAATCATTCATAATAATTCAATCTCCAAAAAAATCTGTTTCAGCCTCAATTTTACTGTACCTAATTTGAATCAAAAGCTTTGTGAATCAATTTTATTAGATTACGTTTCGCTCTATATATCAAAATACCTTTTTACCGCCAAGACTGACACGGTTCACGTGGTCTCGGATCCAATGTGTTCGCTCTGCTTACTCGGTGTTTTTAATGTCGCGTCTGTATCAGACCTGTGTAGCTGGCAGTCATATATCATTGGCCATTTCTATAAAGGTGGACACTGATCTCATATTTTTAGTACTTTTCGTTTTATTTTTGTCTGTCTGCGTCTGACGTTGCTTTAGTGAAAAATATACGATGTTTCGAGATATTTAGTAAGTGTAGCGCTTTAACATTGCGCTTTTTCACCTATCAAGCAAAATACAAATATTGTTAGAGTTTCTATAGCCTACTCTGTCCCACTGCTGGGCAAAGGTATCCTCTAAGATTATCAAGGAGCTCTTTTCCCTCACCATCTTGAACCAGCCTTCGTGGTACACATCCAAGACATGTCACTTCTTTCTTTCCCAGCCTCAGCAATGCCGTCTTGTATCTTGGCTGGCCAGATAACAGTTGTTTTAAAAATCAATGCCATTGCCTCATTTTTTATGACGTCCAAGAAATCGAAAATATTATATTATTAAATGTGGACACTATTTGTTGCCGGCACAAGACAACACGCAGTTGCCGCTTGCTACTGCTGGACACTTTCAGCGCTTGTTTTCCAAAAATTCCTGTGTGTCCTGTGGCCGACACAGGCAACTAATGTGTATAACTTTTTACTTATATAATTTGTATGGAAACTTGTTATTGTTGCTTTTGTGTTTCACTAAAAACTTCTCAGTGTCTAGTTGCTAACACTGAACACATTTCTGATTGACGATCACTGTGTGCCAAGTGGAAATAACAGGTAACCGTAGCTGCGTCTGCGTATGAGTTAGTTGATTTTAATTACATGAGAAAAAAATATTCACTGCTGGTTGCCAGTTGCTTGTATCATACATCATCATCTACTTAGCCTTTTCCCAACTATGTTGGGGTCGGCTTCCAGTCTAACCGGATGCAGCTGAATACCAGTGTTTTACATCAGCTTGTATCAGACACAAGACACAAAAGTGTCTCTGTTTGCAAAGAGCCTAAAACTCACATCAGTGCGTACCTTTACGCTGATTAAGTAACATACATTCCAATATTTCATTTCAGAAATAATGTAACATTTCTATGTAGGCATTTTTACCGGGTTACATTTTAGAGGATATCCTTAGGATAATCTACTTGTCATACTTGATAAGTGGATACCTTTTGATACTCAGATTCTTTACTTAGATCTAACGACCGTAGGTAGGAACCTACATTTATTTATTTTGTTATTAGTTTGTGATCAAAGAGCTTTACTGTATTTCAGGGTAATTTTTTATCGAATAAATACAATGTCAGGTTGATTCCTACTCAAACCTTTTTTCCGTAGTGCGGTTGTACGAATGTACGTCTTTAAGCAGGTCTAAAAATCTTTTTTTTTGTCTACGCCCCCAATCATTGTTATTTGACCATTTTTTCTTCTATTTAAGAACGTAACTCATGCAAATTTCGAGTCCACAATCCAAAGTCCAATGAAAAATATAAAAAATCCCATTTTTAATTTGTTTTAGAAGGCTCTTTTAAAAACATTGAAATACCGAACATCAATTTTAATTAAAATTAAATGACTAAATTCTAAGATCAAGAACTTCAAAATAATAATAAAATACAGTTTACATTGATTTGTAAGTTGTACATTTAATTTCATATTTTATTCAACTTTCAACCAACATGGTCAGCCAGTCGAGTCTGATATTTTAATCATTGCGACATGATTGATATCTTCAATAAACATTACATGAAAGATTAGTAGCAGTCAACTAAAATCCATTATACCTATTAACTGTTATCTATTTAGTTTACAACACGATAAATACAACGTTTGTGGTACAAGATCCTATAGTCGCTACACCTACATCATTTTAGTATAGCTGAAATTTTGAACTTTGCTAGAGAAACTTAAAATCCTCTGATTAAAACTATGGCGTAAGTGTAGTGCCTGGCAATAATAAATACTAGTATTTAACAGTATCTTGTAAAATGTATAAATATACCAGACTTGTGAGTAAGGTGCCTTTTAGACAATCAATATTTAAAAAAGAATAGGTAAAGGAGTATGCGGCAATTTGGTCCCACTTTTCTCAACGTGGCTCAGCAGTAATGAGACCCATGTCATATGAAACCTCTCAAGGAGTACTTTTAATTCATTATTTGCCAGCTAAGTTCAAATCCAGCACCAAAATGGTGTTTTGGTACATTCTGTCATTTTCGTGTAAATCCTGGGCAAAGATTCCCAAACTGTTCAACAGAGATGAGTACTAAAACATCATTTTATAAACTTAGTTGCCATAGAATGAAATGAAGTACTCATTATGAGCTTTCTTATGACATGTGTCTCATCACTGTTGAGCAATGTTGAAAAGTGGGCCCAAGAATAATACAAAATTGCCGTGGTCCTTTCAAGCATGTTTGACAGATTCAGGCTGAGATTAGACGGCAATGGTTCCTAGAAGTTAGTAGAATGTCCTCCCAGATATCTGAAAAAGAGCTCAGCATTGAACCTAGCAAGTACGCATACTTACTTAACGACATAATTAAAATAAAGCCATGTTGAAATGACGTAGGTGTGACGACTATAGGATCTTAGTCTATCAGTCGAGGTGTGAATTCTTGGCAGTACACCGCGGATGCATCGCTAGTAGTTCCGATCTAATATCGTGAGAAATGGAGTACTTACTGCTGATTTACACGCGGCTCTAAAGTATTTGATACGTTTTGGATTCAGCGAAATTTCGACCACACATTGAGGAGTTTGCTGCAACATCCGACTGCAATGTGTTTCGTTATGTGGTTATATTGTAAGATATTCCTACATCTTTTGTTTATCGCCTGTCTTTTTACAATCCCACTACAGGGCAAAGATCTCTTCTTATACAGAGATCGCGAACGCTGATCACCACGATTGATGAAGGCGGATTAGATCTATCCCATCGGACTATGAGAGTCAGGGTTTTCCCTGACTCTCATAGTCCACATGAGTACACATGTGTTTGCGCACATACTTTTGATAATATTTCCTGCGTGCTTAGGATTGACTGAAATACGATCGGGTGATATTATTTACATACACTTATGTACAACCTTTTCAGAAATATAGGTGTGATGTATTACTTTATTATTATTTTTATTTACTTTAACTGCCTCGTTAGTCTAGCGGTCCTAAGCGCGGCTGCTATGCTAGAGATCTTGGATTCGATTCCCAGGTCGATCAGTGTTATTGGGTTTTTCTATGAGTAGCAGCTCGGAGTTAGGATTTGTGCCCGCTTAATGGTAATAGGCTCCCCCTTATTATATGGGACCTAAACATATCGGCGAACTGTGGGTGTACATTGGTATACCTCTGCCTAACCTTTCGGGGAATACAGGCGTGATGGTATGTATGTACTACTTTATGTATAGCTAATCACAGTCCATCTAGACGCAGCATCATTAGTACTTTACTCGGCCCCTGGAACTGGGAATTAGTAACTTTGCACTAAATCACCTAATATCGGACGACAGTTAATTAGTAATAGTTTTGTCCTGCCACCACTAACTTTGTAACTGCAATAAGTAAGATTAATTTGCGAACCAGTTTTGTTGTAAAAGTTAATCATTATTCCTAAATTAATATTTGTGATTTTGATAAATTATTAATTTTATTTATTAAAACTAGCTTCTGCCCGCGACTTCCTTCGCGTGGTTTTTTCACCCGCGTTATATTACGTCATTGGTTACTTGGTACTCCATTCCCGTGAAGTTATATAGTCAATACTATTTCTCATAATTCTGGCTAACATTATACAAAAATATCTTTTTCGATCCGTCTGGTATTATCAGATATTAGCGCGTGCAAACATACAAACAAAACTCTTCAGCTTTATTATATTTTTAAACTAAAAATTAAAAACTACAATACTGAAAATTTCTCCTGTATCGTGGGTGCGTTTACAAACTAATAAATTCACATACTCAAACAGCCAGATCCAGAACGACTATCTGTAGGCTATACAAATATTTGTACCGTGTGGAAATCGAACCCGTGACACGCAGCGCCACCATCTCACCATTTCAACGCTGTGTAAACGGAAAAGTGGAATTACAGCTTTAAATCGACAGCAAAACAGCAGTTCAAATAAGTACATCCACACTCACAAAGATCACTAACATTATCTTACAAGTACAAACAGTGTACACATACAAAACGTAGAAACCTACTAAAAGAAGATTTTAACGTAGATTTTTCGCAACTAGCAAGCTCGCTGGAGCGGAGCTAAGTATGTGCTGTGCATACAAACTGACTGAACTATCCGACTCAGCGCTTTTTACTTGCAGTTTTACTTAACATGGTACAAGACTGGAATGTGACCGGCAACGGAAATTAAGTTGTGTTTCGAACAGATATGTTTATACAGGGTGACTTTTAACTCACTATGCATGTTTCAGGGGTGAAAGTACTCATGAGTACGAACAACTTTTATTTTTTCTATGGGACTAGCTCTGAAATAACATACAATCACGCCTTTATTCCCCGAAGGGTTAGACAAAGGTGTACCTGTACACCCTCAGCTTATCGGTATTTTTAGGTCCCATATAATAGGGGGCGAGCCTATTACCATTAACCGGGCACTAATCCTAACTCCGAGCTGCTACTGAGAATTCTATAGAAAAACAAAATAACACTTTTTGCTCGACCTGGGCATCGAACCCAAGATCTCTAGCGTAGCAGTCGCGCGTAGGACCACTAGGCTACTGAGGCAGTATAGTGTGATGTACGAGTATGTTTTGGTGTCACGACCAACGCCATGCGATAAAGGCTTGTGTTCTTATAATAAAGGATAACAGCTAAAATATGTATATGTCGTAGGTTTATGATAAACTCAGGTTTTTGATTAATAATCTGGATTTACTCAGGTTTATGATAAAACAAAGTAACAATTGTGTCTTCTGCCGGCTCTTGATCAAAAACCTAGACTTTTGATCAAAAATCTGATTATATCGTGAACCTGCGATTTATTCAAATAGAAAAGGTAAGCGCGGTTCCCAATTAAATGAAACAATTTTGAAGTGGGTATAGTTTAATAACATATTAAGTGTTTGTCAAACGTTGCATGTCAAGTAAAATTAGTAAATGGATGTTTGGTGAACAGACAGGTCACCATAATTTTATATATTTTACATTAAGGAAGTCTAATCAATTATTCAAAATCGTGATCGAAATAAAGAAAAGATCTACGAATCCTCTTAAATACATGATCAGTCACAATTTTCGTTAGGCGTCCACGACTTTCATGAGATTATTAGCAGTGCCTAAAACTTCCTACCAATATTTTTTTATCCTAACATTTTGCGTGGGAGCCAAAGTACGCAGGTAGAATCATAACTTTCAGAATATCATGAAAGTTTTCCCCAAATCGAATTTATCATAATCAATCTAATAAAGTCTCATCGGTAGATACGGCAACACAATTTATTATTATTGATTACCACCACTTTTAATGGATATACTAATTATGCTTATGAAATAAGATGGGCTTTGGCCTAAAGTTAGGTAGTAAAACCGCGAAATTGTAGCGCAAACTCTGAACAAGTATTAGCGAAAACTAGGGCCATAACAACTGTACCTAATATCTGAATATAATGTGGTTTTGTTATTGAACCGATTTCCAAAGTTTCCAATTTGTTGCCCCTTACTATAGCAATAATATACATATACAGTTGAACCAGTCAGGTCCTTGTTCTATTAGTTTATGAGCTTTTTGTCTCTAGTCCTTTAGGTCCAGTTGAAATCCACCGTCAGGCCCAAGTGGTCTGGTACTATTGCTGAACTGGGCCTGTTTGGCGCAGCAGTGGGCACACATCTGTATTACCTCTTTATTTTGGTAATTTTAACTGCCTCGTTACCCTAGTGGTCCTAAGCGCGATTGCTACGCTAGAGGTCTTGGGTTCTATTCCCAGGTCGAGCAAAAATGTTATTCGGTTTTTCTATGAAATTCTCAGTAGCAGCTCGGAGTTAGGATTTGTGCCCGGTTAATGGCAATAGGCTCGCCCCCTATTACATGGGACCTAAACATAGCGGCGAACTGTGGGTGTACATTGTTACAGCTCTGCCTTACCCTTCGGGGAATACAGGCGTGATGGTATGCGCTTGTTAATTTTATTTTATTCATTTTGTTATTTTGATAAGCTGTTTTTTATGTGTCTCAAGTTGTGCCAATAAATGGTTTTTTTTTATTTATTTCTTTCTTTAGAAATAAACTTTCAGAAGACATGTTTTTAATACCTTCCGATTATTATCCACACGTAAATGCGAAAGTTACTCTGTCTGTTTGTTATCGTATAATGGCAAAACTACTGGAGCGATAGTAATGAAATTTGACGAAGTGGAAGCTTGGGATCTGAATAAGGAAATAGGCTACTTTATGATTTGCGACTTTGACTATGCCCGCGATAAACGACCTTATTTAAAAGCTAGTTGATGAATATAGCTGCGATTTGAGAATACCTAGTACACGGTATATTATCTTGACCTATATAATAAAGAGAAAAGATTTGTATTTTTGTTTGTAATAGACTAACTCAAGAGCTACTTAACCGTTTTTAGTAATTCATCCACCCATGGAAAGCTACATTATCAGCGAGTACATACATGTACTCTTGATGATACATAAACTAACAAAATAGAGTGTAGATACATAAACTCACGCCTTTTTTCCATGGGGGTAGCCAGAAACCACAGAACGCCACCTGCTAAAAACCTTACATACTCCTTTCGCCTCGTCCACGAGCTGAAACCTGAGCCCGATCAGCGAGTAACATAAAACTATATTTAAAAAAAAAATATTGTAATTCGTAAAGAAAATCCACGTGGATAAAGTCGTAGGAAAAAACTAATTAATTACAAAAAAAAACCTTAAATACAAAATATACAATTTAACACAAAAAAATAATAATGACAGTCTATAAAACATTAGGCTTTCTTTCTACAAAACATGAACTACGTTACGGAGAAGGAAAACAAAACAGATATGTTGAAAAATGCAGCCTCGTATGTAAACATACGTGGACGCAGACGAGCCATTGACACACATCCACTGAGGCTGCCGAGACAAGAGCTGTCCTAACGTGCTCTTCAGCGTTCAAAACGACGGTATATTTCTTATTACCTTCACTGCTCAAATGGATGCACTGACGACTGAACATTTTTTTTATGCTAGATTTTATTTTACTTGTTAACCGTTACTGTTTGAGCGATAAGGAAGAACACTTCTGTGTAAATAATCCTACTAATATTATAAACGCTCCCTCGTCTCGTATTGCCTCGGCTGACTGCCTCGTTAGCGGTCCTAAGCGCGACTGCTACGCTAGAGGTCTTGGGTTAGAATTTCGGGTAGAGTAAAGTGTTATTGGGTTCTATCAAATCCTCAGTAGCAGCTCGGAGCTCGGAGTTAGGATTTGTGCTCGGTTAATGGCAATAGGCTCGCCCACTGTTAAATGGGACCTAAACATACCGGCGAACTGTGGGGGTACATTAGTACACCTCTGCCTAACCCTTTGAGGAATTTAGGCGTAATGGTATGTATTATTATAATCGTGGCGTCATACATCTACGAATGACAAAGATATTAATCTTATAATTATATTCCTACTTCTACGTAGTAGTAGTAAAAATCTTCTTGGTAATGCTATGTTGTATCAAAAAATGGATAATTAGTACTTTTGTTTAGGATAAAGAGTATAGTTTTTATGCCAACAAAAATCCAATCTCACATTAATTTGTATAAATAAAAATCACTCATGGTAATCTACAATGAAGTGGGAATGACAATTCCATAAATACACCAGGAACTTGGGTCCAATCAATTACTGAATCAATCGCTCTGATTGAGCGTGAAATTGGAACGTCTATAGTCACCTTAACCTCAAACTGCTGGCAATGGCGTAACCGATGAGCTACAGCTTGTGACGTTTCAAAAAATAAATTTGAATTATAATCTTGAGTGGTACATAAAATGAGGGAGCTATACATAATATTGCTTACTACTAGGTATTACCGGAGCGACCTGTCAGCACACATTTTGTATGTGTGGGTAATCGATGACTAGGTTGAGGTAAGCCTATCACAGCACAGCGGTACTGCTGCATTCCGGGGACTAAGTATGTGAAGGGAAGTGAGTATCGCTTTTTACGTTGTAAAAATCTGCTTATACTTTTCATAAAAATATATTTCTTTGTCTCAATCTTTGCTAGGAAACAAACAGAGAGCATGCACGGACGAAGAAAACAATGCATTTGTATAATAAAGATAGGTACTGATTTACTGAGAGCAACCAGTTCCGACGTCCGACATGCTTACTTTGTTCGCTTACACAATTGCAAGAACTTCTTCGGCGAAATCTACAGAAACTTCCAACAAAAGCTGTTCTGGTACATCAAAGATCAAACTATCCTCAACTATTCAGGACCAAACACACTTTGATTGTCCCAAGCTGACCTAGGAAACAGGAGGACCAAAAAACAGCTTCTAAAATTGGAACAGGAAGGTCATTCACAATAATAATTTTCCAAGAAACAATGGGTTAGCTAACTATCGAAGTTTAAATATTCATCAAATACCTTATATCTGTCGTGGGGACGTCGGAACGGGCAAAGTTTCCGCGGAATCCGGGCAAACGACATTAGGCGAGTGCCGGAGGATCCCTGATTTGTAACTTTGCCAAAGTAGGCCGGGATTGGGAATTAATTGTCTTTTAGGCCTGTTCAGAAGACTTTCTGCCGGTTTCTTGTGAGTGTCTGCGAAATTAATTCTTCTGTTTTGAAGTGCGATTTGACTTAGCTACCATTTTTAATTTGTTATTATTAAAATGATTATAGCAACTACTTTTTGGTCATCATTTTCCAGCATTTAACTCAACTGAGTCAGGGTCAACAGTGACCACCAGGAAAGCACCGAAGGAATGATTTCGACGAGACCCGGAGAGACGCTTCAACAATTCTTTTGTTTCATGCCACATATTGGATATAGATATTCTAACACGCAATGTACTACAAAATTGCATACTATAGATGCAAGATAATTCATAATCAAGCTCTTATCCGCGACTTTATCCACCTGGAAGTCAAAGTCAAATCCGTTCTTAACTGACGTCTCCTGTAAACTTCAAAGCCTCGTGTTTAATCGGTGAGCGACTTTTCGCATTAAGATTTTACCATTATGCGAACTTTATTATTTTAGTACTTAAAGGCCAATATTAATAGGAAGTATGTACATACTTTTAAGTAAGATTTTAACATAAACATACATACCTTCAGGTCTGTATTCCCGATAGATTAGGCAGAGGTGTACCAATGTATACCCACAGTTCGCCGGTATTTTTAGGTCCCATGTAATAGGAGGCGAGCCTATTGCTATTAACCGGGCACAAATCCTAGCTCCAAACTGCTACTGAAAATTTCATGGAATCACCCAAATAACACTTTGCTCGACCTGGAAAACGAACCCAAGACATCTACCGTAGCAGTCGCGCTTAGAACCACTAGGCTACCGTGGCAGTTTTAACATAGAATGAACTCAAATACATAATTGTTACCCGTTTAAATCCGTGACAAAAAACCATTTGGCAAGGGACTGTGAGAAAAACTTCCAGTAAAGGAAACTAGAGGAGCATCAACAACTGCGATAAAACAAAGGAAATATATTCGAGATGTCTTTGAACGAGTAACTTGTATTGTGTTCTGCCATGAAACAGACTGTGAAACACAGACAATGGTTTGTAGTACCGCTATTATGACTCAAATAGTCTTATTTGAACTTTTGATTTGATTCTTTTTTTTAATAATTATGTACTTACATTTAAATGCAAGTGTACTGCTTTGCTTTTATTTATTATTGAATAGACAACATTTTACATCAAACAATTCAGTTCTTTTAGATAGGAAGTACTCCTGGTTTGTAGATGCGTTTAAGGTTTACGAACATATAAATTCTGACTAAACCCTGGACGCCATACAAATATTTGTTCCATACGGTATTTGAACCCGCGACACGCAGTGCATTAGCCAATCGTTTAGATACTAAGCTATATTTGTACTACGTCGTGAGAGGGTTTAATATTTCGAGAATATTATTATTTTATGGATGGACTTTAGTTATAGCATTATTTAAATAATGAGTAGGTTTCGTTAGAACGCAGACATGTTTTTTTATACGTATTAAAATGACTTCCCCCGCCCTGGGCGGGGCGGGAGGCAGTGTCAAACTTTTACTGACTAAAACCCATCCATGTTCCTTCTTGTGCCCTTTGCGTTCCGGGGGCGCGGTATCTCTTATGAACAACCCGCAGCCCCGGTAGGCATCGGCCTTGAGTGGCCTCTTCTAAAATTGCTGACATCTCCTTGAGGCGCGCGTGGAACACAGACGCGGCGTTGACACGGCCTGTCCTTATACAACGTACGGACAGAGAGCTACCCATTGCTCACTATCCACAGGCCCTCATCTACGGTGGCCGGGAGTCGTCTCGCGGCTCCCGACGCCCGGAGCGTCTACGGCGGCGACTGGGACGGCAGACTCTGCCTCAACTGTCCCGCATGATTTATATTTAAGATATATTTTGTCTATCATAGCAACTTTTAAATCACACAATGTACAGAATATTTCAGTTTCCAAGTTAATCATTTTTATCATGTTAATATTTTTCCCACTTTTTGCAACATATTGTGAAATAAATATGATCCGAGCTTTTAAATTTCATTTTTAGGTGCAACAGCTGAAAATGACAGTATCAAATTGAATAAGTGGGAAAATGTACTTTGTAAAAAATAAAATTCTCCAGACCGATTCTGGCCACGGCGGCTAATCTTTATTCAGACTAGCCAAGTACGCGGGAGATATTATAGTGCACAAGTCTGTGCGCAAACACAGGTGCACTCCCTCTTCCCTAACTCTCATAGTCCGATAGGACGGCAATGCGACACAACCGGGGCGAGATCAGACGCAGGGCCAACGGGTTTTACATGCTTTCCGAGGCACGGGGGTTTATGAATATAATTAATAAAAACGTTAAATGAACATTTATAATACGAAATCATATCTACTACTCGCTTCTGCCCGCGACTTCGTCCGCACCAAATTTTATACCACGGCAACCGTTCATTTTTCCGGTATAGAAAGTATCCTATGTTAACACATAGGATTCACACTACAATCTATATCAGTGTCAAAGAGCCAGATCCGTTTAGCTGTTCAAGCTTGAAAGAGTAACAAACTTCCTACCATCCATCCATCCATTCTCACAAACTTTCGCATTTATAATATTATTAAGTAGGAAGTAAGATTTAATAGGATACAAATAATATAAAATTGAAGTATCAAGTAATTTCAAAATAAACGCATGTTTTAAATTCTGTCTATCTGTTTCAAGCATGCTCACTTAAGAAAAAGTTCCTGCAGAAGCGCGGCTAGTGACCTTCTTTGCCCCACCCAATTAGAGACAATTTGAATTTGTGTGACTGCAGTAAGTGCGTGCGTCAAAAAATATCAACAAACATGAGCTACTGCCTTTCATTCTGCATCTCTCTCTCATTTTGCATCATTGTTACATCACGTGTAAAATCATGCGCCGCCGCCGGGCATCGTGCGACTGACGAGGCCCAAACAAGACCGAACCTTATGCTTGCGCATAATATAGTCGATAATAACATTAAATACAAAACACAGCCGGCTCCACCCTCAATCTATAACACTAACACCATTTAAATTTATCAAATTGCAATTTACCGGTACATTAACACCATTGCATATTGGATACGTATTAGCATCAAATTGAGCCGATATCTATTAAATGGTTATCAGCTGTGCCCTGCGCTGTTTATTACAATGTGGGTTTATTGCTATGCCACATGTTGGTTACTGGCAGGGACATCGTACATTTACTCCATGTGTATTATGTTTACCTGTCTCGTTGGTCTAGTGGTCCTAAGTGCGACTGCTACGCTAGAGGTCCTGGGTTCGATTCCCAGGTGGAGGAAAAAGTGTTGCTGGGTTTTTCTATTAAATTCTCAGCTCGGAGTTAGGATTTGTGCCCGGTTAATGGCAATAGGCTCGCCCTGTTTTACATGGGACCTAAACATACCGGCGAACTGTGGGTGTACATTGTTACACCTCTGCCTAACCCTTCGTGAAATACAGGCGTAATGGTGTGTATTATGTTTATGATGAACTTTTATTATTATAATACAGCTTATTTATATTTTCTATCAGTTTCACATTAGCTTAGTTGTGTCAGAACTAGCCAATCCACAATCTCTTAATAATTAATTTCGTCAAACTAATCGAATATGCCAAATATTATCATTTTTTACGGATGGGAAATCATCAAATGACTTCCCCCGTCCTTAGTGTCAGACTTTTACTGACTCAAACCCATCCCTGTTCCTTCTCGTGCCGTTTGCATTCCGGGGCGCGGTATCTCTTAGGAACAACCCGCAGCCCCGGCAAAATATTACCATATTACTGTACTATTCAGCAGTAACTTCTGCTTCAAATTGACTTTAATTAATCAGCATTCAATTACATTGAAATTACGCTGTCAAGTCAAGTCAAAATTTCTTCCTTTATAAATAAAGGGAGAAATTTGGACTTGACTTGATTCGACAAAACTAACTTCAATTGTATATTTATTACCTATTTAGTTAAAAATTAAGTCCAAAAAATATATATTATACATTATGAATGGTCTAGTCGGATAATTAACTACATACACCAATATCTTAGATAAATCACTTCTTTTGCATTTTTTACGTAAGCATTCAAACTTCTTCATATCCTTTCTTCTTCTTTGAGACTGCCTTGTTAGCCTAGTGGTCCTAAGCGCGATTGCACGCTACAGGTCTTGGGTTCGATTCCCAGGTGGAGCAAAGTATTATTAGGTTTTTCTATGAACTTCCCAGTAGCAGCTCGGAGTTTGGATCTGTGCCCGGTTAATGGCAATAGGCTCCCCCCTTATTACATGGGACCTAAATAAATCGGCGAACAGTGAGTGTCTATTGGTACATCTCTGCTTAACCCTTCGGGGAATACTTGCGTGATGGAGTGTGTGTACTTATTTATATTGTCACAAAATAGCATCGAATCTGTCATACCAAATGCGCCTGTCGAGCTACTATCTCTCACAAAAACTTAGTGAAAAAAAAACGGAGTAAGCACGAAGTTTATAAACTGTGTTAACGTTGAAAAAATATTTGTCCACCTGTTGCTTGTTAGCCCCATTGTTCAACAATAATGGACAAAACTATGTGCAAATTGTTTCACTGCAGAAAACGGGTAGTAATGTGTTAATTTGAAATAGTTCCAGTTAATTAATGATTTGTGGTTAGGCGTTTGAAGTTAGAAGAGCTTTATTACGACGAATGTCATATTTAACTACTGTTAATTATTAGGATCCTCAATATTAATCATTGATAAATTAATTAGGTTTTTTGTAGTAGGTCATTTTCGAGTTTCGAGCTAGCGCAGTTTGATCTTGCCGCTGGGTTTAATTAATTCAGTTATAGTCGGAATTTCCAATTTTCGTAATTACCAACTGCCTTGTTAATCTAGTGGTCTTAAGCGCGACTGCTACGTTAGATGTCTTGGGTTCGATTCTCAAGTCGATCAAAGTGTTATTGGATTTTTCTATGAAATTCTCAGTAGCAGCTCGGAATTAGGATTTGTGCCCGGTTAATCGCAATAGGCTCGGCCCCTATTACATGCGATCTAACTATACCGGCAAACTGTGGGTGTGTAGTGGACATTGGTACACCTCTGCCTAACCCTACGGGGGCTACAGGCGTGATGGTATGTTATGTTATTTATGTCTTTTATGACAACTTTCGGAAATTTGATGAGAATTCAAAACAGCATCACATAATCTAAGAGTATCATATCAACCAATGGAGAGATATAATATCAGCTGTTGTGAGGAGGTTTTTGAAAGTGATTGTGAGCAGAGCTAGGCGTTCCTAGAGCATTAAGATGGATGATGCTGCTGCTCTGCTCCTGAATTTAGCACAGTAAACCGCTTAAGATTTATTATTATTTGGTTGCCTGTAGAGCGAATTCTGAATGGTCATTCTCACTACACCAGGCTTGCTTTCGGACAGAACCTATGAACTATTTATAGTTATACATTTGTTGTTCCTTTCTGACTGATCTATCTGTTATAACTTATTGCATCGATCTACCGTCTATCCTTACCCTTGAAGACACGAAAACGCAGTTACCATCACTTTTATGTTCGTTCTCGTGTTTCGCGGAACTTCCCATTACGTCTCTCTATAACTTCACACGGCGACAATTCGGTAATGCCAAGCGCCTACGCAAAGACTATTGTAACAGACACGATATATTTACACGTGTAAGGTTTTGATTGTAAATATCATTTAAACATACCACCAGGCCTGTATTCCCCAAAGGGTTAGGCAGTGGTGTAACAATGTACACCCACAGTTCGCCGGTATGTAATAGGGGGCGAGCCTATTGCTATTAACCGGGCACAAATCCTAACTCCGAGCTTCCACTGAGAATTTCATAGAAAAATACTTTTTGCTCCACCTGGGAATCGAACCCAAGACCTCTAGCTTAGCAGTCGCGCTTATGACTATTAGGCTACCGAGGCAGTTAATATCAAATATCATTTAATGGCAAACAAACCAACGGCCGACCTGACGTTAAGTGATCAGCGCTGCCTATAGGCATTTGCAATACCAGAGGCCTTACAAATGCTTTGCCATCCCAAAGACAAAGTTGAAATATCTCATGTGCCTCTAATTACACCTGCACGCATACTCTTCAAACCGGAACAAAGCAACGTTGCTTTGCAGCAGAAATAGGTGTGCTGGTATGGCAGATATCTATAGGCACCGGAGACCACTTAACATCAGGTGGGCCGTAGGCTAGCTTGCCATCGAAAAACAGAAAAAAAATAGTTTTCTCAAAAATTTGCTATTTTTGAGAAAACAATTTTTTTTTATGTTTTAAACGGATCTACTGCATATTTTTTTATCTATGACGTCCCGTATCGAACGAAAACCATTTCCCGTGACGGGAATGAAGTGAAGAAAATGTAGTCTACTCTGTATCGACGATATCGGAAACAAATGAGTTTAGTTAGTACGCCGAGGCTGGCTCACGGGTAGGGCTGCGCTGAAATTGAACGACGTAAAGGGATTTTAGGGCTGTGCTATCTGATTTTGGGCGTATTTGAATATGTTGATGTGCGATGGAAAGAGTTCATTTGACGTTGAATTTTGGTAAGAAAAATGTCTCGCATTATAATTAAAGAGAATACAGGGTGGAAGGGTCATCGAAGCGCAACGTAATTAATGGTACACTTCAAGTGTCAAAATTTTTCATAGCTTTTTCTTTTTTCATAGAAAAAATACAACTGTTCCATATTTAAGGACAATTCTGAAAAGGTCAGAATGTATCTATGAAAAACGATAACTGAATTTTCAATAGTCCAAAAAAAATACGTTTTTCTTGAGGGTCTAGTATCATGTATTGCATCTATTTACCTTAAAACCTGTTTAAAAGTATATCAACAAACTAATGATGAAAATTTCGTATCAATAGTACTGAAGGCTGACGATCTACCAACATTCCTATACCATCGGGACAAATATAAAAATGTAAATAAATGTAAATTTTCATTGCACTCGAAAGGCACTGGAAACGAGCTAATCAATTTTTACGACACCTTGAAAGGGTTGCAAACGACCACAGCTGCTCAAATTGTTTATTGTCCACAAAATGGCGACTGTCAGCTGTTATTGTTTTTGTATGTTCGTGGTTGGTCTCGATTCTTGGGTAATCAGGCTTTTGGGTGTGAGTCAATCTATTCAATTACAACTAGGTATTGATTTATTTAATATGAATGTCATCTGAGACCATTTCATAAAAATATTTTATGCAACCACTAATCTTAATATCTTATTTTGAATCAATTATTTTACTCTTTCATATCATTTTATTTAAGTTCAAATTATTTTACACTTAATATTTTAATTATGTTCACATAATTATCATTTCTGTTAGCATTTACGTGTCAATAATTAAATAAATAAAAATAAATTCTCTATAATATATTTTTAGGTATTAACAAAAAATAAATTACATACCTACCAACATTTTTTCAATAGTTTGTTTTGTGACTATTCAATAACATGATTCAAAATAGGCCAAAATTTCAGAAATGAGCACTTATAAGTCCTATTAGTCTTACCCCTATAAGTCTATTAATACTTCCAATAGATCTGTTCAATCACTTCGATTTGCTGCCATTATCAGAACCAGTTCGAAAGGTAAATACCATTACCCTGAATTTGTAATGTTGAATTAAAATCAGTTCGAACCCTTGTTTCATTCCTAACTGCTACTATAACATCCAATCTGCAATTTCAACAATTAGGTAATGGACGGGAATATGGAGATGTATTCCCAATTGTCAGTATTGACATTGTGATATTTTATTACACGAATAATTATTATTAAATTAACACATTGTGAGATTTGTATTTGTGAACATGAATCTATAAATATGAATATTTTATACTGTGTGTTTGTTTACACTAAATTAGAATAATTTAATTTATTAATAAATTAAATATTATTTATTTTTTACCGTCACCATACCATCACGCCTGTATTCCCCGAAGGGTTAGGCAGAGGTATAACAATATACACCCACAGTTTACTGGTATGTTTAGGTCCCATGTAATAGAGGGCGAGCCTATTGCCATTAACCGGTCACAAATCCTAACTCCGAGCTGCTACTGAGAATTTCATAGAAAAACTTAATAACACTTTTTGCTCAACCTGGGAATCGAACCCAAAGCCTCTAGTGTACCAGTCGTGCTTAGGACCACTAGGCCACCGAAGCAGTTCAATCTCTAGTTACATTATTAATTACGTGTAGTAAGTACCTACTTAATATGTTACGTAATGGCATTTTTCCTGAAAATTATACGTAATATCCTGTAATCAAAATAATGCAAAATACTATCATCATAGGATCACTACTTGACATACATAATAACGTTCTAAAGTTTTATTATTAATTAGTCTATTTGTCCTATTGTTGCACAAAGGCCCCTCTCTCCTTCCAAACAACTAAATAATCTATCTTAATAGCTACAATACAAAGTAAAGTTGGTAACCACAAACCGCTGATACGGTGACTTACATACACAAGTGGACTTACATGCTATATGTTGCTGGTTAACGTTAGATCATAACATGAAACTTGGGGCGATTTATCATAAAACGCCGTACGCACGTGGAGCGAGCTTCGCTATGTATAAACTATGAGTTTAGGTCACATTGATAGCGGAGACTGCCTCGGTAGCCCAGTGGTCCTAAGCGTGACCGCTGCGCTAGAGGTCTTGGGTTCGATTCCCAAGTCGAACAAAAAGTGTTATTGGGTTTTTCTATGAAATACTCAGTAGCAGCTCGGAGTTAGGATTTGTGCCCGGTTAATAGAAATAGGCTAGCCACCTATTACATTGGACCTAAACATTCCGGCAAACTATGGGTGTACATTGTTACACCTCTGCCTAACCCTTCGGGGAATACAGACGTGATGGTGTGTGATAGCGGAGAAAAATCAACTAAACAATCTACATAGACTTCATTAGGAAGTCCGCATTATGTATCTGCCGGAATATTCTGTAAAAATGTCGGTGAATTTAGGTGAAGTGAGTTTCAAATAAGCTGTCAATCCCATCTGGTGAGATGGCAGCTCACCTAAACTCACCGA
The DNA here is from genome assembly GCA_947462355.1 of Caradrina kadenii. Classification (NCBI taxonomy): domain Eukaryota; kingdom Metazoa; phylum Arthropoda; class Insecta; order Lepidoptera; family Noctuidae; genus Caradrina; species Caradrina kadenii. The sequence continues at coordinate 11,479,875 of OX381691.1, forward strand.
GGGAGATTTTTTACAGAATAGCACAGTCGATTTTCTTACTGACTGCACCATCACTAATATTTTTCATGAAAACCGAAGGCAACAAAGTGTCTATCTACTGCTTCGGTTACAGTCACAACAAACAAGTCTACAAACTAAACAGTTGTTAATAAAATATTACCAAGACCCTGACCTCACTACACAAAGGGACCGATCACCCCAAAACACTGGTAATCGCTCCCAAAACGACCACCGCCTAACTAGGTCATCGATTTAGCGGTTAACGCCTTATAATAATTCACGTATTCAAGCCCACTGATTGGTCGGCGGCTGTATGCATGGGATGAGATGGCTGAATGTAGGATTCTTTGTTAAAGCTATGGGGTGTTAGGAAAATGTGGGTGTAATTAGTTCATTCATAACCTAAATGAGGGTGTTGGTTGTTTGTAAGACTAATGACTAGAGGGGGGATTGTAATTGTTTAGCTTTTTCGTCTTTGTTTAATTTTAATGATATACTTTTTATTCAGTGTTAGACTGGCTTCCAGTCTAATCAAATATGGCTGAAAAGTTAATACTTAGTTGTTTGGTGGTGTTGTATTGCAATAAGAAAATAATAAAAGTCTTAAATCATTGTTTAAAAATCATGATGAGTTTGACCAATGATTTACGTTGTTATTGTAATAAGCATGAGGTCTCAATTTGTTAGAAATGATCGATCATTAAAGCTTGACTACGATGATAAATCTTATCTGTCTGTGTATCAATCAATAAATTGATTTTAATTTAATTTTTATTATTTTGCTTTCAAAAAACGTTGCTCCACACTAGGAATCTCTCCAGTATCGTGCGTGCGTATACAAACATATAATCTCACATACACAAATAGCCAGTCCTGAAACAACTATCTGCAGGCCATACAAATATTTGTTCCGTGCAGGAATCGAACCCGCAACACGTAATTAATAATCTAACTGGTATTTGAACTGCCTCGGTGGCCTAGTGGTCCTAAGAGCGACTGCTACGCTAGAGGTCTTGGGTTCGATTCCCAGGTCGAGCAAAAAGTGTTATTGGGTTTTTCTATGAAATTCTCAGTAGCAGCTCGGTGTTAGGATTTGTGCCCGGATAATGGCGATAAGCTCGCCCCCTATTACATGGGACCTAAAACATACCGGCGAACTGTGGGTGTACATTGTTACACCTCAGCCTAACCCTTCGGGGAATACAGGCGTGATGGTATGTGTGTCAAGTTGTATAATGAATTGTACAACTACTGGTATTTAAATGCCTTATAGAAAGCTTTCTATTTTTCATTTAAAATAACTAGGTTACATACAATACAAGCAATAGTTTAAAAAATTATAATATATTTTTTTAGTACTAGTGATTTTTTGTAAGTGATTCTTATGTACTGAAAATGATTTCAATTACATTGAAAAACATTTTTTTGGAACAAGCCCGCCACCGTTTTCCCAAACCACTACAACTCCTGAAAGCCAAAATCAACAGAGGCGATCACTAGAAAACCGCCGAGGCTATAAAGCTTAACGATCCCGGAGAAACAATTCTTGGATCCCTCAACGAAGGTAATCAGCAAAGAACAGCGAAGGAGTAAGAAAAGTATAATTTCCACTTCTCTCCAAACAAGCAGGAGAAAAGATATTATCTCTACTCTAATGTAGAGGTACACAACTCGATAAACGACTGAAAAACATAATCTATCACCGATGCAATTTGGCCACCCCAACCCTACCTAACTGGACTAATATTAAATGGTCCGAAAGTTGATTGGACTATTTTGACGATTTGCGTTCTTGTTGGCCATTTCTTTGGCTTTGTACCGCTTAAAATGGGCAAGTTTTGGCTTGTTTTTTGTCCAGCGTTATGATCGTTGGGCTAATTCTTTGAGCCTATCTTGGGCCGACCGCTCGTTGGATATATTAGGGTTGGCTCAAACTCGCCCGTTCATAAATAAGGGGTGTCGGTTAGCGTTCCGTTTGTTTTTGTGATGAGTTTACTCACTGGGATAGTGAGTGAGTTTGCTTTAGTTTTAATATTATAAGTAGTATAATATAATACCAATTTTATACCATGGCATATAACAGCCCGCCTGGTGGTAATATTAGAATATCGTACGCCCTGCAATATATACCTGCAGTATATGCAATACTATGACAATTTTATAACATCATTAGCTTCGTCCAAGCAAAAGTCAAAGCTTTTTACATGGGACCTAAACATACCGGCGAACTGTGGGGGTACATTGGTACACCTCTGCCTAACCTTTCGGGGAATACACGCGTGATGGTATGTTATAAAGTGGACAAATTGGCTAAATGTAATTACAGTCACAGTTAGCAATTTTTCGGCCATAATAACCGCTTATCACATGTCCACTTATCAGTACGACAGATTTTAATCCACCAAGTTCTAAGTGAGCTAAAATCGTGCGACTTACGTAAGCACTCGGTACATTTTGTCGGCAACTCCGTAAAACCTAAGAGCCTATGAATACATCCCACGCTTCATTTAACGCCGAGTCGACTTCAGCAGAAAATATATCTTGTTTTGTCACGAAATATTCACAGCTTCCATATTTGTATTAGCTTTTAGATAAGCTGAATATGGTATTTACTTGCCAGACTTGGAAAAAGAATATTCACCAAAAATGTATTTCAGATTAAAAAAGAGCAACTATACCTACTTACGATGCTAATGAGCGTGGGATCCCGGGTTCGATTCCCAGGTTGGGCAAAAAGTGTTATTAGATTTTTCCATTAGGATTTGCTCAGTAGCAGCCCGGAGTTTGGAAGTTTGTGGTGAGACACACACGTGCCTCAGGCTACTGCTTTACGTGCAAGCAACTGCTTTACGTGCTTTCCGACAGTCAACAACGTCAAAGATCTACAAATGATAGCCGAGCCCAACTGGTCTCAGCTGTCATTTGTAGATCTTTGACTGTCGTTACGGATAATCAGAACCCAGAAATCCTGACAACCAGTCTAACCAAGAGGTATCGTGTTGCCTAGTAACTAGGTTGTGGAGGTCAGATTGGTAGTCGCTACATGTAAAACACGGTTAGACTGGACGCCGACCCCAACACAGTTGGGAAAAGGCTAAGTAGATGATGATGACTATTTGTATGTATACAAACTATTGTGAAACTGTTTTATTGGAAGGAGTTATCATCACCATCATATCAACCGAACGACGTCCACTGCTGGACAGAGGCCTCACCTAAAGACAGCCACAATGACCGGTCCCACGCAAATCTACTTGCTCCTGGAAGAAGTACCTAGATTCAATTCTATTTTTCCGTGTAAATGACGTTCAAAAGTTCCTTTTAACAGTCTTATTATAATAATATAATTTGACTTTTAATAGAAGCCAAATAGGGTTGGAACTTGCGTATCGTCATTCTAGAAAACCGTCTTCTTTTGCACTTAATAGGTACAAAGTTAGCAGAATTTTTATGATATACAAAGTGAAGGTTGCAGTGACATGAAATATTATTTTCATAACAGTTAACCTTACAATGTCTAGGAATATAAAGCGAATAGTTTATTTTCAGTCAGGAAACATAAAGACTTTAAGACACCTTCCTACTTCTTCTATCCTACTAATATTATAAACGCGAAAGTTTGTGAGGATTGATGGATGGGTGGATGTATGTTACTCTTTCACGGCTGAACGGGTAGGGATGGAATATGGCACTGTGATAGATTGTGGTATGGAATAACACATAGGATACTTTTTATACCGGAAAGATGTACCGTTCCCGTGGGATGATATATCAAATTTGAAGCGAAAGAAGTCGCTGGCAGAAGCAAGATAATATGTATAAAGTTATAAAAACATCGCCAGTGTAATTCTGCAGGGTGTGTAAATTCATATATCTTTTATGGCATCACGTTGTTGGGTGATTCGTGAAGTCGCTTGAAATTGTGCTACTAAAAATCGCTTAACAGTGCTGGAGAAGTTTTCACTACAAAAATTAAAATTTTGTTTTTAGAACAGAAAGTAGCTTGTCCTTTCTTGGTATTCAAAAATACCCCAAACATACGAAATTTCATCAAAATCGGCTATCGTGAACGCTTACAGACAGACAGACAAAATTACTTTCACATTGTTATGGATTTCAGTATTTATTCTGATAACTTTTTAATAAAAACTACGAAGCCAAAAAAAATAATACCTTAAAATACTACTTTATAAAAACGAAGGATTCGTTTCAAGCTTCATGGAAATGCTGTACGGATAATTTTACTCAGTAACATGGCTGAATATTCGAACATCTATTTGCTCTCATTTCCCTAAACGACTAGACATTTAGCTCAAACAGAGAACCTACAAAATACATTCCGAAAGATAGCCTAATAACAACAAATTGTAGTGAAGAATCTACATACTATATATTATTAGATATGTACTCGGTTTTACGTTTGTACTCCTGGGAAATTAGGAATGTCTGCGGGATCTATAGCCACTGGAAACATAATTGAAAAGCTGGTTTTATTATTTTGAGCGAAAATAAACATAATTTATAGATAAATCAGACAGGTGTATTTTTTTTATACATACTTTAATTTAAGGCTGCGTTTCCACTAGAGGCGTGCGAGAATGCGTAGCGAGTGATGTGTGTAAAACTAGCCAGTTACAGCTTAAGGCCCTGTCGTAAGCAAATGTTTAGGTGATTGACAATAACACATCGCGGGAACAAATAAGGTTCAAAATAGCGATACGTTTGATGTTAGTTGAATCGGATAACCCCAAAACAAAACAGTAATTTTGAAGTTTTCTTTAAATTACGAAAAAAATACACGGCTTAGTGGAATAATATATAAATATATGTATAGTTCATGAAATTCTCTATAATGTCATTACATAAAATAATATAGTTGACCCTCACAATTCTGAGATCTATGCTACGAAACATTTTTTTTATGCTTCCATTTACGATTTTTTTACCATGGTACTTTTATACTTTCATGAAATATTTTTGTAGGTAAGTCTTTTCTTTACACAATTGACAATATACTCATTCTCAGGCTTGTAATATGTACCAATACGCCAGGCTATGCGACAAAAAATGTGTTTTACGGTGTTGGGATAGCCCCTGAAGTAAATGAAAATGCAGCGACATCATTGGTTAATTTCTCTCACTACGCAACCCAGCGTATCTCTGGTGGACACGACGCCTTCACATTTTCATTTATTTCACATGTATATATTCTCCAGACCGATTTCAGTCACGGCGCCTAATCTTAATGGAGACTAACCAAGTACGCAGGAAATATTATAGTGCATAAGTGTGTGCGCAAACACAGGTGTTCTCCCTCTTTCGTAACTCTCATAGTCCGATGGGACGGCAATCCGACACAACCGAGAAGAGATCAGGCGCAGGACCAACGGCTTTATGTGCTTTCTGAAACACGGGTGTGTCACTCCACTAACATCCAAACTCCAGACTGCTACTAAGAAATTTCCTGATGGAAAACCCCATAGCAATTTGTCCGACCTGGGAGTTCAACCCGCAACTCCACGCTCAGCAGTCGTGCCTGTAACCACGAAAATAACGGTGCATTGGGTATATAAGTACCTACCTAGTATCCCAATTACTATGAGTAAAAATGTAGGTCACAAAGTAAGTGCCGTCCGCGACCTTGTACCCAGAATTGAGATCATCTTCTCATTCACTCAAACTGTCCTATCTCAAGCCTGAAAAAAGATAACAACCTAAGATATTTCATGTTTTTGTTCGTTACACGTGTATGGAAATTCTTAGGCCTCTTGTTTACTCGAAGCCTATTTTTTTCTTTCAAGGTCACAGTTTTTTTTCTTCTTCATATTTCTTGGCATTAGTTATAGAAGGGATACCTAAGTGTAGTTTAATTATCCAGGCTTACTTTTGTCGGGTGACAGTGCTCATGAATATGATATTTTTTACTAAGGGTCTAACTCTGAAATTGGCTGCCTCGTCCAGGGCTGGTCCAATAACAAAAAAAATTCAAACTTGTGAGTTTCATTCCCTAAAAGAAGCGCAGTGATTTAACCTCTGTCGAACCATTGGGTCATCTTGCACTTTAATCGATGTTTGTCATTAGCATTTGTCATTAGTCATAACATAACATACCATCACGCCTGTATTCCCCGAAGGGTTACGCAGAGGATAACAATGTAAACCCACAGTTCGCCGGTATGTTTAGGTCCCATGTAATAGGGGGCGAGCCTATTGCCATTAACCGGGCACAAATCCTAACACCGAGCTGCTACTGAGAATTTCATAGGAAACCCTAATAACACTTTTTGCTCGACCTGGGAATCGAACCCAAGACCTCTAGCGTAGCAGTCGTACTCAGGACCACTAAGCTACCGAGGCAGTTAGCCATTACATTATTAGTCATAACAGAACTCTGAAAAAACAATTAGGTCACACAAACGGACAATCATACGCAGTACAAGTACCCAAAAAGGTTTGAAAAGCCTTTACGATGCTACTTGAATAAAACACCGTGCTCTGAACGAAGGACATATAATTCAATATTTACAGGGGGGGAGGTAATTGCGGAGAATCTTAACACCGCGATTCAGAAATTATAAAAAATGTACAACGCCATCTAAGCGGTTGATGTAAATAAATAAAAAATATTACAATTTCAATTTGTCAAGATTGACGTTTAACACAAGCAAGTAGGTATTTACAAAAATACGTACATTATTTATTTACCTACGATTTGTTTTTCATTACAAATTATGTTTTGTTTAGTGAAATAATAAAAATGAGACTTTAGTAACTGTGGCGCAATACGTACTTTGAAACAAAAAAATATATCAAAACCAATTCAATATCTACTTTGTGCAAATAATGAAGAGATGAGAACGGGTAAAAATCTTTATTTTACATGGCTCAGAAACCGACGTATTGTTTTAGACGCTACCTGATGATTTCGCTCGTATGTCACAAAACACGTGCAAATGAAATTCTTGTTTTCAATACAGATCCTACGCCAATATTTGTATTCGTATAAGCCTTACATATTATGTCCCATATTTATACGTTTACCTGACGAGGGTCCGGGGTATGCTGTATGAATAATAACAGAATTCAAACGCTATAATAATGTGATGAAATGCGATATTATAATTGGATTAAATGTTTTATTTTTGGTCAAAGAAAAATTTAATTCGCATCTCCTTTTTTTTTGGTTAAATGCTTGAGTAAATTATGATTTATTGATATTTATTATGTAATAGTAGACATTACACTGTTTAGTAATTAACATTTAAAAAACACTAGTTTTTGCTCATGACTTTGTCCGCGTTGAAGTCAAATACCATTCGTTCCTGTCGCAAAATCACTAACATAAATCTTTGTAAGTACTCACCCTGAAATAATAAAAGTTACTTAGTACGAACTTAAGCTTAACACAGTCGTGCGACATTGACAGGAAACTTGCTTAGTCCATGCATGAGCTGAGTAAAGTTTAAGTCTACGTTTAGCTATCTCTGCTTCAGTACCCAATAATTCACTTTCCAAACTTTGCAACACCTACATACATCCACTGAATAGTTTTCCAGTCTAGATCAACGGTACATATTGGTTTTATGAAACAACTCGTTCGATAGAAAATTGGATTTCAAAGAATATTGTAGTCTGCAACCCAACGCTATGTAAATGTACCTACCAACGGAAAAAAATGGAAAACTACAGTTTGATTGAAAGAATATGTACAAAGAGATAATAGTTTTCGTGTTTGTTTTGTCATTTCTGTTGATTTTGGATGTGGTTTCTGGATAAAAATGGACTGCTGTAAAAATTATATACAAATAAAAAATAAATTCAACAGGAAATTGGTTAGAAAAAGGTTTTTTGAAGTGAGAAGTAGTCGCGATAAAATGTTTAGTTCACAATATTCTTGTGCAAAGTCCGACATATAAGGCCTTAAGATATTTTATAAAGTCGAGCCGAAAAGGGATTAATTAAAAATGTGACCTCGGCACAAAAAATGTCATTATACCATCACGCCTGTATTCCCCGAAGGGTTAGGCAGAGGTGTAACAATGTACACCCACAGTTCGCCAGTATGCTTAGGTCCCATGAACTAGGGGGCGAGACTATTGTCATTAACCGGGCACAAATCCTAACTCCGAGCTGCTACTGATAATTTCATAGATAAATCCGATAACACTTTTTGCTCAACCTGGGACTCAAACCCAAGACCTCTAGCGTAGCAGTCGCGCTTAGGACCACTAGGCCAACGAGGCAGTTATTAAATATTTTTTATTAAATTAAAAAGCGACAGTTCGTTTTCAGGAGCAGAATCCAGAACATTATGAATTTGTTCAGAATTTTTTTTTGGAGGCTGTCAGTATTTTGGGCGAGTTTATTTAAACACGGCTCACAAAGCCTCACCCCGCGGGCGGCCGTAATAAAGGTTCGTATTCAACTATAAGACGTGATCTTTTACTTTCGAAGGTATTTGCACACTGCTCCGTTGTACAAAAAGATAAAAGTTTAGATATCATATTACATATCTATTTACTTTATATTATAAACCTAGCTACGATAATTGTACTATCATTTCCAAAAACCGTTTTAATTTTATTCTAACTGAAATAATGTTTTCACAACCTAAATTACATCTAATTAAGTGAAGTGGTCTCTGTAATTCTAGTATTTTCGACCAAATCCAGATTATTATATCAATTCAAGTTTTATAATTAACCTCTTTCGACTGTGAATCAATGTACGGTCAATAAAAGAGATAAGTAACTGAGCTGTTAGATATAGTTGTTTCGTTCCAAAGTGATGGATATACAAACATACATACCGTCTCGCCTATATTCCACGAAGGGATAGGCACAGGTGTACTAATGTACACCCGCGGTTCGTCGGTCTGTTTAGGTCTCATGTTATAGGGGGCGAGTCTATTGCCATTAACCGGTCACAAATCCTAACTTCGAGCTGCTATTGAGAATTTTATAGAAAAACCCAATAAAACTTTGCTCGACCTTAGAATGGAACCTAAGACCTCTAGCGTAGAAGTCGCACTTTGGCCCACTAGGCTAACGAGGCAGTTTGTTTTCTGATCATTAAATCAAATTTTGTTTGAAATCATCCTTCAGCGTTGAAAAAAAATTCTATTATAATGACGGCATGGTCGCTTCTCTTTTGGTAACTGTACGTCGCTGTAATTCATGATAACTGATAATAAAGTCAAAGACAAGTGACTAACAAATTCTATTATCCCTTCATCCCCTAATCAACATGGCAACAAATCAAAATCATGCCACCCTAGTTGGGAACTTCGTAAGCTATTCGCATAATCTGTTACGCAACAGTGGGCAGGCACCTTACTGAACCGATGACAGTATTACTTCGTGTCATAACGGATTCACGTTGTCTCGCGGCTCTGCCTGCATATATTCGTTATCAGGATCCAAAGTTCCATTGTGTTCGAATAAAGACCTCCCGTTCTTTATTCCTGTGACGAAATGAGTTCTGCTTATTGCGAGAGGAATACGCTGTAAAATATTGTAAGGAGGTTTAAGTGACGAAGTTTTTGTCACGCCGGATCTGAGCGTGTTAGCAGTAAACTTAGGGTTAATGCTTTGGAAGGTTTAACGCGTGTTTTGGCTTTGTTTTTGTGGGTGGATGATGATGAGAAAAAATGGAGTGACAGCTGTTTGGGGTTTTGTGGAAGTTGGACGTGATGCTGGTGGAGTATTGGTTAATAGTGCGGAAATTTTCGATAGAAAGGGTTGATTTTATTTGATATGATAGGTTTTCTATGTGGTACGGTTATCTGTACAAATATTATTACAAAGCTGACAAGTTTAATTGCTGTTTTATAGCGCGCTAAGCTTCAAAACGATTGGTCCAATTCTAAAAATTATTTCGCCAATAGAACTGAGTACTATAGGCTATAATTATCTAATTACCAAATGAAGGATCCATGAGTAAACTCACGCGGGCAAAGTCACGGGCAAAAGCCAATATATCCATAACTGTGTAACGTAACAGTGTAAAAGCTGTACAATAGAGGCTTGTGTGAAAAACTATGCACTTATATTAAGCTGGTATTGTAGCTGCCACGAGTCGTGAGCACAAATGTCAAGTTAATTTTTTGATTTCTGGATACCTTTCTGGGTTTTTTGGGCTGCCGACGCTGCATGCGATTGGTCCGTCTGTCAGACACATCTCGTGCAGCGTCGGCGCCCCAATAAATCTCTTTAGACTTTAGCCAAAAATATAACCGCGAAACAAATACTCATGAGGTATTTTTATATAAAACAAAAGCGCGTTTTATATACAAACCGCCATTCCAATATTACTTGAATTTCAATTTTCTATCGCCCTCAGCTCCCAGTTACAAAGGGGATTGTATTTTTTCAAGCAGCGGTATGGGGTTATCTTTATTGGTTTTCCTTCTAATTTAACACGCCGACTTTCACTTGGAACGATGTCGTGAAATACCCGTTAGATTTGTTCCGAGGGCTACATTACTGGTTTTGGGATCAGATTTAAGATACCCGTGGTCTAGTTAAATATAGGCCTCTTTTGTTTCTTTTTTTGAAAGTGCTTTTTGAATATTTTATGAGACCTAAATCAGTTAGGGTCTTACGCCTACTGGCGCTTCTAATTACTAAATACATTTACCGCTAAACTTATTTAAAATAACAATCTATCTCTGTCATTTTCTAACAATTTGACACTGCACTGTTGTATGTTAATGCGGTAAATTTATTAAGTGATCAATGGTGCAAGAAACATAACACAACATACCTTCACGCTTGTATTCCCCAGACGGTTAGGCAGAGGTGTAACAATGTACACCCACAGTTCGCCGGTAGGTTTAGGTCCCATGTCATAGGGGGCAAGCCTATTGCCATTAACCGGGCACAAATCCTAACTCCGAGCTGCTACTGAGAATTTTATAGAAAAACACAATATCACTTTTTGCTCGACCTGGGAATCGAACCCAAGACTTCTAGCGTAGCAGTCGCGCTTAGGACCACTAGGCAACCGAGGCAGTCAATGCAAGAAAACGTGACTTAAGAAATGTATACCTATTTGCAATAATCAGTATGTATATACTAATGTATTAAATAGTAAAAGTTTGTTTGTATTTTTTTATGAGTGATAATCTGTGGATGTATTGGTCCAAATACGAAAATTCTTTCAATGATAGAAAGCTACATTATTGCTCAGTGTTACAGGATATTTTTTATGAAATATTTGACTACATACGGACGAAGTCACGGGAAGAAGCTAGTTATTATTATTTCAACCGATCACAGTGTATGACAATCGAAGAAAGTTTGTTGGCCCGTTTTGATTGCCTTGTTGGCCGCGTGGTCGCAAGCGCTCGCTGTTGAGCGTAGGGTCTTGGGTTCGATTCCAAGGTCATGCAAAAAATTACATTGGGTTTTTCCATTACGAAGTTCTTAGTAGTAGCTAGGAGTTTGGAAGTTGGTGGTGTGACACCCCCGTGCTTTAGAAAGCACGTAAAGCCGTTGATCTTGCGCCTGATCTCTCTTCGGTTGTGTCAGATTGCCGTCCCATCGGACTTTAAAAGTTAGGGAACTGGGAGTGCACCTGTATTTGCGCACACTCTTGTGCACTGTTATATTTCTTGCGTACTTGGCTAGTCTCAATTAAGATTAGCCGCCGTGATCGAAATCAGTCTAGAGAATAATTTTACGTAGTGATACTACCCTAATTCACAATAATCACGGTAATATCTACATATAGGTATCTCGGTAGCATGGATCAACCACGGATCAACTCATCACATCGCAGATACGCCCACGTAAACACTAGGATTATTCTATTATCTTTGAACTAAGCGCTATCGCAGCACTTACCTTCCAATCAATAATTTCCCTATTAATCGGGGTCATTGAGAGCGAATCATCTATAGTTGATAGACTGAATTACCACTGTGTATATGTATACACTAGGTCCTGCCCGCGACTTTGTTCGCGTGCTTCTTTCACCCGCGTTAAGTTACGTTTTTGAATACTGCTCCGTTATCATATACTAAAAGAATTTTTCAAATGCTGTAACTATCAGAGTTTAGCGCGTTTAAACATACAAACAAATTAACAAGAAAACTCTTCAGCTTGATTATATTGGTATAGATAACAATACGGAAGATCTTTGTCTTCTTCTTTGGGTGTGTGGATGGAGAGATGGATCTTTCGATCAATTATTTGGCGACTATAATCTTTTCTCAATCACTGGCCAATATTATGCAAAAAGAGTGTCCATGGAGTTTCTTCCTCGTTCTTCTCCATAGAGACCTACGTTTTGGAACGAGCAACTAGCTCCAACTATTTGTATGGATAACTTCTTGACAATTCAAAAGTGCCTGTAAATAGTGTAATTGTAATAAATGCTTTGACTTTGACTTTTACTATGAGATTGTACTTAGACATGACGTTTCCAAATACCAAGACCCATCTAATAAAATTATGCAGTACTAGCTTTGCTCGCGACTTGGTCCGCATGAATTTCTTATTACTCGCTAATAATGTAGCTTTCCATTGTTTAAATAATGTTTAAATCGGTTAAAATGGTTTTGAGTTTATCCATTACAAACAAAAATTCGAATCTTTTCTCTTTATAGTATTAGTTTAGATAGAGGGGCAAACTATATGAATGGAGAAAAAAACGAAAGTACTACCTACCTAAGTAGTACCTACTCTATATTAAAAAAAATGGAATCTGTAAGAAAATAAACGCAGACGAAGTCCGCATAAGGGGTAGGCAAAACTGAAACTCGGAGTATTTGAATCATTTTGAAATATATCTTTTACACAAAATTAAATCTTCAATTGGGACCAAATCCTCTTTCAATTACTTCAAAAACTTTTAATCCAGGACCAAATAACTTGTCCTCAGATCAAGATCCCAAATCCTTTGGATTGCGGAAACGAAACTTCACTAGATTTCAATTAAAAGTATCCATGGAATTTAATCCACATAACCTTCAAAGGGTGTATTACAATGTTATTGTGTTCCAAAAATAACATGCGTAAGCCATTCATTATGAATTAAGGACTGTAATCCCAAACACGTTTGTTACTGATATCCGATATGACAAAACAATGCAATTCTGTTTCCTGTTCGTGAGTGATGTTTGATTTGCGTGGATGTGGCACAATTTTTCCTATTTAACTTTTTACTTCTGCTAACTATTTGCGCCAGTACCAGAGATGTTATGGAACTGTCTAAAAGTAACCGAAACTAACGGATGGCTAAAATGAAAATCTTTCCGAATCTATGATGATATTTCTATGATGGCAGTAACTAAATGACAACCTAGAAATAATGTTAAATAATTACCATATTGTATTTTCTTTTTAAAAAGAAATACTATCGGATGATCCAAAATAATTTAATATCCATGATATCCTTGGTCAGTACTAAGCCTTACTTATAAAAGTACACCAACAATACAATAAATTACAAATCAGCTAACAAAAAACTAAAAAAATCCGGTACTTCGGTACTGCATGCAAAAAACCGAACTAAAAGGCTATACCTATGTAACATTACGCTACGAACCTCAGGATTGTTGCATTAATCAATTACTTAACTTAATCCGAACGATAATAATAATATAATAATTTGTACGATAGAGTGAGTAATGAAACGATACGAGAACGTTGCGGATTAAAAGAGGATGTAGTGACAAAAGTAGAAAAGAGTATGCTTAAATGGTTCGGTCATGTTGAGGGGATGAGTGAAAGGCGACTAACGAAAGGGATTTATATGGCAGATGTGAGTGGCAACGCCGGGAGAGGACGCCCCAGAAAGACCTACCCTGACCTTATTGGTGGGGTTCTTCAGAAAGGTCGTGTGCGCAGTACTCGTAACCGGCGTGCTTGTATGAACAGATGTATGAACGTGGTCGAGGCGAGAGAAGTATGTAAGGATCGTAGCAGGTGGCGTTCTGTGGTTTCTGCCTACCCCCATGGGAAAAAGGCGTAAGTTTATGTATGTATGTATTAACTTAATTCCGGTGAAATCGCGGGGTATTACTAGTTATGGAATAAAGAAAAAAGGTAATAGGTTTATTTGATCTTAAAATTAGACTTAAAGGTCATATTTTTAACATTCTCAAACGGTCACCAGTCCAAAGCCAAAGTTTTAAACCAATTCTCGATTACAAATCTCAATTGAATGCTAAAATAAACACTGAATCTCTTCGATCTGAAATTCTAATGCAAAAACTTGGCATAAGAATTGAATATCTCTTTGAGTGAGTGCTAAGAGTGAAGTCATTATTCTGTGCTTAATTCCTTAGGAATAATAATTAGTGATGATTTCTTGGACCTGGTTTATTGAAAAGCGAACTTAATTAGATTGCCGCACGAACGAGGGGTTATATGGACTCTCATCTATTTACTCAGTTTTGTATAAGGTATATTAGGGAACATAAAATATCATGGATACGTGATTCTAAATATCCCAGAACTTAAATTTGTCGTCACATATGTAGCAAAAACCTTTCATAAAAGTAAACAGAAAGCAATAAGGTATTATACGATTTTTATTCAGTTTGATAATTTCGTAATTAATGAAATGCTTTTATTTATTATTTTTAATTTTTAACACTTGTCGACTTTCATTTATTGTGTACTATAACACGTATACTATTTCTCTAATAAAATAAAAAATGATGAAGATTGGTTCTATATGAATAAAATATTCCTACAGCTTCCTTTTGCCCACCTGCCTAACAAATGCAAAATTAAATCAATTGCAAGACCAAATTTGAAGCAACGTCTGAATTAAGCTTTCAACTGTAAGAGCTGTAACGAGCCAAGTTAAGGACAAGAATTTTAGATTATTTTAGGGTCCCTCGGACATTTGGAGAACGGAAAACTTTAGCAGTTCTGTTTTCGTTTGGACAAAATCAAAATTTTGAATTCAGGAAAGTGGAATTGTAGAAATTTTATTAAAATCAGACTGTGATTGTAGCGCTGTAGGCTAGAAGTCTCTTTTTTATACAGATGAGAAGCGAACAATTTTCTCATTTCATTTCTGTTGGATATCTCTAATGGCCAAATGGCCAATGGCTAATTTAGGCCTATAAGCTTAAAATCAGTATTGCATTAATTCACTAACGATGAATTTGACATGGATATAAAACAGCACCAACTGTTTGAATGGCAAATAATTCTTGAAATTACAAATATGCATTTAGCCACCTTCTCATCTAAGCCCAGAGTCCAGTACAACAATGCGTTCAGGATGTTGTTGGGTCTCCCCCGTTACTGCAGCGCCTCGACAATGTTTGTGGAGGCGCGCGTAAATTGTTTTTACACGATGATGCGCAAGAGAGGTACTTCGCTGGTGCGGCGAGTGCGGGGAAGCTCCAACAGCATGCTGGCCGCGCTCTCGGAAAGGCTCGACTGCGCCTACATAAATCATTGTGGTAGGTTGCACATTGATTGCGGGTAATTTATGTTTGTGTAGTCCAATAATTTAAAATTTTTTGCTTAATTAATTTCCTGATTTATATTATTCTTATTTTATCTTTTGTTTTTTTATGTACTGATTGTAATAATTAATAATGTGTATAATTATGAGTCCTGGTAACTTGTAATAAATGATTATTATTATTATTATTAAGCGACAATCAGTGTCAAAATCTTGAAACATGTAGGTAAAATATAAATATTTTTGACACATTGAGACTAAGGTTAAAATGTGAGCGATTTAGCGTTTACATTGGAAACCCTCATGCAAGCTATCATAATACAAAAAAAATCTCTTGTAAAAAGTCTTTATCAAATTCGATACCAGTAAACACAAAATTAAAAAATTTAAGTGACCCACGACAGAAATAAAAACCCTACCGCAGCTAACAAAAAAGCTGATAACTTTGAAACCGTTGAACGGATTTCCATCAAACATAGCTAGGAACACTCCCAACTATGATACCTTTCAAACAAAAAAAAACTAATTCAAAATCAGTTAATGCCTACTACACCATACCATGACCGTGCTATGAACGTATCAGGCGCGAAATAATATATAACACGGACGACTATGCCCACTAGAATGCATCAACTGCGAAGTAACCAACAATAGTTGACGCTCCTTGTATGGTACGCGACGAGACATATCCCTGTATTCTTTAACGACACTTTACTTTAACATACCATCACGCCTGTATTCCCCGAAGGGTGAGGCAGAGGTGTACCAGTGTACACCCACATTTCGCCGGTATGTTTAGTTCCCATGTAATAGAAGGCGAGCATTTTGCCATTAACCGGGCACAAATTCTAACTCCGAGCTGCTACTGAGAATTTTATAGAAATACCTAATAACACTTTTTGCTCCACCTGGGCATCGATCCCAAGACCTCTACCGTAGCAGTCGCGCTTAGGACCACTAGGCTAACGAGGCAGTTAAGACGTTCCTAAATGTATCTCTGTCACTACAATATACCTTAAAGTGACAGAGATAGCACAAGAATTAAAAGTGACTTAAAATTGAGTAGCTTTTTAAAAAATCGGCCGATAGTCTCATAACTCTTCATTACAAAGATTTTTTTTTGGCTCGACACATATATCAAGGGTATACACGTGGTAGTGAGTAGATTCTTTTATGGCTTTTACCGGACCTCATGACGTGGGTCCAACTCCCACTTGTCCATTTTTTTAGGGACCTAATGTCGGAACATAAAGCCTGATTACGTAACTTGCCACCACCGTTGACGTCACAATTTTAATTTTTACATTTCCTGGTGTCAGTTGCTTATCATACCAATAGAAGGGAAGTTAGGGCAAAATATTTTTTCCAAAGGTATTTTAGAGAAATGGGCATGTTTATGGTAGAACTCTAATTATAACCGACTAACTATTGCCCGCGACTTTGTCTGCGTATACAGACACAGTTCAGAATTAAGCCAAAGTCCTAATTTATCTAACAGGAACACAAGCATACCATTTATTTATTTATTTATTAAAACTTTTTGCACATAATGTAAATAATACATTGTACAAAGGCAGACTTAATGCCTTTGGCATTTTCTACCAGTCAACCTTCACCATCACATCATTCTCATCATCATCATTTTACCATCACGCCTGTATTCCCCGAAGTGTTAGGCAGAGGTGTACCAATGCACACCCACAACCCGTATGTAATAGGAGGCGAGCCCATCACCATTAACCGGGCACAAATCTTAACTTCGAACTGCTACTGCGAATTTCATAGAAAACCCCAAAAACACTTTGCTCGACCTGAAAATCGAACCCAAGACCACTGGCGTAGCAGTCACGCTAAGGACCACTAGACTAACGAGGCAGTTTTAGTATTATATAGCTAGATCAAATCTACAGTGTTCCACATTACTGCTAATTTCGTTAAGCCGTTTAAGCGTGAAAGCGTGGCAAACATCCATCTATTCTCACAAACTCTCACGTAGATAGTGTAATTGGATTGGTTTGATACAAAAAAAAAGGAATTTAAAGTTAAAACTATCTAAGACCAGAAACGAAATTATATCTAAAAAAAACAAAAACTTAATAGAAATACATACAATCTCTGAAATTTCAACATTCAGCCAATTAAAGTTAAAGCCGAATAATTTATTTCAAAAGGCACTTTGAACGTCATTTTCAAAAAAGAAGAAATTGAATCTAGTTTTAATTAGGTACACCTACATATTTTATCCTCAGAACTCAAAAATATACTGAAATCAAGAACCTATTTTCACGAGCAAAAAATCTTGAAAAAACAATTTAGCATCTTCAGCTCTACAATTACCGAGCGCTTAATATTTCGCATTTTGATAAAAGCGCTCATCGTGTAATAAAGACAATTAACTTAATTGCCTCGAGTCCTTAGCTTGAGCGACTTTTGGGTGCCATTTAGCGACAGGATGTATTACATTACATAAGTTACTGTTAGCATGGTTGTACGTACATACGTTGATTTGGTTCGCAAGTAAGTATAAGTACATAGGGGGTTTTGGTGCGCATTTTGGTGGCGGTTAAGTGATTTTGAGAGCACTTTGTGTCTTCGAGTTGATTGAGTCTTCAAGTGAAGCGTTACTGATGAATTAGTTTTTTTGAGTATTTATAAAAATGAGGAAATGGTTGATTCTATCATTTATTTTATTTATTACATGTTTTTTTTTTATGACGGTCCATTGTCAGCAGTAGTCTGTATTATCAAATTAATTATTTTATTAGGTATTTGTTAAAACAGAGGCAGGTAAGCGCAAAAATAGCGCATGCTAAAAAGGACTGCTGGATAAGAAAGAGATACTTCACCGCAATACACGCTATAACATTGTATAAACGAATTATTGAATGAATTAATGCTCGAACGAATGAACACTTAAATAAATTATTGAATTATATTTTTATTTGCTCGAATATCGATTCATACATATTGTTAGGAATTTATTTAACGTCTCGCGATAAACTACGTTTTAAAAGAATTCCTTTATTGATTATTATTAATCTGCTGAACACCCCCCATAAGTCAATTTTACTTGAACATGAATAAATTACAATATTCATGATCTTTTACAACATTCTTTACACAGTTTCCTCAATATTATATTCTCTAGAATGTAAGTCCTAATGATAAAAGTATGCCCTTACTCTTTCATTAGAAGGTCCGTTACCTCCTATTAGTGCACCATTCTCACTAAAAGAGGGTATCTTACGACACTACCGAAATAAATTGTACTAGCTAGAAAGTCCCTCCTTGAGGGTAACAAAATGTCCATTACAGCAGTATATTTACATTAGGAAACACGCGTGGGCGCCATTTTCCTTACATTATACATTCATATCTTCAAGACGGCTCCTGCCGGGTGGTATCACTTCGTGTTTTTTAACGTCATATCAGTCTGTGTTCATAAAACGTCATATTTGAAGATGATTTAAGGAATTGTGAGATTGTGAATAATCTCGTTTGTAAAATGAATTTGGAAACGTGAAACGAACCAAAACGATGTGGAGATATTTTGGCTTTTATGCTATGTCGAATCTACTAATTAAACTAAGAGGCGTATTTTTAAATTAGATTACTGCCTGATAATTTTCTGTAATATTTAAGCTTAATTAAAGACTTTTACTCTATACCACGACTGTGGCAGTCTAGCATATGGTAAGCAGTGACTGTAGTCATTGGTCAGTTGCGATAATATGGGGGCAATAAAAATTCTACTACCATTAAGGAACGATTGCAATTGAATCTTATTCTTAATCTGTCAAAAATACCTACAATATACCTACCTATATTTTTTGCCATTGATTACCATCACATACCATCACGCCTGTATTCCGAAGGGTTAGGCAGAGGTGTACCAGTGTACACCTACAGTTCGCCGGTATGTTACGGTCCCATGTAATAGGGGGCGAGCCTATTGCAATTAGCCGGGCACAAATTCTAACTCCGAGCTGCTCCTGAGAATTTCATAGAAAAACCCAATAACACTACTCGACCTGGGAATATAACTCAAGGCCTCTAGAGTAGGAGTCGCGCTTACAGCCATTCGGCTAACGAGGCAGTTAATAGCTACAATCCAATAATTAAATTTCCTATTTTAAATTATTTATAACAAAACCACCACTTTGCAACGTTAACCGCAATAAAACTACAACCCGCACAAGTACTAATAATAATACAGATCTACCAACATAATTTTATTACATAAAATCCAAAGTACTTTTAACCCCCTTTCGAGGTGCTTCCGGAGCCGGTATAGTAACCAACGCGATAATTGACTAGAGGGATTAGGTTTTTTTTTTTTTTTTGGGCGGTGTGAAATTATCAAATAACTTCTCCCGCCCTGGGCGGGGCGGGAAGGAGTGTCAGACTTTTACTGACTAAAACCCACCCATGTTCCTTCTTGTGCCCTTTGCGTTCCGGAGGCGCGGTATCTCTTACGAACAACCCGCAGCCCCGGCAGGCATCGGCCCTCAGTGGCCCCTTCCCTTTGCTGACATCCTTTGAGGCGCGCGTGGAACACGAACGCGCCGTCGACACGGCCTGTCGTTATGCAACGTAAGGACGGTGAGCTACCCATTGCTCACCGTCCACGGGATTAGGTATTGGGTTCCAAGATATCGGGATCGTAATAATGCTTTGTTTAAACAGGTTTGGGACAAAACTATTCGTTTTTGTATTGCTTTTAAGCGTTTGTTTGAACTGTGGATTCAATTGCCTCTAATGTGTGTTTGATTTTCAATATTTGAGTTTACAAAACTTACATGATGAAACTCTTTGTAATTCCGGTTTGGAGTACTAGGTATTATTAACCCCTTCCCCACTTCTCGTACAGAGAAGGCACGAGCATTGATCACCACGCTTGCTGAAGGCGGATTGGCTGTTACAGAATTATCACTATCATCACTACATATTATAAAACAAAGACCTCCGCCGTGTCTGCCTGTTTTCTTGTTCACAATAAACTGCAAAACGACTGCACCGATTTTCATGCTGTTTTCACTAATGGGTAGATTGGTTTTCGAGGCATGTTTTAGCATATAACAAGTTTTTGTATACATTGGCTAAAATATAATGTTGGAGGTGTCGTTAAAAAATAAGCCGTCTGGGACGTTTCGACGAAAACGCAGCCTACTCTAGTCTTTGAGATATAACCAAATAATGTATAGTAGAATTGTGTATTACATAGGTCTACAGCAAAGTCCACGATGGCATATGTCTATCTTTTAAGGATAACATACTAAATCTATTTTGATAGTTTAAATAATTATTGGCGGTACAAAGTTCGTCGGGTCAGCTAGTTAATATTATAAATCTAGATTTCCTCACGGTGTTCACATTTTCCTTTATTAATGTTAGATATCCAAGAATAAAAGTCACATTTATACTTGCCACGTATTAAACAACCTCATGTTTTCATATGTCGCTGGGCTATAACGACATTTGTAATTACAAAGTTAATTAAAAATTTTAAGTAACCCCCGACAGAAGAATTAATATCCCTACCACAGCTAACAAAAGATCTGATAACTTTGAAACCGCTGAATGATTTCAATCAAACATAGCTAAGGATACTCCCGACTTATTCACATTTCGAACAAAAAAAAAAACTAAATCAAAATCGGTTCGTGCGTTCGGGAGCTACGATGTCAGAGGCAGACACACACACACACACACGTAAAACTTATAACACCCCGTCGTTTTTGCGTCGGGGGTTAAAAAGAAAGAACACACCTGTTTATATTTCAGGATCTGGGCATTTCCTCTTACAAATAAGGGACAAACACTTACATCCAGATACATAATATTTCGAAGTTGCTCAATGGTCACTTCGATATATTATGTAGTTTGCGTGTTTGTGTATTTCCGACTAAGGCTTACCTAAATCTAGAACCTTCTCCAAACACTATCAAAAGAGTAATCTTCAAAGATAAATGATTAAAAAACACTGAAGATTCATGTCGGGAGACTGTCCTTTTAGTTAATTAAGTTCAAAAATTAACGGGAAAAGTGTTTATTTTTCTCGGAATAATTAAATTTTCTCATTATCTCAGCGAAGGTGATGAATGAATATTTATTATTGTGTATAAACTCATTTGTTTTAATGAAGAGGTTGTTCCTGGTGATTAGGGTGTGACAGGAGGTGATGTTTCATCGTGTTTTACGACTTTACTTGTCCATTATGTAGGCTGAAGGAGATTTCTGAATTATTTGTGAGTGATTTTTTTATCTCTAAGCCTAGCATGAGTGCACTAACTTAAAAGTCTTAGATTCTAGTCGATTTTCAAATCTATACTAATATTATAACCTGCAGAGTTTGCTTGTTTGATAATTATTTCGCGCATTGTAACCAAGAGATTTGATTCTAATAACATTATCCTGGTTCACAATCTTCAATGCAGGCAGACATGAGAATCGCTCGCCCCTAAGAGCTGGTTTTGATGAAGCGTTCATACGTGTTACTCACTCACCATAATATACAATAGCCATGCAAGTTCGGATTAGGGATTGTTAGTGTAATGGAGTATCAAGTTATAATGACATCATTTGCACATGATGTATCAGTCAGTATGTACAATGTATTAATTACAAATTACGACTCGATGTTATCACAGTATAAAGCGTTTAAAATTAAAAACTGCTGTTTTAAAATTTAAAAAACAACAAGGAATTATTTTTATTAGACTACTTTTATTTTTCACTATCCCAAAAGGGTTTTTTTTACTTTTGTCCTCCTTCGTTTTGTAAAGTAAAAATAAAGTCGGTTGAAAGGGGAGAATTCTTTCTGAAACACAAAAGAGATCATTTTCAAGACATGGACTGCATCTTTGTATTTTTTTTATCCGCATGATTTTTTTATGAAACTTTATGAGTGGAATTGGTTACATACCATAATTATTTTAAATGCATAATTAGTCGGATTTTTCGATAAAGACCGTCGAGATATTTTTAAAAGCTTTTAAAAGTCTATTCAGATTATTAAGCTCTTAATTTTAAAATCATTTTTTTTATGCGATAAATCGGACGCTAATTGACTGTAGTAAGGATTCCTTGAACATTAAAAGCCGATATTCTGCATTAAATATTTACCCGGCATCATTTTCTACAGCAAGGGTATTCAGTTTCTCACATACCTATTCAATATAAGTGGTACTTGTGCTCCTAGATGCACCAAAGCTTATCCCTCATAATGGTTATTACCATATCCCATCAATTTTATTGGAATTTCATATTACCCATATATCATTGAGCTTAAATTTATTTCATTTTTTTTTCATAACATCACCGCCATTTATTTTGTAAAATGGGTCTAAGCTGAATGAAATTTTATCTTTGCATTCTTGAATTTCAAAGTGGTATAGGGTTCCGTAGAGAACAACAAATGCTTTTGTTTATTAACACTTTGACACGATAATATGTCTGTTTGACACTCAGTTTAGGTACATACTTCGCCACTAGTAGGTTTGTTAAAAAGGTACAAGTAGTGATCTTACGTCTTGGCACTCCACAGTACCTTCCTTACCTATCTAGGTAGTCTTCAATCATAAAAAAATAGAAACATAATAATGATTCGCACTGCAAAGAAGTCAATCCTAATCTCTTTAAAGTTAGACTGAACAGGCTTCTTCTGAGTAAGCTCACTCCATCGTCGACTTTGCCTTTGTTACCTATGACCTAGACTATAGTCAAGAACAAACCCTTCATCATCTAGTTAGTCTTTTCCCAACTATGTTGGGGTCGGCTTCCAGTCTTACCGGATGCAGCTGAATATCAATGTTTTACATGAAGCGACTGCCTATCTGATCTCCACAACCCAGTTACGCAACACGATACCTCTTGGACTAGACTGATTGTCAGACTTCTCGACTTCTGACTATCCCCGTAATGAATATTAAAGATCTACGAATGACAGCCGGGACCAACAGCTTTACGTGCTTTCCGAGGGATGGGGCGTTACACCACCAACTCCAAACTCCGGGGTGCTACTGCGAAAATTCCTAGTGAAAAAACCCAATAACACTTTTTGCCGATCCTGGGAATCGAACCCGGGACCCCAAGCTCATCAGTCGCGCTTGCGACCACGTCACCAACACGGCAGTTCAAGAGCAAACCCATCACAAATAAAAACAAAACATTTTTGTTATTTTCAGTATGAATAGGGACCTTTTTCAGTCTGACAGCTAAAATAGTTAAAATAACGAAACATTTTCAATCAAAATGGTACCTTCAGAACCCTGCCCTACACGTCAGGAACGTTCCTGGCAGAATTATTCACAAAAGGTATGGATAGTTAATAAGGCTCAGTCCTTGAAATATGAATTCTGTTTATCAGTAAACCACAAAATTAATCTCAGCACTTTCTCAATCTGAATGGAATTTTTATTAAATTAACATTTAATATGGTTTCAAATGTAATGGAAATTACGAAACACAATTATTTTAAATGAATTGCAGATGCTCTCTATATAACTTTAATCTCATTACTTATGCAAAATGAAAACCGCGGGCGGTGTGTTTGCTTACAATGAAGATCTATTGTGAAAAGTGTTTTAGGTTTTGGAAAATTTGTTTCAAAATGTATCTTAAATCTTCACCGTCATTGTGTATAAATGATAGTACGATAGATACAGCATGACTTTAAGGGCTACTTTTTGAGGGCCGATGCCTGCCGGGGCTGCGGGTTGTTCGTAAGAGATACCGCGCCCCCGGAACGCAAAGGGCACAAGAAGAAACATGGGTGGGTTTTAGTCAGTAAAAGTCTGACACTCCCTATAACTTCTCCCGCCCAGGGCGGGAGAAGTTATTTGATGATTTCCCACACCCCAAAAAAAAAGGGCTACTTTTATCAGTTTTAATCCGTTTCATAAAATAAACGTTTGAATTGGTTTTCAAAGAGAAATTGACAATAAGATGTCATTAACATATAACATAACATACCATCACGCCTGTATTCCCCAGAGGGTTAGGTAGAGATGTACCAATGTACACCCACAGTTCGACGGTATGTTTTTAGGTCCCATGTAATAGGGGGCGAACCTATTGCCATTAACCGGGCACAAATCCTAACTGCGAGCTGAGAAATTCATAAAAAAACCCAATAACACTTTTTGCCCGACCTGGGAATCAAACCTAAGACCTCTCGCAGTCGCGCTTAGAACTACTAGGCCAAAGGGACAGTTATGAGATGTCATTAAATGAAATCAAAAAACTCGATGGCGTAAACGTGAACTTTTAATACAAACTGAAAAGTAAAACATAAATTCAGTAGTCTGGCATTTAGATAGTTTTTCGTTTTGCGTGGTTCAGTTGAGTAAAAATAGATACAAAATTGATTTATAGAATTTATAAGAATTTGGTAGCATGTTTCTTTATAGGTATTGAAGGTGACGAATGTACTATATGATTTGGCTGAGAATATAATAAAGCCTTGACACACAAAACAATTTAATGGATAAAATCTAAATATACATAAACTTACGCCTTATTCCCATGTGGGTAGGCAGAAACTACAGAACGTCCCTGCTACGCTACTACCTGCTACTACTAATTTATACATGACAATTATTGTAATGATAGAAGGATGACAATTAAAACAAAAACAGAACTATTTTTTTTCATTTTAAGGATTTCGTAATAAGTATTTTATTTATTTATTAAAACTTTTTGCACATAATGTAAATAATACATTGTACAAAGGCGGACTTAATGCCTTTGGCTTTTTCTAGCAACTGCTACGCTAGAGGTCTTGGGTTCGATTCCCAGGTCGAGCAAAAAGTGTTATTGGGTTTTTCTATGAAATTCTCAGTAACAGCTCGGAGTTAGGATTTGTACCCGGTTAATGGCAATAGGCTCGCTACCTATTACATGGGACCTAAACATACCGGCGAACTGTGGGTGTACATTGTTACACCTCTGCCTAACCCTTCGGGGAATATAGGCGTGATGGTATGTTATGAAGGTGTGTGTTAATTTCTAGAGTAGGTACTTGGTACTCTTACTAGATGGTAGCAGTTATTATATCAAAATTGAATATAAACATTGGTAAGAATTCTTGATAATAATAAATTACCGACAATACCCACAAATTTTCTAAAACAAACGCTTTCCTGCTGAATGTTGGGTTGGTTTTCTGTTTATCCTTCATGCCTAAGGGTGTGATGTATATCAAGTTACCACACCACGCGATCCGCAATTTTCCTTGTTCAATTAGTGTCTCTATTCGTTTACAAACTACGTATCGTCCTATTTACGGAACCAGCCTAGTTACACAAACTATATGTATAGACAGGTACATTTATATAATTATCATCATACCCTCACGCCTATATTCCTCGAAGGGTTAGGCAGAGGTGTAACAATGTACACCCACAGTTCGTCGGTGTGTTTAGGTTCCATGTAATAGGGCGAGCCTATTGCTATTAACCGGGCACAAATCCTAACTCCGAGCTGCTACTGAGAATTTTATAAAAAACCCAATAACACTTTGCTCGACCTGGGAATCGAACCTCTAGCGTAGCAGTTGCGCTTAGGACCACTAGGCTAAGGTTAAAATGAAGAAATATAAGCGAAAAAAAAACGAGTAAAACTTAAAGTGCTTTTTCCTATGGATATTTTTATGAATTTGGAAGGAAAACATGTCTGTCGACTCAGCTAGTAAGTATTGATTTTAAGGCTTTTACGGTAACCATAACCATTTGGCTTCCCATTACCTATTACAGTATTTTGACCCTGTTTATTTACTGCAAATGACCTACGGTCATAAGATTATGTGGAGAACCCTCATGGCTATTGTTACGATTATAGCCCTTATATTATATTAGTTAAGAATTCTATTCGTATTTGTTTTCCTGTTCAGGATCAAATGTAATATTGGAATAATTATCAGAGGGCACTCGGAGTAATCTTAGAGTAAATGTGTTCGATTTTTAAATTGGAAATTTTGATTAATATTTATTTAGTTTAATTTAAAAGTAAAACTTAACTGCCTCGTTAGCTTAGAGGTCTTAAGCGCGACTGCGACGCTAGAGGTCTTGGGTTCGATTCCCAGGTCGAGCAAAAAGTGTTATTAGGTTTTTCTATGAAATTCTCAGTAGCAGCTCGGAGTTAGGATTTGTGCCCGGTTAATGGCAATAGGCTCGCCCCCTATTAAATGGCACCTAAACATAGCGGCGAACTGTGGGTGTTTATTGTTACATCTCTGCCTAACAGAACACAGGCGTGATGGTATGTGATTTGAACGTTTTATTAAAATAAATAAGTAATACTAAATACCAAATCCGAATTAGCTAGACGTTGTCCCTACTATTCTCACCCCAATACCTACTATAAAGTAAGCAAAATCTACGACCTAAGAGATTGTTCGGTTACCACCTGTGAGAAAAACCTAACCACGACCCTTTTAAAACTATCTTATGACGACACCGAAGCCTTGAATTAGTACCTACTCATAAGTCACCACACACACACATACACACCCACTCCCACTTCATTAATTCTAACTCTCTCTCTCTCACAGATAGATGATATATGATAGATAGATGCATTTTTAATTACAAAATCGACTAGAATCGAATATTGCAATCGATTCGACCGCTAATCTCAAGTCTAATATAAATGTTTATATATAATGCAAAAATACTTACTTACTACAATACTTATTTTTTGAAAATTTATATTATTTTGCTATAAAAAATTATTTGAGGAATTCCATGGAGTTTTTTTTTAAGTCCATGATTGTGTACTGTTCGTTATTGAAGAATTAATATCAAAGGACATACATTAATAAAAATATAAGAATACAACACACCTCCTCTTTTTAACCGACTTCAAAAAAAAGGAGGTTATCAATTCGTCTGTATGTTTTTTGAAGCCTGTTAAGAACGGAATGCCTCGCCTCACCTATTTCAAAACAAACCATTCCTTTCTCTTCTCGAATCAGGAAACAACAGTACAACCCAGCTTCTTCTAACCGTAACAAAATCTCTTACACAAAATAATTTAATTGATGTTTTGCTCACAGAAACGTAATTCACTAAAATCGTTTGGGAACAAAGAGATTCCCATTGAATATTTAATACAACGCGATGCGGGTTCTCGGAATTGAAAGCTTTATAGGCACTATTTTCACTGATAAAGTACTTAATATAGTTAATTAACTGGTAACAGTACAATTTGTGGGGAATAAATAACTTGAATTGGATTCAAATTGGAAAAATGAGAATGCTTTTATGTTGGCCATACTGGCCATCTTTGGTAATGTTTTTTTTTTTATGTTTGGCTGAATATAAAGGAGTATATATTATACTACTATTATTGCTGGGAAACTACTTTTATGTTTTACTGTGAAAAGTCACTATCTATGCGTCATCATCTACTTTCCTTTTCTTTCCTTTCCTGCCTTTTCCCAACTAAGTTGAGGTCGGCTTCCAGTCTAAACGAATGCAGCTGAATATCAATGTTTTACATGAAGCGACTGCCTATCTGACGTCCACAACCCAGTAACTGGGCAATACGATACCTCTTGGTAAGATGGGTTGTCAGACTTTCTGGCTTCTGACTGTCCGTAACGACTGTCAAAGATCTACGAATGACAGCCGGGACCAACGGCTTTCCGAGACACGGGGGTGTCACACCACCAACTTCCAAGCTCCGGGCTGCTACTGTGCAAATCCTAATAGAAAAACCCAATAACACTCTTTGGCCGACCGGGGAATCGAACCCAGGACCCCGTGCTCATCAGTCGCGCTTGTGACCAAGAGACTAACGGGGCACTGTAATAATCACTGTTACAGGCTCATCCGCAACAATACGGAAATCGTAACTTCAATATCTCCGTAAGTAGTAAGATACCTTGTATGGTCCTAAATAAATAAAAAGGTGGTGCTTTTTTGTTGTTGTATATCTTATTACATCTCCATGATTATGGTTTTGCAATATCTGAAAACAAAAAAGTAGGTTGGTATCCGTGCTTTTAAACAGAAATCCTTTTCAAAATAATATGTGCTTCAATAAAGTCGCTATAAAAATTTAACAAAGAATCTCATCGTAAACTTTCGTGAACGAAACAAAGAACATCAAACATTATTTTCAAAAGATTATTGCCCTGTCCTCCATCGCAATAAATAGACGAAAATAATGTTTTAAATTCGCAATACAGCATTATTTTAAATTCAAAATACAGAACAATACGAGTTCACTTTTGCAAATTTCGCTTACTTGACAAACGTGTGCGGCCTCCGCCGTGGCCTAAGGCTCCCAGTTTTATTACGTAGTTAGGCGGGGTGCACACGGCGCTGCATGCGGTTTGCAAGCTCAGCTGACGCCGTTTTATGCCGAATAAATTTATAGCCGAAGCGGTTTCGTGTGCATTCGGTTTAATATGTGTTTCAATTTGCTCAGATATAAGATTTAGCTGTTTTCTGGGTCTTATTTAGATACTTCCTTTCATGAACCGTCAAGTGTAAACAGCTGGTATTCAGGTATTTGATCAGTAAAAAAAGATGTTTTTTCTTGTTTAAATGAAATATTTATTAAAGGAGATCGTATGAGATGGGTTTGATATCCGACACGTACAAATATGACTGTTACAATTCATATGTAGTTTCTCAGTTTATATTGGACATCTCTGATATAGGTGAAGGAAAACATCGTTAGGAAACCTGGACTTTTAATTAATGTAAGTCTGAAATCGCCAATCCAATCAATCCAGTTTCAGCAAGTGTGGTGATCACTGCTCGAGTCTTCTCTGTTTCAGAAGAGGCGTTTACCTTGTAGTAGGACAGATAGGCTTTTATTATTGGTCGCAATGTGTGGACATTAAACTTCAGCTTGACAAAAATAATTGCATGTATCTACCTTCTATGTACAATTTTGAACCGTTTTCATCTGCCAAAAAAGGGCGCTCGCCTCTTCGTTCTGCACGAGTAATTATCACACTGGCGAGAGCTAGTTTCAAATTAAGAGAGCGACCCTCCAAACTTTTACCAACTTCCCCAATTCTAATCAAAGAAAAACCAGTAAACTAATACAACATTAATCCACAATTCCTTAATGAAAACGCCAAAAGTTGAAAGTAATTTGCATCAAAAAGTACCTTTTGTTGAATTCCCGTAAAGTTTGTAAATTAAAATTAAGATTTAACGTGTTTCGTCGGTCAGAGACTAAGTTTCGAGTTTTTTTTTTATTATTTACGAGACGCCCACTTGGGCTTGACAGTGGCTGTTATTTCCTGAAATAAATATTTACTAAAACTTCTGTAAATGTTTGCTTTTGGCGACAAAGCTGGAGTTGGCAACTTTGGCTAGCAACAGGCAACATTGGGTAGTAGTGTTATGACTTTAATTTTATGTTAAATGCATTAAAATTAACATACGCGAGGCAAAATCTTACACGAACGGTTCCGTAATATCGTACAGTAAAAAAAAAAAAATATTATTTGTTGTTAAAGGGGCCATAGTACCTTTTAAGTTCAAGAGATACAGCCGGTGGTATACGGATAAACAGACAGACAGCGGAGTCTTAATATGAATATAAAAACTCTGAAAACCAAAAAACTCGAACATGAATTCCAATTAGGCACTTCTCTTTACCTATTAAGAAGGCTTAGCCATTTCTAGAATGACTATTTACTAAGACAAATGATCCACATAATAGTAGCATTGAGATATGTTACCGGCGCATTTCCAGTCTAACCAAATGTATTCGAGTGAGTTCATCCGTTAACGGTGAGCCCCGGGGCACTGAGAGGTGCAATGGATTGTAAGACCAAAGTACATGACGAAACTGAAACTATGAGATACAGGAATGTGGTTAGACACTTCAGAGCTAGCATTTGGGGAAACCTAACTATCCAATTCGATCTTGTTACCTATTATAATTTCGTTAACTGCTCCGTTGGTCTCATAGTTGCAAGCACGACTATTGAGCGTGGGGTGCTGGGTTCGATTCCCAGGTCGGGCAAAAAGTATTAATGGGTTTTTCCAGTAAGAAGTTCTTAGTAACAGCCCGGAATTTGAAGGTTGGTGGTGTGACACCCCCTTGACCCCGGGGAGTTTATATCCGTGCCTCGAAGAGTAGGCTGGTCCTGCACCTAATCTCTTCCCGGTCGTCTCAGATTGCCACCCCATCGGACTGTAAGAATTAGGTAAGAGGGAGTGCACCTGTGTTTGCGCACACACTTGTGCACTATAATATCTCCTGCATACATGGCTAGTGTCTATGAAGATCAGCGCCGTAGACGAAACGGTCTGGAGAATACATACTCGTACACATACTTAATTTCGTAGTGTCGAGATGGCCCAGTGGTTAAGATGCCCGCCGCACATGCATGAGGTGAGGCTTCGTGTTCTTTTTCGGCGACTTTTAAATTCATATGTACTTTCTAAGGTGACCATAAACATACTTAGCATCACTAAATGAAAAAATTGTGAGGAAACCTAAACTTATATTTTAGATACGATAGTGGAAGGGTGTGTGGAACTCCTACTGACTATACCCCACGGTGTTTCTCCAACTACATTAGGCCGGGACACGAAAGCCGATCAGAGCATTCTTCTGCACCCCGCTAGGTATTGCTCCGCAATCACGAGGTGGGTCCAGCACCGACCGGCGACTGTGTCCAGAAAGCAGTGCGATGAACACATCGCGTGCTTTATTTTAGAGTCTGTCTCAGTCCAGGTGGGTCGACCGCATACCTCAAGCTCGCTCTATTTAAATCCACCACAGGGGATTTTTGCAGGATGGCTGAGCAGATTTGAAGACCTACATTTACTGCGTGTGTTACCTACGTTTATTTGACAACCGTCCCCTTAATTCAGTGTATAAAATATCTATTAATAAACGCCTCTGTCCGAGTGGAGTCGCCTTCTTGTAATAAAATGGTAATTTATTCGGCCTATAAGTCTCCCGGCGAAAACGTGGACCTTAACGAGTCGCTTGGAGCCCTTCATTTTTACTACCAATTTACCGTTCTAAATAGATGGACTCTTCACTTATTTGTATGCTCTTTGTTAGGGCTCTTGATTTGATATTTCCAAATTAGTTTGTTAATTTAACTGAAGCTTATTTTTCTAGAAAGTTAATTAAGCTTTTTTTTAAATGGCAATTAGTTGCGAAAAATTAAATACTACAAAGTAAAATGTCCTTTGCAGTAGTGGGCATAAAACACTTTTTACTTTTATTTTTATGAGAAGAGCAAACAATATGTTTTGTTTTATCTACAGAAAACTACAAACACATTTGTAGTTGCCTGTAGATCTTTATTATACTAATATTATAAACCTAAAGAGTTTGTTTTTAGGATTCCGTACTTAAATGGTAAAACGGGACCTTATTACTAAGATCAGCTGTCCGTCGTTCTGTCTGTCACCAGGCTATATCTCAAAAACCGTGAAAGTCAGACAGTAAAAATTTTCACAGATCATGTATTTCTATTGCCGCTATGACAACAAATATAAAAAACAGAATAAAATAAATATATAAGGGGGCACCCATACATCAGACATGATTTTTTTTTCGATTTATAGATAAAATAGTACGGAACCCTTCGTGCGCGAGTCCGACTCGCACTTGGCCGTTTTTTTTGAACGCGCTATTCTCAGAAAATATTGGTCCGATTTAAATAATTTTGCGTTGATATCCCGTTTATCGATAAAGGTAAAAAAATTACATTACGACGTATGGCAGCTGAACAGTAATCAAGTAGGTAAGTTAACGCGGGTGACACTGAGGGAAATTGCTAGTGTTTTAATAAAATTATGTTAATAGAACTAATTAACCAATTTGCGCCCTCAATGAAAAAAAAACACAATGCCACATGAGGAATAATATAGGCTATTACATCACGCTAAGACACAAGGGAGCGGAGCAGTAACCAAAGTCATGAAAATACCACGCAGATGAAGTCACAGGCAAGAGCCTAGTAATTTAGATTTCGGGAAAACGAATCTACACAAAAGAAGCCAACGATATAAAACAATTGAGTACGACCAGACATTGTCAAGGGGGACGAAATAAAGTGATGAGCTAAGGTAAAACGTCGGCAAGTCGTAGCGGTATCGTGCCGTCCTCGTAACGCTTCCGTACCGCAGCCGTGCCGCCTTGGATCTTACGTGATTTATTCTTATGTGAATTGGACTTGAAAATTCTGTTATAAGGGTTGGTTGATATGACGGTGATAATTATTACTACATGAGCTTGTAGTATTGATATATTGCAATAATTTCGCGTCAGGTTTGTTTTTTAGAAACTCGCTTTCCTTGCGATTTCGTCCGCGTACATTTTCTTTACGGATCAATAAAAAAAAAATCGGAAATATTATTTAAATATATATACACTCACGCCTGTATTCCCCGAAGGGTTAGGCAGAGGTGTAACAATGTACACCCACAGTTCGCCGGTATATTTAGGTCCCATGTAATAAGGGGCGAGTCTATTGCCATTAACCGGACACAAATCCTAAGTCCGTGCTGCTACTGAGAATTTCATAGAAAAACCCAATAACACTTTTTGCTCTACCTGGGAATCGAACCCAAGACCTCTAGCGTAGCAGTCGCGCTTAGGACCACTAAGCTACCGAGGCAGTTGGAAATATTATTTCCATAGGTGAAATAATTTATACAAGTTTTTGAGTTTATTTATTACAAATAAAAATACAAGTCTTTTCTCTTTATAATATTAGTTTAGATAAACAATTCTACTAAATGTCTCTCGGGCCCAAATCTTCAGTACCTACTTATGCATCCGATGAACAACCGAAAATTTAATAAATCTTTATTAAAATCCGTGCACTAATTTAAAAGTTTCGAATGACATAACGTACAGATCTGTGATCACTTCGATAGTCATCGTAGGTTATGTTTTTGGTTACCGCTCTGTACCTATTGGTCGTAGCGTGATGTTATATAGCCTATAGCCTTCCTCGATAAATGAATTATCTAACACAAAATGAATTTTCCAAATCAAATCATATCAAATCACCTTTACTGTGGACTGTAGGTATACATCGTAAATACAGGTCTTAAATAATTAAAATAGGTTCAGCTATGTCCCGTCGTTGAGGCATACAATAATAAAATACAAATCAGAAGTTAAAACACAATTAGTCATATTAGTCTCGATGCATTATTAAGATATTCCAAATTATAAATACATATAAATTCAATTCCAAGTCATATTAGTCATAATGTATTATTACAACATTGCAAATTATAATCTTACATCAAGAAAAAGAGGAAAGACACACAACCAATACAAAACAGTAGTTTCTGAGATAAGCGTGTTCAACCAAGCTAACAAACTCTTCAGCTTTATAATATTAGTATAGATATTAATTATTGTATGTAAAAAAAAACCGTCTGTCAGACGTCGAGTCAGGTTGTCAAATCCATACTTTTAAAATTTAAAACAGTGTTTATTCTATTCTTCATTTTAAATAATAAACTATAAAAAATAAGGTTGGACATGGCTAAACCACCCAGAGTCTCTATAGTACCAATATTTTATACCTACTTCCTCATATTTCAGCCCACCTTTACAGCGGTATGCAAATTTAATTTTCCTATACGTTTCAGGCGCTCGCTTGCGTTATAAAAAATCTACGATCAGGTAAATCATAAAAACTCACAGATATACGAAATATAATTTGCTTCAGAAAAAATATTTTGTTTCAGTTAACAGAACTCCTCTTTGACATCCAATAAATTATTCAATTCTTATCCGAGGGGTTTCATACAATGGTTTATGGGAATGATGCGGACTTGTTGTATAGATTATGATTTGAGGGATTTTCTTTGGCTGTGTTTTGTTATTTGGTTTTACAAGATAAAAAGATGAAGTTGATAAGAAAATAACATAAATGGAATAACGTTTTTGAGGAAAATTAAATTGTGGTTTAACGACAAGCTTCAAACATGTCTGTTATGTCTTAACTTTGGTCTAAAGTGTTGAACACCAAAGCAGCGCGTTCTAAAGTACCTTGGTAAAGTTCCATAATTTATGTCATGAGGAACTTCTAGTTACCCGCATAACGACTACCTCTTGACTTAATAGGTCTAGTAGTTTCAGAGCCTATTCGTTACAAACATAAAAAAGAAACAAAAACAGTCTTTTTTCTTTATAATAATAGTGTAGAAAAATATTGGCCGCAGTAATAAAATATAAGCAACAGAATTTTCTGCAAAATGTCTCATAAAAGACGTTAAAATAACCCGAGGGGTATTTTAATAAAATTTCCTAAAATTAGGCCTAGAAAGGCTAGGCCTTGGTGTTCAGGTGCCTGTTTAGACTTAATTTGAGAGAGAACCGTCTACAACAGCCTTTATGAAAATTGGCCAAAGCTAAGCCAACTGAAACGCGAGCTGTGTGCTTTTGGCCAGCGATATTGACTAATATATTTTTGCTAAAGCGTCGATATTATTTGCTTAGGATTATCTTGTAGATATTGTAACCACTACGACATGATCACGGTGTTGGGTGTTCAATTTATTTTATTAAAAGGCAATTTATCTTTTTACGCACAGGCAGAGGTGTACCAGTGTACACCTACAGTTCGCCGGTATGTTAAGGTCCCATGTGATAGGGGGCGAGCCTATTGCCATTAGCCGGGCACAAATTCTAACTCCGAGCTGCTACTGAGAATTTCATGGAAAAACCCATTAACACTTTTTGCTCGACCTAGGAATCGAACCCAAGACCTCTAGCGTAGCAGTCGCTCTTATAACCACTAGGCCACCAAAGCAGTTCATCACTTATCTTTTTACTTCATATATATTGAGCTAATTATATGTATTATTATACTAGCTTCTGCCCGCGACTTGGTCCGTGTCAAAGATGTTATATTATCACACGGGAACCATATATTTTTCCGGGATAAAAATTATCCTATGTGTTATTCCACACTACAATCTATGTCACTGCTAAATTTCCTCCAGATCCGTTCAACCGTGAAAGTGTAAGAAACATTCATCCATCCATTCATTCAGCCGTCTATCACCACAAACGTTCACATTTATGATTATTAGTAGGATATGTAATATATTAGGATTAGGATAAGTAAAACTGTCTGTTAATCGTCGTGGTGAATTGTCAAGTTTATTTAAATTTAGAATCTCTGTCTCTATCTGAGTTCATAGGAAATTCAATTAAAAAAAAAACATTAGATATGGCTAAACCATGAACCAGAGTCTCTATAGTCCCTAATATTTTTTTCAGGCTTTTTATAATGGATTCCTATTAAACACGAAGATTAAGAAACTTAGACATAGGCTATAAAATAATGAAACTTAATAAAAAGTCAATTTATTGCAGTATGTTGAAATAACTGACCTTTTCATACTCGATAAAATAGAATATTTTACTGCAATATCGAATGTAAGTAAGTGACCTTTTTGACCTTTTATAGTACAAGTCGTTGCGCTCTGTGTAAAACCATTGCGTCTGTTATTTAAATAATGTAAGATATGAGTTTTTAGCCCTTACAACTTAATTCACTTTTCACGTCCAGTAATTCCATTTGTTTCAAGTTTCCATTATCATACAAGCTGGAATTCTGAAACAAGTTTTCCAATCTCGGTTCATTTTTGCGAAAAATAATTTTGCGAGAATGGCTTGAGATTCCAAAATACTTGTCGCTGCAAAAGTAAGTAACTTTGAGATATCAAGAAAGAATTTGTCGATCACAAAGAAAAATATTCACTTTATTTACAAAATGAAGCTACTGAAAAGCGTCTGACTCGATATTTCAGATGTCATTTGGAAAATATAGATCTCAGATAGCGAGGACAGTTATCTTTTATGATGATTAAGAAAAATCAAAGATAGTGCGTTAGTATATTTTGACTGTCCCTTTGGTCTCGTGGTTGCGAGGGCGACCGCTAAATCTAATGTAATGAGTTCGATTTTTAGGTTAGGCAAAGGGTGATTCGGTTTTTACATTGGGTATTTTTCAGTAACAGCTCGGGGTTTAGGAGTTGGTGGTTTGGCACCCCCGTGCTTCGTAAAGCACATAGAGCCTTTGATCCTGCTCCTTATCTCTCCTTGTTCGGATGACCAACTCATCTGAATATGAGAGTGAAGAGGGACTGTACCTGTGATTGTGCACAAACCCGTGCACTATAGTATCTCTCTTAGGCATCTGCCTCGAATTTTGCGGGCAGCGGGGTGGCGGCGGTGGCGGCGCGGGACCGGCAGGATCTAATGCGTAAAATCAAATGGATCGGCCCTCGAAAACAACGCCGCGAGCGCGGGTAACGAGCGGTGTACCAAGCAGGTGGTCAAGCGGTGACCACCAGCGCGTCTGCATTGCAGTGTTGTGCAATTTATTTTTGTGACGTGTCGAAATATCCTCAGACGTGGTAGAGCAAATTATTTCAGCAAATTTTATCCATATAGCCCTACTATATGGATAAATTGCTGAAATAATTTCACATAATTCACTTTTTCTTTTGCCCACAATAAATCGATCGTTAGGAATAAATTTGGACCAAAAAGATGTTGTCACCGTTGTTCAGACATTTCGTCCGCGAATTAAAACAAATATCTCGAACACAACAAAACGCCGCTATAGTGCGGCGCGATCTGCCCGCTGGTTGCGAGAAGGGGTATGCGTTGCCCGCTCCGCTCCACCAGAGGCCTAATATATCTCCTGCATAGCTAGTCTCCAATGAGATTGACCTCCTTGACCGAAATGCGGTTTGGAAAACATTATTATAGCAATTTGATAGAAATGATTGACAAAGATTACGACTCAACAGATTTTCTAGTTTACAACTTAAGGGGATTAAGTTTTTTTATTATATATTTCTTACGTTTTAATATTTATTGCTAACAATGCCACGAAGTATTTGATTGACTAGATCAATTTAGAATAAATAAAAATAACCTGCTTAGAAGATTACTTTTGATATCAACGATTTTTAATCCATTAAATTGACGATACTTTGAAATATAAATTGACCTGTATGGAATTTAAATAGCTCTTTGGATTTTTACAGCTAAAATGTGCTAATGCAATCCTATAACTACTACGGTAATAATAAACTACCGTTAAAAGTTAACTATCACACTTATACTATTCTACTATTATACACGCGAAAGTTTATGAGGATGGATGGATGTTTGTTACTATTTCACGCTTAAACGGCTAAACGGAATTAGCTGGCAAAAATAGGTATAGATAATGATATTATCTATACCTATTTTTATTGTTAAGATTATTAAGATTGTTAAGATAAGATTGTTAAGTTAAGATACGATTGTTAGATCATCATTTATAGTACGTTTATTCTATTTTTGTATTTCCATTGAGTAATTTAGTACTTTGGCTTAATTTTTTTCTTAATTAGTTCTTTTTTGGCCTACAACAAGTGAAGAAAAGTCTAGTAGCGTTCTAGTATAGTTTATATTCAACTTCATTGTTTTCACATATAGAAGCAACAAGAATATTGTAACCAAGATTTTGTAAAAACCAATTTGAAAAGAGTGTCCATGGAGTTTCTTGCTCGTTCTTCTCCATAGAGACCTAAGTTTTGGAACAAGCCTAGCTTCAACTTTTTGTATGAGTAACTTCTTGACAATTCAAAAGTGCCTGTAAATGGTCTAATTGAAATAAATGTTTTGACTTTGACTTTGACTTTGAGTATTTTATAAATCAATGGTCTTTAGTTAAATCTTCACTTCATGTAAAATATTTCAAAAACGTTGTTATTGGGTCTTTCCATTAGGAATTTTTCAGTAACCGCCCGGAGTTTGGAAGTTGGTGGTGTGCCCCGGAAAGCACGTAAGGCCGTAGGTCCTGCGCTTGATCTCTCCCCGGTCGTGTCGGATTGCCGCCCCATCGGACTATGAGAGTTAGGGAAGAGGGTGCGCACCTGTTTTTGCGCACATACTTGTGCACTATAATATCCCCTGCGTACTTGGCTAATAGCCGCCGTGGCCGGAATCGGTCTGAAGAATACTTGTCCTATTGTCAAATGTTTTATTCAACGTGCCTTCCTGTTTATGATTTGTGATTTATCATGTACATTGTTTTATTTAAAAACAATTTTTAAAACTTTCTCATCAGCCTAATTAACATTTTGAAACTAATTTACATTTGGATTTCATTATAAATAACATTAATTAGCAAGAATTAACAAAAGGTAAATTATAATTTAAATAATGTATCATTGTAACTAGGAGTTAGTTAACCACAATAAAGATCAACAGCAGAATAACCACTTCGAGTGACATCTCAAAAAACACTCAATTGTATGTAGGCGCTACTATCAATCTATGGACCTCGTCACCTATGCTTGCATGAAAACGATTTTGCCCCATACTTATGTTTTGGAAATACACACTTACAGACACATACCATCACGCCTGTATTCCCCGAAGGGTTAGGCTGAGGTGTAACAATGTACACCCACAGTTCGCCGGTATGTTTAGGTCCCATGTAATAGGGAGCGAGCCTATTGCCATTAACCGGGCACAAATCCTAACTCCGAGCTGCTTACTGAGAATTTCATAGAAAAACCAAATAACACTTTTTACTCGACCTGGGAATCGAACCCAAGACCTCTAGCGTAGAGCAGTAGCGCTTAGGACCACTAGGCTACCGAGGCAGTTGTTTTGGAAATATTTCTATGAAGTCTAGTATTTTATAAGTTATAGTTAGATGAAAAAAATAAATAGTAAGGGGCCTGTAAAATTACTTTCTTATCAAAGTCAAAGCATTTAATCCAATTAGACCATTTACAGGCCCTTGTGAATTGTCAAAAAGCTATGGTTTAAAGTTGAAGCTAGTTGGTCCTTCCAAAACGTAGGTGTCGTATGTCTGTCTGACTAAGCAAATAGTACAAGACATTTTTTTTTTCCTAACTTTTTCATGACATAGATATTGATTTACTTTCAACCGTGTTACCAATAGAAGAAGGAAAATGGTGGCTTTCTCAAATCCCCACCCTACCTTTTACAAAGAAAAAAGAAAACAAAAAGACTTAACCATTTTATACTACAATGGAGAATTACTATTGGCAAATCGTTTCCTAGCTACCGCTTCGATTCCCCCCCCCCCCCCCCCCACTCAGTTCTAGTGAAAACTAACCTTATGCAGTAAACTGCATAAGGTTGCATAAGGTTAGGTAAGGCATAGTCAGAAGGTAAACCTTCTGACTATGCCTATATAGTGGCTACCGCTAGTAGGATTACATCAGGGACTACCTAAGTCATAAATTACGTTGAAGGACATGTGAAATTCGTGTAGGCTTTAGTTTTAGAAGTTACCTTTATTTTGTTTATTTATCTAGCACAATATACGAGTATATGTGTGGGTCCTTTCATTGTAATTTCTGTAACTGTTTTTTTTGTGTTCATCGTTACATTAAGCCAACTTTCTTAGAATTAAATATAATTGGCTTTAGTTCTGTCAAAACAAATCAACGCATGTTTACCATTTTAAGCAAGGAATAGTACCTAATCTATTCATACTAATATATTAGTCTGAACAACATTATAAAACTCAAGAGATTTTTGTTTGTTTGTGTGTTTGTTTAAGCGCGTTAATCTCTGGAACTATAAAAAAAAGAAAAATATTATTGCGTAAAGATAGCCAAATTCATGAGGAATAGTATATGCTATATAACATCACGCTACGATACACGGGTGTGGAGCAGTAACCAAAGACATGACGCGGGTGAAAATAACCTCGCAAACGAAATTTCGGACAGAAGTTCTAAATATAAAATTTGACATTGAACTGTTATTGCTTGATACTGAATAGGAATTTCACACATTTTGCGTATTAAATTAGTTTGACAAAATTATATAATTTACTTAATCATTGAGATATTGTGAGTTGACTCATTATGATAAAACAAAGTTCCATACAAGACCCAAAAGATATCATTCAGATTTCTGTGCACATTTTCCTGTCTCTAATTTCCATGTCTTCAATTATTATCACCTTTTTCTTTTATAACGTTTTCCCAAATTACAAATGTTCACTCATTAACAACCTAAACACATTCTTCATTATTCAAACAAACAAGAAACCTCTGTTTAAATTAATAGTAACAACTAAATCACAATTCAAAATCATAATGCGATTCCGCTTCGACAAACTTATGCAGATCTCTGTAGGATGGTTTTACACTAGTTCGTCGAAGCACCTGCTACTTCAGATGTATTTGCATAAACATAGCGGGAGTGTGCCGCCAGCCTATTGCGAATTCCATTCCGGATTTGTATTTACTTATTATTTGTTGTTGTAGTTTGAATTTATGTTGATCTGTGACGAGATAAAAATGCTGTTTCGGTTCTGCCGTCGGCTTTTTATGAGAGTAATAAATAATGCAGTGGATATTCGATACAATAACTCGGCTGAAATAACTTGCAACATTAGTTGGGAATAATCTTTGACGTATACATGAACTAGTCTATACCCGCGACTGCTCCGCACCCGTCTGTCGTAGTGTATTGTTATATAACCTATACTTCCTTCATGAATCTGGCTATCAAAAACAAAATATTGTTTTACAATCCGAAAGGTAGTTCCAGAGATAAGCGCGCTTAAACAAACAAACTCTTTACTTTTATTAATATAGAGATAGATAGATGCCACTGGCGAAGGATCAAATTGTCATACATAACATACCACAACCACATACCACCACGCCTGTATTTCCCGAAGGGTTAGTCAGAGGTGTAATAATGTACACCCACAGTTCGCCGGTATGTTTAGGTCCCATGTAATAGGGGGCGAGCCTATTGCCATTAACCGGGTATAAATCCTAACTCCGAGCTGCTACTGTGAATTTCATAGAAAAACCCAATAACACTTTTTACTCTGGGAATCGAACCCAAGACCTCTAGCGTAGCAGTCGCGCTTAGGACCACTAGGCCAAAGAGGCAGATTGTCATACATATGAAAATCCAAAGTCAAAAATATCTTAATTATTTGAATAATTAAAAATGTTAGGTAAACTCAGGCGGTTTAGTAATGTTTTATTCATCACCAACTAACCGATTTAAAATACTTGCAGTGGAAATATTTATTGGTTATTTGGAAATTAAACATTTCGTGATGGCCCAGTTGTTATCGGTTAGCGATTTCATAAAAATCACAGTGGTACATACCGGTGCCCAACTGGGCAAGTATCAAGTCTGAAATCGCTCAAAACCACCCGCGAAATCCGCAAAAGATTACTACTCGTGTGATCTCAGTATGTTAAGAGGCTTTTGCTCTGTAGTGGGACAAATAAGCTGGAATTATTAATTTATTATTTGAAAATAGTAGACACTACTGACTGTGCAATTTATCAATGATAGTAACTGTTGTCCCGAACTTCCTAAAGGAAGCCGGTAGGAATCGAATTGTATGAAATCCTTGCCACTAATAGATACCTATATCGTAACGTAGATATATTCAAGTTAGGATACGCCATCTGGGACTTTGTATCTATAACCAGACACATCATATTTCAATGTCAAAAGTCAAAGACCCGAGAACAATAAGTGTTAAGGAGTCACCAAATTGATTACGTTAGGAGTGAGTTGGATGGCGTGACTAAATACTTTGATCGTCCTATCTAGTGGCAATATATTAATAAAAGCATATCGGTCGGCATATTCACAGTAATAAGTACTATAAATACAAAAGTAACTATATTTGTCTGTTTGTAATCTCATCACGGAAAAATCCCTGAACCGATTGTTATGAAATACAAAAAGGGGACCTTGAGATCTGGACAAAGACAAGGCAACTTTTTCGTCTGCATAATAGACATTCACGCGGGCCAATTTGCGGGCAAAAGCTAGTCAAGCTATTTGTTTATTTTAACTTAAATATAACGGTTACAGTTGTTACCAATTACAATACATATATACTTACA
This sequence comes from Caradrina kadenii, assembly GCA_947462355.1. Classification (NCBI taxonomy): domain Eukaryota; kingdom Metazoa; phylum Arthropoda; class Insecta; order Lepidoptera; family Noctuidae; genus Caradrina; species Caradrina kadenii. The sequence continues at coordinate 11,522,210 of OX381691.1, forward strand.
TACTATCACGCGTGTATTCAACGAAGGGTTAGGCAGAGGTCTATCAATGTACGCCCACAGTTCGTCGGTATGTTTAGGTCCCATGTAATAGGTGGCGAGCCTATTGCCATTAACCGGGCACAAATCCTAACTCCGAGCTGCTACTGAGAATTTCTAGAAAAACCCAATAACACTTTTTACTCGACCTGGGAATGGAACCCACTACCTCTAGCTTAGCAGTCGTGCTTAGGACCACTAGGCTATTGAAGTAGTTAATCAAAACCCTAAAACCCAAAACAATGTGAAATCAACGTGTTTCATGTCTGCATTCCCATTTTACACCATAGGTTACCAAAGCAGACAATACTATTATCTATCAAGAGAAAATATCAACACATACTTATCAACCTTCGCAACTAGTACTGTTAAAAACTTCTCGTAAATTTAACACTAACTTCAAACAACCGCAGCGCTGCTTCGTAACAGAACCTACTAAGACTTCCCTAATAAGACTTCATTAGAGAAGTCAGTACTGCTAGAAAAGCCTTTTCATACTACTAAACTTGACTAAATCAGCCTTAAAACTTCGACGTTCTCTCCGTATACTATAAATTTATCTTACGATGAAGCCGAGTGTTTCAGACATGTGTTATCATTTGACAGGCGACCTCTAGACGACCCGGATTAGGGTCGAAAATTTACATGTTTACTGGTCGGCGCGAGAGCTCTGATTGGCTGCAATTGTCATGAAAATGATGAGAAATAATCTGAGGATGGTGAAGTTTTTGAAGATAAATTTATAGCATGTTTTCGTAAAAATAAAAAATGTTAAGTGCCTGCTTGAAATCTGTGCGAATGTGAATCATTTGTTTTTCTTTTTTGGCTGATTATGATTCTGGTAATGTTATTTTAAACCGTATACGATACTTGGCAAGTACTAATGTGACCTTTTTACCCGACTACGGTAACGCCAAAGGAGGGCTATGTACGTATGTATGTGTATGTTCATCTGTTTCCTCATAGCTCCTAAACTACTTATTGGAACTCAACAAATGAGGTATCGTTAGAACCATCTTAATTGTCTAGGCTACGTCATCATCATCATCTACTTAGCCTTTCCCCAACTATGTTGGGACTTCCAGTCTAACCGGATGCAACTGAATATCAGAGTTTTACATGGAGCGATTGCCGATCTGACCTCCACAACCCCGTTACTGGGCAACACGATACCCCTAGGTTAGACTGGTTGTCAGACTTCCTGGCTTCTGACGATCCGTAACGACTGTCAAAGATCTACGAATAACAGCTGGGACCAACGGCTTTACGTGCTTTCCGAGGCACGGGGGTGTCACACCACCAACTTCCAAACTCCGGGCTGCTACTGAGCAAAACCTAATGGAAAAACTCAATAACACTTTTTGCCCGACCAGGGAATCGAACACGGGACCCCACACTCATCTGTCACGCTTACGACCACGAGACCATCAAGGCAGTCAATTGTCTAGGCTACGTGACATGTCAAAAAACTCAATGTGGCGCCCTCAAGAGGACAAAAAGCATTGAGTTAAAAAAAAATATTAGATAAATACGCCGTGTTTGGTATCATTTGAAAGGGATTTAGTTCTATATTTCCAAAATATCGCTCGAATTTCAAGTGGCGCCATCTAGCGGACAAAAAAGTCATGTGTTAAAGAAAAAACGTTAAAATAAATACACCGATTTGATATCGTTTGAAAGGGTTTTACGTGTACTTATCAAAAATATCACTAAAGTCAATATGGCGTAATCAAGCGGTCAAAAAATTCGACACCACACCAGAAAAGTTTAAATAATAAAAAGTAAAAAAAAAATAAAACCCGACAGCGACAAAAAAACAACGCTGAAAAACTATGAAACCGGATTTTTAAGATGCTAAAATAATCAAGGTTTCTGGAGAAATAAGAACAGAATAAAAAGAAAAGCCGTAGTCACAAGTTATCAAAGTGTTACGGTTGGTACCAATATAACGTGTGGCATTCTATTCATATGTACTTTATAATTATCTTAGACATCACTGACATCGGTGAAGGACGACATCGTGAGGAGTCCTGGGCTTATAATGAATTTAAACCTGAAATTGCCTGTAGCAAGCGTGACGATCAATGCTAGTGCTTCCCTGTATGAGGAGAGGGGCAATATTAGGCTGGAAACAAATAATCTATACCTATATTTTTTTCAAACAACATTTCGAATCATGATTAAATTTTAAATATAACCGACATTTATCTGCGTCATTGGCCTAGCGGTTCTAAGCGCGACTACTACGCTAGAGGTCTTGGGTTTGATTCCCAGGTCGAGCAAATAGTGTTATTGGATTTCGCTATTAAATTTTCAGTAGCAGCTCGGAGTTAGGATTTGTGCCCGGTTAATGGCAATAGGCTCACCCCCTATTACATGGGACTTAAAGATACTGGCGAACTGTAGGCGTACATTTTTGCACCTCTGCCTAACCCTTCGGGAAATACAAGCGTGATGGTATTTACGCGGACGAAGTCGCGGGCAAAAGAAATGAAATTATTATTAAAAAAAAAAAGCTAGTTATAAAAATAAAAACTAAAGTCGGTAGGTACTCGTAAATATTGTTAAATTCGACTCGCACTTGGGCAGATTTTTTGTAATCTTTTGTCGGTTCTGTGCTCCACTTAATTAAAATGTTCTACAAAGTTAAAAAAATATATTATAATTTTTTAAACTATTGCTTGTATTGTATGTAACCTAGTTATTTTAAATGAAAAATAGAAAGCTTTCTATAAGGCATTTAAATACCAGTAGTTGTACAATTCATTATACAACTTGACACACATACCATCACGCCTGTATTCCCCGAAGGGACAGGCAGAGGTGTAACAATGTACACCCACAGTTCGCCGGTATGTTTACCAATAAATAGTAAACCCATACTAATACTATAAATACGAAAGTTACTCTGTCTATCTGTTACGCTTTCACGACTAGACTACTGAACCGATTTTGATGAAATTTGGTACGGAGTTAGTTTTGATTTATTCGACTACTTTTTATTCCACGACTTTGTCTACGTCTGCCACTTCCGACATTTACGCGGATGAAGACGTGGACAATGCTAGTGGCTTGATAAATTAGCATTTCCTGTCATCCAATTTAAAATGTACTCAGACTAAGCCCTCTTTTAAATAAAATAACGGGAAACGGAAATGTACAATTTAAAATAACGTTTAATAGTATCATTGAATGATATGCACATGAAGTGGGCAGTTTGATTTGTATCTACTAATTGAATTTAATTAATTCGAAACTCGCCCATAAATCGGCTGGACCCGGCGGACAATGAATATATAAATCATGTTTTAGCAGATGGGTTAGATAGGTTCAATACACTGAGTATTGAACCTACAAATAGTTATATCGAACTTACTACTATTATAAATGCGAAAGTTTGGATGGATGGATGTTTGTTATTCAATCACGCCAGAACGGCTAAAAGGATATGGATGAAAATTTGGCACAGACATTGATTTTAGTAATGTTCAATACTTACTATTAAATTGGTAATTTCTATTATTTTTTAAAATGAATTTAACCATAACATTTATCCTACTATCCTACTTCCTAATAATCGTTCCTACTATATCCTTATTGATAATATTATAAATGCGACAGTTTGTGAGGATGGATGGATGGAGCTAGTGATTCATAAAGATGATTTCAGTATAACAAGCTTAGAAATGTAAAACACAGCAATCCCACTAGAGTTAACCATAACCACTTTTAAAACGTCTGCAAAGTACGGGGACTTTTACAATTTTATAATATCCACTAGTCGAGGACTATTCCCTTCACGTGCGAAGTATAAAAATTGACAAAGTTGGTCAAGCAGCTTGGGTCGTTCTACGGCACGAATACTAAGCACCCATGACAGTAGCAGTAGTTGTAGGTTTTAAAATTCAACGACCAGTCCAACCACTTTGAAGTTCCACCTTGAAAAATATTATTCATTCCTTCATGTTATGAATTAAGTTTTCATTCCGGATTTTCAAGAAAACATAGGAATCTTTTATGCTAATTTGAAATGGAAGTTAAAAGAAATAATACAAATGCGTTAGATATTTATATCGTCCTTATATTCAAATTAAGTATGGGGCTTTTGGATAGTCTTTTATAAAACATTTTGTAACGTTTTGTAATACTTACAATACCTATAATTTACATTGATTTGGGCCTACGTTGCACGGACGATATTATGTTATCAATCAGGGCACTGAAAAAATCATTACTCAAAATAATACCAACTCCAAGGGATAATTCTAATAACTTTTAGGACCGATCCCAATCCAAACTGTCCCTAATTAATTTACGTAAATTGTTTGACATTTTTGTCTCTAAAATGAGATAACGTCTTTTTAATTCATTCATAAAATTAGTCTTAAGATCGTGGACTATAATAATATTATCTATTAATTTGTTCATTAAAATGTGACCGAACAGAAATAAATATTGTAAAACTTAGCTCAATAATAAAAATTGAGCCACTGCGCCTGAGCTAGGCTGAGCCTTTATTTTAGGTCACAGTTTACTCAGAAACACTGACAATTGCTCAAACAAAAAACACTCGACCAAAACAAAATCCCAGTTTATTTTAGATTCAACATAGCAATCTATTTGATTTATACAACAAAAAAACCCAGCTATTTGGCCTCAGTCTGTCTTCGCGTACATAATATAGCTAATCTTGTAAATTGCTGAAGGGATTCGCCAGTTATCTCCAAGACTATTTCTCTTGGGATACTAAATAAATGTACTAAATTCGCGGATTAAAAAACAAAGCTGAGAGAATGACTTGATTTTTGATGAGATGCTTTATGTTTGATTTTTTTTGTTTTGAGTGTTTGAGATGTCTTGTGATTTTTGCAATGGAACTGTGGTTTCAGGAAATACGTTTTTAGTAAAAACTTTTTATTTTTTATTTTGAATAGTCAAAGTCAATGTCAAAGCATTTATTTCAATTAGACCATTTACAGGCACTTTTGGATTATCAAGAAGTAACCCATACAAAAATTTGAAGCTAGTTGCTCGTTCCAAAACGTAGGCCTCTATGAAGAAGAACGAGCAAGAAACTCCATGGACACTATTTTTAAATTCGTTTTTACAAAATTTTGGTTACAATATTATTGTTGCTTCTAAAGTGAAAAAAAATCTTCTATATGTGAAAAAATAACAGTCAAAAGCCTCGACCATATAAGAAGGCTCTCGTTGAGCGGTTGGATCAAGGGCTTGATTCAGCGTTACTCCTAGATGCGGCGTGTTTTGTTATTGGAAGCGGCACGACTTGTGAGCACCAACTGACGAGGCGTCGGCGCACCGCACCCTTCATTCCACCAAAGTGACCCAAAAGTTTGTGCTCACGACGTGTGCCGGTTAGAGATAATTTTCTCAGAAGCCCTAACCACCCCTAGCTTGGATTCTGTTTCCGATGGCGGTGGACTATTATTTATTATATTTTTACATGTTTTTATTTTTTGATATAAATACTAATTAAAGTCAATTTAATATGTATTTTTGTAAATGAATATAGTTATAGTGGCTAAAGCCAGTTTTCCCAACGATAAATGAATTTGACAAATTGTCAGAAGCGCGTGAGCTACTGTAATTGGATATTGATAATTCAATCGACCAATCGCAGCAATACGTTCGTTTGACAATTTGTCACATTAATGTTTCGTTATAAAAATCGGTTATGTTGGTACTTTCTGCCTATCCTGTGGAAATTATTGTGTCTTGAGTAGGTATAATATTTATAACGATTGTTTTGAATTGTGAATGTCACTTGACGGAATTTTTTTTTTTGCGCAGAACCATAATTTATTTTTTTATATCATAGAAGTTACCTAAGTTACTTCTTATAATATCAGCTATCTGATAGTAAAAAACGGACAGACAATAAAATAAAATAATGTTTTTTTTTGTTTAAGTTACTACTTTATAAATCATTCTAATTTAATTTTAAAGCTTTTAATTATTTATTTAGCAACATCACATCTTTGCATTTTATTTTTTAGTCTATGGTGTTAGTACAAAGTGATTTTATTTTTGGTGTACTATCAATCGTTGCTCGGTCGGTAGATGGTTCATTTGGAGAATTATATCCATTTATTTGGTTTTTGTTTTCAATTTAAATGCCTGCACGTGTATTTTAATTATACTTCAGAGTATTATACAAACATTGAAGTTCGGTTAATGTTTCTCGTGAAATTCATTTTACGTTATTATAAATATACGCAGAAATACTCAGGCATATAAAAATTATCGAGAAATTGCAATTAATTACAGAATATTTTTTTAAACTACATTGGATAGCAAACAAGCCGACGGCGCATCTGATGTTAAGTGGTCACCGCTGCCTATAGACATCTGCAATACCAGAGGCCTTGCAAATGCGATGCAATCCCAGAGACAAAGTTGAAATGTCTCATGTACCTGTAATTTAAAACCGAAACACTGCAATGCTGCTTTGAGGCAGAAATAAGTATGGTGGTAGTACTTATCCTGACGAGCTTCTTCACAGAGAGCTCTACTACTACTTAATGTTAAATAAATGTTCACCGCTGGTCGTAGACATCTGTAGTACCAGAGGCCTTGTATATGTGTAACCAGTCAGAGACAAAGTTGAACTGTCTCATGTAAAACGCATGATGCTTGATCACTGAAAACGCATGGAACTGTAATTTTTCACATGAATTCACTCGGCAAATCATAATCACAACTCGCAAAACTTCATTCGATATGTAATTACTGTAGCTAACTAACAAAATATATGTATTAATCCAAACTATCCTGGTATTAAACACCCAACATTTGGGCAAATATTTGCTTTGGCTAATTACATTTGTTACATTTCAGCGAGTCGATGAGTTTGGTCGCGTGGAACCCGCGTAGATACATAGGTATTATCTCGTACCTACATGTTTGTTTACCGGTTTATGTAAATGGACTAATAATAGTTTTGTTTCCATTTTTAGTCATGGATTTGTTTTAGTAGGTGGAAATATTGACATTAGAAGCAGGAGACTTAGGTAAAAAATTGAAATAGCTTCAAATATTTGGGCAATACACATGTAACTACTTTTAATTCGATTTATTTTAATATTGCCCCACAAAAGGATTTCTCTAGGTGAGTGCGTTTACTAACATATAAACTCATATAACAACAACCAGACCCGGAAGGCCGTGCAGGCCATTATTTGTTCCGTGCGGGATTCGAACCCGATGAGTAGGTGTTGTACCATGAAAATAAAAGCTTTTCTTACGTTAAGAACTTACTACCAACACAATAACATTAAATATTTATAGCAAAGTGGCAACATTTTTGGTAAGTGACAATATTTTCTGCTTGAATACTAAACTATTTTGTGAAATGTACCACATGACGTGGGATGACGTAACGATGTGGAGACAACGTCGAGACACGTCAAGTTGACACCTGATGATTGAGTGGAAATGTCTGCTACCGCCACGATATCTAGCGGTTGACAGTCATACGGAGACAGCCACTGTATGATATGCTAATTCAATAACCATTCGGGGCACATGAATGCATCAAAAGTAGAAATAAATGAATTTTGCCCATCTTTATAGCTTTTACCTTAAAACGAACAATCAATAATACACTCATGCATTTTCATTGTTTAATTGATAATTAACTACTACTGTAGAAATTGAAAAATGAAGAATAAGTCGGAAATTCCGTAATTGCGTTTAAGATAATTTTCCATTATATTTGTAAAGACGTTTTAATTTATTATCAAATGAAAAGTACTTGATAATACTTTTACTTATAGTTGTCCCAGAGAATCGAATTTAGTTTATATCCTAGTACTCTACTACGTACAAACATAATGGCACAGTCAGAAAATTATGTGTTTGCTTTAAAATTATCTGTTGTCTGCTGTCAGACTCTTACTGACTAAAACCCACCCCAGTGTTCACCTCCCACATTTACGTCGGGGATCCCGGGAACGTATGCGCTTTCTGCGATCACCGACGGGCTGGGTAAAGCCCTCCCTCAAGTCCTTCCAAGAAGTCTGTTCCTGACCACAACAACATTTTAACAGAAAAAAAATAGTCAACAATTTCTTAACTGTTCAAAGGCACTAATCAGCTCGTTAAAACAAAAAAAGAACTGGGCTATACTTCACAAACGACTGATCTATTCTTTTTCCTTAAAAAAATACACTTCCTATCTATCTAAATTAAAGTCCCCATTCAGTCCGCCTTGGGCCTAAAAAAAGTTAGTGCGAACTCAAATTATTTTTCAAAGGGGCTAAGTGATAAGAGGCCCCTTTTAAATTAACTGAACACCGAAATAATTTGGTCATCTCCCTTTTTTCCAGTTTTTTTTATTCGCCGTAATTTAAGTCGTAAATCAGAAGCTAGGTAACTAAGAGAAATTCTTAATTACGAAGGTTAAAAAGGCACTTAGGACGCCATCGCGAAATTTAATTTCTGCTGGTGCGATGTTGTGTGTTTTTTAAGCGGTATAGATGTGCTGGGTGAAGAGGCAAGTGGTGTCATAGCGGCATTTTTATTAGGGATCAGCACACCATATTTCTGACTTTATTTTAAAAGTGGTTGTACAAAAATAAAAGTGAACATTTTTCTTGTATGTACGTTGGCACGTAACTAGTGTATGTCTGTGTATGTGTAATATATCAGGTGTACAAAAGCACTTAATGAAGCCAAAAGTTAAAGTTACGTCATGTTCTTTCCAACATTGCGATATTACTTTTGTTTTTGGATCATACCTGGAAAATTGATCTTTCTTATGCAGTTATTCACGACAAGTTTTAAATGTCAAAAGTAAACTTTTAACACCCCTATCACCCCAATTGCATTCACTTATAAGCACAATATACAATAATGCGTGCGTTACATAGCACACTACGACGAATAACGGTCTTAGAAATTAAGAACACAAGTCGTTTCTAAGCAATTATTTTCGCTCAATGCTACTTTTCGTAATCATCCAAAATCCTAGCGTCGCCAGACCCACGTTATTTTTAGCAGACATAGGCCTACCAATTGGGAAGGGGCCACTGAGGGCCGATGCCTGCCGGGGCTGCGGGTTGTTCGTAAGAGATACCCCGCCCCCGGAACGCAAAGGGCACAAGAAGGAACATGGGTGGGTTTTAGTCAGTAAAAGTCTGACACTCCCTCCCGCCCCGCCCAGGGCGGGAGAAGTTATTTGATGATTTCCCACCCACCAAAACAATAAAAAAAAATAAAGGCCTACCAATTCATAAACGATTTCAAAGAAAACAGAACTCTATGCTTAACGTCTACAGTATAATCTGACAAAAAAGTTCTATGCGCAGTGAACCATAAAATCCAATAGATAAAACATTTCTTTACCGTGCAAAGGCAAGTTAAAAACGTGAATCCAGGCGTTCTTATTGTGTCTGCGCGTCAATCGAATCAGACTTCAATCTCCTACCTTCATCGAGTTAGTACCCTAGATGATGGTCCAACAAGTGGCCGGATATTTTTATATCATTTATCTGTACGTACAGGATGTATCTTTCACTTTAGGTCAGTTTCAACAAGAACTAGTGAACTATGCTGGACGATCCGCCCAGCAAAAGTATTCAATTTGAGTAGATAGAAAATGCGACTATTCTACCATCACGCCTGTATTCCCCGAAGGGTTTGACAGAGGTGTAACAATGTATAAATTAAATCATAATAAAAGTTAACTGCCTCGTTGGCCTAGTGGTCCTAAGCGCGACTGCTACGCTAGAGGTCTTGGGTTCGATTCCCAGGTCGAGCAAAGTGTTAGTGGGTTTTTCTATGAAATTCTCAGTAACAGCTCGGAGTTAGGATTTGTGCCCGGTTAATGGCAATAGGCTCGCCCCCTATTACATGGGACCTAAACATACCGGCGAACTGTGGGTGTACAATGTTACACCTCTGCCTAACCCTTCGGGGAATACTGGAATGTTATTTTCGCCCTCTGATGAATGTCCAAATAACTTTTATGTAATGGGCGTCCTACCTATTGCACACTTTAAGTTGTTACTGAAAAATATATAAGTAATATAAAACCCAACTTTTGACATCTAATGTCAATTTCAGTTTCTATGGCAATTAAATTACAGAATAAAATATAGCCAAACATCTTTAGTTGTTGAATTCTGATACCCAGAGTAAATTACTAAAGGTAACGTATAGGCACCTTGTAGGAGTAGCTACACGCCATGCTACGGCGTAGCATTGTGCTACGAACTCGTCGCCTTTACGTCTACGAAACATTTTAAGAAGCTTATGTTTGGATGACAACTACAGATCTATTTTCACTAAATAATCTTTTTAAGTGTGCATAAACCCCAATTTATCATTGTCCTAAAATTCAGATGTCTTAGAAACATCCTGTATTTAAAGAGTAATATTTGGAATCGAGCAAGCTTAAATAATCGGATTTCTGATTCGGTTCCCACGAGATATTTTGATACTCGAGGCCGACCTAGATTTTCTTATTTAGAATTAGGCTTGTCTCGGTAAACAAATTATTTTGTGAGAAAAACAGCCTTTGGTTCCTCTTTTGCCTTAAAAACTCTGTTGCGAACAAAGCAGGATTGTGGGTTATCTTGGCTATTATCAACAGCGATAACTATCATTAATGTTTGATGGGAAAAATCTGTTTTTTCGGGTCTGCCCAACGAATTTTGAACTCATACGGTGGTCATTGCAAGTTGAAATTCTGTCCCACAGAAACATTAATATTGTTTTCAAAGTAACTAAACATAAATAATAATTGTTCCAGTGCTGGGCAACAGCCTCTACCCATACAGAGAAGACACGAGCATTGATCCTCACGCTTGCTGTCTAAGTTCCCTCACATCAAGTAAAACTAATTTTACAATTAAAAGAAAATTAATAGTGTTTTCAACAGAGTTTTCAAAAAAGTTGTGTCTTAGAATTATTACTTAGCACAATTTTTAATTTTCCTCACTGTAGAAATATTTTAAAGAAAAAACCTACCAAGTGCGAAGCGGACTTACAAATGGTGCCACCGAATAATATTTAAAATTACGAACTAAAACCATGTTTCTTGTATTACCATCATAACATATCATACCATCACGCCTGTATTCCCCAGAGGGTTAGGCAGAGGTGTACCAACATACACCCACAGTTCGCCGGTATGTTTTTAGATCCCATGTAATAGGGGGCGAGCCTATTGCCAATATTCGGGCACAAATCCTAACTCCGAGCTGCTACTGAGAATTCATAGAAAAACCCAATAATACTTTTTGCTCGACCTGGGAATCGAACCCGAGACCTCTAGCGTAGCAGTTGCGCTCTGGACCACTAGGCTAACGAGGCAGTCTCTTGGGGGTTTCTTGTATTAGTTTTTATTATGATATATTTTTGTTGTTATAACAATCAAAGTAGTAAGTAGTAGATCATTACTCTGTGAGAATTTAAAATATCTACTGATTACAGTTCAAAAGATACAGTCCTTTGGCAAACTAACGGGCAGAGCTAAGCCTTGGCTACGAAACCCTAAAAATGTAAACGCAAACGAAATAATAATCAACATAAATCAAGTAAGCAATGCGAAGAACATATAAATACACCAACTTTTAATACTTCCTTCACATACAAGCTTATAGCGTAACATTTTTCGCGACTCCAGCAAATATATCAGTTAGTCATGAATTATGCTGAAACAATTTTGCAGAAGCGGATCATGTTTATGAAAACCCAGTTTTTATGGCACTACCAGGCTTAAGTAAATGATGTAAGGTTGGCGCGGGTTTTGTGGGGATTTGCCGGTTTGTTTGTATGTTGACTAGTGGTTTGACTGGTTTTGCTTACTTGCAAGACAGAGTAGACACTTTCAGCGTTTTCACGCGAAATTGTCCTAAATGAAATTGTTTGTTAATAGTAAAGATAATTAATAAAAAGGACTTCTATAATAAACAGGCAACACTGAGAAATTTCTGATAGAGAAACTCGATAACATTTTGTCCGACTTGGGAATCAAACTCAGGACCTATAGAAAATATAGCAGTAACAAAACTAGGCTTACGTGGTAGTCTATATCTATGTAGGCAAAGAGCAGCATCTGCACAAAGAAGAAAAAAAAATATTTGATAAAAAAAACTTTATTTATTTTCTTCTTTTTACAAAATATGACTTCAGACCCCAATCAGACGCTTCATGTTCCTGTAAACATCAAAATAAACCTTAGAAAACTATTACTTACACATAAAACAGGAGCGTATATCAAAACACGACAGTTAGCAAGTAATCAGGCCCGACGAGGGTATAAGTAAGATTTACATCGAATCGCCGCCCTTAAATATTTACTGGACGGTGACAAGGGTAGATGCGACTTATGGGACATTGTTGCGATAGTACAAAGTTTTACAGTCTTCGGTGATTTAAATAGAAGTTTTTTTTTGCCGCCTCGTTAGCCTAGTGGTCCTAAGCGCGTCTGCTACGCTACAGGTCATGTCTAAAAAATGTTATTGGGTTTTTCTATGAAATTCTCAGTAGCAGCTCGGAGTTAGGATTTGTACCCGATTAATGGCAATAGGCTCGCTCCCTATAACTTGAGACCTAAATATACCAGCAAACTGTCGGTGTACATTGATACACCTCTGCCTAACCCTTCAGGGAATACAGGCGCGATGTCGATTTTATATTATGCGATTTTTGTTTTACTTTGTCGCTGATAAAAGTGAAAATCAGTTCGAACGCCACCTGCTACGATCCACTTATACTCCTTTTGCCTCGTCCACTTTCATACGTCTGGTCATACAATCACGTAGGTTACGAGTACTGCATACCCGACTTTATGAAAACCCTCACCAATAAGGTTAGTGTCTTTTTAGGGCGCCCTCTTCCTGCGTTGCCACTGATATCTGCCATATACTAATCTTCTTTTTCTAAATAAATAATTTCTTCAAATTCTAAATACATAATCAACTGTTCAGCTTTGGTAAAGTTCCTGAATAAGGACCTAGCATTGAAGCTAAACAGTACATTTGTAGAATTTTGGATCATTATTCCTGTTACATAATCAAGTTGTACAAAACGCCTACTAACCACCATTTTACATATAAATTCAAGCACAACGGCCACAGACGTAAGTACAAAGTTCTTCTTTGTGCCGTTAATTACAACAAGTTAGTAAGAAACCTAGAATTAGTTTGCACCAAGGCTTTGTGGTCGCAGAATTGCGGTACTCTTCACTTGGAAAATGTACATTGTTTTATTTTTAAAAGAAAATTGTGTGGCGAGAATAGAGCTTCTAGTGAGAGAATTTGATCGAGGAAGTTGTATCACAATAGCTTCGTACCTTCGAGTTACGTTTTAAAGAAACACGTAGCGACACACCTGAAAGCGTAACACGAGAGCATGAAGTAAACGTAATGTGAAAGCAATCGATTTCAAAATGAGAATTCCCGTTTCGCACATTGTTGAGTGTCAAGCTCCAGGTGCGTTGCTGGTGGTCTTGGCTATTAAGTAAAACTAGTTCGATGCTCTGAAATTACTGTATTAAAATAGGTGCTGGTTGCAGAATATAGTCGGTGTGTAGCGAGTGAATGACGCGCGGCTGTACCACGGCGGTGATCGTGGTGGGGCGTACCAGCTCAGGTATCGCCGTGTGTGGTCTGATGTGACGTCAGGACCACACATAATATTTATTTAGTTTGAACACTTTGTTGATATCAATGATTGATATTTGTTGTATATTGTGTATAATGAAAATAAATAATATCAGCTACTTAATTATTGTCTGACTGCAAGCCAAGAGCCTTTCTTATACAGAGTAGGTACTAGGATTGATAACCACGCTTGCTCAATGCGGATTGGCGATTTCAGATTAATATTGATTTTAAACTTCAGGTTTTCTCACGATGTTTCCCTTTACCGCTGTCTGTGATGTCTAAGATATACTTAAAAATAAATACATACATATGAATGGAAAAAGTTACATTGGTAATTGCCCGTTATTGAACTCACAACCTCAAGCATGAGAGGTGGTCGTCTTAACCACTGGGCCATCACGACCATATTGTGTAAAGTTAACCAAAATACTATATAATAGTCGTATATCTAATTAATAATCGATGCTAATTGAAAGCTTTTAGTCTTAAATTAGACATCTATATGTTAGTAACAAATTCACTTTTTCAGTAAAGTCTCAAGAACGATACAATTCGCTCAGTCTCTAAAGGAATATTAAGATTTCGCGTTTCGAACATAAAATTCCTTAGAGATTAGAATTTAGATAAAATACAACATTACACGTCAATTATTTAATTTTATCTAAAATAAAATCTGACTAAATTCGGAGAATTTCGGACTACATTTTAGTTTTTTTTTTTACTAAACTTCCGTTATTACCCCTTTTTAGTAGGCTAAGCGCTTAGGCGAGATTTATAGTCTCCCTCGCTTTAATGCTTTTAATGAGAAAACAGAGTTATAAAATGGTAATACAAATTAACTAAGAAAAAAATATTTTCCCTTTTCCTATTCCCAAGCTCCTTATAATTGCTTTTTATTATAATTGAACTGTTAAATACTAAATCTTTGTCCATTGAAAGTACCTCAGTGACTTTTTTGTATTGAAAAATCAATCACACAATTTATTTCAATTATCTGATTCGCTGTTTAACATTGAAATCTCTTGAAGCAAAGAACCAGGCTTTAAGAATTAAGTCGTCTGAAATGAAAGAATTGGAAATGTCTCAGTTCTTGAAGTCAACGAAAGTCAAGAGGATTCCTTTTTGTAATCTCAAATTATTAATAATAAGACCAGACTAATACTGTCCTACTGCAAGGCAAAAGCTTCTTCTCACAGAGAAGGCACGAGCATTGATGACCACCCTTGCTCAAGACTGATTGGCGGTTTCAGGCTCAACTAATTATAAGTGTAGGTTTCCTTATGACGTTTTCTTTCACCAATGTCAGTGATGTCCAAGATCGAATCTCGATCTTTGGAAGTACTCGTACATTTTGTTTTTTGTTTGCCTATTGTATCCAAATCGTACGTTTAAAATGAAAAAGTCACATTCATAATAATCCTACGTCTTACCCACCGGGCTATCATGATAAAATTTTAAATTGGCTCAGCTATATCTAAGGTTCTTATGTATGACAAATGCATGGCTTAATACTCCAGTCCCATAGGATTTCAAAATAAAATCCTTGTTACATGTCACACGTCACTCTAGTCCATTTCCCACAAATCACGATTCTGTGCGATTAGCGGCAGACATGTACAGATGTAGCTTAGTGTGTCATGCATATGAGATTGTGACTCGTTCAAGATTCATAGTCCGGGTATGGTCACAATATCCCATGAGAGCGTTGTTGGCGCCCCCTGGCGGAGGGTCGGGGCATCAATCAAAGTCAGTTGCAGGTTAGGGGTGTGACCTACGGGCGTCGAGGTTGACCAGCGGAGTGTCGATGTAGGTCGGATTAAGGTTTCAGAGTTAGGGCAGATATTTTGATTTAGTGCGATTCAGTTTGCGATAGTGATTTTGATATTTCTATTGTTCTACTGGTATTTAATTTTTATTACTTAATTGTCTTTGTTTTTAGTATGCTTGCTAAAATGAATTTCGATGGAAAATTTTAAGTATAAAACACTAATTATTGAGTTTACCTATTTGAAGCATGATTAGAAAAACTCATAAAAAATATGTTAGATTAATTAGGATAGTAGCTGAATCTACAACACGACATTAAATTCGTAACCGATCTTTCAGGGAGTAAAAGTACTCATGAATATGATATTTTTTTTATTACAGAACCAAACTCTAAACAGTGAAAGTTTTAACAAAATACGTTGTTCTATGCGCATGCAATACAACAAGATTACAATGTACAAAACCAATGATTTTCTTTTTCATATTTTCAGAGGTGTTCCCATAATAAAAGAGATTCATATTTATAAGCATTTTTACTCCCTGATCGATTGGTAGTGAATGTCACATCACAAAGTACCAAACCCCAGGCTATTACAATAAAAAAACCTCATGGAAATACCCAATAACACCGAACCCCAGGTTCAGCAATCACGCTTGCGACCATCAGACCAAAGGACCTGTCAAGTTGGTACTTACTGACTATATATTGTAAGCATTAACTGCACAAGCGGTCTGTCTGTGTGTAAGTGTCCACTGCCCGCGGCACTGAGACTTCTCACGTGATGAATCTAGGCAAATGTCACGCGTTGTCCAGGCGCGAATTTATTGCGGTGTTGCCTATTAAACTACCCTGTTTTCCTCCATTCTCTTTAATATGTCAGTTTTGAATATAAAAGTGTTGCTCGAGACACTTCTATGACTAATGGTAATTCCCAAAAGTAATTTTGGTTTCCTAAACACTTCTCGTTTTTGACATACGAATACCAAAAAAATGGATGGGGCTGTGTCGGGACACACGGCCGGTTTCACGTGAAACGTCTATGTCAAGGAGTCGCACTCAGTGTTAAAGATTGAAACATTCATTTGATTGTTTCATTACGTTCTGCTTTTCTGACGACTTAGTATTTGATTAAATAATACTAATAAAATACGTCAGTAACTAACGTGTTTTATTTATTTATTCTCGGAAAACTTTCGTAAATAAAATTAAGGTCAGTTAAAAGTTTATTGTAGGTTTTTTAAACACAAATTGATTAAATGTCTTAGCACCATTACTGTAACGAAATATCTCATTCAGTACAAAACGTACAACAAAAATCAAGACCAAATAAACAGTATTTACTAAATACACAATAATTAGGCATCAAACACTCGGATCACGTCCTAATTCCGCGCAATCCGAGAAAAAACAAGCAATAAATAATCTCATTGTCACATTACCGTGCGATCAAAATGTAACTACCCCCATTCAAACAAATGCAGACTTTTCCCGCTCTCCCTTCGTTTTTGTTCCTTTTCTTTTGTTATCAATTCCAAAATAAAAAAAAAGAAATTCAAAGAAAAAAGGAATTGTTCTTTCAAAGTCTTTGGTGTTTTTTTGGTTTTCTTTGGATAATCTATCACGTTGACCTGAATATAGTGTATGTAGATTAGCAATAGGAGCGCTAGGCGTGAAAACGAGCTAGATCGTACATTTTGTTGATGGATGACGTGGCAGGCGAATGGGCACGCTGTGACGGGAATTTGTTGTGTTTCGTGGAACGGTGTTGTTTTCTGAACGGAATAGTTTCTGTCACGTTGCAATGTCATTGGAACGATTTGTGCAGGTCTTAGAGTTTAAAGTTTCTTGATTTTTCAAAGGAGGTAGACAAGAATGGATAGCTTCTTGTTTAGAAAATAAAACTCTGGATGTGTAGACATAAAGTGTGAGTTCGCGAAAATGGTGAGAGAATAGAACCCGCGTCATACAAATACTACACATTTTTATACATTTTAAGTATTTAACTGCCTCGTTGGCCTAGTGGTCCCAAGCGCGACTGCTACGCTAGAGGTTTTGGGTTCGATTCCCAGGTCGAGCAAAATGTGATATTGGGGTTTTCTGTATAATTCTCAATAGCAGCTCGGGGTTATTATTTGTGCCCGGTTAATGGTAATATGCTCGCCCCCTATTACATGGTACCTAAACATACTGGCGAAATGAGGGTGTACATTAGTACACCTCTGCCTAACCCTTTTGGAAAACACAGGCGTGATGGTATGGTATAAGTATTTGTGTGGAACACAGTGTACGTACATATAATTAGAATTTAACAAAATAAATAAATTACCAATACCAATTTACCACTTGACCACCAATGCTTGATTACCAATTTGACTAAATAAATATGTTTAAAATTCAGCCGCAATCATCTTGGCGACAATTAGTGTCAAAAATATTTACGTTTTTATTTGAAAAGAAATAATTAGAGACCTTTCTGAGAGTTTGAGACCGAGATTAGTTTACTAATAATAGCCTTAATTACTCCTTATAAGATGTTATAAGGAGTAATTAAGGCTATTATTAGTACGGGCGGGACTGACGGTATTTTTACTGGCAGATAGTTGATGAACTATCTGCCCCGCCCCAGCTGTTTCAGAGATTAGCCAAAACTAACAGACACAAATAAACAAAAAAAAATCGTGTATAGTACCTACCGTGTTATTTTGACATTACAAACAGACACTCAAATTTTATTTATTTGTATATATATATAAATATAAGAGAAGGTATAATAAACTATTAAGTATAAGTATATTACTAAAATAAATTTGCATAAACAACCAAATATAATTACTACTACTAAGTTTGGTAACACAAAGTAAACGCAACGTTAACACGTCAGAGATCAAAACAAGCACGCCATCTTGTAAATATACATAAATTATTATTAAAATCAGCACGAGTACGAACATTATCAAGCTTCATTATATATTCAAGTAAGATTACTGAAACCTACAGAAGGTTGGAGTTAATTAGAAAGTCAGCCATTTTGAACTCTTATTTCTAAACGTATGACATGGGTGAGTGACCCGTGAACATTTCGTTCGGTTAGGACTTGTGTGGTACGAGATCCTCGAAATGCTACCATTGTTGAAACTTTGAGGATAGATATAGGAATGTGTTGTGAGATATGCATACTTGCTAGATTTAAGCATCATCATTTTAGACATGTAAATGTATTTTGTAGACCGATTCTTGTCACGGCGGTTAATCTTATAGTGCACAAGTGTGTGCGCAAACATAGGTGCACTCCCACTTCACTACCTTTCATGGACCGAACCGGGAAGAGATCTGGCGCAAGACCAACGGCCTTACGTGCTTTGCGAGACACGGGGGTATCACACCGTCCACTTCCAAACTCCGGGCTGTTACTGATTTCCCAATGGAAAAATCCAATAACACTTTTTGCACGACCTGGGAATCGAACCCAGGACCCCACGCTGAACAGTCGTGCTTGCCACCACGAGACCAACGGGACAGTCGGGGTTTTTAGACATAGGGCTCCCCTAAAGATAGACACAATGACCGGTCATGCACTGCCCGCATCCAGCGGTTTTCCGCGACCTTCACTAGGTCACCTTCTTCGATCTATTTTCGGTCGTTCGATTTTCATTACGATGTTCATTTGATTCCACCCCGGAAAATAAGTTTGCAAAAAAGCTGCCTACTCACAAAAAATGATAAGAAATAAAAACACACGACACGGCGACACGCACATTTGTATGGCCTACAGATAGTTGTTCCGGGTCTGGCTGTTTGTGTATGTGAGTTTATATGTTTGTAAAGGCACCCACGATACAGGAGAAATTCCTAGTGTGGGGCAACGTTTTATAAAAAAAAAAGAAAAGAAAAAGACCTATAGGAACAATTTTCAATGATAATGGACGAAATAAGAATTGGCTTATGGTAATGAGATATTTATTCAGGGACGAAAATTCATATCTAAGAAAACTGAATGCTTTCACGTTTCAGTTCCTATTTCACGTGACCATTGACAAAACTCACGTTGTGAATTTATTATCAACGTCTAAATTTACCGTTTGCGTCTGAAAATAAATACTTCCAGATTATACTGAACCTTAATAAAAGCAATGCTTAAGGGCGTTTGTCCACTGTCGTCATCACTGGAATGTCACCGAGAAACGAGATTATTCGAACCGAACGTGACGACCACGTGACGGCTATCGCGTGTCCACTGACCGTACGCGGTGATTCAGTTTGTTCTTGCTATTAAGGTGGATTCAACCCGACGAGGCGAGGTGTGGATTGGATAACTGAGCACTGAAATCACGCTGGCCCTTTCGCATCGAAAGCCACCCACCATGTGTATCGATTTTACAAGCTAATAAATACTCTACCTATGCAGCAATATAGTTCAACGTTGTACAAACAAATATTTCAATTCTCACCTTGCACATTTCACACCAATTGGCGAGACAAGAATTAGTACAACATTAAACTATTTATTTTCAAGACTGATTCCGGCCATTGCGGCTAATCTTAATACAGACTAGACAAGTACGCAGGAGATATTATAGTGCACGAGCGTGTGCGCAAACACAAGTGCACACCCTCTTCCCTAACTCGCAAAGTCCGATGGGACACAACCAACGAGAGATCTACCAACTTGCTTTACGGGCTTTGCGAGACACGCGGGTGTTTTTTGTTCAACCTGGGAATTGAGCCCAGATCCCACGATCAACAGTCGCGCTTGTCACCCCAACTATATTGCTGCATGTATAGAGTATTTGTTACTTGAACATTTTTTTTTTTCTCAAAATTAATTAATTAATCAATCAATTAATTAATGAATTAATTTAATTCTCTTCCATTCAATCCACGTCTGGCGCTTGTGAAATCACCTTTATGATAGACAAAACAAACATCTCCTAACGACGCAGTGTGACGGCAGTGTGTGGACAAGATCAAACCTGTTTTGTATTGTCAGCACATCGAGCCGACACAATATCGGCCGTAGCGCTGGGCTATTCAATACTTTAGCGTCTGGCATAAAGGCGCCCGGGTGACGGAAGTGCGGTGCACCTGGTCACGCGACCATAGTAAATATATCGCTACTTTCTAGCCGTCATCTCCTTGACAGAGACGTCCGGTAACTGTCGCTGTGAACAAACGCCCTAATTCTGTAGCCTTATTTTTATATCCGACTAGCTAACCTTGCATATAATGTAAGTGTGGGATGAATTAATAGGTCATACGAAATGAGAACGAAATAATAGAATATAGGTGTGGTTTGAAGGGGGGTGACGGTGTAATTACAGGCATATGAGACATTTCTATTTTGCCTCTGGGAGGTCGATAGATGAGATGTCTATAGACAGAGATGACTACTTAACATTAGGTGGGCCGTCGTCGGCTTGTTTGACATCAAAGGACGTTTTTAAAAAAAATCCCCACATAATAATTGACATTCTTTTTATAACCTGTCAAACCCGGTGAGAACGATGGAACGTTGAACGGCAATAATTATCTTCATAACCAGAATGAGGACCTGGCATAACGAACTTAAAACAAGTTCTGTCGGACTCCGAAAAACCCTGACACCATTATTAAAATCAGATCGTATACAACAGTTGAAGAATTATATAACTTTCCAGCGTTCGCCTTTATTCTGCTGAAACGAGTTTAAAATAATACAAATTAATGCAAATAGTAAGTTAACTCCGTGTCTAGGCTCCGACTGCAACCAACTTTTGATTTATAACATTAATTCACTAAAGAAACACAATTTTATACTTTAAAAGAATGGAATTTAGTTTATAATTGTTTCTTTTTTCTTTTTTAAGTTAGGTTAACTACCTTTTACGAGTAATCTGGGTAACATACTCCTGGACTCTTTAATTGAAGTATTCCATTTCTATGGATTGATAGAGGCCTATGGCTTGAATTATATTTATCAACATCGAAGATGCGACCATATCTATTCTCATTTCAAATGAAAACGTTGGGCTGGCCTGACCCCGCCTGGCCAGCCCAACGTTTTCATTTGAAATGATAAGTACCTTTTTTTTTTAATTTGTTGACGATTTCCGTGACCCAAGGGCTGACTTCTACCTTCTTCATCGGCTATGCATTGTCAAGCAACGTGGCATTACCGTCAGTCTCTTGGTCTCATTATTATTTGATAGCAATTTTTGATGTTTGATTTTTTTACTTTATTTATATGTTTGATAAGGGTGTAATTATTGTAAAGCGGAGCTGAAGCAAACGCCCAAATCAGTCAAATCACATCATCATCAATGTAATTATGTGCATGTTTTTTGTAAAATAAACCCTAGAGGTATGTAAAATACACACAAAACCCTTAACAACAAAGTAAAACATTGTCACACACCGAATTTTAATACTAGACAACGCCCATACAGATATATCCTTTCGGAAACCTGTACAAAATCCGCCCGATATGACATATACGGCATCCAAACGGGATGGCTATCAAATATTTATGGCACAATCCTTTCCGACTGATTGCAATGTACTCACGTCGCAACATTGAGGTAGTACGCCACGGATATTAAAATGTGCCCGTGAAAAATAGTGGGGTTTCATTTGTGATTTCGGTCCCAAAAGGTACGACTACATATGTCGGATTGATTACATTTGTGGATTTTTAGAATTGTTCGGCATATTTCGGGGTTAAGCTTTTTGTGTGTAGGTGTCAAAATTTATGGAAGAGATGACTATTCTTTTTTATTTATTGGTACGAAATTCGTTAGGTTTCGCTGATACAATACAAACCTTAAGAACTTACTGTTAAAAAAAAAAACAAAAGAGGAAGCTCATAGGGCATCAAAAAACTCATCCGCATCGCTGTCAATTCGGGCCTGTGGACGGTGAGCAATGGGTAGCTCACCGTCCTTACGTTGCATAACGACCGGCCGTGTCGACGGCGCGTTCGTGTTCCACGCGCGCCTCAATGAGATGTCAGCAAAGGAAGAGGCCACTGTGGGCCAATGCCTGCCGGGGCTGCGGGTTGTTCGTAAGAGATACCGCGCCCCCGGAACGCAAAGGGCACAAGAAGGAACATGGGTGGGTTTTAGTCAGTAAAAGTCTGACACTCCCTCCCGCCCCGCCCAGGGCGGGAGAAGTTATTTGATGATTTCCCACCCCCCAAAAAAATAAATAAAATTAAAATCGCTGTCAATGGGAATTCTTTATTTTATTTAGTAAACTAACCAATGTGACTTTCTCTAATTCACATGTTCTATATAAACTGCCTCGGTAACCTAGTGGTCTTAAGCGCGACTGCTACGCTAGAGGTCTTGGGTTCGATTCCCAGGTCGAGCAAAAAGTGTTATTGGGTTTTTCTATGGAAATCTCAATAGCAGCTTGGAGTTAGGATTCGTGCCCGGTTAATGGCAATAGGCTCGCCCCCTATTACATGGGAATTAAACATACCGGTGAACTGTGGGTGTACATTGGTACACCTCTGCCTAACCCTTCGGGGAATACAGGCGTGATGGTATGTATGTTTATAAAGTTCATCTTGAACATCGCTGATATCGCTGAAGGAAAACATCGTGAGGAAACTTGGAGACATTTTCCAATACGACTGACAATTCTAGCTATTAGCGAGTTTAAACAAGCAAACAAAAAACTCTTCGGCTTTATTATATTATAACTCACTGCCCGGTTGGGCTCGTGGTGGCAAGCACTACTGTTGAGTGTTCGGGTTCGATTCCCAGGTCAGGCAAAAAGTGTCATTGAATTTCTCCATTAGGAATTTTTCAGTAACAGCCCGGAGTTTGGAAGTTGGTGGTGTGATATCCCCGTGATTCGGAATGCACGTAAAGCCGTTGGCTCTGCGCCTGATCTATTCCAGGCTGAGTCGGATTGCCGTCCCACCGGACTATAAAAGTTGGAGAAGAGGGAGTGCACCTGTGTTCGCGCACACACTTGTGCACTATAATATCTCCTGCAAACTTGGCTAATCTGAATATTATATTATTAGATTAGCCGCCGTGGCCGAAATCGGTCTGGGATACATACATATTATTACTCATTATCAACTGCCTCGGTAGCCTAGTGGTCCTAAGCGCGACTGCTATGCTAGAGGTCTTGGGTTCGATTCCCAGGTCGAGCAAAAAGTGTTATTGGGTTTTTCTATGAAATTCTCAGTAGCAGCTCGGAGTTAGGATTTGTGCCCGGTTAATGGCAATAGGCTCGCCCCTTATTACATGGGACCTAAATATACCGGCGAACTGTGGGTGTACATTGTTACACCTCTGCCTAACCCTTCGGGGAATACAGGCGTGTGTGTACATTTTTTTTTTTATATTCATTATAACTACTTACATATCTCACAGCTTCTCAAAAATCGTTTGGCACGCCAAAGTGTCGTCGCCAACACAAGTGCAATCCAAGTCAGACGTTCATCTCTCAAGTACGTATTGTCATCGCGACATCTTCGCTACTCTCGAAGATTGACATCTCTGCTATGAGTATTTGCTTGTACCCTACTGACACTGGCGGCACATTTTATTTTTTGGAGTATCTTTTTAGATTTTTTTTTCTGTATTTTTGTAGGAAGGTTTTTTTTTATTAACATTTGCACATTGATATTTTATTTCTATTAACATACATACATACCATCACGCCCTTAATCCCTGAAGGTTTAGGAAGAGGTGTACCAAAGTATACCCACAGTTCGCCGATATGTTTTAGGTCCCATGTAAAAGGGGGCGAGCCTATTGCCATTAACCGGGCACGAATCCTAACTCGAGCTGCTACTGAGAAATTCCAAATGGAAAAACTCAATAACACTTTGCTCGACCCGGGAATCGACCCCAGGACCCTAAGCTCATCAGTCGCGCTTGCGACCACGAGACCAACGGGGCAGTTGTGTGTATTTCTATTCAATACAAATTAATCAAGGCAACGTACTGTCATAATATTAATCTTTTTTATATTATGATTTTTTAAATATCTCATAAGAGGTTTGTGACGATGTTGATTGTAAATAGCTCTAACAGACCGCTGTAGTAAAAATAATAGATTCATTGTCAGCAGCCCAACATACAGTAAAATGCCATATAAAAGTTGTAATACCTACTTATAGTTTATTTTTGTGTTTAAGGGAAGTGCAGTATCTACAAAAAAAAATCCTATCATAAAAAATATTTTGAATTTTGAGCGACTTTCTCAAGCAGAAACTATCGCGAAATTAAAAAGACAAATTGTCAAGCGTAAGCTATTGTGATTGGTTGACTTAATTAGTAACAACCAATCACAGCTGTTCCATTCTTCGTTCGAGAAACTTGGGGTAAATGTGGCAGTACAAGTAGCCATTTACCATTAGCTGAACCGTGGCTCTGTTATCACAAGTTTAACATAATTAAGATAAAAGGTTCTAAGCGTTATTGGATTTTTTACGAAATTCTCAGTAGCAGCTCGCAGTTAGGTTTTGTGGCCGGTTATTGGCAATAGGCCTGCCTCCTACTAGGTACATGGGATCTAAACATACCAGTGAACAGTGGATGTATTCACACCTCTGCTTAACCCTTCGAGGAATACAGGCGTGATGGTATGTTATGTTATAAGATAATAGAAATCCCAGCAAAATGTGGTATAAAAGGATCGAAAATTTTCTTTCCTCAACATAACTTCTACCCTTTTCCCTAAAAACTATGACACCAACATCACTCCCATAGATTGATAGTAATACTATTCGGAAATGACGTCACTTGCGGCATATTACTGATACACTCCAATTTGTGGTCGACTCCATGAAGATACTATCAAATAAATAATTTAATACCAGACTGTCGTATCTTATTTTTACGATCTTTTGATCATTCCCAGAGAAGCTGGACTATGCTTTTCTCAACGTATTATATCGTGAGTGTTGCTATAAGGCTTTCAGTATACCAATGCCGGATAAATAGCAGTGAAAGTTTATGGAAATAGTCTTCTTGCTTGTCAACAAGAAGACTGAAGAAGACGACAGTAAGGACCTCCTTGTCTCTGTAATTGAGTTCAGTTCTGCCAAACCAAGCCAATCCACATTTTTTCAATAAAAACTCGTAATTTTTTAATTTTTTTTTAAATCTAGCTTATATTTACAATTTGAACCAGACATCTAAATAAAGAAATTAAATGTATCTATATTATATATATATTTTGGTCGCGTGCACCGTCGGCACCCCAAAAAACCCAAAAATTAACTTGATGTATATGCTCACGACTCGTGGCGGCTACCGTAACATAAAACATAAATTTTATCAGAATTACATGTCAGATACAAAGCAAACGCAATTACGTCAAACTAATTTAATATCGTTGCAAGACTAGCCTGCGATATCCCAGTGGTTAAAAGAGGCCTATATTATGTCCTTCCTTGAAATTTCACTATCACACCATCACGCGTGCATTCCCCGAAGGGTTCGGCAGAGGTGTATCAATCTAAACCCACAGTTTGCCGGTATGTTTAGGTCCCATGTAATTGGGGGCGAGCCTATTGCCATTAACCGGGCACAAATGCTAACTCCGACCTGCTGCTGAGAATTTCATAAAAAAGCCAATAACACTGCTCGACCTGGTAATCAAACCTAACCCCTCTAGTGTCGCAGTCGCGCTTAGGATCGCTAGGCTAACGAAGTAGTTATATTTTATTAAGTACCCAGCAATGAGACAATTAGGCTGCCTGTTCACAGAAGCGGAGCGAGGCTGCGGAGCGGAGAAACGGAGAAATATTAACCAATAGTATTGCATAAAATCTTCGTTCCGCCCCCCTAAGACGATCCACTAACCCAGTTATGCAATCCTATTGGTTAATATTTCTCCGTTTCTCCGTTTCTCCGCCCCGCAGCCTCGCTTCGCTTCTGTGGTCAGGCAGCCTTAATAGGCTGGAGTTATTATTATTTTAAAATATTTTATCATTTTAATATTCAACACCAAAACTGAACAAAATATTCAAATTACATTCGGTTAACAATATCAGCTGCAAATGGATGTGGGCTCAAATAATTTCCAGACCATTAACAATAATGATGAATGATAATTATCTGGAAATAAGTATAAACTAGATTCTACCCGTGACCGTGGTTACATATAATGTTTATCTACATACCATCACGCCGATATTCCCCGAAGGGTTAGGCAGATGACCAATGACCGTCCGTCCGTCGTCGGTAGCTCACCGTCCTTACGTTGCATAACGACAGGCCGTGTCGACGGCGCGCTCGTGTTCCACGCGCGCCTCAAAGAGATGTCAGCAAAAGGAAGGGGCCACTGAGGGCCGATGCCTGCCGGGGCTGCGGGTTGTTCGCAAGAGATACCGCGCCCCCGGAACGCAAAGGGCACAAGAAGGAACATGGGTGGGTTTTAGTCAGTAAAAGTCTGACACTCCCTACCGCCCCGCCCAGGGCGGGAGAAGTTATTTGATGATTTCCCACCCACCAAAAAAAAAAAAAAAAAAGATGACCAATGACCAATATACACCCACAGTTCGTCGGTATGTTTAGGTCCCACGTAATAGGGGGCGACCTATTGCCATTAACCGGGCACAAATCCTAACTCCGAGCTGCTAGTGAGAATTTCATAGAAAAACCCAATAACACTCTGCTCGATTTGGGAATCGACCCCAAGACCTCTAGCGTAGCAATCGCGCTTAGGACCACCACCCGGCTACAACTAGACTACCGAGGCGGTAAAGTTTTTCTATTTGTACCAAATAGAATGTGTAATATTAAAAAAAAAATTAAGTTGTTCCAAATAAAATATAAATGTTGATACTAACGTTTTTCTGTGTTTTGTGGAGGAGCACAATAAAAAAATATCGCTGTCCCGTTCTGATGAGAACTATGGACTCCATTACAACCTTAAAATGAGAAGAAAAAATAACCTTATAATAACAAAAAAAAAAACAAACTAAAACTATATGGCATCAAAAAGTGTAGTAAGGGTGCTTTAACATGTCCTAAAACACCAGAAAAAAAAACAATAATAATAAACAATTTTGGTTCTTTACAATATTAGCTGTCTTCAAGCATACCATAAAACACAGCCCATAGCACCTAGCAATATGCCGTATATTGTGAAGTAGAAAATACCTAAGTTCAGTGTGGTACTTCTTGATGCATGAAGTTTAAATAAATATTTTTTTATTATCGGACCAGTACCTCCAGAGATTACCTCTTACAAAGAATGAATCATATTTATTATCCCTCTTTAGTATAGATATCGTCCCAGTATACCAGAGATTTCTCTGCCGACCTCTAAAACTCAGTAACCATGTGTTATTTATTATATTGTACAACGTTTAAAAGGGACAGGATAATCCCGGATTGTCCCATAAAGCGACAGGCTGTTTCCCGTAATAATTGTCGTACATATCGATGGGAAACTCTTCCATGACGTTCAATGGTGTCCTGAAGCGTTATGTGGGATCATAAAAATTGGTCCAAAGGTGAGTGTATACTTGAACATTTACTTGTAACGGAATTTCGAATACTTTCACGAATCGAACATTGCGCCCGACGTTCGATGCTTTATTGAAACTTGATTTTACGGGGCATTTTTGTGGAAAATTTTATCGAACAAAGACAGATATTTCAACGATTATACAGGGTTATTTGTAAAACAATGACAACCTTGCAGGACTGTATTACTATCATCATAAACACCTACTTTTGTTCTATATTTTTTTACAGACTCAAGTAACGCAAGCGCATCGAAGCGAATGACCGATTGAAGGATTTCCGTAAAATTGTTAATAGGTCAAGTACAAACACCCCCGCCGCCCTAACCCCGCTCCCCTCGCTAGTTTACTATCGCTTTCGTTTGCTTCGCATAGACTTCGTAACATTTAGAGCGTTCAATTTAAATGTTTTTATTTTTGTATGAAAATCTGATGAAAAAAATATGATAAATTTTTAAATGTCATAGAACCAAAGTTGTTGAATATGATGTTAGTAACATAGTCCTGAGAGGTTGTCATTGTTTTACAAATAACCCTGTATAAGTACTTTATTTTGATTAATAATTTTTCTCTGCGACATTAATTCTACATTTGAGTATCACACACTGATTCCTTGTCTTTGAAATGTATAAATGTATTTAATATTACAATTAATTTAGCTTTTATTTCTAATTTGTGGCACTGAGTACGCATTGCAGTACTTTGAGTGACTTTTATTTTTAATAGATCGTTTTGACATCAGTATTGTTTTATGGAATTGTACAACTTATTGTAACACATTTTTTTTAAAAGAGTATGTATGGAGTTTCTTGTCCGTTCTTCTCCATACGAAACTACCTTTCGGAATAGGCAACTAGATTCAATATTTTTAATTATAACATGTAATTGACGTTGAAAAGTGACAATGATTTGACTTTGACTTTGATGACTAAATGCAAAATAGAAAGTAATGTAAAGCTGACAATAGATTTGTAATGAACATTCCAGCGAATGTTAAAATAAACAGAAGCGTTCCAGCGAGCATTCTAGCCTAACAACAGTAAATCGTTCGTTGTTCAGTTCGACAAACTTAAAAACGGCGGAATGTTCGATGTTCTGTTACAAGTGGATGCTCAAGTCTACCTGTATCTTTACATCTAAATGCTCTCTCACCTTGAGCATTACGTTTAACACAATGTCGAGCATTAGCAGGAAGTTTACATTATATGAAAAAAGTTTTTTTGATTTGAGCTTTTGTTTGTATTGCAAGAGTCGTAAGAACGTTACATTACATTGAAATGCTCGAAAAATGCTCAGGTGTGTATTCACCTTTACAGTGTTTTGACCGACTAAACTGAATTGAGACGAATAATGATTTTTAAACGATGTGAGATGAGACAGAGCGCCGTTATTTAATAGGTGTTTGTTTACTTTTGATTGTGTTTATTGATACGAAGTGTGGTTGGTGCCTTAACTTTTTGATTGGAAGGTTTAAGAAAGAACTTGTTTGCTTTTAACCAAAAGCCAAAAAGTTATATCTTCTCTTTGAAAACATTATTTTTTTTAAGTAGATTGGTTTCAGATATGCTACTTGGGATCAAAAGCCGGCCAAGTACAATACTTAAGGCTACATAAAAAGATCTTATTTCTTGTTTGGGACCCCCCTAGGAAACTGCGTTAGTTTTTAACTTTATTTAATTTTAATTGCTTGTTATTATAGCGGTCATTGTAAAATTTTCAAAAGTGTATATTTACAGTCTGTCATAATTTTGAATCTCTACTTATTACGGCTCAAAACATCCCCAGACAAGCGAACGGCGGAGTCTTAGAAATATAGTCCCGTTTGGCAACTCTTCGGTACAGAACCCCAAAAAAGTAGCACCAAAATCTTTCTAGAAGTAAAATGACACATGAAACATATTCCGTTCCATCCAACAACACTTTACATTCAAACAATAGTGGTTTTTTTTCAGAAACTTTTCAACGCTTACAGCGACATCTGTTGTGTAATTCCTCAGGTACGAAACTAACTATTCGGTGACAACGACTCTGTGTGGCTTCTTAAAACTTTTGTATAAACTTTCAATGCCTTTCGACGTTAAGCTGCGAAAATAGAACGGCAGGTTGATCCATTCTTGGATACGATACGATATTTTAAGGTAATGTATAAGTTTTGTGTGTTTGTTGTTGTTTTTTCGGAGTTTGGAAGTTGGTGGTGTGACACCCCTGTGCCTCGGAAAGCACGTAAAGCCGTTGGTCCCGGCTGTCATTCGGTAGATCTTTGACAGTCGTTACGGACAATCAGAAGCCGGAAAGTCTGACAACCAGTCTTACCAAGAGGTATCGTGTTGCCCAGTGACTGGGTTGTGGAGGTCAGATAGGCAGTCGCTCCATGTAAAACACTGATATTCAGCTGCATCCGGTTTGACTGGAAGCCGACCCCAACATAGTTGGGAAAAGGCTAAGTAGATGTAGAAGTTCTGTGTGTATACAAAACCTGGACCACAGAATCACTGACCGACTATAGAACCTGATCGCCATCATACGTCCGTTAATATGAATATCCTTTGGCCCAGTGGTTAACGCACCGGACAACCATGCATAGGGTTGTAGGTTTGAAACCAGGTAACTAATATGACTTTTTCAATACATAGGTACTATCTTATATACATCTTAGATATCACTGACATAATCGATGAAGGAAAACATTGTGGCAAAACCTGGACTTATAAATAATGTAAGTCTGAAGGCACCAATCCACCATCAGAAATCCTGGTGATCGATACTTGTGTCTCCTCTGTTTGAGAAGAGGCCTTCCTACAGTAGAGTGCTAACAGGCTGGTATTAATACAATTTATTTCAAAAAGACGACATAGGTTATGCGCCACCGCTAGAAAACAAATAAATTGAAGAAATTTCAACTCTATGAAAGCTTAAACAAGGTCGATCGTCCTTCCTTCCTAAGTTATAACTAACCACATTCTTAAAGTCAGAAGAAAAACCAAGGATCATAATAAAAAAACACATCAATCCTTTGGACCTCGTAACTTCATAAATCATTCCTCAAACTCAGGGGCGTGGCTGACTCATAACATCCATTCCTCATAACATATAGCTTGTAGGTCTGTTGCAACCCTACACTAACGGGCTGGAGGGAACGGAGGGAATGATGACGTGACAACATGACATCTGAATCACATCCCCTCCGCTTTGCGAAAGGATTCCTTTATTGAAAAACATTATATTAGTTGTGATTGCGACCGCATGTCTGCCATGCGGAATAGAGGGTTCTGGGTTGCCGGTAATGGTTGTAGGAAATGTAGGTTTGGTGTGTTTTTTGGGCAACACTGATTCTTAGATACTTATAGAATAATTTTGAACCCCCGCCGCAAAAACAACGGGGTGTCACAAGTTTGACGTGTTTGTCTGTGGCATCGTAGCTCCCGAACGCATGAGCCGATTTGGATTCTGTTTTTTGTTTGATAGACGAATTAGTCGGGAGTATGCTTAGCTATGTTTGATGGAAATCGGTTCAGCGGTTTTAAAGTTATCAGCTCTTTTGTTAGCTGCGGTAGGGGTTTTTATTCTTTTATCGGGGGTCACTTAATTTTTTTGTTGTGTTTTTGTAGATAACCCTAAACGAATGCCAATTCTCTAAACTTTAAACGTACATTTTGGCGGAATTTCATCTCAGCGAGAATTATTGTCGGAAACGTGTTAAAAATAAAGACGTAAATTAGACCATCATACCATCACGCCTGTATTCCCCGAAGGGTTAGGCAGAGGTGTAACAATGTACACCCACAGTTCACCGGTATGTTTAGGTCCCATGTAATAGGGGGCGAGCCTATTGCCATTAACCGGGCACAAATCCTAACTCCGAGCTGCTACTGAGAATTTCATGGAAAAACCCAATAACACTTTTTGCTCGACCTGAGAATCGAACCCAAGACCTCTAGCGTAGCAGTCGCTCTTAGGACCACTAGGCCACCAAGGCAGTTACGTAAATTAGAGAACCGCGAAATTCTTAAAAATGTGGAAATTGCCCCTTGGTTTGCATCACACTCCACTTACTAAATAAATACTTTCTATGATAATATTATCATACACCTTAACTTGTTTTACGGAAAACAGAAAATTGTTGCAAATCGGTTGTCTATAGGCTATTGAGGTGGTAAAATTCCAATTTTAACAAAATAGAAGCATTGGAATATGTTAAACCAATTAAGACATTACATAAAAAAAATACCGTAGAAAAGATTTACAACCCCAAAATCATCCCATTAATTACAAACATTATGTACAAGCTACATAATCTCTTAGAACAATGGACATAAACACCGTTAGGTAACAAACAAACAGAAACACAGCGAGTGTTACCACAAGTTGAATTCGACAAATCTCCGCCAGCCACTGAGGTTAATCTCACACCAAGCTGATGTGGGATATAGTGTTTCTTTTTGTTTAGCTTGGAAGATTTGAAGGTCAATGTATCTTGCAAAGAATACTGGTAGTAAAATAGACAGTCATGTCTAGATAGAATAAAAGCTAAAAGACCCCCCTCACTACAGATAGATATATTATTTCTATCTACATTAATATTATAAAGAGACAAGATTTTTTTGTTTGTTTGTTTGTAATGAATAAGCTCAGAAACTCCTGGACCGATTTTAACAATTTCTTCATCAATAGATATATATATATTATTCCTGAGTAACATAGGCTATATACCATCACACTACGACACAAGGCAGCGGAGCAGTAACCAGTAACTTAATAAAAAAAAAACAAAAATACATTATTGTAAGCCGCTGCATTAAACAGGTCAAGTTAGCAAAACCTCTTGTGCTTGACTGGCACAATGCGTAATCTGCCATCTCACTGCCTGGATACCACTATGTCACAGAGTGACTGTTACTTTACCTGTCAATTCATAGCTAAATCAGATAAAAAGCAATAGTTTTAATTGATCATCAAGTTATAAAGGTATTACGTGCATAAAACATCACAAAATTAAAAATGTTAAGTAATCCCCGACAGGAGAATAAAAATCCCTACCACAGCTTACAAAAGAGCTGATACCTTTTAAACCGTTGAGCTGATTTTCATCAAACATAGCTAAGAACACTCCCGACTAATTCACCTTTCAAACAAAGAAAAAACCAAAATCAAAATCGGTTCATGCGTTCGGGAGCTACTATGCCACAGACAGACACACAGACACGTCAAACTTATAAGACCCCGTAGTTGCGTCGGGGGTTAAAAAGAAAGATTACAATCCCGGAAAAAAAGTTAATTTGTACAACCCCTGTCGGTAGAAGTTAATCCCACCCATCAAGTCAAATCCATGGCAAAAACAAACATCCCACAAGTCCGTACCCAAAGACACCTTCACAGGATTACGTTAAGTTCGGCACACAACATCTACCGTGACGTATGTCTATGATAAATCCCTTTCTGACGGAACCCTTTGGAAAATCCGAGAGACCCAATCCTCCTTTGTATAGTAAAACCCTTTGAAGTTCCGAAAATAAACACGAAGATAATTAGGAAGGTCAGAACCTTGAGGAAATTTTAATTTGAAGCGATGACTTCAGATATTTTTAGGAAAACTGGACAAATGGTGTTGGAAAAGAACATGGTTAATGTTTTCTTCGTTAATAAAATAATATGCACAGTGCTTTAGATGGTGGTCGTTCTTTTCATTTACAGAGTTAG
This sequence comes from Caradrina kadenii, assembly GCA_947462355.1. Lineage (NCBI taxonomy): Eukaryota > Metazoa > Arthropoda > Insecta > Lepidoptera > Noctuidae > Caradrina > Caradrina kadenii. Next base: position 11,555,820 of record OX381691.1, read on the forward strand.
ACTCACTATTACACGACGTTACCCAACATTTGCGCTTTGAAAAAACCATAAAATAATCGGTTTCCTGACGAGTCATTTGCGGTGTTATTCGGTAAAAATCTGTCTCAGTCAATTGTAGGTGAATGTGTGGTGTGCACCTCACATTCACTTCACCTAAATTTACCGAGCAGGCTTTTTTACAAAACTACACGGGATATATTTTTCGGCTGTTTCATTTATCTATACTTATATTTTATAGAGGTAATATTTTTTGTTCGTTTGATTGCACCGTATAGGCTACGAAACTACTGAATCGATTTTAACAATTTTTTCACCAATAGACAGCTACATTGACTGCCTCGTTAGCCTAGTGGTCCTAAGCGCGATTGCTACGCTAAAGGTCATGGGTTCGATTCCCAGGTCGAGCAAAGTGTTATTGGGTTTTTCTATGAAATTCTCAGTAGCAGCTCGGAGTTAGGATTTGCGGCCGGTTAATAGCAATAGGCTTGCGTCCTATTACATGGGACATAAGCATTTCGCTGAACTGCGGGTGCAAAGAATCCAGTTTGGTAATCAAATAAACTTTAGCATCCAAAACACAAGTACACATACAAGCACTAAGCAATCTGCGGGTTGTTCGCAACATGGGTGAACATGGGTGGGTTTTAGTCAGTAAAAGTCTGACACTCCCTCCCGGCCCGCGGGAGAAGTTATTTGATGATTCCCCCCCCCCCCCCCCCCAAAAAGCACTAAGCAATTATGCTCTTAAAATTTAATAATCGACGAACTGAGAGCAGACATTTTGTCTGACTCGTATTCGGGTCAAGTCATGTACTCTTTTTACCAGACCGACTCCAGAGTTTCAAAAGCGTTAATCCGATTTATGTCTCCTATTGTCGGCTTTATAGGGTGTCCACACTTTCAATTTGTACCGTAATTGAATTAAAGGTTATTTATTTTTTGCTGGTGTTGTGGAAAATTGCGCTGGTTTATCTCTTTTTCTGTAATAATGGAGCAGGGGTATAAAATTATAGCCCGTAAGTGGTTGACTTTTACGACTCATGTGAGGTGATAAAAAGCTGGTACCAATTTCACGGGTAGGTGCTAGCCTTAAATTTCTACATAACGTCAGTATCCCAAAGCTGTGCGGAATTTCGGTTTGATTACGTCTTAAATCAATTTCGTCACCATCACTGTTTACAATCCGACTTCCTACTTATATTACAAATGTGAGAGTTTGTAAAGATGTTTGTATGTTTGTTACTCAATCAAGCGTAAACCGTTGAACAGATTCGTATGAAAATTGGCACAAATAACAACCTTCTTGGAAGCTATATGTTTGAGCCGTTTGGGGTTGTAACACTAGAGACATGGGGTCCGAGCGCTTATCTAGTTTTTCGGTACATCGCCAAACGACTGGTCGACTCTTCACGTGACCAAATGGCTGGCCTTTTCTTGGGCCAAATAATCAGCAAGGCCATACAACGTGGCAACGCTGCCAGCCTTTTGAGCACTTGTTCCATTGACAGCGTTTTTTGATGCCCTATGAGCTTCTTTTTTTTTAATATATAGCCTGTACATAGTTTGTAATCTAGTTATTATTTAAATAAGTTTTATGTTTGAAAAATAAACAACCTATAGAAATTGGCACATAGATGACTATTTTCTAGTTTTACACAAAGGATACTTTTTATCCTGGAAAAATGTACAGTTTCCGTGGGATAAAAAAGTCGCGGGCAGAAGCTAGTAAATTATAAAAACAAAGTGACCATGTAAGGGTTCCATTTTTCCTTCGAGATTCTGAACCCTAAAAATACCTTACATCATAACAAAAATAAAAATTACTATAAAATCAACGATCTCTGCATCAGAAGACCCCTTAGGTTCAGATGGAAAAATACAAACAATATGTAAATTACAAGAAACATGGCTACCCTACACAAAAATCAAGCGGAAGAGATTTAACGCTTTATTTTTATCGAGAGAGGAACTCCATCCTTTCCGGATGCTTTGCTCCATTGATCTACTGGCGTTTTTCTAAACATATTTATTTACTCCACGCTAAACCTAAACGGGGTTTAGGACCTTTCGGGTAACAGATTTGGGGCTATTTTATCGTTATGACTTTTTAAGGCTTTTTTTCTTTTGTATCGTTCTATTTTGGATTTTATGATATTCTATATAAGATTATAAATTATATTTTATGCTGTATTTAGGTTGATTACTCGACAATTCATTTTTTACTTTCTATATTATTGATTATGTTTCATACGTTCATTCTAAGTTTATCTGAGACATGACTGACGTCGGTGGAGGAAAACATCGAAAGGAAGCCGGGACTTATTATAAAAAGTACCGTCGAAGTCACTAATCTGCCTTGAGTAAGCGTGGTGAGTAATACTCATATCGTCTCTGAATGAGAAAAGGCCTATGTTCTCCAGTTTGACAATAATAGGACGGTATTTTAAACTAAATGAGATAGAAGTTTCCTGTCTGATTACTTTAAGAAGAAAAACAGAAACAAACTCAGAGATAAAAGTAAAAGTTACTGAAGCAAATAACGGTACTTTAGATGTCCTTGTTGGGAAAACTAGATTTAATTTGTTGTTAGAACTAGTAATGTATGACGAAGATAGTCTAGCGAGATGTTGTTATTGCCTCGTTAGTCAAGTGTTCTAAGCGCGACTGCTACGCTAGAGGTCTTGGGTTCGATTCCCCAGGTCGAACAAAAAGCAGCTCGGAGTTAGGCTTTGTGCCCGGTTAATGGGTCGCCTCCTATTACATGGGACCTAAACAACCGGCGAACTGTGGGTGTACATTGGTACACCTGTGCCAGCTGCTACTGAGAATTTGATAGAAAAACCCAATAACACTTATTGCTCGACCTGGGAATCGAACCCAAAACAAAAATAAAATATTATCCCGGAATAAATGTACACTACTTTATGTAATATATCCCGTAAAAACGTATGGTTCCGTAGATAATATTTCTATCAACTTTGAGGCAAACAAAGTCACAGGCAGAAAACAGTTCATAATCATTTACCAACGCTTATCCTTAAATCTTTACTGTTATTTCTGTAAGACAAGAAAATGTGCGAAGATCTTTAAAAATATCGAGACTTGAAATTTTTTTATCTACTGTCGCCTAATCTTTTACGGATGTTTTATCCACTATATCAATCCAAATAATGATTTATAGATCATCTACGATCAAATAAATCATTCTATGACACCCGACTGTCTAAAATAATAATTATTTCACAAACAACAACAAAAGGGAGTTTTCTTTTGTAAACAAACAGAAAACATCTTTCCGGTTATCCGTTATCCGGTTGAGTCCGGATGAAACTGGATTAGACAACTTCAATATTTTTGTTTACACAAAAATGTGATTCGTTTCACCATAAGACAAATAATTTAGTAATTGAAAACATTGCTAGGTGCTGCTTCGTTAGCCTAGTGGTCCTAAGCTAACTTTGATTCCCAGGTCGAGCAAAAGTTATTGGGTTTTTCTATGAAATTCTCAGTAGCAGCTCGGAATAAGTATTCGTGTCCGGTTAATGGTAATAGGCTCGCCCTCTATTAAATGGGACAAAAACATACCGGTGAACTGTAAGTGGACATTGGTACACCTCTGCCGAACCCTGGGAACCTCTGGGACACAGGTGCGATGGTGTGTCTGTATATTTAGATACTTAGTGAACATCTTTTCTGTTAGGTCCAGGTGGTCTATTCTGTGAAAACCTCGCTCGGTAAATTTAGGCGAAGTGAGTTTGAAGCGAGTTTTCATCCTACCCATGCAGAGATTGACAGCTCTTTTTAAGCATACTTCATCTAGAGAGATAAAAAAAATATTTTTTTAAGAAACCCCCGACAGAAGAAAGAAATCACTAACGTAGCTTACAAAAGAGCTAATAACTTTGGAACCGCTGAACCGATTTCCATAAAACAAAGCTAAGAACACTCCCGGCTAATTAACCTTTCAAACACAAAAAACAAAATCAGTTCATGCGTTTGGGAGCTACATTTCCACAGACAGACACAAACACACACAGACACGTCAAACATACATAGGATAAAAATTTAAAAGTCGATAAAAAACAGTTATTTTTAAACTGGCAACTACTATGTGGCTATTTATTTACATAATAATATTTACAGCCTTAAAATTAGAAATCCTTAATAAAAACAAACAGAAACTAAAACTAAATGGCATCAAAAAACTCCTCCGCATCACCGTCAACCGGAAAAGTGCCCAAAAGACTGGCGGTATTGCCACGTTGGATGGCAATGCTTAACCTCTGGCCAAGGTAAAAGCCAGCCTTTGGGTCGCGGGAAGTGTCAACCAACCGTTTAGATAAATCCCTAAAAAGGCTATGGGCACACGAACCCCACGGCCCGAGGGTTTCCACCCCAAACGGCTCGAAAATATAGTTCATTTTAAATAAATTAAGTTTCAAGTAAATAGACCACACTTAGCATCTTTTATATTATAATACAGTTTTCTAAATGAAAAATTTGAAACTACACTAAATGCATATCTTTGCACTTATGTAGGTAGATTTTGTTACTTATACTAAATAATTTTTACTAGCTTTTATCCACTATTTGACTTTAATACCCACTATTTTCCAAAAAAATCATGAATATGATAAATTGTCAAGCCCGTACGTTACTGAGATTGGTTCACTGAATCATCAACCACCAATTACAGCAGCTTACGTACGGTTGGCAATTTGTAATCTTTATTTTTCATTTACGGAACTGGGGGTTGACCAAACGCTTTACCCCATTGCCCTCACCTTATTGCTATTCCACGAAGTCGCACTGAGCGTTTCCAAACGTATTGCATCTGTATTTCCGAAGGCATTCAACCCTAATCTCTTCAAAGTTAAAGTGAACAGGCTTCTTCTGGGTAAGCTCACTCCATCGTTGACTTTGTCTCTGTCACCTTTCACCTAGACTAGATACAAGAGCAAACTCAACTCAAATATAAATAAAAAACACATACTGATGACAAACAGATCATCGCAACAGATATTTTTATCTGAGACATTAACAGCTCAAAATTTAGCCCGACATCTTGCATCCATCGCTTACAATTAAAACTTCCGTCTCGTTTCCAATTAAAAATCCCCATACATACGTAAGAGAACAGCTCCTCACACGTGCCGATGGCCCAATTAAATACGCCATTCACCAGAGGGTTAATTAAGAAGAAAATTATCTCCTCAAACAGTAGGCGGGCGTGACATGCGGAACGGTGTCAAGTGAGGAGCTGAGAAAGGAGGTTGCGTTTGCAGAAGCGGTAGCGATTAGCGATTTTTTACGTATCGAGGGTCAAAAGTTTCAGCAGATGATTAACCTTTTCCCAACTATGTAGTGGTTTTTTTTAGGGATGGGAAATCATCAAATGACTTCCCCCGCCCGGGGCGGGGCGGAAGGGAGTGTCAGACTTTTACTGACTAAAACCCATCCATGTTCGTTCTTGTGCCCTTTGCGTTCCGCGGGCGCAGTATCTCTTACGAACAACCCGCAGCCCCGGCAGGCATCGGCCCTGTGTGGCCCTTTCTAAGATTGCTGACATCTCTTTGAGGAGCGCGTGGAACACAAACGCACCGTCGACACGGTCTGTCGTTATGCAACGTACAGACGGTGAGCTACCCATTGCTCACCGTCCACAGGCCCGCGAACTATGTAGTGGTTGGGTTCCAGTCTAAGCGGATGCATGTCAATACCAATGTTTTACATGGAGCGACTATCTATCTGTCCTCCACAACCCACTTACTGGGTAACACGATAAGACTTTGGTATCGAGGGTATAATATAACAGAACGTTATTGAAGTCACCTTTGTTATGTAGACCATAATATAAATATGTGCATTTTCTGAAACTATGCCAAAACTCTAACATCCTTGACACATTTGGCATTCAAATAATATGAAAGTTCTCAAGTTTGGCCGTCCTTTTTTAATTATACGCAGAGAATATTTTATCCACACACCGATGACAGACTTAGTGCTAGTCCTAGTGGCGCCTACAAGTGGCTGTGACCGGTGGCCATGCGATCGGGATACCATAAAAAATGTACCTATGAAAACTTTATTCATGACTTGTCGTGGCCATTAGTAGCCACCTAGGTCATTCTGAATCTCATATTGATAACAACAACAATATTTAATTAATTTTATATTGTTTAATATAATCGTTGAGGAGAAACACTTGGGCCATCGGGTTTGGGATATCACCATGCAATTGGTCGACTCTTCACGTGACCAGAGAGCTGGCCTTTTTTCGGGTTAACGAATCAGCATTGCCATCTGCAATAATGCCAGCCTTTTAGGCACTTGTCCCTTTGACAGTGATGTGGACGAGCCTTTTCTATTGTACACACTCGTAGCTTAGTAGTTGATTTAGATTTAAGTTGAAAAAAAAAACCATTTTGAAAACCGCTTTCAGTTCTTAACTTACGTCGCATTATAAACTGAACGACCGCTTGAAGCTGAAATATGGCTGAAATTCCAACAGAAATGCCTACTCGCACTGAATTATAGCTAATGAGACGAATATTAAAGGAATTGATGGTGTGACTAGCATTTTGTTTTTTCTCCTTGTTTTTTTAATAAGAAACGAGATTGAAAATGAGATCGATTTGTTCGGGAGCAGACTACTTTGTAGTGGTAATGTATTGTGATATTGTGTTTTGAATTGACTGCAATAGAAATGGAATTGTATGGCAGAGTGAAATAAAGGTTCATTTGAATTGCAGCAATTGAAATGCTAAGAAAAGCTTTTACGCTATTTTTTTTGTATTCTAATTTCTTATGTCTGCCTTTCAGTGCGATAGCGAAATTTAACGTTTACCTCTAATGGATAAGTATGATGTAGTTATTGTTCTACTATTACGACTTCAGCGCACTAACCAGTGTGGGTGCAGTCAGGCGAAAATTGAGCAAATTCTTATGGTCAGACAGAACAATTACTGCACTGTACACACTTAAGAATGGTCAAACTGTTTTCATTAATTATTTCATATTGCCTCGTTGGCCAACTGCTTCGTTGGCCTAGTGGTCCTAAGCGCGACTGCTATGCAATATTGGGCTTGGGTTAAATACACAGGTCGAGTAAAAAGTGCTATTGGGTTTTTCTATGATATTCTCAGTGGCAGCTCGGAGTTAGGATTTATGCCCGGTTATTGGCAATAGGCTCGCCCCCTATTACATAGGACCAAAAAACATACCAGCGAACTGGTGGTGCACATTGGTACACCTCTGCCTTACCCTTCAGGGAATACAGGCGTGATAGTATGTTATGTTATTTCATTTTGAACTAAAACGGAACAGATATTGAGTTGAAAATCGCATTACTGAATTCTAATGTATATTTCATTCTGGTTTTCTGCCTAGTATGCAGATTTCAATAAGCCAACTTGTTGGATTGGGTGTCATACAGCCAGACCTAGCCTGGCTCAGGAAGCCTGAACTTAATATATTTTTATATTTTTTGAGTCGCCATTAGCAAATACTCACGTAAAAAATTTACAACTTCTCTGTTACATTTTCCAAAATACCGTGTAACAAACTCGCCATATTTCCGACACTTTTATATTTAGGTTGCTTTTTGTCCTACAGCGAAAAAAGCCACAGGCAGTTACAAGACACAAGGCAGATGCCAGAAAAACAATTCAATTATACAAAGTGGCTAAAAACAACATCGTACAAAATGTTGCCATGCAAATCTGGCAATAGCGAGGGAAAGTAAATCAAGGGCCACACTCCGCCAGTTATTAAAGCCATGAGGAAAATGAATTATTTAGCCAAAGTAGGTAAACGATTAGCCGTTTTGATTGTTTTTCCGGGTCTGTTTTGGAAGCTCTGATTAAATACTTTGGAAAGACAAATTGTAAGACATTTTTATAGATTAACTATATTATAATTTATAATCATAGTAATAACAAAAATACGTAACTAAGTGTTTATAGTTTGTACCGATTTTTTTATTGAATGAGTGTATAAAGTACGGTACAGGTCTTGGGTTCGATACCCAGGTCGAGCAAAAAGTGTAATTAGGTTTTTCTATGAAATTCTCATTAGGAGCTCGGAGTAAGGGTTTGTGCCCGGTTAATGGCAATAGGCTCGCTCTCTATTACATGGGACCTAAACATACCGGCGAACTGTGGGTGTACATTGGTACACCTCTGTGTAACCTTTTGGGGAATACAGGCGTGATGGTATGTTGTTGTGTATAGAGTTTATTTCCAATTCTTCTTCTTTTAAAACTCCCTTTTCGAAAGAGGCAACTAGGTTCAACTTTTTCCTTTTAAATAACGGTTAACAGTTGACACTTTACGATGATAATGTTGCTTACACCACCCCGCACAAAAAAACTGCCTACTTAAGACGACTTGCACATAAAACTGAACTTAGGGTTATTTGCTAACACGAGGTTAAATTACAACTGTGATACTAATGGCCTCTAATTAGCAATTAGCTTGGAGTTAATAAGATAACCCTGTCGGGCGCAACCAGGCCTTAGTTGTGTAATTTCCCAAACGAAGCTAATGAGGCATTCAGATGATCTTAGTGCAATGATAATGGACCATCAGCTGTCTACGTAATGACTGAGTTAGGGCCATTAAAAAAGCGGATAAAAAATAATATTCTCCCGCCCAAATTTTAATCATGGTAGCTAATCTCAACAGAGAACTTTTTTAATATAGTTTGGGTTTTGAGCTATTCTATTTAGAGTACGTCTACTCTATAGTGCTATTAGTACAATATGGCATTTCTAAACACTCAGGTAAGAAACATTTTGGGTCAAAAAAATTTTGTCAAAACATTAATTGGCTATCGAAAGTTTATTTAAAGACCCATCAAATTGACTTTGTCTATCTCAGTTTGATACGAAGCATTCAATTATTTTTTATTAAGCTGGTCTGTTCTACACCTAGCTCATTCATACACTCCTTCCATCGTTTGTGATTCCACTGTTCAAAAGGAATCCATCCAGTTCTGTGCTAGATGAGTTGGTAATTTGTCCGGTATGCGGCAGATTATTTTGTCCTACAAAGTACTTCCTTTTTAGTTTTGCCAGCAACCTTTATTTTGGGGCACAGTAAAAGTTCCGAACACCATAGTCTAATATTAAAAGGAAAAAAAAATCTATGAAAGTCTTTCACAAAAGCCTCTTAATAAAATTACTAAAGTAACTACCTATACTAAAACAAAACATTTGAGTCTGTTCCCCGTCTATAGTCACAAACCAACACATAGTCATAAATTACCCACGAAATCGCCAATAAAACTTAATTCTGCCAAAAGCCGTTATTACAGTATTAAACGTAAATTAATAGCTGACTTTATGGCCACAACACACGCCTACTCTACTGGGAGATACGCTGGTCAGCAATTCTTGGAGATGTCCTCATTAATGAGCTCTTCAATATACCTTAAGAGAGCTATCATGGGCATTAATATCCGATAGAGTGTATACGGCTGAATTAAATGGCCAACTTGTTCGACGAACCGTTATTTACTTTGGTTGTCGTATTTTTTAAGCCATTTTATTTTCGTTGGCAAAATCTTTGCCTCTAATTTATCCTGTAACGTGGACGTGTTTACAAATATATATATAATATATATTAATAATATTAACTCACGTACACTGACAGCCAGACCTGGAACAACTATCTGTAGATCTGTTCGGTGCGGGAATCGAACCCGCGATACGCAGCCGTTATCTGCTCATTCTGCTCATGAACCTAAGTAACATATGCCAAATTTATTGAAATAAAATTAGATTAAATATTTAAAGTCCTAAAATTACATAAAAAAATCCTCAACGTCAACCGGAAAACTGCCCAAAAGACTGGCGGCATTGCCATGTTGGATGGCAATTACATAGAGTAAAAATTATTGCTGTGAAAGGCCTTTAATTTTGGTGTAAAAAATCATTGTTTATGGTAGCAGTAGGTACCCCCTGTATCGTGAGAGTATTCTGTAACAATATTTTAAACCTTGTATTTGTAAAAAAATCCAAAAAATCACAATCTTTTTAGTATGAAGTACCTAAGTATGGTCCAGAACAAAAAAATATCGCAACGTTTGGAACAATGTTGACCTTTTAACACCCGGTATATGGAAACATAATTAGAACTGCTGGGTGGAAGCGCAAATATCCATACCATCACCATCACGCCTGTATTCCCCGAAGGGTTAGACAGAGGTATAACAATGTACACCCACAGTTCGTCGGTATATTTAGGTCCCATGTAAGAAGGGGCGAGCCTATTGCCATTAACCGGGCACAAATCCTAACTCCGAGCTGCTACTGAGAATTTCATAGAAAAACCCAATAACACTTTTTGCTCGACCAAATATCAAAATACAAAATTCAAATGTACAAGTATAGTACTAAAAATCATACTTGAGCGCCGTTCTAGATTAAACCTTAGGTTGAGAGACTCAAACATTTATTAAAACTTAATAACTATGAAAACCTCAAGTATTTCATCGGAGCCAAGTTAACGTAATAACCGACATTTTGTACTTGGCAAGAATTCCTCTCAAGTTCATTTTATTACTCTTACACGTGGATGAATAAATAATATTAATATTCATAATATTATATACAGGTTTTCCTTATACTTCAGTATATGTAAATTGACTTGGTTTTATTTAAAACATACCTTTTTAACCTCAATTAATTTGTATTCTTTCTAAAATACAATTAACAATGAAATATTAAAAAATAATCAACCTCAAATTTTGCTTTATAGAAATATTATGATTATTATTAAATTCTATCAAAACTTTAGGTAGAAATTGTATTGATGAATAGCAAATATTTTTTCACAGGACTTTAAAACTGGCATCAGAGCATTATGATATAACTACTGGTATTGCACCTCTGGTATTTCAGATGTCTATGGGCAGCAGTGACCGCTCAACATCTGGGGGACAACTAAATTTTATGAACAACCGCAATCTAATCTTGGTCTCAATCTGTTAAAAATGCCTCTAAAATTACAGGCATTGTAGTCGTAATCTCATCTTCGCAACAAAAAATTTGATTGCGACTAGACGTTTTTAATTAGTAAACGGCCTTTTGAGACAGTCAGCTTGAAAAAAATAAAAATTACTTGATAACCGTAATATCAGTATCTCACAAATGACAATGTTTTTTCAACCAGAGTGTTCGTATGTCACGAACAAAGAACCTAAGCGGTGCAGGCGAAAATTTCCCGATAAAATTATCATAATGATACCTAGCGCCAAGTGCCCTGGGAATGACAGGATAATCTGCCGCACCTGATACGTGGCTGACTAGCTTTTTAGCTGGGTAACTCTATTTTTTGCCTTTGTTAGTTTACTTTGTCTATTTTTCAGTCTTCGTTACAGAATTTCTTTGTTGCACGCTTAAATCGAGACTTGGTTGTGGATGCAATTTGTGACTCGAATGGTTTTAACAACGGGCGAGCTTGTACCACGACTAAGAAATAGTGTCTATGGAGCTTCTTGCTCGTTCTTCTCCATAGAGGACATTTTAGAATGATCAAATGGCTTTCACTTTCTGATTTATTTTTATTTTAAAAAACGTTGTCCTCCACTACAAATTTCTCTTGAATCTTGTGTGTGTCCCGGAACAACCACCTGTAAGCCATACAAATATTGATTCCGGGGGAATCGAACCCGCGACACACTTGCTACGCCTTTACGCCAACCATGTCATCAAACGTGAACACACCGACTTCTCGACAATTCAAAAGTACATATATAAACTCTAATTGAAATAAATGCGTTGACTTTGACATAACATTCGAATTCTGAATCGATTCGAATTAAGTAGTATTTATTGTCAGTAATCCAATCTCATTCAAATAAAAATCGATTTGCAGAGGCTGAAAATGTTAAAAAGAAACCGTACATTTTGTCATTACACTAAATAATTTATTGCCTCCGTATTATCATAGCTAAAACCTCACCGTACCTTTTTCCACAAAGCTGTGCGACATTTTTGTCATCACAATCAACCTCAAACTCTGGACTAAATAATGAGGCATTCTTGAGCCGTCATGGCGTAATGGCAGATGCGTCAGCATCATTAGTTCATTACGTCGCGGTTACGCCCAATGATAGTGCTTAAGAGCAGGAGACAGTGACGAGCGAAGCGGGCAACGTCTTCCTATAAATAATGAATATTATAGATGCAACTAGATTCAATATTTTTAATTTAACATGTAATTGACGTTCAAAAGTGCCTTTTAATGGTCTAATTGAAATAAATGATTTGACTTTTTGTTTACGTACCATCACGCCTGTATACCCCGAACGGTTAGGCAGAGGTATACCAATGTACGCCCATAGCGGCCTATAACCAAGGACAAATCGTAACTCCGAGCTGCTACTGAGAATTTTACAGAAGAACCAAATAATACTTTGCTTGACTTGGGAATCGAACCCAACACCTCTAGCGTAGCGGTCGCATTTAGGACCACTAGGCTAACGTGGCAGTATGTTTGTTTGTAATGGATAAACTTAGAAACAAAATGAATAAACAATATTAGAATATACCTACGTTTGTTTATGTAATGTCACCCGACTTTTAACTTAAATGTTACATTTTAACAATTCTAACTCTCTAGACAAAATAACAGTGTTGAGTGTCAAGCTTTAGGTGTGTTCCTGGTGGTCTTGGCTATTAAGCAAAACTACTTCGATGCTTGACAAAGGTTGAAAAGAGTATGCTTAGATGGTTTGGTCACGTTGAGAGAATGAGTGGAAGCGACTAACAAAAGGAATTTATATGGGAGATACGAGTGGCAACACCGGGAGGGGACGCCCTAGAAGGACCTACCATGACCTTATTGGTGAGGTTCTTCAGAAAGGTTGGGTGCGCTGTACTCATAACCGGCGTGCTTGTATGACCAGATGTATGAAAGTGGACGAAGCAAAATGAGTTTGTAAGGATCGTAGCAGGTGGCGTTCTGTGGTTTCTTGTTGACCGATGTGTGCCCACGTTAAAATGTCGGCGAGTGTAGGACGCGCGGCTCTCCGACGACAGTGATCGTGGTGAGGCGTACAAGCCCAGGTGTCGCTGTGTATGGTCCGATGTGTCAGGAACAAAAAGTTACCCTACTTTTTTTTCTCGTGGGGAAATCCCCATGGACTGCCTTCGCCTCGGAGAAGGCGGAGGGGTGTGTCGGACTCCTACCGACTAAAACCCAAGGTGTTCCTCCAACTACCATTGGCACGGGTATCGCTCTGAGCGTTCTTCCGCACCCCGGCAGGTATTGGCCCGCCACCGCCACAAGGCGGGCCCCTTCACCCGGTGCGGCCTTCATCCATCGGCCGCACTGACTCCAGAAAAGGCGCACGGGGAACACCACGAAGCGCTTACTCTCGGGCCTGTCTCTGTTCGAGTGACGGACTGACCTCAAGTCCGCCGCCCGCAGGTCCCATTTCATGGTGGCCGGAGATTATCTCACGCCCTCCAGCGCTTGGTGCGTCTTCTGCGGGTGGGATGGGAGGAAGTAGCTTTCCTTTCCCGTTCCGCCGCCTCCTTGGAAACAGTTACCCACCTAGTATCCTCTCAATCAACCACAGTGTCCCCGCCCTAACAAGTTAATGGCGTCTGTTCCACTGAGATACGGACGAAACACTCTGTGCCTACGACACTATTCTACGTAAGGCCCTATAACCTGCGCCTGGTTTTTTATTATACAGCTTTATTTTAAGGTTTATAAATGTGGGGTTGATTTTAAACCCTTTTGGTTTAGGCCTCGATAAGTGGAGCCTGGGAAGTGTTGTCCTGGTATGAAGGCTCAATTTTTGATTAAGTCTATTCATTTCTGCCCCGTTGGTCTCGTAGTCGCAAGCGCGACTGATGAGCATGGGGTCCTGGGTTCGATTCCCAGGTCGAGCAAAGTGTCATTGGGTTTTTCCATTAGGAATTTCTTAGTAACAGCTCGGAGTTAGGATTTGTGCCCCGTTAATGGCATTTGGCTCGCCCCCTATTACATGGGACCTAAAACATACCGGCGAACTGTGGGTGTACATTGGTACACCTCTGCCTAACCCTTCGGGGAATACAGGCGTGATGGTATGCGTTCCATTCATTTCTTGATATTTTTAGAGGTTTGGCCGTCCAACATATCCAAGCAATCATTTTCAACGATTTAAGCACATTTAAATAATGTATGCAACAGCATATAATCAGGTATTGTATGGCTGGTGCATAAAGTACTATTATAAAATTAGCTACAAGTTTCGTAAAACACATTTACTTGTTATAACAGTCACATATCGTTATTACGTTTTAAATCTAACGTATATATAATGATAACGTTGTCATGTCATGATTTACCAAAACACGCTATAATTAGCTCCGAAACGCTAAACCGGCGGCATATGGCAACGTAGCTACGCGACCGGCGTACTACGCGGTTACTCACCACAATTATTGGTGATTAAAACGTCATATCCGTGTATTTAGGATAATGAACACAGTTCTTGGTAAAATCTGCTCGTTATTTAGTACTGTTTACACTGAACTAAAACATTTGCTAAGTATTTTATTGTCTTTAATAAACGCTAGCATGTCTTTGATCGCTTTGATCTTTAATCAACGCTAGTATCAAGTACGTCTTTGATTATCACCTCTGTTGGTTTAGCGTAATATTATACCTATAGCTTACACACAAACATACCATCACGCCTGTATTCCCCGAAAGGTAAAGCAGAGCTGTACTAATGTACACCCTCAGTTCGCAGGAATGTTAAAGTCCCATGTAATAGGGGGCAAGCCTAATGCCATCAGCCGGCCACAAATTCTACCTTTTTTTTTTTTTTATAAAACGTTGCCCCACACTAGGAATTTCTCCTGTGTCGTGGGTGCGTTTACAAACATATAAACTCACAAACAGCCAGACCCGGAACAACTATCTGTAGGCCATACAAATATTTGTTCCGTGCGGGAATCGAACCCGCGACACGCAGCGCAGCAGCCAATCGCTCAGCCACTACGCCAACTGTGCCGTCGAAATTTAATAATTTAGCTTTTATTTTTAATTTGTAGCACTGAGTACATATTGCAGTACTTTGAGTATCTTTTATTTTTAATAGATCGTTTTGACATCAGTATAGTTTTATGGAATTGTACAACTTATTGTAATATTTCTTTTTAAAAGAGTATGTATGTAGTTTCTTGTCCGTTCTTCTCCATACGAAACTACTTTTTGGAATGGGCAACTAGATTCAATATTTTTCATTTTAACATATTATCGACGTTCAATAGTGCCTTTTAATGGACTAATTGAAATAAATGCTTTAACTTTGAGTACCAATTTTTTTTTTTTTTGGGGTTGGGTAATCATTAAATAACTTCTCCCGCCCTGGGCGGGGCGAGAGGGAGTGTCAGACTTTTACTGACTAAAACCCACCCATGTTCCTTCTTGTGCCCTTTGCGTTCCGGGGGCGCGGTATCTCTTACGAACAACCCGCAGCCCCGGCAGGCATCGGCCCTCAGTGGCCCCTTCCTTTTGCTGACATCCCTTTGAGGCGCGCGTGGAACACGAACGCGCCGTCGACACGGCTTTGAGTACCACTAGGCTAACGAAACAGTTACTAAAGAACCGTAAGTTTTTTAACTCTAGTAATATCTCACTTTTCTCCAACACCTTTTAAACTACGTTGGCATGCACAACGACCACTTAAAATTATGCTCATCCTTTAAGTGAGAACAGAGAGGGACGTAAATTGACGTAGTCGTTTTCTACCCACGCATCGGCGCGGCGGAGGCGTTTCTTCATACATTAAAATTAACAAAGGCACTAGCAAGCTTCTTTTTAAATATTTAGGTTAGAACTGTTTAGTACAAGACATAGCTTTAAATACTTGTGGGTTCGATACCCAGGACGAGCAAAGTGTTATTGGGTTTTTCTATAAAATTCTTAGTAGCAGCTCGGAGATAGGATTTGTGCCCGGTTAATGGCAATAGGCTCACTCCCTATTACATGGGACTTAAACATACCGGTGAACTGAAGGTTTACATTGGTACACTCCTGCTTAACCCTTCGGAGAATACAAGCGTGATGGTATGTTATTTTATGAACGACTAATCGAATACAATTACAAAGAGTACTCCTATTTCAAAGAACAGAATCGCCCTTTAGCGTTTATGGTAGGCATACTCGCGCGACTATACCACTGTGTGCGTGCGAGGTCATTACCCTGCTTGCTTAAACCTAGCGACAAGATTGCTAGTTTCAATTTGAAAAAAAAAGACATAAAAAAGCAATTTATTTTATTATAGATTTGACGAGGAAGCAAAACTAAATAACATACCATCACACCTGTGTTCCCCGTAAGGTTAGGCAGAGGAGTACCAATGTACACTCACAGTTCCCCGGTATGTTTAGGGCCCATGTAACAGGGGGCGAGCCTTTTGACATTAACCGGGCACAAATCCTAACTTCGAGCTGCTATTGAGAATTCAGAGGATAACCCAATAACACTTTTTGCTTGACATGGAATCGACATCGAACCCTAAACCTCTAGCGTAGCAGTCGCGCTTAGGATAACTAGGCTAATGAGGCAGTCCAAAACTACACCTTATATTTCTGGGTACAGTCAAACGGGGTGAATAGGGACGCAGGGGTGAATCGGAACGAAATTTTAAAAGGGATTTTTACTTTGAAATAATATAGTTTGTTACCAGCAAGGACGTTAAAATCTTAAATTGTAATTTAGTTAAAACAGAAGAGATCTCTGTGGTAACAAACTATATTATTTCAAAGTAAAAATCCCTTTTAAAATTTCGTTCCGATTCACCCCTGCGTCCCTATTCACCCCGTTTGACGGTACTAAAATATTACTGTGGGTTGTCAAAGTCAAAGCATTTATTTTAATTAACCATTTACAAGCACTATTGTAAAAAAGTCAGTCAGTTACTCAGAAAGTTGAAGTTAGTTGTCCGTCAATTATCAGCTTTTGTACGCGACTTCTTTCACATTTAAGGCAAAAACCTTAATAATGTCCCTGCCGCAAAATCCGTTATTAGCAGAAGTCTAGATAATAACTGGCCACACCGTCATAAGTCAAGTAGTTGTCGAGATGTGTTTACCAAAAGGTCACTCATTTATGAATGGCCGTTTGTTTATTTATAGATTTTATATTAAACACACATGTAATTTAGATATAGTAACAAAACTTACGTAATAATTATATTACAAACTATGTATAATTTATAAAAAAAGGAAACCCAAAGGGCATCATAAATCTCTCATAGAGCAACGCTATCAATGGGACAAGTGCCCAAAAGGCTGGCCATTGCTACGTGATGGTATAATTACTACTAGGGTCTGCCCGCGCCTTTGTTTGTAAACTTCGTTTTTTCACCCGCGTTAAGCTTCGTCTTAGGTTACTGCTCCGCTCCCGTAAGTCACAGGGTGATGTTTTATAGCCTATACTATTCCTCATAAATCTGGCCATCATATACAATAAGTCTTTTTCCATTCTGAGTGCCAGTTTCGGAGCTTTAGCTTTATTATATTAGGATAGATCAACATTCGCTAGCTATTTATTAAGTATCAATATCAAAATTAATGGACCTGTCTATATTCTCGTAACTGTTAATTCACAGAAATATAATTAATACCGTACAAAAATTACAGACACAGCGCAACCAAAATAATCAGTAGCTGACCATTGTGATTCAATACTACGTAGTATTGTATTGATAATTATCATCCATCTCTACTGGACTACTGTTTACGTATATCGGGTGTAAAAAATCAGTTAATGAAACTGACACGTATAGTAGTAGTTTGGCCCCCAAACTGGAACGGGCCGGGGCTGCCTTTAGGCGGATCCTACCCAACCTGGGGGGACCAAACGCCTCCTGCCGGAGGCTCTACGCGGGAGTCGTGCGGTCGATGGCCCTTTACGGGGCCCCGGTGTGGGCGCAGGGGTTAAGGCGACTTGCCGCCCACTACCTCATTGCGTCCCAACGGGTGATCGCCATAAGGGTCATCCGAGGATACCGCACGATCTCGGGGGAGGCGGCGAGCCTCCTTGCCGGATTGCCGCCGTGGGATCTGGAGGCGCTGGTCCTCGCGCGCCTGTACGAGTGGCGCGTAGAGGTACTAGGCCGGGGGGAGAGTCCGCCACCGCGGCAAATTGCCGCTCGGCGGGCCGACCTCCGGCTCGATCTCATGGCGACATGGAGACAGCGACTGTCGCAACCTCGTGCTGGGCACGCCTTAATAGAGGCGGTAAGTCCCCTCTTTGAGGAGTGGCTGGAGAGGCGCCACGGCGCCCTCACCTACCGCCTGACGCAGGTCCTCACCGGACACGGGTGTTTCGGGAGGTTCCTGCACCTCATCGGGCGGGAGGAAACGTCCGGGTGTCACCATTGTGTGGATCGCCCCGAGGACACGGTGGAGCACACCGTGGCGGTATGCCCCGCTTGGGCGGAGCATCGCCGAGTCCTCGTGGCGGCCATCGGCGGCGGCGAACTCTCGCGTCCGGCCCTGGTGCAAGCCATGGTCCGGAGCGAGAGGGAATGGGATGCAGTCGCCTCCTTCTGCGAGGCAGTAATGCTTGAGAAGGAGGCGGCGGGACGGTTGAGACAGCGGTTGTCCCGTCCCAGCCGCCGCGGTAGACGCTCCGGACGTCGGGAGCCGCGAGACGACTCCCGGCCACCGTAGATACTGGCCTGTGGACGGTGAGCAATGGGTAGCTCACCGTCCTTACGTTGCATAACGACAGGCCGTGTCGACGGCGCGTTCGTGTTCCACGCGCGCCTCAAAGAGATGTCAGCAAAAGGAAGGGGCCACTGAGGGCCGATGCCTGCCGGGGCTGCGGGTTGTTCGCAAGAGATACCGCGCCCCCGGAACGCAAAGGGCACAAGAAGGAACATGGGTGGGTTTTAGTCAGTAGAAGTCTGACACTCCCTCCCGCCCCGCCCAGGGCGGGAGAAGTTATTTGATGATTTCCCACCCACCAAAAAAAAAAAAAAAAAACCATCACCATGATTTTTTTTTTTTTTTATTAGGGACAAGCCCGCCACACTATTCCCAACCACTGCGACTTCTGTAAGCCAGAATCAACAGTGGAGACCGCCAGAAGAGCGCCGAGGCAATGAAGCTCGACGAGTCCCGGAGAAACGATAAAACTGTCTTGGATCCGGAACGAAATTAATCAGAAAAAATCACCATCACCATGATACCGCGCCCCCGAAACACAAAGGGCACAAGAAGGAACATGGGTGGGTTTCAGTCAGTAAAAGTCTGACACTCCCTCCCGCCCCGCCCAGGGCGGGAGAAGTTATATGATGATTTCCCACCCACCAAAAAAAAAAAATCACCATGTATAACCTATATTCTAGCAAATGAAGCATTCATTCATTCATTCATTCAAACTTCAAGTTCCTTTTTGGGTCAGCAATTCATGCGTTCATGTTTGCAGCAATCGCGTACAGCGTCAGCGGCCCTCGCCTCCTTCATCCCGCCAAAGAGACCTAAAAACAAACTTGAACTATGTGCTCAAGACTGGTGCCGGTTACTCTACATGTTTTTCCAATCATTGCAATACTTTTTTTTTCTGGACCATACCTGAGAACCTTTAGGTAACTGAAATGTTGTCAAAGTTCCATATTCTTTGATGATTTTTTCATGAAAATAAGGTTTAAATGTTTTTACTAAACGTTAAATACCTCAACAGTACCTGTAGTCTTAGAAGCACCGTATCGTGAGTCACATTACAAATAGTGTTTATTCACACCAAAAATAAAAGTCGTCTCCCAGCAATCGTTTTTGCTCAATGTTAAAGTCAACTGCCTCGGTAGCCCCGTGGTCCTAAGTGCGACTGCTACGCTAGAGGTCGTGGGTTCGATTCCCAGGTCGAGCAAAGTGTTATTGGGTTTTTCTATGAAAATCTTAGTAGCAGCTCGGAGTTAGGATTTGTGCCCAGTTAATGGCAATAGGCTCACCCCCTATTACCGGGACCTAAATATACCGGCGAACTGTTGGGTTACATTGGTACACCTCTGCCTAACCCTTCGGGGGAATACAGGCGTGATGCTATGATGATTAAAGTCAAAGTCAAAGCATTTATTTCAATAAGACCATTAACAGGCACTTTTGATTTGTCAAGAAGTTATAGTTAAAAGTTGAACCTAGTTGCTCGTTCCAAACCGTAGGTCTCTATGGAGAAGGACGAGCAAGAAACTCCATGGATACTCTATTCCTTCAATTGGGTTTTTACAAAAACCTTGGTTACAATATTCATGTTGCTTCTATATGTGAGAACACTAGTGTGTTACATAGTTTGATGGACAGTGTTCGTAGTTAATCGCTACGTGACACCCTCTTTTGACACCCTGTATTTTCTAAAAGTTATAAGTTATATTAGTTTTTAATAAATCTTAACAAGCTAAGCACAGTGGAGCGTCGACTAATCTAACGACCGGTTATCCAAACTACTACTCCCGCCCTTCTTGTGGGTAGGCTTGCATCGGCAGACGAAGATTGAAGATTTTTTAGGCGTTAGTTAAACTTGTACTTACATGGGCTACGTGTTTTATTACAAGACTGCCTACACTTTTTCTATTTAATTCATATTTGCCATTAAGGATTATTATACCTAAATATGTATGGCCGTATCATTATATTTCGATTATCCGAAAAAAAACTATTTTCTGAACACCCATGTCCCCCAATTAGTTCGGGTAATGGAGGGCACTACTGTAATTATTTTATTTAGTTGTTTTTCTTTGAATGTAGGTCGATTTAACTACAAGCAATGCACTTCCCATAACTACTGGAGTTTTCTTAGCTTTATGACACATTTTAGCAAAACTTTCGCAACTTAGCAGAAGTCTTAGAATTTTTATATCTCCTTAAGTGCTTATGGCCTGATTTCGAAGTTTTCTACCTACTTCGGAGTTTGCGTGGTTTTAAGAAAGATAAAAATGAAGATGTTTGTCAGTGGAGTTATCTTTTTTCTTTTTGTTTTACACTTAGTAGTTCTAGCCCTTTTGCAAAAATGATTTATCTTTATTCTTATATTTTATTGGCTGATATCAAAGTTAGATTTTTTCTATGTGGAATTAAATTGACGGCTGAATTTTTTAAATGAAATGCTGTAGATAATATATTCAAAATTAATTCGTAAAATAAAGACTAATAGGTTCTAGGTATGCAGACGCTAATAGTTGGAAAGGTAACGATCGTGTCTAACGAGCAAATTACTCTCTAGATCATTACTTATTTTTGACATTAAATTATTTGATAAGAACCATAAAATCGGCAAGAATTCAGTCCTTCATAAGCTCCTTATCACCACGTCTGAAATTATGGCATGGTCCCTAAAATATTATAGCCTCCTCTCTAAAATATGGCCTACGTCTTAAAATATAGCCAGGTCTTAAAATATGACCCGGTCTCAAGCTGTTTGCTCCTCTTAAAGCAAACAAATATGCGACCGAAGATACGTTCGCACGTAGAAGGTCCTGCCATTAGGGCTGTCTCATATTTTTGCCAGGAGCTCAATAAGCGAAGGCACACCCAAGTTTGCCAACCTCTTCTAATTAATTTCTACTCCGTGCCGGTAAAGTGGGAACTTTGTGTGTGGCGCGAATTGTGAGAGATTGTGGAGCAACTAATTTATAGCTCCCAGGACTGTTAGCTGTCAATACATAGCATAATGGTGTCAATTATTATTTCAAATATTTTTAATGTTTAATTTTGTTTTCCTTTAAGACCCTTGTAATACTTTGTGTTTGCGATATGAATGTTTACAAACAGATACACAGAAACATTCTTAAACTCTTGTTTAAAATCGATTCAACCAATCAACAAGCTTAAAAAAATTTTACTGTGTAACTAACACGGTTCATGAGATACATGTCTGGTGACAGACGGACAGACAGACGGACGGACAAATAGCGAAGTCTTAGTAATAGGATCCTGTTTTACCCTTTAGGTACGGAACCTTAAAAACATGATCAAGACGAGATAAGATGATTTGTGCGATAATTAGTAGGTATTACGGGTCCAAAACACAACTTCAATCGTTTTTAGGGTTTCGTACCCAAAGGGATGCCAAACGGAACCCCATTACTGCGACCTCAATGCCTTTCCGCCGTCTGTCCGTTGGTCACAGAGAACCGTAATAGGTCAAATTTCTATAACGTGTGTATTCTACGCCTGCAAATATAAACTAAATAATAAATAGAAAAATCCAAAATTTTAAGGAGACCTCTTATAACCAACGTTTACTTTTGTGTGTTATAGTGTTAATATTGAACGGTGGTACGCCTTCGTGGACCGCTATTTTTCTTCTACAAACGCTGTAATGATATGCATTACACCACAAGTTTATGGGACTTTACAGGGGCGATAGTGTAACTTTACTGAGCTCTGAATTGGTGAGATTAATTCTATAACAAAAGCGTTTGATCTGGTCGAGTGGCACTCCTCACTTCTATATGTTAACCGATAAGGAATGTTGTTCTTACATCCATTTGTTCCATGAGAGGCGGAAGATGCTCGTGATATCAAAGATTCTATGGTGGTTGTGATTATAAATGTTTGATAGACATGTCGAGGAACTGTGTGGCCGAAGATGAAAATTTGTTCCTATTACTCCCTTACTCTGTTCTCGAAAAGTTAGTCAAATTACAGCTTTTAAATAAATTCAAAATAATATGAATGTTTACAGCATACTTATACTAATATTTTTGTCTGTCTGTTTATTCTTGCTAATCTCCAAAACAACTGAACGCATTTTATCAGACAGCTGATTTTATAAGTAGTAACCGAAGCTACTTTTCTTTTATAAATAACTTATTGTTATTTATAAAAGAAAAGTAGCTTCGGAGTTTTGTGCAAAAAAAGACATTATCGATAACCGAAGTCGCAGGCATAAACTAGTTCTCAGCATAAAAATGTGAGACACGCCTCCCAGATTTATTTAAACCCTAGTTATGAAAGGTTTCTACGTGGTCTCTGAAGTTAGGCAAAAAGGCACAATGAGAAAAAAGTCAATATTTAAATCTAGCATTTTATTATTAAAACTGTGAATATTCTCAGGTTTTAATATCGAGTTTTAAATGAAATATTGACTACGTCTAGACCCTTCTTTATAAATATTTATGTTAGTGTCAATTATGTTTTGAACGTCGATTTTTGAGAGATTTGTTTAATATTGGCATTGACGCTAAAATAATTTTGTCTTCTTATCTTTTTTAATAAGAATTGCATTAATAATGTAGATAAAAGCGTTACAATGTAACATATTAAAAATTCCAGATGCTGTTTTCCAAAAGCACAATCTCATATTTCCAAACTTTTAAAAATCTGGTCGCAAACTCATCTCATCGACACTTAATGTCAACAAGGTGTCAAATATTTTGTTAAATAAAAGGTATTTTTATTATTCGTGAATGGGCTCTGCCAGTTAAGATTGGTCATCTATAAATTGCCATGGCTTACAACTTTATAATTTTTCTTAATATTCGCCAGCATGTTTTCACATATAGAAGCAACAAGAATATAGTAACCAGGATTTGTAAAAACCTAACGGAAAAGAGTGACCGTGGAATTTCTTGCTCGTTCTTCTCCTTAGAGACCTACCTACGTTTTGGAACGAGCAACTCGCTTCAACTTTCTGACTAACTGACCGACTTCTTGTCTATTCAAAAATGCCTGTGAATTGTTGCTAAATATTATTTGACTTTGACAGATTGACGCTGATATTAGACTGCTAAATATATTTAGAAATAGATACGATAATTCTAATACGCCCCACTTAATTTAAGGTTGACTTTTCACGGGAGATATGTTGAGCTGCAGAGCGATAGATGTATCTGACATCAACCAATAGGATCATTCAACTTTCATAGCTTAGCTTGGCTGAGCTTTAGTAGAAAGGGGTGAAATGGGGGTAAGCTTTTTACACACGAGTAGGGCGTTACTTTACTGTATAGAATGACCAACAACCCCGCGTCTTACCTGCTTTGAAGTAGTCACGGTAGCTTATAGACATCATTAGAGGCCATGCAGATTTGTTCTTTATTCAAAACTGAAACATCTCATGTGCCAGGAAATATGTTGCTTGACTGGTAGAGAACCCCTTAACCGGAACATAGTATCTGATAGTAATACTTTCCTGGATGAACTTCACCAGTACTCAGCCTAGCTTCACCGTATGGCTACCTCGCAAATCTGTGGTGGAGACTTACTGCTTGTTAATATTTTAACTGGAAATTGTCTAGTACAGCCTACGCTGCAGTCAATAATGCTGGATATTAAAGTTAGGTTGGGATTGAAATTGAATAAGGTAATTATTATCTTTTATACTGCAGCATTGGTCTCGTGGTCGCAAGCTTGACTGCTTACCGTTGGGCTCCTGGCTCCAATTCCCAGATTGGGCAAAGAGTTTCATTAAGTTTTTTCCCTTAGGAATTACTTAGTAGCATTCCGGAGTTTCATGTTGGTCCTGCGCTTTACTTCTCCTCGGTTGTGTTGGATTGCCGACCCATCGGACGATGAGAGTAAGGGAAGAGGGAGTACACCTGTGTTTGCGCACACTTGTACATTATAATATTAATAAATCCTACGTAATGGGTAGTCACCATTGAGCTTCGCCGCTATGACTGAAATTAGGGCAGGAAGATTTATTATAATATTGTTGTACTAGTGTGTAAACAACTATCTAGCTAATAATAATATTTTTAAATGTAGTTATGCTCTTAGTCCACAGTTATTATTTCAGGGGTAATCCCAGTTATATCCCACAAAGAGCTCTAATGTGAAACTCAAAAATATAATTTTCTAATCCAGTGGCTCTCAAACTTTTATCACACACACAGCAGAATACACAAAACTTTACCCAAATTACCTTTCACACCTTAAAAAGGTCAAAATAAACCACAGAACGATAAAATAATTTACTGTGGGTTACCACTTTTGAAACATTTGGAAATACCCTTCAAACTTGAAGCCTTTTGAAATGACAAGTCTAAGATTGAGAGACGTAGACTGTAAATTAAAAGAGCTTTTATAGCATTAGTTAACTTTGAAAGTATTGTTGCACTTAATTAGGGAGACAGAACAAAGTATTTTTGTTGTTTTCTTGATACGAAATAAATTAATGTAATTATATCTCTGGAACCAAAGCAAAGTGTAAGGATTCTCTAAAATACTAGCTTCTGCCCGCGATTTCGTCTGCACAATTTTTTTTGCGTTTATATTATTAGTAGGAAGCAGGAATGATAAAGTGCGATTGTATGAGCATTTTCTAAAATTACTAAAAAGTGCAGTAGGTGCTATTCTCCAAATGTATAATTTCTTTCTGTGAATTTCGTTGAAGCAACCTTGAGCGGCTCTTGATATTAATAACAAATTTATTTTCAGTAAACAAAGGATAATAATAAAAACATTTTCTTATATTTTTAAATGTCTTTATTTTTTAAATTAATATTTAAAAATGTAATTTAAATAAAATGACAATTGTGTTAGTACATAAAACTTAAAATTATGTTGAAAACCACTTGGTTGCACTAAGTCTTTGTGCGTTCCGGTGGCACTGCCACTGGTCCGCGGAAGCGGTGAAATACTACTTCCAGTGGCCAAACGCTTTCTTCCATCACCTGATGCAGGTAGCACGTAAGTATGCATACAACAAACTTCTTAAAGTTGACCTTGCGATGCGACTCCAGCAGATGCACTCTAGGTGTATACTTCAGCCTCTGGCGCACGCACCTCACCTCCAACTTTTTTAATCAAAATCACCGGCTTGTGGCAGAAAGACAGCTCACCTCCAGTTCACCTTACCTAAATTCACCAATAGATATTTCTACAGAATATTTCATCATTATTTGGGTATAATTTCGGGGTGATAAAAAGGTGAGCAAAAATACACTCATGCTAGATTATTGTAGAATGAAAGCAAACTTAATAAATATGAACTACACAAAGATAAATACTTAATACCAAAGAGAGGTTATCGCTAACCAAAACATTAATTTAGCAGCCCGTAAACCTGATTACCCGCGATTAACCCGTATCAATTAACAAACGCACGTAAACACGTTTGTGGTTTGCGTTAAAGTTAACTAGTTGATGTCACATGAAAATGAAGCTAACGTAAACTTGCGCGCAATTACCGCAGTGGCTAAAGTTAATTCGCACATATATTAGGAGAACGATAATGTTAATAATTGAACCCTTTTCACGAGCTGTCCTTTAGACAGTTTAAATTGTAGTTGACAATTGTTTAATTTAATTTATATGGTACAATGGGACTATATTTTATTACGCTGTGGTCCTCGATCCGATTCCCAGGTCGGGCACAAAGTATTATTAGATTTTTCTATTAGGAATTTCTCAGTAGCCACCTGGAGTTCAGAAGTTGGTGGTGTGACACCCCCGTGCCTCGGAAGGTACAAGGCGAACCCGTTGGTCTCGGCTGTCATTCTTAGGTCTTTGACAGTCGTTACGGATAGTCAGAAGCTAGGAAGTCTGACAACCAATCTTATGAGGTATCGTGTTGTTCAATAAAGTTGAGTTATCCAGTTGTGGAGGTCAGATAAGCAGTCGCTCCATGTAAAACACTTGTATTCATCTACATCCTCTTCGACTGGAAGCCGACCCCAGTATAGTTGGGAAAAGGCTAGGCAGATAGATAGACTCACAAGTCATGGTGTATTGATTACATCTGGAGATATTTACAACGCGGACCTTGTAGAAACTAGAATCAAGTATAACAGCTGAAATTGAGAACCCATTAATTAATGTAATTTGTAAGTCGTGGTACATGGAAAACTAGGCTTCTTTCAAGTGTAAACGTCTCTTTGTGTCAATTGGCCCAGTTCTGTTCTGCCTCCTGCTTGTTTGGAGGGAAGTCATTTTATTTATTACTTCTCCGCTGTTCCTTTCTGATTCATTTTGTTGCGGGATCCAAGACAGTTGAATCCTTCCTCCAAGACTCGTGCAACGACTTTTCTGATGGTCGCGACTGTTGATTCTGGGTTTCAGGAATTGCAGTGGTTGGGAATAGTGGGTAGGGGTAGTCCCAAAAAAAAATCCTTTCAATTGTATTTACTGTGATATACAAGTCTATAAAAATCTGTAAGTATGTATTTTTTTAACCCCCGACACAAAAACGACGGGGTGTAATATGTTTGCCGTGTCTGTGTGTGTATATATCTGTGTGTCTGTCTGTGGCATCGTAGCTCCCAAACGCATGAACCGATTTCGTTTTTTCGGTTAATTAGTCGGGAGTGTTCTAAGCTATGTTTGGTGGAAATCGGTTAAGAGGTTTTAAAGTTATCAGCTCTTTTGTTAGCTGCGGTAGGGATTTTTATTCTTCTGTCGGGGGTTACTTAAAAAAAATAATTTTGTGTTTTAAGACTACTTTTATCCTTTGCCTACGATTTAAATTTCAATTGTATCTTGGTTTCAATGCGATTGAATAAAAAGTGTTTATAACCAGGTCATAGTCTATACGTGTACCAAAAGTTATCCAATATAATTCAGCCGTTTAAGTGTGATGCAGCAACAAGCATAGGTACCTACTCTCACTTCATAATATTTGTAGGATTACTCCTGTATTTGCATTTACCTAAGTCTTTACCTTTAGTAACCTTTAATATGACTTAACCTTGAAGGCACTGGGGTTTCAGGGTTTGTCTATACAAGGAGCATGTTTGAACAGAATAAATTAATCTTTCCAAGTTCTAATTTTAACATCAATCAGGTTTTCTGGCGAACTTTGCTGAAGAAACACAAGTTTCTCAATTATTCACAAACATTTTTGATGAATGAACGTCGTAGCTAGTTTTATTTTCGGTTCATAAAAATTCCAATCTCTCGCTAGATGTTTTGTTTACCATAATTTTATTATGTTTTATGAAAAATCTGGTTAAAGTTTTTTATTAGGTAGATATCGACTAAATAAAAATACAGACTTATATATGTACTTAATTTTTTGTATTAAACAATAGTATTATTTAAATCTTGTCCGTGTGCCCATAGCCTTTTTAGGTATTTATCTAAACGGTTTGTTGACACTTCCCGCGACCCAAAGGCTGGCTTTTACCTTGGCCAGAGGTTATGCATTGCCATCCAACGTGGCAATGCCGCCAGTCTTTTGGGCACTTTTCCGGTTGACGGTGATGCGGAGGAGTTTTTTGATGCCATTTAGTTTTAGTTTATTTTTGTTTTTATTAAGGATTTCTAATTATAAAGCTGTAATCTTTGGTATATTATTTTGATTAAGAATGTTTTTACAAATATAATTATGTACAAAAGTGTATGACGTGATGGCCCAGCGGTTATAGCACCCGCCTATCGTACATAAGGTTGTGGGTCAAATCCGAGTAACTACCTTTTTCCTTTCATATGTACTTTTAAGTTTATTTTGGAACTGACATCAATGAAGGAAAAAATCGTGAGGAAAATTGGAATTTTAAAATCGCCAATCCATCTTGGGCAAGACATCTTAAAACAAGCAAATTTTTTGCCTCCATACTTCATACCTCTTTCAGTAGAGCCTAAAGAAAATACGCTACATAGCTGAGTACAGCTGTATTCAGCTTAATACAGCGGATATTAGAGGGTTCGACACGGTTGGAGGGTTTCGAAGATCGTGTGGGATAGCGGATGCCATCAAATGACGTCATGAAGGCTCTATACAATCTACCCAGGCCGAGGTGCGAGCCTTCGTGCTATAAAAACCTATTTTGTAAAAGGAAGTGTTCGGTACGGGTAGTAAGGTACCTGTCCCACCGCTAGCGACTGGCTATCGACTATTTTCTCGCTTGGAAAACGCATAATAAATGTAAATCCCGTGTCAATAAAAGAGTTATTTTTTGAAAGACTGCCCCACCCTGGCTATGGCTGTATTGCGAGTGACTTTAAAAACATTTATACTCACATGTTCAAACAACCAGACCCAGAACTACCTGTAGGCTATACAAATATTTGTTTCATGCGGGAATCAAACCCGCCACACGCA
Source organism: Caradrina kadenii (assembly GCA_947462355.1). Lineage (NCBI taxonomy): Eukaryota > Metazoa > Arthropoda > Insecta > Lepidoptera > Noctuidae > Caradrina > Caradrina kadenii. The sequence continues at coordinate 11,584,824 of OX381691.1, forward strand.
GCGCAGCAGCCAATCGGTCAGCCGCTGTGGCAACCTTATCATCAAGTTGATCTTTTACTGTTCATACTACCAACGAGGACTCTGTCTCCGCTAGTCTGTCGCAATGGCAAGACTTAGAAAAAACTAGCTTAGGTTGCTTAATAGTCATTCGCACTCACACATTCGCTTATAGCCCAGTGTCAAAACTATTGGAAGTACTTTCTCACTTCTCGCGAACTTGTTTCCAGTTTCTACCTCTACTCGCTTATAGCTTATCGTCTGCGGTGGGACAGGTGCCTCAGAGCGCTTTATTCTGGGATATTTTCACGATTACTAGCTTTATGAAATTGGTTTGTACTTAGTTGGTGAGTATAACCTCAAATTGGTATTATGGTCAGTGGAGATCTGTGTCGTGTCTTTTAAGGTTCCGCAGCTCGAATGGAAAAAGTAACTCTCAGGCTCACTACGTTGTCTGTCAGTCTGTCTGTCTATCTGTAAAGATTATTTATCTCAGGAAAGTGTAAAAGTATTAAGTTTTAAGTCTGCGGTTGTAATAAAATATGGTAATTTATGCCTTTCTACCATAAATTGTAATACTAGTTTCTATCATTATCAGACTACTATCAAGTGTTAATTACTGATGCAAGCAATCACCCCTCGAACACTCGTGCTATTAAATGGATATGCTATGTAATTATGTACCTACTAGCCTAAAATATTTCCTTATGGAGGACTGATTTTGGGGAGAATTCAACACAACTCGTAAAAAAAACTAGAGACAGACAGTGAGAAAAAAAAAGACAGAGACGAAAAAACATGTCAACTTAATTTCAAAAAAAATGTATGTATGATACACGCTTCAACAATACTGCCATATTAATCTATCAATTACTGAAAATATACAGACTACAAAATTACATAATATAACTTAAAAAGAACAATAAAATAACGATGCCAAAGTATTCCACAAAAAACAATATTTCTATGAAGAACAGCTTTGTTTATGGCTTACAAGGTATTTTACTATTTAGTTCAACAAACACTAAGAAGTTGTCAATGGAGTGTTAATTTGCGTCGTTATGCTAGAAAGAAACTCGCAAAAGTTAATTGTTCTATGGGGTGTAAAAAGATTTATCACAAAGCCGTCAAGTAGTTAGATCTCACAACAAACTGAGTATCATAGAGTAAAAATAAAAAGGTGCTGTTCAAATGATTAAATTGACCCAAATTGTAGTAAAATTAAATTAGGTCAATTTAATCATTTTTCATCGTAATAAAAATACAATTAATTTCACTCACAATATAACTTTTCAATTCAATTTTAATTTAAATCTTTCGCGTATAATCTCTCCTAAGCCTCCACTTACTTCCTACTCGGTGCTTGCGACTAAGTCCCACAAACAATTCCAATTTGTCCTAATGTCTGTATAAACGAGTTCTAGCTGAGAAAAACTTTGCTCATTTATATTGAGCCGATGATACAAGACTCAATTGTACTGTCGTGCTGCCTGTATACTGTCCATCTGTCAAAAGTTTGTGAATTATTTTGTGTGCAATTTGTTGTACGGGATTCAGTTAACCTCGTTTTTTCGTTTTAGATGCAGACCGTATTTTTTATACCAAAACCTACAAATTAAACGATAGTAAAATTGGGTTTCAGAAATGGTTTTTGTTTCTTCCGTTTCTTTGGTTGTTAGAAGACTTATCTTGATCTCCTTTATAGTATATCGAAGACTAGTCTATACTGAGTTGGCCCAACAATTTTTTTTTGGGACAAGTCTGTCTGTTACACTATTCCCAACTACATTGTCACACTTTGGCCCCATCGGTAGCATCTGTAAAATTCTGAAGTAGCCCGCATACTTCAGAACCAGGTATCGGAACATGCAAGTCACGATAGCCCTTGTTCCATTATTTAAAGAACAGCGCCGCATCAGCACTCCAGACTGGAATTATCTCTAAATCTTCATCTTAGCAGGTGTTCCTTGCTTCACCTTCTTGTGGCCGGAGTCTGTTCGACAGACTAAATGATTATGCTAGCAAAAAATGGCAGAAATCTAAATTTTTGCAAGCTTTTAATATCCTGGGATGATAATCATTCTTAAAACATATTAAATAAGACTAGAAACCACCAGTGTTTAAAAAATATTGTTTAAATCTAATTATTATTAAAAAGACAAAAATCATTTTTAGAAAAATTCAAATAAAAATCACAATAAAAATTCACACACAATAAAAATCTCTATATCATACTACTACTAAGTTTGGATGGATGGATGTTTGTTAGTGTAGTCGCCACGAGTCGTGAGCACAAATGTCATGCCGCCGACGCTGTACGCGATTAGTTCGTCAGTCGGACTGATCGCGTGCATCGTCGGCGCCCCAAAAAACCCCGAAACGAACCCAAAATCCTAAAAGTTAACTTGACATTTGTGCTCATGACTCTCCCCACGGGGGTGGGCAGAAACCACAGAACGCCACCTGCTGTGATCTTGGGTACTTTTTATCTCTAAAAATGTACGGTTCCCGTAGGCCAACACATTACCTTTGAAGCGGACAAAGTCGTGGGGGGAAGCTAGTAATTTATATTAATATCAACATAATCTATACGTAATCTTGCTTCGTAAAATACATTACCCTCCCAAAATCCTTTAAGAGAAACAGAAACACACAACATATAAATCACAAATACTGCAGTCGGTTTGCCATCCGCGGCGGCCAAACGAGTATCCGATTGGGGTGGGCAGGGAGGTAGCTATCAAACGGTAGTTAGGCGTCCTGTGGTCCCGATTTGAAACGAAAAGTGAGAGATTTGAGTTTAAAAATGGACTGCGGTAAGTATGTATTTGTTTCTTGTATTGTTTTGTTTTAACGTTTTTTGATGCCGTTTGTTGTTTAAAAAATAATAATATAATTACCTTACTGCCTTAGCCTCGTTGGCCTAGTGGTCCTAAACGCGACTGCTACGCTAGAGGTCTTGGGTTCGATTCCCAGGTCGAGCAAAAAGTGTTATTGGGTTTTTCTATGAAATTCTCAGTAGCAGCTCGGAGTTAGGATTTGTGCCCGGTTAATGGCAATAGGCTCGCCCCCTATTACATGGGACCTTAACATATCGGCGAACTGTGGGTGTACATTATTACACCTCTGCCTAACCCTTCGGGAAATACAGGCGTGATGGTATGTTATAATTACTCTCGTTGGGAAGTTGGATCAAGGGCTTTATTCAGAAAGCGGTACTCTGAGACACGGCGCGTATTGTTAGGAGATTCCATTCTCAGGAGCCCTGACTACAGGTAGCTTGAATCCTGTTCTCGATGCCGGTGGCCAACTATTTTTTTTTTAATGTTTTAAACTTACCATAAATATGAACTTAAATATTATAAAATATTGTATTTATTTTAAAGTCTTTAGCGTACGGAGTTTATAGGGGAAGTACGAGCGGACGAAGTCATGGGAAAAGTGTTAATCTTTACATAGTATAAAACAAAGTCGCTTCCCGTCATCTGTACGCGTAGATCTTTTAAATGGCTTTGGCTTTTAATGCGGTTTTCATCAAAAAATAAAGTGGTTCAAAAGAGTGGTTTATACTTAGAACATCACACTATGACCAACGGGAGCGGAGCGGGTGATGCGGTGGCGTATATAGCTGGTCTATACTTTAATATTATAAAATAATTTTGTTTGTTTGTTTGTTTGTACCGTGACTCCAAAACTACTGGACTGATTTTAACCATTTTTTCACATATAGATAACTGCATTATTCCTGAGTAACATAGACTATGTAACATCACGCTACGACTTACGGGAGCGGAGCAGTAACCAAAGACGTAATATAATGCGGGTGAAATAAGCCACGCGAAAGAAGTAATAATAAACAAAAATATTATATAGCCCAATGTATAAACCGTATCCATGTCGACCCGGTGACACATCTCTGGGGACCTGCAAATGTCCTGCTGCAGAGGAACCCAATATTTCCATGTTACGTCACACGATATCTGTCCCCGACACTATACGTAATGATGTGGGTTGACAGAATTCAGAATATATTGTTAGCAAAAATAGAAAATAATGTACTGTACCTTTGTTTCAATTCAAATAGCCTGCTTTTTCATATGACAAACGTTCACGCCTAAATTCTTGGATGGAATGGAGAGTCGTCGGAATTAATTTTCCAAGTATCTATAGAAGGCTCTATTTGAAACCATCGAACTAATATTATAAACGAGAACGTGTATATGAGGCTGAATGGATAGGCGTTTATTACTCTCTTTCACGCCAAACGGCTAGCTTAACAAAAGGGGATTATGTTTATCAAATTTTTGATCCTCCGTGATGATTAGGGAGTTTAGCGTAATTTGAAGTCTCCGCAGACGAATTCGCGGGCAGAAGATAGTAAGAAAATATAGTGAGTATTACTCAATGGAATATTGGATTCGATTTTGTTGAATACTAAAACAGCGTCAATATATTATTTTTTAATAATTTTCCTAGCTCGGAATCGAACTCGTTGATTTTGAGAAGTACCTACAGATCCTGTGTTATTACGCCAGCTTCACGTAAAGAGATCGACTTTTCTGAGGTACGCATTTTGTGCCTGGCCTTTACTTAGTACAGTGAGGATAGGAAAACAAATATACGACAATCTAAGGGTAAGTTGCTTCTTGTGCCATACGGGAATAGAATAAACCCGCAAGCCGATTCGTAAGCCTAGGTAACACGGTGCGAGTTATTATGCGACTTGGCGAGTCGAGTTATTGCCGTGCAGCAACTTGCAACATGTGACCGCATTAAGCGAGTTACTATCTTATGAGAATCGGTTAGTGCCAGCTCGCATCAGAGTTACTACAACCTTTTTTGTTTTCAAACGGACAGACCAACTCACTTGCACGTTAATAAGTATGCGTTGTCACACCTCTACCTAATCGCGGTATTGTATTCTTAACAAACAAAGTTAATCTTAGACATTTCCTCAATTTTCCATACGCCATCCAACCCTTTGGGCTAAGTAACAATACATAGCGGGGTTAATGACCTATAAAGCCTCGCTGATTCGTTCCCTAATGTGTTTTTAATGGCGTACATTTTGCTATTGAACTGTCATTTAATATGGCTAACAGAATTTACGAGAACATACGAAGCTTTGTTAATATTTGCGGCGAGAATTTATGACGACTTTTGGGTAATTATTGCGCGAATATTTTTTTATTTTGCTTTGTTTTATGTGCTAACGAAAAATATGTTGGTGAGTGCTTGTATGTATATCGCGTATTTTAAGCGTAGTTCAGACTACGTGAATATTTATTTATTATTCAGAAAACTTACCAGTCAATGGCATACTAATAATACCAGTCTATTATTGTGCCATTGCAGGGCAAACACCTCTTCTCGTGAAGAGAAGATACGGGCATTGATCTCCACGCTGCTTAAGGTAGATTAGAGATTTTAGTCTTAAGTAAATTATAAGTCCAGGTTTGGTCACGATGTTGACCTTTATCGATGTCAATGATGTTTAAGATTAACTTCAAAAGTACGACTGAATTAAAAAAGTAACATTGGTACTTGCCTGGTTTCGAATCCACAACGTCATGCATTAGAGGCAGACGCTTTTAACACTGGGTCATTACGATACTTAGATATATCTACATAATTAATCGAGAAGGTACCGTGTTGAATCAAACAGTCGCATTATAATCTGGGTGTGTAATTTACCTATGATATGTATGTATTTAGAGATATATAAGTATGTTTATCGGTTGCCTGGTTGCCATAGTACAGGCCCTCCCTAGTTTAGGATCAGATGGCGGTGTGTTGGTTGTCCCAAGATATTATATTATAATCTAAGTCTCATTCTGTCAAAACCACCTCTAATTTACCTACATTTTTTACAAGTTTTTGACATTGATTCGCTGCTATGAGATTGTAACTGAACGTTCTTAATTACTGCAATTGGTCTGCTGGTTTTGAATACAAGTTCACTATGTCATAAAAATAAAAAAATATGTCAAGTAAATAAGGCTCATTTTCCTTTTTCAATTGAGCAAAAATCTATGGAACCAGGAAAAAATACTGGCATTGTAAGAAATTCATTAACTACATTTGAACACGTGCCTTCACGAACATAGCTTTTGCGCCTGAAATTGAAGAGGTGTATACAATTCTCTTTTTTTTACATTGCTGACCTTATTTTATTTTTGGTATGTACTTGATATTATATTATTTTAGTACCTCTGTCCTGTGTCTGCGACTTCAGATAGTCACGAACAGTGTGTGAGTTCGTGATTAAGTGGGAATAGTTTTTTTTTTGGGTTCCGTGGTCAAAGAACACCATAATGATATAAGGCTGCCTGTCCACAAAAGCGAAACGTCGCTGCGAAGCGGAGAAACGGAGAAATATTAACCAATAGGATTACATAAAATATTCGCTCCGCCCCCCCCTAAGACGACCCATATTTCTCCGTTTGTCCGCTCCCCTGCTTCGCTTCGCTTCTGTGGTACGGCAACGTCGTACTCCACTATCTGTCCGTCTGTCACAGAGCTGCATCTTTGAACGCTTATGCCAATCCCGCACCCCCGGCCATGGGTAGAGGTAGAACGCGATGGTTTTGGCCGGTAAGAGATCGGCATGCCCCTCCGTCATCCCTTCGTCCCCAAGACGGAGGAAAATTCATGATCATATCCACCGCGCACCAAAAAAGATGGCAGTATATTTTGTACTGTAATAGGTATATACTAGTAACATAGGATAAAGGCAGGAAGATGATGATGAATAGGTATACACTTGAATTTTTTACAGTGAGTATTACTATTGTAGCTGTAAGAACAAATAATAATAATAAAATAAAGTTTACAAGGCTTCTCCGTAAAAGAAACGTGTTTTTTCGCAAATGTAATTTTTAAATATTGTACGCTGATGCGGAACCCTTCGTGTGCGTTCCCGACTCACACTTGACCATTTTTGGTGAACGAAATCAGTAGACAGTTCCAACTGTCAATGATACTAGCCAAATATGTTGACTTTGATATAGAGACATTCTGATAGTGACATTTCTTTTTCTATTTTATGCATGAAAAATATTATTTGCGTGTAGATTTTTTTATTGTACTGGATACGTCAATCGGGCTATAAATAGTTTGGAGCAAGTAAATTATTTGTTGCTAGTTTTTGCCCATGACTTCGACTGCGTGAACTTTCTTATGGATACCAAATTTTTTTTGGAAATTTAATATAACCTATGTTGCTGGCTGATAAATTAGCTTTCCAATGGTGAAAGAATTTTTAAATTTTTTTGGTCAAGTAGTTTTTTAGTTTATACATTACAAACAAAAATACAAATCTATTCTCTTTAGTAAAAATATGAATCTAGATAAACTATGTTGGTAAAAAAATCAATGCCGACGTCATTAGTTCACAATGTTGATAAAGATTTTTTTTAATAAGTCGAACTTTTATCCAACTGTACAAACGTGTTTATTCGTTAAAGTTCGATTTTTGAGTTGGAAGTTCGGTTTGTAATGTGCCTTACTTAAAATGCTTCATAATTTTCAGCGAGACTGAGGAAAATATCCTACAAATATCGCTCAGTAAAATCTGGGTGAAAGGAGTTTGATTTCTGCTGCCGTCCACAATACCAGAGATTGAAAGCTCACCTCAAGCTCACTACACTTATTAAACCGAGGCAGATTTCACAGAATAGTCGGTATTTTCTGATAAAATGTTCCTTGATGAATTTCAGTTGTTTCAGAATACAAAATTATGTGGCACTGTAATTTTAAGGGAAAAACAAATTTGTACGGCCGTAAATAATTACAAATGCTCCAGGATCAACTATCTACATAATAAATAGGAGAATCCTATAATTTGTAGAACTTCTTAAGAAAAATATTCCCTCACACACGGAGGGTCATCAGGTGAAATGTAAATTTTCCCTCGACATAAATTACGTAGAGGAAGTTGGTCTAACAAGGCGTCGAGTACATCTCTAGTGAATAAAGAGGGTAGTTATAAATCTTTGCGTTTGTTCTGCCACTGAAAGAACTGAAAAAAGTGGGCTAGAGGGTTGGTTTTTTCTGGTATTACATAGTCAGTTAGGTTTGTGGGTTTGTTAAAGTGTTTAGATAATTTAGGGGTAATTATTCAATATGCAGGGCTAAGGGGTCCGAGCGCGCACTTTGTTTTTTGGGACAATCGCCAAGCGATTATTCGACTCTTTGCGTGATCAAAGGGCTGGCCTGTATTGGGCCAAAGAATCGGCATTGCCATACATCGCGGCGATGCTGTCAGCCTTTTGGGCACTTGCCTCATTAATATTATTATTTATTAGTTTTGAATTTATGTTAAATATTTGTATGACTTACAGATAGTTGTTCCGGGTCTGGCTGTTTGTGTATGTATATTTAAATGTTTGTAAATGCACATACGATACTTTTTTTTAAATAATAACAATATAATTTGTAAAATTTGTTGTTTGGCAATAGGCTCGCCCCCTATTAAATGGGACCTAAAACATACCGGCGAACTGTGGGTGTACATAGGTACACCTCTGCCTAACCCTCCGGGGAATACAGGCGTGATGGTATGTTATGTTATGTAATTTGTAAAATGAATAAGTTTAGCATTGTTTAAACATAGATTCGAAAGGATACACTCTTCACCCCATATGTATGGATATAGGTACCCTGTCCGTGACAAGCTGTCAAAAAACCGGAATTATTTCTCCGTTATGAGTTAACAGACAATAAAAAAATTCGGCCCTAAGAAAGATTGATGGACACAAGCAAGATAACAAAAAAATGAAGTCTGAAATCGTAGTTTCGAAGATCAATATTAACCTTCTCTTAATTAAATATTTAAATTCATTGTTTTTTATTTCTATTACCAGACTACTTTAGTTGAACTAACTTCATCATCATCATCATCTACTTAGTCTTTTCCCAACTATGTTGGGGTCGCCTTCCAGTCTAACCGGATAAAGCTGAATACCAGTTTTTTACATGGAGCGACTGCCTATCTGACCTCTACAACGCAGTTAGTGGGAAACACGATACCTCTTGGTAAGACTGATTGTCAGACTTTCCGGCTACTATACGTAACGACTGTCAAATATGTACGAATGACAGCCGGGACCAACGGCTTTACGTGCTTTCCGAGGCACGGGGGTGTCACACCACCAACTTCCAAACTCCGGGCTGCTACTGAGAAATTCGTAATGGAAAAACCCAATAACACTTTTTGCCCGACCCGGGAATCGAACCCAGGACCCCGTGGTCATCAGTCGCGCTTGCGACCACGAGACCAACGGGGCAGTTAAACTGACTTATAAGACAGGTAAAACAAATTCGCCAAAATTCAGTCGTAATTAAACCATGTGGAAAAATTTAAATACTTCCTAAATAAACTTGTTTTTATTAAAACAACACAATTCAGTAATCAAATTAACAAAATTGCTTTAATAAAATGGCTTTAAATGTCAAAGACATTTCCTTATGTTTTTTTTCCTCATTGTGACGAGAGAGGAATAAAAAAAAACATTGTGATTTTTCATTTATTTGGTCTATTTTATTATTTTTCGATGTTGGACCTTACGTACTACGCATTAGGGTTCTTATTAATAAAAATCTAAATTACAGTGCAAAGTGTTCATGTTTTCATGAAATAAATATTTTTATTATTATTCCATTTATTTATTTTATACACATATAATTTACATTTTTAAATATTATTATTATTACTAATGGATGAGTTCTGGTTGCATATACAGTCTGACTTTTAATTCACTACCCATCTTTCAGGGATTGGAAGAACTTATGACTATGGACAAGTTTTATTATGGGACCAACTCCGAAATATACAAAAAATTAAATCAGCTGTCTATACATTTTCAAAATGTGGTACCTAGGTAGATTTTTACGAAATTGTTTGATGTCTATTCAAAATATCATAACAGTTAAATACATTGAAAAATGGGAGAAGTGTTGATGTGGGTTAGTTCGTTTTGGCAGAACTAAAGCCATCTATCTCATTTAAGATATTTTTCCCTCACACCATAACTCAAACCTACTGTAAAAACCAAACATGTAACTTTATCAGTTCATTTTTACATCATCAGCCGCAGGACGTCCACTGCAGGACATAGGCCTCCCCCATAGATTTCCAACAGGAAAAACTGAACTGAAAACCGGTATCAGTTCAGTTTTTATTAAAAATAAGCAAGAAATAAAGGAAGTCCAATATAGTTATGGTTCGCGCCAGTAAGCAGGCCACCAATATGAGCACACGTACCTCACCTTGCCGCAACGTCAATAAAAACGTCGCGCCACGTAAATCCGTAATGTACGGAGATCAGGCCGTCACATACAATAATCCTATGAGCATGATATGACGGGGAATATTGCAACCAAGAGCGGTGGACTTCAATAATATTTTCTTCCCTCATTATTTTATTTTTTATTAACCCATCCGTGTTCCTTCTATGCCCTTTGCGTTCCAGGGCCGCGAAGACTCTTTCGAACAAATTCCGCAATCCCAGCAGAGGTACTACACACCAATGAGAGACATAAATAAATACCACACTATGTAGTAACTTCTTTTATTATCCTGTGGATTCTGTGGGTGCGCGACTGCTACGCTAGAGGTCTTGGGTTCGATTCCCAGATCTAACAAAAAGTGTTATTAGGTTTTCCTAAGAATTTCGCAGTAGCAGCTCGGGCTAGGATTTGTGCCCGGTTAATGACAATAAGCTAGCCCCTATTACGTTGGACCTAAAAAATACCGGCACACTGTGGGTGAACATTGGTACACCTCTGCCTAACTCTTCAGACAATACAGACGTGATGGTATGTTATATTATTTTCATCGTGTTTTTGGGCATTTTATAGGAAACATCTAATTTTTTTCCTATTTCCAGTCAAACCAAGTGGTATCGCGTTGCCTAGTAACTGGGTTGTGGAGGTCAGATAGGCAGTCGCTCCATATAAAACGCTGGTACTCAGCTGTATCCGGTTAGACTGGAAGCCCAGCCCAACGTAGTTGGGAAAAGGCTAAGTAGATGATGATAACCCCCAAAAAGACGCTTAGTCAATAAAAAGTCAGCCTATATATTGGAATGTATAGACTAGTTACCTACCTATTATCTTAATAAACCGCTCTCATTTCAGACTGTACTATCACATAACATTGTTAGGGATCTTTTTCCAGTGATAATTTTTTTTAGGTGAAGTGAGCTCAAGGTCAGCATTCATGGCACCATTCAAATAATTGACAGCTCACCTTACACTCACTTCGCTGAGGGAGATTTCTACAGAATAGCACTGCTGCATATTGTACACCAGAATACTAACTTGTCGTTACTTGTTGAGTTTGTTGCACATCTTGTGTGACTGTGTGTCACAACCCGCCCTGCGCAGGTACGCAGGCATTATTGCGTTCACTCTTATTTACAACCACCGAAACAAATCATTGAACGATATGTAGCGGAAGGTTCTGGTTATCTATAAGTATAGATATTGAAAAGGAATCTGAAGTTACCTAAATTACACAACCATCATCACTTTATTTGGAATTATGATCTTAATTATACAAAAGCGAAAGTCACTCATTCGCTCTCTCCACTGAGGGCCGATGCCTGCCGGGGCTGCGGGTTGTTCGTAAGAGATACCGCGCCCCCGGAACGCAAAGGGCACAAGAAGGAACATGGGTGGGTTTTAGTCAGTAAAAGTCTGACACTCCCTCCCGCCCCGCCCAGGGCAGGAGAAGTTATTTCCCACCCACCAAAAAAAAAAAAAAAAACTCATTCGCTCTCTGACTAAATGCAAAATGGCTAAAACTACTTGACCTATAAAGCTGTTTGTAGGTAGGAGACGTCAGCTAACAATGGATTTTGCGAATGGTCCAATTAAGGGTGATCTTTGGTTTCGGTTTTGGTTTAAAAAAAGAGCTAGGAAAAGCTAGTATTTTATAATATTAGTAGCTGTTACCCGCGACTTCGTTCGCGTGGCTTATTTTAGCCACGTTAAGATACGTCTTTGGTTACTGCTCCGCTCCCGTAGGTCATAGCGTGATGTTATATAGCCTATGTTACTCAGGAATAATGTAGCTATATATTGGTGAAGAAATGATTAAAATCGCTCCAGTAGTTTCGGAGCTCATTCATTACAAACTATAGTATAGGTTCACAGTAGTAATTTATTTGCGCTCCTATAAGGGTTTAAATTCCATTAAACTAATAATTATCTACAAAATAATTACAACGAGTACTTTCGCTTGTGCCCGGTTAATAGCAAAAGGCTCGCCCCCTATTACCTGGGACCTAAACATACCGGCAACCTGTGGGTGTATATTAGTACACCTCTGCCTTACCCTTCGGAGAATACAGGCACGATGGTACGTTATGTTTCACTTATATGTTCCCGTCTCTATATTGAGTTTGAACTTTGACAGTTGATAGCATATTAGTATTGCTGGGTTTACACGAAGCAACTTTTATTTCCGAGTTTGGGTAACAAGCAACTAAAATATAATTGTAAGAAATTTCGCGGACCCAGCAACTTGACTTCATAGTTGCTACTGGCAGCCGTTGACGAAGACTCTTGATCTTCTTGCTCAGGCGTTTCACAATGTGTGAAACGCCTTAGGTGTCTAAAAATAGCAATACTTTCATAGTCTGCGTGCCAATCCATCATCATCTACCTAGCCTTTTCCCAACTATATTGGGGTCGGCTTCCAGCCTAACCGGGTGCAGCTGAGTACCAGTGTTTTACATGGAGCGACTGCCTGTCTGACCTCCATAACCCAGTTACTGGTAACACGATACCTCTTGGTTAGACTGGTTGTCAGACTTCCTGGTTTCTGACTATCCGTAACGACTGTCAAAGATCAATAAATGACAGCCGGGACCAACGGCTTTACGTGCTTTCCGAGGCACGGGGGTACCATACCACGAACTTCCAAACTCCGGGGTGCTACTGAGCAAATCCTAATGGAAAAACCCAATAACACTTTATGCCCAACCTGGGAATCGAACCCGGGACCCCACCCTCATCAGACGCGCTAGCAACCACGAGCCCAATGGGGCAGTCAAATAAAAGTCAAACGGGGCCTGTTTGCCAATCCATCACATAAAAACCAAAATAGATTATTCCTATCAACGATGGTCGCCAAAAGCTTGTAATTTCGGTACCATTAAATAAACTGTTTATGAAAGCCTTCAAAAAACATTTCTTTACTGCTTTAATGGGCTGTACCCACACACAAAATTCCCTTTAAACAAATTTAATGGTACGAAAACCTATTAAGTGAAATTTATTTAAAATGAGGCCTTAATGACGTCACAGACATGCGTGATAATGATAATTGATTTATCAATGCGTCCTATTGTAAAGTACTGCGAGAAACATTAACTTTTACGACGCCTATTAAGAGGGATAAGTGTCAGAATGTCGACGTAATGAACCTTGTGTACTGTTGTCGAAGAAAACGAGCAGTAAGCTAAATTTTGTCGGGAAAATGGAGTTAGAAGTTCTTGACAATTTGGTGTTCTTGCGAATGTAAAGCATATTGTGTTGTTTTTTGGCTATAGCGGAATTAAGTTCCGGTTTTAATGTAGTATGTACCTAGAGCAGCTTTTATTATGATAATTTGCGAAACTTTGTGAGGATGGATGGATGGATGGACTCTTTCACGCTTAAACGGCTGGACGGAACTGGATGAAATGTAACACTGAGATGTATTGTAGTGTATAATAACACATAGGTTAGTTTTTATCCCGGTAAAATGTAGGGTTCCCGTGGGATAATATATAAAATTTGACACGGACGAAGTCGCGGGCAGAAGCTAGTTGAAAATAAGTTAAAATATACCTATCACAAATAGATTTGAAAAATGTGTGAGTGAGGTAAAGGGGGGCCCACTCTCCATTGAAATTGATCGCTATGACCGATTTTTTTTCTTTATTTCATGGAATGGCAAACAAACCGACGGGCCACCTGATGTTATATGGTCACCGCTGCCTGTACCATCCCAGAGACAAAGTTGAATTGTATCATGTGCCTGTACTTCGAAATTCAGTTGTTGAGAATTAGCTTAATATTCAAGGATTTCAACCCAAAACATCATAAATGCCACCATTTGACCTCATACATTACCAGCTGATCTGACTTACCGGTGTGCGTACATAACGGCTCTAATAAAAAGTGGGGTGGGTAGAATTATTCTGAGTTATGACAGTAATTTGTATTAATAGGGGACTCCTATACTTGAAGCACTTGGGTCAAGTATGGAAGTCGCAATATGATTCGGGGTTGTATATAATGCACGGGGGTAGTAAGTGAGGGTACAAAGGCCATTGTTGATTTAATTTTGGATCCAAGAAGGTTTTGCTTGTTGTGTTCATAGAGTTTCGTGCTCGTTCTTTTCTATAGAAACATACATGACATTGGACCGAGCAATTAACTTCCACTTTCTGAAGGACAGGCGTTTGGACTCTTGAAAAGTGCCTGTAGTTGGTTTAATTGAATCAAATGATTTTGATTTAATTAATTTGGTCGGGTGCGCAGTACTCTTAAGCGGCCGGCCTGAATGACCGTGGGTGAGGCGAAAGGAGTATGTAAGAATCGTAGTAAATGAGTTTATGTATGTATGTACTTTACTTAATTTAACTTTTTCACGCATGGTTGTTTATTATCAGACAGTTGAGACGAGATGTTAGTCATTCTAACTAAAACCTACACGTGACCCTCCTAATATTGTTTGCGTTCCAAGGCCGCGGTGGCTGTTTCGAACGATTTCCGATACCTTGGACGTTTATCATCCTGCTGTCGTGCTTGTGCAGGACTGTTGCCTCACAACGTTCTCGAAGTGTCGCTGTATGAATAAAAGACAGTTATCCGCGTGCAGTTCGAAACCCGGACTGCTGTACTGCTGCAGCAGTCTCACAATTTGCATAAATTGGAAGAACCCTAAGTCCCAAAACTTGTAGTCGCGTCAAATAATATTGTCAAACAAATAAGTGGGGATTTTTCGTACATTTCTAACGTGTCACGTTGAGACATCGTTTATCACGTTTTTGTCACAATTATCTGAAACACACCGTTATTCATTTCTTTCCTCCAATAATTGTCGCAAACAGATTCAATGAAACAACAAAAAAATACCTTATACTTAAATTATTTTTGATTAAAAATGAATGATTTTTTTGAATAATGGACAGTCACAAGTGAATACTTCGATAAACTTAGAGCAAATAATATAATAAATATTATAGAGAGATAAAGTTTGTTTGTTTATTTGGTTGTAAGAGGTAATCTCTGAAAGTACTGGTGCAAGTAGCACTCCCGCTCTGAGCGGAGTGAAAGGGAGTATCAGAATCTTACTGACTAAAACCCATTCGTGTTCCCTAAGGCTCTTTGCCTTCCAGAGCTGCGGTGAACCTTTAAAAAAAAATCCGCAACCCTGGCAGCAATTGATAGCTAATCTCTCTACTCTTACTGAGTGTCATAACCTATGTTTTATTGTAAACTTGATTATCACACGAACGAAGTAACATGCAAAAACTAGTATTATATATATATAAGCTAGATCAGTTAAGCTATCTATAGGTACCCATTAATAGAACTATGCCATAAAGTTCCCAACCCTTTGGTAAATGAAATCCCCTTCAAATAAATCGTGTCAAAGGTCAACCCCAGTTTTATGTATCAAGAATAGGTCAATAAGGTCAATAGTCAATTATAATGTAGGACTAATTTGTAGCAATAATATCGTTATCATAAACAAAACATAAGCTTCAGCGTTTTGACTTTAGTCAATCTGTTTATTAAAAATCAAAAATGATTGTGTAAAAAGCGGGTTCTCTCTATCTGTCAGACTGATGCTTGATGCTCTGAAATTTACCTAGCATAACACACTTGACATATTTTTTTTTTATGCTAACATTTTTAAGTCTAACTGCCTCGGGAGCCTAGTGATCTTAAGCGCAACTGCTACGCTAGAGGTCTTGGGTTCGATTCCCAGGTCGAGCAAAAAGTGTTATTGTGTTTTACTATACAATTCTCACTAGCAGCTCGGAGTTAGGATTTGTGCCCGGTTAATGGCAATAGGCTCGCCCCCTATTACATGGGACCTAAAACATGCCGGTGAACTGTGGGTGTACACTGGTACAGCTCTGCCTAACCCTTCGGGGAATACAGGCGTGATAGATGATATGTATGAAATGTATGACATAAGATGATTCTGACTGTAAACTTACTGCGATATAAACCCTTAAAAATCGTGTAAACCGGAACAGTACTATAACAAGTAAATTTTCAGTTAATTAATTAACTTAAATTCTACCATTTCGTATTTGATTGCCTATAAAAGGTTGTGCCAAATCAACTTCAACGGTCTATTCTGTAGGGATTTGATATGGGGCAATTTTAGACTTAATATACCATCACGCCTGTATTCCCCGAAAGGTTAGCCAGAGGTGTACCAATGTACACCCACAGTACGCCGCTATGTTTAGGTCCCATGTAATAGGGGGCGAGCCTATTGCCATTAATCGGGCACAAATCCTAACTCCGAGCTGCTACTGAGAATTTCATAGAAAAACCCAATAACACTTTTTGCTCGACCTGGGAATCCAACCCAAGACTTCTAGCGTAGCAGTCGCGCTTAGGACCACTGGGCTACCGAGGCAGTTAGACATAGGCATTTTAGACTTATACTTATTAAAGTCTAGGTTTCATTACGATATTTGCCTTCATCGATGTCATTGAAGTCTAAGATGAACTTAGAAAGCAGAAAAAGAAACAGAAAATTTCAAATTGGTACTTGCCCGTACTCGGCTGCGAACCCACTACCTCGTACGTAATAAACCGGCGCCTTAACCACTATGCTATCACAATATCAAGATGCCCATAAAAAACACCAAATTAAAAATTTTAAGTTACCCCCGACAGAAGAAAAAAATCACTACCGTAGCTAACAAAAGAGCTGATAACTTTGTAACTGCTGAACCGATTTCCATCAAACATAGCTTAGAATACCCCCGAGTAATTACCCTTATAAACAAAATCAAAATCGCTTCATGCGTTCGAGAGCTACGATGCCACAGACCGACACACACACACACAGACAGACACGTCAAACTTATAACACCCCGTCGTTTTTGCGTCGGGGGTTAAATAAAAAGAAATTCCCTAAAGAAAGTGCATATATTTAGCCATTTAACCATTAACAGGCTGTTTCTGTAACTAACGTACGTACTTACTTTTTAATTTCCTTGTAACCCGCCGCCGCTTGCGCCCGGGTCCGTAATACCTGTCAAATAAATTTTTGTGTAAGCCTCTATTACCATTGGCTGGCTGTTCTAATTAATATCTGAGCTAACGTTAGTTTAAGATGTGGTATCGTGTTTCTGTCTTGAAGATGAGGGTTTTATTGAGGAGTTGATTTTGTAAGCCTATTGGAATAAGCAGTCTGGAAGAGTACCGAGAATAATTTTGTTTATTTTTTTATTTAATAGTTTTAAACAGCCGTTGTCATTAATATATTAATTGGGACTTAAAGGGAGAAAATAAATATTTTTTTGGTTTGGGCGCTCTTGAAAACGCAAGGCTTTTTTCTGCAAAAAGGTAAAGTCAAGTATGTTAATAAACCTTTTGTTCAACTAATGTGTTATTTCCAATCTATTATTTGGTCCGCGGAGCGTGCTGTCGTCCGCAAGTGTACAAAATAGGAGTAACGGCGCACGTTAAACTTGCCCAGAAATCGCCAGTGTGACAACAGCCTAACATTTAAACAACCATCATGTTCATTGTTCAGCCATAATCACTTCAATCACACAAAGAGAAATGTTGGACACATTTCCTTTTATGTACTAATGACGATCGTGTATGTTGGACATATCGCTAATAATGTGACGAACATCGCTCGTAGTTAGAGACCACAATAATCGAGATATTAGGTCGAGAATTGGGAATAAGCTGACGCGATAACTGCTATTCTTTTGTCTTAATTGAAACTGTAAAGGCATAGGGGAAGGGACATCGATGCGCAACTCACAAAAGTGAGTGAGTTTTCATGCAGGGTGTATGATGTACGTGCGTATTATTTCTAGGTATGTGCACAAGCTCAATGGCGCTCAGAATTGGCCGAGTCGCCTCACGCACACATAACCAATATGCACGTGCACCCACAATTCTTCACACATTGTTAAAACCAATCTACTGCTCCGTCTGTCGTGACATAGGTAAAACCACTGCGGGCCTGTAGACGGTGAGCAATGGGTAGCTCACCGTCCGTACGCTGCATAACGACGTTCGTGTTCCACGCGCGCCTCAAGGAGATGTCAGCAAATCGGAGGGGCCAGTCAGGGCCGATGCAGCCGGGGTCGCGGGTTGTTCGAAAGAGATACCGCGCCTCCGGAACGCAAAGAACACAATAAGGAATAGGGATGGTCTTAGTCAATAAAAGTCTGATACTCCCTCTCGCCTCGCTCAGGGCGGGGGAAGTCATTTGATGGTTATCCATCCGAAAAAAAAAAAGAAAAAAAATAGCCAAAACCACTATAACAGGAATTCAGTACTTATTCATATTCATTTATTTGCTTAGATGTTACAAAAGGCTTAAAGCTAAAGTACAGTTATGGACCCTGATATTGCAAATTTTAGGACGATTATTTAAAAATAATCAGCTGCTCCTTACAAAAGTGCAATGGTATTTTTAAAGTAAAACGGTGGTAAGTTGGTGCTTGCGTGGTGGATTGGGGCTTACTTATTATTACAGAAAGGAGCCCTACGTTCCAACAGTGAGAAAACTAGAAGCAGTTTCTGCTGAAGATGTTTTCGAAAGCGGTATTGCTTCCAATCATCTGAGATCAATAAAATTATTAAAAGTAACAAAACCAAGAATATAAAAATGTAATAAATTAAAGTGACTCATGTTTTCAATGGATAGGACTAAAGTGGTAGATAGCTACTTCGAAATTAATATTAGACCAATGAAATATTGAATACTTTATTTACTAGTACTTCAATCATGAAACTTAGGTACTTAAATAATAATTAGATTACAAACTAACTGCCTCGGTAGTCTAGTGGTGCTAAGTGCGACTGCTACGTTAGAGGTTTTGGGTTCGATTCCCAGGTCGAGCGAAAAGTGGTATTGGGTTTTTCTATGAAATTCTCAGTAGCAGCTCGTAGTTAGGATTTGAGCCCGGTTAATGGCAATAGGCTCGCCCCCTATTACATGGGACCTAAAACATAACGGCGAACTGTGGGTGTACATTGGTACACCTCTGCCTAACCCTACGGGGAATACAGGCGTGATGGTATGTTATGTGTTATTACAAACTACGAGTATGTACAGTTAATATAAAAAACAAAAAGGAAGCTTATTAGCTTATTAAATTGAATATAGTCTGCACAGCAGAATTATTGGAATAAATCGGGCTTTTTGATTTTATTTTAATAGGTACTGGTCTAAAATCCGCTGCCCTTAACACTGTCGGCGCGACCGTGGATCGATTCGACCACAACCGAATGTCTGTCCGTCAGCCCGTAATCCGGTATGTGCCGCAACTCACACTGGACCGACATAGACATAATGATTCAGAAGATGTTATATTTAGCTTCTCATTTAGAGGGTTAGATCTGAATTGAGTCTCTATTGTTCCAAGGTTGGATGGAATTTGTGTAGGCGGATCATGTGACTAATTATTAGGATGTGCGTTCATAGGTTCTTCTAAGATTTCTACCTCTGTTGATGTAATTTATTATGTATAGAATAGAGAAAAAGGCCTAATTCTTCATCATCATCACATCAGCCGAATGACGTTTACTGTTAAACATAGGCCTCCCTTAAAGATGAGAAGGCTGGAAATAGATTTAGTAGTAGAGTATCTGATAAAGGCCGCGAGAAATCGCTTGATGCGGGCTTGGCGGGTCTTTAGAGAACGCATATGTCCAGTTTATTGCTTGTTTGATTGTAAATACCTTCTGTCTGCGATGTCATCCTTGTGGAAGTCAAAACATACCTTATAACACGTCGTATGGTCACATAGAAAAAGAAACTAAAGGAACACTCAAACCGAAAAAAAAAAAGGAAAAAAATAAAAAAAGGAAAGGTACACTCTGTAATAGTGTACCTATCTATTACTGAAAGAATTTTTGTAATATCATTTATTATCATATCAGCCACAGGACGTCCACTACTGAACATAGGCTTCCCCCATAAGTTTTGCAAAGGGACCGGTTGGAATCGGCCTGCATCCAGCGTCTTCTTAAACAAATATACAAGAATAAACAAACATTCTTTACCATAAAATAATATTAGTACAATTAACCACATGCCAGACATATAATATTCAAGTCACAAAAACATTACGCAAAATAATGAAATTTTACTATTGTAGTGCCAAGACACGGACTAAGAGCGGCACTGACGCAGTGTCCGGAATTAAACTAGTTTCATGAATTATTTCGTCGTTCCTTTTACTCTTCTTTACAGTTTTCTCTTTTTTAATTTATTTTTTTACCTGAACATACTGGCGAACTATGGGTGTACATTGGTATACCTCTGCCTAACCCTTCGGGGAATATAGGCGTGATGGTGTGTTATTTTAATCTCCACTACACTACAGGTATGTATCTACGATGGTTAAGTCATGTTGAGAGGATGAGTCTAAGGAGACTAACAAAAGGAATTTATATGGCAGATGTGAGTGGCAACGCAGGGAGGGGACGCCCTAGCAAGACCTACACTGACCTTATTGGTGAGGATCCTACCGATAGGTCGGGTGCGCAGTACTTGTAACCGGCGTGCTTGTATGATCAGATGTATGAACGTTGACGAGGCGAAAGGAGTATGTAAGGATCGTAGCAGGTGGCGTTTTGTGGTTTCTGCTCACCTCCATTGGAAAAAGGCTTATACACACATAAGTATACCGTATGTTTGCACTTAATGCATACATACAAAATAAAAAAAATGCTTCCATCATTCATTATTTTATCATTTATTTCTTCTATTCTTGTCCAGGCGGTTTTCCTTTGGAATGCGCTTCCTCAGAATATCAGTATGGTCACCAGTCGGTTCACATTCAAAGTAAAAGCTCGTGAACACTTGCTTATGAGGTTGGCAGACTCGTCTCATAATTAATTTGTTTATTATTTCTCCAACTATGTATTTTTTTCTCTCTCTAATTCTCTACTTTGTATGTTTTGTTTGTATATATGTTTTTATTATTAAAATATATTCTATTCCTGAATATTTTCTGTTCTTTGCACCTACTATGTTTTGTCTCTGCATCGCCCTAAGGAAGACTGGTAGAAAATCCCTAAGGCATTAAGTCCGCCTTTTGTACAGTGTATTTTTTACATTATGTGCATAAAGTTTATTAAAAAAATAATGCAATGTTGCGGTTTCATAACAATAGTACTGCACTCTGTTACACTTAGTGAATATTTGAAATGTGAACGACACGTCATAACATAAAACAAAAACCTAAGTTTGCTCTTTCTATTATTTTTCTAGGTAGTCGAAAAAAGGAAATAATATTATGCATAAATAAAAATTATTGGCTATAACTTTTAACTGGCGATACTCAACTGAATTTTAAAAGTCCTGAAGTACTTTAGAAACTCCTTAAACTCTGCAAGGTGAAAAACTATTAAAGCAAGTCTTAAATAAAAGGCAGCTGCGCTTTATAGCCTTTTGAAGGCATAAATAATGTACATTACAGAACAAATAGATTTATAACAAAGCCAAAAATCACTCGCTGGAATAAATGAGTGAACCTTTTTTATGTCTTCACTTCTATTACAGTTATAGAAATCTTTCTTCTCATCAAAACAAAAAGCGTGTATTGTTTACAAAAACATTTTACATAAAGCAGTTAACATAAAAAGAAATTGCTCATTTAAATTAACGATCATCATAATCCGAAAACGTATCATTAAACCTTAATATAAGCATGTAAAAATATTCTCGAACAATGCGAGGGTCTAACGGACCCATCAAGATTCCGTAATCAGAACGGGAATGTACCACGAATGTGACCACGCATCGGAGGGTTAGAGTAATTGAAAACAGGTGGGCAGTGTAAGTGTTAGTTTTGTTTTTAGTGCGGGGTGCTTTAGACCCGAATTGCGCACAATGACAACGCGGACGCTATGCGTTTTAGAGGGGTTATGTAATTTTCTTGTATTTATTTTTCTGATGTATGCAGTTGGGAATTTTGCAACTAAGAGAAATATTTTTCTATTCAAGTTTTATGACGGAGAAAATTTTGAATAATCTGTTTGTTTACCAGTACGCAGACTGACTGAAGATTTATTAAGTAAGTACTTTACTTTTTAACAATCTCATATAATTATCATGGGTACCTCTTACTAGTATTACAAATGTATAAATCTTTGTGTATTTATCGATGTTTGTATCTCAATCACGGTGACGTTCACAGAATTATCTGAAATTTGGCAAACATATAGATATTGTTTTGTTATCTGACTTAACACCAAGGGGATTATTTACCTCGTTTTTGTGTCTTAGAGGAATAATTTAGTTCGGCTTAATTTTGAAGTTTACGTAGACGAAGTGCAGGCAGAAGCCAGTGCATTAATAAAGCACGTTAGAGAATTTACGTTCAGATTTTTTTACATGGTGGGCTTCAGGTAAATAATTATATCTTAGTGTCTAGACACACAAATGTCGAAGGTACGCGACCTTGTTCTTTGCTTGTGGTCTTTAGGTACCCAACCCCATTATAAAACTAGTGTAAGTAGGTCCCTGCTGGTGAAAGAGTAACAAACATACATCCATCCATCCTACACAAACTTTTGCGTTGAACCATCACGCCTGTATTCCCCAGAGGGTTAGGCAGAGGTGTACTAATGTACACCCACAGTTCGCCGGTATGCTTTTAGGTCCCATGTAATAGGCGGCGAGCCTATTGCCATTAACCGGGCGCGAATCCTGACTCCGAGCTGCTACTGAGAATTACATAGAAAAACCCAATAACACTTTTTTGCTCGACCTGGGAATCGAATCCAAGACCTCTAGCGTAGCAGTCACGCTTAGGACCACTAGGCTACCGAGGCAGTTGCGTTGAACTACATAGCTAATAAGATTTACATATAGTGTTTAGGCGCCTTTTTAACTAAGAAGTAGCTCTACTCCTATTTTGCATACATTTGCATGTCGCACGATGTAACCGAGTTTCCGATGAATTCCGGACACAATCGCTTGTGACACTCTCTGAAGCGCATTTAGGAATATGTGCGACAGGATTGAGATAGGTGCCTACAATTTTCAGTGTAATTCCTCTCATAATCCTGCATAAGGCGACATTGTTCTGAATAACTGGTGTTGCTGTGAACTGCTCACATCTTGAATTACTCAACTTAGTACATCTGTACTAATATTATAAAGAGGAAAGATTTTTTGTTTGTTTGTAACGAATAGGCTCCGAAACTACTGGACCGATTTTTACCATTTTTCACCAATAGATGGCTACATTATTCCTGAGTAACATACTACGCTACGGCCCACGAGAGCGGAGCAGTAACAAAGAGGTAACTTAACGCGGAAGAAATAAACCACGCGGACGAAGTCGCGAGCAGGTCGCTAGTTACTACATATTTGAAGTTATACGGGGTGTAACAAGACACGTCGCATAGTTAACTACGCGTACTACTTATCTAACTAAGTAACATACACATACATACCATCACGCCTATATTCCCCGAAGGGTTAGGCAGAGGTGTAACAATGTACACCCACAGTTCGCCGGTATGTTTAGGTCCTATGTAATAGGGGGCAAGCCTGTTGCCATTAACCGGGCACAAATCCTAACTCCGAGCTACTACTGTGAATTTAATAGAAAAAGCCAATAACACTTTTTCCTCGACCTGGGAATGGAACCCAGGACCTCTAGCGTAGCAATCGCGCTTGAGACCACTAGGCTATCGAGGCAGTTAACTAAGTAACATAAAGCAAAAAATATTGCTATGAGACGACTTATTTTTGCTGTACTAATGCGACGGTTAAGGAAAACATCGCGAGGAAACTTGGACTTATAATAAGTGTTTCAAGAATTTCTCCAATCCACCTTGATCAAGCACAGTGATCAATCCTCGTGGCTTTTTAATATGGGAACAGGTAGTGCGAATAGATCTAAAATAGATCGGTATTATTTTACTTTATGTAACTCGGGATCCTAGGGCCCTGGGCCTTTGAAAGGCGTATCAGGAGCCAAAACCAACTCGCAGAGGCCCCTTAGAGTGCTTTAGGATGAAATCGAACACCAACCTACAATTATCTCTGTATGCACTATAAATGCACTTAAAGTCAACCCCCGGGTGGCGCAGGGGTACTGCAGGATATGGAAATACAGAAATATGGGTTTGGGTGGTTTATGTGGACTGGTTACCTTGTACTATGGAAAGACTACCGCCCCTACCTGACATTGTTTATATGACACGATAAAATGGCAGGGGGTGATTTATTATTATTGAGCTTCACTTAAAATCTAGCCCTATTTTCCCTTTATAACACGATCCTAATGAAAAGAAGCCTTGATTCCGTAAAACAACTGAAAAATTATAGAAAGCCCATTTAAAGCAGATACGATGAGAATTATGAAGATTCTTTGTTTTATTACAGAATCCTGAATACGGACGTTAACGCTTTGAGGAAGACCCCTTCACGTTAACTTTTATAGCCTAATGAATCTTGAAAACGAAGAAGATATTTTAAGTGTGAAAACATTATATTTTTCAGGGCTCATTGCAGTTGGAGTGAAAGAAACAGATCATTTACAAAAGAGGGTATACGTTTTATAAAGCACCACAACCCAAAAAGTATTTATAACTAGTTTCTTCTCACGGCTTTGTCCGAAAGGACGTCAAGCATACATTTCTAAGCATTACCATACCACGTGGCAAATGTTTGAGCTATGGCCTATGATCTTCCCTTTTCTCTTTTAAAAACTGTATTCATTTTATTATTATTTAGGAGTTTTGCGTTTTGTTTAAATAGGAACTTTGATAAGTTGTAAAATAATTAATTTTATAATTTTGAAAATAAGTCATTTGACGGTAAACTAACTAACCGTAAGCCCCTGGAACGCAAAGGGCACAAGTAGAAACATGGATGGGTTTTAGTCAGTAAAAGTCTGACACCCGACCCACCCTGGCCGGGAAAGTCATTTAATGATTTCCCATCAGAAAAAAAGCCTTGATACTAGCGTCTAAAAACGTTACAAGGGTTTAATATCTTATTGACCAAAATGTGACTACTTTCGTATGGAGCGCGCTGTCAGAAAAGTTTAAAAAAACCTAAAAAATGTGGGTGTAGGTACTTATACTCCTGCCTTACCCTTTGGAGAATATACGCGTGATGTTATGTTCTTACATACATACGTGTAATGACAATGAACCCAGGAACGTAATTAGAGGACACACCAACGTAGTCTTAATAACTACAAAATTAGAGACACTGTAATTATTCAGGGAAGTACCGGCTCATATAATTTTTTCCTGATTAAAATGGAGATTTTCTGCAGGGTTGCCGCTTTAATGTTTCGTGCAGGAATTGCTGTAGAGAACGGAAATGGGTGAACTGTGTTTTAGTTTTTGTGACAAGTGTTCGTATTTCTTTTTTTGCCTATCCTAGGATGCTTTTATTACTAGCTTCCGCCCGCGATTTCGTCCGGTCAAAATGATTTATTTATTTATTGATCCTTAATAATAACAAAAAAGAAACTAAAACTCTGGAAAAAAAAGCAAGCCTTTGGGGCGCGGAAATAAAAGTAAATAAATATATATATAATTAAATGAATATATTATAGCACAGAAACCGTACCTTTTTCCGGGATAAGAAGTAACATATTATGTGTTATTCTGATGTATAAGCTGTATTACTGTACAGTTTTATCAAATTTCGTTCTGTTTTTTAGGTGAAATAGTAACAAACATCCATCCGTCCTCACAAACTTTCGCATTTATGATATTAATAGAATTTTTGACGATTATAAAATAAGTACTACTATGAGTATATTGTAAAGATGTAACCACCATGTATCTACACAATTAATTTAGCTCTCATTTCCTAATTTGTGGCACTTGGTGCCTGTTGTAGTACTTAAACTTTATAGGCATTTGCAAGGCTTCTGGTATTGCAAATGTCTATGGACAGCGGTGACCACTGAACCTTAGGTGGGGCCTAGGCTTGTTTGTTATCCAAAGATTAAAAAAAAAAGATTTTTAGGTAAATCATCGTTTTCACATTCACATAATTAGGTATTGTTATATGTGAAATTTACTTTACATCATTCATGTAAAATCTATAGCAACATGTGAGAACAATGTTACAAGCCGTGTAGGTATGTTAAAAAACGTCTAGAAAAAAATATATACCATTCACAATACTAAATAAAAACTACACACTATTAGTTATACTTCAGAATTTATTGTGATTAATTAATGATAAGAAATAGAAACCGAAAAAACGATCCGTTAGTACGTCAATCACATGGAATTCCCACAAAAAGAAGAAGTATTCCATTCTTTCCCCATTCATGAACTATTATGAAGTCAGAATTGGCTTTCGGAAATAACGTTTACTATTTTATTATCTAGTTTCCTTCATTTTATAGTCATCTGTTGCTTTGGAAACGTGATCGTATTACTAATACACGATCCACTGTTCTATCTGATCAATATGATTAAACAACTTCTATGGATATTCTTGTATTTTTTCTTTTTCCAACTTCACAGAATAATTTTAAAGAATGTGGCGTCCAAAACCAGCCTATTACTTCCCACTGCAGGGAAGCCTCTTCACGATACTGAGAAGGCTCGAGCGTTGATGACCACGCTTGCTCAAGGCGGATTGTCGATTTCAGACTTACATTATCTACAAGTCCAGGTTTCCTCACGATTGCGAAATTTATTCGAAAGAGTGTTCGCGGCACTAAAACTTAAAGCACATTACGAGGAACACGGATGGGTTTCAGTCAGTAAAAGTCTGACACCTTCCGCTCCACCCAGGACGGAAGAAGTCATCTGATGATTTTCCATCCGTAAAAAATAAAAAGATTTCCTTACGAGGTTTTCCTTCACCGATGTCAGTGATGTTCAAGATAAAGTTGGAAAGTACATTATGTAATAGAAAAAGTCATATTGGTACTTGCCCGTGCCTGGTTGCGAACCCACAGCCTCATACATGAGAGGTCTGGTCACAGAGCCATCACGACATCACGCTGCGGGTTGTTCGTAAGAGATACCGCGCCCCCGGAACGCAAAGGGCACAAGAAGGAACATGGGTGGGTTTTAGTCAGTAAAAGTCTGACACTCCCTCCCGCCCCGCCCAGGGCGGGAGAAGTTATTTGATGGTTTCCCACCCCCCCAAAAAAAAAAAGAATCACGACATCACGACGATGGCGTTAAGGTAAATACAAAAAAAAAACCGGCAATGCGAGTTGGACTCGCGCACGAAGGGTTCCGTACCATTATCTATAAAAACGGCAAAAAAAGCATATCTCTAGTATAATAGTTAAAGCGGCAACAGAAATACAGTCTGGTGACAGACGGAAGGACAGCGGGGTCTTAGTAATAGGGTCCCATTTTACCCTTTGTGTACTGAATCTTAAAAAAAAAGTAAACTATGAATGGTTTTGGTGAAACCTAATCCTTACTACGCAACTTACACTTGGCCATTTTTGCCTGGCAGCCCAACACCCGTGGGATTAGATCTTTAACACAATATAAGACAAGGAGAAACTAGTGTTTTTTTAAGCAAAAAAGGAAGAAAATCCAAAAAGAAAAGTAAACCAATTTGCTTACTTACATGTATCTTGAAGATTGTCTGTCAGGGGAGCTATCCAATGGCACTTTTATTTCGCTATTTATTTGTGGTACTGTTTTCCTCATTCAGTTTATTACCCAATATGTTGAAGAGAAAAAGTCCATGTCTTGGGGAATATTAACCCCATACAGCCATAAACTGTATGTTACAAAGGCAACGGTGTAAATTATGGCGTGACGTAAAGCCTAGAATATGTTTTAGATGGGTTATAAAAACAATATTTCAACAAAACTTATTGCTCTATAAATGATTTTGAAATTGTCTGTTTGTCAATTAAAATAAGAAAGAAAACAAAACGAAACAAAAAATAACATTTTTTGCCTAAGTAAGGTACTTACAGAAGGTTTTCAAAATGTTGAAAATTAAAAATAACCATGATTGTGGACCTCCTAAGGACACCACTTTCATCACCATCATATCAGCCGTAGGACGTCCACAGCTGGACATAAGCCTCCTCTAAAGATTTCCAAAAGGACCGGTTGGAAGCTCCCAGCATCCAGCGTCTTCCTGGTCTGTCCACCTTGTGGGTGGATATGCTCCTCTGCGCTTGCCGCTGCGTGGTCTCTATTCGAGTACTTTACAGCCCCATCGGCCATTTAGTCAGTTGTAAAAAAATAAAAATCAGCTGTTAAATATTTTTTAATAATCGATGAAAAACTCTTTCTCTCTTGAAGGTCTAACTGAATCTATGGTCAAAGTTTTTGTCTATACTTCTTTGGTTGACTGGTAGAAAATATGCCTAACGCATTATTCCGCCTTTAAACTTTTTTATTGCATAACGTATCAATAAATAATATACCTCTTATACTGCCTTTAATTTCAGCGTGCAAAAATTAAAAGAATTATATAATAATTACTCTTTTGTGTGTTTGCGCTGACACTTGTGCACTACAGTATCTACTGCGTACTTGACTGGCTAGTCTGCATTAAGTTTAGCCACCGTCGCCGGAATCGGTCTCGGAAATACGTACATATATAACAAACAAAAAAAAAATATTACCATGCAATTATTCCAAGCACCCATTAAAATTTTATTATTTAATAAAAATCTGAAAATAAAGTAAGAAAATTTTCAAATTCAAAGCCAACGTCCGCTGTGGGCGGGGCAGGAGGCAGTATCAGGCATTTACTGACGAGAACCCATTTATGTTCCTTCTTGTGCCCGTGCGTTCCGGGGGATTGGTATCTCTTACGAACAACCCCTTCAAAAAATTGCTGACCATTTTCGGTGAGGACCTGCGACAGGTGGTAGAACAATACGCTAGAGTGCTATTTAATTTTATAATTTAATTACTTGACGTAGAGGTAGATCTTGACGTGATAAAGCCTTAACTGATAGTACAAAACGATAACCAAGCACAAATTCAAAGCCGTTTGATTAGTTGAAACTAGTTTTAAGTAAGGCTTCAAGTCTTGAGTTAGGTTCTGTAATATTACCCTAAGGCTTACTTACGCTGAAAACTTAAGTTAGAACTAGTTGCTAACAGTAGGTTATTATGTGTCTATGACATTATGTACCACTACTAAGTTAAGAGTAACCACGATACAAAGTCAAATTCAAATCATTTATTACAATTAAACCATTAAAAGACACTGTTAAACGTCATTTGAAAGGGAAAAAAAACTAGTTGACCCTTCTATTGGATAGTGTGCGGCAACGTTATTTCAGATTTTAAGAAAAAGGAAAAATTAAATTAAATTTTTGCCAGGAATGTGTTTAAGTATGAGAAATGCAAATTTCCTAATTCACCACAACCACAGATAAGTTCTGATTAACTTATTTATTTATTAAACTTTATGCACAAAATTAAAAAAATACACTGTACAAAGGCGGACTTAATGCCTTAGGCATTTTCTACCAGTCTACCTTAGGGCGATGCAAAGACAAAACATAGTAGGTGCAAAGAACAGAAAATATTCAGGAATAAAATATATAGGTAATAATAATAAATACATACAAACAAAACGACTACTATACTTCTTACTACAATACAACAATACTTATGCAACAGATAATTTAATTTTGAAGTTTATCTAGTACATCATTACTATCTGGGTACTGTACAACAAGACTTAATACTGTAACAACGTAATCTATACCAAGCTTTCATACATTAGCAAGGAAAGACATTAAAAAGAAACTATAAACTTAGCCTAACAAAATAAAAATGCTATAACCACACAACACCAATTCGATCATCCGCAGATCGACAATCCAAAACACCAGATGAGAAAATAAAACAATTAGAAGCAACAACTCTAACTGGATAGCTTTTTTATTACTTGGGGCTGGCAAAAAGGCTGACTTTAACAGCGGTATCAAGGCTCAAGATTAGTAATTTTCGGTGTAACACCAATTAAGGGTAGACGCCGTTGAGGTTATGACTGCACTGGCTTGTAAGTCGACTACTTTAAACACGACGCTAGCGTAGAAATATAAGATGTTTTTTGTCAGGTTATTTTTTGTTCGGTAATAAAATTTACTATATTTTCTACGATTTGTACGCTTAATTATTTGTACTGCCTCTTAATATAGACACGTGTAAAAAGTCGGTAATCAAAACTCAGTTTGGCCCAAAAATAATATAACTAAATCGTTAGGTAATCAATAAATATGAAAACATGTTTACCAAGTATGTAGAGAACCTGTGTGGTTACCATAATGTACTTATAAAAGAAACTGTACACTTTCTTTATTTGACCCTTAAACTAAGAACCGGCATTACTTACCGTACGATTTTGGCGTACGTTTAAACCGAAAAATGAAAATCCATTTTTTGTCATTCATACAAAACCTTGAGTCATACCATCACGCCTGTATTCCCCTAAGGGTTAGGCAGGGGTGTACCAATGTACACCCACAGTTCGCCGGTATGTTTAGGTCCCATGTAATAGCGGGCGAGCCTATTGCCATTATCCGGGCACAAATCCTAACTCCGAGCTGCTACTGAGAATTTCATAGAAAATCCCAATAACACTTTTTGCTCGACCTGGGAATCGAACCCAAGATCTCTAGCGTAGGACCACTAGGCTACCGAGGCAGTCCTAAAACCAAAACCAAAACCTTGTAAAACCTAAAAACCTTGAGCGTTCAAATTAAAGTAGTCAAGCAACATGATGTTTAGCAAATCCGCAAATGCTTGCAAAAATAAATTTAATTCACTATTAAGTTTTAGTAGCGGCAGTCTCGTGGAACAATTAAACTCGCCCTTGAGTTCTGTGGGCCGTCACGTTTCGGCAAAGAGGTGTTTTTACGAGCCCGTAAAACATGTTAGCATTAGGTGCTATTAAATTCTCAAAATTATTTAGAGAAGAAAATATTTGGTGTTAGAAATAAGTGGAATTAAGGGTGATTTATTTTTATTATCACTCCAGACGGCGAGTGGAAAGATGGAGTGATATATATGTGGCCTTATTATGCTTTGAGTTCGGGATGGCCCAGAGGTTAAATTACCGCCTCTTATGCACGAGTTTGTGAGAGCACGGACAAGTTCCAATGTGACATTTTCAACTCGTATGTACAATCTCAGTTTACCAGGACATCACTCACATTGGTAATGAAAAACATTTTGAGCAAACCTTAACTTATAATTAGTTTATGTAAATGTATTGAGCAAGTGTGGTGATTATTGCTCGTGCCTTCTATGTACGAACGGACACCTTTGCCCCACAATGGGGCAATAACAGGCTGGTATTATGTGCTTTTTTGTGTTTTTATTGTATTCATTTATTTTAGCAGGATGCAAATATTGAGAAACAAGGTATATTACAATGGGATTATCGAGGCTTTATGCACGGGGAATCAAAAGAATGAACAGCTTTACTCTCGTTAGCGGTAATTATAACAAATTGCGTTAGCCAAGCTCTGTTGTTGCCGGCCCTGATGCAAGCCATGGTCCGGAGCGAGAGGGAATCTGATGCTGTCGCCTCCTTCTGTGAGGCAGTAATGCTAGAGAAGGAGGCGGCGGGATAGCTGAGACAGAGATTCTTACGTCCCAGCCGCCGCGGTAGACGCTCCGGACGTCGGGAGCAGCGCGTCGACTCCCGGCCACCGTAGATACGGGCCTGTGGACGGTGAGCAATGGGTAGCTCACCGTCCTTACGTTGCATAACGACAGGCCGTGGCGAAGGCGCGTTCGTGTTCCACGCGCGCCTCAAAGAGATGTCAGAAGAAGGAAGGGGCCACTGAGGGCCGATGCTTGCCGGGGCTGCGGGTTGTTCGTAAGAGATACCGCGCCCCCGGAACGCAAAGGGCACAAGAAGGAACATGGGTGGGTTTTAGTCAGTAAAAGTCTGACACTTCGTCCAACTTCCAAGGCGGGAGAAGTAATTTGATGATTTTCCACCCCCAAAAAAAAAATACTTTAAGGGGGCTTAACAGACAATGGGCTGCATGCAAAAGCAGTGTAGTCATATTTGTGTCAATAAATAATTTGGTTCGATGAAATTGTGTAGACAGGATGAGATTAATTAGATATTATCTAGGGTTGTTAAGTTTTTGTCAATTTTGAGTTACTTATTAATTTGATAAATAAGGCTATTTGACAGTAAGCTATCTTACCGCAAGCCTAGATGTTAGAGTATTTTTTCTATCTACAAAATTTGACGAAAACTTTATTGTATGAAGCATGGTGTTGGTAAAATAGCCATTTGATTAGAAGGTAAAGTTAAACTTAGGACACAATACAGGCTGATATTTATATAATTATCATAATATTACTCAACCAACAAAATCTTATTATCTTATAAACTCAGAAAGTTTATTCTCAAAAACTATCAAAGTGAAGTTAAAACAAAACCGTTTTACATGACTTGGAAAAAGCAAAATACAGATGTTATACAGTAACAAAACAAGCAAGCCTTTGCATTTTATGGGCAAAGCACATGTGTCGAGACAAAGCAATCGTTCGGCCCGAATCACTACGAGAACGATTTCAAATTACATTTTTTGCGAACAAGTTGTGAGAGGAAGCGGGTTACAGATGGTCTATTTGGTAAAAATCTCGATCGGTGAATTGTGGTGAGGTGAGCTTTAGGACAACTGTCATCACACGATGCTATGGATTAACAACTCACTTTCTCAATGATTAAAGGAAATTTTAAAAAGTAGATTCTTCAGTATTTGACGCCGTGCAATTTTGTGTGATCCTTTGGCTTTCCACGAGCGATTCACACACACGAACACCCACACACACACACACAAACAATGTTTATATCTAAGGTACTAAAAAAAATGTATGTTGCTGTGGGAGGGCGGAGACTCCTAACACAGGCATTACTTGCTTAAAAGGAGGCTCAAAAAGACTAGTAAGTTTTACGCCAGAACCTATTAGACTAATGCCGCTTTCAATATTTTTAACAATTTCAAGTGGTTTTACAAAATTATTATGTCAAACCTACTTGTACTAACAGTATTAAGTAGTGCTAGTTTTAAAATTACTGTTCCTACCAACAAAATTAACAATTCATCATCATCATCATCATTTGC
Organism: Caradrina kadenii; assembly: GCA_947462355.1. Taxonomy (NCBI): domain Eukaryota; kingdom Metazoa; phylum Arthropoda; class Insecta; order Lepidoptera; family Noctuidae; genus Caradrina; species Caradrina kadenii. The sequence goes on from OX381691.1 coordinate 11,618,135, forward strand.
TTAGCCTTTTTCCAACTATGTTGGGGTCGGCTTCCAGCCAGTACCAATGTTTTACATAGAGCGACTGCCTATCTAACCTCCACAACCCAGTAACTGGGCAACACGATACCTCTTGGTTAGACTGGTTGTCAGACTTCCTGGCTTCTGACTATCCGTAACGACTGTCAACGATCTACTAATGACAGCCGGGACCAACGACTTTACGTGGCTTTTCGAGGCACAGGGGTGTCACACCATTAACTTCCAAACTGCGGGCAGCAAATCGTAATGGAGAAACACAATAACACTTTTTGCCCGACCTGGGAATCGAACCTGCAACGCCACGCTCATCAGTCGCGCTTGCGACCACGAAACTAACAGGGCGGTCAACAAAATTAACAATTACTTAGACAATTAAATTTTACAGTGTATACATAAGACACCTTACATAGCCGTTAACTACGCATATTTATCATAAAACTAAGTAACATTGAACTAATTTTAACCAAAAAATATAAACTGGGAAACGTCTTTTATTTTTGGTGTAAAAAATAACAATTTATAACTATTTTAATTAAATACAAAAATACAACAAGCACAATATGAATCACTAGTATAAAACTTACTTAAGTAATAATAAAATGCAAAAAAGGAAGCTTATAGGGCATCAAAAAACTCATCCGCATCGCTGTCAATGGGACAAGTGCCCAAAAGGCTGGCAGCGTTGCCACGTTGAATGGCAATGCTGATTCTTTGGCCCAAGAAAAGTGCCCAAAAAAATTATAACTATTAAATTAGCACACTATGTAACGCACGCAAATAAAAAAGCACCTAAAAATGTCTAAGACATTAAGTTCGCCATTGTACAGTGTATTTTGTACATTATGTGCATAAAGTTTAATAAATAAATAAATTAAACATTGTGCTTGCTACATGCATCAATACAAGACTAGTATACAATTTAATTTTTCTAAAACCATAAAAAAATGTTGAAACTTTTATCTTTCAATATCTCCGCAACCAGAATATTCCAAGGTATCTTATTCAACTGCCGCGGTAGCCTAGTGGTCCTAAGCGCGACTGCTACGCTAGAGGTCTTGGGTTCGATACCTAGGTCAAGCAATAAGTGTCATTGGGTTTTGCTATGAAATTCTCAGTAGCAGCTCGGAGTTAGAATTTGTGCCCGGTTAATGGCAATTGGCTTACCCCCTATTACATGGGACCTAAACATACCGGCGAATTGTGGGTGTACATTGTTACACCTCTGACTAACCCTTCGGGGAATACAGGCGTGATGGTATGTTGTGAGTTATCTTATTCTAAAAGATAAGGGTTCCGTTTTTTTTCCTTTTCAAGTACAGAACTCTAAAAAAGAAATCGTCATGACGGAAAGAACGTATAATTTTCGTTTTTATTAAGTGTAATTTTTCCCCTTCACTATTATTTACTTAACAAACTGCGTATCTGATATCAATAATATCTCTTTGAATATATCACTTTCGGAAACGAATATAACCCCTTTTCCTTTCTCTTTATTGAGACTTCCGTATCGATAAAAAAGGGAAGTGTTTTTCCATTTTCAATACCCCGTGTGCGTTTTGAGGGGACGCTAAGAGCTTTGTCATGTTAACATGGGTTTTCTTACAATTTGTGACAAACAGTCGATTAAGAAATGTTTGGAGTACACTTATTGTCTTTTTCTTGACCATGATAAAAGAAAAATGTCATCATTTATATTTCTACTAGCTTCTGCCAGCGACTTCGCTCGCGTGGGTTTTTTGATCAACGTTAAGTTACCTCTTTTGTTACTGCTCCTCTCACGAATGTCGTAGCATGGTGTAATAGAGCCTAAAGCTCCTCGATGAATGAACTATTCATAACAAAAATATTTTTTCAAATCAAACCAGTAGTTTTTGAGATTAGCGCGTTCAAACAAACAAACAAACAAACTCTTCAGCTTTTTAATATTATCATAAATATACTATAATATCATATAGAGATAAAGTATGTTTGTTTTCATGTTTGTAAAAGATAATCTTTGGAAGTCCTGAATCTACAAAGTAAGAACGTTCAAAAAAATGTCACGCTGAACTAATCTTGCACGCAATTATAAATTCTATTTCCATTGTTATTAAGCATTACAAATTACTTAATGGAATAGAGCAACAATATCTGCTCTGAACACGAAACCTCTCGACAAATCCATCCGCTGACGCAGTCATTAGGTCCTTAGGTGTGTAGGTGACAGGTTATGCCTTGCCAGATAAAAGATGGGGCATGGTCTGCGGAGAGACGCCGCATAAGCACTATAGGTCGGTGCCATCTGAAAAACCCCAACTTTGGAGATTGTCTCTGCAGTGAAGTTTGCTATCAAGATTTAAATTTGATTTGAAAGCAGTGGCAGAGCTCTTTGTGGAGGAGCTCGTCCGGGAAAGTACTACCACCATACCTATTTCTGCCGCAAAGCAGAGTTGCTGTGTTCCGGTTTGAAGCGGTGCCGGTGAAATTACAGAGGATGGTAACGCATTTGCAAGGCCTCTGGTTTTGCAAGATGTCTGTATGCAGCGGTCGGTTTGTTTGCCATTTACAAATGTTTCAAAAAGTTCCTATCTTGTACCATTCAGTTATGCATTCAATGCATAAATGGAAGACGACGTACTTTGGCTGGGTTTATGGTTTCTTTGAGTGTCCTGCTCTTTGATGTGTCGCTTACCTAAAACTGAATATTAATATTTTTCATAGGTTTTCGGTATCTGCGTTAAAGTTACGGTTTAAGATATTTATCTCTCAAAAAATACGCACACATACCATCACGCCTTTATTACCAGAAGGGTTAGGCAGAGGTTTACCAATGTACACCTACAGTTCGCCGGTATGTTTTTAAGTCCATTGTAATAGGGTGCCAGCCTATTGCCACTATACAATTATTATTATTTATAGCTATAACTATTATAATAATTATTATTTATTTATATAATTCATGTAGAAAAGATGTCGTGTTGGTCCAGTGGTAAAAACCAGTCTCTTATGCATGAGGTTGCGGGTTCGTAATTTTGTGCGGACGCGGTCTGCTGTTGTGCTGTTTATTGTATAAAGTTTAAATAAATACATATAAAAAATATGTAACGGCCTCGGTAGCCAAGTGGTCCTAAGCGCGACTGCTACGCTAGAGGTCTTGGGTTCGATTCCCAGGTCGAACAAAAAGTGTTATTGAGTTTATCTTTGAAATTCTTAGTAGCAGCTCGGAGATAGGATTTGTGCCCGGTTAATGGCAATAGGCTCGCCCCCTATTACATGGGAGCTAAATATACCGGCGAACTGTGGGTGCACATTGTTACACCTCTGCCTAGCCCTTCGGGGAAAACAGGCGTGATGGTATATATATAAAAAATATGTAAGAATCGGCTATCAGATATTAATTTTCTTTAACATTATAACTGAATAAGCACTGAAATAAATAATGAAAAAAAAAATGCTACGCTACGTTAAGTACAAACGCGTACCTATGTTACAAGAATCCAGTGAATTGCGAAACATTTCAAGCCTGAATTCAGCTGAATCAACAACACTTTTTCTTAAGTTAGTGTTGAATATATTTCGTTCACATGACCGTTTCTCAGGGCTAATAGAAATGGCGTAAAAAGTTGTCTATAAAAGTATGTAGTTATTTATTTTATGTTATTTATCTAAGTAATCAAAAAGGCTGCAAAACTTAGTTGTTTTTTCATATTTTTATATTATTTTTAACTTATATTTTGACTTATATTTCATATTTATTTTAAGCAAAAAGCCAGATGGAGCAAAAAGTGTTATTGGGTTTTTCTATAAAATTCTCAGTAGCAGCTTGGAGTTTGAATTTGTGCCCGGTTAATGGCAAAAGGCTCGCCCCCTATTACATGGGACCTAACACATACCGGCGAACTGTGGGTATACATTGTTAAACCTCTGCCCAACCCTTCGGGGAAAACAGGCGTGATAGTATGATGGTTAATGACTTATCCCAACAATAATTTAACTTAGTTTGATGGATGAATGCGTAGTTAACACTCAGTGATGCAATTAGCCGTATTACCTTCTGTGCGTAAGTATTCACTCGTTGACTATGAAAAGACATTCCCCATAAACGGCCATGCGCTGGCCACTATCACGCCATAAAAAACTATGTCTCAAGTACCTAAACTCCACCTTGTACATCGGGCAAAATAAACACGGTTATAAAGGGGTCGTTTCAAGAACTCGTTTTGGATAATTCCGTCGTCTCGCGCCGTAAGTGCCTGTTATGCCTAACTATGAAAGTGTTAAGTAGGCACCATATATGGTATTGTATTATACCATGAACCTCTTTAGTTGGTGGTATTTTTAGATGGCAAAACCATTAGTAGTTTCTTTTGTTTCTATGTTTAAATTTTTCTGATTCCAAATTAGTTTAATATCGTAGTAGTAGAGCTCTTTGTGAAGGAGCTCGGCCGGAGGGTAGTACTACCACCATGCCTATTTCTGCCACAAAGCAGCGGTGCTGTGTTCCGGTTTAAAGGGTCGGAGCCGGTGTAACTTTGTCTCTAGGATGGCAACCCATTTACAAGGCCTCTGGTATTGCAGATGTTTATAGGCAGCGGTAACCACTTAATATCAGGTGGGCTGTTGGCTAGTTTGCCATCCAATGATACAAAAAAAAAACTTTGTTAATTCTCTGGAACTTTAAAAATAACAACTTTCTTTAACACTGCAATGAGTTAACATTCTCTTTTTGCTCACGATTTTAAATCTACATATTTGTATAGAAGGTTTTACTGCTTTTTGCCAGCTACGGCCGGTTCGGTCTAGTTCGAATCATCCGGTATAATCCGCTTTGGTGCGGCCCAGCCCGGTTTTGGGCAAGTGCTGTGTCGGTAGCGGATCAGAATTTTTGCTCTTCCCGAGCGGTTGTATGCGGAAATCGCTGAGCAAAAGCTGGTATATTTGCACTTGCAGTCAATGCGAATGAGGGTGTTGGCAGATGTGTCTGTTTTTATTTAGTTAGGAGTTTCTTGCTCATTCTTCTCTATAGAGACCTACCTACGATTTGGAATGACCAACTAGCTTCAACTTTCGGACTAACTGATGGACTCTTTAACAATTTAAAAGTGTCTGTAAATTGTCCAATTAAAATAAATGCTTTAATTTTACTTTTAATTCAGTCACCGAGTCCATAGTTCGGAGAGTAAAAATCTATTCATTCGGTATCTATCTAAACTTTTTGTGGAGTTAGAAGACAAACTACTAGTACGATACAAATGTAAGTAATCGTAACGCGTCTTACGGTAGGAGTTGACTAGCAGAAATCGTCACGTAAGGGAAAAGCGTTTTGTCCTCTCCAGGCAACCTTACCTCTCTTTCTCTCTGGCTCTTTCTATTAGATACGGGATCCCGCATGATATTCACGATAATAATTTCTTTACAATCGATTCGGGGCTAACGACACCGATCGACATCATTGCAAAATTTCAGGCGACCCCCAAATTGCCCAGATTTCCCCTCACAAAAAAAACGTCACAACTTTTGAATGTCCCGAAAAACAAAAGACGGCCTAATATTAAAAAGTCATGTCTAATTTCTATACAAAAGCAAGTATCATTGCGCTTCCCAACGGATATCAATCACGGGGGCTCAGAGCGTCGCTCCCAATTTGCTGAGGACATTTGCACAAAATAAGCCACGTTTTTAGCTGTAACATTGGCACGATGCCAGTACATTTGTAACTAGGAATATTGTGGAAATGCTGTAAATAAGAATGTAGAGTGAAATTGTTTGTCTTTTTGACGTGTTTTTAGTGAGACTGAGGAGAACAAATCTTGTGTTTTAGATGTCTTTGTTGTTTGTAGTCTGGCGGTCCAGAACGTGACGGTTGGCTTAGCATTAGAATATTGATACTTATTGCCAATTCATTGGTTATAAGGAGACTACCTAATTAGCTATCCTTCGTAAATCCTCTTGACTTAATATACGGCGTGGAAGGGATAGGTCAACAGGGAAAACTGTTACATCGGAAAATATATATCTTCCAGTCATTTCGACCATGGAATTATTGCACTTTTGTATGGAACAGTTGTTTATTTTTTTAACCGATTTTAATTTCATAGCTGGGGTCTACAATCATGCACTGAATCCATATCTTTTTTTATTTTTTAGGATGGGAAGTCATTGAATGGCTTCTTTTACTCTGGGCGAAGCGGAAGTAGTATCAGACTCGTACTGACTAATACCCATACCTGTTCCTCCTATTGCCCTTGGCATTCCAAGGCCGCGGTGACTTTTTCGAACTAATTCCGCAACCCTGTAAGAAGCCATGAGCTTTACAACTCAGCACCCTATTTTCAAAAGAGTTCTTCATCTAAATTATACAGACCAAAGGTCATAACAAGAAACCCACCATTATCCACTGGCAAGCTAAGCTCCTAGTACTTTATCTTCCTATAAAGTTAACAAGAGCTGAAGTAGAACTGTTGTGAAGGACAGTAGCACCGTGATTAGAGAGCCGCAAGCAAGAGCTATCAACGTGTCTGCACGCGTCACATAAACTTGTCACTCGTACACTGAGCTGTGATGTTTAACTGTTCCACGAAGCCGTAACTGTTAGGAGGTGCTAACGTTACTTTTAAAAGGTGCTGATATGAGGGATGATGTGATAAGGCGGAAAATTCATTTTGTTTATAGAATACATCTTTTTATATGTTGTCAATCTTTTAATAGGACGTGGTTACAAAAAAAGAATCCAACTCGCAAAAACTCTAAAATTAAGTTACATGTCATAAAGATACCGTAATTATAGTCATGAACAACTTGTGTTAATGCGAGGGTCATAATATTATTATCTTTGTTTTTTACTTATCGACAATATCGACCTTTACGGTTTCTTCACTTTAGGGGATTTTGTGCGTTGGATCCTTTTTACGTAAATATGTCTAATAGGTATTCGACATTAGGAATATGTGCAAAAAAATATACCTTTTCAGAGATTACAACAAAATAATTTTTGTAATTTTCTTTATCATGTGTCGTAATGACCATGGTTGACCATGGTTAAGGCGCCTGTTTCTCATTGATAAGGTTGCGGGTTTAATACCGGGCAAGTACCAATGTGAAATTTTTCAATCCATCGTTGCCGTGAGATTTATTAATATTTAAGGAAATATCAATCAAAAACTATACCCTCTTTTTGAACCGAGTCGGAAAAAAATAACGAAATCTCATCTAACTAGAAGCTAAATAAGATTGTTCGTTTTAAAACTGGTAGTTTCGTAAATTAGGTACACAATTTTTCATCCTAAAACAAAATTGTGTGCGCAAATCTCTAGGGAGCACACTAATTAAAATTCTATTCGCTCTTTTCGAGAAATTGAGTGTGAAAATGGTGAAGTCAAATTAATAAATTAATTCCTCGTAAATTACATTAAAACTGCTCCATTTTAAACACAAGTCAGAGTCTGTAAACTGATTCACGAAGTATGGAAATATGGGTCAAGCATATTTACTTTTTGCTGAGGATTTAAAGGTGCTGGAAGCGGAGGTTATTCTTTTTCTTAGCGTATCGATGGCAAATATATAGGTATTTAATAATATATATTTTGTGATGCTGTTTAAGGCATTAGGTTACACTAACTGCTTTCTCAAGAAGCTCCTCCATTTCTCAGTTTGAGTATTTAATACTGCGACTGTTACAATATCCTACTAAAGTCAAAGTCAAAGCCAAATCATTTCGCTCAATTAACCCTAATTAGGTAGGTAATTTTAACGTCACATTCAAGAAAAAAAAAATTAAATCTAGTTGCCCCTTTCAAAAAGTAGTTTTGTATGGAAAAGAATAGGAAAGTAACTTAATACTTCCTTTTTTAAATATAAATATAATATTTTTTTGTTACGGTATTGTAATTCTATATGCAGGGTTATTTGTAAAACAATGACACCTCTCAGGACTATGTTACTAACATCATAATCAACAACTTTTGTTCTATGACATTTAAAAATTTATCATATTTTTTTTCATCACATTTTCATACAAAAAAAAAAACATTTAAATTGAACGCTCTAAATGTTACGAAGTCTATGCGAAGCAAACGAAAGCGATAGTAAAATAGCGAGGGGAGCGGGGTTAGGGCGGCGGGGGTGTTTGTACTTGACCTATTTACAATTTTACGGAAATCCTTCAGTCGGTCATTCGCTTCGATGCGCTTGCGTTGCTTGATTCTGTAAAAATTCATAGAACAAAAGTTGTTGTTTATGATGATAGTAATACAGTCCTGCAAGGTTGTCATTGTTTTACAAATAACCCTGTATATTATCTACACGTAAATATGATGTACCTAGCATACAAAACTACAATATTGTAATAAGTACAAAGTAAAGAATTCATATATTTACAAATATTTGAACTTTAGACGAGCACTCTTTAACATTTGGACCAGTAATGAAATAGTGTGTAACATCTGGATGCGAAGAACATAGGATTGACACAAAAGTCGCGGAAGCCTAGTGGTCCTAAGCGTGACTGCTACGCAAGAGGTCTTGGGTTCGATTACCAGGTCGAGAAAAGTTTTATTGGGTTTTTCCGTGAAATTCTCAGTAGCAAATCGGAGTTAGACTTTGTGCTCGGTTAATGGCAATAAGCTCGCACTCTATTGCATGGGACCTAAAAACATACCGGCGAACTATGAGTGTACATTGGTGCACCTCTGCCTAACCCTTCGGGGAATTCAAGCGACATGGTATGTTTGTGACACAAAAGACCAGGAACATCACTAGTAACAGTGTTGAATACAATATTATGATAAAAAATTTCTTAACCCTTCTAGTACTCCAATTCTAGGGCACTAAAGAGTCACAGGTGCATCTGGTACCCTCGTCACGGCTCTCGTACTAATCCCGTCAGTTTAGATCCCACTTAATTTCCTTGACGCAGAGACAGACATTACTGCCCACGTTGATTTTAGATGTCACTCCATTTTGTGAGATCTGCTCAAATTAGTGGGTAGTTTTGACTTTAATGTCGTCGTGTGTGTGGGTTTTTAACTAATAAAAAGGAGGTGGTTCTCAAGTAGTCCCGTATTATTGTTCTGCTTAGCTACGGATTACTTTTTACAGAATAGTTCGATTACAATGACCTATATTTTTTTATCTGATAGGCTTTACATCGAAGTTAGTCCCATTTAAATAAAAAATAAAACAATCCTCAAAAGAAGAAAATTAGGGGTTGATTGGTTTTTCTCAAAAGTAGCATTTTAATATAAAAAAATGAGTTACTAAATGTTAAATAACAAATTGACCAAGTAACAACAAAATAATAGTCAAATTCACTAAATATGAAATTGTCAAAATTAAATATTGTTAAAATTACAAAATGCTATTATTGTGTATCGTGCGACACTAAACTGGACATTCGTTGTTTCCCTTGGGATAGCCTGAAAATATACAGTAGGTACTGTCTTCAAGCCAAAAGCAGAGGTCCACATCAGTACTATTTGCCGCCGACGCTATCGTGCTGAGCAGTTCATTCACTCATGCCGCTAAGCCAAAAGTCGTGGCGATGCAGTTATGTTATACTTGTGAATTTTTAAAGACTTTAAATTGGCGGTAAATATAGAAGAAACATTTTATTTTCGCTCTTCATAAAAACATTCTTTATTTATCAAGTTAGTTACCATCGTTCAGAACTTTCCTAACCATTCAAATAACAACCCTTTTACAAATTTACAGAAGTAACAAGAGGCGTACAAGATGATATTCTTTTCCAAAGATAAACGTTGAAAAGGATTCAATTTGGAAAGTTTGATCAAACCCAAAATCAAATTAAAAAGTTATATTACAATTTTATAGTTTTAAACTGAATTGATATGGTTTTTGCTAAAATTGGATCTAGAATTCTAGACTAAAGTAAGATAACCTAAGTGAAAAGGTATGTTTAATTCCAGAGGAGTCATGAAACTAAAGTTTATTTTGAAGAACTTTTAATAAGACTACACATCTCTTTTTAGTTTGTTTTTAAACTTTACTTTGTGTACTTTATATATAATCTGTGTCAATAATTTTAAGAATTTTATTGGTCCACTGCTGGGCAAAGATCTTTCCTTTATCGTTCCACTGCAGGCGACTTCGTACGCATTATTTCTTTCACCTGCGTTAACTTACGACTTTGGTTACTGCTCTGCTCCCGTAGCTCGTAGCGTAACATTACATAGCCTGCACTATCTATACTTAATATCATAAATGCGAATGTAACTCTGTGTGTCTGTCAGTCTGTCTGTTACACTTTCACCTTTAAACCACTGAACCAATTTTGATAAAATTTTGTACGGGGTAAGTTTGAGACCCAAGAAACGACAAAGGCTACTCTTTATTTTGCGATTTTATCTGTGTCCTCGATAACAAACATTTACCCAGACGTAATCGTAGCTAGTACCTCATAAATTTGACTATCACATACACAAATAATTGTTCTAATCTGACCGACAGTTTCAGAGATTAGCGCGTTTAAACAAACAAAAAAACTCTTCAGCTTTATGATATTATTATAGTTAAATTACATTAAAACATTAATTCACAGTATCACATATAATTCCATACTACCAAGCACTCAATCCTATTCAAAACAAAGCACTTCCCCGAAGCACTTATCCGCAATTCCTCTTATCTCTAATAGCTGAACTCTATCACCAAAACAATCTGTAATTAAAACAAATAAACATCGAACTAATTGGCGATAGACAAAGATCTATGAGATGACAGAACTGTCAGAGAAAATCGTCTTGGGGAGGCTGCGGGCACGTCTTGAGTAATGACGAGATATATTTAAACTTGATGCATACCCCTTTCTTGCTATAGACACAAAACGCCGCCATTGACCTACGAATAATAGTTTTATTTTTAAAAAAGAGGCCTAAATCGCTAAGCGATTATGTCAGCTCGTACATACATACACATACATAAACTCACGCCTTTTTCCCATGGGGTAAGGCAGATACCGCTACTACGATCCTTACATATACTGCTACAATCCTTACACACTCCTCTCGCCTCTACGTCCATAAGGTCCCACGTCACCAATAAGGTCTGTGTAGGTCTTTCTAGGACGTACACTGCTTACGTTGCCACTCACATTTGCCAAATAAATTATTTTTGTTAGTCGTCTTTCACTCATTCTCTCAACATGACCGAACCATCTCACCAGTCAGCCCGTAACTTTACAAAGTAAATAAAACATTTATAAAATTCAATTTATTTTGTATAAATAGCAATCTCTCAATAATTTAATTAACATCGTCAAACTAATACAAAATGGCGAATGTGTTTACTGTCCAACAAGTTTAATGTAAATTCAAAAATGATACTTCAAATAGCTTAAAAAAATGTATTAAAATAAAATAAATTGCTTCAATATTTGTGAGAAATTTTGACATGGGTTCGTTTGTTTTGGCAAAAATAAACCCAATTGAGCCAAGTAGAAGGGTCAATAGGAACCTGTAATATTCCACGAAACTTCCATTTTCAGGTACACAAAGGACAGTGAGCAAAAACCCAAGGATTACGTAATCGTACAATCCGTATTCTTACGTAAACATTACAAAGGTACTCGTCACAAAATTCCATTACATCTGTAATCATGCAAAATCCAAATAAAATGCATGTGAATAATATATCGTGACACAACACCCGTCCCATATTTGTCAAACAAAAATATTATTGGAAATATCTTTCTAAAATGCTATATTTTTATTGAAATCGCTTATGAAATTATTGTTTTTATCTGTTCGGAAGTCTCTTCACGTATAGAACGTCGAGTAAATTCAATGTATTAACGAATTTACAGCGTCTAGACACATTGGTGATGTAAAACTGTCACCTGTGTAGGGTGACTATGAGTTTGAGTATTCTTAGGATAAGTTGGTGCAAAACTCACTGTGATTGGTCGCGTCGTCTCTAAAGTCTGACGACGACAATGACCCTACACCTATACAATCATTATCAAAAATTCTTAAACGTTTAAAAGTGCATTTTAATGGTCTACATATACACATACATACCATCACGCCTGTATTCCCCGAAGGGTAAGGCAGAGGTGTAACAATGTACACCCACAGTTCGCCGGTTTAGGTCGCATGTAATAGGGGGCGCCATGCCATTAACCGGGCACAAATCCTAACTCCGAGCTGCTACTGAGAATTTCATAGAAAAACCCAATAACACTTTTTGCTCGATCTGGGAATCGAACCCAAGACCTCGAGCGTAGCAATCGCGCTTAGGACCACTAGGCTAGGCTTTTAATGGCTTAATTAAAATAAAAGATGTAAGTTTGTCTTTTGATAAGCAAAGCTACCGCAAATAATTTGACTTTGTAACATGAATACAGCATACGTATGAAATGTGTATTCGAGTTTATTTTTCACAAATAATATTAGGTGTTAAAATGCTTGGTTACCCTACTTCCTCTCGGTAAAGTACACATCATAAAAACTGGATTTTCTTGAGATACGTTTTATTATCATAAATCGTTTGATTCATTGGCTGATATTATATTACTTTCTGTTTCATACATCATTTTCAAATCGATTTGGTAAATGGAATGATTCCTTTGGGCATTCACTGTACTGCCTAGCAACCTGATAAAATATTAATACCAGCCTATTATTTATCTCACTGCAGGGCAAATGCTTCACAGGCACGCTTGCTCAATGTTGATTGACTTCAGACTTCTTTTAATTATAAATTCCGGTTTCAACACGATGTTGTCCTTTACCGATATCAGTGTTGTCCAGGGTAAAGTTAAAAAGTATATCTTATTGATTGGGAGAAGTCCGCCACACTATTTCAACCACTGTAACTCCTGAAAGCCAAGTATCAACAGTGGAGACCGCCAGAAGAGCACCGAGGCAATGAAGCTCGACAAGTCCCGGAGAAACGATACAACTGTCTTGGATCCCGCAACGAAATTAATCAGAAAAGATTAGAAAGTATGTATTAATGGAAGAAGTTACATAAGTAAGTCCGGTAATGAAACCACAACCTAATTCATAAGAAATGGCGCCTTAACCTCATCACCCGCAGTAGTCTAGACGCATCAATTACCATTCCCTTTACAAATAAAATGGCTGCATCCAGTATGGGTAAACTTAGTTTCATGTTTGCGCACAATCAAAATTTTGTTATTTTATCGGTTGTAGGTAAATGATACATTATTGTCTTCTAAGTTTTCAGCAGTATAGACTAAAACTACGAACCTCTTATTGTCATCATCTACTTAGCTTTTTCCCAACTATGTTGGGGTCGGCTTCCAGTCTAACCGGATGCAGCTGAGTACCAGTGTTTTACATGGAGCAACTGCCTATCTGACCTCCACAACTTAGTTACTGGGCAACACGATACCTTTTGGTTAGACTGGATGTCAGATTTCCTGGCTTCTGACTATCCGTAACGACTATCAAAGATCTACGACTGACAGCCGGGACCAACGGCTTTACGTGCTTTCCGAGGCACAGGTGTATCACACCACCAACTTCCAAACTCCGGGCTGATACTGAGCAAATCATTATGGAAAAACCCCAATAACACTTTTTGCCCGACCTGGGAACCGAACCCGGGACCCCACGCTCTTCAGTCGCGCTTGCGCCCACGAGACCAACGGGGCAGTCCTCATTATGTGTTACCGAAAACAGAGTACACAAGAAACTAGTTAAAGATTATAAAAAAAATACGAATTCATATAAATAATCTTTAAAAGAACAGCTGTCTTATGTAACCCCGACAGAGCGAAAAAATCACTACCGTAGCTAACAAAAGAGCTGATAACTTTGAAACGGCTGAACCGATTTCCATCAAACAAAGTTAAGAACACTCCCGACTAATTAACCTTTCAAACACAAAAACAAAATCAAAATCGGTTCATGAGTTCGGGAGCTACGATGCCACAGACAGACACACACGTCAAATTTATAACACCCCGTCGTTTTTGCGTCGAGGGTTAAAAAGAAAATACAATAATAAATTAATACATAGTACTGAAAGAGTATAATTATGAGTAAGCGTGTTTAATACAAATAAAACACGAAAAAACTGTAAACTCCATTCTACTACAAAACATTTTTCAACAAAACTTACTCAAAGCACCTGTTCTCTTCACAACAAAGCTCATAACTAACTGTCCAGTTAAAAAATGTGACTTAATCTGTGATTACGCTCACTAACAGGGTTCAAATGGGTTCGCATACATTTTGCTGACGTTCAAAGAGCTTTGCTGGTAATATAATGAAAGAAGCAAATAATTCCTAGTGCCGGTTATGTTTAGACGCCTAATTGCATTCTGCACACCACTCATCTGATTAAGGGTAAGTACTTAGGAGTATTGGAAAAAATCTGATGTTTTTTTTAGGTTCCGTACCCAAAGGGTAAACCGGGACCCTGTTTCTAAGACTCCGCTGTCAAGAATATTTAAATGGGCTTCCATTTAACAAACTTGATTTTTTTGCCGTTTTTATAGATAATGATACGGAAACCTTCTTGCGCTCAGACTTGATCAGACACTCGCACTTGATCGTTTTTTTTTTTTTTATTTCGAACAGAACGGCGAGTCCTAGAGTGCCTTCTATTGTTTAATTGAAATAAATGATTTGACTTTGAATTTATTGATCTTTAATTAACTGTTCTCTATCGTGGTTAAAACTTTAAGGATTTTTTTTGTGTGTGGAGTATGATTAAAAATGTACTGTGTGTAAATTTGTAACGAATCAGAATGGAATTAAATTTGTTATTCATTTATTTCAAATAAACCATTTACTGGCAAATTGTGAAGGCATAGAGTATTACTTGACTTTAAGAAATGATTTGGGACAACATTTTTCTAGATATCAAATATCACCCACTAGAAGCGTTATGAGAGAGTAAAGTAAAAAAAAATACTTATTTGTAGCCTTTAAATAAATCTTCAAAATTTCCCAGAGAAAATAAAATTATTTCAACCTTACACAAAGACCTTGGATACAGCTTTCTATCAACTACCTTTATTTGTAGTTCGTATTTGCAAAGTAAAATATTCTCAACATATTTTTACCTTCCCTCGTATTCTTTGTTTTCCTCAAAGCAAAGCTCTAGGGGTATTATAACCCACATAGATAATTTAGATCCCTAACCACTAAACAAAGATACGGAACCACACGAAATCAGATTGGTCAACTCGTAACCCATCGTAATTGGACCGAATCCTTTGTAAATTGACTTGATTGATTTGATAATCGTTGAGGCAGTCTAAAGGATACGCGGCTTTAATAAAAAATGGGGCTCGGACTACGGGTTACCGTAAGCTTATTAAATTTAAATGTGCTCTGGTGTGTCTGAGTCCTGATATATTTTCAAGATAGTATTATAATTTAATATTTAGTCTGAGAAAATAAATAAAAGAATTTGTTTTTATTTTTTTATGTTGACACAAAAATAAGCAAACATTTGGAAGTCAGCAAGTTCAGTAGGTTTACGTAATCAAGATACAAGATGTCAATAAAAAGTCCAATAATAATGATATGTACTTCTCTTTATGTTTGGCCGATTTGATTTTAAAGTAAAGTAAGTGTTGACAAGTGAAGTATGTGGAGATAACGTAATGGCTTTTCAATTTTTTAAGTGTTTGTTGTGGTGCTCACCAGAGCAGTGTGTACGTCGTACTGCACGCGACACTTAAATTGAACGTGACATAAGAATCTTTAAACCACTGATCTTCAAGCACAATTTAAAAGGGATAAAAGCATTTTTTTTCTGACATAACCTAGCAAATTGAAGGTTTATAGATCGCATCGATACCCAGTGCTCCTGACAGGACGATGGCTCATTAATTACAGTGCCCAAATTCGCCCTACACCTACACTTTAGAAGACATTTAAAAGGCCACTAATTTTGAGATTAACGTGGCCACCTACTAAGCCCAAATAACCTATTAAATAAAAATAGACCATTAACCAACCAACCAACCAACCATCGACTCGAAAAGAAATAAGACTGATTTCCAAGGATAAGTAACATAAGGTATGAGTCCTTTTAAACGTGAAAAAATCAAAAAAATCAGATTCTATACAAATTAAAGTAGTGAAAAGTAGAATTTCTATTCACAGCACAGCCTCCCCTTAAGCGTTGCGACATTGGTGCATATAAACAAGCTCTAACGCGGCCGCAGGACTCCAGCCCCTTAATTAAGTAGGAAATGCAAAACCTACAGTATTACAACGCAAACACATAATTATTGCAGCTATACATAAACAGTATTGCTGAAATAGGAGAGGGTTTATTTTTAATTTGTGCAGCTGACGGTGGACGGGTTTTGTAATTATGCAACCGTGTTTTTTTTATTTCTAGGTGTTAGTGGTTTGTCTTTAATGAATGTGATGTCCTAGATTAGAGAAGGAAGAGAGGTCTTGGGGTCGATTCCTAGGAAAAACCCCAATAACACTGCTCGTCCTGGGAATCGAACCAGCGCAGTTACACTTAGTGCAGCGTAGTCGCGCTTAGAACCACTAGGTTACCGGGGTAGTTTGACACAAAAGTAAAAAATAAAAATAAAATAAATGATGAATCGTTAAGTAATGTTTTTGACATTTATCAAATGTCGAATGGCCATTGTGTCGACATATCTACCGCCTACATTACCTATTATCTCCAAAACACACGGCAAATAAAATAAAATAAAATATGTGATACTAACTATATTCTTGCACTTCAGTTTCATCCTAAATTCTACAAAATTTATTTATAAACAGATGTCCGCTATGTTCAGAGCGAACAAATAAAAATACATATTTTTTCACACAAAAATAGTGACCTACACAGATTACAAACTAAAGTCCACACTAACAATGAAATGTATACAAAACATTTTTATGTGATTCCAAAAATTTCCAGTTTATTGTTAGCCACACAATCGACATGATAATTATATTTGTAAAACTAGGATATAAACTCCGCAAAAGCGTGGTCCGGGCGCCAGCGGCATTATCCGCGAACACTCGGACTTTGACTCCGAAAAATACAAACTTTGACCTCAAAATATAAGGGGGAATCTGGGATAAAAAGTATCCTATGTGGTTTTCTAGACTATAATCTATCTCTGTGCCAAATTTCATACAGATCCGTTCAGCCGTTCTGGCGTGATTGAGTAAAAAACGTCCAAACATCTTCACAAACTTTAACATTTATGATATTAGTAGGATTTCAGAAATCTATTCTTAGTTCATCTTTACCTTTCAAAGGAACATTATTATCTTCGAAATTCAAGATCATGTTTCTAGCATTAGTCGTTAAGGTTTGGGATTTGTCTGACAGGGAACTGTCGTAAAGCAATCTGGTATAAAATAACCCTTCTTGACAGTAGGGTAAACAGAAAAACACCGTCAAAGGGTTTTTTGGGAAGATACATTCATAATTATTAGTAGGTTATTTATTGTCCTACTACAAGCTAGAGGCCTTTTATCGTAAAGTGAAGGCATAAATATTGATCACCATGTCTGTTCAAGTTGGGTTGGCGATTTTTGCCTTATACTAATACAAACTGCCTCGTTGGCCTAGTGGTCCTAAGCGCGACTGCTACGCTAGAGGTCTTGGGTTCGATTCCCAGGTCGAGCAAAAAGTGTTATTGGGTTTTTCTATGAAATTCTCAGTAACAGCTCGAAATTAGGATTTGTGCCCGGTTAATGGCAATAGGCTCGCCCCCTATTACATAGGACCTAACCATACCGGCGAACTGTGGGTGTACATTGTTACACCTCTGCCTAATCCTTCGGGGAATATAGGCGTGATGGTATGTTATGTTATGTAATACAAGGGGAAAAAAAATGAGCTATGGTAATTTTTCATATGTAACGGCAATTTACTTAAATTTTTTATTAATTTGCCCACATGTGAAAAATTAAAGATAACAAATAATTTTGGCCCTTTATTTTAGCTTTTAGATTCTGAACAAGTACACGAAATTTGTAAAGTTGATTTTTTTTATCACCTTATAGATTACTTTTAGTCCAGGTTTCCTCACGATGTTTTCCTTCACCGATGTCAGAGATGTCCAAGACAAACTTAGAAGTAGGTACATTATATACTCACTATGTACCTATATAATATATTATGATGATTACAACATACGTATTATGAATTGAATTGATAAGTCCCTTTGGTATTTATTAAACCCACAACCTCAAAGATGAGAGGCACCTTTACCATTAATCCATCACGACTTCTACTATTAATATATTTTTTGCCGATTGTGATCAATAGTACAAAGCAAACAAAATGCTATGTCTGTAACGACATCTATCGTTCAGCATACGAACTACTACGACAAACTGACGTTGCCTAGATCGCAATATCGAAGTTTCCGCTACGTTTAGCATAATATATACAAGTTCCCGACAACAACCGGCGGGCAGTGGCTCACCAGACACAACACCCGTCTGGTCAGAGGATCCTCCGTTTTCTATAGAGGATGATAAACTTTACACCTTGTTTCTCATACCTCCAAATTTCTCTATTCAACTACAATGAAAGGAATCAGCGGATTTCTTTGTTCACAAACTATCAGTATGTATAAAAAGATAGAAACAATCAAATTTTGAACAGAATCGATACCTTCATATTGAGAATAAATTTAAAACCCGGATGTAATCAAGTCGTACTTTAGCACTAAGTAAATCCTTAATTTAGGATCGAATAATATCCAACGAAGCCTTTGTGCCAAGCTCTGTTTATTGCTTTAATTAAAACAGTTCTACGAGTCAAGTTACTATCAAATATTTTGCTGTTTTCTGTAAATAGTATGTAGTGCAGTCTTTCTGAAAAAGTACATCGACGTAACACGAGTGCACTTATTCAAATTGAAAATACGATTATACCTACCTAGAATTTAAGTTTAAATTTATTTAATAAGCACAATTAATTAGTATTATTAACCTATCGATATGAATGAAGCGTTTAAACTAAATAAATATTTTATTTATTTCAACTTTATGCAATAAAAAGTACAATGCCTTGGGCATTCTCTACCAGTCAACCAAAGGAGGTGAAGAGATAAGGTGCAAATAAATGTACGAGAGAAAAACAACAAATTTTGAGAAAAATAACTCAAAGCAGTTACATTAATAAATTGAAATGTACACAAATACAAAATAACTAAACTTCTCAATACTTATGTAATAATAATGTAAAAGGGGATTTCTAATAAAAAAAAATGATGTAAATTACGTCTACGCGCGATCGAGGCCCACTAAATAAACGACAGAACTTGAAAATTATGAATTGAATAATTATTTCGAACAATATTTCAAAATGAAAAGATTACAAAATGTAGCTGGTCTTTTAAGAAAATAAAACATTAAAAACAAAACAAAAAATAAACGAATTAGCAATCTGAATCAAAGCCAAATATAGAATGTTAGTTGTGCGTTTTCAAAAGCTCAAATTCATTATTCAAAAAAGCTAAAACTGAACCAATTACATGAAATAAAATATAAATCTTATTCGATGTCAAAAACAAGTCCTCATAAACGTGCCAAGTGAAGAAAGAACCTCATTATGTTTTATGAAACCACGTCGAAATCACGCCGTCTCATAATGAACTAATTATAAAACGACCCACAATAGACACCCCTGTACTCAGTTTTCTAAATTAATTAATTAAATCTTTCTGAACACCACAAAGAATCAAATAATAAAAAATCCTTGGGGCACCGAGAAAAGTGTACATATAACATAACAAACCATCACACCTGTATTCCCCGAAGGGTTACGCAGAGGTATACCAATGTACATCCACAGTTGGCCGGTATATTTCAGTCTCATGTAATAGGGGGCGAGCCCATTGCCATTAACAGGGTACAAGTCCTAACTCCGAGTTGCTACTGAAAATTTCATAGAAAAACCCAATAACACTTTGCCCTACCTAGAAATTAAACTCAAAACCGCTAGCGCAGTCGCTAACAGTATAAAATAATAGGAAAAGAATAATGAAGCAATTTAAAGGGACTGTACGAGTATCGACAGCGGGCGTCACACAAAAGTAATCTAGTCATGACATGGTTGGTGCAATGGCTGAGCGATAGGCTGCTATAGCGTGTAGCGGGTTCGATTTCCGCACAAAACAAATATTTGTATGACCTATACATAGTTGTTCCCGGCACCCACGATACAGGAGAAATTCCTAGTTTGGGGCAACGTTATTTTTAATTTAAAATAAAAATATATTGATAAATAAATTCGATTAAATTTCAAACATAGACAATAAGTATTAATTATTATCGCCTCCTATTACATGGGACCTAAAACATACCGGCGTACTGTGGGTGTACATCGGCACACCTCTGCCTAACCGTCCGGGGAATACAGGTGTGATGGTATGTATGTGATGTGTATGTGTAATATTGAAATTAAGATATTGAATGGTTAAACTGTCAAACTACAAGCCTAAGATATTAGTGCCCATATCCTGTCTCCAAAAAATTCACTTAGTATAAATAATTATCTAAGTACGAGTATATTGACCAATAAATATGACTTGACTTCCTTTGTATCATGCCCACTGACTGCAAAGTCGGCTGAAATTATTTAACACTACACATAGTGTTTCAAAAACTTATCTTCTCCAAAGAGATCTACATCTTGGAACGAGCAACTAGCTTCAACTTTCTGACTAACTGATCGACTCCTTGACAATTCAAAAGTTCTTGTAAATAGTCTAATTTAAATAAATGCTTTATTCCAATTATTTCTAAATTAGGACTTTAATTGCTGGTAGCAAGTTTTTGACTAAAATATGTAGACACTACCTTTGTATGTATCGCACTGTCTGTACAGCTCCTTTAAATTAGCCAAACAACTTGTAAAAGTCTTTAGAAGGGCAATAATTAGCCCTTTGTCTGATTCGAGGATTAAGTTTCATCTTCGCTCGTAAATCATTGATGATAAAGCCCTTTACCGCAGTTATGATTAGTTACTTAAGAGATTAAGGGATAGACCACATTTTGTAAGTGCAATTTTGAACAGGAAGTTGGTTTTGACCCCGTTTAAGGAGCGGAAGTCGAAAGTTTATTAAGGAAATGCTTTTGCGATTTGTGTCGGCTGTATTAGAATGCTTTTAAATCGTATTAGCATAAATTCTTTGTAATTAAGTCGGCGATTGTAGTCAAAGTTAAATATAATCTATTTCAATTACACCATTAAAACGCCCTTAAGGAGGTCATTTACAAGTAAATAATATATTGAATCTAATTGCCCCTTCTAAAAGGCAGTTTCGTATGGAGAAGAATGGATAAGAAAGTACATATAAATTACCTTAAACAAAGGAGTTTTACGATAAGAATGTTTTAATTTAAATAAAGTGATGAGTTATAATTACAATAGGATCAATAATTTCTGTTGTAACATTATAGTAAGCGTCTACACCACTATTAATTATCTATGACATATGTAACTGTAGTCGTTGGTTCCGGTCCCATGGTCCGTCACTGTACTGTATCCACCCGTCAAGTAATGTAACTATGGTGTGTCTGTCCGGAATTAAATAATTGTCTATAAAGAAAGTATCTTTATTTATCAATCACCAAACATAACAATTTCCAAGATTTTGGACTTCAAAATTTGTGAGATGCCGTTCAGGGTACACGCTCTTAACAACAGCTCTAAATACTTCCTTCCCAAGGCATAGGGGCTTCAAAAACAGATAAAATGAAGTTGATAATACTCTGCCCTAATTTGGTTTCTTTAACCAATTTTTTGCGCATCCGTCACTCAAAGTCGACTGATGATACATTGCCTATTATAATGTAAATTTTCGCCATACAATAACGCTTTGAAAACGTAATCCATCATATAATGTGTTTTATACACGTAATTACTTAGTCACACATTAGTAATATTAACGTGGATGGAAGTTTATAATGTTGGTCTGTTTGATGAGGAATATCTACAGCTGCACGTAAAACCAATTGCTGGCGAGGCAACGCATGACGTGGCGACGCGTCACCACGGTTTAAGATGGTAAAAAATATGCAAAATTAAAAATTCGTAATATTTTATTTTTACATTGTGCCATATTTAGTTCGTCATAATCTGTTCTTTAATACATATTACTTGCACAAAAATAATTTGTATGTGTTCACATCTGCCAGGCGTCCTGACACGGCTTACAATTTTTTTTCACTGATTTTTATACAATCTCGCCCTTTAGTTGGTAAGCAAAAAGTACAGAGGTACAATTTTGATAAATGTTTATAAACACACGTTTTACATAAAATGGCTTGCATAAAATTCATGTCAATGTGTAATACTAACTGTGCTTGTCGTATAAATTAAACCACAATGCTAGTACATTCGTATTTTCAATTCAAAAATCGACTTGCCTAATTAACTAGTAGAAGTAGAGCTCTTTGTGTATTGTATGGATTGAAATGTTGGGGCGTGAAGAAGACGGATGAAAAAAGATTGCATGTAGCGGAGATGAGAATGTTGAGGTGGATGTGTGGTGTGACTAGAATGGATAAGGTAAGGAATGAGTATATTAGAAGAAGTTTGAAAGTAGCGCCAGTGACACAAAAGTTGAAAGGGAACCGTTTGTCTTGGTATGGGCATGTGAAGAGGAGGGATGAGACGCATGTGACCAAAAGAGTTATGAATATGAATGTGGATGGATGGAGGGAAAGAGGGAGGCCGAAGAAAAGATGGATGGATTGCGTGAAGAATGATATGAAAGAGAAGGGAGTCAGCGATAGCATGACGGTTGACAGGACAGCATGGAAGAAGAAAACGTGTTGCGCCGACCCCAAGTAACATGGGATAAGGGCAGGAAGATGATGAGTAGAGCTCTTTGTGAAGGAGCTCGTCCGGGGAAGTACTACCACCATACCTATTTCTGCCGCAAAGCTGCGTTGCTGTGTTCCGGTTTGAAAGGTATGAGTGCGTTTAATTGAGACCTTTCAACTTTGTCTCTGGGATGGCAACGCATTTGCAAGGCCTCTGGTATTGCAGATGTCCATAGGCAGCGGTGACCGATAACATCAGGTGCTTGTTTGCTATTCAATGATATAAAAAGAAAACCCATTTCGCAACGTATGTGTTTATTCATGTCAATAAGTGATACTAACTGTTTAGATTTAGGTGAGCTGTCAATCCCGAGCATTTATGAAATAACAGGTCACCTCAAGTTCATATCACCTAAATTCACTTCTTAACAGGATTTTTATCACTTCAAGAAAATTCAACTAGGAAGATTTTTACATAAAAGCACTGTAGTTCAGTGAATTTCCCCCACATTAAAATACACTTACTGGCAAAAATATTAGGACATTCGGCAACATTCAAAAGCAATTTCCTCGTAGACTTTTGGTTCAATTTATTTAAAGTATGCACATGAAGATATATAGCGCTTGTGCATGTCCACATAACAATATTGAATCCGAAATCAAGTAGCAAATCACTATTGAATTTTGGAACGTCTCAATTTTTTTGCCTGTAAGTATAGTTTTTTGACGGCACAGTTGGCGCAGTGTCTGAGCGATTGGCTGCTGCGCTGCGTGTCGCGG
Organism: Caradrina kadenii; assembly: GCA_947462355.1. NCBI lineage: Eukaryota > Metazoa > Arthropoda > Insecta > Lepidoptera > Noctuidae > Caradrina > Caradrina kadenii. The sequence goes on from OX381691.1 coordinate 11,641,681, forward strand.
GTTCGATTCCCGCACGGAACAAATATTTGTATGGCCTACAGATAGTTGTTCTGGGTCTGGCTGTTTGTGTATGTGAGTTTATATGTCTGTAAACGCACCCACGATACAGGAGAAATTCCTAGTGTGGGACAACGTTTTTTAAAAAAAAAAACCAAAGAAAAAAAGAAAAAAGTTTTGAATCGCGGCCCTGGAACGCAAAGGGCATTATGAAGATCACGGATGAGTTTTACCCAGTAAAAGTCTCACACTCCTTTCCGCTCCTTCCAGAGCGGTAGAAGACAAATGATGATATCGTATCCTTAAAAAAAAATATAGTTTTAAATGAAAAAAATAAAAAGTAGAACACTGTAAGAATTTTCACAATTGGTATTCCAGACTCTGTTCGCCCAATAGCACGGAAGGCATTAGACATTCAAAATCAAGTTTTTCTTGAAAACTTTCGAACAGAAACTTGGCTACATCTTCAGGAAGTGAAGCGGCGGCTATGCCGACTATATGAATTCTAAGAGACGAACAACTTTCCACGTGGGTTCGTTAAAATAGACTTTACTTTAGAACTGAACTATATGTATGAATCACTTCAATTTTATATCTCGTAGAGTTTATGGTGTATCTACATAACACACCATCACTCCTGTATTCGCCAGAGGGTTAGGCAGAGGTGTACCAATATACACCCACAGTTCGCTGGTATGTTTTTAGGTCCCATGTAATAATGGGCGAGGCTATCGCCATTACCCGGGCACAAATCCTAACTCCGAGCTGCTACTGAGAAATTCATAGAAAACCCCCATAACACTTTTTGCTCGACCTAATTCAAGACTAATTCCTAGCGTAGCAGTCGCGCTTACGACCACTAGGCCAACGGGGCAGTTTTAGGTTGGTGTATCTACTTGTTTAGTACTTGACGATTAAATTTTATATTATTTGATTCGTTGGTACTGATTCCCAGGTGGGACAAAATGGTTTTTTCGTAAGAAATTCTTCAGTAGCAGCTCGTAGTTTAGGAGTACCTAGGTTTTGTTATACCCCCGTGTCACGGAAAGCAGTTAAAGCCGTAATGTGTCCCCGGTCATGTGGCATTGCCATCCCACCATACTATGAGACCGAGGGTATAAGGATGTCAAACGTGTTTGTATACACATTTGTGCATTATAACGACTAACCAAAGGGATTTATATAAATCCCTGGCAGATGGAAGTGGCAACGCCGGGAGAGGACGCCCTAGAAAGACCTACCATGACCTAATTGGTGAGGTTCTTCAGAAAGGTCGGGTGCGCAGTACTCGTAACCGGCGTGCTTGTATGAACAGATGCATGAACGTGGACGAGGCGAAGGAAGTATGTAAGGATCGTAGCAGGTGGCGTTCTGTGGTTTATGCCTACCCCCATGGGAAAAAGGCGTGAGTTTATGTATGTATGTATGCATTATAACATCCCCTGCGTGCTTTGCTAGTCTCCATTGATTGGCCGCTGTTGCTTTCCCGGTATCAAACCCATCATGACATTTGCAAATTATCGTTTCATATTTCCAATCACTATTATCATTACCATATTTCATTATTCCTTCTATTTTCAATGTCTTCTTCAAAAGTATCCCCAAGTTCTGTACATTGTAAGCTTGAGAATCGATTTTCAAAAACTATAGCCGACCGTTTTACTACATCCAAACTTCCATAATGTTCATAATCCTACTATTTCATCGATTTACAAAGACAATATATGCTAACCATTGTTTGCTAACTCGTTATATCGGACGGATCTTGAATTCATAATTGTTACTATAGAGGGTCCTATTTCTATACATATTTGTTGTTCAATTTGCGTACCCTACTCGCTGTACCTATATGCGTAACGGAGATAAAGTCAACAGTCCAATGTTATTGAACTTTCTACATTTTCGATCGTGTAGGTAGGGTCAACAAAAGAAGTTACTAGGTTAGTCAAATAGTTAAAGTTTTCCAATAAACCGATGGATTTAATTTAATGAATGAACTGGTTATTTTCTATTATGAAACAAATTTCACATACTTTGATTTCTAAATAAACCTGACGATCAATTCTAAACAATACATTCCTATATCTATTATTTAAAATTTCAGCCATGATAAAATTATGTAGGTCTGGCGGCTTTAGGATCTTGGACTAATATTTTAGATAAAGAATGGGAAAACAAAAGCTTCTCCAAAACAAACTTCAGGACTGGCACCCTTTCTTCGATAAAAGCCCAGACAAGGTCATGACTGAAACTGAGTCTAGATAGGTCAGACAGAACCCTTTTAGCGAGACCAGAACAGGTGCAAGCGACATGGGTCCACCGCACTTCAGCAAAAATGCGGTTAGCGAAGACCTTAACCCTTTAAAAACAAAGAAGATTTTTCTATATTTACTGCTGAAATAAACTTGTTGCCTCCCTATCTTTTAAAAGGTCATTGAGAATTAACTTGACATGGGACAGAGTATTGTATTAAAATAATAATTTGCTTTTATCTTTCTACATGAGTTGTTATGGATATTTCGAAAAGCCGAAATGGGAGAAAGAATTCAAACCTTCTTCTGCCTTTGTTCTAAAAATATATCCGAAAGTCGGATTTCACGGAATTTCGGGAATTACGTGCGTTCGTTTTTCAGAAAGACCTTTTTTGTTTTATGTCCGGTATTGGTATCCTTAAAGTTTTCTCTCCAACGAGCGTCCTCGGGGCAATAACTGTGAAAGCAGTGACACTTTACCAATAATTGGTGGTACTATCAGTGCAATAGGAATATCTATACTAATATTATAAAGCTTTGTTTGTTTGTTTGTTTGAACGCGCTAATCTCAGAGACTACTGGTTTGAATTGGAAATTTTTTCTTGTGTTAGATAGTTCATTTATCGAGGAAGGCATAGGCTATCTATATAGCCTATGCCTTCCTCGATAAATGAACTATCTAACACAAGAAAAAATTACCGAAGGTAATAGGTCGTAGCGTGAAGCTATCTTCACGCTACGACCTATAGGTGTGGAGCAGTAACCAAAAACGTAACCTAATGCGGGTTAAAAAACTACGCGGACGAAGTCGCGAGCAGAAGTAAGTGCATAATATACAGGGTTATTTGTAAAATAATGACAACCTTGCAGGACTGTATTACTATCATCATAAACAACAACTTTTGTTCTATGAGTTTTTACAGAATCAAGCAACGCAAGCGCATTGAAGCGAATGACCGACTGAAGGATTTCCGTAAAATTGTAAATAGGTCAAGTACAAACACCCCCGCTGCCCTAACCTCGCTCCCCTCGCTATTTTACTATCGCTTTCGTTTGCTTCGCATAGACTTCGTAACATTTAGAGCGTTCAATTTTAATGTTTTTATTTTTGTATGAAAATCTGATGAACTAAAATATGAAAAATGTTTAAATGTCATAGAACAAAAGTTGTTGATTATGATGTTACTAACATAGTCCTGAGAGGTTGTCATTGTTTTACAAGTAACCCTGTATAAGCTATCATGCGTGTGCATCATGTTCAAAAATCATCCGTACCGCAGCCAGTTTGTAAAAGCCTGTTTAGTACAGCCATTTTTTTTATTATTATTTTTAATACCTAACTGGCGTATACAAAACAGCTTTACAAAGTGTTACTCAAATTCAAGTCATATAAGACAAATTTACAAACTTTAATTTTTATTTATATACATTTATAGTATGACCTATTGCAGGGCTTTACTCTCTTTGTTTAGGGCCTATTTGGAGATTACCTAACACAATCATAAGTCGCTTTATCATCATTTCGCATACACATCATCAGCTTAGCCTTCTCCCAACTAGGTTGGGGTCGGCTTCTGGTCTAACCGATTGCAGCTGAATACCAGTGTTTTACAGGGAGCGACTGCCTATCTTACCTCCACAACCCAGTTACTGGGCAACACGATACCTTCTGGTTAGACTGGATGTCGGCTTTTAGGCTTCTGACTATCCGTAACGATGGTCACAGATCTACGGACGACAGCCGGGATCAACGGCTTAACGTGCTTTCCGGGGCATTGGGGTGTCACATCACGAACTTCCAAACTCCGGGCTGCTACTGAGCAGAAAAAACCCAATAACACATTTTGCCCGACCTAGGAATCGAACCCGGGACCCCACGCTCATCATTTCGCATACTAAAATATATAAAAAAACATCCTCGGTTATATAACTGCCTCGGAAGCCTAATGGTCCTAAGCGCGACTGCTACGCTAGAGGTATTGGGTTTGGTTCCCGGGTCGAGCAATAAGTGTTTTTCTATGAAATTCTCAGTAGCAGCTCGGAGTTAGGATTTGTGCCCGGTTAATGGCAAAAGGCTCGCCCCCTATTACATGGGACCTAAACATACCGGCGAACTGTGGGTGTACAATGTTACACCTCTGCCTAACCCTTCGGGGAATACAGGCGTGATGGTATGTTATGTTATGTGTGTATAAAAAAACATTCCAGTTTTAAAAGTCAATTTCTTTAAATCCTATTCTCATTTAGTTTTTCATTGAAACAGATATCTTTACCTCATTTCTCGCGGCGACGTGGAAATAAAAATCTCGTTGCCACAATCCTCCAGTTTAAAAGTAAGCTAAAAAATTCAAGCTGAAGCACGGGCCGTGAGTTTTAAAAATTAAATCTTCTTTGTACAGCACGAGGCACAACAACACTAAAAGGTAATAAAAACTATGTCTTTACTTGTGAGGCGGTACTCCACTAACAGCGCTGCTTTTTATATCTTAGGGCTTTTTAAATAAAAACTTAAAAAAAAAAAAAAATAACCGTCGAAAAAACTAAAAAGTGAAAAACAACTTTAGCTTTGGAAGTCTGCGGCTTTGGTTCCGTTTGTAGTTTTGTATAGCCACCGACTTCTAAAGCTAAAGTTATTTAGCACTTTTTAGTTTTTTCGACGGTTCAATTCTTTTGTAAAAAAGTTTTTATTCGATTTTTTTTTTGTGGCTATAATATATATCTTCTAATTACTACATACTTAATTTTTGATTACTTTTACTGTAATATTACTCAGCATTGAAATCTGTGAGTATACAATAAATCACCCCTATTTCCCTCCCTCCTAAGAGTAAGATTTTTTTTTTCAAATTTATTTGGAATAGACTTTACCCTTTCCAATAAAAAAACAATTACCAAAATCGGACTACTGTGCAAAAGGTTATGTGTGATCATGCATAAAAAAATATGTGCCTATATATACGCATCAAATTGATAACCTCCTCCATTTTTTTTCGTCGGTTAAAAAGTGACCTCTATTTAAAAAAAACATAATTTAATTACAATACCCTGACAATAGTTTGGAAAGTCAATATTTCGTGGAAAAATCAGTACATCTTCATAGGTAAACGAAAAAACAGTTCTATTTTTGCAAAGAGCAAAGCAAAATGCTCTTTTCCATAAAACGAAAATCTATTTCAAAGCTGTAAACATCCTGAAAACCAAACCAATAAATTCCTCGCTTCGCTCATTCCTCGCATATCTTTCAATGGAACTTTTCCCACACGAGCATAACTTCAGCGACATTTTAATATTTCGCAAGTCGCGGGTTGAGGGTAAAATATATTAAAAATTCCCTCCCACCTCTAGATTTCTTTGCGGACCATGCGAGATGGGCCCATCTGCTAAAACTTTAAGAATGAAACTGTTACAGGAAAAATACTTGTTGAGGTATTTGGGCTGAGCCGGAACTATCCGTCTGGGTTTACATTTTACCACAATTAATAAGTAATACACATACCATCACACCTATATTCGCCGATCCTTAGGTCCCATGAAATAGAGGGCGAGCCCATTGCCATTAACCGGGCACAAATCCTAACTCCGAGCTGCTACTGAGAATTTCATAGAAAACCCAATAACACTTTTTGCTCGAACTGGGAATCGAACCCAAGACCTCTAGCGTAGCAGTCGTGCTTAGGACCACTAGGCTAACGAGGCAGTTAATAAAATAATAATAATAATACCAGGGTATTATTGCCCCACTGCAGGCCAAAGGCCTCTTTCCATACGGAGAAGACATGAGCATGGTTCACCAAGCAGGCTCGGTCAAGGCCGATTAGCGATTTATTAATCAGAAGTCCAAGTTTCCTCATTATGTTTTCCTTTACCGAAGTCAGTGATGTCCAAGATAAACGTAGAAAGCAGAAATAAACAGAAAAAGCCATATTGGTACTTGCCCGTGTCTGGTTGCGAACCCATAGCCTCGTGCATAAAAGGCGCCTACCTTGTCATTTTTTTTTCCAACCTTTGGTATAATGGTAGAGAATGCCGAAGGCACAAAATTCGCCTTTGTACTTTTTGCTACACAAAGTTTTAATAAATAAACAAATGCGTGATTCAAAGAATCCTACGTGTTTCAAAAATCATTTTTATTTTAAAATCTGTATCCTCTAAGATTTTGTCAGGATATGTACAGCTCTAAGTTTTATTGACATAGTTAGTTATATCTTAACCATGAGACAGCCAGGTTATAAATTAAAATGTCCTACCACAAACAGCAGTTAGCCAAGCTTTCCAACTGCTAAGTATTCAAAAACTTCGCCAGTGTATTTTCCACAAAGCCTTCAGAATAAACCGAAACACCTTAGTAACTAAAGGTACAGCGTTTACACGACAGTCTAACATTTCCCAGGATCAACCCCTTAGCTGAGCCATTTACATAAATATTGCACGAGACTAAGACTTGAATAGGTATTTAATTCTCATTCAGGCTGCAGCTTGGACCTTTAAGCCCAACGCTATTTTGCCGTTCTATAATCAACTTTCCAACATATTGTAGCCTTTATTTTTTGAGCAATAAAGACTGCAATAGTTGTGACATTTTTTGGGAACCCGAAACTTTAACATTGTTGACTTTCACACGACAACCACTAATTTGCATTTGCATTTCGGCTGCCTTATTAGAATGTGCTCTATTGTAAAGGAAAGAAGGCTCACATTTGTGGTGGTAACGTTTATGCAACAGCCAAATTATCTTAGCAGACTTATTGTACGAGGAAGACGGACACAAATAGCGAATGCTGATAGTGTGGTAAAGCAAGATTGCGATGCGCTTGGGTCAAGTTTATTTTGAATCAATTTACATATTGAATCGAAGGGATTACCTAATAGTATTGGTCCTAAAGTCTTGAATAATAGAAGTTTAGGAGAAGAAACAGGAAACGAATAGACCCAAGTGCTTATTGGTATTGCCATAGAGATGGTTCCAGTTGACCCATTTTCCACTTTCTTTGTTTCATTTTGTAAGGCAAAATTCGGAATGCTCTACCAATTGGAGTATATGAATAATACTGTCATTGGGAAAAGGTATAAGGAAGATATGAACGTAATATTGTGTTTACATATTGTCGGCCTGAAAATGATTATTATGCTCCAAGACGAAGGAGTCCACAGGTTCACGTCATTTTAGATTAGTTAAAATTTAGATAATAGTTGTCTGCCTAATTATGGTTCAAGATCACAAAACACTGGACCAACGTCATTTTAAAATGGTTAAAATTTTGAAATTTAGAATATGTCGTTAAAAAGGTTCGCTTTCTCGCTAGCTTCAATGCAGAACCCACTACGTACGAGCCGTTCGTGAAAGATGATCCTTATCTGGGTAAGAGACACCATTGCAAACCAACAACTCCAAGACATCACTTCACTAAAAAAAAAAAAATTTTGGGCTGAAACCTAATTATCAATTCACTGTGTAATTATATTTTTAGTTGCTTTGAAATTAATAAATAGTTAGTAATTTGAACTAGCAAACAAATGATGTCACAGTTTGCCATTGCTATATAGAATATATCGGGGAAACGAGTTTCGATTGTCAAAGAATTTATTTCAATGAGACCATGTACAGGCAGTTTTGAATTGTCAAGAAGTTACAGTTTATAGTTGAAGCTAGTTCCTCGTTCCAAAACGTAGGTCTCTATGAAGAAAAACGAGCAAGAGACTCCATGGACACTCTTTTCAAATTGGTATTTGTAAAATTTTGGTTACAATTTTATTGTTGCTATATGTGATGTTTTCACATGTAAGTGAATAAAAAAAACAATAGAAATAAGTAATGATAATAATAAAGTAAGCCATGGCTGTTAAGAGATGACCAATCCCAACTGCAACGCCCTTTCACAAACATGACGCGTGGATCAGCACCACGTAGCTCAACCATCATGAAGGGAACCAAAAATATATTTACAATTTGCTAACCTGCCAGCTATTTGACTAAGTTACTCGTACTCATGCTTGAATACATAAGAGGGGAGACTACTTTAATCACGGTACGGGCAAGATTCGAACTCATGACCTTGCACCTACCTTTCTAACACCTTGACCGTTGGGCTATTACCAGATTAAGCTTAGCCGACTGATATTAATTAAGTACTTAGGATATTGCCAAACTAATATTTTTAACATGCATTCATGATAGCGTGTGTGATGGAGTTAAGGCGCTGACAATACTCATTTTATACGGATAGAATGTTTATTTTTTATTTTATTACTCAACGTATTTTTGAGTAAATCAATAATTATCCTCATCATCATATCAACCTTAGGACGTCCACTGCTGGACATGGGTTTCCACCATAAATCGATAACAGCCCCGTAAAATTGTTGTTTTTTAAAATACATGTGTTACGTCATCGCGTTTCTTAATCTTTTCTATGCAGTCTAATAGTGAGTGAGCTTCAGCTGTTATTTGCATCTTAAATTTTATAATGTACTAGCTGTTGCCCTTGACTTTCACCCGTGTTAAGTTACGTCGTTGATTACTGCTCCGCTCATATATCGCTTGACGTTTGTGCTCACGACTCGTGGCGACTACTATACCTACTGTTTTTTTTTATTGTTTTATATTCATATTCATTGTTCTCACATATAGAAGCAACAAGAATATTGTAACCAAGATTTTGTAAAAACCCAATTGAAAGAAAAAAGTGTCCATGGAGTTTCTTGCTCGTTCTTTTCCATAGAGACCTACGCTTTGGAACGAGCAACCAGCTTCAACTTTTAAATGTAACTTCTTGACAATTTAAAAGTGCCTGTAAATGGTCTAATTGAAATAAATGCTTTGACTTTGACTTGACTTTGACTTTGCTCCCATCGGTCGTAGCGTGATGTTATATAGCCTATGCTATTCAGAAATAATGTAGCTATCTATTGGCGAAAAAATGGTTAAAATCGGTCCAGTAATTTCGCAGCCTATTCATTACAAACAAAACAAACAAATACTTACTTTTTATAATATATTATTAGTATAGATAAACTTGTAGGTACAACGATATTCGATTAATGCATATTTGTTTGTAGATGTATGCAGCACGCGTTCATGTGGCAGAGTCTTAAGAAAAGTAGGCATTAAATTCTTGGAAGCGTCTGTACGTAGCAGCATAACAGGGTTTTAAATGCAGGTTCCTAGAAATAGTAATTACAAGGAGCAAGTAAGTCTTAAAAGCCAATTTAATGCAAGTCGATACCACAAGCTGACCTGAATATTCTGATATACAATCTTGCTTAACTAAATTGTTTGCTAATTATATTATATGTAAAGAAGATTTTCCAGTAAGTATATATAATGCGTACAACGCATTATATTATACATAAGGGGCCAAGTACAAATCAGTCTCACACACGAAGAATTCTGTATATATATACCATACAATACTTAAATTTTAACACAACATAATAAACACAACTGCTTCGTTAGCCTAGTGCGACTGCTACGTTAGAGGTCTTGAGTTCGATTCCCATGTCGAGCAAAGTGTTAATGGGCTGTGCTACGAAATTCTCAGTAGCAGCACAAAGTTAGGAGTTTTGGCCGGTTAATGGCAATAGGCTCGCCGCCTATTACATGGGACCTAAACATACCGGCGAACTGTGGGAACATTAGTACACCTTTACCTAACCTTTCGGGGAATACAGGCGTGATGGTATGTGTGAATAAACACGTTGTATGGGGACCGTCTTTAATTTTTAACATTATTTTATTTTAATTATACACACTGGCAACATTTCAGGCTTTAAAGTTAGAGCCCTGTGACAGACAGACGGACGGACAGAGAACGGAGTCTTAGTAATAGGGTTCGGTTTTCCACCCTTTGTGTACGAAGTCTATTTTTATCCTGGTTTCGTTTCACGTCCATTTTCCCACTCAAAAGTTTCTTGTACAACCTATTTTAGTTTCGGGCCATTCACGCTATACGTCCAACAAAAAAGTCATTTCAAGCATGACAGCACATTTGCACCACTATATTCAGAAACTCAACATTTAGAAGCGAAAATGAACACACAAAATTTTAAACGAAAAACCAAAATTGGTCTATTTTCGTGCTCGTTATGTAAGCACACAGCTGACGCAAGCCACAACCGTTCATCCGATTGTTAGGAAGCCGTTATACAATTTGCACGACAGTGTAAATGTTGCAATTACACTGTCGAGCAGTATTAGCAAGATGCACGGAACCGCTGCAGTATCAGTATGGCCGTTGCTGTAGTATTTGAGCACTATCGGCCGTCGTAATGAGTACAGTTTTGGTTTGGTAATAGTTTTGTTAGTCATCATTGGGTTATAGTCGCCGGGTTGGCTATACCGGATGGCGTCAGTCGTTGACCGGTTTTAGGTACAGTCCGGTCTTCCCACAAAGTTACGGCTTACAATTTGTTAAAAAATCTAAGGTTTTTAAACTTATCATTGTGAGTCGTCAATTTCTTAGACAGCGTAGATGTATGTATGTAGCATGTTTTAATTTCCTCCGAGCTTAGGTCGAGGATGGCGGTAGAGGGTTCTACCGCGGTTGCAATCAATTACTGCGTGAGCTGTATGCATGTTGCTACTCTTTGCGAGCTATGTTGATGAATAATGTAAATTCATAAAGTACAGTTTTATGAGTCAGATGTGCAAGATGTTTACAATTTTTTGGGTCATACGGGTTAGGATTCTGTCAAGTAAACACGTTATATCTCACAGTATTATATGCAATTTTTAAATACTCCATTTGAAAGGTAAAACTCCACTAGCAATTTCTCGAGTAGTGAATTTAAAGGCAAGAAAAGCATTAAATATTTAAAAGAAGATATTACTTATACACTGTGGAAGTTTCAGTATCTGATTATAGCCTAAAAAATCGAACGATATGCTTCTAGAATTATATACTGGACCCATAGTTGGAGATTGCGCCTCATTGTCCCAATGAAATAAATATAATTTAACACCTTTATAATAAAGAACATAGGGTTGATTTTTGCTGACCTTCATAATAAAATAATACGAGCCTATTATTCATCCATTGCAGGGTAAAGGCCTCTTCTCATACAGAGAAGGCGCGAGCATTAATCACCACGCTTGCTCAAGGCAGATTGGCTATATTAGCCTTCTAGTTACAAGCCCAGGTTTCCTCACGATGTTTTCCTTAACCGATGTCAGTGATATCCAAGGTAAAATTAGAAAGTACATATAAACTGCCTCGGTAGCCTAGTGGTCTTAAAAGCGACTGCTACGCTAGAGGTCTTGGGTTCGATTCCCAGGTCGAGCAAAAAGTGTTACTGGGTTTTTCTATGGAAATCTCAGTAGCAGCTCGGAGTTAGGATTTGTGCCCGGTTGATGGCAATAGGCTCGCCCCCTATTACATGGGACTTAAACATACCGTCGAACTGTGAGTGTACATTGGTACACCTCTGCCTAACCCTTCGGGGAATACAGGCGTGATGGTATGTGTACACATAAACTAAAAAGTCGCAATGGTATAAATTCCTACTAATATTATGAATGCGAAAGTTTGTAAGGATGGATAAATGGATGTATGGGTGGATTGTTGTTAATTTTTCTTGCTTAAACGGCTGAACGGATCTGAGTGGGCACTGAGAAAGATTGTAGTCTGGAATAACACATAAGATACTTTTCATCCCGGAAAAATGTTTCCGTGGGATAATATATCAAATATGACACGGACGAAGTCTCAACCGTTACGCTAGAGGTCTTGGGTTCGATTCCAAAGTCGAGCAAAAAGTGTTATTGGGTTTTTCTATGGAATTCTCACGAGCAGCTCGGAGTTAGGATTTGTGCCAAGCCCGCCACACTATTCCCAACCACTGCAACTTCTGTAAGCCAGAATCAACAGTGGAGACCGCCAGAAGAGCGCCGAGGCAATGAAGCTCGACTAGTCCCGGAGAAACGATAAAACTGTCTTGGATCCCGCAACGAAATTAATCAGAAAAGATTAGCGGAGGAGTAGGAAAAAATATTGTTTCCACTTCCCTCCAAACAAGCAGGAGACAGAACAGAACTAGGCCAATAGGCACAAGGGGATATTTACAACTGGGAGAAGCCCAGATTGCCAAGCACCACGGTTTGCAATTGTTACTAACTTAATGGGTCCTAATGTGAGCTGTTACATTTGATTCCAGTAATAGGTATGGCAAAAACGCCTGAACGCACGGAAATTAGTTCTAGTTTCTACGAGGTCCGCGTAATAAACTACTACTACTATTTGTGCCAGGTGAATGGCAATAGGCTTGCCCCCTATTACATGGGACTTATACATACCGGCGAACTGTGGGTACATTGATACTCCTCTGCCTTACCCTTTGGGGAATACAGGCGTGGTGGTATGTGTACGAAGTCGCAGGTAGAAGCTAGTAAAATAGAAAAACTAAAAGAATGCTCGTCACAATTCCGTCCCGTATTTCCCCACGAACATCAGTAGTTATCTTCCCATAAAACATACGCTCTTAGCTTTTACCGCCCCGCGTTTACTGTCATGAAACATTGTCATACAATACTTATACAATGTTGAATGACTTTTATTTATTTTTTGATTTTATTCTCTTTTGAAAGCAATGCAGTGTTCAACGGGGAAGTAGAGCGATACTTTATATTTTGTTTATTAGTGTGAAGTTTATCTAAACTAATATAATGAAGCTGAAGAGCTATTTTGTTTGTGTTTTTGTACAAACCTACTAAACACGGGAAATATTAGAAGAATAAGAAAAAGATTTTATTATTTTGTATATAATAAATTCATGAGGATTAAATAGTATAGTAACATCATGCTATGACACGCGGGAGCGGAGTAGTAACCGAAAACATAATATCTAAACGCAGGTGGACAAAACCACGCTGACGAAGTCGCGGGCAGAAGCTAGTTAGATATATAAAGAAGAATTGTAAATAAATTAACCATGATAACGTTTCGAGAGGTTTGGAAAACGATTTTACCTACTTAGTATACATAACTACCTCTGTAGACTAGTGGTGCTAAACGTGACTGCTACGTTAAAGGTCTTGGGTTCGATTCCCAGGTCGAGCAAAAAATTTTTCTATGAAATTCTCAGTAGCAGCTCGGAGTTAGGATTTGCGCCCGGTTAATGGCAATAGGCTCGCCTCCTATTACATGGGACCTAATCATACCGGGGAACTGTGGGTGTACATCGTTACACATCTGTCTAACCCTTCAGGGAATACAGGCGTGATGGTATGAAAAGATGTTTACTATACCTATCTATATAGTAAACAACTTTTTCCATAATATTACGAAAATACATAAGATATTGATGGAAGTTTGATATAATTATTTTAAATATTGATATGTCTAAGGTTTCTTAAAGTAATAAATGGGACAAGTAAATCTGTAGCTTATCAATTAGAGAGATATAAAAAGATAATAATATACCAGCACATATTGTTCTAGGGCAGGGCAAAGACTCTTGCCGTACAGAAAAGGCATTGATCACCACGCTTCCTCAAGGCAGATTGGCGATTAAGACTCATCTACATTGATTATTATGAGTCCAAGTTTCCTTACATAGTAAAAACACATAAAATAGTCACATTGGTTCTTGCCCGGTCTCGAATCCTCAACCTCATGGGAGGAGGGCGGGAGCCTTAACCCCTGGGTCATCAAGCTACTGTCATCATCACATCAGCCGAACGATGTCCACTGCTGGACATAGGAAATAGATACCGTCATCTGTGGCATCTTTACTTTTTAATATAATTTAATAGAATTCAATGGTTCAACCAAAAGAGACACACCTTTTTTACAAAATAAATCAGTTACAACTTAAAAAACTAGCTCCATGTTGGAGTAGATTGCATATAAGTAAAAAATCATGGTAATGTTGCCACACTTGACGGTAGCTATAATGACAGGTCCTGCGCTGCCCGCATCCAATTATTCCACTAATAAAAGCTAAAACACGTGTTACTTTCATATTATCTTCCCTAACCAAAAGCATTTTCCCCCAAAATATTCCTACGAGCACCTTCCTTGTTTACCAAATAACAATCGTGTATTACACTACATAGCTAAAATATGACGTTTCCTCAAATATATTAGCCGCGCGTTGCCAAGCACAGAATATTAACTTGTAGGCCTTTATGTGTAGATTTATTACGCCGCCATCTTGGATTCTAGTGGCAAGATGGCGGGTTTTTAATTAAAAATTGATGAAAGATCGAGTGAACTGATTCGTTTACTGTTGTTTGATTAAGATTGGTTTTGATGTTTTGTGGTTATTAAGTTATTCTATACTAATAATATATAGAGATAAGTGTGTTTGTTTGTTTGTAAGAGGTAATCTCTGGAAAAACTGGTCCGATTACAAAAAATCTTTTACTAATAAAAGCTACACTACTGCCGAGTCTCATAGGCTATATTTCACCGTAGGTACCTACTTTATTTCAACTGGACGAAGTTATAAGCAAAAGCTAGTTCAATTTATACTATTTACATTTTTTTTGGAAAATAACAACTCGAAAACCAAACAAAAAATGAGTAGGTACCAACAAGCTCAAAGTAAAAACCCATTGAGTTTTGCACACAACACCCTCAATTTTGCTCCGGTTTTAACCAGATCGGTTGAAGCCTCTCCATGTTCTGAAGAGGCGACTAGAGGCTGACGGCGCAAGAGGCTCGTTTTATCGGCCCCTCGGGACGTGAAGAGGCTCTTAGACCGCGTTAAGCCACCCATTAGGGATCGCGGTCTTGCCACTCAATGTTTTGAATACGCTTGACACATTTTTTGGCGTAAGGTGAGCTGAAGTGCCTATGCCTAATTTTGGGAAATATTTGTTGAGAAGGAAGCTGCCCGAATTTTGGAGGTAATGATATGATATTACAAACAACAGCGGTCCCGAAGATTTACTTGACTGGTTTTCAAACAGATATTTTTTCTTTCTTTTTACATAATAACGTTACCTCGTTCGCCTTACTCCTGCGTTTACAAATATATTTATACGCACATACCTAAATAGCCAAACCCGGAACAAATTTCAATGTCTGCAGGCCATAAAAGTAGCAGTACCTCGATTGGCCACTGCAACATAAAAGTGACCGACTGATAAAAAGAAATGTCTTACAAACAATGCAATCCCATATGCACACTTTTCGCTCTGAAAGCCAATTCTTCTAAACAAAACTCAAAATCTAGTCGCAATCTCTTCTCAGCGAAAACCAATGTCCAGAAATCTAGGTACCTAATTTAGACACATTTTTGAACGATTGAGATTATCACAAGATTGCGATCATTTCTCAAACTTAGTAAAATCGTCCCCTGTTATGTGGGAGCAGTAGATTACGATTATACACTCCGTATAAAAAAATCTGGACCGCAAAACTCATTCTTTCTCCCATCTAACGTACAAAAACTTTCTCATTTCCCCGGTTCATTACTCGCAACAAGATGTGTTTAATTTTGAAGCACTCTCGCAACCTATTACCAGTGAAATAGGCTTGTTCCCGACTGTACTTAAGTAGAAGCTATTTACTGCAATACTTGTACACTAGTGTTTTACTTAATTGTGGACTTGCAGTGCTCGAAACAAACGTAGTCCGTTTATATTTTAGTAAATAAGTAATTAAACGGGATGAAATTTTGCAGATAGGATAAGGATATTAATACCTAGGATATTTTGTGTCTATTTTTTATTAGTAGCAGCTGTAAGTATTTCTCGACTGCCTCGGTAGCCTAGTGGTCCTAAGCGCGACTGCTACGCTAGAGGTCTTGGGTTCGCTTCCCAGGTCAAGCAAAGTGTTATTCGGATTTTCCATGGAAATTCTCAATATCAGCTCGCAGTTAGGATTTGTGCCTGGTTAATGGCAATAGGCTCGTCCCCTATTGCATGGGACTTAAAAACATACCAACGAACTGTGCTCCTCTGCACTCCTCTGCCTAACCCTTCGGGGAATACAGGCGTGATGGTATGTATTCCTTAACATCGTGAGAAAAGCCTGGACTTGTAATTAATGCAAATTTGAAATCGCTAACCCGTCTTCAGCAAGGGTGGTGATCAATGCTCGTTTCTTTTCTTTATGAGAAGTGGTTTCTGACCTTAGTGGGACAGTTATACAAGGTGGTACTGCCATTCCTAATAAAATAAAACAAATTTTATAATGAAATGTAATTCAAAATCCCTTCCTTGTTAAAAAACGATATTTAAAAATGTTTTCCAGACAATACATAGAGTAAGAGACCATAATATATCAGTCTAGACCTACCGGTGGAAATGAAATTATTCGTCAGTTATAAAAAAAAAAAACGAATTCATACAAAAGTGCAACACTTACAAAATATGAAACTGCAATTACTTTTCATCAACCGTAAAATATTATCAGTAAGATATCTTTTTGAAGTGATACTTTATAACATCCACAGGAAACCTTGACCATGGCCCAAGATAAAGAAGCCACATTTTGATCCTGTCGAATACACAAAGCCTGAAATATCACTAAAGATAGCCTTGAAATATTCAATACAATACTATCTATCATCAAACAGAGACTATAATTAGAGAGCTAAAAATGCCAAGTTATTTTTACACCGCCTGCCAAGTTATTACTAAATTAGATGAGCTTGGAATTGGAGTGAAATTTTAATCGACTTCGCGTTAAAAACACAAGAATTACCTCGTTACTAAGTATACTCGATATCTTATCGCTTTGTTGGAAATGTCAACAACGTTTTGTTCAATTACTTCATAATACTAGTCACCATTTCCTTAGCCTTTTAATAATAATAATATAATATCCACTTAATTTCAGGCTACTTGGGCCCAAAGATATATACCTTACAGACTAACATATATATTATTATAGTACAGTTTGTGTAAGTATACAGAAACTTAAATCTATGTTAGTAAACACTTTACGTAGCACTATTTTACAGTGCACTCCAGTGGCACTTGTCCGTGGAACCGACGAAACACCACGTCTTGCGGCCAAAAGTTCTCCTCCATGACGAGGTGCAGCAAACATGTTGGTACACGCACAACGTTGTGGCGCGAGTCCAGCAGCTGAACTCTCAACGTGTATTTTTCCCAACTATTTTGGGGTCGGCTTCCAGTCTAACCGGATGCAGCTGAGTACCAGTGTTTTACGTGGAGCGACTGCCTATCAGACCTCCATAACCAAGTTACTGGGCAACACGATACCTCTTTGGTAAGACTGGTTGTCAGACTTCCCGGCTTCTGACTATCCGTAACGACTGTCAAAAATCTACGAATGACAGCCATAATACTAGTAAGTTCATCAAAAACCAAACTGAAAACCACAAATAATAATCTGCTGAATTTTGTCGAGTTATGTATGGATTGTCTGTTCGTTAGTAATTTCAGGATAGGCACCATGACATAGTATGTTGTGTATGATGACAAAGTACAATGACCCCATTTTCAGTTTTCAGAGAGAGAGTAAAAAAAGTTTAAAAAATCTAATGAATTCAATTTTTTGATTATTTCAACTTTTTTTTAAATTATAACACATACAATCACGCCTGTATTCCCCGAAGGGTTAGGCAGAGGTGTACCAATGTACACCCACTATACGCCGGTACGTTTTAGGTCCCATGTAATAAGGGGCGAGCCTATTGCCATTAACCGGGCACAAATCCTAACTCCGAGCTGCTAGTGAAAATTTCTTAGAAAACCCCAATAACACTTTGCTTGACCCGGGAGTCGAACCCAAGACCTCTAGCGTAGCAGTTGCGCTTAGGACCACTAGGCCAACGAGGCAGTTGAAAATTAATTACATTTTTTGGCTTCAACTTGTAAAAAACAACAACTAATTTTATACATTGAATTACTGCGTGAAACTACAACTAATTAACTTGATTTGCTTAAAATATATCCAAAAACTCCTTATAATTATTTTAAGTGTTACATTGAAGTAGTTTAAGTGGAACGATTATTCAATTAAGTAACTTTGTTTATCCGTTTATCTGAGGAAGTTATTCATGTACCTTTTGAAACTTCCAGCCGTAGTTCGTGGATCGGGCCTTTTGAGGATACGTACCTAATAAACTTGAGAGAACTCCAATTATAGCTTCTCTTAGCGAATATATAAGTAGACTAGACATAAATTTACCGTCCCTTTATGGTTAAAAAGACTTTTAAAAACAGAATTATTTATTTTCTTGATAGCTTCTGCTCAAGACTTCGTCTACCTAGCCTTCAGATTTAAGCCCTAAATTATCTCACGGGAACACAAAATCGGGATACGAATTCTGTTACTCCAGTTTATTGAATTTTCATTTTGACATTAATATGTTCATAATACTAGCGAACCGCCCGCGACTTCGTCATGTGACTGTGATTACTGCTCCGCTCCCGTGTGTCACACTGTGATGTTATATAGCCTATGTTACTCAGAATGACTATATATTGGTAACAAAATGGTTAAAATTGGTCCAGTAGTTACGGAGCTTATTCGGTGAAAACAAACAAAGAATCTTTCCTCTTTATAATAGTATGGATAAGTCTAATATCACCAATGTGCCTTGAGTAAGCGTGGTGACCAATACTCGTGAATGAGAAGAGGCTTTTACCCTGCAGTGAGACAATAGCCTTCTATCATTAGTAGGAAAGATTGGTTATATAAAAGTGAAATAAAACAAATTGACATTGATTAAAAATTAAAAAATATATCCCATCACGTTTGCTATGTATAAAGATCAGTTTAAACCAGGTATAAATAAAGCATAACGTCATTCAATTTTAATAGATTGTTCGCGGTCAATTTCTTCAATTTACTTCCTCTGGTAAGTCTTTCTTAATTCCCGCGCGCTCTGTTTCGTTTCCATTAATTAGTCAGCTCGGTTGAGAGCGGTCGCCATCTTGGTATAAGTGAACACTATTAATATTGGAACGAGTTAATTCGATTTATTTTTCTCGGTTAAAGAAATAATACTTTCATTTGTTTTTAATTATGTTTTCTTTATAAATCGGGTAGTTTTATGCGTAGCTTGTGCATGTCTAGGAGCATTAAAATTCCTACATAGTAAGATACAAAATCACTTCCTGCCATCTGTACGCTTAGATCTTTAAAATTACGAAACGGATTTCAATGCGTTTTTATCAATTGATAGAGTGATTCAAGAGGAAGGTTTATTATGTATCTACATCATATCAAGCTACGACTAACGGGAGTGGAGCAGTAACCAAAGATGTAACTGATTATATAGCTAGTGTTTTATGTATGACTTTTAAAAAGTACCTATTAATGATTTAATTAGAATAAACGATACGACTTTGGCTTGGAAAAAATGTTTTTTAAATAAAGAATAAAAATCTACTACTGAAGCTTATTTGTTTTTCATGACTTTAACAAACATAGCTTAAACATAAACATACCTAACTAAATGAGCTTAATATTTTTTTTATTAGAAACTAGCTGTTGCCCCCGACTTTGTTCGCGTTGTGGTTATAAAACATAGCAAGGTGCCCGCGACATTGTCCGCGAGGCTTATTTCATCCACCTTACGTTACCTCATGAGTTACGTTATGTAACAAAAAGGAACATGGATGGGTTTTAGTCAGTGAAAGACTGACACTCCTGCCCGCCCGCCCAGGGCTGGGGAAGTCGATTTGATGATTTCCCATCCTGAACAAACCAGTAAGATCCATTGATTACACCCTATAACCTCACAAACTCACAAAATTTTTATAATACTAGCACAGAAGTATAGATAAGTACAGTTTTTGTATAACAAAACCTAGTTTCAATATTAACTGAAACACGTAGTCTCAAAAAACAATAACGCTTAACTTCTTTTCAAAATCTTTATTCGAACAAGAAAAGTCAGTAAAAAAGCCATTTGCGAGCAAAATTAAACCTCTTTAAATGTACAACTGACCTAAAATGTACAATTGCAGAAATGTCGAGTCAGCCACTCACAGTCGCTAATAGTGTTCATTTAAATACCTAGCAGACTTCAAAGGAGGGAAAGCAGACACAGCTAAAAACTGAAGGAAATGAATGCTCGGCTTTCAGTAGCTTCCTGAGTCTGTATTTTGTAATATTGCGAAATTTGTTAATAGTGTTATGCAATTCAGATTTACCTATTCACATAACATACCATCACGCCTGTATTCCCCGAAGGGTTAGGCAGAGGTGTAACTATATACACCCACAGTTCGCCGGTATGTTTAGGTTCAATGTAATAGGGGCGAGCGTATTACAATTACCAGGCACAAATCCTAACCCCGAGCTGCTACTAAGAATTACATACAAATCTTTCCTCTTTACAATATTAGTATAGATTTAATCTTTATGGAACAAAAAGTACAAAGGAGGACTTAATTCCTTAGGCATTCTCTACCAGTTTGGACTTTGTTGTTTACTAAAATAGCGTGAAAAATATTATTTTTAAACATCTTTGGATGGCAAACAAGCTGACGTCTCAGCCGATCTCTCTAAGTGGTCACCACTGCTTATAGACATTTGCAATACTAGAGGTCTTGCAAATGCGTTGCCATCCCAGAGTCAAAGTTGAAATGTCTCATGTGCCCGTAATTTCACGTGCACCTATACCCTTCAAACTGGAGCACAGCAACGCTGCTTGGCAGCAGAAATAGGTCCGGTCGTAGCACTTCCCCGGACGAGCTCTTTCACAAAGAGCTCTACTACTCCTAAAAATATAATATAGTTTAATTTTTATAGAAATTAGTAATAAATTAATAAAATCTTGAAATCTAGACTTTATTAAATACTGTTAAAATTATTATAAGGGAGAGCAGCAAATTGACCGAACACTTTTAATTTGTTAAATAATAACGAACTAAAACAAAACAGAATAGAGTTCAAAATTTCATAAAAAGAATAAGAATACATTTATTTTTCACCGTTACAAAAAATAAACACAAACAGTTCTTTATTTAAACATAAACAAAGTCCAACAAAGTGAAGGGCTGCGTCGTGTACAGCCTCAGTGCTATCAAAATAGTAGGAGCATAAAGTATCGTTTTGGAAGTAGACTGAAATTAAAGCAAGCACAGGAAGTGGGAGTAGCGCAATTTTCTACAACGGATCCTGGCGGCGACCACAAAAAAAATGGAAGTTAGAAAAATTATGAGTACCATGGATGTGGCAAGCTCTTTGTCAAGGAGCTCGTCCGGGGAAGTACTACCACCATGCCTATTTCTGCCGCAAAGCAGCGTCGCTGTGTTCCTTGGCTTGAAGGGTACGGGTGCCGGTATAATTACAGGCACATGAGACGTTTCAACTTTGTCTCTGGGATGACAACGCATTTGCAAGGCCTCTGGTATTGCAGATGTCTATAGGTAACGATGACCACTTAACATCAGGTGCTCTGTCGGCTTCTTTGCACTCCTATGACATACAAAACCACAAAACACTACCTGCTATGATAATTACGTATAAATGTAACAAATGAATCAATATGGAACTGCGTGTCAAGAGCATAAAAAATGTGTCGAAAATGTACTAAAACGTGATTTAAAAATTAGTTCCGTTTCAAAGACTGTTACTTTTACTGCTCGCTGCTTTAACAGCCTCGGTTGCCTAATGGTCCTAAGCGCGACTACTACGCTAGAGGTCTCGGGTTCGATTCCCAGGTCGAGCAAAAAAGTGTTATTGGGTTTTTCTATGAAATTCTCAGCAGCGGCTCGGAGTTAGGATTTGTGCCCGGTTAATGGCAACAGGCTCGCCCCCTATTACATGGGACATAAAAAAAAAATACCGGCGAACTGTGGGTGTATATTGTTACACCTTTGCCTAACCCTTCGGGGAATACAGGCGTGATGGTGGATGGTTCTGAAAATTCAGAAGTGTAAAACGCCTTTTGCCACTGACGATACCACATCCACTATAATTCAACGCTACCACATCAAAGTGGCCATTACAGAGATCGCGGAGGGAAATTGCTTTCTTGCGCGCTCTTCATTTCTTGTGTAAATTTTATTTTTTAACCGTTCGCGTTCCCCTAGTCCGTTTATGTAGCTGTTTACTTTTTTAAAAGCCTTCACGTACTAAGTAATAATGCTTTGAATATGTAAAGGGAAGTTAGTTGCCTACCGAAAGAAGTGACGGCATTTATTTAATAGAGCGTATATTTTATGTGTTACCAGGGATCACATACCATCACGCCTGTATTCCCCGAAGGGTTAGGCAGAGGTGTACCAATGAACATATACAGTTCGCCGGTATGTTTAGGTCCAATGTAATAGGGGGCGAGCCTATTGCCATTAACCGGGCACAAATCCTAACTCCAAGTTGCTACTGAGATTTTCATAGCAAAATCCAGCAGCACTTTTTGTTCGTCCTGGAAATCGAACCCAAGACCTCTAGCGTAGTAGTCACGCTAGGCCAAGGAAGCAGTGATGACATATGGCTCTGAAACGTAGTACTGAGCTTTCTAATTAACTGAGAGACTCATTGGCAATTTAATAGTGGCTATAAATGGTTTGATTGATATCAATGCTTTGACTAAGAGGACTTTACCGACACTGCGCAGCATACAGAAATAGTCTAGCTATATCTAGATCAATAAGTAATTAAACTTGTTGAAACTGAAGATAGGGTAAGATATTTTTATCCCGTTTTCATGATGCCGTGAGATTTAGATCAAGTTTGACTCAAACAAAGTCGGGGGCAGAAATTAGTTCTACAAAAACACAGACGGCCTCGTTAGCTTAGTGGTCCTAAGCTCTACTGCTACGCTAGAGGTTTTGTGTTCGATGGCAAGGTCGAGCAAAAAGTGTTTTTGGGATTTCTATGAAATTGTTGGTAGCAGCTTGGTGTTCAGGTTTGTGCTCGGTTAATGGAAACAGGCTCACCCCCTATTACATGAAATCTAAACATACCGGTAAACTGTGGGTGTACATTGGTACACCTCTGCCTAACCCTTCGGGGAATAAATGCGTGACAGTATTTTGAGTTATCTAAAAACAAAAATTAATCTCATAATAACATGGCATGGATAATTACAGAAATTGCTGACAAAGTAAACAACTGTTGATTACGAGATGTGATTCCAAATAGGCACAAAGCCTATCTAGAACTAGTATCGCATACAGTAGTCATTCAGTACATTCATCACCCCTTTGACTATCATCTATATCCCCAGGTCATAGAGTAGGGATTGGATAAAGTGTCAATGAGAAATAAAAATGTTAAATTCATATGATAATAATTTTAAGAGTCTTTTAACTGCCTCGTTGGCCTAGTGGTCCTAAGCGCGATTGCTACGCTAGAGGTCTTGGGTTCGATTCCCAGGTCGAGCAAAGAGTATTATTGGGTTTTTCTATGAATTTCTCAGTCGCAGCTCGGAGTTAGGATTTGTGCCCGGTTAATGGCAATAGGCTCGCCTCCTATAACATGGGACCTAAAAACATACCGGCGAACTGTGGCTGTACATTGGTGCACCTCTGCCTAACCCTCTGGGGAAAACAGGCGTGATGGTATGTTAAAGTTTTAAGGGGCAACAGTCGCGACCATATTGTTGAAGACTTAATATATTTTAACAAAGTGTAAATTATGATAGTAGTTCCGTGATCAATGTTGAGATGCAGTTGTTGACTTAAAAACATTAACAAAAGCTTTAGTTTGAGTATGTTCAAAGTCAAAGTCAAATCATTTACTTCAATTAGACCATTTAACAGGTAAAGTAATTTACAAGAAAAAAGAACTAAGTCAAGTTGCTCCTTCTAAAAAGGCAGTATCTTTTAGACAATACGCAAGAAACTTCATAATTACTCGTTATAAAAATCAATAATTATTACAGGTACACTAATTAAATAATTAAAGACGATGTACTTAAAATAAAAGTCACTACCACAATAGGTAAAAAGTACAAAAACATAATTAATTAACCCTCGACAGAAGAATAGAAATCTTACTGCAGCTAACAAACGAGCTGATAAGTTTGTAACCGCTGAACTTCCATTAGACATACTAAGAACACTCCCGATTGATTCACCTTTCAAACAAAATCAAAAACGGTTCATGCGTTTGGGAGCTACGATGCCACAGACAGACACACACACAGACACGTCAAACTTATAACACCCCGTCGTTTTTGCATTGGGGGTTAAAAATTAAGCAATGACAGCTTAATTTTTTAATCTTAAACATACCACACAAACCCGCGATGGGTCGCGTAGTATGTTTTAAGATTGTAAAAATGCTTCTACACTTTCTTTTGTAAACATACCATCACGCCTGTATTCCCCGAAGGGTTAGGCAGAGGTGTACCAATGTAGATCCAAAGTTCGCCGGTATGTTTAAGTCCCATCTAATAGGGGGCGAGCCTATTGCCATTAACCGCGCACAAATCCTAACGCGAGCTGCTACTGAGAATTCCATAAAAAAAAAAAATAACATTTTTTGCTCGACTTGGGAATTGAACCCAAGACCTCTAGCGTAGCAGTCGCGCTAAAGACCACTAGTTTACCGATGCAGTTCACTTTCTTTTGTTTTAAATTATGAAAAGAAAAAAATATCTGTTCATAGATACATTCATGATACTCACTCATTGAAATAATTACAATTAATCAGTGTGTATTAATGTAGTTACTGAGTAGCAATCTGCGACGCAAGTCCTTACTAAACATATAATCACTCCATTGACTATCTACTCCGTCTGAAAGATCCTATTCCTAACTGTCGGAACTAACGTTGCGTGGAAATGTGGCTGTCAGTTTGTTTCAGCGTTGTTTCGTTAAAACAGTGTGCTATGGAGTATAAGATTTGTTTTGCCGGAGATGGTATTAGGTGTTAACTTTGGCGCAGTTTTCTTCGGCTAGTAAAAGTTATGAAGAATAATATTTTTACACTAAGTTTTTTTTACGCGTCAAAATCCTAACTAATGTTAAAGTAAGTTTGTTTGTTGGTTACCTTTCACGCCTAACACATTGAACCGATTATTTATTTATTAAAACTTTTTGCACGTAATGTAAATAATACACTGTACAAAGGCGGATTTAATGCCTTTGGCATTTTCTACCAGTCAACCTTAGGGTGATGCACAGACAAAACATAGTAGGTGCAAGGAACAGGAAGTTTCTAGGAATAAAATAAAATAAAATAAATACATATACATACATACAAACAAAATATACAGAGTAGAGAAAGCCAAAAAAAGAAAATACATAGGTGGCGAAATTTAACTACTTGTACTTTTACTTGGAATATGAAACGACTGGTAGCCGTAGTACGTATTGCAGTACTTTGAGTGACATTTTTTAATAGATCGTTTTGACATCAGTATAGTTTTATGAAATTGTACAACTTATTGTAATACATTTAAAAAAAATAGAGTATGTATGGAGTTTCTTGCCCGTTCTTCTCCATACGAAACTACCTTTTGGAATGGGCAACTAGATTCAATATTTTAAATTTTAACATGTAATTGACGTTCAAAAGTGCCTTTTAATGGTCTAATTGAAATAAATGATTTGACTTTGACTTTGACTCTGAAACAACAATAACGTTCTATGATAATTGACGGCGAGTCGTCTTTTGGATATATTAACTCTGACGCGGACGAAGTCGCGGGAAAAAGCTAGTGTATAGATAAATCCCTTATTCGATCTATTGTTTATACAAAATTTGTTTCATCGGATAAGAAATTTCATTCATCAGTGGCGGAGCTTAACGTTCTTATAGAGAAATAAAAGAAAGAATGAACAATTGTGTATTTATCGCAGAAATACGTGCTTAAAAAAATAAGTAGAAAAGTACAAAATCGTATTATTAGACGGTAGATGGTAGGTTTTTATTGACAATCACAATCTATACTTCAATACTAATATTAATATATTAGAGAATATTAAAGAATAATGTCTGGAAATAATGGTCCGATTACCAAAATCCCTTCACTGATACGCGGACAAAGTCGCAGGCAGAAGCTAGTTATTAATAATGGTCTGTTCTGTTTCACCCTTGTCTATTATAATTAACGTCATTCAATGTGCTTGTATCTTTACATAATGATTCGATATCACAAGCCTATATGTCTGACGCGAGCGTGATAACATTAAATTCGAGTTGATTTTTGAATTGGAGATAAGACGATAGTTGCAATCCCAATTCGAAAATCGCCCGATATTTTATCATTCATTGATCATTGATAACATACGCAAAAAGCTTTCCAACGAAAAAAAAATGTAACTTTGTGATATGGATATCTTACTATAATTGTAAATTCGAAAGTTTGGATGGGTGGATGTTTGTTACTCAATCACGCCCGAATAGCTGAAGGGAAATTGATGAAATTTGGCACAGATATAGATTATAGTCTGGAATACCACATAGATTTCTTTTATCATAAAAATAAAACACGAAAACTTTATTGACATAGGAAAACACACTTTTCAAATATCTTAATCTAAACAAATCTTCTTAAAATTAAACAGTATTACAGGATAACTCTTTAACCTAGTTAAAAGGTACGGTTCCCGTAGGACAATATGTCAACTTTGAAGGGATCGTTGCTATTATCTGAAAAATCGGTTGAATTGACGTAACATTTACTCCAGTCACTCACCCTAGGCTCCCTATTAATCAATGCGGTTGACTAAACCCAAAACGTAAACCAAAACTGCGTGCGGAACTTATGACAAACATTTTGTTAGCATACTGGACGTTTTTGTACCCTTAAAATAGCCTTATAATTATTATTTAGACCTGAAACAAAACCCAACTTTTCCTTTTCCCAGAACACCTGTAATACCAACATTGTAGGTCCTAAAAATTTAAAAAATCGTTAACACTCCAACGTTTAACACGTAAACAAAGCTGCGTAAATTACGCATTTTTACGCAAAACTTTTAATGGAATAACATAGTAGTGGCCCTGGACGGTTGCAAACTTTTATTACACACTCCTACGCACTCCGCTGAACAGAATTGTTTGGGTACATGCTGGGACTTGAAGATAGTTGGGGTCTATAAGGACAGTTCTTCTTAATGGGTTAGGCAGAGATAGGGGTAACTTGCAGAGTGTCGACCGGAATTCTGGCGTGAATGAAAATATGATCATAAAGTTCAATTTAAAGTACTATTAGATAGATATAGAAGTAAAGGTCCCTACTTATTTATTTACTTATTAAAGCTTTATGCACAAATGTAAAAAAAATACACCGTACAAAGGCGGACTTAATGCCTTAGGCATTTTCTACCAGTCTACCTTAGGGTGATGCAGAGACAAAACATAGTAGGTGCAAGGAAGAGGAACTTAAAATTTCCAAGAATAAAATATAATAATAAATACAAATATACATACATACAAACAAAATATACAAAGTAGAGAGAGATCAAAATACATAGACGGAGAAAATAACAAATACTTCACTTCTATAAAAATATATAAAAATATAAAAAAAAAAAAAAAAAATATACACTCACGCCTGTATTCCCCGAAGGGTTAGGCAGAGGTGTAACAATGTACACCCACAGTTCGCCGGTATATTTAGGTCCCATGTAATAAGGGGCGAGCCTATTGCCATTAACCGGGCACAAATCCTAACTCCGAGCTGCTACTGAGAATTTCATAGAAAAACCCAATAACACTTTTTGCTCGACCTGGGAATCGAACCCAAGACCTCTAGCGTAGCAGTCGCGCTTAGGACCACTAGGCTAACGAGGCACTTCTATATCTATCTAATAGACGTCATGCGTAAAATAATCTTTTTATGTTAAATCAATAGCATAATTCTAAGTTTATCTAGAACATACCCAACATTGGTAAAGAAAAATTTCGATAGGAATCCTATACTTATGATTAATATGAGCCCAAAATTAATCGTTAATCCGCCTTGAGTGCTCGTGCCTTACGTGTATTGAAAGAGAGCTTTACTGTACAGTGAGTAATAAAAGGATATTATTATTATAAATATAATATTGATTGACTTGCTACTGCCCGCGTCTTCGTCCTCGTGGAATATTAAACATAGTCTACGGTGCTTAGTAAAAGTGAAGTGAGAACTGTTAATTGAACCAGCGCTTCCAAAGATTACGTCCCACACTAACAAAAAACCATAAAAACAATCAAACTTTACCTATTATATTAGATTCGATTATGATAAGCACGATAAAAGTGTAGGTACCTATAGATACTGATAACAACCAACTGCCATCGACTGACAATCGGTAACGAGATCATTATGAACATACATACATAAACTCACGCCTTTTCCCATGAGGGTAGGCAGAAAACACAGAACGCCACCTGCTACGATCCTTACATACTTCTTTCGCCTCGTCCACGTTCATACATCTGGTCATACAAGCATACCGGTTACGAGTACTGCGCACCTGACCTTTCTGAAGAACCTCACCAATAAGGTAGATCTTTTTAGAGCGTCCTCTCCCGGCGTTGCCACTCACGTCTGCCATATAAATCCCTTTTGTTAGTCGCCTTTCACTCATCCTCTCAAAATCATTATCATGAAAATTACGAAAACGAGTTAAATAAAAACGTTTGCAATGTGCCATGACATAGAGTTCACATTCCGCCAATCCCTATAGGATTAAGTCATAATTTCATATTAACTTATTAATAGACCTGGGAATTAAAATGTTCCAAACCTAAGCAACAAAGTTCTGAATTCCTTAATAATAACGAGAGTTCCAATGGCACAGGCCGTAAAAGAGAGGTAAACAAAAAATTTGCAACCAACAGATATCAGCTCGAGGTGTGCTCGGACAAATTGATGGTGGTTTTTATATGGATATAAAGTTGTACTGGAAACGGCAGATACACACTGCTGAATATTTGGCGCATGTTGAATAAATGACAACTTTATTTCCAAGAGTATTAAATGTTCACGCTAACATGTGGACACTTAGAAGTTTTTGTTTATTTTTTTATGTTTTTGACAATAATATTCAATTCTTGTGTATTTTTTATTATGTGTGCGATCCATAACAAAGTGGATCTTAGTTGCCTTTAACTTGTATTTCATTCCTTTTCTGTAAAACATTCAGACGCAGTGTGAAATTGTTAATTAACAAATGAAATTCATTGAAATCAAAATTATTTGACATGGTAAATTATTATTATACTTTTTGTTATTCACATTCATTTATTTCTAATACATATTAAATACATTTTTAAATATTGATATAAAAATAAAATGTAATCATGACATGTTAATTGTATTTATTTATATAATAATATTTACAGCCTTAAAATTAGAAATCCTTAATAAAAACAAAAAGAAACTAAAACTAAATGGCATCAAAAAACTCCTCCGCATCACCGTCAACCGGAAAAGTGCCCAAAAGATTGGTGGCATTGCCACATTGGATGCCTTTGGGTCGTGGGAAGTGTCAACCAACCGTTTAGATAAATCCCTAAAAAGGCTTTTTTCTTTTTTTTTTGGTGGGTGGGAAATCATCAAATAACTTCTCCCGCCCTGGGCGGGGCGGGAGGGAGTGTCAGACTTTTACTGACTAAAACCCACCCATGTTCCTTCTTCTGTTCATGTTCTGGGGGCGCGGTATCTCTTGCGAACAACCCGCAGCCCCGGCAGGCATCGGCCCTCAGTGGCCCCTTCCTTTGCTGACATCTCTTTGAGGCGCGCGTGGAACACGAACGCGCCGTCGACACGGCCTGTCGTTATGCAACGTAAGGACGGTGAGCTACCCATTACTCACCGTCCACAGGCCAGTATCTACGGTGGCCGGGAGTCGTCTCGCGACTCCCGACGTCCGGAGCGTCTACCGCGGCGGCTGGGACGGGAGAACAGCTGTCTCAACCGTCCCGCCGCCTCCTTCTCAAGTATTACTGCCTCGCAGAAGGAGGCGACTGCATCCCATTCCCTCTCGCTCCGGACCATGCCTTGCACCAGCTACACGTGCTTGTGGCTTGCAC
Organism: Caradrina kadenii; assembly: GCA_947462355.1. Taxonomy (NCBI): domain Eukaryota; kingdom Metazoa; phylum Arthropoda; class Insecta; order Lepidoptera; family Noctuidae; genus Caradrina; species Caradrina kadenii. The sequence goes on from OX381691.1 coordinate 11,671,781, forward strand.
CAGGGTCGGACGCGAGAGTTCGCCGCCGCCGATGGCCGCCACGAGGACTCGGCGATGCTCCGCCCAAGCGGGGCATACCGGCACGGTGTGCTTCACCGTGTCCTCGGTGCGATCCACACAATGGTGACACCCGGACGTTTCCTCCCGCCCGATGAGGTGCAGGAACCTTCCGAAACACCCGTGTCCGGTGAGGACCTGCGTCAGGCAGTAGGTGAGGGCGCCGTGGCGCCTCTCCAGCCACTCCTCAAAGAGGGGACTTACCGCCTCTATTAAGGCGTGCCCAATCCCTAAAAAGGCTATGGGCACACTTTTTTGTTCTATTTTAATTAAAATTGAATTTTCCCTGTACAGTCGGGTTGACTTCATTTTATTTTTAATAAGTATATCACCCGCACATAGGACGGACATAAGATGTTATATAATTTGTTTGTTACACTGTACAATTCAAAAGTGCCTGTAAATGGTCTACGGTTTGACTTTGTACTATGTTTATTACTTTCAGTACTTTTCGGTGATAACATTGTTTCAGGAGTAAAAAATTACAGTTCTAGCGATTAACATGTTCTAATTATAGTTACAGTTTACTCCATAACGATCAAGGTGGCTTTACAATTAATTAACTATAATCAAGAAAATCATTACATGTACAAGCACTTTGTGCAAGCTACTATTGTCTAAATCATGACTTTATGCAAGCATCTTTTTCTTGGCCCATTTCTATACAACAGACTGAATGATTTACTCTCCATTCATACCCTAAATAAAATAACGTTTAAAATGGAAATAACTGACTGGCTCATCACTTTAGATTATGCCCAAATCGAAGACCTTTTCAAAACCATATCCTAACATAATGTTCCCTTTGCAACACATACACAATTACCCCACACCTCACACGCTCACTCCACATCACACACACTCACCCAACATACCACGCACATCTACATACATCCTCCCTTGCATGTATCCTTGATAAATTAATTTATTTTTCGCTTTTGTAAACCTAGTTTTACGAGCATTTTTGCATTATCATGATTATAATGTATGAGATTTTTATTTGAACATTGTATGCGATTCAGATCGTCTCCAGTACAACATAATTCTGTTAATACTCAGTTCAGGGGGTCTGGTGACCTGACATACAGGTTTTGTAAAAAACTTAGTTTAGGCACCAGTCTTCCACAAATTAATTTACAATTCTGTCTGTAGACTATTTAATTACTTTCTCTGTAATTTGTGGTAAAAAATAAATAAATTATTATTATTATTATTATCTGGAAGCGTGTAGGCTTGTCATGCATGCAGTAGCGAATGCCAGCCACAAAAACACACAGTTCTACAAGGATTTTTTAACGCTTCCATTGAATCAATATCCACTCATTGATCACCCTAATGAACTTTTTAAATTAAAAAAAGGTGGTGGTTAACATGTTATCATCTGGTGGCACGCACCACACCTCAGAGACAGTAATTTAATTCCAAATTCCGTTTTGTCAACCCGATGCGGTTCATTTGGATCTACTTTTTGAGGTGCGTTTACCCCTTCAGCATAATTAGGGTTGAGTTTAAAACTTTTTTGATGATATTGTATTGTTAACATGGAGGATAATTGTTGAGGTTTTTTACATATATTTTGGGTTCCGTGTATCGAAAATATTGTTTAATAAAGTTGGTCTTGCACATTTATTTATTTATTTAAACTTTAAGCACAAAAAATAATACAAAGGCGGATTTAACGACTTAGGCATTTTCTACCAGTCAACCAAAGGTAGTGAAAAGATAATATTTCAGGTGCAAATTACTGTACTCACTTTTTTTTTGCGATGAAATAATGGAAATCGTTTGGTACGTATGAGTCTGTACGCAAATATTGTAAAACATTTATTTTAAAAGACCTTATTCTTTTCTATTTTCTTGCCCATTCTTTTACATACTAGATTACCTTCTAGAAGGGGCAACTAGATTCAATTCCTTTTACTTGAATATAACGTTCAAAAGCGGCTTTGAATGGCCTAATTGAAATAAATAATTTGACTTTGATGAATGATAATGATACGAAAATAGCGCACATTGCAGTGGGCGTTTACGTATAATATGACCACACATTAATCTAACGGCCGATACTTAACGCAGTATCAAGGCGACCATGGCGCTGCTCACATATATTTTACTGCTTCTGTTTTTAAACTATACTCTGGCAACAAACTGTGTTATTACCAACACCCCAGAATACATAACTTGGGAAAAAGAACTCTTAAAAGATCTTAAATGTGGCTACAGTCCACACCAAGCACCACAAGAAAACACAGTAGTGAATGTCAGTTACGCTATGAGAACCTTCAAATTTAGTATCAAAGACGAAAAGATAGCAATGCAAACATTTATGCGTATGAAATGGAAAGATGAAAGACTGAAATGGGACCTAGAAAAATATCATGGTATTAATGAGTGTGACGCCTCCAAGTTCCATCTTTGGAAACCAATGTTTGGACTAACTTACACTGAGGATTATAAACTATATTTCGAAAGGTACTCGGGGTATCGCTATGAATTTAAGAGTACTGGAGCAGTTCTCAACTCACATGAGACGATTCAAATCACTTTGTGTACCATAAAACTCACGAACTGGCCATACGACGTGCAAGAATGCAACTATGATTTCGGACCTCAGATGGATCCATCTTTGGGCAGTGCAAATTATTCAATAAACTTTCACTTCGTAGTGTTGGAACGTAGTGGCGCTGAATGGTACATATACGACTACAAATATGTGAGAGATAACAGTACCAAGAGAAATGTGAAGTTGACTCTTTATTTGATGCGAGAAGCAGTCGGCTTGTCTGCGATTGTCATTTATCCGGCCTTCATTTTGACCGTTCTCAGTGTTTTGTCCTTGTATTTAGATGTCAGACGTAAAGTGCGGCTAGCGATTGTGTGCTTCAGTTTACTTGGTCATTATTATTTCCTGATGGAATTAGCTTCCCAACTTCCGAAAGAGCGTGGATTCCCACCGACTTTATTGTTGTATTATCGTGGCTCAGTCGTTCTGTCTATTATTATCATTCTTTTGTCATTTTGTTTGAATGAAGTGTGTAAATTAAAATCAACCCCGCATAGTTACATAAAAACAATCAATGATTTCATGTATGAAGATAATTATAGATCGTATTTAGTGTTTCCTCGGTGGGATTTTGAAGACTCTACAGTTGATAGCAAGTCACGTAATGAAAATTGGGTGAAGTTTGCAAACATTGTGAATAATGTTTTTATATTTGTTATTGTAATTGCTTATATTGGTTTGTATGGCGCTCATATTCCCAAACAATTTCCAAAACCAATAGACGAACAATATACTGCATAAACGATTTATTGATATTTTGTTATTAAGATGGATGTACTGGTACATCCCAATGAAAAACGGAACCCTTAAAGGACCACTCGTGTCTCTCTGTCCCTCTATCACAGCCTATTCGCTCCAAATATACGGCACCGATTCAGTTAATTTTGGTGCACATATTATGACTTTCCGTGACCTAAACACGTTTGAGATACGTATATTGTATAGGTGAATTTTTAATCTGTAAATCACTTTCGGGGGTACTGGGGCGGCGAAATATTAACAATTATTTATTTAGGAAAACAAACGAAATTGACCATTCCCTCCCCTTATCTCCGAATCTACTGAACTTAAACTTTTGTGAACCATTGTGATACTCCACCAAATTCCTTTTCAGTATAGTGATTTACCTCCTTCCATGCACTAACATGAAATAATATAGCAATATGATCGGCGAAAGATTTATTTTAATCGTTTGTAAGATTAAGACCGTTTGGTATATCGGGAACAATGTCGAACCAAGAACACTGCCCTGCGGAACGCCAAACTTATTAGGCAGCTCACTCACCCAATTTTTAATAAGCACAACGTATCTTTTATTCTAATGATAATCTGAGAATAACTAGAGTAGCATTCATCTGATTTCCAAGTGAGAAAGTTAACTAATTAGAACAGGGATAGATACTACGTCAAATGCTTTCGCTAAATCTCAATATAAAGCCAAAGTATTTTCCTATTACTCCATTTTTGACAAAAAAAATCTGTGAGTTCGTTTATCCGACGTTGATCGTTCAGAGCGAAAATTAATTGTGCTGGTGAAGACATTTTTTTTTTGTAAAAAACTTTGAAACCTTGCCATTAAACTCCCCAATTAAAAGCTTTTTTTTAAATTTAGCACTTTAGTTAAACTCCCAGTCATTTATTGATTACGCTAATGATTTTTATTTAAAAAGATTGTTATTGCTAACTTATTACTATCCGGTAGCACTTAGCCTACCCAGAAACAGTAATTTAGTTTCAGGTTCTATTATGTCAACCCTTTGTGCAGTGTGTTTAGCCCTTTCCCATAGTTAGTATTAAGGATGATATTTTAATTTTAAACATCGAAAGTGTCTGGATTTTTAAGGAGGTAGTTTTTAGCTTATGTTTTGTTCCTTATAGAACGTTACGAAAATATCACTTCCTGAAATTATTAAAAAAACTGACTAGGTTAGGATCGGGCTCACACATTCAAGGTTCTGGATCAGACGAATGAAAATGGCGCATATTGATTACCGCACCGTCTATCGAAACATTTGCAGTGGGCGTTTTCGTATAATATAACCACACATTCTCACGGCAGATACTAAACGCAGTATCAAGGCGACCATGGCGCTGCTCACATATATTTTACTGCTACACTTCCTAAACTATACTCTGGCCGTAGACTGTGTTAACAGCAATGCGCCAGAGTACATAGCTTGGGAAAAAGAACTCTTGGAAGATGTTGAATGCGGCTACAATCCACATCAAGCACCAAAAGAAAACACAGTAGTGAATATCACTTACGCTATGCATGCCTTCAACTTCAATAGCGAAGAAGAAAAGATAACAATGCAGACATTTATGAGGGTAAAGTGGAAAGACGAAAGACTGAAATGGGATCCGGAAAAGCATCATGGTATTTATGAAACTGAATCCTACAAAGTCCGCCTATGGTATCCAACATTTGGACTAACCAACAGAGACGATTATGAGGAATATTACGAGCGATATATGTATTATCTCTATGAATTAAAGAGTACTGGAGACGTCTTCATCTCATTTTTTATGATACTTAAATCTTTGTGTACCATAGAACTCACGAACTGGCCATACGACTTGCAAGAATGCAACTATGATTTCGGACCTCAGATGGATCCATCTTTGGACAGTGCAAATTATTCTATAAACTTTCACTTCATGGTCTTGGAACGTAGTGGCGCTGAATGGTACATATACGACTACAAATACGTGAGAGATAATAGTACCAAGAGGAATGTGAAGTTGACTCTTTATTTGATGCGAGAAGCAGTCGGTTTGTCTGCGATTGTCATTTATCCTGCCTTCATTTTGACCGTTCTCGGTGTTTTTTCCTTGTGTTTGGATGTCAGACGTAAAGTGCGGCTAGCGATTTTGTGCTTTAGTTTACTTGGTCATTATTATTTTCTGATGGAGTTAACTACCCAACTTCCGAAAGAGCGACAATTCCAACCGACTTTATTGTTGTATTATCGTGGGTCAGTTGTTTTGACTATTACCATCATTCTTTTATCATTCTGTTTAAATGAAGTGTGTAAATTAAAATCAAATCCGCATAATAACATACAAACGATCACTGATTTCGTGTATGAAGATAATTATAGATCGTATTTAGTGTTTCCTCGGTGGGATTTTGAAGACTCTACAGTTGATAGCAAGTCACGCAATGAAGATTGGGTGAAGTTTGCAAACATTGTGAATAGTGTTTTTATATTCGTTATTGTTTTTGCTTATATTGGTTTGTATGGCACAAATATTCCCAAACCATTTCCAAAACCAGATTACGATAATAGTATTCTCTATCCTTAAATGATTTTAGAATAGTTTTTTATTAGAATTTCGTACGTCCGGCTGAAACACAGAAATTTTGTAAAATGATTAGTGTATCCGTCTGTCTGTCTGTTACAACAAATCTCCTCTGGATGTTCTAATTGAATTAAAATGTGGTACTCAAACACGGACGTGTCATGTAAATGCGTGAAATTTAAATATTGGAGTAACTTTATGAGGGACAAATTAGAAAACAAAAAACAAGATTTGCAAACTATACTACGCGGCTTGTGTTGTGGGGTCTAAAATATGATTTTAAATAAATAGTTTTATTTTATAAGTTAATTATGAAAACAAACAAAAATTGACCATGCCCTCAACTTATATCCAAAACTTCTAAATTCAAAAATTTTGGTGCCTATTTAATACATAACCAAATCCTTTTTAAAAATCAATATTTACCTCTCTTCATTTACTCTCATGGCATAGCAGCTGGGTATCATCGGTAAATGTTATAATTGTTCCATTTGCGAGATTAATAATACCACATAGATCGTTAATATTAACCGTTTATATTAAAGAAAAAATAGCCAAGGATATCCTTGGCTATTTTTTCTTAACAATCTCGGACCAAGTATACTGCCCTGTGCAACGCCATATATTCGTTGTGCACCTAATAATTTACTCAATTTTCAATTGTACAACCTACCTTCTATTATGGAGATAATCTGTGAATAACTCGAGTGGCATTCATCTGATTCCCAACTGAGCAAATTTACTTTTTAGAAATGGAACAGAAATGGTGTCGTATGCTTTGGCTAAATCTAAATATTTTATAGACAATCTTTTCCCTTTTTGTTCATTTCGAAATGTTGACTGCTTAGAACGGAAACCGAATTAAACTGGTGATGACAACTTATTTTTGTCAAGAAACCCTTAAGCGAATCGCAGCCATAGAACTCCACCCACGCCCAAGCATTGTTTTATAATTTATCACTTTGATTGCACTTGTGTTCTTTCATTGATAACTCTAACAATATTTTTAAATTGAAAATGTTCGCGGCTAACTTATTGATATCCGCGGGCACTTAACCCACCTTATAAATAATAATTCAATTCCAGGTACTATTTTGTCAAACCAATGCGGATCATTAAGATCTGCTTTGTGCAGTGAGTTTAGCCTTTCCGCATAATTAGTATCCAGAATGATATTTTTATGTTTATATGGAAAATAACGTCAGGGTTTTAAGGAGGCAATTTTTCGCACATATTAGCAAATAATAAAAAAAACTAGCCATGTAAGGGTTCCACTAGTACATGTAGGTTGTACTACTAAAACAATAATGATTTACAGTTTTTTATCATTTACGATAATATAAAGGATAATTATTATAATATTATCATGATACGAAAATGAATCACAGCATTTACCGCACCGTCTATCGAAACTTTTTTGTGGGCGTTTTCGAATAATATGACCACACATTCTAACGGCTGATACTAAACGCAGTATCAAGGCGACCATGGCGCTGCTCACATATATTTTACTGCTACACTTTTTAAACTATACTGTGGCCGTTGACTGTGTTAATAGCAATGTACCAGAGTACATAGCTTGGGAAAAAGAACTCTCGGAAGATCTTGAATGCGGCTACAGTCCACATCAAGCACCAAAAGAAAACACAGTAGTGAATGTCACTTACGCTATGACTGCCTTCAACTTCAATAGCAAAGAAGAAAAGATAACAATGCAGACATTCATGCACATAAAGTGGAAAGACGAAAGACTGAAATGGGATCCAGAAAAGCATCATGGCATTATTGAAACTGACGCCATCAAGATCAGCATATGGTATCCAAGATTTAGACTCTCCAAGACCGGAGATTATCAGCAATATTATGAAGATGTTTTGTATTATCGCTATCAATTAAAAAGTATTGGAGACGTCTTCATCTCATATTTTATGGTACAAGACTCTTTGTGTATCGTTAAACTCACGGACTGGCCATACGACGTGCAAGAATGCAACTATGATTTCGGACCTCAGAGAGATTCACCTTTGGGTAGTGCTAATTATTCAATAAACTTTTTATTCATGGTGTTGGAACGTAGTGGCGCTGAATGGTACATATACGACTACAAACATGTGACAGATAACAGTACCAAGAGGAATGTGAAGTTGACTCTATATATGATGCGAGAAGCAGTCGGCTTGTCTGCGATTGTCATTTATCCTGCCTTCATTTTGACCGTTCTTAGTATTTTATCTTTGTGTTTGGACGTGAGACGTAAAGTGCGGCTACCGATTATTTGCTTCAGTTTAATTGGTCATTATTATTTTCTGATGGAGTTAGCTTCCCAACTTCCGAAGGATAGTCAATTCTCACCGACTTTATTGTTGTATTATCGTGGGTCAGTTGTTTTGACTGTTATCATCATTCTTTTATCATTCTGTTTGAGTGAAGTGTGTAAATTAAAATCAACTCCGCATAGTAACATACAAACAATCAATGATTTCGTGTATGAAGATAATTATAGATCGTATTTAGTGTTTCCTCGGTGGGATTTTGAAGACTCTACAGTTGATAGCAAGTCACGCAATGAAGATTGGGTGAAGTTTGCAAACATTGTGAATAGTGTTTTTATATTCGTTATTGTTTTTGCTTATATTGGTTTGTATGGCACACATATTCCCAAACCATTTCCAAAACCACATTACGATAGTTATTATCGTCTTTAAATGATTTTAGCATAGCTTTTTATTAGAATTTCATACTTCCGACTGAAACACAGAAGTCTTGTAATAGGACTAGTGCATCAGTCTGTCGGTTACCACAAATTTCCTCTGGATGTTCTGATTGAATTAAAATTTGGTGCCCAAACACGGTCGTGTCATGTAAATGAGTGAAATTTCAGTATTGGAATAATTTTTTGAGGGACAAATAAAAAATAAAATATATGATTTGCAAACTATACTGCGCGACATATCAAATCAAATGGTTTGTGTTGTGAGAGTCTTAAATATACTTTTGTAATAAATAGTTTTAAAGTTCCTTATCTCCAAAACGACTAAATTTAAAAATATGAAAAATAACTGTCGGGGTTTTACGGAGGTAATTTTTATCACATTATTTCCGGTTCCGGATCCCTTTTAGTTTGTTACGAAAATATCACTTACTAAAATAATTTAAAAAACTGGCCACGTATAGGTTCGACTTGCACATCATAGGTTCTGGACCACTAAAAGAATAATGATTTACAGTTTCTTTTCATTTGCGGTGATATAAAGGATAATTAATATTATCATGATACCTACGAAAATGGATCACAGCTATTACCGCACCGTCTATCGAAACATTTGCAGTGGGCGTTTCCGTATAACATGACCACACATTCTAACGGCTGATACTGAGCGCAGTATCAAGGCGACCATGGCCGTGCTCACATATATTTTACTGCTTTTCTTTCTGAACTATACTGTGGCCACTGACTGTGTTAATAGCAAGATTCCAGAATACATAAAATGGGAAGAAGGACTCTTGGAAGATCTTAAATGCGGCTACAGTCTATACCACGCACCAAGCGAGAACACAGTAGTGAATGTGACTTACGCGTTGAATACCTTTAACTTCAATAGTGAAGAGGAAAAGATAACTATGCAAACATTTATGCGCATGAAGTGGAAAGACGAAAGACTGAAATGGGATCCAGAAAAGTATCATGGCATTAACGAGACTGACGACTCCAAATTCTATATATGGAGTCCACTATTTGGACTATCCAGCACCGATGATTATGAGCTGTTTTCCGAAATGTATGTGTATTATGGCTCTAAATTGAAGAGTACTGGAGAAGTCATCTACACGCATGCTTTAGTACAAAACGGTTTGTGTAGCGTCAAACTCACGAACTGGCCCTATGACGTGCAAGAATGCAGTTATCAGTTTGGTGCAACGGATCTGCAGATGGAACAAACTAGGAGCGCTACAAATTATTCAATAAAATTTGATTTTATGTTGTTGGAGCCTAGGGGCGCTGAATGGTTCATATACGACTACAAACATGTGACAGATAACAGTACCAAGAGGAATGTGAAGTTGACCCTTTATTTGATGCGAGAAGCAGTCGGCTTGTCTGCGATTGTCATTTATCCGGCCTTCATTTTGACCGTTCTTAGTATTTTATCTTTGTGTTTGGACGTGAGACGTAAAGTGCGGCTACCGATTATTTGCTTCAGTTTAATTGGTCATTATTATTTTCTGATGGAGTTAGCTTCCCAACTTCCGAAGGATAGTCAATTCTCACCGACTTTATTGTTGTATTATCGTGGGTCAGTTGTTTTGACTGTTATCATCATTCTTTTATCATTCTGTTTGAATGAAGTGTGTAAATTAAAATCAACCCCGCATAGTAACATACAAATAATCAATGATTTCGTGTATGAAGATAATTATAGATCGTATTTAGTGTTTCCTCGATGGGATTTTGAAGACTCTACAGTTGATAGCAAGTCACGCAATGAAGATTGGGTGAAGTTTGCAAACATTGTGAATAGTGCTTTTATATTCATTGTTGTATTTGCTTATATTGGTTTGTATGGCACAAATATTCCCAAACATGTACCAAAGCCAAGTTACGATTATGATTATTTTGCATAAATGATTTTTAGAACAATTTGTTATTTATTTTTTAAACCCTCTTTCCTGCGCGGCGTCAGGCAAAGCTATAATATTAAAACTAATAATTGATTTGAATTTGAGTCTCACGGGCCCGGGCGTATTAAATCTTTCGGCCAATAATTATGTCGACTGTCTGTCCCTGCGTCAGGTATTGCAAATTCATAAGTGATAAATTGCATACCTTACAATTTATCACTTAATTGATAATTGTACACCTTACAGGTCTGTTACAGCGATCCTTTATATAATAATCATACGAACTGACAATTAACTGTGACAAACAATAAATGAACTTGAATTTGAATAAAACATTAACTTTTCAATGGAACAAATTTTAGATGGTATTTTGTTAAAGATTCTTTGTCACAGCATTATATCGATTTTCCTGTTTTATTACATCCAAGTTCTATTTCGCGCGCATGCAATTTCTTCGGCTTGTTCAGTAATTAGCGCTTCTATCTCATCATACACTATATAATTCACTTTATGTCTATGTCTTTACGTCTCGCTTCATAACGAACATAATTCTTAAGGAACATGATCATGACTCCAATCATCCCAAAGACGCGCTTTCCGTACGATTGATATATAAATGAACAAAAATAGCATGGTAAAAGTTGAATTGTTGATAAAATATATATAAGTAAATTATAGTTAACTATTGTGTTACTCAATATTCTGTTAAGTATATAGTTAAAGTATATTTTAAAATCTCTGAGAAGAGAACGGCTAGTACAAGCCGCGCGTGCAAAGTCGCTTCGATACAAAATCGGGCTCGTGTAAACGTAGCCTAACACACGGACATACGATACAATATGATCCTTCTTATCCACGGTGCGTACTTCAAATAATAATAGATAGTTAGGTACATAACGTCTGGCGTGTGATCTTACACTAATGTCCTAATTAATCAGAGCAAGTGAGAACGGCATGTCTTATAGTAATCGCTTATATCGTTACGCACTTTGATTTTAACGATAATTGATGGCGTTGAGAATTAGCGGGATTTGCGCGAAATTCTTGTTGAACGAGGAATTTGTGGGTAGTGAAGTTATACGCATAATATGCTGTAAAATAATTAGGTGGGTGGGTAGTTAATGTTTACGTGGATGTGAATCTAATGCGTGATCACCTGATCAATGTTAGATAATTATGTATTTTATATTTATTATCTACACTAATATTATGAAGAGGAAAGATTTATATTTTTGTATATGTGTATGTTTGTAATGAATAAACGCAAAAACCACTGCTCCGATTTCAAAAATCTTTCACCATTAGTAAGCTACATTCACCCTGAGTAACATAGGCTATATAACATCACGCTACGACACACGGGAGCGGAGCAATAACAGAAAACCTAACTTAACACGGGTGAAAGCTACGCGGACGAAGTCGCGGGCTGGTCGCTATGTTTAGATAAAAGTCAAAGTCAAAGTATTTATTTCAATTATACCATTTACAGGCACTTTTGAATTGTCAAGAAGTTACCGTTAAAAGTTGAAGCTAGTTGTAGATATGTTTTATGTATAGGATGAAATATGGTAATTTATTTATATATAAGTAGGTACAAAAATAACGGCCTCGTTAGCTCAGTGGTCCTAGGCGCGACTGCTACGCTAGAGGTCTTGGGTTCGATTCCCATGTCGAGCTAAGTGTTATTGGGGTTTTCTACGGGATTCTCAGAAGCAACTTTGACTTAGGATTTGTGCCCGGTAAATGGCAATAGGGTCACCCCCTATTAAATGGCACCTAAACATACCGTCGAACTGTGGGTGTACATTGATACACCTTTGCCTAACCCTTCGGGGGAATACAGGCATGATGGTTTGTATGTGTGTCATGTACGCTTTGACCTATTTGTGAATGTTATGTATTTTATTAAAACTACTTTGAACTATCAATGCTTGATGTATCTGCTGTTGGAGTACGTACTTAATTGAATAAATAAATAAATTCTGTAAAAATCTCTGTGATTTTAGGTGAAGTGAGCTTAATGCATGGGATGAAATTATTTAAAAATTAAATAATTATTTTTTTATTAAAACACCTTTCCTTTATTTCCTTATCAAGAATAATCCTCCTCTCGTAACTTTGAAAAGTGCCTTTGAGTGGTTTTAATGAAATAAATGATTTGACTTTTACTTTGAACTAAGGACTTGTTCCGTCAAAATGCGTCCACTTTAAAATGAGACTTTCAAATTAATAAAGGCTCCTTATAACTATACACAAAGTTGTCAAAGGTCCTCCAGTGAGATTACTTTTGACGACTAGTACATTGTACGACTTTCATGATTCCCACTGGAAGAGATAGTGCTCGTTACACGACCCTTTAGGACACGCATGGACAATGAAACGTGTAATCCTTGTAACACACGTTTGATTATGAATAGAGCATAAGAAATGGAAAAGATAATCTTCCATACTTAATATGCTACATCTGAAAGTACCTCTGCTTGTCTGTCTGCTACACCTCCACGACTAAACCACTAAACCGATTTGATAAAATTTGGTACGATGTAAGTTTGAACTCCAAGAATGGATGTATTTCACTTTTTACTTCGTGGTTTACGCGGACAAACTCGCGGGCAAAAGCTGGTATAATATAACTGTTCTTTGTTCTATATCTATATATTTAAAAGAAAGTCGTGTTAGTTACACTATTTATAACTCAAGAATGGCTGAACCGATTTGGCTGAAAATTGGTGGGGAGGTAGCTTAGATTCAGGAAACGAACATAGCATACTTTTTAAGTGGGCCCGGCAGTCGTTGTCCTGCCCTGAAAATCGATACAAAAATCCAGGTCCAGCCTACCCTACCCCACCTACCTACATACTAACCCTATCTACCTACCTGCCTCGTATCCACTCGACACAGCAATATGGCTCTTCGCAGTGGAGTGGTATCAGGGTAACAAAGATTTAGGGATAAAGGAAGGGGTAGTATTTTTAATAAAAGTTACTTAAAATTAATCCAAAAAAAGCACATCGTCCTCTTAGGCATGTCGTTTCCTATCTCACACTAACACTTCATCATACTTCCATTTCATTTATTACGCCTACTCTTAATAATTAATTATGGTTGTCTCTTTTCTAATGATCTAATTTCTTGTAAATGACGTTCTAAAGTGCCTTTTAACGGTCTAATTGAAATAAATGATTTAGCTTTGACAAATAAACATCCGAGTTGTATTAAAAATGGACGGATTTTCTCGCACAAAAACATTTTAAAAACTTTTTTTAAATCATTGTGAAACACCTCGTTTTTCTGACCAACATTCAAAAGAGCCTTCACATAATAATTATCATTACTTTTAACAGCTACACTATTAATCTCTGCCGGTCCCTAAAGAGAAACGTGGCGTGAAATTAATTAGTAAACTCAGTGCCATCACACCGTATATTTTATTCACTATGTTTTTAATTTAAAAGTTAATTATTGGACTCCCAGAGGAACGTGTGTGGTGAAAATTTCGCAAGAGGACGTATCATTTATTTATAGTTTTCGGAAATGATTATGGGACGTGTTTGTGGGTTGTTGGTGGCTTTCCGAGGATTTAAGTTATGGGGTCGTATACATCAAAGCATAATCATTGAGATTTTCAAAGGCTATATTTAGTAAAATTTTCGTCTTTAACTGCCTCGTTGGCCCAGTGGTCCTTTGAGCGACTGCTACGCTAGAGGTCTTGGGTTCGATTCCCAGGTCGAGCAAAAAGTGTTATTCGGTTTTTCTATGAAATTCTCAGTAGCAACTCAGAGTTAGGATTTGTACCCGGTTAATGGCAATAGGCTCGCCCCTTATTACGTGGGACTTAAACATACCGACGATCTGTGGGTGTACATTGTTACACCTCTGCCTAACCCTTCGGGGGATACAGGCGTGATGGTATGTTATGTTATGTTCGTCTTTGTATACAAGGTGTATACAAAGACTGTATGCACCGTGTTGTCAATTTCTAGGGGAAGACTATGTTAGTGATTCTCAACACAAATCAATAATAAAATAAATGTTTTCTTTTAGGTGGTGATTTTTTAATTCAAGCATGCCTTTTTCCCGTTGTGTATTAGTAGGTTCTTCGCCCATAACATACCATCACGCCTGTAGGAATACAGGTAACTCTTCGGGGAACCGAAGAGTTAGGTAGAGGTGTACCAGACCACACCCACAGTTCACCGGTAGGTTTTTAAGTCCCACGTAATAGGAAGTGAGCTTGTTGCCATTAACCGGGCACAAATCCTAACACCGAGCTGTTACTGAGAAAAACCAATAACACTTTGCTCGACCTGGGAATCGAACCCAAGACCTCTAGTCTAGCAGTCGCGCTTAGGACCACTAGGCTAACGAGACAGTCCATTTTACCCAAATTATACCCTATGTAATATTCTGATGTATAAGCTATATTACTGCCAGGACTTATGAAAATCCCTTGGTGCATTTTTGCGTAAAAGAGTAACAAACATTCATCCCCACAAACTTGCGCTTTTATAATAGTAGTAGGACTTAGTACCATTTAGTATACAGCTCTCAGTACTTAGAATTCAGTAAAAATGTCCCTCAGGTGAAGTTATCTTGAAGTAAGCAGTAGAAAGTACCATGCTAGGGAGGGATGCATAGCTCAGTGAGCAGCAAACTCATTTCACGTTAATTCAACAAGAAAGATTATTACAAAATAACACTGCCGGTTTTTGTTTCCAAATGAAACAGAAGAGTTTACTGTTATAAACTATAAAACTGATACCCCTGTACCCGACTTAGGTATCAGGCACAGCAGCCGCCACGAGTCGCTATTCGAGTCGACATTTGTGCTCACGACTCGTAGCGGCTGCTATTCCTTTTAAGATATACAATGAAAAGCTTTATAGGAAGAAATGGTAAGGTGTGTTTCTGAAATAAATACGAAAATTAATTACAATAAAATAATTATTCTTACACAAAAACATCAAAGAAACAATTAAATGAACACATTCGGTATTTACCTTCAAAGAAACACCCAAAACACGAAAGGGTATAAACACGCCGCCAAAAAATTCAACATGGCTGCCGTATTAGACGCCATTAATATTCTTGTAAAAGTTGACGTGACGTCAAATATTCTATGATTAACGAGCTAGTATTGTTTGGTGACCTTATTGTCCTTCTTCTTCCACAAAAGGTTTGAACTAAAACCGCGGACAAGAGAAATTTTTCGGCGCTTTTTTAATATCTCCGTTGAAATCCCGTCGCGTGTCACTTTTACGTTGGCAGCAAAATGGGAAAGATATAAGCAAATATTTGTGCTCATTTTTCAGTAAGTGGCCACGAAGTGGGATAGAGCTTAGCCCTCGTAAATCATTTCTTAATGTTTTCTAAGAATTTTAGAGACTTTTTTGTTTCAACCTCGCTTGCAGTTTTTTCCTGCATAGTGGGTGGATTTTAAAGTTTATCAATCCTGTCTCTAAACACTTGCAGTGAAGATTAAAAGTTCATTACTCGTTTGTTTTGTCAGAGAAGGTGTTAATTCCATAGAAAAAACATTTTCTTGAACTATTTCTTTCTGTGTAAAATCTCATGTATCTTATTGTGCCTAATGCAACGAACGCAATATTTTGTACTAATTGGGTCGTGGAGGTATACAGGGTTATTTGTAAAACAATGACCACCTCTCGGGACTATGTTACTAACATCATAATCAACAACTTTTGTTCTATGACATTTAAAAATGTATCATATTTTTTTTCATCAGATTTTCATGCGAGGGGAGCGGGGTTAGGGCGGCGGGGGTGTTTGTACTTGACCTTTTTATAATTTTATGGAAATCCTTTAGTCGGTCATTCGCTTCAATGCGCTTGCGTTGCTTGATTCTGTAAAAAATTATAGAACAAAAGTTGTTGTATATGATGATAGTAATACAGTCCTGCAAGGTTGTCATTGTTTTACAAATAACCCTGTATACAATAAAAAAAGTTGAAATTTTTATCTTTAATATTTATATATTTTTATTTATATTCATTAACACATAGGTACGTTTGTTTTAACAGGTAAGAACCGAGCTGACAAAAGTAGTCACAAACTTCTAATTGCCCAGTCCCAAGTAATGGTCTATGTAGAAGCTACATAGTGGATAACATCTCCGTACCAGAAGGTTTCCAGATAAAATATCGCAATGATGGGAAGCACTTGTTACTTTTGGCTTAATTTAGTTCGTCTTTTCAACCCCCGACGCAAAAACGACGGGGTGTTATAAGTTTGACGTGTCTGTGTGTGTGTGTGTCTGTCTATCTGTGGCATCGTAGCTCCCAAACGCATGAACAGATTTTGATTTAGTTTTTTGTGTTTGAAAGGTGAATTTGTTGGGAGTGTTCTTAGCTATGTTTGATGCAAATCGGTTCAGCGGTTTCAAAGTTATCAGCTCTTTTCTTAGCTACGGTAGAGACTTTTATTCTTCTGTCGGGGGTTACTTAAAGTTTTGAATTTTGTGTTTTTATATACGTTAAGACATCAGTCTATCTCTCTATGCTATGGCTATTATGTAGCCTATCTAAGAGGACAGTACAAATCAACACTGTCATACAGCATAAATGGTTGGGCCATTTATGCTGTATGACAGTGTTGATTTGTAAAGTGCAACTGTTTTTATGCAATAAAGTTTTTTTTAACTACTTCATTAGCCTAGTGGTGTAGGTCCTAAGCGCGACTGCTACGCTACAGGTCTTGGGTTCGATTCTCAGTTCGTGCACAAGTGTTATTGGGTTTTTCTATAAAATTCTCAGTAGCAACTCGTAGTTTGGATCTGTGCCCGATTAATGGCAATAGGCTCGCCACCTATTACATTGGACCTAAACATACTGGCGAACTGTGGGTGTACATTGGTACACCTCTGCCTAACTCTTCGTGGAATACAGGCGTGATGGTATGTTGTTATGTTTAAAGTTTTTTTTTATTTTTTTATCACCGCTCATTCTAAGGCCCACCGCGGTCATGCCCATGATAAAAGCTATCTGTGCGGCAGAAATAGCCTCCAATGCTAATACTACTTCCCGGCCTTATCTGGTTTAAACAAAAACACTTTATGGCAAATTGAAAATTTGATTTAGTTTTCGTTATTATTTCGCCATGAGATTTTAAATGAAGTATCAGCTCTTATCCTAAACGTGAAGCTTACCTACTTACTTAACTTGCTTAGCATAGGCACGAGTACCTCAGTACCTTGACTGAAAAGGTAAAGCGCGAAGGTTAAGACATCGTAAGTGTTCTATGTTATCATCTACTTAGCCTTTTCCCAACTATGTTGGGCTGGGCTTCCAGTCTAATCGGATGCAGCTGAGTACCAATGTTTTACATAGAGCGACTGCCTATCTGACCTCCACAACCCAGTTACTAGCCAACACGATACCTCTTGGTTAGACTGGTTGTCAGACTTCCTGCCTTCTGACTATCCGTAACGACTGTCAAAAATCTACGAATGACAGCCGGGACCAACGGATTTACGTGCTTTCTGAGGCACGGGGGTGTCATACCACCAACTTCCAAACTCCGGGCTGCTACTAAGCAAATCCTAATGGAAAAATCCAATTACACTTTTTGCCCGACCTGGGAGTCGAACCCGGGACCCCATGCTCATCAGTCGCGCTTGTAACCACGAGACCAACGGGGCAGTTAAGGGGCAGGTAAGTGTTCTATGTATAAGGTTGATTTTTATTTGCTTTGATTTTTTTTCAATATAACAATGGGCATTTAATTTGCCCATTTATTTCCAACTGACTTGGCCATAGTGGACTCTAAGAGTATGTAGATACATGTATACATAGCTACTACTTATAGCTGTATAAGCTCACAACATACACACGCTAATCTATTTGAATTGTAAGCTTCAACATTCGTTAACTTTAACTTTATTTACAAGAACATTAGGATGAACATCGGGTGTACCATTTATTTGTTACATTATATTCAACCTTATAGTCATAATTATTAGGTTAAGACTCACCCACTAAACTATTATAAACAATTAATGCCTCTTCTCATACATAGAATGCACGAACAGTGATTACCCTGTTGCTTAAAGCTGATAGGCGACTTCAGGATTATGTCGATGAATTATAGTTGCCTCACGATCTTTTTCCAAGATAAATTTAGAAAACATTCTTGCCCAGCATCGACCTGCAACGAGGCAAACGCCTTTACCACTGCACTATCATAATAATGTGCATTCGTATTATATGGACTTCCACCGTAGATACGGGCCTGTGGACGGTGAGCAATGGGTAGCTCACCGTCCTTACGTTGCATAACGACAGGCCGTGTCGACGGCGCGTTCGTGTTCCACGTGCGCCTCAAAGAGATGTCACCAAAAGGAAGGGGCCACTGAGGGCCGATGCCTGCCGGGGCTGCGGGTTGTTCGTAAGAGATACCGCGCTCCCGGAACGCAAAGGGCACAAGAAGGAACATGGGTGGGTATTAGTTAGTAAAAGTCTGACACTCCCTCCCGCCCCGCCCAGGGCGGGAGAAGTTATTTGATGATTTCTCACCCCCCCAAAAAAAAAAAAAATATTATAAGGACTTAAAATGACAACCATTTATTATTTTAGAAAAAGGACCCGTAGATTCTTTGTATGCTCTTTGAATTTGTCTCTTTCATACTGACTGAATATACAAGAAACCCGAATAAACAGAGCCTAAACAATCTTAAGGCAGTGAATTCACCCAATTCCCTGCGGCCACCAATAAACCAACTCTGGAATACTCCTAAAAGATCAAATAGTCAACACATCCGAGAAACAACGTGCAACTTAATCGAGCTCCAACTATCTAAGACACATTCCCGGCACTTTGCTTGGTTTCAAAGGGCACAAGACAAACATGTAGAAATTATTCCCCCAAACAAGTTTGAACAGTCTTACTGCGCATAGAACTAAACTAGCAACTCGTAACGTTCACGTAAAATATGTGAGTGACGCGGAACGACGGGGATGTAGTGATACAGGAAGGGGTAAGAAAGTTGAGTTTGAAAGCCAGAGTCAAAATTATTTATTTTAATTACACTATTGAAAAAGACGTTGAACTCCATTTTCAAGAGAAAAATATTTTTTAATCTAGATAACATACCATCACGCCTATATTTCTCTCAGGGTTAGTCAGAGGTGTACCAATGTATAAGGAATAATAGACAAAAAAATGTTTTATTATAGTAACTGTTATTGGCTAACTTGAAGATTTGTCTGTCACGTTGGTGTCGTGACACTTGATGGGATCTTGGGTTTGGTTTCAAGGTTGGACAAAGTGTTATTGGATTATACATTAGTAATTTTTTAGCAGCAGTCGAGAGTTTGGATGTTGGTAGCGTGATACCTATCCCCGTGTCTCTAATAGCACGTAAAGCCGTTGGTTCTACGCCTGATATCCCGATATCAGGCGTAGAACCAACGACTTCACGTGCTGTTAGAGGCACGGGTCCCGACCTTCCAATGTAAGCACCTTCCAGTCGAACTACATCCGTGTATTACCGAACAAGTTTGCATACTTAGCTTGCAGATTTCACGCTCAACCGGCGAAACGAACGGTAACCTCCGTACTTAGCCGCTGTACCGGCTGTCCTGCAAGTTGTACTACAACTTGCACTAACTTGCAGTTCTTGCAGCGTTTTAGGTAATTAAGATGTGAGGTCCGGGTAGGTAATTAAATTGGTTTCCGTTTTAACTCTTGCTTGCGTAGCGACTTTGTGGTCCGTTAAATCAGATTTATCTTGTTTTTGGCTTTTATATAATTAGTTATTATGTTGCCTGTTTCTTAAGCCTTTTGTTTTTTGAAATTAAAATTTCTGTCTCATTTTACACTACTGCACAGTTACTTCTAATCACGTCATAAAGTCCCAGTTGTTTAGACATCGCTGACAATGCCCAAGGAATTGGGTTCACAACCGGGCATTCACCAGTACCAATGTGACTTATTCTACGTCATATTTTCTTTCTTAGTTTATCTTGGACATCACTAAAATCGGTGAAGGAAGATATTGTGAGGACCCCTGGACTTTACAATAAGTCTGAAATCGCCCATCGGCCTTAAGATATGCTCGTGCCTTCTCTTTATGGAAAGAAGCCTCTGACCTGTAGTGGGTCCATGATAGGTATACTTTGGTAAAAATAAAACCTGGATAGGTCAGGCTCAGTCCTAAAAAACTTCAACAAGTATCTCTACTGTAACAGTTCAATTCATGAGGAAACCTGTGCTAATAATCAACTAAGGTCTGAAATCTTCAATCTGTCGTGATCAATGCTCATGTCTTCTCTGTATGAGATAAGGTCATTGCCATACGATGAGATAATAATAGTCTGGTACTAAACGAGACACCAGTAAATGTAATTGATGAAATTCTGGCCAAAAAAGGAAAAGGAACGTACTAAGTGATATCATAATAATTTACACGAAGACTTTTATCACTAGAAACGGTCCTCCATCAAAAATAATGACCACAGCGATCACCCAAAAATCCATCAAAACATTTTTATTGGGAGCTATCAATTCTGTTTTTACAACGAACCATGATGTCTTTAACAAATAAGTCCAATTTGTTATCGTCTTTCGACACAATTGGTTCAAGCTTTAGAGAAATGCTACCCATTTGATTGAGACAGCAACCGTTGAATTCAAGATGGCGGCTGACAAATTGAACCATTAAAATATGTTCTATTATAATCTTAAGACGTTTCCGAGTTGAATTTCTGGGATTAAGATTTAATTGGACGAAGTAAATGTTTAGAAATGATTGGTAAGATTACAGATAAATTCCTTTGAAAAGAAATTCATATATACCATCACGCCTGTATTCCCCGAAGGGTTAGGCAGAGGTGTACCAATGTACACCCACAGTACGCCGGTATGTTTAGGTCCCAAGTTATAGTGGGCGAGCCTATTGCCATCAACCGGGCACAAATCCTAACTCCGAGCTGCTAGTGAGAATTCCATAGAAAAACCCAATAACACTTTTTGCTCGACCTGGGAATTGAACCCAACACCTCCAGCGTAGCAATCGCGCTTAAAACCACTAGGCTACCGAGGCAGTTACAATACTACTTCTCGAAGCAAAAAAATTAACTCTGCAGCAAAGAAGAGCGCGCGATGCCGTTAATGAGCGCCCCGTGTAAACTAACAACAGTCATTGTTAAAAGGACTTTGCATTTTTAAAATATCTCAGAAGAAAGCATAAAATTAGCTAGACTATTTAAAATGCCGTGCGATAACCGGCAGGCGACATAAAGAGACTGAAAATGAGAAAAAAAAACGTTATTACTGCACTCGGAGGTAAAGAATGCTGGATGGTGCAAGAGAGGTAATATAGTATAGAGATGGGATGGTTGGGAATATAGCGGGTACAGTAGTACTCAACTCATAACATACTATCACGCCTGTATTCCCTGAAGGGTTAGGCAGAGGTGTACCAATGTTTACCCACAGCTCGCCGGTATGTTTAGGTCCCATGTAATAGGGGGCGAGCCTATTGCCATTAACCGGGCACAAATTCTAACTCCGAGCTGCTACTGAGAATTTCATAGAAAAACCCAATAACACTTTGCTCGACGTGGAAATCGAACCCAAGAGCTCTAGCGTAGTCTAGTCATATTATGGCTAATAAGCAATAACTTTGATGTATTGTCGATAGTAAGGATCAGGGCACTAATACATATCTAGGCTAGTTTGGCCAATTTCCCGTTAAATAACGTATATTCATATATAAATTATATGCAACTAAAAAACTTGTACTAGAAATTTAGCCCACCACAATCCAAAATATAGTGCTCTTTTATTATCTAAATAATTGAGTTAATTACTAGTTTATTTTATTAACTGCCTCTTTTGTCTCGTGGTCGCAAGCGCGTCTGATGTGCATGGAGTCCCGGGTTCAATTCCCAGGTCGGGCAAAAAGTGTTACTGGGTTTTTCCATTAGGATTTGCAGCTCGGAGTTTGGAAGTTGGTGGTGTGCCATCCCCGTGCCTCGGAAAGCACGTAAAACCGTTGGTCCCGCCAGTCATTCGTAGATCTTTGACAGTCGTTACAGATAGTCAGAAGCCAGGTAGTCTGACAATCAGTCTAACCAAGAGATATCGTGTTGCCCAGTAACTGGGTTGTGGATGTCAGATAGGCAGTCGCTCCATGTAAAACACTGGTACTCAGCTGTATCCGGTTGGACTAGAAGCCGACCCCAACAAAGTTGGGAAAAGGCTAAGTAGATGATGAGTAGTTTATTCTATAGATCAAAATATAACTAGACTACTTGTGTACAGAGCGCGCTGATGATAAAGTCCCCTACAACTATTAACTACTATAATTTACATATCGCACAAACGCATTCGCACAAACATAAACCTAAGAAAACGGCCACTACTCCATATACCATATACATCGACAAATTACAGGCGTAACGCCTTCTGTATACGTAGTGCTATAGCCTTTAATAGTTTACCACCACACTTGGAAATTGACTTATTCTGCTCCAGCGCACATAAAATTAGAAAAATTTTGAGCAATGAATACTATGATAGCCGCTAATAGCTTTTCAATTCTATTTTTGATGTTGCACGACTTGATATAGAAAGAAGTTAATTTTTGTAACCAGTTATTTAATTAGAGTCACCAACGACCAACGCAAATGGCTTGTTACTAAATGGACACTTATATGTGGAAGCTTGTCATTAGCAATTGTCCTTATTTATTAATGATATTTATAATTGTTATTAGTCTGTAAGCTTTCCTTAAAAATAAATAAATAAATATAGTGTAACGAAAAGCGTAAAGATCATAATCCTCCGATTACAAGTCCATATTCCCGTTTGCCACCACCGCGGTTTATAAAAATTAAGTTAAAAAGAGAATTTTTGTTCACACAGTAGCTTGTAATTGATTTCATTTCAGGTTTCATAGTATTGAAATAAGGTAAAGGAGCATAACAGCCAATATTGCCGACAGTAATTACAAACTACAAACAGCCTGAAACCAAACCATAAATATTATTTCAGCATTTACATGGAAATTACTAGAAGAAAAAAAATGAAATGAAAAATTGGTCTGGACTGACGAACCAATCACATGCAGCATCGGCGTACCAAAAACCTAAACATGAATTTGAAGTTTGTGCTCAAGACTCGTGCCGGTTACTTTAGGTAAACAATTGGCTACAGCAACGTAAAAAGGAGGGTTATGAATGATTAAAATTGTATATCAAATAATCATCATCATGCCGACGTTGGCCCACAGGAAGTTATTTCGGGTTTGTATGTTTGTAAATGCAATAATCGCACCCAAGTCGGCCGTAGCAAAGAGAATCTCCAACGGTGGTGTTTCGCAGATGGCACCGAGCTTCGGTGCCTATACGGCGTCTCTCTGCAGACCATGACCCACCTTTTATCTTGCGCCTCATGCCCTGTCATCTGCACACGTGAGGACCTAATGACTGCGTCGGCGGATGGTGTTGCCGTGTCTAAATTTTGGGCCAAACATAAAATTTAAAACATATTTCATTATATATCTGCTTAAACTTTTCCTAACTATGTTGAGGTCGGCTTCCAGTCTAACCGCATACAGCTGTGTACCAGTGTTTTACATGGAGCGACTGCCTATCTGACCTCTATAACCCAGTTAGTGGGCAACACGATACCCCTTGGTTAGACTGTTTGTCAGAGTTCCTAGCTTCTGACTATCCGTAACGACTGTCAAAAATCTACGAATGACAGCCGGGACCAACGGCTTTACGTGCTTTCCTAGGCACGAGGGTGTCACACCACCAACTTCCAAATTCCGGGCTGCTACTGAGCAAATCCTAATGGAAAAACCCAATAACGCTTTTTGCCCAACCTGTGGAATTGAACCCCGGACCCCACGCTCATCAGTCGCGCTTGCGACCACGAGACCAACGAGGAAGTTAAAACCTATTTCATTAATTAATTTATATTATTTTACTTGTTATCGATACGCTAAAAAGAAGCAATAACGATATAAGAGAAATAGCTAGTATTTTTCTTAAGCAAAAAGCTCTTCTTTCCACCATATTATAACTACGCTCTCTCTCATCCAGTAATCCTATACCAAGTTACATTTATAGCAGTTAAAGTTTTCCGAGAGGCTTTTTAAGCATTCTTCTTCGTCCCCGCGAGAGTTGATGCAGAAAGTTAACACTTGCAATTTTAGACTCGTTTCACAACTTCACTGTAAGTACATTTACTTGATCCAAGTATTTGGTGGCTTTTTGTAACCCCTCCAAGAATTGCGCGTATTTTTGGATGGCTTAGCAACCCAATTTAATTGTTTTTTTTTTCAATGCTTTTGTGTCATTGAACGCTTACTAGTTGCGATACAAATTTAAGTTCGAGTAGCTTCGAGGATAAATTTCAAATCTATACTAATATATATGAGTTTATATGAATTTGTATTACATTGTTATTGTTTTTAATGAAATTGTGATTAATGATTAGTCAATTAATTTGTTCTTAAGCTCTAATGGAACTGTGTTATTGTTATTTTAGTGGCTCACTGTGTTTATAAAATAGTCTCATCATGATCATCATCTACTTAGCCTTTTCCCAACTATGTTGGGGTCGGCTCCCAGTCTAACCGGATGCAGCTGAGTACCAGTGATTTACATGGAGCGACTACCTATGTGACCTCTACATCCCAGTTACTGGGCAACACAATACCTCTTGGTTAGACTGGTTGTCAGACTTCCTGGCTTCTGACTATCCGTAACGACTGTTAAAGATCTACGAATGACAGCCGGGACCAACGGCTTTACGTGCTTTCCGAGGTACGGGGGTGTCACACCACCAGCTTCCAAACTCCGGGCTGCTACTGAGCAAATCCTAATGGAAAACTCAATTGCACTTTTTGCCTGACCTGGGAATCGAACCCGGGACCCCACGCTCAACAGTCACGCTTGTGACCACGAGACCAACGGGGCAGTTAAAATAGTCTATCTGTGGATAATGTAGTGGGCTGCAGTACTGTTTTATAGTTTTAAAAATTTCATGAGTGATGTTTGTATGCTGCAGCTGTTTGTTCCTTTCAATAAATACAATAAATTAATATTATAAAGCTAAAGATTTTGTTTGTTTGGTTAAACGCGCTAATCTCAGGAAATTTAATTTGAAAAAACAATTTTGTTATGGATAGTTTGTTTATCGACGAAGGCTTTTGGCTTTTAACATCACGCTATGACACGCGGAAGAGGAGCAGTAACCAAAGACGTAACTTAACACGGGTGAAAGTTATTTTATAAGCCTTGTTAGCAATTAATTTGGAGTTAAAAAGGTAACCCTGTCTGGCGTTAGCGAGCCAAAAGGGGCTTATACCTTAAGGTTCTAGGTTCGATGCGGATGTTGGGTACGTTTCAGTATAATTTTCCAACAGCACAACCCATTTACTAGCTTCTGTCCGCGATTTCATCGGCGTGGATATTTTCACCCACGATAATTCATGTCTTTGGTTACTGCCCCGCTTCTGTGTGTCGTAGCGTCATATTATATAGCCTTATACTATTCGTTATGAATCTGGCTGTGATATACAAAAAGCTTTTTCCAATCCGACTGGTAGTTCCAGAGATTTGCGCGCCTAAATAAACAAACAAAAATCACTTCTTCAGTTGTACTGTATTAGTATAGATTTTTTTGTAGTACCAGCAGATTCTATGAATAAAATAAGCCCAATACGTAAAAAAATCCCACAATATTGAAACTTCGTATCAACAAAATATTTGCGGCAGGTCATATATTTTTATATTTCTATTACATAAAGAATGACATGATCAAATTCTAAAGAATTCAGAAGGGAATATTTATGAAAATGTTATTCATAACGTAGTAAAATTGGTAGACTTGATTTGGTAATATCAACGAATTATGATAAACAGATTTTATAAAAATAAGTCTCCTATTATGGTAATTTTGTACGTAAATAGTGAGTTCAGGAAGTCATTATGGACTGTTAATACTTATCTACCTTAACTTTAACTGCCTCTTTAGTGGTCCTAACCGCGACTGCTACGCTGGAGGGCTTGGGTTCGACTCCCAGGTCGAGCAGTGTTAATAGGTTTATCTATGAAATGCAGCAGCTCGGAGTTAGGATTTCCTACCTCCGAGCTACTACTGAGAATTTCTCAGAAAAACCCAATAACACTTTTCTCGACCTGGGAATCGAACCCAAGACCTCCAGCGTAGCAGTCGCGCTTAGGACTAGGCTAGCGAGCTTTAAAGCTTCCATTAAGATTATTTCGTTATTTAATTGAGACCCACAGGTGACACACAGACACACACAGAATTGTCAAAGTTGCTGACCATTACCAATTTTCTTTTTTACACCTTTGAAGCAAAACAAGTTATCTTCATAAGTACAAAGATAATAATAAACTCACTACTCCATAAGACATTCAAATACACACACCCCTACTAAAATTTTAATCATCAACACGACACGCCGCCATTATCCAGTAATTTTACGTCAATCTCGACTCAACACTCAAATGGCTGACAATTAACGTTTATCTGAACAATTAGCGCTCATTTGGAAGGAGGCTACATGCTTATATGCTATGTCAAACAAGTTAAGATTGTGAAGTGTGCAGTTTTTTTTTATATCACTAGGTATTTTCATGAGGTCTTGCATGTAACAAGCTTTTTAGGCTCAAAAAAAAGTAAAGCCCATGAAAGGGAACTCAGTGTTTCCAGGACTGAACTCAATTAAGTACAGTCAACAAAGCTATTTGGTATACAGGCAGCTTACTTGCAATTACTTTTAAACAATGTTGTGTGTGTGCTAAGCAGACAATTCTCTTACATCACTCTTTTAGGTGTGCAACTTAACAACTTATTACACATACAATAATATTGGCAGTGTAGTAGGAAGACGAATAATTTTGCCTGTATACCTAATAGCTTTGTTGACTGTACACCGTGGGTACTCTTACTGTAATTTTTAGCTACCTTTGCAAACAAAAATCTCACTATCTACAGAATCCATTACCAAGGAAACAGACTCCAACTTTCTGAAATAAACTTTCATTTTAAAAGCTCGACAAATTAATCTTATTTACTGTAATCCTTAAAGTGAAAACATAACGAAGTTTTCTATTTGTGATTAATTCCCGACTTTGTAGCTGGGTAACTGGTAACTCTGGTCGCTTTTACGAAGATTGATGGACCGTCTACTGTTACGTTTTATTCCTGGATTTGTTTGGTGGCAGAACTGGAAAGATGAAATGAGTTTTGTTTTGATCTGAGGACCTCGTTATCTCGATCTGGAAGAAATATAATAATTAGAGGTGTTGGTGTTGTAATATTCAAAATGGACGCCTTCTATACTATAGGTACTTATTCATAGTGTGTGTATTGTACTGTACTTGTGTACATTTTAATTTGCACCTGGCATGTTATCTCTTCGCCACCTTTTTGGTTGACTGGTAAAGGATGCCTGACATGTCATTTTATGATTATTATTGTTATCGCTAATTTTTTTAATTTTATTTCTGTATTTTTAATTTTTATCTTTAATTTTAAGAGTATGTTGCTGTGCCATAACAGGGTCCATAACTGTACCTTAGCTGTAAGCCTCATGTAACATCTTTTATACACATTATGGTTCGCAATAAATGAATATGAATATGGATGCCTGAGGCACTAAGACTTCCTTCGTACTGATTGTTGCATAAAGATTAAATACATAAATAAACCGTCTTTGCTAAGTAGACATTACTAGCCAAAGTAACGCATTCTTATTTTACATATTTCTGCAGTAAAAACAGTTATTTTTTTTAAATAACACGTAGGTTTGATTGGAAACGTTACGTCAATAGATACACCAGCTATATCATGTATTTTCAAAGTGTAACTTGAAGAGAAACAATCTGAGGCAATTGTGCATTAATCTAGGCTAAAATAAATTGTGCAAGCAAATAGGCTTGTTTTAAATTTACTACGAGCTTGTGATGCGATGGCTGCGCCAGCGGCGTTACTGATAGTACATGGATTGTGTTGTCATATATTACGCAAAGGTAAATTTTATTTTATTTGTTAGGTACAAAAAATAGTTACATGCAAAGATTAACAAAAAATACAAAATTAACACAATACCTAAAAATGAAGTTATACAATATACATAACCTATTTCGTATTTATGTTACTATACAGTATACATGTAACCCACATTATTGTCCACGAATTACAAAAAATAAATTAAAGGAAAATCGACTCGTTCGATCGTTTGCTTCGTATTGAGTCAATATTCTCGGATATTACATTTTTTTTGTGGCTATTTGATTAGAAAGACTCACATAACATACCATCACACCTGTATTCTCCGAAGGGTTAGACAGAGGTGTACTAATGTCCACCACTATTTGCCGGTATGTTTATATGATCCCATATAATAGGGGGCGAGCATATTGTCATTAACCGGGCACGAACCGTGACTCCGAGCTGCTACTGAGCATTTCATAGAAAAATCCAATAACAGTTTTTGCCCGAACTCGTAATCGAACCGCTTAGGACAACTAGGCTAACGAGGCAATTAGAAATTTTAATTAATTTATATTTCAAAGAAGTAGGACGTCAATCCAAAACTTTCTACATAATACAATAATCACGAAGTTTGGACATAAAATAATCTATTTTAGTAGCGTACCTAAAGGCTAAGATTTTTACACTGACAAAAAATGTAAACTTAGGCCAGACTTTTTTCCTACGGTCTCCATTCGTTAAAGGACAAATTCGTTTAAAATTCAAAGGAAACCTTCTACTAATTACTATTCCTGAAATTCGCAACAGCAAGGATATCCCGCGTAACAATTTGAGTTTAATTCTGCACCTAACTTGTTAATTGTATCGAAACATGAACGACAAGAGTTTGAATAAGTTTCAGATTAGTTCACAAGTTTCCTCTTCGTAAGCGTATAATTTTGTTATACATATCTATGGGTGGGTATCTAGGAAGTCTGCTAGTTCCTTGTTGCTGATTAAGGGAAGATTTAGAAGAAGATGTTTTAAGATAGCTAAAGTAACTGTCGTATCGATCTATTAAATCAATATATGTTTGACTAATATGATAATAATGATGATTGGTCATCATTATCATCATATTAGTCAAACGTTGATGAGAATTTATTATGATTAATTGTCATAATCGACATTGTGGCTATCTTTACGGGAGGCCTATGTCCAGTAGGGGTTATTTTTTTTTGGGGATGGGAAATCATCAAGTAACTTCTTTCGCCCTGGGCGGGGCGGGAGGGAGTGTCACACTTTTACTGACTAAAACCCACCCATGTTCCTTCTTGTGCCCTTTGCGTTCCGGGGGCGCGGTATCAGTGGCCCCTTCCTTATGCTGACATCTCTTTGAGGCGCGCGTGGAACCCGAACGCGCCGTCGACACGGCCTGTCGTTATGCAACGTAAGGACGGTGAACTACCCATTGCTCACCGTCCACAGGCCCGTACGTACGGTAGGGGATGACATTCGGCTGATGTGATGATGTTGACAATAGACAAAATATATAATTTTTTTGATGCCATTAAGTTTTAGTTTCTTTTTTGTTATTATTAAGGTTTTTTTTATCTGCTGTAAATATGTTAATCTAAATATTAATTAATGATAACGATTTTATTAAACATACAATAAACTTTATTTTAAAATTACAAAAAATATGTATTAATGGGAATATGCATGTTTTTTTTATAAAAAAATAATCAATCCTCATTCATGAAATAAACAGTTTAGTAAAACAATTTTCCTAATAACAGTGAAATTAAAAAAGAAATAAGCTATCGAAAATTTGTTCTATCTCTTTCTAGCAAAAATAAATTTAACACGGAGATCCGTAGTAAGATTGTGACGTCACACATCACGTCGGATCTCTCTGTCTAATCGGTGCGTAATGTCGGCCGATTTTAATTTCAATTTCACTTTTTGCCATATCTACTACGTTATTTGCATATAAATGCCATTAAAAAATTCATGCATATTCCCTATTGCACTGTAGAGGTCTATAATCATAATCTGAGTCTATGCTAAAAGTTTACGTCACGGTATCAAAGACATAGATGTCAGATAAAATGGCTAAACATCAGGCTCGGCCAAAACAGACTCACTTAATAATATTATACCCCTTTCATACTCCGCTCTCACGATCAATATCCCAGACATATGTCTCAATGTGTCAAAGATACTCATCGCCTCGTCGACAAGCGTGTAATACAAGCCGAAGGAGACAGGTGGCGGTACCTGTTGATATCCAACCAAACACGATGAATTTTATTATGGAAGAGGATATTGGTGGAAGTTTACCCTCTGCGTATTAAAAAAAATAAGCAGCCACGAGGAAATTTAATTTAAATTTAAATAATAATTAGATTACAAACTATGTACAGTTTATATTAAAAAAAAACATAATAGGAAACCTATGAGTTTCCTATTATGTTTTTTTTTAATTAAAAACTCATCCGCATTGCCGTCAATTGCCCAAAAGGCTGGCAGCACTGCCACCTTGTATGGCAATGCTGATTCTTTTAGATAAGTGCACAGACCCCAAGGCCCTAGTGTTTTCATGTCACATTAGCTTGTCAGTAACACGAACCCAAAAGGTTAACTAAATAAGAAGTATCAGATCAAAAATAATTGTAAATTAGGTAGTAGAGACCACAATTAACACACTTTTTATAATATAACATACCATCACGCCTGTATTCCCCGAAGGGTTAGGCAGAGGTGTAACAATGTACACCCACAGTTCGCCGGTATGTTTAGGTCCCATGTAATAGAGGGCGAGCCTATTGCCATTAACCGGGCACAAATCCTAACTCCGAACTGCTACTGAGAATTTCATAGAAAACCCCAATAATACTTTTTTCTCGACCTGGGAATCGAACCCAAGACCTCTAGCGTAGCAGTCGCGCTTAGGACCACTAGGCTAACGAGGCAGTTACACTTTTTATAAGGTGTCAAATCGCGATTCCTCCATAATTTTTGTATAGCAATAGGAAACAGTGACGCCACTTATTTGCGAACTCAATTGGCTAACAATTTATTGGTTTCAAAGCAATTAAAAATCGAATTTTATAGTTATGAAATCATCACTTGAGAACGGCTTGACCGATCTGGCAGATTTTTTTTCTTGTGTTCGTAATTATTAGGACAAGGTTTACAGAAGATTTTTGGCAAATCCATCGGAAATTGTCGGAATTTTGGATTCTAATTTTTTTTTTACCTTTATTGTCCCACTTCTGGGCAAAGGTCACCCTCATTGCCTTCCAATCATCCCTATGCGTTGCCGTGTCTGGCTAATCACCCAAAAACCTCTCTAAGTCATCACGCCAGCGTTTCCTAGGCCTCCTTCTAGGCGTCACCCTTCTTTTGGCACCCACTGCGCGACAAGTCTCAAAACAAATTCAAAAATGTGGCCGTAATTGAATTTGCCCCGTGCGAGGCGAGGTGGGTCTACTACGACAAGGCTATTTCATGACAAAAAAAAGTAAGTTATTGAGGATTGATTTTGTCAAGTAGGTACTTAAATATTATAGTCCAAAAAAACAGAGGCAATGACCCGTTAGTATAATTAACTCAATCAAAATATAAGCCCAGTGCCACATTTTGTAATCTGTGCCATTCATACACTGATTGCCCGTGATCGCGTGACGAGACGCAATATCCGCATTTTATAGCGTGGACATTTCACTCGGGCAATATTTACGGTTTAATGTAGTGCCTCATTTGAAATGGAAATCGTTCGTCGTTATTATAATTAGGGCAGATTGTAAACTCGTTTAAAATCCGCCGGTGAATGTGTGATTTTTATTTGATTTTATAGTTCCAGTTATGAAATTACATTAATATGCTTTTTATGTTTTCAGAACGGTTTAAAAATTGTTTTACAGCTTCGTTGTGCTTTTGGAAAAACATATTTTTAAAGTTTTTACATACTTGTGTTACTAGATAAACCAGTGCATTTTATTCGAGTGTTGTCAGCTTGACGTAGGCTGACAATCTCTAGCAAGACAGAATGGAAATTCACCTCAAGCTTACTTCACTTTAAGTCGACGACGAAGATCTTTAGGTACTTAAAAAGGACTAATAAGGCAACCAAATTTTGGACATCACTTATCAGTGAGGTGTTCGTCTTAAAATTATTTTGATTTAAAAACCAAGCAACAAAAACGATTTTGATAACATTTTCTATGGGATAAATCTGAAAGTTTAAGCTATAAAAAAAGGGATTTTCCATATTAGTTGATAAATGACAGAGTTCTGAAGTAACAAACACAAAAAAAGACAATCAAAATGATAATCTCTTTTTTTTTAACTCGGTTAAAAAAATTCACGAAATGGTACTAAGTGCTCTGGTATATTCCACAAAACACTAAACAAAATGATATCTAAAGAAAACTAAATAAGAAAATCGCAGTGTATTAAGCAAAGGAATGAAGTATACTTTCAATATTTATTTGTAGTTATTATTGTTTGTGTTGCCAACTATTTCTATCCAAGTGAGCAAGACAAATCGCAACCGATGGTTGAACACACACTAGGTGGAAGAAACGCGTCGGGAAATATTGTCGGCATGCCCTGCAACGGTAGGTACCAAGAAATGTTAAGAAAAATCGTTTCAATCCTAAAACTTAATTTAAAAGAAAATAATTGTTCCACACTTAGAATTTATCCTGTATCGTAGATGCGTTTACATACATAATAGTATATGATAAAGTCAACAGCCGAGATACGGGTGAAACACGAGGTTCTGGGGGTATCACACTAACTTCTAAACTCTGGGCTGCTACTAAAAAATACCAAATGCAAAAACTTTATTACAGTTTTCATGACCTGGGAGTCGAACCTAAGATCATTCAGCAGTCACGCTTATCATCAGGATACCAACGAGGCAATCCAACACTAAAACATATAGCTGTCACGCAAATCCGATATATTACTCTACGATACCTAGATTCATAGTTTGTATAAAAACGACAGAATTTAGTAAATTTATATACCCACATGAAACCAAACTAAAACACAGATCTATCCAGTCCGAAACGATTTATTATCGGCCCATTTTAGTTTTAAACAAAACATTTTCGATTTGTTTTATTTCAGAGTATTAATCTAAAAAACGCATTGCAGGTGGACATAAAAATAGGCTATCCAAGATAATGTTATCGATGGAAGCTAAACAAGTAATGCTTAAACGGTAATTTATAGGGCTGCCAAAAAACTAAATATATATTTTTTTTTCTAAACCACAGTACCTACTGCAAAGCTGTTCTTTTTCTGCCAGGAAAATAATATTCTTCAAAATCTATATGGCAAGATTAAGTCATAAGTCAAAGTATTTATTTTAATTTCAACCAAAACACACCAATTTTTAATTGTTAAGTCGGTCAGTTAGTCGAAATTTTTAAGCTAATCGACTGTTCCAAAATGTCAATAGATTTTTTAACTGACATAAAATGTCAAGTAGTTTGGTCTCCAGTATCTCCGGTATGTAATAGATCCTTCTTCTTTCTTTCTTTTTAAGAAAAACGTTGCCCCACAATAGAAATTTCTACTGTATCGTGAGTGCGTTTACAAATATATAAACTCACATACACAAACAGGAAGACCCAGAACAATTATCTATAGGCTATACAAATATTTGTTCCGTGCGAGAATCGAATTCAAACAGCCAATTGCACCACCAACTGCGCCAACCGTATAGATCATGTTTTTTTTTAGGGATGGGAAATCATTAAATGGGGAGTTTCAGACTTTTACTGACTGAAACCCATCCATATTCCTTCTTGTGCCCTTTACGTTTCGGGGGCGCGGTATCTCTTACGAACAACCCCCAGCCCCGATTTATCATGGTTGGAAGTCAATTTAATACCTAGTTAGGACCATTTAGGGTTGTCCTAGCATCAGACGTAAGGTACGTCAAATCAGGGACTAACAATTTTGGGCTGGCAAAATAGTTGCTGACCCAAAAAAATTGCTTTGCATTATTCCGTAGAACACACCATTTTACAATAAACTACAATTCAGCCACAGAGCTGATTACCGCATCGATCGCTGATTAGTCAATTGTCGCCGTTCGAAATTCGAAATTCGAAACACGTCACATAAGTACACTACGTCGTAATCAACGCTTTGTAAATAAAAATAGTTAGCTTTGACATTTAACTGGGAACATAATAATACTGGCTACAGCCCTCGTATTGTTTCATGAAATAATTTATGAATAAGGACCATTGAAAACCTTACAATAACACATATCATCACGCGTGTATTCCCCCGAAGGGTTAGGCAGAGGTGTACCAATGGACACCCACAGTTCGCCGGTAAAAATAACAATATAAATACAATAACAAAAAATATACACTCACGCCTGTATTCCCCGAAGGGTTAGGCAGAGGTGTAACAATGTACACCCACAGTTCGCCGGTATATTTAGGTCCCATGTAATAAGGGGCGAGCCTATTGCCATTAACCGGGCACAAATCCTAACTCCGAGCTGCTACTGAGAATTTCATAGAAAAACCCAATAACACTTTTTGACAATAACAATATTTTTTTTTTTTTGGTGGGTGGGAAATCATCAAATAACTTCTCCCGCCCTGGGCGGGGCGGGAGGGAGTGTCAGGCTTTTACTGACTAAAACCCACCCATGTTCCTTCTTGTGCCCTTTGCGTTCCGGGGGCGCGGTATCTCTTGCGAACAACCCGCAGAATAACAATATTGGATTATACTTGATGACAATTCATGTTTTTCATGAGCTCGATTTTTCAAAATGAATTAAAAAGTAATTTCAAATATGTTTGAAACTAGCTAGATAAACAATAAGGTAGCTTAAAAAAAAAAAAAAAAAAACCTCCCATAGAGGTAGGTAGAAACCTCCGAACGCCTCCCGCTACGTTCCTTACATACTCCTATGGCCTTGTCCACTATCATCCTCATATAAAAACGTTCCGTTTAACCGCTGCGTCTTTGTGACCCAGTGCGTTATCCCCGCTAATCTAAGACGTTTTACACAAACATCATCAATCAACCGCATGACAGAGCAATCGGAAACGGATTGTGAGCAACAAATTGAACGACGTCCCTCACGCGCCCTCTTTGTTATCACTGCGTGAAGTTACTGATATCAAAGTTTTTTGCTTGACGAAGTTGGGAGATTATGTTGGAGGCAGCTTGGACTTTCAGTTGGAGTTTTCAATTAGAGACCCTGAGATTACAACAGAAGCTTTTTGTTCATTTACAATACACACAATTAAATTAACATCGTTAACATACCATCACGCCTGTATTACCCGAAGGGTTAGGCAGAGGTGTAACAATGCATACCCACAGTACGCCAGTATGTTTTAGGTCCCATTGAGGAGGGGGCGAGCCTATTGCCATTAACCGGGCACAAATTGTAACTCCGAGCTGCTACTGAGAATTTCATAGAAAAACCCAATAACACTTTTTGCACGACATGGGAATCGAACCCAGGATCCCAAGCTCAACAGTCGTGCTTGCCATCATGAGTCATCATACAAAGTAAAGTTAATTAAAAGGTTTTAAAAAATTATCCAACATTTCCGTTTCCAACGTACTCTCACAATACAGTTTCCACATAACAATCAGACAGTATATTCACAAATCTTAGACACCATTTAATAATATCTCGTAGCGAAGCAAACTCGTGCTAACTACATCTCTAGTTTACCTGCAACTTTAATATCTATCGTAGTGATGTGCCTTAGGTGATAGTTTCACGGGAATATTGCAAATGATAAGATGATCGGGAATTGATTTGGCTTTTTCGCAGAAATCTTGAAATAAAAAGGCAGATGCCGTCTGTGTTATACAGTTTAAAAGATCTAAAAAAAAAACAAAGTTTGGGGAAGTCCAATTCTTTATTATTTAGTTTTTTTTAATGCATTTTTTTTCTTTTCACCTTTCAAACTATTTTTGAGATATGTGCATTATATCATTATATTTATACGAACATTTATCACACTTGATTTTCCATATTTTGCCGGTATTTTAGGACCGTTAAACTATTTCACAAATAACGCCTTACAATTGTTCTATACATTAAACTATTCTATTTCACACCAAACTACGCAAAAACGTGACCCAAAAATACTCCCGAAATTCCAATAACTTCAACTATTTCCCATCACTAACGCAACACAAGATAGTGTTGCGCCGGCATATTTCTCCCGAATGTGTAAACTTGTCTCGTGCTCGAATAGTTACGCACTTTAGACAATGAAGGTGATTCTGGTCTGAGATTAATTAATTCAGAGCTGTGCTCGAGATAAATAGACGACTGTTGGGCCGTATGTGTAGTCGGGACGGGTTTGTTCTTTGAGTTCAATTGGGTAGATGGCACCATCAAACAATAATACACGACTTAACAAACAAACCAGTTTTTATTAGACCTGAAAACCCGATGACTTTTTGGATAACTATAAATAACATGATTTTAATTGCTTCAAAATCAATAAATAGTTAGTGAATTGAGATGTCTAAAGTACACACTTCTTTTATGGGGTACTCTATAAAATGTTATAATAAAATACCGCTCGATATTCTCGAACTAAATGAGAGAAAATTTAAAACTTACATCAAACGCACACTATGTAGTCAAGCATATTATAAGTTAGAAGATTATATTAATGACAAGAATGCTTGGCTTAATGCTGGTGTTATTATTATTTCAATTTTTTTACATACTACAGGTCATCTGTCGAATAGATTCACTTAAAACCTTAGTTTTATATAATCTATCATCATTTATTTCAATTTTGTAAATGTGAGTACCATGGAGCCATTTATTTATTTTATTATTATGTGTTGGACACTACGAGCATGGTGGTTGAGGGCTTTGTCATGCTCACTTAAATGTCTCGCTGATGGTGGCGGTGAATCATTTGGTTCCCTTCATGATGGTTGAGCTAAGTGGTGCTGATCCTCGCGTCATGTTCGTGAACGGGCGCTGTCAGTTGGGATTGGTCATCTCTTAACTGCCATGGCTTACATCTTTAGTACTATTATTATCATAATTTTTTTTTATTGTTTTATATTCAACTTCATTGTTTTCACATGTAGAAGCAACAAGAATATTGTAACCAAGATTTTGTAAAAACCAATTTGAAAAGTGTGTCCATGGAGTTTCTTGGTCGTTCTTCTCCATAGAGACCTACGTTTTGGAACGAGCAACTAGCTTCAACTTTTTGTATGAGTAACTTCTTGACAATTCAAAAGTGCCTGTAAATGGTCTAATTGAAATAAATGTTTTGACTTTGACTTTGATGTCAAAAAGGTGACGTCATTGTTAATTATTTTCATACAAAATCTATGGGGGAATCGCGTTTTGACAGCTCATAAAAAGAACGTCAATTGATTAGTGGTCTCACCTAACCAATTTAACTACTGCAGACTATAAATACTGGATTAGAAGCTAGCGCAAAGTAGTGGTTGCATTTAGCTGTTACATTATACGTAGAATCCTTATAGGTACCGGTGTTGATAATTTCCCTTTGTTAATGTTTTTTAGGATAATATTATGGCGGCCGATCTCAATGTGGACCGGCCAAGTTAGCAGGAGATATTACTGTGCACAAGAGTGTCCGCAAACACGGGGTTGTCACGCCACCAACTGCCTAACTCCCGGCTGCTACTAAGAAATTCCTAATGGTAAAACCTAATGACACTTTTTGCCCGACCTGGGAAGTGGACACAACGCTAGAGGAATATTATTTTCTACAAGAACGCTTTAGTTCAATTCTATTCATGTTAGTGTCACAGTTCTAACAGTCATCTAGAACTTCCGGTAATGTTCTTGAGAAAGCTATAACAGCAGTTCTGCTTAAGTGCATAGAATTGTTATTACTACAACAAACTTCTACTTTATGTTGTCACCAAATAAAGGACATTTTTATAACTTGACACCATGCTATGGTTGCGTGTTTATGAGACGGCCCATTTTTTATACGACCTACAAAGGATTCTATTTACCGTTGTCCTAAATTCATATTGTGCCACCGTAATCACTCTACTTGGCAGGATTAGTAGCCACGGAATGATATTATAATCAAACAGTATTTTAAATGGTATATTTTTTTCTAGAAAATACGTAATATTTTCTTTCATTCTTTTTCTTGCCAACTGAAACAGAAAATTGTCGTAACTAAATCTAAAATCAGACAAGTTTTCGGTCACTAAAATCAGAGCATTACTACTAACTTTTAGGAACGTTCGCAATCTAATCTCGATCTGACAAAAGGCTAGTCTCCAATTTTTTTAATCTTTTTGACATTCATAGTCGTTGACAAGAGATTGCGTCTAGATTGTAAGCGTTTTTAATTATTAAAATTGGCCTTCAGTACCTAGTTTAAATTGGTGCAAAATCTGTCCTATGAATAAGGCCCAAAAATGCGTTCGTTTATACGAGCTTAAGTAAATTTTCAGTAGTACAGGCCCATCGGCTTAGCGGGAGGTAAAACGGCCTGCGAATATAGCAGTTTTGGGTTCCGTTTTATATATCTTCACGCTCCTTATCTGTTGGGGTACGCAGAATATTGTGACTTTCAAACTTAGCGAAATTAAGTGTTTCTCTAGTGAAGATAACTTTAGTTACCATGTCTCATATATATATAAGTTGAAATAACCTGTGATATTGAATAGGTATACATCTTATATTTTTTCTTACTCTTCCGCTAGTCTTTTCTTATTAATTTCGTTGCGGGATCCAAGACAGTTGAATCGGTTCTCCGGGACTCGTCGAGCTGCATTGCCTCGGCGCTTTCCGGCGGTCTCCACTGTTGATAAATTGACTGTTAAATTGTCTGTTAGGTCCCATGTAATAGGGGGCGAGCCTATTGCTATTAACCGGGCACAAATCCTAACTCTGAGCTGCTACTGAGAATTTCATAGAAAAATTTTTTGAAAAACACTTTTTTCTCGACCTGGGAATCGAACCCAAGACCTCTAGCACAGGAGTCGCGCTTAGGACCACTAAGCTATCGAGCCAGTTACTTTTTTTATGTGTCTCAAGTTGTGCCAATAAATGGTTTTTCTTTCTTTCCATGTTATGTTACCTAAATAGTGCATAAGCCTGAGCAATCTAAAACTCACTCTCATCTCATTATGTAAGCAGAAAGGGGTAGGATAGTTTACCGCAGAAGATGCCTACTCAATCTTCATATAATCCGTAAACGATAATAATCATCCATGTTCTGTAATTGAATGCTACAATCTTCAATTAAATTAATTAGGTCAAACCAGTTCTACGTACCAAATGTGTTAGAGTACTATCGAGCAGTATCAGTTCAATATAGGTATGTACATTTGGAACCAATGTTACGAATATCGTTATATTAATTAGTGTTAAATAATAAAAGTATAACAATTCCTTACTTCTAAAAAATAGTAGGAGTTATGATGTAGGTTCGTTCGTTTTGTCAGGATTATTATCTTAATATACATAACATAACATACCACCACGCCTGTATTCCCCTAAGGATTAGGCAGAGGTGTACCAATAAACACCCACAGTTCGCCGGTATGTTAAGGTCCCATGTAATAGGGGGCGACCCTATTGCCATTAACCGGGCACAAATCTAAACTCCGAGCTGCTAGTAAGAATTTCATAGAAAAACCCAATAACACTTTTTGCTCGACCTGGGAATCGAACCCAAGACCTGTAACGTAGCAGTCGCGCTTAGGACCACTAGGCTACCGAGACAGTCTTAATACACTACCAGGATATCATTTTCCCACTGCAGGGCCACCTCTTCTCATACAGAGAAGGCACGAGCATGGATCACCACGCTTACTCAAGGCGGATTGGCGATTTTAGATTCACATTAATTACAAGCCCAGGTTTCCTCACGATGTTTGCCTTGACTGATGTCAATGATGGCCAAGATGAACTCGAATGATGTCCTCGTCAGGGTTTCTTTACGCTGTACGTGATTGGTCCGTCAGTCGGACCATCGCGTGCTGCGTCGGCACCCAAAAACTCATTCAATCCGTCAAAGAGACCCAAAAATGAATTAAGGTTTGAGCTCACGAGTCGTGCCGGTTACTATAATATAAATTGAAAAGTCACATTGATACTTGCCCGGGTTTGAACCCGCCACGTCATGTATGAGAGGCGGACGCCTTAACCACTGGGCCACCATGACACTTCGTTTTGTCAGTATTACACTGGATTGCAATACATCCTCCCCACTGGTACACTTAAAGGTACTAAAACTT
The DNA here is from genome assembly GCA_947462355.1 of Caradrina kadenii. Taxonomy (NCBI): domain Eukaryota; kingdom Metazoa; phylum Arthropoda; class Insecta; order Lepidoptera; family Noctuidae; genus Caradrina; species Caradrina kadenii. The sequence goes on from OX381691.1 coordinate 11,712,576, forward strand.
TGCACAAATAAAGTTACGCATGCATTTTAACAATAAAAAGGAGAATACACAGTTAACGCGTCTGTTTGAACTATAAAATTGAGCCGGGTATTCACTGTTTGCGCTACGACGGCAACTATAGTGTGTACTCTGCTTTGTAACGAGACGTAGAAGATGTAGATTATTACTAGATAAGCTTTTGTAACTTACCTATGTACAAATATGTGGAACTCACGTCTTCGTGGAATTAATCATAATTTTCTGTTTAGCCTTCTCCCGCCGGGGCTGCGGGTTGTTCGTATGAGATACTGCGTCCCCGGAACAAAAAGGGCATAAGTAGGAACAAAGATGGGTTTAAGTCAGTAAAAGTCTGACGCACCCTCCCGCCCTGCCCAGGGCGGGGGATGTCATTTGATGACTGCCCATACCTAAAAAAAAAGCCTTTTGCCAATTATGTTAGGGTCGGCTTCCAGTCTAACTAGATGCAGCTGTATACCAGAGTTTTAGATGGAGCGCCTGCCGATCTGACCTCCACAACCCAGTTACTGGGCAACACGATACTTCTTGGTTAGACTGGTTGTCAGACTGCCTGGCTTCTGACTATCCGTAACGACGGTCAAAGATCTACGAATGACAGCCCCGACTAACGGCTTTACGTGCTTGTCGAGCCACAGGGGTGTCACACTACCAAATTACAAACCCCGCGCTTCTACTGAGAAATTAAGATGTGGATAACGTTACATATATAAACATACTTTTTAAGTTTTATTATACTAAATTAAGAAATGTGTGTAACTGTTGGTTTTCCCAAAATAAATAAATAAATTGATAATAAAAACCCCAATAATACTTTTTACTCGACCTGGGAATCGAACTCAAGAACTACAGCGTAGCAGTCGCGCTTAGGACCACTAGGCTAACGAGGCAATTTATAATTAATAAAGTTAATTTAAATTATAACAAACTAAAACTCGGTTCAATAAATGACACTGCCAAATAAGATAAAATTTCCATTTCACAAGTGCACCGCCCTCTTTTGAAATTACTTCGTTCACACAGAAACTTACAAGTACATACTAACAAGTTTCTGAATTTAACTTTGTTGGACTTTATGTTTCTCATAACAATAGAAATAACTATAACTATACTCTACTAGCTTTTACGCGCGACTTCGTCCGCGTAAAAGTCGGGTATGTTTAAAATTAAATAATGATTCGAAAAACACGTGGCGCCATCTAATATCATTAAAACATTATTATTGTTTTGCTTGAGAACAGTTCTTGTTTTCGGAATGAAAATGATACCCTATGTCCGTTTCTGTACACCTGACAACGTATATGCAAAATTTCAGAATGATCAGTTCAGTGGTTTAGGCGTGAAATGGTAACAAACAAACTTACTTTTGCAGTTATAATATTAGTTAGTTTGTTGTATATTTTAGGAAAGCCCGTTGGCTTTCCTAAAATATACAACAACGACGACGTCGACCAGTAGGTTGGTGATGTCAGGTCGTTATCTGACATCACCAACCTACTGGTCGACTCTTCACAAGACCAAAGGGCTGGCCTTTTCTTAAGCTTCATGCTTATAAGCTTCCTTTTTTGTTTTTTATATTAACTGTACGTACTCGTAGTTTGTAATCTAATTATTATTTAAGTAAGTTTTATGATTGAAATAAAATTTAATTATAAAAAAAAATTTGAAGGCCACTTAAGCTAATTAAAAGCTTTCAAAATGTAATAGATAGATTAAAGGAATTTTTGCCAGATTATTTGACCCTCTGATCCATACAGTGTAACCTTGTAATTATTGCACTATTGGTAGTAGTAGAGCTCTTTGTGAAAGAGTTCGACTGGGTAAGTACCAACATATCTATTTCTGCCGCAAAACAGCGTTGCTGTGTTCCAGTTTGAAGGGTATGGTGCCGGCGTAGTTACTTACAGGCACATGAGACATTTGCAACGCCTCTGGTAAGTACTGCAGATGTTTATAAGCAGCGGTGACCACTTATCCTCAAATCCACTATAACCACTTATCCTAACATACTTGCATAGCGTATGACATGTTTGTAATCCAAAGATATAAAAAAAAACTTTTGTATGGAACAGCCAATTGAATTTGCGATAAAATATAATACGCTGAAGGGTTGAGAATTATGTACTAGATGCATTGATGAAAGTTTGTGTCAGAATGTTTCTTCCACCCTGTATACGTTGCCTTAAACCTGTCCACACAGCTTATCCAGTACCTTTACATTTTCGTTCACCGTCACTTACCGTTAATTATATCCGCAAGACTCAGCTCGGTAAACAAATTTTCGAAATAATTGTTCGTTTACTGACGTTAGCTGAAACGATACATTTTCTGCAGTTAATATATGCAAGTTAAAGTGGTATTGTCGAAGCGTTGATTTAAAGCATAAGATTAAACGAAGTTGCTGGATCAATTACTAACAACACGTAACATACCATCACGCTTATATTCCCCGAAGGGTTAGGCAGAGGTGTACCGATGTACACCCACAGTTCACAGGTGTATGTTTTTGGTCCCATGTAATAGGGGGCGAGCCTATTGCCATTAACCGAGCACAAATTCTAACTCCGAGCTCCTACTGAGAATTTCATAGAAAAACCCAACAGCACCTTTTGCTCGACCTGGGAATCGAACCCAAGACCTCTAACGTAGCAGTCGCGCTTAGGACCACTGGGCCAACGAGGCAATTTAAATATAAATAAATTACTGTAGTGTAATGTAGTGTGTAGTACTGTAAGCAGGATAAATCACTGTATATTCATTTACATTAATTTGGAAATCAATATTATATATTATGGAGTAACCTATGTAAAAAGACACACGAAGCCCATCATTGCAAACATTTTTCTGTTCTGGAAAATACCATCTCTTCTTTTAGGTGTGTGTTAGTTCTTGGACTTTCTCTGTCGTAGGGGTGACGGAGGGGTATACTGCGGACTTTTACTGGTGAGAACCACTGCCGGCGGTGTTCCACCTCAGCTTATGGCCGGGGGTGCGGGATTCGCATAAGCATTCACCGCTCCCCTGACAGACTTCGACCTTATGGAAAATACTTGGGAACCGTCGGCTACCAAGAAATTTTGGATCATAGTTCCATATATTTTTACGGTTAAAATTAAACTAGTTTTAAATTTTACATCTAAATATTATTACGTTAGATGCACGCGTACGCAAATTTTTTTCATGCATTACAGTGCGCGCTACCGAAAACAGTGACACCAAAAATAAAACTGAATTCCCAGCAATATTGTTTGCTCATTATTACTTAGTTTGATGGCCACTATGCGTAATACACGGCTATGTGATGCCCTTTTTATATACACCGAGTATGGATTTGCGGAACTGCTGAACTAATATTGGAAGACGGATTATGCATATTTTTTCATTATCTTTCTAATATTCCTCTTTACTTGCATAAACAATATGGTTTAGCGGGTACTTAGACGATAACCCACCCACTAAAGCCGCCCACTTTAATAGTAAGTTTAAAATAAAGAACAGTGAAAGCAAGCATAAGGGTGCAAACACATCGTTGTAATTCTGGTGCCGGCTTGAAAAGTAATCATTAGAAACGCCGTACCGAAATAAACTCAAAAAGTACGGTAGACATTGCCTGGTTTCACTCCGGTCGCCGATAAAGATAGCTAAAATAATATTTTTCATTTAAAAATAATACTACAATGCTAAACTCAACCAAATCAGGAAAGGCTGGTTTTCAGAAAATTTCAGTTTTGTAAGAATGTTTGTATAGTTTTCTTTTCACTTTACATACGTACATACATACTATCACGCCTGTATTCTCCGAAGGGTTAGACAGAGGTGTAATAATGAACACCCACAGTTCGCCGGTATGTTTAGATCCCATGTAATAGGCGACGAGTCTATTGCCATTAAACGGGCACATATCCTAACTCCAAACTGCTACTAAGAATTTCCAATAACACTTTTTGCTCGACCTGGGAATCGAACCCAAGACCTCTAGCGTAGCAGTCGCGCTTAGGACCACTAGGCTAACGAGGCAGTTACACTTTACATAGTAGTATTTTTGCTTAAGTACAGTTAAATATTTTACTTAAGATCCCGCTCTTTGGCTTAGTTCGTTGAATGCGTATTTCTGTGAGCTATCCGATGCCATATTAATGAACTTTGCGGTTTTTTTTGAGAAACCGCTTTTAAGCTTAACACGGCGGAATATGTCCTGATCACATCAAGATTCGATCTGTAACAGCATTAAACGCGTATATTTGCCGAGAAAGGATCCTGATTTACAGTTTAATTGATTGTTGCGGCCCCGTACCGAACCATTGTGTCTTCACCTCAACATAGTAGCGCTGTTGCATGAAATTCTGAAAGAAAATGCAGACGTTTTTAAAATTCCATGCTAACGTAAACAGCTTCCCCATCTCGTAAGAGAAAATGTACATTATTTTTAATGGTCGACGGGATACATAGTAAAATCGATATTGACTATAAATGTTGTTATGTGTTCATTAAACGGAGCGCGCATAACTCTTTACGATGCTGTATACTTTGGATACGTTTCATTATGCCAATTTTATATTTTATTACGTTTTGTTTAAGAAAATATTGCCTTTTTATGGGTTGCCTTTGCCGTACCCCTTTTTTTCTTGGGACTGGGGAAAAGGTTTGGGTACGCACCTGTACATACTTTATGGTTTTACAGCTGCAGAAGTAGATACCACAATGTTCTATTAAATTTGACTCAAACCTGCGATTCAATGGATCTGGATGGAACTTATCTACTCTTATCATACATACACTAGCCTATTATTGACCGACTGCAGGGCAAATGCCTCTTTTCATACAGAGAATCGGACAGGAGCAAATACTAATGTGACTTTTTCAATTCATATTTGTCTTCACGATGTTTTATTTTACTGTTGTCAGAGTTGTCGAAGATAAACTTAAAAAGTACATATGAATTAAAAAAGTAACATTGGTATATACCAAGATTTGAACCCATAACCTCGTGTTTGAGAGGCGGGTGCCGAACCCACTGAGCCATCACGACTAATTGTATTATTATTGACTCACAAAAACAAAACACTCCCAAAATCTTAACACACATTACACAAGTACTACGAACAGTAATATCATAGATACCAAATGATTTATTCTCGTAACAGATTGAAGCCAATATTTTTTACGGGTCAATTGACGTTTTGCAATATTATGTCCATTCCGATGGGTGCGCCTGAATTATTAATTTTCCCTTGTCTTTTTCAAGTAAGTTTTGTTCATTTGAGTTTTTATGAGGTCGTTTGACAAATGTCTGTGTCCAATCGAGGGTGAATTAGTTTAAATCGTTTTGTGTAATGAGGTGGAAAGTATTTAGGAAATCTTTATGTTAATAAAAAAGTGAGTTATTTTAGGGAAGTTAAAAGGGACATTTATTACTGTCACTTAAAAGCATAACAAGCTATATTAGTCGCCACGACTCGTGGCGACTAAATACCTTGTTGATATGTTCCGCAGACCACATCAAATAATTCAATACACACATGGGCTGGCCACCTTGGTCAGAAGTTTAGCATTGCCATCCAACGTTGCAATGCCGCCACTCTTTTGGGCACATTTCCAGTTGACGGCAATGCGAAAAAACTTTCAGAGTTGCCTTCTTTTTTTGTTATTATTGGTTTTTTTATCGATCTTATTTTAAGGATGTATGTACTGTACATAAACTAAATTAATTAGTTTACAGTACACGTAGGGATCTAATAAAAAAAGATACACTTATCGAAAACATAAGTTAAACGAGTAGGATGACCCATTTAGTTTTATTTCAATTAAGTATAATAATTAAACACTAAACTTACATACATACCACGACGCCTGTATTCCCCGAAGGACTAGGCAGAGGTGTTACAATGTACACCCGCAGTTCGCCGGTATTAAACACACTAAACTTATTAATAATAATTATTAAAAATAACAAAGTATGTACCATTTATGAAAAGAAGAAGGAAGCTCATAGGGCGTCAAAAACCTAGTCCGATTCGCTGTCAATGAGCCACGTGTCCAAAAAGCTGGCAGCATTGCCACGTTGTATATTAACATACAGCATTGGCTGATTCTTTGGCCCAAGAAAAAGCCAGCCCTCGGGTAACGTAAAGAGTCGACCAGACGCTTGGCAATGTCCTAAAAAACAAGAATATCTAGTGTTTCAACAAGTAGGTACAGACAGCGTGATCAACTGGTTACCCCCTTTTCGAACGAATTTTAATGCAAGAGGGGTAACCCGCCTGACGCTGTCTGTGCAAAAAACTCACACTAAACACAAAGTCTTTATTCTGCAAAGAAATAAACAATTTCCTTTCCTTCCTTCCCTTCAAAACTTTAGCACAAAAACTCAACTTGAATAAACTCTCAACAAGATTCTCCAGTACACTGTACAGCACAAAAGTTGTACCAACAAAATGTTTAAACAGCAACTAAGAAAATAAAAGGGTGGAGTGTTAAACGTGCAACCGAGTATATTCTGTAGAACACAAACACAGGTGATCAAATGTATGTACATACTCGTATAAACAACGGTGTGCGTTTAAATTGAAGATTCTTGTCGCGTTGGTCTTGGATTTGAAGAGCTGGATAAGAAGTTAAGGATCAAAACAGGGAAACCACTTATTACCAAGACATTATTCAATGCTAGACAAATATAAGGTGGTAGACTCTTCGTATCCTACCTGACTGTGCGAAGTGGTGTGCGATGAAGGACGCTTCACCGAAGAAATATCGCTATTGTCATCAGTATTTATTTGAAAATTACTACAATTTTATCATCCGTCTACAGAATCTTAATATCTACATAGATTGCCCCTAGGATATACACCAGGTTGGTACATTAGGCACAATAGCTGATTTAGTATCAGTTACAATATGTTACAAAGAGTATTCAAGTGCAATGCCCATAACACTGATCACTGTATATGAAGAACTTGCCATTACTCTTAAGCCAATGGATTAATTTAACTATCTGAGAGATTGTGCATTTACACGTATAGCAGAACTGAAACCAATTAAAAAGTGCTTCTAAATGGTTTATTTAATTAAAACAAATAATTTGATACAAAAATGAAACACGTCGTCTCTTGTAGGTAATACAACGATATCGTACTACTAGCTTCGAATTCTGATAAAGAAACAGGAGCATTACTTATCCACCACACGCTATTCCCGAACAACATGTAAGGCGATGTTTACAACGTTAGAGAGATGCAAATAAACTCTGGTGGCTTAAAATTGACGACGCAACATTCGCACTGTGCCTGTAGCCATTACTCTTGGTTGTAAGTGTTGTTTCAGTACGACTGTAAATCTTAATGGAGCTACGTACGAAGGAATTAAGGGAAAAATCGGGTTGAAGGTAGACACTTAATCATACATGCAGGAGTAGAAGAGTCCATAGAGATACATCACCCCGGACACGCAAAGGGCACAAGAAGGAACATGGATGGGGTTTGGTCATTAAAAGTCTGACACTCCCTCCCGCCCCAACCAGGGCGGGGAAGTCATTTGATGATTTACCATTCGAAAAAAAAGGAGTATACGAGGTCTTGCCTGGGTTGATGAATTCTTTCGAAAGAGTCACCGCGGCTCTGGAACGCAATGGGCATTAGGAGGAACACGGATTAGTTTTAGTCAGCAAGAGACTGACACTCCCTTCCTCTCCGCCCAGAGCAAATGAAATCATTTGATAATTTCACAACATAACATATTATCACGCCTGTATTTCCCGAAGGATTAGGCAGAGGCGTACCAATGTACACCCACAGTTCGCCAGTATGTTTAGGTCCCATGTAATGGGGGGCGAGCCTATTGCCATTAACCGGGCACAAATCCTAACTCCGAACTACTACTGATCATTTCATAGAAAATCCCAATAAAGTCTTTCTATTTTTTTAAATTTCTTATCCGTAAAAAGGAGTAGAAGAGCTGTTTGTAAAGGAGCTCCTCCAGGTAAGTACTACCACCATTCATATTTCAAAATAGCGTCGCTGTGTTCCGGTTTGAATGGTATAAGTTATAAGCATTACAAGACATTTCTACTTTGTTTCTGGGACTAGTAATCTGTTTATCTTGTGCATATCTGACATGGGTGTTATTATTGTTTTACTATTGATATTATTATTATTGTTTTAACTGCCTCGGTAGCCTACTGGTGCTAAGTGCGACTGCTACGCTAGAGATCTTGGGTTCGATTCCCAGGTCTAAGAAAAAACTGTTATTGGGTTTTTCTATGAAATTCTCAGTAGCAGCTCGGAGTCAGGATTTGTGCCCGGTTAATGGCAATAGGCTCGCCCCCTATTACATGGGACCGAAAACATACCGGCGAACTGTGGGTGTACATTGGTACACCTCTGCCTAACCTTCCGGGGAATATAGGCGTGATGGTATGTATGTATTGTTTTACTGAATAGTACTTGTAGCGACATCTGTCGCACAACCTTCGAACTACATTGACGTTTCCTACAACGCGCAATCAAAGGTCGCTGCGACACTAGCATATATACAAAGTGCCGTCAGACATCGGGCAATAGCCCACCAGACACAACACCCGTTTGGTCGAAAGATCCTCCCTTTTAAAGGGGGGATAAGTAAACCTTACACCCCGTTTCTCATACCTCCACACACGTCTGAACACAGCCTTTACATACTTTTTTTGTTCAACAAAAAAAAAAAATAACCATCACGCCTGTATTCCCCGAAGGGTTAGGCAAAGGTGTAATAATGTACACCCACAGTTCGCCGGTATATTTAGGTCCCATGTAATAGGGGGCGAGCCTATTGCCATTAACCGGGCACAAATCCTAACTCCGACCTGCTACTGAGAATTTCATAGAAAAACCCAATAACACTTTTTGCTCGACCTGGGAATCGAACCCAAGACCTCTAGCGTAGCAGTCGCGCTTAGGACCACTAGGCTACCGAGGCAGTATGTTAGAGGTGTATGTGTTGTTTTGTTCAACAGTTTTTAAACACATATGAAAATGTTTAAAATATGTAATTAATTAGTTTTTCAGTAGCATTTTAGAGCATAGCAGCAGTGCACAAAGTTTTGTCAAAACAATTTTTACCACAATTTCTGTATGAGCAAAACATTTTAGCTTTTAATTTTGTATTTTAATATAAAATTTAAATACTTCCTGATTAACATGCAGCGCCCGACTCGTTGGTGTAATGTTCAGAACCCAGCCTGCTAACCGTAGGTTTTATTTCCAGATTTGTCAGTGTTAATGGGTTTTTCCCACAGGAATTTCTCAGTAGCTCGAAAGTTGGATTTGTGCCCTATTTTAATTAAACTTAATTACTGATTTCTCCACTGATTCTTAAGACATGTCTCTTGCATATACAGTGTATCAAGTTTAATTGAAATTGGTTTATTAATTTTCAAAATTTCAAATTTCAAAGTTGTCCAAGTCAAAACATTTGTTTCAATCCCTTCGAGCGCCAAGCCTGGCCATGGGGGCAGCTCATCACAAAGTTCACGCCTATAATGTTTGTTTATGTAAACATACTCGATCACTCGTAGAAAAAAAATTGTTGCCGACTGGCCACTCACATGTCTTACAAATAACGGCATTCTTGTCCTCCTTAAATTTTACGGCACCACAGAGAAGTCCGGTCAAGCAGCCGAAAACCGCCTTGGCACAACGGCGAAATGCCATTAAGAGATAAAATGTCCCACAAGTTGACCTGCTAGACAAAGCATAAGCATACCTAGCGGTAGTGATACACCTCTGCTTCTCGTTTCAGGAAAAAAAGCGCACATCACACATATCAAATACCATCACGCCTGTATTCCCCAAAGGGTTAGGCAGAGGTGTACCTATGTACACCCACAGTTCGCCGGTATGTTTTTAGGTCCCATGTAATAGGGGGCGACCCTATTGCCATTAAGCGGGCATAAATCCTAACTTCGAGCTACTACTGAGAAATTCATAGAAAAACCCTATAACACTTTTTGCTCGACTTGGGAATCGAACCCAAGACCTCTCGCGTAGCAGTCGCGCTTAGGACCACTAGGCCAACGAGGTAGTTTTCAGTTAAAAAAGAGCGCAATGCTTTGTAATGTAAGTTAGATTGCATGTAGTACGTAAACGATCAATTTATCTACTTCCATCACTTAAAGTTGTCATGACAAGCCATTTCCTTAAGGAAATAGTCTCCGATTTCTTCCGTGCGATGACATTCGGACATTAATAGTTACATTTTTATTGTATATTCATGTGTTGTAACTGGCTTTCTGATCTTTTTTCACTATGTGAACTTATCATTATAAAACATCATTATGTTGTTATAGCGGTAATAGAAATAAGTACTCTGTAAAAATTCCAAACGCACATAGTATCACGCCTGTATTCCCCGAAGGGTTAGGCAGAAGTGTACTAATGTACACCCACAGTTCGCCGGTATGTTCAGGTCCCATGTAATAATGGCGAGCCTATTGCCATTAACCGGGCACAAATCCAATCTCCGAGCTGCTAGAGAATTTCATAGAAAAACCCAATAACACTTTTTGCTCGACCTGGGAATCGAACCCAAAACCTCTAGCGTAGCAGTCGTGCTTAGGACCACTAGGCTAACGAGGCAGTTCGACTCTCAAAAATATCAACTCTGGACGGCGGAAGCTTAGTGTTAGGGTTAGTACCCTTCGGGTACGGAACCCGCGAGATAAAACTTTATGATTTTATTATTAAATGATACATCAATTTTAAATACAAACCCGATTTAAATATGATGGATTTATTCTTTGAATTTTTTTCCTTTTGTTTTCTTCTAACAAATAGTTTCCTTTTTTTGTAAATTGACATAAGTAATCCAAAATCAAAAAAATGTGAAACCCATTTGTTTTTTTTTTTTATTAGTAATGAAACGTTTTCATTCAAAGAAAAACAGAATCTAAATCCTAAAAAGAATATTGTTTATATTTAAAAAAAACAAGTAGACCCTTAAATCATTCACGATAGCACTTCTAGACGCCTGAAGAAACATATTTATCTAACTTTCAAAAGTTACAATAGAGTAAAAAACAACAATCAGCCTTCTTTGATAAAGTTTAGCTAAAAAAAAGTTTTGTTTACGTAAACAAGGGCCGAGGGGTGGAGGGTAAGCCGAGGGGTACGGAGGGGGACACAAAATAAAGCAATCAGTTATCCGTTAGGTTTGTTTTTTGATAAAAACGTTGACTTTGCAATCTTGCGTCTGAAATTAAACGTTGTGTGGTACAAAAATTGGGGAAACTGCTTCAATGTGTTTTTTTTTTTACTGAAAACCATAAGTAAAAAAGGTGAAATTTTAGTAGAGCTCTTCATGAAGGAGCTAGGAGCTCGAAGCTCGAAGCAGCGTCGCTGCGTTCTGGATAGAAAGGTGTGCCTGTGAAATTACCGACACATGAGACATTTCAACTTTGTATCTGGGATGGCAGCGCATTTGCAAGGTCTCTGGTATTGCAGATGTCTATGGGCATTTAACATCAGGTGGACCGTTTGGCTTGTTTGCCATCCAACGTGGTTTAAAAAAGAAACACAAAAAACGCTTTTAATGAGACGAGTGACATTATTAAACGCACACCCTGAAAATAGTTTGCTTCTTCTTCTTTTCGTGTCGACTGACTCGCTTCAAATTTTGTCAGACCAAAGTGCGACCAAAACATTACCAATTTTTGAAATAACTGAAATCGATTCAGTATTCGAGTTGGAGTAGTTTGATCAAAATAGAATACTAAATCGATTTCAGCTATTTCCAGAATTGGTAATGTTTTTATCGTAAAATAATTAAAAGTTTGTAAATTATAGCCACCTCCGTTGAGCGGTGGAATCCAACGAAAGTTAAAATTAAGTTAAAGCAATATAAGGGTTTTTAAAAATCTTTCAACACATACAGACATACCAACACGCCTATATTCCCCGAAGGGTAAGGCAGAGGTGTAACAATGTACACCCACAGTTCGCCAGTATGTTTAGGTCCCATGTAATAGGGGGCGAGCCTATTGCCATTAACCGGGCACAAATCCTTACTCCGAGCTCTTTCAATAAAACATAAAATACTGTGTCTATTCCATCGCCTTAAATTACGATAAATTATACAGCGTGTTACGGACACAAACACCACACACACACACACACACACCAAACCAACCATATACATACCAAAGACACGGATTCCTTTGGTGTTAACAAACCACATAGCAACATTTTTCAATACCCTATACTCACCAAATTATAAGGTTAGAAATATTTAAGTAAAAAATCAAATGTTTCCAATTCAATTCTTATACATCACGACACCAAGTCAGCTGATCGGTGTCAATAAACTACACACAAACAAACAACTCCGTAAAAGATTTGTTTCTCCTGACACGTTTGTTATGATTTGAACTTAATAAACTGCCGAAATAAAAAAATATTATGCATTTTCAAAGTTATTGCTTTTGAACTGAAATTTTGTATAGAGATTCAGTACCGGATACACTCTTCACCCCGTTTGGATATACCCTTTCCGTAACACGCTGTATATAAACAATATTTAAAAAAACCAAAACACATAACCCGCGACTGCTACGCTAGAGGTTTTGGGTTCGATTCCCAGGTAAAGCAAAGTATTATTGAGTTTATCTATGAAATTCTCAGTAGCAGCTCGGAGTTAGGATTTGTGCCCGGTAAATGGCAATAGGCTCGCCCCCTATTACATGGGACCTAAAACATGCCGGCGAACTGTGGGTGTACGTTGGTACACCACTGCCTAACCCTTCGGGGAATACAGGCGTGATGGTATGTTAAAAAAGTAATAGGTCAGTGCTTGTATTATGATTGTAGCTTAATTTTCTAATTGGGGTGTTTGAGGGCGTGCGTTATTCTAGTTAGGTACCTACATGTTGCATAAATAAAACGAACAATTTGGTAAGCTACCGATTAAATGATTTTATTTATTTTAAGAACAATTAATTTTATGACATTGATTATAATTATTTATTCAACTTCTACAAATTAAGACATACACATATTTACTAAAAAAAAAAAGTCAGCAATGACAATGACATACAAATAAAAGTCAACAAAAAGTGTTACGCAAGTGTACTCCTTTACTTATAGGAGACTACAAAATTAAATATATTATTATAATTACCATAGAATTGATTATTAGACATGTAATTATGACATTTAATGTTAATTATCTTCTTAAGATATTCTTAAATTTGAGTAATGTAATACAAGATTCAATTTTGCACTCTCGTCAAGCAGGAGGTTCTCACAAAAGACAAAACAATCAAACAATATAACGACACCTTGACAATAATTAAAACATTTTTTTTTATAAATGTTTACATTTGAAACTATGTCAGAATACACACCTCTTCCAAAGAACAGAATAACCCCATAGAGTATACGGTAGGCAGTATCGCGCGGCCATGTCACTGTGCGTGCGGGTTTATCGCCCCACTCGCGTCTGTCTAAGCCGAGGGGCAAGATGGCTACTTCGAATTCAAAACACCACCGACGTAAAAAAGCCAATTTATTTTATTATTGATATTCGTATTGAGAAACATAGTAACCTCCTTGAATTGGACAGAAATGCAAAATTGCACCCATTATAATGTAATAATATCTAACATTTATAATTATAACTACAGACTACAGTTACTGTAATACAGTTTGACATAAAAAAGTTATTCTTAAAAGTTGAATGTAGGATTATGACTCTTATTAATATAAAGTAATAATGAATATATTTGTAGGCCAATACATAAGTCATAGATGACGAGACTCTAACTGAGGTTATAAATCTTGCATGCTCTCATACGTATACATCATGTTTAAACATATAATTAAATCTTATCTTATCATATAGCCCCGTTGGTCTCGTGGTCGCAAGCGCGACTGATAAGCGTGGGGTCCCGGGTTCGATTCCTAGGTCGGGCAAAAAGTGTTATTGGGTATTTCCATTAGAATATGCTCAGTAGCAGCCCGGAGTTTGGAAGTTGGTGGTGTGACACCCCCGTGCGTCGTAAAGCACGTAAAGCCGTTGGTCCCGGCTGTCATTCGTAGATCTTTGACTATCGTTACGGATAGTCAGAAGCCAGGAAGTCTGACAACCAGTCTAACCAAGTGGTATCGTGTTACCCAGTAACTGGGTTACGGAGGTCGGATAGGCAGTCGCTCCATGTAAAACATTGGTACTCAGCTGCATCCGGTTATACAGGAAGCCGACCCCAACATGGTTGAGAAAAGGCTAAATAGATGATGATGATCTTATCATATAGCCTGCATAATATAGTTAACAAAGTAATCAGAAAAAAAATGTAGTAAAATCTATAACTAATTTTTTTTTGCTTTATTTTTTTTTTATTTTTTTTTGCCCTTATTATTAAATCGTTAACCTATACTATAAAAATTATAATAACGAACTTAAGTAAAAGCTTTGTTATCCAAGTTAACAGACAAGAATAAACATGAAGAGTGATATTGTAAATTTGAGATGTTAATGTTATGTACCTATTATTATATTAATTTATCAGTTACCAGACACGTTGATTATAAATAAGTGTCACAAACAAATTGTTTTACACATAATTTGCATCCTATATTTTTGCAAATAAAGTTTACATTTGTGCGGGTGATATACTCAATAGACAAAGAATGAATTCATCCCGACTATAAAGGTAATTAAATTTAATTGGTAAAAGGAACAAACAATATTTTTATAATATCATCAGATGTTAATTCTTTCACATGGCAAAAAATAAAAAAAATAAATCTTTCATTTTCTTCTTTACATACATAATAGTACGCAGGTTGGCGTGAACATCATTCATTCATTCATTCAGGAATAATAAAAGTTGCAATCAGATATGAAAACTTCAAAGTCGAGTTTTTTAGTTAACGTAAAAACTATGTAAACAATAAAATAATTTAAAACTAAAAAAAATATCTTAAATGACGCTTAGTAAATTATTATTATTTATATTTACTAGCTACCCGAACCTTTGAATGGCGTACGAAGAGCCGGAAGGCACCTCGCAGAGGCCCCTTTAGACAGCTTTATGATGAAATGAAACGAAGAATAGGACTCTCGATTTTGGTGGCTTCAGTGAACCGGTTACGTGGTACAATGGAAGGACTATGGGCCTTGCCTGATCAATGTTTGTATGACACGGATAAAATGGTAATTAATGGTATAAATGGGCCCCTGAAAATGGTTGCTAGCACTCTGTGACGTAGCGACAAGGAGACAACACATGCTGAGGTGCTTTAGGACGTTCAAGATCCCTACCAGCACCGTACTAAAATCTTCCTTGACCCGAGCACGTTTGCTCTTGCGAATTTTCACTCAAACTGCCCAATGAAGGCAAGAGAGAGGTGGGAGCACTTTTCCTCGTTAGTTTTCACTCAATATCATCCAATAAATGCAAGCCAAAGGAACACGACTTATCCCGTGAGATCAGGTCCGAGGGACCGCCACAAGCTGCCCTGCGGATCCGAGGATTTATTATTAATTGGGCCCAGAGATTTTGCAAACAAGCAAAAATTGTTTTTATAATATTTTGGTTTTTATCTATTAAAATGTACTGGCCAAATTACACTTAGTTTTTAGAAAGAAAACTTTTGATTTGCAAATAAGCATAAACAGATGCTTACTTAGTTCATTTTCCAGTAATCTAGTTGATATACATTTACCGCACACCTACTACTGCTTCTCGTGGCATGTATTTACGTTGCGTTGATTGCGCGTTGTACTTTGATTACAACTCAAACCGACTAATCAGCACAGCTTCCTATATTCATTCGGAAATGTGAGAGAATTTCTGATGTTTGTTGTTTAAGTTCAAGCGAAAATGCTACAGCAATTCACAGATGTAATTGGTTTTGGTGGTAAAGAAAAAAATATACTCCCAAACAAGTTTAGGACTTGACAACTTATCACAGTGAAGACCAGCTAAGAATGCAAGATATAACACGTCACAGACACGACAACAGCCAGCCAACAGCCAATCACCGCGAAAATCTAGTCGTTGGCTGCCAGCGGACCGCCCGCAAGCCGTCACCTATTTCATCTTGACATTATAAAAATATTTCAACGCACACGACTTAGAGCCCAATTTAAATGGCAAATCATTTACTAATTCGAAGCAAATTTCATTATTCTGTCTATACATAATAATATTTTACTTATATCTTTGTGTTACATAAAACCCTTTCCATGTTATAATCTGATAGCAGTGAATCGCTAGAGGGCGCGAATATTAAACATGTATGAAATATTACGCCAAGCATTTCGTGTAGTAGTAGCCGGGTGAAGGGTAGGCGTTATTGGGGGCTGTCAGTCATGTACTTTTGACGTTTAAAAAGATCTGATTCTTGGCATAAATTCAATAAACGCTTTTATGTATCATTGTAGATTTTTCGGTATCAATAGTCGAATGGGATGCTGTATTTTTTTTCGGAATTGTAAGAGCAAAGTATGGAAACTATGCAGCGATGATCTGCTAGTCAATTATTGTGATGCAGGTCCAAAAAAGCCGAATGTAATAACGGCAGCGATCTCAATAATAATATGTGGCGAGCTGTTGGACAGTAGCGCCACCTCACGGACCTGATCTCCCGAGAAAAGTCCCATTCTTGTTCCTCATCTCTGGCTTACCTTTATAGACAGGCCGGAGTGAACACAGACGAGGAACAGAGCTCCCACCTCTCTCTTGACTTCATTGGCCGGTTTGAATAAAGATTCGTAAGTGCTCGAAGGAAGGAAGTATTACAGTAATGTGCTGGTAGAGATCTTGACCGTACTTCCAGAATTGTCCTGATAGCTGTGGAATACGTCTCCACTCCTCAAACACCTCAGAATATGTAGCCATCTTGTCGCTACGTCACTACGTGCTAGCAACTGTTTTCGGGGCCCCATTTATTGAGTGTGCGAATCACCCCCTGCTATTTTATCCGTATAGTATTATCATTGAATAGGCAGTGTCCATAGTCCTTCTATAGTACTTGTAACCAATCCACTTAATTCACCCCAATCCATTCTCATTCTTCGTTATTATATCCTGTAATAGTCTGGCGCATCCGGGGGTTATCCTTGGATGCACTTGCATAGTACATAATTATAAGTATAATTGCCGGTTGGTGTTTCATCCATACAAAAAAAAATAAATTGAAGGGTCTGTTTTTAATTTCAAATTACAAGCTTTTCACTAATGAAAGTATATACGGAACTACATAAAAAAACAATTTTTAAAATTTTTGTCCGTCTGTCTGTTTGCTCCGGCTTATCTCCGAAAAGGATGAACCGAATTTGACGGGACGTTCACTCACAGATAGCTAATGTTATAAGAAGTAACTTAGGCTTTTTTTACTTTAATTAAAAAAAATGCGAAAACAAAATTGAAACCAATAAAATAGTGAACGAAGTCGCGGGCATCAGCTAGTTTTAACATAAAGCTGTCCAAGAAGCCTTTGCGAGTTGGCTTCAGCTCTTTGTACGCCTTTCAAAGTACCGGGACAGGGTAAATAAAAATAATAATAAATATTAGATACATTTTATTTATTCAGAAGTTTACAAACTAATTTAATTTAAGTAAGCAAAGGGTTGGTTAATATGCGATATTTTACTGGTATCAATAAAAGGTTAAAACACGTGATTATTTATACACTGAGAAAATCTATACCTACACAATATCTCTACCTCTAAATCTAGGATTTTCTGTAACTTAAAAGACAGTATTCAGCTGTCAAGCAATATTTAAAAAGTAAGTTTCATGAAAATTTGTGCACCATGTTGAGCTGCCAGTTGATTGGAGCATGGCATGGCCTATTGGCATGGCATGAACTACTGAATTAAAAAAAAACGTAAGTGAGTGTGCCTGGTTGTGAGGGGGGGGGGGGGGGTGAGCGCGTGAGTATGTGAGGATGCCGATGAGTAAAGTATAAACTTTATCTTCTTTCCCTTTGTCATTATTGTAAGATCGAACAACGGAATTTGGTGTCTGATTTTTTGAACGGACGAAATATCTATTGTAGGCCGGGCGGGGTGTAGCGGGGGTGGTGGGGGATGTACGGGGTATACGACAAATTATAAATGTTATATGTGCTCCAACGGTTTAACAACGCTGGCACGGCCTTGCGTTTTCCCTTGCTGTCTGCTGCGCATTTCGATACCAGACGATTGATTGGCTGAGCTGCAGCTCCCGAAGTCGCAACTCCACGTTGTTTAGATATTGCCGCTGGGCTATACGAACATGCTTCAGTTCGTCGACGTCCTTCTTCAAATCGTCGTACTCCTTCTTCACAAATGCCATCGTTTTCATTGTGTCTTCATTTGAACTGCGCAGTACGACATTAGCCCATTTTATATTAGCATTTTGGATTTTTATTTTAGCAATATCAGCAACTAGCTTGTTTATAGTTGCAGTCGGATCCTCCAACATTTCTGGAGTTGGGGTGTTATCTTCCTCTTTCAATTCATCGAGATGTTTCTGTAGTTCTTCCGAGCCCAGGACGCAACCCCCACGCGGCGTGTTATCTTGGCGGGGACGTATAGGAGTGTTACCATACTCATTTTTAAATATGGCAAAGTTCATATCGTTTTCTGATTTAGACCGCTTCAGGCCTTGGTTTTCATCCGGAGTTTGATACTTCGTGAAGGTGACATGTTCACCGTACATGTACATGATGATCGCGGAGGTACAAAAAAGATGAACAGTATATTCAAAACCACACAGGACTTAACGTACGGCGAGCTTCCCTATTTTCAAGCGAAGCCGTCGAATAGATGCAGTAAGTAGGTCACCCGTAGCGGTCGTAGCAGCGTAGCGATGACGTCAGTCGCACGCAAGCTATCGATTTTCGGAACCGCTAGCAATTACTTTGGGGCGCGTAGATGGAGCACTCTCACTGCAAGACTTGCGAAACTTGTGAGCTTCGTATTCAATGTTCAAACCCCACAAATCACAATCCTTTTTTGTAAAACAACTTTACCGTCTTTGTTTAACCCTGTCTATCTGTCACGCTCTAAGACCACCCAGTGGGCGTCAATCACGTTTTAGACACACGGATGACAGGAAAACGGAATAAGGAATCAAAAATCACTTCAAATTAGCAACCACAAAAATTCAGGCAGAGCGTAGCAAGAACTACCGAGGCACGTCCACACAGTTTGACGCACGCGCGCCGACTGCATCGCGACCGAATACGTCAATAACGGGAGTCGGGCGGACCAGACGGTGACTGGATAATTATATATTGTTGCGCGGATTTTTCTCAGCTTGCTAGAAAGTGGTCAAATGTCGTTTGGAGGTAAAAATTAATTTAATAAGTAACTTCTTAATTTTTATTTTCTTTGTGTTGTGTTGTTTTAGAAACGAGTATGTTTATTAACAGCAAACCACCTGTTTTTTTAATTATCTACAGTCAAGAAAAATCCTGTACGCGCTCAGTACGTTGGCAAGCTATCTACACGTCTATAATAAAAAGCTATAGAGACCGCTTGAAGCTGAAGAGTTTTTTGTTTATTTGTTTGTTTAAGCGCGCTAATCTCTAGAACTAACATTCACATTTAATAAATCTTATTGAATGTGAATGTTAGTTTATATATGATAACCGGATTCATGAGGAAAATTATAGACTATATAACTTCACGGTATGACTCTTGGGAGCGGAGTTGTTAGCAAAGACATATCTTAACGCAGGTGAAAAAGGCCACGCGGTCGAATACTTAATGGTATTAAGGTTATGGCTGTTTTAAAATTTAACAGGGCATTACATAAATTATTGATAGAAAAAAATTACTACAATATTGACGATTTCCGTAATGATAATCACTTACTATTTACCCGTTTGATATTCCTTAAACCAAATATTTTCATTCTCGCATTTTTTTTTTTTTTATTATTAGCTGAGTAATATGTTGTCGTAATGTTAGACTGTTATTTAAATATTAATAAACCTTAATAAATAAATTTTTGTTTTTGTTTGTTTAAACGCGCTTATCTCTAGAACTACAAGTCGGATTGGGAAAAATATTTTTGTATTAAATAGCCAGATTCATGAAGAATAGTATAAGCTATATAACATCACGCTACGACCTACGGGAATGGAGCAGTAACCAAAAACGAAACTCAATGCGGATTAAAAACCAACGTGGACGAAGTAATATAAAGATATATTTTTTTGTAATGAAAACACCATCTACACATATCTGTGTACTTATACTATTTAAGTACCTATGTTTGCAAAATAAATAAAATATTTGATTTCACTTGAAATCGTACCCAGAGAGTCCTTACGAAGCCCTATTGCTCTCGCTCATTCGTCTATCCATCTGTCTATCCCTTTCGCACAGACCCGTACCTATAGAAGCGTAACAGAGAGACACTAGAAATTCTCACATCGAATGTGTCAATATGGCCGCTGTAACAAAACATAATACAAAATAAATTATAATATTATGACTGCCTCGGTAGCCTAGTGGTCCTAAGCGCGACTGCTACGCTAGAGGTCTTGGGTTCGATTCCCAGGTCGAGCAAAAAGTGTTATTGGGTTTTTCTATGAAATTCTCAGTAGCAGCTCGGAGTTAAGATTTGTGCCCGGTTAATGGCAATAGGCTCGCCCCTTATTACATGGGACCTAAATATACCGGCGAAATGTGGGTGTACATTGTTACACCTCTGCCTAAGCCTTCGGGGAATACAGGCGTGATGGTATTTTTTTTTTTAATATTATGAACCCAATTTTATCATCATATTTGGATCGATCTTTACGGTGGTCCTTAAATATGCAAGTAAGACTTGCTCATGGCTGGTTTTTTTTTTCTTTATACATCTATAACAAGACTTGAGATTCGACATCAAAGTCAATTTAAACCGACTTCAAAAAAGCAGGAGGTTCTCAATTTGGTTGTAATTTCTTGTTTGTTAACTCAGAATTTGTTCTGTCATTTGTCTAACGATTTGAAAAATTCTTAGGGTATACTTTCAGATTGGTCACATAGAACTGTATCAAAATCGGTTTAGTAGCTAAATTTGTAAATCAAAATAACTGAAAAAAATTGACATCCAAGTAAAAGAAATTAGCCAGGCTTGCGGGGTGTTCGTAAAAGATATCGCGCCCCCGGAATGTAAAGGGCACAAGAAGGTACATGGATAGGTTTTAGTCAGTAAAAGTCTGACACTCTCTCCCGCCCCACCCAGTGCAAGGGAAGTCATTTAATGATTTCCTATCCGTAAAAAAAATACGTAATGACTTTTCAGTGGTGTTTCTTATGATGTTAATTTAATCTATGTAGGGTTACCGCTTCATCATGGACAGAAGTAGATACTAAAAAGCGAAAAAAAAAACAAAAAACACATACGCTTTTAAAAACTTATTTAGTTTGACGGCACGGATGGCGAAGTGATTGAGCGATTGGCTGCTTATCGCGAGTTCGATTCCCGCACGTAACAAATATTTGCATGGCGTACAGATAGTTACTCCGGGTCTGGCTGTTTGTGTATGTGAGTTTAAATGTTTTTAAACGCACCCACGACACAGGAGAAATAACAACAAGGGGCAACGCTTTTCTTAAAAAAAAAGAATTAAATAGATGACACCTCTCATAAATTGACGTATTTTTTATGAGCTGTCAAACCGCGATTCCCCCACAGATTTTGTTAGATAATACTTAACAATGACGTCACTTTTTTGACATTACAATTCACTGACTACTTATTGATTTCAAAGCAACAAAAAATCGAATTTTATAATTATTTAAAAATTCATCGGGTTTTCAGGGTTAAAATAAACTGTTTTTTTTTGTGAAGCTGGGTCTTGGAATTATTGTTCAACGGTGACATCTGCCCAATTACGATAGCAATACAAAAGACAAAACCAAAGCCGCCCACTTTGTAGTTTTTGGTACACCAGCTACAGGTTCCCACTACGTTTGTAAAAGTAACTCAATCACTGGTTTCCCAGTATCCACAATTCGTGTGCCCCTTTCACTTCCTGAACGCGGGACGAAAAGAAATTTACATTTTAATTTTGTTTCACGGTGACTGTTAGAAGTTCGAGACGGTCTCAGTAACGGATCTGTTTGCAGCGATACCAACTTTTTGTTTTGCATAATTAACTACCGTTGGAGCCGGGTAGTGGAATACCGGCTTTATAGTTGAAAAAAAAGGGGGCGGAGGTGCGACAGTCTTTGTGCAGCTTTGCTGGAGTTTTAAGTATTTTTAAAACAGATATTTCTTTTTTTTAAGTTTTAAAAACGTTGTTGTGGCCCAGTGGTTAAGGTGTCCGCCTCTCATGAATAAGGTAGCGGGTTCGAAACTGGGTAATCACCAATGTGATTTTTACAATTTATATGTATGACTGCCTCGGTAGCCTAGTGGTCCTAAGCGTGACTGCTACGCTAGAGGTCTTGGGTTCGATTCCCAGGTCGAGCAAAAAGTGTTATTGGGTTTTTCTATGAAATTCTCAGTAGCAGCTTGGAGTTAGGATTTGTGCCCGGTTAATGGCAATAGGCTCGCCCCCTATTACATGGGACCTAAACATACCGGCGAACTGTGGGTGTATATTGTTACACCTCTGCCTAACCCTTCGGGGAATACAGGCGTGATGGTATGTTATATGTACTTTCTAAGTTTAACTTAGTCGTCTCTGGCGATGGTGAAGGAAAACCTAAACTTATAATTATTATAAGGCCGAAATCGCCAATCCGCTTTGAGCAAGTGTGGTGGCCAATGCTCATACCTTCTTTGGGTAAGAAGAGGCCTTTGCCCTGCAGTGTGACACTAATAGGCTGGTATTATTAACCAAATAAAATAGGTCACAAAGTGAATACCGTGAGGCTATGATGAAGTGATTCGTCTACGTATGCTACGGCAACCGCTACGGTGTAGCACACGTTGCTACGGCTGCACGGTATTTGCACACCTCACATGTTACCGCATGTTCACACTTCTACGATCACGCGGTATTTTTACACTTTGAACGCTGCAGCGTGGCCCACACTCTTGTTACGCCAAATCCTCACGCGTCGAACGCTACGTTCACTTCTTTTTAAGGTTGCTCCATTTTAGGAATTTCTCCTGTAACATAGGTGACATTTGGGTAGGTACTAGGTACATAAACTCACACACACAAACAGCCAGATCCTGAACAAGAACTTATAAATATTTGTTTCGTGCGGAAATTGAATCCGCGACACGAAGCGTAGCAGCCAATCGCTCAACCACTACCCGACAGTGGCATCAACCAGCATTGCTACGGCCAAGCGGTTCTCACTCCTAAAACGTTAAGGAACAGAACACACTGTTAAGGGGCTATCCGAACACATGATACCGTAAAACACATATTTTTTGTCTCATAGTCTGGCGTATTGGTACATATTATAAGCCTGAAATTGAATTGAGTGTATTGTCAAGGGTTCAAAGAAAAGACTTACCTATAAATATTCCATGAAAGTAAAATAGTGTCATGGTAAAAAAATCTTAAAGGAGAGCATAAAAACATTTTTTCGTCGCGTTCTCCTCAGAATTTCGAGAATTAACTATATAATTTTATGTACTTAAATTTTGGGGAATTCCATGAATTAAAGACATACCTAGAAATTATTCCACTGAGCCGTGTATTTTTGTACAATTTAAAGAAAACTTCAACATTAATGTTATTTTGAACCTTATTTGCTGCCGCGATGCGTTATTGTCAATTACCTAAACATATGCTTAAGACAGAGCCTTAACTGTCGCATGTATGCACACACCTTAGATACTAAGGCGTAATTCACAATGTTACATATTGACGCCTTTAAATCGTTTTTATTCTATGTTTGATAAAAAGCTTATCCTTCTTATTGAATTTTTTTTTTACAAATGATTTAACAGTATATGTAGAACTTTCAATAGCTTAGTAAAATATTTAACACACAACATAACATACCATCGGACCTGTATTCCCCGAAGGATTAGGCAGAGGTGTACCAATGTACACCCACAGTTTGCCAACCGTAGCTCGACCTGTGAATCGAACTCAAGACCTATAGCGTAGCAGTCGCGCTTAGGACCACTAGACTAACGAGGCAGTACTTTCAGTAATGTAGTAAATTTATTTGTTACTTGAAATAAAATTACGAAAGATAAATAATTGTACATATAATAAACATAGCTAATAACCAGAAACTGGTGTACAATATTCCTATGAATACAACATCATAATCATTTTAATAACATAAATTCCATATGGATAGTTCTGAGCACAGCGCCAAATGTCAACACATGTCATATCCGATATGAAATTCCAAGGTGACAAGGATATCATTACGTAACATTCAAAATTAGAATATTACGTTTGAATGTTCCTTTATGTTTCGCTACCCCGTTGGTCTCGTGTTCGCAAGCGCTGCTGATGAGCGTGGGGTCCCGGGTTCGATTCCTAGATCAGGCTTTTGCCGGACGCTGCACGCAATCGGTCCGGCTGACAGACCAATCGCGTGTAGCGTCGGCGGCCCAAAAACCCAAAAAATAACTTGACATTTGTGCTCACGACTCGTGGCGACTAATATACCTGTATAATCTGTCGTTTTTAAATAAGGAATTGGCCTGTTTAAATGGCCGATCATTGGCATTGAAATGTTTGTTTTTCCATTGACGTATGCCTAGAAAGAGGTTTGCAAAGTTGATTTTATAGTTGAAGATAGTATAGTTTCGGATTCATGAGTACTTTCAACTCCTGAAAGATGTGCAGTGGTACTGTAGACTTGTACACAACTGGGAATCGAACCCAAGACCTCTAGCGTAGCAGTCGCGCTTAGGACCACTAGGCTAACGAGGCAGTTAAGATACATATCTTATGATAAAAAGGAGGATTATAAGACAACCTTTACTATTGGTATTGTTTTATTTTGTTAATTAACTGAAACGAAAAACTAGTAAAATATTATAAAATTACAAAATCTGTACAAAGAAATAAAAATTCGTCCGCATCGCTGGCAATGGGGACGAATTTCAACCCAATTTTGTTAATTAGGTTGAACTCTGCCAAATCAAACCAATCTACCTGAAATCGTATCCCATTTTCAAAATAATTGTAATGATATTGCGTATTGTATTGTGCCCGGTTAATGGCAATAGGCTCGCTCCCTATTACATGGAACCTAAACATACCGGTGAACTCTGAGCGTACATTGGTACACCTCTGCCTAATCCTTCGGAGAATAGTGATAATATGTATGTATAATTGATATTGAGTATTTATCGCTAATTAATTTTAGATTTATTTTATGCATACGTTTGCCGAAACATTGAACTGTTTCTACTGGTGGATAGTAGTGGCTAGGACTTTATACAGTTCCTATGGGCTTTTCTTGGTTGCGGAATTTGCTCAAAAGAGTCATCGTGACCCTGAAAGGCAAAGGGCACAAGAAGGAACATGGATGGGTTTTAATCACTAAAAGTTTAACACTTCCTCCCGCCCCGCCCAGGGCGGGGAAAGTCATTTGATGATTTCCAATCGGTAAAAAAAAAAAATAAAACAGATCGATTCAGCACGTGGGTTTTAGTCAGTGAGAGTCTGACACTCACACACACACACTGTCATTTAATGATTTCCCACACTCTAAAAAAAGGAGCTTTCCTTTAAATCTTAAAAATAACAGTTACGTTACCCCCTTTGACTAAATGGCTGTGTCAGAAGTACGTACTGTCTAAAATTAAACCAATGTGCGATTTTGATGTCTTTCGGTTTGACGATAGGTGGCGTAATTTATTCACCCGCGTTAAGTTTCGTCTTCGGTGACTGCAACGCTCCCGTGTGTCGTAGCGTGACGTTACATAGCCTATACTATTCCTCAGGAATCTGGCTATCACATACAAAAATATTTTTTACAAACCGACCGGTTGTTTCAAGCAAATTGTGCGGCTTTATGATATGTATTAGTATAGATTTTGACGTAATTAATATCATTATTAAGGATTATCTCTTAATACTGGAGGTTTGCGTCAGGCGGCTAGATCAATGGGTTGATTCAAAAGGTATTACTTCTGGCCACGACCCGCTTTGTTAGGAGATTTCTCTCTCTGGAGCCCCGACCACCGCCTGCTGGGACCCTATTTCTGTTACCGGGGGGCTAATATTTTTATTTTTATCTCAATATTATTATAATAAAGGAAATAATAAACTAATAAATATTAATTGCCTATCAATTTACACTAACAATATTAATTTGACTAAAATTGTACGCTTTACATTTCATAATCGAGCTTCAAACGAAGTTATAAATATGAATTGATTCCAATACAATAAGCTAATAGCTGTTGCAATATGCAAATTGGAAATTGCTGCTATGATAATAAATACGAATTTAGATAAATCTATTCAGGGAAATTGGTATGAAATTAAGCTCTATTTCAAACTGTTTGTTTGTATTTTATTCCAACCGAAGTTTAATGGCAAATGCAATCATTTTTCTGATTAAAAGATGTTGCGTGTTGTTTATATTGCTGTAGTATAAATATCAATTCGAAGTTTTGTTGGAGCACTATACATATTACTTCTATGTAAAGGAAAGCGGTTTGAGTAGGTGCTAATTGAAGTAATCCCTAAAATCGCTTCAGCACTGAATGTACCATATTTCATACAAGCTTCTGCCCGCGACTTCGTCTACATCAAATTTAAAATATTATCCCACTGAAACCCTACATTTTTCCAGGACAAAAATCCTATGTGTTAAAACACACCACAATCTATCTCCGTGCCAAATTTCATGCAAATCCGTTCAGCCAATTAAGCGGTAAAGAGTAACAAACATATATCCATATATACATTCATCCTCATAAACTTTCGCATTTATAATATTAGTAGGATTTAGGGTTTAAGTATTGATAATTAATATGATCGCCCGTTGGTCTCGTGGTTGCAAGTATGGCGTCCTGGATTTTATTCCCAGCAGGCCAATTCTCGTAACTGTTTACGTTCCAAATAAACACTTGTGAAAAATTTAGATTAAATTAGAGGTATTTTAGACAGATTGAGACTGAGCTTAGAATGCAAACGTTCTTTAAGTTATTAGAATCGGAAAAAAACAGTAAAAGAGTAAAGAATACATCATTTCCACTTCCTTCCAAAAGGACAGCTGGGAGAAGCCCAGATTGCCAAGCACTACCCCTGGTCTGCCATTTAGGGGAAGATTTTACCAGTCCATGACAATAATAGAATGTTCAACCGCTATCGCTTCAGCTTGTCACCTCGTCCTCACCTCTATCGTCCACATACTTGTATTCGCAAAAGTTTGTGGCTTGTAAACTTTTCGCACAAGGATCTTTCATTAGAAGAGTTGTTCTCAAGAACTTCCCGAAGTATTCACTTATTTATGTTGGTACCCATTCAGTTCTTTTTTATTGGTAATAGTTTTAGAAACTGTTTCAAAGTCATAATAAAAACCAATGAAATTCTTCTTTCAGGACTGATTATGTGCCTCCAAAAGTGGAAGTGGTGGTAGGAAAAGTGTATTCTTAAGATGTTTTCCCTTTGTTATATTGTGACTCTTTAGAGCAACTATTATTTGATGAAATTAACCCATATCATCCCAGTGTTCCATTTTTGAAACGGTTACCTTTTTATATTTTAAAAATAATTTTTGAACGCATTTTTAAATTAGTGTTTTTCAAAAATGGAACACTGGGATAATATGGGTTAACCTACCACCTGCCATGCTAACTTTTCCCTGATAATCTAAGGAGTAAACTGAAGATTAGATTTGTATAGAATCGGTTTCAACCGCATTTTAGCACATCTTGGTCGATCAAACACAACTTCCTTAATGTCAGGCCGTTAACTACTCGTACATCCCATCAAATTAACAACATTGAACAAAAATTATTGCTAGAAATGAGTTTAAATTTTGATGTAATAAACTTCTGTTTATAGAAGCGCACAATGTAATATTCGTGACATAACATACCATCACGCCTGTATTCCCCGAAGGGTTAGGCAGAGGTGTAACAATATACACCCACAGTTCGGCGGTATGTTTAGGTCCCATGTAATAGGTGGCGAGCCTATTGCCATTAGCCGGGCACAAATCCTAACTCCGAGCTGCTACTGAGAATTTCATAGAAATACCCAATAACACTTTTTGCTCGACCTAGGAATCAAACCAAGACCTCTAGCGTAGCAATCGCGCTCAGGACCACTAGGCTACCGAGGCAGTTAGGCAGAACAGAAACATACCATAATCATTCGAAAACCATGTAACATCTTTTATTTACAACGTCATGTTCTGTGTATAAAGTTAGGTAGTACCAAATGAGGAGGAAACAAGATCCTTCTGAACATCTCAATCTAAACCAACATTAAACAGAAATCCCATCAGCTACTTATTTTCAATTCGCCATTGAGCACTGAGAGCTCTTTACATAGAGCACTGTTGGCCCACGCAAGCGCTAGTTATATTTCTGGAGCTTTCGGAGTAAGCATTGTCGTGGATATGGTACCTAGTGTATGGAACTGACCTTATGAAGGCGCTCACAGATACCTATCTGTGAGCTTACTGGTCCTGAGCGCGACTGCTACTCTAGAGGTCTTGGGTTCGATTTCCAGCTCGAGCAAAGTGTAATTGGGTTTTTCTATTAAATTAAGTAGGTTAATAAGGTCAGTACGTTTAAGCGGCTCATCCCACTGTCTCAGGGAAGATAGGAGCCGATCTGTATCCGGGCAAGCTACATTTCAGGCATTCATTACTTCGATAAGGACTTTTTGTACTATTTATTTCATGTTTGTTTGAAACTGCCTCGTTAGCCTAGTAGTCCTTAGCGCGACTGCTACGCTAGAGGTCTTGGGTTCGATTCCCAGGTCAAGCAAAAAGTGTTATTGGGTTTTCTATGAAATTTCCAGCAGCAGCTCGGAGGTAGGATTTGTGCCAGGCTAATGGCAATAGGCTCACCCAAATAACATGGGACCTAAAAAAGCCGGCGGACTGTGGGTGTACATTGGTACATCTCTGCCTAACCCTTCGGGGAAAACAGGCGTGATGATGTGTGCATGTGGTAATAGATAATTTGATTGCCAAACAGTACCTTAATACCCATCATACGTCACCACACCACACCACTTTGTAAACATATCATGTTTTTGGCAAATAAATATTCCATTCTGCAATGTGGTTATGGCGCCTTCCATACATGAGAGGGTTCAAATCCGGGCAAATACCAATGTGAGTTTTTCATTTATGTGTACCTTCTAAGTTAATTAGGACGACGTGAGGAGACCCGGATTTGTCTACATCTATACTAATATTATAAAGGGGAAAGACTTTTTTGTTTGTTTGTTTGTAACGAATAGGCTCCGAAACTACTGCACCGATTTTAACCATTTTTTCACCAATAGATAGCTACACTATTCCTGAGTAACATATGCTATATAACACCATACTACGGCCTACGGGTACGAGAGTAACGAAAGATATAACTTAAACTTTAATAAGCCACGCGGACGAAGTGGCGGGCAGGTCATAGTTAATGTAAGTCTAAAGTCGTTAATCCGCTTTGGGCTAGCGTATGATCAATACTCGTGGGCTCTCTGTATGAGAAGAGGTATTTGCTCTGTATTGGGACTATATTAGGCTAGTATTCCTTTACAAATCTCTGACATAAAACATCAGTGTCGTTGGATTTTTCCATTAGAAATTTCTCAGTCGGTCAGACCGATATTTTTCGTCACCTTAATGACTTATAATTTACTAGGCATTTTTAGAAGGCAGTATCCATAATTTCTTTTCTTTTTCGGTTGGGAGACTTTTACTGACTAAAACACATCCATGTTCCTTCTCGTGCCCTTTGCGTTCCGGGTGCGGGTTCTCTTTCGAACAAGTGGCCCCAACGATTTGCTGACATCTCTTTAAGGCGCGCGTGGAACATGAAAGCGCCGTCGACACGGCCTATCGATATGCAACGTTTGGACGGTGAGCTACCTATTGCTCACCATCCACAGGCCCGCATCTACGTCGGCCGGGAGTCGCCTCGCGAGTATTCATGAATACAAACAACTTTTACTAAGGGACTTGTAACTTGAGTATTTCCATGTCGTGAAATATGGACAGTAACTTAAAAATCAGCCTGAATACCTGCTCCACAAATCTTCAATACTCCTAGAGCACTGGCTGCAGAGCGGTAACGTTAGCAGAATAAATTGAAACGTCTTGCCACCAGGCGAGCGATCTCCAGAACATTACACCATGCGCTGTCTTACTCGCGTGAACTACGTCTAGGGGGGTAACTACACCAGTGTTTGTTCTAGTTAAGTAATCTTGAGTCTTGTTTTGATAAGTCTAGGTATTAATTTACTATTTTTAATATATATATTTTTCCCCAGATAAGACCGGGAAGACTAATTTGCTTCTGGAGGGAGGTAGGCTGGTTGGAATAACCCCCGCCGCGGCTCACGTACAATGGTCCACGTTAGGACTAAGTTCGGAAACCACAACCTTAACAAAAAACATCTGCGGGTTGTTCGTAAGAGATACCGCGCCCCCGGAACGCAAAGGGCACAAGAAGGAACATGGGTGGGTTCTAGTCAGTAAAAGACTGACACTTCCTCCCGCCCCGCCCAGGGCGGGAGAAGTTATTTGATGATTTCCCACCTCCCAAAAAAATAATAATAATATCTGTAATCAAGTAGATCCACCAAATAGATTCAGTACGTATTATGACACATTCAGAAAACAATATTGAGGTCTACAATAATAATTATGTTTTTGACAAAATGTGAATGTATTCGGCTGATCTTAATGCAGACTAGACATGTACGCAGGAGATATTACAGTGCACAAGTGTGTGCGCAAACACAGGTGCACTCCCTCTTCCCTAAATCTCATAGTCAGATGGGACGGCAATCCGACACAACCGGGGAGAGATCAAATGCAGGACCAATGGCTTTACGTGCTTACCGAGACACGGGGGTATCCCACCATCAATTTCCAACTCCGGGCTATTAATGAGAAATTCCTAATGAAAAAACCCAATAACACTCTTTGCTCGACCTGGGAATCGAACCCAGGACCCCACGCTCAACAGTTGAAATAATGTAGGGCACACCTGAAAATATTTTCTTGAATAAGTACTACACTTCCGGACTGGGCTATATGTCTGTCCAGCACTGTTCAGCTGCAATAATGATGAATGAAATTACGGCCAATATTTAGTCATAACTCTAGTACTACATATTTTGGTTTGAAGGACGACAACGATATTACAGGCACGAGAAAATCAACTTTGACATCGGGTGACGAACACTAACCAAATTATGGTCAACTGAAATAGGGATACGATAGCTGTAATAGGAATATTTCGAGGGTTTTGATCTGGGGGGCAATTCTCATAAGTTAGGTAATAAAAATTGTTTTGATGTCAGTAGCCAGTAAGCCATCAGGTACGTTAAAAAAATTGATTTAAAAACTATAACCCAACTAATAAAAAATACGTCTACTTAACATCATCAACTGCCTCGTTAGCCTAGTGGTCTTAAGCACGACTGCTACGCTAGAGGTCTTGTGTTGGATACCCAGTAAAGTGGTATTAGGATTTTCTATGAAATTCTCAGTAGCAGCTCGGAGTTAGGATTTGTGCCCGGGTAATGGCAGTAGGCTCGCCCCCTATTACACGGGACCTAAACATACCGGTGAACTGTGGATGTAACTGCATTCGTACACCTCTGCCTAACTCTTCGGGGAATACAGGCGTAATGGTATGTATGTATGAAGTAAAAAATCACGATCTAAAAAGTTTTAAACAAGAAATATTTTCGTCTGAAATTGGTATTGTTAGTGTTGTTTAGAGGATAGCTGTGGTCGTATGCTACTTTGCCTTAAAGCTTATAATCGCTTACTACTATGAGAATGTATTGCTTTGCGGAGTCGACCAGTCGGTCGACTGGTCACAAGACTGGCCTATTCTTAAATTATTTAATCAGGTTTACCATACCTGTCAATGCCTTTTTATTATTACCTAAAAGAACATATAACTAATCTAGCTATTTTCTGTTTGGCAATAGACTCGCCCCCTATTACATAGCACCTAAACATACCGGCGAACTGTAGGCGTACATTTATATACCTCTGCCTAACCCTTCGGGGAATACAGGCGTGATGGTGTACTTAAAGAACGGAAAAGGAAATCACAACGTTACCAAATATGTACTTCTAAGATTTCGATCAATACATTTTGTACCCTAACTGAACTCAAACGAAACATGTATCAAGTACCGCTAAAGTTATAGTGGTCACCACGAGTCGTGAGCGCAAATGTCAAGTTAATTTTCGGGGTTTCGGGTTCCTTTTGGGGTTTTTTGGGGTGCCGACGCTGCACACGATCGCTCCGACTGACGGACTAGTCGCGTGCAGCGTCGGCGGACCAAAATACCCAGAAAGGAATCCGAAATCCTGAAAATTAACTAGACATTTGCGCTCACGACTCGTGGCGACTAATATACCTGAACGATGCTTAGCCAGTTCACGGCCAAACCAACATGAAACAGTTTTCATCCATTGTACAGCGCTAGGTCCTGAGTGCTCTCCATTCCGACGAGAGGAACGGTTCAAACGTTCAGAAAGAAAATTTTGTAAATAGTTAAGCTTTTCTAGTTATTAGATGGTCTTGAGACTCAATAGACTCAACATTTTTCCTTCAATTGCGCTTTACTCTGTCAATAGTCTTTAGAAATGTATACTACTTAAGTTTAGAGTCTTATAGTTAATCAACGTTAAATATCAAAGTGATTACAATCGAAATCTAGGAGAAATTTTGAAGTGGAATCTCGTAAGATGGCGGGTTTTGGGATAATTAAAAAAAACACAAAAAGAAGAAGCTCTGCCTAGACGACCTAACCCACAATCTCTAAACTAAATTATTAAAATATTAGTACCTACTATTGTAAATGCGCAAGTTTGGATGGATGGATGTTTGTTACTCTATCACGCTGTAACGGCTGAACGGATCTGGGTGATATTTGGGACAGACATAGGTCAACTGACGGAAAAATATTTACTAGAAGTTAGTGTACCATGTAATATGTTACATGTTACAATACTATCATTGATGGTACAAATTGAGCATTAAACTGTTATTGCTTGATAATCTATAACCCCCGACAGAAGAAGAAAAATTGCTACCGCAGCTAACAAAAGGTTTGGTAACTTCGAAACCGCTGAACCGATTTCCATCAAACATAGCTAAGAACACTCTCTAATAATTCGCCATTCAAACAAAAAAAACTAAATCAAAATCGGTTTATGCGTTCGGGAGCTACGATGCCACAGACAGACACACACACACAGAGACACGTCAAGCTTATAACACCCCGTCGTTTTTGCGTCGGGGGTTAAAAACCTTAAATGCTTTGAATGATATAGTCAAACATAAAAAAAACATTACAATTACTTCGACATATTGGAATTATTTTGGCAAGGCAACTAATTGTTTTTTTCTTCGCAAAAATCACATAATTATTAACTTTTACAATAAAATATCTAAATCAATTACTTTAAGTTTTGTGAAGGAGCTTTTATCATGGATTCTACCGATGAAACAATTTAATTGTTATTAAAAAAGGCGCTATTTCATACAAAAGAGCCACACACCAAAATGTATGGAACATCTAATATTTTCTAGGGTTCTACAATCAAGTACTGATCCACAGTAAAAGATTTGTTGCGATGTCCCCTCCACCCTGTATAACTTGCCTTCTCATCTACCTTCAAATTCAAGAAACAAACACGAGTTTACACGAATCTCACATTAAACATTTGATTCAGTTCAATAAACTCAAATATGTTCCGTGTAATGACACAAAGGAATCTCTACCATCTCATAAACATATTAGGTACTTATTTGTGTTTCAGTACTTGATTATGTCGCTATACAAAGGAAGAGGACAAGATAAATGTATATTTCGTTGTAAATTTTTTGTAACCTTCTCGTTAGCGTAGTGGTTCTAAGCGCGACTGCTACGCTAGAGGTCTTGGATTCGATTCCCAGATCGAGCAAAAAGTGTTATTGGATTTTTTTATGAAATTCTCAGTAGCAACTCGGAGTTAAGATTTGTGTCCCGTTAATGGTAATAGGCTCGCCCCTCATTACATGGGGCCTAAACATCCTGGCAAACTGTGGATGTGCATTGGTACACCTCTGCCTAACCCTTCGGGGAATACAGGCGTGATGGTATGTCTGTTATTTACTTCTCAAATTATATAATGTTTGATAATGAAATAACGACCCAGCCTATAAGCTTTAGTGAACACCTTTTAGCCTTTTCATAAAATTACCAAATATACGCCACAATACGTAGGCTTAACGATCCTTAATAGGTCATTACTGGGCGTGACCTAGTACTGAATCGCTGAACACATTTCTCTATCATACCCTATAAACCTTCACCACACATGTTTTGAGTCCACACAATAAACAAAGTTTGCAAAAATGTTCACGCAGACCCTCGTTAAAAAGCTAGTTAATACACATTTTACTCATAAAGTTGCCGTCATAATATTAATATAGCGCTCCGAAATAATTTGAGGGAAGTCGTTACCTCCCCCGCTTTGCGCCACTACACATTTAGGCCGCCGCTTCTGAACTCTTAACTGGAACTACTGGCTGACTGTTACACCGAAACGAATGATTGCGTAGGAAAATATATTTTTCTAAGGTATGGGACAAGCCCGCCACTCCATTCTAGACCACTGCAACTGCTTATATATTTATTGCAAACCCTCGAAATATTCCTATTACAGCTATCGTATCCATAATTTGGTTAGTGTTCGTCGCCCGATGTCAAAGTTGATTTTCTCGTGCCTGTAGTATCGTTGGTGTCCTTCAAACCAGTATTAAAAATGGAGACCGCCATTGAAAAAATAAATGTTTATTTTATCAACTTATGTACATACCATAGTTAAGTTTGGATTAATCTTTTAAGCAAAGATTTGCTTGTATTAGGTGGTTCCGCTCTTCTAGTTTACATGAACTTTACATATGTGTGA
Source organism: Caradrina kadenii (assembly GCA_947462355.1). Classification (NCBI taxonomy): domain Eukaryota; kingdom Metazoa; phylum Arthropoda; class Insecta; order Lepidoptera; family Noctuidae; genus Caradrina; species Caradrina kadenii. Next base: position 11,747,601 of record OX381691.1, read on the forward strand.
AGCTCGACGAGTCTCAGAGAAACGATTCAACAGTCCCGGATCACGCAACGAAATTAATCAGGAAAGAACAACGGTTTTTTTTTAAGTATAGAGAGCCATATGGATTTGCCATCTCGGTGAAAGGTTTGGTCAGCTAGACTCTGCAATACCGAGTACTAAGTGGCCAGGATGCGTGGTTTTGAATCGCAGTACGACATGCACCCAAAGGTTTTGAAGTAAAAGTGAACATTTAGCTGAGTTTAACGATTTTTGAACAGGGTAAAACTAATGTGACCGTGTTACTGACATCCTAATATGACGTTATGGCGTTTCACGTCTGTCAGCATTTCCCATGAATGGCTAATTATTTTTAGCTCGATACGCTGTTTATTTTACTAATTAAAAATGTTCAAAATGTAGTCGCAATATTATTTCAGCGACAATCAATGTCAAAAAATTAAGGTAAATTAGAGGCAGTATTGACAGACTAAGACTGAGATTAGATTGTGACCGTTCCTAATAGTTAGTAGAATTGAAAAGTTGATGATTTAAAAGCCTTCAAAATAAGTAGGAAAGGTAAGGCAGTTGAGATTCTGATAAAATCACAATAGTATCTAGTTTTGAGTTGTAGTTGGAGTTGTCGGCTGCGCTGCGTGCCGCAGTTTTAATTACCGCACGGAACGAATGTATGTATGGTTAGAAGTGTAATGTGAATTTATATGTCTGTAAACGCACTCGGGACACAGGAGGATTTCTAGAAAGGCGCAATCTTAAAAAAAAATTACTGCACCCAAGAAATTCCAGGATAGGAAATCTTCGGAATCAAAACTAACAAATACGACCAACTAAGATGTCCTAATGGCGTTACGTAACGGTGTGACAGTCACCCAGCCCCGGCAAAGACCACTTCACGGGATCTTTATGGGCATATTATGCAACATTATGCATCTCGCATGCAAAACATATCGCGCCCCATCTTATATAATTTTAGCTTAGAGTCTTTGAGATTTGAGAGTTTTTACATAGAACTTGTTTAACTGCCCCGTTGGCCTAGTGGTCGCAAGCGCGACTGATGAGCATGGAGCCTTTGGTTCGATTCCCAGATAGGCAAAAAGTACTGCTAGATTATTCCATTAGGAATTTCTCACTTCGTTGGACCCGGATATCATTCATAGATCTTTGACAGTTGTTACGGATAGTCATAAGCCGGGAAGTCTGATAGCCGGTCATACTAAGAAATATTTTATTGCCCAGTAACTGGGTTGTGGAAGTCAGATAGGCAGTCGCTCCATGTAAAACACTGGTATCCAGCTGCATCCGGTTAGACAGGGAGCCGACCCCAACATAGCTGGGGAAAGGTTAGGCAGATGACATAGAGCTTATTTTGTTGTGCCGAGAATCTCGTTTGTTTTGTGTTTTTTTATGACATTTGAAAGCAAACAAGCTGACGGCCCACCTGATGTTAAGTGGAATTTTTGACATTGATGGTCACTGAGATGAGATTGTGACTAGATTTTAAACGTTTTTAGTTAGTTACGAGAATTGGCCTCCTCTATGTATGGCGTCAATTTAATAAACGATCGGACTGCCATGGTCTCTTTGTACCCTTATGGGGCTATTACACTTGTTCGTTTACCCGAATTGCAACCCGATATCACCGGAATTCAGGTAGTTATAGTAATTTGTGATTTGCGTAATCACCATATGTAAATTTGCCACAACACATACACGTACAATAAACACATACTATCACGCCTGTATTTCCCGAAGGGTTAGGCAGAGGTGTAACAATGTACACCCACAGTTCGCGCGGTATGTTTATATTCCTTCTTTTTCAAAGCTTTTAAATAAAGCCATATCGTTCCTACTACTAATTTTAGTAACCACAGCAACCTTTAATTACCTGCATCTGTAATCAATTGAATTAACGCAACACGTCCAATTACGGTGCAACACGGGCGCATGTGCCGGTCTGAACCGGTTACAACTAGTTACGGGTAGTCTAAACCAGTAATATCCAGTCTAAACGGCCTGTAATGGTCCGGGTAATCGGCTTAAGTTGTATTTATCGCACGAATCCGGGTGTCTAACCCGGTCGTGTGAGTTATCGGATATTGTGAATAGACTAAAGGTATTGTGAGATGATTGTGTGGTGATAATAAATTGAGTTTGGGTTGAAATCGATTTCTGTGTTTGTGTGAATATTTAAAACAACAAAAAACCTTTTGTTCCCATAATTTTGTTAGTTTTGACCTTGAAATACAAATATTAGGCATAGGTATCCGTGGCTGTAATTAGGGGAGGTCAATGTCCAGCAGTGGACATCGTTTGGCTGATATGATGATGATATAAGTAAATATAAATACCACTACCAGACTGGGAAGGCGGTCATTTAAAGAAATGTCTTCTTTTATTAAATATGACTAAAGAAGAATTGTGAAAAAATTCCACAGTCTGGCAGTTCACACAATAAATGTGGAATCAAAGTGGAACTTCAACCATATAGCGGTGACGCTTCCCCGTATCTCTGCTCGTCCGATGATGGAATAGGAATTGGGGAAATAAATTCGTTTTTACGTTACAATATACTTAATAGTTTAAACAAAGACCTATTTACGATAAATATTTAATTATGCATACTAACACGTAAAAAACTAAATATGAAAATAACGTTCCCAATGTATGTAAGTAATAAATTCAAAGATATGTGAATATTACCTCGAACCGCCTCGTTGGCCTAATGGTCCCAAACGCGACTGCTACGTTAGAGGTCTTGGGTTCGATTCCCAGGTCGAGCAAAAAGTGTTATTGGGTTTTTCTATGAATTTCTCATCAGCAGCTCGTAGTTAGGATTTGTGCCAGGTTAATGGGAATAGGCTCGCCCCCTATTATATGGGACCTAAAAACATACCGCCGAACTGTGGGTGTACATTGGTACACCTGTGCCTAATCCTCTGGGGAATACAGGCGTGGTGGTATGGTTGGTAACCATGTTTCAAATGTTTCTGACAACAACTTGTGAAACAGTTTTTAAAGTTGGAGTTATGACTTTATTAGCTCACGCCTTTGACTTCGCTCGCGTGCATTTTCTTATAGATCCTTATATAATATATTTTTTTATTATAAAATACCCTACAGCACACAGGGATAACGTAGCTTTTTACCGTTTCCTTTTTACCCGTCTTTATCCCATTTCAGTTTCAACAACAGGTACCACATTATTATCAAATACTTTTCCACGAACAAACTCTTACTTGCTTTTAGATTGAAAATAAAACCGCTATTACGTAATATTTGTACAGAAAAATTCTTGTTTTTCACTACGGCCTCCCTACAATCAGTTCTGCAGTAAAATTCTGTTGTTCGAGAGTGCCATCACAAAAGAAGAACCATTTTCACAAGCGTTCAGATTCAGGGCAAATATCTGGCCGTACAGATTTTTTTCGACAGGAAAATTGAATCGAACACTCGGCTTTTTCAGAACAAGAATATAAAACCAACTAGGCATTGCTAGCAGACTTTGCCCGCGTAAATATCGGCTATCGTAGATGATCTTTCAAAGATGTTAGTTTTATTAAATACTAGCTGACCCGGCGACTTCGTACTGCCTCAATCGATAAATAAAAGATCTAAACTTTTGTATAAAATAATTTTAAAACGAATCCGTATTTAATAAAAAAGCATTTATTGAATGAAGCATGAAGTTTTATCATTATTTTCGACACATCATGTTGCTTGCTTACAAAACAGAGTTTACCTGAAACACTAATTTAATATGAACTTTATTGAATATCAATAAAGTTCAAATTGACTCTACATTTTATTTAGAAAACGTTTATATGGGAAAAAGAAAAGGGCTGTTTGTAGGATTTTCCTGGCAATTATTCGAATTTTTCTCACCTTTTAAACCTTCCCGAGACCTCCACGAACATTTCAAGACCAAGATAAGATAAATCCGTTCGGCCGTTCTCGAGTTTTAGCGAGACTAACGAACAGTAATTGATTTTTACATATATAGATTCATTGTACATCTGTCGTTTAGGGAAGATGTTTATTTACAAAGTGTTGATCTGAATATGATTTATAATGCTTGCTTACGTATTGACGATTTTAGACGATCTACTACGAAACTGACGAAACTCGTTTCGTCACGATGTTTTCCTTCACAAGTCCAGGGACTTATAAGTCTGAAATCGCCAAACGCCAATTTGCCTTAAGCAAGCGTGGTGAACAATGATCCCCACGCTTGCTTAAATCGAAGGCAAAAACCCTTTCTGTAAGAGAAAAAATTAAGACGCCTTTGTCCTGCAGTAGGACAATAATACGCTGGTATTTTTTCTTTTCTTTTATTTTACCGTCAAACAACGATCTCCTGGAAACCCTTTTAATTGTATAAAATCAACATTGCGTGTCATCAAAAAATTATTAAAGTTATAGAATTTCCTTGATACAATTTTATAGCTCAACCACCAATAAAATATTCATTAACGGGCAATTATTAAGGCATTTAGTGGTACTACGAAAATCATAAAATCGTTAAGCCAGATCCCTGAGGTGATAAACAAAATGATAAAACAATAAATATAAATAATTAAGTACTTGCAGACAACGTTAAACCGAAATGGCGGCTAGACTAGAACATAAAGTTGAAATTAAAACAATACAATCTCAAAGGAATAGATATTTAATGTTGGTATTTAAACTTTAATATACTCACTTCACTTTATCTACGGGTACAGTTTGTTAACCGCTCATTGTTCAGATTACCCAACTAACCAGTCTAGATCCTGTTTAAATCTTGGATGGTGCAGGTGGTTGCCCGACGGGCAGCTAAGGAGGTGACGCATGGCTGTTTTTTCAGGGTTGGAAATCATCAAATGACTTCCCCCGCCATGGACGTGGCGGGAGAGAGTGTCAGACTTTTACTGACTAAAACCAGGCCATGTTCTTTCTAGTGCCCTTTACGTTCCGGGGGCGCGGTATCTTACGGATAACCCGCAATCCCGGCAGTGACGCATTTCCTGTGATGGGGATTAAAATAATTGTGGTAGCCGCACATAACACAGAATACTTGCGCAAGTTAAGACTTGCACTTTATTATCGCGATGCAGGAAACGTCAGTGGTATTCTGTTAGTCGAAAAACGCAAGAGAAGTGAGCAATAGAATACTTGCGCCTCGTTAGCCTCGTTGTCTTAAGTGCGAATGCTACGCTAGAGGTCTTGCGTTCGATCCTCAGGTCGAGAAAAAATGTTGTTGAAAAATTCTCAGTAACAGCTCGGAGTAAGAATTTGTGCCCGGGTAATGGCAATAGGCTCGCCCCCTATTACATGGGACCCAAACATACCGCCAAACTGTGGGTGTACCTTGGTACACCTCTGCCTAACCTTCGAGGAATACAGGCGTGATGGTATATGTGCTTGTGTAAGTTTTCATTTATTTCTGAGACAAATTCTAACAATATTAGTCGCTAATTTGACCACGTAGTCTCAACCAAGTGACGTTTCGAATTTGTAAGGAGGGATAATGCAAGCAGCGTGTTTGTTTCATTGTGGCGGTGGCAGCCGAGTTGTTCGGAAGTCTTTTTGATTTGTATGTGATATCACATGTAAAGTGATACAATAAAAGAAGTGTGGTTAACAAATAATGTGTGTTCATATTCCAACCCGTTTCGAGTTTAATCTTGGTGTTTCCCTACACTTATCAGACTAGCATGCGACGTCGGTAAGGTCACTAGTACTTGCCGGGAAAACCTTACCTAACACTAGACACATTGTCAAACTATTAAAGCACTGTTCAATGAGCCTAATGTGTTACATAGAAATACTGCCATCTGTCTCTTAGTCAATTTCAGTCATTATACAAGGTGCATCATTAAGTTTCAGGGGATTGTCAGGTATGTTTGACAGTATTCCTGAATACACCTCTTCCAAAAAACATTATCGGCCTGTTGCGTAAACGGTTGACAGAGTCGCGCAACTATATCACCGTGTGAATGCGGGTTCATCGCCCCGCTTGCCTAAACCTAACTAGGAGGCTAGTTTGGTCGCACGTACATAAAAAAAGCGCGAACTGCCCGCAACTTCATCCGCGTGGCTTAATTCACACACGTTAAGTAACGTCTTTGGTTACTGCTTCGCTCCCGTGTGTTGTAGCGTGATGTTATATAACCTATGTTACGCAGGAATAATGTAGCTATCTATTGGTTAATTTTTTTTTAAATCGGTTTATAACTTTCAAAGCCTATTCAATGCAAACAAACAATCAAATCTTTCCTCTTTATGATAGTAGTATCAAGTATAGATAGTATAGATTTGCTTTGATAATCACTAGCATGTTTACCTACGTACCTGTATAAAGCCATAAGAAGTCCTTACCAAGGATTAATGCTATGGAGGTGCGTTCCTTACTGTTGAAAAAAGTACGCTTAGATGGTTCGGTCATGTTAAGAGGATGAGTGAAAGGCGACTAAAAAAAGAATTTACGCATTATAAGGACCTACCCTGACCTTATAGGTAAGGTTCTTCAGGAAGATAGGGAGCGAGGTATTCGTAACCGGCGTGCTTGTATGACCAGGTGTATGAACGTGGACGAGGCGAAAGGAGTATTTAAAGATCGTAGCAGGTGGCATTCTGTGGTTTCTGCCTACACCTATAGGAAAAAGGCATGAGTTTAGTCCTCACCAACTAACATAAAGCAGAAAGTTGGACCTGCAATGCAGCTGTTACACATTAATGAACGTGGGCTACTAACTGCTCTGAATACTAATTTATTTCAGTTTAATCTGCAGGTCTTAATAGAGATATTTATTATTAAACTGCACGAACGCTGCAAGATGTTACAAGTACAGTATAAGAGGCACCTAAGGACGTTAGCTTAGAAGACTTTGCAGTCTACATAATGAGATAGGAAGATCAATATAAAAAGCTCTTACGACCAGCGGTGTAAAGTTTCATTTGGTTTAATAATTTATTTAAAAAAGGAGAGAATGCTCTTGTTTTTAGTTAAAACTCAACTGTCATGCGATTATGTACCATAAACCCTCTAACTATCTAACACTTTTAATTGCAGATCACGTAAAGCCGTTGGTCCCGGCTGTCATTCGTAGATCTTTGACAGTCGTTACGGACAGTCAGAAGCCAGGAAGTCTGAGAACCAGTCTAACCAAGAGGTATCGTGTCCACTAACTGGGTTGTGGAGGTCAGATAGGCAGTCGCTCCATGTAAAACACTGGTACTCGTATTCAGCTGCATCCGGTAAGACTGGAAACCAACCCCAACATAGTTGGGAATAGGCTTAGTAGCTGATGATGACTATCAGTGAAAGATATCCTACAAACAAAAAAAAGTAACAAACTTTACCTCTTCATAATATTGTATTTAATAAATTGTTCTTCAAATCCTGCAAAAAAAACCTTACCACGAAAAAGGTACGTATCACGAATAATTAATACACCAAAAAATAATTATTTTCCCCACACCTATAACTCTGCTCACCCAAAATCCTTAACAAATTAAACTGTGAGAGTCCCGTCAACACCCTACAATGGTATTTAATGTGCCGACATAAAACAAGCGTAATTACCAACACGGCGCCATGCGAGAAAATTCACCTGTTTTCATTAATATTACAGACTTGAGAGAGTTCTATTAATTATTTAGATTCATACGGAATCGTGCCAACGTATTGTGAGTCTGTTTAATGAAATTTTATAGGAGGATGTAACACGTGTGGTACAGAGAAGAAACATAACGTTAACTTACGCATCGACCTGTCAAAAATACGTCAAAATGCATTTTAAGTCATGCTCGTGAACGGGCGCTGTCAGTTGGTATTGCATACCGTCACGGTAAACCTCAATAACTTTTTAATTAACTGTAACATTAGAGTGTAGGTCGCTTTTATGTGAATAAAAACTTAGTCAATTGATAACATACCATCTCGCCAGTATTCCCCGAAGGGTTAGGCAGAGGTGTACCAATGTACACCCACAGTTCGCCGATATGTTAACGTCCCATGTAATAGGGGGCGAGCATATTGTCATTAACCGGACACAAATCCTAACTCCGAGCTGCTACTGAGAATTTAATAGAAAAATCCAAAAACACTTTGCTGGGCCTGAGAATCGAACCCAAGACCCTTAGCGTAGCAGTCGCGGTTAGAACCACTAGGACAACGATTCAGTTGGAAGTGGTCATCTAATTGCACTAGCATACATTTAGCATACTTTTATTATTTTTTATTGTTTCATATTCACCTTCTTTGTTATCACATACAAAAGTGACAAATATTGTAACCAGGGTTTTATGAAAACCAAATTGAAAAGAATGTCCGTGGAGTTTCTTGCTCGTTCTTTTCTATAGGGGCCTATCTACGTTTTGAAACGAGCAACTATAACTTTCTAACTTAACTTTTTTTTAACTTTCTGACTAACTGACCTACGCCTAGACAAGTCAAAAGTACCTGTATTTGGTCTAATTGAAATAAATGCTTTGATTTTGACTTTGATTAACTTTTGACAAATTGCAACGTATGTACTGCTTGGACTCTTATAATTTACGCGATTGTACGGTAACACTGTTTTTTCATATATTTGAAACGTGATGTGTATTGGCATGCTGACGGGTGTGCGCGATACGGGTGTTGCACAGCGCTCTCGACGTGTCAATTGTGTGAAAAAAGACAAGCGTCTGTGAGCAGTCTGACACTCGGACTGCTCCATCGCCGCAGTAGTCCCAACGCATCATTTGAGTAGAAGACACCATTACACAATAATTCTATGACCAATTAATTTTTAAAGAACTACAAAATTAAATTTTTGGTTGTTTTAAAATCAATAAATAATACGTTTTTTTTATACCATAGAAGGTGGCAAACAAGCTAGCGGCCCGCCTGATGATAAGCGGTTACCGCTGCCAATGGACACTTGCTACACCAGAGGCGTCACTCGTGCGTTGCCGACCCCGTATAAACCTTAAAACTCCTTTTTGAAGGACCCCATGCTGTAGTCTCTTGTGAAAACCTTAGCAGGGAGCTCATTCCACAACCTAAGCGTACGCGGGAAGAAGAATTTGAGATAACAAAAAGTGATGTCATAGTTTACTATTGTCATAAAATATCGTGGAATCGCGTTTTGACAGCTCATAAAATGTATAAAATATATGTCAATTGATTAGTGGTGTCATCTGCCCAATTTAAAGAGCCCTTAGTTTCGTTTTCGTCGGGTGGGCGATAGACGTACGAGCCTACGAGCAACTAGCGCGTGTAATCCGTGAACTTTGAGAATGATATTGTTAGCATGAAAAGGTCGTAGTATTACATGTCCATATCTACTTATATTACTTACTATTTTAAGGGTATATGTAGAATAGATGGATTTTTAGGACTCCATACCTACACATGAACCCTATTACTAAGCCTCTGCTGTTCATCCGTGTGCGTCAGCGGGATGTCACCGTAATAGGTACAGAGTGTACACCCACACCTCACCTACACCTTTGCCTTCGGGGAATACAGGCGTGATGGTATGTAGGTAGAGAGTTGAAATTTCTACTGTGTGTATTTCTAATGTCGCTGTAACGGTAAATATAAAAGTACGTAGTGTAATGTTAGTCAGATTTGCATTCGACCAGTTTGTTTATCGAAAAAACAAATTAACGCTTAATGGTCTAGCAACACGTAGGTACTGAATCTATGGTAAAAGTTTGCATGATGTCCCTTCCACCGCGAATATTTCCTCAGTAAAAAAAGACGATAATAAAGTACGAACTAAACACGGCCACTTTAATGTACCACTTTATAACACCTCCACACCTTAACAAAAAAAAAAGAGAAATTTAAAAAATAAAAACAGCTTCTACACTGAAATTCACGCGGCATACAGTCATAAAACGAGAGAGTTTCAATGGCTTGCAATCACGACGTGAGCATTAATACCCGGTAGATTCACGCTCATAATGCCGCCCGCATTATCTATGTATCCACACGTGTAATTGGAGAGTTCATATTCACGGTACTACTTACATATTGGGACGAAAATTGTGAGGGTGATTTTTGTAAAATAAAGGTATGATTCCTTTTTACCGATGAATTGAGATGAAATTCTGATGCCGTACGAACTCTCTTTTCCACAATACCTTTTGATTCTGGATGGATGGATGTTTGTTACTTAATCACATCAGAGCGGCTGAACGGATACGGTTGATTGGCATAGAGATAGATTATAGTTGTCCAGATTATAATCTATCTCAAGATAACTCTCTCAAGAACGGGATGTAAAGTAGCCTATGTGCAAGTATAGGCTACTTTTTATCCAGCTCTTGTGTTCCTGAGGTATTTAGGACTTTAGTTGAATTCTGAAATCTACGCCCGTGACTTTTGTCTCAAAGGAGTCGAAAAAAACATAAAAGCTCATGACACGTGGGAATAATATAGTTTTCCGTCAGTAATAATAATAATCAATTATTTCAGACAATAATGATACACAATCCAATTAAATTAAATTCAAAAACAATATATTAATATTTAAAAGGATTCATTCATTCCTAATCAGATCAGTACCTACTTCCAGAGATTTACAAACAAACAAATGAACATTTTTAATTCTCTACAATGAAATATTATGAGGTATAGTATAAGACTATAAATATTGTTGTTTATTTTTATCGTAGCCTACATTGAGCAGTTAATATTACCCAGCTAATCAAGAAACTCTTACACAAAACCCTTTCTTTCTTTCATTGCAATCTTCCATCTAAAACACCTAGCCAAGAAATGCAGCAAGTAAGCCCGGCAAAGCCTCCCGATACGTATTTCACTGGCGGTTTGAATAGGCCTGGAGCTGCAATATGTGCTCCGGATATAAGCCGGGTATAAATCTGCATGCCGGATAATATCCGCAGAGATACTGCCGCTAAGATTATTAGCTAGATATTAAGGGGTAGATTGAAATTTTGGTGCATATTGCAAGCCACAAAATTGGACGGTAGGATAATTTTTGGTAAATATTTGTTTGTCTTGTAAATTTTCATTACTGTCGATTAGCTTATGCCCTTGACTTTGTTCACTTGAATGTTGATCTGCGGACACAGACGAAATAAAAAGTAGCCTAAATCCTTTCTTATAGGGTTCAAACTTAGTCGTCTTTCTTTTATATTCCACATGATGTTACATAGCTTGTACTATCCATATTCATTTATTTGCATACCATAATGTCTATAAAAGACGTTTCATTAGGCTTAAAGGTACAGTTCAACCTTTGTTCGTACCAAATTTCATCAAAATCGGTTCAGTGGTTTAGTCGTGAAAGGCCCGCGTCTGCGGTAGCCGGGAGTCGTCTCGAGGCTGCCGACGACGCCCGGAGCGTCTCCCGCGGCGGAGAAAGAAAGAGTTACTTTTACATTTATTATATTAAAAATGGATGTGTGTAACTTACGTAAATGCAATTTTGATCCTTCAACCAAGAACTGTAGCCATCATTTTAGAACGTAACTCTAAATTATTATGCCAGCTTACCCATCCAGCATACCCATCGTATTAATTTAATAATTCATAAAGTTTACATAATTAACTTAAATTGTACATTAACTTGGCAAAGATGTTAGAAAATTAATATAAGCTTTTCAAAATTACTAAAGTTATTTCTTATCTTCTAGACTATTCGTTACTAAAATTACGTTACTGACCTTTACGCACAATATTATTGACCTTTGACATTTGGAAGTACACCACAGTACCTACTAACTGGGTCGATTTAAACGGCTAATTAGTCCAAACGACATTGTTTTCAATTTGCCGAAAAGAAAGTCTAACTTTTTTTATTGTTTTATTGTTTAAACGACGTAGGTAACATTTATTTTTATCTCAGAATATAACATACCATCAAGCCTGTATTTCCCGAAGAAATAGGCAGAGGTGTACCAATGTACATCCACAGTTCGCTGGTATGTTTAGGTCCCATGTAATAGGGTGCGAGCCTATTGCCATTAACCCGGCACAAATGCTAACTCCAAGCTGCTACTGAGAATTTCATAGAAAAACCCAATATAACCCTTTGTTCGACCTGGGAATCGAAACCTAGACCTCTAGCGTAGCTGTTACGCTTAGGACCACTAGGCTAACGAGGCAGTTATTTTGTTTTATGTTTTTTCATTGTCAAATATAACGGCCATAGTAATTAATACCTACACACTGTAAAAATGTCAAGTATATCTTATTACTAAAACACTATGGTCTAATAGACTCGCCCCCTATTACATGGGACCTAAAAACATACCGGCGAACTGTGGGTGTACATTGGTACACCTCTGCCTAACCCTCTGGGGAATACAGACGTGATGGTATGGGTGTCCATGGTCTACCTGTACGTACGTCTGTCACAGGGCTCTATATTTTGAAACCATATAAATTAGAAAATTTTTCAGTCTAAAAACATTCCAATCTAACAAGTAATTCTCAAGTTATAAATGCACTAACGAACAGACAACCAATACACATTGCTGTTTATAAAGATAAGACGATAACAAAGCATTATACTTTCCCATTCACCAATATACTTAAGAAAAGGCGTTGTGATAAGTAACAAAGCGCACCTCCCACCTAAAACTGAAACCTGAAACCGTTGACGTCACAGACTCACAATCCCTCGAAGCTTGAGCTATAGAAATGTTTGAGCTCTTCTGAGTCTACATGTTTTATTTATCGGGGAATATGTACGGCATATTTGTAGCTACTTTTTTATTATTCAGGTCTTGCATAGGCATCATATTGGTCTGTATATTTTTATCTGATTGAACTGCCTCGGTAGCCTAGGAGTCCTAAGGTCGGCTAAGTGTTATTTTGTATTTCTATGAAATTCTCAGTAGCAGCTCGGAGTTGGGATTTGTGCCCAGTTAATGGCTATAGGCTGCCCGTTTATTACATGGGACCTAAACATACCGGCGAACTGTGGGTGTACATTGGTAAACCACTGCCTAACCCTTCGAGGAATACAGGCATGATGGTATGTTAGGTGTAGAATTAAAATGAATTATACTGGATTTAAATCTATGTTCATAGTGAGATCTGTAGACCTAAATTTGAGGAAAACTTTTCGATTTTCGAATTACAAATTAAGGGCATTCTGACGCAGTAAAATTTTATATAAAAAGCATAATTGGGTAATGCACATCATTTGACATATTTTTAAGAGCTGTCAAAACCCAATTAATGAAGTATTTATTGATGTCAACGCAACAAAAATTATATTTTAAAACTAGCTTCTGGCAGCGACTTCGTTCGCGTGGTTTTTTTCACCCGAATCAAGTTACGTCTTTGGTTACTGCTCCTCTCCCGTATGTAGTAGCGTGATATTATAACGCCTAAAGCCTTCCTCGATAACTGAACTATGTAACACGTGCAACTAAACAAACAAACTCTTCAGTTTTATAATATTAGTATAGATTAACTGGAAATTAATCGGATTTTCAGAGCTAAAATTAAATGTTTTTTATGGAAGTTGTGCCTTTGATTTATTGATTAATTATGTTTATCACCTTATTAGTAGAACCTATTAGCATGAAAAAGGTACCAAACTAAAGAACAGTTTTGTTCCTATTAAACGGGTATTTCCAATTTAAAAATATGACAGTGATAGCCAAGTCTAAACTTCTCTTAACAATACAAACATCTCACAAAAAAGCCGGACATGTCCGGACAAATCCGATGATAAACCCAGAGTTGATATACAAAGTACTGTCACCCTGTTTCCTATTGCTATGACAAGGCTTCCCCTCATAACTTCCAATTACTTCAGTCCAGAGCCAAAACGTACTGTTCTCAAACGATTTTAAAAGGAATGCACCCTTCGGAAAGTTATTTTTCACAACACATAATATATTATTGAATTAATCTTGCCACTAATTGTTTTTTTTTATCCTGGATTTTGTTTAGGGGCTTTTATCAAAGATATGTCAGCCCCATTGTACATTAATTGGCTTACTTGAATAGAATTAGTTTATAATATTACTTAATAGCTAATGAATAAGAGTTATTCGTGGAGGACAGTCATTAAATGGTACAACTTTCTAATAATCTCCGAAGATGGTATAGATAAGATGGATTGGATTATGCATACATCAAATTTATTTATTTTAACAAAAAAAAATATATACTTTTTCTTTATAACTGCCTGGGTAGCCTAGTGGTCCTAAGCGCGACTGTTACGGTAGAGGTCTTGGGTGCGATTCCCAGGTCGAGCGAAAAGTATTATTGGGTTCTATTAATTTTCAATAGTAGCTCGGAGTTAGGATTTGTGCCCGGTTAATGGCAATAGGCTCGCCCCCTATTACATGGGACCTAAACATACCGGCGAACTGTGGTGTACATTGTTACACTTCTGCCTAACCCTTCGGGGAATACAGGCGTGATGGTGATGGTTATTTATTTTAAAATCATTCACGAATAACTTTCGTTCTACTCGTTTTCAAATACACTCCATCAGCAGATGTCTTCGACCACTAATTGTAATTACAATAATTTGGATAGGTAGATAATTGTTACTAAATCAAGCCAAAACAGCTGTACGGATCCAGATCAAATTCTACATACATAGATTATAGTCTGAAATAGCGCGTAGGCTACTTTTTATCTCGGAAAAAATGTACAGTTCCCGTGAGAAAATACTTGACACGGACAAAGTCGCGGGCCGAAGCTAGTGCACACATAACTAAAACAAAAAATAACTTATCAACACGACGCCATTACTTTACTAAAAACTCCAATTTCAAATTTCCATTCGATAGGACCGCTCATTAGTCCATTTGAAAAAGGAATACTCTTTTTAGTGTTGTTGCCTTACAAAAAGTATTCCTTTTTTATGGCAACGTCATTAAGTTACACAGCCAAAGGATTCTTTGTGTTGCACGGATCAACAATAATTGATATAAGACAGGGCAGGTAGGCCGAAGGATATCAAACAAATGGTTTGGCGCATTGCGGACCTGCCACCTGCCTCCGATGCCACAATGAATGGACCGCGGAACCTGTTCACCACACTTCAGACATCATTACTGAAATTGTTTACATGACATTTGGTAAAATGGTTATGATTAAATAAATTATTGCTACTAAGTCACTGAATAACAGTAGCTATTGTACAACGTAAGGAACGATGGCATTGATAGACCTATTAGCCTATTAGGTATGTTTGTCCACGATCACAGCAGTTATTTTTACAAAACTTACTATGAATTTTAAACCAGCCGTTCAAAAGCTGAATAAAATGAAGAAGTCCCACGCACTTATAGCAAACTCACATAATATAATACTACCCTAATATTGTCCCACTGCAAAACAAGAGCCTCTTCTCATACTGAATAGCCACGAGCATTGATCACTACGCTTCTCAAGGCGGAATGGCGATTTCAAACTATTAATTACAAGAATTGGAAAAGTCACATTGGTACTTCCCCGGTATCGAACTCTCAACCTCAGGCCATTATTAAAAGAAAAACAAAAAGAAAACAACAATTTTTCCTAAGAACTTAAAATGGAAACTCAATTAAACTTTACCAAATAAACAAAAACAGAAATCCGAATAGAAATGGAAAAGGAAAAATCAATTACAATCCCGACATTCTGCATATCACAAATACGTAATCGTGAGTAAAGAACACGGTATTAGACTACACTCAATAAGGGACAGACATAATTAAAACAATAATCCGATAAATACCCTCCCCAATAGAAAGGAACAAACAAAAACAATAACGGTACTAATAACAGGGAACCCGTAGACACCCAGAATCCTTTTACAAAGTGTCTAATACCAGGAGACCATAAGGGCAGAGACACTACATTTTAGCGTTACTATTAATATGAAAAGTTTGATCAAAAGCCGAACTTTGCCAATCGCTGTCTGCCTTTTGTTTCCCGGCTAAATTAATGGTGGCTGGAAAACAAGAGGCTCTTACAATGTTGAACACGGGAAGTACCTATTCAGGCTAGTAGGTAATGCTTTTACGTAATTTTTAATTGGCCTTATTTGGTACGTATATTAAAAGTTTTTATAGGTAGATGTAAACATCAGCCTCAATTAGGATAGAGATAAAAATGATTACCTACCACATGCTTCTTCTTCGCGTAGCGATGGCAAAAATACATATTAAATAATATGATTTTGTCGCTCTTTTGTAACTCTGAGAAGGGGCGGTTAGGGCTTAATTTGCCATCGTTGTGAAAGAATTAACCAATCGACAGCAACAGATTGCTAGCATACGAAGAACGTAACAAAGGTTGACGAATACGTCACTCGGGGAGGCTCCTTTCATGCGATCTCCACATCCTTACTATGTAGGTATGATATTTGATATTTATTCTGAGAACAAGACAAAAATACCACTTTTTCAAGTTTTTTTTTAAAGAACAGCCATACCTGTAGCCCAATTTTACTAAATAAAAACATTTAAAATCTAGTCGCAATCTCATCTCAGCAAACAACAATGTATGTAGATTTTTAAGTGAATAAAATAAACTTTGTTTTAAAAATGTAATTGATATCAGTGTTTTCTAGCCAATTACTCTTTACACAGAAACCAACTCAGAGGTTTCAGAAGTTTCTTGTAATGATCACAACATAGAAGAACCATGTAGGTCTTATGAAGAAAGTACTACACTTTAAGTGGACTTGTCCAGGCGTTATAGGAATAGACGTGTAATACCTGCCGAACTTGGTTTTTAAAAAACATCCAAAAACTGCAACCACCATACATGGCATTAAAACAGATACGAAGATGATGCTACCTACATTTTACTAATAAAATTTCATAGTAGAATACATATAAGGACACACACATTAAAAAAAGGGAGTCAATCCCCTGTGGATAACCAGACAGTACTAATATTCGTTATCCTCTAATATCAAAGGAAACATCCACATCTCGTAATCTCATCTAAATCTTGCCTTCACAAAATAAAAAGGCTCGTCTTCCCCTAATTCTGAATCAATAGGGAAACTCCCACCAAATCCAAATTGATCTTACTAATCAAATATAATCTATAAATACTCATAATTCGATCTATATCACAGTTGGGTAGTTACCACGCATTGGTGTAATGTCTCGGAAACAATGACCGTTCTTTCATTGTTGTTACATGGCGATAGAAGAGCGTTTACATTTGGTAGAGTATTCGAGTCGAGTCTAGTTTGTGTTCCAGCACTGGTCTTAAGATACTTGTTAATCTTTGGCACAAGATACATTCTCGACTTTAGCATCTTAATTTATTAATTAAAGCTAAAAGAAATGTGCAACACAAATTACAATAATTAACATAGACACAAGTAACATGGAACGAAAAAACGTGCATCTAATAAATCGTAATTATTTTTATTACGAAAAATTATCTATACAATAATCATCTGTTTGGAAACTACAGTCAATTAAATAACTTGTTCTACCAATCTTTTGTGCCGTATCAAATAAAAATACTAGCCTCATTATTTGGGAAATGAAAATCCCCATGTAATAGTCTGATTTTCTGTGAGAACGCACTCCTAGTACTACCGTGATCGAGGCAGCCAATTTACGAGCTTTAGTAAGGATTACATAAGCTCTAAGCGGAGCATTTTCATAGTAGATACAACGAGGCTAATAACGGTATTATCAGTACTTACTCCACCGTTCGACTTGACTTAATACTCGACCAGTGTAAACGCACCATAGCGATCTAATGAGCGATAAAACTGTGTTTATCCTTATGTTTCTGTATTTTTCTTCGCAACTTTTATAGGTCGAGATAAAAACAAGATTATAGGTAGGTAGTTGTGGACTTAATAACGGTTGTTCCCTGATTTGTGGAAGTTCCTTCTTCTTTGTATCTCTTAAGCGCTCTTAGGCCTTTTCTATCTAGATTTTTTCTATCTGGCATCATATTTTATGCCTTTCCATCTTTTGTTTTGTAACTGGTCATAATATCGCTTATGTTTTTTTGTATAACTTGACCTCACAAACTATCTGCCTTTGCCGATTTGGTCTGAACAAGAAGTGAGAAAAAAGTTTTGGTGTGTTACTGATATTAATCGTGAATCTTAATATTTATAAACACCAATCCACATCAATTGACTAGTGTTTTAAACCGGAATAACTTTTTAATTAACTGTAACATTAGATTGTAGGTCGCTTTTATGTCGATAAAAACTTAGTCAATTAATAACATACCACCACGGCTGTATTTCCCGAAGGGTTAGGCAGACGTGTACCAATGACCCACAGTTCACCGGTATGTTTAGGTCCTACGTAATATGGGGCAAGCCTATAGCCATTAACCGGGTACAAATCCTAAATCCGATCTGCTACTGAGAATTTCATAGAAAAGCCCAATAACACTTTGCTTGCCCTGGGAATCAAACCCAAGACCTCTACCACTAGGCTAACTAGGCAGTTAGTCAATTGAATTGGCGAACATACAAAATCTATAGCATCTCATAATGGGCGAATGACGTTTTATTGATTTGAGTTGTCTCCTACCCAATTCACTAGACGATTTTATCCCATTTTATATAAACTGTACATACATGAATGTAAAACAAAAGACAGTAGATATCTATGCTAATTTAGTCACACATAAATATTTAACCGAGCAATTGAGTGCAGAGAACGATAATCCCACTCGAAGCCAGTATGTATACCCGAGTCAGGTAGGTTCAATTTGCACCAATATGCACCTGTAACCGAGCACAGAGTAGCTAAGGGAAATAGAGATTGCATTTTTTTAAATTAAATATAATTTAATTTACTAGGTATGAAAAGTCAAAGCTTTGATTTACCAAACCACTTATGTATCTTGCTTAGTTAGTTTCCTGGACCGTGGGTTCCTGGGTTGGGTACCCAGGTCAGGCAAAAAATATTATCGGATCTTTCCATTAAGAATTTCTCTCTAATATGTCACAGTCGTGTCGGATTGCCGTCCCATCTACTCATGAGATAAACTGAAGATAGTGCACCTGTTTGCGCACACACATGTACACTATAATCTTTCCTGCGTTCACTTTGCTAGTCTCTATTGGTTAGAAATCCTTTTAACAGTTCAAAATAGTCAATCAATTGATATTACCAAAATTGATCTCCAGCCTAATTGCGTAACACAATCCCTTCAGTTTGGATAATTAAACATTATTCATTGCTTTACGTACCTACTGTTGGTAAGTAAAATTTATTGTTGAATGTTTAAAGCAAATAAAACATGAATTCCCCAAAAAATTAAGAGAATTTTGGCGGTCAGTTATCCACCTACAATGACTACTATATCGTAAACTATGAAGATGCTGGGACTGCGGGTTGTTCGAAAGAGATACCGAGCCCCTGGAACGTAAAGGACAAAACCCATCCATGACCCCCCATGGATGGGTTTTAGTCAGTAAAAGTCTGACACTCGCTCCCGCCCCGCCCAAGACGGGAGAAGTTATCAGATGATTGCCCATCCGAAAAAAAAAGCTTTGGAAGTCGGCGGCATTGGTTCTGTTTGTTGTTTTGTATTGCAACCGACTTCCAAAGCTTTTTGTTTTTTTTCCAGATGAGAAATTATCTAATAACTTCTCCCGTGTGGGACCACCTTTGATGTATGACCTATCAAACAAAAAAGAATCATCAAAATCGATTCATGATTGGCGGAGCTATCGCGTAACACACATACTAAAAAAAATCTACATCACTCTGCCATTGAGCTACACACGTTCAATAAAAAAATAACCATAAGTCAAAGTCAAAGTCAAAGTCAAAACATTTATTTCAATTAGACCATTTACAGGCACTTTTGAATTGTCAAGAAGTTACTCATACAAAAAGTTGAAGCTAGTTGCTCGTTCCAAAACGTAGGTCTCTATGGAGAAGAACGAGCAAGAAACTCCATGGACACTCTTTTCAAATTGGTTTTTACAGAATCTTGGTTACAATATTCTTGTTGCTTCTACATGTGAAAACAATGAAGTTAAATATAAAACAATTAAAAAAAAAATATATGATAATAATAGTACTAAAGATGTAAGCCATGGCAGTTAAGAGATGACCAATCCCACTGACAGCGCCCGTTCACGAACATGACGCGAGGATCAGCACCACTTAGCTCAACCATCATGAAGGGAACCAAATGATCCGACCCACGCGCCACCATCAGCGAGACATTTAAGTGAGCATGACAAAGCCCTCAACCACCATGCTCGTAGTGTCCAACACATAATAATAAAATAAAATAAAATAAAGCAAAGGTTCTTACAGAAAATAAAATCGGTTCACGAATATAGTCGTAACAAAATCGTTCAATATTTTGTTCGTCGTGTCATATTGAGGAATATGATATATACGGAAAATATTCTAGGACCTAGTGTATCGGCTCGTGAATCTACGCACGTCGACTTTTTCAATCAGATTTCGGAATTCTTCTTTATACTCATGTTTCTTTAACAAAATGTAGGAAGGTTCTGTGGGTAGTGGGTATATTATCCTGAAACATGAAACTGAAATTCGTTGATATGAAAGTTGTACTGAAAGAGATTATTAAAAGTACTCTAGACCTTCGCTGCCATATAGGCATGTCCAACCTTATATTAGTAGTATAACTTATGCCCGTGACTTCGTTCGGTTCTTTTTGAATCATAATTATTTTACTAAAATAAACAATTTTTCAAACAAAACAAATGTTTGTCTGTCATTTCTTTGAATCAAGAAGTCAAATAAAGAAAGAAGAGAATAGTCCAGTCCAATATATTTCTAAAGAAAATTGAATTCGCTCTACATTTTACTAAAACATTATTAACTGATCTTCTTTTTTCTTCACCTGTCAGAAGATTTATACAAATGGGTTCATTAATTCCTAAGTTTTCCAAGATTTTGGAGTTCAACATTTATAAGAGATACCGTGCGGGCGTAAATGCTCTTAAATTACAAATTGCAGCCTCTGTTTAATATAAACACGTGCCTACTCTGTGCGGACGTGTTAGAGACTATCCGGAATAAGCATACGATTTTCTGCAGCGCCTCTTCTAATAAAAATATGGCTGGGATTCAATCGGCTCGAGCCGTGGGCGTGGGCTAAATTATAATCAGCTTCGATATTGAGACGGAAGTCATTTCAAGGGTAATATCTACTTTGTTTGTGTAATGGGTAAAATATTGGTATTTTGGAGGAAAAAGAAAAGATACTGTTGGGTCGGAATACTGATTAGTCATGTTATGACAGGAAAAGATGGGCTTTTCCTGAATCACGGGAGATATTAGGATAAGATTCGATGATTTTGGTTTGTGACTTTGCTGTAAAACTGGCTTTTTTTGGGATGGGAAATCATTAAATGACTTTCCCCGCCCTGGGAGTGTCAGACTTTTACTGACTAAAACCCATCCATTTTCCTTCTTGTGCCCTTTCTGGAGACGCGGTATCTCTTTCGAACAACTCGCGGCCCCGGCAGGCATCGGCCCTGAGTGACCCCCCCGATTTGCTGACATCTCTTTGAGGATCGCATGGAACACTAACACTGGCTGACTTTTCATTCACTACACGTGTTTTGAGGTCTGGTCTCACCGGCGGACAACTAGTGGGAGCGGTCGAGGACGCTGTCTGAAACGGCAGTAGCAGTCACTGCCTGTGTTAGTGTTGATCCGACCTTACAAATCTCTACTATTGCAGTATTTGCTCACACCCGCGACCGCGCTTGCAAGTTGTTCTCTCCGGTATGGCCGCATTTTTAGGGGGTAAAAACAAACATGAATGCAAACAAATTTTGTTTTGGGACCAGCCCTAAAATATATAAAACTAGCAACCTGCCCGCGACTTCGTCCGCGTAGCTTATTTCACCCGCGTTAAGTTACGTCTTTTGTTACTGTTCCGCTCCCGTGGGTTGTAGCGTGATGTTATATAGCCTATGTTACACGGAGATAAAGTAGCTATCGGTTGGTAAAAAAAACTAGCAAAATCCGTCCAGTAGTTTCGGAGACTATTCGTTACAAACAAACAAAAAATCTTTCCACTTTAATATTAATGTATATGCATTTATTTTACAATAATATATTTTTTTATAATATTATTATTAGGAAGTTAATTAGTTTTAGTATAGAGTATAGATAATCAGCAGTTCCATACACATTTTAAACATGTTGTTGTGCTTTTTTGTAGGGAACAACTGAGATTTTTATTTCTTATTTTTCAGAGTTGTTCCGATAATTAAAAAAAAACGTTTTTATATGTAGTCCCATTTATCAGGGTCCAAGAGTGTTCAATTTGCAAATGTTTACATACCACTATACCTAAAGCATGTAAATTGCCGAATGCAATAAATGATAGAGTATTGGTTACAAAGGGGTAAATAAGAGGTAAATTGCAACACTTTTCGACTCCGCAAACTTGAGGTGAGTTGGTGTACAAACGTGGCAATAAGATAACTAATCAGAACGGATTAAAATGGCGATCACAAGAAGCAACTACATTTCTATAGAAAAATACATAGAAATATTTCTTTACCCTTGGTTTTCCTTACCAAAAACCTTCATTTTCCCCTACATATATACCAACCTTATATTGTAAGCAATAGGTATATCCCTACATAGAAGCAAGGTTACCGAATCGCACCTACCCGATCCGAATAGATTGAACTGGAAAATATCCAATGCAAATATACTCTGGTGTTCTTCGTAAATAGGTTTGGATGCGGTATTGCTTCGTCGACGTATGAAGTGATCTGGGGATCTCAGCTTTATTCGTGTTGTTGGTACCTATTGTGTTTTTGAATACTAACACCCAAGTCTTATCTGTACATATACATATAAATAAAATTGAAATGTCTCTTTGTAATGTAACTCTTGGTAAAATAATGCTTACACGGTACTTATACAAAAAACCAATTCCTTTTTCTGTCTGTCTGTGTGTTTGTTCCGGAAAATCCACCCCGGTGATCCATTCCCACACTTACGACGGGAATCCCAGGAACGTACGCTCCTTCCGCGATCCCCTACAAGTGTGGTGCCCCTAGAGGCATAGACACTAGTCTATGCCTCTAGGGGCACCTCAAAGCTATACACGAACTATGGACTGTTCTAAAAAAGACGTGTTCCATAAACATACTTTCTCATGGACGAGGCACTCTCCACTGAAAACTTAAACTAAATAATGTATCATTGTACCGTATTCCACCTCACTCGTTTCCTAGCTCCGAAGTAATTGCGAGCTAGCGCCCTGGACGGAGAGAAAGGGGTAAAATTTGAGTCACGCGCCAACTAAACGTAGGTATTCCTCATAAATATTGTAATCAGACGAACGCAGTATACCTTTCTAGTGAAATTTATTTAAATTCAGCCAGTTACTTACGTATTCCTCAGTTTTTTATAGAACCTATGCTAAGTATTCTTATAGATAATCGGAGGATTGTGGGTGAGATTTCTCTCAATTCGAATCTAAAATGAGCCAGCCTGTACCTTTTTGACAAACTGCTGGGCAAATGACTTTTTTATTTTAGAAAAGAAACGAGAATTTATCATCACATTCAAGTAGTTGCATTATGTATAGGTATTTGGTATATCATATCCAGCTAAAAGCTGCTGCCTCACATGCTGCAGGTGGTTACGGTTTCGATACCGCAAGTCACTTTTTTTTTCAATTCATTATATACTTTGTAAGTTTATCTTGGACATCACTGACATCGGTATAGGAAACTTTGTGAGGAAACCTGGACTTATAATGACTATACGTCCAAAATCGGTAATCCGCCTTGAGCAAGCGTGGTGATCAATGCGCGTGCCCTTTCTATATCTGGCCTTTATCCTGCAGTGAGACAATATTAGGCTAGTATTATTATTTAATTCTACATATAGTAGATATAGAAGGAGTCAGAAAGAGTAATAGAATGACCTCGTTTCCAAGGATTTAATACTCAAACTAAAACTCTTTATTTCAATCATAGACACACGGGTGCGGTGAATGTTTATGCCAAGCCCGCACCCCCGGTCATAGGCAGATGTGGAACACCGTAGTGGTTTTAGCCAGTAAGAATCTGGCATGCCCCTCGGTTACCCCCACGACCCAGGAAGTCTATGAGGATTTCCACCGCGCACCAAGTACAAGGTATTTACGTAGACACACAATTATGTAACATACATTTTTTTTTACGTATGTTCATTTAAATTTATGAGTAGATCCCGCTTCACGAAAGCTGTTATCATTTAATTAACAAAATAAACTTGTCTCCACATAAATCCAGGTTCAACATGAGCACGCACTTAACATTTAAAATGTACGACAGTGTACTTTGAAATATTATCTAATTTCATTAGTAATGTCATTTGTGCGTCACATAGTAGCTCTGTAGAGTTGAGTAAAGGTGCGACTACATAGCATCTTCGAATAGGAATAATATTTCTTCACCCTTTTTATGTCATTGGATGGCAAATAAGATGACGGACCACCTGATGTTAAGTGGTCCCTGCTGCAATATCAGAGGTCTTGCAGATGCGTTTCCATCCCAGAAACAAAGTTCGAATGTTCCATGTGCTTGTAATTACACCGGCACCCATCTTTCAAACCGGAACACAGCAACGCTGCTTTGCGACAGAAATAGATATGGTGGTAGTACTTTCCCGGACGAGCTCCTTCACAAATAGCCCTACTACTACTACTACTACTAAAGCCCTGTTGAATATCTATCAAGGCGGCCGCGTAGCGTGCGCGTTGCGTAGGTACTTACCTACGCAGAATATATTTAGTGCACAAGTATGTGCGCAATTACAGGTACACCTTGTTTTTCCTTTTTCTCATAAACCGATAGGATAGCAACACAACACGGCCGGGGAGAGAACCGACACAGGACAAACGGCTTTGTGATTTGTGATTTGATGATATCACATCATTAAATTTCAAACGTTGAACTGAGAAATTCCTAATAAAAAATACCTCTTTATGTACCCACAACGGAGCATTCAAATCGTTGAATTTATTATTATATTAGAAGAACAACAAACTCCCTAGCATCAGAAGCTGTCTGTCTGAAATGTAAAAAGATTACAAGAAGTAGGTAAAGGATTTCTTGAGCATTATATTTTTATAATTTTTAGGGTACACTAAATTGTTAAACCAACCCTCCTCTCATCTTTCTATCTCTCTATTCTTATCTATCTATTTATTTTATTTTTTTATCTTATCTTTCTATTTTGTCTTATCTCTCTATTGCAATTTCATATTGTTTTTTTTTTCGACTGCTTTTCTATACAAAAACCTTCAGACGAAAATTACATTTCGCGGCTAAAAAACTTATTCTATGTTTAAAAATGTTGTAAAATTAACTCTTCAAGTTTTAAGTTTTTTTTTGTAATAAACAAATATTAATTCCACTCTGTCTACAGCCTAAATGTTGGTTCCTCAGAAGCGGAATATTCTCAACGTTGTTCGAGAGTTCTACGCAAACGTTTATTGTATTTCAAACGTGTTTTGTGTAGTTTTCGAGATTCGCACAAGTACCTACATTATTGAAAAACAAGAACAGTCTGTGACGTGGTAAGATGTCGCTTTGCTTTGTTTCAATGTAAGGTATTTATTTAAACACTAGGTTGCACCCGCGACTTACGTTCACGTGATTGTCGGTTGTCATAATTATGGTGTTTTATTTCGCGGAACCCTAATTAACATACACACATCACTCCTGTATTCCCCAGAGGGTTAGGCAGAGGTGTACCAATGTACACCCACAGTTCGCCGGTATGTTTTTGGGTCCCATGTAATAGGGGGCGAGCCTATTGCTATTAACCGGGCACAAATCCTAACTTCGAGCTGCTACTGAGAAATTCATAGAAAAACGCAATAACACTTTTTGCTCGACCTGGGAATCGAACCCAAGACCTCTAGCGTGGCAGTCGCGCTTAGGACCACTAGGCCAACGAGGCAGTTAACCCTAACCCTAATTATTTTACAAAAATAAATGTATTACATTACTCCTTATAACATCAGTTATCTGCCTGTGAAAACCCTGTCTAAATATGTCTAGCTATTTCGGAAAATATTCAAAATTGTTTTTTTCGTGTAGTTATCGTGTAAACATTCATAATATAATTGTAAAAAGCTATTATTTTGAAACTACAAACAGACTTCAATTTTATTTATTTTGTATAGATAATATGTGGTGTACAGTTACATACTGGGAATTGAGTAAGCGTGAGACAGTAATTCAGAACTTCGAACTAGATACCAGCAGTGACGTTCTGTAAAAATCTTCGTCGGTGATTGTAGATGAATTTAGATGAAATGAACTTAAGGTGAGTTGCCATCCAAACTGATAATAACGATACTAGTGAGTTTAGTTCGCATTCTTCTCCATAGAAAC
Source organism: Caradrina kadenii (assembly GCA_947462355.1). Lineage (NCBI taxonomy): Eukaryota > Metazoa > Arthropoda > Insecta > Lepidoptera > Noctuidae > Caradrina > Caradrina kadenii. The sequence continues at coordinate 11,773,907 of OX381691.1, forward strand.
CTACTGATTGAAACGAGAAACTACCTTCAATATTCCAACTATCTCTTAGACAATTCAAAAGTTCCTGCCAATGGTTTATCTGAAATCATCATCATCATTACTATCAGCCGCAGGACGTCCACTGCTGGGCATAAGCCTCCCCCATAGATTTCCAAAAGAACCGGTTGGAAGTAGCGTGCGTCCATGATTTGATTTTTAATTTTTGAGGTCATCTAAATTCACCAAAAGAAATTTAGGAATATTAAAGGTGTGGGCTGCAGTGCCACACCTTAAGCTCACAATCATCACCATAATTCACCAAAACAGATTTTTCAGAATGGGATCACAGATTTTCTTGGTACCTAACTCAAGTATTTAGATCCAACAGAAGTAGGTACAGAATTGACTGGAACAGAATTAACGGGGAAATAAAAATTGGTACATTACGTGTTAATAAATCTTATTAGCAACGTGTTTTCCGGCCAAAGTTATTAATTCTGGTTCTAAAGGTGACGTAGGCAAAAAGGTCAAAGACTTAAAGAGTCTACAAAAGCCAAAACAAAGGTTTACTAACTACTAATATTTCCTAAGTCATCATCATCTGCTTAGCCTTTTCCCAACTATGTTGGGGATCGGCTTCCAGTCTAACTGGATGCAGCTGAATACCAATGTTTTACATGGAGCGACTGCCTATCTGACCTCCACAACCCAGTTAGTGGGCAACACGATACCCCTTGGTTAGACTGGTTGTCAGACTTCCAGGCTTCTGACTATCTGTAACGACTGTCAAAGATCTACAGCCGGGACCAACGCCACCACCAACTTCAGAACTCCGAGCCGCTACTGAGCAAATCCTAATGAAAAAGCAAAATAACACTTTTTGCCCGACCTGGGAATCGAACCGGGGACCCCACTGTCCATCAGTCGCGCTTGCGACCACGGGACCAACGGGGCAACCTAGTGTTTCCTAAGTACCCCACCATAATTACCTATTATTGTATTCCAAATATAGGCCAACCTTTACCTGAAAAATATAAGGACATTAATATACTGCTCAAATTCACGGACCCTAGCCGTTCAATAGACCCCAAGGGACTACATGAAAGGGATTATTTCATTTAATCACAAATTAATAGGTCACTCTATACCAAATAAGCAGTTAAAAGTGGCTTTTGGAAATTGGGACGGTTTGGCATTAAAACCGTCATGGCGGTAGAGGTCAAAATTTCATTTTCCCTAATGAATAATATCCTCGCAGTGCGGTCATATATCTCGGGATTCGTGAAATAATATCTACTTTGTGATCCGTTTGAACGGGCTAGTGGTTAGGCGAGTAGAGTGAAGGGAATGGTGTGGCGAGATAAAGGAATTAGTGTAGAATTTAATTAGTTCTTGGACGATGATGACGAGATAAGTCATAAGTTTGAACTCAAATTGCTCTAACTTTGGCCGAGTTTTAGTTTAGATGTTTGGTTACTCTTCAACCCTGATTTATATTGAATAAAACCAGTTTCGGAGCCCCCTTTACTACAAAAGTGTCTAAAGATATCGACGGGTTAAGCAGCTGTCCTAAAAAAAACATACAAAGTGTCCAGACAACCACGAAAGTGTCCGTTGGGCCACAACTTGCTCACAGTATTTTTTATTGGGCAAGCACTAGCCTCGTCCAAACAGGTCTAAAGTGAGACTAATGTTTCATATCTTAATAGGAATCTCGGTCTCATAATGTCCAAGTCATCAGCGTTTTCCGAAAATACCAGTCTTAAGACCACCGCCCCAGTTTTTGCTGATTGCTTCATTTTTTTAATAACCTCACTTCGTTTCAATTTAAATTGAGTCCCGTAATTGGGTGAAAACTGAGAACGTAATGTTCAGTTGGAATTTAAGTACCCTGGGGTGGTGTTTAGGGTACCCACCTACGTATTTAGAATAAAGATAGAGGTAGCCTTGGGTTATTATTGACTTTTCTTTCAGAAGCTATTTTAAACGAAGTAAAAAACACAAAATTAAAAATTTTAAGTAACCCCCGACAGAAGAAAAGAATCACTACCGTAGCTAACAAAAGACAATTTTCATCAAACAAAGCTAAGAACACTCCCAACTAATTAACCTTTCAAACATAAAAAACAAAATCAAAATCAGTTCATGCGTTCCGGAGCTACGATGCCACAGACAAATACACACACACACAGACACGTCAAACTTATAACACCCCGTCGTTTTTGCGTAGGGGATTTAAAAGACAACATAACATAATGAAATGAACTTTTACCATGGATTCACAGGTGACTCTAGACCCCCGAGTTAATATCTGTCGTCGGTTATTCAAAAACTAACAGATTTTGAATAAACCAAATAACCCTATTTTCAACCCACCCAGGTAGGTTGAAAATAAGGGTAGCACGTAATTAATTAGTTTGCCAAAGCAATACGTTGCTGAGCTGGTAAATTGGTATTGGAAGGTCGGTATTATATGGCCTTTATATTATTCAGGCCAATAGAGGCTATACTTAGTACTTAATATCTATCTGGTTTAGGAGTACATACACAATGATGTATTCATAACAGCTGCGTTCAAATATTGGCTATGCGTAGAAGACGTAGCTAAGAGAGCCGTCCGTAGGAAAAGCGTCTAGTGTAAGAAAAAACTTGGATACTATTGAATATGAAAATTAAATATAGATAGTATATTTACTGGATCTATGGGAGAAATCCCGACTGGTGACCATTGCAAGATTATTTACCGCACTACTCGATACGTACCAAGTGGGTGGGTTACCTACCTACGCCCCTACGGAAAATAATCTTGCAATTGTTGGGTCGGGATTTCTTATAATTATAAGCAGATGATACTAAATCAGTATTTTCATATAGGTGTCATGTAACTATTAGATCCCTTTAAAATTCATTTTACATTTAATCTATAGGTACCAAAGGATAAAAAGAAACTTATTTGTACCTACGTCATCTTAGCTCAGCCCTAAGCTTAAAAAAATACTAGCACCATTTGCATTTCTATTTATAACGTCCTTTGAACTCCTTTGTTTGTTGTAAAATTGTTGACAATATCTGTTAATAGATGGCGTTGCACGCAAAAAAAAATTGTAAATATAAAATTCACGGTTTATGGTTGAAAAAAAATTGTTTTGATTATTTTTAATTTTAATTTTGATACTAAAACCTAAAACTTATAATTTACTTTTAAATTATTTATTAGCATCCACGTTCCTCCAACTTTTTGATCTGTGGTAGTCGGTAAAACAGAGAACTCATTCGTTTCGTTACTTAAACAAGTGACATCTATCGCACTTAAAACAAACAATTATAAGCACAATCAAAAAAACAGCTGTTGGAAACTATGTTTAGGATGGGATTACTAAACACACTTTGTCTTTATATTAGACACATTGTTGATAGTATTACGGAAAGTGTTGCAGAAAAGCAACGTTTCCTTCATATTGTAATAGATTTTTGACTCTAATTCATGTTATTATTAGAAATTACTCTAGTCCAAGTAGCGTCATCTTTGGACTCGGTAACAAAGTTTTACCTGTCATCTATCGGAAAATGTTGTCAACAGTGGATTTAGTTCACATTTCACCCGGGGCGCTCACAACCCAAACAATGAATACCAACATGGTGGCAATGTGCTACACAGTTTGAAAATGCAGGTCGTGTCATGCTTTGAAAAAAATCATTTTATACTCGAATTTGGTGGAAAATGTCGGACCCTAAACGTGCTACTCTTATAACAGTGGGTGCTCCAAAAAGTGCAAAGAATAATGTGAACAAAACAGTGAGATTAACTATAAATTTGGATGAAAGCAACGAAAGTAAATATCCGGAGCTGAATTACAAGGAACTAGTCATTGCAGAAGAGGTAAGTTATAACAGAAAATCATAGCAATTTACGCAACCATACTGGTTTTCCAGCTCTTTGTAGTGCAGGGCATCTGCTAAAAAAAAATCGAAGCCTAAAGATTGACAGGGCATCGGCAACGGCCGGTTTTATTGAGGTCCAGTGGAATCTGTTTTAGGATATTTTTTGCTTACGTTACACGGTTTTGTATTAGGTTTGTGACATGAATTTGCGTCCACGGGCTGCTCGAGAAGCTCAGATAGCGGTCGCCATGTTTGCAACAATCATAGAAGTTCGTTGTCGGCTTAGAACATCATTTAACGGGAGCAATGTTTTGATCGCTAACACGTTATGATTAAAGTTGTTTTTGCTCCAATATGAATAATTTTTACATTGTTATGCCATATAAATAACTTGTATAATGAGTGCTGACGATAATGCATCGCGTACGATATCATTATAACACGCGAAAGTCTTGATTTCAATGACCTAGGATAACCTACCAATTGTGTACGGTATCCGGTAAAAGCAAGGTACATATTTTAGGTTACATTTTATAATTTAATTAATATACATTGGAAATGAAAGTATGAACATATGTTTGCAGATTGACTGTACATAAGTTGGTTATAGATAGGTATGTTTATCATAATAGGAGATAGAGGATGCGTGTAGGGAACAGCTATAGTACGTTGCGTAGTGTCGTACTGTTCTAACCCATTATTAGGAGAATGAGATTTATTTTAACCGATAGAAGGGTTATTTATTATGTATTGAATACATTCTATAGAATGTTTGGTTATGTATTTGTTTGCAAACTTGATCTGCGATGTTGCCAAGTTGGTTTCGCTTGCAAAATGCACTCGTTGGCAGATTGTATCACGACCTTTGCTTCTTTGTGAGCTTTTTTTATTTTCCTTTGCCTCTATTCTCGATCGATAACAGTTTTTAGAGTATCTAATGTACATAGGTTATGTATTGCGGGCGTACTATATACTTTTGCGCGCGTGTGTGTGTGTGTGTAAACAAAATCTTTAGATTTGAATGTATTGTATTGCAGTTTTTGAATAATTTTAGAATGTTTTTTTTTATTTGTGTTGTGTTTGTGTTCCGTAGTACTTGTATGGTTATTGATATAGTTTCAGGTTTTTTTATATGCGCTGCGGGACCGATTGTTATTTTTAGTTGGCGGTGAGACGGTATCTTTATTAAAACAGGTTTGCTAAAGTCTTTGTGGGTGTAGGATATTTTTTTAACAGCGCGCGTGCATTTTGTTGCGCGCGCTTAATGTCAATTATGGCGCGCTTTTATCGCCGTTATGTCAATGCAGTAATGTCTATTATTGAATAACTATTAATTATTGACAAATGGTTGTTATTACGTTTTGTAAATAAATAATAAATGGGTGGTTTTATTATGTTTTTGTTTGTTGAAAGTGCATTATTTCTACCTACTATTTATTAACCTAACTTTCCTATTTATTTTGAGTTTACGATGAAAGAAATTGAGGATTTTTTACGATAGGTATTAGGGTCATTGTGGCTATCATTACGGGGGGCCTATGCCCAGCAGAGGACTTCGTTCGGCTGATGTGATGATGATGAAAAATAATAATGATTAAGGAACCAACTTTCTTTCTTTTTAGTTATCTATGGTTAAAATAAAGGATGTTGTAGAAATTTTTGAGTTTAGTGAGTCATTTTTATCTAGCTTGTGATGTCTGACCTGTCTAATTTACATAATGATGACGTAATCAGAATGATTAACACGTATCATGAAGCTATCATTACATCAAGTAGGTATTTAGATGAAAAATATTTACACGTCTAAGGTATTTCAAGGTTATTTTTTTTTATTAAATTCAACCTTTTTTGAGTGCGTTTGTAGGTGTACTTGTGTCTTTGGTCTTTCGTTATTTAAATTATTAATTTCGAATGACTCAATAATTAGCAAAGACTGTATTAATTACTGTAAAGTCCTTTGTCGAAAATGCATCCTTAAAAAACACAGAACAAAAAAAAAATTAAGTATTTTAAAAGTGTCCTTATTTTTAAATGTCCAGAGTTGAAATTTCAATGTGATGATTTGGCGGATGCTATAATTATCAGTTTATTATAAAATGCAATGTCTTGTGTTGCAAAGAAACTGTTTGAATCGCGTATTTTATTACCTTTGAAGGTATCTAAACACTTTCTCTTTCTTGTCATAATGAATAACGCCAATAGACAACTCATTATAGTATCTACATATCTATGCATGACACCTATCTAATTGGTGCAATGTTGGTGATATGTCTTTCACAAATGTTGGTTGTCCAACATTGGTCCAAAGTGTAACCTAATAACACACCTACCTAACTAAAAATTCTACTAATAATTGTACAAATGTGAAAGTTTGTGAGGATGGATTGATGGATATTGGATCTGATCTGGAAAACTTTGGCACTGAGTTAGATTTTAGTGTAGAATAACACATTTAGGATACTTTTCATCCCAGAAAAATGAATAATTGGTTACCGTGGGATAATATATCAAATTTGACACAGACAAAGTCATTGGCAGAAGGTAGTAATAGTAATATCATTCAAATAATCAATACACTTACACATGTCAAGATAGCAATAATCTATAATATAACTTTCAATACTCTTGAAAATAGACCAAGGCGAAATCTTATGCAAATTTCAACCAACCAGAGCATATCTATGGCCGTCACAAACATTCTTATTGGTTGGCAATCATGTGACATCCATTGTTATAAATACTTGTAAAAAATAATTAATCTACATAATTTTGCTGTAGAATTTTCAATAGAATTCATGTTTATACTTGCAAATTGGCTTAAATGATGCTTTTATTATATGTACAGTACTAATAAGTATGTTTAAGAGTACATACATATAACCTTAGGTACATAGGTACTTAATGCATAAAAACTTAGGTGTAAAATTGTTATCACTCTTTCATTAATTCTACTTAAAAACACTCATGTATTATCTTTGTAACATAACTACGAATCTCTTTATCAAAGTTTAATGAATAGTAACATTATGCCTTCTGGCTTGTTAGGTACAAGCCTGAGTACATAGCCTGAGTATGTACCTAGCTTACATTTAATTGAGATAGTGATATTAAAAACCTTGATCAGGTGAACTAATGAACTGGTAAAGGTTTTGGGAAATTGCTGGATAAGGGCAGCGCAAGTCCAGTCATTATGGCTGTCTTTAGGGGAGGCCTATTTCTGGCAGTAGATGTCAAACGGTTGATATGATGACTATGTTGAATAATACGAATGTTAATAGTTTATGCCACACAGTATCTCATACAAACTTAAGTCCAAAATCATAGAAATTCAACTTGATAATGTATGATTCAAGATAATACTAAAGAGTTAGTAGTGAATATATTTTTAAATAGTTATACATAACATCACGCCTGTATTCCCCAGAGGGTTAGGCAGAGGTGTACCAATGTACACTCACAGTTCGCCGGTATGTTTTTAGGTCCCATATAATAGGGGGTGAGCCTATTGCCATTAACCGGGCACAAAGCCTAAGCCTAACTCCGATCTGCTACTGAAAATTTCATACAAAAACCTAATAACGCTTTTTGCTCGACCTGGGAATCGAACCACAGACCTCTAGTGTAGCAGTCGCGCTTAGGACCACTAGGCCAACAAGGCAGCTAGATTATTAGAGATTTAAATAGTTACTTAATTATTAATTATAACCTGACCTGGATAGTCATTAGTCTTACTATTAACATTATGAATGCTACCTTTTGTGCCATAATTATGCATTATAAAAAGATATTTCTTGTTTAAACAAGAATAAATTCTGTATCAATGGCAGCAATATTAATAATAATCGTATATCCATTGGGGTGACGAAAAACAATTTTTTTTATTCCACAATTTATAAGCCACAAGTAATTTGTTTTTAGGAGTTTATATCCCACTATTTGACAGAGGCCTTTCCAAAAGCTAGAGCAGTACACTTTTCTTGTGCCACCCCAACTGATTTAGAAACTGTAAATAAAACTGCAGAGATCCCAATTATTTTTATTTCTGGATGAATAATGTTAATTCCTTACTTTAATATTATAAATGCTAAGTGTGTTTGTTTGTTACACTTTCACAGCTGAACTACTGTATCGATTTTGATGCAATTTTGTACATAGAAAGCTTTAACTGCAAGAAAGGACAAAGCCTACTTTTTAATTCATGACTACATCTGTAGAAGTTAGTAAGTAAAAGCTAGTAGAAGTTATAATTGTGTAGTCTCTGTAATAACTTTATGCATAAAAATACAGCATAGCTGTTCATAGACATAATGCGATTATCCATCTGCATGTTTATGTCTTTTGTCCACTATACAGGAACACTTAGAAGATGCATATAATATATTTATTATATATGTATCACTTAATAGTCATAACAAACTTTGAACACATCTCCCAATTGATTCACAATCATGTTCTTGCAAGGAATGATAATAAGCAATCTGCTACATCTACCAATCTATGGTAATGTGTGATACCCGCGTCATGTACACTGCACGTATAATTTTGCGTATGTATGTATGTGTTGGTAGTCATCATAAATGGCTGGGTTCCTTGACCTACTAAGTTGTAACTGTATTATTATATAGGTACTTTGTTCATGAATGATCTATGAGTACTAGGCAATACTAGGCTTACTTTAAGGCTAATCAATTTTTCTGATAATAGCCATTGATAATTTAATGCATTTTTTTTTCTTATCTTTTGCCAAATCTGAGGTCATCTGTTCCTGTAACCATGTCTTTGCTTGAGTTATTGCGAGTTAGTGGCATCGCTTACTTTTCCCACCAGAAACACAAAATCGGTGAACAGTGTGCCTTTTGGATGCTGTTTATAGAATTACCAAAATTTTTTTAGGAATTATTTATTTTTTCTTATGTGACTTGTGGAGTCCGAAGTCACAGCCTTTGCTTCATTTTAATAATATTGGTATAGTATAGTGGTGTTACTGGCTCTCTAGTCACTCTCTTATTTATTTTTCAGAGAAAGAAGAGAGTAGATAGAGAGAATGGCAAGACGGCAGGACTGGACCCCTTCTCAGAGAATAATGATGACGTGCTGCGCGTGGCCAGGCAGTTCGAACAAAAATATGTAAGTTTTGTTTTCTAAAATTAATGATGCTTATAGTTTTGATCACATAGTGAGGGATTGGAGGTGGTAGAATATCCAAGGGAGGCATCCAAATTAAAATTGCTGCAGTATAGTTTTGTCCTAAAATTCTTTATATCTATTGCATCAGATAATTGCATTTTTAAAGTTTGAAAGGAGAATTAGTCGGGAGTGTTCTTAGCTATTTTTAATGGAAATCGGTTCAGCGGTTTCAAAGTTATCAGCTCTTCTGTAAGGTGCGGTAGGGATTTTTATTCTTCTGTCGGAGGTTACTTAAAATTTTTAATTTAGTGTTTTTCAGAAAAGTGCTCTGTTTGATTTTCATTCAACACTCGCCTCAGGGCCGAGGAGTGAAAATTTTTCACTCCTCGGCCCTGAGGCGAGTGTTTGAATTTTCACTGAAAATTCAACAGCGCCTTAATATTTCAGTATTACATTGAGGTGTCGCCTAGTGCTTATAAAAAACAACGATAATGATGACTTATGTGTCATATTTACTAGTGACGGACGCTAAACGTGTTTTCCCGACAAAGAAATTGAATTGTCTTTAATCATTCAAGTTTTCGACAACCATTATCCTTAGCAAAAAATGCTTACTAATTGAGAAATTACCCACTTGGTTCGTTTTCCTTGTAATTTGTTGGAATAGTTAGTTGCAGACTTACAATTGAACTTAGTTTTTACAAAACGCGCCAACCCACAATAGGTAAATTAATAATGTCAAGCTAATTAAATATTACAAATGTGTTGCATTACTATGCAGCGCTGTACATTTCAGACTTATGCTTACAATTTATTTAAAATGTAAATTAGTTCATCTCTGTATTAAAAAATCTCTAAATCTTATAAATCTTGAAATTTTTGAGCAAGATTATGATGTTTTTTAACCAGCTTCAGAAAATAAGAACCTCCTTTTATTTTCTGAAGTCGGTTAAAAGGTTCTTATTTCGTATGTACGTATTAGTTTTTCTTCATCGATTTTGTTTCAGGGTGGCAAAAGCACATACGGTCGCAAGGGCAGATCGAAACACGATGATTTTGCCGACATTGGGGCCGGGTACGATGAAAATGACTCTTTCATCGACAACACACATGGGGTTAGTAATTTTTAGGGTTTCATTGTCTGAAAAGAAAAACTGAACCTTTACAGATGACTGCCACAAAGGCGTCATAAGTTTTTTATTATTATTTTCCTTCCAACCTTGGAAAATTACGTTACAGTCCTACAGAGAACTGATTTTCGGTCACGTCTTGGCCGCCTCAGCGGAGACTAGTCATCGACGCAAGAGATACGACCGTTTACGTGCTTTTCATTCATGTCGATGTCACACCGCCAACTTAGAAATACTCACTCTTATTGCCAAAAAAGTATCGTGCCCAAAAATTCTGATTTCTGGCCAGAAAGACAGATATAAAATTGTATTTTACTAAAAGAAATTCCTAAAAATATATTTTTTGGGCTCAAAAAAGAACCATACTCTGAAACAAGTTTTGTCACTTCCCATTCACATCGAGTATTTAAAGCAAAGGCAATTATGTCCAAAGCCAAATCTGGATTACCAAATCTGGGTCAAACTGTATTTAAGAATAGGGACTGTCGTCGGAATACAATCGGAAGCTTTGCAGAAGAATAGCGTGGTCAGTCATGACACCGTTTGAAAATAACTTTCTCGGTCCAACACTGCCTTATTTTCTATATAGGGTGTAAGGGTAAACGAGGGACTTGACGAGGGAGTGCAGTACTCATAAAAATGAACAACTTTTACTACTTATAGTACGACACGTAAAATCGTGAGAAAAACAATTAACTGCTCCATACATTTACGTTCACATAACTTGACAACATGTAAGGAACAACTGTTTTTTTTTTTCGCAATTTTAAGTTTGATTTCATTGTGAAAGTGGTTTATTTTCATAAGCACTACACGCCCTTAAAGTAAGTCTCTTGTTTAAACTAACACCTTGTATAATAACCATTCCAAATGCACTGTGGCAGGAATAGCGTAACGAAAATTTTTACCATGGGTTCAGTACAGGTTGCTAAACCACAAAACTAAATGAAATGTTACGTCTGTTTCATATTAAAAAAGAAAATCCGTTGTTCTATTCCATATAAAAGTTGTCCTACAGCTTCACGATCTATATACATGAAACAGCTGTTTTTTTTGTCAAGAATGGTTAGAATGTTTCTTCATAGGTACTACTATTTTAAATGTGAAATTTTGGATGGATGGATGTTTGTTAATCAATCACGCGAGAACGGCTGAACGGATTCGGATGAAATTTGACACAGACAGATTATAACCTGGAAAAAGCGCATTGGCTATATTTTATCCCGGAAATTTGTTCTGTTCCTCACGGGAACAGTACAAATTATCCCACGATAATATATCGACTTTGACGCGTGGGAAGTCGCGGGCAGAAGCTAGTTATTAATATGTATAAATACTGTATATGCTTTGAAATGTTTTTTATTCAGATACTTGCAACTTTTTATCCGTAATGTTGGAAACAAAATAAAAGTCTTTCTATTCTTTTTTTAAATCAACCTCTAAATAACCTTACATCGTTGTTTTAGTATGATGAGATGATACCGCCAGAATGCGACACTTTGCATGGCGGCTTCTACATCAACTGTGGCTCGTTGGAGTTCAAGACTGTCGCTGATAACCAGTCGGCGATATCTGATGCGGAGCCGGGCGGCAGTCGGAGGAATAAGGTGAGTCCTCGGAAACATGAGAAAACTTGAATTTAGCCGGAAAGACCTTTCCAGAACCGTTTGGAGCTACTGAAGAAATCATATGCTATTTTTTTAAGATCGCAGTCTTGAATCTTTGTATGAGATATTGAGCGGAGTAAAACGTCCTATGGCGTATTAGGCTACCTGTCCACAAGCGGAGCGAGGCTGCGGAGCGGCGAATGGAGAAAAAATAACCAATAGTATTGCATAACTGGAGCGGAGCGGAAAGTTTATGAAATCTTATTGGTTAATATTTCGCCGTTACTCCGCTCTGCAGCGCCGCTCTGCTGCTGTGAACAGACAGCCTTGATGGTGTATCATTGAGGCCTAGGTATGTTTTGCAATCGTGTAGACACTGGCTCTGATAATGCGTGTACCAAGTTTTTACTAAATGTATGCAAGCAGTCTTTTCCTGATCCCACATGAGGCCCTCATCTATTAGCTAATAACCTAATTCGACCATTCTCCAAACTATTCTAATTCATTCCCTTTTACAGAGATCCCGTATTTCATCGAGCGAGAGTAGCGAAGATGATTCCACAGACGGAACTTCATCAGACTCAAGCCAAGACGAGAAAGAACCCAAGGCCATCGCTAACGGCGACGTCGACTTGCACAAGACTGAACACCGGAAGAAGGTAAACATTATAATAAAAGTTATTATCTTGAATTGGTTCACGAGGTTATCGACATGTGGGATGTGAGTACAGCAGTCATTATGCCGATAGTCGTGACAGCCAATGACATAACAGCCAAGAGCCTCACCAACATCTGAGGAAGCTCTCGTTGCCCAACGAGTGCCTCCTCAGATGTTGGTCGAAGTTCTAGGAATCTGACAATACACACCGTGTCCAGAAGAACCACTTTCTGATTCAAGCCCTTGATCCAACCGCCCAGTTGGTATTGTCAGATTCCTTTTTCAGGAGCCCTGATCAACGGTAGCTTGGACACTGTTCCTTAGTTTGGGGATACCTGAATTATATTAATTATTGTTTATTTCAGTATATTATAGGCTTAGATACGATGTTCTTCGTCGCCGAAGTCAGTTATGTCCAAAATAAACTAAAAAAATACATAACTGTTAACTGTAATTTTATGTTTCCATAGAAACAACAATAATGTAACCAGAATTAAAAAAATAACAGAAAACTGTGTCAGTTGAGTTCTCTTCAATAGAGAAGACCTACGTACATAGCTTCCACTTTCTGACTCACAGACCGACTCCTTGTCAATACAAAAGTCCCTGTAAATGGTTTAATTGAAATAAAAGTTTCTACTTTCACAAATTGTACATTCTTGAAATCGCACTACATGATTGACTCATTTCTATTGTCTCTTGTAACTTATAACACCCGTAATTGAAAACATTTTGTAATCTATTTACTAAAATATTGATAACACAACAGATAAGCAAGTTAGGATTCCTCGACTAAAGTTATTGACTTATTTTAAATATTTGGTAAAAAATGTTCTTCTCAGATAAGATAATTTAAAAACTAATATCCTTTTTTTAGAAAAACAAAAAGATTGATAAGAAGACAGCGAAGAAAGTCCGGCGCGGTGACTCATCGGCTGCCACGTCTGGGAAACAAACTTCTGATGGTATGTCTAGCTATCAATATCTATAGATTACATTCAATTGTCTCGCTGACGGTGAAGCGTGCGTTGGGTCGGTCAGTTCCCTTCAAGATGGTTGAAGTAAATGGTACTCTATTACTGATACACGCGTCATGTTCGTGAACGGGCGCTGTCAGTTGGGATTGGTCATCTCTTAACTGGCTTGCCATCTTTATTATTATATTTTTTTCACCTATAGAAGCGACAAGAATATTGTAACTTGAATTTTGTCAAAACCAAATTGAAAAAAGTGTCCGTACAATTTCTTGCTCGTTCTTCTCCATAGAGGTCTACCTACGTTTAGGAACGAGCAACTAGCTTCGACTTTCTGACTAACTGACCTACTCCTCGACAATTCGAAAAGTGGTCACGTGATTCAATGGTCTAATTGAAATAAATTCTTTGACTTTACTGTTATCAAACTATCACATGAGTTGGTTTTCGCATATCATTTGAGAAACCTTCCATTGCACTTCGTTATAAAATTCAAAGTCTTGTGCTGTCGGCGCCACAGTCCGTTCAAGATGTTTGCCGACTATTATTCAATCAATTTGAATAGTAACAGAGCTCTTTGTGAAAGAGCTCGTGCTGGTTTGTATAGCATTACGATCGCATTTTTTGCTGTAGTCCAGATTACAAATAATGGAATTGTTTGGCTATCAATCGAATTATTCATTAACATTAATATAATATGTAGATAAGCCCGCTGCAGTTGATTAAGTCAAATAGTGATACCTAATTAAAAAAGAATGAGTTTAAAGCATTGATTCAATAGTAGTAGAGTTCTTTCTGAAGAACCTCGTCTGGGAAAGTACTACCACCATACATTGTTCTGCCCCAAAGCAGCGTTGCTGTGTTCCGGTTTGAAGGGTATCGGTGCCGGTATAATAACAGGCACATGAGACATTTCAACTTTGTCTCTGTAATGGCGATGCATTTGCAAAGCCTTTGGTATTGCAGATGTCTATAGGCAGCAGTGACCACTTGGGCCGGCGGCTTGTTTGCCATTCATATGACAACTAATAGTTTTGGCAGAGAAATGTTATTTAAATTCAATAAAACACCAAAGCACGTTTTGCTGGAAACCACACATAATCAAACAAGTTCATAATTGTAATTATCTTCAGATAACGCTCACGGCGACGGCGAGAGTGTAGACTCGCGCACGTCTCAGTCGGACTCCCTCACCTCCAAACCAGCGCCCAGCTCTGAAAACGCCATTACTTCTGACAGCTCCAGGTAAATATTCAATATTCAAGCATAATTCATATTAAGCTATTTTTTATTATTATTTTTTGTCGAATGAGGCTGCGATTTTTCTAGCATCTAGGTTGAAGGGCAGCTTCGAAATAGCTTGCCATTGCCACGCCCCTGTTTACATATACAGATTTCGAAATTGAACTAAATTAGCGACACTGACTTCCAAAATGAGTACTAAACACCATTAACCAATACTTCCATAACATAACTTCCCTTAAAAAAACCCTTAACCCCTGAAAACTAAATTACATATATACATACAATCACGCGTGTATTCCCCGAAGGGTTAGACAGAGGTGTACCTATATACACCCACAGTTCGCAGGTATGTTTAAGTCCCATGCAACAGGGGGCGAACCTAACGACTACTGAGAATTTCATACAAAACCCAATAACACTTTGCTCGACCTGGGAATTAGGCCCAAGACCTCTAGCGTGCCTAATTTTGTGTATGTATTATGTAACATTTCATAATATGATGCTGAAGTAAAATAAAAATTGGTAGTCATTCATAAAGTTCGCCTTTCAGGGATATTGAAACGAAAATGGAAGTGAAGCTGCCGTCACAAGTGATACAAGTCTTAGAGTCACTCGAGCAGTTCGTGAGCAGGCAACTGCAGCAGAACCCCAACACGCCGCGCAAGCAGCTGCTGGCACACGCCGACGAGTACACTGCCAGGTAATGTCGCATTGGGCTCCGGAAAATATTACCACACAGGTCCAGTAATATTATACAAACATCTTGAACATAGTTGATGGAACTTCAATTTGTAAAAAGATATTATAGAAATCCCACGGTGTCACTCGCGTGCAGTTACGTTTTTATTTACTGCTCCGCTCGTGTAAGTCGTAGTGTGATGTTCTATCCGTATAAACCTTCCTATTGAATCACTCCATCTACTGAGGAAAACGCATTAAAATCCGTTGCGTAGTTTTAAAGAACTAAGCGTAGCGGAGTGACTTTGTTTTATACTATGTAGAGATTTTCAAAGAGTCCATGGATTTTCTTGCTTGTTCTTTTTCATAGAATTCTACTGTTTGAAACGATCTTCAACTATCTGATCAACAGACTCCCTGATAATTCACAAGTACCTATAAATGATTTGATTGTGTTATTGTACTTTAAAATCCAAATGGTACCAAGTCAGAAAAGCGGACTGTAACGAAGTAGGTTTCAATTTTTAACACTAAAAGCGACTCGCTAAGAAAGACGTTTCACGTTATACTAAACGGCCGTGTGCACCGACACAGCGTACCCTAATTTTTTTTTTATTGTACTGCCTCGCTCCTGCATGTAGTTACAGCAATCGCTAATTTAAAATTCGTCCCCGCAGACTGGAGCGCGTGCTGTGGAGCGCGGGGTGCGAGCCGCGGTCCGTGCGCGCGGCGTGGGCGCGCGCCGCACGTGCACTAGCCACGTCGCGCGCCAAGCTCATGCACCGGCTCAAGGCGCGCCCCGACCGGGACCACGCTACTGCTGACCCTCCCCGTGAGTACCGTTCAACAGCGCAGGGACCAATGATAATGTTGCCCAATTTGATTGGTTCAATTGTCCGACATTTTTAAAACAACTATGCTTGAAGGTATTTTCTTAAAATATTTAAACATTTAAAATTATTTATTCAATGATTTCAGTTATACGTACTAATGAGGTCTAATAAACTAAACAAGATATTTAACATACCTAAATAATGGCAAAACAAAAATAATTAACAAAACATTACATAGTTGATAATATTCATATTCATATTTATTTGCATACAACATACTGCCTCGTTAGCCTAGTGGTTCTAAGCGCGACTGCTACGCTAGAGGTCGTAGGTTCGAATCCCAGGACGAGCAAAGTGTTATTAAGTTTTTCTATGAAATTCTCAGTCGCAGCTCAAAGTTTCGATTTGTGCCGGGTTAATTGCAATAGGCTCGCCCCCTATTACATGGGACTTACAACATACCGGCGAACAGTGGATGTACATTGGTACACCTCTGCCTAACCCTTCGGGGAATACAGGAGTGATGGTATGTTACTATTTTAATATCCGGATAGCACGCGCTAAGGTCATTCACCTTGCGTTTGTGATCGCTAGACCAATGAACATTAAAATTATCATGTTTGTTACACTTACAGATGCATCTTCAACGATTGCTCAGCCGTCAACCGCTACAGCAACCACAGTCACTGCGAACCCAACAACAACGCTGACGTCATCAAGAACCGTATCATCTAACAAGCGCAAAATTGATGACGACCTGGATGATTTTGATCCTAATCAGCTCAGTGCAGAGGAGAGAGAGGCTTTGATCGTTGAAACTTTGTTCAGGTGAGGATATTTTAAATAAACTAAGTTTATCCAGCAACTTTGTCTGTGCAAAGGTCGGAAATAATTCACAGATTAGAATTTTTTTTATCTATTTCATGGTGTAAATTTGTATTATTAATAATATTGTTCGTAATTATCTTTTAAATACGTAACCGTTCAGTATTATTTGTCGATTTCTAGTAAGTATATTGTTTTAACTGATTATAATCATAATAATGTTAATTTCAGATTAAAAGCACTGATAGATGAACGTAAGCCAGGTATGATGGCTAACTATAAGGCTGAGTGTGAAAGAGTTCAAGAGGAAAGGTAAATTGTATTTAAATTATATGATGTTTATGTATTGTAATTTAAAATAGTAACAAAAATAATTTATAAACTAAGGTTAAATATTATGTTTGAAAAATTTTCAAAAATGTTGTTTTTTTTGTCTATTGTAAATTTGATACTTTTGACTTATTGTTATTATTATTATTGAAATTATGTGCTAAACACCAACACATAAAGTCATATTAAAAATACAGACGACAATTTTTTAACTACAATTCTATTCTAATAATTTCCAGGAAAAAGCTGCAACTCCTATCGGCCACAGAGGGCGGGCCGCACGTGGAGAAGCGTCTGCCCAAGCGCCGCTTCCCCTGGTGCGCGCGCACGCGGGCGCTGGTGTCGCGCGCGGCGCGGCTGGCGGGCGGCGCGGGCGGCGCGGGGGGCGCGGAGGGCGCGGGGGGCGCGGGCGCGGCGGCGCTGCTGCAGGCGCGCGTGCTGCCTCTGTTCCCGCAGGGCTTCGTGCGCATGCCCACGCTGCTGCGTCAGGCCGAGTGAGTGTGACGTGTCCTACTCCTTTCCACAATATATCAGACACATGATTGTGCGGCACCCTAGCTACGTGGGCCACCACCAGCTCCGTAGAAAATGCAAAGTATACTAAAAGCACCACTGAAACATTCACCAGACCGCTAGCGGGTGTGCTGAAACCTTGATACTCTTCTCTACTTTTAATAACCAAACTACAGTTCTAATTGTACCCATCAGCCCAGTGAAAATGAAACAAAGCAATCTCTTTATTTCATCCTTTTTATTTAATTCACTAAACATTAAATTCTGTCTCTTTTAATTTCAGTCTGAGCAAGGAAATCAAAATAACAGACTTAAAGCGGCCGCGTCTGGGCTCGGCGTCACAAGCAGCGGCCCCGCGCGCCGAGCCCGCGGCCCCAGCGCCTTCTACGTCCCCCAGTGATCCTTCGCCCCCCGCGCCCTTCACCGAACCGATACACTTCCCGAGCTCGCTCACCGTCACCACAACCTCTAAACAGTCGCCAGATAAGATTGAAGTTGCGGAAGATTCTAAAGCATCCAGTTTTAAGGCGAACTCGGTCTTTGGCTCCATAATGAACTACACACTCAGCAAAGACCTCATCGTAGAAAAACCAGACAAAAAAGACATTGAGAAAAAAGATGAATTGTACATTCCCCCTAATAATATTGGCAGCATTACTATAACACCTGTGCCTAATAACCCCCCAAAGACAGATAAAAAACTCAACAACAATGTCCAACTACCCTCTGATAAACAATCTGGTTTCATAAGAGTCAAGTCACCGGCAGCATTGAACGAAATGGTGAAGAAAGACAAGAGCAAAAAACCAGAGAAAAGTCAAGTTAAAGACAAGAGTCGACTAGAGGCACCATTACATGTGGACACAAGTTACCAGCCCAGTAAAAAAGACCCCAGTCTGCAAGTTAAAGACGAAATCCCTCAGAAGCAGATTGAGAACATGAGAGTCGCTGAGAACAACATACCTAGACCTGCCTTAGTTCCTGTACACCACTCCCCAACCTTCGCGAAACCAGACAAACGGCCACCGGAAGTCAAAAAGAAAAAGGACGTTGTCATTATTTCTGACCTTGATCCTTTAAGTGAGCAAGAACCGCTGGCTGTAGATGATAGTAGCAGTGATGTGGAATTAATAGAAGACAATAGGACTGACAGAAGTGAACCAAGACGTGATAAAAGTGAGACTGTGCCTTCCAAGGACCGTGTTAACCATGATTTGAACAAAAGAGTGAATAATGTGAAGTGTAGGAAGGATAAGGAATTGCATAAAAGTGAAAGTGAAGAGGCCAATGATGATATTGATACAATAATGAGGAATATTAGAGAGATGGAGGTAAGGATATTATTATTACCAGCTTGAGGCCTGCGGGTTTACTCAGTCTCTTAATAGATATTTGTATATTACAACAGTAAGCCAACAGTCTTCTCTAGAATATGTTAAACGTTTTATTAACACTGGCCAGCTACTCAGACACCACCAACCATTTGATGTATAGTTTGTGCTATGCCCCCATAGATTTTATAAGATAATAGCAAACAGTGTTCCCTTAATTCCCAATTCAATTGATTGATTACATAGCAACTAAAAACTAGCAATAGATTTTCAGGCCTTAGGAAGTTGTCTTGGAAGTATTGGCTGCTGGAAGCTACTAACAAATTTAAACAAGAACTTAGCAATTTGAGTTGCCCATGTAACCATACTCTAAGCTCCATATTACAATAAATTTTAAGTCCAGTAAAAGTGAATGTAAAAGAATCAGGCAAAAATATTTTGTTTCGATTTTGTTGTAATACAGTTAAGAATAGCCCGTGTCACAGCTGCATCGGGCCGCAGCTCATCGCATTCCAAAACAAAAAAGCCTGCCCGGTCCGCACAAATGTGAGCTAACTTTTAAAAGATGGTACGATATTCTTGATTCCATCATAATCATAGTAAAATTCATCAGTAATTTAAGTATTAAGTTATGTTGTGTACTTACATTCATTATCAGTCTATCATATGCTTATAAATAATCTACTGTTGTTCCACCACCTAGGGTGTTCCTAATAGGTGACCTAGTGATCCAGGTGATTTTAAATGTATGTCTGACATTTCTTTTTATTAAATATTGTCTGCTCCTAGTGCTGTGGGCTCTACCAAAAATTTTACCTGTAAACAGAGGCTGCAATATCCGATTAAAAATCGGTTGGGATAACCAACAAGTGGGAATAGACTTTCAATCAACACACCCCTGTAGCCTAATTACGTAACACATGCAATGCCAATCCCTCTTGGAATTTATTGCATCATTTACTGCGAACATACAATTGGAGATTGAGTTTAAATGTGAATAACGCAATGAGGGTGCTGATATCTTGATCGTCTTGATGTTTATACCCATTCAGTGTCTGGCATCTAGCTATGGTGTCTTGCGTTAGGCCATCTTTCATGAACTAATATAAGTTTCATCACATTTTGCAGCATTCCCAAGAGCCGACAAAGTTCAACAGTAATTCATATGGAGGAGTTATTACAAACGGTAATTATTATTTTAACCCTACATTTTTTATATAATTACTAATTTCTAGCTTATTATATGGGATATTGGGATATTACTAGGCACGCTATTCCTAGGATACACTGTATTCGAATTTGTAGATAAATATTATTTAATGATTATATTTCTATTGTGATGTATAATTTGTGCAGGAGTCCATTAATTTACGACATTGATAATTACGCTGTAAGTCTCTGACGAAATGATCAATGAGTGAAAAACTTGACAGACTTATGGCCGTTTTGTTCGACGTAATTCCATCGGAAGCCGTTGTTACTTTAACTGTCCCTGTCACTGACCTAAAGGGTCTATTGCAGTGACAGAAAGGCAAATTAATTAATTAATAAATTAGTTTTTTGTAAATTTGCTTCTTGGTACAAATCAGTGCGTAAGTGTAACGTTGTATGTCAATTAGCCAAACGCGGGAGGTCTTCCAACCAGTCTTCGTTCCCGAGGAGCAACGTGTTCGGAGAGGCGCGAGACAGGGATAAGCTGTAAGTGCAGCGATATCACAGAGTAAATAGTTTATGGAGCCTTAACCTAATACAAATAGATTTTGAACCATTGTCAAGAAATACACTAGATAAAGATGTGTATACAATTTAAGCCAATTATTATTGACTAGCTTCTACTTGCGACTTCGTCCGCTTAGTTTTTTCACCCGCCTTTGGTTTTATTACGTCTTTTGTTACTGCTTCGCACCTTTTTCCCCGGTAAATGAACTATGTAACACAAAGATTTTTTTAAATTCAAACCAGTAGTTCCTGAGATTAGCGCGTTCAACCAAACAAACTCTTTAGCTTTATAATATTAGAATAGATTAATCAACAATTCTATAAATTATTATTGGTATAATTAGAATCGTTCAGTTTTTTTTCCCGACTGGCGTCAGTTTAAGGATAATGTGCAGCAGAAATAGGCACGGTTTGTTCTAAACAAAAGATGCTATGCAACAAGCTATATGAACACGTTATAAAAAATAGAAAGTGCGTTATGAAAAATAGGTAGTACACGGTGTAATATGGTACTAGTAGATAATCGTCCAACAAAAGGTGCACAAAACGCACCTGACATTCTGCGAGCGGGATTCATATTTTGAGTACTCCATTTACTTACTACTCTGTGCTCGACATTGCTTGTACAGCTTAAAATTAGGTTGTAACGAGTTTCTAAACATATATATTTTCTAAGATTAAAATTAATTAAGATCTTTTAAAGATCCTGAAGATTCCTGGCGGTTTAAACTTAAAAACGTCAATTTTGTTTTCTTTCCTCCTCAAATAAGTGCTACCAAATTCGTTACAACCTCCTTGCCTCGTCTTCTTACTCCTCTGCTTGGATACATAACATGCTATCATTGTAGCATTACATTATCATTTAGTTTTTTTTTATACAATTGTATATAACCTATTATCATAATAATTATTTATGTGATTAGCGTATTCATAGGCTGAACACGTCATTAAAAACATTATGTACGACAATTTGTGGTTTTTGTAAAATAACATACAATTCGTTGTAACCAGATTGCTTAGATAAAATTAATCTGTTAATTTTTCTGCTCACACTTCAGAGTGAATAATCAACAGCTATTTGACGTCTCGCTCACGTGACTCGGCTTCAGGTAATTTCATTGCCATACCTACATTTTATACTATGTGTGTGTTAACGCTAACATAAACTAAGCCTTAGTAATAATGATATGCGTCTGTTTCATTCATGTAACGTAATTAATTAGCTCATCACCAAATCACTTTTATTTTTAAACAATGTTAACAATGCCTAATAGCTTAAAAATTTAATTTTCTACACTATAATTATAATCTTCTGTAGATTATAATTATAGTGTAGAAAATTAAATGTTTGACTTTTTAGTAGTCAATAAGTACCCTAACTGTTTTACCCACTCTCTATTGTTTGTGCAACATTGTTGCCCGCAACACAAAACATTGTTGTGTAACTTTGTTTCTTGTTGAACACTATCTAGCTAAACATCGCAAATGTCTATAGAATATTTATTTGTTTCAGTACAGAACGCACTTCTTTGAACAACATGGATGGATGTAGTGCCGTCACAGGTGAGAAAATAAATATTCTATTTCAATGTTGGTCCCTTAGTAAGTAGCTCGTACTCATAGATAATTTTCCACTCTGAAAGATGTAATGTGAATAAAACTCACCTTGTATTAAAAAAAATCAAGTTGACTCTATGTTTCTAGTCAGCGTGTATAAATAAAATTTGTATCATTAATTATGTATTTAATAATATATAATATTTGTCCAAATACCACAAGGCTTTCCACTGCATCATGTTCTTGCTGTTCCAACCTGATGTGACAGCAGTAAAGAATACCTTCTAAGAGCCATGATCCTCAGCATAGAAGTACAATCTCAACACCATAGGAACTGGTGCTTCATCATTACTTTCATTACCATCAGTATATCCAGCTTCCACTCCTTCGAGCCATTTCTTACTGTAACCTTTATCATTCAAAAGATAAACATACCATCACGCCTGTATTCCCCGAAGGGTTAGGCAGAGGTGTAACAATGTACACCCACAGTTCGCCGCTATATTTAGGTCCCATGTAATAAGGGGCGAGCCTATTGCCATTAACCGGGCACAAATCCTAACTCCGAGCTGCTACTGAGAATTTCATAGAAAAACCCAATAACACTTTTTGCTCGACCTGGGAATCGAACCCAAGACCTCTAGTGTAGCAGTCGCGCTTAGGACCACTAGGCTACCGAGGCAGTTCAAAAAAAAAAAAGATAAATTCTCGGTATTTTTAAGTTCTGGAATTAAATCTTGAAACCACACGCAAATAGAACTCACGAACTGGACGTCGCTTTTGTTAAATTCAGATTTTCATTCAATAATAATGGGATTTTTTTACAATCCTGCGGAATAGTCCGTAGTATTAGGTTTCAAAAAAAATATCAGCCGAATCGTTCGTTTCACCTTTCATGCATGCGGCAGTGGATTTTTATTGACAGAGATAACTTGACTAATAAATTATTTTCACTTTTCAGGTTGATTCAAAAATGCGCTGTTGAAATCACAAGGATGTTGTAACAGTTACATTATGATAGTATGTATATCACAACCGAACTAGCCACTACCGGATTACTGAATTTATATTGTTTACGCGTTTTATACAAGTCAATAGATCGATTCCTTGATAATATTCCTACTATTTTTTCTTAGGAAACTGTATTTGTATATGTAGGAGTGGTAAACGATGGAGCAGATCTTGCAACAAATGCATTCTATCGATGCAAGTTCGTCGTAAAATAATGAATAGACAAAATGGCGGGTAAATTCCCTGGAAATAAATATAGGCCTTGGGTTTTTTCTACCGTCTGTCAATTGAAAAAATATTTCTTTCAAGACTAACCTGCACGATAGTAAAAATAGATGACATCACATATTTTGTAAAAAAAATTGATGACAATTTGACTAAATCCATAGTGATGAGGTTTTACTTGTTCAATTTTCCGCCTTATTTAAATAAACTACATAGAAATACAACAATACCTGTAGATACCTAGTGCCAAGAATATTTCACCTTCCATTAAAATAAATTAATGTTACCAGAAGAAAAAATATTCACCAAAATATTTTATTTTTGTTAAATAAATATATTATTTTGTTACTTGAATCCCCACACTGTTGACACGCTAGGCACCAATGTTTTAAAATTAGGTACCAAGAAACTCGATCTATCGACTCTGATAAATTCGCGTTAGATGTCTAAGCACGTTATTGTGTCGATAACAAATATATCGATCGACTACAATGTCGATAATTATCTGCATGTCGACATAATTGGCCCTAGTGTTGCGCTTATGGAAAGAATGGTCGGTATCGACAAATTTAAGCTTTATGTCGGGTCCAGAGAGTATTGTTTCCAATTTTTCTTTAGAAATATTTTCTTTAATACGTTTTACCAATCTTATTTATCCGTGAATGTGCTCCTATTACCACGGTAAATATGTCAAATTTTCAAACTGTTTATTCTATAGCATGAAAAGATGAAAGTTTCGTATTGTATTTTAGGCATTTATTTATGTTTATCTATTTTTAAATTATAATTTATCATCTTGATAACTACTTTAAGAGAAGCTATTAGTTGTCTTCAATTGAATTCTCTTTTTATGAGTACTTTTATTCGTCTATCTCTGGACCCACGTGCTTGACAATATTACAAGATGTTTAATTTTATTGATACACTAAGTTTGAATAGAAACACGTATTTTGTATAATAAAGCTATTAGTTTTACGATAAACATTTTAAACACAGGCGAATAAAACTGCTCCACTTGCTCAATTGTCGTTTGCCTGTTGAGATAATGTAGAAGGATAGATATTATTTGTGTAAGCAACACTGAACGACTTTTGAATTAATTGTTTCGGAATAAAAACACAATCAATCGTAATATTTATAAATAAGGAAAAACGTTAGAAATAAAGGATTGAGAAATGAAATATGATAGTTGGAATATTAGAGATTCCGTGGCCTATTAAAATGTAAAATTGCGCCAAAAACGTATAGTTATTCTAAATCATGATTGTATTAAAAATAAATGATGAATTAATTTTACTGATATTTTCAAGGTTACTTAGTCAATATTACAAATACGTTTTAACTGCAAAATGCACTAAATCAAATGTTAACTGTGGAGCAGTACCATATTTTTACACGGATTCAGATATTATATAGTTTTATTTTCGTTAAAATAAAACAATTAAGTTCTTTTGTGATTGAGTGAGTTGAAATCCTAAATTCCAAATTATGCCCAATGTAACAATTATGAATAAATATTTATAATGAACATCACTTGTTTGTTTTTAATTAATAAATAATAAGTATTTAGTTTAAATTAGTTCTGAAAGCTAATTCTATTAATAGGGAATATTCATAACTTTTTTAATCGCCTTTATTAAGAAAATACCGTAGTAGAGATGACAAAAAGTGAAATTAAAATCAGCCAAGAAGTACGGCAGATATAAGGAATCTTCGATAATTTGTAATTAACAAAAAACATGTTTATTTCATATTAAAAACGCCTCCGGGAAATGTAAAGGATCTATAATAATGATAAACAAACAAAACACATGTGTATGAATATTTTTTTATTAATTTCACAAAAGTATTCATTAAAAGCCACAGTTTGAAGGCTTTTAAGCTGTCAAAGCGATGACTGTATATAACATTATCTTCCCGACCGTTTATATTCAACAGTGAGCTAGGAAACAGGAATTCACAAGCTATCTAATAAACTACATAAACGTTTATTATAGAAAATATTGACATATACTTCATTCGATAAAAGGCCGTGAAGCTTGCATTGTCACATGTCCTATTGCGCGAAGAGAGCGATCACACAAGAACGGCTGCGCGACTCCCGGAGCCCCGGGGACGCCGCCAGGCGCCCTTACGTGACAAACCCCGCCCTACAATATTTATATATTATTTTTGTATAAATAATGACTTTCACTTAGTATTAGAGTGTGGATAACACTATCATTACGTATTACAGAACAGCTCAGTGTACCATTATATTTATATAAGTGTGAAGCGACACTGATTTTCTAATATTTGAAATATACTTTGAAGCTATTTTGTGATTCTAAGTCGAATGCCTTAAATCTATTGAAAAAAGACGACCTCTGACTACGCTTGTTAAGTGAAGGACTTTCAAAGTCAATGTCAAGTTCAAATGTTTGACTCAACGTACAAAACATTGCCTACTTGTGACGTCATCATGTCTAGCACGTTTTCAGAGGTCATTTCTCTTCTATTATATACCTACTATTTAGTTACCTATATTTGTCGAAGTGTTACAGACACAAAAACACTTTTAATTAATAATACATTTCGAGTAACTTTGGAACTCATTTAACCTTTCATAGTTGAACTATCGTTATTAAAATCTTTCTTACGAATCGACTTTGTGTAATCTTCAACTATGGTAAGGTCAAATTTAATTCGAAAATCTTGTTTCATGGGTCCCAATTCCCTTTTTTTCATTACGACTCTCCTTATGGAAATTCTAATCTACGTAAGCCGCCAACGGCAACTCGTCAGCCATTTTGTATTATATTTTTATGCATGTAAAATGGCCGAATTTAGGATTTGTTTAATCTAGTTTAAATACGAGCGGATTTGAATATTACGTATAAATATATAATATTATTGAAAGCTCAATGTGTTTCGAACACCCTTGTAACAATGAGGTTAGCGATTTTAATGGGTTTTTTAAATTATATTTTGATGGAAATGTTGGTAGACCATCACTCAATATTTAAAGTCTAGTTTCAAGAGATATTCGACAATTTAAGTCTTCCATTTTGACATTAGGAGTCCTCTGTCAAATTCTCTAGACAGTTTAACTAGTCGCCTTTAAATTTGAGCCTTCAAAATGCAGAACTAAAGGGATAAATTTACGCCCAAAAAGCTTAAGATTATATAAATATTATAAATACTCAATGAGGTGATCATACAAAAAATATTCATCTTTAGCAATCGAAATCCTCAATATCTTAAAGCTTAAGCAAAAATAAACTCTTTTTTTTATATTCATAGGGTCCTATATTCGTTATAATTATACTACGAACCAAAGTTTTTTTGGAAACCATTGATGCCTTACTGTCTAGGTACATACCGTGCTCAACACCAATACTTTCCATACACGCTGCCATTTTACATCTATTATAGAATATCCATAGCGTGCTGCTGCCAGGCCAGCCCTGACCAGAAACTGTCCCGAAACACTATCAATCCATTATCTACCTTATATCTACTCCATTAAGTTTACATTTATGTACAAAGAACCTTCATTATCTCGAACTAACCATTTACGGGTCTTACAAATTAATTTTACACAAAAATCTATAACATCAATAGTGTTCTGTGACGATATTGTGTCACAGATAAAATATAAATAGCGTTAAATTTACAAAAGCTTAACCATACCTACTTCTATGGACTAGTCATTTATAAGGTAACATTCAAGAGACCAAAAATTTGGTAGGTCCTAACGGTAACTGTCAAAATCGAATGTCAAACTTATCAAGACTCGACAAGTCGAGTCCAATTTGACAATTCAATTCGACAACACATCAGTTCATTAACTAAAATATAAACATCAGCCCTAAAATATTGTTTGATATATTCGGACATCAGCATTGTTCTATATTAAAATGTCAACTTAACAACTATTTAATTTTTAACTAAAGTTTAAAAGTTATGCCGTAATAATCTACATAGTTTGCAGGACAAACGATATAGAATATTGTATTACTTTTTAAACACTAATTAATGTTTAATTACAAAGATAACGTATAACATCAAATAAAATAAAAAGGCTTTTTACAACTTGAAGTAATTCATAGTTTTTTATATTATTTTCTCTTCAACAGATTCAAGCAATGAAGAGGCTTGATTATAATGTTTTTACAATGATAATTTTAATTTAATTAATGTTTCAGTGGATAATACAGTACCCAACTTAGCCTAGTCATATTTTATTTTGGTCAATAAGTAAGAAAACTCAAAGAATTTTGTATTTATGTAATGTTATTATAGGTAGTAGGTATTATAGAATCGTGATTTTCATTACGATGTGATTCTGAAATTAAGATATTCGAAATATCATATCTTATCCTTTATCATATCTACAAAATTTCATCGAGTTTAGTTACTCGACCAAAATATGACTAAACTACGTTTGTCCAGAATATCCTCATAAGTATTTCGTCAAACTTAGAGCGTAGAAGTCTAGGAAGAAGCTAGCTTGCCTAATGTTGCCATAATTAATGTCTGTCATTAAAATTTAACACCAACTTACATGTACTCTAACATTAATTAAATTAATTTAATAACTCCATTCATTTCATTATTTCTTGCTCCACATTATGGTTTCATGATCTTCGTTTGCATGATACATTGAGATGTTTTTATGCTGTGAAACATCAATTTAAATGTATATGTGGAGTTTATATTAAGCACGTACATGTGCATACATTCAACAGATATTTACAAGTTTGTAAAAAATAACACGGATATAAAAAAGCCTCGCTGACTAACAGATACATTTCTTAACTTTTACTAAAATCATACCTGTCTATTGCTATATTGCACGTAGTAACGTTTATTTATATTTCCACTAAATATGACAGCCTATTAGCGTAAAAAAACTAATAGATATGTTCAATGCAGTCGAGTTTGTATGAAATGTCGAATTCAAGTCCTGAATGTCAAATTAACAGCCAGTTTCTCGAACGAGAAATTTATATGACAAATTGTTGAGCGCGCGTAAGTTAATTTGATTGGTTGTTGATAATTCAGTCAACCAATCACAGCGGTTTACGAGCTTGACAATTTGTCATATAAATTTTTCGTCCGAAAAACGGCACCGAGACTCCAATTGTCAAATTGTTATTTGACACTTGGATGTTCGTTCATCAATGTTAAGGTAAGCAAAATGATGGCTAGTTTTCTAGTCAAGATTCTCAGTCAGCTTATTATCTTTTTGTATCGTTTTAACGAGTACTTCATGGTTATTTTTTAATATCCTTGATTTGCGCGTTTCAAAACGCACTAGCGAATATGGCAACAATATGGCGTTTCGCGCTTTTTCTCCTGTCTTGACGGACGGGCTGACAGGAGAAACCCCCGTACCACTTCCTACCATCCTCGTCACCGTCACATCTGCCAATAAAATCGTAGGCCCCTCGCCTTTCCCCAAAAAATTCTCCTATCAGAAAACCGTATTCAGAATAAAACCTCTTCTGTCATGAGTTCCTTACACTTTGACTTTTGCAACCGGGTGTTAAACATCGAAGGGTCTTAACAGCACTTTACTCAGTTAAAACGATACAGAAGCGGTGAGTGGATGACGTCAATAATGGCGGCAAGCGGTGGCTACTGCGTGTCGGCGGCATCACTGTCGCTGTGTGCGCGCGCCGCCGGGCCGCACTCCTCCGGCGGTAACGGGTCGTCTGGAAAAGAAAGACATTATCTTTCTTTTATTTTCAAATATGCTGTTTATCCTGTGGTACATCTATGCCAAGTCTCAGGAAAAGAAAAACTTTGATGTCGCCTATCGAATCGTATGACAACACAGTTCTTCCAAGCATGTAATTAGCGTCGTGTGGGGGGCCCACTATACCGACCACCGATGTTTTTGAACCTTGGTCAAAAAAGAAAATATAAAAACTCGCATGTATTTTATTAAAAGCCACGCATTGTAGACAGTAGCTACCTTCGGAGTGCGGCTCGTTGAGTCCCGTTCAGGATCCCCTGCGGCCGGTGAGCGAGCCGACCAGCGACTTGAGCGCCGCGCCCAGCGAGCCGCGCGGGCCGTCTGCGCACGCGCCGCCCGCGCCCAGGGACGCCGACGCCGACCCGCCGTGTGCGTCGAGGCACTTCTGGTAGCGGAGCTGGAAGGATAAATATGCGTTATTGTGTGCCAGTTCTTATGGTCTGTTTTTTTTGCTACAGTTCATGTTTCATAGGTACCTTGCAAGCCGCCTCGATAGTCTTGCAGAGTGCGCCAGAGGAGGGCTCGGCGTGGAATGCGTGCGCCACGAACAGGTCCTGGGCAGTGTGCACGATGAACGCGCAACGTCGCACGTCGCGCCCGATGCCCAGGAACGACAGGTAACGGACGCGGCATTCTACTATCGGGGTGGTCTCCTGAAATGGGTTTGGTAATTGGTTAGATTAATACATAGCCTGTTTTTACATTAGGAAATTAGGTGCCTCCTCGTGAACGCCAACAACTAGGAGGTAATTCAATGATGATCCTGGACAGTTCCTTCTTCAAATCCTCTTGCTATTACACTTTCAGGCTGATTGCAGTTAGTTAATTTTTTTTTAAATATCGTATGCTCACCCCTTCATCAGTAATAGTGATCATGGAGGGCGCCACGGCCACGGCGACGGGTCTCCAGGCGGAGGGTGGGCGCGCGGCCGCGAGACGCTCGAGCGCGTCGTTGAGTACGCGCATGCCCGTCGCGCGCGCCACCTCCGCGCTGCCCAGGTACAGCGCGCGCACTGTCTTGCGCGGCTCTTCCATCGGAGTGGGGAAGGCTGCGCCTACTGGGGATGAAGGCAGGTAGGTTAGACAACATAGTTGGATAACAACACATAATTAGAATTGATCCAGCCTGTGCCCTTGCTGTGATCTCCCAGGGACGCCCTAAGCTTAGGTGCGTATTCCACAGAGGAAGTTTATGCCGTCTCTTTAGGCTTTTTATTTATAACCGCACCACAGGAAAATCCAATTAAGCAGTCAACAACGTCTTAAGTTGATTTACGAAATTGAATTTCGAAGATTCGGTTGTGCGCGAGCGAAATTTAATTTAGGCTATTTCTAGCTTTTCTCTCGAATACATCAAGAAAGGAACGCACAAAGATAAGAGCTTTTAATTTTAGTTGATATCATCCAATTTTCATTTCAGATATTTTAGCTGTGTGTTTATGTGTTATTCTGAGGACGTCACGATCTTACCAGAAAGCGGTCTAGGACGCCTGGTAGCCGGGAGGTCTGTGGGACGCGGCGGCGGCTGCAAAGACCGCTCAATCATGATGCGCTTGCAGATATCCCTCAACGCGTTAGCAATGCTACGCGCAGGCGCCTCGCAGCGGAACACATGGCACATGTGCTTGCGCGTCGCGCGGTCGCGGGCTACGTATGCGAAGTCCCTGGATAAAAAGATGATGGCTTTTAAACATTTTCCAGTTAAAAGTCGTATAATTGAAAAGACCCTGAAGTATTTGTGGGTCTTTTTGGTTAAAGTTTTGCCACAGTGAATGTTTACAGTGCTGATTGGTAGATATTGGCAAGAAGGTGACGCTACACACGTTCTTCAGCACTCCACAGATTATTAATAATGAACTGACCGACATTAGATGATTGATTTATTGTGATGCCAGATTTTTTTAAACAGTCTATTTATGTTTCATTTCTAGGCATGCCTCAGACAAAACTCTGATCCACTAAGTGCCAAGTGTTTTTCCAAATATCTCGGCAGGAAACAAATAGTAACATTACCTACCAATTTAATATTTTATTTATTTACAAACATCATACAAAAATATCGGCCTATAGTAAGTTAATACAGCGTGGAATGACATCACCAATGACGGTTATGTTGCGTGTGTCTAAGTAAAGCCAAAATAGTACGTGTAAAAAAGCTGAAGTATTTACATAAAAACTAGAAAATTAACAAAACGAGGCTTCGGATTACGCCATAAAGAATCCTGCCTACAAACAAAAATTCTTGGACATGACTTTGAAGCTTTCTGAAATCATCTACTGTAGTAAAAACACTAATCAAAATTAAATTTCCAAAAAAATTTCAATCTTTTTTTTAAAACCAATTCACAATCACACCTAATATTCTAAAATTATGTAGAAAAAGAAACCTGAAATTTCTATTGTATTTACCTTTCACTATTCCGAGAATGCAAAGACAGAAAACGAATCAGATTTAGTTTGATTTACACGAGTTTGTGTATCAAGATATAAGGGCGGGTACTCACCGTCCGTTGTCCCTTCCGACTCCCCATACGCGTATGGTGTGGATCGGCTGTGTGTGGAGTGTGTTTAGGCTTTCTGGGTCGATCAGCTTGAGAGCCCCATCGTCTAAATCCATGAAGAGGTCCTTGCCCTGTTGGAAGATGTGAAAAACTTCACCATGTTTGCAATAAAATGAGATACCGGCTTTCTCCAGGCGAAACAACGTCAGTATGCAATTGTTTTTTAATGTTCGCATCCTTTGTATTTTTCCAGTTTTGTAGATGTATTTACAAGATAAAAACTCACATACACAAACAAATTTATCCTTCCATTCTTTCTTGCTCCTCGAATCTTTATTTCTCGTATATAGGCAAGAGGTATACGTTATTGTTCGATTGTGATAAACAGATCAGCAAAAACCTTTTCTGACAGTAACTCACATCACCCCAACGTCCGACTTGGTCCAGCAGATCATTGCGGCCCAGACTTAGGTCCACAATGCACTTGTTGACGGCCCGGCTGGACCTCTCCGGGGTCAGGTCCGACTCGGAGATCTCGACCCAGCCCAGGGAACGGACAAAGAACCTGACTGCCCGACCGTTGTCTGGTTCTGGACGGGCTGGGAAACTGCGGCGTCTGAGTTGGGAAAAAATCATTTTGTCGTTAGAAGTAATGAACCTTATTGGGGTGTGATCCCTCGGAAAGTTATCATCTCCACTTTATAACGCATCCATCACATTCTACATCTCGTGTGACATTTATTTAGTTTAAAAGAAAAAGACAATGTTATAAAATGAGAAGTAGATGATGTTTAGTACGTTAAATATCGAAATAACATAAACATAACATAACATACCATCACGCCTGTATTCCCCGAAAGGTTGGGCAGAGGTGTACTAATGTACACCCACAATTCACCGGTATATTTAGGTCCCATGTAATAGGGGGCGAGCCTATTGCCATAAACCTGGCACAAATCCTAACTCTGAGCTGCTACTGAGAATTTCACAGAAAAACACAAATAACTCTTTGCTCGACCTGGGAATCGAACCGAAGACCTCTAGCATAGCAGTCGCGCTTAGGATAACTAGGCTAACGGCAGTTAAATAAATCAAAATACCTCATAGTATTGAAGTTTTGCAAAAAGCAACGATTTTTGGACAAGGTAAGGCACGTCCCAGTAGTTAATGATCAAATTTACATACCTAGGGAAATAGTCTTTATCTCAATAAGATCTTTTCAATGCGCAGTGGCAACACCTGCTTGCGTTACACCATTTTAAATCTACGTGCAGCACTAACAGGTTTAAACACCTCTTTCTTCACACGAAGTGTGTCAGTGCTGTACAAAACTAAACGTGACGGGCTAAAGATCAGTACTATTCTGTCTGTTTTTTCTTTCAATAGAGTTTGGAACGAGCTCGATACATAAAAAACTGTGATCGCTGATTCTAGAACGGAAAATGATTATGAAGCTGTTGATATATTTTATTCTTCACTTAAAAAGCAATAATGTCCTAAATATTAAAATGAAACTCTACCGAAAAACAAAACTTTTTAAATATGGAAAACAAACTTACTTGTAAGACATCTCCTCTTTCCGTTTCCTTTCAGCCTCCTGCCCATCATGGTCCAGGGCTCCACTAGTGGTACTTCTGGTGACGGAGCTGGTCATCATACTGCCCTCATACTTGCTGACCTCCGACAGGTTTGAGCAGTCCCTGACCATGGATATGCGGGACTCCTTAGCTTCCACGGGCGGCATTTTGGGGATCTCTCTCTGGATCGTCCCACTTTTTATGTGCCAGTAGTAGGGACCGTCGTTATCTGATGAATATTGTGGATAATTAGTGTGCGGTTAGTTCAGAAAAAAGCACTTTAAGATCTGGCGGCCATATCTGCCATCTCATGTATTTAATTTCACATAAAAACATCTGCAAAATGGTATGTAAAAGATTCCGTAAATTTATGAAAACGATATTTTTATTACTTAATCTTCTCCGCGTTAAAATTCCAATAACTGGTTACAAGCATTCATGTCACCCGTCTTAACTAACGGAAAAGCGAAGGGGTAATTTTTCCTTGGAAGAGTTTGGTTATAAACACTGTGACTTGAGAATTTTATATATACTACTGCCATACTCAAAGTGTGCTCTGCGGAGCCCTAGGGCTCCACAAAGCCTTCTAGGGGGGTCTGTTAAAATACTAGTCATCATAAAAAAATTAATCGACATTTGTGACTTCAACTATCTCCTGATATCAAACAAATGATTAAAAGTAAAAAGCAATTTCACACTTCTCAATACATGCAAATATCAATTGTCAAGTAATACAATTATTAATAAAAAAAGCACATAAAACCATTTTTGAATATTTTAGGGCTCCGTGAAATATTTTGTTGACCAAAAGCGTTCCGTCACCAAAGAAGTTTGAAAACCGCTGGATGGAGAGACAGAGGGTCTACCACAATCTCTTAAAAACAGTACCATTTTCAACTCTCGGCTCTGAGCCGAGTGTTGAAAATCCATCTGTGCGCAAGGCAAGGTAATATTAAAATATATAATACTGTTATAAGAGATGGTGCTAGGCTCCCTGATATGATTCTTAAGAGCTTCCCAACAGGTGATCTTCTACATCTTCAGCTCGTCTTCTTGCAGATGTTGAATAGTTAAATCAATAGTTTCTAGAATCATCTTGATCCGGACTTATGTACCTAATCATAGGTGTCCTTTTCAAGATGATTCTGGAAGCCATCAATTAACAGACTGATGACGATTATCTGTAAAAGAATGAACACACCGACAGCGAACTGTCGACCCCGGCCAAAGCATACACGCTACTTCTAGCATCGGCGAACTGCGATTTTACGACTGTATCGATGCTGCATCGCGATTTCGCGATTTGCGTCGCTAAATCGCAGGTCGTCAATGCTAAAAGCAGCGTGTGTGCTTTGGCGCTAAAATAAAATATTTATCTGATTATCATCCAGTAGTTTCAGAGCCTACAAAGAAACAAATAAACAGAAAATATTTCCTCTTTATAATATTATTATTTTCATTAATTTATACACATTAAATACATTTTTAAATATTGTTATAAAAATAAGAACATATTATTTACATTCATTCATTAAGCATACATAATAAATACATTTTTAAATATTGATTTAAAAATAAAAGCATTTAAAAATATTAAAAAAACCATTAGTATTCAATGAAAAGTAATGAGGTGTAATAGAGAGGAAAAAAATGGTTAGTTTGCCAGAAAATACCACATAATGGAACCTGTAGCCCGCTATTTTAAATTATCTAGTAATTCCTCAAATACCATCTTATCTACCCACACTAAAACTAATTGTAATACTAAATCTCCAAATGAACATACATATCCTACGAGTACCTTCGTGTTTCTCCCACCCAGGGGGCAGCTGGGGTTCCTTCTTGGGCCTCAATTTGACGGGTATCGCGTACAGGTCATCGTTGGGCCCCTCTGCGGAGTGCGGCACTGGGGCCGAGTGGCTTTTCTCTGAGTCTTCGCGGTCGGCCCGCTCTTTCTCTGGTGGTGGCGATTCCTCGCCGCCATTTTGTGGCGGTGTGATAAGACCGCTCTTGTCACTGTGGACAAAAATTAGGATGTCCTTAAGATTTATATCAGACCTATTATCCTAAACCGTTGAAGACTTGACATTTAAAAGTACTTTACGAACAACCTAGTTGAATAAAATATAAAATAAAATATAAATATGAACTATAGATATAAAATAAAATATAGAATGCCCCCCTTTTAAGATAAGCCGTCATGAAGACCTATAGGAAAAACGATAGACCCAAAAGATATTTATATTCTCTAGTGATAGGCAGATAGATAGCTACAGCCAGGGTTGCGGAATTTGATCGAAAGAGGCACCGCGGCCGTGGAACGGAAAGGGCATTAGGAGGAACCCGGATCGGTTTTCGTCAGTAAAAGTCTGACAATCCTTACCGCTTCGCCCAGAGCAGAAGAAGTCTTCAATTTATCCTTAAAAAAAGTAGACAGCTACCAAACCAAGAGTACGAACCACACAACCAACACATTTCAACCTATAATCCATAATTTCTTCTTGACATAGTTTTATAAAACACTACAGTTGTTAAAGTAGTTCAAGTTTATATTCGTGTGCTCAGTAAACATTAACCTGCCGCATAACACAACTGTACAAATTATATATTACTTCTCAAAACCTCATACAACAATAATGTTAGTGTTCAAGAACACAAATGTTCATTATTACGTCTAAAGCCGCCACCACACAGCGGCGGATTAATGGAAATGCTGGCAGCTTGATTCTATATGGAAATACTAACTTCTGCTCGCAACTTTGCCTGCGTCAAAGTTAAAATTCCACGGGAATCGTGCTGTAGCCTAATTGCTATTGCAGACTATAATCTATCTCTGTGCCAAATTTCGTTTAGATCGTTCAGCCGATGTGGTGTGATTGACTAACAACTATCCATCCATCCAAACTGACTATCCATACATTGACTAACGAATACGAATTAACTTGAGCGAAGGTTTGTCATAACTAAAGTTCAAGTAAAAATGGCTTCCTACATTCTAAAACCGAATCCCTAACTAGACACGCTGATAAACTCTAGATATTGTAAACAGAATTAGAAAGCCAAACCTAATAATTAAAAATGTGCAAAAGCTAGTCGCAAACTCATCTCGCTGACAATCAATGTCAAAAATATGAAGATTCGAGGTATTTTTGACAGATCAAAACGGACACTAGAATGCGAATATACTCTGTATTTGTCAAAATACATATGTAATTAGATACCATCTTTTACCCTCGTCCTGGTCTACATGTAAATTGAGTATAGTAGCCGCCACGAGTCGTGAGCACAACCGTCAAGTTATTTTTGGGATTTTGTATTCCTTTCTGGGTTTTTTGGGGCACCGACGCTGCTCGCGATCACTCCGACTGACGCACCAATCGTTTCCTATGACACTGGGTAATACCGCAGCTTTTAATTAGTAAAAGATTTTTGTAATCTTAACTATATTTCCACAAAATAACCTCTTACAAAGTTGTACTCATTGTAACATCATTGTTCAACCGAACGACACATTCGCCCCGTGTGCGTTCATTGTAGTGTAACCCCGCCACACGGCTTCCACGTTAAATCCTTCATCGTGCAACTAGTTCGGTTAATGTGGCACCTTGTTTATGTGTTAATAAAAACAAAACAAAGCGCTTTACGTGACTGGCGGGCGCTGAGTGCGTCACTGCCTTTATAACTTTATATGAATCACTGTGTGAGGGTGCGAGTATGGTGGAGTGGCAAGCGGGAGGCGTAGTGATTTTAAATGTACCTAGAACCTACCTTTAATTTATTTACATACTAGTTTTTGCTTACGACTTCGTCCGCGTAGTTTTTTTACTCGCATTGGGTTACATCTATTGGTCCTAGCGTGATGTTGTGAATTTTTCAATTCAAACCAGTAGTTCCTGGTATTCGCGCGTTCAACCAAACAAACAAACTCTTCAGCTTTATAATATTAGTATAGATTAAAGGGACTTTATCGACAGCGCGATTCATACAAAAGTAGTCTATTCATATTTTATTCTAGATAGAGAACTTACCTACGTTTAATTTGGAATCAATTAGGTACCTAAGTGACTAACCTAGATATTAGTGTCCTTATCTATAAAATTTTATTGGGTTTTTAGCTTTTGCCTGCGAGATGGACGACGTGAATTTTCTTACGGATACCAATTTTTTATTGTTAATACAATGTGGAGTATAGCTCTCAGGGATAACGTATTTCTATATCAGCTAAATAATCTTCAGAAGTTCAAAGAAAAAAACAACTCGTCAACTTTATAGTAGTCATAATTATTTATTTTCAGACATATCCATTTTGTTAGTAACAATTAGACTTATACCACATGTTAGTAGGAATTGAATATACATAGTTTTATAAACAGAAAAAAAAGAAAAAGTATGACAATCCTTTCACGTTTCGAATATGGGCTTCATAATATGGGTTATTGTCTTCATTTCTGAAGAAAGAAAGAAGACAGATCCCTGAATAGAATCACGATTAAAACGCTGTTTGCGGAAGAAACCGTAGTGTGTAATCCAGTAATACACGCTAACAGTACGCTACATCCTACCACTCAATCCTCAGCTTACCCGCAAGGCCGCCGCGCTCAGTCGCGGGCACGAACAATTACCTGATCATGTTTACTGAGCGCGCAGCAACTGTGTTTAACAAGAGTTTGTGCTATGGTTAATATGCTACTTGCTACTGTGTACCAGATTGCTTCTGTGCAGTTACATTGTTGCGAATAAGATGTATTGACAAAATCTTTTTCTTTAGGACCCCTTCAATAACTACAAAGTGAAAAATAACTTTAGTTTTAGTAGTCGACTCTGGTTCTTTGTTGTTTTGTATTGCTACCGACTTCCAAGGCGGTTGTTTACACATATAACATACCATCACGCCTGTATTTCCCTGTTTAGGTCCCATGAAATACGGGGCGAGCCTACTGCATTAACCGGGCACAAATCCTAACTCCGAGCTGCTACTGAGAATTCCACAGAAAAACCTAATAACACTTTGCTCAACCTGGTAATCGAACGCTAGACCTCTAGCGTAATAGTCCCACTTAGGACTACTAGGCTAACGAGGCAGCGGTAGGTGGTTGTTTTTGGTGTAAAAAAGTTTCTTATTTTTCACTTTTCGGTATCCACTTCCGATCATTCAAATCCGTGAAGAAACGGTAACACTACGTAGATTAACAAAATAAACACCACTAAAAAGTCACAAGAAAGCAAAATACGCCTTTTCGTTTACACAGATGACATTTTTTTTTCAGTTATTTTGTTTTGAAAACGTTAATAAACCGATTTAGATAAAATTTATGCCAAAACATGTAGGCTATTTTATGTCTAACTTTTGTATCTTTTACAAAATATATTTTATTTTTCTCATTACTAGTTACTAGAACGATAGAAGATACAATGTTGCCACTTATCTGTGGATCTAGAAAGATTTCTGACTAAAGAGTTACTTAAAACGCAGGTTAGCGTGAACAAGGTTATTCACTGTACTCAGCCGTGCAATAAAATGCATCGTACTGTGTAAAAAACTTGATCTTTCCAGTCAGTGTCAAGTCCACCATAAGGCAATCAGTTTTAGAAGTCCTATACTTCTACTAGAGGGATTGGATTAAACTAGGAACGTCGTAAAGCTGATACAATAGCTATGGAACGTGTCATCATGTACCTACATCATCATGTACCTACATCACTAAAAAAAAAATACAAGTCTACGGGTCTTGTATTAACTGGTGAAGATACAAAATTCGAATGCGTAAAAGTCAAAGTCAAATCTGCTCTTAGCTGACGTCTA
Source organism: Caradrina kadenii (assembly GCA_947462355.1). Lineage (NCBI taxonomy): Eukaryota > Metazoa > Arthropoda > Insecta > Lepidoptera > Noctuidae > Caradrina > Caradrina kadenii. The sequence goes on from OX381691.1 coordinate 11,813,155, forward strand.
CCTACAATGTAGACCTGTCAAAGTTCACATTCATAAGACAAGTAGTTTTCGAGATTTCTCGTTTAGTCAGTGACCTATCGCTTTTATAATTACATAACATACCAGTCGATAATAACAAAGTGTCCTCTATGTATTAATTAAGCACAGAAATGAGATGATAAAGTAAGTTAAAGAAACAATAGTAAATATAATAAAATTAAACATTTTAAGTAACCCCCGACAGAAGAAATATGTCTGCCGCAGCTAATAAAAGAGCTGATAACGTTTGAACAGCTAAACCACAAACATATCTAAGAACCATCGCTAGAAAACTTGCTATCAAATTAACAAAACACTGCATTCAAATCGGTTCACCCGTTGAAGAGCTACTGCGTAAAACTTATATCACCCCGAGGTGTAGTCGAGGGTTAAAAATAGAATTAAGAACTGGACAGATTCCTCCAGAACTGGAGGAATGAGGCACTGAAGCGTGAGGGATGGAAGAAGTAGAGGGAGGCCTCTACCCAGGAGTGGGACAGAATAGGCTAATAAAAAAAAGAAAGTACAAAGATACGAACCCAATATAATAATATCTTCTTTTCCTCGCGAGCATTTTAAATTAACTTTAAGACATCCCCGGAGTATCGTTAGCTTGTCGAACGTAAACTGTGTTTCAGACACAAACGCAAAACACGGCCACTTCGTTAAACAATAAAATCAAAACTGTGCGAACACGTTTTTGGGTTCTGTGGCAAAATGTGGAAAACCTTTAGGTATAGTGAAGTCTGCTCAATTTTTGATTTGTTTAGACTCCATTAGAAAAATAACTGCACTCATAATGTTTTACTAAAATCGTGAAATTACTACATTTTGGTGATATTTTATTTCGTAAATCTCCATTTAGTATAAAACAAAGTCGCTTCCCGCCGTCTGTACGCGTAGATCTTTTCATCTCCGCAAAGGATTTTAATGCGATTTTCATAAATTAATAGAGTGATTCAAGAGGAAGGTTTATACGTATAGAACATCACGCTGCGACCAATGGGAACGGAGCAGTGACTAAAGACGTAACTGAACGCGAGTTACACCGCGGCGTATTTAGCTAATACATTATTTTATATTAACCGTGAAATAAGGTAGCTTATTTTCCGCTAACATTAAAATTTACAACTTAATTTTTATTATCTTCGAAACCTTTACGCGCAATTCGACACGGTCTTCACTATATTTTTTTCCGAATAATGACTATAATAAAAACGTAATTAATATCAAGTTGGAGTTAAGACGTAACATGCACATATAATTACCAATTAAGTGGAACCGGGTTTCGGCTGTTAAGTATAAACCGATGCAACAATTGAATAAAAAAAGCCATTAACTGGAATCTGGAATAATGTTTTTGGAGTTGGACCTGATTTTATTTTTTACGCTTACACGTACCTAATCCTAACCTAATCCTTTTTTTCAATCACGGCGATAAATACATAATCTATATTTGTATGCATTGAAATTTTAAAACAAATCTTTTCGATTAAGCCCAGTCTTTGTTTCTTGCAATGCCCAAATTATTAGCAACTAGCTATATCACACGTGTCACACGCGTTACGCCTTTAGTTTCTACTCCGCTCTCGTTGGTCTTAGCGTGATATTTTATAATTATAATCCTTCCTCTTGAATCACTCTATCTATTGATGATAACCGCATTCAAATTTGTCGCGGTGTTAAAAAGATCTAAGCGAACAGAGGGACAGAGGTCGGGAAGTGGTATTGTGTAGAGATACCGAAATGACTAAAGATAATTGAATTTAGTACATATCTAACGGTCTATCTATCGGCCTTATTTTCGATTCCCAGGTCGAGCAAAGTGTTTTAAATACTCAGTAGCAGCTCAGAGTTAGGAATTGTATCCGGTTAATGGCAAAAGGCTCGCTCTTATTGTAAGAGACCTAAACATAACGGCGAACTATGGGTGTGCTGCGTATACCTCTGCCTAACCCTTTGGAAAATACAATCGTGATAGTATGTATGTATACAAATCTTCATTTACTCAATAACTATGTCTAGTCTAGACAAACGAGAAACCCTAAAATTCATCTCATTTTAGTATTCTAGAAATGTCTCCAAGAAAACAAATTGCTGCTAGCATTGTCTCGACATTTAATTAAACTATTGTATGGCTTCGAAAGTTTTCTCTTACGATTCTCGAAGAAAGTATGATTGAATTAAAAGTTGAAGGCAAAAAACCAGGCATACAATCAGCCCTTTTTTTAAGGATTGGAAATCGTCAATTCGCTCTGGGCGAAGTGGAAGCGAGTGTCAGCCTTTTACTGACTAAAAACTTCCCGTGTTCATCCTAATGCCCTCTGCGGTCCAGGGCCGCAGTGACTCTTTTAAACAAATTCCGCAAATGCGGTCAGCCCTGAGGTCCAGCCGCCAGACAAATCTTTTTAACCATTTCCAAGTCTATTTCAGTGCGCACTTCAAACTGAGGCTAGACAGATCGAAATTAGATATCTTCTGTCTCGACTGTTTGCTCTCACACCCGTGTCACTAAAAGGCAGGACTCAAGACGAATAAAGGTCATGCAGAAAAAGCTAGGTATTGAACAATACCTTTGCGTTCCGGCGGCGCGGTATCTCTTTCAGACAACCCACGGCAATGCCTACTAGTTAAGCGTTGAAGTACAACTGAAGACTAGGAAATCATGAAATGACTTATTCCGCTCTGGGCGGAGCGGTATTAAAGAGACGAGAGAGGACTAATACCCTTTGAGTTCCAGAGCCGCGGTGACTCTTTTAAACAAATTCCGGAGCCCTTACAACGAAGGCTTATGCTACTTATTAAAAACTATCAAAATCTAGTCGCAATCTCATCTCAGCGACATTCAATGTAGGCAAATTAGAGGCATTTTTGACAGATTGAGACTGAAATTAGATTGCCCCGTTTAGTTAGCACTTTGAGGGTAGCGCTGAAATGTCTCATTATCAAATAAAATCATTTATTTGAAGAGAAAAAGGACACATTTCTCCACTGAACAATATAAAATACCTATTATACTATGAATCTATTGCCCGAGTCCTTTTGGACGGCTGTCCTATTGCAATGAGAACTTTAAAATAATAGCAAAAAGGTTTTATATACCTTGTTTTTGTTACAGGCGAAGCAGCTTCGTCTTCAACTCTGGAAAAGAGCAAAAAAAAATACGTTAATTTAATCAAAATTCAATTAGAATTTTTCATTAACAAAGCGCCCTAGATTTTAATAATTCTTTGTAGGTACAGAGAAAGTGTTGACCTAGATTTAAATGGAACAAACGAATTTTTTGTAATGAATAATTATTATAATTTACCTACTGTTTTATGTTAAAACTAGCTTTGGCGTGCGGTTTCGTCCGCGTCAAATTTCTAATCGACCCCAATTTTTATATATTTAAACAAAATATTGCCTTTATTATTCGCCGATAATTTACCTTTCTACAGGTAAAAGAATTGTTAAAATCGGTTAAACAGTTTATAAGTTTCATCATCATCATCTTCCTGCCCTTATCCGATGTTACTTGGGGTCGGCGCAACACGTTTTCTTCTAACATGCTGTCCTGTCAACCGTCATGCTATCGCTGACTCCCTTCTCTTTTATATTATTCTTCACACACTCCACCCATCTTTTCTTTGGTTCCGTCCGGATGGATGGAGGGGACCATCCATCCACATTCATGTTCATAACTCTTTCAACTTTTCTGTCACTGGCGCTACTTTCAAACTTCCTCTAATATACTTATTCCTTACCTTATCCATTAGGAATAAAAATACAAATCTTTTCTCTTTACAAAATTATTTTAGATTATTTTAGGGGTAATAGTTTGAGATGTATAATAATAAAGATCATTGATATTCCATCTTTTGTTTCTATGTAGTAACATCCTATGTTTTTTTTTTAAATATGAAGTAATTAGTACAAAAAAGTCTGATCTTTATCGAAGTAGTGAATGCCTGAAAAGTAGCTTGCCCGGATACAGATCGGCTCCTAAACCCATCTTGCCTGAGACTGTAGCATGAGTCGCTTAAACGTACTGACCTTATAATGACCAATATTGCAGCAATCTTAAAAAAATAACTAACACTCATTTTCCCCCAATTCACCTTCAAAATCCCGAAAACACGCACATTTTCCAAGATGGCCACTAAAAAAAGATCGGCCAAGAACTTGGTCCCATTAACGTATTCAATGGCCTATTTGAACCACCTAATTTAGGCAAGGGGGACGCGGATTGAGTGCTAACAGCCAAGTTTCGCCAAGTCCCCCAAACACGCCAAGTTGGTGGAATATGGAGCAATAAGATAGCTTGAGTTTAAAGTAGGAATATAACTTGGAGAGAGAGTTTGTATTCGTGAATAATGCTTTGTTTTTGTATTGGTTTGTACTTTTTGTTTGTAATGGGGGTGAATGATTGATTGCCTAGGTGGCGAGGGGGTATTTTAGGGAGGAATGGGCAATTACATTATGTGTATTTTGGTTATGATTTTTCTTTTATAATAGTTTCTCTTTTTATTTAGGAAGCGTCATCGTTTTAGGATACTTAAAAGGAACACCTTATTTGCTATATCTGTTAAGTTCGTTTTTTCATTATTTGCCAAACATCTTCGACTATAAAGATGCTTCTGCTCGCGACTTCCTCAGCTTGAATATTTCCATCCTCGTTAAGTTACGTCTTTGGTTACTGCTCCGCTCCCGCAGGACGTAGCGTGATCTTATATAGCTTATACTATCCTAATCGGGCCATCATATACAAACATATTTTTGCCAATCAGACTGGCAGTTCCAGACATTAACCAAACAAAGAAAAAAGCTCTTAAGTTTTTATTATAAGAGTAGAGATTTTCAAAACAAAAAGAAGAAGCAAGAGGACCTACTATAGAAATATATTATATCAATCGAATCTACACTTAAAACAAGAAACAGCTTAGATTTTTTTTAAATATCATTGGATGGTGCACAAGCCTACGGTCCACCTGATGTTAAACGGTCACCGCTGCCTATAGACATCTGCAATACCAGAGGCCTTACAAACGCGTTGCCATCCCAGAGACAAAATTGAAATGTCTTATGTTCCTGGAATTATACCGGCACACAGCAACACTGTTTTGCGGCAAAAACAGGTGCAGGTATTATCAAACGACCATTATCTATCATAGGAACATCAGACTTTACATAGAATTCCATTTAAACAAGAAACAGTGTACAATGAAGACATACACGACGATATATCATGTCTATAAAAACTGACGACCCGACGTGCTCTCGAGAATTGCAGCAAACACTGTTATTGTAGTCGCCACGAGTCGTGAGCACAAAATATGTCAAGATATTTTTTGGATTTTCGTGTTCCTTTTTGGCTATTTTGGGCCGCCGACGCTACACGCGATTGGTCCGTCCGTTGGACCGATCGCGTGCTGCGACGGCGGCCCAAAAAACCCCGAAAGGAACCCAAAAACCAAAAATTGAACTTGACATTTGTCCTCACGAGTCGTGGAGACGACTATAGGTATATATCTATACCTACCTAAATATACCTATGTGCCGTTTGCGTAGTGTAGTACCAGGAGAACATGGCTGCGTTAGTGATGTGGTGGACAGTTTACGAATAAAGTACATGCATAGGAGAGGTAACATCAGACGTAATGGTGCCTGTCCCCCGTAGACCGGACAATGACCTTTGGGTTGCCGACTGACTTATACATGGCATTTCCAAATGCAAAACTGTTTTGTAATAATTCCTAAATAAGCACGCGAGTAATAACTTTAACGATGCTTTGTTTGTTTGTGTGTTTATCTAATTAATTCGTGTGTATAAGTTATTAATTTACTAGCTATATGTATACCCCGCGGTATTACCCGTGTTTAGTTACCTCTTTGGTTACTGCTCCCGTTAGTCGTAGCGTGATGGATCTGCCTCTTGAATCACTCTGTCTATTGATGTAAATTGCATTAAAACTCGTTGCGGAGTTAAAAAATCTAAAAGAAGCATACAGACAGTGGGAAGCAACTTTGTTTTATACTATGTAGTGATCTATAATTTAATATAAAAGAGAATTTTGGCATCAGATGTTTCCACGTAGATGGTGTAACCTAATATGATACCAGCCTATTATTGTTTTATTGCAGGAAAAAGGCTTATTTTCATACAGAGAAGGCACGAGCATTGATCTCCGCACTTGCTCAAGACGGATTGGCGATTTCAGACTTCTATTAATTGTAAGTCAGTTATGTATTTCTACTGTATAGTTCGTCACAGTCCTGTGACCCCGTCAAAGTCTCCACAGTAATAAACAAACATTTATCATCTGGATCAAAGTCCAAATTAAATATTTACATAAACTAACTAAAGTTGTGGCCAATTAGTATTTAAAGGTGATTTAGTAAGGCAAGCTTCAGCACGCCAATTTAAGTTTTAAGTAGTAAAAAAGCAATAAAGATCTGACAAAACTCGTAGAGTACTTCGCAGAGACATTTAAATGTTAACACACAAAATGCGCTCATTCTGCATTCAGACCGTCTGCTGCAAGGGACAATGATACTACGCTACGTTTTATATAAATATCAGATTTTACAGTTGCATTTTTGTGAAAATTACGGAGTTTTAGAAATGTTTGTGTTGGTAACTGCTTTGTTAGCCTAGTGGTCTTAAGCGCTACTGCTACGATAGAGGTCTTGAGTTCGATTCCCAGGTCGACCAAAAGGATTATTGGATTTTTCTATTAAATTCTCAGTAGCAGCTCGGAGTTAGGATTTGTGCCCGGTTAATGGCAATAGGCTCGACTCCTATTACATGGGTCCTAAACATACTGGTGAACTGTGGATGTACATTGGTACGACTCTGCCTAACCCTTAGTGGACTACAGGCGTGATGGTATGTTATGTTATGTGCAAAACTGTATCTTTTAAAACTAGAAGAACACTCCTTCATATGATGCAGATTCTTGATAAGGAATTTTTAAAAGAAATGACATCAGAATACAAAGCCGTTTTTAATGGAGAACAGAAACTGTTTTCACTTTTACAAAACAGTTAACAATGTATAATTCACTAGCGACCTGCTCGTGACTTCGTCCGTGTGGCTTATTTCACCCGCATTAGGTTACGTCTTTCGTTACTGCATCGCTCCCGTAGGCGATAGCGTGATGTTATATAGCCTATGTTACACAGGAATAATGTAGCTATCTATTGGTGAAAAAAAATTGGAGAAAAAATGGTTAAAATCAATCGGGTAGTTTCGGAGTCTATTCGTTGCAAACATATAAACAAACCAAAAAAACTTTTCTCGACTTCGCGATATTTTTTTTTATAAAAGTGTCCTAAGTTTCCCCCTTATAACATTAGCTGTCTGCGAGTAAGTTATCAAGTCCCGTCAAAATCGGTTCAGCCGTTTCAGAGATTAGCCGGAACAAACAGACGGACAGACAAAATTTTTAAAAATTGTTTTTTTTTATATATTTGTGCCGTATATACTTTCATATGCATTTAATGAAAAGCTGTTAATTTTAAATTACAAACAGACACTTCGATTTTATTTATTTGTATGTATAGAAAATGAATGCTCATAGCTAACGGTGTTTCGAGATGGTATTTTAATAAGAGAATCAAATCATTCCTCACGATTTGATACACGTTATTGTCTGCACCCATTGTTACCCTTGGCAAACGAAATGATCACGTCTCATACACTTGCGCCATCATCCTAAGTATAGCTGTGAATTAGACTTCAATTGAAAACTGTACTGACTTTGAAATTATTATTATTAACTAGCTTCTGCCCGCAACTTTGTTCGCGTGAATATTTTCACCCGTGTTAAGTAACGTCTTTGGTTACTGGTCCACTACCGTGTTTCGTAGCGTGATGTTTTATAGCCTTTGGCACTCAAAAATAACGTGGCTTTCCATAGGTAAAAGAATTTTCAAAATCGGTTCAGTAGGTTCAGTAGAACTGCCTCGTTAGCCTAGTGGTCCTAAGCGCGATTGCTATGCTTGAGGTCTTGGGTTCGATCCCCAGGTCGAGCAAAAAGTGTTATTGGGTTTTTCTATGAAATTCTCAGTAGCAGATCGGAGTTAGGATTTGTGCCTGGTTAATGGCATTAGGGTCGCCCCCTATTACATGGGACCTTAACATACCGGCGAACTGCAGGTGTACACTGGTACACCTCTGCCTAAACCTTCGGGGAATACAGGCGTGATGGTATGTATGTTATGGTTCAGTAGATCCAGAGATTACCCCCTACAACCTCACAAACTAACAATCTTTACCTCTTTGTAATACATACTAGCTAACCTAGCAAATGTCGTTTACCCATCATTTTATTAGGGGTATGAAAAATAGATGTTAGCCGATTCTCAGACCTAACCTACCCGATATGCACACAAAATTTCATAAAAATCTGTCCAGCCGTTTCGGAGAAGTTTGGTAACAAACACTGCTACACGAGAATTTTATATATTAGATATATATATTCACTAATTGGAGTATGACGAAAAAACTGCTAATTGTGTAAAGGTCTACCTAGAACAGATAAATTTTATTCTAGATTTATGCCTGGTATCTTTTGTGCTAGTAATTATATTTTTTTCAGGCCGTTTGGAATAATTTAAGTTAATTAGACGGCGTAGGATTTTCAACTGGTTTTAATAACAATGATTAACGTTTGGAACGAGGCTGGTAGAAGAAGTATTATTGAAGCATAAACTGATCTAATTTATACTTATAATTTCCATGAAAAATAAAGATAATCTGTACTATTAAAATAACGCTGAAAAGATTTTTGTTTATGTATTTAAACGCGCTAATTCCTTAACTACCGAGAATCCTTTATAATTATAGCCAGACTCATTAGGAGTATTATAGGCTGTATATCATCACACTACGGCACACGGGGGTGGAGCACTAAACAAAGACGTACCTTAACGCGGGTGAAAAAACACGCGAACGAAGTCGCGAGCAGAAGCTAGAAATTAGATACAAATTGACTTAACACCACAATAAACACACACTAAAAAAACCTTCCCAGTAAACACAATCTTAACATACCATCACGCCTTTATTCCCCAAAGGGCTAGGCAGAGGTGTACCAATGTACACCCATAGTTTGCCAGTAAACATAATCTTGTCACCACAAATATACACACACATGAACCCCAAAAACACTAATTCTTTTTAACAGTCGCGTAAAAATAATATCGAAAATGATGTAAAACAGCATCTTCGAAAAACAGATCAGATATTCCATAAGGTACATCCAGATGCATCGTACGTGACCCCACTCCAATCTCAAGTTGAAATATTCAAGTCGCACGAGTCGTCGACTTTAAAGAGAAGACAAAAGAGTTTTACTGCCATCGAGGCGTTGGCAGGGACTTCAATCCGGACAAGTGGTTTTTTAAGAGTTCAGCAAAAGGGGATTGGGCACGAAAGGAAGCGGGCGTTTATTTTGATGGATTTGAAGTTCAATGGATTTTTTTTAGAATGGTATGTTTAGGTCCCGCATGTAAAAAGGGGCAAGCCTATTACCATTAACCGGGCGCAAATCCTAACTCGAGAATTTCATAGAAAAACCCAATAACACTTTGTAAGACCTGGACATCGACCCAAGACCTCTAGCGTAACAGTCGTGGTTAAAACCACTAGGCTAACAAGGCAGTTAAATATTATGAGAATAAAAAAATAATTTTGTTGTAAGCTTCTACTGTTAAACATTCTACGGTTCATGTGGTACTCTGACTCGCGAAGTTTTTTATATCATCACGCTACACTAACCCGTTTTTTATCTGATACATCTTGCTATTCACCACTAAAACCTGAACACAACGCGAGCCCTATTTAAAGCACAGAGACGCAATAAAATCCCCACGCATAGTTTACAATGCTAGTCGCAAAGAATCATGGTTAAAAACGCAAGGAGTGGGCGAAGTCTATTTTTATCTAGAATTTTAAAGACCTAACCAAAAAATACAGATTTAATAGTAGAATGAACCGCAGTAACACCACCGTAGTTCAAGATAAGATGTTTTTATTACGTGTGTTTTAAAAGAACTAGCAACGGCAAGCTCCATGCTAAACGCAGTCTAGTTATATTTTGGTGAATAAGTAATACAACTCGGTGTTTCGTGGACTGGGCACGAATATCAACTTTATTTTAAAAGTATAAATAACTTCTGCCTCGGTAGCCTAGTGGTCCTAAACGCGACTGCTACGCTAGAGATCTTAGGTTCGATTCCCAGGTAGAGCAAAGTGTTATTGGGTTTTGTCTATTAAATTCTCAGTAGCAGCTCGGAGTTAGGACTTGGCCCCGGTTAATGGCAATAGGCTCGCCCCCTATTACGTGGGACCTAAACATATCGGCGAACTGTGGGTGTACGCTTGTACACCTTTGCCTAACTCTTCGGGGAAAACTGGCGTGATGGTATATATACACTCAATATTAATAATATTAAGGGTGCATATGCAGTTTCGAAAAAAAATCGATGATGATATACATGTCCAACACGACTGTTGTTCTGATTAAGAACAAACTAGTAATTCTTGCAACCGAACCTCGTAATAGTATTAGATAAGAACTTCTACGCAGCCAGTTTATTACCTTCGCAAGGTTGAACCGCTTCCGTTGTAAACAGAGGCGAGTTGTTTGTGTACATTCGACTTGTGAGTTTTTCTTCGTTACAATGTACCTCTCCAATCGGATTTTTCTTCCATGAAACTAAGCAGTCGTAATGGCCCATTGGTTAAGTTACCCACCTCTTATACACGAGATTGTAGGTTTGCTATCTAGCTTGGGTAACCAATAGTAGCCGCCACGAGACGTGAGCACTGACGTCAAGTTTGTTTTTGGGTACCTTTCTGGGTTTTTTTGAAACGCCGACGCTGCACGCGGTCAGTCCGACTGACGGACCAACCCAAAATGAACTTGACGTTAGTGCTCATGAGTCGTGGCGGCTACTCTAGCTTTTTTAATTTCAAATGTACTTTCCAAGTTTATCTTGGACATCGCTGGTATCGATGAAGCAAAAACATCGTGAGGAAACCTGGACTTATAATAAATACAGGACTTGACGAGACTTGAGCAAGCGTAGTGATCAATGCTCGTGCCTTCTCTGTATGTGAAGAGGTCTTTGCTTTCCAGTAGGACCAGTGTCCGTGCATCGATACAACCAGACCTGAACGTGTGATTTTTAGAATTATTCATCATAACAGATACGTCTCAAAGCATAATTGGCCTTTTCCGAATGCTTTAAAGGTTCAAATTCATTTGGTTCTTTTATAAATACAACCATAAGTCATAACGTAAAAATATTTTAATGCATACCCAAAGCTCTCCATCCACCACAATAATCCTTTAATTAGACTTACAGAAGCACAACACAACCTGACCTAAATTCCACCCTAGTTTTAAGATATAAGGTTGAATTTAGCACAACAGGACGAATGCAATTTCCTCCGCTAGGTGGCGACACGCTCTCACGAATGCATTCTGATATTGAAGCCGGAACGTGATCGCAATAAAGTAGATGCTTCCCATAACTTGGAGGTTCTTGGAGAATTTTGCTGTTTGTTTTGTTAGATTTAAATTGAAAATGGTGGCAACTGGTAGCAAGAAGCCATTTAGTTTTTCAGGGAATTTCTTGGACACGCAAATACGAAACTTTCTAGAAATAATGGTACTATTCAGCTAAGACATTATCTTGTCGCTGCAAGTTGAAGCCTTTAGTTTAGCTATTATTCTTTTTAGATACCTATTCTTTAGAATTATTTTTTGACTGGAATGACATCGAATATAATCGTCAAGAAAATTATGCGGTTTTGATAAGATTACGAACTAGATCAGATAGTCAATTCTCGTTATAAAAGTTAAAGAACGCCGATGGATGTCAAAAAACGTGTTAAAAATATAGGCAAATTTGCGATCTGGGGGCACGACAGCCCCCTCGAAAAGTCGAGCAAAACAGCCTTCTCATCCTATTCTCAACGCCGCTTAGGGTACTTTTGACCCCCTATAACCTCGTTGGGGATAAAGAGAACCTGAATTTTCAGTGACCGAGAGGACATACTAGTTATATTATAGCAAGTAACTATTTATCCCCCTATATTACAGACTTTTGCCATTTCTAATTCTTAAATCTTATTGCGGATATTTGTGACACAATGCTAGCCTTCTTAGAAATACGAGAATTGCCTAAAAAAACCAGAAGTATTTTTTTTCTTTTAAACCCTTGACTCAAAAGAGGGTTGTTATAAGTTTAACGTGTCTGTATGTCTGTCTGTGGCACCGTAGCTCTAACCAGTGCACCGAAAACGATGGTTCTAAAGGATGTTTTATTAAAGTCGGTTCAGCCGTTTCATGGTTATCAGCTCTTTTGTTAGCTGCGATAGGGATATTTTGTTTGTTACTAAATAATATTTAAAACAAAAATGTATATTCATTATACCATATTTAAAAATATGGTTTTAGTTTCCACAGCAACATTAATACGAGCAAAGAGAGCATCAAAAACAGGGAGCTAAAACTTTTTAATACGATTTTACGCGAACCCGACGATGCGTCGTAAAAATCTCGTGTAACGATGTTTGTAAACTGGAGAAGTTTTCACGCCACAGTGTAGGATTTAGTTATGCTGTGGCTTTGGCATTAATTGTTTCTAGCAGAGAATTATATTTTTGTAAAGACTATGAATAGGGTTACTTTGTAATGTATTTTTGTTGAACATGACTATAAATCCACTGCTACGCTAGCGGTTTTAAGTTCGATTCCCAGGTTAAGCAAAAAGTGTTATTGGGTTTTTCCATTAGGAATTGCTCAGTAGCAGCCCAGAGTTTGGAAGTTGGTGGTGTGACACTCACGTGTCTTGGAAAGCACATAAAGCCGTTGCTCCCAGTTGTCATTCGTAGATCTTTGATAGTCGTTACGGATAATCAGAAGCCAGGAAGTCTGACAACCAGTTTAACCAAGAGCTATCGTGTTGCCCAGTAACTGGGTTGTGGAGGTCAGATAGGCAGTCGCTCCATGTAAAACACTGGTATTCAGTTGCATCCGGTTGGACTGGAAGCCGGCCCCAACATAATTGGCAAAAGGCTAGGCAGATGATGATGAGTATATATCGTCTATTTCGGCAATGAAAACGGTAATCTTTCACGTTACTATGCAATGGCTCTTTATATTTAATGGACCTAACTATTAACACCTCACATGCTTAGACACTACTCTTAAGTGGGCTATATACATGAGCAAGTACACGAAGGTACTTATAGTTCGAAGATCTTTTTCGCCATATGTCACTCCGCATAAGTACGAGAACTTTTCGGAGTGAAACATGCGACGCAAAAGGTCGTCTAGCTTTATGTACCTACACGAACTTGCTCGCACGTCTTTCTCGTCCTCTTCTTATTACGTAATTGTAATGATTTTTAATATTAAATCGCAAGTTTTAGATGTTACATTGATCTGTTTTTGCTGAATAGTAATGAAACACACACATTTCGTAAATTGAATTAATTTGATGTAATTATTATGAATAATTGCGAGACTATGCCTAGCCCGCGACTTTATTTATTTATTTAAACTTTATGCAACAAAAAAGGGCTTTATTGGCTTAGACCTCATAATTGAGCCAAAGATCTAAATTATCAAACAGGAACACAAAAACGGGATAAAGTTATCCTATGCGTAAGTTTTATCAATATGTACTATGTGTGCCAAATGAATTCCGTTCAGCTCACATCCATCCATCCATCCTTACAAACTTTCACATTTATAGTAGGTACTAGCTTCTGCCCGCAACATCGTCTGTGTGGTTTTCTTTTCATACGCGTTAAGTTACGTCGTTGGTTACTGTTCCGCTCCCGTGATGTTATATAGCCTATATGTGATCATAAACTGGCCATTAAATACAAGACGGTTTTTTTTCCAATACGACTTAGAGTTCCAGAGATTAGCCCGTACATAAAAATAAACCAAAAAATCTCTTCAGCTTTATTAATGCCGATAGATAGATTAATACATTGCGAGTTGGCTTATTTTGGTAGAATAATGCCCATTAGGTATTACTGCTTGCAAGCAGAATCTGCTAAAGTAGGTACCTATTTGTTTTTATTTTAAAAGCCGGCTTCACAAACCTCTTAAGCCATTTATTTTCAGTGCAAAGAAACAGCGCCGCAGTGCAGCCTTATTATCTTTCTGAACGGATGTTGCTCTGTTCGCTAGTTGCGTGCATAGTGCGGCCATGACACCAGCGAGTGTATAGCAACGAAATACAACTAGCAAATATGTATGAGTTATGGAAACTGTCTCTACATAACTGACTCTTTCATATTTCATACTAGTTTCCGCCCCCGACTTCGACCGCCTCAACGTTAATATATTATCACACGTAGTCTATCTGCTATTCCAAACTATAATCTATCTCTGTGCCAAATTCAATCCAGATCCGTTCAGCCGTTCTGGCATGATAGAGTAACAAACAAACATCCATCCATTCAAACTTTCGCATTTATAATAATACTAGGCGACCTGCCCGCGTCCGCGTGGCTATTTCAACAGCCAAAGTTACGTCTTTCGTTACTGCTCCGCTCCCGTGGGCCGTAGCGTGATGGTTTATAGCCTATGTTACTCAAGAATAATGTAGCTAGTAGATTTTTTTAAATCGGCGCTGTAATTTTTGAGTTTATTCATTACAAACATACACACACACACACACACAAAAATACAAAAATTCAAGTCTTTCCTCTTTATAATATATTAGTGTAGATTAAGATACCTACAACTCACTGATTAATCTCATAAATTACTTGACTCGTGAAGCTGAAATTTGACACGGATTTAAAAGGGAGGAGAAGAAATCTAATAATAAAAGTTGCGGGAAAAAGATAATAACAGAAATATATCGGCAAATCGCTGTCAGCGTATAACTTGCCCCACACAGCTGCGCTATTATCCACATTCGGAGCGGATGTTGCTCTGTTCGCTGGTTGCGTGTGCATCGTGAGGCCACAACACAAGCGTTTTTTACTAGTCACATTGTATTTAGGAAAAAAATATAATTGGAGCAAAGTGTCTGATTTATTAAGTGTAATTAACTCGTTGCCTTGTTAAATTGTCAAAGATTTTTATTGCATTGAATGACTGAAGTAGGCAAGTGTAGTATTTGGAAAAGTAAATTGGTGAGGCGTTTTTCAAAATTGTAACTGCCTCGTTGGCCTAGTGGTCCTAAGCGCGACAGGTCGAGCAAAAACTGCTGTTGGGTTTTGCTATGAAAATCTCAGTAGCAGTTTGGAGTTAGGATTCGTGGCAATAGGCTCGCACCCTATTACACGGGACCAAAAATATACTGCCGAACTGTGGGTGTACATTGGTACACCTCTGCATAACCCTTCGCGGAATACAGGCGTGATGGTATGATATGTTCGTTTTATTAACTTTGAAAAATGTACAACCTACAAAATATGTTTACTGTACCTAAATAAAAAGCCCAAACCTCCATAAGTACGGTCGGCAAGGTTAGTTGATGTGCGGGTCCGTCTGGTGTGTTTTGAGTTTTCTCGACAACCAATAAATACTTTCTAATGTAAATTGAACTTTTAGTAAAAAATAACTAGTTTTCTAATTAATTTAAATTTCAATTCAATACGTCCATCGATTTGTAGAATAACTTAGATTATATCTGGCCGACCTGTGTACTGATTGGCTTTGCTGACTGTACATACAAACCTTCACAATTTATAATATTAGTAAGATAATGTCTCCGACACCTTAGAGGTAATATTATTAATATTAAGTAATAATCATATAAGTATCTCATTGTAAGCGAACTGTTAGTTTTAAGTTCTTATGAGAAATAAAGTTCTTTACACCTAAATAAAATATCATCCGTTATATTTTTCAACCCTCACTTAGGTAGTTATAAATAGGTAAATTACAAAAATCATCCTTATTAAAAATCACATAAAGTCGAAAAACATCAAAAGCACTAGTAGATACGACACTATCATAGCGAAGCACTCAGCCCCGAATGCAGCGGGTCGATGCAGCGGCTGCGCAGTACGCGGGTCGATGCACCCGCACGAGTGACGTAACAAACGCACGTCACTACCGCGAATTAGGACAGAAAGACCACTTGAAAACACTTATGTTACTAATGCAAGTAAAAATGATGTTAAATACAATTTCAAAGTCGTTTCCCGCCGTCTGTGTGCTTAAATCTTTTAAGCTACGCAGCGGATTTTGATGCGGTTTTTATCAATAGATAGAGTGATTCAAGATGAAGGTTAACACGTATAGAATATCACGCTACGACCAGCGGGAACGGAGTAGTAACCAAAGACGTAACTGACGCGTGTGACACCGCGGGGTGTGTAGCTCGTAAAATTATAAAATAACTAGCATGAAGAAGACAAGTAAACATAGCCTATTGAACTCGGCATTAGTGTATTTTTCTGTCACTGAAAGAATTTATGTAATCAGGTAATTACTTCCAGAGATTATCTCTTACAAACAAAAACAGAAAAAAATTACCTCTATAATATCGGTACAAGGTAACCTTGCAAAACGAGATGCTTCTGCCTAGTACCTACCCTCATAAGTACATATGTGTCTTGTTATTTGATAAACTTGATTACACAACCGTCACTTAAGACCTTAACATTTGATCTAGATATAGCTAGAATAAATAGTAGACATGACAAGGTAAACAAGACATTCCAATTTCATGTACAATGTCCTCGTAATTAAAAACGTTTAAAATCATGTCACAGTCTGCTTTTATTTTTTGCTTTTGCTTTTGCTCGCGATTTCGTCCGCGTAGTTTTTTCACCCGTATTAGGTTACGTCTTTGGTTACTGCTCCGTACCTATTGGTCGTAGCGGGATGTTATATAGCAGCCTTCCTCAATAAATGGACTATCCACCATAACAATACTTTTTCAATTTAAACCAGTACTTCCTGAGATTAGCGCGTTCAAACAAACAAACTCATCAGCTTTATAATATTTTTGTGGTAACTGTTTGTCCGTTTTGTTTTATAACAAATGATTATTATTATCATGTCATCTCAGTGACAATCAATGTCAAAAATGTAATTAACTTAGAGGCATTTTTAACAGATTGACATTAGAATACGAACGCTCTTTACCCACGACAGAACGGAGATGGTGTATGCGTTTTGTTCGTGTGTTTGTGCAAACGAATGTTCCCATTAGTCTCCAAAACGGGTTGCCCGATTTACATACAGTTTTCTGTAAAGGCTTTGTCATTCATTGGCAGTAGTTCCTACTAATATTATAAATGCGAAAGTTTGTGAGGATGGATAGATGTTTGGTACTCAATCACGCCTTTATAATCTAAAATAGGTTACTTTCATCCCGGAAAAATGTATGGTTTTCGTGGGATAACATATTAACTTTGACATGGACATAGTCACGGGCTCAAGCTTGTATTAAATATACAAGAACTGCCCCTCTGATTTGCCTAGTAATTTCAGATGGTTATAAACGGACCTTCGACACTAATCTATATCGTGCCATTAGCCGAATGTTGAGCTAGGTTGGAAATGCGGAATGTGTAGTTGTTCTCCTCCGCTCTGATGGATTTTTGAACAACTTTAATTGGTTCACTCGAATCTGTATACAGTCATATTTTACGTTGCTATATTTGGCATTGGATTAATATTCTATTGGAGTGACTAGAATTGCTAGTATTAGTACGAACACGGATAATTAATAGTCAGAGATTTAAAATTGCTTCATATACGTAAATTAAAGAACTAAATCTCTCGTTATAATAATATTTTCTGGGTTCAATCATGGAAGATCGGATAGTCTTAAAAATCTTGAGTACTTCAGAGGGTAAAGGACACCCCGTGACGGCATGAGCATTGGTTTAAAATTTTACTTAGAGATACTAGAGAGAGACCAGAAAACATGACAATTTACCCTAATGAATTGGTGTCAGCACAGAATATCTTGTTCTTCCAGAAATCACTCCTCAGCAGTCCAGGCTAGGCACATTAAAAATCCCGAAAACATCTCCTACTGAAGTGAAATTCTTCTCCATTCTGTACTTATTAAAAAAATAATTCTTTCTCTCACTCACCTCCTGTTATCCAGGTAGCTGTCGTATTCATCTGGTGAGTTCTTCTCATCGTGCATGTCGTAGAGATCGCTGTAGATCGCAGACTCCATCCGAGATGGATCCAAGTGGTAGTTCGGATTCTCGTACGAAAGGAGACCATTCTCTGTGAACAAAGAAAGGGAGATTAGTTTGTGGAAATGAACTACGTGGATGACGTTTTGATGCTTAAATGCAGGATTGGATGTGAGATTAATACGAAGAGGACTTTGCTTTGCAGTGGGACAGTAATAGGCTATATTACTATGCCACTGCAAGGCAAAGTCCTCTTCTCATCCAGAGAAGAACGAGTATTGAGCTTCGCTTGCTCAAGGCGGTTCGGCGATTTCGAGGTCTTAGCCAACAAATTAAGTTTGGAGCAGTTATTATTAGGTATTATTTATTTTCATTATTGACAAAATGGAGATAGCACCAGTCGCTGTGCAGATCCTTAGTAGATAGAGTGCTTTTGAGTGATAGTCAGTAATTATTTAATAGACAGCATTACTAAAACCGTGGTCACAAAATATGATTATTTTCTTGCAGTCACATTCATTTCTTTCTTTTCTGCCCAAAAGGCTGGCAGCATTGCTACATCGTATGGCAATTCTGGTTCTTTGGCCTAAGAAAAGGCCAGTTTTCGGAGTGTACCTGCTTATATGCTTAAATTTTGTATTTAATATATTTATGAATTTCCACCTACATGAAAATTATTATGCTTTTGCCATTTTTTACCATTTCTTATCGAAAAAACGACAATTATCCCAAAATACTTGTATTCGTTCTAGTTCGCCGAGGGTCGCACTTGGTGGGCCTCATCGTAACCAGAGCCGAAGCCGTAATAATAGCTGACTATTACCCCTCCCCCCTTCATCAATGTCCGCGTAGAAACACGAAGTAATTGCTGTCGTTGGGACATGGCCATTATTTTTGTGAGTAAATTGATGTTTGGGATACTATATATAAACCCCATAGGTAAGTTTGTACCGTTGTCTTCCCAAGCCTCTTTTTTTTTTTTTTTTTTTTTTTTTGGTGGGTGGGAAATCATCAAATAACTTCTCCCGCCCTGGGCGGGGCGGGAGGGAGTGTCAGACTTTTACTGACTAA
Source organism: Caradrina kadenii (assembly GCA_947462355.1). Lineage (NCBI taxonomy): Eukaryota > Metazoa > Arthropoda > Insecta > Lepidoptera > Noctuidae > Caradrina > Caradrina kadenii. The sequence continues at coordinate 11,832,377 of OX381691.1, forward strand.
AACCCACCCATGTTCCTTCTTGTGCCCTTTGCGTTCCGGGGGCGCGGTATCTCTTGCGAACAACCCGCAGCCCCGGCAGGCATCGGCCCTCAGTGGCCCCTTCCTTTTGCTGACATCTCTTTGAGGCGCGCGTGGAACACGAACGCGCCGTCGACACGGCCTGTCGTTATGCAACGTAAGGACGGTGAGCTACCCATTGCTCACCGTCCACAGGCCAGTATCTACGGTGGCCGGGAGTCGTCTCGCGGCTCCCGACGCCCGGAGCGTCTACCGCGGCGGCTGGGACGGGAGAACCGCTGTCTCAACCGTCCCGCCGCCTCCTTCTCAAGCATTACTGCCTCGCAGAAGGAGGCGACTGCATCCCATTCCCTCTCGCTCCGAACCATGGCTCGCACCAGGGCTTCCCAAGCCTCTGTATATCCAATTTCACTAGTTTTGGTCCGTCATTTTGTCTTCGTGAATTTTCTTACAGATCGCAAATTATTTTATAATAAAAGTGAAAGAGGACGATTAATAGTAAAAAAACCACTATAGTTACTTTCAAATTTATTCACAATCCTGTTTTCCGTTGATACAAAAGAGCTCTCTTTCTCTTCCGTTGAAACAAAGAGGGAAAGACCCCCGACGGAATAATAAACATCCTTACCGGAGCTAACAAATGAGCTGATAACTTTGAAACCGCTGAACCGATTTCTATCAAACATAGCTGAGAACACTCCCGACTAATTCACCTTTCAAACATAAAAAACTAAATCAAAATCGGATCATGCGTTCAGGAGGTACAATGCCACAGACAGACACACACACACTGACACTTCATCTACTTAGCCTTTTCCCAACTATGTTGAGGTCGGCTTCTAGTCTAACCGGATACAGCTGAGTACCAGTGGTTTACATGGAGCGACTGCCTATCTGACCTCCACAACCCAGTTACTGGGCAACACGATACCTCTTGGTAAGACTGGTTGTCAGACTTTCTGGCTACACACACACAGACACTTCAAACTTATAACACCCCGTCGTTTCTGCGTCGAGGGTTAAAAATATAGTATTTAGCTCTCAGGGATAACGTAGCTTCGTAATAGCGAGAGTTTTCAGAATCGGAGCAGTAGTTCCGGAGAGTTCCACGCTCAAACAAAAAAAATAACAATCAACTCTAGTACTGGTCATATTCTCTAAAATACAATCTCTGTTTTCATTCAACCAAATTTAAAAAAATAATTCAAACGAAAGAAAGGAAGAATTAAATAATAACATTTATTTAACTAAGGTACCTAAGCGCGACTGCTACGCTAGAAGTCTTGGGTTCGATTCCCAGGTCTAGCTAAAAGTGTTATTGGGTTTTTGTATGAAATTCTCAGTAGCAGCTCGGAGTTAGGATTTGTGCCCGGTTGATGGCAATAGGCTCGCCTCCTATTACATGAGACCTAAACATACCGGCGAACTGTGGGTGTACATTGTTACATCTCTGCCTAACCCCTCGGGGAATGCTGGCGTGATGGTATGTTATGTTGACTAAGGTACCCTATTATATTGATGCCAAATTGTTACCAACTAAAACTAAAAGCTAAGTGCCTCAAACACTCTCATTAAAACATCTTAATTGCTTCCACTTGTGACCTACAAAAGCCTCGGCTCCCTTTGAAATGGATTCTAAGAGCTCGCTTAGGTAAATGTCTGACCCATTTAGTTCCTTGAATCTTGAAAACTATTAGCGAATCTAAACGTTTCAGCGAAGCTATGGAACGGTGAAGGATTTTCCGTAAAGGCTACCTCACACAGACTTAACGCAACGTGACGTAGCTATAATTATTATTTCTGAACGATAACTGTTCCATTATCAGTATCAAATAAGTTAAAAGTTCATTGACAATATTAAACACTATCATTAATTTTATTGTTTCTTGTGCAATTTTAGTTAAAAAATGTCTTGAATTGATAGAGTCAAGTTAGACCCACACGTTCCAGCGAAATGGATCGAGATTAGATTGTGTTTATTGATATTATTAATGTTGTACTGTAAATCTATACTAACATTATAAAGCTGAAGACTTTGCGTTGTTTTTTGTTTGAACGTCCTAATCCCCGGAACTACGGGTTCGATTCTAAAAATTCTTTCGCTATCGCTGAGTGCTATATTATTATCAAAAATAATTTGAGGTACATTAGAAAATTCACGCAAAAGAAAGTCGCGGACACAAGCTAGTTTTCTATAAAGCCGCACACAGAAACGATGCAACTAAAGAAAGAACCAATGTCTTTCGAAGCATATCGCGCGACAAGACGCGTCTGTGTATTGGGGCCTTAGCACGATGAAGCGGTTGAATCTTATGCGAAACTAGCTTTATCGTTATTAGTTGCCTATTCAAGTTTGTGGCACTTTGGCCTAAGTAGGTAACAGCAAATGGTGACGAGCTTCAAAAGTTTTAGGATCTATTCATCGTGATGGCTTCGAATCTTGAATAAGTTTTGGCTTGTTCTTCCAAAGATTATGTTTATGGCTCAGTAGTCGAAATACGACCGTATTTTATTATTCTTTATTTACTTTTTGATTTGAACAGTGCTCTGTATAAACTTTAACTGTTTCAAATCTCAGACTTCTAGTACGCGTAACATTCTTAGATTGAGAATCAATACTAACTTTAACACTTAACGCGCTAATCTTTGATACTATCATTCAGATTTAAAAAAAGTCTATTATGTGGTAGGCAGATTCACGAGCACCTACGGGAGAGAAGCAGTAACCAAAGATGTAACTTAACGCGGTTGAAACAAATCATGCGAACGAAGTCGTGAGAAGAAGGTGTTGAAACTGTGTCCTTTATAAAATAAGGTTTAAAATATTTACGATAGTTCAGTAAACAGTGAACGAGTTCGTATATGGTCCTCTATCTACCAATTTTATTCCGGGACTTTTTGCTATGAAGTAAATGCACAAATTGAACTAACAAGAAAATTGGCCTAGTGGTCCGAAGCGCGACTGCTACGCTAGAGGTCATCGGATCGTTTCCCAGGTCAAGCAAAAAGTGCTGTGTGGTTTTTCTATGATATTCTCAGTGGCAGCTCGGAGTTAGGAGTTGTGCCCGGTTAATTGCAATAGGTTCGCCCCCTATTACATGGGACCAAAAAACATACCGGCAAACTTTGGGTGTACATTGGTACACCTCTGCCTAACCCTCCCCCAAGGGTTCCCACAGGCGTGATGGTATGTTAAAACAAACCCCGGAATGATATGATAGAACATCAACATATAACTAAGCCACTGACAAATTGCAATCCCACTAACACACTTTAAACTCATATTCGCACATATTCCTATTAAATCCACCAATTGCGTTAACACGCAACGATTGCCTAAATTCCCATCCCCCTGATAATCCTCGCTACATCCCTTAGTGAGGGGATGACTACAACCCCGAACAACTTCCAATAGTCATTGAGAATAACCTTTGCAACGATATTACAGCGAACATTACGGTCTAATAGTTACATGCGAGTATCGGGTCATTGGGTTGTGGTCTAAGGTACAAGTCTGAGCGATTTGGTGATGTTTTAATCATTTGATGGCTCTTTTTAACCCCCGACGTAAAAATGACGGGGTACGGAAACTTATAAAAGTTTCACGCGTCTGTGTGTGTGTCTGTGGCATCGTAGCTCACGAAACGCATGAACCGATTTTGATTTAGTTTTTTTTGTTTGAAAGGTGAATTAGTCGGGAGTGTTCTTAGCTATGTTTGGAAATCGGTTCAGCGGTTTCAAAGTTATCAGCTCTTTTGTTAGCTGCGGTAGGGATTTTTATTCTTCTGTCGGAGGTTACTTAAATTATTATTTTTTGTATCGTTGGATGGCAAGTAAGCTGGCGGCCTTTCTGATGTTAATTGGTCGCTGCTGCCTATAGACATCTATAATACTAGAGGCCTTGCAAATGCGTTGCCATTCCAGGGATAAAGTTGAGATGTCTCATGTGTCTGTAATGATTCCGGTACAACGTAATGCTGCTTTGCGACAGAAATAGGTAAGGTGGTAGTACTTCTCCGGGCGAACTCCTTCACAAAGAGCTCTACTGCTACTCTACCTATAGTGGGCGAGAGGATACCATAAATTCTTTATCGAAGAATCACAAAAAAGAGTTAACGAGGCCAAGAGGTCGGGCGATGCCCAAGCGATTTTTATGACTAAAGCTGCATTATTATGTTATGCTAATGTAGTAGTTTAGTTGGTAAGAAATCAATTTAATTAATGGTACAATTTCTTTTTGATAACCCACTCTTTCAATGTGTTTAGGCGTCTCTAGACAAGAAAATTATGAAATAGTCACCTGTATAAGCTTGGCCTGACTTTTGAAACAAATAATAACTTCTTTAAATGGAAAATACATGACATATTAACCAAGTTCGTGATCGCATCTCCTGACTATAAATTACTAGCTTCGGCTCGCGACTTCATCCGCGTTAGGTTACGTCTTTGGTTACTGCTCCGCACCTATTGGTCGTAGCGCGATGTTATATAGTCTATAGCCTTTCTCGATAAATTTACTATTCAACACAAAAATAAATTTTCAATTCGAACCAGAAGTTCCTGAGATTAGCGCGTTCAACCAAACAAACAAACTCTTCAGCTTTATAATATTAGTATAGATTACACTTAGAAATGCGTAATAACTAGAAAAATAAAGAAGGTTCACAGTTACTAATTGTATATTTATTTCCCATCATCTTTTTAAAACAATATTGTTATTTATTTGTTATTCAGAAAACCCACAGTTTACCTAAAATCTTATGTTTAACATACCATCACGCCTTCATTCCCCTAAGGGATAGGCAGAGGTTTACCAATGTACACCCACAGTTTGCCGGTATGTTTTTAGGTCCCATGTAATAGGGGGTGAGCTTATTGCCATTGACCAGGCACAAATCCTAACTCCGAGCTGTTACTGAGAAATTCATAGAAAAACCCAATAACACTAAAAAGTGTCCCAAGACCCAATGAACCCAAGACTTCTAGCGTAGCAGTCGCGCTTAGGACCACTAGGCCAACGAGGCAGTTCTTATGTTTTAATTGCCAACATGAATTGAGCGAATAAAAATGTATTACGTACTATTATGTTGTATACCAATTAAATGATCGTTACTACAGTGTACATACAATAAAGTTATATAACCGTGAAAATCGATTATTTACGTACCTATAGCGATCCGCGATGCGTGTTTATAATACCCACGTAATACCGGAAGGATTGTGTGAAATATATCATCATCATCTTCTTGCCCTAATCCCATGTTACTTGGGGTCGGCGCAACACGTTTTCTTCTTCCATGCTCCTGTCAACCGTCATGCTATCACTGACTCCCTTCTCTTTCAAATCATTTTTCTCGCAATCCATCCATATTTTCTTCGGCCTCCCTCTTCCCCTCCATCTATCCACATTCATATTCATAACTCTTTTGGTCACATGCGTCTCGTACCAAGACAAACGGTTACCTTTCAACTTTCCTGTCACTGGCGATACTTTCAAACTTCCTCTAATATACTCATTCCTGTTCTTATCCATTCTGGTCACACCACACATATTATATAAAAAACAATATTTGATTGAGATAATGTAGGTGATTGACCGTTTCACCCAGAAAATTGGGTGGAGGGAGAATTGGAGTTGTGCCAAATGTTACTACAAATTACTAGACGGCTAGGGTGGGTTAATAAGGTTCTTAAAACATTTTTCTATCTAGACAAGTCGTGTCCATGTTTTTAACTATTTTTAGTACAGGAAACATGTTAAACCCATTTCTGAATTCAATATCTTCAGTTTGAAGCTAAACTTTTTCAAGATTGTGGGGGCTCCACGATACATTAATTAAAAATTTATTTATTTATTATTGGTGAGTACTTCATTCATACATTTTTGACGACACTTACTATTAAAATTGTATTTATTACTAGCGACCTGTCCGCAACTTTGTCCGCCTGGCTTATTTCAGCCGCGTTAAGTTACGTTTTTCGTTACTGCTCCGCTCCCGTTGGTCATAGCGTTATATAGCCTATGTTACTCAGGAGTAATGTAGCTATTTATTGGCGAAAAATGGTTGAAATCGGCCCAGTAGTTTCGAAGCCTATTCGTTACAAACAAACAAAAAAATCTTTCTTCTTTATAATATTATTATAAGAGCTTATTACTGTCAAAAGGAGCTAACCCACAATTTATTAATAACTACTTATGCCCGTGACTTAATTCGCGTGAATAAAGGTTATGAGCGGGTTTAAAATTTTAATGACTAATTTAATTTTATGATTAATTTATTTGATTAATTTATTTTCAGTAAGTATCTACCTTTAACAGGAGTCTACAAGTGGTATTTCGCGTGGGTATCTTTAACGTAAAATAAATAAATCAGAAAACGTGTAAAGTGACTCAAATTGGAGCCAATTGGTGTCACGAAGAGTAACGCTTGAGAAGTTACCATCACATAGTGGTTTGATCACCCTTCTTATGGGGTGGGCGGTAAAGCGTGCAGTATATGGGGAGCTGGCTTCCCGCAGTGAAGTAATTATGAAATTGTTTTATCATTTTTATGACTGTGATTGCATACAAATCTTGCATTTAATACTGTTACGAAAGATGGAAAAGAAAGAAAGCAAAATAGTTTTTTTGACTTAGACCACGTGCATGTCGAATAAAACAATACAATAATAAATACATTTTTCAATAAATTCGAAAGTTTGTTTGGATGGATGTTTGTTACTCTATCATGCCTGAACGGCTGAACAGATTTGGATGAAATTTGACATAGAGATAGATTATAGTTTGGAATAACACATAGGCTACTTTTTTTCTCGGAAATATGTATGATTCCTGTGGGATAAAATGTAAACTTTGACGCGGATGAAATCGCGGGCAGGAACTAGTGGTAGCTCATATAACATAACACTTATTAGCTCGTTTCATTCTTTTTCTTTTCAAACGAGACTGCCAGGCCCTTTATTTTGACTCAGGTTTTTTTAAATTGAACCATAACAATATATAGATATCATTTTCCTGACCTATAAATCCGCTCCATCACACCTTTCACACCACAAAATAAAGGCGTGTGTCCACGAACGTAACGGTCGCGCCCGCTTCCGGCCAACAATGGCGCCCGCTACATAATTGATACTTTTTGGTAATATCACTGTTGTTCTGAAATAATGCGTCGTTCGTGAATGTAGGCCTTTAGTGTGGGAAGCGATAGTTGAATAGATCTGTTCGGGATTGTCCTGGGAATGGATTTGGGGAGTGCCGATTGGTTAACATGTGTTTGAGTATGTAGATTACTGGTTTATGGGAAAAATTTGGGAATTCTATGCGACCCAAATAGGAAAAGAGTATATTTATGAAAAAGCACAAAAAATATCAGCTGTTTTTTTTTTCGGATTTCGGGGTTAGTGGTCCCTTTGTTAAAGTTGGTCATAATGTTGAGAACAATGACTCCCTTTAATTTTGAATTTAATATTTACTTATTAATTCTTAAATACACACTCCGTGAAAATTTCAACTCTCTATTTATTACGCTTCATGAGGTACAGCCAACTGACAGACGGACGGACAGACTTACTCGGAGGGTTAGTTATAGGGTCCCGTTGTCACCCTTGGGGTACGATACCCAAAAAAAATACAATCTCTTTCAACGAATCTATTTTAAACTTAGTCCACATTATTTCTTGACCAATTAGCACAAACTCATTCGAATGCATTTCACAAACAAACAAACGTTCGTGCAAGCTGCCATTACAGTGAGGTATGACGAAGGAATTTGACATTAGGTAAAACCACAAGGCTTGAGCTTTGAACTTGATATGAATCATGGAATTACGACGCTGTTTGATGCGAGGGAGATCAGTAGGAGTCGAGGTCGTGGCGGTTTAGATTGGAGGCTGTTGTCATGCGACCTAGATGAGGACGGCAATGTGTAGTAGGTACGTGATGATAACTAGGGTGTCGTTATTGATTTTTCTGTGTCATCTTGGTAATCCTTAAAAAAAATCGTTACTCCATGCTTACAATTTTTCCCATTTTGTAGGTGTTTTTACAAACATATAAACAAACTATCTCTATCACCTCGTTAGCCTAGTGGTCCTAAGCGCCATGGGTACGCGAAAAGTCTTGGGTTCGATTCCCAGGTCAAGCAAAGTGTGATTGGGTTTTTCTATGAGATTCTAAATAGCAGCACGGAGTTAGGATATATGCCCGGTTAAGCTCGACCCCTGTTACATGGGACCTAAACATACCGGCGAACTATGGGTGTACATTGGTGCAGCTCTGCCTAACCCCTCGGGTAATACCGGCGTGATGGTATGATAATGGTATCTCTATCGTCTGGCCATATCATGACATGACCTTGGAAAGCTTATTGTTAAACAGGCAAAGTTGCATTACCCTGGAGATGCGTGTGTGGGATGCCACGACTAGATTAATTGCCGTAAAAGGGAAGCCAAAGCAAAATTGCTAAATTTTTTGATTAATTACAATGAAACAGTATAAATGTTTTAGTTATATTGCGGCGAATGTGTGATATTTGTGAAACAGTTGTACCGAACAGCAGAAGGGAAGCCGGTAGAAATCAAGTGGCACTGAGTCCTTGTCACTGCCATGAGCATGATAGCGTGTGTAGCGATATCTATCGCTCAGCATGCGAACTGACGTTGCCTAGATCGCGATATTAAAGTTTGACGCGACGATTAGCATATATACAAAATCCCGACAACAACCGTCGAGCAGTAGCCCGCCAGACACAACACCCGTCTGGTCGGAGGATCCTCCCTTTTCTACGGAGGATGACGGAGACTTTACACCCGCACATAATAGTCCAACTTATATTATCATATAAAACAGCAGATGAAGATTACGACCATGTGAACAAAAAGCCACTCCAATATAGACTAAGCCATAGGTTTTTACATAGTCTACAATATCGGTATATTCCTCAACGAAATTGAATAAAAAATATTCAGGTTAATTACTAAACAATAGCTACCAAAATCAAATAAAACGGAACACAACCCCCCTCGTGATAGCCACATCAATTGAACTCAAATAGGGTAAATTATTCACATACGCAAGTACCAAGATAGCGGCGTGTATCGATTTTCAGGCGACCTTCAGACGGCCCGACTGTTCGCTTTTAAAACTTGAAGGAAACCTAATTGAGGGTTGCTTGGCGACTGACACGTTCATTGGGAGGTTCTGTGAGTGTCTTTGACTTGTGCTTAAATGTTAAGAGTGGTAAATATGTGAGCTTTATTTATTTATTTTAACACATAACAAACCATCACGCCTATATTCTCCGAAGGTTTAGGCAGAGGTGTACCAATGTACGCCCAAAATTTGACAAAATGTTTAGGTCCCATGTAATAGCGAGCGAGTCTATTACCATTAACGGGGCACAAATAATAACTCCGAGCTGCTACTGAGAATTTTAAAGAAAAACCCAAAAACACTTTGTTCGACCTGGGAATCGAACCCAAGAAGCGCTTAGAACCACTAGGCTAACGAGGCAGCTGAAGAGGCCAGCATAATTGTAGCTAGTAGGATATAAGTACCCGTCAAACCCACAAAGTAGGTAATCAAAACAGAAATTATGCCAAACACAAACCAATTTAAATTCTGCCAATTCGTAATAAGATTCTATATCAATTATTTTAAATATTCCAGAATGCCAATTTCAACTCTAAGAAGATAATAATTTACGTTTGGTACTTAACCAAATTGGTTGCCATATTGCCTATTCATCTTGCTGAATAGGATTACGATTGTTAAATTACAGAACTCTTACAACGATGTACAAAATTGTGGCTTAATAAATTGTACGTAATTTGTATTGATTAATTGACGGAATGTACATGAATTTGTTATTTTAAAGTTAGGGCTATGGAAAATAGGTTACTATGTCAATTGATTTTATAATGCAGCTATTAAGGACAATATTGTTGTGAAAAGTTGACTGTAATATCGACGTAGGTACTTTTAATACACCATTTGTTTGTTTGTTTGGTTGAACGCGCTAATCTCAGAGACTACCGGTTTGTATTGAAAACGTATTTTTGTATTGGTTAGTTCATTTATCGAGGAAGGCTATAGGCTATATAACATCACGCTACGACCAATAAATGTGGAGCAGTAACCAAAGACGTAATCGGATGCGGGTGAAAAAACTACGCAGACGAAGTCGCGAGCAGAATCTAGTATGTCGTAAACATACATCAGGAGTACATTCGAACTTATACTAAAGTTGTTTAAATAATTATATTTGTATGCCCCGTTGGTCTTCTCGTCGCAATTACGACTGTTGAACGTGAGGTCTTGGGTTCAATTCCCAGGTCGGGAAAAAATGTTATTGGGTTTTTCAATAGGATTTTTTTAGTTGCAGCCTGGAGTTTCGATGTTGGTGGTGTGACACTGTGCTTCGGAAAGCTTGTAGGTAAAGCTGTTGGTTTTACGACCGATCTCTCGCCAGTCTTGTCGCCCATTGGATGATGTTTTTAGTCCAGTAATTGTCAATGAGAACTTGTAAATGATCTTTAAAATTTGTATTTTCTCTTTTCACTTAGGCTATAAGTTTTCCGAGTAAAATTAAAAAAAAATAAAACAATGTTTTTATTTCAGAATCTTAACGATGTAAAACGGGGGACCAATCCGCCGTTTAAAATCTAGCTTTACTTTATCTACGACTCTTCAAAGTTAGTAAAGCAAAAACATATTAAGGTCAAATTGAAATCAATAGCCGATACCAATGTGGCCTCGATATATTCTACCGAGATTCGTAAATGGACTCTTTAACTTTAACTTTAACCATAACCCATGCAATCGATTGCTACTTCAGCACCATCAGGAAATCGACGAACCGGTATCAATATTCGATGAATCTGCTAAAGGAGAGGGCATGAACATTGAAGTACCTCTTAAAACATCTGTTTGAACGAGCGGCCATTTTGGAGCGTTACGCGGCAAAATTTATCATTTGACAGCAAACGTCATTATTTGACACTTATGTTCGAAGTTCGAAAGTGGCGGTATTTGTATATCATCGGCTTAAATAGTGATGTAACTTGATTTGTTTTTGGTCAATGACCATATTGGTCGTACATTTTATTATTTAATGTTTGCTTTTCAACGAGTTTCTTTTAACAGAGCATTTAACTAATTAATTATTTTCTCCTTTGTTTTTGCAAATCATGTTTTTTTTATTTCATTACGAACTTAGTGTTTGTATAATTTCATCTAGATTTTATGCAGTATTTAATAATAATATTATATCCCATGCCGATTTCAGCCATGGCGAACTATCGCCATGTCGCCAGTTAGAAAAAAGAATAAGTTATGAGCACGTTACGAAACATACTAATGTTTCGTAACGTGCTCATAACTTATTCTTTTTTCTAACTAAGTAAAACTCAAATTCCTAAAATGTTTAAAAAGGCCAAAAGGTTAAATGTGTGACGATTCATATATGGCACAGACTTAAATCCTCCATAATGAGTCAGACGAATCACCGAGGCAGACTGAATGGCTTTCATATTGTATGAATAAGGCCAATCTCCTCGTAATGACTCCAACTCAGTCCTTACAATTGGCTCAGTGACTCACAGCGTGAAATTATGTGATATGGGCTTACGGAATAATTCAGTTTTCGAAGAAGGCTTTCAAAAGAACAAAATGTCCGCTTTATTCCAAGTCTTGTCAGCCTAGTGGTCCTAAGCGCGACTTCTACGCTAGAGGTCTTGGGTTCGATTTTCAGGTCGAGCAAAGTTTTATTGGGTTTTTTATGAAATTCTCAGTAGCAGCTCGGAGTTAGAATTTGTGCCCGGTTAATGGCAATAGGTTCGCCCGCTATGAAGTGGAACCTAAACATTCCGGCCAACTGTGGGTGTATATTGGTACACCTCTGCCTAATCCTTCGGGGAATACAGGCGTGATGGTATGTTTATGTTATGTATTCCAAGAACTAGGTACGATTAGCACAGTGTCTGAGTGTTTGGCTGCCGCACTACGTATCTCGGGCTCTATTCCCAAACAGAACAAATACCTGTATGGCCTACAGGTACATGTTTATGAGCTAGTTGTTTGTGTATGCGAGTGTATATGTTAGGAAACGTACGCACGATACAGAAGATATATTTCTAGGGAGGGGCAATGATTTTTCTATGAAAAAGGCATCTGGTAGAAATCATCTATTAGTAAAATCAAAAGATGCGCTCTCCAAAATGATAATGTATTTTTAAATAACATAACACGCCAACACGCCTATATTCCTCGAAGGGTTACCAACTGGAGCTGGAACTGGACGGGAACTGTGGGTGTACCAACGTACACCAACATTTCGCGGATATGTTTAGGTTCAGATTATGCGGGCACGAATCTTACTACTAGTTACTATTGAGAATGTCATAGAAAAACCCAATAACACTTTTTGCTCGACCTGGGAATCGAACCCAAGATCTCTGGCGTAGCAGTCGCACTTAGGGCCACTAGGCTAACGGGGCAGTTTTTTTTAAATATAACTTTAATTTGTTTATGTAGGTAGATACACATGTATTAATAGAAAAAAAGTAATTCTTTCTGTAAACCATTAATATTTAGCATTACGGTATTAACTCCACAAGCTCCTACAAAAAATCGTAACTCCGCGTAAAGTAAACATTAGGCTAAAGATAGACAGTTCACACTGACATAACAAAATCAATATTAAATTAAACTCAACATGTAATGCTGTTAACACACTCTCGTTTAAGATGCTCAAGAGTAATGAAAGTTAGTAAAAATCACATTGACTGTGTGTTTTTATCTTAAGAGTAGACCTATTAAGGCCCAGTTACATTGAAGTGGATAACTTACGGTTGTAGACAAACGCGGGCAGCCGCTGATCGCGACCCGCGACCCGCAACCGCGCTCGCAATTGGGTAGATAACACCATTAAACAAAAATTCTAAGACATGACTCCAAAAAAAAACCAGTTTATTTTAGTCCTGAAAACCCAATGAACTTTTAAATAACTATAAAATTAGATTTTTAGTTGTTTTGAAATCAATGAATTATTAGTGAATTGAGATGTCAAAAAAGTGACGTCATATCTAAGTATTGTCGTGCAAAACCTGTGGGGGAATCGCGTTTTGACAGCTCATAAAAAAGTCCGATAATACGTAATATATATATATATATACGTTCAAGTTCAATCTAGTTGTTCTTTCATCTCAGCAACAATTAAAGTAAAAAGAAATTTGGGACAGACATTTTTATTTATTTATTTAATAAAAACTTTATGCACATAATGTAAAAATATATACCGTACAAAGGCGAGCTTAATGCTTGCCTAATGGATTTTTGACAGATTGAGACCAAAATTACACTGCGATTGTTGCTTACAGTTAGTAGAATTGCCTCCCTGTTTTTAAAACACGTAGTTTCACTGTGTTTGACGGCACGGTTGGAGCAGTAGCTGAGCGATTGGCTGCTGCGCTGCGTGTCGCGGGTACGATTCCCGCACGGAACAAATATTTGTATGGCCTACAGATAGTTGTTCCGGGTCTGGCTGTTTGTGTATGTGAGTTTATATGTTTGGAAACGCACCCACGACACAGGAGGAATTCCTAGTATGGGGCAACGTTTTAAAAAAAAGAAAAAACAAAAGTAAAAGCAACAGGACATAACGCCTCTGCTTAAAAATAAAGTTAAGTTTAAAAAGTAAAGAATAAAGATGTATACTCACTTCCCCGTTTATGCAGTCCCATGTTTTCCGAGTTCACTTTTAACAGACAGACGGACACATCACTTGCTTTCTATCACTTTCGATCCATCACTATTCACTGTCCGTAGTTAGTACACCAGTGAGAGTAAAGCTGAGGATATACAGGATGAAATTACATAAAATTACGCGAACAGAATTCTTTTTCGCGTAATTTTATGTTTTTCGTATAATTGAGTAAAATTACGAGGTTTGAATTCTGAGGTGTTTGAGCAAGTTTTAATATGTAACAGCGTAGGTTACCTAGATAGTAATGTGGTTGCTTAGTGCTTACGTGGACATTTTACGTAATGGAGTTATAAGCGAGCTTTTGAAAGAACAGTGACGATAAAAGTTTATTATGTTTATTTTATTATATTTAAATAGTTATTATATTTTTTCTGATGCTTTTGAAAGTACCTACTCGTATCACATCTTTACATAGTATAAAACAAAGTCGCTCTCGCTGTTTGTACGCTTAGATCTTTTGAACTACGAAACGGATTTGAATGCAGTTTTCAGCAATTAAAATCACGCTACGACCAACGGGAGCGGAGCAGTAACTAAAGACATAACTGAACATAGTTATGACATAATTAAACGCGGGTGAAACCGTGGGGTATATAGCTAGTTACCTATTAAGTGATACCATCACCATACCATCTATTGTGGCTTATATTTATAAGTTGAACCGGGTCTTTGATGTCAAGATCCGACGAGACCAGAGAATGTCTGCATTTTTAATGTATTTTTTAATTGTTTGTTAAGTATACAATACACAATTAAATCATTTAATTTATTAACACGTGACGTCATAATTATTTTGACATCGTTACAATTCCCACGTTTTCACTTAAGCAAAAACTCACACGGATTAATTAAACAATAATAATTAAGTATTGTTTACAATCAGTATGTATATAATTTGCTTATTATATTCAGAGATAAAAACTCTTATTATTAATTAAAAATTTATTTAAAATGTTTAACAATCTGTAATTAATATTACATAATATTCAAAACTACCGAACTAGCCGCGACTTTTTCCGCGTGGCTTATTTCATTCGCGTTAAGTTACGTCTTTGGTTACTGCTCCACTCCCGTGTGTCGTGATGGTATATAGCTATTGGTGAATAGATTGTTAAAATCGGTCCAGTAGTCTCGGAGCCTATTCGGTACAAACAAACAAACAAAAAAATCTTACCTCTTTATAATATTATTACAGATTATAGAAGTCATTTTCAATTCTGGTGCATCCTAGGCTTTATTATGAAAGTATGAGAACCTATTTGCATGCACTTGTTTTTAAAAAGTTTCTCATTTAGAACATTTTTGTAAAACTTTGTGACTGGTACGAAAAATCGAATAAAGAACGTGGACGGTTTTTAAATTTGGAATACCTTCTCAACGACGCAACGAATAACAAAATCCCCTCATCTGAGTCCCCATTTGTAGGTAACTTGATTAACAAGAATCAATCTAATAATCAACTCAGTTCGGTCCTTTTTAGAGAAAAGCCCCACGGGTCTTTACGGCCAGGGGTTTCGCCTAACTCTTTTAGGTTAAAACTTCCATTGTGTTTCTCCAGCCACCTTCGATGGGGGGACCGAGTTGCTCCCCCGACAAAAGATTGACGTTTTAATTGGATTTTCAACTACAATGCCTTAATTTTTTTCTACATTAGGTAATTATATTTTATTGCCTAATAATGACTGTCAATTTAAAAACTAGTTTTCTTTTATAAAAAATAATGAAAGAGAGAAAATAAGAACGTAATAACTTAACATAACATACCATCACGCCTGTATTCCCCGAAGGGTTAGGCAGAGGTGTAGCTACCCATGTACACTCACAGTTCACCGGTATGTTTAGGCTCACTTCATAGCGGTGTAATATTCGTGACATAACATACCATCACGCCTGTATTCCCCGAAGGGTTAGGCAGAGGTGTAACAATATACACCCACAGTTCGGCGGTACGTTTAGGTCCCATGTAATAGGTGGCGAGCCTATTGCCATTAACCGGGCACAAATCCAAACTATGAGCTGCTACTGAAAATTTCATAGAAAAACCCAATAACACTTTTTGCTCGACCTGGGAATCGAACCCATGACCTCTAGCGTAGCAGTCGCACTTAGGACTGCTAGGCTAACGAGGCAGTAACGTTATAACGTAATTTAAAAAAATATTCCCCCGATTGTCAATGAAGACTAGCCAAGCACGGAGAAGATATAATAGTGCAGTAGTGTATAACACAATAACACTTTACCCCACCTTGAAATCAAACCAGTCTTGGGTTTTATTACCGTGAATGTTTGTGACAAATAAATGGATGTTTTAATTAATTAATTAATTATTCTTACACACTCAAATACAGTACTACGACACATAGATAGATATTAATCTACCTTAACACATTTGGAATTTTTATCCAATTTTTCTGTCCCAATAGGATAATACAATTCAGAACTTTTGCTTTAATTCTGAAGCTAAAGCAGACAAAGTCACGAGCGGAAGCTAGTAACGTTATAACTTAACAATAGGAGTACATACACGCGCCTGAGAGCGAATAAACACTAGTCAAGTCTAATTACTGTACCAATGAAAGTGGTTCATTTATCGCGGTTTTTTTTCGTCTCACGCTAAGAGCATTCACTTTCGACCAACACGTGAATTTTATTAATTAGGAAAATGTGACGTGTGTTCGTTAATAAAGTCTTAATTAGGTGCTTAGAGAGAAAATTCTTTTGGAAACTACGTATTTAGAATTTATCGTTCCTTTAAATGTAGTTAGGTTGAGTTGGTTGAGTTATTTAATGATGTGTGGCCGGAGGTAGATGACCTTTAAAAAGTCAGTCAGTCAAAGGTTAGGAGCAACCACTGGTTTGTTGTGGAATAAAAATATATGAAGCATAAACAGTAATGCTATTGTGAAATGGACAGACCACCATGTCTTGAGATTAATTTACAATTGATGTAAAAATCAATTACCGTGCGAAGTTCCGTTAAATCTCGAAAATAGCTTGACCGATTTGAATGATTTCTTTTTTGTTTTGTTCGCCTCAATACTAAAAATTCTAGGTGGTACAAATTTTATCGGGTCATCTGGTTAACAATAAAGATTCAGTAGGTACTTAAATAGGTAGGCATACCTAGGTATACACCACTACTAAGTTGGTACCCACGTACCAACTTAGGTGCTTATAATAGATAGATTACAAGCGTTTTCTAATGTATATATACAATATCAGCTTGATATAATGGTACAAGATGTATAGCTATTTCGATTATTTTAACTTGAAAGTTAGAAATTCCCTTTTCTAAAAGTTCTGAACAAATCTGAAGTAGTGTTTTTCGAAAGATCACGTATCCATAAATGATGATTGAGAAACTCCACCGACATTATGCCTAGTTAGAAAGCAATGTACAGATGACACTGCGTTTGTAACGCAATTTACTGCGCGTGAGTCTGTTGAAAATTGACAGATTATAATGATTATTGCGAACGTGTGATTGGCGGTGATAGTTCCAGAATTGAGTAACTATGTACATATGTGTGTGAGAAATTCAGTGCATAATTTATTTTGGCTAGCGGCGACTTAATTTGAAATTAGTCTGAATTTGCATTAAACTGACTGTTTCGTTAGTCTTGTGGACGCAAACGCGAGCGCTGAGCGTCTCTCTCTGACGTTCTGATCTCGATGCCCAGGCTTAGCTGCTTTTTCAGGCAACACAAAAAATTTAACTGGTCACTTTCAGACATTTTCTGTTAAAATGACGTAAATCTATGATCACGGTCTACGACATTATTCATTCAAACCCAAGATTGAATGAATAAATAATACACCAGAAATTCATCATAAACTTCATTCACTAAAACATTCATTCTTTTGAATTTTCGAGAACAATAACATCAGAAAAGTGTTTTTTTTATAAAACAATACTATAGAAACCTAAACACAAGGACGTAGGTACTTACGCCAAAGAATAATAATTATGCCAATATTATGATTATGATTGATCGTTCCGTTTTCCCCCGTCTGTAGGTTTCGAGCGGCCAAATTAGTGTTGTAATGTTATATTTCCTTTTAAACCAATTATGTTTACGTTACGTCCGAGGCAACGCAAAAATAATATTATGATAATTATTTGAAGTTATTTTTATGCATAACCTTATGTAATGTTTATAAAATAATCGTAGTGACCCATGAAAGGTAAACAATGGAGTAAATAATAATAGAACTGACCTTTTGTCATATTTTGTTTTGACGGTTTTCACCCACATTTTGCTTTTAAAATGCTATCAGTCTCGTGTAATAGGCCAGATTATTGGCAAATTAATTTAGTTCTACCGAAACGAAGCAACACACGCATTCCTTTCACTCTCAAACTATCTCTGATGATTTTCGGTATTAACGTTATCTTATTATTTCCAATCGTATAAAGCACTTGCAGCTTTTCCCGAATTTTCCAATTTACCGACTTTAACATTGTATCTTTCTGTGCAAAGCTTATTTAATTTAACTTTATGCAATAAAAAAGTACAAGGCGGACATAATGCTTTAGGCATTCTCTGGTCAACCAAACTAAAGCATCATAGTAGTATCTTGTAAAGCAAATGTACGAAAAATTAAAAAAAAATCCAATTAGTTAATTTAATTAAGAACAGCATTTAATTTTATTTATATTAAAAAATATCGGCTAGAGGTCTTGGGTTCGATTCCCAGGTCGGGCAAAAAGTGTTTTTGGGTTTTTCTATGAAATTCTCAGTAACAGCTCGGGGTTAGGATTTGTGCCCGGTTAATGGCAATAGGCTCGCCCCCTATTCCATGGGACCTAAACATACCGGCGAACTGTGGGTGTACATTGTTACACCTCTGCCAAACCCTTCGGGGAACACAGGCGTGATGATATGTGTATTAAAAAATATCGAGTTTAAACATATCTAAGAATTAGATATAATAATATTTTATCATACTTAAATTAAGTTTTTATACCGTCAGAGATTGTTTTTAGAACGAGAGGTTTTAACAATAAATTTCTTTATAAATTGAAAACCGTCTATCACTTTCAATTACACACATCTTCAATGAAGTGAATATAATACATTAAGTACATCTCAATGTTGTCTGGCAGAAGCAAAAAATCACAAAGGACATGTATTACAAGCACTTTTAAAAGGATAGAGGTCGCCGGCATCGCATCAAGGTGATTTTGCCCGTCAGCTTTTTACCGAGCCACTGGGTTTTTTCATCTTAGCCTTTTAGATTTTAGTCATGCGTGAGACGTTTATCTAGTGAGACAGTTTGAATATTAAGATTGTAGTTTTTTAAATTCTCGTGACTGCCTCGACAGCCTAGTGGCTACGCTAGAGGTTTTGGATTCGATTCCCAAGTCGAGCGAAGTGCAATTGGATTTTTCTATGAAATTCTCAGTAGCAGCTCGGAGTTTGGATTTGTGCCCGGTTAATAGCAATAGGCGCGCCCCTATTACATGGGACCTAAACATACCCTCGATCTGTAGGTGTACATTGGTACACCTCTGCCTAACCCTTCAGGGAATACAGACGTGATGGTATGTTATGATTATGAAAATATGCCATTCGATTAAGGCAGTAGGGGTAGGAATAGTAGTCTTTGTGAAGGATCTCGTACGGGGTAGTACTGCCACCATACTTATTTCTGCCGCAAAGCAGCGTTGCTGTGTTCCGGTTTGGAGGGCATGGTGCCGGTATAATTACAGGCTCATGAGATATTTGAACTTTGTTTCCGGGAGGGCAACGCATCTGCAAGGTCTCTGGTATTGCAGCTGCATATGTCTGCATATGGCTTGCGTCCAATCCAATGACATAAAAAAAGGTAAATAAAAAGATGTCGTAAAGAAATGAAGTTGCCATTCTTTTTTTAACCTCAAAGGTCGAGAGAGGTCGCGAGGTGAAAGAAACATTCCTATCGCTATTTAAATCGGATATTTAAATTAAACGAGATTTAATTTACAGTAAACGCAGACTTCAGTTTTTTAAAATAAGATTAAAGTCAGCTTAAGTCGTAACTTAGTTATTTTGTGAAGAAATAATTGTAGACAATTGTATTGTATTTAATTGAAGTCTGACTTTGAAATGAACTTGTATACTTGTTTTATTGGAAACTAAAACTATGAAAACTTCCAAAAGCAATTCAAGAAGTAACGTCATTTGTGTTTATCAATTAGAACTTTTAAATGCTTAAAAAGCCTGGTCAACTGCGATTCGAACTTACACGCGAAGGGTTCCGCATCATCGTACATTATTTAACACTACATCCAAAATAACACGTTTCTTGTATTCATTTTTAATGTTGTGTTGTTTTTTAATAAAAAACTTAAAAATTTAAAATAATTTTTAAATTTATTTTAGCGGACAGTATTACACTCTCTGTATTAATAAATTAAGTGTCTACTTATTACGGTTCAAAAGATGCCGTCCTGTGAAGTGAAGACGGACAGATAGAAACAGAGCAGGAATAGGGTTCTGTTTGGCACCCTTTGAGTACCTATGGTACCCTAAAAAAGACGTTGTTTAAGCCCGTACTACTTATTTTAGAAACAGATTCATATTTTGGGTAACATTGTCACGTTGATACATCTTACCTAACTAAGGCCTTTCAAAATTAGCAGTCGCTATGTGTAAAAATAATTAGGTAGTAGATAATGTCAGACCACACAGCTTCGTGATGTCACATCTAAACCGATTATTAATAAAAATAGGTACTAATTTATTAATATTAATAATTGACCTGGGCAATAAATCAATAAATAAACATTAATTTAATTTATGCAAATTATTTTTGACCCTAAGTCTGGCAGATCTAATCTAATACAATCATATAAAAGAATACCACGCGGTTTGTCCCGCGTTAATTTACATTTTTGATTAAAGCTCCGCGCCCATTTGTCGCAGCGTGATGTTAAATAGCCTATAGCCTCCCTCGATAAATGAACTATCCAACACAATAATATTTTTTTAATTAAAACCAGTACTTCCTGAGATTATCGCGTTCAACCAAACAAACAAACTCTTCAGTTTTATATATATATAATTATAATAGACATAGTAACTTATGATATAAATGATTTAAAAAAATATTTTTGTTGATTAAAACACTGAAGGTAGGTACAGGCGAAGTTGGTCTCATCAATTTTACATCTCATCTTTGCCAAAATTCAATTATACTTCAGAGCTCCTTGGAATTGCTTCCTTATTAGGTTACCGGTAGGTTAATAATTCAATCAAAAATGCTTTTAGACTTACTTGACACTTTATAAAGAACTAACTTTTGGCCCCAACTTTGTCCATGTAAATTTTCTACCATTTTTTTTAAAATAAAAAATAGCCTATGTTACTTGCTGATAATGAAGCTTTCCATAATATAAAGAATTTTTTAAATTAAAATTGTGTTAGTAGTTTTTGAGTTTATCCATTACAAAACACAAAAATGGTTAGTTGTAATGGATAATAGTTGCTTGGTTTTTGGTATATCAATGCTAGTAAAGTAGCCTAGTAGGTTTATTGGGGCGCATACGTTTCACGCGATTGGTCAGTCAGTCGGCCCAATCGCGTGCAGCGTCGGTGCCCCAAAAAAACCAAGAAAGAAACCTAAAAATTAAAAATTAACTGGACGTTTGTGCTCACGACTCGTGGCGGCTGCTATGATTGATCTTATTTTGAACCTCCGACGCAAAAATGACGGGGTGTTATAAGTTTGACGTGCCTGTGTGTGTCTGTCTGTGGCATCGTAGCTCCCGAATGCATGAACCGATATTAATTTAGTTTTGTTTGTTTGAAAGGTGAATTAGTCGGGAGTGTTCGATGGAAATCGGTTCAGCCGTTTCAAAGTTACCAGCTTATCAGGATTTTTATTCTTCGATCGGGGGTTACTTAAAATTTTTAATTTTGTATTTTTACAAAGCGGTTTTTTGGCAATCATCTCTAAAAAAATGCGCATTTTAAAGATAATCAAGTTTGTAAGAGAAGATTTGTTATACAACAGACTGGGTAGCTACCAATATCTACTTAAGTCACCTTGACCAACAGTGAATGATTTTACATCTGCTTAATAATTATAATTTAAATGCATCAGAGGTCACTCCGCTGTGCCATCATAACGTTGACAAATGGCGGCATTTGATATGCAATAACTCTATAAAATATATTTAAATTCAGTTGCGAAAAAGTGACAAATCAAAGATGTTATCAATTTATAATATAGCAGCTTCTACGCGCGACTTCGTTTGCTTGGAAGTCAAGATATTATAAAACGTAGTCATAATAATATATCAGTGAAGGAATTTTTCAAATCGAAAGAGTACTTTCAGAGGTTACAAACAAACATAAACCAACTGTATCTCTTTATTACATTAGTGTTTACTTATATTCAATAAATCTATAAAAATAAATAAAATTGAAGGGTCTGTTTGTAATTTCAAATTACTAGTTTTTCACTAAATGAATATGAAATTATATACGGCACTAACATAAAAAATCAATTTATTAATTTTTTGTCTGTCTGTCTGTTTGTTCCGGCTTATCTGCGAAACGGCTGAACCGATTTTGACGAAACTTTCACTCGCAGATAGCTGACTTAAAGCTGACTTAGTGATGTTATAAGAAGTAACTTAGGTTATTTTTTTATTTACTTAACTTTAAAAAAAACAGGTTTATATGCGAAAACAAAATTCAAACCAGTAAAATAGTGAACGCGAACGAAGTCGCGGGCTAGTAAATAATAAATAAAGTATAAAGAGGACAAATTTAGTTCTTGTTTGTTTGTAACGAATAGGCTCCGAAACTACTGGACCGAATTCAAAATTATTTTCATCTACAGATAGCTACATTATTCCTGAATAACATTGGCTATATAACATCTCGGTACGACACACGGGAGCGGAGCAGTAACGAAAGACGTAATTTAACGCGGCCAGTAAAATATAAAATCAGTGCAAATCCGTTATTCCGTAGGTATATCTTTGTTTTTTTTTCCGAGATTGGTAAGCTCTTGATTTAGTCTAAGTCAGAGGTGACAAAGACAACGTCAGTCTATAATAAGTCTATCTATTATCTACTAAAATACCTATTAACTAAAAATTCAGCGGCGTTTTTTTATTCTGTATCTTTTTGAGGTCAATTTCACCACAAGTGAGATCTAGATTTATCATCCGTTGGAAGCTATAAGAGTACAGTTTTGTAGTTTTTATTTAACGGGGAACTCACGAGTAGGTTGTTAGTCTAGAATTCTAAATATAAAAGATTTGAGTAAATTCGTTCTATGAGTTTAGCGACTTCTTTTACTGCCTATAAAAATATCTAACTATTTTTATCATGATGGTGGACTATGCGTTTCGGAATGGCTTACTTTGAATTGGATAGATGACACCATTAAACAATAATTCTAAGACACAACTTCATAAAAGACGGCACGGTTGGCGCAGTGGTTGAGTGATTGACTGCTACGCTGCGTGTCGCGGGTTCGATTCCCGCACGGAACAAATATTTGTATGGCCTACAGATAGTTGTTCGGGTCTGGCTGTTTGTGTATGTGAGTTTATGTGTTTGTAAACGCACCCACGATACAGGAGAAATTCCTAGTGTGGGGAAACGTTTTTTTGTAATTCGATTTTTAGTTGCTTCGAAATCAATAAATAGTGAATTGAGATGTCAAAAAAGGGACGGCAAAGTTTAGTATTGTTATACAAAATCTATGGAGGAATCGCGTTTTGTCAGCTCATGAAAAGTACGTCGATTGATTAGTGGTGTCATCTATCCTATTCTGAGGCAAAGTATTTACTATTAGTTTCCATTTCAAATGTATTAAGTTCTTAAAGTAAAAGACTAATCATTTATGTCTAATGAGCCATTAAAATGGACTTTTGAATGACACATACGAGAAAAAAAAATTGAATCTAGTTTGTCTCTTCAAAAAAGCAGTTTTGCATAGAGAAGAATGGGCAAGCAACTCCATACTTCTCTATACTTAATTCTGATTTTATTTTAGTTTACAGTCTTCTATACTCTAATACTATACTTATAACATACCATCAAACCTGTGTTCCCCGAAGGGTTAGGCAGAGGTGTAACAATGTACACCCACAGTTCGCCGGTATGTTTAGGTCGCATGTAATAGGGGGCGAGCCTATTGCCATTAACCGGGCACAAATCCTAACTCCGAGCTGCTATTGAAAATTTCATAGAAAAACCCTATAACACTTTGCCCGACCTGGGAATCGAACCTAAGACCTCTAGCGTAGCAGTCGCGCTTAGGACCACTAGGCTAACGATACTTATAAATATCAACATTTTAGGTTTACTTAATATGCATATTGGATTTGTAAAGAAGATATTATTTATTTAAAAGCAATAATGTTCCAATAGTAACATCAATGTATTTGCTAATGAAAATAGAGAATATTTTAATAAATTATTATTTCTTTTGCAATAATAAGCTTAAATTGTCTTTAAGAAATTTGTTTTAGAGTTGAAGAATTTACAATCAAATGTCAAATGAATTATTTGTTCTAGATTATATGAGTATTTATTTAAATAAGTTAAATAGTTCAATCTTGATTTGGTTCTTCCAATTTCCTGAGAACGATTTGACATTTTTTCTACCTGAATCTTCCCTGACTCTTCAAACCTCGTCTGTGTCCCCAATAGCCATTTACGTGGGCAAAGTAGCGGGCAAAAGCTAGTTACCTACCTACAAACCAAAATGCTATAATATAGTCGTTTTTCCAAATCTAAAATCGACTCGTAACGATTACTTTTAATGATGTCTAATTCAAGATAAAAACATCATCAAATCATCGATAAACGTAAATATAATACAAAAACAGACAGCCACTCCATACAATTGACAGATATTATGCCTCATCCATCAACATTACCCATTGTTTCGATAATTACCTGACACTTTTAATACTATACTTGACTAACAACCAACCGGTCACAATTCGTCATGTTTACTTTGAAGAAAATTAACCGTCTGACGTTCTCATGTATTACACAAACATTATGGAGTCGTGGGGAAACCTGAATTTATTATTAAAATAAGTCTGAAATCGTTGATCCGCTTTGATCAAGCGTGGTGATTAATGCTCGGGCCTTCTGTGTATAAGAAGTCTTCTGTCGTGTTGTTTACACGGTGGCACTATAATAGGCTGGTATTAGGCCTCGGCAGGTCTCGCGCATTGTCGATAAACACTTTTTTTGGTACTGTAAACCTTTCCTGCAATTAAAATTTCTCCTGTATTTTGAGTGCGTTTACAAATACATAAACTTATATACACAAACAGCTAGACCCAGAACTATGTCTAGGCTATACGAATATTTGGTCCGTACGCAGTAGTCAATTGCTTAGCCATTGCGCAAACAGTGGCTTCAAATTTCCAACCAGTATACCTCCTAAAAGCCAGGCTCAAAAGTGGTCCTGTCAGGGTTGCGGAATTACTCCGAAAGAATTACCCGGCCCTGGAAGGGCATTGTGAGAAACATGAGTAGGTTTTAGTCAGTAAGAGTCTGACACTCCTTTCCACTCCACCCAGGACGGAGGAAGCCATTTGATGATTTTCCATCCTCTAAAAAAAAAGGATCGTAAGTTCCATCAGAAAAGCACCGAACCAATGAAACTGAAAAACCCCCATCAGAGTAAAGTTTCAAACAAAACATTTCAGTCCAAAAAAGAATCTTATATACATAGCAAACAACACTTCTCATATTTGTTTTATGAATTTCTTCCCTTTCAGAGCCAAATTGATACAGTGCTATACATACATATGTAACGTGCTGACTCATGTGTACCGAGGTCATCGACCCGCTTGTCCTATTTAGAACAGTTTATGGCCCAGTCCGAGCGAGACTTTAGTATATCGTGAACTATACTTAGGAGGAAGGAAATGTGTTTGACAAAGGAAAGCTGTTTCTGAATTGCCTTTTCCGGGAATTGGTGGCTTTCATTTTGGATTTGGTTGATTGCTTTTATGTTTTAATTTCTGGAATCTTTAAAAATGGTTCCGTGATAGACTGTAAGACTGACTATGCACCAAATATTTGTGCAAAGTGCAAACCTATTTAGTGATAAAAATGTACGAGATCAGTCTAAAAAGAGTACAACGAAGATTGTGTTCTCCAAATTAAAGTGATAGTACCGACAGCACACTCTATACAAAAATAGTCTATTAAAATTTACATGCCATCACGCCTGCATTCCCCGAAGGGTTAGGCAGAGGTGTACCAAGGTACACCTACAGTACCAGTATATTTAGGTGCCACGTAATAGCGGGCGAACCTATTGCCATTAACCGGGCATCCTAACTCCAAGCTGCTACTGAAGAATTTCATAGAAAAACCCAATAACACTTTTTACTCGACCTGGGAATCGAACCCAAGACCTCTAGAGTAGAAGTCTCGGTTAGGACCTCTAGGCTAACGAGGCAGTTTCTATTAAAAATTTGGTCTATTAAACTTGATTGTGTGAAGAATGATATAAAAGAGAAAAGAGTTAGTGGTAACAGGCCATTAAAACACTGACAAGATGGAATGGAAGAAGAAAATGTGTTGCGCCGACCCTAAGTAACATAAGGCAAGGGCAAGAAGATGATGACTAATTATAATAAAACTCGATCAAATTTTGTAGCACTAGCAAAATTTATTGGTAACGGGAGGTATATAAATATGAATATATCTCTAATTTTTTTTTTTTTTTTTTTGGTGGGTGGGAAATCATCAAATAACTTCTCCCGCCCTGGGCGGGGCGGGAGGGAGTGTCAGACTTTTACTGACTAAAACCCACCCATGTTCCTTCTTGTGCCCTTTGCGTTCCGGGGGCGCGGTATCTCTTGCGAACAACCCGCAGCCCCGGCAGGCATCGGCCCTCAGTGGCCCCTTCCTTTTGCTGACATCTCTTTGAGGCGCGCGTGGAACACGAACGCGCCGTCGACACGGCCTGTCGTTATGCAACGTAAGGACGGTGAGCTACCCATTGCTCACCGTCCACAGGCCAGTATCTACGGTGGCCGGGAGTCGTCTCGCGGCTCCCGACGTCCGGAGCGTCTACCGCGGCGGCTGGGACGGGAGAACCGCTGTCTCAACCGTCCCGCCGCCTCCTTCTCAAGCATTACTGCCTCGCAGAAGGAGGCGACTGCATCCCATTCCCTCTCGCTCCGGACCATGGCTTGCACCCGGGCCGGACGCGAGAGTTCGCCGCCGCAATATATCTCTAATGGATTTAATGCTTATAGTAATTAAGTTTAGTCATTCTCTGCTGCTTAGCCTTTTCCGACCCCAGCATTGTTGGGAACCGGATGCAGCTGAATACCAATGTTTTACATGGAGGGGCTGCCTATCTGACCTCCACAACGCATTTACTGGGCATCACGGTACCTGTTATTTAGACTGGTTGTCAGACTTCCTGGCTTCTGACTATCTGTAACGACTGTCAAAGATCTACGAATGACAGCCGGGACCAACGGCTTTACGTGCTTTCCGAAGCACAGGGTTGTCACACCACCAACCAATTTTAGTCTTTAAATGGCACTTATTTAAAACTCATCGATTAAAACATGTTTAGGTGTTTTTGACACACTTCTTTCAGAAGATAACAATTAATCATGTCCACCAAATAAGTCTTTTTTTAAATGAATTAACATAATTAGCATACTAAAACATGTAAATAAGTAAATAATATTGTATATTTACTGCATATATAAATATATACCAAGATAATTAAGCTGAAGAGTTTATTTGTTTGTAAACGCGCTAATCTCTGAAACTCTAGACGGATTGAAAACTTTTTCGTAACCCCCGCCGCAAAAACGACGGGGTGTTATAAGTTTGACGTGTCTGTGTGTGTGTGTGTCTGTACGTGGCATCGTAGCTCCCAAACGCATGAACCGATTTTGATTTTTTTTTTGTTTAAAAGGTGAATAAATCGGGAGTGTTCTTTGCTATGTTTGATGGAAATCGGTTCAGCGGTTTCAAAGTTCTCTTTTGTTACCTGCGGAAAGGATTAAAAAAAATGTGTTTTTGTATACCTATAAAAGCCAGATTCGTGAGGCTAGTATTCATTAATAGTATAGGCTATATCGCATCACACTACCACTGATAGGAGTCGAGCAGTAACCAAAGACGTAACTAAACATAGGTGAAAAACACCACGCAGACGAAATCGCGCGCAGAGCCTAGTATAACATCAGCAGCTTCTACAATTGTTTAACCCTGACCTTTTGTTTAGTTTCATTCAACTGGTTTGTATCATCATAATACTTGGGTGTGATCATTGATGAAGAAATGACAAGATTACTAAACACTGATTTTAAATATATACTTAGATTTTGTAATGATTATTTACAAATGAGGATGATACAATCAAGGTAAAAGACCATCTCCAATGAATTCAAAGGGTGACAATAGATTATTGTGGAGAAAATTTTGGCGACTTTTAAAGACTGTAAGACTGACTATGCACCAAATATTTGTGCAAACCTATATAGTGATGAAAATGTACGATATCAGCCTAAAAAAGAGTTCAACGAAGATTGTGTTCTCCAAATTAAGGTGATAGTACCGACAGCACACACCATTCAAAAATAGCCTATTAAAATTTACATACCACAACGCCTGCATTCCCCGAAGGGTTAGGCAGAGGTGTACCAAGGTACACCTATAGTACCGGTATATTTAGGTGCCACGTAATAGCGGGCGAACCTATTGCCATTAACCGGGCATCCTAACTCCGAGCTGCTACTGAGAATTTCATAGAAAAATCCAATAACAGTTTTTGCTCGACCTGGGAATCGAACCCAAGACCTCTAGCGTAGCAGTCGCTCTTAGGACCACTAGGCTAACGAGGCAGTACAGGTTCTTACTATTATTACAAAAGCGAAGGTTTGGATGGATGGATGTTTGTTAATCAATCACGTCAGAACGACTGAAAGGGTCTAAATGTGAGGCACAGAGATATATTATAGTCTGGCTTTTACCTTTGCCAGAGGTTAAGCATTGCCATCCAGCGTGGCAATGTCGCTAGTGTTTTGAGCACTTTTCCGGTTGACGGCGATGCGGAGGAATTTTTTTAATGCTATTTAGTTTTATTTTCTTTTTGTTACTATCAAGGCTTTTTTATGTAATTTTAAGGCCGTATATATTTAATCTATATATTAATTATTAAAAATTTGATATCTGGAATAGTAATAATAATTATAATTACTATTATTATAATAATAATATAATTATAATAATATAATAATAATATAATTATAATAATTAATAATATATATAATATATGCATATTATAGCATAATTATGTTACTTTTCATTCCGGAAAACTGTACGGCTTCCGTGGAATTATACATTGTTTGAGGCATACGAAATCATGGGGAAAAGCTAGTAAATAAATATATACACACGCCCACATATACACTGCTAACTGCCTCGGTAGCCTAGTGGTCCTAAGCGCGACTGCTACGCTAAAGGTCTTGGGTTCGATTTCCAGGTCGAGCAAAAAGTGTTCTTTCTATGAAATTCTCAGTAGCAGCTCGGAGTTAGGATTTGTGCCCGGTTAATGGCAAGAGGCTCGCCCCCTATTACATGGGACCTAAACATACCGGCGAACTGTGACACCTCTGTCTTACCCCTTGGGGAATACAGGCGTGTATGTGTACGTGTATATACACTATGTTTAATATCTACACACGTTTTTGCAAATAAATTAATCTGAATCCGAAATGAATATTATTACAACAACACATTTTAAAAGCCCATCACCCCTTTCCTTACCCAAACAGTTACACATTGCGTGCACCATCCGATCTATAATGGGTACTATTCAGAGGGCAACGCACTACTTAAATTCAGGTCGGTGGTACTCGATCAATCATGAACCGACCAAATGGATTCAAGACTACTAACGTGTGATCAATCATGGTACTTCCCTTTTCAATGTAGGTTAAGTAAGGGTGTTTTGAATTTCAATTGTTTTGTTTTGGGTCACCGTTTCTTCGAGAATTTAAGTTATTAGGTGTAAGTTATCACGCCTGTATTCCCCAAAGGGTTGGGCAGAGGAGTACCAATGTACACCCACAGTTTGCCGGTATGTTTATGTCCCATGTAATATCCCGGGCACAAATCCTAACTCCAAGCTGCTACTGAGATTTTCGTAGGAAAACCCAATAACACTTTTTGCTCGACCTGGGTATTGAACCCAAGACATCTCGCGTAGCAGTCGCGCTTAAGACCACTAGGCTAACAAGGCAGTTATGATTGTGACCGTGTGAGTTGTGTGTGTTTTTGTGATTTTTATTATGTTGGTATGTATATAATATTATTTGTGGCCTCAGAAAGTCGCCTGCGCAGTTCCAGCTTTTAGACGTAGATATTTGACAAGGTGGGTAGTCAGAAACACGAAAGTCTGACAACCAGTCTTTCTAAGGTATATTGTATAACCCAGTAACTGGATCGTGGTGGTCAGATAGGCAGTCGCTTCATGTACAGCTCTAGTATTCAGCTGTAATCTTGTCAAATCAAACTGTAGGCGGACCTCGGCCGAACTTCGGTCACAGCGGCCAATCTTAAAGGAGATGAGCTAAGCACGCAGAAGATATTATAGTGCACAAGTGTGTGCACAAATACAAGTGCACAATCTCTAACCTCACTCTCATAGTCCGACGAAAATCGAAAACTGAATTGAAATAATCTTGAAAGTTCTCAGAAATTGGCTCAAGTAATAAAATACATTGAAGCTCATAAAATCTGTCAAACTAAATGAAAACTGATCGTGGTTTTATCTAACAGCGGGTTTAACAACGAGCCCCACTTAATCTTAGTTTAACCCGGGATTAACCCTCATTAATTGGCTAGATTTATTACGCGTCCCGCGACACGGTCGACATTATTTTGTAAACAATTTGACTGTTTCGAAAAATATGGTTTTGCTACTAAATATTTAAGAATTAATGGGTTATCCACGAATTGGTTTATCAATGGGTAATAGTAAGCAAAGAAAAGTAGTATATTAACCGACTTCAAAGAAAGATGAGGGTCTCAATTCGGTTTTTTTTAATGTTTATTAGCTCAGAACTTCGTCATTTATCAATCAATATTCTTTTTTGTTTAAAAAGATATTACTTTTAAATTGGTCCCATAGAAGTTTTATTAAAACAACAAGCAGTTCTCCGGCTTTATTTACATAATTTGTAACCTCAACAGAAGTAAAAAAAAACATAAATTAAAAAAAATAATAATACCGGCCTATTACTGTTACACAGCTCGGCAAAGGCCTCTTCTCATCCAGAAAAGACACAAGCAATAATCACCTCTCTTGCTCATGGTGGATTAACGATTTTAGACTTACAGAACAAGATAAACTTAGTAAACGCCTCATATGTGAATTGAAAATGTTTCAATGGTATTGAACCCGCATCCTCATATATAAGGGGCGAGCGCGGTAACCACTAGGCCATCGGCCATCACGGCATTTAAAAGAATAAAAAAAAAATTACCTATGGAAAGCTATAATATCAGCGAGTAACATGGCCTATATTTTATGTTCAAAACTTTAAGGATCTCTTAAAAAAAACCTACGCGGACGAAGCCACGAGGCAAAAGCTAGTTCTGTATAAAAGTAAGAGTTTTAATTTGTTTGTCAAGGTTATTCTAAAACCTGATTTACATGATGATGAACAACCAGTTTTAAAACTGAGCGATATACAAAAAATATATTACCTAAGTAAGTATGCAAAACAAGACAAAATTAATTGATCTTAAAAAAAAAACACACTCGGTTCCGTAACACCGTACAATATTGAATACTAATTATATACCCCGCGGTGTCACCCGCGTTTAGTTACGTCTTTGGATACTGCTCCGCTCCTGTTAGTCGTAGCATAATGTTTTATACGTATAAACCTTCTTCTTGAATCACGCTATCTATTTCCGAAAACTGCAATAAAATCCGTTGCGTAGTTAAAAAGATCTAAGCGTACATACAGCGGGAGCGACTTTGTTTTATACTATGAAAAGTTTACATAAAAAAAAAGAGTTTTTTGTATGGAGATCCGCTGTAGTTATTCCTTTTTCATTATTTTTTTGTAATAATGGCCACAATAATACAAGCTCTGAAAATTTTAACTCTATCTATTACGGTTCATGAAATTTAGTCCGCTGACACAGACAGATATAGGAGGCTTAGTATTAGGGAATTCTACGGAACCCTAAGAAATATGGTCTGAAATTATTCAAAAACATTCGAATAAAAGCCGACGGTATCTCTATAGCTTGGCATTGATCGCTCTACAAGACGAATAGAGTAACTGCTAATCCTCTAATTACACCAAACAATGAACAAAACAAAAACTATAATTGAAGGAGATTCGACTCAACTATTAGATTCTACTCATAACGCAATAATTAAAGGGTTTTTAAGCATTAAATTACTAATTATATATTATCTTTCAAATCAAGGTAAATTACAGGCACATAAAACATTTCAGATTAGTCTCTGGGATGGCAGCGCATTTGCATGGCCTCTGGAATTCCAGATGTCTAACAGAGGTGACCACTTAACATCAGATGGTCCGTCGGCTTCATTGCCAACCAACGAAATTAAAAAAAAAAGGTAATAAAGATTTTGGATCACAATAAAAAATGGCAGCCAAGGGTTTTGTAGAAATAATCGATGTTTTAACTGAAACCGTAAATAGCGACGCAAAAAAAAAAACAGTTTAAATAAAAAACGTAAGTATTAACATCGCATTAAACGTTATTAAACTCGCAAGTAAAATTAACTGCACGAAAAACAAATTTCCTTCGACCGTCTATCCTAATAAATCCCCTACCTACACGCTATTACACATTACAAATTAAACCGCATTCATTTAAAAAAACCCTCAATTATTTCACTAAAAAGAAAGCTTCTAAAAACCTTTAAAATCCAAATGTCACTTTGTTGTTTTCTTCTCAACACACTTCACAAATTTTTCACTTTATTTTTTTGGCGGGCGGAGGCACAGCGCGCGTTCGACCTCGCATACGGCTAGTAGCAGACTGACTGAACGGTGGGGGGTGGCCGCCCTACTGTTTAGACCGTGTACACACGATCCAGTTTTATTGAACAGAAACATGCTATTGAAGGAAAATATTGGATTTTTATTACTGAAAGGATTGACTGTTTTACATGAGCGTTTTAAAACGGTTTTGCTGTTTGTTTTTTGGAATTGTTTGAGTAAACTATTTGTAATTTGAGTGTATAATCCCATGATTATACACTCAAAGTACAAATATTTTCAAAACCGCCATCGGTTTTGACCCTATTTACTTATAGGGTTATAAGAATGATTTAATTGACCTTTGACCTTTTCAGCCCGAATAACCTTTAAGAATTACATGGAATTTGTATAATTGACCCAATTCTTTGTAACTAAGTAGTAGGGCAATAACATATTATATTGTATATATATGTATAGTTCTACATGTATACGATACATATAATATTATAAAGAGGAAAAATTTTTTTGTTTCTTTGTTTGTAACGAATAGGCTCAGAAACTACTGAACCAATTTTAACCATGTTTTCACCAATAGATAGCTACATTATTCCTGAGTAACATAGGCTATATAACATCACGCTACGACCTACGGAAGCTGAGTAGTACCCAAAAACGTAACTCAACGCGGGTGAAATAAGCCACGCGGACGAAGTCACGGATAGTTCGCTAGTACAGTATATATATTTTTTGTGTTTACAAAAGTAAACACATTAAAGAACTTTTGTTCCGTCAAATCGAACCAACACACGCCAATAACTTTTACATTTTTCGAAGTAATTAATAAACTATCGAGATATTGTTTGTTGGCTCATTTTGGCTTGGCTTTGTTCTTAAGTTCTATAAGAAACTGACTCCACAACGAATGCATGACACGCACGATCTCTAGCACTACTGTTAGTCTTACAAAATTATTTAATCACAGTAATTTAACATGACTGTGAATATCAAGAATGGTAACTTAAAACTTAGGTCTAAAATACGCTTGAAATCCCGAACAACACCAGATAACAGCAGAAGACAAATTAATATCATTTTTAAATGAAAATGTTCACATAGTCCCATTTTAATTAAGTACTTACATTAATGGGTGCGTTGACTAAAAAATAAAAAGTTTATCTCGGCATTTTCCTTTTTAAATTTCCTTCTTACAAAACCATCACGCCTGTATTCCCCGAAGGGATACGCAGAGGCAAGTTAACTATTGTTACTTATAGTTCGTCGATGTTTAAGGTCTCATGTAACCAGGCACAAATCTTAACTCCGACCTGCTAATGAGAATTTCATAAAAAAAACCAATAACACTTTTGTTTGACCTGGGAAGCGAAACCAAATTACATATTTTTTATTTATTTACTCAAAACTCTTTAGAGTTTACCGTACATCAAAGTCAAAGTCAAAGCATTTATTTCAATTAGACCATTTACAGGCACTTTTGAATTGTCAAGAAGTTACATTTAAAAGTTGAAGCTAGTTGCTCGTTCCAAAGCGTAGGTCTCTATGAAGAAGAACGAGCAAGAAACTTCATGGACACTCTTTTCTTCCAATTTGGTTTTTACAAAATCTTGGTTACAATATTCTTGTTGCTTCTATATGTGAAAACAATGAAGATGAATATAAAACAATACAAAAAATCATAATTATGAACCACATCTCTACATAATATAAAACAAAGTCGCTATCCGTCGTCTGTCCGTCTGTAGACTTAAACCTAATAGACTACGCAACGGATTTACTGTCGGTGTTAATGTCGTTTACATCAATAGATAGAGTGATTCAAGAAGAACGTTTATACGTATAGAACATAACGCTACGACCAACTGGATTGGAGCAGTAACCCAAGACGTAACTAAACGCGGGTGATATAGCGGCATATATATTATTATAGCTAGTAATAAATGGTAAATTAGAAGCATAAACATATAGTTAAATTGGCCATCTCGTATGCCTCTTGCCTGAACCCTGCACTGACCTATGCAACTGACTGCACATGTATTTGGAGCAGTTGCATTCGACGCCGATGGGCGGCAGAGCGTGACGGTTGCACAATCACAACAATGTTGCGTCAAGCACATGTAAGTACCACGCGTGATTTTGTTCTATGTCCTTGTAGGTAGATACATAGGTATGTAGAACAAGTGCGGGAAGTGGGCCCCCAGTAATGTTTTCTCCAGACTGCTTTGGGTTACGGCGGCTAATCTCAATAGAGACAAGCCAAGTACGCAGGAGATATTATAGTGTACAATTGTGTGCCCAAACGCAGGTGTACTCCCTTTTTTCTATCTCTGATAGTCATGTTACGGCAATCCGTCAAAATCGGAAAGAGATCAGACGCAGGACCAACGGCTTTACGTGTTTTCCGAAGCACGGGAATGTCACATCACCAACTACCAAACTCCTTTTTTCTTGTTTAAGACGTTCAAAGTGCCATTTAATGGTCTAATTGAAATAAATTATTTGATTTTGACTACTAGGTTACTGATTATGGACCAAGACTACCTGTTTGACAGTGGAAAATTGCCTCCATTTAGCAATCTACGTACCAATTAAAAAAATGCGGTTTTTTTTTGAACTGATTGCATCTGGGGGAACCCTCGGAAGTGCTGGCGTGATGACTTGGAAACATTAATGGGAGATTGACCAGAGAAGGTAACGCATAGAGCATGAGTGGAAGGAAATGAGTGAAACCTTTGTCCAGAAGTAGGACAATACGGGTTGAAAAATAAAACTGTAAGCACCGAATCTGGAGGAGGTTATGTGTGTCTGTGAGGATGCCAGGTGGTATTTAGTGGTTTCTGCCTACCCCCATGGGGAAAGGCGTGTAATAATATGTTGTGAAAAAGTTCCCTTAGGTTCAATTGTGCCAAATATTAATTCAGAGTTAGTTGCTAACACGGGTTTTTAACTAAATGTCATGCTTGTTGGGCTCGTGACGTTATTGTGTAATTTTGGGTAACCAATCATAACATTCACGACAAGTACATTAAAAACTCGATGAAGTGTATTATCAATTATTCAGGAGTCACATCATATCGCATGTTTGTATAAGCAGTATCAATCAAAATATATGGACGAATGAAACGCTTGGTGACGCATGACTGGGTGAAAGAGATAGATGTTAAGGTGTGAGTGAGAGCGATACCTGAAAGAAATTTAGAAGGAATATTTTAATGTGACGGGTAAGGCTGTCCACACACGTCAGACAATCGGTAAGTGATTTTTTTGTCGGAGTGAATGGAACATATGAATTCTAATGTACCAACGTACACGTCCTACTAAAAGTCGGACGTGTGCGTAGGCTCTAAAGGTATAGACATAATCTAGATACACGTTTTTAATATGTTAATATTGCACTAGCGGACTCGACAGACGTCCATCTCAAACGTTGATTTAACCCACCTAGAGACTCTTTCTAACACATACAAAAAAACACTAAAATCGGTCTAGTCATTGAGAAGAAGTGTAGTGACATACACACATAAAGAATAATGATACATCTGCCTAGCCTTTTCCCAACTATATTGGGGTCGGTTTCCAGTCTGACCGGATGCAGCTGAATACCAGTGGACACAGTACAGTTTTAGATGAAGCGACTGTCTATCTGACCTCCACAACCCAGTTACTGGGCAACACGATACCTCTTGGTAAGACTGATTGTCAGATTTCCCGGTTCCTAACTATTCGTAACGAACGACTGTGAATGATCTACGAATGACAGCCGGCACCAACGGCTTTACGAGCTTTCCGAGACACGGGATATTGAAACAGAATAACAGACAGCTATTATTATTGTATGACGTGTGTGTTCCGAAGCTAATGGAAAATCAATGGCAGACATGTCAAACACATACCACATAGAATTACTACATAATTATTTTTTTTAAATTCCTTTCGTATTGTTAATTATACATTATTTACTGGGTAATTACTGGGATATTAAGCCTGTGCTATATTTTTCATAAAAATAAATTAGTTTTAATTCCGCATTCATAATGCGAAAGTTACTCTGACTATCTATCTGTTACGCTTTCAGAATGAAACCACTGAATGTAATGCCATTAAAAAGATTGAGAACTGATTTTGTTTTTGATTTAGTTAAAAATTTTAAGTAACCCCCGACAAAAGAATAAAAATCCCTACCGCAGCTAACAAAAGAGCTGATAGCTTTGAAACCGCTGAACCAATTTCCATCAAACATAGCTAAGAACAAAAAAACAAAATCAGAATCGGTTCATACATTCGGGAGCTACGATGCCACAGACACACACACACACACACACACAGACACGTCAAACGTATAACACCCCGTCGTTTTTGCGTCGGGGGTTAATAAATAGACGTCCCCAAAATATATCTGCCTTTATCAAATATTGTGTCAGGAATCACGTGTTCTCTTACAATGAAAACATATTTATTTACTAATAAATAAATGTTATAAAAAATTGTAAAAATGTATTAATAAATGGGAGTTAAAGTGTTACTAACTTCGGCATTTATGTTTAGTGATTATTAGTTCAATTCACAAGTTAAACAAGGTCGAGATTTCTTTGGCAAAAGAAATGAAAAATTAAGGGAGATCCTAAAAACAAAAGCTAGTAGTATTTTGTTGTTTTGTTTGCTTCTTGCTGTTTGAAATGCGTTCGGTCCGTCATCTATTATTATTTTTATACATATTTTATGCAATTAAAAGCGTTCTGTTCTCTTCAAATAATATCTTTAAACAATTATAAATTCTATCTTTGTTTTTAAAATCAAAAAAAGAAAAAAATAATCATACCATGGCGTCATAAAAAAAAAAAAAATTTTTTTGCAATTAATACTGAATAGTGGTACCTACATGTTTTTTTTTTCAAATAAGGAATTGCTATTTTGCATAGGTTTAAGTAAATTAAGCATAATTTCATTGTATCTCACTTACTTCTCACAATTCTCACAGGCTTCTTTAACACGTAACTGAATAACCCCGAAAATATTAAAAACCGGCACATCACCGCCTCATTACCGTAATTAACACTAATAACCTTATCACGAACTGAAATAACGACCACCCACGCACACACTATGAATGAACTGAACGCAACGGGTCACTGAAAGTTCACCCTTAAAAATTCTAAACCAAATAAGAAAATCTGCAGTTTTATCTCGACAGCAATTAGGTTGAGAATAGCGCGGCAGTTTCGTAGAGTTATGACGTTTTCAGTTAAATGGGTTTGTTGGGAAATCCGTAGTAGTGAGTCATGATGCTGAAAACTCGACAGGGGTGATGGGAGGGAGGGGGGGTTAGGGTTGGCACCACGGTGGCGCCTGAAAACCCATACATTTCTTATTAATCAGGTGTGAATAACGAAAAGTGGGGATTCAGGGCGATTTTACATTTTTTTTTTCTGTTGTGGGAATTTCATTAATGTTTAACCTGTTTTCAGGTGAATACGGGGTGTTTGAGTGTATGTGTAATGGGGTAACGCGCATGTTTAGGGATCGTGTTTTATGAAAAGCACGCACTTTTGTGTAATGGCTTTGAGATATGTATCAAACATATTTTTGATTAATTCTAAATTATAGAGCTTCTGCTCTTAACGTAGGCACGTACTTACTTATCGGTTAATCTACTCAAATATCAGATAAAATAAATCTATGCCATTCTCTAATGTAAGAGAAAAAAATCAATCTAGGTCATATGTTGATATTGATTTTTTATTATACCTCTATAGGATTGAAAGAAATAACAGAAAGAGGCCAGCCCAGGAAAAGGTGGCCAGTTGACCTAAACGCAGGTACGAGGAAAAGATAGCACTATATCTTAAACCTGTACCATTTTGATATTAGCTTGTTATTTCAGCTGTTAGGTTTTCAACCCTCGGCGCTGAGCCGTGCATTTAAAATCCAGCAGTGCGCAAGGCAAACTAAAATTAATATATTTTAAGAGATTATGATAGGCTTGTAGGGGTACAAGGACCCGAAAGCCACCTTT
Source organism: Caradrina kadenii (assembly GCA_947462355.1). Taxonomy (NCBI): domain Eukaryota; kingdom Metazoa; phylum Arthropoda; class Insecta; order Lepidoptera; family Noctuidae; genus Caradrina; species Caradrina kadenii. The sequence continues at coordinate 11,871,168 of OX381691.1, forward strand.
GCCCAGCAGTGGGACATTAAAAGCTAGTAAAAAAAAACACAAAAACAAATAGTAGTCCACAACACACAAATATCAACATTGGTGAAGTAAAGGAAATAATCGAGCGACAACATAAAGTCGTGACCAGTGGCCATTGCGCCATTTGACCGTCAAAACGCATTGCCCTACATTGTGGTCACTTGCTGTACTTGCTCTCTTAACCTGCGCAAAGTTTAAAGAAATCGAAAGAAAATAATGCAGAATACAATTGGATCAAGAATAGTTTAAGAATAGAGGAAGAAGATTCAGGAAAAGGTAGAAGAATTGTGTGAAAGATGATATTATTATGGCTATAAAAGATAAATACAGAGATGACAGCTGTTAGAGGCAAAGATAAAGAAAAATCAGCAAAGTGCGAGTCGAACTAGCATACGAAGGGTTTCGTACCATATATACACCATACAATATTTAGCACCACATTAAATAAAACACGTTTCCTTTATTTTGAATATATGCTGTTATAGCGTCTGTAGCAATACACACTCTGCAATAAATTTCACTCCTCTACCTATTACGATTTATGAGATACAGCCCGCTGACTAACAGTCGGACGGACAGACGAACATACAGCGAAGGTTTAGCAATAGGACCCCGTCAGCACCTTTCGGTTGCGGTACCCTTAAAATCTGAATACAGAAATGACAGCAGACAAAAAAAGATGTATTTGATCTGCCAAACTCAAAGGGTGCATTGCCACCAGTTCGCGGAGTTGCAATGCCATTTACAATGCATCAGTCACCATATTTTATGCATTTTGTCTGGCACTGCAATTATTTGCGTCTTAAGAGATTACAATATTATAAACCCAGTCACTTCAAGTCTCCAGATCCGGGTACAATGGACTCTAGTGAATCACAATCACGTTGCTTTGTGCGTCTGTCTTGTATGCCTTCACAATTTATAAGCTATATCAATGTTAAGTCTATTGTGTTATGAAGGACCTTATTAACTGAATTCTAGATTTCATCTAGAAAGCAGATAGATAGAATACCTTCTCCCAAATGATAATAAAACTTTTGGAAGTTACATAGTGTCACAATGAGCGATCGTATGACTGAAAAGGTTAATGGAGAACTAAACTGTGTCTTTTATACTTAAGTGATTGTTTTAAATTGTAGACTTAATCTGAAATAACGATGATAATAATAATGATCTTGCATTGTATTTGTGAACTAGTATTATATTTTTACTGTACCGAATACCGAACTGCCTCGTTGGCCTAGTGGTCTTGTGTTCGATTCCCAGGTCGAGCAAAAAGTGTTATTGGGTTTTTCTATGAATTTCTTAGTAGCAGCTCGGAGTCAGGATTTGTTCCCGGTTAATGGCCATAGGAGCCTATGGCCCCCGATTACATGGGACCTAAAAACATACCGGCGAACTGTGGGTGTACATTGGTACACCTCTGCCTAACCCTTTGGGAAATACAGGCGTGATGATATTGTGGTCACCCTTATGGTTAAACCACAGTACCGGGACGTATTGTACTTCAATATAGGGCTCCAACTATAAATTAAAGCCACTAACGTTTGATAACATTATTATATCTTTCATAGATATCTCACTGACTCAAAGGTCAAACAAGTGCCTTCGCTTATAAAAAACTCTCTATTCTAATTCATTCGGATTCTAAAAAGGAATTCGACTGAGTGTTTGGACGTAAACTGTTTCAGCCAGGTTGATACAGTGAACAACCTTCACAGCATGTACCGAATACTAAACACATACCTCTTATAGAAGAGATGTGTAAAGCAGTACTTTCTTGTAACACCCATTGCACCATATCTCTGACGAAATAGGTAAAAGATTTACTATCTATAAAAAAAACAAAGGTTGAGTTTGTCTATACTGCTATACTAATAATAATATTTAATTATTTAATTGAATTCAATCTATATTAATATTATGAAGCTGAAGAGTGTGTTTGTTTGGTTGAACGCGCTAATCTCAGGAACTACTGGTTGGAAATGAAAAAGTATATTTTGTGTTGGATAGTTAATTTATCGAGGAAGGCTATAGGCTATATAACTTTACGCTACGACACATGGGAGAGGAGCAGTAAGCCCTAACTTAATGCGGGTGGAAAAAACCACGTGAACGAAGTCGCTGGCAGCAGCTAGTAATATTATATAGAGGAAAGATTTGTTTGTTTGTTTGTAATTAATAGGCTCCGAAACTACTGGACCGTTTCTACCAATTTTTCACCAATATATAGCTACATTACTCCTGAGTAACATAGGTTATATAACATCACGCTACGACCCACAGAATCGAAGCAGTAATGGAAGACGACCACGCGGACGAAGTCGCGGGCAGTCAAATACAATTTAGTCAGACTTCAAAATCACATGTGAAAACAGTAAGGGAAGTACTACCACCATACCTATTTCATGCGAAAAGCAGCGTAGCTGTGTTCCGGTTTCAAGGGTATGGGTGCCGGTGGAATTACAAGCACATGAGACATTTTAACATTATCTCTGGGATGGCAAATTTGCAAGGCCTCTGCTACTGCAGATGTCTATAGGCAGAAATCAGTGGTATAAAAAAAAGAATAACCACTTCCCTTAAGGTAGGTACTGTGCGAGTTATAATTTACATGGTGATGAAGCAGTTACAACTTAATTACTATATACTTAAAATCCATTCAACAATAACAAAAAGAAACATGTCTATAAACACAACAATGGCATAGAGTCGTGACCCATAATAACAATATGTTCGATTGCGCAACTCGGCCGCCAAAATAACGCGCTGCTCCACATACTAAGGTGGTCTTTACTCCAATTGGAGTAAGACCTTCGTGGCTGTGGGAGTGGACGGTCTCTTATACGTATTTATTAGCTGACCCGGCAATCGCTGTTTTGCATATAACTGTTTTTGGGGTCTAAAAAATAGATTACAACCCATTCTCAGACCTACCGAATATACACAAATAAAATCATAAAAATCAGTCAAGTCGTTATGGATAAGTTTGGTTATAAACACTGTGACACGAGAATTTTTTACATTAGAAGAGTCAGAGGGTCTACCACAATCTCTTAAAAACAGTACCATTTTCAACTCTCGGCACTGAGCCGAGCGTTGAAAATCCAACTGTGCGCAAGGCTAGGTAATATTAAAATATATAATACTGTTATAAGAGATGGTGCTAGGCTCCCTGATAAGATTCTTAAGAGCTTCCCAACAGGTGATCTTCTACATCTTCAGCTCGTCTTCTTGCAGATGTTGAATAGTTAAATCAATAGTTTCTAGAATCATCTTGATCCGGACTTATGTACCTAATCATAGGTGTCCATTTCAAGATGATTCTGGAAGCCATCAATTAACAGACTGATGACGATTATCTGTAAAAGAATGAACACACCGACAGCGAACTGTCGACCCCGGCCAAAGCATACACGCTACTTCTAGCATCGGCGAACTGCGATTTTACGACTGCATCGATGCTGCATCGCGATTTCGCGATTTGCGTCGCTAAATCGCAGGTCGTCAATGCTAAAAGCAGCGTGTGTGCTTTGGCGCTAAAATAAAGTATTTATTTGGTTATTTTACACGAACTGTCCGCGACTTCCTCCTCGTGGCTTAGCGTGATAATACTTAGCCTATGTTACTCAGGAATAACGTAACGATCTCAATAGTTAGCTAACACCACTGGACCGATTTTAACAATTTTTTTCATCAATGTAAAAAATGGTTTAAATCGGTCCAGGATTGTCGCCTATTTTTTACAAATACACAAACAAAATATATTTCCTCTTTAAAATATCAGTATAGAAGTATAGATAATAAATACCTACAGGCCGACATGTTTTTTTAATTGACTTTAAAAAAGGAGCAGGTATCAATAAGTATGTATTTTTTGTTTTGTTTGTTACCTCATAACTCCGCCATTTAGAAAACTTTTTTTTATTTGAAGGGATATATGCTTTCTAATTGGTCCCATATTGCTTTTCATAATGGCTTTCTTTTTTCATTTTCTTTTTGCTCTATACAAAAATGTTTAATTTCAGCATCACATTGTCGGTCAAAATCATATTTGGGACAGGATTAAATTGAATAAGTTTTAAATAGGTGGCAACTAACAAACCAATGGGGTTAAAAATCAGATCCTAAAATAAATTGGGAACAGAACTTTTACATTCACATTCCATGTTATTAAAACTGAATTGGAAGTAAGCGAAGAGAAATCAGAGACAACTAATAAGACAACTACAAAAATAGAGGCAAAAGTGTGTAAATTATCGTAACCGTCCCATTTACCCATTGTTACAACGCCGACAAAATTCACAAGGGACCTAGCGTGAGCATGAGCCAGAAAAACGAGCTAAACCCAGCAAATAACAGAAAGCTTTTCATTCCAAATATTTCGTGACCTTTGTTGACCTACCTGTGACGTACGAACAGAAAGAGACAGACGATGTTACTCAGACAGACTTGAAATTACAAAAGAAAATGAAGAAAGCTCCGCAAGGGACCTAAAACAAAATTAAGTAAACCGAAATCTGTCTAAAAAGCGGTTACATAATAATTTGACCTTTATTACGTAGACACGAGTGACAAGTCACCAGGAGTTCATGTTGTGTAGGCGTTCTATGAACTATGAATCAATGGACCAAGGCTGCATGAGTAACAAGGCGGTACTAGTGACACAGGTAACGTGAATTTAGTATAATTAACCGCATATGAAAGGGGTATGAAAACAAGGAGCCTTCAAAGTAACTAATTGGACCTGGACGGATCGTACAAAGAATTTAAATAAAGAGAAAGCACGAAAAAGCTTATTAACAAACCCTTTGACCTTTAATGACCCCAAATACGTAGAAAACGAAGAGAAAAAAATCGTACGCAGCGAGTAGTGACTAAGTAAAAATTACAATTTACCAGGACTACATACAATATAGGCGTTCAGAATCTATGAATCTACAATGCACCAAGGCTGCGTCAGACGAAAGAGGGGGAGGGCGGGGCGCGGCGCGGGCTGGCGCCTAGATGTCTGCCGATAGGGCTGCCTCGCGTGACTCCACCGGACTATTTCGGGTGAAATACGAACAGGGCTGCCAGTTATTGGTATTTAGCCAGTTAATATAAATTTTCTAAGATTTGGCATTCGAAGTACAAATGAGTAATATAATATACACCAATCGATTTGTTTATTAGTTTGTTTTGTTACGATTACAGATGTTATGTAATAAGCAGTAATACCTAATTACTATAAATACAAGTTTGTGTAAACGGTGTTAGTCACATACCTACCTATATCTTATAGGTAGGTCGATATCTTTGCTTCAATAGAGCGTAACTTTTATATTGTGATAGAGACAAGAAAGTATAGCTTGGGTATAAGAGCGAAAAGGGTTGCTAAATCTAGATATCAAAATTATTGGATTATAGTGTTTTGGAAAAATTAGAACATTTGACGATCGTCACATAAGTAGGTAAAGGCACTTTCATCTAGGGATCTATAATTGGTAGTTTAGAGAGACAAATAATATAATATGTGACGTTATTTTACAGAGAAATGTACCGACATGACAGGGTTCTAGGTTACAAAAACACAAAAAAATTTAGTTTTCCCCCGACTAATTCACCTTAAAAAATAAAAACAAATTCGGTTCATACGTTCTGGAGCTACGATGCCACAGACAGACACACACACACAGACACGTCAAACTTATAACACTCCGTCGTTTTTGCGTTAGTTAAAAACAATCTCGTCACAATTTGGCCAATAAGTAATTAAACTCGATGAAATTTTGTAGATAGAATAAGGGGACTGTATACCAAGGCTTGTGATTAGTGCGTTTCCCATCAAATAAAATAATTAAAAAAAAACCCCTATTTGAAATATTCACACGACATTTTGAGTTAACCAAGAGCCTAGTTACTAGTATTTTCGTTCTGTCCACAAAATTTAATTAATTCTAATTACTTTTATAACAAAATATGACTACCTAATTAATATAATTCAATAAATCCAAATTCAAAGTTTTATTCTATTTAGTAGTTGTTTTAAATGTCAAACACGTGACATGACCCTAAACAAGCCAGAACCATAGACACATAGACATCTTTAAAATACAATACATAAAGGTAAATGAAATCTCCGTCGGCCGTCAAAACATTGACGTCATAAAGATGTCGCGATTGGCCCGACTGTTGACACGACAGACACCGAGAGGTGACGGAAACAAACGAAAGAAGCTATTGGAATAAGAAGCGTTGACTAACGATCAAGTCAATGTATAGATAATGAATCAAGACATTCCGGACATAGAGTTACAAATTGCATAATTACATGCAAGTAAATAAATACCGCGAGGAAATATATATCTTGCGCACAATTTTCAATTCTATTTATGATAAGGTTTAGTTTATTATTAAAGAATATTTTCTGATATAATTCAGAACTGGTGTCAGTATAACTACACCCAAACTGGATATACTTTTGAAAAACATACCATCACGCCTATATTCCCCGAAGGGTTAGGCAGAGGTGTAACAATGTACACCCACAGTTCGCCGGTATGTTTAGGCCCCATGTAATAGGGGGCGAGCCTATTGCCATTAACCGGGCACAAATCCAAACTCCGAGCTGCTACTGAGAATTTCATAGAAAAACCCAATAACACTTTTTGCTCGACCTGGGAATCGAACCCAAGACCTCTAGCGTAGCAGTCGCGCTTAGGACCACTAGGCCAACGAGGTAGTTACTTTTGAACTGGTGTCATAATAACTACACCCAACTGCCCGTTGGTCTCGTGGTGATGAGCACGACTGTTAAGCGTGGGGTCCTGGGTTCGAATCCCAGGTCGGGCAAAAAAGTGAAAAATAAAATTTAAAAATTTTTTCATTAGGAAATTCTCAGTAACAGCCCAGAGTTTGGAAGTTGGTGGTGTGACACCGCCATGCCTCGGAAAGCACGTAAAGCCGTTGGTCCTGCGCCTGAACTATCCCCGGTTGCGTCGGAATGCCGTCCCATCGGACTATCAGAGTTAGGGAAGAGGGAGTGCATCTGTGTTTGCGCACACACTTGTGCACTATAATATCTCCTGCGTACTTGGCTAGTCTGAATAAATATTAGCCGCCGTTGCCGGAGTCGGTCTGAAGAATACATACAACTTTTATACAAAAAACACACTAATTTTATATCCATCAAAACTTACAAATTATAATATTATTACGTACAATTCATCACAAAACTCGTCCGCATCGCTGTCAATGGGACAAGTATCCAAAAGGCTGCCACATTGCCACGTCGTATGGCATACTTAAAATCAACCAACCAACAATTTGGAACTTGAAAGTTATTTTGGGAGTTAAAATGAGATATCGTGCGACTTAACGGTCATAACAGATCATAAAAATATTTACATTTTCTTTCCACTACGGCGAAGGGTGGAGAGTCGTTGACACCAGATGTTACTGATAAGCCGAACCTTCGCAAAAGTCAACAGATAACATCATATCACATTTGACGCATGTTTGTTAATGAACGAGGGTGGTTTGACAATGTTTTAATGAGGATTTGGTTGTAAAATTATCCTAAAATGGGGTGGGAATGGCTATCGTGTTATATTATAATGAGATGGAGAAAACATTTCGTGGTTTTTTGGTAAACAATTATTTGTAAAACATTTAAATAAAATTCTCGTAAGGTAATAAACAGAACGACATAGGTGGCGGAAATCATCGTAATAATATTTAGACTTCCAATAAGTCCTAAATCGCCCATTCATCATGAGCAAGTGTGGTGATCAAGCGAAGGATGTCTTTGCTCTTTGCCCTGCAGTGGCAGTGGAACGATACAAAATGATCCCCAAGATACATGTATCCACCTAGTTTAGGAATATCCGTCTTTTAAATTTATGTGTTTGACTGCCTCGGTAGCCTAGTGGTCCTAAGTGCATCTGCTACGCTAGAGGTCTTGGGTTCGATTCCCAGGTCGGGTAAAAACTGTTATTGGGTTTTTCTATAAAAATCTCAGTAGCAGCTCGGAGTTAGGATTTGTGCCCGGTTAATGGCAATAGGCTCGCCCCCTATTACATGGGACTTAAACATACTGGCGAACTGTGTGTGTACATTGGTACACCTCTGCCTAACCCTTTGGGGAATACAGGCGTGATGGTATGATGTTCTTTTTGTGTTTAATAAGTTATAAAAGCCGCCACGAGTCGTGAGCAAAAACATCAAGTGAAAATAAAAATGAACTTAACATTTGTGCTCACGACTCGTAGCACTTTAGCCCTATAAGGTACATTTTTTGTAACTACGAAAATATATTAATTCTTATTTTTTAATTGTTTAACCATAATACGAGTGGCTGCTTCTGAAAACTCACTCTAGATTCTTCCTCTCTGTAACTGAATCACCTGAACCAATATTTGTATTTGTTGTATACTTTGAAGTTATATTTTGATAAAATATCTCAAGAATCTAAGGTGACTATTAGGTACCCGACAAATTCACTCTTTATGGTAACGGTAGGTAATAATATCGTGCTTCACTCCTTGAGGGTACCCTTCAAGAATGTAGTGTTTACGCATCACTTACTTGTGGAGGCTTTTGTGAAGTAATAGAATTTTGTACACATGGCATAATGGACTTTATGTACATTGTTTAAGGTACAAACTAAAATAAACTGATCGCTCGACTTCCGAAGAGCCGTTGGTCTCGTGGTCGCAAGCGCGACTGATAAGTTCCGGGTTCGATTCCTAGGTCGGGCAAAAAGTGTTATTGGGTTTTTCCATTAGGATTTGCTCAGTAGCAACCCAGAGTTTGGAAGTTCGTGGTGTGATACCCCCGTGCCTCGGAAAGCACGTAAACCCGTTGGTCTCGGCTGTCATTCGTAGATCTTTGACAGTCATTACGGATAGTCAGAAGCCAGGAAGTTTGACAACCAGTCTAACCAAAAGGTATCGTGTTGCCCAGTAACTGAGTTGTGGTGGTCAGATAGGCAGTCGCTGCATGTGAAACACTGGTATTCAGCTGCATCCGGTTGCACTGGAAGCCGACCCCAACACACTTGGGAAAAGGCTAAGCAGAAACAAAATACAAGTAAAAAGAAATATATATATATATATAAAAAAAAAATACAAATTATACATATATTATTATTATTATGTGGTGTTAGCCAGTAGGTAGGTAACCAAATGTTAGCTAAATATTCCTATTTGAGACTAAACTTCGAGCGTTATTCATTAGTTCATGCACGTTTGTTTCATTATTTCTGGTGACGGCAAATCCTAACCTAAAAAGAAACATTAATATTTTTTGAACTTCGTGGCGTGTAAATGGCCGAAATGAATATTATACATTAATTTCCAAACTTACAGGAAGTATTTCTACTATATCGTATAAGTATACATATACTTTCATCATCAGGTTTTTAAATGTATGGAAAGTGGGCATTGTTATTTGAATTGTGAAGATGTCGGTGAGTTAGTTAGAATGTTCAAGTTTCCGGTCTATATGGAGAAGAACGAGCGCTAAACTGCACCTTTTTTTTTAATCCTGATTACATTATTCTTACATACATATATAAACTCACGCCAATAATCACCAGCCAATAATCGCCAGTAATCTAGAATTGCGGACTTTGTTCGAAAAAATCACCGCTGATGGATTTTAGTCAGTAAGAGTCTGACACTCCCTTGCGTTCGGTCTAACGCAACAAGAAATGACCAGCTCAAATGACAGGATCCGTTCACGAACATGACGTGTGGATCAGCATCAGGTTCATGGGAAATCGTTTATAACGATACTGAAAAGTATCAAAGTCTTCTTGCTAGCCAATTTGGTAACTGAAGCAATCAAAAACATGGCACTTCAATTGTCTCTGGTAACTGTGTATACATGGCTTATATTTTATCTGAAAACCGTTCCTTTTATTGCAAAATTAATAAAGATATCCTGCAGTACTATTCTCTAAAATCCCCGTTGGTAAATTTAGGTCAATCGAGATGGGATGCAAGCTCACTTCACCTAGACATTTTGTGCGTGGAGAAATCCTCATAGATGCCCAACGTCTAGGGAGAATAGAGGGTTATGTTGGACTTCTACCGACTAGCTCATCATTATCATCACCATATCAGCCTATAGCCGTCCACTGCTGGACGTAGGCCTTCCCCAAAGTGCGTCAACCATCCCGGTTCTGGGCAGCCCGCATCGATCCGCGGCCCGCCACCTTCTTTAAACCGTCGGTCCACCGACTAGTACACTTCACCAAAATTCACTAGAGAGTTTTTACAGAATAGCACTGCTGAAGATTCTATAAGCATCACTCACCTATGAAGCTGGCCTCATCCTGGCGGTCGTGCAGCGCGTGCATGACGAGTGCGGCGAGTAGCGCGGGCCGCGCCGATGGCAGGCCCGGGGCCAGCCCGCGGAGGGACACCGGCGCTGCGCTCAAGATCGCGCCGCTCAGCATGCCCTAACGCGCCACGTGGAGCATTCCTTGTCGCTGCACCTGCGGATTAGGTGAAAGGTTACCAAGAAATTTTGGAAAAAAAACTGAAGGTGCTTCGTTTGAAACCTAACTGTGTTGTGTGTGACGAGTGGAAGACGATCTTGTCAGTTTGTTTGACGTCTTTAACTTACTACAAGTTGCCAATAGCCGTTATATTATAAAGTAAAATAACACACATACCATCACGCCTGTATTCCTCGAAGGGTTAGGCAGAGATGTACCAATGTACACCCACAGTTCGCCGGTATGTTTAGGTCCCATGTAATAGGGGGCGAGCTTATTGCCATTAACCGGGCACAAATCCTAACTCCGAGCTGCTACTGTGAATTTCATAGAAAAACCCAATAACACTTTTTGCTCGACCTGGGAATCGAACCCAAGACCTCTAGCGTAGCAGTCGCGCTTAGCACCACTAGGCTAACGAGGCAGTTATACGAGTATAAAATAAATAGTTTCATAATATTGCAAAGAATTACATCGTGTTCATTTACTTATTAACCATATCTTTTGTGACTAGCAGGGACCGCACCACAGCGTGCTATCAAGACCAGCTTAAGTAAACGTTAGACATACACCAAGCAGACAGCCACAGTGGCATTCCGACAGCCACACTCACACCGAAAGTATTTATAATCATTACTGGTGGACGTTCTTATGTACTATCACTAGAACATTTTCTCAGATTACAAATCAACAATATTACTATAGTCCTCAAGAGGTTGTTGTCCTGTACATTCAAATCCTCTACCAACTTCACAAACTCGTTCACATCCAATAATGTTCTAGAAAAGTATTTTCAGCGCTGTATCACGGACGAAGGGAAGTGAAACAACATATTTTAAACTTTATGCTTCCTCTCTTCTCGTAAATATTAGATATAAATAGAATTGAACAGGTCTTTCACATCTAGAATGTCTTATACACTCATTTATTGCTTGTCTGTAGGTATACTTAATGTTGTAGCGTCCTTGGCTAATTATGATTGAGCAGTTCATTTTACTGGACAGCGGAATGGAAAAATTAGTACATGCCTTGATGTTGATGTTGCTGAACATTGTTTTGGCCAAAGCATTCAACATCACGCCTGTATCATCCGCAGGGATAGATAGAGGTATACTGATAGAGGTACTGTAAAGATTGTGTGATTTAGCCATATCCAACACTAGTTCCTTCCCGCAACTTTGTCCGCTTAGCTTGTTACTGCTCCACTCCCGTGACTCGCTGGATTTTTATATGGAGAAGATTGGGCAAGAAACTCCATACTTACTCTTTTAAAATAAATGTTTAACAATATTTATATATAGTACTAGTGACCTGCCCCCAACTTCGTCCGCATGGCTAATTTCACCAGAGTTAAGTTACGTCTTTCGGTACTGCTCTGCTCTTATGGGTTATAGCGAGATGTTATATAGCCTATGTTACTCAATAATAATGTAGCTACCTTCTGGTGGTTTTTTGTAAATAGGTTTAGTAGTTTCGAAGCCTATTCGTTACAAACAAAAAAATATTTCCTCATAATATCAGTGTATACAGTATCACACAGAATTACACGTAAATGGAAAGTACTTCTACCCTACAAAGCGTATTTTTTTTTAAACATCCAAATGTTGATACTTGATCATGTCCACACAACTCAAAAAATTAAACAATAACATTAACCAAACCACAAAAGGACGAGCGACCAGACAGTTTCATCAATGAAATTAATCAAACTATTGTTTCAGCCGCGGCGGCCATTTTCATTCGATTGTTTTGATATATACTCCATGGTTACGGAAAAGGAAAATTTTGTAATTCGATATCATGTTTCGTTATTAAACAAACTAGTGGTTGATGGACATTTTGTTTTGTAGAATTTAATGTATAATTTTGGTTCACGAGGTGTTTATGAGGGTGCAACGATGGCTATACGAGGAGGTTTACTAGGTGTCCACAAGGGGTCAAAGGGGGTCTACGAGAGCTCAAATACGGGGCTTTGACGAGTGTACGAGTCAAAGAGGGGTCAAAGAGGAAACAACGAGGTATTTTAAGAGATTTTAAATAAGAGAAGATTCTAAATTACGTATATTTTTTTAAATTCATTTTACCATTATTTATGTTACCTCATCTCTCCGGCATTTTTAAAGTGAATAGTTTTATTCTTCTTTTATTTCTAAAATCGTCAGTACGCTGCCACATAGAGAGAATTGTTTCACTTTATGATAACAAAACGAGAAATCAGAAAAATCCATCGGTTTTTAGAATCTCCCAAATATAACAAGAAAACAACACAGCTTACAAAATCTCCGCAAACATACCTCGGAATCCAGTGCCTAAACTTATCCTAGCTTGACCTAGAAAGCCAAGGGTCTCACACTCATTGTCTCAAACAATAGATCAAGAGATTGCCGCGCTAATTAGTGAGCTCCACGCTTGTATTGTAATCTAAGTTACAAAGAAGAGCAAACATCTTGAACACCAAGAGGTTTGATACAATCTGGGAACTGATCTAGCGATAACGATAGGTGTTAGTTTATTTAGGAGATGAGGTTTCGTAAATTATATAATAATCTTAGTTCTGCCAAAATGAGCCAATCCACAATCTCTCAATAATTTAATTAATAATGGTGTAAAAAAACATGTTTAATAAAATATTGATAATCCCGCTACAAGGCATAGGCCTCTTCCCACACAGAGAAGGTACAAGCAATGATCACTATCTTGCTCAACGCGGATTAGCAATTTATTATATGTTCAGGCTTTCTTGACAATTCAAAAGTGCCTGTAAATGATCTAAAAATAAATGCTTTGACTTTGACTTTCCACAACATTTTTATTCAAAGTAAAGGTCGCGGGAAATTGCAGGGCCAGTCATTCTGGCTATCTTGAGAGGAGGCCTATGTCCAGCAGTGAACATCGATCTGCTGATATGGTGATGATTATTTTCATTTACTGATGTGAAACTTAGAACTAGACAAAATTGCATACTTATATCCTTCAAAAGACTAACAAACCACTGAACAGCAATTCATTGTAATTGCGCTGAACCCGGTGCAAATTATGTCGCTCAAGGTGGCCATGTATTTTTAATTTCCGACTCTTTCGTGCCCTAATAACAGGGGAATCCTCGCTAATCCCATTAGCTAGCCACCCAAGTCAAGGGAGAGGGTGAATAAATCAATATGCCCCAATAATGGTACTTGAGACCTTTTGTTTTAGCTTCCTACGGGATTTAGTTTACATTTTTGCTTTGAAAGTAAGCAGTGATTGGGTATACAATACAACACTTGTAGGCTGGTATGCAGGTACTATATGTAGATGCCTACAACCTTGCCTTTCGGTTCGAATAGTCATTTAAAGGGTTCTGTACCCAAATGATGCCAAAAAAAATATATTACTAAGACTCGTCACACAGGGCTGCATATTTTGAACCGTAATGTGCACGTAATAGACACTCGAATTTTTCACAGAGTATGTATGTGTGTGTACTATTTTGAGATGGCGTTAGAAAAGAATATTTGGAAGGACATGTAGGAGGCCTCTGCCCAGCAATAGGACATTATAGGCTAAATAAAACAATAAAATAATTGTATTGACTCCCTTTAAATTTTAATCGTACCGTCAACGTACGTATTTGTAAAAAAAAACACAACCTAAAAAAAATTAAGTAACCCCTACAGAACCATAAACATTCCTACCGTAACTAACAAAAAAACTGATAACTTTAGAAAACTTGAACCGACTTCCATCAAATATAGCTAAGAACACTCCCGACTAATTCACCTTTCAAACAAAAAAAACTAAATCAAAATCGGTTCATGCGTTCGGCAGCTACGATACCACAGATAGACACACACGCAGAGACACAGACACATCAAACTTATAACACCCCGTCGTTTTTGCGTCGGGGGTTAAAAAAGGGGGAAAAGCTTATACGGCATCAAAAAACTTGTCCACTAGGGTGTCAATAGGACAAGTGCCCAAAAGGCTGGCACCATTGCCACGTGGTAAAACAAAAAAAATATACACAAACTAATTGTTTTTTCTCATGGAAGTTTAAACAGTAACCCGAAGCAAAATTTGCTTTTTATTCTCTTGAGAACTGGTTGAAGTTTTATCATTATTTTCTTCAAAACTGTTATCCCGACCAGTGTAGTAGTGAGAACGGTAAAGTTTTGCGGGAACTATATTGCTGGGGTATTTCGAAAGAAACAATACCTACACAAAGCTTTAGATTTTGGAACAAAAGCAATTTTACCGTGACCATGGTAGGGCAAGGATTATAATATTTGGTGATTAAATGGCTGCCAGTGAAGTAATTAGTCTTAATCGATTCATAATTCAAAAATACTTATGTGGAGTTTTTAATAACAAGATTTCTAGAAGAGAGAGAGAAAACATAACATAATAGACCATCACGCCTGTATTCCCCGAAGGGTTAGGCAGAGGTGTACCTACCAATGTACACCCACAGTTCGCCACAGTTGCTCGACCTGGGAATCGAACCCAAGACCTCTAGCGTAGTAGTCGCGCTTAGGACCACTAGGCTAACGCAGTTCAAAAGAGAGCGAGAGAGTACCTACCGATTTAGGTGAAGTGAGCTTAAGCTGTCATTTCACCTGACAGTTAGGGTTGAAGAGTTCCGTCAAATGGCTCCAGCCGTTTTGGAAATTAGTTGGAACAAAAACAACTGTTTTTTGGTATTGTGTAACAAAAACAAACGAACTCTTAAATTCTATTAATTTACATGTATAGATGTAATATAAGACATGATCATAATCAATTTGTTTTAATTACGATCGCGATATTCCTTTCTATCTTCTAACAGGGAACTGTTCCTGTATTCCCTCCTTAGTTATATAATTACAATATAGCCATTTAAAAAAACAATTGTTCAAGGGTCCCAAACAATCTCTTAAGTAATGCAAACGTAACTGTATGTTAACGGTTACTAAACAAACATAAGTTCAAACAACCCTTTTGTGTCCAAGCGTGTGAATTATTAAACAATCCCGGATTTCTGGAGTATTAAGTTCTTATTTCCACATTGTAAGGAAAAGACAAATATAAAGTTTGTTTGGGATTGCCTGAACAGCACCAGAGGAGACTTGTCAATCAAAAAGTTATAGTTGTTTTTACAAATGTCGGCCAATGTTTTGATTAGTACGCTTCTGCTAGAGACTTCGTTCGCATGGAAGTCAAGTATACCACAGAATAAGGCCCAGAGCAAATATTTTAATTTTCTATCAATAAAAGAATTTTTATAATCGAACCAGAACTTCCAGAGGTAAACCTCTTACAAAGAAGCAATTTTATTTATCTTCTATACTTCTAATAAATCTGTAGAGAGGTCAATTCTGTACATTAAATATATTTCCAAAATAACTATCAGGGGGTGATTAGGGATCGATACTGATGCCAAAAATGCAATCAGTAACATTTTTGTCTGTCTGTCTGTCTGTCTGTATAACCGTTACAGAAACAAAAACTACTCGACGGATTTTAACGAAACTTGGTACAATTATTTTTCATACTCCTGTTGAGTTGGTATACTGAAAAGTATACCACGCATCACGCTACAATCAATAGGAGCAGAGCAGTGAAGGGAAATGTTGGGAAAGAGGGAGAAGTTACTCTAATTTTTATGCTTCCGTCGCGTGTGCAACCTTAATGGTTAAAGCTACACAGAAATCATGTATAACGGAAATGTTCTCTTTAAAATTATATAAAAAATATCCCACGACAGCATATGTCTATCTTTTATGGTTGACTCACAATATCACGTGTAACTCCCGATAGCTTAGCAGTTCGAAGCTTTCTGATTATATTTGTCTACTCTTACTACAAGCTAACGGAGTCGCGGGCACAGCTATCAACAATAATATTGTGCGGTTCCGTATTGCGATATTTTTCAACAGTATTGTAGATTGACATATTATATTTCCCAACTAAAGTATAAAAGTTACATCTGTCTGTTACATCAAAAGCACTGAACCGTGAGGTAGGACATAGGCTACTTTTTTTTACGAGAAACGACGGAAACGCGGACGATGTTGCGGGCAACAGCTAGTCTCTATATAATATTTTTAGATTCGGAAACCTATATTTGCCTATATCGGGCTTGTATCTAGGCTTATAATATTGGAGAAAACAAACTAACAACTATAATCCTCTCATTAAAAACCGAGCTCAAACTTTAGCCCAAGCTTAAACCCTTGAGCCCGTTATTATAATTTGAACTTTATTCCGACACAGATGAAGTTCTTCATCCAAAAAACTGACTGTAGAATCGACTGTAAGATCTCCATTATTTTAATTACCGGTATATAAGATCATTCTTTTTATTTTATGTGACGCAAGAAAAGAATATTTGAAAGGGAAGCCAGAAGAAAGCCCAGAAGAGGAAAATTATAATGGGCTTGGTAATAAAAAAAAGTTAAATGTCATGGTTTGCCATTTTTTGTGAAGCATTTCTATTAAAAGATAAATAAAGTCATACCAACAGTCTTTCAGCATTAAGAACAAATAAAATTGATGTTAAAGCAGTCGATTTCCGCCATACGTGAAGATGTACGCACGTACAACTCGTCACGTTCCTCCCTGCTGTAAGGAAAGGAAAATTCCCTCCCTTATTGTGTTTCGACGTCTTGACGTAGAAAATCTTAATATGTTTTATATTGTGTCAATATTTATTAGGTTTACGGAAGAAAATTGTGAAATGAAATAGATGTTGAAGCATTTGTGAAGTGGGGTGAGGCCCACTTCAATTATTTTCGAGAATATTACTGATACAATCTTATTTGGAATTTCGAATTTTCTGGAGAGTTAAGATGGCGGCTTCTATGAGTTTCTATACACTACTATTACTATTAATAATACCAGCCTATAACTGTCCCACTACAGGGAAAATCTCTCATGCAGAGAGGGCACGAGCATCGATCACCACGCTTGCTCAATGCGGATTGGCGATTTCAGACTTATACTGAATTATAAGTCCAGGTTTCCTCAGCTTTTGATTAAGTGTCATATGATATGTTTTATGGTGTAATTGACATTCACGCGTAGTCGCTAGCAGAGGCTAGTTAATAGTTAATATCAAGTTAGACTAGAATTTACTTTGTCGGTTGAACGTTAAGGCAAAGTAGGAATATTTTGCCTTATCAAGACTCTATTTAGTCAATCAAAATTGTCAAGTGGGTGAAAAATCCTATTACAGAGAAAAAGGCCCACCAACCAATATCTAACCACACACAAAGAGAGAGAGAAGCAATGGAGGTCAATATGGAAATGTCTCTTCCTCTATAAACCTAAAATTTTCCATCAAAGGTGGAAAACAAATTAAACAACTGACTATTCTCACACCCAACTACGTATTTATTGCAACACAAATTCACCTTTATTTATTTTATCGGGAGTTACGACGACCTATTTTGCCGGTAATCTTGCCCCCATAAAGCAAGGGTGGCCGCGGTTACCTTTACCGCATACGTCACTCAGACAAACTGTGCGGTTGAACTGCCCCGCTATAGTGTTCCTTCAAGTTGATCCCATCGGTGTTCAAAGTACCGGTTTAGAAGTTAACAAGTTATCACGTCATGATTCAAGAGGGATTGGATTGAATAGCATTTAAATTCTACCTACAGAAATAAATGTTACAAGGAAATTATTTCTCCGAAATCAGGTGATTATAAATTGTACAAGCGAAAGCCCCTGAAATTTAGCGTCTATGAAAATGTACGAGAGAGAATTTCAAAGTCAAAATCAATATATTTACTATTTTAATTAAACCTTCATAATCATAGTTTTTTTTTAACATTATTTACGGGAAAAAGGAACTGAATTTACATAGTTGACTCGTCCAAAAGATAATTTGTCATACAATTTATACTTTTATAAAGCTGAAGAGTTTGTTCTCTGGTTTGAATGCGCTAATCTCTGGATTTACTGGTCCGATTCTGAAAATTATTTCACTATAATGAAGTCACGTTACTCCTCAGTGGTATAGGCTATATTTTATTATAAAAACAATTAAGAATATGTATGATAACTCACGTGGACGAAATCGCAGGCAGCAACTAGTTGCTAACGTCAGACGGCATAATATCTATACCTACTTGTAACGAAGGTAACCCTACAAAAACCCTTGAAATTCCCTCCAGCATAAATAACATTCCCTCAAATAAAACGGAATCCATTGCTGATCGATATTGTGACTTACGACTCACCTTTTGCAAGACCACCTGAATTTTTAACGAAATTCTTCGTCGAACTCCTATAAATTTGAATAAAGACAAAAATGATTATTGATGGACCCTCCTTATGCAAATTGGGGGGAAACTGGCCTTGCTCAAGACACTCGTTTTTAATTTATGGTCAAGTTTGAAGGAAAAGGTAGACTTTGAGGTGGACGGAGTTATTAATTTAACTTTTATAGTTGTATTAATGGATGTAAGTTCTTGTTTTATAAGTGTAGTTTTGGGGCTTTGCCTCCATTTTTGTCTCGAACTTTCATTATGCTGTTACATCATCGACATTATGGCATGTTCGTTCTAAATGTTGGAATAGTACCTATAAGATTTTTACATCTATATAATATGTACAACTATGTTTTTTTTTTTTTTTTTGGCGGGTTGGAAATCATCAAACAACTTCTTCCGCCCTGGGCGGGGCGGGAGGGAGTGTCAGACTTTTACTGACTAAAACCCACCCATGTTCCTTCTTGTGCCCTTTGCGTTCCGGGGGCGCGGTATCTCTTACGAACAACCCTCAGCCCCGACAGGCATCGGCCCTCAGTGGCCCCTTCCTTTTGCTGACATCTCTTTGAGGCGCGCGTGGAACACGAACGCGCCGTCGACACGGCTATGTACAACTATGTTGATTCAGTTTAATTTTTTTAATATAATTGGATGGAAAACAAGCCTACGGCCTACTTGATGTTAGGTGATCACAGCTGCCTATAGACATCTTGCAAATGCGTTGCCATCCCAGAGACAAAGTTTAAATATCTCAAGTGCCTCTTATTACACCGGCACCCATACCCTTCAAAGAGAGACAAAGTAATGCTGCTTTGCGGCAGAAGTAGGTATGGTAAGTCTAGAATAACAATATCCTACATTCCTGCTGTTAAATATTATAAACGTGAAAGTTTGTAAGAATGGATGAATGTATGTTTGTTATACTTTGACCCTTAAACGGCTGAATGGACCTAGCTAACATTTGGCAGCATGTAGCTTAACAGATATGCTATTTATATCCCGCTTTTGTGTTCCTGTTGGATAATTTAGGACTTTTACCTAATTAGGTAGAGGACACTATTAAACAATAATTCCAAGACACAACTTCACAAAAAAAACACTTTAATATATTTTGATAAAACTGATGATTTTTTAAATAACTATAAAAAAATGAGTTTATGTTACTTTGAAATTAATAAATAGTTAGTGAATTAAGATGTCAAAAAAGTGACGTCATGATTTAGTATTGTCGTACAAAATCTATGGATGAATCCCCAATTTTATAATAACTAGACCCAAAGGTTTTTAATTCATTTACTTCCATTACTACCCAGGTGAATATAAGACGATTCAAACCTATAGTGCAAATCTGATGCTATTGCTCAAACAATACGTCACCTCTTATCACGTCCTGCGCGCCTGGTACCTGCTCGCTACAGGAAAATGGACGCTACTGCCGTAGTAAAGCAAATTTAAGATAGACCACAAAACATGCTGAATTCCACAAAGTATTCCCATGAACTACCCATCTTTCTATCGACCCGATGACCATAGTGCATGCTACAGCAGTAAATAGATTAAGAGTCCATCGCCATTAACCCATACATAACCCACTTCCCCTCTATCTAACAATAAAAGTAATTAAGAGAACCCTCTTCTCCCCTCCTGCCACCCTGGTAGCAAGCGACGCATTCCAAAACAGAAAAACAAATAAAACGTGATAGGGAGCGACGTGGTGTAATATTAAAATGCCATTTGAAAAGAAAAAAGTAATTTATTTTTTTATTGATTTTCAAACAGATGACTGACTAACATTAATATAGAAAGTAAATGGCACTTAGGAACTTTTGCATATAGCCCTTTGCAAACAGTCGATGTTTCATCTCAGCAGACACATTTATGAAGATTTCGCCCCAAAAATGTATACAAACAAAACGTGCAGAAGTCAAATCCGTTCTTAGCTCATGTCACCTACCTAGCTGCCGAATTTCAGCTCTAGAGGTCTAGCATTTTTTCAAGAATTTGTGTTTAGTCAGTGAGCAAATGATAAAAAATGAGAAACCTTTCCATTTCAACTACATACTTCTCTAAGGATTTTGTAGTCAAAAAGCTATGCACATTTGCTAGCTTCAATCCTGGACTATCTATTCTCAAATCGCTAGATCTAGCAATACAATAATAGTGTAAGAATTTCAATATTATTTATTGATGTTCAATCATTTTCATGAAAATTAAATTCTTAACTTACAGAAAGGAGGTTAAGACAGCCAATTGTTTTAATAACAAATAAGTTCATGTACTATTGAGGACAATTACGGTGAACCACTTTTCGCCCTTATGCAAGGACATAAAGGCGAAAAGTGGTGGCGGTAAGGTAAAAAATTGGTTGTGTATTCTTAAGCTTTTAGTATCAACTTTATATCGATGTCCAGTAGTTTCATGTCATACCAATTATGTCGGCCTATCGTTCAAAGGTCGTTAAATAGGTACCACCAATATTGATTCATGATGGTTTATAATTGAAGTCGACATGTCATTCTATCGTTTCAGTAGGCCAGTAGGAATACAATGTATAATATATTTTGTATCTATAGGTGTATGTACCCGGCACGAGTCGTGAAAACAAACTTCAAGTCCATTCGGCGCCCCCCGCCTCCTTCACTCCGCCAAAGAGACCCAAAAATTAACTTGAAGTTTGTGCTAGTAGGACCAATCGCGTTCAGTTTCGGCGCCCCCCGCCTCCTTCACTCCGCCAAAGAGACCCAAAAATTAACTTGAAGTTTGTGCTAGTCGGACCAATCGCGTTCAGTTTCGGCGCCCCCCGCCTCCTTCACTCCGCCAAAGAAACCCATAAATGAACTTAAAGTTTGTGCTCACGACTCGTGCCGGATGCTGTAAAGGTTGTATCATAATGAATCTAGTTCTGGCTGAAAAGACTTGTATCCAAACACTAGATTCTAAAAAGGATTTAAATGAAAAGAATAGTCGATTGTTTTCTTTTAATAGCCATATTTGATTTGGCTATGTGAAAGCACGTCTTTACTATAATACTAGCTTCTGATATCGCGTTAAGTTACGTCTTTGGTTACTGCTCCGCGCCCGTGTGTCGTAGCGTGGTGTGTGGTGGCCTATATTGCTCCCTGATAATGTAGCTATCTATTGGTAAAAAAATGTTAAAATCGGTCCAGTAGTTTCGGAGCTCATTCGGTACAAACAAACAAAAAAAATCTTTCCCCTGCATATTATTACATCGATTATGCGACCGATTGTGTTGTTTTAATCTAATGATTGCGGGTTGGTATGTTTTGGCTGAACTAAAGAAAAAAATGCTGTTCTGTTAACAAAATATCCACACGTACACGTGAGTTTCTTGTATTATCCCCTTTGAAGGGCTTAGAAAGGAATCAATACAGGGCTCGGGGTCCTCTGTTTATTTATTTTATTTGTCCTCAACATACGTGTTGTAGATCTTTTAGCTATATTTCTTTCATCTTTTGTCTAAATATCATCTTAAGATCCTTTGGTTGTAAAAAAAAATCCTTTACAAAAGCTACTTGTCTGAACACAAACCATTATACCATTAATTATAACATATATTGTTCTAAGATCTAATGATAACGTTAAAAAAATATCACTTACATGTGTTATTTTAAAAATAAAACCTAATAACTATCGTTATTAGACCGCTTTTTGTATAATCCATATCCATACTAACATTACAAAAACGAAGCGAAAGTAACTCTATCTGTCTATCTGTTACGCTTTCAAGACTAAACTACTGAACCGATTTTGATAAAATTTGGTACGAGGTAAGTTTGAACCCCAAGAAAGGACACAGGCTACTTTTTATACGTCCTCCATAATAACACGAAAGAAGTTGCGGGCATAAACTAGTGCTATTATTAATTAAGCAGGACTAAGACATCATGTCAAACGGATAGGTGTGATCATCTCAATTTACAATCACTAATAATTTTGACAACATTGGCGATTAAGGCAAAGTTAATGTTAATGTTCATTGAAGGTACATTCTACTGAATATTTTAATTGTTATTCCATGAAAAAGCTATCAGCGGGGACGCAGCCTAGCCCTAGGGCAGAGGCTCTCTGAAAATCACTGTATTGCTTTTATTAAAACCAAATGTTTTAGACATAATGACGTAATATACTTTCTAAGTTGATTTTGGACGTCGCTGACATCGGTAAAAGAAAACATCGTGAGGTGACCTAGGCTTAATATAAGTCTGGAATCGCCAATCCGCCTGAAGCAAGCGTGGTGATCAATGCTCATGCCTTCTCTATATGAGAAGAGGCTTTTGTCCTGCAGTGGCCATTATTAGCTTTAATAATAGACTGATATTATTTAGACGAAACACAGATACCCGAACCTCATATTATTTTCTGTTAATAAAAATATTATTGTTTTTTATTATTATCATTTATGACTTGAAAGATATGATGACGGATTCTGTTTGGTAAGAAAAACATCAAATTCAAATAATCAAAAATATGTATTACGCAGTATCAACTACGCACTTATGTACTTGGAACTTTTTCATATTGGAAGCCATGGTTATATTATATTTACCCTACCCAATACTTTCATAAGAATGTTTATACAAATTGGTATTGTACCATGACGTCTTGCACTCAATCTTCTGAAACTCATTTCGTATTCAAATACGTTTTCCGTAGCAGGCTTATTGCCCCACATTATGTATAAAAATGTATATAAGCAGACCATCATTTCATTTAAGAAAACAGACGTATATAATAAGAGTTTTATTTATTTAGAGGTTTAGAAATGTGGCAGGACTTTTATGTAATTGGATTTGTGGAAAACAAATTGCATTGCTCATTTCAAGAAACGAATGCTCACCTTACAACGAAAAGGTCATCTTGTCAATATCTCAAACGAAACTCTAAAACGCAGTCCGATAAAAAACCATAGAAATGAATATTCTAGAAACAAATGACCAAACTCATTTACTTTTTATTACATTTATGAAAAATAAATTAAGTAAAAACACTCACCCTTTGCCTTCCGAACACTTACACAATCTTGATTAAAGAAAAAAAATATTACGTAAGCACACGATCGTTCGAATTGTCTTTGGATTCAAAAATTTAAACGTGGAATCACTTCAGAACTTCTCACTTCATTTAAATATGTGTCTAGTTCGATAAATGCGTTCACGAATGATTTTTTCGCTTTAGAAATATCAAATAAATGGAAATAAAATGGAGGATACGCTTTGTCGTATTGGGGTTAGTTAATGGGTGTCTTAATGCGCATGCGTGGTATCACCCCATCCCCCTGGTGTTATACCGTTCTGAAATAGACGCATTTTTAGGGGAGCATGTTTCGATAAAAACAAAAGTTGGAGACCTACAATTCTTAAATGTTAAGTCGGTTATTATTATTTTTTCATCTGAATGGTAAGTAGGTACTTATATATAAACAATTATGTATTTCGTTTGTTAACTTTCGACTGGTTGGTGGGATTTGGCAGAATGACAGAATATGTCATCCATTAAGTATTCTTATTGACAGTAATAGGTAATGGTCCAAGATTTCAGAACGGCCCTATGCTTCGAAATTTAAACCATAGTGTTTGGCTGAAGTTATGGCCCACGGAAGTAGCTATATAGCAATAATATTTGTTGGTTTTCAACATTATTCTGTAAAACATAAAAACCAGCTGTCTCATTTGAACAAAAGGTACCTTTTATACCAAAGACCTGAAAAAGGGCCCAGTATTGAAGCTAGTTGTGCAGACGATATTATACTCAAATAGAAAAACTAAAATAGATCCGATTTAAGAGTAAATTGAATTATATATTGATAAAAGGAAAAATCTAGTGTAACATTTTAAATGTCAATTCCTTCATAATGTCAAAAATAAAACAAAAATCTTCTATTTTTCCTTGTCCTCCCAAAAAGGATGCGTCCTTTTTTTTAAAGAAAGGAAATCCTCAAATAGTTTCCTCCGCCCTGGGCGAAGCGGAAGGTAATGTCAGACTCTTACAGACTAAAACCCACATGTGTTTCTCCTAATGTCCTTCAAACCTAAACCTGGCAGGAGCATGCGTGCTGGCGTGAACACTAGCAAAGTACGCCTACCTCCTTAATGATATATTCCTATAGCTATCCTTAAAATTTCACAGACCATAACGTCTGTATTCCCCGAAGGGTTAGGAAGAGGTGCACCATTGTACACCCATAGTTCGCCGGTATGTTTAGGTCCCATGTAATAGGGGGCGAGCCTACTGCCATTGAGCGGGCACGAATCCTAACTACGAGCTCCTACTGACAATTTCATAGAAAAACCCAATAACACTTTTTGCTCGGCCTAGGAATCGAACCCAAGACCTCTAGCTTAGCAGTCGCACTTAGTAACACTAAGCTAGCGAGGCAGTTTCTCAATATCCTCAAAATTTCAGTCTTGTTAAAATGACTCAAGTCTGGCGGCTATACGATTTGAGTCTGAGGAACTCGATGATAAAAAGTCAAACAGTCTTTTCATTTTAAATTTCGAACGTCACAGCGCCAACATAAAGGTAAAACCATAAGATCTTATGAAGTTCTTTAATATCAAGCTTATATCTGTAATCTGTATGAAAAGGACTTTTATCTATTGTTATCGTTACGTAGGTACTCTTTGTGTTTGGTTAGGTACTCTTAATCCGGAGAGATGAAAAGGGACACGTATTTTTATTTCCACCTTTTTTTATGTACATTACGAACTTTATTACCTGAAATACCTATGTATAACTGCCTCGTTGGCCTAGTGGTCGTACACGCGACTGCTACGCTACAGGTCTTGGGTTCGATTCCTAGGTCGAGCAAAAAGTGCTGTTGGGTTTTTCTATGAAAATCTCAGTAGCAGCTCGGAGTTAGGATTTGTGCCCGGTTAATGACAATAGGCTCGCACCCTGTCACATGGGACCTAAACTACTACAAACTGTGGGTGTACATTGGTACTTACACCTCTGCCTAAACCTTCGGGGAATACAGGCTTGATGGTATGTGTGTTATGTTACCTATATATATTTTTGCACATGTTAGTAGGCCAACATTGTCGACTTTTAGGTGTAATTGAATTAACTAAAAAGGGTTTTTTTTTTATATCGTTTCTGTAAATTTCTCCTGAATCCTTAATGCGTTTAGAAACATATAAGCTAACATACACAAACAATCAGACCCGGAAAAACTTTCTATACGTCAAAAAAATATTTGTTCAGTGTGAGAATCGAACCCATCATCAATGTCTTCATTTCAATTTACAATTATATACAACTTTTACTATAGGGTCAACCCTTATTGAATGAAAAACAACAACAAACAATTACGACGCACTGGAGAGTTTTCTCGATGTAAAGCACTGGTATTCAGGTATATCCGGTTAGACTGTTGGGTAAAGCCTAAGCAGATGATGATGGACAGAATCCTCCAAAACTGGAAGGACGAGGCGCTAAAACGAGAAGGATAGAAGGAGTGGGACAGAATAGGCTAACAAAAAACAAATGTTTTGTCGAGCTACGTGTCCATAAAAGTGTGGATCAGTTATGTTTAGGTACACCTCGTAGATGACCTAGATATTTCACAGCGGTTATAACTTGCAACCGCCACCTGTCCTCAGGGTCACGTGATCGATCCCTGTGTTAGGAAAGGTACCTAAGACAACCGGTCTATTTTGTAAAAATCTCCCTCTGTGAGTTTAAGTGAAGTGAGCTGTCATCCTATCTGAAGCTAGGGATGGACAGTTTATCTCGAACTCACTTTACAGAAGAATATTTTTGCTAAGAAACACTATAGGTAAGTTTTTGAAAATTCTTTTGGTGCCTATGTATTTGTGTGTTTAGGCAAATATTCCTGAGAATATTACCTAAATTGAAGTACATTTTGTTTGGACAAACATGCAAAACTATATATCAAATAGCGAAATAATTTAATAACTGCAAATATGAAAACATTAAAAAAAAACTTCAGCCGTTGATTTGTACACTTCGTTTGACTTTATTCTTTGAATATCCGTTGTCATTTTTTATATTAAAGATAGATTAATGAATCTTCTTTAATAATGGCATATTTCCTTAGGTATTGATTAAATAACGGTAAAGAAGCAAAGTTTTATAACTAAAGGGTAGGCAAGGGTCTTCTTGTATCTACTTATCCATATTTTTTGTGCCAATGGATGGCTCACGGCCCACGTGATGTTAAGTGGTCACCTCTGCCTATAGACATCTGCTATACCAGAGGCCTTGCAATAGCGTTGCCATCCCAGAGACAAAGTTAAAATGACTTAGGTGCCATAGAGATCATGGGAATTGACGTTCAAAAGTGCCTTTTAATGTTCTAATTAAAATAAACAATTTGACCTTGGATATTTGACTTTTTATAGGTAGGTAATAAAACAACATCAGAACTATATGAATAAAATTTGTATTCCGTCATCATTACACAAATAGTGACCGGTTCAATACATTTATAGTGTTTGTTTAATAAAATAGAAACTATTTACTATATTATTATTACTATAATAACGCTCAAAAATACATTGGCTTAACATCGGATAAACTATTAAATTAATACATCTCATTAACATTCGATATTTGCCGATTAGTATGTTCTAAGCTAATTAAATCTATTTATTTATAATATTATATACTATGTGTAACGCGATTTCTTACAGCAAACTCCCGAACGTTCTGAAACACATAATATTTCATGTTAACACAAGATTCAAAATGGCCACTGGCTTGTTACTTCTCAATACGCAGACTTCCATACTAACTTCCATCCTGTATTTATTATTAGTATATTATTTAAACTGATTTAATTATTTTCAAAACGCAGACTCTCTTACAAAATCCATACAAAAACGCACTTATTATATTATTACGAACCAATTCTATACCCACCCAACATTTCATTCAAATAAATAACTTGTTTTGATTTAAAAACTTGGATCTCTTATTGTACCCATCCAGGTTAGGAATTTTCCAAAATCCTTTCACTAAGTAAGGATTTTCGGAAATTTCATGCTTCTAGACGCATCGGCAGCATTTTTGTTAAGTAACCATATTTAAAATGTAATGCTCCCTTTTTGGGTCAATATAAATGGTATTAGATGTTCATATTACAAGTAACTAAAGTCCAGATTTCAATAGTATTTTTTCAATAGATATAAAACAGTTGTTTTACCTTGTACCTAGCACCAGTATTATTTGGTCATGCCCTGTTTCGCTCGCCTCTCCCACTCCGCCCTCATTTGCAGAATCCCTTTAAACTGGGGAGACGCATCGGCTTCCCCCGAAGGCTCCTTCTCTTTTCCACCTTCCTCCTTCTCCAAATCTCCGTCCTTGTCTATCACAGCACTTTCTTTCTTGTCCTTTTCGACTGACAATCTGAACTTATCATCATTCTTCTGCCACGGCCTTTTCGTTAAAGTGTCGGCTTTATAAGCCATAGCTTCGCTTTTTGCTATGTTTTTAATGTCCTCTCTGTCATTTGAAGGGTCAGGGAAGGTCCTATTTCTAAGTCTCTTTTCGGGAGTCGAGTCTGATACTTCTTTCTTATATTTGTTTACTTCACTTCTGTAAACAGGTGCGCTTTCTCTTTTGGGATTCGCCGATACATTGTTTATGCTTACACTGTTAATGCTAACACTTCTTTGATAATGTGGAGCTCCAAACTGGCTGACACGGGCAGCAATGTCAACCAATCTTTTTTCTTCTTCCTTTATGACATCTTCATTTTCTTTGTCACTGTCCCTAGATTTTATAGAAGCGTTGAATTCGTTCTTTAATATTTTACTTCTTGTTGGAGGAATTTCACCATCTTCCTTTTCTTTATTATTATTGATCGCGGCTATTTCTTGAGCAATACTATCGGCTTCAGAATCTTTAAGTTTTAAAGATCTTCGTGCAAACACTTTCATGAGTTCCGGTTCGTCGTCGTTTTTCCTATCGCCACGCAGCTCTTTAGAGAGGATGCCAGGTTTCTTACGATAAACCACAGTTTCGTCTTGTCTGTCAGGAGTTTTTATGTCATTGCTGTCCGTGCTCTGAATGGAACTCTTGCTTCCGAAGCTCGAATGAGATTTTTGATCAATGGATATGTTGTCGTAAATTCTCTCGGTGCTACCGTCAGTACTCATAGAGTTTGTTCGTGGTTTTTCTGGTTTATCCTGTAGTTCGACGCTCATTGCTTTTCTTTTGAAGAATGCTTTAGGTGTGGAAGGGCTTTGTGGTATAATAGGGATGGCAGATTTCCTCCCACTGAGTGGAGAGTTCTTGTCATCATTTTGAGTATTCTCGATAATATTCTCAACGAATTTGTTGCTCTTGATAGATTCCTTTCGCACAGGGATATTCTGTGTTTTAGTTTCAGTGATTTGGGGACATTCTACGTCTTGTTCTTTCTCTGTTTGCGGACTATCAAGTTTCTTTGGCGTAACGTTAGCTGTCAAAACAATGTTTGTCGTTGGTTTAGCATCAACTTTGTTCAACTGAATGTTCAGAAACTCCGGGACTCCAGGTTTAGATCCAGATTTCTGTAACTTCTCATCACTTTTATTGATTTTTGGTGCTTCCACCGTTTTGACTGGAGTTTGTTCTTTATTAATATGAGTAACTGATATAAAACTTTCAGTTTCTGGTTTCAGTTCTCTTTGCACATTATGTTTGGCACTTAAAGCGCTCTCGACAGATATAGTTTTTCGTCTATCTTCTATCGGCTTTTCTGGGCTACTCTTAATGCTATCTAAAGAACTAGACTTGAGTATTGGGGCAATAATGGGCTTAGGCGAACTAATAATATCATCAATTTTAGCCTCTATTTGGGAGATATCGCTGTCGCGTTTATTATCCATCGTGATATGAATGCTATTAGTGAAGAGTTTTCTATCTTCTATAGCATCAGTTTTGAGGCTATCCAAGTAACTGCTATCGGTACTTGGCAAGCTATCGTAATTAGCTTCGGCACTACCTTGCATTAAACTGTAGTTTCTGGCTGAAATTCTTTTGGAGAAATCGTTTCGTTCGCTCAGGTTCCTCCTGTAGTTGACTTCCCAGCTTTCTAGTAACGGTTCAGAAATACCAACAATGGCCGGTAGACTAGGCATTTGGTTCTCCTGGGAGCTGATTGACGTCGTCTCTGACGCGTATCGGAAACTGTGCGACTTCCCGATGCTGCTACGAGTCTCAACATACTCGTCTCCCAGAGACCTCATTGCAGAGGTGACGTAAGACTCCTCAGTTTTAGAAGCATGGCGTGCTGATTCACGTTTGCATTCGATCAATTTCTCAGTAAAATCGGAAACGTGCTCAGACGACCGGTGTTTGATGTTATCAGAACTCTGATGCCTAATCGTTTTGGGGGGCGACGAGGACGCCAGCATGCTTGGGTTAAAGTAGGGTATGTTTTTAGGCATGCTACCACTAGTGAACATGTTATAATCGTTATGAGCATTTTTGATACGCATCGCTCTGATTGGAGGCTCATCGTCTGAGATCGCTGGAGACTCTTCCTGTGCTCTGTTTAACAGCTCATTACTAATAAATGCTTTTGAGGAAAATGGATCAACCAGCCGTTGGACTGATGCAGGTCTCTTAGTTTTATCAAGATGCAGGTTAAAAGATTCCCTCTTATCTTCAATTGCCTCTTTAGAAGAAGTCCGTTTTGTCCTCTCTATCTTTTCGCAAAATTCTTCGCGTCTGCTGTAGCGACTTTTCATTTCTAGGTTCAACATTTTGTCAGTTTCTTCAGCGATTTTGAGATCAGTAATGTTGTATTCCACGCCGGGGACTTTAGCAGCGCTATAGACATCTTTGTACGCGCTGTCTCGGACGTAAGCGCCCTTGTTATCCAATCTCTTGTGCATTTGGTTAGCGAAAGCTTTCTGTCCGGCAGATTTTTGAGTTCTTTCAGCAGGTACTGGCTTGTACCCTTGTCCTTCATGAAAATTTCTTTCTGTATCAACAGGTTTATACTGCGCTGCAGTTTTCTCAGTTTTAGACTTTTTGATCTCTTGCTGACCATCACCGTCTGTCTGGTCTTTTTTAGACTTCTTCCCGCTCTTTCTTAGCAGGAGTCTACTGAAGAACGATTCCTCTTTTTTCGAAGACTTTATCGCTTCATTCTCCGACTTCTTGTCTGACTTAGATTTCTTCTCGAGGCAAGATTCTTCGGCTTTCTTATCCGTGCGGTACTTCGTCATCCTATCTTCCGAATGGTAAGATTGGATTGTTTCTTCGTTGGTTCTCGTTGAGCTCTCTCTAAGGGCCTGCCCTTGGGAACTAGATTGGCTTCTTTTGATCGAGGATCTCGGGGTGTTGGACTCTGCTATGCTGAGCTTTGCAGGGGACTGGCCTACAAGATGGCCAAGAGCCAATCCAGGAGGTAATGACGAGGATTTCAACTTAATATCACTCGGAGTCTCCAGAACTCTTGTAAGTTCTCTGTTCACATGCTGATGCTGTTCTTTCACGATTACATGATGTTTCGTAGTGGTCGATGAAGAGAATGATTCTGAAAAGACAGTTTTTGGACATGAGATATTTGATTGAAGGGTAATAACTTTAGCTAGTTCTAATAAGGTGTAGAATCGAATGCTAACCAGTAACGACTTCTGAATGTTTGTGACTGACTTCAGGAGTAGTGCTTCGTATCATTTCTTCGTTCAGTTCGGGCGTTATCGGCAAGGCTGATGCGACAATCTGAAATTTAAAGTTTTTCTGAATTATTATTTCGTCAGAATTTAATACTGAACACATAGACGTAGTGAGTGATTTGATGACTTCCTGAAAGAAAACCAAAGAACCCACTAAGCTAATAGCTTCTGTTAGAACGGCAGAGTTACGAACAGCATTTACAAAAGCTTTGGTTAAGAACAGGAAATTACATTGACATCAAATTACAATGGCACATCGTGTTGACGGAAAGCAAAACTAAATAATTATGATTTAGAGACAGTGTATGATCATGGTGTTTGCCATTCAATGTACACCCCAAAAAGCACTAGCGAGATTCAGTATCACCAATTAGTTCTAGTTCTGCCAAATCGAACCAGCTTACGTCAAAATTTGCCTCATTTTTCGAAGTAATTGTAATGACATAACAACACGCCTATGTTCCCCAAAAGGTTAGACAAGGGTGTTTCAGTAATGTGTGTGTGTGTGTACGCAGTAATTGAATGACTTAGAATAATTAACGTCGATTAGTAATTAGTATCAATCTGTTCTGAGGAAAAGTTTCGGATGTACATTGAACTGCAATTGGTGGATTATTATATTACTATCCACCATTTTGCGTATTAATTTAGTTTGTCGTAACATTAAGAGATTGTTTGGCTCATTTTGGCAGAATTGAGATCAAGTTAACTATACATATATCCAAACATAAATAAGACGAAAAAGAAACATGGTCATGAATGTTAGTTAGCGCCACCTACCTTCAAGTCTTAGTATCAACACAACAAGACAGCGCAAAAAGCAAAGCGCGAAAGGACAGACGACACCTACTTTAAAGTTCAATACTAACTGGGTTGTTTTTCTTGCGGCGAGGCGCGCCGTGCGTGCGGCGGGGTCGCACCGCCATCTTGTGCTTCGCGGCCGAGTGCGACAGTGGCGCCACGCCTGACGGCGGCTCGGACGTGTCTGGAACAGGATAACTGACAGTTAGTTGTCTGGTAAGTATTATTTACTTACTTTATTAGTCAAATCTGGGAAGCAGATTTCCAGTCCTTTATTTTTTTAGTTATCTTCGGATTCTCGAAAACGCGAACCGACGACCTCATTAGATGCGGGCAGCGCAGGATCTGTCATTGTGGCTATTTTTAGGGGAGGGCTTATGTCCAGCAGTGGACGTCGTTCAGTTGATATGATGGTGATCTTTGGGTTAAATTTTTCAATTGTTCGTTCAAATGATATGTTATTGATATTGAGATTAATAATGAACAGTGCAAGCATAATCAGGTTGTTGGCTTCACTAACGCAAATGACATACTGGGGACTCTAATGAGATCATTGGACTGTGATAAGTTAAAAATAAACTTAGACTAGCAATTTTAGTGATTAAAATTGTATAGCAAATTTTTGATAAAAAAAAGATAGGTTGCACCACATCGTTATTTCAAACATACGTTTTGAGAATCTCCAACAAGCTAAAGAACAGCAAAAGTAGATACTCACTGTAGAAGTCGAACTGGTCACTCCTGGAGTGGTCGTGCGAGTGGTGGTGACCACTGCTGCTGTCCTCGTCCATCTCCGAGGAGCCAACGCTGAGGAGAGACCCGTCGCTGCAGGAGGACTGTGATATGCCTGCATGGTGCCGCTGGAAACAAAGATAAGGATACTATTAGTATGAGAAGGTTTTGTCGTTAGGAGTTGGCGACTGTAATTTTTTTATTTTTTATTAACATAATTCGGACAATGGCTAATTGCATTAGTTAAAGACATACATTACACTTCATTCACACGCTTATCTCACAATACCCCAAACATATTGACAATACCGTATTCCATTCGTCCATTCCAGGATAGGTATAGGCGTACTACTAAAATAACTACCTTATTTTGGCCCCAAAACCCAATAAATATTTAGTTAAGTAACTGTCAAATTACATTTTAAGTTGCTTTGAAATCAGTAAATAGTTAGTCAATTGAGTTGACAAAGTACATGATGCCACAGTTTGGTATTGTCGCACCAAACTATGGGGGATTTGCATTTTGACAGCACACTAAATGCATACACTAGTTGCCACCACAAAACAATTGACAAACATCAATTTCAATCAATTGACAAACTTGTACCCAACTCTAACTGACTGAGTTTTTTACAATCGGTAATTCTAAATAAGTGCTGAATAAATACACCATTACATATGTTGTTGGAAACTGTCATGTCCTCCTTCGATTATCAATATCAGGAAATGTCTGATAAATATTGAAATATGATAACTTATCAGGAGAAATAAAACTTTCATTCGGCGTTTGTGCATCTGGTTTTAGCAATATTATTGGTTCAATTCAAGGCCACATTTTAAACTGAACTGAACTGATTTATTTCTTTAAGTATTAAACAACTTATATATTCAAGAGTGTTTTTTCGTTAGACCGAAAAAAAGTTACCTAAAAGTAATAACTTAAAACCTAATTTAATAAAAATACAAATTGGTTTTGGTTGACTGGTAGAGTGCCCAAGACATTAAGTCTGCCTTTGTATTTTATTATTGCATCAAGATTAAATAAATAAAATAAATAAACATACCATCACGCCTGTATTCCCCGAAGGGTTAGGCAGAGGTGTAACAATGTACACCCGCAGTTCGCCGGTATGTTTACGTCCCATGTAATAGGGGGCGAGCCTATTGCTATTAACCGGGCATAAAACCTAACTACTAGCTGCTACTGAGAATTTCATAGAAAAACCCAATAACACTTTTTGCTCGATCTGGGAATCGAACACTATAACCTCTAGCGTAGCAGTCGCGCTTAGGACCACTAGGCCAGCGAGGCTGTTAAATAAATACTTTTAAAAATCATCCCGAAGGCTTCTGAAAGTTTAATAGGTATTTCACACGCATCAATCGACACCTTAGCAACGCAACACAGTGTAATTACAGTATTGTTCCAAATAACGACCACTAAAACTATTTTTTTCCACCATACACATTAGAAATCCAGCTATCAGTACAGATAATCTTATTGAAATAAATCACAAGCCGGATACACGCTGCATTAGCATGTTAAGCTATTCAAGCCGCCTGGTCTACCGGCACGGTACGTAATATTACCTATTACAGTATCGTAAAACATTCATTACTACACATACGTGGTTTATTTACAAGGTGTTAGGGTAAACGAGGGACTTGCTTTAAGGGAGTGCAGTACTGAAAATGAACAACTTTTACTATAGTAGGTAACCGTAAAATCGAACAAAAAAAATCAACTGCTCCATACATTTGTGTTTGCATAACTCGATAACGTGTAAGGAACAGCTAATTATTTTTT
The DNA here is from genome assembly GCA_947462355.1 of Caradrina kadenii. NCBI lineage: Eukaryota > Metazoa > Arthropoda > Insecta > Lepidoptera > Noctuidae > Caradrina > Caradrina kadenii. The sequence goes on from OX381691.1 coordinate 11,905,899, forward strand.
GCAATTTTAAATTTAATTTCATAGTGAACGTGATTATTTTCATAAGCACTACACGTCCTGATGTATGTCCCTTGTTTAAACTAGCACTTTGTATGTTGTCTATTGAAAGATTAATGGTCGCAATAGTAAAAAAATCCTTTACTGATAGAAGGGTACACAATCGTATATTTGACAAACCTGCGGACGAAGTTAGTTTTATATTAAAAAAAATAGCTACTCTGATGGATAAAAAACCCAATTCATATGACGTAAGGTTATCCCAAAACCAATGAAAGAGTACAGTGGATATTATATCAAGGACAATTTGAAACAGCTGATCACCACCGCCATTTTAGATAAAAAGAAATAGGAAATGGAATAGAACATTTTGAATTTGAATCATTCTAACATACCATTTGTCTCAATAAGACTGCTTCGTACTTGGCTTGTCTCCTTATCTCGATAATAAAATTAAAATAATCTAAATTATAATAATTATTAACCTTAATGTTGGCACTAATACTCCTTCTCCTCGGCGGTCTCTTCACCGACACTTCCTCCGTCTTAGTGATGTATAACATCATCTTCACCAATCTTATCGATACTCTCACTTGATAACGAACTTATCGACACATTCACATCACTTTGTTTGTTTGTTGCACTTATTTTACACTTAATTACATATGATTAATTGATTTTTTATGTAGAAACGAACACTGAAAATGATGTAATGTTTAGTTGGACTTTTTTTTACGAGATTTGGGCTCATTATCAATTCTTGTAATTACAAAATTACGTGATATCATGTTAAATATATTTTTCGGCAGTCCCTAAGAATCATGATCTAGGTCTCTATCTTTGATTTACTTTGAATAGTTTTTATAAACTTTAACCACACGACATAAAGTTTACATTCCAGTATTTTTTTTTTGTGAAGTTTCAGAGGTCGTTGTTTTTTTTAAATTTCTTTGGATGGCGTACCTGATGTTAAGTGGTTACCGCTGCCTATAGACATCTGCAATGCCAGAGTCCTTGCAAATGCGTCCATCCTAGAGACAAAGTTGAGACGTCTCATGAGAGACATTTCAACTTTTTGTTTCATACCTTAATAATAATAAAGTATTAAGTACCTATCGACTTTTCTTTAAATACAAATTTTGTAAGACAAATACCTCCATAACAAACATCATCAGATATAAAAGTGTTTACTTCTAGTAAGTACCTAGGTACTTATGGCTCAGTGGATAGATACCGATCACCTATATCACTCATCAGATATTCATAATACATTATCTTATCAAAAACAATTGATGTTTTATGATTATGACGCTTTTATGATCTATGATATGAGTGTATCAATTCCCTTTTGATATATTGAACTTAAAACGGGCTTTTACGGGAATATTGTAGATATCATGACTGTATTCTATTATAATACCAACCTATTATTATTCCACTACAGGACAAAGGCCTCTTCTCCTACAAAGAAGGCACAAGCATTGATCACCACGCTTGCTCAAGGCGGATTGGAAATTTCTGATTTATATTAATTATAAGTCCAGGTTTCTTTACGATGTTTTCTTTCAACGATGTCAGAGATGTCCAGGATAAACTTAGAAATCACATATGACTTGAAAATGTCACGTCGGTACTTCCTCAGTTTTAAACCCGCGACCTCATGCATGAGAGGCGGATACCTTAAGCACTGGGCCATCACGACACAATAGAAGAATAATAGGTTGGTATTATTTTTTATAGAAATTGGTAAAAATAATATTTATTTATTTCAATCATAAAATTTACTTAAATAATAATTAGATTACAAACTACGAGCATGTAGGTACAGTTAATATAAAAAACAAAAAAGGAAGCTTATAGGGCATCAAAAAAGGGCTCTTCCGCATCGCTGTCAATGGGACAAGTGCCCAAAAGGCTAGCAGCATTGCCACGTTGGATGGCAATGCTGATTCTGGCGATGTCACGAAAAACTAGATGAGCGAAGTTGGTTGGTTAACCTTGTATTACACACTTTCCTTTCGCAGTTCTGAACTCGAAGCGGTAGTCTCGTTTTATCGTGAATATTATATAGATAAAGAGTGAAGTGCATGCGCACAATATGATAACCAAATTATCGCACGTAATACGGATTATCAATGCCAATGTCACTGATAACGAGAAATCGATATGAATATTATAATTTTGGGATTTATAACCGAGTTCCTTAGACTTAAGGATGACCTTGTAAATATAGGTAGACCTGTTTCGTTAATTTTTCGAATTAAAAAAAACAAACATAAAGTCAATATGTGTCGCTTGGTATCTATCTAAACTAATATTATAAAAATGAAGTGGTTTTTGTGTACTTGTTTGAACGCGCTAATCTCTGGAACTGCCAGTCGATTTGAAAAAAATATGTACCTAGTAAATGATAGCTTGGTTCAGGAGGAATAGTATAGGCTTCATAATATCACGGGACCAAAGACGTAACTTAATGCGGGTGAAGCAACACGCGGACGAACGTTTCCAATCACTAAGAATTTCTTCAATGTCGTAGGTGCGTTTACTAACATATAAACTCACATACACAAATAACCAAACCCAGAATAACTATAACTACTACTACTAACTGCCTCGTAGTCTAGTGGTCCTAAGCGCGACTGCTACGCTAGAGGTCTTGGGTTCGATTCCCAGACCTAGCAAAGTGTTATTGGGTTTTTCTTTGAAATTCTCAGTAGCAGCTCGGAGCTAGGATTTGTGCCCGGTTAATGGCAATAGGCTCGCCCCTATTACATGGGACCTACACACACCGGCGAACTGTGGGTGTACATTGGTACACCTCTGCCTAACCCTTCAGGGAATACAGGCGTGATGATGGTGGAACAACTATTTGCAGGTCATACAAATGTTTGTTCAGTGCGGGAGTCGAACTAAAAAAATATATTTTTATAATTATGCTATCATCAAACGTTATCAAAGACAGATAGTCTATTAATAATAATGAAACAATATTCAATTATCAAATTGGCAAAACAATAAATGATATCTAATTCTATCGACCTTAAACGTCACGTGCAGACAAAACGCCGTACTACTATTATAATGGCGAAAATAAGTCTGTTTGTCTGTCTGTTACGTCTTAAAAAAACCCACTGAACCGATATTGATGAATTTTGGTGCGGGGTAGGCGAGGACGTGAACCCTTAGAAAGGACGTAGTATACTTTTAACTCTGTGACTACGAGCTTTTGCCTCTCCGCCTACCACCGATTTATTGACCAACTTTTGACAGATTTCTTTGTCGGTGAGAAGACATCTGTCGAAAATTCGGAAAAAAAATCGTGCTTTACGCGGGCAAAATCGGGAGCATAAACTAGTAGTTTAAACACGGATTAATTTAAGTTACATATTCACAAGCGCTTAAGTACATTTATGGTACCATGTAGCAGGCAATTACGTGTAATGGAATTACTTTTTCGTAATTAAATTAGCTATGAATTACTTCTATTTGTCTGGTCTTGTGAAAAACGTTCCATTGTGTGTCATTGAAACTATATTTTAGAGGTTAATATGTGTACACTTCAGGCCAAATTAATGTACACCTTATTTAATAACAATACCGGTTTATTATTGACCCACCGCAGGGAAAGGCGTCGTCTAATACAAATAACACGAGCATTGATCACCACGCTTTTTTTAGGCGGAATGTCGATTTCCGTCTAATATACATAAAACTCTAGGTGTCCCCTTGATGTTGTCCACCAATGTCAATGATATCCAATTTTTTTTTAATTTAGCCTGCAATGTTCCACATTTTGGAAAAGGCCTCAAGATAAGCTTAGGAAATACATATACAATTAAAAAATCCACATTTGTATTTGTCAGATGCCAACCGACCACCATGACAACCAAGTGCATAAGAGACGGGTGCATTAAGCGCTGGACCATTACGACAAACCTTAATGTACTACAAATCAATACCTTTTTTCATTTGCGAAACAAAATCAGGTTATGATTTGCGAACAGTAACATTGTAAGTTACATTCATATTAAAAGTACTTTGGTCTTCGCGTGCATACGGCGGACTTACTAAACCGATCATGCGAACTCAACACTAGACTTGTTTAACAATCTCAATAAAACGCACGTGAACGAAGCCAAGTGAATGAGTTTGGCCGCCAGTGTAAGGCGCGGCGAAAGTTCCGCGTGGTGTACAATTCAGTGCGGGCCGTTGCAAAATTACACGCGCGCTGACGCAACCAGGCGCGCCTCTGTGGAAAACTGCAAAACTAACCGTGAAATTAGGAAAATCGACATATTTATTTACATACATACACATCTCATCATTCTCTGCCTCGTTAGTCTAATGGTCCTAAGCGCGACTGTTACGGTAGAGGTCTTGCGTTCGATTCTCAGTTTGAGTAAAAAGTGTTATTGGGTTTTTCTATAGAATTCTCCGGAGTCTTCTATGGAGTACCCGGTTAATGGCAATAAGCTCTCCCCCTATTACATGGGACCTTAAACATACCGGCGGACTATGGGTGTCTCGACCTCTGCCTAACCCTTCGGGGAATACAGGCGTGATACTACTTCTATATATGTTATAGGTTTATGATAAAATTAAATAACAATTTTGTCTTCTGCCGGTTTTTGTTTAAAACACTGATTTTATCATTAACCTGAGAGAAACACAAACGCCTTTGTCCCCCTGGGAGGTAGGCAGAAATCACATTTGGATGTTCGAATCGTTCCTTACATACTTCTTTCGCCCGTCCATGTTCATACATCGCCATACAAGCATACCGGTTACGGATACTGCGCACCCGACCCTTCTCAAGAATCTCACTAATAAGGTCAGGGTAGGTCTTTTAGGGCGTCCTCACCCGGCGTTGACACTCACATCTACCATATAAATTCCGTTGTTAGTCACCTTAACTGATTTTCTCATATTTATTTGAGATGGGTTTGCTCTTGACTCTAGTCTAGGTTAGAGGTGACAAAGACAAAGTCGACAATGAAGAGAGCTTACCCAGAAGAAGCCTGTTCACTCTTACTTCAAAGAGATTAGGGTTGAATGCGTTCGAAAATACAGACTTAGTTTTTGTGAAACTAAACCTATATTCTCCTCCCTCTAGGAAAGCACTCTCTAATAGCATGTTCCGATCACGTAAGAATCTCTTAAGGGATAGCTTAACCGCATAGTATGACCGATGACCGTGCGTATGACATATCAAATATTACTTTCTATAGTAAACAACTTGATTGAGATGACGTAAAAGAACGGATTTAATCTGAAATGCCCATTTGTTTTATAATTACCAAGGCTTTCTTTAAACACCGAAATAGTTACCAATGTGAATTTTTCAATTCATAATTATAAGGTACTTTCTAAGTTCATCTTGGATACCACAGACTTTAGTGAGGGAAAACATGGTGAGGAAGAAGAGGCGTCCGCCCTGCAGTGGAACAATAAAAGGCTGGTATATTCTTCTAACAAACTGGCCACAATTTATGAAATCTGCCTAACTACCTATTTTTTTTTTTTTTTTTTGGTGGGTGGGAAAACATCAAATAACTTCTCCCGCCCTGGGCGGGGCGGGAGGGAGTGTCAGACTTTTACTGACTAAAACCCACCCATGTTCCTTCTTGTGCCCTTTGCGTTCCGGGGGCGCGGTATCTCTTGCGAACAACCCGCAGCCCCGGCAGGCATCGGCCCTCAGTGGCCCCTTCCTTTTGCTGACATCTCTTTGAGGCGCGCGTGGAACACGAACGCGCCGTCGACACGGCGCCTAACTACCTATAACTCTCTGTATAATTTTCACAATTCAAATCAGAGTATTACACATCGCGCCACAAAAATGGACCCACTCTCATTGTTACCTATATTTATGTCACAACAACTAATTGTGCCGCTCTGCCGGTTGCCGTGTGCCGTTGTGCCGGTGCCCAATGGGAAGCGGAAGAGGGGTGAGCTATCTCATCGAGCCGGATGTCATCTGTCTGCCGTTCGCGTAATTATGTAGTTGGGTGTTCAGCCATGTTGGTTTTGAATACAATTGTGTGTGTGCTATTAAATCTGGCTTATTGTGTTTAATTGTTTTGTTTCTTTCACAGAATTACTACGCGACCATTTTACTATCCATAGGCGATCGTAAAAAGCTGTAGCTTAATTTGAACGATTTCGCAATAATTAAATGAATAACGTGAAACTTATTCCAAGTGCGCAATACTCGTATTACTATCCAGCAATTAACAGTTTAATGTAAATCCTAAACTTCGTAACTTGCGTTACATATCTAAAATCATTATAATTGCCTAGTGGTCTTAAGCGCGACTGCTACGCTAGACGTTTTGGGGTGGATTCGCGGGTCGAGAAAAAATTGTTATTGGGTTTTTCTATGAAATTCTCAGTAGCAGCTCGGAATTTGCTTTTGTGCCCGGTTAATGGCAATGGGCTCGCCCCCTATTACATGGGACCTAAATATACCGGCGAACTGTGGGTGTACATTGATACACCCCTGCCTAACCCTTCGGGGAATACAGGCGTGATGATATGTATGTTGCCTTGAAAAATGGGAGAAATTTGACGTTACTTGATACGTTTTGGTAAGCGAATTTGGGACTTTTAATTTAAGCTAGGTACAACGGATGACAATGGTTATAGATCACTTTTCAATAGAAAGAAGGGTGGCTCATCGCAGTTGTTCGCATTGTACACACAGCGTCATTAACTGGTTACCCCCTTTTTGAACGAATTTTAATACAAGAGAGGTAACCAATTCATGACGCTGTCTGTGCCTACGTCGAAACAATAAATAGAGGTAGTAGGTACATACGCACTTAAATAGGAACTTCTTTATCTAATACAACCTAGATTGTTTTATTAGTACGCAAATATAATTCATGTATAATGGTTTATTAACTAACTACTTGTAGATAAGCTGGACACAATAATTGATAATGTAAAGATAACAGATTTCGTACTTTGTTAGCAAGAACAAAGTAATTACTCATGTGCGCATTTGCATACAAAGCTAATTAAGATAAATAGGTACATCCGCTACACAAATCCTCATATTTAGATTTTAGACAGAAACAAACGACAGAGCGAGGGAGACAAAAAAAAAGAGTAAAAAAGAAATAATATGGCAAACCGCTCACGAAATTCATCTTCATGAAAAAAACTGCGCCTACAAAAAAATATCAAGAAGCGAAGTTTGTTTGTGAGAGATAATCTCTGAAAGTACTGATCCGATTAGAAAAATTATTTCACTGATAGAAAGCTTCACTATTGTCAAACGCCATAGGCTATCTTATGGTATGCCTGATTTCCACGTGGACAAAGTCACAAGCAGATGCTAGTGCTTTGTAAATTTAGAACAAGAAGAAAAACGAACAAAAAAGAAATAATAAAAATAAAACGTGATGTAATAGAAGAACACGTGTTCTCAAAGTGTTTCTCCGAACAGGGAAATCCTGAAAACTGTGTGTAGGTACTAGAGCTAAGTGCACTCACTATGAAGTAGTTGAGAGTACAACGCGTATCTATCTACTTGTACGGGATGGAATGGAGACATTGCGACAATGGCTTTTACTATGGATTCACAGACCATACTTAATACTAGCGAGAGCTAGGGCTATAACAATTACGTCAATCATCAACAAAAATACAGGTCTTCCGTACAATTTAGTCGTACGTAAAAAACTGTGTTTTTGACTTTCTGAGTTTATTTTGGACATCACTGATTTCGATGAAGGAAAAAGTCGTGAGGACACTTGGAATATTTTTATTATTATAAAAAATATTAAGTACAAATAAAAACTTAACATCTTAACTGACCAAATCAAGTGAGAGGGAAAGATCTAAATTACAAGGAAAAACACCTCACTTCCTCGAAAAATCTGAGACTGTCAACGAGACTGTCAACAGTCTCTTTTGGGTAAAAGTTTCGCAAAACTCAGTTCAGAGGCAATTTAAAGCTCATATCAAGATATACTTTCCTTACCCAATCGTAAAACAATGACTTTGCAAATTATGTTTCGACAAATTATCTAGTTCTTAAGTTAAGTAACTTGAAATTTTCTTTACAAGTTAAACCAACGGATAATATTATGTTTTAACCAATAGTTAACTAAATAAGCCCATCTGTGATATTATAACTAAACTGTGAAAACAATTGAACCGTGGAAAGTGCATAGAAAGCGTTCACAAGAGTTACCCAAGACTAACCAGTATGCCACGACCATTCGCCTCGAAAATATTGTTCTACAGCACGGTTCAACGTTAATTTGGTGATGTAAATCCATTTTATGTAGGTCCCTTGGTGTTGAAGAAGTGTATGGAAGGAGGGCTCCAAGTAAATACAGTATTTTTTAAGAGATCAGAGTAAATCGGATTAATAGAGGATGCAGTGACATAGGTTGAAAAGAGTATGCTTAGATGGTTCGGTCATGTTGAGAGGATGAGTGAAAGGCGACTAACAAAAGGGATTTACATGGCAAATGTGAGTAGCAACGCCGGGAGGGGATGCCCTAGAAAGACCTACCCTGACCTTACTGGTGAGGTTCTTCAGAAAGGTCGGGTGCGCAGTACTCGTAACCGGCGCGCTTGTATAACCAGATGTATGAACGTGGACGAGGCGAAAGAAGTAGTTCTGTAGTTTCTGCCTACCCCCATGGGGAAAAGGCGTGAGTTTATGTATATATGTAGGTATTGCTTATTGTTAATTGGTTGATTGATTGATTGATTGCGAAATAATAAACGCAATCATATCTAACGCACTAATCGATTATCAACGGATAGTGTAGTTAAAGACAAAAACTTCGTTAAAAGCGTTTTCTTTGTAGTACAAAAACAACTATTTTGTAATTGACGGACAAGCTTCAATGAACTACACAAAGTGTCACTCAGCGTCAGTTTATTTCCTTAAAAAAATCCAACGTAGCTAGGTAGTTTTAGGAGATTAGCCGCTGAAATTCGGTCAGAAAAATATTAAGTAAGTATCTACTTTTTTATTTATTTATTATATAATTGGATGGCAAACAAACCGACGGCCCACCTGGTGTTAAGTGGTCATCCCTGCCTATAGACAGCTGCAATACCAGAGGCCTTGCCAATGCGTTGCCATCCCAGAGACCAAGTTGAAATATCTCATGTGCATGTAATTACACCGGCACCCATACCGTTCAAACCGGAACACAGTTTTGCGGCAGAAATAGGCATGGTGGTAGTACTTCCCCGGACGAGCTTCTTTTACAAAGAGCTCTACTATTATCCTATAATACCGCCTAAGTTTTAGGCATACGATCGAGATACGATACCAAATTATTACCTAAATTGATTCGATAATTACCCGGAAGAATTTACAAACAGACGTAAGTACTTACTTACTTTCGTAATTACTTGATTAGAGTAGATTTTAATTAGTACTACCAGATCTGATAAGTATAAAAACAATGAGAATGAAGTGCTGATGGAATAATTTACTATATTTAAAATTAGTTATCCATAATCCGATATAAATATATAGTTTTACTGTTATTTCACGGTGTAATTTTCTGGGCGTGAATTACTCATAAATGCAATTAATTTTTACTATGGCCCCCTTTATAATTGACCCACGATCAATATGTATGTATGGAACAGCTGCTAATTTATGTAACAAAGTCACAACATATATTTCAATTAAATCATTTACAGTCACTTTTCAATTGTCATGAAGCCGGTCACTAAAGCCAGTTAGTAAAGTTGAAGCTAGTTGCCTGCTCCAAGACGTAGAATTTCATATTTCGAACTTTTCCTATTTCTAATTTGGCATAATAGAAGTTAGTTCATATTCATGAGTAGGTACTTTCATCCCCTGAAACATGCACCGTTAAATAAGCCTGTATTAAAAGATATTATTCCGATTCAACCCTTTTCGAAATAAATCTAAATCTATGAAGCAAAGCTATTTGCTAAGTAAACACCATTTTCATTCGCTCGCCCATGAATATTGAAACAATTCCAAATTGCGAACGGATTGGGTTTTCGAACGCTCAACGTTTGGCATTCGCCGGATGTACTTCCGACATTAGTGATGCGCTTTCCAATATTACAACACTATTTTTGGCGATGCGAAAATTTTCAAATAGGTAAACGATTTCGTAATCATGTCTGACATTAATGTTATACATTTTAAATTGGTAGTTTTACGGATCAAAATGACGTATTGTGTAAGTTTGTTTTGTTGATTCTTTCAACCGTGACTGTACGTTGAAAAGCACTCTAAGGGTTGGGTCACACCAAGACGTAATGCGATGCGATGCGATTTTTTAAGATAGCGATACACATATCAAACTTTAATACACATTTAGGTACCTATTTGCTGAACTTTAAATCGTTTTTGCATATACCTTCTCCTGTAGTAAGTTTATGTTAAAATCGATATGTGGAAAGGGAAGGAAGTGTGTGAAAGCTTCCTACGACGTGGACTGATGGCCTGTAGAAGGTCGTAGGATACCGTTGGATACGGGCAGCGCAGGACCGGTCATTGTGGCGATCTATAAGAAAGGCCTATGCCCACCAGTGGATGTCGTTCGCCTAAAATGATGAGGATGATGAGGAAGTTCGATATTGTGCTGCTGTCATAAAACGTGAGCGTAGCGTCGCGTCGCCTCGCATCTTTGTGCGCACTGACCCTAAGCGTCAGGAAATGTTACTGTGAAAATGTTATTGCGATGTTTTCACGCAAATTAATTCGAAACATCATATTTCATAATGAGGTAAAAAATTGCTAATACTTAAATGGCACATTTCTACAACGGACAAATAATAATAATAAATAAATAAATAATCTAGATCTGTTTAAACGTAAAGATTTAAAGTCAGGATATAATTAAAAAAAAAACGCGCCATTTTAAAACCAAAAGATGGCGGATGTAAATGACTCAATTACATCAACTGGTTTTCAAAAACTCCGGATATGTCAATCCCCATCATGGTAAGTCCCTAGTTGACCATAAAAAAACGAACAGTCATAATAATCATAACACAACATTATATTTTTAAGGAATTCACCACATTTTAATAATTTATCGACAGGATGCGTAGGAGTTTGTGTTTATAGTATTACGGATCTCCGCGTCACAAAACAATACAAGTGGGTCAATGACTTTGATATTTCGTAGTTTTAATATTATAATAATGACTAACATTGTTAAAAAACTTCTTAAGGAGTAACTACAGTTGTTCAGCTCCATTCAGCTTTTGACGAAAACGGTAGTTCTACGTAACTATAGCAAAATTTTCGTATGTCTGTGATTTTGTCTTCTGGGGAATCAGTGATGGAGTAAAGTCAGGACTATCCGTTCATAAAATATTAAAACATTTCAGTTTGCAATATATTTCAGTTTTCGTACTGACCTTAGCTTTTACAGAAAGATGGAAATTAAAACAATATAGTTTTGCCTACCCCCAGGGGAACAAGGTATGAGTTTATGTATCCATGCACAAAATGTCTATCTCCAAACGTTTCAAACCTTTTCGGTGTAAACAAAGATAGTATAACCAGTTGTATAAAGAATTTTGTAAAAAGCAAATTGAAAAGAGTGTCCGTGGGGTTTCGTGCTCGTTCTTCTCAATGGAGACGTTTTGGAACGAGCAATTAGTTTCCACTTGCTGTCTAACTTCTTGACAATTTAAAAGTGCCTGTAAATGGTCTAATTGAAATAAAAGCTTTGACTTAACATGGGACCTAAACATACGCGCGAACTGTGGGTGTAAATTGGTACACCTCTGCCTAACCCTTCGGGGAATACAGGCGTGATGGTGTGTTGTGTGTGTGTGTGTTGTTGTTTGATTATAACACAAATAGTAGCTCAAGATAACGCCAAAAAAGAAACAATTTGAGCTCCAAAAAACATACACAACATAATCCTTATTACAAGCCACGTAACACACGTTTTTCAGCCAATCAGCCAATAAACACATAACGCGATAATATCGACAAGCCACAAAAGGAACCAGCCGATTAGTAACGCTGCCTACCGCGTGAATGTGGCGGCATTGGCTGAACGCAAGGCCCGCTTGTGTAACATTGACTTTATTTGGGTTCCCTTTATTTTAATAGTGTAGGATTTGACTTATGTAGAGCCACACTTATAAAGAATTGTCAAAATATGTCAAAGTGAGTTATCTAAACCTCAATATTTGACATTTACCATAGCAAAACTTGGAATGACATTTGAATTTTAAACATTTGACAACGTCGTAAGCGGTCAGTTACCTAATTATTTAATGAATTAAAAATACCTGAACATTTCAATGAGACTTGTGCAATTTGTTACTAAACCGTTACTTTTATGCGTCTGAGTAAGTCGGGGAACTGTCAGTTTTTTTCGAAAATTAAGGGCTAATTAAAAAAAAATACAACTAAGAGTATATAATATGTAATATGCCTATAGTTGTTGATATTGATTCCGTTGATCGAACCCATCACCCAGAGAGAAAGTTAGAAAATTATTCTTAAATTTGAAAGGTTCAAACCTAGAGAAATTAGCTCTCATACTAAGTTATTCCGTCAAAATCTTTTAATCTAAGTGACTCAATTAAAATCAAGCAATATTTTCTACGGAACCTCTATTCAAATTAAGCGTGCTTTATTCTAATTAATGCTGGCAACACTTTAACTTAATCGTTTAAGACAATGGCTGCAATTAATCTCTCATTCGTTTCGAAATTTAATTCGCTTTGTAAATAAAGGTAGGGTCAGGGTCAGATCACAGATTTCTTTTATTTAAATGAAATCAATTAAATATATGTTCAAAAATAATAAGCTTGTTTATTTAACTAAACATTCAATCAAATACGGACGCCCGGTATAACAGAACAAATCCGGGTAGGGCTTGCAGGTTTCCCCCCAGGGACTACAGTATGAGGTTCTTCAAGATGGGAGTGAAATGATTTTCTGCGGGTCGAAAACGCGCGTGTGATGCCCCTGGTGTTGCAGGCGTCCATAGGCTACCATAACCGGTTATTATCAAGCGGGCCGTATGCCAGTTCGCTACAATAGTAATATAAAAAAATAGCAGCCCTATTTTTAAGAAGTAATCACTATCATGAAAAAAAAAAAACAAAATGAAGACTTGAAACCAAACTTTTACTCCTAACATGGGAGGAATTTAATAGCCACATAAATAAAGTACAACTACGTATACTTCTTAGAGCTGACAAGAAATAAATACAATACATAAGTACTCACAGTTATTCATGTAAGGTTATGTTTCACTGTGACTGGTTAGTATTGTATTGTGATAGTTCAATGCATAACGTAGTACACGTTTTTGTAGCGGGGTTCTCTTGTACACCGTTAGTCATGGGCAAACTGTCAAGTTTAGTTAGCTGTAAATGTGTAGGTCTAGACCACAGACCATGGTGTATCGAAAGCTTTATATTACGATAGATTCAAAATTCTAAGTTGATAATAGACTTTAGTCTGTAACATTGTATTTATAAAATATATTATTACTTGTAACAAATTAATTTTATTTTTGTATTCATATTTAAAAATAGAATTTGTGTATCGTAAAATACAACATAGGAACTAAATACTTTAAATGCAAATAAATAATAAAAAATAAAAAGCGATAAACACTTATAAATTAAATTGATGTTATTATTTTTGTATTCATGTTTATAAATAGAATTTGTTTGTATTTCAATGAAATTATGGAAATAAATTGTTTAATTTATGTTAGTATAAAACTTAAGTCAGCTAAAAACATTTCATTTTTTGAAGTCGTAAAAAAATATAAAGGATTCAATATATAAGTTACGATTGAATAAATATGACATGTTTGAAATGGTTCCATTTGCTTATATTTGAGAACAAAAACAATGTGTTATCGGAGACGTAATTTTTTAAATAAATTTATTATTGTGTGGTGTCGTTTGACTCACGTTTTGTGATATACATAAGAAAAACAAATATGCTCTATTACGCGTTCCAATCTACCTTTTGGGGTGCTGAACGCTAAAAGAGTACTATATGCTAGATTTTATTATCAAACTAGCTTTTGCAATCGATTTCGGCCGCGTCGGTTTTCGGAAGTCGCGGAATAAAAAGAAGCATATGTCCTTTCTTCGGGTACAAACTTGCCCCGTGTTAAATTACATCAAAATCGGTTCAGTGTAATATTAACTAACTATATAGCCCTCGGTGTCACCCGCGTTCAGTTACGTCTGGTTACTGCTCCGTTCTCGTTGGTCCACGCGTCATGTTCTATGTATAAACCTTTCCCCTTGTATCACTCTATCTCTTGGTGAAATAGCTGCGTAGTTTAAATTAAAATCGGTCGCAAAAACGACGGGGTGTTATAAGTTTGACGTGTCTGTGTGTGTGTGTGTTGTGTGTGTGTGTGAGTGTTGTGTGTGTGTGAGTGTTGTGTGCGTGTGTGAGTGTTGTGTGTGTGTGTGTGAGTGTTGTGTATGTGGCATCGTAGCTTCCGAACGAATGCACGGATTTCAATTTTGTTGTTTTTGTTTGGAAGGTATATTAGTCGGGAGGGTTCTTAGCTATTTCATGGAAATCGGTTCAGCGGTTTCAAAGTTATCAGCTCTTTTGTTAGCTGCGGAAGGGATTTTTATTTTTTTGTCGGGGGTTACTTAAAATTCTTAATTTTTTGTTTTAAACTATGTAGAGATATTATTATATAAAGTACCTAGATATAGATGGATAATACTAACTACAGTTTAACGAAATACTTGTGTGTATATTTATAGAAAAGTTCAACTTTCTCTGTTGAAGGATACAGGTAGAAATTGTCGTCTTATCCGGGATGTAGCACATTAACTGAGTGAGGGTCTACAAATAGCGACTGGCATTCGTACCTACAATGCAATGACAAACAGGTTGTTTTACAGGGCTCGTTCTATGAGGTCTTTCACAGTAAGAGAATGACAGATAATCCGAAGTTTATCGTAGGGTGTGTTTTATTTTTTGTTTCTGTACTCAGATTTAGTAGTAGTCTCTTTGTGAAGGAGCTCGTCCGGGGAAGTACTACCACCATAACTACCATACCCGTTTGAAGGCTATGGGTGCCGGTGTAATTACAAGCACATGAGACATTTCAACTTTGTCTCTGGGAGGGCAACGCATTTGCAAGGCCTCTGGTATTGCAGATGTCTATAGGCAGCGGTGACCACTTAATATCAGGTGGGCCATCGGCTTGATTGCCATCCAATGATACGAAATTAAAAATAGGATGCCAAATAGAACTGTATTACTAAAACTCCGTTGTTTGTCCATTCGTCTGTCTGTGTTTTAATTATAATTTGCTAAATTATTGAACGGGAAACTGGCTAATTAAAAGTCTAGATATTAATGTCCATTTCATATCCTGTCTGCAAAAACTAATAAAATTTCAATATTACTTATCCACCGAAATATAGTCTAGATTACGTTTTGTATTCCAAATAATAAATCTGAAGAGTTTTTTGTTTGTTTGTTTGTTTCAACACGTATAGTAATGTCATACTTTGTTCGTCGTACATTAACGAATGAGGTTTTATTGGAAGCATCATGATGTTCTACTGGTTATCTATACTAAATACTAGCTGTTGCTCGAGAGGTCGACCGCGTTATTTTTTGTAAAACACTCGTCGTTCGTCCGTGTTAAGTTACGTCTTTTGTTACTGTTCCGCTCCCGTATGTCGTAGCGTGATGTTATATAGCCTATGTTACTAAGGAATAATGTAGCTATTTATTGGTGAAAAATGGTTTAAATCGGTCTAGCTATTTTTATGCTCATTCGGTACAAACAAAAAAATCCTTCCTCTTTATAATATTAGTATAGATAATTAAGCTGAAGACTTTGTTAGTTTAAACGCGCTAATCTCCGGAATTGCCAGTCGGATTGGAAATATTCTTCTTGTATATTATAGCCAGATTAATGTGGAATAGTATATGCTATATAACATCACGCTGCGATACACGGGAGGAGAGCAGTAACCAAGAGCGTAACTTAATGCGGAAATACATGGCAATTAAAAATCTTAATTTGTTAAAGTTTCAGTGCCTATTGTGGCTCAGTTTGGCGAGAGAAAACAGCATGAAGAACCATAACGTATCATTAGTAAACACGATTAGCATACATAATGATTTCATGCGTGTTAATTGTAACTGTCAGTTGTTAAGCAGTTAAACTTAACTGCTGGTTACATAACAGTTACAGGCGCATTATGTCAACGAATAATTGATAACCGTCGATGTTAACCGTAAATCAATTGTGTTCTGTTTAAGGAAATGTAATAATATCTACATTACTAGCTTTCCATTGTCATTGCATTTTTAGGGTTCCGTACCCAAAAGGTAAAACGGGACCATATTACTAAGACTCTGCTGTCCGTCCGTCCGCCCGTCTATCTCATGAACTGTGGTGGTTAGACAGTTGAATAGCGTGATAGTTTAGAGATGATGTATTTCTGTCGCCAAGTTGATCAAGTGTGTTTCCTCTACAATACTTGTGATTTATGCACTTTTTTAATATATATCGTGCTATAATTATATAGCACGATTCGGGGAATACAGGCGTGAGTGTATATTAATACACTCACGCCTGTATTTCCCGAAGGGTTAGGCAGAGGTGTAACAATGTACACCCACAGTTCGCCGGTATATTTAGGTCCCATGTAATAAGGGGCGAGCCTATTGCCATTAACCGGGCACAAATCCTTACTCCGAGCTGCTACTGAGAATTTCATAGAAAAATCCAATAACACTTTTTGCTCGACCTGGGAATCGAACTCAAGACCTCTAGCGTAGCAGTCGCGCTTAGGACCACTAGGCTACGGAGGCAGTTCGTATCGTGCTAATTTTACATAATTATTGTTTCTATTTAGTAGATGCAATTTTATTCATCATCATCTGCTTAGCCTTTTCCCAACTATGTTGGGGTCGGCTTCCAGTCTAACCGGATGCAGCTGAATTCCAGTGTTTTACATGGAGCGACTGCCTATCTGACCTCCACAACCCAGTTAGTGGACAACACGATACCTCTTGGTTGTTGTTGGTAGACTGGTTGTCAGACTTCCTGGCTTCTGACTATACGTAACAACTGGCAAAATTCTACGAATGACAGCCGGGACCAACGGCATTACGTGCTTTCCGAGACACGGGGGTGTCACACCACCAACTTTCAAACTCCGGGCTGCTACTGAGCAAATCCTAATGGAAAAACTCAATAACGCTTTTTGCCCGACCCGGAAACGAACCCGGGACCCCACGCTCATCAGTCGCGCTTGCGACCACGAGACCAACGGGGCAATTTTCAATTTTATTAAAAATCTAAAAGACGTTGGAAATTTAATATCTTTGCACCATTTGTGTGTAATTTAAACAGTGTAAAGATTTGTATTCGAAATAAAATAAAAGTGTGAAACAATGCAGTATGGTTAACATTACCTATACATTCAATTGATGTTGATGATTTGTGATGGGAACGTCTGAAAACATTTAAAACTTATCATGCTAAAATAATCTTTAAAATCTCACAAAATAGGTTTCTATTGCAATAACAAGCTGTTTAAAGGCTAAATAACAATAAGAGAAATTCGTACATTATGTGGAAAATAAACGTAGTTAATTTTAACTGAGTTGTGTACGAGTACAAACAGCATAAGTCATTTGGTAAAATAATGAGGCTTCATTTTCTTTCTAATATGCAGTTAAACGCTGTTGTAAATCTTTTTTAAATTGTCATGTTTTTTTGTGTAATGCGTTTCTACGCAATGCGTCTGTCTGTCTGTCTGTCTTGTTGTTTGAAATTTTCATTACTTGTTTATTTTTTTAGGTAGAGTAGAATTTTGACTGCCTCGTTAGCCTAGTGGTCATAAGCGCGACTGCTACGCTAGAGGTCTTGGGTTCCATTCCCAAGTCGAGCAAAAAGGGTTATTGGGTTTTTCTACGAAATTCTCAGTAGCAGCTCGGAGTTTGAATTTGTGACCGGTTGATGGCAATAGGCGCACCCCCTATTACATGGGACCTAAACATGCGCGCGAACTGTGGCAGTACAGGTACACCTCTGCCTAACCTTTCGGGGAATATAGGCGTGATGGTATGTTGTTGTTGTAGAATTTTAACTTAACTAAACTTTTATTTATTAAGTCGAGACCCAAGTCTAATTTACTGTTACTAGTCTGTTTTTTAGCTGTGAGTCTTCCTATATTAATGAAATCCAACTAATATTATAAATGCGAAAGTTTGTGAGGATGGATGTTTGTTACTCAATGCCGCTATAACGGTTGAACGGATCTGGATAAAATTTGGCACCGAAATAGATTACAGCTTGAAATAGCGCATAGGTTACTTTTTTTACTGAAAAAAAATACAGTTCCCGCGGAATAATATATGAAAATAGACGTAGGCGAAGTCGCGGAGAGAAGCTAGTAAATAAATAAACGCACAAATGACCAAGACATACAGTAATGAATGTAATGATAACAGTTTAGTGAACCATAGTACACACATACATAAACTCACGCCTTTTTACTTCGGGGGTAGGCAGAAACCACAGAACGCCACCTGCTACGATCCTTACATACTTCTTTCGCCTCGTTCACGTTCATACATCTGTTCATACAAGCACGCCGGTTACGAGTACTGCGCACGCGACCTTTCTGAAGAACCCCACCAATAAGGTCAGGGTAGGTCTTTCTAGGGCGTCCTCTCCCGGCGTTGCCACTCACATCTGAATGCTATATGCTGAAAGATAGTCACTGCATAGTATCAGGTATGTTAGTCGCCGCGAGTGGTGAGCACAAATGTCAAGTTAATTTCTCGGTTTTTGGGGCGTCGACGAAACACGCGATCAGTCCGACTGATGGATCAATAGACTACTATAACCAACTAACTTAACCTACACTAATAGTCCATCTTAAGTTTCAATGTCCTGCAACAGCCGGGGGCTGCCCTTAGATACCTAAGGGCAGCCCCCGGTTGTTGCAGGACATTGCGTAGTGCAAACAGGAATAATCATCAGTTGGTGTCTCATGTAAAGTTACCTAAAAAAATCACAAATCTTAAATCTTTATTGCAATCCATAATGTGAACATACAGGTGGTGGGTAAATAGTGACAATTATGGACCCTGTCGGGCACAGCAAAAATAATAAGTAAGGAAAGCGGAAGAGCGCTATCATAATTTAGTTATAGGGTAATATTTAATAATAGGTATATATCTTTATCAATTACTTACTTACTGTAACAGAATTGTTTTTATAATATAACTAAAATATTAAGACTATATATTTATAAGTATTTTTTTTATTTTTTTATTATTAGGTTGGATATTTTTAATATTTGTTTATTTTCAATTGAGTATTTTATATTGCTAAGGGGCCTCTGCGAGTTGCCTTCGACCCCTCGTACTTCACCGCCTTCCAAAAACCCGGGAGCCTGACAAATATGAAGATTATAAGTCGTAAAAAATTTTGGCGCAGTGGCTGAGCGATTGACTCATCACGGGTTCGACTCCTGCACGGAACAAATATTTGTAAGGCCGACAGATAGTTGTTCTGGGTCTGGCTGTTTGTGTATGTGAGTTTATATGTTTGTAAACGCTCCCACGTTACAGGAGAAATTCATAATGGTGCAATGTTTTTTAATAGAAAAAAAAAATTGAACAAGAATTTAAGAGGCCGGAATTTTTTTGGGAAAATTCATAATAAACAATAATCTTAAATTTTTTAGAATGGAAATCAAATCATTAAAATCACATTTGTTCATAAATCACGATTTCCTTTGCGTTTCATGAATGTAACGTAATGTTTACGGTGAATTAATTATAATTAATAGATTTTTAAATAAAGAATGTAGATTAAATAATTAGCGCTCATAATTAACGGAAAAACGGCTAATAAATCTTGTAACTTTCGATTGTCATCTTTTCTGCGGATCTTTTTTGCAATTTTACGTTTTCTATTGTGTGTGTGTGAGTTTCGCTATGTTTTAACTTAGGTGTGTGAATTAATATTACGTAGAGTGTAATATTTTTTACTTGATTATGTAGCCTAGTAATAAGTCTCTAATATTTGGGTATTTAGATGATATTTCATGGATTGTGTACTGTATTTTTTGGACAGCCTAAGTAAAGCTATAAAAAAACTTTTTATAAATTTTGAGGAATATCTCAAGAACCCAAATCTCAACTTTGCAACTTGCACTTCAATATTTAAAGTACGATTTTACATTTAGATAATCTTACCAAAATAACAAAAAGAAAAAACAAAACACAATAAAAACTATTCTCGCTACACTTAAACTTCACTATATAACTATAATCACATAAATAAAACTATATTGTTACTTCACTACTTATTAAAAACACAAATGTCAAAAAGAAAAAAAGAAATATCTCCCGCGGAAAATTAAACGTCAAAAAATCACAGACAAAAATTGATTTCTTTTTTATCGCGCGCGCAACGCTGTGTAAGGTCGCGTCGAGACTGGCGCGTTCGTCAGTAGATAGGGGAAGCCTTAAATGGTAGTGTTGGTGTGACGTACAGATTAGAAGAGCTTTGTATTGAAACTGGCAGTACATACATGGTGATACTGTTGGTGCATGTGGGTGTAGGCTGTGCCTTACAAAGCGGTGAGATGATGGGTGTTGGCAAAATAATAAAGAGTAATTGACCCGATGATTCTTTGCCGATTTTCATTTGATTGCCTTAAAAATTAATAGATTTTTTTTCTATATCGTCGCGGCTATTTCAATATTACAAGATTAGTTGTAGCAACAAAATAGCATCAAGGTATTTTATATATATATTATTACAAAACGAAGTATAGTGGTCGCCACGAGTCGTGAGCACAAACGTCAAATTAATATTTGAGCGAAGCTTCACGCGATAGTTCCGACTGATGAACTAATGGCGTGCAGCGTCGACGCCCCAAAAAACCCAGATCGAAACCCAAAAACCCAATAATTAACTTGAAGTTTGTGCTCCCGACTCATGGCGGCTACTATACCTACTAGCGGCGAGGGCTCCATACTGTAGCTACTCAATCGCTATTGAAATATGGCACAATTTACCATGTCCAAAAAAATTTCGTTACACTGCAAGTACCTATTTTAAATGCACTATAAACTAAAATGCCTATAATTTTAATTAAGTATACAAAGAATTAAGCAATTTAGCTTGGTTTTTTAACAACCTACCTACTTACAGAGCGTCGTATTTACCCAGTTCACAATTTCCTTACCTACCATTTCCCTTGCGCAACCTTCACGAACGCCCAGGAGAGCCACAATGAAAGTCGTCAATCCCCATGGCGGCGTGTGAAAGCCATACAAAGCTGAATATTTAATACGACCGTGACGGTCAGGGTTCTTGTTTGCGTCACATGTCAAAGTACTATTGATTATATTTTAATCCTATTAAGTACCTGGTGTTAAGACTGTCCGCTAGTTTTTGTTTAGAACAATTTAAGTACCTAGTACCTATTTGGGAAAAAACAATTGTCATTTCAAATTCCTGTTTGCTTATTTTCACTAAACGCCTACAACAGTGAGCCATTCTATTAACTTTTAGGAACGTTCGTTCTTCTAAACTGAGTCTCAATCTGTTAAAAATTTAATTAGTAAAATA
Source organism: Caradrina kadenii (assembly GCA_947462355.1). Lineage (NCBI taxonomy): Eukaryota > Metazoa > Arthropoda > Insecta > Lepidoptera > Noctuidae > Caradrina > Caradrina kadenii. The sequence goes on from OX381691.1 coordinate 11,927,498, forward strand.
TAACGAATTTAATTAGTAGAATTGGTCTTCAGTTCATCTTCTTAAGACTTGACAGTAGGCTTATTATTGCCTGCCGGGGCTGCGGGTTGTTCGTAAGAGATACCGCACCCCCGGAACGCAAAGGGCACAAGAAGGAACATGGGTGGGTTTTAGTCAGTAAAAGTCTGACACTCCCTCCCGCCCCGCCCTGGGCGGGAGAAGTTATTTAATGATTTCCCACCACCCAAAAAAAAAGGCTTATTATTAGAAATCTTAGACCAGAGAGCAAATTTTTAAACTTTTCTAGCTTTTCAGTTTCGGGCTAAGACAAAGCCCACAAGCCACAAAAAACCCGCTTGTAATTTACGGATTTTCTAGTCTCTAAGATAAAGTAAACATAAAAAGAAGCTCAATGATTATAAAAATATATGTATATTGGAAGGGTATCGTTAAACCGGAGACAGCAAACCTACAAATAAAATCTAACATCACTTACCTACTTTACGTTCAGTTTTCAAAAATAGAATGTCAAAAGTGCAGTATGGCACTACCATTCAAATGTCACATTCGTTATTTAAAAACAAATGAACCATGGACGATAGTGCGTGGTTACCGTTGCAACGGGACATTGACAATGGGGACTATAAACGCCACAAGATGTCGGATGTCGGAAAATGTACACCTAGATGTCTAGGTCTTGTACAGAATTTTGTTTTTTATTGCAATTTTTTAATCCCCGTATGTGTGTGTGTTTGTGTCTGTCTGTGGCATTGTAGCTCCCGAACGCATGAACCGATTTTGATTTTGTTTTTTTTGTTCGAAAGGTGAATTAGTCAGGAGTGTTCTTAGCTATGTTTGATGGAAATCGGTTTACGGGTTCCAAGTTATCAGCTCTTTTGCCAGCTGCGGTAGGGATTTCGAGTCTTTTGTCGGGGGTTACTTAAAATTTTTAATTTTGTGTTTATAGGGCTTTAGTTAAATTTCCAAAGATTATTTTCATGGCATCACCAGAGTTTATCTCGAGTCTAGATTAGAGCTGAGTCAGTGGCAATGGGTAATGATGATCGGTTGGATACCAAAGTGATGTAGGTATGTATTACACGAAAATTTTAAAATTTTTGTTGACAAATATGGCTTCTTGTGGATGTCGTTAAGTGTTGAAACGTGCTTATTTCAGCTTTTTATGGGAAACTTCGTCGAGACTTCTAGTCGCGTATATTACGGAGACTTAGGTCTTTAATCGGTGCTTCCTACCTGTATTTATGGGGCCGAGACGTGGACACTCACGGTACGGCTTATCCATAAGGCTATGCTTGGAATCTCGCTAAGAGATCATATACAGGACAAGGTGAAGACATAGCTCATTGAAAAAGAATTTTCTCATCCACGTATTAATATTATAATCTTTTGTAGTATTATGGACGTTCACAATATTGTAAAATGATGAATATAGGAAACATTTCAACGGTTTCCTACTAAGCTTGACCCTCAATAAAATTCGAGCTGATAATTGAATTCCTTTCGCTAAAAATGTTTAGTTCATGATATTTGGCCACCATTAGTAGGTATAACGGAAAACACTTTTCACTTGTAAACTAATTTTCTCTTTTCACTTAGTTTTCAAGCCATGCGGGCGTATGACAGATGACTGACGTTTAAAGCTTATTTCAGAGCAGGTAATTCCTAGTTTTGTCTTTTCATGGTTCGGATATTAAAAGCTATAATCCTATGAACCTCTATGTTTTGCCGACTTAAATCATAAATACCAGATCTACTGAAAGAAATTGGCTCAGAAATAAGCATTACTTTTTTTTCTAACGTATTTTTCTGTTCCTTCCTCCTTTCTGTTTTAATGAAATATAATAAAATGAATAGATACCAAAGGCTATTTGAGGTCTAATAGCTGCTGTAACATCAATCAGCCTTAAATTTGTAGGTATAGCCTATTTGTATGCCATTTTAGAGGTTCGTTGACTAGGTAGGTTGCCATTTCAGGTTTACCTGGGGTAAATGGCTGCGCGATCACTTTGATTATGGTGTTATTTGAATGGTATTAAAAATGGAAGTATAAAATTAAGGTGTAGGCCTAATTGGAAAAAAAGAGAGAAAAAGAAGAAAGAAAAAATAAATTGAATCTATTCACATCCTTCAAAAACTAGTATCAGTAAATCTGTAGCATAACTAAAAAAATATACAAATGACTGTCGATCGATATAATCTGCAAATTGGCATTTGGAACAAGGCAAGTCAGTTGTTAATCTCCTTAAGGGACTCAAATCCTTCTGGACAAATTGCATCAATAAAAGGCACATGCAACAAACACAATATCGACCTCGCCAACACTTTCACCGTTGCGCCTGCGTCCATTCTGCAACGATCAATCAATCGAACTGATTTATACCTAACATAATAATGATACTACACGATTTACTCCATAAATCGTGTAGTATGTGTTATTGCATATACCTTTGTTCACGAGTACTTTTGGGTGATCAAGATTCTTAGGCAGGTACTGTAAAGGCTCTGCTTGGCTGAGCCATATATGACCTTAATAATTTACTTTATGCAAAGATGAACTCTATTTAAAATAAGATTGACTCGACAGTCTGTCACGAGTTCTGACAGGTCGTACGTATTTATCTGAATAAAAAAATATAATACAATAATAAATAATAACAATTAATTGAGGCATTATGTAAATAATAATATTATCTGTCTTTCAATTGTTTTCGATTGATACCACTAGTAGGTAATCCTGCGTCCAGAGATTACTTCAATACCTACATAAAATATTATAAAATAATAGTCGATAGCCCTGGTAAACTCTGGTTTACTTTCTTATCTCTAAGTAATTTATTTATTTTTATTTAACTGCTTCGCTGGCCTAGTGGTCCTAAGCGCGACTGCTACGCTAGAGGTATTGGGTTCGATTCCCATGTCGAGCAAAAAGTGTTATTGGGTTTTTCTATGAAATTCTCAGTAGCAGCTCGGAGTTAAGATTTGTACCCGATTAATGGCAATAGGATCGCCCCCTATTATATGGGACCTAAAAAAAAACGTACCGGCGAACTGTGGGTGTACATTGTTACACCTCTGCCTAACCCTTCGAGGAAATACAGTCGTGATGTTATGTAAGTCAATAGGTCTGGTAAACTCTGGTTTACTTTACTACCTCTAAGTACCTAGTTTATTTATTTTTATTTAATAATCGCCTAGTTTACGTAAAAACGATTATGCAAATGTTCCAATCATAATCCTTTTAGGTGTAGGTAGGTATCTGGGTTTTATAACAGTAGCGGCCTTCGGAGATTACTTATTTAGTAGGTCATAATATCTCTTTCAGTTTATATTATTTAGATACAAAAAATAATGAGACAAGGTAATTAAGCGTTGTATTTCTCAAACTAATATTATTTTAGTTTTAGTACATAATTGATTTTACGGTTTTGCAATTTTGCAACCATCAGCGACATCTGTGCTGCAGTGTTCAAACTTTTGGATTTGTGAAGCGTTGTAGTGCTTAGTCACAAAACTAGATGTCACTGCATGCAAGAGGAATGCCTTAGAATTTGACTGTTAATTCACGCAAAAGTTTATTGCATTCACATAAATTCATTTTGCGAACTTGTTTCTCTCCTATAAAGACAGACTTTTAGTATCTACATAATCATTATGTCAGTTACATAAATTTACAAGTTACATCAACCAGACGATTGTAATAGTTCGCACAAACACCCATAGATAGCGCTGTTCTCAAAACTACTATAAAATACATTATTGTCTTACTTTTTCAACCTTGTCGGTGGGTGGTGACGCCGGTGGGCTCTGTGGTAGACCCAGGTCCTCATCATCGTCGCTGCCATCACCTCGCCCCCCTCGCCGCCTCACTGCCGCCACTAGCTCCGCCTAGCGACAAAGGAACAATCATTTAAACCTTCGTTGGTCAAATAGGTCAATTGCGCTACTATTGAACGGTGAGTCCTGGGTTTGATCTCCAGGTGAGGCAGAGTTATTGGGTAGTTTCATAAGTAAATTCTCATGCCCAACGTCTGGATTTCTGAGCGGTAAAAAGTTTTAATTACAACTTGAAAGCTAATAGATAGTTCCACATCTACACTTGGAATGAGACTTATCCAGTTAAATATTATCAACTCTCTGGAAATCACTTCGGAGAACAGAGTCGTAATGATATTCATCTATGTAAATAAAAATCAATTATCGCATGTATAAAAGATCACGCCTTGATAATGGCTGAACCGATTTGACCGATCCTTTTTTGTTATGTTTGTAATTGCCAGGAAAAGGTTTGTATGGAAGGAAAGTTTTGGGAAACCCACTGGAAAAGTCCGCAATTTTCACCCGTGCAAAGCTGGGGCAGGTTGCTAGTTTAATTTACAGCTGTTTAATTTAAATAGTATTGACTGAACATTGTGTTTGACAGGATAATTTTGTTAGTTAATTGGGTTATAGGAAAATGGTACACGGAAAATCTGTTGCACAACCATTACACATGCTATGTGTTGTTGTGGGTAACTGTTCTACATTTGATTTTAGCCTTTATTTTAATTTGCGATCATTTTCCACAAAGTGTACTTTGTACTTTTTACTACTACCAAAATGTTTCTCATTTTCAAAAGGTCCACTTGCACCAAAAACTAAATTTAGAGTTAGTTGCTAAACGAGGTTAAATAAGATACAAATAATGGGAATTCAAAATATTTATATGGCTGGTGCAGGCGGCCCTGAGTACTTGTGGAGTTATCATTATCCTAGCTTCCCCATCGGAACTTAGAGAACTAGGTATAACATTATGGAGCTACGTGGGAAAGAGCTACCTACCTATGCAGACCTGAACTGCGATAACCTAAGATTTGTTGGTCAAACGGTTCCAACAACTTGGCCATAATATTGGATTACCTCCGGCCAACACGTTGCCTTAAAAGTAGCATTGACCAACGTTGAGCCCAACGTTATTTTCTGAATCCCCAAGACGAGTATCGTTGGTGCCTACGTTGAGACCAAAGTGTGACTTAAGGAGTGATTGCCCATAGAGAATTTGCGTTGAATTTTAATAATCATGAATGGACGTCACAGTGCAAAAAATTCTGCCATGTTTTTGACCCATAAAACACGATAATTAGAAGCGGACAGAGATAAAGATAACGCAGGCGCAGCTTCCTTTGCATGTACCAACATATATTTGTTACAGATATGTTTGTTATGAAATACAAAGTTGTGTTGTATCATAAGAGAAGCCATTGTTTTCAGAGATAATCAGTGTCGTCGAAAACGTGTAGTGAAAACCAGAGATTTGTAGCCTGTTTTCGGGATGAAGTCGGAGGGGTGTATCGGACTCATACCGGCTAAAACCCCATGGTGTTCCTCTAACTACCATTGGCCGGGCACGGGTGTCGCTCTGAGCATTTTTCCGGACTCCAGGTTTGTTGCCTAAGCTTACTGCCACAAGGTAAGCAGAACTCCTTGTGACAACGATTAGCTAAGGACGTCGAAACAAGAAACGCGAAACGGAGTATTAAATTGTGCAAAGCAACAGTTCAAAAATTTGTACTTCATAAGCAATGAAGGAGTTCAAAGAAGTTCATTGTCACTATCATCAAATCGCCGTGTGCTAATTCAATAAAAATGATCCTATTTTGACAGTGTGAGATTATGAAACAAACAACTTAGAACAATATAAACCTCTGTTTCATTAACTGCCATTAAGTCAAATGGATTTAGAAAATTGTACCGTTTAATCAATTGTTTTAATATAAATTCAATTTTTAAATATTACTGCCTCGGTAGCCTAGTGGTCCTAAGCGCGACTGCTACGCTAGAGGTCTTGGGTTCGATTCCCAGGTCGAGCAAAAAGTGTTATTGGGTTTTTCTATGAAATTCTCAGTAGCAGCTCGGAGTTAGGATTTATGCCCGGTTAATGGCAATAGGCTCGCCCCTTATTACATGGGACCTAAATATACCGGCGAACTGTGGGTGTACATTGTTACACCTCTGCCTAACCCTTCGGGGAATACAGGCGTGAGTGTATATTTTTATATTTTTTTTTTTAAATATTACTGGTATCGGAAAGAGAGCCCAATTTACAGGCCGCGGCGGTCGGAGCTTCAGAGAGCCACCTAACAACACAGGCCGTGTCCAAAAGTACCGCTTTCTGAATAGAGCCCTTGAACCAACTGCCCAATGAGAGCCTCCTTAAGTGTTGATCGAAGCTCCTGGTTATTATATTATTGATTGTAACGACTATTGACTATTGGCACAATGCCCGCCGAGTCTACATCCCACATGTTGACAACCTCGCAGGCCAAGTCAAGATACTTGATTTGCTTATTATTATTTAAAACACAATTGTTGCATATATTTGTGACTCAATTCAACTAAGTCGTAGCTGCAAAGTTAAATGTTAGGAATTATGTTGAACAAACCCATAATCGCGCTAGTTTTCCGTCTGTGATCCAACTGAATTTTTTCTTCCATCCTCGACTCATACCCACTGGTAACTTTAACACTTATTTTTGGCACTTTTTTGCTAACTTAGCATTGCACTACACTATTTAATTACAAAGTCACTTATAAATATTCCACGTTTGCATTAAAAACTTTTCCTTGGTCTATGAACACAGTTGTTTTTATTTGACATAAAGTTTTCTATTTATGAAAATTTTACCGTTTGAAATTCGAACACCCCAACTTCTGATAATTAATATTGTTAAGTTTTCTGTAATCCTGGTACCTAATTTTACACTGGTTGCAATTTTATTAATTCAACCAATACGTTAATTCGCAACAAAGCCTTGTGTCCAACTAATTTATTGTAAAATAAATATGAAACATAACAAGCATTAGTCATGTCATATTTAGTGGTAAAGTCGTACAATACGGACAGATAACAACGGGAAGTCGAATTAATTTTATGTTTACCGTGAAACCATTAGGCGTCTTCAAGCTTTTGCTTCATTTTATTGCTAACTGGTTAGATAAGCCAATAATAATACTACTAATAATACTTTTAGTATTAATAGTATTTTTTTTACATAAGCTTTGTTTAACATGAAGTTGTTAGTAAAGTGATAACGGAAGACAGGTTTTTTGTGTCATTCCCCCTTTTGGAGGCGGTAAAGTGCAAAGAAATAATGTTTTTAGAATTGTCCTTGTCATGTCTTTGACAGTACGTACGTAAGCTAGATTGCTGTACGCAATGATGGCAATATTCTTAGGAAGAAGCAGCTATATGATCTCAAATTCCTTCAAGCAGTTCTTTTGATGACACTACTGAGACCAAAAATCCCAACTTATTAAAATAAATCAAATATAATTATGTCCTTTACTTACCTTACAATAGTTAAAATAATTCTACCTCATTTAGTGAACGTTCCATTCGCTGTACTAGGCAAACATGGCTACATAGGTAGGTTGTAGCAGTTCTAATTTTAAAATAATTTGCTCGAACAGACGATGTTATGGGTGAGATCAGCGTTTCTTGGTAGACCAAAGAGGTCAAACGTAATGTAATTCGATCCATTTTTTTAATTTAAATATCGTATCGCACACGGAGGATTTTTTAAATGTTATGGGACAGTTGTACGTATTTACAATTCGAAAATCTAATCCTAACGGCTTCTAAGGCTGCGGTGCCACTTGGGCTAAGCTAAACTACGTTGCTAAGGATGTGTCTGATTTACAACAATAGGATTGCTCAATTATTTTTTTCTTTCAAAATAATGAAATTCTATTGGTATAAATCAGCACTTAGCTCAAGTGAAACCGCAGCTGTACCTAGTCTCTCGAGCTTATACCTACCTATCAAAAATACTAAACGTATCAATAAATACCAGGTCAGCAGGACATGAAAGAGATTGCATAAATCATGTTCATATAATAGCAGAGTCTTATGTGTTGTAACTGTAACAATGGATAGGTTATTAACAAGCTGTCTCATTGTTTAGTACTCGCACGTTGGAATTAAATGTGCTAAATAATGATACATTGTTAAATTGTACTATCCTCGAAGCGACTGCAAATGTTATTCATAGGATTTCAGAAACACAAAGAAGTTAGTCTGATAAATGTGAATGCCAGAATTTAAAATAATTAGTTTTCGCCACTTGCCAATAAAACTCAAAGGTTTTGGGTCGCTTGGGTTCAACCCTAAGTCTGCTAATTAGTATTTTGTAAAATTCTTTGTGTCAGATTAGATATTGTTGATACGAGTGTGCTATATGTATCTATTGTAGATACTGATTACAGCTGATAATTTTCTCAGAATCTAAAATCGATCGATGCCCTTCGTGTTGCAGGCGTCCATAGGCTACGGTAACCGCTCACCATCAGGCGGGCCGTATGCCTGATGGCCACGACGGTAAACATAAAAAAAAATTACAACACTTTAAAATTAGATTTTACATGACTCATGTGTTTCATGACAGTAAATCTCACTTTGGTGTAAAGCATCAAGAGAATAAAGTTCCCTACGTCAGCTAACAAAAGAGCAGCTAACTCTGAAACGGCTGAATTGATTTTGATAAAACATATCTAAGAACCAAGGCTAGGAAACGAGCTTTGAAATAAAAGAAACCGCATTCAAATCTGTTCACCCGTTTAAGAGCTACGGTGCCACAGAGAGCCATACAAACACGTCAAACTTATAACACCGCTCTTTTTGTGTCTGGGGTTAAAATCTACTCTACGTAATGTTAATACGACTTATTATTAATATTACTTGAATCCCTGCCAACCCTGTAACAGGACGGTAATGACACATATTTCTAGGTAACGTAGAATAATAGCCGAGTATCGGGTGATGTGATGCACAATGGCTTTACCGCAACCGCAGAAAACCTTGCGCCTAACTAGACCATGTCACTTTAATAGCTAGGACTTTAAGTAATTAGTTTATTGAACTTAACTTCATTTTTTCCGAAAAATTTCTTAAGTCATTTAAGGGCTTATTGGCTCGTTTGTCATGGTATGGGCGTGTGAAGTAGAGGGATGAAACACATGCGACGAAAAGAGTTACCTATACTTCTATTATATATAATAATATCAGAAAGAGAAAAGATTTTTCTGTTTGTTTGTTTGTTACGACTAAGCTCCGAAACTACTGGACCGATTTTAACCATTGTTTCACCAATAGATAGCTAAGTAACAAAGTATTAGTATTCCTTAGTATGGTAGTAGTATTCCTAAGTAACAAAGTCTATATAACATCACGCTACGACCCACGGGAGCGGAGCAGTAACGTAAGACGTAACTTAAGGCGGGAGAAATAAGTCACGCGGAGGAAGTCGCGGGCAGGTCGCTAGTCAATAAATGAAAGTGGATGGATAGACAGGAAGAAAGAGAGATATTTTTTGGTGATTTCTGTAATTTCTAGTAACTTAATGGCTCCATAGAGTACTTTGACCCCTTATTAAAATAGGATCGATTGGCATAAAACATATTTTTGGTATTTAAGCATTTTTTTCGCTGACTGTACATTTTCTCCAAAATTTGTGAATGCAGTTCAGAGTATCTTAAAAAGTTATGGATGGTCTACTAGAAACGTTTTCCTGTTACTATAACGATTAAGGTACCTACCCTTACTGCTCTGTCCCAAAAATCCGCTCTGTACATTGTACCATACCAATTAATTTATTAAATAAATATGTACCTATACCAAAAAGCTACATACCATACTGGCTTAAGAGTATTAAAATAAGTTACAAGGCTTGGTTTTAAAAATACATTCTGCAAAAGGAATGTTTAGCTAACTCGTTTTCTATCCACCAACGCGATGTTAAGTAAATCCGTAATAATATTGAGTCCATAAAAATATGATAATTACATAGAGACTTTATAGGACTAGTCCACACTAAACAAAAAAATATCGATTGTATAAACGGATAAAGGTGGACGGACGACCTGATAAGAACCGCAGGAAGACGTTGGACGCAGGCTACTTCCAACCGGTCCTTTTGGAAATCTAAGGGGGAGACCTATGTCCAGCAGTGGACGATCTATGGCCGACATGGTGATGATGATGATGATAAATGCGCTAAATGTCTGGAACTACCAGACGGATTTGAAAAACATTTTTGTATATGATAGCCAGATTTAAATAATAAAATTACGAGAACGAAGTCACTGACATTAGCTAGTCCCTCTAAATAAATGAAAGCGAAAGGTCACTCTTTCACTAATCATAGGCGTATCAAATTAGCTAAACCTGGACATAATTCGATAACCCGTTGTTTTTATTATTTTATTGAATATTGATATTGAATATAGAAAACCGCTTGACGCATAAAGATGAAATGTGACAGGGCGTAGTTTATAGTTAGTAAACGTCCGCTAAGAACAGATTTTATGACAGGGCCGGATTTAGGAGGTCTAATCGCTCTCGCAAGTTCGTATGAAAGTCTTTCATTTTTTTGTGCTACAAACTTGAATTTTGGCAGGGTAGTAGTTAATAATTAAACGACCGAGCGGAGTCGCGGGCATAAGGTTATATTTATCCTATATTTGAACGTCAAATATTATGATAAAATAACTGTTACGCAAACAATACCAATAGAGTTAGTCGCTTTCATATGTAGGTACGACTCAATTGCATTGAGCTGTCAACAGGGTAGATCTGTCAAAATGAATCGCATTACGAAAGCGAATAAAGATTTGAAGCAAATTGAAATTTAAAGACAAAGAAATTAGGTTTCATATTCAACAGCTGTTATTAACAAAGCTGTTGAATATGAAACCTGCCTACCTATGTGGAGTTTTACTAAACATGCCAATAAAATGTTAACAATTACAAAATCCGCTAGATAACGTCAAATTTGCGATAAAAATGTTGAAATATTTGCGCCAGTTCACAGGTCGTATCCTCTTGTCTTGTGGCCCAAGGGGTAAGATAATAGCGACTAAGTCTACGCAGACATTTAATAAAATAATACCGGCCTATGATAAGTGCAAAAGAGTAGTCATCAAAAAATGCGTAAAAGCATAGTCTGTGAATTTAAAAGCGAGGCTAACTTACTCACTGACTAAACAAACAATTTTGAAAACTACTTTCATGTAAAGCTGTTTGGTATGTACCTAGGTAGTTTATTTTCTTCCCAATGAGTTGTAACTAGTCACCTTCATCTCTCTCTCTTTAAATAAACAGAGAGCGTAAAGATCTATACATAAAAGCGGGTCGGCCTATTCAGTTCGGTATTTTTAATACAATCTTCTATAACGTTATATTGAAAATGTCGAATCCAATGCAACCACCCGCTTATGTGTTAAGCGATGCTAAGTAGACTTCCACATAGCGTTTGCTAATTCGCGGTTTTTTCCGTAATAATTTAACCCGCTATACGCTTCTCGCTTACACCAAGACATGACAAAAGCGAGTGGAATTTCACTTTCGAGATGATAGAACAATAACACAATAGTAACCTCCGAATCAGCTCAGCTCAGTTATAAAGGACATTGTACTACTTCGACATTTCAACTATGTAGGTACTTACATGGAAATATGTAAGTTTCAGTACGTTTAAGACTGTAAGTTCTTGGTATGTACCTATTTAATGTTTAAAAGAAAATACGTGCATCACCTACTTATTTATCTTTGAAGCCTAGAAAAACATCTAATTGGATTATCTTAACTTGAATTAATTAACGAATAGTATTTGTACTGCCAAAATGAACCAACCCACACGTTTCTCAGTTTTCAAAGTAATTGTAGTGGGTTTGGATATTTAACGCTGATTAATTTTAAATCTAACACAAACACAAGTTTTGGATGCACTTTGAACTGTTATCGCTGGATTGTTATGTCACACTTGCAACCTTTTTCGTTGATGTGATTAGTTCATTTTCACAAAATTTAGCTCAATTTTAATTGTTTGACCCCCGTATATTCAATATTATAATATTAAAGTCGGCAATATTTTTCAAATTTGCCTAAAAATCTATTATATTGTGTAAACGATATTTTTATTAGGTCAGCCGCTTAAAAATTAATATCTACTTAGTTTACATGAATTTTGAAGAATCTATATTTACTAGATGCTGGCGACTTCGTCTGCGTGGCTTATTTCATCCGCATCCGAATAAATGGTTAAAATCGGTCAAGCATTTTCGATGCTTTATTGGTACAAAAACAAAAAAACAATGATCTATATAATATTATTATAGCTAAAGATATAATAATAGCATTAAATAAAAGTGTTTTATAATAACACTTTGAATGAAGCCTGTAATTATTTCTTCAGTTTTAGAGAGTGTGAATATATTACAATGAAGCTCGTTAAACTAAGTATATTGCGTAAGTGTTGTTTTATTTGTTCACAGTAATTGCTGGTTCTTAAGTGTTAGAGAATAAAGTCGTTATTATGGCTTTCATCTGCTTACAACAAACAGTTTAGACTGGGATATAGGCTAATCACTACTTTACGAACAGGTATATTCTGTAATAATCTTCCTTAGATAATTTAGGTGAAGTTGGCGTGAGGTGCGCTGTCAATATCTGTCATCATCGTGTCAAAGTCAAAGTTAAATTATTTATTAGACCATTAAAAGGCACTTTTGACCGTCAATTACATGTCAAAATTAAATATAGAATCTAGATGCCCATTCCAAAAGGTAGTTCCGTATGGAAAAGAAACTCCTTACATACATATGTGTGATAATAGATCGCCTCAAGCCCACTCCAGTCATGCGGGAGATTTTTGCAAAATAGGATCAGCGCAGCGATTACATAAGGTATGTTTTCAGTCCGAGAATACATTATAACAGGGCATATCATACGCCCATTCGTCCCAATGATGTACAGACAACGTCATCGATTGGTTACCCCTCTTGCATTAAAATTCGTTCGAAAAAGGGGTCGCCAGTTGATGTCGCTGTCTGTACTTAGGATTCTTACAGAGTACCTACAATTTATTCCTATTCTATGGCAGTGTGAATTTTTGCGCAACGGATTTAAAAGCGTTTTCATTAAAAATGACTTATAAATAGTTTAATATTGTTTTGTGTTCATTATTTGAATGACTGCCCCGTTTGTCTCGTGGTCGCAAGCGCGACTGATGAGCAAGGGGTCCTGGGTTCGATTCCCAGGTCGAGCAAAGTGTTTTTGGGTTTTTCCATTAGGAATTTCTCAGTAGCAGCTCGGAGTTAGGATTTGTGCCCGGTTAATGGCAATAGGCTCGCCCCCTATTACATGGGACCTAAAACATACCGGCGAACTGTGGGTGTACATTGGTACACCTCTGCCTAACCCTTCGGGGAATATAGGCGTGATGGTATGTTATGTTGTGTTATTGAATGACGTTGACGATTATTTTCGAAGCTATGTATAGTGAACCCGCGGGAAGCCGGGAAGATTCGGTAGTATTTTATACTTAATATAAACAATTAATTCAAATACAAAATGGCATAATGAAGTCATCTTCCTAATCCAATTAAGTAAAGACAGATCGTCAGCGATCGCTCAGAAAGGAAGCGAATACACAAAATTAATAATGAAGTAGGTAGGTACTTGATCGCATTAATTACTTACAGCAGACTTCATTTGTCGGAAGGTAGAGTGCTGAGTGTCTTCACGAAATAATTGACAGATAGATATTATTATTAGATATTATTTTAATAACGAAACAAAATCCTTGTGAGTGTTTTTCGTATTTTGATCGACTGATGTTGTCAAAATTTCTGCCAAAACGAACATCACGTCAGAATTTCTCCCAATTTTCCAAGTACTTGTTATGATTTTAGATATTTAAGGCTTAATTTTGAATCTGTTCTAAGAATAAGTTTGGGATGTACAATCAAGAACAATAATGTTTGACCACTCTTCAACTTTATCACTAAAGGCGTAAGAAAAGTAGTTCACCGCATTTGTCCGTGATTGTACATTGAACTGTTATTGCTGGAAACTGTGACACAATTGACATTAAAATAGTTTCACGTAATTCTGTAAACACAATTAACGAAAATACTATCAATATTTTTAAAGAACCATTACTAAATATCACTATTTAATTGAAACTGCCTCGGTAGCCTAGTGGTCCTAAGCGCGACTGCTACGCTAGAGGTCTTGGGTTCGATTCCCAGGTCGAGCAAAAAAATGGTATTGGGTTTTTCTATGAAATTCTCAATAGCAGCTCGGAGTTAGGATTGGTGCCCGGTTAATGGCAATAGGCTCGCCCCCTATTACATGGGACCTTAACATACCGTCGAACTGTGGGTGCATACTGGTACAGCTCTGCCTAACCCTTCGGGGAATACAGGCGTGATGGTATGTTGGTACTATTTGATCGAACATTTAATCTTTTTGTGACATGAAACCTAGAATATTTTTTCACAAACAAAATTGCTAAAAAAGAAAAGAAATCCCTTGCTGTATATCGAAAAGAAAAAGTCTTAAAAGACTATTTTATTTAAATTAGTGACGCGCGGGTAACCGTCGTAGGGGTTCTTCAACGCCTCTTATTACAAAAGCTTTGAAGCGTACGCCATTAACTTAATCGACAAAGAAAAAGGTACTATATTCAGATTACCTTTAAATCTAACTTAGGATCTTCAAGGTATTCGCACGAGGTGAACTGTGTACTTCTTTCTCTACATAGTATAACAAAGTCACTTCCTGCCGTCTGTACGCTTAGATCTTTTATATTCTCAATGGATTTTAATGCAGTTTTCATCGACAGATAGAGTGATTCAAGAGGAAGGTTTATGCGTATAGAATATCACGTTACGACCAGCGGGAGGGAAGCAGTAACCGAAAACGTAACTGAACGCGAGTGACTTTACGAGGTATATAGCTAATATTCGATTTTGTAGATAGTATGGTGGATATTTTATAGAATGTGTTTGTTGCAAATTGGTCAACATTGTATTTTACACATTTACGAATTGAAGTGAAGATTGAAAGCACAGTTTTTGTCTCCATTCGTTGCGTTGAAACAATTTATTAAACCTGCAGTCTTATGCTATGAAAATCTCCCTAGGTGACTTTATGTGAAGTGGCTTGAGTTGAGCTGTCACCCCATGGGGTACTAGAGATGGACAGATCGCCCCAAGTCTACTTCATCTTTTACCGAGGTAGATTTTTTACGAAATAGCACTGTAGAAGGAACAAGATAAGATATTTTATTTTACCCCTCTGACGCAGGATTTTATAGACGACATTGCCACCACACAATACGCAAGCTTGATAAATCAGTTCTCATTTTTTCACTGTATGAGAAAGAAGCCTTTGTCTAAGAATAGCGAAACAGTTAAATATTGATTTAAATATAAATACCGGTTGACTCAAGAATTTACATAAGTAACAACTTTGAAGTTATTATGTTATGTAAAATAATATTCTAGTATCCAGTTCATAAAATAAAGTATTCATCGGACTGGTATATAGGTAAGGTAAGTGGGTATGTACATACTTACATTTAATAAACATGAAGAGGAAAATAATAATGACACCACTAATTAAAATTAATATTGTATGTGCTATTATCATTCGGGTACTAAGGTGACCTAACAGGAAAAAAACATTGATTATGTACAGTACCAAAATAAGGGTTAAGATTATTTTTACATTTATCCGTTCATTCGTTCGTTCAATACAATAAAAATAGTTCACTTGTTGAAAGGAAAGCGATTGCTATAAGCGTTACGTAATTGAGGCAGCGAAGCAACACACGTGTTTGGCTGAAGTTTTTAATATTATGTCAAAGTTCTAAAGAAGATTCAATGAACTTTGACTTTAGTTGTTGTATTAAGATTATGTTGTAGATACCGTGACGTATTGTAAGGATTATTTGCCAAAAAGACCTTGCAAGTCAATTATATAAAGTCTAGACCTTACGTCACCTTTCTACATTCCTATAACTCTAAAAGAGTTACGAAATCTGCATAGGTATTTCACGTAAATATCAAGGCAGCTCAATTACCAATTACAAGTATTATAAAAACTAGCAAAAGATCAAAATATTTTATAGACATGAAATAAAAAATAATATTCACCAAAAACACTTTTGTTGCTAACAGCCAGGCCATGTTCCAAATAGTTCGAATTGCATCCGAAATTCGCGCCATGTTTGTTACGTCACCACTACTAATGTTCGTAATTCCAGATTTAAAAAAGATTGATGCACATTCAATTTTGTTTGAGTGACTAGAAATAAATAAACCGTTTTTTTTGTTGTTTTCTCATTTCTTAGTTACGGAATAAACGTAAGATGTTATGGGAAACATTATGAATAACATGGTGAAAATTTTGTATCTAAAGAATACACACCAGAGTGAGCAAAAAAAATATAATTGCTTCATCATTACATTCTCTATGACTTAGCATAATCGTTGATGCCATTCGTAAGTAAGTCATATTCATGTTTTGAATACATTTTAGGTTTAAAAATGGAATACAGTTTGGAACAGTAATTTCGCCGTAAGTACCTTTTTAGTTGTGAAGAGACCTTCAAAGTCCTTCGACCCTTAAGACCTTTAATGCTTACAATTTAATATAAGCACACTTCCCTGGGCCAAACATTAATTAAAAAGTAACTCAACAAACAAAATTACCAATTCAAATTCACTTTCCGTAACTCAAGAATGATAACAACAAAATTCAAATTTGGAAATACGCGCGAAAATTTTTGACAGCTATTTTTTTAATTAAAAAAAGAGGTAAAATGTTGCAGTGTTGCACGACAGAAAGAATCAAAACCACTGGAAGTAATTGTAAGACGTATACTTTACTCTGTGAAGAGAATTTTGGAAAGTAGAAGCATCAAGCGAAACGGTACTGAGCATTGAAATTAATGTATCGTCTCTTGCGCCGCGTGCACAGTGGCGAATTACCGTGAAATGGTGATATTTTAATGTAATGTGATTTGTTTTTTTGCTGAAACAATTAGATATTGTATCAGGTGATTATCATTCTGTAAATTGTTTGTTTGTATGATGATTGACTAAAAAGATTAGTTGGATGAAATGTTTAGAATTCTCACAAGTAAAGCGGAATCGGGCAACAGTCCTTTACAAATCTTTGATCTAATAAAGGCGCTCCGTCACTAGCAGATTTCGCTTGTAATGTAAAAGGTCAGATTCTAGGATTGCCTACCCGTACATCAGTAAGTGGGCAAAACCGAGCATTACAGTGCTCAACCTGTAATGATACAATTTGTAACGTTACAGTAGTGAGTGGGAGGAGCACCTGTGATGCTAAATCGAATCTTGACCCAATTTATCATGCCTGTCGAAGTCCATAGATAGGCCATTTATAACTCAGGAGATTCCCTGCAATAGCTATTCCTATAAGAACAAAAATAGACAGTCATGGGGGCTGCCGACAGAAGTGAAAACTTAACGTCACATTATGTAGTAGTAGAGCTATTTGTGAAGGAACATTCCCTGGACGAGTTCCTTCATCATCTACTTAGCCTTTTCCCAATGGACGAGCTCCTTCACTATCACCAATTTCTGCCGCAAAACAGCGTTGCTGTGTTCCGGTGTGAAGGGATTAGGTGTCGGTGAAATAACAGGCACAAAAGACATTTCAACTTTCGCTGGAATGAGAACGCACTTGCAAAGCCTCTGGTATTGCAGATGTCTATAGGCAAAGGTGACTACTTAGCATCAGATGGGCCGGATTAAAAAGAATAATACACATGCACACGTTAGCATGTTGGTGCTGCGGGTTATCCGAAAGATATACCGCACCCCCGGAACGCAAAGGGCACAAGAAGGAACATGAGTGGGTTTTAATCAGTAAAAGTCTGACACTCCCTTCCGCCCCGCCCAAAGCGGGGGAAGTCATTTGATGATTTCCCATCTGGATAGAAAACAAAAGCATGTCGGTGTCAAAAGTTATCATTATCTTAAATCATTCTGCCTATAGGTATCTCGTACATCATTCAGGGTACGCTACAATGTGTCCCACACCTAACGTGCTTACCAGACGTTAAATTAGCGATACAGATTATTTATTTGGAGGAGATTGGCAATGCGTGGCGGCTGTGACGTCCGCGTCTCGTTAGGATGAAGACGGCTGGCATCCGTGAGAGCAGACGACTCGACGAGATGCATCTTACGTGTGGTGTTGTTGAGGAAAACGGTTTGCGTGACTACATTAACACTCTTTTTTATAGACGTAATGGCCGCACACTTGATACTGTTTACTGCCCCGTTGCCCTTGTAGTCGTAAGCGCAGCTGCTGAACGTGAGGTCTTGGGTTCGATTCACAGGTCAGGCGAAAAATATTATTGGGTTATTTCATTAGGAATTCCTCAGTAGTAGCCCAGAGATTGGAAGTTAGTGGTGTGATATCTAAGTGGATTAGGTTTGTTATCTGACGTTTATGCGTTGGAGACTTCTTCGTACTTACTTTGAGAAAGAGCTTTTTGTAAGTCATTAGCTTGTGTCTTCGAATTCAACTGCGTGGAAGGCAATAATCGCCTTTATTTGGACCTGTCGTAAAATACATTCTTACTATCGTCCCCTACTATTTATGTACAGACCCTCTTTTCGAACGAATTCTAATGTGAGATGCAATTGATGACGCTGACCGTCCCAAATTTCAGTTTCATAGGTTCACTAGTTTCGAGAAGTCGTGCTTGGTTGGTGAGTGAATGAATGACCTTCGCTTTTATTTGTATAGATTAAGTTTTTAGTTAGAATTATAAGAAAAGAATCTCCAATTTGATTTTTTCTAGAATAATAATGGAATTGAAATACCACAAACTAACCGAACTTAAACAAATTTTGCTTACACAACAATGAATGGTCCAATATACCTTGGAACATAAACAAAGCCACATAAAGTTCTTCAACGCGTTATTACAAAACTTTTATATGAGTAGGTAACTATTGTACTTTCATGATCCCGCCTGAAAACTATCGCGTAACTTATAAAACTTAGTCTACAGTTAACGATACGGTAATTTAAGTTCTACTGTCCCAATAAATAAGGTTGTTAATTACATAATGCTGCCTAGGTGATTAATAAGACCAGCCTATTACTGTCCCACTGCAGGGCAAAGAACTTACGAGCATGCAATGCTCAAGGCGAATTGTGGATTTCAGACTTTTATTTTATGAATCCAGGTTTCATCAAGACGTTTTCTTTCGCCGATGTCAGTGATGTTCAAGATAAACTTTGAAAGCTCTTATGAATTTATTGTAAAAGTCACATTGGTACTTGTCCGGTACCGAACCCGCAGCCTCCTGCACAGGAGGGGGCGGCTTAACCACTGGGCCATCTTGACAAACAAACAAATTACGGCAAAGTGATTATATATTTAATTACAGGTTGCCAATCCGTCTTAAGCAAGGGTAGTGGTCAATGCTCGTGTCTCCTAGGTATGAGAAGAAGCCTTTGTCCTGCAGTGGGACAATAATAGGCCGGTATTATAATACCTACCAAGAGAAAAGAAATGAAACCAGTTTCTCGAGAATAAAATCAGAAAATCAACTGCTCATTTTATATGCACACGAATTAATATTATGATGCTAAATGTAGGCTGTGTTGTATAATAATCATTTGTTAGGGTTCCGTACTCAAAGAAAGGCAACATACCATCACGCCTGTATTCCCCGAAGGGTTAGGCATGGCACAGTTCGCCGGTATGTTTAGGTCCCATGTAATAGGGGGCGAGCCTGTTACCATTAACCGGGCACAAATCCAAACTCCGAGCTGCTACTGAGAATTTCGTAGAAAAACCAAATAATACTTTGCTCGACCTGGGATTCGAGCCCAAGACCTCTAGCGTGGCAGTCGCTCTTAGGACCACTAGGCTAACGAGGCAGTCCAAAGGCAAAGAGAGGCAACGAGACCCTATCAGTAAGCCTCCGTACGACTGTCTGTTAGTCAGCTGTTTGTATCTCATAATATATGCGTACCGAAATAGGTAGAGAGTTGAAGTTTTCACAAAGAATGTAGGCATAACTATAGTATAATAACAAATAATAAAAACCTTATAATGTAAAAAATAAAATTCCCAATAAAAAACTGACGTTATTTTTCGTTGGTACGGAACCCGTACTTTGCCGGTTTTTTTATTTTTGTGCGGTCAGTGGTCTGCTTGTTAGGTTCGCGTTTTCTTCAGACAATATTGGCGTTTATACTTCTTTAACTTTCTTAATGTCACGTAAGAGGCTGTTAAATGGAGCCATATATTATAGTATACAAATATAATATAATAAAGCTGACAATACTTTTTGTTTGTTTAAACGCGCTAATCTCTGGAACTATCAGTCGGATTAGAAATAATCTGTTTATATATGATAACCAGATTTATGAGGAATAGTTTACTTTTTAAAGTATCACGCTACGACCCACGGAAGCGAAGCAGTAACCAAAGAGGTAAATTAACGCGGGTGAAAGAAAAACCATGCGAATTGTGATGAAATGATGGATACTGATAAAATTATTCAATTTTTATGCAAGATTTAAATCTAATATTTAAAATTCTCGTGTCGCAGTGTTTGTTACCAAACTCCTCCGAAACGGCTGGACCGATTTTTATGAAATTTTGTGTGCATATCAGATAGGTCTGAGAATCGGCAACCACTTATTTTTCATACCCCTAAAAAATAATATGGCAAAACAACGTTTATTGAGTCAGTTAGTAATTAAAATATTAACGTTGATAGAATACGTTGCAAAGTTTTCCATTCAAAATATTAGCGTAAGTCTTAGATAAAATAAACATTCAAGTTTACCACGACCCACGTCTTCCACCTACACAGACACACCGCCACTCCGCCCGTACAACATAATATTAAATGAGTCAAGTACATTGACTTAGGAACATCTTATTTAAATCTAACTTATCTCTAATCCGCTCTCTTCAAAGTTACGAGTTCTTATTCTGGGTAAGCTTACTCCATCGTCGACTTTGTCTTTGTCACCTTTGACCTAGACTAGAGACGACAGCAAACCCATCTCAAATAAAAAAAACTTGCCATTCAAGTCTCGCTACAGTCATGATGCCGATCACTTCACCCATCCAACGGCTGATAGTGGCTTAACCGCGAGCTTGGTAGATCTATCAAGTTCTTTTTTTTAATATATGACTAGTTAATGCGTGCGACTTCCCCCGCCTGCAAGTCAAAGCTCCTCTTAATACGGAAAAATTAAATCTTTCAGCTTCATAAGACAGGGTAGGGGATTACAGATTTCGTGTTTATTCAGTGTGTGAAGGATCTGCTTTTGTATATAAAGATAGCTCTCCTGCACCCGATTTTGCCCGTGTGGAAGTCAATTATACCATAAAACATACATACAATCAGTAATAGATTAAATTCTGGATCCCAATAATATTTATCGTAGTTTGTCAAACGCTAAAAAGAAGAAGAGTGGAAGATTTTCTGTAATTGAACCAGTACTCCCAGAGATTAACATTTACAAACCAAAAATAAACAAACAAACGTTACCTCTTTATAATTTTAGCACAGATGAGTCGGAAAATTTAAATGATTTTTTTTAAATGTTGGCAGTAACGTAATGGTTAAAATTTTACTATCCTACTAACATAACATATCCTGACCCCTGTATTCCCCGAAGGAGTAGGCAGAGGTGTAACAGGCAGAGGTGTAAAAATCCTAACTATCCTAACTCCGAGCTGCTACTGAGAATTTCATAGAAAAACCCAATAACACTTTTTGCTCGATCTGGGAATCGAACCCACGACCTCTAACGTATCAGTCGCGCTTAGGACCAGTAGGCTAACGAGGCAGTTCACTATCCTACTATCTTACCAATATTAAAAATGCGAAAGTTTATGAGGATGGATGGATGTTTGTTACTTTTACGGAACGGATCTGGATGAAATTTGGCACTGATATAGGTTGTAGTTTGGAATAACACATAGGATACTTTTTATCCCGGAAAAATCTACGGTTCCCGTGGGATAATATATCAACTTTGATGCAGACGAAGCCACGGGCAGAAGCTAGTGGTTAAAATATTTTTAAATACCCACAGCAATGTTGTCGAATGACCTTTTTTGTGCAACGTTTTTACAATTCCTATCTACCTACTTACACGTAGAGGTTGGCTATGGTTTTTGTGAGTAGGTACATCGCGTGCGCAAGGTGGGTTGTGCAAGTATTCTGAAAAACATACCAAACACGTCAATATGTATTCTAGTTTTTGATTTGAACTAATAATTGTATAAATTATCTGTACTAGTATGATAAAGCTGACGAGTTTTTTGTTTGTTTGTTTAAACGCGCTAAACTCTGGAACTGACAGTCGTATTGGAAAAATATTTTTATGTATGATAGCCAGATTCATGAGGAATAGTATAGGCTATTCAACATTACGCTAAGACTCACGGGAGCAGAGTAGTAACCGAAGACGTAATTTAACACACAGGTGAAAAAAATCCTTCGCGGACATAATAAGGTAGTTCAGATGAAAAAAATCTTACAAAGAAATTGGTCTAGACAGATCGCATTTCTTTTCAGTTTTTTATACGGTTAGAAGTACCGCTTTATTTCAGTGTTTAATTAAGTTCATAAATATTAATTGGAGTTGTTTCTCTTAGTATTTTACTTAGGCACTAAACAAAATAATTTGGCTGCGCTTTCACGTTTCACAAATACTAACCGGTAGGAACCGAATTAAATCTAAAATTCTACATAAAATTATGATTTTGAATTAATATTTACTGCATCTTGGAAATACTACATTTATTTAAGTATTTATTTAGCACATAAGTACCTCAAGCAAGTATTTAACACCAACTTCAAATGAAAACAAAAGAGTGACGTCATGCAAAAATTCGAAAAACAAACGAATTGACACTGGCATAAAAGTTTATCGATCAGTAGTCGTATGAGTCAGAGTCAGACCGAACCCAGTTTCCATATTTGAAAGGCAGACGTAAAACATTAAACTGGCTAATTAACTTGAAATTAGTGTTCCTATTTTAAACTTTTAGCTGTCAAGGGTGGCGAGTAGACGGTGACGTCACTATTTATGTTTATTTTTTATCAAACGTCCTCTGTTAATGGTAACTGTTTTTTTTGGCTTTTGTTTATGGCAGTTGCAGTTTTATTTAACATGATTATTAAGGAGATTATTTAAAATTATATTATAAAAATCTCCTAACTTTAACGATTAAGAATATTCTTGGCGACCAAGGTTAGAGCTTAATCAAGAACGCCACGGGTCAATGTCATGTAGTAAAAGTAAGCAAATAAGCATCAGATGATTCAAGATTTACTGACTAATAATGACTTGTATCACCTAGATATTAAATTGTACTATACCGGTAGAATTAAACCTAAATTAAAACTAGCATAACATCAGAAAACTTAACAACACGAAAAACTTTTTTATACGCTTTTCCACAAACGTCAATCACACTTTGCATTTGGAACACTAAACACAACACGCATTGTATTTTCTAAATTTTAAATATCGAAGCGCCGGGCGTAGTCGGGCGTTCGGCTCAGACTGGGTGATTCATCCCATTCGATGGAAGAAAAAAAACTATAACTTGAATTAGGACCGCAACACACGCGCGGTACACAACTGTGACTGTGTTCGAGAGAGCATAACTGAGCAACGGAACTCGATCTTGTATAGGATTTCGCGTTACTACATGGTTAGCGTAAAGCAAGATGTCTGCAGAAGGTTTGTTGTCAAGATTTGTGATATATGAAACTGCAATAGTTATTTTCCGGTCTTTAATAGCAAAGTGCGATTCTTGCTATTTTTTTCTATTTCTTTGTTGATAATATGAAAATGGTCAGATTTGAAGGTTTAGTAACAAGTGCTGTTGACAACCCTATAAACATACCACCACGCCTGTATTCCCGGAAGGGTTAGGCAGAGGTGTATCAATGTACACCCACAGTTCGCCGGTATGTTTTGGTCCCATGTAATAGGGGGCGAGCCCATTGCCATTAACCGGACACATATCCTAACTCCGAGCTGGTACTGAGAATTTTATTGAAAAACCCAATAACAATTTTTGCTCGACCCGGGAATCGAACCCAAGACCTCTAGCGTAGCAGTCGCGCTTAGGACCACTAGGCTACTGAGGCAGTGACCCTGTACATGCCACAAATAAGGGTATTGTGAAATTTGACTTGGCATACGCCCAACTGGATGCCTTCAGGAAGATTGCAGATACAAGAGGAATAAAGAAATGATAAAACTACGGCTTATACAGTACTAGCTATATACCCCGCGGCGGCACCCGCGTTCAGTAACGTCTTTGGTTACTGCACGGCTCCTGTTGGTCGTAGCGTGATGTTCTGTGCGTATAAACCTTCATCTTAAATCACTCTATCTATTGCTGATTAAAATCCGTTACGTAGTTTAAAAGATCTAAGCGTACATACTATGTAAAGATGATATTTAATGTTGATACATTATCAATCTAAGGCCAATTCTAATAATTAAAAACTTTTCAAATCTAGTCGTAATTTCATCTCAGCGACGATCAATGTCTAAAAAAGTTAGAGGCATTTTTGACAAATTCAGACTGAAATTATATTGCAATAATTCCTAGCGGTTAAATTGCTCTCTTGTTATTGCTGGATTTTCATGTTACAAATTTGGAAAATGAAATTAGTAGAAACGTAGGTCATTATTTGAATTACTGAGAGATTGTAGATTGGTTAGTTTCGACGGAACTCAGCTCTCCCTTACTTAACTTACCGATCTTGTACGGAGTGGTACTTCTGCTACATATTTGTGTATGTTATTATTATGGTTGAATTATCACGGCATCTACGTGATGTTGTTGTGTGGTATTAATAAATGTATTAATTAATCGCGTCTGGGCGTGTCCAGGTTTCAGTATTACGAGATTTTTGTTTGCTTTTGTTCCAGCCATCTTATATTTTTACGTTAATTGTAAGACATTAAGCTTTAGCGTTTTTTCCCGTAGGAATTAGCTATAGTTAATAATAAAGGTAATATTTTCCCGACCGGTGGCTAATTTCAATGAAGATTAGTCAAGCTTGTACGCAAGAGATACCATAGTGCACAAGTGTGTGCGCAAACATAGGTGCACTAACTCCTTCAAACGGTAATTCACAATTCACGACTGGAAAGAGATCAGCCGCAGGACCAACAGCTTTCTAATCAATAATAATTCAATATCACTGCCTGACCTTGGAATCGAACCCAGGCGACCATGAGATCAAAGGTACATCTATACTAAATTTATAAAGCTGAAGAGTTTGCTTGTTTGTTTGTTTGGTTGAACGCGCTTATCTCAGGACCGACCGGTTTGAATTGAAATATTTCTTTTGTGTTGGATAGTTCATTTATCGAGAAAAGCTATCGGCTATAACATCACGCTACGACCAATAGGTGCGAAGCAGTAACCAAAAACGTAATCTAATGCGGGTTAAAAAACTACGCTGATGAAGTGGCGAGCAGAAGCTAGCTCTAATATTCCCCATATTAGAGGTGTACGTGGGTAGTAACAGATGGCCAGCCCATCGTTCATCGTCATTCATTAATGTGGTAACCTATAGGTAGTTACCTTACCTATGATTCATGTTTATAAAGTCACCGGTAATGTTTCTCTATGGAAAAACGAAATGTGTAACTTAAGTTTACCTACCTCGTAGGTACCTATGTTAACTGTTATAAAAGTTTGTCAGTTAAAAAATAACGCAAATCATATGTCATTAGAGAATAAATAATTCCAGCCTATTATTGCCCATTGCAGGGAAAAGGCCTCTTTACATATGGAGAAGGCACGAGCATTGATCACCACGCTTGGTCAAGGCGGATTAGTGATTTCTGACTTGGTTTTATCACGATGTTTTCCGCCACCGGTGTCAATGATGTCTACGATAAACTTAGAAAGTATAAATGAAAATGCTTGCCCGGATTAGAACCCACAAACTCATGTACGAGAGGCGGGCGCTTCAATCGCTTAACCGCAGGACCGTCATGAGTCAATAAAGCTTGTCACGAAAAGTGTTTTAAAAAGATGACCTAATAGAGAGACCCTAGAACACTCTATCCTGGCTTATTCAAAGATCAATTAATGTAACTAATTCTCAAGCTTACTTCAACATCAATGATTGGTTATTAATAATTCATTCAGCCAATCACAGCGGCTTACGAGCGCTTGAAAATGTACCACATTATTTTTTCTTCCGAGAAACAGGCTCATTCGCAAATTGTGAAGAGGACTAGAGTAGAAGATACGTACCTAAGTACTTGACCATACACTACAGCCAAAATGCACATATTGAGCGATACTTCTGCAAATCATTGAAGAGCGCACAATGATCGGGCATTCCTTTAAGTTGTGTAAGCGTTCATACAATGACACGCTACTATTATACTATTATGGACTTTCTATTTAAATGAATTATATGATAGTTTTTGTGTGGTCATCCGAAACGAGAATGAGAACGGGTACGTACCTACCTCATGCTTACTATTCAAAATGAGTTTAGTAACATCTCTAAGATGACTCTAACTGGCTCGTTAGGCTAGTAGTCCTAAGCGCGACTGCTAATCTTGCTTGTCTGCTAGTCTTGGGTTCGATTCACAGGGCGAGCAAAAAGTGTTATTGGGTTTTTCTATGAAATTCTCGGTAGCAGCTTGGAGTTAGGATCTGTGTCCGGTTAATGGCAATAGGCTCGGCCCCCATTACGTGGGACCTAAACATACCGGCGAACTGTGGGTGAGCATTGGTACACCTCTGCCTAATTCAAGCGTGATGGTATGTTGTGTCTAAGAAGACACCTAATAATCAAAAAACTAGGTTCTGCCTGCGACGTCGTCTGCGTTGACTTCAGAATTAAGCTAAAATCCTAACAATAATAAGCTAGTATTACTTTTAATATACATTGGGATAAGAGCAGGATTTTAACCACCTCGATAATTATTTATGACGAACAAAATGTGGTTTCCTTTGTCTATGTGTTTCTTGTAATAGACATTAAAGAGTATACATAGGGAGAGTGAGAGTGTAGTAGAATATACTTATCTTATGTTATGCCCTGTCATTACCAATTTATTGCTTACTAGCTTTTGCCCGCGACTTTGTACACGTCAAATTTAATATATTCAGGAACCGTACATTTTTCCGGGTTTAAAGTATTTATTTATTTATTATTATTATGTTAATACGGCTTAACAGCAAACTACATTAACAACAGTAGAATTCAATGACATACGAATACAAATGATAAAACAGAATAAAACATAAACAAGAGACAAAAAATAAAAAACATAACAGAATACAATATGAAGAGAAATAAACTACTTACTTAATTAAATTTTCTTAATTAATTTTATTTAAGTATTACGGGATTGAAAGTATTCTATGTGTTATTCCACACTACACAATCTATCTTAGTGCAAATTTCATGCACATGTGTCCAGCCGTTAAATAGTAACAAACATCCATTCATCCATCTATCCACCTTCACAAACTTTCGCATTTATAATAATAAGGTAAGAAATAAGACAATATATAGACTTTTATGGGACATGCCCGCCACACTATTCCCAACCATTGTAACTGAAAACCAGACTCAACAGTAGAGACCGTCTTAAAAACGCCGAGGCAATAAAGCTCGACCAGTCCTAGAGAAACGATTCAACTATCTTGGATCCCACAACGAAATTAATCGGGAAAGATAGCACAGGAGTACGAAAAAATAATAATTTACATTTCCCTCCAAATAAGCAGGAGACAGAACAAAACTACACAGTATACAGATTTTTTTATTATTTGTTCATTTGTAAGCAGTATTCTAGGTTCTAAAGAGTACTCACCCGATGCGATGTGGCGATGTGCCCTAATCCGTGCGCAGGAGTGGGTCGCTCGTCGCTCGACTCGTCGCCAGATCGTTCTCCTGTGAACACTGAGTCGTGGGACACTGACAGCCCGCTGCCGTAGGCGCCCTCCCTTGGAAAAGAAAGAAAAGATTGGTAAAATAATTGCAAAATTAAGTTTTCATAAATATAAATAAA
This sequence comes from Caradrina kadenii, assembly GCA_947462355.1. NCBI lineage: Eukaryota > Metazoa > Arthropoda > Insecta > Lepidoptera > Noctuidae > Caradrina > Caradrina kadenii. The sequence goes on from OX381691.1 coordinate 11,955,420, forward strand.
TAAATAATAATAATAAGTGCCTGTTTGCAATGTCAAAATTAACAGCTTTTTACTAAATGTACAAAAAAAATTGTTTTAAATATTGTCTGTCATTCTAAACTTCGAAACGGCTGGACCGATTTTGACGGACTCTCATTGACAGATTTATTAAGAGTAACTTGAGTAAGAAACTTAAAATCCCATGAAATTGTGAACGAAATCCGATTTACTGGCAAGTTTATTAAATTTTCATTTGTGACAAATAAGGTACTTCTGGTTTCACTTAAAATAATCTTTCCTACCTCCATATTAAACTGAGAAACTTTTCCACTATCTACGAAATCCATAATTATTTATTTACTACCTAACTTTATTAACGCGGTTCGTTGAACTCTCATCCCAAGTAAAACTTAATAACAACTTAGAAGTTCCACCACTAAATCACAGATGGCGCTACTCGTCAAGAAACTTAACACATCAAGTGACACCTAAGTTCACGTATTATGTTTGTGAACTTCTCGATAGTAATCAGATAAGATTTATTGCACTATCTCCAGAATTTTATGGTCTTTATAGTACCTCCTTGATATTGGAAAAATTGTGGTAAAATTGTGTTGGCCTTTCACAATAGTAGTTTATGCAACAGCCATATAATAGGGGTTATTAAAACACGAGCGGGCGTATGATAATAGTATCACGCGAGTGTTTCAATACCTAATTATATGCTGTTGCATACACTATTTTATCTTCACTCATGCAGTTGAAATAAAACAAAAGTTGAAATATAATTGTCATACGGCGGGAAATTCAGATTGTCATTGCGCATGACTGCGCAACTCGCGCATCCATAGACAATGACACTATTTTTCAATGATCATCATACGCGCCAATGATTTAAAAAATAAAAATATGCTATAAAAATTAAAAAGTTATCTTATGATGCAGTTGTTTGAAAATCGAAAGAGAATGCTGAACTGTAATAGTTATTTTTTTTATTTTATCTATCCAAGAACAAAAATACGTGTTTATAAACTATGTTTTGAATTCATAATTGGAACATTACGTTGTGAGTGTAGATAAAAGCCATTGTATAAAGAGTTAAATGGAACTATACTCTTTCTTCAAGCCCAAAGCCCAAATAATTTAAACCCCGCTTACTTTCTTCTAGCATGTCGGTCAGCATCCAGCAGTTCAGACGTGGAACTACTCTTGGGGTCGGGCGAGGCGTCTGCGCGGGCGCCGCTACCGCGACGCTTGAACATGCGCCGGAGGCCTCGCAGAAAGCGCCCTGTGCGCCCTTCGCCTGGAAGACGGACACATGTAATTAGGTATATCATAAAACAATTCAACGTTTAATTTAATTGCTTACAAAAAACGATAATCAATTAATACAACCCCCCTTGAGTTGTATTAATTAACCATTGTTTAGCCACAGACTATGTACTATTCACAACAATCAAATTACTATTGGGTTTTTGGATTATATTTTATCGAAACGCAACCGGTGACTTGGTGACCATGAATACATTCAGGTACCTCATGTAGGTACAGAATTGTAACCCCTAACATTGAACATTTTCGTCACTAAGAAATAAAACCAGCTGTTCACTATATTAAATATAGTGCACCAGTGTACCTTGTAGGTGTTGGACTTCTGTGTAGAACGCCTGTTTTTTTAATAGCTGAAAACCAGCGTTGTTTTCTTATCTCTTTGTTTTTTTTTAATAGCCTTTTTAACCCCCAGCGCAAAAACGACGGGGTGTTTTACGTTTGACGTGTCTGTGTGTGTGCGTCTGTCTGTCTAGGGCATCGTAGCTCCCGAACGAATATACCGATTTCAATTTTGTTTGTTTTTGTTTCAAAGGTGAATTGGTTGGCAGTGTTCTTAGCTAAGTTTGATGGAAATCGGTTCAGCGGTTTCAAAGTTATCAGCTTTTTTATTAGCTGCGATAGGGGTTTCTATTCTTCTGTCGGTAACTTAAAATTTTTAATTGTGTGTTTTTTATTATTATTTTTGTATGCACATGGTCTGTGTCAATAAACTTTCTTTCTTTTCTTAATAATCGTCTTAATCATATTCTTAATCCATGGTAAAAGTTTGAACATCGTATAAACGGTAATATGATGTTTTTGTTTTGATAACACTCTCGCTAAGTTTGGGGGAAGACCAATGGCCTAATAAACGTACCCTCTAGTCAAATTTTATGCCATAGCGAGACGTTATTTAAAGCTGATCGTCCATCCCCCTTCGTAAATATTTCCTTACTCACTTTTTATGACACTAACAAAAACATTCGGGGGTGGTTACCCCAAGTCGCGAATTATACGATGGATTTACGATTATAGGTAGATTGTGCATTAAACCAGGGGTCAACGTGCAGAATCTATTGTTAGTGTTACTCATTTTGGGGGAAACCACCCTTCGTCAATTGTCGCGAATTTGTCAGCTTTAACAATCAATAGATCAAACAATTTGGAGTGGAGAAAGAGAGATCACCGTGCAGTTTTGGGTTACTGTTCGATGTTGAATTCAAATAATGAAATGTTTAATGCAGCTTCAGAAATACAGTATCTGTTGAGCTTTCTGCTATCCTAATACTTTTCATGACTGTGTGTATCATCTGTACTATCATAGATGAATGTGGTGATAACTTTTGGTCCAAGATCCCTGACTCGCGTCATTTTAGCATGACTGAAATTTTGAGAATTGGAAAAGAAATAACCAACCCTTACATTCGTACATTTGTAAGTGAGTAAAGTATTTGCCATGACCTCAATTATTCCAGACTTGATAAAATAAAACTGAGAGTTGCCAGACCGCTGCGTCGGTCTGGCAACTCTCAGTTCATTGCAATTTTTGCATACATGTCTCTTAAGTATTTGATGAGGCACTGGTACTCACCATGGTTGTGTGTGTCGGTGATGGGCGGTCGGTATGGCGGCTCCAGCGAGCCCTCGCGCACACACGACATGAGGCCCCCGCCGCCGCCGCCCGACATTCGAGCCCGCTCCTGTAACATACACATATCGTGTTATTACGACCATACTGAAGAAATAACTGAAAAATAATCTTGATGCATGAAACTGAAAGATTGGTTTCAAGTTTCTAACATGAAACAAGTACAAAGCAGACCTAACATGTGTTTCTCCACACAAATACGTGTGGCATTTCAAGTACAACAGATTATTTTATTATTAGAAATAGGAACACTTAATCTATTATATTGTCACACAATTATCTATCCTATAGCATTTTAATTAAGAGCTACACTCGGTGATTACTATCCCTCACACACTGATTTATTGACTTTTGTAGTTTTGAAGTTAGGAGTGATCAATATTGTAAATACATAATGTAGATGTATTGCAAACTGCCTCGGTAGCCTAGTGGTCCTAAGAACGACTGCTACCTGGCCTACCTGGTCTTGGGTTCGATTCCCAGGTCGATCAAAAAGTGTCATTGAGTTTTTCTATGAAATTCTCAGTAGCAGCTCGGAGTTAGGATTTGTGCCCGGTTAATGGCAAGAGGCTCCCCCCTATTACATGGGACCTAAACATACCGGCGAACTGTGGGTGTACATTGTAACACCTCTGCCTAACCCTTCGGGGAATACAGGCGTGATGGTATATATATATATATATATATATATATGTTATGTGTATAGCAAAATGAGAAAACCTACCATCTTGAAATTTCATACTTTCAAGTTGACGACAACATTTTATTTCCCAAAAGGAATTAAACTTTAGGAAACCTTAAGGAAGATGTACAAAGCAGAAATTAAAGAGAGAATTTAAATTCTGAGGTATTAAAAACTTTAATCTTATTCTCGTGCCTTCCTTAATCAACATGTTAATTTGGGGCGTCCTTAATTTCCTTATTTATGATGATTTAATTAACTTATGAGGTTAAGTATACCCCGGATTCACAAATTACAGCCAGTATTTTAATTAAAATTTTATAAATCTAATATCCCTCAGCATTCAGAACATGATTACTTTTTCCGATGTTTTGACTTATTGCCTGTTAGTCTGGTAGCCACAAGCTTCAGGCTGTTGCTTTTAGCAAGGGAGTGTGGGCCCTGATTCCTGAGCCCATTGACAGCTGTTCTGGATCAGCTTAGAGTCACGATTTGTGCCTGGTTGAGAGAATGAAGGTCAATGTGCTATTATGTTATTTGAATAGCACTCTTAAATATAGTAATTGCTAAAAAACAACTTTTATTTTTGATTTGAACAACTCTGTTTATGTACACTATATATTATCTGCACGGCATGTAATGCACACGAAACATTGTACTTTGAAGTGCTTGTATACTACAGGGATATCTAAAGTTTAGTTATAACATTTAAAATTCGTTTACGTAAAAAAGCGTCATAAAATATTGTTACTTTGACTTTCAATATCTCCTTACCCAGAAAGTAAGGTCCAAAACAAAAAAAATATCGCCAATGATGAAATTATTGCAGGCAATGTCTAACTGCAATACATTACTAGTGCTGCAGCTTTATAATTATCCCAATAAAACAAAGGAACAATGAGAAAAGAAGTAATTGATGTGCCAGTCTTCATCTACAGAAGATACGGGTCTAATAGAGTCTTGGAGATAAAGCACTTTCCTAAGAAACTCAAAGGACACCAACGTCAAATCATTAATTTCAATCAGGCTTTTACAGGTACTTGGAAGACAAAGATCGTCCGTGGGAAAATGGCTTTTGTTACAAAGGGGTAAGAAACTTTCCAAACCGTCTAACTAACAGACGAGCTGTCCACAAAATGGACGAAATAATTTTGTTTCCTTAAACTATATGAGTGGATTATATGTATACCAACCGGGCATCTTTGTAGTTCTAAAGCTGTAGATGAAATAGAACTCCTTAATCACTGAGCCATCACCACATTGATGGATTCAGGTGAAGCTAAATTGACGAGTCGAATCAGAAATGAGAAGATCCACAAAATAAGTAAGATAACCAACATAGCTCTTAAAATTGCAAAATTCAAGTGGCAATGGGCAGGGAATATAGCTCGTTGAAGGCTTGGAAGGCGCACTGTGAGAAGACCGGCACGAGGTGGATCTACGACCTGGTGAAGGTCGCGGGAAGCCGCTGGATGCGGACAGCTCAGGACCGGTCATTATGGCTATTTTTAGGGGAGGCCTATGTCCATGATGAAATTGACGAAGCTAAATATAATTTAAAATATAACATCATTGTTAAAACAAGACATTTAATAGCTACGCGAATGTTGAACACAGGTTCATGAGATAATGATTATGTTGGAGCTTATCGTTACGTAAACCGCTGTAGGGTTTACCCGTAATTATGTCAACCTCTAAGGAATTATTTGTTTACGTTCTAAAGTTTGGTGTTCAGGATTGTAGAAAGTAGTATTTTATACGGAGTGAAAGGGGTAGGGATAGTAATGAAAACTTTCTAGGCCTCCAGAAATTACATTTTTCGGCAATTCATTAAGAACAGTCAGTTGTCAAGAGGAAGATTGATATTTACAGAACATCACGCTTCGAGCAACGGAAGCGGAGCGGTTACTAAAGACGTCAATGAAAGCGACTGACACCGCGGGGTTTATAGCTAGTCTTAAATATACGATTTAGATCAATAAACAGAATTGCGAATAAAACGTAAATAGAATGTACTGCGCGTCCATCTCGAGTAAGCGTCTAATAAACCTTCATTACGACGCAATAAATCGAGCGCGAAATATTGCTCCGTGTGAGCAAACACTCCCTGAAGTAACGTTACTTAGAACACACAATATTGCCCGAGCACAGTGAGCACCTATGTGTAATTGTGTGTGTCTAGATACAGAAATACTCCCATAAAAGAAAAATATATATTTGGTTTTTATATTTTCAGATCATCATCGTCGCGGCAACCGAACGACGTCTACTGCGGGATATAGGTCTCCTCTAAAGATAGCCACAACTAAACTTTGATTTAAAAACCAAATTACTGAAGTCTTTTTTATAAAAATTGTAAACTAAACAAAATAAAACATTAAATTATAATTTTTAAGTAACCCCCGACAGAAGAATAGAAATCACTACCACAGCTAACAAAAGACCAAATAACTCTGAAACCGCTGAAACGATATTCATCAAAAATAGCTAAGAACACTACCGACTAAGTCACCTTTTAAACAAAATCAAAATCGGTACACTCGTTCGGGAGCTACGATGCCACATATACACACACACAGACACTTCAAGCTCGACACCCCGTCGTTTTAGCAAAAATTAAAAAATTAAAAACCTTTACAATTGTTTGACGGATCTATTGACGTAAACTACCTTTGGTTTCTTTCGGTTTAAGTTCTCTTTTTACCTATATAGCTTTCAACTGCAGCGAAGACTCCATTTACTTTTCTCTATCTATTACTATAGGGATTAGGTTACAGGGGTTAGAAACAAAAGAGTATTGATGTGAACAAAACAAAAAGAGATTTTGCGGAATTGATTTTCTATACTATGCAGTTTATAGATTTCAGTATTTTGTTTTCCCAGCAACGGGTTCTGTAGTTAAAGGTTAATCAATCTCATTAACAACCCAAAATAGAGCATCACATTAACGTTGATAGCAACGTTAATGTGATGCTCTATTTTGGGTTGTACCATACAACTCAGTTTCCACACAGTACAAACTTCATTGAATCCCTTCCAACGCTATTAAAATTAACTCAATTCCAAAATCATATTAATCGGATGAGTACATAAAGGATTCTCAAGTTATTGACCCCAATACTACGGAATAGGTAGGTAAACCAAGCCTCTTAATATAGTTTCGGATTAGTTTGTCCTATTTTCTGTTAAGCCCATCATACCCTTTCAAATAATCCCGAACTGATGTATTGGTAGATGGATTGCTGAGTCACTCACACACATGTGTTTGTATAGGTACGAGGAAATCCGAAAAAGCTAGACACGTGGTGTAGAATCATCGGCTAGTCCTATATAAATAACAATGAATGTCTAACTGTGTTGCTAAGCGCAAAACTCGAGAACGGTTGGACAGATGTGGCTGATTCTTTATTTTTTGTTGTGTTCGTAATTTTCTGGACAAGGTTTTTATATATACCATCACGCCTGTATTCCCCGAAGGGTTAAGCAGAGGCGTAACAATGTACACCCACAGTTCGCCGGTATATTTAGGTCCCATGTAATAAGGGGCGAGCCTATTGCCATTAACCGGGCACAAATCCTAACTCCGAGCTGCTACTGAGAATTTCATAGAAAAACTCAATAACTTTTTGCCCGGCCTGGGAATCGAACCCAAGACCTCTAGCGTAGCAGTCGCGCTTAGGACCACAAGGCAGTTAATTTTCAACAAGGTTTTTATGACAGTTAATTTTCTAAAATCCACCCCGAACGTCGGAATTTTGCACCTATGCAAGCCGGGACGATTCGCTTCTGGTTAATAGTTTTCAATACGCTTCGCTACCATCGTATACCCGAGGACCGGGAACGAACACAAACGTAAATTCGATTCGTTTTTGAGTTGGAAATACCCATTTGTACATGATATTTTTTAGTGTGAAGATTTTATTTTTACCCATTCTACAATAATCTATCTCTGTAACAAATTTTGTGTGGCGTGATTGAGTAACAAATAACCATCCATCCTCACATAATTTCGTATTTTTAATATTAATAGGATATTTTCAATCTGTAAAAACTTTGAATTAGCCTAATTTTGTTTCATAAATTATCTTCGCCTGTAAGTTCTCTGAAAAAACTAAAATAAAAATAAACAAATAAAAGTAGTCGTATTTCGGATTCTAAGACTCAAAGCGAATACCATGTATCAGGGCCTCAGAATCGGGAGCGATGAAACTCTTTCAAGCCTCGTAGTTTGTATTCGCACCCTTCGTTAGCCCTGCAATGTAAACTCTAAACAAAGCCACAATCCCAAAGACGTCTATAAACAATAGCATTATAACAATCATCACCCCTTTATCACGATCCTTCCGGTACCAAGACAACTACGCGATGGCAATTATCGTTTGCGATATCGCTATCTCCCTCCCCCAGTTTCATGGTACAAGGTCGGGTACACGGGATACTGTATGCCCCTCCACCAAGGTCAAGGTTGGCAGCCCGATCGATACGGATGCTGTGGTGGACAGAGATGAAAGTATACCACTTAAGTCAGTGCGAAAGGGAGGGGGCATTAGAGTAAGAGATACCAGAATAGTGTTTTCCTATTACGACACGGTGTAAGTCTGTCCTTGTGTGAAAAATGTAATTAGTTAACGGTCATTGCTTTGAGATTAATGAGTTTTAAAAATGGAAGATGGATTATATAGCAGAAAGAATGAGTTGATATTCTAGAGGACTGGCAAGTAAATTCGTTCAAAAAAGTTAGATATTATTAGAAAATTTTCTCTAAGAAATGTTTACTGAATTATTAAGTTCGGCATCTTATGTAAATGTGTTTCTTTCTCTTTATTTTTGTACTGTCTCGGCCTCGGGTTAACTGTGATAAGACAGTTTTTCTTCAAGAGCTTACTAGTCTCTTGAGAGCAGTTCTAATTACATGTCTACTGGCAATAGTATAGGGCAGAGTTGTACTTTTCTCTATTGTTATCGTCAACTTGGTGTGATCAAAGGGCCAATCCAATCGGCTTAGTCAAACGGGACTTACTGACGGAATAGCGCCTATACCGAGTTTTCTCGCAGTAACTGACTTTCAATTACACCTTAGATGCCATTACTCTATCTGTTACCATGTGTAAAGGAAATTATACCTCATAGACAGTAATAGACATGTCATGAGTTTAGAGAAAAACAACATTTGCCTAAGAAGTTCCACAACCACCTGAAAGCAGGAGTAATTAAGGTAAGGTCATGGATCCCTGTACAAGATTGAAATGGGATTATAAATCCATAACCCTCTGCTCTAATCTCCGGAGTACATACATTATTGCACGAAACATTTTCAAGCAAAAAGTTGCGAAGCTACTAATAACAATATTGCTGACCGAATTTCGGCCTCGGCGGTCAATCTTCATGAAGCTATCCGAGTATGATAAAGATATTATAGGGTACAAGTGAGTGCACAATCACAGGTACACTCCTTCTTCCCTCAATCTTATAAACCGATCGGGACAGCTGCAATCGGACACGACTGGGGAGAGATCAGTGGCAGAACGATTGGCTTTCCGTGGTGTCACACCACCGACTTCTAAACTATTGAGGAATTTCATAAGGAAAAACTGATAACGCTTTGCCTCACTTACGACTAGAACCCAAGAATCTAAAACTCAGCAGCAATTAAAACCCTGCAGATAACCGACATTCACGCGGACAAAATCGCGTTCATAAGCTAGTACTGAATTTTAAGAAATAGACATAACATACCATCACGCCTGTGTTCCCCGAAGGGTTAAGCAGAGGTACATGTACATCCACAGTTCGTCAGTATGTTTAGGTCCCGTGTACGCCCCTTATGGGCGAGCCTATTGTTATTAACCGGGCACAAATCCTAATTCAGAGCTGCTACTGAGAATTTCATAAAAAAAATCCCAATAACACTTTGCTCGACTTGGGAATCGAACCCAAGACCGCGCTTAGGACCACAAGGCTAATGAGGCAGTTGAAGAAATAGAATCGCTAGTTTCACGTCTTGTTTACGTTGTAGATAAACAGACTAACTTACTAACTAACGTACTACTAACTACAAAATCTCCATTGAACTCTGAAAAAATTACACTGTGCTTTTTCGTGTAAGCATTAAACTGCCACTATTTGACACGGTGTCTCTCTGTGCTTTCAGTTGAAACACTTCACGTTCAGGGGTATGTCGACCAGCGGTCATTTATTAGGGCAAGCTTAACCATAATGTGAGTGAAGAAACGAGTGATTGATGACGGTGGTGTGCGGTAGGCGTTAGAGCAGTTTTTGGAAAAAGGGTAGCTTTTTATCATATAATTTTAGCTAGGGTCTAGACGTTTTATCTATGCTGATGCTAAGAAGTAAGCCTATGTAGACACGACATTATATAAAATTCTGAAACCTACATATTGTTTCAAATACTTAGTGTTCATAAGGAAATGAACGTAATGACAGCAAAAAAAAAGCGTTATCAAGTGCGCGCTAGCGTAAAAGTATCTATTCGTCGAGTCGCTTTTTGTATTGTAAATACGACTATACAACATTTTGGTTAAAATTTTATACGAGAAAGACAATTAGTTGGCCCATTAATATGTATGAAGCCTTCAAGCTAAATAAATAATTATGACGGGTATTTCCGATTTCGAAATCGATCGATTTTCTGTTAGTTTACTCTGCATACTCCTTAGGTTTAAGTTTATTCTCTAGCGGCTCTAGTTGCTTTAGTTTATTCTCTAGTAGTTCTTGTCTACCAAACTGAATTTTGATGAGTTCTGGAATCGCCAACATATTTCCCCTCTACATGACAATCATTGCATTACGGTTGTGAGCAATTTGATTCATCACACAAAACTAAAAGGACTTATAAGTATTCATAGTTCTGATTCCTCGCGAAAGCATTAAGGTTTTCGCTGCCCATCATGAGCCCTCACACAAACCCTAATCTTACGACACACCAGCCATCAAACTCCAAACTACCCACATTAAAAACCGCGTTGACTACATGATCTAACCCGAAAGTTTCGCGTTCTGCAATTATAGCGTTGCTTCATACCCTGGGAACTGGGTTGACGGCCATAATGTTACAACATTACTGCTGTGGTCATACACTTGTATTATGTTTTATTGTCCATTTTGGGACGGGTGGTTTTAGAGAAGAAAGAAAATTGGAGAAAGGGCTTAAAATTGGTGTTCTTTGTATGTAGATTTAAAAAAGTTTTCTATTGTTATACCGTTTTTGTGCTCATCATTACGTCACTCAACGTATGTTTTGCCTCTTTATTATAAGTTTCTGGGTCATTTAAGAGAACAAACAGGCATTTAAAATTCGAATACATTTATGTAATGTTTGTAGTAGAGCTCTTTGTGGAGGAGCTCGTCCGGGGAAGTACTACCACAATACTATTTCTGCCACAAAGCAGCGTTGCCGTGTTCCGGTTTGAAGGGCATGGGTGTCGGTGTAGTTATAGGCACATCAGAGATTTCAACTTGGTCTCTGGGATGGCAACGCATTTGCAAAGCGTCTAGTATTGCAGTTGATTATAGGAAGCGCACGTCGCGTAGGCTTGTTTGCCACCCAATGACATAAACAATGTACTTACTACTTCAGTTTAATTTTACGAAGATAATTTTATCTTTTCATCTAAAACTTTCTTTCTCGCAAGAGACCACTGAAAATATTAAGACCTCTTAAGATGTTGACAAAATGTCTGTTTAGGGGCTTAAATTAAGTACCAAGAAACCTCTAAAAGGTTTTCCAAATTAAAATCAATAACTTACGCTGGATTGGCCTTCAAAATTACAAGGCCAGGCCTGTTTAATTATTTTCTTTTAGGCTCAGGTGGCTTCCGTGTCTTTCTCACAGCTAAGCTAAATAATTTATCGGTCCTCCGTGGTCCCCATTAAAAACCTTGTAAGTGGAGAATGAAATTGCTTTCTGTCAAATGTTATAATTAAATAGGTAATTTATTTTAGTTTGAAGACTTGTTTTATTGGGAAACCTCTTGAATTTTAAGCTGAATGACTTTCCTTCTTATTGATTGGTTGTCATGGTGATGATTGGTCCAATTAGTGGTTGAGTGTTTGGAAAATATAATGTTAGAAAATATTAATTAAATTATTTAATGTTAGAACAAAAATAATTAAGGAATAATAACCCACCGGTATTCGGAATACGTTCCAAGTTAGACAGGAGGTCAGAGTTCTAGATAGAGAAACCTTCTAGCAATGCGAGTCGTGTCCAGAAGTACTGCCTGTGAACCACAATGTCGACTATAGAAAAACTAGCTTATCTCCGCGACTATGTCTGCGTAGACTTCAAAAATAAGCCAAAGTTATAAACTATCCCACGGGTACATTTGAAATTGGAAATGAAATTAGAGCCAATTTCGTTTAGCCGTTTAAGCGTCATTGAGTAACAAACATCCATCCATTCTGTAGGATTCCGAAATATTCGAACCAATGGATTTGAAGACAAATTCAAAACTTTTATTTATTCAGCTGTATGAACGGCATTGCTAGGACGCGGCCCCATTCCAACCTTATGTGTTTGTGTGCAAATATTATCTGTGGTCTATTGCCACAAGTGTCAGGAGTTGGTCAATTGTACGTATTTGGAATGTGAAGACGCTGCAGGAGCTTATTGTTTTGAGTCTACGTACTACTTATTCATTGTTTATTTTAGGAAGTACCTACCTAAGAGCTCTTACACATAAGCGGCATGTTGCCAACGGCATAGGTACCTGCAGCTGTCTACGCGTTAGCAACAGCCGTCGACATGTCAACTTCGCTAATCTTTGAAGTAGGAAACATGCCGTTCTACCTCTAATTGTTCAATCCACGGAATAGAGAGTTGATGAAAATCTCGAAGCCAGGATAGTGACAATAGTAAGACCATTGCACTGGCAATAGCAAGCCTTCTTCTCCTTACTTCTCTTTACCGTTATTCAAAGTCTCCTACAAGATTTATTCTGGAATTTAAATTCGGTAGAAAACTGACTAACAACAGACATAAGTATTAGTACTTTGCTTTCTATAAAATCTAGTTAATCACTCCATGTTCTTTTTTTTCTCGGTATAAGAACGGAAACTTTGTCATGACGTAGGACAACCAGACAGTCAGTACAGCATCTGTGACAGTGTTTGTATGTGAATAATAAATATTATTTGAATAAAGGTGTGATTTTATTGACCAAAATAAGACTAGATTACTTTTGTATGGAGCGAGCTGGCGGGACAGGCCCTTTTAAGACTAATTTATGAAAAATCGCGAGATATCTCATCCGCTCATGTGTTTGTCGCATTTGAAGTAATATTTATGAACTTCCATAACAGTAATTCTAAACAAATCACTTAACTCAACATAAATGTATCAATTTGCGTAATCTTTTCCATTGACAGACAACATTTTGAATTTCAAATCGTCTATAGAATTATTCGGTTTCACTCGCTCTAGAAATCTCTTGAATTAATGACCTTCGAATAAAATTGCTTAAGAATATATTAAGGGAGGCCTGATAAACGGAACCCGGCGTAATTTGAGGGCAGAAATGGATATTTTCTACATAGCAAATAAATATGTAAATCGATCGTTGTAGTATGAAACCGAATGTAATATAACTACATTGGGGTATTTTGATTACTGATATTTACTGCTTGACGATCTACGCCTTTTCTTTTAGGGATGGGTAATCATCAAATGACTTCCCCCGCCTTGAGCAGGGCGGGAGGAACTGTGAGACTTTTACTGACTAAAACCCATCCATGTTCCTTCTTGTGCCCTTTGCGTTCCGGGGGCACGGTATCTCTTACGAACAACCCGCAGCCCCGGCAGGCATCGGCCCTGAGCGGCCCCTTCTAATCTTGCTGACATCTCTTTGAGGCGCGCGTGGAACACGAACGCGCCGTCGACACGGCCTGTCGTTATGCAACGTACGGACGGTGAGCTACCCATTGCTCACCGTCCACAGGCCCGCGTCTACGGTGGCCGGGAGTCGTCTTGCGTCTCCCGACGCCCGGAGTTTCTACCGCGGCGGCTGGGACGGGAGACTACCTGCCTCAACCGTCCCGCCGCCTCCTTCTCTAGCATTACTGCCTCGCAGAAGGAGGCGACACGATCTACGCCTGTGACTTAAAAAAAATACACGACCGAATTTTGGTCACGGTATAGAACAATCATATAAAAGCACCAGAAATAATGTATCCAGGATTGTGTAAAAACTTGATTGAAAATAGTGTCCGTGGACTTTCATGCACGTTCTCATTCGTAGAGACCTACGTACGTTTTCGAAATAGCTTTAACTTTCTGACTAACTCACCAACTTCTTGACAATTCAAAAGTGGCTGTAAATGGTCTAATTGAAATAAATGCTTTGACTAAAATCTATAAATAACCCAAACACAAAACTTATAAAATCATCATTGACATGGGTTAGCTTGTTTTGGCAGAATTAAAGCCAATTCTGTTATCAGTTATTTTAAGGATATTTCTCAAATCCTTGTGTCTGTTGTGAAATAATTTCGAAGTGCATTGAGATGCAGTTTCGCAATTACTTTGACGCGCGTGGGAGTTAAGATAAAGTAGAATGTTTTGATTCCATTAGATAATTAAACATCCCACACCAATTCTGTAATTCAATTGAGATAAGTTACTACTTGTCTAGTAAATGATTTGTTGTGTGTTCCTAAAACAAATCAACTCATGTCAAATTTCTCCCAATTGTCGAAGTAAAGTAATTGTAATAATTTTGGATATTGAACGCTGATTACACGACACGACACGACTGCTAAATTTTTTTTTATATTTATAGATGGCAAACAAGCCTACGACCTTCCTGATGTTAAGTGGTCATTGCTGACTATAGACATCTGCAATATCAGAGCCCTTGCAAATGGGTTGCCATCCGAGAGACAAAGTTGAAATGTGCCTGTATTTACGTCGGCACCCATACCCTTTAAACCGGAACACAGCAACGCTGCTTTGCGGCAGAAATAGGTATGGTGGTAGTGCTTCCCAGGACGACCTCCTTCACAAAGAGCTTTACTACTGCACATGGAATTGTATTCCCTGGCACGACAAAGTGTCATTCGGTTATTCCATTACGCAATTTCTCGCCCCGGAATTCGGAAGTTTCGGAAGTCCATCGGACTAAGCGCACACACTTGTGCACTATAATATCTCCATCATAATAAACTACTCTTCTTTGAGATTGGCCACCGTGATCAAATACAGTCTTTTGTTACGTAATTCTTTAAATTAAATCAGCGATCACGTTATACCATAAAGCGCTTCAAGCATTCATCCATCACCGACCGTTTAAAACTTCTTCTTTCAACTTCCAACCATCCAGCGCCACTTCCGCTTGGTTTTCACCTTCACCCCAACCCCTAATTATCTAGGTTAGGTCGTGAACTCACCCGTTGGTTTCAGGGGTTTGTTTCAGTAGCCGTTGCCATGGTAACCGGGCGCCCCGACAAGACCTGGAAAAAGGGAGGCAATTAGCGTTGTGTTACTGATTTACGAAAATTGGTGGGAATTATTTGTTACTACGTGCGTTGTTTGGGCAAAGTTTCACATACCTGTAGTGCCTAAGGTTATAATTAATCCATACTGATATCATAATATGCGAAAGTAACTCTGTCTGTCTGTTAGTTACGCTTTTACAACTAAACCATGAACCGATGTTGCTGAAATTTGGTACGGGGTGAGTTTGAACCCCAGGGAAGGGCAAGGGATACGACTTCCTCTGTCCGCGATAACAGACATTTAAGCGGATAAAGTCGCGAGCAATGGCTAGTGAATAATAAATAAATTTTGTGACTAATAGGAAAATATTAGTTCATTGGAAAATGTTTTGTAAACTTAACCTACTATCATGTTCTTGGAAACATACAACGTTTAGATTTTTAATTGATATGTGCCTTTTTAAGTTTATATTGGATACCTATCACTGACAACAGTATATTAAAACATCAAGAGGAAATCTGGACCATGTATACAAATAAATAAAATTGGAGTGTCTGTTTGTAATTTCAAATTAACAGCTTTTCACTAAATGCACATGAAATTGTAAACGGTACTAACATCAAAAAAAAATTTTTTTTTCTGTCTGTCTGTTTGTTCCAGCTAATCTCTGAAACGGCTGGGCCGATTTTGACGGGACTTTTACTCACAGATAGCTAATGTTATAAGGAGTAACTTAGGCTGCTTTTATTACAGTCCGACGCAGCCCTCTGCCTTCTCCGAGGCGGCGGCAGTCCATGAGGATTTCCCCACGAGAAAAAAAAGGCTACTTTTAATTTTAAAAAATAGAGTTACGCAAAAACAAAATTGAAACCAATGAAATAGTGAACGCGAACGAAGTCGCGGGCAACAGCTAGTCATTAATATAAGTCTAAAATCGCCAATCCGCCTTGAGCAAGCGTGGTGATCAATGCTCCTGCCTTCTCTGACGAAAGCAGGCTTTTGCACTACAGCGAGACAATGATAGGCTGGTTATTATTATTATTATATCAAAACTTGTACCAGCACATAAAAAAACAATACAGAAAAAGAAATACAAATCTTTAGTAGACCATTGAGAAGTGGAGCCGGCCTCATCAATACTGGTTACGTTTCAGAACAAAGAACAATATAAAGCAGTCCTTCCCACACAAGGGTCCTTCAAAAGAGTCAAGGGGGGCCAAGTCTTATATTGTAAATAATTGGATACTGCCATAATTGCTGCTTGAATTTTTAATATAACGTAAGACACTTAAATTCATTGTTTTTATTCAACTTCAAAATGGTGGTTCTAAATTAATATGAAGGATTTTTGCATGAATATTCAGATATAAAAATATAGATAGATTTGGATATCATCTTATTATTGAGCTTCGTTCTGCCAAAATGAGCCACAATCTCTTAGTAATAAATTAATTACGTTAAACTAATTCAATACTCTATGCCAAACGTGTTAGGCAGATTATTATCAAGCAATAACAATTCAATCTAGGTCCCAAATGCTTAGAATAGATTTCAAATTAATCAGTGTTATTAATCCAAAATCATTAACTAAGAAAATTGGGATAAATTTTGATGTGGTCATGTGGGTTGGTTTATTTTGGCAGAATACGTAAATATGGCGTTTTTCTAGGCAAAACATTAAATATATTCTCAAAAAAAAAAAACACTCATAACATAACACAGAGGGTTAGGCAAAGGTGTACCAATGTACACCCACAGTTCGCCGGTATGTTTTTAGGGCCCATGTAATAGGGGGCGAGTCTATTGCCATTAACCGGGCACAAATCCTAACTCCGAGCTACTACTGAGAAATTCATAGAAAAACCCAATAACAATTCTTGCTCGATCTGGGAATCAAACCTAAGACCTTTAGCGGAGCAGTCGCGCTTAGGACCACTACGCCTAATAGGCAGTACAAAGCACTTATCTTCCAAGAATTTCTAACACAAACTAACACAAATAGATTCACGCACAAAAACTAAACTAGAACTAAATCGTTAACAATAAATAATAAAAAAATAAACATATCGAAACAATACAAGTTGCAATAAGTTGCGTGACGGAACCCACGATACGGCATACTATACTACTTTTTTACCCAAGCCATTGAACTATTTACCACAACACCAACGCAGATACCAACACTCTTATCTTCATAATTATAAGTCGTATTTTATCTTGATCGAAACTCTTTTGTTACTTTGCCGATCTATTATAAAAGTTGTTTTGTGCTTGCAACTGTAATGACTCGTATTAGAATGGTTTAAGGTAGATAGTTATTTAAATAAAGTGTTGGAATAAAGTTGTAAAGTTGCCATAAAGTTGTCTTGGTTTAAGTTCAAGGTTTTGCGGTGTTTCCGGATGATTACTGTTCGCGGTTGCTTGTGGGGATAATTCACTTTTAATTGGACGTGTTTAGCTGATGATGAGTGGTAGAAAGTGGAGGCTATTAGTATTTGTCATGTTTAGGGATTTAGAATTTTTCTAATGGACGTAGGTAACACCGAAACTAATTGGGTTTTGTACAGCCAAAATGATTTAACCCATTTTTCTAAGTACCTACCAGATTGATTTTAGATATTTAACCTTCATACATTTTAAATCTATTGCTAGCATAATATTGCGAAGTACATTGAACTGTTATTACTGGATATAATACCGTAGGTAACACACGTGGTATATTCAATTAGTAGATATAACGTAAAATTGTATTTAAATATTGTGGCTTGGTTCATTTTAGCAGAATTAACCTCAATTGCCAATGTCTGGAATAATAGTTATTCAACAGTCACAGTCAATCAATCACAGTGTAGTGCTTTGGATACCTACAGTATCTACAGGATTTACAAAATCTGTCATAAGGTCTGAAGCATCACACAAACTAAGAAATGTCCTTCTACAAATATTCTTCAGTGACAACATATCTTTATTTACAGGGTTTTTGCATAGACACAGAAAGGACCAGCCAGTTCTTTTACTGTCAGTTATACATACTCCGCTGACTAGACAAAAAATATGAGCAAAACTGTTATAAAAACAAAATTCTCGTTAAAATCACCACGAGACCAAATCTATCATATTTCAAAATAGAACTGTCTAAGTTTCATATTTCTCGAGCAAAGATCGCGATAAAAATAACACGTTCCACTAGGGATGTGCAATGGTCCGGAGTTTAGAACGCGGGATCCGATGCGCTCCTTTGAGGCTGATTCAAAAATAGAAATTCTCACGTTAGGTATTTGATATTCAACCTGCATAAAAGCTTAACCAAACGTCAAAAATGTATGGTAAAAGGAGTCATCTATACTTTAACAATAAAGCTGAAAAGTTTTTTGTTTGTTTGTTTAGACCCACTAATCTTTGGAACTGAGTCGGATTGGATTTTTTAATGTGATAGCCCAATTCATAAGGAATAGTAAAGGCTGTATAACATCACGCTAAGACCGACAGGAGCGGAGCAGTAACCAATAGCGTAACATAACGCGAAGAAGACGCAGACAGAAGTTACTTATTATTAAACTTCAAGCTTCGTTTATAAATAGGGGGACATTGCAAATACTTAGTTAGAAAAATATAAAGTCTTTTTAGGCTTTTAGCGTATGTCAACATAACTAATATAAAGGCGACGAGTTTGGAAGACCTGACCAGAAGAAAGAAAAAACATTTATTGGCACAACTTGAGGCTCTAGCTTATTAAAAATAACAAAAGAAATAAAATAAAATGAGATGCGTGCCCCACTGCTGCGCCAAACAGGCCCAGTTCAGCAATAATGCCAGATCATTTGGGCCTGACGCCTTGGTTCGGTCGACTCTCAAACTTATAGCATGGTGACATCTTGGCCTTCGTTCAAGTTCAGAAAAAATCGGGCAAACTGTAGTGAAATAATATGTAACTGAAAAACTATTTTGTTATCAAGTACTACAACATTATACCAAACGTCTCTTGTACGAAGAGGTCACGCCGCATATCTTCACACGCAATTCCACGTGGTTTAGCAAACGACCAATAGCAACGCTATCCGACTATCCGAGTATTCGTATCACAACATCCCTGGTGGCTGCAAGACGGTTTCCTCGCTAAAATAAGACCCGGCTCCATTCCCAGGAGATATGATTCACAGAACAGACACAAATGGAAAAACCACCGCTTTCCCAGATGGTTATGGTTTAATAATTTATGGCATCATGTGGTTCGTAATAACTGGCGAATTAATGTTGGATTAGACCATTACTGTCTTCTTTTGTTTTTGTGTCTTTGTGCGAGAATGAGGAAAAAGTGTTCGTGCTTACTCAAGGATTAATATATACAATACATGGAACAAGTCAATTTGTCTTGTCTTCTAAAAATTTTTGATTACAAGAAACTGGAACTCCGTCATAAAGCTTGCGAACGAAGTTCTCGTCAAGCTGACATTGTTAAGTTTGGAATAAAACTGTGTTGGTACATGAAAGCTACGCCATGAATTATGTTTGGAAAGTAAGTGATAGGATATTTACATATAATTATTTGTGTCCTGCAGTGCTATTCTGTTAAAAATCCAGTCGATGACTTTAGGTGAAATTTACTTTTGGTGAAATTTCCTTGAGGTGAGCTGTGATTCCAACTAATGCTAGAGATTGATAGTTCACCTTAACCTCACTACACCAAAATTTTCCGAGGGAAGTTTTTAGAGAATAGCAGACTGACAGATCACAGAATACAATTGCAATGGGCTTAGTCAAATCACTTGCTTAGCCTATCACATCCTCCGTTGACCTACACTTCAAGTGCTTTTACTCAACCAACTACAAGAACATCTTGTCATGACAATACATATTGAAAACTTCTTAATTTGTAGTTAGGTATGTTTTTTAGAGCAACTCATCACAATTGTGAAAGTGACCTTAGTGACTCGTGAGCGAGCATGCCTCCAAGTACTCTGAGGTCACGACGTTACAATTATATCCCACAATGGATTGCGACATCACTATTATGAGTTTTTGTAATTTTGGGAACTTGCCTGAGAATTAGAACAAGGTATTAGTACTAATTGATTTTGGGATTATTATCTTTGGAAGTGCTTAAAGAATGCAGGAGTCAGAATAGCAGAATGAAATTGAATTTGGGAGTGTTTTATGAATCTCAAGAATAGATATAACTACTTCAGGTTTCTTTTTTTGTAAGCAGTTTTTGTATGTTTATTAGACAATATTATAAGTCTCAAATAGGTACCTATATGACTGATATACCATAACTGAAAATCAGGAGGCCAATACTACTAATTAAAATCGTTCAAAATCTAGTTGCAATCTCATCTAGCGCCAATCAATGTCAAAAAATGTAGAGGCATTTTTGACACATTGAGACGGAGATAATATTGCGCTTGTTCCTAAAAGTTTGTGGAACTGCCTCTCTGTTTGCGGTGGTTAACATTATTTGGTGTCTTGGCAATGTTCATTTTCCAGTGTTTGTTTACCGTATGAAAGTTTTTATTGCCAGTTGAAATATATCAAACTTTGGTCGAACGACGGGAGTTTCTATCTTCAGAAACCGCTATGTTCTTTCACGCCCTTCCTTTTTACATACCCCAAAATTCCAATCAATCTTCATTAAAAAATACAGAACACAATAAAGTTCCATAGCAATCAGTTTAGGATTTCCCAACGACCATCATTACCAACAATTCTCCATGCAAATCAGCTCAAATTCCATCACGATCCCAAATAATTGTCCGCATATAATTCCGCGGCAGTACGGTACCAGCGAAATGAGGACAAGGAAATAATTCAATGTATTTTAAAATTGCGAACGAGTCGTGTTCGGAACAGTATTTATATGATGTACGTTACACTGTGTACAGATATCACATAATGTAACATCAAAAATAAATCCACTTTAAAGATACACCTTCCTTCGTCCTAGATATCTGCTTACCTCGCTGCGAGCGAACCAATCCAATCAATCCGCTAGAGGCAGATATTCGGGAAATGGCGACGATCCCCGCCGATTCAATTTCCGTATTGGGATGCCAACCGAATATGAATATATAACACGCCAGGTCTTCAAACATCAATTTTAGGACATATCTTACGGTTGCGGTAAAAAATTTTGAAGACCACATATTTGGGTATAAGATGAAACGATATTTTAGTAAAGAATTTAGAAGAAAATATGGACCAACTCCCTCTCTTTCTAACTGCCTCGGTAGTCTAGTGGTCCTAAGCGCGACTGCTACGCTAGAGGTCTTGGGTTCGATTCCCAGGTCAAGCAAAAAATGTTATTGGGTTTATCTATGAAATTCTGAGTAGCGGTTCGGAGTTAAGATTTGTGCCCGGTTAATGGCAATAGACTTGTCTTCTATTACATGGGACCTAAATATACCGGCGAACTGAATACAGGCGTTATGGTATGTATGAATGTTATAATAACAGTGTAATTCTACTTTTATAGCTAACCGTAGGAACCTTCTATACAAAATAACCAAAAGTAAAAATTGCCCACGCTAAGAGCTCAAGACAAAGTGTTTCATTTTCACTGAAAACCACTTTGCTTAATATTTCTAATTCCAAGTCGGCTTTCGGAAATTTCATGTAGCACAAAATGATAAAGCCTAGTGCTCCATTTAGATTTTCCGCAGTATTTCTGGCTAAATGTATCTAATTTCCGGATTTTCCTGCTCCAGGAATATTTTATGGATGTTTTATTTAAATAAACAGTTATGAATACAGGTTTAAGGATTCAGTCTTGTTGGGTTGGCCTACATTTTCATTGAGTTTATTATTTATTTTATATTATTTCTTTAGGCTCGCACCCGACATAGTCCGACCTAAACATACCGGCGAACTGTGAGTGTAATTGGTACACCTCTACCCAACCCTTCGGGGAATACAGGCGTGATAGTATATAGTATTTGTGTGTCGCCTGGGCGTCTACCACCATCTCTCAAAACAGTACCATTTTAATATTACTTTGTACTGGCTTGTTAATAGGCGTTAAACTGGCTTCTATTTCATATCCTTTCGTTAGATTTTATTTATTTATTTTCTTTGGGAAAACAAACAGTTACACAAAGGTTTCTTAATTAATAGTCCTTAGTATCTAAAGTATATAGTGTATGTGTAACTCACAACGTTATCCACATGTTACCTATTCCATTTTTTTTTATATAAGAACTAACTAGGCTATTTTAAATTGTGTTTCATTCGTTCTGGATTTTAATCTTAATTTTATAGTAGTGGTAATATGGCAAAGACGCGTTTCTCGTATCTGATACATCAGGTTCTTCGAAACGGGACTAGTACTAATTAAATTTTTCAATTCAAATGAAAACACCGTGCTTTTTTTGTTTGACCGGGCTAATCTCTAAAACTCCCGCTCCGATCCGGAAAATTCTTTCACTACAAGGAAGTTACAATTATCCCCGAGTGCTATAGGTCATAATAAATTTTCAAAACAAATCACCCGGCGTTGTCACAGGAAAACAATAGTAATTAATATCAGATATATCGCCAATCCGCCTTGGGTCAGCTTTCAATGCTCCTGCCTTCTCTGTATGAGAAGGGCCTTTACCCTGCAGTAGGACATAGTTATTATACAAAATAGATCTCTTTGCTCTATACATTTAAAGATTGTTTTGCTTGTTTCGTTGCCCACAACTTATCGAGGACTGAGACCTAACGTTTATGTTTAGTCTATTATGTTTTTCTGTAATGTCTCGAGTTTCCTTTCTTGTGACATTTTGTACAATTTATCGTCTGTAACTATTCCTATTATTTCAGTTTACTGTGTAACTTTAGGACAATTTACAGTATCCTTTAGTTCTTATGTAGTAGCAAATAAGATATCATTTTGTTCTTTATTTATTGTGAAGTTTGACTGTCCCGATGGTCTCGCGTCTCGTGAGGTCCCGGGTTCGATTCTTAGGTTCGGCAAAGTATTATTGGGTTTTTCTGCCGTAATCGAAATTAGGTCGCGAGTATTATTACTTTTAAGTTTAAGAGAATTTGGTTTTCATTCAGTTTTTCTTCTTTTCGAAACGATATTTTAGATAATCTAATATTTTTGGGCCCAGTACGTGCCCATGTTTATCTCGGCATCAGTAGCGTTGTTAATGTCCTCTAAAGTGCAGGTGTAAGGACATTTTAGGCACTGCAGTAGATTAACGCCTATGTATGTTAGCAAAATATGTGAAACCATATACCATTTGCAACCATACTTTATGTAAATAAAGATATTCTACGCCACGCTACGTGCTGTCTAGATCCAAGTAAATTATCACCAGGCGTACAGATATAAATTATTTACAAGCCTGCAGCTGTTCTGGTGTGACTAAGTTACGTTAAATTTAAATTATAATTAGTATCAGGGCAGTTAAATCACGATTGGTCCACTATGTATTAAGTATTTATCTAATAACTATTTCGTTCGAATTAATACTACCCACTGACCTATTTTTTTTACTGAGTAAACTAAATATAAATGAGTAATAATATTGTATAACTAATCCATGCTCCTGTTCAAGTCTTTGTTGGCGTTTAAATCAACATCTTCATTTATACAAACTTAAAAATTTTATTTGGTTTTAAATTTTTGCAAAAAAAATTTAGTTTGTTTGTAACGAATAGGCTCCGACACTACTGGACCGATTTTACCGATTTTTGCACTAATATATAGCTACATTATTCTTAAGTAACATAGGCCATATACCATTACGCTACGGCCAACGGGAGCGGAGCAGTAACGAAAGACGTAACTTAACGCGGACGAAGACAGAGCGGGCAGATCGCTAGTATTAAGTATAGATGTACTTAATGGACTCTTTCTAAGTTAACTTGTAACAAGTAAACGTTTTTGCAGTTTAAAGTTAAAGGAATTTCTGATGTGGAAATGCACATAATCTGCAAATAACATTAACAGGTGGCAGGAAGCCAGCCTATAATCACACACTTCTACTTTCTCCAGCTCGTTGCAAACTGTCAATGTTTCTAAACATCGTATTTCCTCTCCTAAGTATAGAATCCACTGCACGCATTCCTAAGCATGCCACAAATAGATAGAATCCTCCACTAAGTCCACAACCGTCGAACGAAACGATGTGTGCATTATACAATGCTGACTTTACATCAGCGGTTGAAGTACGAGGTCTGTTTGAACGGGCAATGTATTATAGATTGAATTAGGTTTGAAAGTGCAGTTTTTGAAGGATAACGTAGCTAAAACTTAGATGCGTTTTTGTGCTTCGGTGTTCTTTGACTTTGCTGTGTGATTTAGTTAGGAAGTTTTGAAAGGATGTGAGCCAATGTGTGTCTTGCGATTGAATGGTTTTATATTTTTATGCTAGCGGCTTCTTTCTATACCTTGCAACATGACTGGATACTGGTATCTCAAGTAAGATTCATATATGCTATAAAAAAGTAAGGTGCTGATATTTATACACTAAAATAATACAAGAACTAAATGCTTGCTTTCAGTTTTTTTAACAGTAACCGTATCCACGGAAAAACAGCAATACTTTTTACAAATCTGAAGATAGTGATTCTTGTTGACAACTAGTCGCAATCTCATCTAAATTACAGATACAGAAATCATAATATACCATCATACCATCACGCCTTTATTCCCCGAAGGGTTGGGTAGAGATCTACCAATATACACCCACAGTTCGCCGGTATGTTTAGGTCCCATGTAGTAGGGGGCAAGCCTATTGCCATTAACCGGGCACAAATCCTAACTCCGAGCTGCTATTGAGAATTTCATAGAAAAACTCAATAACACTTTTTGCTCGACCTGGGAATCGAGCCCAAGACCTCTAGCATAGCAGTCGCGCTTAGGGCCACTAGGCTAACGAGACAGTTCAGCTAGTAGAGTAGAGTTGTAAGTACAAAACAATAACTCTAAATAACTATTTCTATGACACTTGGTGGCTTAAGGAACGGGGTTTGATAGAGTTTAACGAAGACAATGATAGAGCTGTACAGGTTGCTCAATACTGGTCCGACAAAATTTGAAGCGAGTCAATCGACTCGAAAAGAAGAAGGAGGAAAGGAAGGGGGTGTGGCAGTGTGGCTGCATCTGTGTCGAGGCACCAGAGTGCTATGTTTTAAGCGTGGCTTGTAACATCTCAGAGTAATACACTTAAAGCTTGCTTAATCTTGGTAATAAAATACTGTTCCGAGATTCAAATTGTCTTAATCCAAAAGCACTTGAAAACATGCATCATTCAAATCCGTACCACGTATACATTCCAAAGGATTTAGTTTATAGCCTAGTCCAGACATGCTCAAACTTTTTTTTATAGGGGCCAAAAATACGTTTCAGTCAGTGTCGCGGCTGCACTCAAAAATTATTCAGCTGTTAATAAAATACGTAGTTCAAAAGCAACGAAGTATTATTTACATTAATAAGGTTAATTTAAAATAGAAATAATTAAAATTTGGCTGTTATTAAAAAACGTAATTAAAAAAAAAACGACATTTTTACTCTGATGAGGTTTAAATATTTAAAAAACGAATTTAAATATTGTCATATTTGTATTGGCCCCGCCACAAAAGCCCGGTGGGCTGTAGTTTGAGTATAGCTGGCCTAGTCCATCAGCTGAATCTGCCTGCATTACTACGTTATCTCCAGCACTAAGTTAGCGATCAATGTTTATTTATAAAGGATCTGTTTGTCTGTCTGTTTCAACGGGAGTTATATGAACATCTGCAGCATGAGTCAGATCAGTATTGGAAATGGATTTGATATTTAGATGAACTTCTGGTTTATTGCAGCTGTTACTAGGCTTAGGTAATCGTTTAAATTGGGTATGTAGTTTCTGCCTGTCACTGCTATTTTTGTATGTTTGTGTATATTGTAGTATGTCGCGCTGGCCGCAAGCTGAGGCTGAAGCAAGAAGTTGTGGGTTCGCAGCTTGGCACGGGCAAGTATCAATGCGACTTTTTCTAACTCATATGTACGAGTACTTTCTAAGTTTATCATGGACATCGCTGACATCGGTAAAGGAAAACGTCGTGAAGAAACTTAGAGGTAAGAACTCGAGGTCATTGTTCATTGGTAATTGTTTTTTTAATACAATAACAAATTTTGTTTTTTTCGTCACCCAATTCAAAATGCTCAGTTTATGTCATTACTATTTAACAAAATACAGTTAATGTTCATTCAAAAAGTGTGCTTAGAATAGTCTTAAAATTAATCAACGTTAAATATCGAAAGTCATTATAATTACTTCGGAAATCATTTTGGCATCTGTTAGGTAAGTCATTTCGGCAGAACTACACCCAATCGTTCTTCATAATATGATAGATTTAAAAGAGTTAGTTACTACACGGAAATCAATAAATGAATTGCCATTTTCAGACATGAAACAAACGATATTGAACGTCATTAAAATGGGAATAAAAAAGAAATTCCCGCGGAGGCGCCTCAAATGTCCGGTAATACGAATTCCTAAGCCGAGGTAGGAATTTCTAGGAACTTATATTTGCGGGCTTCATAATAAAGTCTGCAAGCTCAGTTTTATATTTGTTGAGCCTTTTATAGCTTTCCAAGAGCGATGAGGCAATATTACCTACCATTGCTTGGGTGGTAAGCAATGTGTTATATGCCATATTACTATTTCTTTTCACATACAAAAATAGACAATTCATACCAGAAAATGGTTTACTTAAAATAAATAAATTGATTTTTAATTTTGAACCTTATTTGCACGAAAAGAATATTGGCTGATCCATACATTTAAATAATTCGACCAAAATATTATTATTTAACTGCCTCGGTAGCCTAGTGCTCCTAAGTGCGATTGCTACGCTAGAGGTCTTGGGTTCGAATCCCAGGTCGAGCAAAAAGTGTTATTAGGTTTTTCTATGAAATTCTCAGTAGCAGCTCGGAGTTAGGATTTGTGCTCGGTTAATGGCAATAGGCTCGCCCCCTATTTTACATGGGACCTAAACATACCGGTGAACTGTGGGTATACATTGGCACACAGGCGTGATGGTATTGTCCTGTAAACCTCGCACACGAAGGGTTCCGTATCTACCACCACATCATATTTTAAACTACATACAAAAGCGGTTTTCGTGTAAAAATCAGCCCGTCAACCGTCAGGGCCGTTCTCAAGTGATGATCTGTCATACATGTGGCAACTGATTTTGATTAATGTCGGTTGAAGGTAGAAAATACATCGTTCAATACCACGTGGTAATAAAAGTCGTCGCACTGCCTATTAATAAGAGCCCGTTTTCACTCGGTCATCACACCGCCTCATTACTAGGACTGCACGCCGTGACGAATGACGCCGGCAATATTATACTAGCGTGACAAATTATGATAAAGTTCTTATTAGTAAAACTGTTGATTACTGAAGCTTCTTGTGGGACAATTCATCCAGAAACTGTCACGGTAAATATTTACCTAGTGCAGTCGCTAAGGAGCTATACTTTCATATTAATATTATAAATGCGAAAGTAACTTTGTCTGTCTGTTAGTACTTATTAATTTATTTTGATTTCAAGTACTCACTTTTTTTTTTTTTTGGGTGTTGGGAAATCATCAAATAACTTCTCCCGCCCTGGGCGGGGCGGGAGTGTCAGATTTTTACTGACTAAAACCCACCCATGTTCCTTCTTGTGCCCTTTGCGTTCCAGGGGCGCGGTATATCTTACGAACAACCCGCAGCTTCAAGTACTCACTTCACTAATAGTTAATGCCACCACATGCAGAGATTCAACTTTACAAATATAAATTAACAATTAAATATCAAGAAACAGAATAATAAAAGTGTACATTTGAAAAAAAAAAAAATAAAATCCTATGAATCACATTAGAATTAAAAATTAAACAAAAAAATATATTAGAATTAAGAATCCACATACGACGATAAATGTTGTATGTTTAGGTCCCATGTAATATGTCTATTGCCATTAACACGAATCGTAACTCCGAGCTGCTACTGAGAATTTTATAGAAAAACCCAATAAACCTTTTTGCTCTACCTGAGAATCGAACCCAAGACGTCTAGCGTAGCAGTCGCGCTTAGGACCACTAGGCCAACGAAGCAGTTAAACACTATAAAATAATTATATTAACAATAAGTGCCGTTTACGCGTAAAAACAATCTTCACTTTAGTAGAAATAGCCGCACATTGGACTTACCTACCGGTACTCGGGAATGCTCAGAGCGATACCCGTGTCCCGGCCAATAGTAGATTCAAGACTTTTTTGTTTATTTTCAACCACAACATACAATCTGCTCATCGTCCTCACAAAAAGATCAATTCTCCCTAACGATCATACAAGAATAATAATTCACATCTACTTCTAGTTTCTCTTGGTCATCACTCCGACTATGACAATTATTTCGCCCAAACTCCGTGACGAGGAGTGCTGGTAACGGCACTCACGCGCAGGTTTTTATCGCATGTAATCTTGTGTCATTTTGTAATAGCATATTACTTACTATTTATAGTTTTTGTTCTGAGAAAGATCTGTTATGCGAGTGGTTTCGTTTGTAACTTATTTGCAATTATTATGTGATTGGTGTTATTGGAAACTGAGAGAGAGAGAGACAGAGAGGTAAGAGAAGGGGTTAGAGGTATTGAGTAAAGCAGAGTGTTTAGCCGTGTATGGATTTGTTTCCTATTGAATTTCTTTATTTTGTCCTAACGGCCATTCGTCAATTACATAAGTAAAAGACTTATTTTATAGTTTCTGCCCGCGATTTCCGCCGGGTTTGGTTGTTTTCACCCGCGGTAAGTCACGTCTGTAGTTACTGCTCCGGTCACGTCGGTCATAGCATGTTGTTATTAAGCTTCATGAATCTGGCAATCAATCCGACTAGTAGTTTCAGAGATAAAACAAAAATACGAAAATCAATTATGTATCTTTTAAGGGTTCCGTTTTTTCTTTTGAAGTGCGGAACTCTATAAAAACTATTTATTTTATTATTCACTAGCATAGTTACCTTCATGAATTTGACAAAGATTCAAAACTGCACCTAGAATTATTTGAGAAATAACCTTCTTCTCAAGTAAATACCCCAAAAACCTTGATAACTCCGCTGAAAACGAGGTTATGTAAAATATGTTCATTGTGGCAATGTATCGCATAATATCGTTCAGATTCACGCGTCGTCTACCGTGAATATTGCCACATAGAGTAACCATGAATTTAGCCGGACTGGGACTTTCATTTTAGAAAAGCTCTTCAGATACCTATAATTCATTTTTCAAGACAAAACAGACATTAAAACTGTTATATTAATTCATATTAATATAAGAAACTGAATAGTTTTAGGTTTGCTTCTGTGTTTGTGTGAACGACGTAATCTCTAGAGCTAACAGTCGGATCAGAAAAAAACTTTTTGTATATGATAGCTAAATTCATAAGAAATAGTATAAGGCTACATACATCACGCTACGACACAGGGAAGCGCAGCAGTAACAAAAGACGCAACTTAACGCGGGTAAAAAAAAACACTCTAACGATGTCGGACCATTTTAAACTTTTTATCAGTATCTATAAGACGGTTAAGTCAAGTCGAAATTCTCTAGAACTCAGCATAACTGGTAGATATTTTTTAAGTATTATCAAAATGGGACATGACAAAGCATAGCCTCTATTCCAGTTGATGCATTTAAAATAGATTCTACTACTAAAATAGTACGTCTGCTTCTCCATTAATCGATAATATCTTGCTATCCTTGAATATTGTAACGCATGGTTACCGATTGGGAGGCCTCGAGAGCTTACCAAGCGAAATTCCACATTACCTAGCAAGCTGGAGCGTGAACGGACAGATAGACTTGTAGGTCTCTTTACTATTTGGTAAAGAACTAATATTCAAAGTAGATAGAAATTGGAAATATACCAGTATGAAAGTTTATGAGATGTGGTGTAAGAATAGTATAATTTGGCCCCTTACGAGGTGGACTGACGATCTGGGAAAGGTCGTGGGATGACGCTGGTTGCGGGCATCGCAGGAACAGTAATTGTGGCTATCTTTAGGGGAGGCCTATGTCCAGCTGTGGACATAAAAAAGTTAGTGAGATATAGCCCCCTTAACATCTATAGCACTTAAAATTTTAAGATATTTAGACGCGCGCTATTCATTGGAGTCTTTGAAGATGGCACCTAATTGCCATGTCCACATTCCGCCAAAATCCCGTCAGCACCATCTCCAAAACACCCAGAGCACCAACGACACTGCTAGCTAACCAGCTAGTCTGTAGCACCGCGTCGAATGCACGCTTTCTCTCACGGTCGGCTGGCAGATGTCACAGTTGAGCGAACATTGGCAGTGCGCTTAGATAGGCTCTCGGATTTTAAATAACACGCTTGTTTTAACTAAGGTCAAGTTTAATACGGGTTTTGTAGCTTTTTGAACTGCCTCGGTAACCCAGTGGTCCTAAGCTACTACGCTAAAGGTCTTGGGTTCGATTCCCAGGTCAAGCAAAGTGTTATTGGGTTTATTTATGAAATCTTTAGTAGCAGCTCGGAGTTAGGATTTATACCCGGTTAATGGCAATAGACTTGCCCCTATTACATAGGACCTAAAACATGCCGGCGAACTGTGGGTGTACATTGGTACACCTCTGCCTAACCCGTCGGGGAATACAAGCGTAAAAGAATGTTTACCCGACTACGCTTAAAAGGCTGAACAAATTTGGATGACATTTGGCACTGAAATAGTTTATAATGTGGAATGTGGAACATGGGATGCTTTTCATCCCGGAAAAATGTACGGTTCCCGCCAGATAAAATATCAAAGACAGGGCAGGAGATATGTTTGTAGAATAAAGAAATATGATAACGTCGAATTCAGGTGAAGTGAGTTTAAGGTGAGCTGTGATATTACGAGGAGATCTTTATGAATATAAGCAAACCATAAGACGAAAGTTAAGATTGGATTTAAAATCCCAACAGTGTAATAATATTTAGGCGTTACATTTTCTATTAACCTTCTTTTAATGAGAAGGCGCCTTAGCCCTGCAATAAGGCCTAGCGTGCCTAGCGTTGGCATTAAGCCGATGTATTGCGCAGATAAAGAAATATACAACAGTAACCGACAAGCGTGCAGGAGGTCCATAGTTCGATGTCCAAGCAAAGCGACAACCATATTTTCTTTAAAATTAGCAAACAAACGTATTCATTGTACAAAAGCTTATAATCTACGGTCAGCAACAAAAGTCGATTACCGATGTCACTTTTACATATCATTTAAATAAACAAGAAAACAACACAATTCATTGCTATTCAGAATTTAAGGCAATTCCTAAGACTTCATTTATCTTAATTTTAGATCCATTTCGTATGTCCTTTGATATTGTGCTCAATAATAAGAATTAAAAATCTGAAATGTTAATCTACTTTTTTTGCTGACTCAACTTACCTACTGTAAATAATAAATAGTAAAATCATGTCTCTAATAGCAACACAATGATATAAACGTACAAACAAACAACGCACTATCTACCTAAAAATACCAGCCACAGATACCAGTGAATCATCCTTCGACTCCTGCGCATACAGTACATTCAGTATGGTCTGTTCCGAGAAACTACGCTAATTGCATTCACTTATCTCTGTTACAATGACATGCTGAGCTTACGTCACGTCGTGGCGCGTGACGTCACGACGGTGTAACGACTTTCGTATTAAATATGTTTTTGGTAAAGTAATTATGTACTCACGATTTTTATTTAAAAATACGTGTTGATAATGTAGCAAAGAACATCCTAATTGCATACTCACTCATAATAGTGGTCCCCTTCACTCATAATATAACATTATGCTCTACAACCCAAATAACGCAAAATTAATATTTAGAATTTTCAAAATAAAATTGCTTGTGATTGTAATTATTACATTTATGGTCTTCAGATTCGTATAATTTATTAAAATTATGTACCTGCATAGGTTAGTGTACCTAAAACAATTTTCAGAAGAGTAAATATGGAGTTTCTTGCTCATCCGTCTCCATACGACCTACCTCTTGGAATGGGAGATTCAATATTATTATTTTTTTCTTGTAAAAAAGCTTTCAATAGTGGTTTTTAATGGTCTATTTGAAATAAATGATTTGACTTTGAAATGTTTCACGTAATTAAAGTCAGTAAAAGATGACATACATTCCTATAACTGTATCAATGTCGGATTAATTAATCGGAAAATGCCAGACAGCGGATCATCTCGGATGAAATTCTTTGCTAGTTTTCCGCGGAACGGCGCTAATTGTTTTCAGTATTTGGACATTGTACCAGTATTGGGAATTTTATCACACGGCTAGCTGTGTGATTATTGTACTTATATTAATAATATTAATGAATTGTTTTGGTCTATCTTCTCAAAGTAGTGGGCTAAAAACAACGACCTCATCAACTTGAAATAAAATTACTTGTAAAAACAGTTTTAGCATTTTTTTCAGCAACAACATTAAGTACTTAGAGCTTTATTCTGCAACACACAACAACATTTGATTAGCACTTATTAAAAAAAACACGAAGGATATCCGGAATCCCATTGTATTCATTCAATCCGATGACGTCACCTAAAAATAAAGCGTAAGCTAATATTAATACGTGGTTCTAACATTGCACGTAGTTCAAATGCAATAAAGATTCCCATGCACCATGCGTTTGAGGACAAACCAGTTGTAACGCAAGTAATTGTCTTGACATGACCAGATAACGAACTTCCTCATGCATAATGGCGTGGCACATATTTTTGCTCTTATCTTTACAATTTTATCTGTAAACGCAAAGTTTCCCCAGGTTTACTTTTCTACAATGTTTGTCAATTATTTTAGTGAGAGTTGTGTGGAATTTAAACATTAAAACAAAGGCAGAATGTAATTTACGACTCTTATCGGTATGGTATAATTTTATTGTTAAGTAGAAAGCGATGCTTATCGATATGGTTTGTTAAGTAGTTTCTTGGAACACACAAACATGGCCTAGATTTAATTTTAGTACCTACCTACTTACCCAAAACTCAAGTACCCACAGTTATCATTATCATCATCTTCCTGCCCTTGTCCCACGTTACTTGGGATCACCGCAACTGCAACACGTTTGCTTCTTCCGTTCCGTTCTGCCTGCAGTCATGATATCACTGACTCCTCTTTCATTTCATTCTTCACACAGTCTATCTATTTGTTCTTGGGCCTCCCTATTCCTCTCCATCCATCCAAATTTATATTCATAACTATTTTGGTCACATGTGTTTATAACGATACAGTAAGAACTACTATCTAAACTACCCTTATCTTAAACTCATTACACTAAATTCAAGATAAAATCATCGGCCAGTCGTACAATGAATGCGACGCCTTACAAATGCGGATGACTCACTCACAGTGAACTTGTCCGCCGCAAGTTCAACGATTGTCGCAGGGGAGGTCGCTCTATCGATTGTTTGTACGTGCTGTGAATAGACGGCTTTAATTACAAATTCTTACTCTTACGAATCTTATGTCATCGTAACGTTTCATATTTCCTTTTATTTGAAATGGTTACTAGTAACTGGTATGTCGATGAACCAGTAATATAAGCCTGTTGTGGACTTTAGACTAGCTACGAGTTGGAATCCTGCTCATTGTAATTGCGGGATTAGTTATATTTAAGTGAAACGACATTTCGACAACTAGTACAAGCAGATTCTAATTTTAGCCATTATTATATGCAATACAAAGCATAATATTACTGCTTATATTTTAAATGAGAGTCGTTAAAAATAATAATAAATTAGGATCGAAAATAATGGTCCTCAGTTTGGGTGGTATTTAGCCAAGAAGAAACCCACTTCATCTGCTATTGTCGAGAGCATCATGAGAGGCCACTTAAAGATAAAACTCTCGCCTAAGAAGTGGCTATATCGTGGCCTTCTGGGTGCTATACGAGCAAACTTGAAGGCGAGAGCCAACGTCTATTTACAAACTTCTAGATACTGAAAGAAAAAACTTTATTTCCCTGACCTAGCTAAAAATTATTTCCAGACAATATTTTTTCTGTAACAATAAACATTTGACTGATTCTAAACATGTCTGTAAAATCCCATATTATGTAATTGGGGCAAACCTATTGCCACGAAAGGGCAATTTTAATTTTACCCGACCTGAGAATCAAAGCCAAACTCTCACTTGTAGTCTAAAGACCAACGAGGCCATCGAACCAAATTCTAAATTAATCAATTTCCTTCACCTACTCCCTTTTGGCACGGAAACAATAAACAAGTCAAGTACCACTATAAAAAAGTACGATAAATCAATCTCATGTCAGTCATAAGTTCACAGCGTTGTTTACTTTTTCTTTAAGTTAACTGTAAACGTACTATAAACAGTTTCCCATCATTAAAACGAACTATCATGACACAAAGGCGACTTGTTGCGACATGGCTCCCGATACGGTTGGAACACGGAGTAGGAATTGCATGGAGAGCAAGCTTTGTGTCTTGCCTCTGGCGTCTGGCGTCGTCATACTAAATACGAGATACTCAGTGATGTTCGTGTAGGCGAATAAGCCTTTCACATGAGCCCGTAAGTAAGACGAGAATAATCTAATAAACACTATTCTCTCTATATTTGGTCATTGTGGCGAATCACACGCGTTTCTAGCATCGGGGTTCCTAGCATCAGGGTTTGTAGCATCGGTGTTTCTGTAACTGTCAAATATATTCTTTGAAACTGTAAAAAAGTCAGTACAAAAGCAAAGTATAAATTACAGAAAATAAGTAAAGCACAGCATCCTTTAACAGGTCATGGCAATTGAACTATTTTTAGTCTCCAGTGAGCCAAACACTTCAGTGAAGTTTTCAATCCGCACTTAGCATTCCATTTACTCATCACTCCGTGTCGCAGCCCGATACGGCCCGTTCTAGCCTGTCTTGTTACACCCACAGAACAACTTGTTTGATGGACGTGCGTCCTAGAATTCATTATTAAGTTTCGTGTTGTCTATGTAAAGTTTGCTGAGCAGCTTTATGCGCACGATTATTGCCCGTTAGGATTGAGGGTATGGTGATAAATTGCGCTAGGGCATTAGATTGCTCCATTACGTGTTTTTGCAAATTGCAGCTCTACTGAGCTATAAGGAGCAGTTTTGCACAAAATCTCCCAATTTCAGAAAGTTGTCATAAAATAAATTCTATTATTATAATTGGGAAACTTTGTTGATGATTGATTGATGGATGGATGTACGTTTGTTACTCTTTCACGCTTAAACGCTGGAACAGATCTGGGTGAAATTTGGAATTGAGATAGATTGTAGTGTGGTACATTTTTCCGGGATAAAAAGTATCCTATAATAGGATACTTAAAGTATCCTAAAAAATAGTTAGTTAGTTAATAGGTTAGTTAAGTTAAGTAGAATACTTGAAGTATCCTGTAATAGGATACTTTGCTGCGGGTTGTTCGTAAAAGATACCGCGCCCCCGGAATGCAAGGGGCACAAGAAGGAACATGGGTGGGTTTTAGTCAGTAAAAGTCTGACACTCCCTCCCGCCCCGCCCAGGGCGGGAGAAATTATTTAATGATTTCCCACCACCCAAAAAAAAAAAAAATAGGATACTTTTTATCCCGGAAAAATGTATGGTTCCCGTGGACGAAGTCACCGACAGAAACTAGGAATCTACTAAAATTACGACACCAGGTCGATAAAAATAATAAATATTTGATTTTTAAGCTGTTTGCTGCTGATTTGTTTGACTGTTTATATTTATGTTATTATTGATACGTGTTGAGAATCACTAACTTATACGACCTTTGACGGTGCCAAACTGCACCTTGCATGATAACTTAGTTGTTTGCCGCTCAAAATAAGATTTATCATCTACACTATAATATATTATAAAGAACTGAAACTGTTTGTTTGTTTATACCAGCCGTTTACAAAAAATCTTTTAATAATAAAAAGCCTACATTATTGCAGTGTTACTTACGAGTAATACTCGTATGTTACTTATACTTGACTTCCACACAGGCAAAGACGGGGGCAAGAACTAGAAGAGCATAATTTTTAATATAGTTTTCGTGGGCTACCTAAAGCATTCATCTTAAGGACTAAACAGGTCTGTCTGAGGTTCAATTAATAGTTGTTCGGCAGTGTGGTAAGGTCACGCTCAGCTCTCCGGTGTGTCAGTTGTGACGTATTTGGGTTAATATGAGTCATGAATGTAGCCTGGAGACTGACCTGACATTATTTATTGAACGTCGCCCTTTTATGGAGTGATTTTGATGATCCTTTTGCACGTTTTTAGGGTGACTATTATTTCAAATTATTTTTTTATAGAAATATGTACATATATTTTTCATATTATATGCACTATACAGTATAATTTTAGTTTATTTTGGGCATAACTGACTTCGGTAATATATTTATTATTTATTTATATATAGAAATACTTTTATCTCTCTCTTTGTATTTCTAAGACAAGTTTGAAAGAGAGAGTCTATATTCAGAGGATAGAACGTAACGAGATTGTCTGTATACGTCGTTATCAAAATACTCCCCAAAGTTCAATCAATTATGTACCTTTCAGCAAAATGTAAATATTCATAAACCTTTTAAACAGAATATAACTTAGTGTCGGCGAAACTTGATATTTGCCTTCCGTTTAGCGTAAATTGCGCACAATGTTCGTATTCTCATATTACAATTAGATTTATTGCTAAGTACCTAATCGTTTCTTAAATGTGACGTTTTGCGATAGCAGGCAGAATATTAAGTGGGAGGTAGGTGTGGCTTAATTCGGGAATAATATCAAAATGAAGGCTCCATTTGTACTCCATTCATTATAGCATTTATGCATTTTTATTTTTTCTTTTAATCAATAATAGTCTACTTTGTTTTTTATTTATAGTGAAATAACGGAGCTTGTTACGTTAACATAGCTATAACGATAACGTTGTAACTAAGTTTTTCTTATGTTTACATGTAATACAGGTAATTGGAGATATCGAACATTGGATTAAGGTGTACTCATAGAATAGCGATGATTTGGAGAAATGTGAAGTAAGATGGAGGATGCCTGTACTCGTTAAGAGGTTCCTTTTTACTAAACAATTTTTAATTACAAAAAAATATAAAATGAAAGTAGAATTAACCGAATTAAGTCAATTGCGAACGTGTCGTCAACTTCATACCTATCACCTATTTCACACCGCAGACCTAACTATATAGTTTTACAAATCGTACGAACAATTAAAATTTTCTCAAAATTCTTGTAGCTAACATCGAAAACACGGATCCAATTCCGAACAGCCGGTTACATTTCGACACGTGTCACCATCGGCGGATAACCGGGTTTGTGTCGCTGGCGAGCTGCCAACATGCCGGCTGTGCACGTTGCAACTATAGCAACATTGTTATGTTGGTAAGCGACCAGCCGTTTGGTGTGGCGTAAGCCAATGTTGTGATTTGGAGAATTGGGCTTTTAATTCTTTTCTTTTTTTGGGTTAAAACTTTTTGAAGATATGTAAGTACATTTTTGAATGTCTTATCGTGGTAAACTAGTCTACGGCCTCCCTGACACTAAGTGGTCAGGTCTATAGGCATTGCGATACCAGAAGCCTCACAGGTATTGCCATCATCTCAGAGTAAAAGCTGAAATGTCTCATGTGCCTGTAATTACACCGGTACCCACAGCCTTGAAACCCGAACAGAGTAGGTAATGCTACTTTATGGCAAGAATAGGTATGGTGGCAGTACCTACTTTCCTTGACTTGTTCCTTCACAAAGATCTCTATCTACTACTACTAAACCACAATTCATTACCGTATACCCAATCTAATGTACTATACAAGCTTCTGCCAGCGATTTCGTTTGCGTGTTTTTTTTTCACCCGCGTATCGTATTTGATTATTGCTGCTCTCCCGTGTGTCGTAGCGTGATGTTATGTAAGCTTAAGGCCTTCCTCGATAAATGAACTATCCAGCACAAAAATATTTTTTTAATTCTAACTAGTTGTTCCTGAGATTAGCGCGTTCAACCAAACAAACTCTTCAGTTTGATAATATTAGTATAGATATTAGCAAAAAGTCAGTCCTCAGGTTAGCTGCACCCTCATTAACCCACTTCCTACTCATGCATGCCTATCCACAGATACATATAAATTGGAAATCCCAGAGCCAGAACATAAAACCAGTAGCTAACTAACGTACAATATAACTATCTAGGTTCAACCAGGTCACGCGATACGGCGATCTGACCACAGAACTAAACTTTAGATGTAGGAACACGTGGCCACGGAATACAGACGCAATTACTAACGGGAAAGTATTATTATTCATTTGATTATAACTATGCTTAGTTCTGCGTAAACTTTTCTACATATCTTTCTTTTTAAACTTCACTGCCTCGGTAGCCTATTGGTCCTAATCGCAACTGCTACGCTAGAGGTCTAGGGCTCGATTCCCAGGTCGACCAAAAAGTGTTATAGGGTTTTTCTATAAATTTCTCAGTAACAGCTCGGAGTTAGGATATCTGCCCGGTTAATGGAGTAATGAGTTAGGCTCGACCTAAACATACCGGCGAACTGTGGGTGTACATTGTTACACCTCTGCTTAACCCTTCGGGGAATACAGGCGTGATGATATGTGTTACACTAAAACCAACTAAAAATTTCCTACCACTCAATTCTACATTAGACCCATCTACATACCTGCTAATTCCCACAACCTTAGGAAGGCTTACCACCTACACATTAAGCACTTAGCGTGTTGTATTACTGAAACCCTAAATCCGCTACAATACGCAAAATTTCGCCGCCATAATTGAATTTAGTACAATGAGTTTAGTGGCACGAACATTGGATTATGTTTATATTAGCGTTACGAGGACTTTATTGCGTCATTAGAGGTGGGGATCGTTTACGTTGAAGATTTTGTGGGGGATCGTGTGAGAGAGTCGTGGATTAACCGCAATGGAAAATTAAGAAGGATTTGTGTACGTTTTTAATTGTATTGCAACGGGCACGGGGGTCCGGGCGTTTGGCGGTTATGTTGGCGGATTTTTTTTTTTTTTTTGGTGGGTGGGAAATCATCAAATAACTTCTCCCGCCCTGGGCGGGGCGGGAGGGAGTGTCAGACTTTTACTGACTAAAACCCACCCATGTTCCTTCTTGTGCACTTTGCGTTCCGGGGGCGCGGTATCTCTTGCGAACAACCCGCAGCATGTTGGCGGATTGGCTAAGCGAATAGTAGCAGTACTGCATGTCTCAGGCTATATTCCCGTACGGATTTAATATTGTTTCGGATCTGGTTTATTTATTTATTAAAACTTTTTGCACATAATGTATATAATAAAATGTACAAAGGCGGACTTAATGCCTTTGGCATTTTCTACCAGTCAACCTTAGGGTGATGCAGAGACAAAACATAGTAGGTGCAAGGAACAGAAAGTTTCCAGGAATAAAATATAATAAATACATATATACATACATACAAACAAAATATACAGAGTAGAGAAAGCCAAAAAATACATAGGTGGAGAAATATAAGAAACTAATTGTGAGACGAGTCTGCCAACTTCATAAACAAGTGTACACGAGCTTCTCTGCTTATTGAGCTTGTCTGGTTTTTTGTATATGTTTGTAAATGCCCCCACGATTGGAAACCTTCAGGTTACGAAGATATCGAAAGACAAAATTCCAATTTAGTTTTACGTTTTTTTACGAAATGAAATTTTAAATGTTACGAAAAATGCCTTTTTTATTAGATTTAGTTCTGTCCAAATAAGTTTGACGTGGGAGGTTATAAATTTTATTACTGAGTGATTATGCGTTGAATCATTTTGGCAGAGCTAAGCCCAATTGTCTACGTTTAGTTCTCGTTCATCTTGGCCCTACCTAAACATCCAAAAAGTTACAACTCCTTTTTTCTTCTTCAACGACACATTGGCGAGAAAGTTAAGCTTATCATGTTCCAAGTGAGTTGACACAGAGTAAAAGCAATTGCTTATCACGCTACCTAGTAATATTTGTACACTGTGGTTACTAGGGGAACTGTTTCCGCCACGCTTTCTTCAGAAGCATAGCTAAATTATTACGTATACAGTTGTTACGTAATGTTTTTATGCTTATGTGTACTCGAAATATGCTTGGAATTGGTGGTATTACCTTTATTAGATAAGTAATTAAGTATTATGTGGGAGCCAGATCTTATTACAGGTTAACATTAAGTCTCGGACTTCACCAACGCGGAGAGAAGACATGTCTAGTAAACAACCTACCTATAGGATAATGTGTTGTTTTGAAGCTAAGCGGTGAGATGTGAAAATAACGCAAGCCGATTGGTTGTTGGAGACATCTCCTATTCGCTGTGGTGGAGAACGGGCCTTAGCAATATTCGTAGACAACTTAGGGACTTCTTTTATATTTTACAAACTTGTATACAATATTCGGCGAGGACTCCATACAACTCAATTCCTATCAGCGTCCCTTCGGAAGTTCGGACCAACATAGCAACAAAGTGGAGCACAGATATTTTAACTACCAATGACAGATGGTCTTAAATTCAGAAAAGTAAACTTTTAATTAATTTGATATTTGATAACCATCACGCCTGTATTCCCCGAAGGGTTAGGCAGAGGTGTAACAATGTACACCCACAGTTCGCCGGTATATTTAGGTCCCATGTAATAGGGGGCGAGCCGAATTTATTTGATAAATTAAGAAACATTTATTTATTTATTAAAACTTTTTGCACATAATGTAAACAATACACTGTACAAAGGCGGACTTAATGCCTTGCCTTATATTATATATGTATATGCCTATTTATTATATATGCCTTAATATTTACTGGGCTTCTCTTATTTAAAAAAGTACCTTATGCCATTGCAAAGTAGGTATATACTACGTTTACAAAACCACAAGCACTTAGGTATTCTAAAAACAAATACAACAAACCAATCAGAAGTCCCCCACACCTTTGCGTCTACAACAAAGCAATCAAATGATTCACGATGATGCGCGCGCGCTTCCTGCCGGCCTTGACTGGTCGTCTGCACCAGCATGTCACGTTCGTGCGTGATTGGTTGATAACGAGCATGTAGTTTATTGTTAGAAATGTTTGAATTTAGAATTTGATGTTGCAAGGTGAATAAAATGAAATACAATGTTAAGCATACATACATAAACTCAGGCCTGTTTCCCATGGGGGAAGACAGAAACCACAGAGCGCCACCTGCTATGATCCTTATATACTTCTTTCGCCTCGTCCACGTTCATACATCAATGTTAAGCATTAGTGATCATTAGTACTGATTAATTGATGTAAAGAATACCGATCAACGCCGGTAGGACATCAAAACTTTGTTATTTTGTTTGTAACAGGTGCGTCTGGTCCAACTATAAACTTTCTTCCACTGATAGAAGGCTGTAGCCTTTGGCAATGGTCGGCAATAGTGTACTATTGCCGAATATCACCGGATAATTATATTTAATGCTACATTTGACTTCGCGGACGGAGTCGTGGGTAGAAGCTAGTATAGAATAAAATTGGCAACATTCAATGAAGAATGGAAGATTATAGGGAGACCTTTGACCAGACTTTGACACTACAGACAAATAAAAAAATTAGAAAAAATAAGTACCTAACACCCGACAGAAGAATAAAGTTCCCTACCGTAGCTAAGAAAAGAGCTGATAACCTTAAAACGGCTAAACCGATTGTGATAGAACATACCTAAGAACCATCGTTAAACCCCTTTAAGAGATACGTCGCCACAGACAGACACACAGACATACAGAACCGTGAAACTTATAACCCTTCTTTTAAAAAAAAAGCATATACCTAATATTTTTAGAAGCATCAGAAACTCAATCTTAGCTCCTACAAGGACACCTATTTTATAGGATTAGCTCCTAAAATAAGGTCATCAGTGACGTAGACAAGTGATCCACTGAACACTAGCCACAACACAGTAAAAAGAAATACAATACTACAACTATATCGAATTTCATTTAATTTCCTGAAAGGTAACTCCTAAATAGATTTTCCGAGATTCCGAGTTACCCATTATGAAATATAATAGTAATAATAAGTTGAAAGCTACCGGGTATTACGGCTTCTCTATCAGGCACGCTGAGCCGCTGTAAGCCGGCTAGTCGATGTCACTTCGTAAGCCGCTTCCAGTTGGATTTGGAGCCACGAGAACAGCGAGAATATGAGACAGCTTACTTTTGAAATAAGTTCTGTCAAAAGGCAACTTGTAATATTAATTACATTGAATGCCGAATGTGTTTTCTATGCTATAAAAAAGGAAAGTTATTTTTTGTTACTTTGTGCCGAATAAGCTCCGAAACTACTGCAGCTATTTTAACCATTTTTTCACTAATAGATAGTTACATTATTCCTGAGTAATATATACTAAATATCATAACGCTACAACACGCGGGAGCGGAGAATTAACCAAAGACGTAACTTAACACAGGTGAAATAAGCCGCGCGGACGAAGTCGCGAGCCAAAGCTCCAATCCAATACTTAACTTGCTCAGAATAGAAGTTATATTAAACAAACCTCAAGTACCTACATAGTAGAAAATAATTAAATGTCAAGCAAGTGACAATTACGGGCTGGTGGGTGATAATTACGGGCATGCCCTTGTCCTATGTTACTTGGTGCCGTAAAAGTTAGTCGGCAAATGCAATGAAGAAACAGAAATATTTTTGAAACGATGTGAACATCGTCTAAATTTATTTGTGAGCGAACCATCAACAACCGTGGTACTGTTCCCTTTTTTATAGGGGCCACAAACACGTGTTAGTAGTGGAGTTGCGAGACAAAAAATACGTAATGATTGCTTATGGTTTCGCTATTGATAAAAATTGAATTACACAACTATTAACGGATTCACGGATTGAACTGCCTCGTAAACCTAGTGGTCCTAAGCGCGACTGCTACGCTAGAGGTCTTGGTTTCGATTCCCAGGTTAAGCAAAAAGTGCTGTTGGGTTTTTCTATGAAATTCTCAGTAGCAGCTCAGAGTTAGGATTTGTGCCCGGTTTATGGCAATAGGCTCGCATCCTATTACATGGGACCTAAAAACATACCGGCGAACTGTGGGTGTACATAGTTACTTTGGTACACCTCTGCCGAACCCTTCGAGGAATACAGGCGTGACGGTATGTCGTGAGTTATGTGAACGGATTCACCGCGAATTCAAAACTGTTTAAAATAAAGTAACAGCGGATAGGCCAACCACAAAAGCCCGCAGCCCGAGGTTGAATACAGCTGATCTAAATCAATTTATAATTCAAAGTACTTAGCTTTCGGAACATCCAACTTTCCTCAATGGTTATGTTAACCTTAATCTTGTTTAAATTATGTAGGTACCTATGTCGGCTAAATTTTTAATAGGCCAGCAAAGTGTACTTGTATTTGTAATTCAATGTCGCTGTTGCCTAAATTCCAATTTGCTAGTTGTAATTAAGTTTAAATTGGATGCTGACTAATAAATACGGTCTAGCTAATTCACTGACATACGACCTGTTTCTGATTGGTTCATTAGTTTGCCTATGTACTGAAGCATTCTGAAGGATTAGGTTTCAGGGTTAAGGGCGACTTCGTTAGCAAAGACTTCAGAATTACGCTGTTCCATGGTAAAAAAATGGGTTAAATACTTAAAAATTATGAATGGTTGTTGTG
The DNA here is from genome assembly GCA_947462355.1 of Caradrina kadenii. NCBI lineage: Eukaryota > Metazoa > Arthropoda > Insecta > Lepidoptera > Noctuidae > Caradrina > Caradrina kadenii. The sequence continues at coordinate 11,999,147 of OX381691.1, forward strand.
TGTTAAAATAGATCAATATCTTCATGTGTATCAAATTTTAGCTAATTACGTTCTACCGTTTAAGCATGAAAGAGTAACAAACAGTTATCTATTCATTCATCCTCACACAATTTTGCGTAGTATATACAGGGTTATTTGTAAAACAATGACAGCTTTGCAGGACTGTATTACTATCATCATAAACAACAACTTTTGTTCTATAAATTGTTACAGAATCAAGCAACGCAAGCGCATCGAAGCGAATGACCGACTGAAGGATTTTCGTAAAATTGTAAATAGGTCAAGTACAAACACCCCCGCCGCCCTAACCCCGCTCCCCTCGCTATTTTACTATCGCTTTCGTTTGCTTCGCATAGACTTCGTAACATTTAGAGCGTTCAATTTAAATGTTTTTATTTTTGTATGAAAATCTGATGAAAAGAAATATGATAAATTTTTAAATGTCATAGAACAAAAGTTGTTGATTATGATGTTAGTAACATAGTCCTGAAAGGTTGTCATTGTTTTACAAATAAGCCTGTATAATAGTAAAACTTACATATACTTATAGAGTAATCTTGGATGTCACAATGATAACATATATAAGAAGTTTTAAAGGCTCAAAGATTAAAAAAAAAATATAATTATAATATTTAGGAAAAAGTCAGTCAAGAAATCATACTTACCAAAACCCACACCGACCTAGCCTTGTTTATAACAATTCAATAGCTCTCAAATAAATAATCAAACAACACCAATCATGAACTCATTACTTCATTAACTCTATTGCCCCTAACAACTGAAGTATCGGCGATAATCGCTGTTTTCCTAGCCCCACATATCAGCCGCCTTGACACCCAGTTGATCTCAATTTAATTGCACTCACCGATAAAAATCAAGGGGACACCCGACTGTTTCACGAAGTATATTAATTTTTGAACAAAACGCTGGCTGAACAGTACTGCGAACTTTTTAAAAGGATTCTTCTGTTTCTCGTTTGCTGGTTTCAATTTATTTTGTTTGTGATCGGTTTTTTTTTTATTTGGGGAAATTGGGAGAAAGTTTTTTTTGACATTTTGTAAGATGTATTTATTGGTCGTAAAAATTAAAGAGAAGTATTGTCTTTGGGTTAATAAATTCATGTGATGGAATCTATAAGTAAGTGATATAATTATAATAATTACAAGCCATAACATTGAAGAACATATAGGTATATACTCGGAAATAGTGTATAGCTTTTTATCAACAATTTTTTTTTGTTATTTGAATAGTACTTCCAGAGAATAGTCAGTAATTAGCTCTTGCAAACAAAAAAATTAAAACTAGGTAAAGTTTTAAAATTTGTGTAGATTTCTGAATACATTTAAAAAAATCGCAAAAGAAGACACATTTTTCTTTAGAAATTGTTTAAATAATGCGTCAATAAATAAGTAGCTTCTATTGTATAGCGTTTCAGAATGGAAACTACTAGGCATTCAGCATTATACATTTCCAATTTCCAGACATTTTAAGCTTTATGTCATCTACCACAACGGTACACCTGCCAACAAAATGTTTCGAAAATCGGAAAATATACGAAGAAGATATTCTACAATGCAATTCACAAATAACCTGTCGTGTTCGGCCTGGTTTTAATCTGTGTAAGAGCACTGGACCGGGACATATTTTATGCTGACTGTTTACGTATGTGACTACATATTCCCTTGAGAGCATATCACACACACATTTTGTACGATCATGTCTATAATATATGTCAAATCCAATGTCGTATCAACTGTTGGTCTGATGTAATTGCTCGATCAAAAATGACAGGAACAACCACATACTATCACAACTGTATTCCCCGAAGGGTTAGGCAGAGGTGTACTAATGTACACCCTCAGTTCGCCGGTATGTTTAAGTCCCATGTAATAGGGGAAGAGCCTATTGACATTAAACGGGCACAAATCCTAACTCCGAGCTGCTACTGAAAATTCCATAGAACAACCCAGTAACACTTTGCGCGACCTGGTAATCGAACCCTAGACTTCTAGCGTAGCAGTCGCGCTTAGGACCATTAGGCTAATGAGGCAGTGGCAGCAACAGCTAATCATAACTAAATCCTAATACCAATCAAGTAGTTCGTGGTGCGCATTCTGACTCATCATTTGGTGACCTTTCTCAAGGAACAGTTTTGACCGAAAGTTGTGCTGTTTCCACGGCCAGCTACGCGTCACCTCGCAGCGTAACACGACGCCGTCACTGCGTGTGCAGTAGTTTTTAAGTCTGATGTATAGAATATGTATTAGTTTACAGTTATTACACGGTGTACATTGGTACACCTCTGCCTAACCCTTCGGGGAATACAGGCGTGATGGTATGTTGTTGTTGTTAAAGTTATTGTTTTCAAACTTATTTATGTTTCGTGTTTCATGGGCCTTAGTTGCCTGAAATAAAGGAATATATCAATAATCTTTATTCGTCTTCATTTCGTATCGATGATACATTTAATATTGTTTATATTACTTGGGCCTATTAAGTGGGCAAGTTTATTTCCGCGTCAGAGGAACTATTTACTGCCCCGTTGGCCTCGCGGTGGCGAGCACGACTGTTGACCAGGTCCAGGACCTGGTCCTGATCCAGATGGGGCAATAAGTGATATTAAATTTTTTCATTAGGAATTTCTCAGTAACTGCCCGGAGTTTGGATGTCGGTGGAGTGACACCACCATGCCTCGGAAAGCACGTAAAGCTGTTGGTCCTGCGCCTGATCTCTCTCCGGTTGTGTCGGATTGCCGTCCCATCAGACTATGAGAGTTAGGGAAGAGGAACTACTACTACAACTTACTACAACCATGTACTCCTTTACCTGTACATTATTTACGTCATTTATCAATCTAAAACACGGGCCATGGCCGGCCTATCTGCGACATAAAATAATCCAACCCCCATTTTCCGATTTTCATCTCAATTTTGCACATAAATACTGCCATCACAGCGTTGATTATGCCCAAATAGATTCCCGCCAACGTTAATAAGATGTCGGAGTAGGTCGGCGAGGGACGGACGGCCTTCGATCATGATTGGTTGATTAAGCTCGCATTACTTATAGGTACATTTTACGTAACACTCGCACGAAAAAAGGAGTAAAAAAAATTGTTCGATGAGTGGTGTTTTAAAGCTCGACCTACCGATTTCTGTGAGCCTAGTCCAAACAGATATTATTAGTTGTGGTGGTATTGTAGTATGTCAAGTCTTTCCTAATTGCCCAACTACGTCGTAGCAACAAGGAAGGTTGTGAATTTGACTAGTATGCATATAACACAGGATTTTTAAAATTAAAAGTCAGGCCGTAACGCCTGGTAGTGTAGTTCCATATCTTAATGATGTGACTTGAATTACCTGAAACAAGAAGACACTTTTATTAGAACAGAATACATTTGTTATTCAACAGATATTAGGGAAAATGGCCGTCTTATGACTTCTGCTGGAAATCTTAAGGCGATTAAAGGATTGTGTCAGATGGACAGCTGCACAGCTGGTTCCACTTAGGAGTACTTTGGCCACTTCGTCAGGTAGATGTGGAGATTAGAGCTATATCTGTTTAGTTAGGTCGTTGCATGACCTTTAAGAAGCTCAGGTTATAAGTGAACAGGCTGAATAATATGAAGACGGAATATTTTTGTGAAAATGCTTGTACACACGGCTACATATCAAGCTATTCATTTTCAGTATATGTTGACCTCTTATTGCATGGAAATCCTATACAATGAGAGATCAACATAAACTGGACTTGTACCACTTGACAATTGACATGCGGCCGTGCGTACACTCCATCTATTAGCATTGATATATATCTATATATATACATACATAAACTCACGCCTTTTTCCCATGGGGGTAGGCAGAAATGAACTGTAAATACGCGAAAAAAAATCAACTGCTCCGTACATTTATGTTCGCGTAACACAATAACGTGTAAGGAACAGCTAACTTTTTTTCACAATTTTAAGTTTTATTTAATAGTGAAAGTGGTTTATTTTCATAAGCACTACACTGCCTTGAAGTACGTCTCTTGTTTAAACTAACATCTTGTACATAACATCACGCTACGACCCATGGAAGCAGAGCAGTAAAAACCACGCAGACGAAGTTGCGGGCAGACTAGAACATAAATATGGGTACATAACTTTGGCAAAACTGCAGTTACGCTGTGCATGCTAATGGTCGAGTTTCGCGGCGCGTTAATGTAAGTACCGCAGTGTGAACCGTGCTAATGACAGGGCACACTGACGCGGCTTTCAGTTTTAATAGTGAGGTGCTGTAATCACTGGTTTTGGGGTGTTTTATGGGAGTTTATGCTGTACGGTAACTCATCATACAAAATTAGTCGAAAATCTTGGAAATTAACCTTTTGACCGCCGCGTCGAAAAAGCAAAAGCGTGCCCTCAGCGCCAAGCTACGAATTCATCCTTTAACACCTACAAAATAGTAGTGAGTTCGGAATGATGTCGACGTTGTTTTACGAGTTTTATTTACATTTAAAAATCTGGCATGTGATCGTGACCGTGGCGTGCTAGGCACATTTTGGTGTGTCATCTATACATGACTGCGGCGGTCAATAGGTTAATTAACCGATTGTATTAAACTTAACTGTATGCTAGAAATACGAGTCTTAAGAATCAGTAGATAGAAGACATTTCCTGCCAGGGTTGCAGAATTTGTTGTTATACATGAGAAATTAACTCTGTCTGTTACACTTTCACGACTAAACGACTGAACCGATTTCGATAAAGGTTGGTACGGGGTAAGTTTGAACCCCAAGAAAGGACATAGGCTACTTTTTATTCCACCACTTCGTCTGCGTCCTCAATAACCGACATTTACGCGGTCGAAGTCACCGGCAAAAGCTAGTATTTCATACATATCTATACCTTTTCATTTCACTTTTCAATTAGCAAGAAAAGCGCCAGTAGTGCACATCCTATTGCACACTTCTAGCAGCCAAGTCGTGCGGTATCGCGACGCGCTAAGTGCATCGCGTCATGTGCATTGACACTTACATTTTAGCACTTAGTAATGTATAGCCAGGACCTTTAGGTGTTATACCTAGGACGCCTGGCTTGCGCACTTATTACGCGCCGAACTTCGTGTCTTGCAAACTGAAGCACAACTACCTATGTTTATTATTATTATCTTGTTTTTGTTTGTAAAGTAGTCGCCACGAGACGTGAGCACAAATGTCGCGTGGAACGTCGGCGAACTGAAAAACCCAAAAAGGAACGCAAAACCAAAAAAGTAACTTGAAGTTTGTGCTCACGACTCATGGCGGCTGCTGTAGTTAAAGCCATAATACATATCATGTGCGAAATGGGTATCGTGTCCTATCCTATCCTACTGATATTATAAATGTGCAAGTTTGTGAAGATGTTTAGATGTTTTTTACCCAACCACATGCGTAAACCGTGGAACAGAATAGAATAAAAAATTGCCACATAGATAGATCATTTCCTGGATTAACACATAGGATACTTTAAAGGAAAGGAAAGTTACTTTTTACGCAGCCGAAGCAGCGGGTAGAACCCAGTTTCCAAAAAAAAAATGGCCACCGAATTTACGATAACCTTGCTTTTAAATTTGTTATGATCATATTTAGCTTAACTTTTTAATAAACAAAACAAGAACTGAGATTTCTGCAAACAGTTTTAAAGCCAGCATCTCATATAAAAATCTTCAGCATCCGAACATTTTATATTTGATCGAAAATACAGCCATAAAATATTGCTGCAGAAGCAATTCCGAAACGCAATCCCGATTTATGACAGTAAATAGGTAAGTCGATAGACGATTTATGTACACAGTAGAGGCTTTTACGATGAAATAAATAATATTCAGTTACCGTTACATTGAATTCGAGCATTACTTATGTAAATAATCACTATGTAACAGGTGTATTGTTTGTTCATTTGAGAGAGTATCGGGTCCCGGATTTGATTACCACGTTTGGTCAAGTGTCGGGGTTTTCTCATTAGGGTTCTGGATTCATACCTCGCTATTGGGATGTGGGCAACATATCTAACAATATTTTTCTGTCCCTTCAGTAAGTGCAGGTGTGATGATACGATCATCACGCCGGCGGCCGCCGCTGCTGGCGGTGCCGCGCGCGCGCACCTACCTGTGGCGGGAGGCGCCCCTGTTGCGCGCGCTGCGCACTCTCAACCTCTTGGAGACGGACATATTTTATTACTCTCTGAATGAATTCGCAAGGATTACTTTGTATACCATCTGTTATAAGATTTAAGTTAGGATAAGTACATTATGTAGACATAGGTTAAGGTAGCTACGCTAGTGCATTAGGTTACTGACCTGTAATGATAGCTGTAAGTAAGAGATAAATAAATAAAAAAATCATTATCATTATCGTCATATCAGCCAAACGACCCCGGACATAAGACTCCCCTAGAGACAGCCACAATGACCTGTCGTACTCATATAATGATGTTGATACTTATTATCAATTCGAGAAGCTTTCATTTTATAGTAATATTCTCATCATCACGCCTGTATTCCCCAAAAGAGTTAGGCAGAGGTGCACCAATGTACACCCACATTTCCCTGGTATGTTTTTAGGTCCCATGTAATAGCGGGCGAGCCTATTGCCATTAACCGGGCACAAATCCTAACTCCGAGCGGCTACTGAGAAATTCATAGAAAAACTCAATAACACTTTTGCCTTGACCTGGGAATCGAACCCAAGACCTCTAGCGTAGCCGTCGCGCTTAGGACCACAAGGCTAACGAGGCAGTTCGAGGCAGATTGAATAAAATTCTCCCTACGAAATTTCGGTCACAGCGGTTTCGGTTTCGGTCAGCGGTCTTTAGCGAGACGACTCCCGGCCACCGTAGATACGGGCCTGTGGACGGTGAGCAATGGGTAGCTCACCGTCCTTACGTTTAATTAACGACAGGCCGTGTCGACGGCGCGTTCGTGTTCCACGCGCACCTTAAAAAAGATGTCAGCAAAAGGAAGGGGCCACTGAGGGCCGATGCCTGCCGGGGCTGCGGGTTGTTCGTAAGAGATACCACGCCCCCGGAACGCAAAGGGCACAAGAAGGAACATGGGTGGGTTTAAGTCAGTAAAAATCTGACACCCCTCCCGCCCCGCCCAGGGCGGGAGAAGTTATTTGATGATTTCCCACCCACAAAAAAAAGCGGTTTCTCTCAATGGAGACTAGCCAAGTACGCAGGAGATATTATAGTGCACAAGGATGTATACGAACGCAGGTGCACTTCCTCTTCCCTTAGTCACATAGTCCGATTGGACGGTAACCCGACACGACCGGGGAGAGATCAACCGCAAGACCAATGGCTTGAAGCTTTATTAAATACTTACCGAGTCACGAGGGTGTCACACCACTAACTTCCTAATCTAAGACCCAATTTGCCGCGACCTGAGAATAGAACCGAGACCCCACTCGCAGCAACCGCACTTACAACTATGAACCAACAAGACAGTGAAGTCAAATATTTCATAGACATCATTGAAGTGACAGTCGCCATATTTTACTCAAACGTAACTTAGCGTGGATGATTATGATAAATCATTAACTCAATTAGCGAGAAATCGATAATTACTAATATTTTCATGTGTCCATATGACATCGTCACACTTTTTGTGATAATGTGAAGAGGGGCTTGAAAGTGAAAGAAGAGAATTTGATAAAGTAAGTAGGTAATAATTGTTGCCTCTTTGGGCAACTAGTATTTAAAAAAGTCGCTTCCCGCCGTCTTTACGCTTAGAGCTTTTAAACTCCGCAACGGATCCTTATGCAGTTTACATCAATAGATAGAGTGATTCAAGAGGAAGGTTTATACGTATAGAACATCACGCTACGACCAATGGGAGCTCAGCAGTAACCAAAGACGTAACTGAACGCGAGGTTTATAGCTAGTTTAGTATAAGACAAAATATCTTTCCCATAACGGTAAGTTATAGCATCATTTATTCTCTCTAATGGTAGTTTCTAATGAAAAATAGGTAGGTGGGTACTTAGACTTATATGGTTTAGTGCACTTATTTTATAAACAGATTGCCTAGTACGAGTTTACCGATTGAAATGGCTTCAGCCTCGTTAACGATCGCGCACTGAAATAAATTTTCACAAAAATATGAAACATTACTCACTTGTATACGTGTATCTTCGTACAGAAAATAAGTCGAGTAATCATTTATGTACTTATTCTTTTCTTGTCAAAGAATTTTTCATACAAAACTGTGATGGAAATAGACGCAACTATTTCTTCGTTGGGGCTCTATCTGTGCATCACTCGAAAAACTAGAACCGTGCTCTGGCTAAGCTTTATTTTTATCACTGTCACACGACAGTTAAATTACAAGTGAAGCATAGAGACAAGACGAATCTTATAACGTTTACTAACCATTTAAAACGTCATAATTTTATACCACCATAAAAAAAATACCTTCAAGCACATAATATTGCAACTGTGAAATATAAATCATATTTTTATTTAAATATCTACGCAGTGTTTTCGAATAACAACTGTAAATCCTCGTAAATAGTGTTATCTTTTGGTTGACAGCTATCATGCGGGCGTGCCATTGCACGCAAATCGTGAAATTAACAGTTTTATAAACATGAAGTTACTATATTTTTGCTGCAACATTTATCAAGAACTCTTATTAAAAAAAAAAAAGCGAAAAATGTAAAAATTAAATGTAAATACGAAAGATAAATACTGAAAAAGAACTTGTACGCATAAACGTAAGCATGACCTAAGAGTCTAATCGTCAAGACAGCAAAATTGATCAGAAAAGTTGAAAATATTACGAAAACTGCACCGTAAACTATCAAGTCTTCATTATGTTAGATATAAACTCCAAATTACGCAAATGAATTGCTTCATTAGTGTTCAAACCTTTTCAATTAAACTGCTAAAACTAAATAAAAATAAAACCTCATTACGAACATGGATGACAGAGAAGATTATTTGTCAATTATTTTAAGAGTGACATTTTAGCGAGTGATTTGAGACTCGCCCCCTCACCCCGTTTCTTCGGACGAGTTATTTCGCTTCATAATGACAATGGCTTGAGACGGGAGTAGACTTCTTAGTCCAAGAACTGCGCTCATTTGTACGAAGTCTTAACTTGTGGTGAGTTTTGGAATAAAGCCAACTATATTTAAAGGTTTAACAGGCATTATTTACTATTTCAAATATCAATGGAACTTTTTAATTAATTTCTGCTGTCTCAGTTTATCTTGGATAGGTATTACTGACATCACTGAAGGAAAATATCGTGAGGAAACCTGGAGTTATAATTAATATAAATCTGAATCTTGCTCAAATCAGAGATTTGCGGTTTCAGACTTATTCATATTAATTACAAAGTCCAAGTTTCTTTATGATGTTAGTAATGTCTAAGATAAATATAGTATACTCCCACCAGCTATGGCTAAATGATTTTATATCGACGTATTTATGAACACTGATTAATTTTAATTTATGATGTGGGTGTCTTAATTAGGTGTTAACATAATTAATTAGAACGAGCAGCTAGTGATAATAAAAAGAAATGAAGACCTTTTCACCTTGCAAATGATAAGGGGTCTTTAAAAATAAACAGCTAATGTCTCGACCACTTCAGAGGTTCCACGTAGCAACGTCCTTTCGTATATTGACACATGCTTTAAATAAGAAACAGCTAGACTAAGTACGTCAAAAACTGTATCAAGTCGTCAACACTATATTGCAAATTAATTTTCAATAATTTTCTTATTTCATAAGATTGAAATAATCCAATAAAAACAAAAGAGCAAGATATAATTTGGTTGAAATCCCTTTAAACTTTACCTCTCCTCTATAAGCCCTTAATTCTTTTAAAAGGAAACTTTTGTTAAAAAGATTTGCTGAGATATTGTTACTGGTTTATTTTTAGTTTACATCAAATTTTATTATTTCTTAGCCTATTTTGTCCTTGGCCAAGACCTCCTCCCACTCTTCACATCTTACGTGATTCCGTGCTTCCTCTTTCCAGTTCTGATGGAATCGTGGAATTCGTCACATCATCTCTGTCATGGTGTACCAAGATCCCATTTCAGTGTGTACCAGTTTTGAGCTACAGCTTGTCGGTTACACATATGACAATAAATTAATTAAATAATTTTAGGTCACTGTCGAAACTGTAGTAATAAGGTAATATCTCTTCCACCATTCCTTATAAGCTTGATGTCTTGAAAACACATTAATTATTTCTTCTCCATTACCAAATTCTTAACATTTATCACCAGAGTATCATATACTGTAAGCTGGCTGGTAGAAACATGAAAAAAACCGACCAAAATTACGCCACTATTCCAAGTCGCATTTCATTCCATCTCAAAGGATGACTTCAAACTTCAAACGCATTTGAAAAGATCTCTGCCTCACATTCTTCATCATGTTAATTTTATCCTTAATCTTTTAGAGATAAGGTCTGATTTTCCCAAGCAAGTTTAAATGAGCGATGGAAGGGTAGGTAACGAAATCAGGTTAAGTGTACTTGCCTACAGGTGGCATGGCCTTTTAACATTTTGCGCTTGTTACTTGATGGGACTTAACGTAGGGAAAAAAGTCAAGTCCTAGATCTAGGTTCCCTTTCCAAGTTTTCTCCTTTGCACGAAGAATTCTGAGCACTATCTGCAGCACTTGAATATTGGAAAAAGTGGGGGCTAGTTTTAGATGTGGGGCTTAATTTAATTAAAGTTAAAGTTGGTAAGGAGATGAATGGATAAGTCGGTACGTCAGAAAAAATTGTAAACAGAAAAGGGGTTTTGAGTTTTGGTTCGGGTTAATTTAAATGTATGAGAAAACTGTCAATGATGCTGGTAGAGACGTCAATAGAAGAGCCTCAATAGATATATTTCCAACTTCCAATGAAGAAATAATTAATTCCAATGACTTTTGGAAACCTTGAAAATGAAAATATAAGTTGTTAATTATTTGTTTGTTATTTCTTATCCTACTAATATTATAAATGCGAAAGTTTGTGAGGATGGATGGACAGATGTTTGTTACTCTTTCACGCTTAAACGGCTGAATGATTCTGGATGACACTTGGCACTGAGATAAATAATAATTGTAGTGAGGAATAACTCATAGGTTATTTTTTATTCTGGATAAATGTACGATTTCCGTACGTTCAAATTTGAAGCGCGTGAAGTCGCGGGCAGAAGCTTGTGTAAATCATAAAACAATGATAGATGCTATTTTTTTTAATAATGAATGACTTACTTATTACACACTAGGGTTATCTGTTTTGATCTCTTTATATTATATTTCCTAGCCAGTGTTTCCTCATTTCAACGATATCTCTACAAAATATTTTCCATTCTTCATATTCATGACTCCTTACTTAGAACTCTGCCAGTTCCACAAAGGAACACATAGCTACACGTGCTCCCCAAGCGCTGACGTAAGCTACTGGCAATGCAACCTTTGATGACGTCACGCCTATGTACAGTACCTACATCATATGTTTTACAATGCCTTATATTGAAATTCTCAAACTTCGTAAGATATGAAATACATTCTTAATTTGTTATGAGAATAAATGTCAAGACATATTCATAGATTCTTTAAATATCTATTATAGTTCTCATAATAAATCACTCATATTTGGGAAAAACTGTCCGCGTATTTGTTTTCACCGTCGTAAGTTACGTCTTTGATGACTGCTCCGCTCTCGTAGGTTGTAGCGTAATGTTATATAGCCTATAATCCTCATGAATGTAATTAAAATATACAAAAATATTTTGTCAAATCCGACTGGTAGGTCCAGAAATTAGCGCGTTTAAACAAACACACAAACAATCAAAAAAACTCTTCAGCTTTATTATATTAACATATATACATACATAAACTCACACCTTTTTCCCATAGGGGTAGGCAGAAACCACAGAACGCCACCTGCTACGAGCCTTACATACTCACTTCTTCCGCCTCGTCCACGTTCATACATCTGGTCATACCAGCACGCCGGTTACGAGTACTGTGCACCCTACCTTTCTGAAGAACCTCACCAATAAGGTCAGGATAGGTCTTTCTAGGGCATCCCCTCCCGGCGTTGCCACTGACATCTGCCATATAAATCCCTTTTGTTAGTCGCTTTTCACTCATCCTCTCAACATGACCGAACCGTCAAATTTTAACATAACATACCGTCACGCCTGTATTCCCCGAAGGGTTAGGCAGAAGTGTAACAATGTACACCCACAGTTCGCCGGTATGTTTAGGTCCCATGTAATAGGGGGCGAGCCTATTGCCATTAACCGGGCATAAATCCTAACTCCAAGCTGCTACTGAGAATTTCATAGAAAAACTCAATAACACTTTTTGCTCGACCTGGGAACCGAACCCAAGACCTCTAGGCTACCGAGGCAGTTTCAAATATTAAGTAATATTTTATCACACTTAGCAACTAAATACTGACTTTTTGACTACGAAATTACTACGCTTTTATAACCTTGAACCCTAAAACTGTCATCTACCAAATGTCAGAAAAACGATATCATAGAATTCACCAAAACATTCCCGGTGATATAATAACGTTTTTATGCTATCATAACAATATCTCGGCCGTCAAGCTTTCTGAGACAGTTTTTCTGCTGAAGATAAGGATCAAAAAACCATATAATCAATGAAGCATTACATTGCGTGAAGGCATCTTACGTCTCTCTTCGCTCCACAAAATGTTGCGAGTTCAAGGCAATGAAGATACGCGACGCACTGAGAAAGGGGGACGGAGATAGAGAAATGCGTAAGTAAGAGTGAGACAGAGATATCGCAGAAGGTAAACATTTTATGAAAGTGTACTTAATTATCAAGTGTTGACTATGTCTGAATGTTTGGATTATGCAGTGTGACAACTGTTTTTGTAGAACTGTTTTTCTTACACTAATGAAGTGTGTCGTTCGATTCAGTGTTTAGGATTTCGAAGATGTCAAGTGTATTGGACGGACTTTTTCCGTTCTGGGTGGAGTGGATGAGTATCAGACTCTTACTGACTAAAACCTACTACCGTGTTCCTCTTACCTAATACCTTTTGCTTTCAGGGCCGCGGTAACTCTTTCGAACAAATTGGGTAGATGAAACCACTAATCAATTGACGGTACTTTTTATGAGCTGTCCAAACGTGATTTCCCCATAGATTTTGTATGACAATACTAAACTTTGACGTCACTTTTTTGTTATCTCAATTCACAAAATAATATTTAATTTCAAAGCACAAGTTTTATAGTTATTTAAATAATTATCGGGTTAGCGTGGCTACAATAAAGTGTTTTTTTTTTGTAAGTTGTATCTTGGAATTATTATTTAATGGTTTCTTTTACCCAATTCCGCAACCCTGGATTGGACGAACTATACTAGAGAATTCTTACTTTTTCGTTGTGTGGGGCAGACAAAGATCATAGCACTAATCCACAACAGCTGTCGACAAAGTTATTCTTGAACAATATTATTCTTGAAAGCCAAAAGATCTGTTTTGAGATACCAATTTGTTAACTAGAAGATCTATTTTGGGCTACACAGACACTGATCATGTCAAGATAGTGATTTAGTTGTAGGAATTAAGTTACTTTTACGTAATTATGTAGTTAGTGAGCATAAAAAGAAATAAAAAGAAAACAGATCTTATACAACTTAATTATCTTAAAATGTACTAAAAATGCCGTGATGGTCCAGCGGTTAACGCACTCGACTCTCATGCATGACGTTGAGGATTCGATACCGGTCAAGTACCATTGTTACTTTTTCAATTTATGTGTTCTTACTAAGTGTATCTTGGATATCTCTGACATCAGTGAAGGAAAACATCGTGAGGAGACTTGGACTTATAATTAATGAAGTTTGAAATCGCCTATCAATCAAGAACCGTGCCTTTTCCGTATTAAAGCATTTATTTCAATTAGAATTACACCATTTACAGGCACTTTTGAACTGTCAAGAATAGACCTTTACCCTGCAGTGGGGCAGTAATAAGCTGGTAATATTTATACAGCTTAATTAAATCATCTACGGTTACACCAGTCGCAAACATTGAAATACATCTCTAAAACATTTTTCTCTTAAATAAAAAAAGAAGTTTGCATCTCATTTAACGGTTCTTGCAGAGGTTTGTCGCTGACGTCAGGAGGGAGGGAGTGAGGAGGAGGTCAAGAGTCAACGCTTACGACGTTAGGATCAATTAGCGTTGAGTTTAAAGATGAGACAGATGTAGTATGAGATTGTTGGCAGTAGAATTTAGGGTCATTGTGATAGTAAGTTACCTTTGGAAGAATGAAGTTCCTTTTTTTTCTAGCCTTTGCTTCATCACTTCTGCGCAAAGGCCTGCCACCATTTCTTCCACTTCCCTCTGTGTTGAAATTGCTTGTAATCTAAAAAAACTACTTTTTCAAGCAAGAGTTAAGGTAGATTGGACTTGAGAAGTATGCCATAATTTTCAGGTCTGAATTAAGTTACTAGGTTTAGTTATCGCTTTCACTAGACAGGGTTATTAACTCCGGGTAAGTTGCTTACACAGGCCCTGTGGGATTTTGTATTAAACCGCGTGTTAACAACTAACTCTCAGTTAAGTCGTTGGCGCAAATGGACCTTTATCTACTAAACATTCAGTAAAAAGTTCTTTTGAATCCTCTCTTATTGCCAGGAAGTTTTAATTGGATTAACATGTTTTAAATAAATAGGTATCCTTTTGATCTGATTGACATCTTCATTTAGTCGATCCCAAAATAGTTCGATTTTATTCCTAATTATTTTGAGGTCTGATTCAAGTTTACCCTGAACAATCCACGAAAGAAAGGTACAAATAATAAAGTATCATTTAGATCTACAAAGAGAAAAGGATTGTATTGAAGACATGGAAGCAATCAACATCGAAATGAAAGCAAGACGAAACATAATGAAAATGAGGGTCCAGCATCAGACAACAAAGACTGAAAGGTCTCGACAAATTGTGTACTTAGCAGTATTCGAGAAACAAAAGATTATTATGTTGGTTTCGGGAAAAGTCTTATGGAGTTTCGAAAATTAAATGTCGGTATTACAGTCTCGGTAAGCGTTTTGAGTTTGAATTATCGAGGTTCTGGTAATAATGTAATTAAGCTTGTTCTTAAATAAATGATAGAAGAGATAGATAGTTAGTGTTATAGCTTTTGTAATCTTTATTGAAATGTGATTCTTGACCGTCGGACGGTGGACTTGCTGTAAGTATTATGGACGAAAAAAAAAACTAAGTTTTATAACCTTCAAAACCTATCCCTCACTTCGTTTAAACGAAAATCCTAAATGTGTAAAAATCTCCATTGGTTAGGCTAAGTGAGCATGAGACGAGCTGTCAGTTGTTAGCGTCAGGTGGGATAACAGCTCGACTTAAGCTCACTTCACCTAAATTAAGTGATGATCATTCGTCTTTATTTAACTTTGACGGACCTAGTTTTAAACACAACTTTCAACAAGTTGATCCTTAAATCTTCTTCAACATTCTAATCCCCAAACGAGTCTCACAACAAAACAATACGGTATTTTCGCAACCAAAGCTTACAGTCATTAACGGTTGTGCATCAGTGACTCAATAACCTAAAAACTGGCAACATTAATGTGCAGACAAAGGAAGATCGTTAGTGTGTGACACCGAAATGTTGTAACACTCGTCAGTTGCGACATTGTGGTAGGGTTAGCAAGCTTGTTAATATTATCCTTTCTTTGAATGAACTAGTATTTCGTGACTGCCAGATTTATGGAACCGTTTCTTAAAAACTGGGATTTGAAATCTGATGGAAATTAAGGTTCAATATCTAGTCATCATTGCAGCATCGATCAATGTCGAAAATTTTGGTAGATTGGAGGCAATATTGATAGATTGAGACTAAAATTGGAATGAGATATAAACGTTCTTGAAAACAGGAGAACTGGTTGATGCTAAGGTAAAGCAATGGAACAGAAAAAGAAGCAGTTAAAACAGGACCAAAATCTCAAACAAGTATATTGATACTTGATTGAGATATAATATTATTAATCATCAATGGTTTTACTAGTACATCTAGATATAAGACGAGGCATACATATACGTTGAAAGATTTACATACTAAAGAAGCAGTTACAATGCACAATGCTACAAAAACAGATATAAAACGCAATGATGCTGCGAAAACAGTAGCAAGACGTGACGATGTGAGAAAAGAAGGAGTATTTGAAGATGTACAAAATAGTGCACCATATTCAGTCATTAGTATCAAGCCTGTTGATACTCAACACCATATAGAAACGCCCATTGGCGACCCTAAACACAGGTGACACGTATCCGGGTCGCTGATGTGCTCTGACCTACTCCACTTGGACACAATGACCAATTTATTGACCATAACAATCGATGCAACTAATTCATGTAGCTCTATTATACGAATGAGCATTATATCTCAAGGATCGTTGATATTAGTCTGATTTAGGCTTTATTTCGGTACAAAGAGTATTCTTTCAAACTTTTTTGCTGAAAGTAGCTTGACCTCAATGGTGCTTTTCGTTATTTTCTCTTTGGTTAATGATTGTTGTTTATGCGTAGTGTCATGTCATAATGTCAAAAGCTTTCAAATACCTTCTGTTGTAAGACTACATGTAACTAGCTGCAAGCAAGACAAACGGCCAAATTCACAAACGCAACTTAATTTTAAATCGTTTTTAATCCTAATGCTATCTCTGTCTCTTTAGGGTGTATTGTAGTGACAGATATACAGTTAAGAATATCTTAAATTTAAATGTCATTTGAGAATTCAGAGGTAAGTCTTTTAATAAAATGAACTAAAAACCATTAACAACCGATTCATCATGTTTGTTTAATAAAATTATATATAAGACTAGTTTTTGTCCGCGATTTCGCATAAATGCCGGTTATCGCGGAAGCAGATTGAGCTTGGAACAAAAAGGGTCCACTTTTGGGGTTCAAACTTACCGCGTACCAAATTTCATCAAAATCGGTCCAGTGGTTTAGTCGCAAAAGCGTAAAAGACCGACAGAATTACTTTCGCATTAATAACATTATAGTATAATAGTTTGGATACATTTCTTACAGCCCAAGTTCTCTCACAATGATTATTTGTTTAAAAATCTACCGTGATACAATCCTATCCATAACCTACACAACTCCAATATTAATCATAAACATTGAAAAATACATTTCAATAAATTAGAGTAGGTACTTCAATTAAGTGTTCAATCTTGCAATAAATATCCAAAGCAATCAAATAATTTTAAATTAACATAACTTGAAATAGTTAAGCCTAAGGGGTTGGTCCTTTAGTGGGTAATATTGTACAATTAAATGGCCGACGGGGACATCAATCGATGCTGGCATCATAATTCGAGTCGTGTGCGCGTAGTCGATGGATATTTCATACATAATGTTAGCAAGTGATTGTAGAACAAGGTAGAAGCTGTAGCGGGTATGCATTTTAAAGTAAGGGTCGTTATAGACTTAAGCGGGTCGGCCAATATTCCATTCGGTATTCTCAATAAACTTTGATATCGTTGTATTGTAAATGCTGAACTGAATGCATCGAGCCGCTTATGTGTTTGCGACCCTGAGATTTTTATGGTGATACATTTTTGCCTGTTTGTTTTATTTCAAATCATATTCTTTGAAATTAACATAATATGTAAGGCCCCCTTTGTCTCGCCCCTTATTACATGGGACCTAAATATACCGGCGAACTGTGGGTGTACATTGTTACACCTCTGCCTAACCCTTCGGGGAATACAGGCGTGAGTGTATATTATGTAAGGCAAAGTCAAATAATTTATTTCAGTTGGACCATTAAAAGGCACTTTTAAACGTCATTTACAAAAAAGAAAAAAAAAATAATTGTCCATTCCAAAAGGTAGCTTCGTCTAGAACTCTTCTTTAAAACATTTTAAAGGTTCATTCCCATTATACAGCGTTTTAGGGTAAACGAGAGACCTTCTTTAAGGGGGGTGCACTCCAGTACTGCAGTTTTTTTTTTTTTTTATGCTCCATACATTTATATTTGCATAACTCAACAACATGTAAGGAACAGCTGTTGTTTTTTTGCAATTTTAAGTTTGATTTCATTGTGAAAGTGGTTTATTTTCATAAGCACTACACTCCCTTAAAGTATGTCCCTTGTTTAAAATAACACCTTGTACATTTATAGATATAATTAAATATGTAGTGTGAGTAGGATTATCAGATTTGCAGTCATCATGTGTCATGTCATGTTGGATTTTAAAATCCATAGTCTATATAAATCTTTTCTAACTTCCAAACTTCCAATTCCGCTACCAGTTCCACGCTTGCGACCTCATCTAGTTCTTCCACTACCTGTGCAGCACCTACGTACACTCGATCACCAAGGTTCGCATCAAAGTATGTAAATAGTTACCAGTCTATTTCCTATACCTACTACATCTATTGACCTTCAGACTTCCACTGGAAATACAGGTCTTAGCTATATTAATTAACAAACAGGTTTTGTATTTGAAGAAGTTCATTTACATGTGAATATGGATAGGTCGCAGGGATCTGGGCTTAATATAGGTGACTGGGGGGTTTATATGAGTGAAGGTGGGCAGTTCGGTAACCTGCGTTATAATGCGCCAGCGTTTCATTGTTTTATTTTGTTGTTGACATAAAAAAAGAAAATGTTCTCCAGCCCGATTTCGATCACGGCGTCTCATCTGAATAAAGACTAGCCAAGTATGCAGGAGATATTATACTGTACAAGTATGTGCGCAAACACAGGTGCACTTGCTCTTCCCTAACTATCATAGACCGATGGGACGGCAATCCGACACAACCGGGGAGAAATCAGGCGCAGGACCAACGGCTTTACGTGCTTTCCGAGACACGGGGGTATTACACCACCAACTTCCAAACTCGGGGCTGCTACTGGGAAATTCGTAATGGAAAACCTAATAACACTTTGCCCGACCTGGGATCGCATCGTAACTGATATTATGGTAATGAAAAGATAGCCATTTATTTTTTCTCACCGTATTCTCATGTTTACTTAGTTCAATTTTAATAACAGAGGCATTGTTTTAGTCAATTATGTTAGTCCCGGTCAAGGTTAAAAAGTCTCAGTGTTAGGTTAAATGTCAAATGATAATGTTACTTATTATTTTTTTTAATTTTGATTTAACATTTGCACAGCAGGTTGAATATGATGTAACAAATAAATTGTGTATAACCTAAATTACATCCTATATTCTTGCAAATAGAGTTTCCATTCATTAAATTCTTCATATAAATAGAAAATGTGCATTATTGATATGAATGGAGCTCTGAAGCCTCTGAATTTAAGCTCTTTATACTAACGTGGCGCGAAAAGCCTGTGCCGACGGATTTGATCCAGAGCTGACGTTGTGGCAATTTGTGCTAAGGGCTTAAGTGCAGCAGGACGGCTCGAGGGCTTTACAGCTGACCTAGGATGATAGGCGGGCTATTATTCGGACTTACGAAACCGAATATACTGCAGCAAATAATTTTCCACGTACGGTGGAGATAATGTTAAATCTGGCTTTTATTTTAACTGTTTACTGAAGTTCTATAGAAATATTATAGGATTTTCTATGAAATGAAACCGACGTAACAGAGACGTAAAAGAGCACTTAAATGGACGTTAAATACAAGTATGCTGTAAAATGATGATAAAATAAAAAAAAGCACAAAGCGCACTAAAGATCTTGTTAGAAAGTGTTAGGACTACGAAGCGTAAAAGCGAAAAAGCTATGCGTGTACCACTCCATTTAATGCCATCCAATAGAAACAACTGTACCAACTTTCAACTACATAGGTCAATAAGAAAGTATCCAAAATAAACTTGAAAACCCCTTTTCTTAATAACCGATAACATAGTGTGTTATCCAAATACGAAAGAAGATCACACAGTCAATCAACAAAGTATCCAAAATTATAAATAACGCCAATCACTAATAATTCTAAAACGAACTGACGATGATGGTCCTAAAGCTATAATGAATAGCTGTCATCCCTTCAGTACTTCAGACGTAGGTGAATGACCTCAGCTATATCGGGATTGTCTCGGACTGCAGTTAAATCTTGGTATAGTGTCGCCACGATTTTCTGGGACAGGATTAGAACATAGAAGTGTGAGGAGCCGTGGTTAGGAATTTTGTATGATTAATTTAGCCTAGTAGTAGTGATGATGAAAGAAGTGTAGCCATTTAGCTGTAGTAGATAATGATTATGACGATGGCGCTAATGACAGTTAGTCGTTATTTGTAAGGGTTGAGATCTTGGACTGCCTGGCTTTGTAGTAACGAAGCCTGAAGTCACATCAAAACTCTGATTTAACTGAATTTATTTATATGAGTTTTGCTATGCTATCCTAGTTCTATCTAAGTTTATCCTATACATCACTGACGTCGATGAAGGAAAACACCGTAAGGGAAACCTGTCCTTATCTATATACTAATATATAATAAAGCTGAAGAGTTTGTTTGTTTGGTTGAACACGCTAAAATCAAGAACTGCTGATTTGAATTAAAAAATATTTTTGTGTTAGATGTGTATTTATCGAGGACGGCTATAGGCTATTTAACATCTCGCTACGACCAATAGGTGCGAAGCAGTAACCAAAGATGTAACCTAATGCGAGTGATAAAACTACGCAGACGAAGACGCGAGCAGAAGCTAGTAATTAATATAAGTCTGTAATCGCCAATCCGCCTTAAGCAAGAGTGATGACAAATGCTCGTGCTTTCTCTGTATTAGCAAATGCCTTTCCCCGCAATGATACGACAATTGGCTGGTATTATTATGGTACTACAACGTGTTTTATCACAGGAATGACCTCCATGGGAGAGCTTTTTAAGGAAAACAAGACATGAAATGCAAACAGACGTTATGTTTAATTTAACCCTAATTCTAACCCCACAATCCAATATTTATGGCTACCGCGAGGGCATTGACAGTGATCCGGGGGTTAGACAGATAAATCCTGGCTCTAAACAATTTACGACAGTTCTCCGTTGTATGGTGTCGTATCCGATTTGTCCTTCTCAGGTTTTAAAATGTCCTCTTTATTACTTGTGCTGTTTTAAGGGACTTGAGGGAGGATCGGGCTATTGGATTAGGAGAAAGACATATGTTTGGGTAGCAGTTGATATAGTGTTTTCGGAGACATATTGGTTTCTATTAGGTTTGGACTGTAAGTCGTGTAGATCTTTAAGAACTTAGGGCCTATGTTTGGAAGCAAATCTTCAACAGTAGTAATATTTTTTATACATATTATACTAGCTTTTGCCCGTGAGTTTGTTCGCGTAAATGTTGGTTATCGCGGACGTAGACGAAATCCCAGAATAAAAAGTAGCCTTTGTCCTTTCCTGAAATTGAAAATTACTCCGTACCAAATTTCATCAAAATCTGTTCAGTGGTTTAGTCGTGGAAGCGTAACTGACAGACAGAGTTACTTTCGCATTTATAATATTATGGGTTATTTATTTTTATATCTCTCTTTAAATCGCCAATCCGGCTTTAACAAGCGTGGTGATCAACGCTCCTACTTTATTTGTTTGAAAAGAGGCCTTTGCCCTGCAATGGTACAAAAATAGGCTGATATTACGTATTATCTCTCTAGAATAATGCATTTGTATCACGCGGGAATAGTGTCCTAGCCAGCTTGAAAGTGTATCAAACTGGTAACTTAGGGTTATATTAAAACTAGCTATTTCCAGTGTCAACGTTGATATATTATCCCACGGGAACATATCCAACCGAACATTTTTTCGGGATAAAAAGTACCCTATATGCTATTCCAGACTGTAATCTATCTTTGTGCCAAACATCCAGTGATTGAGTAACAAACATCCATCCAAAGTTTCTTATTTACAATGGTACTAAGATTAAGATTACGATTGATTGATGGTTCCCCTCAAGAACTTGACATTGCTTTATTAACCACAGAACAAACATCATAAAGACTTCCAAAGTGTTTATGGAAGCCTACTTTTCATGAACAAGGGGAAGTCGAAACCCCTTATCCATAAAAGCTTGACATCAGTATATCTTACCTATCACTTTTAAAACGAGGCAGCTATATTCACAAACTTTATTACTACGTCACGGAACCCTTCGTAGTCAACTTATGAACAGGGTGGCAATTGCTTACTATAACTATTAAGTAACTTTTAACATAATATAGCGCCTCTATTCCTTGAAGGGGTAGACAGATAAGTGTCTTAGTTATGTGAAGTTCATATGATGGGGATGAGACTACTTGCTTAAACTAGTTTCAAAGTCAGGTGTAGGGATGCTATTATGAAATTCCTTTTGGAAAAACCGAATAACACTTTACTCCACCTTTTTTTTACTTGGAAATTCCATCTGGGGAAAATAGAGGGTTATATCGGACTAAAACCCTATGGTTCCCTTTACCACCATGAGTCGGGAACTCGGTATACACTTGACGCATGATTCGCGACCCGTCTGAACTCAAACTACTAAATCTATCCAAGACACCATGCTCAATAGCGGCTTACAAGCCCGCCATACTATTCCCAAACCATTACAAAGGCAGCGAAGCTCGATGAATCCCGGAGCAACGAAGCAGTCGCGTTTGTCGCCGGATCAACCGGGCCGTCAAACAATTTAACAATCACTTGTCTAGTAAAACTGCTATAACATTTCAACATACAACAACATACCATCACGCCTGTATTCCCCTAAGGGTTAGGCAGAGGTGTACCAGTGTACACCCACAGTTCGCCGGTATGTTAAGGTCCCATGTAATAGGGGGCGAGCCTATTGCCATTAACCGGGCACAAATCCTAACTCCGAGCTGCTACTGGGAATTTCATAGAAAAACCCAATAACACTTTTTGCTCGACCTGGGAATCGAACCCAAGACCTCTAGCGTAGCAGTCGCGCTTAGGACCACTAGGCCAACGAGGCAGTCAACACATATATAACACTTATAGCTATAATAACTATAAGCTAAATAAATAGCTATAAGCACTTATGGCTATAACATTTATAGTGTTCAATAACAGAGCTCAAATCAAAGTATATGCCGGCTTCTTAACTTAGCTCCCCTGTTCAAGAAACTGGAAATAGACTGACAAAACAACAAAGTGCAGTTAGACTGAAACAAGACAAGTAACGTTTTCAAAGTACTTCAGACTAGTCTGTTAGGAGAACTGACTTCTGAAGCTGACAGATACAGGCGGGTCTATTTTTGTATGAGACAATTTTTGGGTAACGGTGAACGAAAACGTGGTAAGGAAACATGAGCTTATCTATACAGACAAAATTGAAGTGTTTTATTGTAATGTCGAAATAATAGACTTTTACAGTCGTTACGGATTGTCAGAAGCCAGGGAAGTCTGTACTGATTTTGATGGGACATCCACTGGTAGATAGCGGGTGCTATAAGAAGTAACTTTGGCTACATTAATCGCACGAAAATAATGAGACCCCAGGATAACCGACATTTATGCGGACGAAGACTTGGGCGTAATTACTAAGCTAGTAATTAAGTCTAGAGTCGCTAATCCACTTGAGCAATAGTAGTGATCAATACTCATGCCTTCTCTGTACGAGAATACGCCTTTGCCCTGCGGTGTGTGTGCTTAGGCTTTAAAACATAACTGAATATCACACAGCATAAAGTTTAAAAACATCGAATTCGTGGACATTCACCAATTAAATGGATGAACGTAATTTTGTGACATTTAACAATTAAAATGTATAGTTAATTAATAAGCAATCACGTTTGAGCGCTCTTGTTTCAATAACGTTTGTTGTGGTTTATTAATTAAATTAATCATGAACACTAATGATTAACTGCCCCGTTATCCTAGCGGACGTATGCGCGACTTCTACTAGGGTTCGATTCCCAGGTCGAATAAAAAGTGTTATTGGGTTTTTCTATGAATTTCTCAGTAGCAGCTCGGAATAAGACTTTGTGCCCGTTAATGGCAATAGGCTAGCCCCCTATTACATGGGACCTAAAAACATAACGGCGAACTGTGGGTGTACATTGGTACACCACTACCTAACCCTTTGAGGAATACAGGCGTGATGGTATGTTATGTGTTACTAATGATTAATTAAGCAGTTTAAAATATGTATTTTAAGTAAAGGTGGTTTTATACAGGCGAGGTGAGTAGTAGATTGGATAGACGAGAATTTATATTACGCTTCTTCTTTTCGTATCGATAATATATTAATACCTTACTTTTACTGCCCCGTGGGGTCCTGGGTTAATTAGTATTTCTTAGTAACAGCCCAGACTCTGGAAGTTGGTGGTGTAACATCCCCGTGTCTTGGAAAAGACGCAAAGCCGTCGGTCCTGTGCCTGATTACTCCCCGGTCGTGTCGGATTGCCGTCCCATCGGGCTACGAGAATTAGGGAAGAGGGAGTGCACCTGTGTTTGCGCACACACTTGCACTATAATATCTGGCTTCTATCTTGGCTAGTCTGTATTAAGATTCCGTTGCCGGAATCGGTCTGGAGAGAACAAGAAATTCATAACTATTTACAATACCTGGGCCCAGCAAATGGCCACATTTATTGCCGCTGATTCTGAGATGCGCTGTTCAGACAGTCAAGGGTGCAGGTGAACGGACAATTGGGACACTCCAGCACTTGGGACATTGTCTGATCAGGAGTTCCGCAATCGCACTAAATGCTAGGCCAGGCCAGGCAGGGTCTATGAAGCTTTATTTTAATGCCGCTCAGTTACGTCTTTGGTTATTGCTCTGCTCCTGTAGATCGTAGCGTTCTATCCGCGTAAACTTTCCTCTTGAATCACTCTATCTATTGGTATAAACGAAATCCGTGGTGCAGTTTAAGAGATCTAAGCGTACAGAGGGACAGACGGTGGAGTCAACTTTGTTTTAAACTACTAGCTTCTGCCCGCGACTTTATCCGCGTCAAATTTTAATATAGGTTATCCCACGGGAACCGTACAATTTTCTGAAATGATCCATCCATCCATCCTCGCGAGCTTTCGCATATATAATATTGGTAGGATATAGAGACGTATTATGTTTGTTCTAGTTACATTTAACCCTTTCTTCTACTCTTTATGGGTACTAATCCGACTTTTGGCACCTAATGTATTAACCCACTCGATGTGTACTGGGGCGTTAAATTGGTCTTATTTATCAGTTCAGTAAACACGCCTAGCCTAGATCCGTGAACTGTTTACTACTATATCAATGTACACATTGTCATGTACTTGTATTGTGTGTACTGTTGTCTGTGATTCATCTAGTATAGTTTTGTATGTGTACATACTATTACTATGTAATAACTTGACGAATTACCCACAGTTCGCCGGTGTATTTAGGTCCCATGTAATAGGGGGCGAGCCTATTGCCATTAACCGGGCACAACCTAACTCCGAGCGAACTGTGGGTGTACATTGGAACACCTCTGCCTAACCCTTCGGGGAATACAGGCGTGATGGTATGTGTGATGGTGCTTGACGAATTTTGATGATGTTTTTTTTATCATCATAACAATTTTTTACTTCATGTGTCTTATGCCACATTGTTAAGACGTGTATCTACACTAGCGAGTTTATCTCTTGGACGGTGAGCAATGGGTAGCTCACCGTCCGTACGTTGCATAACGACAGGCCGTGTCGACGGCGCGTCTGTGTTCCACGCGCGCCTCAAAGAGATGTCAGCACATTTTCGAAGGGACGATGCCTGCTGGGGCTGCGGGTTGTTCGTAAGAGATACCGCGCCCCAGGAACGCAAAGGGCACAAAAAGGAACATGGATGGGTTTTAGTCAGTAAAAGTCTGACACTCCCTCCCGCCACGCCCAGAGCGGGGGAAGTCATTTGATGATTTACCATCCCTAAAAAAAACAAAAGCGAGTTTACCTCTGGAACGACAATAGTTGATATACGAATACATATCTTAACACCGCCCTGGTGATAATATAGCTGTAGTGGGCGCCTGGCGAAAGCTGGGGCGCGCCGCTAGAGTGAAAACAAATGGATTCCAAAATCCTTTTAGATATCTTTAAAAATATGGAAAAGTGTGAATTTAAAACAAGTAAACATCAAAGTTGGACACATTCCCTTGGGGACGTCGTGTGGAAAGAGACAAAACACTATAGGGGTGCGAAAAGTATAAAACTTGCACAAGTTTGGAAGTTAATATACAAGTTGTATATACTTTATATCCCCCGAGAAATAAAAGTTGAAGACAAGAGAATATATGAATAAGTTTGCTGTTTTTAGTCAAAGTTACATAATGTACTAACAATAGGTAGGTAGGTACTTTGACTTTTGACTAACAATACCAACAAGTTTTATGTTATGTATTATAATATAGATTTATAAATATTTATTCTTTGTGATGTCTATTTTAGTCGTAGAATATAGGTCACATATACAATACTGCCTCGTTGGCCTAGTGGTCCTAACGCGACGTTCGATTCCCAGGTCGAGCAGTGTTATTGGGTTTTTCTATGAAATTCTCAGTAGCAGCTCGGAGTTAGGATTCGTGCCCGGTTAATGGTAATAGGCTCGCCCCCTATTACATGGGACCTAAACATACCGGCGACCTGTGGGTGTACATTGTTACACCTCTGCCTAATCCTTCGGGGAATATAGGCGTGATGGTATGTTATGTATACAATAATAGCGGACCCGACGGAGGTTGTCCTGTCTGTTAAAAAAGAATAGCAATATGTATATTTCCTAAAATCTGCTTGCATTTTCAACTACCATCTAAACCATAGAGGGACTCGAACAAATAAAAAAAAACATTAAAATCGATCCAGCCATTAAGGCGTAGTTTAGTGGCATACACACGTATAGAAAAATTATATGTAAGCAGATCTACACGAATAATAAATGTACACACGTAAAATGTAATAATATCATGGTTTTATTAAAATAGTAAGTAGTAATTTCAAATAACATGGTCGAGTGTTCATCATGAACTAGATAGCTAACCAAATGTGGCGCCTCCTTCAATACATCTGCGGAAGACATTTCCAATAGCCTTGGCATTCGCTAAATGTTACTATTAAATGCTAATTACTTTGTTTGATGCTCAAATATATGATAAGTAAATTAAATGTTTATTTGCGGAATTATGTCTCTTATGTGTCAGTCAGTACGCAATTGACTTTTTGATCTACACTTTATACCAACAGCTTTGAAATATGAAAAAAGTTTCTAACATTTTCATCATGTTGTAGTGCACTTTTTAGGGAACAGCAGAGGTGAGTCGAGTGGATATTTTCACCCTTGTTAAGTAACATCTTTGGTTACTGCTCCGCTCCCGTGATGTTATACAGCCTATGATACTCACAAATAACGTGGCATTCTATGGTTAAAAGAACTTTCAAAATCGGTTCAATAGATCCAGAGATTACCCTCCTACAGCCTCACAGACTTTACCTTTATAATATTATTCATCATCATCTACTTAGTCTTTTCCCAACTATGTTAGGGTCGGGTCCCAGTCTAACCGGATGCAGCTGAGTATCAGTATTTTACATGGAGCGACTGCCTATCTGACCTCTACAACCCAGTTACTAGGCAACACGATACCTCTTGGTTAGACTATTTGTCAGACTTCCTGGCTTCTATCCGTAACGACTATCAAAGATCTACGAATGATAGCCGGGACCAACGGCTTTACGTGCTTTCCGAGGCACGGGGGTGTCACACCACCAGCTTCCAAACTCCGGGCTGCCACTAAGCAAATCCTAATGGAAAAACCCAATAGCACTTTTTGCCCGACCTGGGAATCGAACCCGGGACCCCACGCTCAACAGTCACGCTTGTGACCACGAGACCAACGGGGCAGTCCTTTATAATATTATTATAGACTATAAATACATAAATAGTTTATTATTGTTTTTGGTAATTTTAAATGCGTTAGAAAATTAATTATGATAATGTCACAGCTGCATTGGCAGAACAACAAATTAAGTGTGCACAAAAAGTAAAACAAAAGCAACTTTTTTATTCCGCATATTATAAAAATGCATCAACTTTGCAATAGTTGTCTGCATGACAACTATAAAAAACTGATTGGCTATCAATTTAGAAATTTGTGAAATCGTTAATATTTGATTGTAAAATGAACATAAGTCTTGGCACAGAAGGACACGCGTTGTCGCACGGTAATTAATGTTGACAGAGAATCGCATGACTTAGGTACCCAGGTATCCAGTCGACCAATCGCAGCAGCTTACTCGCGCTTTACAATTTGTCACATTAATTTCTTTTGAGAAACCGAGGTGGAGCACGCGCGCGTCCGACCATGTAACGGCTGTGTCAACTTGTATTAACATCTAGCCTCGCCTTGCGCGAACTTAGTTTATTAGGTAATTCTGGAGTCGAGATAAAATGGAACTTTTATAACAATTTTGTATTAAATCTTTTTAGAGGTCTGAGGGCCAGACCAGACGGGTGTTGTGTCTGATGGGCCCGGTAGTTGTATGTATGCTAATGTCGTAGTGAAGAGGATAGGTCAGTTCTAGTTCGCATATGGTGCTGAAGATGGCCCCATACTTTTATAAGACGAAATCAAGAAGATATATTAAGTACCACTTAAAACTCAAAAACCTAAGACCAACGAAAAACTGTCACATAACGCAAAGACTTTTAGTGACCTTACCTGCAAAAAAACTAAGAATAATCTTAACCGGAATCGCGCGTGAATCGCGTCATCTGAACAAGCTCTTAGTTGCATTTTGTTGAGCTGCAAAAACTAGTAGTAACTCTAATGGGACGCCTGACCTTAATGATCCACGGACGTTGCCTCACACGGCGAATATTGTTAAATACGTGTTAAAATAGCATTGAATTTGACATGCATGACTTTGTGTTTACGTAGATGGTAAAGAGGAAACAAAACTTCGAAATTAAGTCAAAGTTTTAAATTATCCAAGGGGAACACAAAAGCAGGATAACAAAATATCCTATATGTTAAGCTAGATGAATATCAAAATGTAACCCAAACTTCAGCTAATTCTGTTCAGCCGTTTAAGCGTGACAGAGTCACAAACATCCATAGATCTATCCCCACAAACTTTAACGTTTATAATAGTAGTAGGAAGTAGTTATTAAGTCAATTAAGCTATCATAAATGTCGTAAGAGGTGATACTAATTTGTTAGACGTTCTGTTAGAGAAGAATTGGCAAGACGTGGTGCTGGTAGATGAAGCAGGGTCTTAACTAAATGGTGTCTGAGAGACTGTAGAAGAAGTATTGGTAGACCAACAGCCAGATAGGTGAATGTCCTAAATACGAACGCAAGCAATAGCAGACGGTATATTATGTAAAAAATCTCTCTCGGTGAAATTAGGTCAAGTGAGCTCCAGGTGTGTTGTTCTGCTATATAATATGGTGATCCCATGTAATGCTTGGGGTGAGCTGTAAATCCTAGGGGTTTACCCAAGCTCACTAAATTCAGCGAGAGAAATTATACAGAATATATCTGCTTGATGAGACTTGCATCAAGCAGTGATATTCTGATATTCTGTATGTACCAGGGAAACATAGCAAAATAGGAGGAAACCATTCCTGCCAATACTTCCATATAATAAGGTTTGAAATGATGAAAATACCTAATAATTGTTTTAGAGAGCTTAATTAGCGAGTTAAACGGAATAAATTTACAGATAACAAGAATCAACCACTCAGTAATGTGTCAGTGTAAAAAGTGATAAATCGCTCATTAATCATCATTCATTGCTTTTTTAAGAAGGTTTCGTCGTTGACTTAGGCTTCCATTAACTTTCATTGAAAAACTAAATCAAAGAGTCGTGGCTTTTATAAGACCATCAAACTAAATTGTCAATTTTGATGATTTGTTGAAATTTGTAAAAGGCTCACGTCGTTTAGTTTTGGTGTAATTCCCTTCAATGATTTTGAAGTCTTTTCATAAGAGGCCGAACAAGTATATTGATAATCTTTTCTCCACTAATAGCAATAAACTGCTATCCTTATTCAATCCACCAATTATTTCAAATTTGACTGGTTATCGTTCCTATTTCATCATGATTAAAGTTTAAATTGGCTTAATCTCACGTAAAATGTTACTTAATATATTATTAAAACTAGGTGCTGCCC
Source organism: Caradrina kadenii (assembly GCA_947462355.1). NCBI lineage: Eukaryota > Metazoa > Arthropoda > Insecta > Lepidoptera > Noctuidae > Caradrina > Caradrina kadenii. The sequence goes on from OX381691.1 coordinate 12,029,248, forward strand.
GTGACTTCCTCCGGGTGGTATTTTTCACCAGTATTAACTTACGACTTTGACTAATACTCCGCTCCCGTGGATAGTAGTGTGATGATAATATACTATTGCTCATGAATTTGGCTGTGATATACAATAAAAATTTCTCCAATTCGACAGTTACTTCTAGAGATAACCCTGTTTAAACAAACAAACAAATACTCTTCAGCCTTATTTTATCAGTATAGATCTTCAATACTTAATTCATAATCAGCTAGCAACGTTGAGAAGTCATAGCGAACCTTACCTGGAAACAAATGAATACAAACATTAGTTTACATTGCAATCAAAAACATATTAATGCACATCAATTACTTCAGTTATGTAATCAAATTACTTGATAGCGCAATGCCTAATGACTAGATGGTATAAAACAGTACGCCTACAGACTACCTTGGCTACCATATAAGTGAATGCAGTATGTAAAATGTTACCGTTTATAGACTTGGGAAGATTAAGGACTGTTGATGGAGTCCCATTAAAGTTGATCAATCGGTTAGCCATGTTACCTCTTCACCACCTTTAGTTTACAGATAGAGAATGCCTGAGGCATTAGGCCTGCCTTTTTACCATTTGTTGCTTAAAGTTTTAATAAATAAATCGTCTTTTAATCTCATAAAAGATATCACGGTCTATTTATTCATTCAATTCTTCAAGACATTGTAGAATTGAACAAGGAAATGAATAATCTCTATTTGTCTGATATGGTGGTAGGACTTTATTTAACATCACACCCAATTCATTCGACGTCTTGGTCAATCTGCACATGAATAGATCGCAAATGAATTAGATTGATTATTTTCGTAAAAGTAAAAATTGAAACCTCTCAATTCATATTTTATATTATAATAGATCAAGAAAGTCATAGGGATCAGATTAGAGGGCGTCTGGGGGTTAACGAAGAGTCCTTTCTATGTTTTTATTTTTATTATGAAAATGTTTTTCTCATACACCAAAAATTTCATCCAAACGTTTTTGAAGTTTTTGTTCGGCGTCGGCATTTACACATTAACATCGACAAAGAATTGATATGAAATGTTTGGAAATCGGAGACTTCACAAGATATAGACTCAGCCAGGTGGACTTGATTCTATAATACGAGGAAGAAATTCGGGGAAGCCCAGACAGGCTGATGATAGTCCAAATAAGCATAACGTTTACACAGTAAAATGCGATAAACGATTAGTGTATAGTGATAAAGCATCGCAGGGCAAGAGTCATACAAATTATTGCATTATTATATATTAAACCTTCGCTGTCATTCTGTTTGTCCGTCTGTCTGTCACCTGTATCTTTTGAACCGCTATAGGCAGGCACTTGACATTTATCAGAGTGTATATATTACCAATGTAATAACAATTTCCGAGGTTGGTTAATTTTCCATTTTATAAGTTTATAAACCAGAAACGTTTCTTTTAGGTTGTTAAATATTATATGGAGGTATGAAACCCTTCGTCCAATGTTCGGCTGAGTCCAATACGCACTTGGTCAATTTTCCTTAATAAAACTTTGCTCAACCTATTGCTTGAATAACAGTCTAATTATCCCAGACACAATCTAGATGCTAGACGATATCGAAGTTAATTTGTCTCGAATGTTCCGATCGCGTCGTCCCACCGTCTGGACTGGGGTCCAGGCAATCAGTGCAGCCTTGAATCAATTTGTCATAGTGGCTCACGTATTATTTGTGGTAGTAGTTAGTGGACATGATGACGTTTGGTAGTTTAAGGATGCAGATTATATTTTTTAGTATAGGTGGATTCTCTATGAAATTTGTAGGTAAACCAGACGATGATTTAATGGATTTTTCCTGATGAGGATAATGTGGTAGCTCTTGGAGAACCTTTTAAAAAAATATATAATACCAGCCTGATATTTTCCCACTGCTAGGCCACGGCCTCATCTCATACAGAGAAGACACGAGCATTGATCACCAGGCTTGCTCTAGGCGGATTGGCGATTTCCGTCTTGTATTAATTATATATCCAAGTTGTATCATGATTAACTAAGAAAGTACATAATATGAATTGAAAACGTCACATTGGAAGTTGCCCGGTATCGACCCCACAACCTCATGAATGAATGTGAACGTCACCATTACGAGGTGGATAGGTTATTTTGTTTTTTGTTACTTGGACCAAGCAAAGACAGAACTGTAACGGAAAATCTTCATTGGATGAAGTCTAAGTATCATCGCGATTACGTAAAGTTTATAATTTTGGTGAAAACGTCATTCCGTGACTCTTGGATCATGTCATAAAATGGATGGCATCATTTTATGAATTTCTATGTAATAGTCACTACGTCCTCATCCGTTACAAGCTTAATTAAAATGTGAAACTAATTAAGATTCCTGTCTCCGGAATTGGCAATGTGAGCATGCTCCGGCTGCACTTGCCAAATTCTCCAGTTTTGCATATTTTCATTAACAGCTGCAAAGCGAAATATGTTGGTGCTTACTTTCAAATTATTCGTACTTAACTATTTTATTACAACTTTAATCTTTCATTGGAACTTGGCTTTTCAAGTAACTGGTTTCTTAGTTTAGTTGAATACATTTTTTACAATTTAAATCCATTATTCAATAGACACAAATCCTATGGATCTAGGCTCGCCCCTTATTACATGGGACCTAAACATACCGGCGAACTGTGGGTGTACACTGGTACACCTCTGCCTAAACCTTCGGGGACTACAGGCGTGATGGTATGTACGTGTTATGTCTTATGGATCAATAATAATGAAATGAACTATAGCTAATAGAACACATTAGACGTAGTTATGGAAAATGTATAGAAACGACAGGGGTTTCGCCGTCAATAGTACAATTGCCCAAGCCTGGCCGCAATGTAATAATCAGCATTGCTAATATTGCCATACAACGTGGCAATGCTGCCAGCATTTTAGGCACTAGTCCCATCGACAGACTGGGTGCAAAACTAGGCCACAATCTGGTCACGTAAAAAGTCAATCAGCCGCTTTAGATTGTTCAAAAATTATACCTTGCCTACCAATACCGTAGTGATTTAGTGCCAACATGAAAATTTTGATATCTCCTCCACAAAAGCTATGAAGAGTCCAAGGAATCTTATTCCTAATAACAAGATTAATGAAATATAATAATAACTAATGAACATCAATTAATATTCATAATAACAATTTGTGACGTGCTTTGCATAAAATGCAACACGTGTCTAACATTAGTATCACAGACACGTACGGAACCCTTATTGAGCATGTGTTAGATCTTGTAGGTATTAAACTGAGGTGGTATTTAAATAATAAGGTGTACTAAGATTACTATAGTACCTGAAAGATGCAGGTACTGATAAATGGGAAATTTGAAAAGCACGTAGGGATCATTGTACAACTATTTTTTTTGTACACCAGAAACGATGTAGATTGAAGTTATGGTTACTCATCATTATGAATAACTTTTACTATTAAATTAAATTAAAATCATATTGTGTTCGTAGCAGTAAACTTAAATCAATGTTAGTAACAAGAAAATAATTTAATAGAAATCATAAAATATGCAATTTGATGAACGCACACTGCCGACTCAGGTCTTTCAGCCTTAGGTTTCTGTTGTTACCATCCTCAAATCCTTGTTTAATCCTTGTTTGTTGGGAAAAGGCTACTACAGTATCAATGAGTTTCTAGATGATATATGACATTGTAATACGATTGTTTTTCTCTCCCTTCTTACTTTGACATTTATTATTACTTAAATTTAATTGAGCGTTATTGTTTTTATTGAATTTCTAATGTATTTAATGAATTTTATTTTATTGCAATTGTATAATGTAATTTTTAATCCTTTAAAAATAACATTAATAATAACATTCCAACATAACATTCTTTATGTTATGTTATTACAAAATAAATTACTTATGACTTAAATCGATGTATCAGTAAGGGTGACTTCTTGACTAAGTTATGAATAAAAATGTGGATGAATGGAGAGGAAGGGGGAGGCCAAAGAAAAGATGGATGGATTGTGTGAAGAATGATATGAAAGAGAAGGGAGTCACAGTGATACCATGACAGTTGGCAGGACGGCGTGGAAGAAGAAAACGTGTTGCGCCGACTTCAGGTAACATAGGATAAGGGCAGGAAGATGATGATGAGGCTGACCGAGACATTGCTATGAAACTAACCCTTAAAGAGCAAAAAAGAATCTGATCCAAACATTCGTAGAGTTATGCGAACGTAAATATCAGCTGATATTTTTTTTATTTGATTCAGAGTAAAAGTTGTTCGTCATAATGAGTACATTCACCTTTTGATGGTAAACAAAAATAAGGTTGTATATTATTTGTAAGATAACAGGACAGTTACTAAAAATAATGATATCCTTGATTCACATTAAGAGGATATTATCGACAGCACGCTGCTGCGAGCTTCAAACAAATGTAGTCTAGTCACGGTAGCACAAAAACTCGTATTTTTCATGACGAGAGTTTGATTTCAACGTTTTGAAATCATCATATTTCAGTAAGGGTTATAAGAATATAAATGATGGATTGTGTGAAGAATGATATGAACGAGAAAGGAGTCAATGATATGACAAGACTGAATGACAGAAGAAGAAGTGTTACGCCGTACCCAAGTAACATGAAATAACGGCAGGAAGATGATGATGAAATAAGGGCAGTAATATAAGGGCCCTTACCCTATCTACAAACCTTCATCGAGTTTAATTACTCCTTTACCAAAATATAACGAGACTACGTTTTGTAAAGAAGTGCGATATCGGTCCGGTTCACTTAAGTTTTAACCGCAGTTTACCACAGCTTTTAATAAAACAATACCGTAATTCTAACAGCACAAGTCATGCCATTAAACCTCTCTCAAAGACGTAATAAACAGCAATTCAACTAAAATATTACTACCTAAGTACAGTCCAACAAACTATTTGGTATAAAGACGTCTAATTGTCGAATCCTATAAGTTTAAAAAGTACAAATAATACAAAAATAATATAATAATGGCAGTGTAGTAGAAAGATGATTGTTAATTTTACCCGTACACCAAATAGCTTGTTCGACTGTACATTGACAAAAAAATGTCATAACACATGACATTAGTCATTCCAAAATGGTCTACGTTTAACACGTTTCCTTCACAGCAGATCAAGGTTAAAAACGCAATAACTCGTCCAAACATACATTTGAACGCATTACACTCGTCACTACTTGTAACACCGTGTCACGTAATGTCAGCTTATTATTCATAAACTTTTATCTAATATGTTATAATCTGCTTAACCTTTTCCCAACTACATTGGGGTTGGCTTCTAATCTAATTGGATGCTGTTGAATACCAGTATTTTATATAGAATACTAGCGACCGCACGCGACTTCGTAGGCGTCAAAGTTGATATATCATTCAATGGGAACTGTACATTTTTTCGGGATAAAAATAGTCAGACTCGTTTTCAGGATTGAATAAAGACCATGGTAGGTTAGCATGGTAGGCTAGCTGAATATGCACCTGTGTAAAACTAAAATAATAATACCAGCCTATTATTGTCCCACTGCAGGGCAAAGGCATCTTTCCATACAGAGAAGGCGACGAGCATTGATCACCACGCTTGCCCAAAGTGGATTGGTAATTTCAGACTTATATTAATTACAAGTCCAAGTTTCCTTACGATGGTTTTCCAATAATGTCCAAGATATACTTAGAAAGTACATATGATTTGAAAAGTCACGGACAACAGTCAAGCCCGGCTTTTTACCCACAACCTCATACATGTAAGGTCTAAACCTTTTAGCCATCATGACACTTACAAAGTATGTAACCATTTCTCGAAATGTTTTTTCACTTAGTATAAATAAATTTACCCACTGAACGATTCAGCTTACTGAAGCACTTAGGTAATACTAAAACTTATTTTTATTACATTATGAGAGAAAACTGACAACTTTATTAAATAATCATTTTAAAAACCTTAATGTCTCTGTGTCTTAAAAGCGTTTTAAAAAACCCGTCAACTATAATTCTAGAGAGAGGAGTTGGGGCTTTTAAAATTTTCTAAAATGAGGAAAGTGACGGATATTTCCTATGACATTTTAAACGAGTTTCAGATGGAAGATAGTAATTGTAACATAAATATTATATCCAGTTTTGAAATAGGAAGGCAGAAAGATTATGTAGAAATACCTAAGGAAATGGTGACAGCTAATCATTGACACTAACGATCGCCATGTTTCCGTAAAAAGCTACCATTTTTAGTGCATATACAATTCACGACAATTAAGTGCCTCGTTAGCCTAGTGGTCCTAAGCGCGACTGCTACGCTAGAGGTCTTGGGTTCGATTCCCAGGTCGAGCAAAGTGTTATTGGGTTTTACTATGAAATTCTCAGTAGCAGCTCGGAGTTAGGATTTGTGCCCGGCTAATGGCAATAGGCTCGCCCCTATTACATGGGACCGAAACATACCGGCGAACTGTGGGTGTACAGTGGTACGCCTCTGCCTAACCCTTAGGGGAATACAGGCGTGATGGTATGATGGTATACAATTCACGAATAAAAAATAAGGCATGAACATATTTAATTCAAAAAGACCAGGCGGAAGACCAATTCTGCAAAGACAAATTCATTCATTTGGTGATTTCTAAACGCAAGATTGCGAAGAATTAAAGTTAATGATATTACATAATATTGAATGAAAATTCATAGCGCAAGCAAATAGCGAATGCAAACTCACTGACTTAACACTGACACGAAATCTCAAAAACTACTTGACCTATAAAGTTGAAATTGGCACGCTAAGAATGAACCCTTGGCTTTGGGACTTTGACTTCCACGCGTTTGAAATCGTGGGCAGAAGCTAGCACAAGTATATGCTGTGACCGAAGATCATGACGTAAGAACATCGTAACTCGCGGAACAGATCGTCCAGTTACAACGCGGAACTGTTAGCACGATGTCGTTACAATATTAGGATCTACTTCCCTACAGCTGAAGTTATGCATTTATGGTTCTTTTACCATCACCAGAATAGAGCCTGGTATAACAAGGGGCCAATTGAGCTCCTGTTTAGGACATAACATACCATCACGTTTGTATTCCTCGAAGGATTAGGCAGAGGTGTACACCCATAGTGCGCTGGTATGTTTAGGCCCCATGTAATAGGGACGAACCTATTGCCAGTAACCGGGCACAAATCCTAACTCCGAGCTGATACTGCGAATTTCATAGAAAACCCCAATAATACTTTTTGCTCGACCTGGGATTCGAACTCAAGACCTCTAGGATAGCAGTCGCGCTTAAGACCACTAGGCTAACGAGGCCACTTTAGGAATGCTCTAATTTACCATATTTTTTTGGAATCCATTGTCGCCGAGATGAGATTGTGATTTCATTTTGAACATTTATATTTAGCACAATTTAGCAGAAGGCCAAACTGGTTTGATAATCGAAGAATTATAAATTAAATCTCAAAATACATTTTCGAATGAAGCAATTTGAGCTTGTCTAATATACAACCACACACATACAACCAATAAAAGCCCGTGTCTCGGAAAGCACGTAAAGCCGTTAGTCCCGGTTGTCATTCGTAAATCTTTGACAGCCGTTACGGATAGTCAGAAGCCAAGAAGTCTGACAACCAGTCTAACCAAGAGGTATCGTGTTTCTCAGTAACTGGGTTGTGGAGGTCAGATAGGCAGTCGCTTCATGTAAAACACTGGTCCAGCTGCATCCGGTTAGACTGGACGCCGACCCTAACATGGTTGGGAAAAGGCTAACAAGATGGTGATGACGACAATCAATAAAAGCAATATACACTAAAATACATAATTTAGCACGAAAAGAAGAATTGCATGAACAAAATTATAAGACCCCAAATAAATAGTAGGCTCCTGACTGCGCCTTTCTTCAATGGCGGTAGTAGCTCATACAAACTACAGAAGGCACAACAGGAATTGAGTTGTATGGACTTCTCGACACTGACTCATACACGAATATAAATCTCAAATAGATTGTAAAACATGTATTACAATTTCTCATAAATACAGCACAAATCTCAGTTACTCTCGGTACTGTCTCCACAATCAAGACTTTTATAGCTGATCGTTAGCGCGTATATACGAACGTTTTTATGTAAATACGCCGTAGTTTGACGCGTGCTCGTTATTCTTATAATTTTCGTACCTACTCGTAAAATATTATGTTTGTGGTGATGTAGTCTTGCATTAGGTACTTGTGTTCTTGAGTTAGTTGGTAATGTCTTTGCTTTTTTGGTAATGTTGTTTTTTGTTACCACTTTGAGGTTTTCTCATATTTTTTATGCGTTAAGCTGTGATGCCATAACACGTAGCATAGGAGGTGATATAGCTTTTAAATGTTGTTGATCTCGACGTAATAATTATAGCTAGGCCCTTCAATAGAGACTTACAGGATTTTTTTTAGGGATTGTGAAATCATCAAATGACTTTCCCCGCCCTGGGCTTGGCGGGAGGAAGTGTCAGACTTTTACTGATTAAATGTCCTTGTTTCATCCATGTTCCTTCTTGTGCCCTTTGCGTTCCAGGGGCGCGGTATCTCTTACGAACAACCCGCAGCCCCGGCAGAGACTTATAACATAAGACCAACATTGACAACATATTCGTGCAAAAGGTTTACGTTTTGTCATCGAGACGATCAAAAATGTCATCAACACCTTACAATAGAAAGACAAAGAGAAAAGTTTTACAGTCACAGAAATACGTGCATATAAAGGACAACTTAGATGGGCACAGGACAGGAATAAGTTGGCAGCTGCACATCGTAACTATGATAAACTCAGCATAATGCTCAGCTGTGCAACCATGGTACTGTAGCGCGCGGAGGGTCTACATAGTACTTTAAAACGCGTTATCAACTTTTATGGTTCTTTTTACGTTTTCAATGTTATATTATAGTTATATTTAATTAATTCTTAGATGTTGATACGTTGTCACGGACAACCATTTACATCTTAATATATTAATAAGTAACATTCGTCTCATAGAGTAATTTTAATGAGGTTGTATAAGCTCCTTCCAGTAAAGCCACAGTACCATGCAACCATGGGTAACACAACACACCCATAATACAGCATTGGTTTTCAATGGTCATTTAAAGAAATGACGTAAGTAAAAATGTTTCTTCTCGTAACACTCTTATTATAGAGGAAACAGAGTTGAATCAATTGCGTGCATGTAGGTGCACTTAGTTGAAGCTTACACAAGGATAGTCAAGTTATATCACCATTGCACTTTCCACTCAATTTGTTGCATAAAATAAACGTTTATACGCTTAAAATGCATTCGTTTAATCTCCGATATAATAAAAAATCATGCATAGAACAAACGACTATGACGTAACGAGTACACTGTCGGCCGGGCGAATGCATTCGCCTTAACGAGAGCTCACGTCACTATAGGAGTAGGGTTGGCGATTTGATAGAAAATCGCGTATCTTTTCCTGCATTTAACTACCCGTGTTAGCAACTAATTCAAAGTTAAAAGATAACTCGGCTGCGTTATTCCGTAAAAATGTTACTCGATGAATTAATTACTTGAGCTTGAACTGTCAACCCACCTTAGGCCCGGACTTCACCAAAGAGGAGAGGAGATGTCTCGTAAACGACCAATAGGATACTGTGTTGTGTGGAAATTAAGCAGTGTGATGTGAAAATAACGCAAGCCGATTGGTTGTAAGGAGACATCTCTTCTCGTCTCCGCTTTGGTGGAAACTGGGCCTAATTCTAAGGACTGACAGCTAATTGAGATTGTCTTGTGTGTTGTTTGGATAAATACGCTTTCTCACCGGCACGTGGGGGCGCCATTGCAGGAGGAGAGAGGGAGGAGACTTTGTTAGATTCCTAGATCCTGATACAGTCCTAGATTTTGATCATAACGTTACAATACTATTTTACTGATTGACGAGCATTTGGCTGTAACGTAATAATCTAAGATTCGATTTTAAGACCAAATCAAAGGGAGCACACACCATCACGCCTGTATTCCCCGAAGGGTTAGGCAGAGGTGTAACAATGTACACGCACATTTCACCGGTGTGTTTAGGTCCCATGTAATAGGGGGCGTGCCTATTGGGGGAGAGTCTTATTCCTATCAAAGGGAGCGTCTTTATGATTTCATACCAAAGAAGACTAGAAGTCTTCTTTTCACACCTTTCCTTCCTTCGCCAGCCCTGTTGTAGGGAGAGATCATTGCACCACAGCGTTGCACTATCCTCAGTGAAACGGATCTTAAGTGGACCGTACCAGATATTTATTGCAAATTGTTTTACGTACATCATATGTTATAGTTCGCGTTGTAACACTTCATACTGAATATATATTTGTTTGAAGATTTACGTCAATAGATCTGAAGATTAGGCAGGTATTACATTTTGATGTTGAAAGGATTTTAGCTCTTCAATGTTCTGTTGCAAGTTAGGGTTTAGTTTAGTGATTCAATAATTGTAGTACTGTATTCTCCAGACCGATCCCGGTAACGGCGGCTAATCTTAATGCAGACTAGCCAAGTACGCAGGAGATATTAGAATAGTGCATGAGTATGTACGCAAACACAAATGCACTCACTCTCCCCTAACTCTCGTCCGATAAGACGGCAATCCGACACAGCCGGGGGAAGATCAGGCGCGGGACCAACGACTCTACGTGCTTTCCGAGACATGGGGGTGTCACACCACCAACTTCTAAACTCAGGGCTGTCAATGAGAAATTCTTAATGGAAAAATCCAATAACACTTTTTGCACGACCTGGGTACCGAACCCATGACCCCACGCTCAACAGTCGAGTTTGCTACCACGAGACCAACGGGGCAGTCAGGGAAGTCAGTGTAATACTCATTATTAAACAAATATTATTGGCGATTAAAATTAGAATTATTATTCAAGAAGCTCATCAATTTAGTCACATGACGATGGTAAATAAGGCCAAAAGCCAAAAAGCAAGAACTTTTTAAAACAATCATATTTATTATGATTTGACTTTGGCTTGGGATTAAACGCTCACTACTGGCTCACTTTACAGAATACACCGGCGGCATATGAGATGATGTCCAATTTGTTTACTCATGTTTTGTTTCGACGTAGTAGGTTCAAGCTGGCGATGGTCAGAGTTACAGTGTGAGGAACCCCCTCACTATGCGTGTCATGTCTAATCCGATCGCCTTCTTCACCCGACTCTTGGGCCAGCTGTTAATATTATATTATTCTGTGTCCTATTTACCTCCTTACATGATAAAAGTCTTAAAACATTAATGTTATACATCGTGCTCTTTCGGATTAACGGGAGCGTGTTCACCTTCAAATGGCATCGTCGTAAAGGGCAGTGACTACTGTTCTGATGTAATGTAAATACAGGGACACGATATTCGTGATTGATGACAGATAGGCCCGTTTGTACCGGCCAAGGTAAATATTTTGACTACAAGTTAGCTGCTAATACGGGTCCAGTAAGTATGTCATTTAGTGTTTTAACCTTGTGTTAGTAACTAACTCTGAGTTAAGACTTTGGTGCATGTGAGCCTAAAGGCCGGGTTTAAAAAATATAGGTTTTGAGAATAAACACAAGATCACTATTTTTACATACTAGCTTCCGCCCGCAACTTCGTCCGCTTCAAAGATATATTATCCTACAGGAACCGTACATTTTTTCGGGATAAAAAGTAGCCTATGTGCTATTCCAGACTGTGGAATACTGTGTGTGTGACTGTGTGTGTGTGTGCGATCTATCTATGTGCCAAATTAAATCTAGATCAGTTTAGCCGTTTAAGCGTGAAAGAGTAACAAACATCCATCCATCCTCACAAACTTTCGCATTAATAATATTAGTAGGAAGTATGATAGTAGAATTAGGGTCGGTTTTCAGTCTTGACAACCCGTAACGACTGTCAAAGATCTGCGAATGACAGCCGGTGCCAATCCCAACGGAACGTCTGCTACTCGCTGTTGATACAAAGACGGAATCCATTGTACTTTCTTGACACGACATAACTTACTTACCATAAGATTCTCGATCGGTCAATTTCACGCGAGCTATTACCAATTCGGTAGACAATGCATCGTAAAGAAGCGCTTGCGCAACCGTCACTATCTGTTGCAATTGCTAGATTTATTGATAATGGTGGATGACGTCATGGTTGGCTGATGGGTGAGAGTTGTGGCTATGTGGTTTGATTTTGTAGAATAGGGTTCAGTCCCAAAGAGGAATGTAAGCTGCATTTGGTGTACGGTCTACTAGGTGGAAGGAACATTGTGACGCATACTATTTACCATGGATTAACGACGCGAGGGATGACAATTCACCTCAAGCATCATCATATCAGCCGTAGGACGTCCACTGCTGGACGTACGCCTCCCTTATAGATTTGCAAAAGGACCGATCTCAAGCATGCTTCACTTAAATTCACCGAGGAAGATTTTTACATAATAGCACTACAGTTTACGATCTACAACAATGTGCCCATCTAACTCTCGCTTCGTTAGGCCCCAAACTTAAGCAACGCCTAACTAAAGAGTACATAAAATAGTTGGCATATATTGTTGATTATCTCTGCATCTGTTTGACGTACCGTAAAGGGGCCCACACTATTGCATCCGTGGTTTAGACGCGTTACAACACTATTGTTAAGACGCATTTTGCATTGCTGTAATCTTGGAGTAGTCTTTTTTATTGCGGAAAAATCTGGGTAAGTGAATTTACTAGCTTTTGCCCGTAACTTTGTCGGTGTAAATTTCGAAATTAAGCCAAATTCCTAAAACAACCCACGGTAATATAAAAATGGGATACCTACAAATTCAAATTATTAAGCTAGATCAATATATGTGCCCTCAATTCTCTTCAGCCGTTTAAGCGTGAAAGAGTAACAAACATCCTAACAAACTTTCGCGTTTATAATAGAAGTAGGGCAAACATACCATCACGCCTGTATTCCCCGAAGGGTTAAACAGAGGAGTTACAATGTATGTATGTTTAGGTGCCATGTAATAGGGGGTGAGCCTATTGCCATTAATCGGGCACAAATCCTAACTCCGACATACTACTGGGAATTTCACAGAAAAACCCAATATAATGCTTTTTGCTCGACCTGGAATGCGTAGCAGTTGCGCTTTGGACCACTAGGCTAAAAAAGCAATTTAGTAGGGCAAAGTTCGATATAAATCTCATAAAATTAAATTTCTTAATTTTTGAGTTATCGTGTATTATTTGCAAATTAATCTTTTTGACGGAAACGAAACAACCACAAGATATTAGGTCCTTGTATTTTTATATGTATGTGAGTTTATTTTTGAAAGCGCATCCATGATACATCAGAAATTCGTAGTAAAAATTTATTAACAGTCTACAAAATATCATCTTGTTAAACAGTTATGGAAAATCATAAATAAAACAAAATAAAAATAAATTGAATTGGATTACTAGGGTCCCGACAATATTCATGTAAAGACTGGCAGATGAGAAACATCTAAGAAATTACTTTTTACAACTAATATGCATAAAAATCTACCATCATAATAGTGTGGCGCCACGGCATGCGTCGCCACGCTAGCCATCGGTTTTACGTGCGGCTATAGATGTTTCACATCAAAAATAACATATTTTCGAAACACTTTTTTACAGCAAATGTATTTAGGTACTTTCTGATATTGTAAATTACATAATCTTCTAAGATTCTTATTGTATTTCGTTTACCCATTGATCGCCACGCTTTATTCTCACAATGAATGAAGTAAATTACCAGTTAAGTAGGTACTTATGTGCATCTAAGCCACTGTATACCACAATCGAAGAAATGTTCCTAGTATCTACTACAGCTGGATAGTTTGTGTATGTGGGTTTATATGTTTGTAAACGCACTCACGATAGGAAAAATTCCTAGTGTGGGGCAACAAAAAAAACTGGCCAAGTGTGAGTCGGACTCGCGCACGAAGGGTTTCGTACCATTATCTATAAAAACGGCAAAAACATCATGCCTGTTGTATGGGAGCCCCCTTAAATATTTATTTCATTCTGTTTTTTAGTATTTGTTGTTATAGTGGCAACAGAAACACATCATCTGTGAAAATTTCAATTGTCTGACTACCACGGTTCATGATATACAGCCTGGTGACAGACGGACAGCGGAGTCTTAGTAATAGGGTCCCGTTTTGGTACGGAACCCTAAAAAAGAATAAACTTTATTAGTAAATTGGTTCTGATGGCAATAAACAGCGTGGTGTCCGATAATTGGGTACCTAGTAGAGACTACCAATAGATTGTTATACTTTTCATGATAGTCTGAACGCGGCGCGGTTCTGAAAGATGATGGCAATAGCAAACTGTGACGTCATTTATTCGCCGACGTAATTAACTAACTATTTACTGATTTCAAAGCAATTTGAAATCTAATTTTACAATTAATTGAAAATCGCATTTAAAATTTGCGTCTTGGCAATATTGGGCTCTAGACACAATTCGTACCCAATTAATCGATTTTAATTAACTCTCTCCACAAATCATTATTTCAAAAATGTTCCCAACCTATTCTTTAGACAACGATACTTATACCTCAGGCAGGAGTATAGGTAAGTATCAATTAATTTAATTAAAATCGGTTCATTAATTTACTAGATTTTGGACTTCAAAATTTGTATTCAATTCTGAGATATCGTTTGCTTGCCTCTTGAAGGTTTTTTTTTTTTTTGGTGGGCGGGAAATCATCAAATAACTTCTCCCGCCCTGGGCGGGGCGGGAGGGAGTGTCAGACTTTTACTGACTAAGACCCACCCATGTTCCTTCTTGTGCCCTTTGCGTTCCGGGGGCGCGGTATCTCTTGCGAACAACCCGCAGCCCCGGCAGGCATCGGCCCTCAGTGGCCCCTTCCTTTTGCTGACATTTCTTTGAGGCGCGCGTGGAACACGAACGCGCCGTCGACACGGCCTGTCGTTATGCAACGTAAGGACGGTGAGCTACCCATTGCTCACCGTCCACCGGCCCGTATCTACGGTGGCCGGGAGTCGTCTGGCGGCTCCCGACGTCCGGAGCGTCTACCGCGGCGGCTGGGACGGGAGAATCGCTGTCTCAACCGTCCCGCCGCCTCCTTCTCAAGCATTACTGCCTCGCAGAAGAAGGCGACTGTATCCCATTCCCTCTCGCTCCGGACCATGGCTTGCACCAGGGCCGGACGCGAGAGTTCGCCGCCGCCGATGGCCGCCACGAGGACTCGGCAATGCTCCGCCCAAGCGGGGCATACCGCCACGGTGTGCTCCACCGTGTCCTCGGGGCGATCCACGCAATGGTGACACCCGGACGTTTCCTCCCGCCCGATGAGGTGCAGGAACCTCCCGAAACACCCGTGTCCGGTGAGGACCTGCGTCAGGCGGTAGGTGAGGGCGCCGTGGAACCTCTCCAGCCACTCCTCAAAGAGGGGACTTACCGCCTCTATTAAGGCGTGCCCAGAAGGCTAAGACAGACTAAAGCTATACGTATTTTATTGAAAGTATCTTAAATTTAAATTGACTGATACATTAGCAGTTAGTAGTTATTTAAACTAGAACACGAACCCCATAACTAAATAACGACTCAGAGACAACAAGACACTATTTGTATGACAACTTTCCATTAAAAACAACACTTTAATTCAATAGAGTTTATTAGCCCATAAATAAAATCACAGTTCACACCCAGCCAACATAACTCAATTGTCGTCAAACTTTAATGCAAATCTGACCTTATTTCAACACCAATCGATTTCACACCTTACCCCCTTTAAAATAAAGTTCGAAATCATATGTATGGTAGTCAGGACTGAATTCGGAGTAACCAAATCATGAGAGCCAGCGATTTAATTCATCAGTTACGAAATGTATGCGACTCGATTCGTTTGAATTGGGATTTACTAGCGTTATGTGCAACCAATGTCACTAGACCTGTGGTGAAATTGGAAACTAGCTCCAAATCCCCTGCATTTTAGAAATAGTTTCTACAAGCAGCGGAACAATGATGTGTCAGGATACGCCGGTAGGTTGTGTCGAAATACGTGTGGGTCGGTTGATGGCACTTTGTTTGTGGTTACAGAATAAAAGGTAAACATAATTTATGTCAGCTGATTATAAGCCCACGCGTGTTGTTGTTGCGCTGGAGTGTTCAGAGGGGTATAAAGTATAATATTAAGTGACGTCTTTGGTTTCTGCTCCGCTCCCGTGTATCGTAGCGTGAGGTTATATAGCCCATGTTACTCAGAAATAATGTAGCTATCTATTGGTGAAAGAATTTTTCAAATCGGTCTAGGAGTTTCGGAGCCTATTCAATGCAAACAAACAAACAATCAAATCTTTCTTCTTTTTAATATTATATTAGTATAGAAATATAGATAATTAACCTAAACTCATAAATAATAATTAAATTACAAAGTATATTGTACAATTTAATTAATTTATTGACTTAAATATGGACTGGACTACATCTGTTTCGATCATGGCGCTTTCGAGAATATCCTCTCAAGTCACCTTGTTCAATGCGAAAACTTTCTGACGTAAGTCCTTATAACCTCGGGTTACCAGCTTCACCCGTAACATACAAAAACACAGTAAAACTTTATTCGGGCCCTGATTGTGAACAAACAAAGTTTTATTCGTGATCCGTCCCATCTGGTAGGATTGCAATTACTTCGCATATTCATACGAATCAGAGCGGATAAATTGTGATTGTGATTACAAACCCGTGACTGCATGAGTTAAAATCTGTATTATATTGAGAATGATATGAGATCTTATAGGCCAAGTATCAAGTCGTACAAACCTGCTACTATTTCCAACTACTACAACTCCTGGTATCAAACACCAAAAATTATCTCTACATAGTATAAGTTTAAGTAGTAGTAGTCGTTTCTCTCTGCGCACATACCTTTAAAACTACGCAACAGATTTTAATTCAGTTTTCATCAATAGATAGAGCGAAGTCAAAGTCAAAGCATTTATTTCAATGAGACCATTAACAGGCACTTTTGAATGGTCAAGAAGTTACATTTAAAAGTTGAAGCTAGTTGCTCGTTTCAAAGCGTAGGTCTCTATGGAGAAGAACGAGCAAGAAACTCCATGGACATTATTTTATTCCAATGTGGTTTTTATAAAAACTTGGTTACAATATTCTTGTTGCTAATAAAACAATAAAAAAATAATAGTACTAAAGATGTAAGCCACGGCAATTAAGAGATGACCAATCCCAACTGACAGCGCCCGTTCACGAACATGACGCGTGAATCAGCACCATTTAGCTCAACCATCTTGAAGGGATCCGAACGATCTAACCTAAGCGCCACCGTCAGCGTGATTCAAGAAGGTTTATACGTCTAGAACATAACCAACCAACTGGAGAGGAGTAGTAAACAAAGACTTAACTGAACGGGGGTGACACCGCAGGATTCACATATAGCTAGGAAAGGATACTAGTCTAAAAAAAACAAAAGAAAAATGCATTGGCTAGTTTTAATTAATCATTTTCATAAAAATGAGTTCATCACAAAGCATACTGTTCAAGGTGTAAACTCAGAGCATTTTTTAATAAAAACAAACACTTTCACTCCTTAAAATACAAGTTCCAAAGAAGTGAAACTTGTATGTATTTTGCATACAAATTAGTAACAAAAGCATATTGATACAAATTCGAATTTTGGCTTGCCGTTTTAAAGGTGCGAAATTTCACGCAGATTGTATCAAAAAAGGTTCAGGTAAATAAAGCTATATTTAAACGTTGCTCCTTTTAAAAATAACCTTTATTTACCATTGATATAAATATCGATATGTAATAGGGAATATGTGTGTTTTTTTATCAATCCTCATTCATGTAATAAACAGTTTATTAAAACTATTTTTAACTGCCCCATTGGTCTTCTGGTCGCAAGCGCGACTCATGAGCATGGGGTCCTGGGGTCGAGTCCCAGGTCGGGCAAAGTGTTATTGAGTTTTTCCATTAGGAATTTCTCAGTAGCAGCTCGGAGTTAGGATTTGTGCCCGGTTAATAGCAATAGGCTCGCCCCCGGTTACATGGCACCTAAAACATACCGGCGGACTGTAGATGTTCATTGGTACACTTCTGCCTAACCCTTCGGGGAATACAGGCGTGATGTTATGTTGTCGTTGTTATAAGCCATCGAAGATTTGTTTCTATCTTTTTCTAGCAAAACGAAATTTAACACGGAGTTTATATGGCCGTAGTGACATGTGACATCACAGTCCGCGTCAGATCTCTCTGTCTAATCGGTGCGTAATTAATAGTTTTAAATGCTTATATCAGCCGTATTTATTGGCCAATTTTAATTTCACTTTTTGTCATCTTTCCTAAGGTATTTTTATATTAAGTTAATAAATGCGATTAAAAAATTCATGCATATTCTCGATTTTGCCCGGTGGATGTCAAAGACTTCCTCAATACGGCCCAGTCGCAAAATCCCTTCTTCTAGGGCGTGACTGTTGCTGGGTATCGTCTTCTGTCTATAAACTACCTCTCTTCGAGAGTTTGTGTTTAATCAGTTACTCTTTTTTGCAAATACATAAAAGCCAAGAGCCACCAATCTACGACTTCGTCCACACAAATTTTCCTACCGATCCCTATTTTTTAAAATAATAAACGTCTATAGCACTCAAGGATACCGTATGTTATAAACTATACAATAGATTTACACCCACACAATCAAATAGGAAGAAGCAGGCTGTTATTGGATATTTAGACATACGAGTAGCTCTAAGCTTTGTGCAAAATCATTGAACGGGTTTGGACAACATTTCGGTCTTCAGGAAAAGGATGTATCCTTGATTCGCATGTACTCCTTTCACAGTTAGCTCCCTTGACTTCTGGCTATTTTTACACGAAAGTGAAGCCAAAAATAAGTCTAGATAGATATGAATTTAACGCTAACCAGAATGGAATCACGGCTCATAAATTACTTAATTACGAGTATATTAGAGGCAAACTTAGTTATATTGTACTTAAATATTTATAACAACGACCAATAATTTGAACTGTTTTGTGTCAATGAAGTATATGTAGATTGGTATCCTATGACCAATCTTTATAAGTATAAGGATAGGTGGGAGTACTTACGTGGGGCTATTTACGTATGTTTCTACGGTCAAAAAAAATGGTACGTGACATACTTCTGTCCATTTGAGCGCTTTTTCTTTTTTATTGGAAATCAATCAGTTTCTTACATAATCTTTATTTCGTTTGAAAGCATGATTTATATGTATTTTGATAGGAAATAATTGTGTTTGTCGTAAAAAATTACTAAAATGCTTCAGGATAGTCCTGTTTCCAATTCAAAAATTCACTCTATCGAATACGTGGCAAGCTTACCGATCAGGTAATTTTTCCAAGTGAGGTTTACTTGGTAGATCCCTGATCGAATAAAATGAGCAATTATTTATTAGTAGGATGGGTAGTTTGTAGCAACCAGTAGCTCGTGAGACGTCAAAAATACCCCTTCTACGTAGCTTTGTGGATTAACGCTGATCCAATAAGTATTAGAATGTTACTTGCACTTAATGTTAATGTTCAGCTAATCTTAAAATTTCATTATAGTTCGTTTATTGTAACACTAGCTTCCGCCCGCAACTGTTTCCGCGTCAATGTTTTCCGGAATAAAAAAAAATGTATGTGCTATTTTCCAGACTATAATCTATCTCTGTGCCTAATTTCATCCAGATCTGTTCAGCCATTCTGGCGTAATTGAGTAACAAACATCCATCCATCTAACTTTTGCATTTATAATAATACAAAGATTAGTCAATTATTGTGTTCTGTGGAAGTTCTACTGAAGTTTTTATATTTAACCTTTTAGGCAGCCATTATATGACTACCTAGTTAAAGAAGGCATAAGTATCCAATTAATTAGAGCCATTCATTCATCCTAAATATAGTTCTGTTCATTGAAACAGTGGCCTCTTAGTCTCTTGTGTCAATTAATACGCCAATTAGTCACCATATAGTTGTAAGGCATCAAGTCTTCAAAGCTGGTAAACATACCAATCGAATTCCTAATCCTTATTGTAGAAAAATACTTTGAAATCAAATAAAAGAATTACATAATCAAAGATTCTCAGAATACTATTAAATATATCTGAATTACAAAAATTATGTTCTGTGAGGTGGTTCTTTC
The DNA here is from genome assembly GCA_947462355.1 of Caradrina kadenii. NCBI lineage: Eukaryota > Metazoa > Arthropoda > Insecta > Lepidoptera > Noctuidae > Caradrina > Caradrina kadenii. The sequence continues at coordinate 12,049,414 of OX381691.1, forward strand.
ATCGCTAACTTCAAATAGATAATATTTTTCAACATAAATTCGTATATTGTTATATACATAATACTTCATTTGCAAATATAATCTACTAAAAATATTATTAGACTAGCTTCTGCTCGCGACTTCGTCCGCGTAGTTTTTTCACCCGCATTAGGTTACGTCTTTGGTTACTGCTCCGCACCTATTGGTCGTAGGGTGATGTTATACAGCCTTCTTCGATAAATGAACTATCCAACACAAAAAGCTTTTTTCAATTCAAACCAGCAGTTCCTGAGATTAGCGCGTTCAAACCAACAAACAAACTCTTCAGCTTTATAATATTGGTATAGATTTGTATATCATTTTACTTATTATAGAGTATTAACTTAAAAAAAATCCTGATTCAAATAGCTTTTTCCAATTTTATTAAACCATTTATGCACTTAACATGACTATTACCTATAGATACTAAAATAATAAAACTGAAGAGTTTTTGTTTGTTTGTATAAACGCGCTAATCTCTGTAACTACTAAGCGGATTGGAAAAAATCTTCTATCTTTATATTTTTTAATGAGGAATAGTAAACGCTTTAAAACGCTATGACTCACGGGAGCTGAGCAATAACCAAAGACATAATGCGGTCGCTAAGCGCGACTGCTACGCTTGGGTTCGATTCCCAGGTCGAGCAAAAAGTGTTATTGGGTTTTTCTATGAAATTCTCAATAGCAGCTCGGACTTAGGAATTGTACCCGGTTAATGGCAATAGACTCGCCCCCTATTACATGGGACCTAAACGTACCGGCGAACTGTGGGTGTACATTGTTACACCTCTGCCTAACCTTTCGGGGAACACAGGCGTGATGGTATGTTATTCTGTTTAGGTCCTGGTTTACTCACGATGTTTTTCTTCACCGATGTCAGTGATGTCCAAGATAAACTTAGAAAGCAGTTACATATTAATATTATTATGTATAGAAAAAGTCACATTTGTATTTTTATTTGCCCGGTAGGTATCGAACCCGCATGTGAGGTGGGCAGCTTAACCATCACGAACGTAACATGCGATTATACTTATTATGAAATTGTTTATAGTCATCAACGATGAAATGGTCCATGATCCCAGTCTCGCCAGACCTACACCGACATGACGTAGATCAGTCGGCTACAGGATCTTAGAACCAAAATACATCACCTTTATCAAAACTTCTTATGAAAAATATCCTCTTTAAACTTCACGTTTCTACCACCTATTGTGGGCTCATAAAGGTCAAAGGTCACTCCAGGGCCGGGAGGCGGTATCCTATATTTGTATGCCATGAATAAAAAAATACGTGTCCTTTTACGGGCCTTGACGAATTTAACCATATTTAGAAAATGGCGCCGTACCTATTATAAATGATATATATTTTATCTGTGAAATGTCGGGAGGTTATCGTTAAGTCTTTTAATGATTTTATCAGCTCTGTGTTACCCGAGGCAGCATAATTTGCGAGAATATTTCATACACATGTCAATAAAATAATCAAGAGGATATTCTTGACAGCATGCTGCATAAACGTCCTAGATGTAAACTCCCATTTGCCCGCGGCTTTGTCCGTGGATATTTTCTGAGAGATCCCTAATTTTTTAAATTCTTCTAATCCCAGTAGTATTATAAATGCGAAAGTTTGTGAGGATATATAGATGTTTGTTCCTCTTTCACGCTTAAACGACTGAACGGATCTGGATGAAATTTGGCACTTAAACAGAATATAGTCTGAAATAGCACATAAGCTACTTTTTATCCCGAAAAAATGTACGATTCCCGTGGGATAATATATTAACTTTGACGTAAACAAAATCGCGTGCAGAAGCTAGTAAGAAAATAGCAAGTAAAACACTCGGTGATAACGCAGCTTTTAGCTCAAGAGTTTTTTGTAACTGACCAGTAATTCAAACAAACTCATCAGCTGAAGAATATTAGTATAGATAGGTTGTGGGTCCTAACTTCTCGGTTTACGGTTAGCAAGGATTCTGTCAAATAACATATTACATAATTTCAAAATGGTACACGGTGACTATATAAAATATATTTTCCTTATGAAGTTACTGGGTTAGGTATCATTTTGAAATAAAGTAATTGACGGGAAATTGACTAACAACAAGCCTAGATATTCATATCCTTTTCCTGTGATCTACAAAATTACATCCAGTTGACGAAAACTTGACTGGACTACAGTTGGCAACTACGTAGATTCGATACTTTTGTTTTGTAAATGACACTACATTAAATTTTCTTTCTTCTTATAAATGACATTCAAAATTGCCTTTTAATGGTCTAATTAACAAAAAAATACTTTGAGATTGCATGGAATGCGCAGTCTGGACAGTTCTTTTAATGTTTGATTATGTTACAGTTTCCTTACAACTCTTGCCGACATGGGAGAAGATCATAATTATTATAATAACGTAGCTCGCTGAACCACAATACAATACGATGATAATACTACACCTATTAGCGTTTCCGTGCGAAACTAGAGAAACAAACAAACTTCACAGTTTATAGGCAGGTTTTATTTATCTAGCGTATGGTTCATCTCGTGATCTTACGGTAAATAATTACCCGTTAATTTTACGCGTAGGTAAATTACTTCTTTAATCAAACGAACACAAGTCAAAATAGAAATGAATGGCTAAATGTGTTGCGAGGCGCAAAACTCAAGTACGATTGGACCGATTTAGCTGATTCTGTTTTTGTTGCGTGAGAAATTTCTCGGACAATGTTTAAATGAAAGATATTTTTTTGAAAATCCATCCCTAATGTCGGATTTTTTTACTCGTGTGTAGCCGGGGAGTTTGCTATTACTTTCAATAAAAATGAATGTTTGTATGTTTGTACTCTATGCGTTCCTAAATCATTGATTCAATTGTGATGAAACTTTGAGGGTAGTTCTACACACGCCCGTGAAGGTTCCTGGTTCAAAAAATAAATAAATAAAAGCATCAGGAATGAAGTCGCGAGCAGTAGCTAGTATTAAACAAAGCATGATTAATGTATGTACAAAAAATACCATAAAGGATCTCCCATTGTCCTGTGACTATAAAACGTGTATTAAACTATTAAAATGATTTGCGACTTTAATGTCAAGGTCGAACGATAAGGGGGCTTACATTTTAAGCCAATATTAGCCCCTTATCTCATGTAGCCACACATTCATCACCGTGACAGCAAGATGGCTCTTGTGGGATGAATAACGTAACTAGATCATGGTCCAATTTGTGTTTATTTTTAGTTTTTAACTACCTACGGCATGGTTTTTTTTTGTAAGTTTCCTGCCTTTTACTTTGGTGATAGCGAATTATCGTTTGTTTACAAATAACCTATTGTATAGGTACTTAATAAAATTTTCGAAACGAAAGAAATCATCCTGCGTTTAATAATTGTATGTTTAAAAGACAGTTTAAGATAGCTATGTATAAGATAGACAAAACAGCAATCAACCCGACGGCACTTTATGTACTAAAAATTAATAACTATGAGTTACCCATGAATTATTATTTCTTATTAAATTCCAGAGAAATAACCCAAAAGTCTAAAAATAAACATAAAACTAGCTATTTCTTCAATGTCACTAAATCCAATTTCACCGCACATACGATCCGCATTGAGCCTTGAACTGCTAGCAGCCATAACTTGCTCATAAAACCGAATGACTCACACCACGGGATTTATTCTTAGAACCAATGGAAGCCATGTATGACGCACGGACTTCCCGGGAAAGCCTTGGAGTCGATGCCGGGATCATTGGCGGGAATTAAGAGGTATTCTTTTATTTTTGAAAGTGTGATTCATGGGTGGTTGGGTAGACTCTCATGATGGTTGTGTGTGACGGAATAAACGGGTTTATTTTGAGACGAAAGGGAGCATCTAGTAGGAACAGAAATATCAAATCAGTAGGTGTTAAAAAATAGGGCAGGCGAAAGATAATTGCAACGCTTGTAAAAGTCTTCATAAGTACTATCATAAGATAACACCAACATTGTACACTTAGTTCGCAATATATAATTGACTTTTACTTTGAGAAATTGGAACAATTATGGATCCTGTCAGACTCTGCAAAATTAGAAGAATACGAAGAAGATTAGTTGATGCTGCAACAGAAAAATAATTATAAAAGAACTGCAAGTCTATTCCAGTTAAAGAATTCCTCAATTTATGGTATAACTTGACTTAACTGACCGAATAGTCAATCATCCAAAATAGACCACACAATTCTCATTAACACACTCATCTTATTTTTCTGTTTCAGTGCTGCCTCACAGTGCGAAACTAGTGTCGGCTAGTAGTAGCTGCGATCGCTGGCCACGCGAATACCATTGCAAATGTTTGAATTTTGTTCACAACTTGTGGCGGGCACTCAAATTTTAATTATCCTCGTTCTTCTTCTTCGTGTCGTTGGCACGACAGCCTTTTAGATTTGGGTGGCCCAAAACATTGTCACCGTCCTCCTGTAATTGGCATCAATGGTCTGCACACAGGCCACTTTGGGTACATGTTTTGAGGCACAGAGAGCAAGATAGGAGGCAGAGCATGGTTTGTGACTCCGCTCCATATCCACACCCTGCAGTCGATCCGTCACGGTTTGCGAGGTTGGAACTTAATTATCATTAACATTTGAGTGACTTTGCCATCATTTCATTAGCAACCAAAACGATATTTATAATATATCAATGAACTCCAAAATAAATAGTGACACCAAAGCCATAAAATCAAGACACATCAATGTCTTGTTAAAATTGCTAATTCACATACCTCACAAGATCCCCTCAAACGAGTCATTACTTACACCTGACGAGACAACTAGCAAACAGATGCGGTTTTTATCTCACATCTAGAAAAGGAAATAAATTCCGCAGCTACATGATGTTTATACCAACATTTGCAATTTAGTGTGACACTGCAATGAATGACTGCAGAATATCCAGTGCACGAGGACAAGCATTTATAAATCTGTAGTAATATAGTCGCAGCACGAACGAGCCAACGGAAAAATATTTAAGTCCTTTTGGAAATCTATGGGGGAGGTCTATGTCCAGCAGTGGACGTCCTACAGCTGATATGGATGATGATGAGGGAAATGCGACTATCCATCCTACAGCAATTTGGTTTATTTTCTGGACAAGCACAAATAATTTATTGGCCCAGTGTTTGGTTGGGTTTGATAACGGGTAAGGCATTTTTCAATTCATATGTCCTTTCCAACTTTATCTTGGACATTACTGACATCGGTGAAGGAAAACAACCTGAGAAAACCTGGATTTATTAAAGTTCATCTAAAAACGCCACTCCAGCTTGAGCATGCATATTTTTATGGAGAAATGCTTCACCTGAGACCTTTTCTTTTTTTTTCGTGGGGGAATCCTCATTGATGCCCTCCGTCTGGGGTAAACGAAAGGGTTGTGTCAGACTTTTACCGAATAAACCCTCACGGTACCTCCTGTTACCACAAGTCAGGAGCCCGGTATTCGCCAATACCGGGCTCGCCAATGGCGGTCCCATACCAGTCGGGGACTGGTATGGGACCGCCATTGGCGAGCCCCTTCATTCACCAGAGACCTCCAGTCATTGATTAAAAAAATAGATACATAAGTACCTTTTAAATCATGTCGCATCAATATAATATTAGTAATTGCCCTTCTGTTTCTTCTCGTTATTTTGCCCTGGTGATGTGAGTGACGGCAAATTAATCTGAATCAGCTATCACCCACAATTAAGTGATATAAAACAGTGGCGCTGGTGGACCGTGGCCGAACCAATAACCGTATTACTAGCGTGGGGAAACTCGGCTAATTTCTAATAGTTAGTGTGGTAAGTTATATTGATAAGTATTATGTCAGGAGCTAATGTGTTGTCGTTACTTAATTGATTTGGGAATGTCAAAAGTATTTGTGGGTAATCAATAGAGATTAATGGTTAACTTGTGTTGTAAGCTCATTTTTTTTATACTGGAAGAAGTAAAAATACAAACAACATTTTACATCAGAAAATATGATTTCGAAGATTATTTAAAAAAAAATCCAAACTTCACTGCGGCCGGAGCTTTTATACGTATTTGAAGAACCGATGTTTTTACAATTCATAAAAAATATGTTTTTAGATATTGAGAAAGTAATAAAAATGATGGATGGATAGATTTTTTTTACTTTTTCACACAAAAGATACTTGAAGGATTTGGGTGACAGTAATAAACATCAGAATAAGACATAAGCTATAGATTAAAAAGATACTGTGTAATATTAGGGTGAAATGAGGAAAGTGCTACTTTGACGTAAGCGGAGTCGCGAGCGGCAGCTAGTCGTTTCATATTCCTAGTTTCAGCACCGCGTGGTTGGCCTGATGGCACGCTGACTACACCATAATGAAGTTTATTAGTAAGAAGACTTACTGTGTTTTATTACACACTAGATAAATAATCAGGCTTGGTGAAAATTTCCTAGTTTGATGTTATAGGAGGAATTTTTATTAGACTTTACGAGCACAGTCGGTGTGAAGTAGATTCACGACGTTCTTGCTCTACTTACCGACACGTATTGGTAACGTTTACTAATAACGTGTGGTTTTAATTATGCTGTAAACTTGGGAACTTGCATTTGGTGTTTGTTTGTTGTCTTGATCCAGGTTTAATATGATTCATGGGTCGATTTCTAGGGCCTAGGAATTCCATGAATTTAAAATTTGTGATAGCTTCGTTTTTTTTGTAGTGTAGTCGGTAATTAAAAATGTCCTTAAAGTTAGAGTGAACAGTCTTCTCCTGGGTAAACTCACTCCATCGTCGACTTTGTCTTTGTCACCTCTGACCTAGAATAAAGTCGAGAACAAAACCAATCTATTAAAAAATATCGCATGGCAATCAAAGATACCAAGTATATTAAAATATACGCATAAATCAAGTGTTTGAGTGACACATATAAGCCACATATTTTCCCCTTATGATACTTTGTGATTTACTGACAAGAACTCTGATTACACTAATGCTAATAATCCGTTAACGTTTTATCTACGAGAGTTAAATCAAATATACCTAGTGCTTTTGGCTCCACATTTGAAATCGACGCTCATACGAAATTAGCAGGTGAATAAGTTAAGTTTAGTTAGATATCTGCAATACCAGAGTTCGTGTTCCACGCGCGCCCCAAAGAGATGTCAGCAAAAGGAAGGGGCCACTGAGGGCCGATGCCTGCCGGGGCTGCGGGTTGTTCGCAAGAGATACCGCGCCCCCGGAACGCAAAGGGCACAAGAAGGAACATGGGTGGGTTTTAGTCAGTAAAAGTCTGACACTCCCTCCCGCCCCGCCCAGGGCGGGAGAAGTTATTTGATGATTTCCCACCCACCAAAAAAAAAAAAAAAAAAGAGGCATTGCCATCCCAGAGACAAACTTGGAAAGTCTCATGTGCTTGCCATTACTTCGAGTATTCCGCACCTATACCCTTCAAACCGAAATACAGCAACGCTGCTTTGCGGCAGAAATAGGATGGTGTTAGTACTTTCTCGGACAAGCTGCTTTACAAAGAGCTCTACTTCTACTAAAAGGTACATGATTGAGTATAAATAATTGTTTCCCATTGTTGTCACTAGACGGCACTATTCCACTGCCAGTACAAATTGAAGTTTGTAAGTATAAAAACTTGCACTCGGGGATCAGATTTTGGTAACCATACACATGACTCACACGGATATGTGTACAACGGAAGGATGTTAATGGGTTATCCGCAAGTTTTTTTCCTATGTGTACTTCTTTAAAACATTGTGTGTCATACTAAGGCTCGATCAAGAGATTAATCTATAGATTTAGTCAAGGATTGGGCAAGAGTCTGGTAGACGCAAGCCATCTTCGTATAACACAAGACGACTATAAGCAAGGTAACCATACACATTTTTCATTGCAAAAAAATCTTAAATAATTTAGTTATTTAGGTATGCCTACACCATAGGCACTTCTTACATAAAATAAATGCGAAAGCTTGGATGAATTGGACGTTTGTTACTCAATCAACGGAACTGATGAACGGATCTGAATGAAATTTCGCAGTGAGATCGATCATAATCTGGTTATAGGACGTACTTTATCCCTAAAAACATACGTTTCCCGTGGGATAATGTATTAACTTTGATGCAGATAAAGTCGCGGGCGGACGCTAGTTAAAATATAAAACTCTAAAGAGGACCCAAAAACTCGAAGTACCCAAATGTCCTAACCCAAAAATTGCTTAATTACGAACACAACATCTTACGAATAAAACAGAATAAGAAGAAAAGGATCAAACTTCAAATAACACTGATCCGACATTACTGAAACATCTGCGGTTGGTCCGGTCCGGATCGGATCAACACACGGCCCCGGATAACCGGACGACGAGCACAATATGGAATTATGGCATCCTTATGGGTTGGCACGGATCTTCGCGCTCCGGATTGTGAGATTTGAAGAGATATTGGGAAACAAAAGACCTTTGAAATGTTCACGTTTTGGTGAACCATCTGGGAGGATTTGATACAGAAATGTAGCAGGGTTTTGAAAGGTCAATAATCCTGTAAGATTGACTTGTATGATACTCGTTTGAACTGCACCCTAAGAATGAAGCAGCAAATTCATAAAAAACTAAAAGACACCAAATTGTGTGCAATTTACAAGCCCAGGAGTTGTTTATCGTCCTGCACGCAATCATGTCATTTTTAACTGCATTTCTGTTCGATTTTAAGTGAAAATTGCTCCATTATATTACGGTCTCTCCGAGTTAACAGTTAGTAATGAAATAGTGGCATTTTATTTAGCTACGTCACAAGGAACTGCTGGCTTAAACCGATAAAGAAAAACCATTAAAAACGAAGAAAGACAGGTAAGAAATAAAACCAAGTTATATCTAGACTTGACACCGTCTGAACCATAGTCATACAGTCAAGGTTGTTCGCCATAACGTAAACAAGCAACCAGTCGTTGTTCTTGATCTTGGTTGGCTGCCGTCCACAAGAACTAGAGGAAAGAATAAATAAACCTTGAAATATTGACATGAAATACCATGGTGAAGATGACTATTTTTCCAACGATCCCGAGGTGCGTGCATGTAACAAATTTTTGCAATGCGCTGAGCGGCATCACCTGTTTCGGAGGCTCTTACTGAAGTCAGAGTATGTATTGTGTCATTAACAGCCAAACACCTACTGTACCTATTCTGGAAATTAGTAGCTAAAGCCCGAAAAGTCAAAGTCAAAGCATTTATTTTGCCGGGGCTACGGGTTGTTCGTAAGAGATACCGCGCCCCCGGAACGCAAAGGGCACAAGAAGGAACATGGGTGGGTTTTAGTCAGTAAAAGTCTGACACTCCCTCCCGCCCCGCCCAGGGCGGAAGAAGTTATTTGATGATTTCCCACCCTCCAAAAAAAAAAAAGCATTTATTTCAATTAGATCAGTTACAGGCACCTTTGAATTTTTAAGAAGTTATAATCCCGAAAGTGGAAACCAATTAGATATTGCTAGTTTCTAAACAGTGATCTCTATGGAGAAGTTTGAGCAAGAAACCGCACGGAAAAATAATTGAATGGTGGCTGCATTAAAGCTGCTAGGTTTTATCCAGACAAACTTCCACCTTATCCTCAAATCATTACATTTTTCAAGTTGAATAACTGTCGTCACGGAAACTTATAAATAAATAAAAATAAATGTGAAACGATCCGATTGTCTACTTGTAACAGTTATATAAAAAACAATGTTGAATGTAATAAAATATAATTTGTTCGTTGATTGAGTTTAACGAACTGTGAAGGATGGTATGATCGGCAATACACTATCTATTTAGGATTATGAAACTGACTGAAGTGAAGTTTTGAGAATAAAACTTGCGGAACGAATAATCGTCAATTTTTTACAAACATGACATTTTTAGTGCACCATTTTAGTGCTCGTGGCCTCGCAAGCGAGACTGCAGTGGTTCCTTTTGGTTCTAGGTGTTTTTGGGTCTTTCCATCAGGAGTGTCTATAAAGCGGCTTGGAGTTTGGAAGTTGGGGGTATAAAACCCCCGTGGCTTGGAAAGTACATAAAGCGTTGTTCAAGCGCCTGATATGGCTCCGGTTGTGCCGGATTGCCGTCCCATTGGACGAAGAGAGTAAGAGAAGAGGAAAAGGATTTGTGTTTACACTACATCTCCCGCGTACTTTACTAGTCCCCATTAATATTAGCCACCAGTTAGAGAGTGGTCAAATGAGAGCCCAAAAAAGAGAGTAATTTTAGCATAATGTAAGAAAAAATAACAACGGAAAGAGAACAAAGCAAGAAACTGGAATTCTACATCATCAACAAAGTCAAACAAGCGACTATTTTTCAAGAACACATTTCGTCATCTTTCGCCACTTTATCTAAAGAATAACAAAGTACAACTGCGCCCACATTAACATAGTGCACACAAAATATTCACATGTTCCGTATGTATATGTGCATGTCTGAGGACACTGACTCAGACGGAATATTTAAATGTAACGCTACTGGTATGAGAATGGCCGACAGTAAGACAGATGTTTTGTTAAGATAGGTACATAAATAAAGCAGCGAAAATGATGTAAGCAATCGGTAGACAATATCGCAATAAGTAAACTATTTTGACATTAACCTAAAGTTAGCTTGGACATTACAGACAGCGGCAAAAGGAAACATCGTGAGGGAATCTGAATTTTTTAATTAATATGAGACTGAAATCACCGTCCGCCTTGAACAAGCGTGGCGATCAATGTTCGTGCCTTTTCTGTATTAGAAGAGGGCAAAGCCCTGCAGTACGACAATAATAGGCAGGTATTATTATTACATACTACATAAACCCACGCCTTTTTCCCATGGGGGTAGGCAGAAACGGAACGCCTACTGCTACGATCCTTACATACTCCTTTCGCGTCGTCCACGTTCATACATCTGGGCATACTCGTACGCCTGTTACGAGTGCTGACACACGACCTGAAGAACCTCCCCAATAAGGTCAGGGTAGATCTTTATAAAGCATCCCCTACCGGTGTTGCCACTCACATCTACCATTGCTTCTAACAAAAGGGATTTACCTTTTGTTAGTCGCCTTTCACTCATCCTCTCAACATGACCGAACCATCTAAGCATACTCTTTTTATTATTATTATTTTATTATTAATGGTACTCCATAAGAATAGTTTACAATAAGGCTATGACATTATGTTCAGATATGTACATAAATAAAGCAGCGAAGAAGATGTAAGCAAACAGTGGAAAATATCACATTAAATAGATTACTTTTTGTTCCATAAAAAACCTTAAGATCTTGACACAAAACAGGTTTTTATTTGGCGAAAATGTAACACATGTAAGTCTCGAACAACACAAGGAAGTTCATACATGTATGTATGAAATTAACTAAAACACACGCGTTGAACATTTCCAACTAGGTACTAGAAAAAAAAACATGTTCACTAAACGGGACAACATAACATTGGCAAAGAAAAGATTATCAGTGAACCATTATTGCCGTAAACGGTAGTCGTAACCGAAGAGTAGTTTAAACTAATTGACGAAACAATCGGACATAGCTCCGGTTTAGGATGGTTACACATCTGCGACTTTGTGGCGGGACAATAAGCAAATATTCCAACCTCTGTATACCTATATTATCAATACTAATATTATAAACCTGAAGAGTTTGTTTGGTTGGTTGGTTGAACGCGCTAATCTCAGAAGCTGCTGGTTCAAATAGAAAAAATATTTTTGTGTTGGATAGTCCATTTATTGAGAAAGGCTATAATATAACACCAAGCTCCGACAGACAGGAGCGGAGCAGTTACCAAAAACGTTGCTTGAAGCGGGTGAAAAAACTACGCGGACAAAGTGGCAGCAGAAGCTACTTACCAAATAAATTATTTATTTCTTCTTTCAAATCTATTCTCAAGTGACGTCTCGTCCCTATTCTACCAACCTAAAAAAAGAATCTGCAGTAAGTGACTTTTGCTTCTCTAATACTAATATTATAAAGCCAAAGACTATGTTTTTTTTATGTATGAACACATCTAATCTCCAGGAGAATCAGTAGGGTCAGATTTTGGACATTCTTTTGCTAATAGGAAGCTTACGCTATTCCTGAGCGCTGTAGGCTACTTTTAATTATCAATAATGTAGGGATAGTTATGAGAATTATTAGGGACCTACTTCAAACAAACATACAGTATCTTGGAAGATGCAGACAGGCCACACAAAGCCTACTCAACCTTGGTCCAAAGTATACCTCAACAAAACATCACACTATCTAAGAGCGTCAATCTTAATATTATATAGCTGAAGAGTTTGTTTGGTTGAACGCGCAAATCTCAGGAACTACTGTGTGTTGGATAGTTCATTTATCGAGGAAGGCTTTAGGCTTTATAACATCACGCTACGACACACGGGAGAAAAGCAGTAACCAAAGACGTAACTTAACGCGGGTGAAAAAAACCACGCAACCGAAGTCGCTGGCAGAAGTCAGTAATCTATAAATGTGCAACCACCTTAGGCAAAATACCGACCGATTGGAACGACAATTTGGTTAAGTATCGATTGAACAATGGCGTACAATGGTTATCCTACTACCCACACAAGTCATTCATGTTAGTTCAAAGTAATAGCGCTATTAGTGTACTTGCTTGCTTTACAAAATGGTGACCGATTGTTGAGATAATAAAGGCTATTTAGTGTGTAGCTTGGAGTGTTCGATTCTACTATAATACTATTCTCCTGGCAGTTTTGGTCACAGCGGCCAAACTCAATTTAGACTGGCCAAGTACCGTGGGTACTTGGCCAGTCTAAATTGAGTTTGGCAGAATTATATATAATTATGGTATAGTAGCAGCCACGAGTCGTGAGCAAATTCATGTCAAGTTCACTTTTGGGTTTTAAGTCTCGTTTCTGGGTTTTATGGGGCGCCGACACTGCACTCGATCGATCCGACAGACGGACCAATTGAGTTCAGCGTCAGCGACCCAAAAAATTCAGAAACTAACCTTAAAACCCCAAAATTAACTGGACGTTTGTGTTCACGACTCGTGGCGATTACTATGAGTAACTTAATATTGTTGTATTCTAATAATATAGAATAGGGTACATCGTATGTGCTTTTCAGGAATAAGTGCAAGACGTGTTATCGTTACCAAAAGACTCAACTTTTGCAGGATGACTCGTATTTTTTATTTGGAATTGAAAGTCCCAAACTTAATAGTTAATTAATTCGCGTTTGTCTTATTTTTTAATAAGGTAAACAAACAATAGTACTTTAGGTATGTCTTACAGCTACATAGTTACATTTACTACGTTCCTACAAATAACATACCATCAGGCCTGTGTTCTCCGAAGGGTTAGGCAGAGGTGTACCAGTGTACACAAACAGCTCGCCGGTATGTTTAGGTCCCATGTAATAGGGGGCGAGCCTATTGCCATTAACCGGGCACAAATCCTAACTCCGAGCTGCTACTGAGAATTTCATAGAAAAACCCAATAACACTTTTTCCTCGACCTGGGAATCAAACCCAAGAACCTCTAGCGTAGCAGTCGCGCTTAGAACCACTAGGCTACCGAAGCAGTTACCTTTTCCTACAAATAACGTTAAAAAAGTAATTAATAGGTAGGTACATATACAGTAAAGTTGTTAATAATTCTAGTTTAACTTTAAATATCAGTAAAGTGACATTTTAACATTTTTACAACGCTTTTTTTTGTTCTGTTTTGTTATATTGACCAAATAATACACATCATTATTCAAATTATTTTATCGCACCCCCAAACCATTTCTTTTACATCCAAATTGGACCTAGCAAACACTACTCAACACTATGGCTAACCTTTTTCGCTAAAGTAGCTCTCATCATATTACATATCAACAAAATGGCGTCTAAGAAGGCTCTATTTACCGGCAAGTAAATGTGAATACTGAGTTGAAAAGCACTTTGGAAGACCGCAAATAAATAGAGAGCCTAGTTGACTATGTCTACTCATGTTTGGGGCTAGATTCATTCTGAAAACGGTCTCAATTTACTCGAGTTTTTTGTGGAAGTATTAAATGGTACATAATCCATATTAATAGGTATACATGCGTAATTAACTCTGTCTGTCTTTCACGACTAACCCGATTTTGATCAAATTTGGTAAGGAGTAAGTTTGGGGGTTGTTTGTTGTTAAAGGTTAAGATTACTTTTTATTTTGTGACGCTATAACCGACTTTTACGCGGACGAAGTCGCGGGCAAGAGCTAGTATAGGATAAATCTAAAGAATACTAATGATTGGTTTCTAGCAACTTAACATTTTCTGAGTTCTAAAAATGGAATACAAGATTATTTTGATATTTTCAAAGTCAGGTTTCCATCCTTTGTTTAGCGTGTATTCTAATATAAATGAGCTTTAACATAATATAAAGAAAGAAAAGAAAATAATTTATTCTGCATAAATAAAACATCGCGGTGTAGAATCTCGTTTCATTCAGTCAGTCTCCCTAATTCAGAATAGACCACTGAGCATCAAAAGTAGACTTAAAGAACATGACATAAGACATAGAAGTTATAACTTTTCCACGATTCAAGCCAAGCAGTTAAAAATTCAAAACTAAAATCTGCGTACTCAGGTAATTCTTTAAAACATCAGACAGTGCGACCTTCATGTTGAAAAGTTAATTAATTTTAATTAACATGGTAACTGGGTCATTTCATAATATATTACAAGTTTTGAACAACAATACGTACTTTGTTACAACATTAGGAACATTAATATACATACCATTGTCTAGAAAGAACCAATGTATAAGACTCGATGGTCTACACTTATTCTGTAAAAGCTCTTCGGTGAATTTAGGTGAAATGAGCTTGAGGTGAGTTGTCACCACATTGTCGTTAGGGATTGACAGCGCACGCTAAGTTTACCTCACCTAAATTCACCAAGGCTTTTCACACAATAGAACGGCTGAGCAAGAAAAATAAAAAAAAAGAGTTTAAAAAAGTATGGAGTTTCTTGCCCATTTTTCCCAAACGAAACTACCCTTTGAAAGGGACAGCTAAATAAAGAGGGGTTTTGTGGCCTAATGGAAATAAATAATTTGACTTTGAAGATTAGCACAACATGTTAGGGTCAGTTTCTAGTCTAAACAGATGCTGCTGAATATTTATATTTTATTCAGACGGCGAGATTATCTAGTGATTTACTAGAAGCACTTAATGTGCAGGTGGTTCAATATTAGTTGCGGACTAACAGCTCTCATAAATATTGGTATTGAACTGACGAGGTGGTCTAAATATTCCACTCTTAGATATTACTCCGTGGTCCACCACTCGGCCTGAATAGTCCATTGTTTATAAGAATCTAGAGCTGGTAGTCCAAACATAGGTCTATACACTTGTTCTAGAGACAATAGTCTTTCGATTTTTCCAGGGAAAGAAAGAGCAAAAACATTGTAACCTACCGAACCGACACAACCTGTGACGCCTAAACCACTGAACCAATCACCTTGAAAATTTTGCAATGCACACGTTGTCAGGTGTACAGATACGGACAAACCTTTCATCCCGAATAAAAGTACTGTTTGCGAGGAAAACAACAATAACTTTGTTATGATAATAGATGGCGCCACGTGTCTTTGAATCATGGTTAAATTTTAAATATAACCGACATTTATGTGGACGAAATCGCGAGCAAAAGCTAGTAAAATATACACCAGGGGAGTGTTTGTTCTCCTTTCCCGTCATTGACAAAGGGCGGAACAATTGTATACTCGGGCGCCATAACTTATATAGCATTCGGTTAATGTAAATATGAATCACTAGTAATACTAAAACAATAGAGTTCAATCATAACACCAGATGTTAGTTAACTGAGTTGTTATAACATAATTGTTGGACGTCCATAGTTAGTTGTGTAAATGCAATAATTATTCACACGAAGAATGGACTATTGACCTAATAGGCTACTGTTATGTACAAAAGTGCGAGCGTGACTCAAAATTGGGTTTTACTTTGTTTATTGTTTGGCGGTTTTGTTTTGGTTACCTAAGTTTCTGATGTTCAATAATCAAGTACCTATTATACCCTTTCAAGGGTATTAATATATTGGCGAAACCTATATCTCGAATCACGTGTTGTTTTTTTTTTAAGGATGGGAAAATATCAAATATTTTCCTCCGCCCTGGACGGAGCGAAAGAGTGTCAGAGTGTTACTGACTAAAACCCATCCGTGTTTCTCCTAATGCCCTTTGCGTTCCAAGACCACGGGGACTCTTTCGAACCAATTCCGCAACACTGGCAGGATACCTAGAACCTAGAATTTTAAAACGATACTTAATTCAAAAGCTCCTCAAACATTTCAAAATCATTATCATTTTGAAATTAAGCTACTTGACGAGAACCTAACTGCACTAATTGGTTAGTACGACAAACCTTTATGTGCACTTAAGTATCTTATTTTCAAAACATCATGTTTAATTACTTAGTGAAACAATCCAAAATTTCAAATTAAATCATTTATTTCAGATTAAAATCTATAACTTATATATTATATTAATAGGCATGAAATTTAAATCAATACAGATATCTGCCGGGCTAGGCTTTTGTCGACTATGTTGGGGTGAGCTTCCAGTCTAACTGGATGCATAAATATAAAAAAAACGAATATTCGTTTGTACGGAACGCTCTGCTGTAAATATCTTCCTAAACATATGCTAAAGGATCATGTCTCGGTGCCTTTCTTATAACCTTACACCGAGATCAGTCTTCGAAAACGTACATAGTTGGCTCTTAGCAAAGTTTCCAATTAGCACTTGGGTACAGCGAAATGCTAATTATAGACACCTACTATGGACCTACTTAGAGAATCTAAAAAAACTATGTGAAATCTGAATTACCGTTGCACATAAAATACATATATTCACAGCAGCCGTTGGAGAAAAAACATCGAGATGAGATAAACGACACAGATAAATCTAGACACGTTACTTTTCCAGCTAATTGACTTTTTATCCACTAACACATTAGACTAGTTTTTAATAAATTATTCATTACCATACTAACGCATTTAAAATGGTAATTTCTGTATAAACAGTATGAGGAGATGTCCAGTATGTACTCTGGTTCTTTACAACCGTAGTTTATGGTCGTGGAGAAGTCATGGTTTAACTCCTCCATAATGATGCCCCGTTGGTCTCATGGTGGCAAGCACTACAGTTGAGGGTGGGGTCCTAGATTCGATTCCCTGGTCGGGCAGTGTTATTGGGATTTTTCATTACGAATTTCTCAGTAACAGCCAGGAGTTTGGAAGTTGGTGATGTGACATCCCCGTGTCTCGGAAAACACGTAAAGTCATGATTATATGATTGTCTTTATTGGTAACAGTAGACATAACTGATTGTGTCATCTTTTAAGGGCGATATAGTCGCTGTTGTTCCGAACTTCTGAAGGGAAACCAGTAGGAATCGAGTTATATGGAGTCCTCGCCACTATATCCATGGCGGTAGACTTTAGAGCCTATGTCACTGGGCTTTAGCAGCTGCGGAGACCAGAAGCCGACATGACAAGGAGACAAAAAAAAATTGAACATTCCCTTTCTCACTAACTCACCAAATCCAGAAAAATAGAGAGAAATTGTTCATGTAGTAGGTAATTATTTTTTCTAACATCATATAGAGCTGAAAAACCCGCAAAGTTACTCGGAAAAAGCTTTTTCTTCCAACCAAATGTCGATATGAAAACGTTTCCAATAGTTAGGAAGTTTATTCAAAAAACTTCACAGAAAACTATTACCTATTCCATGATTTATTATTTTTGTAATATCGATATACAAAGAACTATACTTATTACAAAACTATTTTACGAGGACTGTTAATAACAATTGAGTGGGTAGGTACATAAATTGTTTGCGCTGGTTAAAAGGGGAATAAAATGGAGGGTGTAAACCGGAAAGAGGGTTGAGTTTAGACTTGAGTCCTAGCGTTTTATGTAAATGTTAGGTTCAGTTAGGTCTTACGTTGTGAAATATTGCGCTCGTGATTTTTTTCTAGGTAAGTGGTCGCTAGTTTTTATAAAGCTAGGTTTGAGAAAAGTAAAGGGTCGTTGAACACGGCCAATAGCCCAACTTTTCCGAACAAAAACTTTTTTCTTCCTATTTAGGGAGAAAAAGAAAAACCGAAGATTATTTTTGACATCCTTGTTAGGCTCGTAGGACTGCTTTGCTCTGCCTAACCCTTCAGGGAATACAGGCGTGATGCATGTGATATTTTCGACACATTGAATGATTTGTTTTTTAAAATGTGATATTATTATTTTTTTCTTTTAACAAAATACCTATATTGGATTTATTAAAGTGAGGTCGGTTTCATTTTACATACTTGAGTATATGACTCGCACACAAGTCCTTACTAGGTAGTAAGGATAACATAACTAGGTAGGCACCTAGTTATGTTATACTGAAAGGTTATCGTACTTCCGGGTATGCGGGTTGTTCGTAAGAGATACCGCGCCCCCGGAACGCGAAGGGCACAAGAAGGAACATGGGTGGGTTTTAGTCAGTAAAAGTCTGACACGTCCCACCCCCCCAAAAAAAAAAAAAAAGGTTATCCTACTTAAAACCACCTTCCTACCCAAACCCACCTTTAAACATTCCTTATAAGTCGTAATTTCTAGAGAAAGTAACAAAAACTACAGCTGTAAATGCAGTTTGATATCTCTAATTAAACATTGATCAACGCCACGCTGCAGTAATTAGTGCCATGAAATCAACACGTTCATATAAAGGAAGACGGCGCAACATAAATTCTGCGGATATAGTAATGTGTGAGTACTGTATCATAAATATGTAGGAAACCAATGCCTTGAACTGGCTGTACTTGGCTGTGAGACCTTGCAGGAGGCCGAGAAATACTGGTAGGGGGAATTAAAAGTCCTATTCAAGACGTGTAATAATAAAATAAAATGATGCTGCATGAAATAGCACGAGCTGCTGTTTGATGTGACACACACATTTTAGCAAAACTGAAGTTTTTTGAGGGAAATTTGCCTAGATGTTCAGAAGGATGAAAAATTTTGGTAAGGGTTGGTAAGACGTCGATTTTCATAATATTGTGTAGTTTCTTCAGCTCAAAGTTTTCCCACTGATTTCGATTTTTTTTTCAATTGAATATATGAAGTGAATCCTCCGCCAATCCATCTTGAGCAAGCGTGGTGAGCAATGCTAGTGTCTTCCCTGTATGAAAAGGGTTTTGTCCTACAGTGCGACAATAATAGTCTGGCATTATTACTACTCTTATTTATAACATAATATTCTACGTAGGTACCTATACTAATGTTACGAACAGATAAAGATTGATTGTTTGTAAGAGGCCATCTTTTACAAAAAAATGTTTAGCTGATGAAAGCAACAGTATTGCCAAATATCATAGCATATGTTTGATGGTATATTAAATTTCTACGTGGACGAAATCGCGGGCAGAAGCTAGCTAAAATTAAGGTAATAAATATAACACGCATTCTCGGCCAGTCCTGTGATTACTTAGAATGTAGGTAAATCACAATAAATAAATATATTGAATGCAGTAAATAAAGCTGGCGAGTTCTGCATGATTCGCATGTGAAGATCGGTATCTACTGAAATAACACACTAGGCACACACTTGGTACAAACGCGACGCAACATCACGACATGTTTTGAATCGATAATTTCACTTACCTACCTATTTGTACGTTAAAACATTTAACTTTCTAAAAAGTAGGTAGGTACTGTAAAATTCAATTTAACGAACGTTTTGGTGTACTTACGTTTGTTAGGTTTTTTTTTGTTTTTTTTTGCCTATAATGTCCCACTGATGGCCAAAGCCATCCCCCTCCAAGTCCTTCCAAATAGGTACTCTTTTCTTGCGGCACCTCGGACCAGCCCTCCCGGTGCCAGTCTAGGTCCTCTCGCCACCTCTTACAGGTATAGGTAAGAGTACTTAATTAAACCTGCAGTCAAATCTGGGGTCTTACCAGCATCTCCTAAGATATGTAGTTTGATTTACTTAGTGTAAGTGACAAGGCGCGGCTGCGCACGAGCAGATTTACTAAACGTCTCACTATTTTTGTTTATAAATATTTATTCAGGAACAATCGCGGACGTATGTAGGACAACTCATCAAAGTTTGAACACAATCTGATGAATGGTTTAGTAACGCATAGACGACAAACGTACAAAGAAACATTTATTTATTATACGTATAGTATGTAATTTCCATTGTTGGATTATCAAAACTCTGCTCAGCACCGAGAATTGATCCTAATCCTACAAATACTTAGTGGAAATGACTAAATAATATTAAAAGTATATTGTTTCAAGAGATTGTGGTATCTCCCTGGCGATTTTGCTAATCGCAAAACTGGAATGCTAACGTAATCTAACACTTAGGGCAAGTCTTTTATCATTTTTAACGAGCCGTTTGGGATGGAAACCCTCGGGCCGTGGGGTCCGTGTGCCCATAGACTTTTTAAGGATTTATCTAAACGTTTGCTTAACACTTCTCGTGACCCAAAGGCTGGCCTGTACCTTGGCCAGTCGTTAGGGCACTTTTCCGGTTGACAGCGATGCGGAGGAATTTTTTGATGCCATTTAGTTTTAGTTTTAAGGATGTAAATATTTAATAATAATAGAGTAAGTTTTATGTTTAACTTAGTTGGACAACGACCTCAAGAAAAGACGCGGTCAACTGAATCCCAAAAAAAATATTGCATTATTGTCTTCTATTGTTTAATATTCTTGATATCTACATATACTAATATTATAAAGGGGAAAGGATTTTTTGTTTGTTTGTTTGTAAGGAATATGCTCCGAAACTACTGGACCGATGTTAACAATTTTTTCACCAATATTATTCCTGAGTAACATAGGCTATATACCATTACGCTACGGCCTACGGGAGCGGAGCAGTAACGAAAGACGTTACTGAACGCGAGTGAAATAAGCCACGCGGACGAATTCGCGGGCTGGTCGTCTAGTAGGTAATCAATTAGTATTAGATCATATAAACAACTTTTCATGCACAATCCTTGGCGTGGAGTCGCGGACGCTGTCACATAAAAAATACAATAATAAGTTGTACGTAGGTAATAAATGTTTATAAACATAAACTTGATTGGAGCCTAAGTATAAAGGAAAACTTTGAACGCGTATTATTCCAATGCCATGAGTTATTTATTATTAAATTATAGACAATTATAGGTAGGTAATGGGTTATCTAAGAGTTCTAAGACACAAGTTTTTGCATAGTTGAAATCTATTCCTACTAACATTACAAAGAGGAAAGATTTTCTTTCATTGTTTGTACCGAATAAGCTCCGAAACCACTGGACCGATTTGAATAATTGTATCCAATAGATAGCTCGATTATTCCTGAGTAATATAGGCTACATAACGTCACATTACGACCTACGGGAGCGGAGCAGTAACCAAAACACTTAACGCCTGTGTAATAAGACACGCGAACGAAGTCGCAGGCGTAAGCTAGTACCTAGTAAATACAAAAGTAGACATTGTTCTTACATAGAGTATTTATGTCTGTAAAACATATTTTAATGGAACATTTCAAATTCAACTGCTTTTTTATTGGTTGCGAATTTTATCCGCCAATAACCTTTTGCTTCTCCGTAACAATGCAGTTTTCTGTTTATAAATAGTACCTAGGCAATTGATAATAAAATGTCATGAAGACCCAAGTCTGGAGGAAGTGGGTTTAGTTCTTGGTTGGTACTTTCTGCTATTTAACATTCACTTTATCTTCACGTCCCTTCTACTTTTCGAGAACTTTTTATTTACAATTTTTGTGCCCATGTTTATCACGGCATCAGTAGCGTTGTTAATGTCCTCTAGAGAACAGGTGTAGGGATACTTTGGGCACTGTAGTAAGTGGGCCATCGCAGGAGAACCGCACTCAAGCTGAGTAACGCTGGGATCTATAATCCCCCATTTCGCTAAGTTATATTTCCAACGGCTTACTTGGATATACATAATCGTACCTCCACGTCCCTAACAATAACAAACCAAACTACCTTCCAATAACAAAACAAACTTCAATATTCAGAAAATACAAAACACAGTAAGGTCAACAAATAGGTAGGTGCGTAGGTAGGTATTACGAATACCGAGTGGTTTGCAAAAGGATCCTTGTTTGATCAGCCAGTCAGGAATGCCATACTTGTGACGTACTCCCATGCTCCGCAGTTTATGAATCGACACCATTGTTCCGAACCCACATCTGTTGTAATACGTAAATGTAGGTATTAGCAACACTTGTAATGTACCTACGTATATAGAATGGTAGTTGTTAGGTAACTAAGCGAAGAAACATACAATTTTAAATTATGTAAATACTTAGTAGATCATTTTGAATATTATAACAAAAATAAAAACATATTTAAGTATAAGAAATCGGCCCATCGGCCATAATCGGCCTACCGGTAGTCAGGGCTCCTGAGAGGAATCTCCTGAAAATACACGCCGTGTGCTGTGCTGGAGTCAAATTTCTTTCTCCTTCTCCTCGACACGAAACTACTTTTTGATTCAATTATTTTTCTTGCACCTATATTATGACGATCAAAAGTACATTTTTTTAGTCTAAATGAAATAAATGGTTTGACTTTGACCTTGATGGCGGGATGAGCTAGACGAAACCAAAAAAAAAATGTGTGTGTCAGCTCCGACCAACGACTTGAGTTTACTCCCAAGTATAGTATTTAGTCCATGCAGTGATGCAAACTACAGAGTTTTCATGACCGCTGGGTGGGGAATGGGCAAAATGAAGCTCGTAAAGCATATCGTGTAACGTTTGACTTTAGTCCTTCATATCGGCGTAAATATGAAAATCGATTCTTAAGGAGTAAATAAACTTCAGAGACAATGGTGCTAATTGGCACTGAAAGATAATAAGAATACCTACTTGCCCATTTAATTTGATGGCGTGAAATAAAATAACTAGCAAATGCGAACAATACAAAAAATCCTTATTACGGCCAAACTAAGAACTGGTGTAATAATGGCTGTTAAAACATTAAACTTTTTGTAACAAAAGAAAACGATAAAGGATTTAAGAAAACATCGTAAATCTTTATCTTTTGTGTACGGTTTTCATGCTCACTACATGGTTAGGAATATGAAATTGTAAACAAAAGGAATATTTTGCTCTTTCTAAGAAGCTCAAGCGCTTATCTTGCCTTGATGCACAATTACTTGTTTCTTCTTAGTAGGTTTGTAGGTTATGGTATTAAATAACAAGGTTTTTATGAATATTATATTCTGTTCTTATTTTGAGCAGCTACTCTTTTCGAAATTTAAATGCTGCAAATAATGGTCTGCTATTGGCTGATGATGATGAAGCTAGCAATGAATCTAGATGGAATAATCAATGGATTTTAGAAAACCTAACAAAATTTGAGAAACCTGCAAAATGAACGAATGGAATGAATACTACGAACTTTGGGTGTACATTGGTACACCTCTGCCTGGCTCTTCGGGGAATACAGGCGTGATGGTATGTTATGTGGTATGAAATGAATACTTGTGAAAGAAACAATATAATCACCAGCCTAATTAATTGACAGTCAAGTTTTGAATATAGAACCTATGGGCAAGAGTCGCTAAGCACGTGTTTAGCTGGAAGAGACTGTACCCAAACCGGTTTCCATACAAAAGTGACAAATTATACGTTACTTATACATAACAACACGTAACAAAATAATAATAAAATAAAAGTTTTAAATAGCATCTGAATGCTTAGTTGAATTTCTGCTCACGAAAATACTTTAAAGATAATTTTACCATGCACAGGTATTTGTAAATTCTCATAAATGGCGATCTAAACTATAGAAAATAACACGTTACGATGCCTCGTACGTGACGATACCATTAAATAATACATCACATGTTGATAGTATTGAAAGAAGTTGACTGGGTTACGGACTTTCTCCGCACCAGTTAGCAAGTGCTGTGGTATCCTCAAACGCTATCCACGACAATATCACATTACAAAAAACCCCAGCCCGCATCCTGCTCTCAAAATAACCGTGTACTTCACAAACTAATACCTATTATTCTTGCATCCATTATTCAGTAAGCAATATTTATTATTTTCTTTCAAAATTAGAACGTGTAAAAGAGTTCGAACCTTTTTGTTTGAACTGTAAAGAACAACATTGAGTCGAAAACTAAACAAATGAACCTACGAGATGGGCCAAGGCCGAGACAAATAAATATTTGGGAGTAAAACGAAGACTGAATAATGTAATGAGCTTCGGGACAGGGAGACTGCGCACTGAACCAATTTTGATGGTCTGTCGAACAGTAAAAAAAGGCTCGATTATTGTAAAATGTGTGTCTTCGAATTGGCAGGTTACAAAAATGGCAAAGGATTAATATTTCACGACTAAAGAAAGTGGTCATTATAATGAGCTTGCTTTATAGTTCTCTAGAGGTGATACAAGAAAAACACGTTATGAAGTGCGATCAAATAGAGTAAAGTAAATAATATCAGCTTTACTATACCTAACCAGATGCATGAAAGAGAGGACTAAAATAACAGCGCCAGACTTCTGAGCGTGAATAATAAGCTTATTCAAAGTTACTCAGCGTTTCCAGCCAAATTGTAGGATTCAAATCAAACGTGGGTCACACTTGTATTTGACACACGTGCTGAAAGCCGAGTTTCTAAATATCAAATAGAAAGTTTAAATTAAATTGTCGCTCGCACTGAAATGAATGGTAAATAAAGTCAATCACACATTGAAAAAGTGGTGTAGGTATTTAAGACGCCCACTGTATTTAACAAAGAACCTAATAAGTAATATTAAAAACAAACACCGAAAAAAAATCTTTCTTACCGAATTATTAATTTATAAATGGCAGACAAACGATTCTATGATAGATTTTTCCTGATAATTTCCTAGCATGATTAAAATATGTTAACAATACATTTTCGAGTCTTACAGGCAGATTATACAAAGATTCAACAATAACCTGCAACACCTTATTGTAATATGTACTTACATTATATTATTGTGTAAATTAAGTTGTTCTATTCTAACACCTAATGTTTTGAGAGGAGGTTATACATCTGGTGTAGGATTTATGTTCGATTGTAGATCAAAACTTATACCCTGCACTTCGATTGTAACACCAACTTCAACTCATAAATTATACAAGTTGCGCTCCGTCATTTGTTCGTTCAAAGCTGTTCTCAGCGAATCTTGCGAGCTCATTGGAAAGTTTATTCCTAGCGTATTATTAAAGGTAAGCTTTAGTTCTGTAATCGTATTTCTATTTAATGCCCGGTTGATACTGTCGCGCCCTGTTAGCAGCACTATTATCGCTTGTTTAGTAACTGCTTGGAAGGATTTTAATACATGTGTTAGGACAAAAAAAATATAAGCGTCGCGTCGCTTCAACACTTAGCGTGTCTCGCAGGTGGCTTGGATCAACAAAAACTTTATTTGTCGAAGCATTTTTTGGTGCTCTCCTGCACACTTCAATCAAGGATTTTTCACTGGTACCTAGCTATGTAGCTACATACGGTGAATATCTCAGTTTTAAATCGTAAAGTTTCATAGTTGTTTATGAAAGAAGCTATCAAATCGTGCAATTAGGTACATTCTAACAAATAACGTGATTTCCTATTATAATTTTGACAGTAAAATCCGAATGAATAATTAGTCATTATATAATTATTGATTATTCAGATCAATAGAAATGCTATTAAAAAGCAATTACCCGTCTTTTTGTATCATTCGATAGCATCTGGCTATTGGCCATCATAACGTATTAAACTCAGCTGGTGGTAATAGTACTTTCGTTGTGTTTGGAACCTCGGACTAATTAACGTATGCGCTAGTCATGCAAGTGTGAAAATAACTGTTAGGTATTGCTAATCCACTAAACAAAGCATACTTCACTATCTACCACAAGTGGTTACTATTCTTTTTGCTGGAAAAAGATCGTATCTTCAGTTATTTCCTGTTTTGTAAACTCTAATTGCCCAAAAACAATCTAAAATCAGTAGCCATTATTGCCGAATTCCATAGCGAAAGGTACTTCGAGATGCTTATCCAATTTCTTTTCTTTTGTCAGTAATGACTTCGATAATAAAGGGTGCCAATTTCGTTTGCTTATCTATCGGTAAGAGAAAGTTGCTAACCTTGTTCGTAAGATTATAATCTTCGAAATTGTTGAACCGATTTAGATCACTGTTACGTTTCACTATCTTTTCATTTTATAAAAGAATTATTTTCTTGAAAATAAGTCAATTTAACGCCGAAGTTTTTTTATTAATAAGATAGAGAAAAGGTTAATTAACTGAGACAGGATTTCCGAGTAAGTTAGTTCAATTAATAACAACCCCCCTAAAGTTGTTCCCTCATTTCTGCTTTTTTGCACGCGACTCAAGTCATCTGTTGTTCAACATGTTTTTCTATCGAAACCAGTTGAAACCATCGATTTATTATTCAATGTCAGTTGAAGCCTGGCTTTTTTTTCAGTGAGCCGTTGGTGTAGGAGAACCGGCTCGACGGGGAGTGCCGAGTCAACAGGTACGGTATAGGGCACTGACCTACAGTTGCGCTGCATGAATGGCATCGAAGTCGTTCAGCTGGCTGCCAGCCTTAATGAACTATCGATTTTTCAAAACAGAAGCAATCACAACCCTGTGGTTCACATCCAATGGGAAAAAGCTACAGACGTGATGGGAGATAGGCACAGTTTCATTAATGCATTGCTATTTGCAACTTAACTCGTCCAGAAGCTGTTTACGAAATGTGTTCCAAGTTGAGAATTTATGATTACTTTTGACACTTCATATCAGTGATAACCACGCTCATTAACAACATGTAGAATAAGTAAACCAACTGATATCAAGTCAAATAACGGCACTTATTTAACTAATTCCAAAGTGAAAGAAATACAATTTTGAATGCAACGATAAAAAAAACTCTCGTTGTAAAGGTAACTGTAGTTTGAAGAGTAACTAAGTAGGTAATTCCGCTCACCTTCTCGCAAACTGCAGGCGAAACGTGTCGTTTCGAGCCAGTTGCACGCCAGTGTCCTTTTGAACTTAACAAAGGTCTACTTTCACCGACGACGCCAGCCCCCAAGACTCAACTATACCATATACGGCCCTCCCGACGAATATTGCAACTTTACTTACGCGCTTTTTTATCGAACAAAACAGTAAAGTACAATTGAAACGGTAAATTGCGATCGCATAAAAAAACCGTAGACGCACTTCACAAACACTCGTCAAGATTGACCACTTTTATTTCACCGCACTGCTGATTCTGGAGAAAAAAGTGTTGTATCATGGGCCCGTTTAAAAAAGTTGGGAAACTTTTCGACTGTTTTCGTTGATCGAACGTAGCAGTACGTTCGTCGTGGGGCGATGCCGCCGCGCGAATGGCTGCTGGCGCGGCTCCGCGACGAGAACAAAACGAGTCGAGAGAAGCGGAGCGTGTGCCGCGATGCAAAATACTCTAAGCCTACGAGAGCGAAAGAGATAACCACTCGAACCGTTTACCAACCCCCCTAGCCCCGCATGCTAAATTTAAGGGGAAGTAAAACACCTGCCTCTGTAAAACATTATTTTATTGAACAATATCGACCCAGATGTTTTGTCAAAGTTTGTTTATTACAAATAATTTTATTTACTTAATTGGAACTTATCTGAGTCAATTTGACGTCACAAGCACTACTTATACAAAGTTATAGTTTGTAGGTAGTATTCTTCAGTCTTATAACATTTGTATGGAAGAAAAAAAGTAACACATCAAACATTAACATTTTA
Organism: Caradrina kadenii; assembly: GCA_947462355.1. Taxonomy (NCBI): domain Eukaryota; kingdom Metazoa; phylum Arthropoda; class Insecta; order Lepidoptera; family Noctuidae; genus Caradrina; species Caradrina kadenii. The sequence goes on from OX381691.1 coordinate 12,077,220, forward strand.
AGTAATACATTTTAAAATAGAGAGTATACATAATTTAATATAAAAAGAATAGATGATAAAAACAATACATGTAAAGATATAAAAAAATAATTACTATATCATAAACACTTCATATTGTGATCTTAGTAGAATAATTCATAGTTATCATAGTTATTCAGAAATTTCAATGTTGAACAGTAAACAATTAATTTTAAATAATCTCAATAAATACAAATTTATTATTTAAAACATGTCTACTTAACTTAGCAGTTATCAGAATTCTTAGTTAATAGTTGAGTAAAATAATTGATAAGTCAATAAAAATTGAAAAAAAAAAAAAAAAACAAATAATTTTAATTAAGATTCAAATTAGATTTCAGTTGAACACAATACCTTTAAAATCTTTATATACAATACAAAATTTGGTAAATAATAATACTTATATCTACATATAATTTGCTATCATGGTCTCACTAGTTCAACAGGAACACTTAAATCTGGTGTTACTAACAACGGATTTGTTTGCTGACGAATCTTAGCGTCATAAGCATTTTTGTGGGCAACAGCGACAGGGGCAACCTTTTTATAAAAGTTTGTTCTTACAGCTAAAACTAACGTATTCAAAAATCCAACCACAACATATATGCCACCGATGACTGCAAATAGTCTCAACATAAATTGTAGTAAATTTTCCCTTTCTTGGTAAACTTTGACTTTTAGAGCAGCCATGTCATACTTTATGAAAACACCGGGCACTCCGTGGGATCCTTTAGAATGACTGATAGGTCTTTCAAGTTCTTTCACAGAGTACTGGAAAGTTTTTATTGTTTCAAATGCGGTATCAACATCAGTAGGAACAACTTCTATAAAATATTGGTACAGCATATTTTCTTCAGTTGTGATTTTTAGATCACCTTCCAGAGGATATATAATTCCATTGGCTGGACTACCGAAGCTTAGACGATGTATTCTGTGACTGAAGTTTTGCGGTGTGTCATCAAACATCATGTTTAAGTGTATGTGTCCTCTTGGTAAATGTAAACTTTTTCCTACTGTAACATGGAAGTTTCCAGCAACTTTGTTCAGTGTTAAGACACCATGAAGTCTACAAGCGTCTGGACGTCGATTAGGCTTGGACTTCCTCGGCGGTATCGTAGCACGAACAGACCCATGGCCTTTTTTCCATAACAATTGCCAAACAGAATGGTATTCTTCTCTCAGGTAAGAGTTTAGGTATTTTACAGCATCAAATGCGTCTTGTTGCTCCTGAGTGAGCTCGAACCACGTATCTTCTTCTTGTAACTCACCGAATCCGAACACGCTTTGTGAAGTAGAATCCAGAATATCAGCCCCAATGTTGGAGCAAGGCATAGCAATAGTCATATCTATATTTATTCGAAGTTTTTCGTCCATATCAATGTCTGGCATGAATTTAAACACTAAATTACTGTCTAGATAGTAAGTAACTTCGCTATAAATAAGCCACATAATTATAAGAAATGCGATAATTGAAAAAGTGCCGCCGACCGGTGTGCTGTCCACGTATTCTTCCGGCACTTTTGGGAAGGCGTCTAGCTCCTTCACTCTGTCAATAACTTTCTTTTTCCCTCTATATCTTAACATTTTTAATTAAAAATAACCGTATCTAACGTAAACTTTTCAGTCTACGTGTTTTTGACTTTTTGTGATTTTTTTACTGTATAACAAGTTGACAACAGTACCACTTTGTTTGACACTATTTTTGGCCTCTGTCAAACTGACTTCAAAATTAAATTGAAAGAAATACAAATATATCTATGCAGATGCCCTTACATTTTAAATGTAAATAGAAAAACTCTTAGCACGCGGCATTTTTCCAACATTAAGATCATCGATTGAAATAAGGTTTATCGCTAATTCGTATGAAAAGAAATAGCTTCGTGTTTCTTTTCATACGAATAAGCGTGTAGAATGTGTCTTAAGATAACAGCTTCTTTCCATGGTTAGGGGCCGTCCATAGATACATTCCAATGGTGAATGAATAACAACAGGATACGTTCAATTAAAACGGAATCGATCGATTCAATTAAAAAACATAATTAAAATGTAAAAACGTCAAAACTTAAATTAATAATTAATTAAAACAACAAGCACAATATGAATCACTAGTATAAAACTTACTTAAGTAATAATAAAATGCAAAAAAGCAAGCTTATAGGGCATCAAAAAACTCATCCGCATCGCTGTCAATGGGACAAGTGCCCAAAAGGCTGGCAGCATTTAAGTCATTCAAAACTTTGAATGACTTAAATTGCAGTTTTGGGCCACGTAAGTTTCTTGTGAACGTTCTTGCTTTCTGTACAAATCAAATACACTTACATTTTATTAGTTATAGAGAAAACACTTCATTAGTCACACTCTCTGAATGCTTTTTCTTAATATTCGTCTTAGATACAAACCAAATTTTTCAGTAAACACGATGATAAGTATGTACTCTGTGAAAAATTAAAACCTTTAATGAAATCAATTTCCGAACGAAACCTTCAATAATGTCATATTGTCATCATTGGACATATTTGTCATTCGCTGTCATTTGTGCTTACCGAGTTTCGTCCGCTGCGAAATACGGAATTTTCTATTTATATCCGCATCGAAAGACAATAAATACAAACATTTATGCAGTCCGACGACGAAGACACCTCGTTGCATTCATGCTTCGACTCTCTAAAAACCGCCGTCATGGGGTGCTGCTATAGTATTTGCCACAAAGACACTGATCCACAGGTAAAATAAATGCTATTTTTACGTGTTAATTAATTAAATAGAGAGTGTATTTAGGATAGAGGTTTATAAACGCCTTCAGTATGTTTCAAACGTGAAATATGGGTGGATAACATACAGATATACATTTCCCGTTTCCTAATTTTGACACTGACATACAATGGTTATCTTTATCGTTTGATTCGTAATTAAGTGTCATTTTATCCAATTAAATACATAAACAGCATGGTTTAGTTATTAATATAGACCTTCTAGATATCGTCAGTTTACAAATACCTCATTTTTTTGGGAAGTACTATGAAGGTCTTTGTTCCAATGTTTATGTATCAAGTCTATTGTGCACTATCATTATTTATTGCTACTACTATGTCATCTTCCCCATAAAAAAAATTAGAAAAGCTTTTTAAACTGTAAAATAGTCCAAATAAACTTAAATAATGGCTTATATGTTGTATCATGCAAAACTACTGTATATTGTAAAGTTTATAAAATAAACAATTGACCTGGTTAGAAAGTGATTCTCATGGTTCAGACTATGTCTTGGCTATTTGTTTACTAGCACATTAGAAAAATAGTGCCTAAAGCGCCCCAGTAGTAGTAAATGATAACCTCTATCTCTTTCATAATTCCTTGGTATCCTCCCACTTCGTAGATAGTACTTACATAGTGTTTTATTGTTTATATCTATCACCTATGCATTGAATTTAAATATCATGTTTATTTAGAGGTCATAATTATGTAAAATTTACAAAGTATTTATTTAATTTGTATGAGTCAACTTTGCCTGCCAAAAGCAGAAAGATTCATTTTTCTAATAAATAAGTACTCACTTTGACTATTAGTCATGTTTTGTTAGTGTGTTCATCAGTTGCTCATCGTGCACAACCACCTGCCCCATCCAAGTGATAGAGCTGTACAGGTTCCTCAATACTGGTTGGATACAATTTTACGAGTCAATCGACACAAAAAGACAAAGTATGCTCATTTCATTGTAGACCTCGTCCATCAATCTCCATCAAACAAGGTCAAAAAATATAAACTAGCAAATAGACCCTAAATAATACTTTAGATATAGAGAGAATGTTGATAACATTCAACATAATGTCGGTCACAATAAAATGTACTGTAAATGTACATAATAATTAACAAATGCAAAGTTAAAACTTATTAAAAATGTATATTAAATTGAGGAAAAAGCCATTTAACATAAAAGTGTAATCTTCAAATACAAAGTAAACAATATGATTGTTTAGCTGCAACAATAAACTCGGGTTAGAATTACATATCTGCTACACAGTTACAATTTGTATTGTTGATATTGTTTTGTTATAACTAACTGCCTCGGTAGCCTAGTGGTCTTAAAAAGCGACTGCTACGCTAAAGGTCTTGGGTTCGATTCCCAGGTCGAGCAAAGTGTCATTGGGTTTTTCTATGGAAATCTCACTAGCAGCTCGGAGTTAGGATTTGTGCCCGGTTAATGGCAATAGGCTCGCCCCCTATTACATGGGACCTAAACATACCTAAGTTATTGACTTGTGGAATTTTGAATTTAAACTCCAGTTTTGCCTCCATTTCGTAACTTTACCTAATTGCCTTCGTTATCTAATTTTTTTTAAGTGAACTTTCTTCACTCACTGACCAAATGCAAACTGTCGCAAACTATTTAACCTATGAAGCTAAAAGCTGCATTAGTTTATAGGTGTTAGACGTCAGCCGGGATCATTATGCCACAGGACTGAACTGAGGGATTCTTTGACTTTGCAAATAAAGTTGCAGAGCAAAAGTAAATCTATATTAGTTTGTGAGGTGGTAGGAGGTAATCTCTGGATCTACTAAGTCAAAGTCAAAGTCAAATCATTTATTTCAATTAGACCATTAAAAGGCACTTTTGAACGTCAATCACATGTTAAATTAAAAATATTGAATCTAGTTGCCCATTCCAAAAGGTAGTTTCGTATGGAGAAGAACGGGCAAGAAACTCCATACATACTCTTTAAAAAAAAAAAAATGTATTACAATAAGTTGTACAATTCCATAAAATTATACTGATGTCAAAACGATCTATTAAAAAAAGTCACTCAAAGTACTGCAATACGTACTCAGTGCCACAAATTAGAAATGAAAGCTAAGTTAATTGTAATATTAAATACATTTATACATTTCAAAGACAAAGAATCAGTGTGTGACGAATACTCAAATGTAGAATTAATGTCAAAGAGAAAAATAATTAATCAAAACAAAGTACTTATATAATTAAATTAGCAACCAATTGATTTTGTCAAGAATTTAAATTGTCCTATGGAGCAGGACCAGCATGTTCCCAAGCATTGTTATCTTGAATATAATCTTCTAATTTGTAATAAGCTTGTTTACAAAGTGTACTTTTGATACATTTTTTAAATTGATTTTCAAAATTTATTTACCCATAGAAAGCAAGTTCATTTGTGAGTGTTATAGGCTATGTAACATCACGCTACGACACACGGGAGCGGAGCACTAACCAATGACGTAACTTATCGCGGGTAAAATAAGCCACGGGTACCGTCGTGGGTAGTCCGTGTGTATAACCACAATGCGAACGAAGTGACGGGCGACAGCTAGTGATAAATAAACTTGTATAATCCACTGTTGAACATCAATAGACGGAGAATAGATACAATTTCTTATCAATGCTTATCATTCTTAATCTAGACTTTAGCATCAATACATAACACAAAAAGTGCTAAAAACAAACTTGTTGCAGATGTCTTAATGCATGTTATCCTAGTAGCGATAATGTGTATTTATTTATAAAAAATACATTCAAGTGAAGTAAACAATCATTTTATGAACCATTTATTAATAAATCTGCAATTAAATTATAAATTGATTGCAACATTAACCTAATACTTGACACACAACACGACACACTCATAATTGTTATGTATTCATTCACTTGTGAATGCACTTGTAATGTTTAAAAAACTGTAAACTATTTGCATATAAATAATTTAAAGTTACTGGCACACTGTGGGTGTACATTGTAACACCTCTGCCTAACCCTTGGGGGAATATAGGCGTGATGGTATGTATGTAATTTAATGTTAAATCAATAATATTGATTCTTAAATCTTTGTAAGTGAATAAGAGAATAGTTTATTATTTTTCCTGATATTACTTGAATTGACTTTGGGATATCTTAAAATTTTTGAGATTAATATGTCCTTAATCCATAAAAACTATTATAAATGCGAAAGTACCTTTGTTTAGTCTGTCTGTTACGCTTTCAAAACTTAATCACTGAACTGATATCGACGAATTTTGGTATGGAGTCAGTTTAGTATGGCGTGACTTCATCTGCATCACTACATTATAACTGACATTTACGCAGATGTAGACGCATTTACCCGAAAGGGTAAAAGCTAGTTATTAAAATTCATTCAGCTAACTCACTTATTATTACGCAACCATAAGAGTGCGTAATGGTATTAAACAGCTTTGAAAAAGTTTCATAACATTGTTTCCTTCTAGGAGAACACAGTGAACGAGCGGACCCACCTCCTCGAAGTAACGGAGCAGCAGCAAGAGACGCCGGTGCCGGCCGCCTCCGCGTCCACTCCGCCCCGTAAGCCGGATGAGCAGAGCGCGCTCAACAGGATACTGCACGAGACAGCCACGTGAGTCTTACTACTACTTCCATAGCTACTACTTTACTCAAAAGTCCTTTCTGTATTGTAGTTTTTTTTTGTTCCGGATGGGAAATATTGAAATGACTTCCCGGCGGGAGGAAGTTTCAGACTAAAACCCATCCGTGTTTCTTCTTGGGGCCTTTGCGTTCTGGGGGCGCGGTATCTCTTCCGAACAACCCGGCAGGCATCGGCCCCTCCTATTTGCTGACATCGCTTTGAGTCGGGCGTGGAACACGAACGATCCGTCGACACGGCGTATAAGTAACCCTGGAATTCCCTAATGGTGGTGGAAGCCGAATATTGGGATTATTCCAAGCACTCATGTTGTTAAACTTATTATTGTCAAAATTCCACGACTACTACAGCAAAACTGTGAAATCCTATGTTCACCTGCGTTATAATTAACCTTTATAGCAACGTAATCGACGTGGGCGCGCTAGGCCCGTACGCTTTAGAAGCGGGCGCGTATTCAGAACGCGTGCGCGTGTACAGCGCCCGCGTGGCGGGGCTGGGCGCGGGGGCCGCGCCCCCACCGCGCTTGCTCGCCGACCTGCCGCACTCGGAACGTGCTGCCCTGCTGGCGAGGCCGGCGCTAGCAGCTGAGGATAAGGACTTTGTGAGTTGTTAAGTCCCTTACTACTTAATTCTTTAAAAATGAAGTCTGAGCAGGATAAGCTTCAATATTCATGGTAAACATAAAGTTGAAAGACATTTTCCAAACATGTTTATTGTAACACACGAACGTGTGGTTTGAAAATTATTGACTATGAATACGGCATTTTGGTCAGACGTGTCATAAAAGAATATGCGATGCTGTAATAGGTTTGTTATTGTCCTGAATACCACCTATTACATTGACAATAATGTTTGCAGCTGCCAGTTACTATGGGTGTACGTTGTTACACCTCTGCCTAACCCTTCGGGGAATATAGGCGTGGTGGTGATGGTATGCATACGATAGCAAAGGCGCAAAACATCCAGTAATCTCACTAGTTACGAACCCTCATTCCAGATAACAAATGCAGTGAAGAAAGCCGCGGCAGCCATATCCGAGCTTCGTGTGGAACACCACGAGGACCTGGTGGTACCGTTCAGGGTGCCATAGCAACGGCGGAGCGCGTCGTACTGCGAGGACGAGCGGCCTTACTGACGCGAGAACATGGCGGGACATACAGTAAGAAGATTTATGTAGATAGGGATGTTTAGGACAATGAAATGAAGAAAGAGGGTCATCAACAGTAAGTTTTGTGCAGATAAGCGTTAGTTGCGCAACAGTTGCACGATTTTTGTATGAAATTTCGTTTTAGTGTGAAGAAAGGTTAGTCGGCCTTGGAATTAAAAGGACTACATAAAGTGGTCATTAAACTTGTTTGTAAATTGGATTGTATAGTTACCGGTCACAAAATTATCATATTTTGAGAAAAATGTAGACTAATAGAAGTCCGAAACTATGATTACATTCCGGTTGTCTTCGGTCATGTACTTTCAAATGTAAGAGGTAAGCCCTAATGTAAATAAGGTTGCAAATTAAAGATCTCCTTTTTTCTTCTCTAAAGCTACTATTTGTTAATCGTCGAAAGTATATAATATGTATATTGAGTGTTGTTTTAAAATCTTGCAAGAAAGGTCTAGTCCCGCCATATAAGTTTGCAGTCAAGTAACTGCCAGACTTTCATAGACTACTAAGATAAAACTAATACTTGCAGCTTACTTGCAGTTATAACTGCAAGTCACTGCACTATAGAACTGCTAATTAATGTAGAAGTAAAAATATCATTATTTAACGTTTTTTATATACATTTTCATTAACATTCTGTGTGCCATGGCTATAGCGATTGCCACGGTAAGCTATAATCAGTGTTTATTTTATATGGTAATACTTGTCTACTATCATTAAATTATCTGTATATTTATATCTTTCAACGAAATTGTAAATAATTCGCAGATTATTATGTATTTCTTTTATCTATTGCTATGTATAATCGTTTCTAAAAGAAAAAAATATTAATTTGTACAACGATCTTATAAATATCTTCTATATAGTATATTCTTTTCGTTGTAACACGAAGGTCGAAGACCGCCAATCCAGGACGTAGCTACATTCTGAAATCGACACCAACATTTATTTAAACGGAAAAGGACCATTATCATATTATTTTATAGAACATATTCAATAGATTAAGTTGTATGGTAACCAGTATTCATTCTGTGTGATAATATCATAATGCATGTTTCACCTTTTTTTTTAATCTTTGGGATAACTTGAACCGTGATATCTAACTTAAAAAGTTACTATGAACTGCTATCTTGTTAATCTTTATTTGAAAGCCAAGTGACATTGGTTCAATTCGAACGACAGATTGCAATTGTTGCGCTACAACTGAACACAGTTGCGCCACAAACGCGCAACTTATTAGTAAAGAAACGTAATATCGAACACTGGTGCTTCGCAAGTCCTGCAGTCGTTTGTTCGAAGCGAAGATACCACAATTTTACTTTGAAAACGTAACATTTATCATTCAATTTTGCTCCTAAATTTTACAATGCTACCAAGAAACTATATGCAATTCCCAACGTTTCTTAAAATGGTGAAACATAGTCAGAATAGCACAATTTGAGTGTTTTATTGTGTAGTTGTTTTATCTACAGTTTCCTATTTATTTTAAATCATTTTCATGATATTAACCCAAGACCGATAAATATCTTATTTGACAGACAATACATAATAATTATTACAACAATATCGACAAATATTCAAAATTATTCTATTCGAAGTTACTACAGTCATTTTTCAGTTTATTTGTATGTGTAAACTAAAATTTTGACTAACATCCTAAATTGGAACCAAAAATCTTAACATTGTAAAATGTAGACAAATTGTAATGGCTGTACCTTGCTCGGAGAAACTAAAGTGGCCACACACTGAACAATCTGACACTGGCCGGGTGCGAACTGTGTCCGAGAGGAATGACAGGAAGGAGGGAGGGGGGGGGGGGGGTGTTTCTACTAACTTCTAGGAACAATCTCATATTATCTGATCGCAGATATGAGAGCAGATATGATTGAATTTAGTTCTGCCAAAGCGTATCATACATATAAAATCACGCCTTGTACCCAGGGGGTAGGCAAAAACCAGGCGAAAGGAGAATGTAAGGATCGTATTACGTGCGTTCTGTGGTTTCTGCCTACCTCCAAAGCGTATCAAGTAAAAAGCTTACCATATAAAAAATGTTTATAATGTAATGAAATTATTCGAAAAATTCTGGCAGAATTAAGCTTAATTATGAACTGCCGATCGTCAAACTAAGTCAGTGACACAATTTAGGCTTCTCTGAATAATATAGTCTACAAACCTGCGACTAGTCTTGCATATCTGCGATTGATCGCAAGTTTGCAGCGTCTATTTATTATCGTTATGTAAATAACCAAGTTAAAGCCTAAAAAATCTGTGATGCAGATTTTAAATTGTAATATTGCAGGCTTGTTATGTGTCTGATAGATATATTATAGACTGCATTGATTTAAGGCTGGCGCTCACTACCACGGCTATAGGTCTTCGCTCAATAACAGCATCGCTCCGGAACCTCCACAAAAAATCCAACCGATAGCTGCCAGCACGCCGCCCGCGAGTCGTCAACTTTTTATCTTGTCATTGTAAAAGCTACTTTAAGACACACATTTTAAAGCCCTAACTTGAATGGCATATTATTAACTGTGTCGGAGCGAAGCTGTTATAGACGGCGCAGCGTACCAAAGCCACTACAATATCAACTTAATATGACTGTAAAGTGTGTTGAAATAAGGTTCAAAATCAACTAACGTTACCGGTTTTAAATCAAAGCAGTCTAATAGATATGTGTAGATATAAAAACCTATTATTTGAGAATATAACAAGATGACTGACTGAATGTAGTTAGTTTTATTGTAATGTATAGAAAATGGGTTGCGTGTTAGAATATCTATACATTTAATGGCCAATGTAAAAGAAATCAATTGAATATTATGTCATTGTATAATGTAAACAGTCTTGATATTTGAAGTTCTAACTCAAAGTAAGTATTGCTCTCTTATACTACAGTCAAAGTCAAATAATTTATTTCAATTAAACCATTATAAGGCACTTTTGAGCGTCATTTAAAAGAAATAAAAAATGTAAAATATTAAATCTAGTTGCCCATTCCAAAAGGGAGTTTCGTATGGAGAAGTATAGAAAAGAAAGTTCATACTTACTCTTTTAAAAATGTTGTACAATATACTGAAAATCGCAATAGGTGCTTTGTTATGGCAATTGGCTCGCCCCCTATTATATGGGACCTAAACATATCGGCGAACTGTGGGTGTACATTGTTACACATCTGCCTGACCCTTCGGGGAATACAGGCGTGATGGTATGCTGTTGTTGTTGCTTTGTTACGTCCCAAACTAACAAAATGTTACCTATAAAATTCATTATTTGGCGTGCGCTGAGTAAACTATTGATGATACATAAAAATTATGTACTATGCGGACATAGTCGTAGGCAAAAGCTAGTAATTTATAAGTATTCTAACACGTAACCAATATTTGTGTGTAAAATGTTGCTAAATATAAAAGAGCTTAACAACTTGATTTAAATGTTATCACCGATGCCATTTATACCTGTTTTTGTACAGACGCGACTTGTAAGCGTCTTGCGTTTATTTGTAGCGATTGTACGCTAGTGCGGAACCACCCTAAGAAGTTATATTAAGTTTTATATTTCAAATGATAAAGGTGTGTGAGGCAGTGCGATTTTTAATCGTAATTTTATTGCGACTAAAAATCGCACTGTTCGTTTCACTCTAGAGTGTTGCCTTCGCGTTGTCTTGACAACGGCGTGTAACGGTCAACTCAGACAGAAGCAATATGCTGAAGTAGCCTTTATTGCTTAATTGATAATCAACTTAAAAAAAACACAGTCATAAAGTTCAAAATTGCGTAATAGCGCTCGTGATAATAAATGCCCCTGATAATAATTCTTTGCACACAATTTTCAACTCTATTTGTGACGTGTTTTTAGTTCATTATCCAACTAATAAATTAAAAATGGCTGAGCATGTTGCTCTGTGTGCGTTGACTTAATTAAAGAAGAATGTAAAATAGTAAATACAGAATTATTAATATTATAGAATACCAGTTATTATGTTATGCACACCATTAATGTATAATAATAAAAGTGATTATAAATTTCTATTTAATTTTTTTTTATTTCATTGATGCAGTTGAATTAGATGACAGAAATATTTTTTATCTTAGAAGGACGATAGCGTGAAGGATGGGAGGACTGGAGGAAAACCTTTGCCCAGGAGTGGAACAGAACAAGCTAACACAAAAAAACAAGAACAGGTTACAGGACAAGTTATATCGTAGGGACTAAGAAAAGTTAAAATCTGTCTCACTTAATAGGTTAATAACACTTTTCAGCTCAATTTAGCTATTTAGTAACACCAGATAGTCCCTCATCGCCGGAGTTAGTTCCCCCAAGATGGAGACGGTTTTAAATTGAACCGATTTGGCGCTGGCGTCGAGCTCAAGAGTACGAAACGTCAAATTCCAATGTCGATTGAAAGGAATTAAATTAAAAGTAAACGTACTGGTCATGGTTTTATTACATACATACATACTATTACGCCTGTATTTCCTGAAGGGTTAGGCAGAGATGTACGCTCAGGGTTCTCTGGTATATTTTTTAGGTCCCATGTATGTGTTTTGTAGGGGGCGAGCCTAATGCCATTAACCGGGCACAAATCCTAAGTCCGAGCTGCTATTGAGAATTTCATAGAAAAACCCAAAAACACTGCTCGACCTGGGATTCGAATCCAAGACCTCTAGCGTAGCAGTCGCGCTTAGGACCACTAGGCTAACGAGGCACGTTTTATTATTTACTAGCTGTTGCCCGCGACTTCGTTCGCGTTCGCTATTTTATTGGTTTCAATTTTGTTTTCGCATAACCCTCTTTTTTATAAATTAAAGTAAATAAAAATAGCCTAAGTTACTTGTAATAACATTAGCTATCGGCGAGTGAAAGTCCCGTCAAAATCGGTCCAGCCGTTTCAGAGATAACGAGAGTTTCAGAACAAACAGACAGATAGACAAAAAAATTAAAAATTGATTTTCAGATGTTAGTAGCGTATATACTTTCATATGCATTTAGTAAAAAGCTGGTAATTTGAAATTACAAACAGACACTTCAATTTTATTTATTTGTATAGATGAAAATGAAGTGTGAGATGAGGGAAGGTACCGGACCCTGTCAAACCTTACCTTGACAGGCTGCGATGGGCTCATGTATCCTTGTAAATAAGATTTAAAATCACTTCCATAAGGGCCTCCGCCCACCTACGACTTTTTGTAGGACAGATTACCATCGGACGTTTCAATAGACCCATAGTTTTTTGGACTTTTTGTAGAACGTGTGAGTTGCTATATTAGAATTCATAATCATGTTCCATTCTCTAACAAAAAAACCGGTCAACGACTGCCTAAAGTGAACGGGGAGCATAAGAGAATCAAACTTTTGCCTTGCCATGGACTAAGATAAATATAAGAAGATTTATTTGATCCAATTTCTTTATAAAAGAGTTGTTATTTGTTCTCTATGGTACCTAAATGGTCTGTTTGTAAAATAATTTCAAAATTATTCGAAAAAACGTCAGCTAAATCGAGCTGTCAAATTCCACAGAGTACATTTTCACACCTAAAGTTCAATTTACATTTATTTAAGTTTTTATCACAATAATATTTACAATATGTCGGTCTTCGACGGTGAAATAGAGTATCAGTCGGTTTATATGGTAGATTTTGTCAAAAAGGTTAAACCGTAAGTACCACTAATAATTCCTCTTAAAATATAATATTCTCCAGACCGATTTCGGTCGAGGTCGCTAATCTCAATAAATACTAGCCAAGCACGCAGGAGATATAGTGCTCAAGTGTATACGCAGATGCATGCCCTCTTCCCTAAATCTTATAGTTCAATGGGACGACATTCCGACACAACTGCCGAAAGATCAGGAGTCTGAGCAACGGGTTTATGTGCAAAGACATCGATTGTTGATGATGTAAATAGGATTTTCGATCCAAACACTATTGTAATGCATAAGTCCCATGTAGGTAATATGGAGTTTTTTCCCAGTAACCAGGATAAAATGAGAACTGGTATTAAAAAAATCTCGGTAAAAACTCCCCATTAACATTTTGACCGATCCATCCGTCCAAACTTTGACATATAAGTACAATACTGACAAGATTAGTTCCGAAGTCAGCGTAACGCAATAACCGATTATTATAATATTGCTCAGAAAGCCCCTGAAATCCTGGTAGACTGGTCCTGTCCTAACCACCTCCATAGCGCTCTCTAATCTGTTTACAGTAAAAGTGCTCGTCGCAAGAGGATCGACGATGACTGCCTGATAGTGGGTCTAAAACGCGATATGCTGAAACCTAAAGATGTGACGCAGAAGAGCCCTGACTTGCTCTGCCCCTGGCCGCAAGAATACTACAAGGAAGCTGTAAAAAGGGTAAATGGCTTTTCCCTTGTCTTAGTTCTTAGACCTGACAAGTTTTATTTATTCCAATTATATTAGATAATTAATAATAAAATCAAAAATTTTAAGTGACACCCGGACGAAAAATATTTACCCCAACCGCAGCTAACAAAAGAGCTTGAAACTCGACGACCTTGAAACTCCCGTTTCAAGGTTATCAGCTATTAAACCGATTTTAATAAAACATGTCTAAAAACCATTGCTAGGAGACCTGCTTTCAAATAAAAAAAACCGCACTCAAATCGGTTAACCCGTTTAAGATCTACGGTGCCACAGACAGATATAGTAGCCGCCACGAGTCGTGAGCACAAACGTCAAGTTTATTTTCGGGTTCCTTTCTGGGTTGTTTGGGGCGCCGACGCTGCACGCTATTGGTCCGTCTGTCGGCCCGATCGTGTGCAGCGTCGGCGCCCCAAAAAAACCCATAAGGGAACCCAAAAACCTAAAAATTAATTTGAAGTTTGTGCTCACGACTTGTGGCGACTACAATACACAGCCACAAACACGTCAAACTTATAACACCCTTCTTTTTGAGTCGGGGTTACAAATTAAGTAAACATTTACAAGAAAGAAATAAAATTAAATCTAGTTGCACCCTTCCGAAGTGCCGTGTCGACGGCGCGTTCGTGTTCCACGCGCGCCTCAAAGGGATGTCAGCAAAAGGAAGGGGCCACTGAGGGCCGATGCCTGCCGGGGCTGCGGGTTGTTCGTAAGAGATACCGCGCCCCCGGAACGCAAAGGGCACAAGAAGGAACATGGGTGGGTTTTAGTCAGTAAAAGTCTGACACTCCCTCCCGCCCCGCCCAGGGCGGGAGAAATTATTTGATGATTTCCCAACCCCAAAAAAAAAAAATTCTAGGTAATGGATATCTATGTGATGTGGTTTTGTACACCCCGGATAGGTGGTTTACTGCACCTATTTATTGACTCCATTAGAACTAATAATACAGACTTATTTCCCTATAGTTTGCAGAAGACTATCCGGAGCTTACCAAGAAATACATGTCGAAGGATATCGACCCCGTACCTATTGAAAACAATATCAAAGATATGAAGAGGACGGAGTACTTAAATAAATACTGTTCCAGGGGTAAACATTAATTTAATATACATAGTCCTTTATCTAACTTTTTGACGGCACGGTTGGCTGAACCATAGGCTGCTGAGCTGCGTGCCGCGGGTTCGATTCCGGCACGATACAAATGTTTGTAAATGCACCCGCAATACCGGACAAATTCCTAGTGTTGAGTAACGTTTGTTGTTGTTTGTACCGAATACTTTAGCCGTTTCTTCCACTGCTTCCGGATAGCTACAACATTCTTGAGTAACATAAGATAAGTACATATGTACTCACGCCCTCCGTAAAGAAAGGGACAAAAGTGGGACATTGGTCGCTTATAGCCGTTCAACGGGATAGGCTATTTATATAGCCTATCACGCTACGACTCACGGGAGCGGAGCAGTAACCAAAGACGTAACGGGTGAAATAAGTGACTCGGACGAAGTCGCGGGCAGTTTGCTAGTGACCAATAAAAAATTATTGATGGTGGGTTGGCATGTTTTAGCAGAACTAAACTAAATTATCATAACTTGATATGACTACGTACATTCGTTACGTTTCGCGACTGTCAGCGGCAGCTAACTTCACAGAAATACAGTTTACCAGTTCTCAGAAGTGCAAATGATACTCGGATCAATAATTAGAATAGAATGACTGCATACATTATACACTTAATATAATATACACAAAATTACACAATACCCTCCTTGCATCGTGCGGTCGGGTAGATCCTAAATATTGTTGAGCAGGCGCCTTAGTATTATGCCTGTTGCCGTTGCGTCGTCGATGCTAGCTGTTACAACAGATTTTAATGAGTCCTTCACTCCTTGTTTCGCCACAGATCTTCCCTTCATGTCGGTGAACCTGGCGCGGCGTGCGCGCGCGCTGCAGACGCTGCGTCTGCCGGACGACATTTACATACCTGACACTACCCAGAAAGGAGCCTACCGTAAGCCAAGGCCAGAGAAATATGCTGAGTCACCTAAATCTCAGTCTATGAGGCCGAAATACGAGGACACGTTGATAAGTTTGTATTTCTTTTAATTATAATAAGTAGACTTTGGACCCTACCCCATCTGTGACCTGAAGGCTAATCTTCCGATTAAAAACGTTCACAATCTAGTTAGCAATATCTCATCTCAGCGACAATAAATGTCAAAAAATGAAGGTAAATTAAAGCCATTTTTAGCAAAACAGAACAGATTATATTGTGATCATTTCTAAAAGTTAGTAGATTGCCAAGAGGTAATCTACAAACTTTGAGTAATTTGACCAAGCGGTCAGAAGAGACGAAAATAACAATTTTCTGTCCTTATTTTTTGGGCTTATCCCTTGAATGTTGTGGTGATCCATGCCTTCTCCGTAAAAGAAGTCTTTGCCCTGCTGTTAAACAATAATGGGCTGCTATTACCATTATGATTTTTCTTGGACGCTACCTAGAGAAAATAAAAATGAATTCATCTATTTAGTACCACTCAGCGATTGCTTCCTAGATTTAAGTGAACGTAGCTTGATAATAATACATCATTTACTTTAACAGAGGAGCTCCGTCGCATTCTGCGTGTCAACACAGGAGATACAACGTACGCCGCGTGTCACGGCTTGCTCGCGAAGGTCGTGTTGGAGCAGCATCCCTTCGGCAAGCCCCGCAAGGAGCCGAAGTACGGCCGCTGGAAGAATCCGTACGGGTTCACCTACAGATTATGAGTGTGTGTTTGTTCTTATATTAAAATTGTTTGTTGAGGAAATGCGATGGTTTTATTGAGGCGAAGTATATCCAATTTTTTTTTAGGTATGGGAAATCATAAAATTACTTCTTCCGCTCTGTGAGGAGCGGAAGGTGTCAGACTCTTACTGACTAAAACTCATCCGTGTTCTTCCTACTGACTCTGACTGACTCTTTCGAACAAATTCGGCAACCCTGGCACAAAGTAGCTACCTACCTTTTCATATTACATGATATATGGTCTCCTCGTGTGTCGAAAACCACGTAAAGCCGTTGGTCCTACGCCTGATCGCTCTTGAGAGAGAGCGAGAGCTTTAGAGGTCTTGGGTTCGATTCCCAGGTCGAGCAAAAAGTGTTGTTGGGTTGTTCTATGAAATTCTCAGTAACAGCTCGGAGTTAGGATTTGTGCCCGATTATTGGCAATAGGCTCGTCCCCTATTACATAGGACCTAAACATACCCGCGAACTGTGGGTGTATATTAGTACACCTCTGCCTAACCTTTCGGGGAATACAGGCGTGATGGTATGTAATGCAATGTTATTTATTATTATTATTTGTTATTTTTTAAATGAAAAAATAAGACTACCCCATTGACCTCGTGGTCACAAGCTTTACTGATGAGCGCGGGGTCCTGGGTTCAATTCCCAGGTCGAGCAGTGTTATTTGGTTTTTCCATTAGGAATTTCCTAGTCGCAGCTCGGCGTTAAGATTTAAGGTTAATGGCAATAGGCTCGCCCCAATTACATGGGACCTAAACATACCGGTGAACTAAGGGTATACATTGGTACACCTCTGCTTAACCTTTTGGGGAATACGGGTGTGCTGGTATGTTATGTTATGCAAATGGATGGTCAGTGTTGTCTAGCGTACAGTCTGGCCTAACTTAAAAATAAATATTCCAATCGCTTTTTTACCTGACGCTGTATCTGAACTTACCTGAATACCAAAAACAAACGTTAAAAACTTTTTAACGAAGGTTCTTCTAAACAATAAACCAAATTTAAAACCACAAATTATGTCAAGGTCGCCGTCAAACTTATAATTTTGGCAAGTAATCATTGAATCTACCACGTAAATTATATAGTGTTACAAGACGCGACGCGTCGCTACGGCATCGGCATGTGTCGCCACGCCTGTAATAGGTTTTACGTGCGGATAGAGATGTTTCTCATCAATAAAACCTGCATCGTAGTTTCTCCTACTACAACAATAAACAAAATTAAAAACCACAAATCGTGTCAATGCCCTGTCAAGCCTGTCATTTTGACACCAATCACTTAATCTAGTACGTGTGTACATTTGATAAATTATCGTGTAACAAAAAACAAGTACCTAAAAATGCAAGCTCTTTAGACCTGATCACAAAATTGCCGGTTGAAACGAGATGAGATAGCGCAGGCGCTAACTAAATAATACTATGGATCACTACCTAACCACCTATCGGAAGGACTACCTATGGCCCAACTTGCCAGGCTCCGGCGCTGCTGTTGCCGTGGGCGGGGAAGGAGGACAGTTTGCCGAGTGAGCATTGTTCACATTCATACTGCTTGATAGGACTTTGTAAAATTCAGAAAGGAAGGTTTCGGAAAATTTGGCGCAAAAATGTGTAATATCTTAGGTATACGAGACCCTAGTTCGGTACCTGTATTTATTTACTGTCCTATGGTTAACACTGTTGATACAATTGGATCTATACATATATCCCGCAAAGGCCAAGCTTGTAAAAATATTATATACCTGTAATTTCGACGCAAATAATGCTGAAAGACTTTAGTAAAGGTTCTTATTTCCACCCCGTTATGCTTATGTGCAGTGTCGGAATGCCCTCCACAAGGTGGACCAACGACCTGGTCACGGTAAATAAATTGCTGGATGCGGGCAGTGCAGGAATTAGTAATTATAGCTATGTTTCGGGGAGGCCTATGGCCAGCAGTGGACATCGTTCGGCTGATGATGATGATGATGCTTACCTTACCTTACTGTACACGTTGGCTGCTGCAATTACCATGGACTTGTAAATAAGGAACTACAATTTTTTTTTTTGTCACACACGTAGTGTCCCGAAGCTCTCAGGCCAGGAGTTGGCCTTCTATCAAGCATGCATGCAACACACGCGACCACCGGATTGCCGGTGCCCTCAGTACTCTGGAGGAGAGGCCCCGAATCTGCCTCCTGGGAAGGAGGGTGGATGGAGCCGGAATGAGGTAGGAATGGACCTTGCTTTAAAAATAGTATTGGCACAGAAGTAAATGGATAATAAATCGGTTTGGTAGTGGAACTTATGCAGTTTCCATTGTGGCAGTGCATGTTAAAGCTGAAACGATTAACCAGTCCTTATCAGTGGTAGAAAGTGGTAGTTATCTCGAAGTCAGGCTACTATTTCTGTGCGCGTTAGCTTGAGCCAACCAGGGTTGTCACTTAGGGGATGATTAAGCGTGCCACGTATTACATCCGTTGGAAATCCAAATAAATGAATAAAGTTGCGTTTTCAAGGTCAACTAATTACGTCATTTCTGACAAGTTTGATTAAAAGACGTCTCGGCAACACCAAGCAATATACGGCAGTTCCAAGATTTTATAGAAATTTTCTAGGATTGTTGAGTTTTAGTTGTATATGTATGAGCAATTGAGCATCATACGTAAACAACGATAAAACCCTGCCCGTGTTTAACATAAAGCACACCTCGTAACCGTCGGCTAAAAGCGCGGTTTAGAAGGCATTAGGGATGTTCACATAATTTTATTTATATTAATAATCTAGTTTTGACCCCCGACGCACAAACGACGGGGTGTTATAAGTTTGACGTGTCTGAGTGTGTGTGTGGCTGCTGTGCATCGTAGCTCCCGAACGCATGAAACGATTTTGATTTAATTTTTTTCTGAAAGGTGGTTTAGTCAAGAGTGTTCTTTGCTATGTTTGATGGAAATCGGTACAGCGGTTTCAAAGTTATCAGCTTTTTTGTTAGCTGCGGTAGAGATTTTTATTCTTCTGTCAGGGGTTACTCAAAATTTTTAATATTATGGTTTTTTAAACAAAAATCTTAAAAGTACTGAGACCATTTTATTATTACCTTATTGCACGAGTAAGCAGTATGGTGACGGACCGCCCTCAGGTCCTTAGTTCACTAACTTTTACACCTTGTTATCAGCACACCACACACCTCACGGTTTCAATTTACCTAATTGTATGCAAATACTCGTACTTTTGTGTAAAATTGTTTAGATTTTTACTGTTTTATATTATTTATTTCTTATATCTGCATTTATCTTATAATGCAAAAAAACCGTTACTAACAATTGTGTGTTCGACACAACTAATCAATTGATGTACTTTTTATGAAGTGTCAAAACGCGACTCACCCGTAGATTTTGTATGGCAATCGTAAATTGCGGCGTCTCTTTTTTGCCAACGCTATTTATTGATTTCAAAGCAACTAAAAACCGAATTTTACAGTTAATTGAAAATTAATCGGGTTTCAAGGCTAAAATAGAATTGATTATTATTATATAGCGAAGTTATGCCTTGTAGTTATTGGTTATTAATGTTGATAGCCAAGGAAAGTCATGGACTACTGCTAATATTCAATTCATTCATTCTTTTTTCTTCTTATATTTCTCATATTCCAGATCATGGGACCGATGTTAGACCCCAAACTGTACCCGGTGCGGGTATCAGCAGCACCAGAAACACCTACGTCGCGGTACGACCAACCAAATGCGTTCTTGGATAAAGTAAGTAAAATTATTAAATTGACTAATTTTACTATATTTTTAAACTAATTTTAACATATATTTTTTATTTCAGTGTTTTAAGGGAAGGAAATTGTATGAGCCTAGGATATTTAAGGAGCTGTCATATATATTTCCGTTTAATGCTTTCAGTCCAATCCAGAATTCATTAAAAAATGTCATATTATGTTGTCTCTCTCTATCCAGCTACAATCGAAGTACCCGATGCTGTACAGCATCCTACAGAACGAGGCGTCTCCGGAGCTGAAGCAGAGGATAGACAGGGACCGCAACAAGACGACGTACCAGGTCGACTACTGCGAAGCAGGTACTTAAGCGTTTCTCCATTTTGTTTAGCCAAAGCTATTTCTTTACTAATCGTGTCGAAGATAACGTATGGTGGAAAGTATAGTCAGCTCCCTGGTTAGCAGCATGGTTGACTACTCAGACCACGATGGACTAATGCCATCTGCTTAAACAGGACCGAAAATAAAATTTGTTGAAGTTTAAAAAAAAATGTTAACTAAAACTTGTAGTGTGAACTTGCCAGTTACTTCTGTTATTAATATTTTTGTTCTAAGGTTGGTCAACTGATAAACCTAAAGTTTAGGTGAACCTCTGCTCAATAAACGTGCAATGCAATTATCCACGTCTGCCTATAATGTACTAATTGGTTTATCCTTTGATGGCATTCCATCACACACTTACTCCGCTACTCTTCACCAGGTCCTGGCGCCAAGTTCGAAGGTCTTCAACGCGCAGCAGACGAAAGCGGCACAGGTCCGTGTGCTCAACCGATGCGTCTGCCAGGCGACCCGTGCCGCGTCGGTCCCAAGCCAGGCCAGAAGTCCGCGCCTAAGACCATCTCCAAGCAAGCTGGCGCTAGCTCTGCCAGTGATCCGAGAGCAAAATGCGGTAAGATGGAAATTATATTGAACTAGCTTCTACCCGTGACTTTATCTATGTGGAAATCAAGTAATGCACCCAGCCATAGCGAAGGTTTTAATCAATGAAAGAATTGTTAGAATAAAACCATTGCTTCCAGAGATGTCCTCTTATAAACAAACAATTTTACGTTTTTATAGGAAACTTCAAAAACCACAATGGTATTATGATGGCTTGTTTAACAAATGTCACAGCGCTGAGATGAAGGTCCGGTTAAGATGCACTTAAGCACCTTAAGACTTCCTAGGACTCTTAGGACTAGAACTTGGACTTTTTTAGGATCTCCTTTTAAATGCCCAACCTAGCTTAGATGACTTCCTTGCTGCCTGAGCTTTATAATTAAAGAGCCATTTCGATCATCGATCAAACATTTTGGCCTTTCCAATGAGGAGATTCTTGAATACAGACCTGATGATCATCATAATGTTGACAGAAACTACTTCGGCGGTACCACCTCTCGGCCGCACGGAGTATCAAGACGGCGTGTCGAAACTGGGAGCCATCATCATGCGAGACAAACTGCATCGGAGGTGAAACACAACGTAGAGAAAAGCAATGTAGTACAGACAACACGAGTAATCATGGAATAAACTATTTGGATTTACTTTCTGGTGTTTTTATTTTCTTTCTGTTGTGTTTGAAATCTTTGGTAGTAACTTTAAAACGCTTAAAATATTCACTCTAGGTATTTACCATAAGTATCTACAGTGAATGTTTTCATCACAGATAACCAACACAAATTCTTCTGATCTCAAGAAATTAACCAAAAGCTCCCGTTTTTAGTATTTCAGGCCCAACGATGATAAATTGATATTCCTTGCGTCCACTCTTTTTTTTATCAATATAATATTACAACCACATACATAATTATTCACAATTAATGCCTATGGCTAAAAATACTTCTTAATTTGTTGATCTACCCATTCACGTTTACACAGCTAAAATTCACACCTCTTGACATTAAAATATCAGGGCATAACTGCCCCAATATTTGACCTGCTATATCTGGAAACTTTTGCCGGTAATAATGCTGAAAAAGTACCTCGAGAAGCGAAGCTTTTGTCCAATCTTTGGGTATGGGCTTGGACCAGTTATGTATTTCAGATACTGATAAAATCCTTTTAGTGAACTTTAACTAAGCCAGGGGCAAGGCCAATATTCTTCGCCAACACGTAAAGATCAATCTCTAC
The DNA here is from genome assembly GCA_947462355.1 of Caradrina kadenii. Classification (NCBI taxonomy): domain Eukaryota; kingdom Metazoa; phylum Arthropoda; class Insecta; order Lepidoptera; family Noctuidae; genus Caradrina; species Caradrina kadenii. Next base: position 12,099,843 of record OX381691.1, read on the forward strand.
CTTAACTGGAGAAGGGTGAAAAAAACAATAAAACGCTCGCCAAACTGATAAATATTAGTGTATGTATGTAAAGTCAAAGTATATTGTCACGTCGAGGGCCTCGCGCTCGATATCAGCTCGCCTCGCTTGTACAACGTGCCGGGAACTCCGGGAGCTGGGCTGCCGGAAGCTGAGGCTGATCCGATAGAGGCTGCAGACTCCTTGCGGTTGGCGGATGTGGTCTCCTGTCGCGAGGAGTTGCGGGTACGCACGGTAGTCTCGTCGTGCTGTCGCAGTATGACTGCGCGAGCGTCTGATGTGTTGCGCTCTCTGAGGAGAGTACAAAAATTGGGGTTAGATATAAAAGATAATAGTTCCAAGTAGGTTTCGAAGAAAACTGATCTAATAATTGTAGTGCATCTACACCTAAATATCAAGACTTTAACAACGTCTTTGTAGGACTGAAACTCCATGATCTACTTATAAAAGGAATGGACGTAAGAGCGTCCTTAGGGATCTAATAAGGCGTCGTTACCTGCTTAGAGCCATAAGTCTGTCAAGATCAGGTGAGGGGCGTCTCAACTCCGCCGCCGACGTTAGCGTCACACGCAGGGGGCCGGGGGCGGGCGCGGAGGTGGCGGGCGGCGGGGACGCGGGAGGGGACGACGTCGCCGATGCCGACGCCGGCGACGACGAGCCGACCGCTGAGTCACGTTTGTTGGATGACTTGTTGGACGACTCCGAGCCCGACGTGGAGCGGCGCCGCGGGGTGGCGCGCGGGCCCCGCCGGCCTCCGCCGCGGCTGAAGGCGGCCGGGATGTGCAGCGACGCGGTGATCACGCAACTGTCGTCGTCTGACCCGCCTAGCGTCTGTGGAAGCAATAAGATAATTTTTGAAACTGTAGATTCTGGTCTGCCTAGCAGAAGCAGAATAGAAGATGATTAGATAGGTGAAATAAGTACTTATTCCAGATTTTTATAGAAGAAATTAATATTGTATTTCTTGATTCGTCCAGGGTTTTGGCAACACAATGACAATTGCTAGTTTTAGTTTTCCATTAGAAAATGCCTTAAGGCAGTCTATAATATGAGACTTTTACCTCATTGTAGTCGCTGGCGGAGTCATTCGAGTCATTGGAGTCAGTGCGCGCGGCCGGGGTGCTGCCACCGCACACGACACCACTACTGCCACACTCCTCACTGCTCCGAACCCTATAAAAAAGTAACAGAGATTTTATTGATGACTGTTCTAACTAAGAGTTCGTCCGGTGCGCCCTGGTCATTTGGCCATGTTACCACGTACCTGGTAACAATAGTCATGGCAGACGACAAAGATCCGGACGAGGTGTCCGAAGCAGCCGTGTCTCTCGTCCGTCTGCTACGCGAATAACTTTTCTCACTGCGCCTGCCGAGAGAGAAGCAGGGGGATTAACAGAGTGAAATTCAAATACTGTAGCTAGTAGAAGACCAGAGCTTAGAAAAGGGAAAGTTCGATTAGGAAACTATTATTATTTATCGTCTCGGAATCGATTTGGTTAAAGAGTGACGGCTGTTGGAGGCTTGTGGATATTCATTTCTTCAATATGTTTGTCATGGTTTTATATGTATAATAAATTAAAGTTCATGATGAAATTAAACATGGGTAACAGTAGACGACCTATGACCTTCAAGATTACCATCCGCAAAAATGTTCCATTCCGGTTTACTGTCGAGGCAGGCAACATGGCAGACATACGACATGGGCTCATGCAAGCTCTAAGAACCGACATTCTGAAATCTTCGCTCTAAGGACAGACCCGGTGAATTCTTCTAACCTTCAAGATAATCGTAGTTCACATTGAGAATGTCGCTCTTACAGCAGCTTCTCCTAAACAATTGGCAAACCGTAAAGAACACTTCAAGTAACGTGGAAGGTGTTTACCTAGGCATATTGCCGGGTCCGCCCGTGGCGGCTGCTCCATGCAAGAACTGTTCCCTGGACCACACCTGTCTCATAGTGTTCTCGGTGTTCTCCGCATTCGCTTCAGCAGCACACCTGAGAAAGGACGGTGATGTGAGGGAGAAAACACACACACAATCGTAATGTATTGTACAAATGGTCTTTTGGATCCCACGGTAACTGTGGTCTTTCGATCCGGTTATTGACATGAGGTTTGTATAGTGCATCAACTGATATTTGACCAATGGGAGACACATAAAGATAATGCATTCCGACATGAAACAAAGATCGGCTGGACACAAGTTTTTGGACGAGCAGGAACTGATGCAATTTCTAGGATTATCTAGACACTATCAATGTTCAAAAAATTGGAGTTTACCTTAACGAGTCTGATCTTCACCGTACTTATTTAACCAACTGATTTGATTCGAGATCCTTACATTTATACGAGGGTTAAGAGTTATTTATTTGGAGGTGTTAATGATAGTTAGTATCGCGACACACGTAGTTATATGTATATTAGTCCAAACTGTACTAGGAAAGCAGGTACATCAAATAGATCTTGTTTTCGCCAGCACACACAAACACTACGTACCAGGATGTTGCAGAATATCGTACTGGACGCACATGGTTGTTACTGCAAAGGATCCGACAGCGAGATATCGCCCTAATGGCCTACAAGCTTACTTACCGGAATAACGCCAACAGGTGTCTAGCATTGGTGCCTGCTGGTTAGTTCCATTTCAGCATTCCAAGAAGAATATTAGCTCTACGACTCTGATTCTGGTGACGTGGTAAGCTGTTCGTGGTACTTACTCGGCTCTCCTCAATAGCAAGGAGTCAAGGTGCGTCGGCGCAGTGTGCGCCAGGTGGATGTACGCCTCGTGGAGGAGTTCCGCGGGTAAGGTCCACAGTTCCCCTTGCTTCTCCACCAGCTGTCGCACTACGTTGATGACGTCAGCGCGTTCTGAGAGCTGTTCCACACTGGAAATGAAGAAGACAGAATTGAAAATCTTGATATGAGCTGTGACACATAGATATCCATGTTCCTTAGTTAGAATTAAGCAGGCGAAGGACCAGTAAGTTAGTAGTAGTAGTGGAACTCTTTGTAAAGGAGCTCTTCGGAAGTACTACCATCATACCTATTTCTGCAGTAAAACAGCGTTACTGTGTTTCGGTTGTGGGAGCCGGTAACATTACAGGTGCATGAGACATTTCATCTCTGTCTCTGGGATGAAAAAGCATTCGCAAAGCCTCTGGTATTGCAGATCAGAGTCTATAGGTAACATCTGGTGGGCCATCGGCTTTTTGTTTTGCTGTAACTGTTGCTATATTCCTCAAAAATTTCACCGGGTGTAGTTAGGTGAACTGAGCTGAAGGTGACTCGTAAATCTCTCACTTCATGTGAGATGACACCTCACCTCAAACTCACTTCATCTGAATTCACCAGAAGTCATTTTTACCTATTAGCTCTACTAGCCTACTCAAGAAAAACTAGTTATGTATTAAGATACCTTTACATTTAAATATTGATACACCAGAACCATAATAGGAGAAAGTATGTCTTAACAATGGCTAATGATAACATAGAATCACAATGAAAATTATGTCACGTCTATTTCAAAACAGTAGCAACAACCAATCTGGTGTTTTACGATATTCTTAGGAACGTAACGTATTCTATTACTAGATTGCCAAATAGTTCCCACCTGGCAGGCTCATTAGGTTTATTCCTGTGCAGTATATTGGGCGCGAAGATGGTCGCCAGGTTGGCGGCGTCCATCTTGTTGCCGGGCTCGTGGTCGTCCTCCGAGTGCGCGGCCAACTGTGCGAGGAACGACAGGAGCGCGTTCAGGGTGTCGCGGTGTGCCGCCGGCAACAGCTGTACGATCAGGCGCAGGGCCTCCCATTGGAACCGGCGGTTGTGGATTTCTGGAATTTTAATCATCTTTTTAAGAACAAATCCATTTTTGGTCGAGTCTTTATATAGTATTTTAGCGAACCAAATTAGAGACATCCGTTCAAGCTCTCAATATGCCTCGTCTTAGATCTCTCTCGGTGTAAACTATGTAGAGAATGCATACGTAATAGTTAATTATCTATTATACATTTATCACCAACATTTTAGAGGAACTAACTGCCCAGTATAGACCATAACTATGGAAGAAAAACTCCATTTCTTTTTAAAAAACGTATCCAAAAAGGCTACTCACTTTGCGTGTGCAAAAATGCAGGGTACAGGTCCCTGCAGAGCAGAGGGTCGGGCAGGTCTCTGAGGAACTCCTTGAGTAGAGTGGCTACGTCGTGTGGACATACCGCCGAGTCCAACGCTGCCTCCTGACTCCGCTCCCAATCCTCGCGCAACTGGAAATTGATGACAAATAAATTAGTAGATGTATCTAATTTACAGATAATACTACGTGTAGCACAAATACGTGCGACGTATGTATTCAGTGGTATGTGTAATGTGGTAACTGAAATAAGGCCATTTTTATAGGTCAACAAAAACGCAACATATCGTATCGAGTTTTGTAAACATTTTGCACGACAGCTTTTTGCATAATTTAGAAATGAATCCTACTTAACCTTTTTATACATACTTGTCTGTTTTAAACTCCTGAGGATGTTACATGAACGCATGGAGTAACTGTTACCTAAATTCGATTGATTTTTAAATTGGAAATACCTGTTTCCGACATAATGTTTATTTAGTTTGAAGACTTTTTTTCATAACAGTGGGCGATAAGAATTATGCTTACTGTATTTTCAATTCGAAAACGACTAATATCAAATACTTTTACGTTAGCGTGTACCTGCAGTACCTATTAAGAGACCTAACTACAACAACACTCAAATTACTCGCTCAACGAGCAAACAAGTCTATCTTCGTACTCCAACAATGTATCAGCAATCAGCACGAAACACAATACTTAGCAGTTTCAATAGCTCCGTAATAAATGTATTGCAGCAACTAGGCCACGGCACTATTCAACAATACCTTCGTGTTCGGGAAAACATCTAATTCCGTCGATCAGTGTTATATTCTCACGGAGCATGTTGACTCTGGAGTGTAAACAAGGGACTCTAGGTGATTTACTGGCGCTAATTCTGTCATAGCTGGAATGCCTTCTTACATGGAGTGCTGTTTGCGAGGGAAATGTAATTGGATGATGCTTTCTTTTGTGATCTAATTACTGTCGATATCATTTCTACTGGTTCAAGATCACCTACGTCATTTTAGCATGACTGAAATTTTGAGGATAGATAAAAGAATAATGTTGGTAAGACGGTATGTGATCTAATCAGTTTGAATGCTGGCCCTTTTTCAGGTTTAAAAGGTACCTTGCTTACAGTGTAACGGCTATTCGTAATTGCCCAACACTTTTCGTAATTGCCAAACACTTTTCGTAAGCTAGATGTTTAGCCAGACACTTTGAATCGTTTCCTCAAAATTGCAGCCATGCTAAAATGACATAGGTCTGGCGAGCTTGGAATCTCATTTTAGAACCACTTTCTAACCATTCAAGAACAGATTCCCTAAAACGTCAATCATTGACGACTTCGTCAGTGAGCTCACCGTAACTAATCGCTGCTACTTTTAAAACGAAGACCAAAGCCAGAACTTGGTGTTATCTTGCCAATCAAGGGTGTGCTGTTTCCTTAATTAAGATCTTTAGCTGATTAGCATCAGATGCATCACATGCTATTATTGAGATGTTACAAATAGAACGGTCACACTCTATAAATGATAGCTCTATTAAAGGATAGGGCTATGTTTAGAAACTGACGAGTATGGCACTTGAGAGACATTTCTCTGCATCATCAGATTTTGATTAATCTTAGACATCTAACAATAATAATATCATTATGAGGAGGTTCGTCTCCGGATGCGTAATTAGTTTGAGTCTTCCATCTCGGTTCAGGTGGAGCATTATATTTATTTTATTATACTTTTTTTCAGCTTTTCTCATAATGTTTTTCTTAACGGATGTCAGTGATGTCCAAATTAAATTTAGAAAGTACATACATATGTCACGTTCCGTCTCTCATACAATAAGGTTGTATCTATGCCTTAACCGCTGGGTCATCATGATATTCAGAAATCTGCGATAGACTTAACCTAATTATATCTTCGTTTCTTACCTGTCTCACTCTCTTCTTGGAGGAAGATACCCTGAACAATCCGAGGGTGTGCATGCCATGCCTTCTCAGATGTGAGAGGCAGGCGGACACAATCCCCGGCACCTTGGGGCCTCCTAGGCCGGCTTCTTCCAAACCTGCCCAACCCCATTCACCTGAGTCACAGGATTCACTCTGGAATATTGGAAAAAACTTGGATTACTTTAGGAGTCGTGGTTTTCTCTATCATTGTACTGATTTTAAAGTAAAATAATATGTTAGTTGCATTTTTTTATTTCACTTCGTTGTTAACAAAGCTCAAGACTCAAAGGTTGTAAAGGACAACACACATGTCCTTTAAGATCTTTGAGCCCAGAGGTATCGTTTTAGTAATCAACACTCTTTCCTTCATAGGACTCTCCACCCATTAGTATAATGTCTTATTATATATTATGTTCATATATTATGTTTTAATTCATAATCCAATATTATAAAGAAGTTTGATTTTTAATATTTGTTTGTAAGAGATAATCTCTGGAATTCCTAGTCCGATTATAAAAATTCTTTCACTGATAAATAGCTACTCTATTGCCGAGTACCATAGGTGATATTTTATGGAAGCTAGTTTATTAAAATTGTACTTCCTTTGACGCTCTAAAATTTAGTCCTAAAGTACTGGGTATATGTTATTAATCCATCTTGGCTTAGCTCACCAAAGAACATCAAAGTTCTCTTTAAGTTCCTCAACTAACATAGTCCCATCAATAAACCCAATCAGCTCTCGGCCTCCAATCACATTCTCTTCCTTTTGTAAGTCAGCACTCTGTTCTCACAAGGTAAGCAATTTCATCGGATTTATTATAGACTTAGTTATTTTTGTTCAGGGTATATATACACGGTGCGCCGGCGCGTCATACGATAATTTTATCGCGGCCTTAATGATCAAGATGTGAGGCCAGGTAACCGGATACGTATGACGACACGTGACGTCACAACCGACCTATTGACACTGTAACACAAGGTTCCTTCTTAATTACAGATTATTTTCAGCCAGTTTAAAATAAACTAGGAAGACTTTTTTCTGGTTTTTGTAAAGATTATTTTTATAGATTACGCGGAGACATTACTCAATGTTATGTTGTACAATGTTGAGCTTTGGCGAGTATGCGAATCTAAATTAAAATATTCCCGCGAATTATTTACCGTTGACATTGATGATCATCACAACGTGTTACATTTTGTTTACATTTGATTCGAAATGTTACTATAGTGTGGCTCAGCACGCCTGCGTCACACCATGTGTTAAATAATTTAATACAGACTTTCCAGAATAAGTCTTCTTAGGCAACTTTGGGGACTTCCTTTGAACTATTTAAATTGGAAGTTCTACGTTCATCACCTTTATTTCGTCACATCATTGTTTAGGTTCGTGTTGGTGTGCCCAAGGAGTTGGGTACCATGTCAACGAAAACAACTGACTACACACAATCTTCTCATCAAATACCGAACGAAAATTTTGAAAGCCTGTCTTCTTGGGCTTCCCGGAACACCCCCATGTAAGTTCTACAATTATCCGGTCAGATTTTTATCGATCTCTCAAACTCATTCATTGGATTTGGAGGATTCATTTTCAAAAAAATGCGACACAAAAAGAGAAAATCAACAAGACCTGAAGCTAGGCAAGATTACCCTGACCTCGTGTATATAGAACTAGCTATCAGTAGGTACTGAAATATAAGTACAGACAAGTTAGAAGTCAAGCATCAATGCGCACTAAGCGTTTCCAAACGTCTTTTATAATGTGCGCACTGCAAAGAACTGAAACTGTCTACCTACGTCTGTATTTCCGAACGCATCTAACCCTAATCTGTTTAACGGTAGAGTGAACAGGCTTCTTGTGGGTAACCTTTTTTTTTTTTTTTTTGATGGTTGGGAAATCATCAAATTACTTCTCCCGCCCTGGGCGGGGCGGGAGCGAATGTCAGACTTTTACTGACTAAAACCCACCCATGTTCCTTCTTGTGCCCTTTGTGTTCCGGGGGCGCGGTATCTCTTGCGAACAACCCGCAGCCCCGGCAGGCAACGGCCCTCAGTGGCCCCTTCCTTTTGCTGACATCTCTTTGAGGCGCGCGTGGAACACGAACGCGCCGTCGACACGGCCTGTCGTTATGCAACGTAAGAACGGTGAGCTACCCATTGCTCACCATCCACAGGCCAGTATCTACGGTGGCCGGGAGTCGTCTCGCGGCTCCCGACGTCCGGAGCGTCTACCGCGGCGGCTGGGACGGGAGAACCGCTGGCTCAACCGTCCCGCCGCCTCCTTCTCAAGCATTACTGCCTCGCAGAAGGAGGCGACTGCATCCCATTCCCTCTCGCTCCGGACCATGGCTCGCACCAGGGCCGGACGCGAGAGTTCACCGCCGCCGATGGCCGCTACGAGGACTCGGCGATGCTCCGCCCAAGCGGGGCATACCGCCACGGTGTGCTCCACCGTGTTCTCGGGGCGATCCACACAATGGTGACACCCGGACGTTTCCTACCGCCCGATGAGGTGCAGGAACCTCCCGAAACACCCGTGTCCGGTGAGGACCTGCTTCAGGCGGTAGGTGAGGGCGCCGTGGCGCCTCTCCAGCCACTCCTCAAAGAGGGGACTTACCGCCTCTATTAAGGCGTGCCCATTGTGGGTAAGCTAAGGATAAGCACTCTATAGTCGACTTTATTTTTGTCACCTCTGACCTAGACTAGATACAGGAGCATACCCATCTCAAAAAAAAAAGAGTACGTAGTTTACTAAGCTAGCTTCGTAAAGCTAGTTTTCACACCAGACATCAGGGTTCGATATAGCCTTTACAAAATCCAGGAGTCACTTCCCGAATTACTCTAAAGATCTTCTTATACCGGCAGTAGTGAAATTTTATCCCTGTAGCAATATCTTTAGTTATGATGTGACAGCCAATAATCATCACTGTAAAACAATACTCGTAAGAATGTGAGATCTATTCATATAGGAATAGAGATCAAACATAATTTATGTCGAATATATTATGCACTATTATCCGACAACCAAATATCGTGCGAACTATCGAAATTCACGGTCCATTAGCATTCCCCCTTACGAGTAATAAATCTTCAACATCAAAGACTCAAATAATGCTGCATAAATATAATATGAAGTGTTGTTTGTCACGATCGGTATAAACTCAAGACGCATCACACATACTCCGGATGCCAAACACTCGGTGTAATGACACAGCCACTGATTGAGTACTAAATCTTTACTGGTTGTGACTCAATAAGATTAACTTGTATATAGAACACTATATTTATTTGTATGTGGTAAGGCGGCAACCGCAAATATAGGGACCAAAGTTACGCCAACTTAGTGAAGCATAGACTTATATGTCGTGGAAATTAGATTTAAAAGAATTAATTTAAAGGTACTAGTGAATCACGTACAATGGTCCACATTAAGACTAAGTGTGGAAACTTCTTCCTAGTTCAGCGTAAACCTCAAACGGCGTAAGTATAGTACCCTTATTGGTAACTATATTTTCGAGCCGTTTGGGGTGGAAACCCTCGGGCCGTGGGGTCCGTGTGCCCATAGCCTTTTTAGGGATTTATCTAAACGGTTGGTTGACACTTCCCGCGACCCAAAGGCTGGCTTTTACCTTGGCCAGAGGTTAAGCATTGCCATCCACCGTGGCAATGCCGCCATTCTTTTGGGCACTTTTTCGGTTGACGGTGATGCGGAGGAGTTTTTTGATGCCATTTAGTTTTAGTTTCTTTTTGTTTTTATTAAGGATTTCTAATTTTAAAGCTGTAAATATTATTATGTAAATAAAGTGTGGAAACCAAAATCCTAACATAAAACATAGGTACTAGTGAACGTCATTTATTTCGTATAGAGAAGAATAGCAAGAAACTCCATATGCAAAAATAAAGTCTTGTAAATGAAAATTTTCAAAATCAAAAATAGTCTGAAGATAGTTAGACAGCTAAAGACAAATTGTCTTTAGAGATCGTACAACAGACTGTAAACATAAACATTGGAAAACAAGATGACCTGAAGGGCTATTCAGTGCAAGTCTACCTGAGGTGAAGTAAGCCTTTGGAGAGCTGTCAATCCATAGCATATGGTGGAAAGAGAATAAACGTCAAGCTTAGTTCACCTGGCATTTCTGAAGGTGATTTCTACTGAATAACTCTACAGTTAGTGATGTGAACAAGATACTGAACGGCCTTGTTAGCTCAGTGACTCTAAGTGGGACTGCTACGCTAGAGGTCTTGGGTTCGGTTCCCAGGTCGAGCAAAAAGTATTATTGGGCTCGGAGTTAGGATTTGTGCCCGGTTAATGGCAATAGGCTCGCCCCCTGTTACATGCGACCTGAACATACCAGCGAACTATGGGTGTACATTGTTACACCTCTGCCTAACCCTTCGAGGAATAGAGGCGTGATGGTATGTTCAACAAGATCGACACTAGCCGCTGTAAAATGAATATTATCATAAACGAACTTCAAATTACCTCACACCAATGTTACAGACTGCTCCATTTCATAAACGTTTTTAGTACCGGTAAACGTTAATATACATCAATACTGAAGACACATCTCATACATCATCTCACAAGTATCGGTTGGAATAATTTCAGCTTGAACCATATGAATATCCATCTAGCAATATATGATGTTTACTCGTCAAGCCGATGCATATCATGCAGTCGAGAAGCTGTCATTACATGGATTATGATTGATATTAATATAAACAATCAAGTAAACTTTCTGAAGAATATTTTATTTTTCAAAAGTCAAAGACGTAAATTATTTTAATTAGACCAATAAAATATACTTAATACGTATAGACGTCATTAAGAAAAACCGGACAAGTGCGAGTCGGACTCGCCCACCGAGGATTCCGTACATAGCATCATTATCAATTACAGAATTAAATAAATAGTTTATTGGAATAAATAAATAGTTCATTTCATAGACTTCGGATACAAAGAGTGGAACGGTGTTTTTTTACATTTTTTATTATAAAAAAGAAATAAAGCGTCGGAAAATATAAATAAAATACATTTTGTGTTAGTTTTCACAATGTGCACATCAAACCCTTTTTGTATGACACTACATTTGAACTAGTAGCTACAATTTGAAATTTTGACCTCCAATAAAAATATGGACCCCTTATTTTTAAAGATTTAATTACAAATGTAAAAGTTTTGGGATTTCTCTTATACTTGTAGTCTTTAACGATGTCACATGCCAAATTTCAAGTTCTAGGTCAACAGGAAGTACCCTATGAGTTTTGATTCCCTTGAGAGTGTCCAAATATGCGTTTTTTGCTAAATAAACGGCCGTATCTTTTTTTTACGTAAACTTAGAAGTTTGATTTTTTCACAACTTCATGGAACCGTAGACTTGAGTATACGGTTTAAATTTCAACTCGATACACCTCGATAGACAGACAGACGAACGGACAACAAAGTGATCTTATAATTGTTCCGTTTTTTCCTATTAAAGTACGGAACCCTAAAAAACAATTGAATCTTGTTGCCCCTTCCAAAAGGTAGATCCATATGGAGAAGAATTGGAAAGAAATTCTAAAATAAATAAATATTTTAAATTATATACTTTTTTTTTGTTTTACCCTTTTGTGAAGTTGGATTTTACTAAAGCCTTTCTTCTAATGAGATGGATGATGTTGCTTTTAGTGTTTTACAAGTTAACCTTGCTACGAACCAGAACCTTCTCGTTATTGAAGTATTTGTTAATTCGACAAATTGATAAAATATATTTAAAAGTAAAAATCTTGACAAGCGTGACTGATGAGCATGGGGTCCTGGTTTTTCTATGAAATTCTCAGTAGTAACTCGGAGTTTGGATTTGTGCCCGGTTAATGGCAATAGGTTCGCCCCCTATTACATGGGTCTTAAACATACTGGCGAACTGTGGGTGTTCATTGTTACACCTCTGCCTAACCCTTTGCGTAATATAGGCGTGATGGTATGTGTGTGTCTCAGTAGCAGCCCGGAGTTTGGAAGTTGGTGTTGTGACACCCCCGTTTCTCGGAAAGCACGTAAAGCCGTTAGTCTCGGCTGTAACTCATAGATATTTGACAGTCGTTACGGATAGTCAGAAGCCTGAAAGTCTGGAAACCAGTCTAACCAAGAGGTATCGTGTTGCCCAGTAACTTGGTTGTGGAGGTCAGATAGGCAGTCGCTCCATGTAAAACATTGATATTCAGCTGCATCCGGTTAGACTGGAAGCCGATCCCAACATAGTTGGGAAAAGGGAAAGTAGATGATGAAAGAGCTCTAAACAGCTATTACTCACGGGCCAACATTAAACATAGACACGATATCTTCCAAAGCCAACTTCAAAAGTGATAGTAATTTTACTGTCAATTTAAGCTGTAAATTGGCAGTTCAAAATACTTACTACAATTTGAAACGTTTATCTCCAAACCGCACCCACGTTAACCTCGACATTATGTTTACACGTCACACAGACGTAAATCTTAAACAAGACGATGCTCTGTCATTACAGGGATTTATTGACTCGTTAGCAGTGATCAGCATTGTCATAGCAACGCCTACGTTATCGCCGTCTGCGCAACTGTCTGGACCCTATTTCTGAAGGATTAGTTGTTTATTAGTACTAGCTTCTAGTTGTTAGCGTAAACCTGACGATTCCGTTTTATTAGTCATTGTAACTAGTAGTATTGATTGGATTAGAGACGCACTACTTTTTAGCCGTTGCCTGTCATCCTTCTGCCTTTATCCTCATTTATTTGAAGTCATCTCAGACCCTCCCTATCTTATCTTAATCTTATCCCACACATCTCACACCCTTTCCTTAACCATATAACCTAAAGATTTTCACACAACCCATTCATCATTTCTTTCTTCCTTCTCGTTAGTTAAGCCAACATTTATAGGTCAGTTGAGCTGGCTTTCCGATAGAAAATTCTTAGCAGCCCGGAGTCTAGATGTCCGGGAGTCCGGACCTACCTGTTCATCGACAATCGACTAGACCCTGTATTGTTTATTGCTACATTACTATATCATGTTCCAATTACATAAGACTTAACCTATCTAGCAAAATGTTTAGAATCTAGAGCAATGGTGATGTCTTCATCACCGGTAAACAATCAATCGGTAAACAACACAAGATTCGGTATCTTACATAATGGTAGCGATCTATTCCCGGTACGCGTGTTTAAGAATTACAGGTGATTGTTGACTCAGGTATAAATGTAATGCCGTTGCAATTATTGGGTTATTGGTTTTAGGATCGTGTGTATTGTTCTTTGATAAACATTTATCTTTCACTAATGAATCTACTTTCGATTTTGCTGCATATTCTCGGCATTTTCTTTGGCGTACGTGATCACGGCTTTATTACTCGTCGCATACCTGTCCATTTATCATTGTAATGATTTTTATTTCATTTGTACCAATATTATAAAGAGGAAAGATTTTTGTTAGTTTGTAATAAATAGGCTCCGAAACGAAAGGACCAATTTTAACATTTTTTTACCAATAGATAGCTACATTGGTCCTCAGTAATACAGACTATATAACATCACGCTATGTCCCACGGGAGCGGAGCAGTAACCAAAGAGCTCACTTAACTCGGGTGAAATGAGCCACGCGGACAAAGTCGCGGGCAGTTCGCTAGTATCTAATAAATCGAAATATTTCATAATTAATGGGAATACGGTACGGCCTAAAAATTTCAAGTTATAACTCTGGCAAGTAGTAAATTTACTCTTAGAATGTCTAGGGTTAAGAGGACTTAACCTAAGGCGCAGCTGGCCAGCTGTGGGGCACACAATTATGTTTCTTTCTTTTTATTATACTTGTGCCAAATAAAAATTATTGTTTGTTTTTCACTATGCATTAGGGGAAAAGTGAAATAGTCAGTGTGAGGGCTACCAAGGTCCTTTTTTGCGTGCGTTATAGTGAGATAATAATAGGCCACTATTTATCAGAAATGCGGTTATGAAGAGCCAAGGACTGATCAGGTTTACTGATGAGCAACCCGTAACAAATGCGGGTGAAGAAGAAGGCGAATAAACAACAAGCCAAAAGGTTGTTCTAAATGCTATCACATTTCTCATAAACTACAAAAACGTTACAGTTCATTTGAAATGTAACGTAAGGAACTAAATGTGGTACAAACATGAAACATTAAAGCGTCGGTCACAAATATAATGGTAGCACAAAGTAATGGCCATTTACCACTTAGTTTCACGCCAGTTCTCCGCTAAACGTGGCGAATATAGCGCGGAGAATTTTCTAGTTCATTCAAATATTGGATTTAACTCTGGTATTTGTGTATTGCATTTTCTTTTTCTTCTATATTTTGGTGTGGTTTCGCCGTAACGAAACCAATATACGTCAAAATTTATCTTAATTTGCGAAGTAATTGAAATTATTTTGGATGCCTAAGTCTGATTTATTTTGCATAAGTTTTGAATGTCCATTTGGCATATTGAGTTAGCTTGACGTAATCAATTTAAGTATCGAGAGATTGTGGATTGGCTCATTATATTCTTTTTGATAATTTTTATGGGGTTTCTTAGATTAAAAACCATTATTTACACATCCTGCCAACTCCTCCTTTTTTCGCAAGAAAGCTTTTAACCTTTTTGATCTAAAAAGCTAATGACGTGGAAATAGTAGCAGGGTTTAATTGAGAATGGTTATTTAGATTTCAAATGATTATCTAAAGTCAACAAAATGGAAAAGAATCTCCATTCTTTATATCTACATAAAGTAAATCTTTAATTATTGTATCCAAATTCTTCTATTACCCTTCCCTCATAAAGAGTTAGTAAACTCAGTTGCATGGCTGATAGGCCCAGGTGCACCACAACGTCATACATTACGTGTCTTGGCTAACACTCTAGAACTATTTCTGAGCGCTCAAATGGCGAATGACGAACAGTAGCATTTACACGACCACTCTAACATGACCGTCCTAGCCCCTCCCAACTCAAACACTTACCGGTAAAAGGGGGATTTGTAGGACAATTTTAGGGGTCAACGAATATTGGGTGATTGAACGTAGACGGGACTGGGTTGCAGTAGAAAATAGATGTCAATTGTATTATAGAGTGAGCGATGGATGCATGTTTTAATTCATCGATCGATTCTATTGTTAGTTTTCGTGTTCTATTTCTGGATTCGATGTTTGGTTATCGAACTTTGTGGTTATGACTCATTGGAGCTGTAAAATTCTTACATCTGGATTTAGCGATGCCGATAGACAGGCATTTGATGGGAATCTATAAGCAACTCATAGTTTTAATTCTCTTACATATCCGATATTGTTATCATCTCTTATCGTAGTGTATCTTTATTTCTGCTAATTGAAAACCTAATATTCAATTAGCTTGACTTCAGCGCTGTTTCTACGTAAGCATTGCTTCCATCTTAGATATCATTATCATTTTGTCTCAATATACCTACATATTTGGAGTTGGCTCAGTACTTTATTTTCTACATCAATTGTTTTCGCAGTGCTGCTTTATATTCACGGAATTCATCTTCTCTTTGGTCTGCTTCCAAATGCATACTTCAATTTTTTTGTCACATATCCACGTATGTTTTACGCATCACATGTCCGTACAACGAGCATCAATTCGATATAAGATGTATACTGTTGGTATACTCGTTAAGTACTACAACTTCGCCCTTTCCCAATTATGTTGGGGTCGGCTTCCAGTCTAACCGGATGCAGCTGAATATCAGTGTTTTACGTGGAGCGACTGCCTATCTGACCTCCTCAACCCAGTTACTAAGCAACACGATACCTTTTGGTAAGCCTGGTTGTCAGGCTTCTGACTATCCCGTAACGACTGTCAAAGATCTACGAATGATAGCCGGGACCAACGGCTTTACATAGTTTCAACCACTAACTTCAAAACTCCGGGCTACTACTGAGCAATTCGTATTGAAAAAACATGTGTACCAACCAATACACCAACCGTGTACCGTATACCAACACGTTCGTGTTGGTATGCTCGTTAAATAAGTACTTAAATAAAAACATAATTGTTTAAGTTAATATAGGACTTACATCATCGCCCTTCTCCAGGGCTCCGAGAGAAGCGAGCGACGCGCGGGAGCCGCCATGCTGCTGCCGTCGCAATGCTCGCTCGCTCTCCACGCACTGCGCAAGAGGCACTCCGAACACACTGCCGCCCGTTGACTCTGGGTGAACAAAAGAAAGGGGTTTATGAAACTGCACCACATCGAGATGTTCTGAGAATATAAGAAAAACAAAAGACGGTCGTAACGGCTCACAGTCTGTGCATAACGCTATGCTTTAGGTAAGGTGTGGTGTATCAATTAAAATGATTTTATATTTTTTGTTTGTTTTTGTACTTTCTTTGGGTAAGGCCTATAATTATATACTCTGTCCTTAATATCGGCCACATCACCAGTATTAAGAGGACTTATCGTCCACATAACTATTTCGAAAACCATCATCAATTTAAAATTCACTTATTTAACAATAAGCTCACTAACCGGAAGCCTAAATATTAGTTCCTCTATCCTATCTACATATACTATGACCAAATATGGGTTGATTATTTCTGTATGGAGCGTGTCGCCGAAAAAGTTCTCTTGAACTGTACAATATTGATATTTGTATGAATTCAACGACATATATAAATCACTAAACTATACCAATTTTCAGAAGCAAATTCCTATAAAGAAACCAGACGTGTATCGTGAGAATTTCTGGAAACTTAAGACGGGCTTTCCCGAAAAGGTAGGCGAAGGTGCATTGTCCTACACCCACTACCCGCCTGTATTTGTTGACGGCGTTTAGTTCCCGTGTTCTTTGGACGAGTTTATTTGACTCAAACGTGGGCATTTGCAGAATAGAATAGAATTAGTGTTAAAAAGTCGATAGTCGAACTTAAATGAGGTTATGCAAAAAACTGACCCCAAAATCCTTAATTGCTTTCTAAGTTTTCCGCTGGTATAATGAAGCGTATGAAATATTATGGTAAAGAATCACCAAGTAAAGTAGATGGCAAATAGTTAGTGTGGTTTATCCTCTTAAAAAATCAAGGCATTTATTTCGATTAAACAGGCACTTATAAATTGTCAAGGAGTCGGTCAGTTAGTCAGAAAGTTGAAGCTAGTTGCTCGTTCCAAAACGTAGTTAGGTCTCAACTGGGAAAGCTGAGCAAGAAGCTCCGCCGACACTCCTTTCAAATAACAATTTCCTGGATACATTATTGTTGTTGTTTCTACAAACAGATTTTTCTTTACTAAAAACTGATAATGGTAAACAAAAAAATTTGTTTGTGGACAATGTAGGTACAGAAGAATAATTCAAAACGAGAATCCCTGAGCCACCTTCCAGGACATCCACAGTCTATTCTCTGCTAGGAACTAAATGCCATGCTAATATTAGCCCAGTCTATTTACACCGTGGTATTAATATGATGCTAAACCGCTTCTTAAAGCTAAGAGCAGGCGTAGACGGGCGGGTAACAACTGCGACAAAGGTCGCGTCTATTCCGAGCGTCGCATGCGCAGCGCACGCGGCTCACAGTACGTTGCTAATGCGGTAGCTGTGCATTTTTGTTACATCTTCATATTTTAGCTTTAATTTCCTTTTTGCGAAACTTGATTGTTCAGAAAAAAAATAGACGGAGACCTGCGGCGGGCCAAGATAAGTGACAATAAATAAAACAATCTGTTAACTAGTGATGCGACTACTTATATCGACTTCAATATCGATAAACTTCATCCCATCCATGCCCAAAAAAAAGTATAGGGAATATTAAATGTTTTGTATGTATGGATGGGATTATTATTCGTTTAGGGACACAAATGCCAAACATATTCTCGATAGTTTAGACTAGAAAGCTTGATTGATGTTGATGACAAGGCAAATATCAAATAGAGGTTCAACAATTCTTTTTTCAAATAAATACAAAGATTAGTGCAAACATTTGTCAGCTGTGAACAGTCTGTCTAGCCTCATTATAAAGCACAAACTAACACAATATCCTAGACAACACGCCCATATGCTTTTCATCACAGTCTTTAACTTTTTTGCTTCCGATGATGGATGCCCCAAAGAATAGGTCACCCACTATATGTATTTCCCATCATATTTTCGAGATGAGTAAGTTTTTCTATTTAAAACAAAACAATAATAGAGAACTTAGTCATTGTCCGTGGGCATAAGGAAGCGAATGTTTACGTCATGGTGCAAAGTGTATGAGCCTCATACAATTGGTATTTTGATGAAAAGCACACAAAGTTATATTTTACCGCGATTGTTACCGTGTCTCTTGAATTATATACAAATATACATACATCAGTTATGATTGATAAAGATGTGGGTTGATAGTTGAAAACAGTGCATGTATTTTTTTTATTGGATACGTTGGCAAACACATCGACAGCATGCCTGCTTGGAAGTGGATACACCTGTAATACCGTTGGTATTGCTTTAGCAGTTGTAAACACGAAATTAAAATCTATTTTGTGTGCCAGTAATTTTAAATGTGGGGTAATGGCCCAATGGTTATGACGCCTGCTTCTCATGAGTATCATTGTGAGTTCGATACTAGGCAAGTACCAATATGGCTTTGTCAATTTCAAAACTTTCAAAGATTTTTTGGAGATCATTGACATCGGAGAAGTAAAATGTCGTAAGGAACTTGTAATTAATATAAGTTTAAAATTGCTCATCCACCTTTAGTAAGCGTGGTGCAGTGGTAATCGATGCTCGTACCTTCTCTATATATATATTTTTTTTTGGGGTGTGAAATCATCAAATAACTTCTCCCGACCTGGGCGGGGCGGGAGGGAGTGTCTGACTTTTACTGACTAAAACCCACCCATGTTCCTTCTTGTGCCCTTTGCGTTCCGGGGACGCGGTATCTCTTACGAACAACCCGCAGACCTTCTCTATATGAGAAGTGGCTTTGCTCTGCTGAGGGGCAATAATAGGCTGGTAATTGAGGTTAGCTCAGCTTAAACTCTTTAAGACGCTGCTGCGTGTCGGAAATGTATTTCTAAATGGGTTATATTTAATGTGGTGACTTGCAATCATCATTTCTAATTGTAGATGATGCTAACAACTTCCTATAATGCTATTTATGGCGAATCTGGTGGCCCAGATTGCAGTGGTCGCTACCGCGAAGACTGGTGACTTCAAGAATCTTTTAAGCTAAGACAGTAGCAAGTGTTTTCTCCGGACTCTAATTGAAGGCATAGAAGTTCCTATAGCTACAACATACCATCACGCCTGTATTCCCCGAAGGGTTAGGCAGAGGTGTAACAATATACACCCACAGTTCGCCGGTATGTTTAGGTCCCATGTAGTAGGGGGCGGTTCTTATAGCTAATTATGAAGATAGCCACTACTGGAGCAACAACATAACACCATGGAGCAACGATTTTGAATTAAAGGCGTGCCATAGTCGAAAGCTTGTAAGGTTAACTTACAACTGGTTATTACACTAAACGATAAAGCCCACACGCGTAAAACCACAACTACTATACTTTCACACATCTGCACCAATTTTCCCATCGTCCAAGGCCGAATTGACTAAACAAAACTATTTGCAGGTTCCCAAGAAAATAGCAATAAAAACTCGGTTGGGCCTATCAAAAATGTGTGTGTATGTGGGTAGGCAAACAATATATAGGCGCGCGTTGACGGACACTTCTCAAAGGCGAGTCTGTTCTATTTTTAAATCAGTACTACGGCAGAGTTGGCGCTTACGATATTTTAAAATTCATATTTATTTTTTTTCTTCGCGTTCGATTTTTGTATCATAGATGTGAGTCAGTATGTTTTTTTTTCTAATCGATTGGCGTTCTATTGTTTGTGCTTTCTGTTGATTGATTTTGCAAGAAATTCGTTGGGTTTAGAGTTTGCATTTTCCGTATTAATGTCTTAGCGACTACAGTTTATTTTCATCTGGTATTTTCTTTTTTTATAGAAAACAGCAAAAAGTAAATAGAATGTTTTCGCACTATTCAGGTGATAATAGACAATAGCTTTTTTTTTGTGGCCGATGGGAATCCTCATGGACTTCCTCCATCGTGGGAGTGACGGAGGGCCATTACCGGCTAAAACCACCGCAGTATTCCACCTCTGCCTATGGTTGGGGGTATGGGATTCGCATATCTAAGCATTCATCGTTCACCCGACAGGGAAAAAGATAATAATTACTAAACTAATGAACTAATATTTATAGTCTATGAACAAATCCACGTGTCTTATTGCTGTGTAGAAAAGAAAACAGTTGACTTCATTCAAATTTGTGCATTAGTTAGTTTACAATATTTTGTTCGCTTTAATCCAAGTCAGAAGCCATTATTTCACTATTTATACCGTCTCCAAGCAAGGACTCGCTTGTATTTGACAACAACAAAAATATACTCAAGATATTTCAGTAACGTTTATCGTTTATACAAACATCCTATAAAAACTGGAGCGTATCTGAACGTTGTAAAAACATTGTCCAGATGCATCGCGCGCTACGAGATCTGAGCCGGTATTGTTACACCTTGATGCACTAACTGCGAGTACCAACGTGGACGTTCAAGGTCAAACTTTACTTGAGATTTGTAATACAAATATCCGTCTAAATAATGATAGGATGATCAGAATTATATACGGTAGTAACAAAATACGCGATACCAAATATAATGGTGTTTGTAATGAAAAAATTAAGTAAAGATAGCAAAATATTTTTGTGACGTCATATAGCCTATAACCCGGTGAACAACACGAGCTTCTTATTTGTTATATTGAAAGAGTAGTGTAGGATGAGGAAACATCCAAACATACACCTTGCTAAAATCATAGCCCTCTTTTTGGGTTAGCCGTAGTTGGCTTAATCCCACTGAATGTGTTTACTAGTTCCTAAAAATTTGTAGAATTGCCTCCCTTAATAAATATTAAGGGAGGCAATTCTACAAATTTTTAGGAACGATCATTATCTAATCTCAAAAATGCCTCTAATTTTTGACATTGATTGTCGAAGAGACGACTAGATTTTAAACATTTTTAACCCCCTACGCAAAAATGACGGGGTGTTATAAGTTTAACGTGTCTGTGTATGTGTGTGTGTGTCTGCTGTGGCATCGTAGCTCCCGAACGTATGAACCGATTTTGATTTAGTTTTTTTGTGTTTGAAAGGTTAATTAGTTGAGAGTGTTCTTAGTTTTGTTTGATGGAAATCGGCTCAGTGGTTTCAAAGTTATCAGCTCTTTTGTTAGCTGCGGTAGTGACTTTTTTCTTCTGTCGGGGGTTACTTAAAATTTTTAATTTTGTGTAATTTAATTAGCAGATAACAAATAGCCTTCAGATAACAAAGGGCTTTCATCGAGTCCACCAACTCACACATAAGAAATACACATTCGATCAAACGTAGCCAACTAAACATTTCCCTTCTGTGCTGTAACAGTTTACACAATATTACAAACCAGGTGAAGTAGAGAACAACCTTGAAATAAAAACCGTTAAGAAACTGGCACACAAAATATCGATGTTACGGTTTATATTAGCGGTAAATGTAAATATTAAACATTCGGTAATAACACTGTTTACATAACTGAAGTGACCCCTACGAATATTGTGTTATGTATTATTGCAATCGTGCAACTTTTTAAAGCTAAATTGAATTATGTTATCGTTTTTATTTTTAGACCTATATTGCCAATTCTCGTAATCAAAAATGTTAAAAGTCTAGTCGCAATCTCTTAGTGACAATCAATATAAAAATAAAGAAAAATTTAAGTCTTCTTGACAGATTGAGACTGAGATTAAAAGGCGAACGTTCTTGGAAAAACAAGAATTGCCCTCTGAAGGGTAGTACTACTAATTAATCACACACAGCATCATGCCTGTGTTCCGAAGGGTTAGGCAGAGGTGTACCTATGTACACCCACAGTTCTCCAGTACCCAGGTACTGGGTAGTAACCGGGCACAAATCCTAACTCCGAGCTGTTACTGAGAATTTCATAGAAAAACCCAATAACACTTTTTGCTCGACCTTGGAATCGAACCCAAGACCTCTAGCATAGCAGTCGCGCTTAGGGCCAGTAGCAGGCAGTTAACGACCTGTCGTTAACTGCCTCGTTAGCCTGCTGGCAGAGAGCGAGGAACGAGGAATTATAAACATTCAAAATCCGTGGGGTCCGTGTGCCCATAGCCTTTTTAGGGATTTATCTAAACGGTTGGTTGACACTTCCCGCGACCCAAAGGCTGGCTTTTACCTTGGCCAGAGGTTAAGCATTGCCATCGAACGTGGCAATGCCGCCAGTCTTTTGGGCACTTTTCCGGTTGACGGTGATGCGGAAGAGTTTTTTGATGCCATTTAGTTTTAGTTTCTGTATGTTTTTATTAAGGATTTCTAATTTTAAGGCTGTAAATAAAATTGTTTAATAATAATAAATGCATATTCAAAATCTAGTCACAATATCTTAGCCACAATCAATGTCAAAAAGGTAAATTAAAGGCATTTTTGACAAATTGAGGGTAAAATCAGATTGCGATCGTTCGTACCTATATAAGTAAGTAGAATTACCCCTTGACGTCGTAAAGATTGGAACTAAAAACACAAAATCAAAAATATTAAGTAACCCCCGACAGACGAATAAAAATCCAACAAAAGAGCTGATAACTTTGAACCGGTTTCCATCAAACATAACTAAGTACACTCCCTACTAATCCACCTAACAAACACAAAAAAACAAAAATCAAAAACAAAAATCTGGTCATGCGTTCGGGAGCTACGATGCCACAGACATACACACACAGACACGTCAAACTTATAACACCCCGTCATTTTTGCATCGAGGGTTAAAAATAATCAATTGTAATTATTTATCTGTTTCTCGATTTTACACGGGTGTGAAAAAAACAAAACACATAGCCTTTGATTGCAAACGTTTATCAAATTAAGTAACATTCCGTAAAAATATTGTTATAAATAAATCACTGTTTATGATAACGCGCATTGTTACACACCCGTAATGTTGTGCTTAATAAACACAATGCTTTATCTATGCTCATATTATAAAGAGGTATATGTATATATGTTTGTTTGTTTGTAAGGAGTAATCTCAGAAAGTACTACTCCGATTACAAAAAATCTTCAACTAATAGAACGGTACACTAAAGAGTCACGGGGGAGTCGAGCCGAGGGGTATATTACCTGTCTCGTTAGCCTAGTCCTAAGCACGACTGCTACGCTAGAGGTTTTGGGTTCGATTCCCAGGTCGAGTAAAAAGTGTTATTGGGTTTTTTTATGAAATTCTCAGTAGCAGCTCGGAGTTAGAATTTGTGCCCGGTTAATGGCAATAGGCTCGCCCCCTATTACATGGGACCTAAACATACCGGCAAACTGTGGGTGTACATTGGTACACCTCTATCTAACCCTTCGGGGCATACAGGCGTGATGGTATGTATGTATGTGTGACTTTCTCGTGGACGAAATCAGACGCAGAAGCTAATCTTCAATTCTTTCTTTTAGTCTTATCTGCTAGAAGCATTATTCTTATATAAAGCCTAACCTATTCCTCATAAATCTAGCTATTATACATATACAAATATTATTAATATTGTTTCCAATCGGTCTGATAGTTCCAGAGATTACGGCGTTTAAACAAGCACACAAACAAACACTCTTCATCTTTATTACTTTAGTTCAAATAGATAGTAACCGGCGTGCTTGTATGACCAAATGTATGAACGTAGACGAGGTGAAAGGAGTATGTAAGGATCGTAGCAGGTGGCGTTCCTGCCTACCCCCATGGGAAAAAGGCGCGCATGTATGTTTATACTGATATCTATCTAAATATAAAACAATAATGTTGTGTAATAACTTGCTACGTTTTCCTTAAACATTAGAAAGCGCGCGTTATTTTTATCGTACAACAGCGATACGCTCAGCACTCGTGGAATGTGCTCCGTCATAGGTAGGTACGGACCGAATCTAATATAACGTTGTTGTGTGAACGTGAATACAAACATAAAGGGTTATTTTTTATAGTTAGATAACTTTTATCTGAAGAATAAATATGAGAGTTTGACTGTTATTTTCTCACTTTCAAATTCCGGTCATCGTGCACTGTTATAGTCTGATGGGACGGCAAATCGACATGATAAGGTAGAAATCAGGCGCAGGATCAACATCGGACAAATGTCTTATGGAAAATCTCAACAACACTTTTCCTAATCTGGGAATCGAACCCAAGATTCAACGCTCAGCCGTCGCAATGTTGAACTCACAGCGGGCAGAAGGGAAGGGATTCCCCGAGTTTGATGTCTCCGTATTTAGATGTTGACAAATAAACCGTTTTGACGTCACGTAGACGTGAGGTTTTAAAGAAATAGTGGCCGCCACGAGTCGTGAGCACAAATGTTAAGAAAATTTTCGGGTTTTTGGGTTCCGTAAATTCAAGCGTGGCGGCAGGTATTGTTAATAACAACACACCTAATACTAGATACTTTACATTGGCTATGTGTATTTGTATAAGGTTAGGTTATATTTGTATGTTTGGACACAAATGTATTTGTTAAGAAATAAATGATTATGATTATTATGATTATAACTTCAATTAGACGCTTTAAAGTTCCGACCCTTAAAGCCTACATCTGCCGCCCATAGTCGCCAAATCCAAAAGGCTTGAATCTCTTAATTTATCGGTCTTTTAGTTATTTTGAACCGTAACTAATAGACGAAGCATTTGTTTTTAAATATCAACACAATTTTTCTAGTCTACTACAAAAATTCACTAGTATTCACGGTTGGCAGGACGGCATGGAAAAAGAAACGTGTGTTGCGCCGACCCCTATTAACTAACATGGGATAACGGCAGGAAGTGATTTTTTTTAAATTTATAATAATGATGATGATCCACAATCGAATTTTCACAGAACACGTGTTCTTTTTTGTTCAAAAATATGTCATAAGCCAGTAGATTGGGCACGCCTTAATAGAGGCGGTAAGTCCCCTCTTTGAGGAGTGGCTGGAGAGGCGCCACGGCGCCCTCACCTACCGCCTGACGCAGGTCCTCACCGGACACGGGTGTTTCGGGAGGTTCCTGCACCTCATCGGGCGGGAGGAAACGTCCGGGTGTCACCATTGTGTGGATTGCCCCGAGGACACGGTGGAGCACACCGTGGCGGTATGCCCCGCTTGGGCGGAGCATCGCCGAGTCCTCGTGGCGGCCATCGGCGGCGGCGAACTCTCGCGTCCGGCCCTGGTGCGAGCCATGGTTCGGAGCGAGAGGGAATGGGATGCAGTCGCCTCCTTCTGCGAGGCAGTAATGCTTGAGAAGGAGGCGGCGGGACGGTTGAGACAGCGGTTCTCCCGTCCCAGCCGCCGCGGTAGACGCTCCGGGCGTCGGGAGCCGCGAGACGACTCCCGGCCACCGTAGATACTGGCCTGTGGACGGTGAGCAATGGGTAGCTCACCGTCCTTACGTTGCATAACGACAGGCCGTGTCGACGGCGCGTTCGTGTTCCACGCGCGCCTCAAAGAGATGTCAGCAAAAGGAAGGGGCCACTGAGGGCCGATGCCTGCCGGGGCTGCGGGTTGTTCGCAAGAGATACCGCGCCCCCGGAACGCAAAGGGCACAAGAAGGAACATGTGTGGGTTTTAGTCAGTAAAAGTCTGACACTCCCTCCCGCCCCGCCCAGGGCGGGAGAAGTTATTTGATGATTTCCCACCCACCAAAAAAAAAAAAAAAAAAAAAAAAAAAAAAAAAGCCAGTAGATGGCGATCGATAGTGTAATGATAGCGGCGTGTTGATAAAGCGTCGCGTGTAAACACCGTGACTGCAGTCTCGCCCAACTCTTGGCACGAGTTCAGATACTCGGAATATTTGACTAGTCTCCTGCCCCCGCACTAGCCATGTTTTAAGGAACTTTTTTTCGCTAAAATGCTATTTAAATTACTGTTTTAGGATTCCGTTGTACAATGACACTATTATAAAAACTGTGAATTTCAGATATGTGATTAAATTAATAAAAAAATTGGTGAATAAAATTTGTTTTAACAAGTCAAAGCCGCTAAGTATATAAACAAACTACCGTAATGTTTGTAAAACACACCCCTTCGCACGATTTAATTACGAATTAAACATAGCCATACTGTATGAACTAAACTGAGAACTGTTTATATGTGGCTACAAAAATTTAATAGTGTATAAACTAGTGTTGTTAGTAACTATTCTCAAAATGTTGATCAATTTTTCTTATCACTCACACTATCACTTATCACCAAATAAAGCGTTTATACTGCCGTATCACATGAAAACTTTCAAGAAAACCTAAAATCCTTGGCATTAACTTTAAAACTCTTTAAAAAAATACTCTCAACTGACTCTTTGGACTACACAAGTATAAAGAATCTCGCGTACATATGGTTTTTCTTAAAAATCTAAATGGAAATGGTGCCTTTCTTAGTGCAATTAAAGTATGAACTACTACAGAACCCTATCATGCGCGATCCGGTATTCTCTTAGCCATTTTTCTTCCAAGATAAATTCCCTTGGCGCGTCTCTTGACGTTCTATGTAAACAATGGATAGAGAGGGTCCATTCGGCTAGTAGCCTAATATATCAATAAGTCTAGTCTAATCTTGAGCGTGCCAAGTTACGCCAAGTTTGTATTAATTTGAGTAATCAAACAATAATGTGCGTTGGCAGTGTAATATTTCTGTACTGTTTCTATGCTGGATTTATCACAGGTTTGTTTGCAAGCGGAACGTGCTTCCAGGGAAAAAGGCCGGAGAAAAAGCACTTTAGGGGATACCCCTGCCATAATCCTTATTGCAGTACAAATTGAGCTATGGTGTTAGTCCTCGGGGAAGCCTTTACATGGAGCTATTAATACTAATGGAAAGACACAGGATGCAGGCTGCTTCCAAGCAGTTCTTTTGGAGATCTATGGGGGAGGCTTATGTCCAGCAGTGGAAATCCTGCTGCTGATATGATGATGATGATGAAAACTACTAAAAATAGCATTAAGTAGTGGGCTATAGCATTCAATATCATCTTGTCATCTTTGCCGATTAATCTAATAAGAAGAGCAGTAGTCAGCACTTCGTGGTCAGTACCCGGAATATACACTTTTACATTCATGCAATTCTTTTGTTAATGTATCTATAAAAAATATTGTAAAATATTTTTTTTAAAGAGCATGTATGCAGTTTATCGTTCATCATTCTTTATTAAAAACTTCCATTTTGGAAGGGGCAACCTCTTGTTATTCAAGTTCTAGACGCTGAAAATAAATATTCATTATTTAATAAAAATAGCATATGAATGACAAAACCGAAGTTATTTAAAAATCAATCTGAGTGTGTATTGTTTTGATTAATTGTGTGATTAAAGGCACCCATTATTTGGCACCATCATAGACAGGCTCCCGGCGAGCCGGCCGCCCGAACGTGTGAGAAGGCACGTAGCACATTGAATCAGTGTTTCACAATCGCAAGTTAACATTGAAATTCTTTTCTTTTGCTACCAAACGTTCCTGACTGGTTCGCGCTATAAACTTTTTTGGATAAACAATGAACAGTTGAATTGTAAATATTTGGAAATGAGTCGTTTCTGTGATCTGCCTGGAGATAGGAGTGGTATGCGATTGTGTGTGCTCGCGTGTTGTATACGTTGTCCTTGGACATTTCAGAACAAGGTTAAGGCCCAAATACGAGCTGTGAAAAGACATATTACATAGCCATAGCTCATCAAACAAAGTAATATTGAGTAAAAATTATTGCAGGGTATAGACTTCTAGTTTTAGTGTGAAAAAATCCTGTTTATGGAAGTACGCAAGAAGTACTAGTACGCAACGTACTGCAAGCAAAACATTGTGCTTACTGGTGCATGATACAATTAATAACTAAGCTAGTTTCTTTAAAAACATAAAAAGATTTTGTAACTTTCACTTTCAATATCTCCATAACAAGAAGGTTAGGAATGGACCAGAACAAAAAATAGACGTAGTTATGGGAAAATCGTATACTCGTAACTATTGGCTTCGTTAAGAATCTTGTTATCACCCGGTATGTATTTAAAATATCAAGAATGCAATAGGGCAATATGCTCGTCCCCTTATTACATGGGACCTAAAGTTACCGGCGAACTGTGGGTGTACATTGCTACACCTCTGCCTTACTCTTCGAGGAATACAAGCGTGATTGTATGTATGTATGTATCAAGAATGGTTAACTGTCTCGTTAGCCTAGTGGTCCTAAGAGCGACTGCTACGCTAAAGGTCTTGGGTTCGATTCCCAGGTTGAGCAAAGTGTTATTGGGTTTTTCTATGAAATTCTCAGTAGCAGCTCGGAATTAGGATTTGTGCCCGGTTAATGGCAATAGGCTCGCCCCTTATAACATGGGACCTAAACATACCGGCAAACAGTGGGTGTACATTGGTACGCCTCTAATACAGGTACGGGGTGCATGTATCAAGAATGGTGCAATGTTTTAGACCACGATACGTTACCGATAGATATTTCGCGTGTTCGTGTATTAAAATAAAGACTGGTACATTAATAGTATTTGTACAGCTCCATATTCCAGTGGTTTAATAAATTCATTTCTTACTGGACGTTTACGACTCGTATGCGTTTTTCCCGAGAAAAGATAAAAATCAGTCTGAGTTTCTTAGAAACTATTTTTTTCCTGTTTATCGAAGTCAATCTACACAAATAAATTAAATTGTCTGTTTGTGACGTTACAATAACCGCTTTTTACTAAATGCATAATTACGAATGTTTGCACAGTATTTATATCATACACATTGAGAGAACAACTGAATTCAGAATCGCTGAACAGTTTAATTATTCATCAAATGTTGGTTGACACTTCCCGCGACCCAAAGACTGGCTTTTACCTTGGCCAGAGGTTAAGTATTGCCATCCAACGTGGCAATGTTGCTAGTCTTTTGAGCACTTTTCCGGTAGACGGCGATGCGGAGGAATTTTTTGATGCCATTTAGTTTTTGTTTATTTTTTGTTATTATTAAGTTTTTTTTAATCTAATTTTAAGGCTGTAAATATTTTATCTATATATTCATCAAAGGACTGGTTGTTTTTGAACAAAAATGTAGATACATGTTGCAGTCAAAACTCTTAACCAGTCAAAACAACTTTAAACTGAAAAAGTTATGTCGCACGTGTCTTTGTTCCGTGTTATGTAGAACATAACTTTTTAAACTTACTTGTTTAACTTTTTAAACGTTCCCTAGGACTTATATAGTTAACATAACTTTTAACTGTATAAGTGTTAGGTAACGTTTCACTAGATGTGACTGCTAATTGTGAAAATTGTGCAGATGGCGTCAGTCGTTTTTTTCTCTTGAATTTTCGTAAAATAAAAGTAAAATTCACGCAACAAAAGCTTCGCTTTACAACTTAATTATTGACTGACAAGCCGTAAATCTGAAGACTCGTGTTAAATTGAGATCAAACCCAAGTTTTACGATATTCTGGTTTACATCTCAATTAAATAAAACGTATCGTTTACACACGTATTTATATACGGGATTTCATTGTTCCTGGTGTTTAAGATAAAAAATACTAAGATTAAATAGTAATGTTCGCTTATCTATTACGTGTTGTCTATTTGTAATTCGATATAATAATATGTCTGACAGTGCGATACTACTCGTGAAATAAATAAAACTAGCTTCTGCCTGCGTCTTCGTCCGCGTAAATGTCGGTTCTCACGGACGCAGAGGAAATACTACTATCATGATTTGAAAGACATGTGGCGTCATCTATTATCATAAGAACATTATTGTCGCTTTCCTCGAGAACAGTCTTTTTTAGGGATGAAAGGTACCCTATGTACGTTTATGTACACCTGACAACGAATATGCAAAATTCCAGAATGATCGGTTCAGTGGGTTAGGCGTTAAAAGGTAACAAACAAACAAACTTAATTTCGCATTTGAAATATTAAAGTTAGGATTAGAATAAACGAAATAAGTAATACCAGCTTATTCCAAGCCTATTATTATTTTTGTTTTCGTTATCGTAACACCATGTCATGTTGCCGCAGTGGTTAAGGCGCCCTAGCTGTGGTCCCTGGAGAACAATTCTACTAACTTTTAGGAACGATTACAAAATAATCGCAGTCTCAATCTGTCAAAAATGCCAACACTTACATTTTTTTAAATATTATTTGTTGCTGAGATGAGATTGTAACGAGATTTCGAACGTGTTTAATTAGTAAAAGCCTTGCAGATTACTTAACAAAATCGCTATGATATCTAAACACTAGAAACTTGAGAACGAGCTGTATTTTACACACACACAGACTCAAAGAGAACTGTCTCGTTAGCCACTGTTCCTAAGCGCGACTGCTACGCTAGAGGTCTTGAGTTGGATTCCCAGGTCGAGCGACTGCTACGCTAAAGGTCTTGAGTTTGGATTCCAGGTCGCGCAAGAAGTGTTATTGGGTTTTTCTATGAAATTCTCAGTAGCTGCTGGGAGTTAGGAACTGTACCCGGTTAAGGGCAATAGGCTCGCCCCCTATTACTTGGGAACTAAACGTACCGGCGAACTGTGGGTGTACACTGGTACACCTCTGCCTAACCCTTCGGGGAATACAGGCGTGATGGTATGTTGCAGACACAAAGAGCAAAACTTTCAAAGGTGTTGTCCATGAAAAATGCTGATTCTCAATTTGAATTCTCTTAAACTTTTTGTATATATTTTAACACGCGACCAGTCGTTATTACTGATAATTAAGTTAAAAGAGGCCACATTCTTTGCAGCTTCACACCGCTTCTCAATTAACACATCTCGCTGATTTATCACTGTTTACTGAACACGTTGATTATAAAGAATTTAATACGAAATATATCGTCGGATATTTACGAGCGAGTTTTTGGTAACAGCTGCTTCTTATTGACAGATGAGAAAGTTAGTTGGGAAAATTCAATTTTGTTACATATTTTTTTTCTTCGCTTTGTTATTTCTCTACAGTTTTAGTTTGAACTAACGTTGTACATCGTAGATATGTAATTAGTGGGTCATGTTATTTTTGCTCATGTAATGCTTAATATTGCTTTTTTTTTCATATATAATAATTACCGAAGACACGAAGATGAAGCTACAACATACAAAATAAGGTTTAAATAGTATTTTTACTGCTTTTCCAATTGCTAGTTTTATAAAATAACCAATAGGTATTCTACAAAAATCTAATAATTTCGTTCCATTTATATTTTAAGAAAAACATAATAAATTTGACCTTAAAACTATGACGTTCTACCTGACTACGACATCTGCTACGGCGTAGGCGTCTACGGAATGCCTACGTTAAGTGCTACATCGCGGTTACGTAGCGCGTAGCAGTTAGTTTAAATATGTGCATATTTAACTACTGTTGTTAATAAAAATAGTTTGCAGTTACTAACTCAAAAATAATTTATTGTCGTTTGTGGAATAAATAAGTATTTTAAAATGACAACTAGAATGATAAACGTCAATTTAGATAATGTTTAGAACGTTTAAATTTATTTTTATTTTTTAGAACATCACACTGTTTGTTCGATACTAAAATTTGTAAACCGGTATCGTACAAATTGAAATTAAAATATTTGAAGACTATATTTGTATAAAATGCTGTAGAATAGTTATATTTCAACTTAGAAAATAGACACGAATGGAATAATTTTACGTTGGCATATATAGTTAAAATATTCACTTCAAATTATTTTGTTTTACCACAGACCGGATTAACAACTCGCGGAAGTTTTAATTTCAAACCGCACATTTTCGTTATTGTTGATAAAGTGCTAAAACAGTGTTAGGACTGACCCTTATCCTTGTCGGCGTCTTTGGCGCGGCTCTGGTCGAAGAAGCCGGTGGTGAGAGCCTTCCTCTTCAGAAGGTAGGCGCGACGCTTTGGCTTCGTCGCGGCTACTGCATTCTCTGTGTGACAAACAATTATATGAGGCTTTTGGAACAACTTGGTACTCGTTATACTGCTCCTTTTCACTTATGTGAGGTTATAAAGGGTGTCTAGTAACAAATGGCCGATACTTAAACACATGATTGTAGTGGACTCGCCACGAGTCGTGAGCACAAATGATGCCGCCGACGCAGCACGTGATTAGTCCGTCAGTCGGATGGATCGCGTCCAGCGTCGGCGCCCGAAAATTCCCCGAAAGGAACCCAAAAACGCAAGAATTAACATGACATTTCTGCTTACGACTCATGGCGACTACTATACTCATGAAAATAAACAACTTTCCTAAATATTATAAAAAAAAATGCACGATAGTAGTTGAATAGTTTTGTTTGTAAAAAGGGATAAGAATAATTTATTGAGTTATTTTATATTTATAAAAATGTGTTCTTAACTGTACGTCCCCGAATACTGAGTAGCAAACTAAGTAACTTTGAGATTAATTATTACTGGCATTCGACATTTAAACATTACGTAAAATAAAATAGTTTGAGCTTTGACAATTTGAGGTTGCTCAAGGCGTGCTCACATGCCCGCAATGTGCGAGGATCTTCACAATGAAAATTGGTTACAAAGCACACGAACGACAACATCAGCGGAGCTGAAGCAATCGCCCTGGCCGAAACTGTTCAATTCGCATGAAATTGAATTTTCACAGGTTTAAGCCAGTAATAAAAATCGATTATGAGTTATGATAATAAAATATAACATACAAATCGCCTATGGTTACCTAAATAAATAAATAATTATATTCGAGATATTTAACTTTTCCCATCATCATCATTTACTTAGCCTTTTCCCAACTGTGTTGGGGTCGGCTTCCAGTCCAACCGGATGCAGCTGAGTACCAGTGTTTTACATGGAGCGACTGCCTGTCTGACCTCCACAATACAGTTACTGGGCAACACGATACCCCTTAGTCAGACTGGTTGTCAGATATCCAGACTTCTGACTGTTCGTAACGACTGTCAAAGATCTACTAATGATAGCCAGGACCAACGGCTTTACGTGCTTTCCGAGGCACAGGGGTGTCCCACCACCAACGGGGCAGTTAACTTTTCCCATATGTAATGAAAATGTTTCTTTTCTCAATGATTTATTGTCGACACAGTATCTCATGTCGTAAACTCAATTATTTAAGATGATAGATAGTTGCAATAGTTTCAATTGTTAGACGTCGCCATTGTACCGCATTATTTCGGTCTTGGCTATCGTTACAACTTTGTAATAAAAGAATGATAATTATAACCGCTAATCAGCTGATTCCTTTACGTCAATATTGATAAAACATTTTTAATGTGCTATAAAGATCAATATCTAGACTGCCATTCTCTGTCTGTCGGCAGACTTTGGTCAGTATTCGTTAAATCATAGCAATGTGTGTAGGTTTTCTTTTATTTATTTTTTTACCGATGAAAAATCATCACATGACTTCCCCCGCCCTGGGCGGGACGGGAGGCAGTGTCAGACTTTTACTGACTAAAACCCATCCATGTTCCTTTTTGTGTCTTTTGCAATCCGGGGGCGCGGTATCTCTTACGCACAATCTGCAGCCCCGGCAGGCATCGGCCCTGAGTGGCCCCTTCAGAAAATTGCTGACATCTCTTTGAGGAGCGCGTGGAACGCGAACGCGCCGTCGATACGCCCTGTTGTTATGCAACGTACGGACGGTGAGCTACCCATTGCCCACCGTCCACAGACCTGCGTCTACGGTGGCCCAGAGCCATTTTCTTTTAGATGAAATAAAGTTATGGTTTAATGAAATTAAGAATAGGACATAGACGGAAGATAGTACTGAGATGACTCTGGAGTGATACCGTAATATGATCAACGAAACAAACCAGCCGGCTCATTTGAACGTAAGTATGGTAACTTTTATAAAAGAGAGGCATTTCACGTATTAATAAGACTATTCGCATACTAATTTCAGATATCTATGAAAGGGCTCAGGGCGGCTTAATGACACATTTCTCTATCTGTTCTCAAAATGTCAGTCATGCTAAAATCTCAATATAACAGGCTTGACTGTGAAAAGATTCAGAAGAATTTTTGATATTTTTACACTCTTTTAAAAACATAATATCCATTACAACTGCTCTCTTACTCATTACCACTAAAAATCCACGCTCATCCAAAAATACATCCAGCAAAAGATTAAAACAACAAACAAGCATGTAACGGGAGTCGTCTACCCGACACTAGTGCGTCTCGTGAACCCGACACTTGTTGTGATAGAGCTGCAGGTCACAGCCCCCGCACTATTCCAATACCTAAAGTACTAGGCGACCAGGTACGTGTAAGAGAATTGAAAACAAGTCTATATACCTAGTTGAAATATATGTCAATAAGGGCGCCTTCACATGTATTAACGAGAATACGTAAGCATACCAATTTGTATGGTAATGCATAGTTCATACGGGTCAGATTTTGCCGTCAGTCAACTATGCGAACGATGTCGACTACAACGCAACCATCAGCGACTTAGCTTAGAGCCACGAGCAACAAACGACATTCACAAGTAACTTTATACGTACATCAAGCACGTATTTGTAGTTACTACAACGCATCTACAACTGTACATGGCTGAAAATGTATATAATATCTTATTTCAAAATAAAATATCGCTAATCTCTTAAACGGATCTCTAGTCGAATTATTTTTTTTTTGTATAAGATAGCCAAATTCTTGAGGAATAGTTTATACCATATAACATCACGCTACGGCTTATGGTAGTGGAGCAGTAACCAAATACGTAACCCTGTGCCTTTCAATCAAGTATAAGTTAGGGCCGCACATACGCATGAATTCGGAACCTTGATCACTCGTACAGTACCATCGCTCGACCACCGTTAGCCGCAGCGTTGTAGCACGTGTGTTAGTTCCCTAAAAGTTTTGTGTAAACAAACATGTTGATAAAACTCCTAGGAATCAGACATTTCCAATTTAACTGCAAAACAAAAATAGAACTAGGTTAATAGTGTTGTAAAATACGCTAACTATTGCCCTACAGTTAAAAATAGGCTAGTATTTCTGTCCCAGGTCCCACTACAACACTTCAGTGAATCACTTCGCTGCGGTGTCGTGCGCGACCCGCTAAGTGTCAGACAATGCAGTTTGCGCGCATACCGGGAATACTTGCGGCTATTTATAAAAACGCATTAGCGAGACATCATGTGATTACCTGTGCCTACACACGCACGTGGTGAGCTTGTTTGTGTTCAAGATGTGAACACACATATATTCATTGTAGTTATGTTCATCATCAGCATCATATCAGTCGATCGTCGTCTACTGCTGGACATAGGCCTCCTCTAAAGATAGCCATAATACCCGATCCTGCGTTGCCCGCATCCAGCGATTTCCCGCGACTTTCAAGGTCGTCGGTCCACCTCGTGGGGAGCTTTGCCACACTGCGTCTTCCAGTGCGTGGTCGCCACTCGAGAGCCAGGCTTAGTAGCGTTAGTAGTCTTTAGTCTAGATTTGTGCCCGGTTGATGGCAATAGGCTTGCTTAGATAAAAATAAAATATAGTAGGTCGGTAGGTTAAAATGTCAATCTAATAGGTCTGTGGGAACAGAACTGCTATATCATTTATTAATTGAGTAGTTTATGTCCGTGACTACTTTTTCTCATTTAGCCCATCCTACTATACTTATTATAAACGCGAAAGTTTATGAAAATAAATGTTTGCTACTCTTTCACGCTTTAACGGCTGAGCGGAATTACCTAAAATTAGCTCGCATAAAGACATTATTGATCTAGCCTGACACATTGAAATCGAATGCTGCTTCAGAATGCTGACGAATTCGCGAGCAAGAGAGTATAATTTTATGAGGGACATTTTTCAATGAGTAAACCTCACTGTTTTAGCATAACCTCTCTACATACCAGGCTATAATAACATATCTGCCTATCCTCGGAGACGTCGCAATCATAGCGAGACGTGTGAAATGACAAGGTGGGCAGGGAAGTAAATAAGCGGAACGCATGGCGCCCGCGACTAGACGACGCCTAAGGTTGTACGGGGATAAATGATACATGTGTAACAGGTTGATTTTTAGTTTACGGCCCAGATTTTACAGGGTAAAAGTAGTCATAATTTACTTTCAAAGTTTATCTTGGACACTGATATTTGTGCAGGAAAACATCGTGAACCTGAACTTATAACTAATTAATATAAGTCAGTAATCCCCAATTATCCAGCAAGCTTGGTGGTCAGTGCTTATGCCTACTTTGTATGAGAAGACACCTTTGCCCTGTAGTGAGACAGTAATGGATTGATATTATTATAGTGGCAGCTCTTCAACGTGTTTAATTCAAACTAAGAACTTTAAAATGTCAACTCTAATTTTAAAAAAGTTTGGCAGCCCTACAACCGTCACCGGCGCCCGCGCTTACTAATAATAATAATATGTACTCTTAATAAAGATTTATTTGACAACAAAAGCGAAGACGACACTAAAACACCCCATGTAATAATATTTGAAGCTAAACTCTTTAAACTCCGCCGTGGGATCTGGAGGCGCTGGTCCTCGCGCGCCTGTACGAGTGGCGCGTGGAGGTACTAGGCCGGGGGGAGAGTCCGCCACCGCGGCAAATTGCCGCTCGGCGGGCCGACCTCCGGCTCGATCTCATGGCGACATGGAGACAGCGACAGTCGCAACCTCGTGCTGGGCACGCCTTAATAGAGGCGGTAAGTCCCCTCTTTGAGGAGTGGCTGGAGAGGCGCCACGGCGCCCTCACCTACCGCCTGACGCAGGTCCTCACCGGACACGGGTGTTTCGGGAGGTTCCTGCACCTCATCGGGCGGGAGGAAACGTCCGGGTGTCACCATTGTGTGGATCGCCCCGAGGACACGGTGGAGCATACCGTGGCGGTATGCCCCGCTTGGGCGGAGCATCGCCGAGTCCTCGTGGCGGCCATCGGCGGCGGCGAACTCTCGCGTCCGGCCCTGGTGCAAGCCATGGTCCGGAGCGAGAGGGAATGGGATGCAGTCGCCTCCTTCTGCGAGGCAGTAATGCTTGAGAAGGAGGCGGCGGGACGGTTGAGACAGCGGTTCTCCCGTCCCAGCCGCCGCGGTAGACGCTCCGGACGTCGAGAGCCGCGAGACGACTCCCGGCCACCGTAGATACTGGCCTGTGGACGGTGAGCAATGGGTAGCTCACCGTCCTTACGTTGCATAACGACAGGCCGTGTCGACGGCGCGTTCGTGTTCCACGCGCGCCTCAAAGAGATGTCAGCAAAAGGAAGGGGCCACTGAGGGCCGATGCCTGCCGGGGCTGCGGGTTGTTCGCAAGAGATACCGCGCCCCCGGAACGCAAAGGGCACAAGAAGGAACATGGGTGGGTTTTAGTCAGTAAAAGTCTGACACTCCCTCCCGCCCCGCCCAGGGCGGGAGAAGTTATTTGACGATTTCCCACCCACCAAAAAAAAAAAAAAAAAAAAAAAACTCTTTAAACTGATCGTAAACACTGTAGCTTCAAATGAAAATTGTTTTGCCATTAGTTGTCATGTATGAATACATGTAGGGTCCTATTACACTGAGACGCCACGGCCAAGTAACTGTAGGGCTACCAAGAGTGTGATAATGTAATAGTAATGTGTAGGTAGGTTCGTTTTTTCCTAACGCAAAATACGCGCTGTGACGAGGAGTAGCGTACACTGTAGTGGTATTCGATTAAAGACGATTATTGAATTAGAATAACGTCCACCTTATAGTAGTTCAATTTTTTTTTTTTATATGACCATAAGATCCGTTGAACTGCCTCGTTGGCCTAGTGATCCTAAGCGCGACTGCTACGCTAGAGGTCTTGGGTTTGATTCCTAGGTCGAGCAAAAAGGGTTACTGGGTTTTTTTATGAAATTCTAAGTAGCAGCTTGCCCCCTATTACATGGGACCTAAACATACCGACGAACTGTGGGTGTACATTGGTATACATCTGCTTAACCCTTCGGGGAATACAGGCGTGATGGTATGTGTGTGTGTGTGATCCATCGATATGAATAAATTCTTCTTGTGGTGGTGGTTTGTGGCTGTAAGACCGTTGTGACTTTACTGGCTGTCGAGTGCGTGAGACGCCGCGCCAGTAACATTGCAGGGTGTAGATGCTGGTTGGGCGACCAAATTGGTTACGCGATACAGTAGTCAATTGGCGTGGTACCCAAGCGCTGTATCCATTTGGTTGGGGTCCTAGGAAACTCTGCAGTCTCTCAGAATTATTATTTTATAATATTGCATCTACTACGTTATGATCTAGTCATCGCGTTATGGTTGTCTGGTAGAGAATTCTGCAAAGTTGATAATAAATAAATAACTCCATTACATAAGAAAATTATGATATAGCACCTTGTAAAAAACACGGTTTAACTAAATATTTTTTGGTCCATAAATGCGTCATCATTTTCAGTTAAGGGAAATAAAAATGTCTAGTAAAAAACCCAAACAAAACTTATGACATTTTCGAAAATTCGCTGAAGCTTCCCGCTGAATGCTAGAGATTGACAGCTCATCTCAGGCTCACCTCACCTGTTACGGAAGAATACATTTACGTATTATACCAA
This sequence comes from Caradrina kadenii, assembly GCA_947462355.1. Classification (NCBI taxonomy): domain Eukaryota; kingdom Metazoa; phylum Arthropoda; class Insecta; order Lepidoptera; family Noctuidae; genus Caradrina; species Caradrina kadenii. The sequence goes on from OX381691.1 coordinate 12,138,436, forward strand.
CAGGTATTAGGTCCATGACAATACCTTATTTTTGCACATATAGGTCTTAGTTTCAATTACAGGGAAACTCAGGGATTATTGATTATAATTTTTCAAATAGGTATACCTATTCCAAATAACAATTTGACTGTATAATTGAAGATTACTCGGTATCAGAAGAAAGGACACTGGATACGCATCTTATAGCATAGACGTTTTGTATTGCGTCAAGCGTTTAGGTAACTTAGTGAATGCTAGTTAGAAAACTAAGTACCTACTTGACTAATTAATGACGTATATATTTACTAATATTAAGCTATAACTCCAATAAATCTTAAATAAATAAATTATGACAAAACATACATTCATATCACCATTTTTTAAACTATGTCCGAAATCCTCCTTTACTTTAAATTAATGCGTTTTTCAATCACCAAGTCAACACTGATTTAATCATACATCAAACACAAAACCACGCCCAGGTACCCAACTAGTGATGTAACACCTAAAATTTATGAAACCGATATAACGATATTCGATAACGATATTCTTGTAACCGCCTCGCGTAAGAAATAATTAATAGTGTTGGGAATTATTTACAACATTGTGTATAAAATAGTGTTCATCTGCCCACAGAATGGCATCAACACTAATTATTTACGAGCACGGCCACGTTTGAAGCGACCACAAATAAATGTTGTGGCGACAATTTGCAGTTTGAAACGATAATTAGTTACATTTATTATTTATTTTAGTACACCGTTAATTTTTTCTTGTAGATTTATTTTTGTGTCACGAAAATATGAGGTTGGTATAATGTAACTTTGCTATTGTGCATAGGCTTTTTAAAAAAATAGGACTACAGAACAAAATATTTCGTGATTTTGTTGCCGTCTGTTTAAGAAAATATTAGTAAAATAACGTTGTAAATCTAACGTTATATTTATTTAGGATGTATTATTGCGTATTAAAATGGGTTATTTTATGAAAAATACAAAGCAATGTTATCTACTTTAAAATAATCATTAATCATTTATGTTGAAATTTGAACAATAAAATGCAGTAATTTCTACAATATAACGCAACAACTGACTTTTATAACTTACGTTATTCTGATCGGCGTGTAAGTGATAAAAAAATTACTAAGTAGTATATTTTGTAACTGTCGTCATCTGTCGGTTATTAAGTTTAGTAGTTGTTAATTATTTAGTACCTATAATATGTTTAGGTTAATCTAAAATAATCTTTGATCATGATAATACATTACAGTTGCTTACGCGATTCACATCCACTTTCATAAGGACCTTTTTCATTTAGTCACAATTTTTGGAACAAGTTCGTTAACGTTTCTTGCGTTAGGAATTAACTAGCACAAATCATTAGGCAAAGAAAAAACGTCATTTTCCCGTCAGGCGACCTTTCATCTCTTTCTCTTTCTATCTGTCTCTTTCTATTGTATATCCGACACCCAATCTCATATTTTGTTTTTATGATTTTTTTTTATATTTACTTTATATACTGTAATTCTAGTCAGAATTTTTCAACTGAGGCAATTCGCCTTATAATCAAGTGTCATCCTTACTGGCACTCACAATTCAAAACATAGTCTATAAACGCGTACTTTTTTTCTTTAATAGGTAAAATTTTAAAAAATAACCATTACAGTTCAACATTCTCCTTCAATTTTCAAACAACTGCATCATAAAATAACTTTCGAATTTTTTATGGAGTACTTTTATTTTTTAAATCATAAACGCGTATGACGGGGTCATTGAAAAATAGTGTCATTGTCTATAGATGCGCGGGGTGCCCGCGGTGTGACAATTATTTTTCAAGGTTTGTTTTATTTTAACTGCATGAGTGAAGATAAAATAGTGTATGCAATAGCTTAAAATTAGGTATTAAAACACTCGCGTAATACTATTATCACGTAAACCCACGCTCGTGTTTTAATAACCCCTATTATATGGCTGGTGCATAAACTACTATTAGAGTATTCTCAGCCACATAACGAAACTAATACGCCACATTCCTAGTTCTAAAATACCGCATTTTTGTCTCACTAACCAACACGGCAATTAATATCGATAATTGTATTTAGATCTTTGTTTACATTCTCCTTTGAAGTAAACCTTGAAGGTCACTGTTTCGTGTCTACAACTCTACAGGTCCATTATTTAGTGATGGGCACACCATAGAACCGGGTATACAGAGTGAGACTACGCTATACAAAAACTGTGAGCTAGAAAGAGAAAGAACATTATTGAGCTGTCAAAAGTGTCACTAAATAACCTACCTGCGTAATAAAGTCACCGTGACTGTCGAGGGACATCGTCTGTCTGTCTGTCACAGGGCTATAACTTGCGACCGATTGAAGGCAGATGTCAAATGGTTGCGTCAGTTGGGAATGGAACAAGATAGTATTATAGGCAGACTTCTCGTTTAATAACGGATGAATTGGTGATTTGTTCGTGATTAGTTTAGTTTTACTGTTTTGTGGTGTCTAGCACATAATGAGACAGCTATATCGCTAGTAACCTCTGTCAAAGGGATTCGTTTAGGACTAGGGATGAACAGTATGATTAAATCTGTCTAACAAAATAAAATTAAAGACTTTAAAGAAAATGTTGTCGTAGGACGCAACTGTATTTTTAGGTACCGATCTGTCACAACACGCAAAAATATATAAAGAGTATCTAAATACTTCTTGCATATTAAAATTCTACCAACTTTAGGATCACGATTACATCCCAATTTTAATGTGACAAAAATGCTTATAATTTTTGACATTGATTGAGATGAGATTATGGCTAGTTTTTGAATGTTTTTAATTAGTAGAATCGACCTTCTTTTTCTATGTTATATAATCAAGTGCATACGTTGGGAAAATTAACAGAAATCTTCCTTCCGCCTTGTATCTTTCACTTTTTTCTGCCATGTTCCTATCTCAATTTTCTTTCTATACGCACGTATTTCTATTACAATAAACATACCTACTTTCTTTAATTCCTTTTATATGAACACTTACGAAATAACAATAATTAAGAATGTAGAAAGAAAAGCCTCGTATTCCCCAGTAAATAAGGAACATTTTCGCAGTGTTTAGTTTAAATAGATCAATCAGTTAACTAACTCCGCACAAAAATTATTGTTTTTTAAATTATTCTCAGCCGTCGTGGCCCATTAGCAACCTTTGAATCTAATAGTATATATAACTGTTACGTGAATAAATATACATAATATAGGTACATAACTAACACTAAACTGTCCGGGAAGACGTTTTCTTAGAAATAGTAAATAAATTGTGAACCTTTATGTCTGTAGATTGCGTGTTTTCTTCTATACGAATATTATAGAACTGAAGAAAGAGTATGTTTGTTTGGTTGGACGCGTTAATGTCAGGAAATACTGGTTTGAATTGAAAAAGTCGAAAAAAGTTTTAGGCTATATAACATCACGCTACAACCAATTGGTGTGAAGCAGTAGCCAAGTATCCAGTAGCCAATAACACTTTTTGCTCGACCTAGGAATCGAACCTAAGACCTCTAGTGTAGCAGTCGCGCTTAGGACCACTAAGCTAACGAGGTAGTTAACTAATTTAGATAGTACTTACCTGAAAATCAAACCCAAACCTAGTCAAACTCGCGACTTTACTTTTAAGCCTCCAAAATGTATAAATTCACTCGATCTCGTCATAACCACAGAGCGCGTACTACACGCAGCGTTACATCGAGCTGTCGGTTGTATAAAAAGATTGATTTATTCCTGCCGTCATCTGGGGATCGTATTTATAGATTTATTGACTGCTTATCATTCTTTGCGGGCTGAGACACTCGCGTTGCTATGGCGACGGCTCCTGCACGTGCTCTTGTGGGTAGTCAAGGTCATCTTAACATTTTATAAGACGCGATTTGTTTGTAAGTGCGCTTAAATCTCGAGAACCACTTATTCGATTTACGTGATGTTTTTTACGGTTCATCGATATTTTCTTTGGAGAGATTTTCGTATTTATTTTTTGATGTTAGTGTTAGTATTAAGTATCAGCTGTGCATGATATTAATAGTAAATTACGTTAGAAAATCTTGGAAAGTACACTATTCTGTAGGCATTCTTCTTTTCAATAAAACATACTCTGATTTACACATAACTTAAGACGCAGACAACAGCTAAAGCACTGTTACTGTCACAACGCATGTAAATTGTATGCGTTTACAAAATATTAGGAAGGACAATAATCAAACATTCAATCCGTAATGTAAAGTGTTACGTCATGTTTATTTAGTTAGTAAATAATTTACCCTTTAATTGTAATGAGAACTTTTCTCAAAAACCTGTTTTGGGATTAGATATACTGCATACACCCACGCTACATAAACATGTCATAATATATTAATATTTCTGTGTTATTAACTGCCTCGGTAGCCTAGTGGTCCTAAGCGCGACTGCTACGCTAGAGGTCTTGGGTTCGATTCCCAGGTCGAGCAAAAAGTGTTATTGGGTTTTTCTATGAAATTCTCAGTTACAGCTCGGAGTTAGGATTTCTGCCCGGTTAATGGCAATAGACTCGCCTCCTATTACATGGGACCTAAACATACCGGCGAAATGTAGATGTACATTATTACACTTCTGCCTAACCCTTCGGGGAATACAGGCGTGATGGTATGTATGTATTTCTGAGTGGTTTGTAGGAGTGGCAAAATATTATCATATTATATTATGCTAGCGACCTGCCCGCGAATAAATCCGCGTGTCTCATTTCACCCGCATTAAGTTACATCTTTCGTTACTGCTTCGCTCCCGTGTGTCGTAGCGTGATGTTATATAGCCTATGTTACTTAGGAATAATGTAGCTATCAACTGGTGAAAGATTTTTTTAAATCGGTTCAGTAGTTTCGAAGCCTATTTGATATAAACGAATAACAAATAAAATAATCTTTCCTCTTTATAATATTAGTGTAGACTCTACTATTTTTCCGCTGTCACAAAGTCAATAAATGTGCCTGTTAACAAGTTTGAAATAAGTCTACTTAAAGTCTTGTCAGCGCCTTTACCGCAAGTTGTACAACCCGCATAACTAAGTTCACGTGAGTGCATTCCTTCAGTGACACGGACGTACAGATAAACCGCGCGAGATTCCTCGACTAAATATAGCTTAACCTGATTGTAAGTGATCGCGGATTGGCAGTCGGCATACGTAGCAATATGCTACGTAATGCTCGATGCGTTTGCGACGGTGACGACTGAAGAGCGATACACTGGCGGTGAACGGATGTATGTCTGATTGTTGCGGATGAAATGTGTGGTAACGGAGTAATGAGTAGTTTGGTTTTGATTTGTAATTGTATTCAAAATTACATATTTTAAATAAAGATGCTACATAAGTTAAAGATGGATTATCACAGCTTAAAGTTTAAAGAGAAGACTGTGAACTAGGAAAGAAAGTAAAAGAACTTACAAGGATTTTTTTTATCATGGTTATTTTTCACTATGTTCGTGAGCTTAGTTCATCCAAAACGATCCAATCTACGTTAAAATGTAGAATATTTAATGATGAATATTTCAAATCAATTCTAAGCATAAGTTTAAGATGCTTATGCTGTTGTTGCTGTACCTATTGTAATGTAAGACATTTGGCATATCTATTAGTTGTAACTAATTTCATTATTGACAATTTATGGTTTCCTGGTAGCTTGTAATCCAAAAAAACAACTTCTGAAGTAGTATTAGTTCATTTTTATCGTATGCAAGAATTACATACATACCATCACGCCTCTATTTCCCGAAGGGTTAGGTTGAGGTGTTCCAGTGTACACCCACAGTTCGCCGGTACATTTAGGTCTCATGTAATAGGGGGCGAGCCACACATAGAAATATTCATTGTATATTATATTTCATGCAAGAAATATTGTTTTCTAAAAATTATACAAAACACAAATAATGTCTCTAGTCTCTAGTGATAATAAGAACTGTCCCAACTCTAATTTGGAACCACTACCGAGACAGAAAGCATCCAGGTAATTAATCTAAAAATAACACATAAATTAAAATAGAATGAGAAAATACGAGTTGTATAAGAAACAGCAGACGGCCAAGATTATTTCGCAACAACAATTATATACAGTATAGAATAATTTATCATGTGCACGCACGCACAATAAAATCCCATGGGTACGATTATTTTTGGATTATCAACTCGTCTTTCGTGAACAAATCATAATTTCTTCAAAAACCTTCGGACGAGAAACAATTGCACACATTTCACTAAATGAAGCTGTTAGACAGACGTTTAACGTGTAAATGTTCTTAACATTTAAATAGAAACAAATGACGATTGTGAAGTTTAAGATAATAATAGACGAGAGGTATAAGGCACTGTGTACACGTAGACACTTTAAACTGAAATCTACGATTGGACAAGGAACGTCACAGGTCAATTTAAATTGTTCTATAGAAATTTTTTAAAGTTTATGTGAGATATCGTATGGTGGTTTTGAAAATGTTCAGTTATTTTTTTCATAGATGTAAGGTATACTATTTAGTGGAAAACACAAGTAACATTATTAATTAATTTTCATTTAAATGTTGCCTCTGAGTACGAGGTTGTGGGATCGATACCGGGGCAAGTATAAATGTGACTTTTACAATTCACATTCATTATGTATTTATCTTGGACATCGCTGACATCAGTGAGCGATGAACTCGTGAAAAAACCTGAACTACTGGCCAATTCACAAGCTTGATGATCTCTTGAGCAAGCGTGATGAGCAATGCCCGTGCCTTCTCTGTATGAGAAGAGGCCTTTGCCTTTGTTCAACAATAATAAGCTGGTATTATTATCAATTTATTGTCTATTGCGATTATTTGCCCACGTCGATCGTAACACTGTCTGATGTTTCATGGTTCTCGCCCGAAGTTCTCGCCGCGTTGTAAACAAAAAGTAGGTAGCCGCTAACTCTTACTACGACAATACCCGCGACAATGATTTAAGTCTCCACCTACACGAAATTCCTAATCAAAAATAATCTGACAAGTAGACCATGTGATTTGTATGTAATAGGTAATCTCCTCAAGCTGCCAAGTACTGTGGTGAACAAAAGTTCCAATGAGTTAACATAAAGGGCTTTCTAAATGAACAGGAAAAGTGTTTTAATTGTCATCTTTGGTGCTTTGCCAAATGATTTCGTGGCTAAGAGGAGTTTACCGGCAGCGTACTCCATGCAAAAGTAGTGTACTCTTATGTTTGTCAATAAATAATTAAACTCGATGAAATTTTCTAGATATATAGGGCACTAATACTCAAGTGTTTAATGAGCTTCCCGTCAAATAACCGAATTTTAAAATGATAGGTACGTAATTCAAAAAGTTGTACATTTTAACACAACATAAACACATACCATCACGCCTGTAATCCCCGAAGGGTTAGGCAGAGGTGTACCAATGTACACCCACAGTTCGCCGGTATGTTTCGGTCCCATGTAATAGGGGGCGAGCCTATTGCCATTAATCGGGCACAAATCCTAACTCCGAGCTGCTACTGAGATTTTCATAGAAAAACCCAAAAACACTTTCCTCGATCTGGGCATCGAACTCATGACCTCTAGCGTAGCAGTCGCACTTAGTACCACTAGGCTACCGAGGCAGTTACACCACAGGTACAGGTACATTTTAATTGAACCATAAAACCATGTGCTAAGTTTCAAAATAAGCTATCAAAATGTAAATACCGTCTGATTATCCAGCATTTTCTTAGGGAAAATGTGCCTATCCAATCATGTCTTACTTGGAAAGAATTTCGAAACGTACGAGTTATATGAAGACTCCTTTGTGGCATAGATACACAAAATACATAGAGCACAATTATAATGGGAAAGTTATTTAAAACCACAAAATATACACGAAATTAGCATGTCCGTTATCGACCAACTAATAACTAAAAAATAATATACAAACAAATTGTGAAAAAGCGGTACCCGTCTCAACCAGTTAAAATACCATTTCTCCCTTCGAATATTTAATACTAAAATACTTTACACATCATTAGAACTATCACGATTCTCAATTGTCATTCTCAAAAAAACTACGCCGTCGCATAAATAAAACAATTTAATTTCGATATAGTGTACACATGTATATCAACACGCCTGTATAGTGTCTCGCCATGACGTCAGAGCGCGTCACGTTTGCGTAACGGCGCGCGCGCATAGGTACGACTACAACGTATTTGAAGCAAACAGACACTTAAAGAAGTGCCAGTTTTAGGAAAGCTCGATAGTAACCTCTTGAAGTAGGCACACGTAGGTTATGGCTGAACTGTATAGAAACAAAAATGTTTAGAGACCCATCACTACAAATTCATATACCTACTGAGAGGAAGTCTCGTTAACGTACGATTTTAGATATTTTTGCAAACAGTACAAATATGTTGTTAAGTTAAGAGTGAAAGGTGACTAACAAAAGGGATTTATATGGCAGATGTGAGTGGCAACGCCGGGAGAGGACGCCCTAGAAAGACCTACTCTGACCTTATTGGTGAGGTTCTTCAGAAAGGTCGTGTGCGCAGTTTCCGTAACCGGCGTACTTGTATAAACAAGGCGAAAGAAGTATGTAAGTATCGTAGCAGGTGGCGTTCTGTGGTTTCTGCCTACCCCCATGGGAAAAGGCGTAAGTTTATGTATGTATGTAGTACAAATATGTTTATTTTCATTGTAGATTGTATTTGTATTGTACTTGTAACAGGTCGAATTCCCAGAGACAATTTAAAAAAGTGTTATCATTGTCAGGGCTGAATATTTGTAGGGTGTGAATATTAACTGCCTCGGTAGCCTAGTGGTCTTAGGTGTGACTGCTACGCTAGAGAGGTCGAGAGAGGTCTTGGGTTCGATTCCCAGGTCGAGCAAAAAGTGTTATTGGGTTTTTCTATGGAATTCTCACTAGCAGCTCGGAGTTAGGACTTGTGCCCGGTTAATGGCAATAGGCTCGCACCCTATTACATGGGACTTAAACATACCGGCGGACTGTGGGTGTACATTGGTACACCTGTGCCTAACCCTTTGGGGAATACAGGCGTGATGGTATGTGAATATTACTTTTTTACGTTTTAAAGTATTATTCTTTGACTAAACCTTCTGTTGCTTTTTTACTCGCTATACGTATTTGTTGGTCGGCCATTTTGAGAATAGCACATGTCTTGTATGTGTCAGATATTAATAGCTGGGACTGGGTCACCTGTAGTGGCACTTCAATATTTACAGGTGCTTGCTCGTCACATTTACCAACTGAAGTTCATAGCTGTTATAATATTACTCTACCATTATTATATGGGAATTCAGGGCTCACTGATATCTTTCAGATAGACTTTATCAACGTATAAAGTTGAAACATAGGAATTTGAATAAGGAGATATATATTGCTTAACCTACCTTTGGCCTGCTTGCACCACTTAGGGTTATCTTTTAACCTCGACTTAGTTACTAACACGAGTCGTCGGGTCCCCATTATGTACTTATGACAAGACATTTTCTAATTTAACTTCGTCTTGGCATCTAAGTCTGAGTTACGTTTTCGGCTCAAATGGACCTAATACCTGAAGTTATTACGTCCGCTTGAGCCGAAGACTTATATTTTTTTATTGTTATTTGTTGTTTGAAGTAATTTTTATTAACTTGAGATTAAGTTACCACTCACTGTCACGTTTAATCATTTTTCATATGTTTTAGAGTTTCTACCGTAAGTACCTACCTACCACCAGAACCAATTGATTCATCTGTACCTACATTTTATTTATTTTTAACCTTCCGGTCTGGAAAATCCTTATGAAGATACTCCCTCCCCTACCCTGGGAGCAAGAAGGGCTTTGTCAGACTCGTACTGGCTATAAACCATAATGGTTTCCCCTTCCCACACTTACGCCGGGGATACCGGGAGCGTACAAGCCCTTTATCGCTTGCTAGTATTAATCCTATAATCTATAACACTTATAATAATCACCGCAATGCGTGTAGACACTCGCGCGATCAACAAACAAAACGACTGGCATCCGACCAAGTTTCGCAACAGTCGCCACGCTAGCCGCTCTCGACACTCGCCGAACTGTTAATCTTAACTCATATCCCGGAATGTTAGGAGTGGACTACAATATCTGAATGAGAAAATTCGATAAACACCACGCGAACGGATAATCTAAGAAGTTAAATTGCACTTGCCGTTGCCAATTTGTAAAAGGGTGACCATTTTTTACAGTTCCGAAGTACACAGTCTTTCAACGAACACGTAAAATCAATCGATATAGTTATTCAGGAGTCCAAAAAGTATGACTTGAGATTTCATTTTAAGACGAACAATAGAAATCAGGTAAAAGATATTTGGAGTTTTCTCACAATTGATAGTAAACAATTTACACATTACCAACTTGTAGATATAGTTTCACGATTATTTTAAATTTCTGAATCGCACTATTAGCTATGGACACATTAGCGCGAGATAGAGGTTTAGTTACGACTAAATAAAAATACTGAGTTTATACGCATAACGTATTTTGGTGTATGGACATTATTGGGTCGTTTCAAATTGTTTTTAATAAGTCGTAGTTTACTGATTCCATTCTTATGTACTATCTATAATTATCTTGCACACTGATATCAGTGAAGGAAAACATCGTGTGGAAACCTGGAGTTGTAATTAGTATAAGTCTGAAATTACCTTGAGCAAGAGTGGTAATCAGTGCTAGCGTCTTCTCTGTATAAGAAGAGGGTTTTGCCTTGCAGTGAGACAATAACAGGCTATATTCTTTAAACTGATATAGAAAATAGATTTAGGAACAAAGAAGGAATCACCAATGATTCCGCACCTCCAATAATTCCACCGTCGATGTGCCCTACTCCTAAGTCACACATCAACCTCTTAACAGTCGACTAAAGACTATTTCTCAGCCTCTAAACACCTCACACTCCATTTATCACCTCGTTAACACAGGTGTAAAGGGATTTACTGAAAAATCACTTTCTTAACGACCCTTTGAACTAGAGCTATGGTTAGAAGTTCGCCCAATTAATAAATTTGATTTTATATGACAGGTAAGAATTAGTTGGCTTCGCTCTGGTTTCATAATGTTTCTTTATGATGTGTTGTATATAGGTGTCGGATAAAATAAAAATGATATAGCTCTATAAACAAAATATGTAATTAGTTGTGGAAGGTGGCAATGCTGTCAGCATTTTGGGCACTTGCTCCATTGACAGCGATGACGAGTTCTTTGATGCCCTGTGAGCTTCCGCTTTTGTTTATATTTTTGTACATATTATGTACCTTTAATTTTTTATCTATAACGTTATTTCATTGTGATTTATAACGTTTATAAAAAGTAAAAATAAAATAAACACGACGTGTAATTTATACATAATTATGCTTTAAAAAAGGTTTGGAATTTACCATTGTAATCGATTGGATGATGACTTTCTATCCCTGGACAATTAATGTGTTTTTGGATAGTCTTTAGCATTTATTATTATAGGTACTAGTGACTTGTAACTACTTGTTTTCAAATCGTAAATTGCCAGAAGTGTATGGAGAACTACAACAGCACTTATAAAATATAATTATGTAGATACTAGCTGTTTGTTTTTGTGACAAAAATAATCTACATGAGACGACTACAATAAATTGCCATCATTTCATTGTTTTTTCGTTTTATATAAGTGTATAATTTACGCTAAATAAATAATATATGAAGCCGGGTGAGCGCCCACTTAACTCTGTGCCCAAAGTGCGCCTACACCTGCACTTTAGAGGACATTAACAACGCTACTGATGCTATGATAAACGTGACCACCTACTGGGCCCAAAAATGATAAAATTATCTAAAATCTTACCAGTTTATCACTGACAATCTGACATCCATGAAGGAAAACATGGTGAGAAAACCTGGACTTATAATTAATATACTCCAAAATTGCCTTCTCTGTACGAGAACCTTTGCCCTGCAGTGGGGCAATAATAGGCTGGTATTTATTTATTTTATCTAAAATCTTCGACTCTAAAAGAAGAAGAATAAGTTGTAATGTAAAACTCACCCTCCGGTATCTTGATAGCAGTTCCAAGGTTGATCTGCTGCAACCTGGCGAGCGCGGCCTGCTGCAGCGCCCGCCTCTCCACCTCGCTGAGCGTCAGTAGAGACGTGTCCGTCAAGCGCACGCACCGCCCACTGCCGTCTGCCCAGCAACAGCTGCCCTGCACATAACGCGTGACGTCATCATACCACACACAGGCAATGCCACGGAGCACAGGGAGAGCATAGGAAGGAATTGGCTACTGCCCATGAATCTTACCTGCCACACCGACGTTACAAGAAAGTTTATGCATACAATTCAAAAGTTAGGTTATCAATTACGAAGGACGAGCCCGGAGCGAGTATTGTTAATCAAATTTAACTTCAGCATTGTAAATGAAGCCATAAAAGTAAAGTACAGAAGACAGATTTTTTATTTAACAGTCAGAGGGAAAATTGTCATGATCAAAATGTCAGAGAGACGAGCTAGCGGAGCAGAGCAGAGCATCCCTAAACGGATCGATAAACAATATCCTTTTTATTGTTTCAGGATGGAAAATTCTCAGGATATCTGCCGCCCTAAAGCGGGCGGGGAGGTCTGTCAGATTCTTGCTAACTTAAAACCACCCCGGTGTTCTGTTCTAACACTTACGCCAGAGATCTCGGGAGCGTACGCACCTTCCGCGATCCTTGACTGGTGCGGCCGGCCCCTGCGATTCGCCCAGCGAGAGTCAAAGAAGGACACAACGCGCCGCCGCTATTAGTTCAGTTATGAAGGGGTGACAGACGTATAAAAAACCCCCAAGAATAACTTCATCACACCATACAACAAATAACACCAAGATAGCAAACAAACAATTACATTGCAACTTTCCCGTTTTTTGGAATGTATATTTTGTTGATAAGACTACTCTTATCAACAAAATATACATTCCAAAAAATTCTCAAGGTCAACTCAAACTTCGTACAACCACAAGCCACGACAAAACAGAAATAAAAAGTAACAAATAGGAGTAAAGAACCCGTAAAGTGTTATCTCAATGAATAGTACCGTATTAATGTCACTGAATATACGCAGTAAATTATCAACAGGTGTCCACATAGCAATATACATGACGTTTTAATAGATGCCCACGCTTTTATATCAAGTAGTGTTTACGATATCAGTATGGTTTTTTGACTGGCTGCGGTGAGATAACTGTCTTACTTGGCAATTTATATCTGGGATTCTAGTGAAGCGATATGTTGATTAAAGTCATGGAAACGGATACCTTGAATGTTTAACTCTTTTTGATGAAGTCTCAGTTGGCTTTATATGCCATTGGCAGTCTAGTGGGCTTTAGGTCTACTGTCTCTGGGTTTCCGAACCAAAACGGGTCTCTGTTACTGAAACTCCGCTGTCTTTATGTCCATCTGTAACAGGACTGTACCTGTTAAACAGTAATAGATAGACACTTGAATTTTTCAGTTTGCATAGAGCCGGTAAAACAACAAATAAAGAAAATAAAATAATGTAAAAAAAATTAAGGGTCCCTATTCAAAAAACTTATTTTCTTGGGCGTTTCGAACACGACATGTACGAGTCCAACTTGCACGTGGCCAGTTACTTATCTGTAAGGTATTAATAGTGTTTGTGTATTTTTGCGCAAGGAGGGTTTCTTTTATACTGATTATAAGCTCAAAAAGGTTTACACCATAGCAACAAAACATAAATAATATACGACCAATGCAAAACTTAGATACTCCAATCTGAAGTCACAAACAGAAAACGAAAATACAAATTACACCAGAAATACAAAAACATAGTAAACACGCGTGTAAAAAAAATATTGTTTAGTGACTCATTCCTCGCACAATGCGCTAAATTATTTTAAAAGACGTATATCTTATGATTTTATACAAGGATGTTGACGAATAGAAGCTTTTTGTCTCAGCCTTGTTCGAGGTCATTAAAATGAATACAAAATACGAATAAAAAGCATATTCAATGCAATAGATATTAAAAACAAAATAGTATAATGTGGGTCACTTGTCGGAATTAGCAATACAATCAGAATAACAACAGGAAAAGGCGAACAAATAGAAGAAATAAAAAAATCTCACGTTTTCAAGGCAAAACAGAAAAATGTTTTGTCCAAGAGAATCTTGTATAAATATCTCACTTTCAAACCAAGGTGACAATTAGGAGGAAACATAAAAATATAAACACAAAAACACAATTTGTAAGTATATGTAATACATCTAACAAATTAAGAACACGTAATCAAGCTATATAGCTTAATAAATATTAAAACGGGACTGTTTGTATTTAATATGTAACACACATTTTCCAAAATACATATTCCTTTTTTCAAATTTGCTCGTGAAGAATCTTTTCTTCCATGGCGTAAGAAATTATACAAGCCAAGCATTAAAAGGAAGCATTCGTAACAAAAAAGAAATCAGATCCCATCCGACACACTGGCTGCCTAAACATTTCCCAAATTAATGAAGATTGGATAAAAGATAGTATTGATTAAAGTTCAGTGATATAAACAAACACACGAGTCAATCGAAAACAGGATCGCCTTCATTCGATAATTGAGAACTTTTAGCATCGAATTGAGAAACAACGGAGAATCATCACATGAAAACTTGAAGCATAAGAGTAAGTGGCTTGATGTACCTTCTGGCTACTTAGTACGGAACACGACAAAAGAAACCGTGAAAAGTTTCTGTTAAAGATGATGATATTATTACTAGAAAAGGGTTGAATTCTGAAATAGCGGTAAATAGTAATGAAAAGAAATAATATATTGTATCGACCCCATATAATAGAGATAAGGGCATGAAGGACTGTGATCTTGAATTCAAGGAACTTGTTGAGATGGAATCTAGAAAGGATACGAAAGAAAGATTGAAGCACCAAATGTTAATGAAAATATAATAGGATGGAAGAGAAAAAGATTTATACCACTCCTTACAACATGGGACAATAGCAGTCAGAAGAAGAATACTGGCAACAAAATACCTCTTCCACACAACCTAATATTACAGTGATCAACGACAAGTTTATCCGTCCGTCTGTCACTAGCTCGATATTACAGAAGCTGATAGTGAGTCAGGAGCGCTAATAAATGTGTTGTGTCTCATAACCGCCTACGATACTCTTTGATAGTCCGCTTTTAAATGAGCAGCGGACTTGGACGCGGCATGTGTGTATATTTTTTGTTGTATTATGTAATTTGGATGCTGAGATGGGTGTGAAAGACGAACTGTATATCAAGATTGTAGTGCATCTAGACTTAAGAGCAGAAGTGTTGATGGATAGAGTATGTCTGGCTTGCAGCGAAAATGCAGAGTAAAAATAAGAATTTGGTTTTCAGTGAATAGTAGAATTTTTGACGTTAAGGTTTTAGGAAAACTACTTCAACTTTTTAATAGTATCTAAGCATGCTTGAATGGTGTATGATTGTTAGTTGTCTAGCAATATATATATTATATTTATTTAATTATTTATTATTCAAGTAACATTACTCATTGTACTAGTAACAATTTCTCTTATACCAATGATTTATAACTGTAATAAAATATTTTTTCTGTTTAAATAACGCATGGGCTGTAGATAGATAGCTGAGAGACGAGCTAGGGGAATATAATAAGTTGAGATCATTTAATGGCAGATGTGAGTGACAGCAGGACGCCCTAGAAAGACCTACATTAACCTTATTGGTGGGGTAATTCAGAAAGGTCGGGTGTGTAGTACAAAGTGAAAGGACTGTGTAAGGATCGTAGTAGGCGGCGTTCTGTGGTTTCTGCCCATGGGAAAAAAAGCGTGAGTTTATGTATTTATAGTGAAGACATAAAATACAGTATCCCTATATGTAATCATTGAAGCTAAAACTTTGCATGTGTCATCTAGGCAATGTTGACTGATGCTGAGACTGACGCACAAAATCCACACATGTATTTTCTTGATCATTTTTATTTTATTTTAATCAACTACACACATTAGTTAGACGAACTAGATGAAGGTCAATGTTCTGTAATGATCATTTTACTGCTAATAGTTTACACAGATGAGGGACCGCAGGCTGCGGTTGATTAAACGTCAAACGACCGACAAGAAATAAGTGGTACAGAAATATGACTGATTTATTACAAAAATAACCCAAATGACTAACGATTTTCTGAAATAAATAGAAAAATGTAATGCACCATGTGATTCAGTACCAGGAAAGCATAAAAACTGACAGGTGGGTTTTTTAACTTGCCTGGCATCAAATCCACGATGACTTAGCCTGTATTAAATTCGCTCAACCAAAGTGTATAAATAGTGGAGCAAAAGGTTTTCAGTATAAATGTATTGGATAAATATAAAAGGTTATTTCTGAATGTGTAAATATATTCAGGTATATTTAGAATGACACGAGTTATCTGAATTTCAAGCGTTTCAACACAGGTGCATCGGCACCTCTCAACGGTTTGTAACCCCAATATAAACGTGCGAACTTATGTAAAAGCTTGTGCGAAAATAACAAGCGTCTTCAAAATATCGAAAATAAAAGTATGAAGAGTGAAATAGTAAGCATTTTATTATTGACATCATCCGCAAAGCTGCAAGGTTAAAAGGAACAGATAAACAATAAAAATATTGAAAGGACTATAACAACACGCACAAATGGTACGGTTCAGAAAATGATACAGAAACTGAACCAAAAAAGACATAGGCCGATGGCGACGAGATTGATGCTGTGACAGAGGAAAAGCCTGTCCAGAAACAGAATTTGGAATAGACGAATAAATTGAAATAACAAATTATTAATTTGTATTGTAAAAAATATTATGTACTAGCTTTTGCTCGCGATTTACTGTTTTCTATTTTTTTTTTAATATTGCATATGTTACTTGCTGATAATGTAGCTTTCCGTAGGTGAAAGATTTTAAAAATTACGGATAAGTCGCAAGGAAAATATGAAATCTTTTCTCTTTATAATATTCTTTATGGCTTTACAGTTTAGATGACAACGAAGGAACGTTTCACTAACATAGCTAAAAGAAAAGCAGAAAACTTCAAACTTTTTAAAATCAATCCACTCATTGTACTTATCTTCACGAAGCATACATACATAAGGAGCTCTCAAGCCTACGCGCCTCGTTGAAACAGAACGTCGACGGACTGGAGAGTGCATTACAGGCACAATTTATGATCCACCACAAATTATTAGCGTTGTAGACAAGTTATGTGGTATGCGGCTTTGCGAATCATGTGATACTCTTAGTTAGGCTGGTGAGAATGGAATGGGTGTGGTGCAAAAAATTAGATTGTGGTATGACAGATAAAGTATCTAAGGGCCATAATTGAATGGCGTAGGTTTTTTTACATTAAACGCTTGTTCGTTTGCTAAGTATGATGTTAGAGAAGTCAAAGGCAAAGCATTTATGTCAGTTAGACTATTTACAGGTATTTTTGTATTATCAAGAAGTCAGTCAGTCAGAAAGTTTAACCTTGTTCCTCGTTCCAGAACTTAGGTAGGTCTCTGTGAAGAATGAATAATGAGATGAATGGAGGAAATATAGAAAGACCTTTGCGTATTAATCATAAAAGCATACGTGTTAATGAATCATCTATCTGAATTTTATCTTTCAAGTGACAACGATTCTGGTGAAGACTGAATAGAAATTCCAGGAGGCGTGCACGATATTGAAAATGGATGATCTTAAATCCCTTAATATCTAGTAGGTGTGAGAAATTCCATAACAATTGGAAATATTGCAGGAAGGCCGGAAGTAATAAACTGTAAGAGTCAACACATATGTGTACCTAAAATGCAGTACTAATTTATTCGTTGCACAGTTGCAGAGAACACAATGTTTTGATTTACAACACTGAAAATATGACGTGAATGGAGACTGGAGAAGCTCAAAGTATTTTACTTTAAACAAACCGTTTATTGGACTTTTGAATAAGTACTTTAGTATGTAGTTGAACTATTCAGATTTTTGCATACGAGTACTTGACTTCGAAGAGACTGGACCCCACGACATAGGGAATCTTAGTGTAGGGGAATCTGTAATTTAGCTGTTAAAGGATTATTTATGTAGTTCTCATTTTGACAGAACAAAGCTCTCCACATGGCTATTGTAGTAATCTAATTAATAATCACTTCATATTATTTTGAAGATAAACAGAATCATTGGGAAATCTGTACGAAACCAATTCTCAAGTAACCACTGCCAAACAGACGAAATATTATTTATAATTTACAGGAAATCCAAGCAATTTATTGGTCGGGAATTCCCAGTATAATGCAAACATATACAACGTACAGGTGAACAAACATTCAGAAGCAGAAAAAATATTTGTGGTCCTAATGTTTAGAAAGCTTGAAGAAACGGCGAGTCACGTGTATCATCAGGACCGAAACTTTATCATGAAATTACATTTATTTGGCATTTACATTCATTTACGTTCTACCAACAGTAATTATTATCGTAAGTTTAACAACAATTTTGGTAAGAAAATCAGTGAAAGATACTTCTCTTGATTTAAACATGTCAATATTGACAATATGTTTGTATACAAAACACAAACTTGAAGTTGCACATGCGTATAAACCACACAACACAAACTACAATGCGACATACAACACAGAATATAATGCGTTACACAACATAAAATATAATGTGGTACACATCACATAATACAATGCGATATACAACACAGAATATAATGTGATACACAACACATAATATAATGTGATACACATTACAGACTTCAATGCGATACACAACACAGAATGTACTGTGGCACACATTACATACTACATTGCGATGCACAACATAGAATATAATGTGACACACATCACAGACTATAATGCAATACACAACACAGAATATAATGTGGTACACATCACACACTTGCGATACATAACACAGAATATAATGTGATACACATTACAGACTACAATGTGAAACATATTATAATGCAATACACACACAGACTATAATGCGGCTGACCTGAGGCGTCCATGTGGCGGCGACGCGTGACGAGCTTCTGCTCCTCGTCCGCCATAGCTTCTTGCTGACACTCTGCACCACGCTGCTTGAAGACCGCGACTTCTGCATGCCACCTGTAGGAGGAGCAACAGTCGGTGCACTTCTACCAAGCAGCGTCGACAAGAACGAATGCGACTGGGTAGGAGACGTCGGTGACAGGGGCGACGTCGGCGTCGACGCAACCGATGCAAATCGCAACTCCCGATACGTCATAATCCATCCTTCTTCTGTCTGACATCCTTTGTGGGGACCATCGTCATCAACGTCACTCGGCATCCGAGGCTTAATGTTTCGTAAATTCTTATCGTAATTGATACGCTTGAAGCGGTCCGCCTTGTCGGCGTCCACGCTCTTCTTGCGTGCCATCCTCAGGTACCGCTTGATTGTGTCACTGACGGACTGTGATACGTCGTCATGGTCCACGCTAGAACGCCGTCGTGCCGGCTTGGGTCTGTCGGGCGGCGGGCCCGTTGGACTCGTTGGCGCCGTCTGCAGCTCCAACTTCTCCCGGTACGCACGCTCCAGCTCCAGTAACACTTCCTCTGGTATAGCGTGTGTCTGCGTCCCACAGTCCACGTACTTATCCTCCAGCGACTCGTGAAACACCTCAATAAGTGGCGGTGGGGACATCGGTGGAGATCTATAAGAGTCCTCGTCATCTTTAAAACGTGTAACACCAACAGTTCGACTTCGTGGAACACATCTAGAGTTAGAGTTAAGAGCACTGACGAATCCACTAGGTCCATAGCCTCCGGGGCCACTAGCACCGCTACCACCACTACCACCACTCCTACCGCCTCTGTAGGGCTTGGTCTTGCGAAGGTCATGATAAAGTCTTTTTAACAAATTCCTATCAGATAACAGGTCTTGCACTATATTATCCCTGTTCGGGGATCGTACGTAATACCTGCTGAGGTTCTCCAGCAGAGTTCTTTCTCGAGAAGGGTTTGAGTCGGTATCGGTAGGAACCCGTTCCGACTGCTGCTTAAGATACTTCCTTAAAGCGCGAACTAGCTCTTCCGTGTCCGAGTGTCTCGTCGGAACGGAATCATCATCTACTTTCAGGTACGTGCGCAATAAATCAACTAGACAACTCTCCTCCTCCTCGGGCAGGGTCCGACTCACATCACCAAAGGCTGTACGCGACTGAGACGCGTTATGACCCGCGTTAAGTTTTGAGGTGGAGGCGGCTGGGCTTGGTGCTGCGAAGAAGTCACGCCGGAGTTTGGCGATGTCGAAACGACCGCCAGAGGTGTGGCCTATGAAAAGGTCGGTGGGGCGCGCCGGTGGTGTCGGCGCATCATCAGCCGGCGAGCGGGCGCGCACGGAGCCACCACGCGCGCGCTTCTTGCGGCGCGGGCGGGGCAGTGCGCCCGGGTAAGAGCTCTTGCGCCACAGCAGGAAGCGCGGCTCCTTGGCGCACACCTCTTGGAAGTAGGCTTCCAGGCGCGGCACATCCTCCGGCCGGTTCTGCGCGCCTTCCGGGATGAGCCGGCGGCCGGCATCCGACATGTACTTCCATGTTTTGCGCGTGAGCAGCCAGCGCTCGCGCGGCTTGTCACGGCGGCGCGCCACCTTCGTCATGGGGTCGGGCGCGGGCTCGAGGCGGGTAGAGCGGCGGCGGCGCTCCATGGCCGCGGGTCACATGGGGTCAGGCGGGCTCGCTGCGCGGCATGTCCGACCTCGGCCCGCGCACCTGCCTGCGCGAAACTGAACACTACTCCGCACGGTGCGGTATATTATGCGCCGAAATAGCCGTCCGGTTATAGAGCGGCCGTGAACTGGATAGGGTGCGCTCGCGCACGACGGACCGGCGCTGGCGGCGGCTCGGCACGGGACTGCCGCCCGCCCGTAAACAAAGCAAGCCCGCCCGCCCACACGCGCCGCCCCGCTCCGCCCGCCCCGCGCGCCTTGACCTATGTGGTGACATGCCCTAGCATCCGTGATTGACGATGGTCATGGCTCATAGTTTCGATACGTTTTATGCGTGGATGCACAGGTGGACAGCCAAGGATCCATAAATTCAAAATTGCAAAGTCAGTTGATTGCGATCCGTTTGTCACAGTTTCCAATACAACATCTTCTAAATATTTACCTCTGACTATTAGTATTATCTTCTTAAAGAAAAAATTCGTACAGATTATAAGTAGATCAAACTAGAAAAACTGCGTATTCTGTATTTTCTTTATTTATTTGTTAACACCTGTGAGCTTCACCCACCTGTTCATGTTTTTCTAACAGTCTGTGAGTGCTTTCATTTCTGAATCTTTCAAATAGTGCAACTAGTATTGAATTCATAGAAACAGGCAACAATGCTGAATTTCAAGGTAAAATATTTGCATGTTTTATTAAATGACAAACATATTTTAGAAATAAATATGATAAGTGTTTATGCCAAGTTTTAATAATAACTATCTAGGTACAATCGTTTAGCCAAATCACGAACGAAAGAGATGTAAATCATTGCTGGTAATGAAGAATTGATTTGGGGAACAAACTAGACAAATAAAACTCAAATATCCAGAGGTCTGTGAATAACTATAAAATTACAGCTGGACTATTTTCTTTAAAAAGAAAAAGATACCTTAAAAAAATCTGCTGTATACCGAGATGAACAAGCAGTGTGGATTTTTTTTAAAATCGCGATTTTTTCGTCTATGTGGGGTCTACAATCATGAACTGACTTCATGGTCAAAGATTTCGTTATGATGTCCTTTTCAACCGTTATTTCTAGAATGACCTAGGTACGAGTAATTTAGAAATAACTCCTAATGAGCCAAATAAGACACTCATGATCACTTTTAAAGGTATCGAGGCAGTGACCGCGATAATTATAATTAATGTCAGTGTGGTCAACTAATCATTTGAGATGTTTTCACATAAATATGTAAAAAAATAAGAATATACATGTATGTATAAATATGTCGCGATGGCCCAGTGATAAAGGAGTCGGCCTCTCATGCATTAGGTTGTGGATTCAGTACCGGGCTACCGGGCAAGTATAATACGACTTTTCCAAATTTCTAAGTTTATCTTGGACATCACTGACATCGGTAAAAGAAAACATCAGGAGGAAACCTGAACTTATAAATATGATAGATCTGAAATCGCCAATCTGCCTTGAGCAAGCGATGGATCCTCGTGTCTTCTCTGTATCGGAAGAGGTCTTTACCCTGTAGTGGGACAGTTTTGTCATTATTTTATAATAGGTGGCACGTATGCTACAGTGCCAAAGTTATGCTACAGAGCCTAAGTACCCTAATTTATCCGGTATTTTTCATGATGATCAAAATACACAGAAGTAGGAAATGATATCAAAGAAAGATTACCTAAACAAGACCATAATTATGTTAACAAGAAGCTAAGAAGAAAATCATGTATATGGCTTAGCCAAAGGACTTCTAAACGTGAAAGGGCAAGAGATGAAAGAGGTTAAAACTTCAAATAGTTATTCTAAATAAATATTCTTATAGATAATCCTTTTATGATTGCCCCATGAATCGTTAAATATCATGATAGGAAAATCTTAGAAGAAATCAAATATAATTGATTCCATAATTTAAGTATACACCAAGAAGAAGAAGTAAGAAGTCTGACAACCAGTTTAACCAAGAAGTATCGACCCAGACCCACACAACAAATTTACTGGGCAGCAGCCCAGTAACTTTGTTGTGTGGGTCTGGGTGGGTTTGGGTTGTGGAGGTCAGATAGGCAGTCGCTCCATGTAAAACACTGGTATTCAGCTGCATCCGGTTAGACTGAAAGCCGACCCCAACATAGTTGATGATGGCTAAGCTAGCTGGATATTTTTCTCTATCGAAAAGGATTATCCCAGAATTTGTCGGTAAAAAGAATTGCAGAATAGCTATTAAAGGTCGTCAGCCCGCCTGGCTATAAAGTCTACTTGACAGCTATTACCCAATTCATTGAAGAAATCTTAAGCCTACAGTCCAAAATAAATTCTTCAGTCTCAGTGGCCTACAATTCTACATTCTTTTCCAGTTGCAGCATCATCGCTGCCAACTAAATGACTTCTTCGTTACAAAAACTCTACGCCTACCAGAACATCTAATCCCACAACAACAACGGACTCAAAACTTTCCCACCGCTGAGCATCAAAACAGACAGAAAAACGTTTTATTGCCTCCGTGAAATCAATAAAAATTTTACGTAAAGTGTTCGTAGTGTGAAATCGTGTCGGCAATGCACCGCCAGCGCCACATTCTGCACAGCCGCGGTATACATAACTTCCTAGGCCACTTATAAAACGCTCCGATTTAAAAATAAACCCACGACATAACATAAACAAAATAATTTGGAAGAGCTTCCCAGACACTACTAGCGCCATCTAGCGAAGAAGGCGCAAACAAGGAAAATTGAAAGCTTGCCAATTTACTCCCGATTATATTCGGATTAAATTCGGGATTTTCTTATGCTTTGAGTTCAGGTATTTACCGCTAGATGTCGGTACTATCAAATCAATTTTGAATGAAACAATATATTTAAACATGCATGTATTTCTATTGCACAATTTATATATAAATTAGACACTCGAATATATCTTACGCAATAAAATGTATTTTAGTAAGTTTGCTACGTTCCAACAATATTAATGTTCTTAGTATGACAAAGTAAAATGCAGATGACGTAGTAGTGGATAGTTTTGTAGCTCTAACTAAAGCTACATGTATAGGACAAATTCGTGCAAACGTAATATCGATCGTTAGGTGAGTTAACGAACCGATAACAATTGGTTTGTAATGAAGTTTTGGCATGCTCCCGCGCATTGTATCACGCGTTCCAATTTTTGCGATTCCATAATTGATATTGCATTGTGATGGTCGACAATGGCAATGGTTGCCTGCCAACATACCGGGGTACATTTCGGGGAACCGTTTGCGTCAATACAACCAAAACAATAGAAGAAACCTTAGATGATTATGAGTTCTGTTTTTAGGTCAAAATAAATGATCGGATACATAGAAACAAAAAAACACGGCAAACATCGCTTTCTCAACATAAATACTCATAGGAGTCTAAAATTAGCCTAATTGACAGCAATAGAGGCAAACAGAGATGTTGATGTAATTAACATAAAGTATGCCACTGATATTAAAGATAGAGCTATATTTAGATTCGGAAACATTGGAATAATGTCAAAAAACAAAAACTTAGCAACGAAGAAAACCTCAATGTATTGAGCAGCTTACATAGTTCATTAACATGACTGCAAAATAGGCCAGTGATAATAACGATGGTCATGGAAAAAGAAATCATTGGAATTTAATTTCAAGATTGATCTGCAAACGTTTTAGATATTACTAATAATTTCACCAAAAAAAATAAAGAGATTAAGAAGTGCCTTGGACTCAATAAAAGTAAGGAGACGCTGGGGAGCCACTACATCAATACAGAAGAAAAAACAGACTACGCAGAACAGCTAATAGAAGTCGTTAAGGAAAACAAACAAACAGTTGTTGATACGATCAACGCGAAATAGGCCACTGATGATGACGATAGCCGTTTTACTCAGAAAAGTCTATAAATCACGACGTGTTTCAGATTCAGTCTAGGCTACAATATTTGTGTTTCTCTTCGAATTATGCCAATGCTGGCAATAGTGGCATTGAAATATTATTTAATCTATTAAATCACACATCATAATGATGTGGAAGCGAACAAATGAGAAAGTATGAATAGAAAAGTTTTCAAATAAAGTTTGTTGGTCATTGGTTAATTTAGAAAATCGAGGATTTGTACGCAGAGATTGGATAGTGACGATGATGAAGGAACTGATCTTTTAATCTTTATCAAATTGTAGTACAATTTTTATCCTGGACATCACTGACATCGTGAGGAAACATGGACTTTTAATTAGAAAATGCTCATGCCTTCTCTGTATGAGAGGAGACCTTTGCCTGGCAGTGGGCCAATAATACGCTGGTATTATTATAAAATTATACCCAAAATTGGTAAAAACAATTAAGATTTATAACAAGTAATCAATATCCATTTAAGATGAACATTCAGATTAGGATCTTTGTTTATTACGTACGACATTTTAATCTCGTTAAATTAACTCTGAATAAAACAGGACTTCAACTTCCAGACAGTTAAAAAAAAAACTAAATTCCACTCTTCCATTTTGGACACGGAACATAATAATCAACTGAAATAAAACTCCTCAAAGAGTCTGAAACAGAAAGTATTTATAGAAAGAGAGATATATTCGCAAATGAAAAAGATAAATGATTCCGTCGCAATTATTTTGTCGGAAAGAAATTTTTTTAGTAAATTTCGTCACGCGGTAGTTGACTTGTCGCGGTCTAATGAACTTTTGGATTAAATACCATCTCTTACTCCTTTACTGCTTAATATTTTACGAAGAAGAAAAATATTACCTTCATTTCTAAAGACCCAAACCGTCATATTGACATATAGTTGTGACAAGTTTGTGAACAGTTTTAGGCAGACACGATGTGATTGAGGTTCACAATGCAAGTTTCTAAGTAACATTTATACCTACTGTCTTTTGTATCAGAATATTGAACCTTAAAATGTAGATTTCCTTTCATCTGCTGTGCAAACCGAACCGATAAAACAATCAAACTGCAACATATTTAGAACTTCGCCCAATAATAATAGGTATCGATAGAGCAGACGAACCCACAAACAAAATGTGGATTCAAGGAGTGTGTTCAGAAATAGAACACGAGAACAACAGCCCGCAAATCACTTTGCAGAAATAATCCAGGACCCTACAAGGGAAATTCCTATTGAAAAATAATAAACTCTCAGAAATATATTCTCTGGGATATCCGACACCAATACTAAAATATTTTCGCAATTTTACCTTCACATTATCAGTACCGTTTTAGCCATTGATTCAAAAACCTAAAGATTTCGATCGATCGTCGTCTTAGTAACGAGAACCGGTGTAAATAAATGGCGGAAACACTTCAAAATGATGGTGAACGGATCCGTAAATCTTGTATCACTTAACTAATCATAAATATCTTCATTTTTCTTGTTCATTATTTTGTATTATTTCTGTTTCAAGTTAGTCACTTTTCTCAAGTTAGTGTCCCTCGGTCGATGTTCTTTTTGCAAGTATTTGTTCTTTTTTGTCTTGTATAGCAGTTTTGCTTTCAACTTGGGTGATCTTTTCTTCATTCGTAAGCATTGCTTAACGTTCTCAGTTTCACTTTTCTTGAACTTTTCTCGGAATACCTTACATTTCAATTTGAACATTTATGTCACCGACTTATCTTTCTTAATCTTTTCCTAATTATAATTATATAGTTCTCTAACTCTATCATCCTTATTCTGATTATTATTATTTCTGCGTATATGATATGACTCATGAAAATACCGTTTCCAAAATGTAGAACAAAATAGTTATTTTTAATTTGTCATAATTTTAAAACTTCAATTAACGTTCACATCCACTCTTAATATTTCCACTGTTTTGACATCAAGGTCTGATCCATCACGAATCGAGGTCGCCCGTAACGTAGGATTGTAGACTATTCCCAAAGTTGCGCATATTAATGTGTCTGTCATATCACATCGACAGATTACTGTTGTATTTTGACGTTTGTTAGCGTTATAGCGAAAATAGTGCGCCGGCGACGCCGTACAACCGACATCGACATTCCAAATTCAAAATGAATGCCAGTAATTCGGAGTTAGTCGCATTCGTTCGTTCTAGGCCGTACGGGTGACATTGAACTTAAAACTAAAATTAAAAAAATGAAAATATTTGAAGCCACTAAGAATAGAAATTGTGATTTTTAGAGGACAAGGATGAATGTTTCCTGTTTCTTTGCATCGATAGCAGATTTACTGATCTAAATTGGTCTGTGCAAATATACGATTGCAATGCGGGACTTTCTCACAGAAAAAAGTTTATTTACGATTTGTTTTACATGTCCTGAAGTTGAAACCAGGCAGAAGGTGTGCTGTGTTGTATTTTAAACTGTGGTGTTGCTAAGGTTCTATGTGTTTCTGTGGACTCAATAGATGTGTCGCGGCGTAGTAAATGTACTAGCTTTTTCCCGCGACTTCGTCCACGTTTAAACTCCTTAAAGGGCCCGGCTGCAATGTCCTTTCTAGCTGACGTCTCTTACCTTTTTCTACAGTAGTAGAAACATTTGTTAAAAAAACTTGTATATTTTTAATAGGAAGACATTTGCGATCCTGCAAACTACTCGACATAACATTAAGGAAATAATAAATTCTTACAATAGGCAGATACTGTTAAAGACGAATATTAAAAACCTCTTTATATATAAATTAAATCTTAAAACGTTGATTATTTCTGTTTTAAGTACTTATTTTTGTAGAATTATGATAGACACACCTGTTGCTATCGTCTCTTAAGTGTATGTTGTTATTAAATATTTATTATTATTTTTTTTAATCGTATGTCACGACAGTTCCATTAACATAAAACAGTGTGGTGCACTATTATATTTCGACTTTTATGATTTTTTAAGTGAGAGTGATATTCAGAGATGTGAATTCTGTATCGAAGGACCAAATTTGAAAGTGCTGTCGTGAAATCTAAAACCAGGTATTCAAAACTACATTGACATCGGAAATCTCACTAGACCTACGAAAAAAAACTATTCGCAAAAGCTTTAGCGTCTTCTAATTACGACTTCGAATTACCTGCCGTAGGTAATTTTTTTAATTATGTTATCACAACATTTTTGAAATATATAAAGTGCAGTTCTTTGGTTTCTTATGGGAAAAAGGCGCGGGTTTATGTATGTATGTAAAATTGAACAAGGTTCCAATTAATTGTTTAAATTATTTTTGCTTCTGCCTGATTTCTCTCTTCGACATATTTTACGATTATCGAAAATATTATTGGACTTGTTTAGGTATAGTGAATTCAGAAACATTCAACCTTTCCTAATATTACTTAACTAATGAAAGTTTGATTTAGCCAAAAATAATAGGAAAAATATATGAAAAAATATTGATGGCATTTTTTAATCTACCTGCCTATTTGTATGGTAGGTATACCTTGCGATGATTAACCACTATCTTTATTCATATACCATGATAGTCGGTCTATTCTGTAAAAAAATCTTCGATAGATTTAGACAAAGTGACTGTGGAGTGAGCAATCATCAACCGTTTCTGGGATTGACAGTTCACCTCAAGCTTCTTATTTTTTAGTATTGATGATTCTATTTTATATCTGTTGCAAAAAGTCACGTAACGAAGCATATTCTTTAAACTACTTAGGACCACCATCCTGAACAAAGAATCGATCGCAATGGTGGCAACCTTTTGGTTACCGAGATATTGAACGTCAAAATGTCAAATTTTTTAATATATTTTTTTATCAAATAAAGTCTTTTCTCAGCTATATTTTTTGTTTAATGTAACTTAGTTTGATGGGCGGTGTGCGAACGTAACGTCGATGTAATGAGTCTTGTTACACCCCGTTTATGCTTCGACCTCACCTCGAAATCACTTCACCTAAATTCACTAAGGGAGATTTTTACAGAATCATCACAGAGTGCTCTTGTTTACGTTTTTTGTAAAATGTTATAAAGTAGTGATCACTCTATTGCATAGGTACCTACATAATATGCTCATAACTACGCTAAATTACTTTTGAAGTTGCGTCATCGCCGAATAAACAACAAGAAACTGAAGTTGCAAAAACTTTTCCGATTCATAATCCAAATACAATAATGATAACGTAAATAAACAAAATGCTTTCGACGTAGATGTACGTATCGGAGAGTTTTAGGAACAAAAGTTTAAAGGGTGTATAGTGGACCTTACTCCCTCGGCATAAGCTACTCCACTTACATGAGTTACTATTATAGTTCTCCACTCGTATGCCCATGGTGGCGTCCACACCATGCTTTTCCAGTGATCCTCAAATGAACCACGACGCACTTCATCCGATCACTTGTCACTTTACATCTTACACTTTTGCTCTACTTGACACTATCACTTCACTCTTAGTAGATCTTTCATTGTTTTTGCATTCACATTGATCCTTGACTGTGGAAAAATTATAGATTTGTCTAGACCACACTTTAGTCAAATTTGAAATTGTAATTTTCGAAACAAAGTTCAAAATTAAAAAAAAAAGAATCTCTCGATTAACTTTTTATTAGAATTGGAAAATCAATATGAATGCAAGATATAAAAGCGCACATGAAAAACTGGAATGTTTAGTATGTTGCGTTGCGTGCGAGGAGCGCGCGCGCACGACCGACGCTGGCATGTCACTGCGCCTGCGTCTGAAACCAACACAAAAATCCCTTTATTTTCGTTATGCGCGGAAATGGAATGCGGAAACTAATGGCTGACAACGGTGCTTTTGATCTCTAGGGGGTATAAAAATATGTATCTACAATTTTTCAGGATATTAATAAAAATAATAATAATTCTGTTCAATGTTTATCTTTTCCTTACTCTCAACGATGCTTACAATGACAATTATTTGTTTAACCTCTTATAAGTATACTGAAACTATAGAATACGAAAAAAGGAAACGTTTGTACCTAAATTATATTTGCGCCGTTGGCCATTGTCGATGTATAATAATGAATAAACAATTTTTTAACCCTTACGAAACAGTTATCCCTTCCACATTTACGTCTAGTTAACTAACAGTTGTGATACTTATGTTTTTATGGTACGCGAAAACATATGACAGTGTCGATTCTATTGTAAGTAGGTTACTACGATGAATGGGACTAATGTAAACAATATTATATGTGACGTTCTTTTAACGCTTTGACAAAGGTGTTGAAATATCCGTGTCGTGTACCTATAAATATCGCCATGATCTAATTAGAAAACTAATACAATTAAAGGGAATGTTAAAACGAAAAAAATACTGTAGTGGCGCTTTTACACGAGGCCATATTTTTCTGGTAATGTATGGCTATATATTGCCAGCAATGTTCTAAATACGGGCCGGCTAATTTCAAAAGAATCACTGCTACACAATGCTGTAAAATTATAACCCATTTATGACCAACAAAATAAAATCTTGATCTTATCTATACTAATATTATAAAGAGGAAAGATTTGATTGTTTGTTTATAACGAATAGGCTCCGAAACTACTGGACCGATCTTGACCATTGTTTCACCAATGGATAGCTACATTATTCTTGAGTAACATAGGCTATATAACATCACGCTACAACCCACAGGAGCGGAGCGGACGTAGCTTAACGCGGGGTGAATAAGACTAGCGGACGAAGTCGCGAGCAGGTCGCTAGTTTAATTTTTTTCTCAAAAGATGATAAATAGACTACTTAAAGTATTTATAAATCAATAGAATTTTCAAATAACTCAAGAAATAGGTGAACGTATTTTTATATCTCTTAATAGAACAATAAAAGTAAAAGTAAACTTAATAAACATTTTACGCCCATTCTACGAAGTACTATAATAAAACCAATGTATTTCTTACAGACTGCAGGCGTCTATAAACTCCAGTATTTTCTCCTCGGAATTTAACGAGCTTGCAGATTGTGGAGCTCGAGTGGTACGCATAGAGTTACAACCAGATGAAAAATACACGTAAAGGCGCTCCCTCACTGGGACCATTTGCCAGTAATGTAATCCATGACCTTTGCACCATCGGACATCTAGACGCGTTGCAAATTACCATCCTTACCTTGTTGCCATTCGACCAATACGCACTAAGCGTTTTTAAATGTCTTTTGTAAAGCGCACTGCAAAGGAGTGGCACTCTCTACCTATTTTTGTATTTCCAAACGCATTCAAATCCCAAATCTTTTTAAGTTAGAGTTAACAGACTTCTTCTAGGTAAGCTCACTTCATCGTCGGCTTTGTCTTTGCCATCTCTGACTTGACTAGAGCCCAGAGCATAATCCATCACGAATAATAACAAAAATTAAAAATCCATGATTCGACTATAAACTTAAATATGTACTTTTACATAACTGCCGAATGTTCCCGGTGAGGCAGCGCCTTTAAACACATCGTAGCCATTCTTATGACGTTAGTGTTTTTATTGCACTTGTGGATTTTGATGGACTTTCCACGCTGGAAAGTCCCCCACAAAGTGCATAACACACTGGTCTGGTGAAGGTCGTTGGAATTCGCTGGATGGGAACTTAGGACCAGTGTTTGCAGTGGTGCTAGGGAGTGACCTATGTTCAGTAGTGAATGTCTAACTACATAACAATTATGATGATTACAGAATCTTAATAGTAGGTCATATTTTTATTTAGGCGAAAAATCCGACCGGTATTCATATCACTGTAGGTGTTGGTAGCAAAAACCATTTAAAAATGGGAAAATTATACTACATTGATCCTAAATCGGATTTACCTTTCGACTTCTAAGAACATCGTGCAACCACTACATCTTAAAACCACTATTTAATTTCCTAATCAATCAACCTTCAAGAAACTGCTTACTAACGATGACTAAACATTACAAAATCAAGCACTACTTAAAAAAAATCATCTTACTGATACACACTCCGTAGAAAAGTATAAATAGCTTCGTCCGTCAACCAGTCTGTTAGAAAAGCAAAAGAGTTTTCTGTTCCCATGAAAAACGCATCGATCTTGTCCTTAGTTCCGGCCCTAGTGATTAATAGGTTTCAATTTTTCTTTGACAAGAAATTAGTAAGGAATTTGAGTAGAAATTTGTTTCTTTCATGTTCAAAACAAATGCAAGGTTTTAGTGTATCGTGAGTATGAGAAATACATTTGAAAAAAATTAATAATATGCTTTGATAAGGTCATTCTAATATTGGTATTGAAGCTATATACGAGAATTGATTGTTTTTTGTTATACGATGGCGACCTAAATGGTGACATTAACTTCTGGATATCTGATTAAAATTCCTGTTAGAACGTTGCATGTCCGCCATTGTAAGCATGTAGTAGTATTATTGTTTAGAATTTATTAATAC
This sequence comes from Caradrina kadenii, assembly GCA_947462355.1. Lineage (NCBI taxonomy): Eukaryota > Metazoa > Arthropoda > Insecta > Lepidoptera > Noctuidae > Caradrina > Caradrina kadenii. The sequence goes on from OX381691.1 coordinate 12,170,435, forward strand.
TATCGTTTGATGTTCAGTAGTAATGCGAAATTGGCAAAATATTGGTGTCTCCATAAAAGCTAATAATGAAGAGTTGAAGTTACCGGTTCCCTATTCGGACACCATTTTGTGTCTCAAAAAGGCAGCTTAGTTTTGGTAGTTAGGTCCTGTCAATAGGTAAAAGTGAATACTCATGTCGCTAATAATATTAATATACCATCACGCCTGTATTCCCCGAAGGGTTAGGCAGAGGTGTAACAATGTACACCCACAGTTCGCCGGTATGTTTAGGTCCCATGTAATAAGGGGCGAGCCTATTGCCATTAATCGGGCACAAATCCTAACTCCGAGCTGCTACTGAGAATTTCATAGAAAAACCCAATAACACTTTTTGCTCGACCTGGGAATCGAACCCAAGACCTCTAGCGTAGCAGTCGCGCTTAGGATCACTAGGCTACCGAGGCAGTTAAATAATATTATATTTAATATAATACGTTCACCTATCTGGCCAAAAGAGTGTTTGTTTATGACTGTACCACTAGAGACTTATGTTAAGATAACAGATAGAAAGCAGTAAACTGCCGCGACGATACATAAAATGATGGTGACGATCAGTGATGATCCACGTTTCTTCACCTAATAACATTTAAATTATTTGAGACAATGAAATCTTTCTTCCATGGAAAGTTTGAGACCAATTGACAACATAGTGGGTGTAACATAGCAGAGGTACATTAGGTAGGTACTAAAAACATGTTACGGAGCATATTCGCTGAAAGTTATGACAGATGATCATCGTTGTGCCTTTTAAATGGCTTTGTCTATCAACTAATAGATGAACGGAAAAATAAAATGAAAAACTAAAGAAAAATAAAATAATTTTATTTAAAGACTTGCGCACGCGCCGGTCGGTGACGTTGACGGTAAAGATAAAATGCAGTGAATTATTGTTATGCAGTTTTTTAAACATCGTTTTTCATATTTTGATTATACTATAGGGCAGGGTTGCTTGCTACTAGAGATTTTCAAAACTTCTTGGTCCTAAGAGCTTGGGAGTGGTAGTTTAATTTTGGGCTCATATTTTAATTCAAAAAGGCACAAAATTTTAATTACAAATAAATTCTTAATAAAAATAAACATGCATCATTAAATGATGATGCTTCCGAGATAAATATATTGTTACTAATGACCTCACTCCCATTAATTCTCAACATATATGCACTATCTGACAATCTCATCTCAAAGCATCCATCAACATCACCACAATAGACCTGTCACATGCACTATATTTGTATCACCATTAACAGGTGTTCAACCCTACGATAAAACTTCCCACTCTAGATCATTTACTAAATAGTTGTGCAATCTACTGAAATCATCCAACATAATCTGGTCTTTCAGTACGGAGCCGCTTTTAAATACAACTATCAAAATGGCACAATTTGAAATTTAGTTCTCTCTTGCGCCGTGGTTCGAGATATTATGGTGATTACTGGACTAGGCAATAAAATATAATAGAGATGTCATTCGCGATCCGATGTCAGACATTTTATTATTTATTAAGCTTATTTTGACGTCATTGGCTACATTGAATTTTAGAGTTATGATACCTAAGTAATTCTGAAAACTAACATCCAACTTCCCGAAGATGTTAAACAGCCATGTTTTCAAAACTGCAGAGTGACCGTTGCACTACCATCTCACCGGCAGTACTTCAAGCAATTTTTATAAGAACTGCGAAGAGCTTTACGTGGGCCGATCATCGTGTATATCACTAGGTTTAGCTCGTCTAAAGTTCAATTCTTTTAAATTAACCGCATTTATGCAGAATAGACAGGGCTGATTGATAAAGCTAAGTTTTAATTTAAAAAATAAACCTATTTTATTGAACTGCCTCATAAGCCTAGTGGTCTTAAGTGCGAGTGCTACGCCAGAGGTCTTGGGTTTGATTCCCAGGTCAAGCAAAAGTGTTATTGGGTTTTTCTATAAAATTCTCTGTAGCAGCTCGGAGTTAGGATTTGTGCCCGGTTAATGGCAATAGGCTCGCCCCCTATTACATGGGACCTAAACATACCGGCGAACTGTGGGTGTACGCTGGTACACCTCTACCTAACCCTTCGGGGAATACAGGCGTGATGGTGTGTAAGTATTTTTATTGATAACTAATCAAAGCCATATTGTCTCGACCAAATAATAACTAACTAGCACTTCCCACATGCCAACTCTCGTATTTACAGCACGACAATGACCAGACAATGCGAAATGAGCCAACATCCTTACACTCGCTAAAACAAAAAGCACACTTGGCTCAAAGCCCGGTCAGGTGTAATTGTTAATGAGCAGAGCGGGATTAATTGTGGGCTAACGATACAATGCAGGGGTCGTTACGTGATTAACTTTGACGTTGGGGTGCCTACGTCATTATGTTCGAGAATGAAAACTAATTGTTGGGTTGAGCGGTTTGAGGACGCTCATCAGTCACTCTTTTTGTTTTTCAACATTATTCCTGCAGCGCTTTTACAAATATAAAACACAAATCACCGTTTTCGAAACGAAAAAGTAATGTACTAAATTGTAAAGAGTGATTTGTTGTCTGAATTATCAATAACCAATCACAGCAGTTTACGCTCGCTTGACAACTTGTCACATTAAATATGCATTTGTTTTCGTTTGAGAGACCAGTGGGCAGACACTTTAACTGTCTGTAGTTCATAATTATAAATATTTAATCAGTGCGGGAAAGGAACTTACGAGCTGTATCTTAGGACAAAATCGTTTGGTGAATAAGCGATTGCCGCAAGCTGCGCTGTCAAATAAATGTCACTACCTATACCCAAATACGTCGTGGGCGGGTAGTTTAACTTCTACCGGTTGTGGTGGAAATAATCAAAATAATTAGAGAGCCTATGACGTCACAAAGATCTCCTTCAGCAGATGAATGACGACATTAACAACGTTAGCAACTAAGATCTTATTATTTTTTTATTATTCTGTTAATAACTTATTCTAATTCCAAAACATATTCAGTTTTTTTTTAATTTTTGGCACTCAATACTCAATGGTCTTACTCATCAATCATTCAATCAATCAGCGGTAACGTTACGTTATGCACCGCTGTGACACGCTATGACGTCGGCAGACGTCATCAAGGTTAACAGTGAGTGTGCAAAGATATATAATATAAAAAATACCACTTAAAACATACCTAATTGTTGTTATGATACATCTTCGCTTATAGTAAATAAACATGTACTTCGTAGTTTATAAATAACCCTACGTTTTTCATTGGCGATATTCTATTAATCCGAATGATGATGCATAAAAAACCGGAAATATTGATCTTGAAAAAATATAAGAAAGAATTCACTGGCAAAGTAAACCACATAAATATATGTATGTATAATTTATGAATAAAGATTTGTTCTTTGATTCTTATTCTTTCCTACCTGTATCATAGTATAATAACTCAAAATAATACACAATATACAACAAAATACGGTGCGCAACCACAGAAGTATTTTGTTTCCTGCTCCAGCTCATGATTGCAATAGATTTTAAAGTATACATTTTATATCATTCGAGTTCAAACAACACCTACCAAAATATAACATGCAAAAATATGAACACAAGAACAAGAAAAACATTCACCTTGCGTCTCAGAAGAACACTATTATCCCCTGTGTATTATTAATAAAGAAAAAAAGACATAAAGACAAGGCTGCACACTTTTTCATTTTGCAAATAGATACAGAAATATACGCAATTTCTTAAAAGAAGGTGAAATAAAGATAACGTATTCGCCAATATATAAACTCACGGCGAATAGAGTTTATTGTTAGTTTTCTTTTAGACGTCATGAATCTAATTCGACTCAGACACATTATAAGGTGAGGTTGCGTAGCTAGCGGTGCAAGAACCGTAGCTTTAAACATATTTATTATTTATAGACAAATTAGCTTTTGTTTTATGTATTTAAGATACTTATTATTAAAAAATCACAAAGTATAGTGATAATTATTAACTCGTACCCAAGGGTCAAAGTAAAACAATACATTATTTTTTATTTTTTATTCGAATCTAGTACCAAAGGACCATTAGGCAACTGCCTACTATTTAATTCTATTCTTAATATTTTTGTTTGTATTCTTAAAAACATAATAGTGTTTAATAAATAATAACTATAACATTTGTTTACTGTGTTACTCACAGCAAACCAGTCCCAAATCTACATGACTCAGTAATTTTCATGACATTGAAAATCAACATTAAACATACTATTAAAATTCCAATCATGTGACACCATTTTTTTTCCTAAAGCGTTTATGACGTAGTACAACGCCCGCGCTCCGTCTACCGCTGTCGGTGCGACCCACGCCTTACACTCATCGGGTGTATATTTAAATCTCGATAAACCATTATTAGTCAGTGAACTCTTCCATTCGGCGGGCCGTAGAATTTTAGTTACTTTAGTTGTAACTAAAACGTGATAAAGATATTTGTTAGAGACACTACAGGTCCCGTCAATATGTTTTATGATGCGCAGGACCTGTCCTGTTAGTAGCCTTTGTAGCCTTAATTTAAAAATATATATTTATTGTGTATTAGATCAAAATTTTTTTTACATAACAACACGTTGCCTCTTGCAAGGAATGTGTCATGGGTGTGTTTACAAATATATAAACTCATATATACAAACAACCAGACCCCGAACTACCTGCAGGCCATACAAATCTTTTTACCGTACAGGAATCGAACTCGCAGTTCACAGCGCGGGAACCTCAACTACTGCACCATCTGTGTCGTAAATTACATTCACACATGTCCGCTAGTTTGCTGACTATACAACCAACAAAGGTATAGCTCACGCAGCAAGCCTTAGACGGCAAACAAATGTTTTATTACTATAGAAATGTTTCAAAATATAAGACTGAACTTTAATTATCACCTAATATCAATATTTAACAATCAGAACAAAAACATTATATTAACTTCTATGTGTCATAGTTGTGTCTGTGCGCAGACGCATAGATAGTAATGTAATAAATAGTCAGAAGTGACTCAAATTGGCGACGGTACGTGAGTCACGGTAAACTTCGTCTAGTCTATTGTTTCTTAGTGCACATTACAATACAATACATAATACTCATGTATTGTGTTAGTGTGTCGGTTTACGCAGATTGTATGTAGAAAATAATGTACCCTTAAGAAATAGCACTTCTTTTATTTTCCTTGGGTTAAAAGATATAATAAAGCTAAAGAGTTTATTTTGTTTGTTTGTGTGTTTTTTTTAAACGTGCTAATCTATGGAACTGCCAGTCGGATTGAATAAAATCTTTTTGTATATGATAGCTACATTCTTGAGGAATAGTATAAGTTTAAGCTATATAAAATTACGATGCAACACACGAGAGCGAAGCAGTGATCAAAGGCGTAACTTAAGGCGGGTGAAAAAAGCCACTCCAAAGAAGTCGCAGGCAGAAGGTAGAAGTTATAATTATGTTTGAAGAACATTCATTTTATTATCTATATACTTCAAAACAGAGGCATTATTATTTTCAAAAAAGAAAATTGTTAAGAGAATATGAGCTGTTTTCGTCCTTTGCTACGTCGCTACGTGCTACGTGCTACGTGCTACGCGCTACGCCAAAGCCTACAAACCAACGTACACTTACGTTTTGTACACGTAAGTGTACGTTGGTTTGTAGGCTACAATTCCTGGCTGTGGCTTTATCCTTCACTAGCGAACTGCCCGCGAGTTACGTCTTGGGTTGCTGCTAAGCTCCCTTGGGTCGTAGCGTGATGTTACATAGCGTATGGCACTTACAAATAACATGGCTTTCTATGGGTAAAAGAATTTTCAAAATCAGTTCAGTAGATCCAGAGATTACTCCCTACAACCACACAAGCTGTACCTCTTTATAACATTAGTACACGTATAGATAGAGTTTTAGATATCTCAGTAACAGTCAAAATCTTGGAAAGAGTAAAAACATGAGATTGTAGGATGTGGAACTATTACTGACACAAATTACCTTACCTACCTATTACGCTACTACGCATAATATTTATTAATAGTACAATAGCAAGCCGTAACAGCTGCTTGTCTATTATTGATTATTAAATAATAATAGTTGGCAGTTTACCCAATACATCAGGCGCCTTACATGTTGGCGCATGCGCGGACGCATCTCACTCGTTACGTGTGCGAGTGATCATCATACTCATCATCAGACCATGTGATACTCGCTTACTTGTATCGTATAAACAGCATGTTATTGAAGCTGCAAACTTTTAGCCAAACACTTGTAACACTAAAGACTTAACAGCTTTTTACTAATCCTAGATTATTTACACGGTTCAAGTAAGAAATTAAAAGCTTCCTTTTCTTTATAAACTGTACATAGTTTGTAATTTGATTATTATTTAATTAAGTGTTATGTATGAAAATGAACATTTCCCCAGCATGTATAAAAAAAAACAAATGAAATATATTCAAAACTTATAAATAATAATAAAATTATTATTTACAATTTATTATTTCTTTGTTGAAGATTTTCAATAAATAAAAGAGGGGGCAGCTTATAGCGCATCAAAAAAACATATAAATGGGGCAAATGCCCAAAAGAATCAGCATTGCTACGTTGTATTGCAATGCTAATTCTTTGGCCCAAAAACAGGCCAGCCCTCTGCTCCCTTAACAAATTGTTCACTAAAGACTTAATCGAGGCCTAGGGATATTATAATATAATTGGGTACATGACACCATTAAACAATAATTACAAGACAGAACTTCTCTAAAAACACACTTTATTTTATTTCTGAAAACCCGATACATTTTTAAATAACTATAAAATTTCATTTTTAGTTGCTTTGAAATCAATAAATTGAAATGTCTAAAACGTGACGTCATAGTTTAGTATTGTCATACAAAATCTATGGGGGAATCGTGTTTTGACTGCTCATAAAAAGAATGTCAATTGATTAGTGGAGTCATCTACCCAATTTTAGCGTCGATTTTTATTACTAGCTGCTGATTACAATGAATCACCGGTTGATTCGAGTGAAGTAACTAACTGCCTCGGTAGCCTAGTGGTGTTAAGTACGACTGCTACGCTAGAGGTCTTGGGTTCGATTCCCAGGTCGAGCAAAAAGTTTTCTATGAAATTCTCAGTAGCAGCTCGGAGTTAGGATTTGTGCCCGGTTAATGGCAATAGGCTCGCCCCCTATTACATAGGACCTTAAACATACCGGCGAACTGTGGATGTACATTGGTACACCTCTGCCAAACCCTCCGGGGAATACAGGCGTAATGGTATGATGATGGTAACTAAATGTTAGTCTAAAAAGCAATCTCGTTACGAATACACACGCCAGCTAGGAGAATCTTCGACCCTGCAGCACTCCACGAAGCTAATAAGCGCAATGACCAAAGAGCTCGTGGTTGGTACTCATCACTAGCATCACTTTGCCAATTGGTTGCCAGAAATTGTTGGCACGGTAAGGTGTGATGGCCGAAAATATTTTTTCTCGCACACACGCTGTAACAGTTGTACGTATACGAGATAAAATGTTGGTCGTATATGTGTCAACGGTTATCATATTCGTATCAGCAGGAGACATTGTTGTTTCTTTATTTGTTTGAGCACATTTCGAATAAATTCGAAGGGTGTCGAATAGTGTACTTAATTTTGTACTTAATTTCTATCTGTCAGTTTCCGCGCCAGATGAAATCGCGAAATAAAAATAGCCTAAGTGTTTCCATTCTAAACTAATCCCATACCAAATTTCATGCAAATTGGTTCAGTAGTTTAGTCGTAACTGACAGATAGAGAGAATGAGTTACTTTCCTATTTATAACATTAGTGCGGATATAAGCATGGAATAGTAGTCTGCCAACAGCAAGTCTGGAATCGCAATACTCCTTAAGCAAGCGTGGTGACTTTGTCCTGAAGTGGGACATTAATAGGCCACTATTTGCCCAACGGAAGCAGAACACATAATGCACGCGTGCTCAACATTTTGGAAATGCACTTGCAGATGCACTGTCAGATACTTCCGGAGCATAGATCGTACACATTTTTTCTCAATACACTTATATCTTTCTAAAATGGCGCCAAGAAGTCAATTTTAATATGTAAACATATAATACCCGTCAGCTAATTGGCTTTTGTGGCGTGTTGACGTCGATGCTCCCTTTCATCTGGCTTAGCCATAAATAAAGCACTTTGAACTTGTCACGGCGGATCATATTCTGTGACAGGTTTAATTAGCTTTAATTAGGTTGTATGAAATGGGAATAATGTCTTTATTATTATGGAAATAACTTGTTACGTCATGTTCTTTGGTTCTGAGTTTTAGAGCAACTGTACTGAACTATAATGTGGTTCTTTATTGATGTCGTTAAAACTATGCTGTATTGTTTTTAGAGATTTACGACTATTATGGCTATCTTTAGGGGAAACCTATGTCCAGCAGTGGACGTGTTTCATCTGATAAGACGATGATAATGACTGCTGAATAATGTTGATAAAATTATAATAATTAAAAATTAACTAACAAATATAGATCTTCTTTTGGCTCACCGTTGTGTTTTGTTTTATTTTATGTATTCAAAATAAGGGTGCTTTTATTGTAATATTTATTTAAAGTGATAAATATCAGTAATTATTTTGATAGGACATTTTTCAACTTACAACTTAGTAAGCCTTTTAGTAGAGAATACCCTAATTTTGTCCACTGGTCCTCGCACTAGGACTTTCATCTGAAAGAACCGATATCTAGCTAGTTTCGTTTTAGAAAATAATAACACACAATAACCTCTACCCAATTACATAAAAGGGTAAACTCATAAACACATTAAAACCAGGGCATAACTTGGCAGCTAACACAAAACAAAAATCATCAACGCTCTCAATTTCATATCTCATTACAAAAACTTAACATGACGTAATTTGACGTTTATCATGACAAGGTGACGTCACTCGACAAGTGTCACCCTCCAACCTGTCAGTCACAGTTAGGATAGCAATGATATCACCTGAGGAATATTTCCACATAAAATTAAGGTGAATTCTTGGCATTGACTGTAAAAAGAAAACGTTCTGAGTTCTGTCTAGTACCCCGCTTAGATCACGGGGGCAGTTCTCATAACTTTTAGAAACGTTTACTTACATTCTAATTTGTCATAAAATACCACATTTACCTACATTTTTTCAAGTTTTTTACATTGATTGTGATTTGTAAGATTGCGACTAGATTTTGAACATTTTTATTTACGGGAATTGACCATTTTGACCAGAGACTAGATTGCAAATTGAATTTAAACGTCATGTAGCTGTAGTAGTAGAATTGCCGCCCTTACTTGATAGGGCAACACCTACAGAGTCAAAATGTATGGAAGAATTGGTTTTTTTTTAATAACCGACGAGCAATATATACATTCTCAGTGTCTACTGAATCCATGTAAAAGTCTTCGTCACGATATCCATTCAACCATTCATAAAGAAAAGATTATTATCCACAAAATAATAAACGGTGTCCAAAATACCTAAACAAAATAGACACAAAAAAGTAATTTGCGTAGCGTGTGACGCAAATCAGTTTAAATAATTATTAAAGCGATCGAAGTGCGCGCGCGCCGCTCAGACGATTCACACTTTATATTATTATTGATAGTGAGTCATTCATGGTCTACACATCATCGGTGACATACTGAGGGACATCGTCATCAGTTTCAAATTTTATATTCACGCCTTCGGTGTGGCGTTGGGAATCGGCTTAAATTATTTACTGTACAGTTTCTTTTGATCAAATATTTTTCTGGGAAATTGACAACATTGTAATTTAATCGGACGGCCGTCGATGTGGTATTCTCATTAATGATAATTCTACCGTTACTTAATTTGGCACGCGTGACAATCAATGAACAGCCTAGGTTTCTAAGGGTAATCACTGACTTTAGGTTGAAATATAAATGTCGTCTATAGACAGCCTGAAATCTCCAAGATGTTCCTACGACACAAACGGAACAATAACAAGTCCATTTACAGAATTATATAATAATAGCTACTCTATAATAATGTCGCGATGGTCCAGTAGTTGTGGGTTCGGAACCGGGCATGGGCAAGTACCAAGGTAACTTTTTCTACTTCAAAATGTTCTTTCAAAGTTTATCTTGAAGATCACTGACATCGGTGAAGGAAAACAGGACTTTTAACAAACAAACCAAGTTTCTCCTTATGATTTATGGGAAGAGGCCTTTGCCCTGTAGTTAAGCTGAAAATTTATTATATTATTATATTTAATAACTACTATCTGGAACACCAAAGTCTCTCTACTAGTATTACCTGTTCCGATTCTAAATCATGTTAATTTTAATTGGCTGTTTTGTCCAGCAGTTGGCAATGTTCCCCCAAGTTCAGGGAAGCGTCGGATCTAACACAACGCGCTTATTGACTGATATACGAGTTACGAAGGACATGCGACGACGAATTTACGTATATTTAGTTGTACAATTTATTGGTAGGTAGGTTCCCGTCAAAAGATTATAAAGTTCGTGCGGCCGGCAGACAGAGCGACGTTATAATCGAGCAGTTTCAGGCAAAGTTCTCATAAGTCGATAATAAATGCATTAGATTGATTAAATATCTATTTATCCTAATAAATAAAGCTCAAGACTTTTATATTTATTTGTTTAAAAGCGCTAATCTCTATAACTGCCAGTCGGATTGAAAAAAGTATTTTTGTATATGATAGCTACATTCATCAGGAATAGTATAAGGTGATAATCACACTGCACCGCGCACCGACGCGTATCGCGGGACAGCAGATTTAAACATCGTATACAAGTATCTCAATGTATACAGGAAACACGCCTAGGACCACTCACTGACGATGCGTCAATGCACAGGAAGGCGTCGCGCGCGCAGATTGTGGCAATCTGCGCAGGAGCGCGGGGCGTATCGCGGGGTAAAACACACTAGCTTCGTAGTCCCGCGCGTTTATGCTTAAAGGACGTTTTCAGCGTGCATCTCGACGTAAGCAAATCTTTCGCTCTGCGCACCGCGGCGGGACGCTCCGCTAGTGGGTGAATCGCCTAAGCTATTTATCACTACGCTACGATATACGTAAGCATAGCAGCAGCGCGGGTGAAGCCGCGGAGTATACCCAGTACCTACTCTGTAATACACAAGTTTGTTTGTTTGACCGCGCTAACTGCCAGTTTATAGTGGATAGTTATAGGCTATTTAACATCACGCTACGATCCATAGGAGCGGAACAATAACTAAACACGTAACTTAGGGCGGGTGACACCATTGTTTTAGCTACATATTTATATTTTCAAAACAATGCAAATCGCATTTCCCACAATTCCTTTGTCAAGTTCAACACCAAAGTAAAAGTAGTGAGTCATTCATATATTTCTGATCGCATTCCCTTTTAATTAATCCCTTTAGGGCCGGTCGAGTTTCAGCACAAATGGAACAAATGCGCACAGGAAACAAACTGGCCAATAAGACGATGACACGATTTGTTTCAGGTTATTTCAGGGCTCACAACAAAGATGCGAACTGAAGCTGTTTATTTATTGCTTTTCTTAGAAATAAGTTGATGTGCGAATGTTAACTCGGTGAAATAAAGATTTTAATGGATCAATTACCGGTGTGTTTTTATTTACTTTCGAAGATGTTTGTTTGATTCAATAAATTGAGTCTGCCTACAGCAGAGTTGTTCTGTAAAAATCTTCCTCTGTGAGGGAAAAACAATCTTTGTCTCTCTTTAGGTGAGGTGAGTCGTCAATTAGTGAGATGACACTTTTCTATATTTACAAAGGAAGATTACTTTCCTGCCAAGGACAAGTTGCCTATAAGACTCTAGTAGCCATTTTCGATTTACCACTTTTACGTCTCCTCCTAGTGAGAAGACGTAAAAGTTTTAAAAATCAAGTAAGCTAAGGTTAAATGAATAAAAAAAAAAATTAAATATATCCAAGTTTTCTTTTTTATTCTTACACAGTTTGTAGTTTTATTATCTATACTAATACTAACTAAGATTTTTTTGTATATTTGTTTGTAACGAATAGGCTCAAAAACTACTGAACCGATTTAAATCATTGTTTCACCATTAGATAGCTACATTATTCTTGAGTAACATAGGCTATACATCATCACGCGAACGTTGTCGCGGGCAGTTCACTATGTTATATAACCACAACGCGAACGAAGTCGCGGGCAACAGGTACCTAGTTATTTATGAGTTTTATGTTTAGGTTCATGATTACAATTGAATTAAATAAAAAATTATAAGAGCAACAAAATGTAGCCACACATTTGTCATATATTTTTTGTGTATTCACAAAACTGATTAATGTACTTACTTACATTCAAAATTAATTCGTTTTAGAGGAACTAAAATATTCAAAGTTAGAGATGTTATCCTTTAGTTCGGGTAGTTTCGGTTACAAAACTTAAACTTATTAGATTGAAGTAAAATATAAACACAAATAGTATGTAATAATTTGGTTGTATTTATAGGTTTTAACTAGTTTATTTATATCTTGTAAACCTGATACGGATACGGTTACGGATATATTTTTATTTCGGATGTCCGATAGTTTCGAATACGGTTACGGAGCTTCATAACATCCCTGATCGAAGTAAACAAACCAAAATTGAACTTAAAACATACATTACGCATTTTGCTTTCTCAAAACATGAAATCATTAAAACTCAGCAAGAGAACACGCCTCGAGTGTTCACTAAAAATAAAATCGTAACAAGCCATCAAACTTTCCCTCATAAACATAAACCCATGACCTTGAAGCCCTGACACTAATTTACGATAATCGAGCAATTACCATTGAGCTGTCATAACAAACATATTTGATGGACGTGGCGGGCTCCTAGGTCAGCGAGGAGCGTATCCATCGAGAGAAGGACACGGACTTGTGTGTAAGAGGTAAGAGCGAATGTTAGTAAGTAGAAGTTGGTGTTTCTTCACATATATCTATTTTGTTGGGTTCCGTTCCCAGACTGATCCCTACTACTAAGCGAATGTTACTAAGTAGAAGTTGGTGTTTCTTCACATATATCTATTTTGTTGGGTTCCGTTCCCAGACTGATCCCTACTACTAAGTCTCCGTTGTCTGTCCGTCTCTCAGTACATTTGACACAACGCTGTATATTTTGAATAGGTAGACACTTGAAATTTTACAAAGTGTGTATTAATACTATGGCCATTATACCAAGAAATAATCACATATTACACATTATGCCTATCATATCACAAAGGTGGTAGGGAAACCCTTGTGCGCGAGTTCGACTCGACTATGAATATCTCCTATATCGCGGGTGTGTTTACAAACATATACACAGTCGACCAGACCCGGAACAGCTACCTGTAAGCCATACAAATATTTATAGTGTTTAATGTATTAAAGACGATATTCTGGCGAGCGCGCTATCAACAACAAAGTTATATTTTGTATTAGGAATAGAAAATACGATATTTTGAAATGCCCCATAACATTTTGAAATTAGATTCTTCTTCCCGCTGATCGGATCAGATTCGGCTTCTGCCCGCGACTTGATCCGCGTCAAGTTTGATATATTATCCCAAAGGTAACGTAATTTTTTCCAGGATAAAAAGTATCCTATGTGTTATTACATTCTACAGCCTATCTGAGTGCCGAATTTCATCTTGATCCGTTCAGCTCTTTAAGCGTGAAAGAATAACAAACATCCATCCATCCATCCATCCTCACAAACTTTCGCATTTATAATATCAGTAGGCAATAGGAATTAGTAGGATGTCGGAAAACTGACTAAACACATCCCTAAATATTGGTACCCCTATCTATTCCTCTATCATATTACTAGTTAACGAAAATATGAAGACTCATTTGTGTACGTACATCAGTTATCATAAGTATATCTGTGTAATGTTAAGATATTATAAAAATAATCACGTCGAGTGTCGATGTATGAATGTAGACCGGAGCGCTCCTAACTGCTGATTGGCTTATAATATTTTTGTAGTAGCATGTGTTATGCTTATTGTAGTTTTTATGGATACGAGAGAAAATAAACAGTTAATTATATACTAGCTTTTGCTCGCGGCTTTCCTACGAAGGGATAACATAGCATTGTAATAGCAAAATAATATTTCTGGAGATCAGCACGTTCAACAAAAAAAACAAACAAGCTTTCGGCTTTTTAATATTTAGTATCTGTACTGCTTTTGCCCGCAACTTCGCCCGCATCAAATTTGATACCGTACCCCACAGGAACCATACATTTTTCAAGAATAAAAAGTATCTTATGTGTTATTCCACACTACAAAGTATCTCGGTGCCAAATTTCATCCAGATCCGTTCAGCCATTTAAGCGTGAAAGAGTATCAAACATCCATCCATCCTCATAAACTTTCGCATTTATAATATTTGTAGGAAGTAGGATATAACTTAATTTCAATCAAAATTTTAAACTACTTTTATTTGTAATAAAGTTTTCCATAAAATGTTCATTCTTAATTCACATCTAGTCGACTAATGCATATGTTTTTTATTACATGTGTAATTACAGACTGGTTTAGTGAATAATAATTTAAATAAGATGTGTTTTTAAAAGCTTGAGATCAATCCGCTATAGTCGGAGCCCTACACCATAAGGGCTACTTGACACAAGACTATGATTTACAGGCGCAAGTGAGTTAATAACATGTCACGCCGCTCGCCCAGTGTGTGTTACGCCTTATTTCAGTCCATACACCTTGTATACGTTAGTTCTTATTTATTTTACAAAACGATTCAAGGTTTCACAATGTTTGATGTTACGTTTCGAGATTTATGTTTATTTTCGTTAAATAAATAAACAATTTGTGAATGTTATAACTAAACATAATTATTTTTGTGTTAATTATATAATATGTGTTTGAATTAAAATGCTGTGGGATATTTTAATTATTTTATAGCGAAGAAATCGCAAAAACTGAAAACTCGATGAACCTAAGTTTACAAATAGGTAATAAATATTTAATAATCTCACACCCGATGCAAATTATTATTTTTTCAAAAAGTATAAGATTTATTATTATTTCTCAAGGAAATGTAAAATCTAAGGAGTAGAATGCTAAAGTAATTTTTTACATTGATATAAACCAATTGGTATAAGTAGTCACCGTTCAATGACTGCGGTCTATTTATAGATCGGATACATTTTTTACAACAGCGCGAACATAAACGCGGTAATTCGATGAAAATCAGGATTTAAAATGACAACTGCTCATCCGTTCCGGTGACGAGCTTATGACAGTGGATATATATTTCACATTTATAGGATGTTCCCCTTTCGATATTTAGCAAAAGATATAATCTAACTGGAAAGTGATGAAGGAAACATCGTGAGATGCTAACGAGGAAAAATGTCATGAAGAAATGCACTGTGTAAGTGTAGTAATTTATTATTATTTAAACATTTTAATGGTAGCTTTTACTGTCCCACTTTTGTGCAAAGTCCTTCCATTCCTTCCACTTCCTTTAATGTTTTATGGTGTCTCGTCAATTCTTGAGGAAGCCATCCAAGGCGTCCCACCGTCTTCTCTTCGGTCTGCTGCGGCTCTGTCTAACTGTGTCAGGGTTCCGGTATTGTGATATGTCCACCGGTTAGCCAGCATCCGGCAGACATGGCCCGCCTCATCCCACTTCAGTCTTGCAGCTTCTTAAGTTACGTCGATAATTTACATTCTGAAGCGCAGACCACTGTATGGTATTTTTAATGGGCTCTGTCAATTTAGTCAAGATGGGGAGAAAACACATGTCAATAGCTTGCGATATAAGGGGATGGGTAAATCGTATCATTCTTGAAAAGTTCTTTATGGGCCAGTATCTCTTCCAGGCATTTTCCGCGAGTCTTGCAACTTCTTTATCTGAGCTTGCCCTAATTTAGTCGCGATTCAGAATCAGAACCAGAATGCTTATTTGTTTGAGTCACATAATAATAATATAGTAGGTACTGTAGAGGCTGTAGCGGCTTGCAGTACCTATCTATAATACGATAACCCAACCTATGTTGAGCAAGTGCCTAAACATTTCAAACGTCAAGTCGTCGTTGATCTCGTGGTCGCAAGCACGACTGATGAGCACGGGATCCTGGGTTCGATTCCCGGGTCGGGCAAAAAGTGTTTTCGGGTTTTTCCATTACGAATTTCTCAGTAGCAGCCCGGAGTTGGAAAGTTGGTGGTGTGACATCCCCGTGTCTCGTCCCGGCTGTCATTCGTAGATCTTTGACAGTCGTTAAGAAAGTCAGAAGCCAGAAAGTCTGAGAACCAGTCTTACTAAGAGGTATCGTGTTGCCCAGTAACTGGGTTGTGGAGGTCAGATAGGCAGTCGCTCCATGTAAAGCACTGATATTCAGCTGTATCCGGTTAGACTGGAAGCCGACCCCAACATAGTTGGGAAAAGGCTAAGTAGATGATGAGTATTATAAAATCAACAGTACACTCTCTATTCTCATTCTCACCTACTTTTAACTTCCTGGTCCTCCCCCTGACCCCATTCTTCGCATGCCAGCAACTGAAGTGGCCCCATAAACAGACCATTAGCCACTGTCCTCTAAGATGTCCCCGGAATTATAAACGACAAGTGAATTTTTCTCCGACACCCGACTAATATCTCCCTGTCATAACTGGTGATATGTGGGTATTCATTTGTTTTTTGTTTCGCTGTGTGGAAGTTTCCGCGGTACTGGGAACTTATCTAGGAAACTACATGTTCATTTTGTTATTGTTATTTTTTCATATTTAAATAAGTTTCTCGATAGATTTTTTTTGTTATAAATTGTTATACCGGCGAACTGTGGGTGTACGTTGCTATTGGTACACCTCTGCTTAACCCTCCGGAAAATACAGGCGTGATGGTATGTGTGTAAGTTGTTAAGAATGAGTAAATGGCCATAATTGATTGACTGAATTATAACCAAAAAATCACAGCGCGTTTAACAATTAATCACACTAATTTTGAGTGGATTTTCTCTCAAGAAACAATAATGTTGTAGTAAATACTCGTATATTGCCAATTACAAGCCTCAAACAGATGTATGATTACGAAATAGTACCTAAGTACATATTTTTGTTTCCTCATTTCGGTACAATCTGCAGTCTAATTAGATACGTGTCACAATAATGTCTTCCATGTCGACAGGTGCTGATTAGTGACGCCTAATCAGGAAGCCACACTTCATTCAGGTAGCAGAAGCTATTTAATGGCATCCTATATTCAATGCTAATATATAAAGTGTTGGAATATTAACCTACCAAACTTTAAAAAGTGCTTCAACATCATCTCAGCCACAGGACGTCCACTGCTGGATAAAGGCCTCCCCCATAGATTTCCAAAAGGACCGATTGGAAGCTGCCTGCATCCAACGTCTTCCCGCGGTCTTAAACAGGTCGTCCGTGAAAAATTGCCTAAGACCATTGAACTCAATAATTTCTACTATGGGATGTACTATGAAATCGCGAAAAAGAAAGCAACTGTCCTTTACAGTTTTCAACGGGAAGTATTGAACTTTAGAATGGAACAGCTGTTTCATTTTTTTTTTGAAGATGCAAGATACTTATTTTGCTAAAACATAGATAAATTCAGGATGTTACATATTATAAAGTTCAATGGGGTCACTGTCATGTTTTAGCCTATTTTCGTACAAAATATAACTGATTAAGAAAATCTATATCATCACGATGCTGTTCTCTTACTCATTCATGCATTACTTAACAACAATAATAACATGTAATCCAGCTGCATTTTCTAGGTCCCCATAAGGACCAGTGACGAGACATTACACACCAGCAATGCCTCGGCGTAAGTACTATTACCACTTAAAAGATTGTCAGTTTAAAAACGACAACCTGGCAAAAATTGATACGGCGTTATGGAATATACCGCATGTATGAAGTGCAGGGTTTACGCGCCGACCGTGGGTAAGGTGCAGTTGTGAACGAAACCATAGCGCGATTCAGAAAATGCCTCAGACGGTACACCGCCATCTATCGAGCGTCTACGAAGTTTTTGGCGACACGGGAAAAAACATGTGTTAAATATTATAACCATTATATTTTTAGCACTTTAAGCAATTGTTTATTTTCTATTTGCTTCTACTTGCATTGGTTATTTGCATAGTTCACGATATTTTTATTTTCAAAACTATGTCACCAATAAAAATAGAATCAAAATGAGTAGAAATGTATGACTGTTTCAATTGTTTATATTAATTTAATGTTTTCGACATTTCAGTAGTAAGTGTAAAAGGTTTTAATTATTTCATTTTTATTAGGGTTCCGTAGCCAAATGGCAAAAAACGGAACCACCGGAATGGATTCGCCATGTCTGTCTGTCTGTCCGCCCGTATGTCACAGCCACTTTTTGCCGAAACTATAAGAACTATGCTGTTGAAACTTGGTAAGTAGATGTATTCTGTGAACAGCATTAAGATTTACACAAAAATAGAAAAAAAAAACAATTGATTTTAGGCGTTCCTCAAATTCGTCGTATATCGTAAACCGCAATTTTCCTTTCATTGTTTACTTATCAATAACTTAATTAAAAAATAAATATACCATCACGCCTATATTCCCCGAAGGGTTAGGCAGAGGTGTCACATTGTACACCCACAGTTCGCCGGTATATTTAGGTCCCATGTAATAGGGGGCGAGCCTATTGCCATTAACCGGGCACAAATCCAAACTCCGAGCTGCTACTGAGAATTTCATAGAAAAACCCAATAACACTTTTTGCTCGACCTGGGAATCGAACCCAAGACCTCTAGCGTAGCAGTCGCACTTAGGACCACTAGGCCAACGAGGCAGTTAATTAAATAATATACACTATTATTAAAACATCGATCAAAGTTACAACGAATTACAAGAACTTTTATATGTTACTTGCTGGTACGGAACTCTTAATGGGCGAGTCCGACTCGCACTTAGCCGCTTTTTTTATTTTTTAATATGTACCCTGTTATTTTTAACAGCATTCTCAAACTGATTTCAGTAGAAACTGGAATTTTGCGAAGCGGCAAGATAACCTAATATGGTACTTAATACTTTCCTAATATACACAAATTAGTAACAGTTATTTTAAAAAACTACAAAATAAAACTTTTATTCATGGATTTGCTTTTAGGCTTCATCATTCACGACCTAGTTATTCCAAGAAAGCAGAGCCCCAAGCAGCACTGGATATAAAAATGCCGATCACGAATCAATCAAGCTGGCGACTAGCATCGGACATACAGACATACACAACACCGCGTCACTCTCGACGTACCAATCGCTCAACTTTTGTGTAAACTTTCAATAGTCTTAAAAGCTTCTGAATCAGAAACCGGCGTACGTGACAGCTTACATGTACTGCGGAGGTAAACATGGAAGCCAGTGTTCTGTGGGTTAAGTAAGGGGCAATGTGAACCTGTAGCATTCCACTGCTGGACAAAGGCTCACCCCAAATTTTAAAATATACTCCTTTTTGCGCCACCTCATCCTGGGCCAACCTCGACACGGCCGCCCATTTTCGTAAGAAAAAATAACAGTTAAGAAGAAAATTGGCATTTTTAATTTTTTCTCCTCGTGGGTGCGTTTACAAATATACACATAAACAAAATAATGGCTGTGCCACACCGGTGCCGATTACAGTAGTGAATGGAAAACCGCGCAAGTTGAAGAAACGTAATCGTTTCTTGATCTGCTTTCCGTAAACAGTTTAGGGAGTTACTCGCAATTTTATTACTTTATGATAGTTTTATAGAACATAAACTGAAAATAGAAGAAGGAAAATTCCGAGGGATCGTTTTGCATGGCCGTGGAGTATACATTAGGAGAGCATAGAACTTTTCTACTGTGTTTTGAGTGGGAAGCGCTAACAATGACGCTTATGATGTTAGTAGAATTTTTCATATTGCCACCTAAGGATAGGTCAGTTATGTATCTCTGTAGGTACCAACGTTGCCAGATATCCAAATCATCAGACGTCATTTAAACTTGTATATCCCACGCGACGTTTTTCGACAGTGCATCAGAAATTCAGAGAGAGAGAGAGAGAGAGCAAGAAATTAACAAATCTTTAAAAGCAGTAAAATGTACAGGAATATATTAGTACGAAACTTTTTAGTTTAGTGTTTTATTATCTCTCGTTTTAGTCGAATGGATCCCGAATTGCCCGAAAATATCAGGAAACGCGCGCAACCAACACACAATTTCTACTATTGCCATATTTATTTTATATTTCTATATCAGACTAGCTTTTTCCCGAAATTTTGTCTACGTGATTGTCGGTTATCGCGGTCGCAGACAAAGGTAATCTACGTCCTTAACTAAATCCCAAAATGTGACTTTGTCTCGAGTTTCGATGTTTGTAACTTATTCACCGTTTAACGGCTGAACCCTTTAATAACATTTAACATAGACACACGCGATTTCGATCTAGATTTACGATGCGACATTTTTTATCCCGGTACATAAAACAATCTCCCAAGGAGGCAGGTGACACTGCGGGTAATAAGCTAGTAAAATAAGTCGAGTAGGTACTGAAAACATTCGCATTTCTGCATATACAAAATATCTAAGAAATCGTTTTAAACAAAGTGCTCATTAAAAATGCTCAACACGAGCATAAATAATACTTGTCATTGCTCAGCTTTGTTGTATATTCACGACGGCTATAAACCGGGCACCGGCTGTGCTCGTTAACCGCCGGTACTCGTGACGTCAGGTGACGTAGGAAAGTACAATCATGCGCATGTACCGTGACGGGTGACGGCAGTAGTTTCAATTATGAAATGCTTTACATCATTTTGTAGACAGCCGGTGCTGAATGACCTAAAAAACATCCATTAGGGAATAATAGACCATGATTATTTGGACCAGTTAAAAATCGTTGCCATGGTACTCAGTTGCCTTTCGCTCCTGGGGTGAGTGCTAATAACTATTAACGTACACAAAAATATTAACTAAGTATGTTTTGTTCCAACAAAATATTTGATTTTGATTTGAGTTAGACGGTAAAAGCCATCCCCCCCCCCATCCCCTATTCCATGGGACCTAAACATACCGGCGAACTGTGGGTGTACATTGTTACACCTCTGCATAACCCTTCGGGGAATACAGGCGTGATGGTAAAAGCCAAAAATATTTGTTAGTAGAGAGAATTCAAAAAGCATAATTTTCTTAATTTTCGGATAACATTTGGCTAACTGAAAAACTGCTTGATGGTAAACTCGGCCTTTACCTGTCTTGCCAGAATGTCTAAGACTGAAAATAGGTAGACCCGAGTGAAAGAAAAGTAGACCCCAAATCCTGTACTGCTATTTGCTATTCTGCAAAAATCTCCCTCGGTCAACTTAGGTAATTTGTGCTTCAGGTGAGCCTCTAATCTCCAGCATTGGTCGGATGACAGTTCACTTCCAGCTCACTTCACCTTAATTCTCGGAAGAAGATTTTTATAGAATAGACCTGTTGGTGTAATATCTTTTTCTTAGGAGATACTTGCGTCAAGCAGAGAAACGGATAACCAAAATTTTGTGCCAAACAGTCGATTCATATAACACTAAGTAAGTGATAACGTATTGTAACTGTCAACAGTCGACCCACCCTATCCCTGTTTAAACTCCCGACACTTAATTACAAATGAAAACCTATTAATTATCTTTTGTGTAACATGTTACCAATCCCGACGACAGGACCTGACGTAATAGCAAGGTATTTCGTCACTTCCGCCATTTTATGCGCAAGAGTTTAGTTTTAGAGCTTCGTAAGCTTGTCGTTAATTTATGGATAGTACGACCTCATAAAACTTTTTTAATTTCAGTGATGTCAGTAGGGATATTAAATGTTCAGCTGATGAAATAGCTTGCATACCTAGAGTTTTACAAACGTGTCCATTTGATAGAAGGATGGGTCGTTTAAAAGGTAATATTTTTTTTGTTTTTATAGGGTGTTGACAGACGAAATTAAATGAAATAGGTTGAATTATAATTATATTGTGAGAAGTTAGTGACTACGTGATGTTTACTCCTACCTTCTTTTATTAATTTAGTTTAGTTCTGCTGAAATGAAACAAGTCATAATCTCTTTATTATAAGATTACTTACGTCAAAATAATTTAATTTGCCTATTTTTTTTTCAATTTCAATCATAAAACTTACTTAAGTAATAATTAGACTACAAACTACGAGTGTGTACAGTTAATATAAAAAACAAAAAGAACGCTTATACGGCATCAAAAAAACGTATCCTTATCGCTGTCAATGGGACAAGTGCTCAAAAGGCTGGCAGCATTGCCACGTTGTATGGCAATGCTGATTCTTGGGCCCAACAAGACGGGCCAGAGACGGCCACGTGAAGAGTCGACCAGTCGCTTGGAAATGTCCCGAAAAATTATGTACGAGTAGATGAGCGCTCGGACCCCAGTTATATTAGTTAAACTTGCATGACACACTTGTACTTAAAATTAATCAGCGTCATAAAAAAGCATGACAATTATTAATAATAATAAATTATAAATTAATGAAGTGGGCGACGATTTGATTAGGCAAAATTAAGATCCTTGTCGTAGGACCGACTGTTTTCAATCCTGACGGATCAGCCATTACTTTCAACTTAAATCAAGTGTCGACTGGTTAGATTTAGGTTATGTACCGGTTTCAATTAAAAGTAAGTTCTCTATCCCACCTATAAGTTATTCTAGGATTTATGATCCATGACAACAAAATAAATGATACTTTTTTATTATGAAACCAAAATACATGGTAACTAGTCTTATTTCCAATTCAAAAATTGACTCAAACCGAAAACCTCGACGCGGGCGTGCTCGATCTTGGCATACAGATATGATCGATTGATGTAATCGATAAACAATAGCCGTTTCGGCACGTGCCAACAAAAGTGACCATTATGTAATCACCGACATTTTCATTATTCTGCGCACGTGCCCCGTGCTATAATAATGTTACATATCCTGTTACCACAACTGCGGAACACAAAGCAATTATTTACAGGAGCAGACAACGTACAACAATAAATAGTCAAATATAGCCGTATCGAGCAAAAATAAGCATGGGCTACGCAATGCATGTCGTCGTGACGTCAAAAGGAAATTCCTCAAGTAAACAAATTTAACAAAGCTAGGTAGGTATATGAAATATGTAGGTATAACTACAATACCAGCCTATTATTGTCCTACTGCAGGGCAAAGACTTCTTCTGATACAAATATGTCACAAGCAACTCAAGACAGATTGGCAATTTCAGACTAATATTAATTATAAGTCCAGTTTTCCTCACAATGTTTTCCTTCACCGATGTCAGTGATGTCCAAAATAAACTTATGATATGAATTAAAAATGTCACAATGGTACTTGCCCGATATCGTAACCGCAACCTCAAGCATGAGAGGCGATCGTCTTAACCACTGGGCCATACACGCACGGACTGCCTAGGATATGAATTTAATGTGCTTAAAATTTGAATACATAACAATTCTTGATTATTATTATGATAAACGTTCATAATAAATTGCTTTCGTTAATAAACACTTCTTCGCTACTCTTTAATCTTCATATATTGCTCCAATAATAATGTGCTCTTTTTATTTAGGTACATGTAATAAATTGTTAGGTGTAAAACAGACTTCTTGCTTGTAATTACTACAACGTTGCATATAAGACAGACGAGAGAATACCCAGTAGAGAGCAGATTTATTCGGTTGCACCCGCTTTAACTAATCTATTCATTTTAGTTTAAGCAATTTCTCCGTTTCTAATCTTAGCAAGGTACATTTTCCATTCTGTTCACTATTTAATACTAGCTGTTAACCGCGGCTTCGTCTGCGCTGTCGAAGGGCATATGACTATGAATTGTTTGTGTAGCCTATGTCGCTCTTCGACTATTCCTAAGTGAAATTATGATTATTGCTGCTTGTGAATCTTAATCATATTTTGATATACATCTGGTCATACAAGCGCACAGGTTACAAGTACTGCGCACTCGACCTTTCTGAAGAACCTCACCAATAAGGTTAGGGTAGGTCTGTCTCTTTCGCGGACAAAGCGAAAGGAGTATGTAAGGATTGTAGCAGGTGGCGTTCTGTGGTTTCTAATGCCTACTCCCATGGGAAAAAGTGTATGTATGTATGTATTTAGATATGATTTTCATTCGTGAAACAAGGGGTTAATGTAACACATGGCATCAACACAAATCTATAATTTGGTCTGCAAACATTCACAATTCAGAAAACGCTTGTTAGCTAACAGTTGCACGCAATATTTATTTGTGGATCCTTCAATAAAAGTTACATATCGCAGTTATCAAGTGTAATTGCGTCACGCGATCTCAGAGCTTGTCCAGATATCTCAATGTCTTCAGCGTTAAACCAGACAAGTGAACACGTTTCATAAATATTTAATACAAGATTATTTTAATTAGGTAAGTAGTAAATTTGACTTCCAAACGATTTCCGAACAGAGTTTGACAGTTAGTGGTGTGACACCCCGTTGCCACGTAAAGCCGTTGGTCTGAAAACTTCTTTAAAACGTCATACTTACATAATTTATCTTCATAATATAAATCAAAGCTTTTCATAATGATGTCACAGAATCGCGAATACACGGTTACAAATGTGGCGAGTCACACGTAAAATGATACATCTACATTGTACATATACCACATTGTACACACGAAACATGTCTGTGTAGGATGCTTCAAGCTAAAGTGATTCAGTTCGAGATCAAAGACCATCGTCTTCCGATTATTTTTTCTCACTTGATTTTAAGAAGTTCAAGATAATAATACTCATCTAATGTACTGGTTTTTCTCGTTTAATAGAAACTACTTACTATAGTTAGATGTTCGCGGAAGTTACATAACGTGGTGTTTCAAACACTGATTTGTTCCAGGTTAAATCGTTTTTATATGTGAACGCGTAAAGTTGACCGCGAAATGGTTATTTCACAGCCGACTTTTACGACTGATGTGGAATAAGCCATCATTATATTTTTCTTTTATTGCGTAAACAAGATATCCTAGCACCGTATATAAATAGACATTGTATAGATTTTGCACCTGAAAAAGAAGTGAAATGGTTTTAATTTTATCTCAAACACTGCTTTCACAACATAAACTGAAGCAGCCCCAGCATGTTATAAAAGTACTTGTGTTGAGGCTGTGTCGCTTCTTCCCTTACAAATCTATCAAATCTAACATATCAATGATGAGGATGAGACCGTTTAACAAATTAATATAAATGATAAAAAGTAAATGTTGGTATTAAATAACCTCTCAATTACATACGATAAACCATTTGTGAGGCTAGCAATAATATAATTCACATATAATTTGCATGCTTCTGTGTTGGCGAGGTGTGTACAGAACTGTACCTTATAATATAACAAATACATATAATTAATATTATTCTCCATTATTCATCCTAGAAATAATTACATTTATGAATATTCGTATCCAAAAAGAAACATTTAAAAAATATAAAAATAGTACGTAGTCGGGAACAGTGTCCAAGCTACTGGTGGTCAGGGCTCCTGAATATATTTATTATGTAATACTAGCTTCTGCTCGCGACTTCATCCGCGTAGTTACTACTCCGCACCTATTAGTCGTAGCGTGATGTTATATAGCCTAAAGCCTACCTCGATAAATTAACTGTATAACACAAAAATATTTTTTCAATTTATACCAGTACTTCCTGAGATTAGCGCGTTCAACCAAACAACTAAACAAACTCTTCAGCTTTATAATATAGGTTTGTTCAGGGAATACTGGTGTTCCCTAGTTCTCTTCAACAGAATTTACAAAAAAATGGACTGAATTATGCGATTAAGTTTTTTTTTCCGTGCTGTACTATTTTTAAACTTTGTTCTTTTGTTGTACTGGATAAAGTTGGTTTTTTAAATTGTTTCTTATAACCATGAGTACACGCCTATATCAGACGATTCTTAAACAAATTCTCGCGCAAACTAACATAAATAAAACCACAATATCATCGACTTCATCGATAACACAAACAGAACATGTACACAACACATTCTATCCGAGCTACAACCGTTCACACCGAGCGCTCGCCAATTATCCATTTTCAATTTTATAAACCATTCTAAAATAAATATAAACTTCTCGTTATTACATGATTTACTCGTGAACTGTCTAAATCGATTCAAGTTCTGTTCTATTTAGCGAATGGATAGCTTCGTCACGCCTCGTGGGCGCGGTAAGGGATTGGATCAAGATGGGCTGGCGCTCATGTGAGCTCATAACATCACTGCGGTTTACTCTTGGCAGCGTGACTCAGGGATAACCAGTGCTGTGTAGCAAGCTATGTACCCTTAGTGGACATTCTAAATACGAAAATGAGTATGTTTGATACTTTTTCGTTGAAATAATAATTCAGATAATAAATGGTACGCTGGATGCGTGCCGCGCAGGATCGGGTATTGTGGCTTTAGGGGAGGCCTGTGTGCAGCAGTGGACGTCGTTTGACTGGTATGATGTTGATAGTACAAAGGTTTCTTAGTAAGTAAATATGTACTTCATTTTTATTACTCATTTCGCAAATATCAAAACATCGCAATCATCATATGAAAAATAAATCATTCATCGACACAGGTACCTCTAACCAGAACACAATATCATGGATATCAAAATTGTGCTCTGTTCTGCCATATCAATCGAACCCACAGTCTTTCAGTAATTAAATTAAATATGTTAAATAAGATACGTATAGGACGTCTGAAATTATCAATCCTTGAGGAAGCGTAGTGATCAATACTCGTGCCCTCTCTGATGAGAAAAGGCGTTTTATTCATCAGCCTATTACTGTCCTACTGCAGGACATTATTATTATATTGTCAAAAACAAGCAATCTCCCAAATGCTATAAACATTTCGATACAGCATTAACAGTTCCATTCAGATTCAAAAGTTATTGTTAAAATAAATTTAAAATTAATGAGCATAAAACATTCAAAATTTTGGCTCAACGGAATCCGATGAATACTCTATAAATTGTTTCTTACCCAGACTGTCACAAGTCTTACACAACAAGCTTTCAAAGCCAATAACCATTTATATCCTCATTTTCCTTCACTCGTGGTCCTCTATTCCTCCTCACCACGTGCTCTCATCTCCCGACACTTATGACTTCCTGATACGCGCTTCGTCTGCCGCCAACATTGACTCACGAGTAAACAGATCCGCGCCGAATTAATACGAACACTAGTGGTCATTTCAATAACAGGGCTGCCTAACCATACTGCTATTTTGTATAAGTCTCACTCGGTGAATTTAGGTGAAGTAAGTTGATTTGAGCTGTGATCCCATGTAATAGGGATATGAGAATAAGAGGCAGTCGAGGTGGACTAGAAGCGAAAAGCAAAGATATTGATGCAACTTATTGACGGCATAGGAAGAAACAGAGCGGCTGGGCAGATTTGGTGTAGATCGCAACTTGGAAGAAAGCTGCATCCAGCTGTGTACAGCTAAGATACACTAGATAACAAGTTTGTTTTAAAACATTGCCTTGATAATAAGTCGTCGCATGGCACCGTTATCAGGTGGATCTCAGCTAGAGTCCTAAAGACCATACTTTTTTAACTTATGTAATTAATCTGTTAACTGTCCGGACCGGTTCACTTAAATGTTTGTGATTCTATCTTCAAAACACCACCTCAGACACACATGGTTCTCATTATTAAGCCATTACAAGAAACTGAACGATGATGTTGTGAGGATGAGTGAAAGGCGACTAACAAAAGGTATTTATGTTTTTTTTTATATTTATGTGAGTGGTAACGCCGGGACGCCCTAGAAAGACCTACCCTGACCTTATTGGTAAGGTTCTTCAGAAAGGTCGGGTGCGCAGTACTCGTAACCGGCGTGCTTCTATGACTGCACTGATGTGTGCACGTGGACGAGGCGAAATAAGTATGTAAGGATCGTAGCAGGTGGCGTTCTGTGGGTTTTGCCTATTCGTATGGGAAAAAGGCGCGAGTTTATGTATGTGTGTGAATGAACTATAAGAGACACTTTGACTTCAGAATGTAATCCCGTATTTCTTCTTTGAGTGGTCGACTAGGAAATACCGACCTCATAAAGTTCAGAAAGAAAACGTATATATTTAACCTATTTTCAGAATAATATCATTTCATATTTTATTGCATACCTTTATTTTAACTTCGAAAACCCTACTCGCTGTTCACATTTAGCGATGCGTGTATCAATGATCAACTGAACAGTAGTATTTGTGGTATTTATAGATATTATGCTATTCGCTGCCGTTTGACACTCAAGGTGATACACTTGTAACGCTTTTATGTATAATAACGCTCTGCTGCTCGCTAGACAAATTAAATGAGATAGCATTGTTTTGATATTTACTTTATTTTATTATCTTATTATAATGTTTTAAACGCTAAAACAATTTAAGATTTTTCAACAAAACATTTGTTAGTAGGAGTTGCTTGTGGGATATTTACAACGATATGAGGCAAGTTAGAGCTAGTTGGATTTCCAATATACGTAATCAAAGTGACATTAGTGAGGCAATGAATGTGGGGACACCGCACGTAAGCACTTTTTAGGCGAAAACTGGTAATTAATGTGAAAACATAAACTATCGGGCAGAATGACAGTCAGCAATTTTAAAAGTGCGAGATGTTAATAAAATTGCTAAAACACTTATCAAAATAACCCAAAATACAACTATAGAATAGCAATTCACAAAAGTGGTGAAACAAAAAACAATCACTCTCTAAAACCTAATGTCACTGCATAAAACTAAAACACTGTCTGTACACTCGAGGAAGGAAAAGTTAAGGAATTTTCATAACCATTCCTTTTCGCTAATTATGTCTCTGCTGAAAAAAATGTTACCTTTTTAAAATAAATAAACAATACCAGCTTATTATTGTCCCACTGCAGGGCAAAGGCCTCTTCTCATACAGAGAAGGCTCGTGCCTTAATCATCACGCTTTCTCAAGGCGGATTGGCGATTTCGGAATTATATTGATATGTCCAGGTCAGCAGCCCGTGTGCCTTTGAACTGCCCGGAGGGTGCTTCATACAGGGCTAAGTACTTCGACAACCCTGGCAACCTACGAGAGATTGCTGAGAGCGTCAAGGCGATACTGGCCTTCCTTGGGGAGCTGGGGTGGATCGAATGAGTTAGTTCCCACCCGTACGCAAAATACGCGGTAAGACCTGGAGTAGCGGACACCAGCCCGTTATACTGATACCAATACCAATATGTTCAAATTTCCTCACTATATTGTATTAATAAGTTTTTTATTCCAACATTTTTACCATGTCACCTACCTTAACTCTAATAATTATAGCAACTGTCAAACTGCAAAGCAATTTGCAGACACAAAGAAACTAAAACTGTACTGGTTCCTCTCCATTCCCTGACGGTACATTCGACGTCAGAAGCACGCAATCATAAAAACGAATCCGTTCCTAACTCTTGCTACTGTTTGTTTTGAAAACAAAGTGGTTTGCAAACACGGCTCATCAATAACACTTTTTACTCAAGGAATAACTTTTCATAATATTACGAATTGAGATTTATTACACTCAACGGTATTGCCGCGGTTTACTGCGGTCATCCATGAGATTTTTGAACAATTCTAAGAAGATCAACTAAGATTAGATCTAGGCAGAGCACGGCTTTCGCGGCTTTAGACACATAAATCTAGTCAAGTCCATTTGTTTTACCTAAGTAGCAAAAAAAGGTTTTGCACTAAAATACGGTGTAAATTATAAGATTTAGGACAGGTAATATTTAATTATAAAATAGAAGGATGAACTCGATTTATAAAAAGCCATATTTTAACCGTTTTGTTTTACTAATCAATATCGATTACTTTAGTTTTTGAAGAACATTGTGTATTTTGAGTCAGAAAAAAGTAATCAGCCCAAAATTGGGCAAAAATAATACCTATAAGTATACAACAAAATAACGCGTTAGCCCAAAACCTAGTTAACATAATTATTTGAAGAGGAACTATGAACTAACAAAGCATCATTAAATGAAAATTAAATATAACAAACACAAAATCATCAAAGACCACAAATCAACAACATACACATGTACAATCAAATCGCTTCTCACTTATACGTTTATGTTGAACACACAGCATGATGTTGAACATAACATAATGTTGAACAGATAACGCTCGAAGGTCTCTCGTGCAATATTCTTGAAATGGGTTTACGATCGCTAATAAACGTTCGATGCAACAAACATTTGTGTGGCCGCAGTGGTAGCGATGGAGATCTAACGTAGAGATCATGAAAAATGGCACATTAAGTTTTTCTACGATTCCAGTTTAAACTGAATGTATTGTCTATTTCTAATATCTGCATTAATGACATTCTTAATTTTTGGAAGTATTATTTAAAAGATGTTATGATTAGACATTGAGATATACCTTACACCTTAGCCCTGTTTTTTTTGAACGACATTCATGTGTAAGTTGCTGTGATTGGTTGTTTTAATGTTGTTTTAATTGAGTCTCTCTGGTTTTTTGAATGAAAAAAAGAGTGATAAATTTCTGAATTAACATTCAGAAATTTGTCACATCATTTGTTCATTCAAAAAACCAGAGGGACTCAATTCCATAGGTTATTAGTTCCACCCACTGCTAAATAATGGCATAGCGCCTTATAGCACTATGAAATACACTTTAGTTTACTTTAGCTTCCACTTCTTTGTGCTACTGAAATTAATGTACTACATCTTTTACAAATTACAAAACGGTAACAGTTTTTTATAGATTTCATATTAAAATATCGGAAAATCGAGGTTACAATGCAAGTAGTCTGAAAGGGAGCCGGGTCCCGTGAAAGCTTTTCACAGGTGATTCCATTTTCATCAATGATACCATTTATATTGGTCCTCTCTAATATCGCTTTTATTCCCCGCCACCACTGGCACCACACCACTCCATCCACACCGCCACTCGCTACACACCTTTGACGTCATACCCTAATTTGCCAGTTTGCTCGCTAATATAGTTCCCACCACCACCAGCTCCACAGGTTTGTCTAAACGACTGGATTGATTTGTTACCTCTCTCAGTTAACTGTACTGCATTGTAATCTGTTTTGGATGCAAACTTAAGAGAGTTGTTGGAGGAATAGGATTTGTAAACGTATCTCTTGAGTGCTTTTTTGGGTTAAGTCAAAATTATTTTCTTTGAGTTTTTTTTTACTTACGCTACTGGTCTTAGAAAATTTTGATTTTGGAACGCTAGGAACCTTGTGGTTTGGAACCTAGTTTTTTTTTAGTTTCACTCGCTTTTAACATTGGTAGGAGATAAGAGTCTTTCTCCTATCAATCCTACCAGAAATGTATGTCCCCAGACCAGATATGCATCTGTACAGTCCAGAAGCTATGCACTAAGGCGTTGGCTTCTTATTTGACCTGCTAAGCAACAAAACTGCAGCAATTTCATCATTATCATTTACAAGAAACTGCTGTTTATCAAGCCGCATTTTGTAACAGGAGCGCAATGTTATATGTGATAGTTTAACCATTTACCACAAGGCCCTCACATTCGCATCATGACGATCGCGTCACATGATCGTCAAGAATACCTTACCGTATGTGTGTATGTGTCGTATATAAATATGTGGGCTGCATCTAATACACGGCGTTCAATTAGCTGCCTGCTCGTAGTTGGCGAAGCGCCCGCCCCTCTGCTTCGCTGCGGGTTTACACGGACTGTGTTACTGACTTGTGTTATTAGCTTATAACAGGTACTACGTGGAAAAAAATTAAGATAGTACTCGTAACCGACGTGCTTGTATGACCGGATGTATGAACGTAGACGAAGCGAAAGGAGCATAACAAGATAGTAGCAGGTCTCTCTGGCTCTCTGTGGTTTCTGGCTATCCCCATGGGAAAAAGGCGTAAGTGTAATGTATGTATGAAAATCTAAATTTTTCAATGTTTATGTCCCTTTACTAGTTCTCTTTTTAATTTTGAATGCTCTTCATCTAGCAGTTTAACTTCTAGATACATGGGAACTTTCGACAAAACCTGAAATAAACAGAAGACCTTGTTTTTTATGGAACACCTGAGCCTGGCAACTTTGTGAGATTATTTTCTAGTTGGTTTAAGGTTGATTTTTCAACAGTCAGATAACTTTTTGACATATCTTTGCCGTCACACCGCCGTTTTTATGCCTTCGTTAGGAGTTATCTGGTGATTTTAAATACAGCTTTAAAGCAACTTGCCAAAAGCGTTACTATGAACGTGTGCAGCCGGCGTTACGGTAGCGCATCGGTATCGGCCGTGTGCCGTGTTTGGATTCCGTCAAACAAGAATAGCTCACGATCTTTTTATAGTCAGTGTCGCGTTGGAAGAACAAATATAGCAAGTGTTATTATCTGCTCGGATGAGTGACCTTCGCAGCCAAGCGGTTGCTGCAGTTTCATGTTTGGCAGTGATCATGTTCCGAGGTTTTGATTGTATTTTTTGTGCTAGACACTGCCTAGTTTAGCCATATTTATTTAAACCAAATGCAACAAATGGTACCACTGGTTGACTTGTAAAAAATGGCTAAGGTAATAAGTGCGCCCTGAAGAAGAACGAAGTGTTGAAGAGATAACATGGCAGACGCAAACTATTAGACGAGAGTAAAACAACAATATTTAAAAAAACATCTGAAAATAATTACATAAATAAAGTGAAACGTACAGAAGTGCAAAATAACCATATTTGAATTTATCTTAATACTTTAAAGTTTTATAAAATGATAAATAAAATAAACTACGTTCCAAACTAGAAAATAGTACTTGACAGTTAGTCCGACAGACGATAGGAGGTTTTCATACAAATATTAAAATTAATTGTATGAATAAGACTCTCACTAAAGATACTCATTTCAACTGTAGACAAAAGTTAAAACATAATACATACATATATGTCTGACTTGTATGTATGTATTTGGATAACTTTTGTTAGTAAACAGTTATTACTCAAGCAGCCGATGGTTCTCGTCACATTACCAGAGACAGTGTTGTCGCCGCGTTCGGCAGACTGCTTCATGCCAAACGAGGTGTCAGATATAACAATAGCCCACCTACGGAGCGATGACAGACAAACAGTGGTTGGTACACATTATTAATGGTCGGTTTTCTGATACATTGCGTCAAAAGGATATGTAGCAGATATCTAGCCGTGTCAGGAACTACCCGTACGTTGTTAATTACACATTAATAACTTAGGCTTCAGGGTGAAGCAAATATATACATTCTGGCTGAAGTTCAGAAACAAGAGCTAGAGTAAACTTACGCTTAGATCTGTCAAAATTATGCCAAAATACACCTGTTTTTAGAGACCAAAAGACCGAAGCGTAAGATAGTCTTATGTTGATAGTCTTTTGCTGATAAAAAGCTACATTATCTCTGAGAGCTCTATAGCCCTCAGGGATAATGCTATAGGCTACATGTTATTGTCAAAAGAATTAGGGATCCACAAGAAAATTCACGCGGATGTAGTCACAGGCAAAAGTTAGTGATGAATAAGATTCATGTTGGCATTAACCATAACTCAGTTACACCTATTACAAATCATCATGTCTACCTCTATTACCGTATACAAAACATTAATCATTTACTAGATCCACTTGGTCTAGCAGCTCACTTTGCGTCTTCCATGGTCAATAAGCTCTAGTAGGATCATCAGTGCGGCTATCTCATAAACCGACGAGGGCATAAAGCTGGGTCATTAATCGTATTTACAGTGGAGCCCTGGGCACAGTTCGGTCTATATAAATACGCGGTACGACAGACTTCTCCGAAGCGTCAAGTGTAGGACGGATATAGAATCGCATCATGCAGTCGGATGAGCAGAAATTGTCCAGTAAGTCAGCTGTTTGTGTATGTTGTGGTTAATGATTAATAGAGTAGCCAATGACAAATTATAATACTATACAAGCCCGCCACACTATTCCCAACCACTGCAACTCCTGAAAGCCGGAATCAACAGTGGAGATCGCCAGAAAAGCGCCGAGGCTTAAAGCGCGACTGCCTTGTATACCGCAATGAAAGTAAATCAGAAAATATTAGCGAAGGAGTAAAAAAAGTCAACATTTCCACAGATGATATTATGCTGTACCCTACGTTGATACGGGCCATGACAGATCTATTCAAACTAGATAGACTAACCACAGACTACTAACGAGAGGAAAAAGATCTGCGACTCAAACCACCAAACAGTTTATTTGTCAAATTACACGTAAAAATGCAGTAATGATGCCAAACACTGCAAGGCGCACATAGAACAACAATGTGTCATAGAGTGCTGACAGATGCGACAGATCACATCATTCACGTCACGCCACAAGCTGTGCCTACGTCTGCGACACGTCGCGTATCCGCGTACTGTGCAAGGAGCAGCAGTAGGCGAAGCTCAAGGTTTAAGCTATGTTACGTAAATGAAATACTGACAAAAAATATTACCAACATAGGTATCAAATTTTTCTAATACCTTTAAAAGGGATTACCTAAAAATTCATCTATTATTTTTAGGAGACACTAATATATCGTGAATTAATATTGAAACTTGTAGAGAAATTAGTAAAGAATTAGACAAGTTGAAGATTACAGTCGTAGGTCTAACAGGAGGACTCACTTCGTGGAACGTCATCCAACTAGATGAACCGACAACCTTCAAGACAAAGCGGCTGAGACGAACAAGACGCGTAAGTCCTATGTCCAGCACTGATTAACACACGAGTGTTCGTAAATACTACTTTACGTCTGGCAAGATGTTGACGAAAAGTACATAAGCTAGGATGATTCAGTCATCTTACTACCGTAGGTCACGCTCTTTCCCTTAAATGTTGCAGAAACGTTTGTCACACATGATTTCGTCATAATTGTATAATCAGCACAAGACGTTTCATTTGAACACTCTATTAAGTTTACAAGTGAAGCGAATTATCAATAGCTATTAACACTGTACAACAGAAGCTATTATGCCAATACATCATAATTACTCTTGTTGCAATACATTAGGACTGATTCCAATATCGACCCATTATACCTACCTGTGAAGAAAATTTAAACCATCATAAAAAAGGTTACTCCTTCTACAGTTTTTTTTTAACCACAGTAAATACCCAGGGCTGGTTAGAGGTGGCGCAGGAAAAGAATATTAAAGAGGACTTTAAGGAAGCCTTTGCCCAGCAGTGGGACATTACAGGCAATATTTAAAGAAAAAAATCCACAAGATACCTACCTAATGAAAATAGAGAAACTAACATTGATCAATTGAACGCATCTAATAATTATAATGTTAGGCTAAAAAAACCGTTCAGACTGCGGTCTGACTTAGGTAAGAAAAGATGAATGGAGTGTCTAAAATACTTTAGGAACGAAGATTTAAAAATAAACGCAAAAAAGAGATAGCAGTACTGAAGTAGGATGAAGACACAACAAAGTTAAACTACTCCTCATCACTTTTCGTAGTGTTGTTGTCGTAAGATGCGCACGCGACGCTCTGTTGGCGAGTCCACAAGGGCATTACTAACTAGCAGTGTAACGTTGTATTAGTAGATCTTTTGTTTGGCGACAAAGCCTCGTATTTATTATAACTAGTTATTTCATTCGTTACTCACTGAACTTCGCTGTAGTGACTAAACTAACGACGTCACTGTGAACTTTCTCGACAGAGTCGAGCACATAAACTCACGCCTTTTTCCCATGGGGGCAGGCAGAAACAACAAAACGCCACCTGCCACAATCCTTACATACTCCTTTCGCCTCGTCCACCTTCATACACCTGGTCATACAAGCACGCCGGTTACGATGTGAATGTCTCATGTGCCTGTAATTTCATCGGCACCCATAACCTTCAAACCGGAACGTGCATACGTGGTAACAGAAGCTGAAAATAATTAAATATGGGGATGATGCACCAGTTCACCAGATTTGCAAACGATACCAAAATATGCATAGATCCATTACAGCAAAGATTGATAGTAGGAATAAGCAGTCCAGGAATTGAAATGATCTACAACATCAAACGTGACAAATCTAGCACAAGAGAGCTTCGTCGTGGACTTACGAAGATGATTCATCTCGTTTACGTAGAATAAACAAATAGGTTTCTATCAATCTTATCTTGACAAAAACGGTTTTGATTCAAACACGTATTTTTTGTAAATAAGATCAAAATACTACATAGTACGCTGTCGGGTTTATTTTGATGATTCTCTTTTAACTGCCGCGTTGGCCCAGTGGTTCAACGCGAAAAAAAAAGTTAACTTGACACTAATTCAAATAAAATTTGATTTAAATCAAACTCGAAGTTTTGAGGTATGTCAGAGACTGGGTGTTCTCAATATACTCCGTAACTGATGATCTCAGAGCCATTTCTTAGTGAAACACAGATCCATTCCAATTATACTTATGTCAAACGCACGACATTGACAACGCGGACATAGAAACATAATTATATACACAACTCCCACGCATGGTGCGGGATGAAAAAATCATAAATCTGTATTAAATGTAGATACGAGAATAAAGAGTTAAATAAATGTGGCCGGCGCGAATTGTGCCCGGATTTTAATGAGGTAAATACAAATACTATCATAATTTTATTTTATTTCTTATTCTACAAACGAGATTTGTGGAGGAGTTGATGGACACAATGGTGAGCCGGACATAAGCTCTGGTGGATTCTTTATTTAAGATGTACTTCATCCGGTATTGAGGTATCGGACTTTTAGATTATAAATACTGACCCATTAATCTCGTTCTCACAAGCTTAACTGCCGAGTGCCACACTCCTGGGTTCGATTCTCAAGTCTGGCAAAGTATTCCTATTCAGAATTCCCGCCACACTATGCCCAACCACTGCGTACCCTGAAAGCCAGAATCAACAGTAGAGACCGCCTGAAAAGTCCCAGAGAAACGATACAACTGTCTTGGATCCTGCAGCGAAATTAATTAGACAATATTAGCGGAGAAGAATTTCTCAGTAGCGCCTGCTACGACGTTAGAAAGTTGTTGGTGTGACACCTTCATGTCGTGAAAATCACATAAAGCCGTTACTCCTGCGCCTGGTCTCTCCCCGGTCGTACCGAATTGCCGTCCCATCGAACCACACGTACAAGTTTCCTGCTTGGAAAAATCTTTACTTACTAACTTAAATTTAACAGTCACAGAAAGGTAATAAAAATACAGGCGATGTATCTAGTACAGTCATCTATACTGAATAATCTTTTATAACAGTAAACCATTGGTAGAAGTTACGACAAGCGCAACCAAGTTACAAAAATCTTATTTTTCAGGATAAAGCATGAGCGACAAAACACAAAACCAGTAGTTTTTCACTATCAATCACTATGTACACTGTGGGTAAAATTAGAACGTTTGCAGGCACAAATACAAGTCGTACGGTGCCCCAATAGGTACACGTTAATCATAGGAGTGTAAACCTCCATCTTTCAAACCACACTGTGGAAAGTTCGTTACAAACATTTTGACGAATTTAGTTGTACATATGTTTCTAGTGTTTTCTACAATCAAAGTTTTGTAGGTAAACTGAAATATTGTCCTAGCAGCCAGACCTACCACAATCCTGGCTAACAGATAATTTTCTGATCACGTATAAATAACAGTCTATTTGTTTATCGTAATGTTAATTCACGAATGACGTAAGACAAAGAATTGCACCAAAAAAATTAGCTTTCTAAATACAATATTCTGCCTCTATACCTATTTTTTAACAATTACAAAAAAAACAGGCTGAAGGAGAACTAAACAGTCTCATTTAAAGACTAGAAACCCTAAAGCGTCTAAGACATAACAGTAACCTTGAAAATCTTAAAGATTCAACAATTGCTCACAATTCGCTATTATGAACTCTTTCGCAATCATAACACTCATTAATCTAACACCTGCTCACTTTGAATGCTTTGCTTAATTACATCATTTCGTCTTCAAACAGTTTATAAGTCCAACACAAACTAATAAACAGCTCACCTACAACTTCTAAACACCTGTCAGGTACTTGACGTTCACCTGGCACCCCTGGGAGTAACATCAGAAGCACACAGCTGGAAATCACTCTCATGTACCTATTAACCGTTTTACTCACACATATGAATATTGATAATTAAACACACGTCATTTGAAGGTAGGTATGAATACTCGTGAAGTGCATACTGTTCTTAACATATCTATCGGTTAGGCCAATCGACAATGGTCACGTTGCAGGATAGGGACTTACAAGGTGCCTGTCGGTGGAGCAATGAATGCTTATGCGAATTCGGCACCCCTGGCTATAGGCAGAGGTGGAACACCGCGGTGGTATTACCCGGTGAGCATCCGGCATGCCCCACCGTTACCCCCTCGACCTAGAACGTCAATTGAGGATTTCTACCGCGAACCAAACAAAATGGTCTTGCAGGGTAACAATAAGAGTACAGACTAAGACATGTTCAGACACACCCATTCTTTCAAGCAGCATCTCAGTGTGTAATACTATTGTAGTTTGGCTTATTAAACATGTATTATTCCACAAAGGCAAAGGTCTGCCCAATTAACTTCAACTCACCCCTATGCGATGCAAACACTGGCTAACGACATCGCCACAAAAAAAAAAAAACTAGCACGCTAAAAGAATCCTTGCAGAGACCCTCAAAACTGGGAAACCTCAAACCTGGAAGGATGGCAGCGTTAACCAAATAACACACACCTACATTTATATGCCTTTAAACCCTCTCATAGCTACCTTTTGAATCACACTACTACTTCCGCACTACACATTGCGTATCAGCACACACACACAGAAACACTGGCATTAACAAGTAGGTACACATTAACACGGTCGCATTTAGCGATCGACTGTAAACAATGCGCAGGCGTCACTCGTCGTCCGGTTGTTTCAGTTCGTCGTACTGCGATTCGCGACAGAAATTGACAAGTCTAGAAGTGTCGGAGCTTACAATAGGTACCAATTGCTTTTCTGTGGACTAAAGTTTTAAGTAACTATCTAGTTTAACGAATAAAAATTTGGTTTCGGAAATCCTAAACAAATCTATCTGGACAGGGAAAGCAGCAAACCGTTAAGATTACTGAAAAGTATAAAAGTCTATTTTAAGCATTGGGTGGTTTTAGACTGAAATAAAATAATAATGAATAAACTCTCTGACCAGTATATCTCAGAGAGACATTATACTTATCGATACCTAAGTGTTGTTAAGCTATTCTTTTTTTATTCAACCATTAACAAACAATTTAACACAATTGCTGAAATGCCGGAAAAGCCTTATGATAGGAGAGTTTTTGAAAGCAGTATGTGTTTTAAGTTCGGCGAGAAACATGAAGCCGCACATCCGTGTGTCACCTTACATGAACCTCCTCGCATGCTTTCGACAACCACTATATCTCTTACGGTCGATAACTACCGACTTCAGTTGTCCTAACGCTCCGCTATCCGTCACAAACACCTAACTACTCATTGAAATCGTACCAACACACTGACAACCTATTATACAATACGCTGATGTCATATCGCTGCCGTTCATAGGTTCTGGTCAGCGACCGACACCATGTTTTATAAACACGAGGCATTCAGGTCACTGCGGACAATATGACATGATGGCTATTACTTAGTAGGCTTTTAAATTAATATAGATATGTAGGTACAGTTCCTACTCCAACTGTTATTATGTCTATCTTAAGCGCGACTGCTACGCTAGAGGTCTTGGTTCCGAATCTCAGGTCGAGTGGAGTTATTGGGTTTTTCTATGAAATTCTCAGTAGCAGCTCGTAGTTAGGATTTGTGGCCGGTTGATGGCAAAAGGCTCGCCCTCTATTACATGGGACCTAAACATACCGGCGAGCAGTGTGCACATTGGTACACCTCTGCCTAACACTTCGGGGAATACAGGCGTGATGGTATGTTATACATACGAAGACATATTTTATCAAGCTATAGACTTTCAGTATAAGAAGACCTCGTACTGTATAGGCTTTCCCTTTAATAAAAGCTCAGTGTATACTAATTTTCGTTTGATTGATGTGTCGCTGTATGCGCCACCCGCATTTCTTCTGCCAAGCAACTTTCCCCAATTCTGTTGCGCTTGTGATTACAAGACAAACAAGGTAGTAAATAAAGAGTGTCCAAGATAATAAATACAATGAAACAGCATGTAAAAACTGATCGACAACATAGTAAATAAAGCAGTCAATTCTGTAAAAATGTCTCTTAGTAAACGTGAAGGTGATGCCAGTTTTTCGCGAGCTGTCGTCCCACATGATGCTAAAGTTTCACAGCTCACCTCATACTCACTTTACCTGAATACACGGAGAGAGAATTTTACAGAATTTGACTACTTAGATGAAATGCAAATGGCTAAAAAAAATTATGAATATAAATGTGGATGAATGTAGAGGAAGAGGGAGGCCAAAGAAAAGATGGATGGATTATGTGAAGAATGATATGAAAGAGAAGGGAGTCAGTGATAGGATGACAGTTGACAGGACGAAATAGAAGAAGAAAACGTGTTGCGACGACCTAACATAGGATATCTTAATACGTTTTACAAATACACGCTACCTTAACAAACAGTGTTGCTAGCATAACATATCGATAATTATTACATCGATTCTCGAGTCGGTCGTAAAATCGGTGAATCGCCTCGATTTGCCGAGATCAAAGGGTGACGGACCGCAACACCAGATGGCGCTGCTATCAGTGATGCGTTTGTGTAACCCACATTCAACCAACAATATTAAATTGTGTGATTTACTGGATGTATCGTTTGTAGGTGGAACAAGAATAGGGGTAACTTTATCAATTCTACTATCAAACGTAACTGCAATACTGCACACTACTACGAAGTCTGCAACTATTCTCTCACCTGGATGGTATGGATGGAATTGAAAAATATGTATTTTACTCCCTTCCCTTTCGTTCTGATTTATGTCATTGCGGGATGTTACACAGTTGAATCGTTTTTTAAAATTGCCAAGTTATAGAAAATCCATTGTTGACTTTGTCTTTGTTACCCCTGAACTAGACTAGAGTCGAGAACTTAATCAATTCCAATAAAATAAAGAAAGGTGTCATAATGGACTGTTTTATGTGACTTTCCCCCAATCATTCCATTTCCACCATTTCAATTTTTGCTTTAAATTACTCAGTTTGATGTTCAGTAGGTATATGTAGTTAACGATTTTGTGATGAGTCTTACCACCCTGTATTAGGGTAGTTTTTGATAAAACAAGCGTAAGATCATGGCACATTATCTTTGTTTACTAACTTTCAAATTACAAAGGTTTTTATGAAGAATATGTATTTTCGTGATGTAGGTACATTCGCAGCATAGTAAACTACCAGGTACTTCGTC
Organism: Caradrina kadenii; assembly: GCA_947462355.1. NCBI lineage: Eukaryota > Metazoa > Arthropoda > Insecta > Lepidoptera > Noctuidae > Caradrina > Caradrina kadenii. The sequence goes on from OX381691.1 coordinate 12,211,841, forward strand.
AAACTTACATTACTCACCAAGGCGTCTATATTGTTTACTGTCTAAATCTGTATTTGATAGCATCATAATCGATTTAATGATAGCAATAATGCACTGTTGAAGCATTTGAAAGCCAACCTCGATTAATTATGCAGACGTGTACAAAACTATAGATTGATCGAGAGCTTACCGACAATCAGACATTACACTCCTTATATTTTTAAACCAAAATTAAAATTAGCTTCTAATGTATCTGTTTAAAATCACAAGCTGTTACGAAATAAACCTCAACAGACATATTCAATCAGCATTATTTTAACATCGACTTGTGTCTATCAATTCGAATGTATCAAAAAATTCTAGAATTCGCGCACTCCAGCGCATATTATTTTTAGATAATCAATGACAGATGACGGAGGAGCGAACAAGAGGCAGATAGTGCCGTCTCACTCCATTATGAACGTAATTTATAATAACTCCATTTGCTATTTTGTGAATTGGCGCAGGTCGTATGTGATCGCAGAGGCTTTCAATAAAAAAAGAAGATATTGATACAGTATAAAGCAATGATCTAGCTGTGCAGCGCCTGCGTCACTGGGGAGAGCGCATTTTCATTATGAACTGTGATAGGCTGATGACAAATTTGATGTGGCCACGTGGCATTCTCTTTAGTTAGGAACTAAACCTTTTGAACAAAAATGTCAGTTGCCGAAGCTATAGAATTACGAGGATTTGTTGATTTGTAACAATAAATACAGTTTGTGCTATGAGGATGTCACCCGGTGTACTGATGTTACATGACAATGCTGTGTTAGTGTAAACGACGGCGAGGGTATGAAACCAAATGGGATTTGTCGTGATAATCTTTGAATATAAAGATTCGTTATCGAAATATACTTACCATATATACTTTTTGGTTTAATGGTAAGCTATATTTCTTTAATTCGGGTTTATACGGGAAATTTTCTAAAACTACTACATGAGTACATTCCAATCTCCAATCGAATAAAAGTGGCGAATTCCATCACTTTATTTAGACTACAGTTACCGACTTCAGGATACATTTGTTTTTATTAAATAATAAAAACGAAATACTTCAATACATGTTGTAAACCAAAGTCCTACAAAACGATTATTTCTTAAGAACTTCAAAAACAGAACACCATAAATCTAAAAACAAATAAACATCGTTCATTCTCGATTCAAAAACATAAGTAAGTTATTCATAAACACCTTTTATTTTATTTTAATATTGAAGCTGGACGAAAATACATTGACAATATCTTATTTAACATCGATTAAAATAATGCATTACCGATTTGTATATCGAATTTGAGAGTACTAGAGCACGTACTCACGCGTACTTGCGAAGTAAATCACTCACTATCTCGTCAAATACAGGGCAATAAATTATTTGACGAACTTGTATCTGCCCGCGTTTGATCTATAATATGTTTAGTTGGTAGAGGAACGGAACAAAGACCTTTTTATGTTTGTTTTACACCATGGCGGCACAGGTATGGTTTTCTTTAACTTCTGGTATCTGTGGCGCTTGGTTTCCTGCTGTTGTTTCGACGGTTTTGAGTTGTGTGTCTATTTTTGTGTTGCAGTCTGTTTACAATATGTTTGATTGATGTAGTCGATGTTTGTGTGGCGATGTAAAAGGGTTTGCAGTATCTTAAATGAAACCGTGAAACAATTTAATATCTCAGAGGAGTGAGTATTCATGAACGTTTTATACTCGAATTCTGAATATGGTTTCTTCGGTTAATATCTTTAGAAGTCAACTTTTCCTCTGTCTCAATACTTAGATAACAGAGACATAGACAAGTCTTTTTCATAGCGACTGCAAGAGATGAACATAGAATTCAGTACCTACTTACAAATCCTACAATGATTCACTGTTGTCAAGACACAATCAAGCACGTTTCATAAGTAGATGAATAGATAGGCAAAAGGAGAATAGAAGTTATGTTATTGTTGTCTATTCTGTAAAAATGTCCCATAGTGAACTGCAGGTGAAGTGAGCGAGAGACTAGGATTAACAGCTCACCTCACGCTCACTTCACGTTAATTTACTGAGGAAGATTTTTGCTGAATAGATGCTGGACAATGTATCTCTAAAAATGAAAGCCTCTCTTGTAAGCCGAGGGTTGCTATAAAAGGTGACAACGGTCAAGGGTCAACTGCACATATTCTTAAACCTCAAACAAAATACCAATTTATATTAAATACTATTAGAAGAGGCTAGAGTTTACTTGTGAATAATAATGACGTGCTAATTTTGATTATTGGAGAATTCTCGAATATAGAAATCGTTTCAGTCGATTTTTCATTTCGGTGTATTCATTATTACTATCATTTCAATATGTAAACGACCGCAACATTGAATAAAACATTCAGCGAGTGTTTATAATATTTCAGTAAAGTTTATTAGCTCCCAAATAGATTGCTCAATGGTAAAATATATTTTGATATGTTATATTTCTGTCCATTAATCAAATAGAAACTTGTAGAATTTTTTAACGCCATGCTAACGTGTCATCCACTTGTTGACGACTGTAAAATGTGTGTGCATCGCTCGGTCGGTCGCACAACTAATAAAACTTATAAATAAGCATTAAGGCTTAAGGTCTTTGCACCAGCCGGGGCTGGTAAGCCAGATTTACGACTAGATTTAATTCTAATGCATTCACAAATAAATGAAAGATATTACCATGGCGTCCGTGCAAAATCTTCCGCGGATGTGGAAACCGGACACTAGTGAAAACAAATCAATCGTATCCAGTCACAGGACAGTGTCGACGAGTCGACGTAACACGATCATAATCACTTGTACAACACTGGCTGTTTAAGTAAACCACTGCGATATTCCAAACGGTTTCAAACACGGCGAATCGATTTTCAAAAATTTTCAAATGTCACTCGCGGTCGCTTAGGCGGGAAAACTGGAGGGCGGTCCGGCCGGCGCACGCGCTGTTGCCACTGAAACTGGCCGCTACTTGCCAACTGGTGGCAGCCTACGTCACCGCCAACGTTTGGCAAACACGCCAACATTCTGGGCGAACGATTTCGATACGCCACAGATTGTTTAAATAGCAGTTCATATTGGTAGCATTGTATTTTGTCGCGTTGGTGTCGCACAGCTGTTGAGCCAACGTTGTTTTGGATTGAGTTAATGACACATCAAATGGTGTTATTTTGATGTTGGTCTTATAATACGGTTGATATCGATGCTAAACAAAGCTTATGAAGGTTCATGCGGAATCGGAGTGAGGACAATGGTCGGTGGCGGATGCCGTCGCTCCCGCCAGACGATGCGACGTGGATATTTGTGTTGACACGCTTGTCGGCTGCTTCTGTGAAACTGTATCTAAAATAGTATCACAATTATTCGTTTGAGAGCAGAGAGAATGGCTAATCACGAAACTGGATCGTAGACGATGAACCTAATTTCAAGATGACGTGAAGCCCTAGTTTTCGAGATAATTAACTGACAAGGGGATTAGTTTCGCCGTCATTCTGGTGGTCTTCTATTTTAATGACTTCATTTTCGACTACGATTATCCAATCCTAACTAATCTTTACTAATATTATTACTGTGAATTTGTTCTATTTTTTTACGTATTGTATTAAATCTATTTGATTTCTGTAGACTAAGTTTACGGATGCAGTCGCGAACAATAGCATGTTTGGATTAAGATATCAGTTCGGACCGAAGGTGGAATGTCGTTGCGATTAAAACATTACTTACTGGCTTCTCTGTACTACTATTGCCGCAGTGAGTAATAAGTATAACAAGGAAAGAGGTACTTAATCTTTTCACCTTCTGACGTAACGTTAAGGTACCGATAGTGTTAGATTTCACATTTCTTCTATGTCAGCATTGTTTCATCAAAGGTTTTCCTGTCAAGACACTTCGAAAATGTAATTTTTTTCCTGCAAATTTTTATAGGTAATAAAATAATTAATACATCCATAGTCCACACATACTTGATAAAATCTGTTGTTATCACAGTAACCTGTTGGTTACTGTGATAACAACAGATTTTATCAAGTTGAAGAGTTGTTACTCTTCCATAAAAATAAGAGAGAATTACTTTACATCTCTCAAAATCCCACAACCCACATCAAAGTACACTTTGATCCCTCAACCAAAATGATAACATTAACAAACCCTTTGCTTACACAGTGGGAATGATACAACTTTCGGAGCTTAACGCAAAACATTTGGACGATAATAAACAACAACACGACGTGTCCTCGACCGAGGACAGGGTCGATCATGTCCTCGGTTGAGGACAGGGTCGATCGTGTCCTCGGTTGAGGACAGGGCCGGTGAGATCAGTTTCGTTTAAAGTATCTCAATGTCAGCGTAATTTCGGAAGTAATGATCAAAGAAACTGGCAGTTACTATACATAATATGTTGAAGAGAAGAAAATGTTCATTTAACTGTTTGTTATTTCAAGGTTTACGACAGGATTATCAATCATGTTTTATTTTCCCCAATCCAGGAAACTTTCTGAGGGGTGTACCCTTCGTATCAAGGCGAATACGGAAATCATATTTCCTATGCACATATCTAATAACTAGATTATTTAAGGGCTAAAGAAAAACTCTTAATGATACATCAACAATGTTTGGGTTTGGTTAAAAACCAAGCTACATTTTCTTCGAAATATAACTTTGAATTCAGTCACAATTTAAAATAACTTAAGCAGAAATAAGCCTCATCCATAATAAGCCTCATCCAAAACCATCGCAGAATAAATTTTCATAATTTAGAAATTCAAGAGAATCGGCCTCACAAAAATTTTAGAAGATTTTATATATTTTTACAACTTATTTCCTCGAACACTGCTTACGTAATAACCTTCCTGAAACTATGTGACATCATGTTCTTTGTCCCAAATGCTGAGAACACTCAATTTATCACTCCAAACATCTTATTTGGGATGATTTAAAGCTGTCACATTACATTTTCTCTTAAACATAGTAACAAATCTTAGGAATATTCTCAAAAAATTCAAGTTGATTGTAATTTTCTGGGAAGCCAGTGATATAGAACAGAGCTCGTTCGACGAAATGAGAATCACCTCTTCCGCAGTAAATTGAGTCAGTAATGTTCTGATGAAATGATTTTAGTTTACGTAGGCTTTGTGCCGATCGAGAAACGATAGTGAAACATACAATTTATGTGGATTTAAGAAAAATATTTGCATAATCAGAAAACAAGTCAATAACTGTTGTTCGGAACGAGCTAGTGCGTGTACAATTCATCTAGTTACCTACATAGGTACAACAGGACCTCTGAATCTAGATTAGAAAAATATTAATATTTTTGTAAATGATAACCAGATTCATGATGAATAGTAGTTATAGGCTAAATCACATCACGCTACAACCAACAAAAGCGGAGCAGTAACCAAACACGGATGAAAAAAACCACGCGGACGAAGTCGCGAGCAGAACTTAGTATTGAATAAAACAGTTGAGGGACAGATAAAGAAAGAAAAACGCCGTACCGCTAAGTGGGCATTATATAAACTAATAACAACAAAGGTCAAAAAGTTATTTATGTTATTGTGTTTACTTTCAACAGAAATCATGAGGATTTTCACCGCCTGAAAGATGCGCATTAATTTAGGAGCCAGCCTATAGGTACTAGTAATACACTTACCTTGTTTTGTTTCCTCCTGTTTACTATATCTCTCTTTTCATTGGAATTGAACAATATTGCATTCGGAAGGTCGAATGTTACGACAATTTGGTGCCAAGAACTAATCATTAGATCACTGTTGATGTATTAATTAGCATCTATAGTAGAACTGTAATAAATTCTAAATGATACAGTTTCCTTTGAGCCAGTCTGCGAGTTTTGTACAAACTTTCCTGTAGAAATATTTTCTCTACATAGTATAAAACAAAGTCCCTCCCGCCGTCTGTACGCTTAGATCTTTTAAACTACGCAACGGATTTTAATGCACTTTTTATCAATAAATATAGAGTTTCAAGACGAAGGTTTTAAATAAGTATAGAACGTCGACATTACGACCAAAGGGAGCGGATCAGTAACGCGAGTGACACCGCGGGGGGGCTACTATAAGATTTAAAATCAAGACGAACCAAAAAACTAATTATGTTTTAATACCATCAAAATACATACAAACTCACGCCTTTTTCCAATGGAGGTAGGCAGAAACCACAGACCGCCACCTGCTACGATCCTTAGATACTTCTTTCGCCTCGTCCACGTTCATAAATCTGTTCATACAAGCACGCCGGTTACGTTACCGCGTACCCGATCTTTCTGAAGAACCTCACCAATAAGGTCAGGGTAGGTCTTTCTGCGGCGTCCTCTTCCGGCGTTGCCAGTCACATCTGCCATATAAATCCCTATTGTTAGTCGCCTTTCACTCATCCTCTCAATATGACCGAACCATCTAAGCATACTCTTTTCTACCTTCGTCACTACATCCTCTTTTAATCCGCAACGTTCTCGTATAATTTCATTCATCACTCTATCGTTCATCATAATACCATCAACCTTATTCCCAATCTCAAAAACATATGTAATTACTTACTTTTTACACTTTTAAAGATGTGATATCTTCTCCTAGGTTTCCCTACACATGTTTATAGGTTTTACTTAAATTCACATGGCAGCTGCAGTAATGTGATATCTAGGTACTCGAGCCGCGAGTCCTTTAAAAATAAAATTTATATTTCATCATATATCAGTAATTATATGTAATATTTATTATGTAACATTTTATTATTAATAACAGTTCTGGTAATCCAGTATCTATCATCTAATTAATTATAATGACAGTGAAATGCCTACAAAGATCGAATTTCAGCGAGTTATTTCAAGTCTTGCTACTGTCACAAAAATTAAATTTCTAAAAGAAATTGACTTCAAAGACGTGGTTTTCTAAATAGAGTCCATAGTAACAGAAGTCAGCAGCTTCCCGTATGATGTTTTTTTATAGGTTTTCTAAAAACTTATTATTGAATTGACTTTCATCTTTGCTAATAGAAAAGTTCATGAGAATAATCCTATTCATGCGCGGTACTTTACAAATTTTATTTATACGTATAAAAATCATCGTTGTCATAAAACAATTTGGTTCAATAACTACACTGAAATAGCTATTTTAATAAATCATCTCTAAAGCATGTTATGTTTATTTATATGGTAAATGCCATTACCCGACCTATCATTAGGATTTGTGTACAGGGTTGACTTCTGTCGCTTCGGTTACAAAAATATATTTGTTTTAGCTATGTCATAATGATAGGGTATGGCTGACGGTGAAATTACAGGCACATGAAACGTTTCAACTTTGTCTCTGGGATAGCAACGCATTTGTAAGGCCTCTCGTAGTGCAAATGTCTATAGGCAGAATAGACTACTTAACAGCAGGTGGGCCGTCTCGTCGACTTTTTTGCCATCCGAAGAAATTGAAAAAAAAAACGTCCTAAATCTGATGATAATAACAACTCAACCACATAGTTAGCAATTAAACTTCCTCATTATAATTTATTATTTCTACAGAGGTAGGATCTTTCAAGAACATGTTTATTTCTACAATAAAACAATGCACATTTGGCATTCCGCACCTGTATGGAGAGATCAAACATAATGCACAGTTAAACTCGGTTTGATGTGGTTTATGTACCGCGAGCTTTTTACTGTAACCCATACAATGGCTGTACTTCAATAATAAATATTAAGTTAAATATAATACCAAAATTCCCTTGCTTTTTACCTACCAATGCTTCTGAAAAGATATCCAAAATATGGATGAACATAATATAGGTCTATCATTGTTTTTTAAGCCGGTTATAAAAATTGTCTACGTAGTTACACATGTTAGTATAAATATTAAGCTTGTCACCGAAGCTAAGACCATACTGACGAGATGAAATTATATATAGATATTCTAATTATCTGATCTAAAACCCTATTTTCATTTGAGAAAAACAACTACTTAACTAAATCCACAAGCAATTCACTTTTACGAGTGACATAAAAATACTCAACACAAGCAAAAACTTCCTATAAAATGAAGATAATTCATAACAAACTCCACAAATAAATAAACATCAAAAGTGATCCTCAAATAGAGACATAAGCCCTTAACCCCACCACACGAGTCCTGACTCAGACTTAAATAAACACCAGGAACACCAAAAAAACCTAAAGGTTGCCGAGCTAGGCCAATGACAGATAAGAAGAGCAAAACAAACGAACATGACGCGTCGCCGGCGCGGGCGCATTGCGTACCATGTACGAGCTGACAATGGAAGTGCACTTGGCGTTCAGCCAGAAAAATTAACTCGGCTGTGTCCAGACTCTGGAGTGTAGATGAGGAGCTAGAGAGAGCTGAAAAGATATTCGTTGAAATAAATAATAATTCTACTTTCTTGGTACATAAACAAATAAATTCTATAATAGCTGATAATACCACGGCAGTTAGATTATTTAGTCATAGTCGCAGGACTTCCAGGTTAGGTACGTTTTCGTTTTTTTTTTAGTTTTTTTTTGTTTTACTCTGTAAACCTTATCATTCCACTCGAAGTTAAAGATTGACAACTCACCTCAAGCTCAATACGCCTACCTTCACCGAGAGAGATTTCTACAGGGTATACCAACTGATTCACGTCCGTTATATTGCCTTCCAGAGCTCCTGCCTCCACGACAATCTCCACAATACTCACGCGGGGCGTCCCTTTGTGAGATAAGTCCTTGTTTTCAAACACAACACACTTTGTACTTCAACCATATCCTCCATTTCCCAAAACTCGTAACGTTCTGTTTATTGTGCGACGAGTGATTGAGTTTTCAACACCTTTTAAAATATATTTTTTGCAAAATCCGTTGTTAACAAGACCTGACTTTAACACATTTGATGTTTCACTCGGGCATCGTAAACGTCAGTTTATCAGCGAGAATCATTAAAGTGACTCGAAAACATACGAAATATCAAAGAAAGCTAGTGAAACGTGTTGAAGCCTTTATAACTAAGTGTAAATTGGGTGAATCTCTTGGAAAATTCAACTATAAATGTACCTTTTTATAGGTAATGCGTGTTATTATCGTATGAATTAATTACGGCAAGACAGAACAAATCTCCGCTAAGCCATTCGCATCCGTTTTACGTAAACTCGTTATTGTGAAAGTTTAAAATAATTTAAACAGCTCTTTATGCATCGCCCACTCGCTTTAACTTAAATGCTGCGCCTATAACAAAGAGTTTGTTTTAATCTTAACACTAAACATATCAGAATAGGTACATAATCCATAAACCATGGGTGAGTGACGAGATATACAACGCACCCACCCACTGCCACATGTAAGCTGCGGTGCGCACGGTAATGTCTTGCCAAAACTTTCCGTTAATAATATGACACCGCCATTGTTTTATAGGCTTATTTCCAAATGCGAGATGTGTAGAAAACATATTTTAACTTGTCGTCTACAGCCTACTGGCGTAGCAATTTGCTACGACATTTCTACGAACACGCGCTACGGACTGTAAATATGCACGTGGGTCGTAGCACATACGTACGAGCTACGAATTACATAGTTTGAGCATGTCTGACTACTATGAACGTTTAGGTACCTATCAACAGCTCATGCGTTCCTGGTACAACAACTGTCTAATAGCTTGGTAATATGTTAAAATTGCTTGAGTATAATAATGTAAACACGATTATCACAGTTTTGACCAACAAATCAGTGACATTATCGCTCAACAGCAGCAAAAAGAGATCGTCTTGGCCACGGCAGGCATAGTAAGGAGGTTCCTCCCTCTTGATCCTTAACCACTGTCAGCTTGGGTCTTACCACCACGCTGCGGATGAATGAATCAGTATTTTTAACTATAATTATATTTTTTTAAACACGTGGAAATATTTTATGTTAAAATAAAAAATACGTAAAGAAACACAATCATCAAAATATCATGAAGAAATGTTACATATTCGATGCAGTGTATTAAAGATTTTACCAACTAGATTTAAATTATTGTTGGTATTTCTTTTGCACTAAGAAATTCATGGCACAGGCATAATAAAGTTAAACCTAATACGAATACGATGTTAATTATTTAAAACAATCGTTTATTGCACTGGCTTAAGCTTGAGGCCCTAATTAAAACAAAGCGTACAAAAAATACATTAGTCAATGTATACAATGTTACATACAAGTTACAAACTTCCAAAAACTCTTGCTTACAAAATGGTTTTATCAGTTACTGTTTTGCATGAGTCACCTTAACAAAGCGTTCAACTGAATATTTCGACGAACATAGCGTCATCCAATAGTTCATAGGGTTCCGTATCAAAACGGTAAAAAGAAGCTTTATATTTCAGTCATACGAAACTGGCCTGGGCCCGTATTTACAGATATTATTTGCAGAACGATACTCAGCAAAATGAAAACAAAAGCATTACGATGCTTCATGTGCCCAACATTCCAGTTTTGTATGGCATACATTTTTTAGTGTTGCAAATTTCAATTTACACGATGTTAAAATTATACGATTCGTGTTTGAAATTAATCAGGAATCGTGTTGAATAAGTTTCTCAATGTTTGTGGTAATACCTGTAAGTTTATCTGTGGACATCACTTCAAAACACGGTCAGGCAACAGCTCACAGCACCCGGGCAGTAATATAATTGAGCTTAGCTCCGAATTTACTTACTTTGCCAAATGCACATTACTCTCTCCTCTAATAATAGTACAATGTACATGCAAAACCTATGCTTAGAAAGATTTTAAATTAATCAGCGTTAAAGATCAAATATTAACGTAATTCATTTTAAAAACCCCTAAAATAGGAGATGTTTAAAGAACTAAACTTAATTATCATTAGCAATCAAGTCGAATTTTAGAAAGAGATAGCTGTCACACTGATGGCACTGCTATGGTGACAAAGATGATGAACAAAGACGTTCAAGAAATACCTACAAGCTTTTTATAAAATTCGAAATGCCATAATATCGATCTCACTCTTCCTCTTTTTCTTGAACAGAAGAAGAATAAGGCTGCTTTCTGCACTTTAAAACAGCCTCTCTCCATCATAGGGCGCTCCATCCAGCTCGGGTTGCCGCTCTCCCTCCGGGGGCAGGCCCCACTTGGGCCGGCAACCGTTGTGCGCGTGGTACCGCGGGATGCGATCGTCCCGGATCATCTCGTACGCTAGCCGAGCTATGCCTCCCTGGTACTCGCTGATGCCAGTGTGCCACAGTTGGGGACGGACAAAGCCGAGCACTGTGGATGAGTAGAACAATATTGTTATTTTTTCAGTAGAGAATAATAAGAGTAGGTAAATGCAGTTAGGTGCTACGAATTTGGCAATGACGCAAATTCAAATATGAAAAATAATCTCAGCGTGTTATTTTCCCAATGCAAGGTAAAAAAACAATTATCCTTTATTTCTAGCAACTAAGGCCTATAAAACATAATACATATAAGCATAAAACAATAACTATAAACGAATACATCAAAGGCCTCTTCTCGCACACAGAACACACGGACATATCTAGATCACTATACTTGCTCAAGGCGGATCAGTGATTTCAGAGTTACTTATATTAATAAATCCCGGTTCCCTCATGTTTTCGTTCACCGTCGTTGTGGTGTCTAAGATAAACTTAGAAAGTATATATGAATTGAAAAAGTCACATTGGGACTTGCACGGTATATGAGGCCTTAACCACTGGGGCCAACACGATATTGAATCCAAATATACATATATTTAAATAATATTTGTATTTCGCCTTTAAAAAAAGGAGAAAGCCAAAGATCCTTTGAAATAAACTATATGGTCGATCATTCATCAAACAAGTGTAGTTCGGGCACTAGGTGGTCACCTACTCAGTTTTACAAAACATCTTTCTCAAGCCAGTCAATGACGTATCGGAAATATTATATTATACAACCACAATAAGTGCACTAGAGACATAACCCAGCTTGTTGACACGAACGACATCAACATAATATGGCCGCAGCCGGTGAAAATACAGTGGCGTGCATAATGCGCGGAACAAAGGGGACTGTTACACTCTTGTTTATATTACTCTGACACCGAGCTATTACGCCAACAGATTACCTACATAGAAACACGGGTGTACGTACGTGTCATACAAACTACACAGGCGTAATATCTTTCTGCGATTGTTCTACTTACCTACTACTAGTACCTAACAGAGAAGTCAGTTTGGTACGTTTCAAGTAAAGCATAATGTTATGGCTCCCACAAATAACTTTCTAGTTTTAGTATAATTAAAACAACCCCGTACAAAATACTGTAACCAGCAGCTATCGACATTCTGTTCTACACACATAACATACCATCACGCCTGTTTTCCCCAGAGGGTTAGGCAGAGGTATACCAATGTACACCCACATTTTGCCGGTATGTTTTTTGAATCCCATGTAATAGGGGGCGAGCCTATTGCCATTAACCGGGCACAAATCCTAGCTCCGAGCTGCTACTGAGAAACTCATAGAAAATCCCAATAATACTTTTTGCTCGACCTGGGAGTCGAACCCAAGACCTCCGCGTAGCAGTCGCGCTCAGGATCACTAGGCCAACGAGGCAGTTATTCTATTCTACATGCAATCTGAATCTCAAAATATAGTAAAATAAGAGGTATTTTTGCCGGATTGGCACTGAGATTAGAATCGATCGTTCTTAAAAATACTTAAGCACGAATCAAACCACTTTTATTATATATATAGGTAATAAAATTTGTTTGATTCCAAAATGAACACTCCCAGAATATCGTTAACAAAATGAAAACATCAAATAATTAGTTAAACAAACATTGTAAAAGGAAGTGCGATGGAATTAGCCGCGTGTTGTTTTAACAAAAATATCAGCGCATGCGTTGTTTGTTTGTTAATAACAATTATATACTCACTTGCGTCAATGGACCGTCCGTTTGCAAAACAAAACATTTTGTTACACTGTGTTAATGTGCATTCTTAACTGATTAGATAATATTTGCGAAATTAGAATATATTGGATAAGGACCTCATTTACTTTGACATTGTACGTAGTGAAATGCTTCCATTATTCCATACAACAACAGAACAAACATCGTTCAAATCAGACACAAGCAAACTCGTTTATAATCGAGCTGTAGGAACCTGGAATATAAGGAACTCTTGTGTAATTCCGACTAACCCCTATAATGCGTCGGCAGCGGCTGCAGCGTGGGTGTCAACAAGTCCATCTCGTACAGATCGTTAGCCATCTTCATCAGTTCCGTGTCTTTCATAGCCAGCTTGGCTGACTGTGGTACTACTACAGCTTCTTCCTCCTTCTTCACCAGTAGCTCTGCACAGGGCCTGAGCTTCTTGATGCGAGGTACAAAGGGACGGGTCTTGAGGTCTGGTGGACAATCGTCCATCATATATAAGACACAGCAAATTTTTCTATCATTGTATGAACAAAGTTGTCCTATGTGCGTAAAGATGAATTTTATCCGCCAGATAAGGATATAAAGATAAAATACATATAGTCAGTATACATTAATGCTTGTAGTAGGTGTGTACCTTCTGGTAAATGAGCACAGTAAGCATTGTAATAGGTAGACCGTCCTCGGAGGCTCTTCATCGTATCCTTGATAAACGATTGGACCTCCTCGTCTGTCCACGCTTTCTGTTACAGTAACACATGAAAAATATTATTAATAGATAGTAGCAGAGGCATTGTTCTTTGTCCATCAGATACACTTCTTAAAAGCCTTAGCTACAACAATATAAATGTCATATCATGGTCGGAAAATTGATGGCAGAAAGTAAATGTAAGTGAAAGAAAAAAATCTAATAATGTGTGTAAGTAATGTTGCTTCTAAAGTATAAAGATTTTGATTACCTAAATATGAAGTAAGAATAAAAAAGACCAGGCAACTTTGTCATAAGCTTACGTCTTCCTTCCCAACTTTTGGGTCCAACCATTTTCCTTCTAGTTGCGCCCATCTGTCTTCTGGCCGACACCTAAAGGAATTCAATAAATTTAACCCTGCCAATAGGTAAGCAAATCGATAACTGGCAACGAAACTGAAAACGAGGAAGAAATTTACTTCCTACTAAAAGCATACGAGATTATTTTTTATACTCGTAAGTTCCTGCCAGGCGCAAATCCATTTAGTGATTGCGAGAGTAGCTACCTACTTATAGCAGACACCTATTGTTGTATTGACGAAATAATATAGGCTCCAGGGGGTGCAAAGCATGCTAGCAGTTGAGACTATGCCCAGGTATCTTAGTAGAATTTCAGCACAAGGCGGCAAGAAATCGGTCCCTAGACGATTAGGTGGAAAAATAAATTATCTTATCATAATTTATCTTGTAGGTACAGAAGGTTGAGGCTGAGTAGTATAAAGCTCAGCTAAATTGAGTAAGTAAACGAATATCCTTGTCAGAAAACTTAAAAACCAATTATGTGCAACCGGCTGAATTTAAAACTTACATTTTTGTTTTCCTGATGGGATGCTGTCGGTACTCGTCGAAATATTCCGTTAGGAACGACATGTTTCACTTTTTAATTTATTTTTATCAAATTTTCTCTAAAATTATAAAAAAAAATAATTTACAGATTAAAGACGTCGGTAAAACAAATCATTGTAAATTCACAATCAAATTACTTACGACAAATAAAAAAGTTTCGTGGAATAGACAATTAGAAAATGGATTTTGGAAAAAGGATTTACACGTATGATACGTACGCAGTTCTCCTCCGGTAGGTCGTAGGTTCTATAATCAACTGAACATAAGCTTACTGTAATTTTTCTTTGTAAGTTTCTTTCATAATAAGGTTAGAGTTATTGCGGTTTTGCATGTTAAGCTCGACTTTTTATGGGGTCGCCAACGGTTTGACTCTGATTCAAAGTAACTTTTACAAACAATAAAATTATTTTTCTTTTCAACTTTTATGTTTAGTTAGAACATTAATAAACATTAACCTTAATCATTTCAAATGTGAAAGAAAAACAACATAAAAAATTGTGTAGCAGAATTTATTATTCTAGATATTGTGAGTTACTATCATTATAAAATGCTCGATCATTCGCGTTGACATGAATAACTAAAACCAAAGAAACGTTGTGCTCTATAGAAATAGCTGCGTATGACTTCTAAGCCTTCCAGATCCACCTAGGTACCTACTTCATCATTGAGATATTATGTTTACCTACGATACAACTTTAGTTCCACGGTTTCAGAAGCCGTATCCTGCGCTTGAATAAACTTTCCTTGACGACCCATTCCATATTGACGTGTATATTTTTATGAGCAGTGTCACGGTACCGCGGCGTGATCATTTAAACATGGCGGATCAACGCGTCGCGTAAAGTCAAGACATGCGTAACCGCAGCGAATGATGCGCTATCTATTACCGTCTAGCCAGCAAGGCGCCTGCCGCACACCGAACCTTGTAACTACTGTGTACTCTTCCATTACCCCTTAGGTATAGGTAGAATATACCAACACACACTGCTACATACCTGCCGATGGAGGGTAACATTTTGGTTTTAATTTTATCTGGATTAGGTATAAAAATACCATATACCCTATTTTTTTTAAGGATGGGAAATCATCAAATGGCTTCATCCGCCCTGGGCGGACCGGGAGGGCCAGACTCTTACCGACTAAAACCCATCCGTAACTCCTAATGCCCCGGGTGTCACCATTGTGTGGATCGCCCCGAGGACACGGTGGAGCATACCGTGGCGGTATGCCCCGCTTGGGCGGAGCATCGCCGAGTCCTCGTGGCGGCCATCGGCGGCGGCGAACTCTCGCGTCCGGCCCTGGTGCAAGCCATGGTCCGGAGCGAGAGGGAATGGGATGCAGTCGCCTCCTTCTGCGAGGCAGTAATGCTTGAGAAGGAGGCGGCGGGACGGTTGAGACAGCGGTTCTCCCGTCCCAGCCGCCGCGGTAGACGCTCCGGACGTCGGGAGCCGCGAGACGACTCCCGGCCACCGTAGATACTGGCCTGTGGACGGTGAGCAATGGGTAGCTCACCGTCCTTACGTTGCATAACGACAGGCCGTGTCGACGGCGCGTTCGTGTTCCACGCGCGCCTCAAAGAGATGTCAGCAAAAGGAAGGGGCCACTGAGGGCCGATGCCTGCCGGGGCTGCGGGTTGTTCGCAAGAGATACCGCGCCCCCGGAACGCAAAGGGCACAAGAAGGAACATGGGTGGGTTTTAGTCAGTAAAAGTCTGACACTCCCTCCCGCCCCGCCCAGGGCGGGAGAAGTTATTTGATGATTTCCCACCCACCAAAAAAAAAAAAAAAAAAAAAAAACTCCTAATGCCCTTTGCGTTCCAGGGTCACGGTAACTCTTTCGGCCAAACTCCGCAAACCTGGCAGGTGTCATATTCTCTGCAAATACAATAATGTGCGTCCAAGCTGTCCACTACTTTTTTCCAGTTTCATTGCCCGGTCCACATGAGCTATGAACATAGGATTTAATTTCAATTTTAGCTTTACCTAAAAAAATATTCTCGCGAGAAAACCGGCCTAAAGTTGCGATCCCCTACCTTGTCGCGACCTTTCATCGGCTCACGATTTTTATGCTCGCGCTCGCTACTTCGGGTGGCGTGACCAGCCGACTTAAATCATGAGATCGCGCTATTTTTAGACGTACACTTTGTCGTAAAATTGTATCTGCAAACCGATGCAAATGAAGGTCATCATCGATCAAAATAATGTTTGTTCCGTTCAATTTCTCGCGTAAGCTGCAAGTGCCGTTTTGAGTGAAAAACCGTGCTTGCAGATTATTTCCACTTCCCCCTTCCATGGGTGTTATATGAAACCGCAAAAATGCTATGAAATGAAGACGACTAAATGAAACCCTGGAGTCGATTAAGTTGCTGGTGTGGCTATGACCACGAGCCTGCCTTTCCACCAGACATGGGGAAGGAAGCGAAATAACCGCCTAATAGAGAACTGCTTCATTTCTTCCACTAATTAATTAAAATAAACCAATTCTATAGAAAATGCAGGATATTTTAAAGAATTAAAATAATAATATTTATATTAATCATAGTTTATTGTAGCTTATCATAGGATGACAATAATCTGAGAAATACGATACATAACGCAACATACACCACTAAAGAATAAATCACCATGAAACTCATCAACCATTTACACCATGTTGATGATAAAATTATTATGATCTTCAAATAATTTACGTCATTAATTGAATCATCTTAAAATTACGTAAAACCAAAGCGAATTTCTAAGGAACGCTCTCTGTTTCAGTGTTCTAGTCTTTACAAATCAAGGTTTAAAAAAAAACATCAATTATTCTCGCCATACTTGACGATATTTCATAAATTTTGATTAAAATGAAAGGTTCTCTTTTTGAACTCATAAAATACTTAACTTAATAATATTTTCCATTCGCAACACTACAATAAAATGAGAAAGTATTAGTGTAAACCGTTTATTCAAGTAAACAGACGTTGCATTGTGACTTAACTAATAAATTGTCTTATATTAACATTTCCACAATAAAATTAATTGAATGTTTCTATGCGGGACACTCACGGATCTGTGAAAGCAAACATTACCACTACACAATGATATATGAAGTTACTTACATCAAATTTATTCTCTGTTATAACAACACTTAGATAATTGAAAACTGCTAATGTAATCTTAAAATTGGCTAATACAACAATAAAGTTCAATTAAATGCCATACCTTTAGGGCTTTGCATCAGTAACGAGCTTGTGACAATAAATATATCGTGAACTTGCAACACATTGGTGCTGGTACTCGTTCGAGTAATGTTATCTATTGCAACAGCGTAACTAGTAACAGTGGCTCTATTGCTCTCCGCGTCCGTTGAACCACTGTAAGTTGTTACCCTGCTATTACTACATTGATTAAAACATTTGCACATAAGGTATTATGAGTAGTTCTATAGTTTTGAGAGAATAGCTGCTTCACTTTATATAGCAGCATCTACTATTTATTTACTCGAGGACGGGCACAACAGGAATATCTCTCGACACTGCGCCCGAGTTGGTCCGATTACATCTATCCTTATCGTAGTCTCGCCTTTAGGATGAGGTGGCTATTCTCTTTATATTGTTAAAAAATACTAATATTAACAAACGCTGATTCAAAACAACGCTTTAAAGTCCAACACATCTCAAATTACTGGGACACTACGCCACGGGCACACGATTATCACCGATACACTTTTGTATTAAAGTCCATATTCGCACACAGAAGAAACAAATGAGTAGTATTCATGTGATAAAAAAATAGAAATGTCTGATAAAAATATTAGAACATCCATATAGCGAGAAGAGATTGGTCATTCGATATATTTAATTCACAAAATTATTAGTAATAAAAATATTTATTTTGATTGCAACATTTTAGAGCCGAGATTATAATATTAATTTCAATAAAAACTTAAGATTTTTTTAAGCATAGTCAACTTATTTACCGAACGTACCCTGTGAATTTCCTTGATTTTAAATGCACAAATCACTTAAAGACACCTAGGTAATAATTTTTAACCGAATAGATGAACCCAATTTAAATATCGTCAAACGTGGTTCGATGACCGTAGAAAAAAGAATTCTTTGATAGTTGAAGGAAGTAACTCTTACAGAATATAATGTCTTGTATGACGCCGTATTCAATTCATATTGATCTTGAGCTTTATAAATCTTAAAGCTAGCTTCAAGGCTGTTTAAAATCATGCCACTAGAAAGGCCAATATTCCTATACAGTCTCACTGCCAGGCAAAGGGCGTCGCTCGTACCCGTCATCGTCTTTCTTTACGTTAACAACTACAATCCGGCTATTTCGTCATAAAGTAATCTAAAGTCACTTCTTATTTTAAAATTAATGTCTACAGAACGTATTCCATAGCCGCTCCATTGTAGGTACGCTGTTTGTTCTACATGTTCTATAAAAGTCACTCCAATTCTCAACTAAATAAAAGAAGAAAATTTAAATGTTTATTCTGTTGTCTCCTCGGATATGGTAGCATGGTTGACGTCGTCGGTAATGTTAGCACTATCAAAATCGCTGGAAGTGGTGGCGTTTTCAGCATCATTGGCAGCAACAGCGTTGTCGCTATCGTTGGTAGCGACAACATTATCGCTGTCGTTGGTAGTGGCAGCATTATCGCTATCGTTGGTAGTGGTGGCAATCTCGGCATCTTCAGTCACAGGAGGAGCGCCCGGTCCCTCGTGGGCCTCGGATCAGAACCTCGCGCGGATGTAGACCGCGGCGACGTCGTGGTTGGCGTAGCCCAGCCGCTTGGCGTGCTTGAAGATCTCGTTGGTGGTCGCCGTGAGAGGGAGCGACTGCTCCAGCGTGTCGCCCAGTCCGAGGGCCAGCTTCAGGTCCTTCTGCATGTGCATCAGCGGCTGGTGCGTGGAGTATGATGATTCTATCATCGCTGGAATCAGAGGTCGATTTTATTAATGTTCCGTTGGTTTGTAATATTACTACCTTTAATTTGGTCAACTTTATAGTACTTATATTTATTTGATTTGACTGGATCGTTTTTAAATAGTATCACGACGGCGGCTCGCCACTCAGATCTTGTCTCTTTCGAGCGAGGAGCGCATGAAACGAGTGTGGAAGTGCGAAGTACGCACCGCGGCCCTTGAGGATGAGGTGCGGCGAGGCGAGCGGCGTGAGCGCCAGCACGTCGAGCAGGTCTGCCTGGTTGAGGCCGGCGCGGTCCGCCAGCGCCAGCCCCTCCGCCAGCGCCGCCAGCGACACGCCGCCCACCACCTGCAGCACCGAGTTCATCTTCGACGCGTTGCCGATGTCGCCTGCAAACACACATGTATTCAATGACAATCACGCTAATGGATCCAGATTTTCCTTTCATTTTCAATATTGGGGAGGAAGCCCGAGCTGACCTGATTCTTTTATGTAAAACTGGCTACAAAGACCAAGTCGTGACACTTTTGCCCGTACACGGGACACTAAAGGCTTCTAATTAAATTCCACCAGTTTGCGGTTGTATAGTGCGCAAGAGTTCAACGAGAGCTTACTATTTTTGCCTTCAAGCAGTATCAATATGATACTGTTCCAGTATGAAGGGTATGGTTGCCAGCAAAATAACAGTCACATACGACAGGACACCATTTGAGTCCAAGTTCAGTTTTCTTATTAAATAATCAATCCATTAATTTTGGTTGTACATATCATAAAACAGAGTTTACCACTTTTCAGAGTATAAAATAATAGTAAGATGGTAAAGCAGTCATTAAATTTCTTTTGGAAATCGGAAAATCAATGCAATGTTGCTGTAAAAAAACTCAAAATATTAACTCGGTAAATGAATGCGGTCATGACAGTGTATTTATGTTAAGTAATGATAGAATTAATGTTAGTACACTATTTTTATGGGTGTCGTAAAAGGTGCCAAAGCTATTAAGATAGCAGCATCATTATTGGTGTTGGTGATAATGAAGATTTACGGTTTAAAATGATATGAAGATCATGTAGCCTTCACCAGAATGGTCCCAGGATTAGCAATGAAGTGGATTAAGTTAGTTGTTATTATTATGATTGACTTATTTGTTAAGGGCGCTCAGATTAAGACGTTGACAGTTAACTAAACATAACATCGAATAAATAATAAAAAAAAACATAAAAAAATAAAAAATAAAAACGAAATAAGCCCGCGATGTCATAATGATCGTATAAATAAAAAAAAAATGTATAGAACTGAAAAATAATGAGTCTTATATTTTTAATCATAAGCAAGCAAAAACATCACTATTCTGGTCATGCCACTTCTTTGTCCATTGTTTAGATTCTATGGCAGCCCTTAACATAGATTTCTAAGTAATAACCGAGAAAAATGTATAAGAAGAGATCTTTGTATATTTTCAAGTGTACAAATTGGTTTCCTTTCCAGAACCAGCTTGATTCCTAGCACACCGCGGGCCATAACAACATAAATGTCAACGTCCAAAGTTCGTCACGTCCGCAACCGGAGCAGCTGACTACTACCAAGGTAAAACGAGTTCTTGCTCATCGCCTTGAAGCACGACTGGCAGTCGTCGAACAGCGAGCGGTCCCCCGCCGCCAGGATGATCAGCGTGCCCTCCTCCGCCTGCGTCTTTGAACCTTGGATCTGGAATTTGAAACAGAGATATTAATAACTTAAAAGTTGAATAATGGCTATTTTTTAAAGCCTCCTTACAGAAGAGTGTCGACCAAACACTGCGGGTGTTTGGTCTAGCAGGAGGATCCCTACTAGACCAGACACTGCTATTACAATTTAATATATCCGTCCAATAGTCATTATATTCAATGGTCACTTTAATTAAATCAGGAGGACTTATGTAATCAAACCAAAATCATTTATTTCAAAGAAACCATTTACAGGCACTTTTAATTTGGCAGATAATCTATTTCATTTAGCCAAATTTTTTATTTCATACTCGACCAACTATATAGAATATAGAACACTTTGATTAATAAGACGTGGCGTCATAGAGCGACTGACATTAAACCAATTAGAAGAAAACTTACTGCTATTAGAGCTTTTAATTGTTCCTGCAACGTCGGGAAAGTGCAAAGGTCGTGTCTAGAGTCAAGATTCAATTACCAGTAACTATAAAACTTTTCATGGCAGCACTAAAACTAAATGAAAAGACATCAACCGACCTCGGTTTAGTGTGTGACATAAAATGCACTACTGTCACATAAAGATCACTAGAAAACAAAAGAAGATAACCAATTCATTTATTTTATATGTATAGAATGGTCTCATGTTTAGTAAGGTAAGCCTGTCATTTTCTTGACTGTACTGATGTACATTTTATTAGAAATAAATAGACCCTTTGTATTTACTGTACCTACCTATAATTGTGAAGTCTGTGTCCTTATTACATTAAGGACTGATTTTTCAGGTAACTTTTACCTGAGGATTAAATATTGCGGTTTGATGGCTTTTGTTTGGACAATTTGTCAAACTATCGTATTTACTTTACAGATAAAGGCTATTTTACTATTGTAAAGTCAGCCCTTAATTAAATGATATAACAGAAAGCAGAAAGAAAGTTTGTTAGTTGATAAGGATGGCCATTGAGAACTATGTCCCAGAAATGTACCCAACTTCACACGATCCTCGAGCCAAGTTTGATGATTCTATTCTGAAATACTTAGTTACCTGGGCCTCCAAATACCGGCCGCCTTTCCCGCTGATAGCCTCGACGATATCATGCGACGTGTCGGAGTCTATCGACGTCATCTCGACGTAACCCTTGGACTCCAACGAGGGACAATGCAGTACGCCGCAGTTGCCAAACACCATCTGAATATTACAAATATTTTTATTTTATTTAAAATCTATAACTTGCTGACTAAACTCGATATCTCTAAAACTACAAACATAACCTATGGAGGAACGATGTTTATGAATAGAAGACAGCTAAGAATTAATTTAAAAAAGGCAATTAAGAAATAGAAGGAAAACACTTTTCAAAAACTTTAAAAAAATATCGGAATTTTTTTTATGCTTTCCGAACTTTTCAAAGAAAAGTATAATTTAGCCGGCAATTTTGATGACTGCTGCTCATGTCATTGACCTTTACAAGATTTCTTTGTCATATAATACAATTCGGGGGGGGACAACGACGACGACATAGGGAAGTGCCTGACCTATGCAGCTTTAGCAAGGTTTCCTAAATAAATTATAACAAATTTCCTGTAGTAACATAACATCACGCGTGTGTTCCAAAAGTAGTAATCAGGGGGAATCACACACCTACATTTCTCCATTCCAGTGGGTGACATTTAATCGCGGCAGATAATCGGAATTACTCCTTCACACTATTTCTGTCAACCTTTCCACATACGTGGGTTTAGGGGTGCACACACAGTGTGATATGAACCGCAAAGCTACGGAACACAATGGGACGATAGGTATTTTAAAACGAGGGCTGTGCCATTGTTGAATGTACTGTACAACAGAGGTTGTGTACTAATATTGAAGCATGAACCTATCCGTATACAGGTTCTTTTAACTTTTGCAAAAATAAAGCTGTTTCTATAACATAAGTTTTATTTAAATTCAATTTTAAAATAATTATGGAAACTCGACAGGAGAGGATTATTTTCTTTGGGCCCTTGTTACCTGATATAAATAAATAAGATAGCAAAATAATTTTATTCACACCTTAAAAGGCTACAATTTTTCGTCAGGCTAACCGTTTGAAGATCATAAATAGGTAGAATATTCCACTTAGGATTAAGTACCGAGGTTACCTAACCTCGGTACTTAATCCTAAGTGGAATATTCTTAGTCCCCAAACTTCACAGAAACACAAAATCTTCGAACACGCGTTTGAACAATGTCTTCCGGCTCAGTTCCCTGACCGTCCCTCCGTGACGCTCGAAGATCCCTAGTAAAGGTCGAGTCAGGGTCGCAACCCTGACTCCACGCTGACATTTGTGCAAACACATCTACCCGTGAAATCAGCATGTATTTATATTACTGATATTTTAATATGATTTATCTTCGATATCTTTTCATTTCGCAATTAATGAGTCCAACTCTTAATAAGTAATTTCTATTAGCTTGTTTTAGCGACTTGCTTGTCATTTTTAGACTTCATCAATATACACGTATGTATACTTTATTTTTAATCTGTAATATATGAAGTGCTCTGTGATTACCAGCCAATAAGGACTTTTTTCATGTTTATATTTTTTTAGTCCTTACATGCCTTATAAATCCTTGTCAGGAAATAAAAGTAGGCTGTGTTTACAGTGCATAGGCAGTCCCAGGTATGAATCTAAATAGCTGTGTGTTGAACTTAAACTGTTTAGTTACTGGCCCATGTTCAACAAGAAGGCTCTTTGTTTTAAACCTCTTGTCTGAAGTATACCACAGAGAACTCCATCTAACCTAACGGATCTGAGTTCAGGAATCTCATAACATAGAGGTATCTATTTTTCAGCGCTTGGTACCTCTTTAGCTGCTTGAGGGTCTGCGACGCAAGAGAAGGTGATGTCTGCCTCCTCCACCACGTCGCAAGGCGTCACCGCCAGTGTCGCTCCCACTTTCTCGAAGTCTTTGCACTGGAGACAATAAGAATATTAATTATAAGTTTTATGTAGGTTTAAGTACAGTCATACGGGTGAAAAAGCAATTTAAATTTCAGAAATCTCTCTACGACCGAACCAAACACCAGAAAGTGATTTTTACATTTAAAAGAAATAACAGATTTAATTCTGGTTTTTTTTTAATAGTTCACAAATAAACCCCAACAATTTGCCTCCATTCAAGTTCATAGGCTTTAGCACCATCTATCATCATAAATGGAGCTACAAGCTTCCGCTGAACGCTACTAGATGTCGCTATACGTCAGCGGGCTGGTACCTAAGCGCAATCAATATCCGCGCCACGCCACCGACCGGGCCGCGTCAACGACCGCGGCGCGCAATGGCCGACGCCACGCGCCGCCATTTTGACGGCGATAACGGCGCCCATCTAGCCACCACGCACGCACCGACACCGGCGAATACCGTGACGAGTTTCAAACGAAAGTCTCGGCCGATTCATTCTATGAACACAACACTGTGTCCGTTTAACGAACTACTGGAAAACGAAGAACGCATCGATGCCATTCTAGCAAAACCAAATCGGCGGCCTGTCTTTTTTGCAGTACAATTGCAAATTTTTAACAATCATTTTGAAAAAGCAAATTAAGCCATGTCTGTCGGATTTTTTATAGATAAAAAAAAACTCCATCAACAAAGCACCGGCGATGCTCTTTCATTTTTAGATGACCTCCCAGCTATGCCTCCCACAGGCATTGACAAAAACGCATATAAAAATAGTTTACGATACTGTGACATTTCCAAAAAAGGTCATATAGTACCTATGTGGGCATAGCCAGTCTGCCTACGCTAAAACTTTCAGGTATTGATTCAGAAGGGATTGTAAATATTTGCATATAGTTAGATAGCTAAAGAAAAAGGACATACAAACGTCCTTGCCGTAGATAAGAAATTCCCACTACATATTTCCAACTGCCAATATGTGAGAAGAATACTATTGATTTTTACTTCAAACAGAACCGAACAGGTCAATAAATGTATACAGGATGCAACGCTGATGTAAACCTTGATTGTCAAATTCAACCCAATGTTTATAGCTATCATCAAAGCGTCAAGTGTTTATAATAAAACGTTCGCAAAGTATTGATGGTTCGCGACAAACAACTGTAGCTACGAAGGTCATTATCAATGTTTGCACAGATGGCGCCAGTTTCGCACCCCGGCTACATACACTTCAGTATCTATAGAATAACACCCACGCGGCTAGTATCATACGAATTTCGACCTACATACATAGGAAGTAGGTACAGATATGAAACAGCGCTCTTTAATATTATTACTTAAATTATAATAAGTAATAAAGATTTGAATGGGTCTGTATAGGTCACGATGGAAACGGTTTTTTTTTTCGTGCATGACATCAATATTTTGCAATTATACAAACACACACAAAATATGTAATTTACCACAATTTTTTGGAGTATTTTTTTTATTTTACGTCGTTTCAACCTAATCATAATAAAAGATGAAGCTGAACCTTTTTTGCAATATCCGCATCGCAGTAACATTCTCTTCCGCAATCGTTTAAATATTGAGATGATAATGGATTTGGCACAAGTGCAGTTCTTGAATTCATAAAGTGAATCACAAGGCATCTGCTGACGGAAATTAATGGCAGATCTCTTGGATCTGTTGCAGCGTTTATGTAAACTGTTTCGTGTACTTTCGGGATCCCGTTTTGTAGACGTCTTATGGTCCTATCGTGCGTACGAACTGTAAATGACCAGTCTACGGGCTTCCCCACAAAGGTGTCATTCACATTGTTGCTGTAGCTCCGCGCTCTGGCATTCAAAGCGGTATTTCAACAATTTCCTCCGAGACTCGCTCGTAATTGCTTTACAAAGTGCATTCGTACCGTATTGGTACAGCGCACGGTAACGTGTTGAACTAAGAGATAAGAGAGTGCATGTGTGATAAGATTATTAGGACCTGTGCCACTTTCTAAACATGTTAATATTAGTAGAAAGTCTAAAATGTGTTCATTTGACATGAGCTATCCAAAAGTAATGTCAATGTTGCTATAGCTAGCTGCTAAATATCATACGTTTGACCTTTCTTTACACTTTGGCCGACTTTCATTTGCAGATTCGGTTCCGTTCCCACCCACGAAGAACAACGCAATATTTTCTTAAAAAGCTTTTACTCAGGTTACCGCTCTCTTTAGAGTAATTTAGAACAGTAAATGAGTGATGACAGGTAAACGTTTAAAGCATAGCTAAATTATGTTCGGTACTCATCGGTTCGAAACATTTTAAGACAAGCCAAAACTGTCTCGATGTTTGTCAATAAACAAACAGCCAATGCGAAAATCTATCTAATTTCAAAAGAAACTGGAACTTCTAATAGGTATTGATACCGAATACCTACGAAACTAAAAACCTTAATAGACATTTTCATTTAATACCAAACAGAAAGTACATCAACTGAATTAAATTATTATAACAAACTTCGCTAATACCACTTGTTTATCTGAACTCAATTCTATTTTAAGCCTTATCGCGTTTACTGTAGGTGTTAATTTAGTTAGTGGTAGGCATACCCATTATTATACCTGTCTGTGGCAATGTCTGTATTAAATGTAATGCCACAGCCTAGAAAGAAGGTGTTCGTTATATTGGTAGACTGGTCGATACTTCTACAACAAATGGAACGCCTATCAGTAACCGAAAATTCTTCGAACTGTTTACGGGTGAACATTTTCGGTCAAGGTCGATTCCATTCCATTTTCAAGATGCTTTCGCTTCCCTGGCGATAAATTCGCGCAGTTTGAAAGCTAGAAAAGTGTTTGCTGCAAAGTTTCATACTGCTAAATTGAATTCGTTAATCTCTTTGCCGACCGCTCTCGGCTGGGAATCGATACTTTCATAACATTTGCCATTGTTCTTATTATTAAAAGGTGGAGCAAAACCACATGGGTGCAGAACACCGCGTGTGGTCGCTAATAGGACTGGCAAAAGTGGTACGTACTGCCAAAGCATCATTAGTTTAGCATTACAGAGGGAAGCCCGCGTTGGTCAAGTGCACATTTACAATTTTATAAGCTGACATGACCGCGCTGAATTCAAAATTGCGTAATATTGCGGACGGCATATTATTATATCCGGTTCAGATTATTTTATAGATAGGTATGTTACTTCTGTCTGTAGAAGCGGACCCCAATATGAATTGTGTAGACAAATCAAAATCAATATAAATTGTTCCACTTTTCAGAACAACTTGTAATTACACTTATTACGCCCCAATTTGTGTCCTTCTTCATAACCGTGAGTATCTCTTCTTACCTAATAAATTAGTTGCGTATGCATACTCTCACAATACAAATTCTACGTTTAGGTACACGATTACCTCTAACAACTAAAACATAACCATTTCCTGGGCCGTTACTTTTAGCAGTCCTCGCCGTTCTCGACCGTCGACCTCTAACAAATGACCCTGTTGCGTTACTTGGAGGTTCCAATTTCCATAAGTTGCACCCAGTACAGGCTGAGTAACAATGGTGATAATTATAATTTAGTTGAAAACAGACGGAACCGCTTCGTCGATCATTTAGTAGGTCGTACGTGCTCTTTCACCGTACTGTCTAAGGTTGCCAAACAATATTATATCATAATATTATGTGCGTCATGAC
Organism: Caradrina kadenii; assembly: GCA_947462355.1. Taxonomy (NCBI): domain Eukaryota; kingdom Metazoa; phylum Arthropoda; class Insecta; order Lepidoptera; family Noctuidae; genus Caradrina; species Caradrina kadenii. The sequence goes on from OX381691.1 coordinate 12,239,599, forward strand.
TGTAATTTGGGGTATCGAACGTTCGCTGTAGCTGTGCTGACATAATAATAACGTGTCTGTGCTTATTTTATTGTACAAATAATTAAGAGATTAGCCCTTTACATAATTAGGAATCATTACGAGTCTGGTGTGACAGTAGGCCTTTGCCCTGCAAAGAAGCAACAACAAAATCAATAAGTATTTGACTTCCAGTGCGTTAGGTATATATCATTTACTTATTGTTGAGGATAATTTGGTCAAACTAATAGGAATAATAAGGAAAATATGATTGTTTTTTAAATCTACTAAAGTAGTTCATTGTCATAAATCTCATAACCATTTATTAATCGTAAACGGGTAAAACAGGCGTTTTTACTACTGACTCGGGATTTAGACGGTTCTACTAACCAACTGTGTTGAGGTATGTACGGCCTCAATAATGACATTATCGAGTGAGCAACCCTGTCACCGAAACGAACGGCTAAACAATGGCCGACGCAACAGACAGAATATTACGAGTACTACAACAAGTCAAACACTCAATTGGATTGTTACATCATGTCGGGTAAAATTGGGTTTGATTTCTACAGCTATATTGGAATCAAAAGTTTAATGCTATTATACATTCCTTACACATTAAACAGGACAAAAAACATCTGAATTTAGTTTCACATGATCCGTTGTAGTCGTCAGTTGGCTCAACTACGCCAAACACTCTTAACATTTTTGCTATTACTAATAATGTTAACCTGCAATTGAGAAAATAATGAAACAGTGGACAGTGGAGGAGTACTAAGCACAGAAATTGCGAAAATACTAAAAAACCGAGCATAGATAGTGCCGCTAAATATCCATGAAACAAATACTGATAATAAGGGTAACGCTAGCGATCAGTTCACTATCTATCAACCAATACACCTAAAAGCATTCTCCAAAGCTAACATATAACTTATCATCAACCAAGGTCACGTAGTCAAATAAAATATTTGATATTGATTATGAATTTATAAATATGCTTATCGGACGGCGGACAGCACGTGTTAGGCCCCGAACAGAATAATACATTAGTATACTAATGCGAGCGCACTAAATTATCTCAATCAGAGGACACTTGCACTGAATTTTTTGGCGACAGTCCATAGAAAGAGGAAATTATTGCTTTGGGGACAGGTGGTGAAGCTGGAAACATTGAAAGAGAAGAGTGGATATTTTCAGCTTCAAATATATTTAAGCGACTGTGCCAAAGCTAAAAGAATGGCTATTAATTTTAATGCAAAGATCTTAAATTATGTACAAGACAATACAGAAGACGGAAGACAGAGAAATATTAAAACGAATAAATTAAGGTTTTCATACAAAATATTTAAGCAACTCAAATAATAGGAATTATAATAACAAAAAATAAAGAAATATGTGCGAATACGATTGTTATGTTTAATGGACCAACTTGTATTGTCTTAAAACATAAACAATGGTTAACCAGCCAGGTGAGAATTTCTTTCTCAGAAACTAACTAAGCATTGTTAGTCATGGTTTCTAGATGTTTAGAGATAGAATTTTAACGCTGAAAGTATAAAAAAGGCATAAAAAAATAGTTTGTTAGGTAAAAACTGCTGAAGTACTAATCGCCACGACAGACAAAAGTAACTAAACGAGTAAACTGTAGACTAGGTTGGACGAGGCACCCTTCTAATATCAGCTAGCGTGTGTGGTGAAAGAAGAAAACCAAAGTGATACATGTTATACAAATTCGTCTTATATTACAACTGCGCTGGAACACTTAAGACAAACACGATCTTAAAATAAAAATGGCCAATCCCTTCGAGTTATTTTCGAGAGCGTGACGACGGACAGGTTCAAAATACATGTTAAAATTAAGCCCCAGCTTCGTCACCAGACCAATCTAATAATGAAGCAGGAAAACCGGGAAATTCCGGTAGCTAATATCCGTTCCCTCTGAGCTCGACACCGATTAGTGGTTCATCGATCACTGCTGTTAAAACCGTATCATCCATCCTATATAGCTAACTGACGAAGTAACAAATATAACGATTACTCCATCCATCATAAGCAAATTGTACTGTTCCACGTAACGAGGCTTCCCAGACCTTGAGGTGTATCGATAATTGAGCTATTTAGCTTCATCATACTATGTTTGTCAAAACAACCGTTATGAGACGTCTTGGCAATGTTCCTGCACATCTCCGTTGCTCAGATTCTTAAAATCATTCTTAAATAACTTGTAACATTGATTTTTTAATGAATAAGGTTGTTGAGTCTTTAATAACTAATCAAGGTTAGGCTCGGGAAATTATCATGGTCTCTAAAAGGTGGCGTGTACGTATTTGGTACGGATTTAGTTAAACGTCTTAATTAATGTTGTTTCAGTAAAAAGAGAACCATAATGATATACTGAATAGGCATGACAGCGAGATAATGTTGTACAAAGAGACACACAGTTGGACACGTACACATAACAACACCAGTGCAGTAGAAATTAACAACAAAGAGGTGTAGTGTCGTTAGTGTGAAGATTTGAGAATAGGTCTATGCTCAGTGATGGGCGTCAAACGGTCGCGTGTGCAAGCATGGCCACGTGAAAGGAAACACCCGTCATTAAATGAAAAGCTTTTTTGTTTTATGAATGAGACCGGAACTTGTATTGCACAACTGACGTCTTGTTCTCATAAATTAGGAAGACTGGGATAGCTGACAAAGTTAAGATTTTCATTATTAAAACTCGACGCTTTAATCTCGTTCTACGTTTGCACAAAATCTGCTTAAAACCTTACAAAATGGAGGTTGAATAAAATTAAATAGTTAATGTACCGTTTGGCTTTGTCGAGTCCTTCATGAATTTTAACATTGGCAAATAACAATGAGAATATATTACACTCGATTCGACGTTCAAACCATTGAGTAAAGTAATAATTCATATGATTTTCATGTAAATTTTATCGTTTTATGATATTAAAAACACGATAACTGGTAATCGCAAACATTGAAGTTAAATATTTTGATAAGAAATCCTAAAATAACGTTACATTTAGCCATATTTTCTATAGAGAACGGAAAACGTGTCTATGCCAGAGACAGCCAATAAAGCGGTCAGAGTCTAGAAAATCCGGTCGCGGTCATGTGTAAATGTATAAGCATAAGTATTACGAAAGTGTATTAGATAACGAATACAGAAGGTTCACTGTTTTAACTTGAATCTTCTTAAAAAGTGCCATACAATTAACAGCAACGTAATAGCATAATCTTCAAGCACATCAAAGGAATTGGTGAACAAGCCAACGTCACATACATAGACGTGGAATAGAAAATAAATATCAAAGTGACCTGAGATTTAAACTTCTGTTCCGACTCTCGTGGCATAAAACTCATATATAAGCAGTATTCATATACGCATGAAGTTGCAGACAGGATAGGCTATAAATATAGAACACCTGGGCATCGGAACGAAGCAAGCAGGTCACCCCGCGAGTACTGAGAAACCGCAGTGGTTACAGAACTGAAAGCTTCCAGCTATTCGTGAAAAGAAACATCAGTTTTAGTTTAAATCTATTGGAATTTATGAAGAAATTATATCTAAATGTACCTGGTCAGGCTCAGTTCATTTCAATCTTTGTTATCCCTCCCAAATTAACTCTAAAATCATTAATCTCTGTGAAATATTTTCGGAATGATTCATCCGTGTACATTTCAAGATCTTTCCAAATCTATTTGCAAATCCTAAAGAAATATCAGTGCATATTTCGCAAGGCTTTTAAAACGTCATCATCCGGAGACTGGAGTCCGGAGGCGTACACTAAGCTCTCTTGCAAACAATGGGGCTGTAACTACACAATGCCGGCAAGGGCAGGTACAAGACAAGAGCCCCTTGCAAGTAAGATGGCATAAAACTCCTCGTAAATGTACATTTTGTAAAACAGTATGCTACGCGCAGTCATTTGTGCGTTGACTCATTAAAAGTACTAATGGATAGCCCGATATGGTGACCACATTCTAGCGTGCCACACAATGGTTGTTGCCGTCCAAAACTGTTGGCCGGTTAATCAAAATTATATGGCTGGAAACACTCCTGAATTGTTAGCTCGACTATTTTTGGTCACCCAAACAATCCTACGTACTACCTAACCAAAAAACAAAAATAAAATACCTCGAAACATTTGACCACCGAGGTTTAATAGAGGCGAGTTGCTTTGCGTCATCAACGAACAATTCGCGGCGCGTTCGCCGTGCGTGTCTTTGTTCTTGACATAAGGCTCCATGCATTTGCGTGTGTTCAAGACAATTATGCAAACACCTGGGATACGGAAGCATTCAAATGTATATTCCATCTTATAAAAGATCTTGATGTCTAGCCATTTAGAAACGATTAAAATAAATCAAAATGCGTGTACATTTTAAAACATCAATTGAAGTAGTAATCGTAAAGTTGATGAAACTGCTGTTTTACGACGATATGAAAAAAGAAAATGGCTGGCAATTCCTCAGCATTTTTGCTTTGATACGTACGTATGTTTGTTTTGGTTTTCGTTTCAACTTGCGATTGAAAAACTAAACATGGCGATTTATACGGCGTTTATAAAAGTATCTTAAGCCAATAGATATTTGCAGCTAATTTCCAGAATGTTCTAGATTATACGAGCGTTACAAGTTTCAATTTAAAGTTGTGACATCGCAATTAAGTCTTGGTTTATGACCTAAATACGACGAGGTTGTTACAGTGAAACGTTTGACAATAATTGACGTGCGGTAGCACATATTTAGATGTCTCAACCAACGGTTGTGTGAGGATGATTTTAAAGACAGGCTACATACAATGGACATAGATGATGGAGCTGACACAAAAACAACGTTAGTACCAAAAAAATGCAGATGACGTTATAAAACGGTATACAATCAAAGGTCAAAAGCTATGAACCGTGATTAAGAGGCTTTGAAATGAAAGAAAAAGTATACAATTCGGTGATAGAATTATAGGATGTGTTTTCTCGTTCGGAACGGAGTAAATTCGGATCAGACTTCGGTAACACTGTAACACGATTACTCAATTTGTAACAGAAATGAAGATATTAATTGAGAATATCAGCAAGATAGTATCAGTTGTTAGCTTAGCAGTTTGGAGAGCCTACCTATATTAAGACACGGTTGGTGTGTTCCCGATCAAGACCCTGAGAGGTAGGACGCTAAAATTAGAGTACTAGAAAATGTCATTATCAAATAGAAATACTAATAGTTCCTAATTGGCGTTGATAAATCAGATATTCAAAACTCCATTTCGCCTTTTAATTCATTTGTTAATATCACTCGAGTGGGTTTCAATATTGGAATAGTTAATTACTTCGGCATTGGAAATTAATTAATGATTGCTATGGAGATTGGAGATTTTCGGAAAGCAATGAGGATGATCTGTTGGTTAAATTATAACATACGGCTTCTAATAATGTCAATCCGAAGAATGTGAGATCTCCGTAAGTGATGAGAATATAATTGTCGGTAGTTTTAACACGTGATGGTATAACGAACACAGAAAATACCAGTTATACTCATAAGATTAAAGTTCAACTTTGTATCCGTAATTAGGTAGCTAAGTTATTTTTAGATTCTATCTGAGTGTAAATAAACCTATTCATTTTTGGTGTAGAGGCCAGCCCGAGAAGAGGTGGCAAGATGACCTAGACTCAAACCACTCGTTCCTGGTGGTATAAGAAAATAATATTTAGAAGGACTTAGGGGAGGCCGTTGCCCAGCTGTGGGGCATTAGGCTATATTAAATATTATATATTTTTATATTTGGTGTAGAAGAATTTGTAATCTACTACAATGCATACTATGTCAGCAAACTGAATTGAATCGAAACCAGGAAAGAAGTAAATGAATATGTAACCAGCACCCGACCACAGATTAATCATAATATTTATAGTTACAATTCATTAGAGAGGTACCTAATAAATGTAATACTTTTGTGAATTTAACAATATTTGAATATTCTAGTTTACCAGCTAGTATGGAAGACAGAACGCTGGGAATTTTATCGCTATATAAATCCAAGAGAATGAGTAATTCTTTTCTATAACTTGTGAGACCTACACGAGCATTTTCTTCCTTAGATAAAATCGCCCGAGTATTGTAGTTATAAAATAATCTGTTCCTGTAAATAAACCTTCTATTCTTCTCTATACTTTTACAGTCTCGTAACTTGTAATCGTAAATACTAAGAGACAGTGTTGAATAAAATGGCATTTACACATCTACCAATTTTATCCTACATTCTATATTTCTATATCCTTATTAAACAAGTTGCTAACAGCACTTGAACCAGTTATTATCCACTGACCTCATAAAAGCGGAAACACATAAAATCTAGAAATTCATAATAAAAACAAATGATCTGAATGGCGTCCATTTTCTCTATAGATGCGAGTCGTAAACGGAGCTATAATGCAATAAACTCGTAAGCCTAGACCGCCTGGCTTGCTGACCGTGACCTTCAGGAACAAACGGTATGATAACATTATATATAGACATGTAACACGCCCAAAATATGCAGAGAGCAATCCGATGTCTACCTCTTCCTATGATGATTATGAACTACATAATCTGTGATGAGCACGATTTGTCAGTGACTGACATTCTCAAAACAATTATGGTGAATGAATGAATGACAACGCGAGACCGAAGACCATGTCTGAATCAAAATAAAAGCCTTGATCAAGCTTTAGTAAATGAAAGATGAAAGAGGAGCAATTGATCTATTCTTAGCAGTATCGCTTAGCGCTAAAAGAAAAGCGAAAGCCACACAATTTATATTAAATTCAAAATTTTTGTATAGGCAAAAAAAAATCATTTTGTGGATCCAAAATAATGTATTCTCATATAGCTCCAAAATCTTTCCACATCGATCACTCTTGGCGTTATTCATAAGTTATTGTCATAATTTATCATCAAGGCGTCTCGTACGATTAATTCTATCGCGCCGTACTCCAAGGGTACCGCGTTGTAAGCATGTAGGTCAGATTGGCAGCCTACAGTATCGCGAAGTAAAGGAAACCTCGTTTCCAGCCAGTTTTCGCGCTTTCATTATCTGTTTCATTTGCAAATACTTCGGCGAGTTTTCCGTTCGGTAATTTAAATTTTGAGAAATTCAAGTTTGCTAACCTTGTTTTGATAAATAAATTCTCTTTTGGGTATATTTTTGGCGTATCATAAATTTCATTGAAAATATGTTGTGTTCGATTGCCAGAATCTATTAAATCTATTACCCATACATCACTTTTGATAGAATATTCGACAACTCCCAAGCGTTTCCATAGTCCCACTTGAATAAAGTGAGACCTTTTGTTTACACATTCTGGTATAAATCAAAATAATTTTCCCAGTTTGATATTTCTGTGTTAACAAACAAACAGTATGAAAACAGAATAAGTACCTACATCTCATTGACGTCATCGGGCATATTGCAGACTGTTTTATTTTAATAACATTCAAAATTGTATCAGTCATTTGAATTCTAAGAAAAAGTTGCCTGTGTTTCATACTTCGTAGAGACAGGGCAAGGCTTAGGTCTAAGAAGCAAAGTTAGTATAGTATACCTAAAGCACAATACGACCGATCATTAAAGTCTGAAGTCTAAAGTGTGAATGTTGCCAAGCCAACGATCACCAAGCGGCAGATCATTGGCGGGTTCAACTTATGGCTACATTATCCACTTCTTGTACCCCCCGAACTATATCCACGTAATCGCCTTTAATACAGGCAGACATCCGTCTGCCTATCGATCTTGTCTCGTTAATCTTTGTCTTGGAGACCACATCCGTGTTCCACATCAACATACCATTTCACATAATATAATGAAATCCTGGTACTTTAGCGTGATTTTTTGCAAAATACTGATTAATTGCCCCCACGTGTATTTCACGACAGTTTTTGTCGAGATTTGAGTGAAAATATGGAAATGTGGAGATGACAGCAATTAGACCTAGTGCAGCTAAGGCGTTATTTACGAGTAGTCGCAAATACATAGCCAATACATTCTTATCCAGTTGTATGCATTTCAATAGTCTAATTCTAAGTCTAACACGCGAGTTCAGAAGATTTCAGATACTCGGGAAGTGTTGTGGCATCATTACCAATAGGCGCGTATCATGACGCCTTATCTGGATTGTGGATATGCAGTAGGTAAGCGACCACAGTTTATCAAAAGTAAGTGTTTTCTGTTTATAAAAAAAAATTATATAGATTTCGATTCGGGTCCTTATCTTTACTAACTCTTCTTATATCTCCTGACCTTCACTTCGGCTATGCTGCATATACTTAATTCAAACTTGATACTTCACGCTCGATAACAAAAATTAACATTTATTTTGTTCTGCGTGAGAATCTTAAGATTTCTAGAACCTATAAAAAACATGGCTCCCAAAAGATGTTACCGTGAAGTTGTAATGTGCGCAGAACATGATTTCTTGCTAAACTTGTTTAAAGACGCTGCCCCATAAAACATATTTGTTTATGAAACTGACGCCAATATATTAATATGACTTCCTATCGGGTATCAACGTCGTGGAAGGTGGGTATTGTGTTAATCCAATTCAGTTTTTACACGTGTTTAAGGCCTACGCTAGGTATTAGATGGTCTGGCTTATAGTTACTAGCTGCTAAAAGTACGCGTCCAAATAAAGAGTGATGAATGAAAATAGATTTGTCATTGGTGAAAGAAGAAGGAATAATTGATGGCGTGACGGTAGACGGGAGAATGAAAGGAAAAACGTGTTGCACCGACAAGTGACATGCGACTAGGGCCGGAAGATGATGATTGTCGACTACGGCTGCAGACTACCTACAATTGTTCCTAATAAGACAATTCTTCGCCTTCATCATGAAGGACACTTAATTCACCTCTATCGAAGTTACTGGTAATAATAACATAGTCGTGTCAACAACTCCATCAAACATACTTCAATTAGCTAGATGACATTGTCGTTATTGGTGGACTCAATAGATGAAATAAAAGGCCCGTCCTCAAAATAGGCGACTCCACCCCCAGTGCACGTCACTAAGCTCCATTCTCGTAGTATTTCTCTTACGTCTTACCAGAAACATCACTCTGTCTATGTTCATACGTTTCAAGTTTCAAAAAACCTATACGTACGTAGGTTTCGGGAAACCTTTCCATTGATAATTTTAGGTGTCATGGCCGATGGGTGTATGTTACAGCAGTGAACACGAATGCGAGTTGTATAAGTATACCTATTGTACATTGTACGATAAGGATCCCAACATTGATATACAGCGTGTCTGTGTGCACGGGCCGTGACGTAAGCTAATGTGCTAGCAGTACAGCTACCATACAATGTGCAAAAACCAAACGGCCTTGTCAAAATTTCACTAGACACGCACACAGATACATTTTAAAGTGTAGGTGTAAGTTAGTGTTAGGCAACGCGTGTTCGATATAATCCTTTGGTAACTATGTTTATAATAGGCATTTACTTTTCATATGGCTGAAGGGCTTACGGAGTTGTACAAGCAACTGTTATCAAACATTTATTTTGATAATGAATATTCGCTTACGTTTGCTTCGTTGTTTTTGTAAACAACGTTCTGATAAACCATAATATTGATGCTTAGATAAAAAAAAAAACCTTATTGTTCATCATCGCTTTTACAATTTGTAAAGGACAAACTGATGATGAATATTGTGATTTTCTAAGTAAACGTTACATTATTTGTTTCCTACTTAGTTACCGACTATGTTTAAATAAATTTAAATATTATTAATAACGTTATCTTCTTACGCACAGCATTTACGTAAGTATTACATAAATAAGGATAAAATTATCACGCTGTCGTGGGATAATAAAAATACTCTGCAGCAGTGTGATTTCGAGAGGTGCTACAAACACACAAAAATACGACTATTCGTTTTTAGGGTTTCGTACCCAAATGATAAAACGGTGCTCTATTGCTAAGACTTCGCTGTCCGACTGTCACCAGGCCGTAAGTATCTCATGAACAGTGATAGTTAGACAGTTAAAATGTTCACAGATAATGTATTTCTGTTGCCGCTATAACAACAAACACTAAAAATCAGAATAAAATAAATATTTAAGGGGGCTCCCATACAACAAACATGATTTTTTTTTCACGTTTTTATAGATAATGGTACGGAGCCCTCCGTGCGCGACGACGTCTCGACGACTCGTACTTAACCGGTTTTTTTTTCGTACAATGGTGCAATCCTATTTGTCCAATCAATGAACAAGAAAGATTTACAATATGTCTGCTGGTATGGTTACAGCGGCAGGGTCAACCAACACACATGACCGTGACTAGTTTACCACTAAACGATAATATCTATACTCGATATTGCTTAACAAGAAAAGAATCCCTTTACGCAAGAAATGTGTAACAAATAAACCACGTTTTTGCTTTCAACACAAACCCGAACGGTCAAAAAAGATGAGCTGAAGGTTGAAACTTTACTTGAAGACATAATTGATATTCTTGTGTGGATGCCTAGTTTTAGGTCGGGTAATCAATAGAGTACGTACTACTAGTAGATCAAGAGTAAACTAACGTAATAATACAATTGAACGTTCTAACAATACCAACTAGGCTTGATCGACACCAGAAGCCCTTCAGGTGACAAGGCCAAGTTCGTTTCAGTCACTCACGTGTCTGGTCTAACTAGTTCCTCTATCTTTTTTATTATAATTGGAGTAAAAGAGATAGCAATGTAGACAAGGTTCTGGGGTTACAGTTCAAAGCAAACCGATTATGGTAAAAAAACATGGTAAGTTCTAGACGAGGCAAAGTGTGCGTGCCAAAAAGCAGTGTCTTCCTGGATAAAGTACACAAATGAAAATGGATGAAACACGATCACAATTGATCGACAAAAAACCTGGAAAAAATAAAAATATGTCGTACCATAAACCGTTAAAAAATTTACTTCTTATTCCTAAATTACATTTTATGAAATCCCGCGGTAATCATTATCCGACAAAAACAAAAAACATTGAAGCTTTTCAAACACAGAAGGTATCATAAAACAATAAAAAACATTAATATTAATTACCTATCATTTTGTTTTTTTTTTAATGTATGGTGTAATTTCATCCATTGTTGTTTGTGCAGTTTAACTTAACTTAACTTTTAGTTTAACTTAGGACAACTGTATAACAGAAAGTACATTTCGCAAAGTCTCTGTACGCAATTTGGCCTTTGAACTCTGCCGCAGTGGTGGATCTTGTTGGCATCTCTTCCATTTATCTTATTAAGTAAATATCAAAGATTCCATATTCAAGAAGTGGCTTGTTGTTTTGTTGACGTTGAAGCAGAGGGATCGTTAATACCCAGTCAGGGTCGCGTTACTATTTCGGCACGTGACTGAGATTCTGCTACAGCGATTATGGCGACAGTTAATTTATGACCATAAATAATCTGAATTAAATTTCCTAAGTGTTCTGGACTAAACTTGTCACATCACTAAACTAAGACGGAAGGCTCCAACGACTATCGCATCACGGTCTAAAAAATCACGTGTGAATTATTTATAGCCCGGCTAATATCCAACCGTCCCTCTCATACTTCACGTGACAGACTGAGACAAAAAACCACGTGCTTAAATTCAAATACCGGTAACGGTGTCTATTTTTCGGACAGGCATCGGCCCTTAATTATACTGATGGAGCAATTGCTTTGATAAATGGAACGAGCCTCCTAGTAATTCACAAATGGATAAGCTTGACGCTAACTTGATGTTGCTTGTGCACGCTATTTGTGACTCTATTTTGATGAATTATCACTGTAATTGGCTTCAACTTCGTTTAACAGTAGCAGTAGGTAGTTATGCATTTTTTATTATAATAATGTCATCGGTTAATTGCAACCATCGTAAGTTTATAATAAACCTCGCATGATTGTAAACAGACCACACCCGTAACAATTCGATAGTTTACAATATATCCGTCTCTTGTGGTTAAATTGTGAACGAACATACAATAGGTCCAATTAGTGCACAGTTTTATGCAATCTATTATATTTCCTATGACAATGTTACGATGCCTCTGATTGGTCGGGGCTGTGGCGGCTTCAGCACAGCCCATACCTTTATTTAAAACAATCGTCTTTGCGTTTCCTTGCAAAAACAAGTAGCTATCTCACAACTTGACGGCAACACACAGTTTAATTACACTGCCTGTTAATATTTTTTTCATTGTGATCCCAAGAGAATCCTTCTACACTTACGGTGTTTGCATTACTCCGGTGTTATTGCAATTAAATCATTAAAATAATGCATTTCATGCACATTTTTTATTTATTTATCAAAATGTACAAAAATGGACTTAAGAAAATGTTGTTATATGTATAACCTAAGAACGATACGCGAACGTGAACGTAAGCTAAGAACGAAGATATTTGCTAGTTTGGACGCTGGACGCTTTTAAGGTACCAGGTACCAAAATTACATAACAGCCTTAGTCATCTACGTTATAGTATGCCGGAGAATACGCACAGAATCGAAAAGTATGAAAATAGAAAGTGAGAGGCTTTTGCCCAGCAGAGGACACAAATATAATAATAAAAATAATGTTAAACAGGATATTCTCAAAACCCAATATTCCTTAATTAAAAAAGCGTAAAGAGATATTTAATAACCGATAACCCTATTAGTGTTATCCTTGTAACTTGGAACACGCTGCCAAGTAAATAGCTGATTTATATAAATATTTCATGCGCGATCAATCGTCGAGGTTGCCAAAACACTGACGTCTGTATCGCCTAACTTTAATTGGATTTCTTAATTTAGTTATGTCTTCTATTGAGACAGTTTCGACGTAAATGGAAACTACACTAGGTACTTTTACAGTACACTAACTTATATCCCTGTTCGAATTACTAAATAAATCTTCAATCTTAATTTATGTCCATCAAGCTAGTGATCTCTTAAAATCTTTCAGGTCCCTCGGGCCCGCAGTGTATATTGCCCTCCCTTGACTACCGAACTTCAGTCTTGGAGTTTGTTTGTTTTGTCTAACTCCGAGTGCAATCACTCAGAACATTGCAAGGTCGTATCCATATCCTCGTAGTTATTTACTGTTCAATAGATTTACTATAGCGTTCCTAGAATAGAATTGGGTGTCTGAAGCAGTGCGTGTCTCTACCCGATGATTTCATACGACATACTTAAATATTTGAGCATTTAATATTCAAGAATTTGTTAGCAACATGTGAAGAATACTGTTGAAATATTAAGAGTTAAATGAATGAAACCGAATCATCGTTCTAGACTTCCTGTCGGCCGTGTAATAATACTCTGAAATGTTATCCTTCCGATCTCATGTTCCTATATCACCTACAAAGATTGAATTATGATTAGATATGATTTGTATTTTTATTCTTAAGCTAAATATACTGAAGTTGGAAAATATACGGAGAGTTAGACGTAAAATTGCTAAACCGGCACCGGTCATGTGATCCATACGCGTTCGGTGTTAACCATGGCCTATCTACTGTCGTTATGGAAGGTCGTCATGGACATTGCCATTGTTACCGAGCTTGACACATCTTGAGCGGTAATCCCATTGATGTATAGTAAGACCGTCATTGCTTTTGTTAATTACAATATGTAATTTTAGCCGGAAAGCAGGAGGCAGAGGAAAGACCTGATAAAAAGTGCGTACTCCAACTGGGTCTAACGTTTCATGACATTTTTTGTAACAAATGCTTTAGAATAACTCATGCTCGGGTATAGTTTGCTCGATATGTAAAACACAATACATTATTTTATGTTCAATGGTATCTGCGTGAATATTCATTGAAAATGGGAGTTCGTTATGGAGCGTAGAGGTGGTAATAGCGAGTTTATTGTAACACAAGGAATATACTGCTGACTATTCAGAAGTAACTCCTGAATAAGGATCGAAATTTGAACAAGCTGCACGACTGTTGTTGAAGAGTATATGATGATGATGATGATGATGGTGATTATTTCAAGTGTATATGGTGCATAATTAGAGTACAAGAGGAATATAGAAATGATAGATGATTGTGTAAGATGATGAAGAAGATATATTGTCGTTCCTAAATTAAGTCATATAAGGACAGAAGAATGAGCTAAAACCAGTCAAAATGTCAGAAAGAGAGGTTTATCCTGATCGTATAGTCAAAATACTATAGGAAATATACCTACAAGTGTAAAGAATAATTTAGTAGAAGGGACCTAAATAAATGATTAAATTTCTAGCTCAACTCCGTCCAAAACTATCTATTAATGTGATATAACAAAACGGCAGCACGCGTTGCTTATTTAGCACTCCTGTCAATCACATAGTCTGCAGGAACTAACACGATAACCGCTGTTCTAGACCGAAACTAATTAACGTAAATACTGAATACAGGAGCGACATAAATGTCTCAAAAATTAAGAGGCGCTTACTTAAAATGACTGGCAAAACTTTTAGGTGAGCTGTACACGTGATTCGCTTGGCAACCGCTCCACACACGCGACTACTACGCACGAATCTTCTACATTATAAAATTATTGTTGTGTATCAAATGCTAAGACAATTACTCTCCGGACTTTGTTCATACAATGCGACATTATATTGCGGCAGAATTGTAATAAAATTAGCATGTCTGGGCAATAAGGAAGACTGCTCATTAAACTTCGTTTGCTATAGTGTAAGCTGCCAGTATTGTGTTTAGGACCATTCGAAAGTACAATATAAATGGTTATGTTTCGTTATCAGGACCTAAACAGACCATTTTCACGTAGTTCATACCCAGACATATGCGCCAAAAGTCTGCCACGAATTATTAGGTAACAACTATTTCGGTCGTCTACCAAGGATTTTTCTAGAAAATCTAACCTCGGTCGGAATCAAAGGACGTCAAGGTCGGACGGAAGCAGTAGTCACCACCAAAGCGGTTATCTATTTGGTAAATTGGAACTAATCTACTGGCATAAGACGGCACGATCGTAATAGGACCTATGCTTATCAATTGAATGTTACAGCTTTGTTTTTATAAGAACTTGTCTAGGATAACAGTATAAGCAATTTCAGTAGGCTTACGTAACAGCTATGCGCAAAATCTCTATTCAGGAAAGGCCCTTGCTTCTCTGTAACGCTCATATCCATTAGGCTGTACCAAATGACCGAAAGATACCAAACACGTGCTCAGTACTAACACTTCCTCGCCACTAAATGATAAGGATAACGATGATGACGCATTATACTTAAAAGTAAATCTCTTTGCACACTGTGATAATGGAGTAAGCATGCTAAGTCGTCAAATAAAACTTTGTGATTCGGGATTACCTAGTGTCCTTCACGGAACATGGCTCTGATTTAAATCGAATCTGTAAAGCCTAATTTTATCAAGTGAGACTATTTTATTTGGTAAAATGTGGAGAGTTAAGTAATCAAGTCCCGATGTTTATGTGAATTATTTTTGAGTAAAAGAAAGTAGTCTACTGGCTTTGCTGACCATCCTCTTGATTAATGGTATTACGTCCGAATTGCTCCTCGCAATACAATGTTACGTGTGTATACTCATGAATACACAATCAGTTTTTTAGACAAATCATACTTGGCAATAGGCCAGTATAACACCATGCGTAACAATAAAATATTATCACTTATTATGTCAGCGAACAAAGGCAACAATGGGAGAATTCCTTATAGACTCCTAAGAGCTAGTCTTTCTGTCAAACAGCCTTTAGCACCAGATGCTGTATGAAATCTTTATATCGCGAAGGTGCTACTGCAATGAAAACAGCGTAAACACTTCGATCTCAATCAATTTACGTGATTAATTTGACTTCTCTGTGGATATATATTCAACATTTGACATTTATCGCGACTCTCGCTCGTTGCATAAGGTTATGGAAAAATCCGAGAAAGTGTTCCAGCGGCATTGTTTTCCCTGAACCCCTGGTCTGGTAGGTACACTAGGTACAAACCGGCACGTGCTGAAAAAATAACAAACACAGAATTACCTAGTAAGTATTTGCAGAATACTTAGCACAACACGCATACCACGAAATTAGGATACGCACTGAAATTATTTCAACGTGTAACCATTCATGTATCGGTCACGCCTCGTTACGTAATGTTAGGAGTTTTTTAATTATGGTAAACATACAATGAGGCTATGAATGCAAATGCCAATTACAAGGTATGGATTTCAAATGGTCGTTTCACTAAACTGATTAAATTCGTGAGATGAAAACTTTAAACGTTATTAATGTTCGACTGGATCTGTTTGTCCGACAAATGTCAGCACAGCCTTGGAACACTCAAGGAATAGTGGGAGGATAATATAGGATTACAGGCTTGTGACACTTGTGACGCAAGCTTAGCGATGTGAGTGGAGAATTTATTGGCATTTTTGGGACTTATATAATATGATATCACATCTGTATTCCTCTAGGGGATAGGTTCATATAGGACGCCCTCATTAGGTATGTCATGTTGCTAGAAGGCAGGGGGACTGACTATTGAATGACGGCTCAGAGACTTATGAAAGAAGGCAAGGCCCAAAATAAGAAGAATGAGTGTAGGTATGAATGGTAACTTCGCCAAGTTACGTTTAAATCTATACTAATATTATAAAGAGAAAAGTTTTTTTGTTTCTTTGTAACTAATAGGCTCCGAAACTACTGGACCGATTTAATACATTCACCATTAGATAGCTACATTATTCCTGAGTAACATAGGCTATATAACATCCCGCTACGACACACGGGAGCGGAGCAGTAACGAAAGACGTAACTTAACGCGTGTGCAAATCCTCGTGGCGGCCATCGGCGGCGGCGAACTCTCGCGTCCGGCCCTGGTGCGAGCCATGGTTCGGAGCGAGAGGGAATGGGATGCAGTCGCCTCCTTCTGCGAGGCAGTAATGCTTGAGAAGGAGGCGGCGGGACGGTTGAGACAGCGGTTCTCCCGTCCCAGCCGCCGCGGTAGACGGTCCGGACGTCGGGAGCCGCGAGACGACTCCCGGCCACCGTAGATACTGGCCTGTGGACGGTGACCAATGGGTAGCTCACCGTCCTTACGTTGCATAACGACAGGCCGTGTCGACGGCGCGTTCGTGTTTCACGCGCGCCTCAAAGAGATTTCAGCAGAAGGAAGGGGCCACTGAGGGCCGATGCCTGCCGGGGCTGCGGGTTGTTCGCAAGAGATACCGCGCCCCCGGAACGCAAAGGGCACAAGAAGGAACATGAGTGGGTTTTAGTCAGTAAAAGTCTGACACTCCCTCCCGCCCCGCCCAGGGCGGGAGAAGTTATTTGATGATTTCCCACCCACCAAAAAAAAAAAAAAAAAACGCGTGTGCAATAAGCCACGTGGACGAAGTCACGGGCAGTTCGCTAATACAAAGTATTCTCCTAATGAATATCAATGAATCGACTGCGGTATACTACAGAGAAATTCCTAAAAACACAATAGTTACATAAGACTTGACATGATTTGTAATTTGTCTACATAGATAAAATACTTCTATGTATTTACTACGTTGAGGTCAGCTGATGTAGCTGAATTTCTACCTCCATTGTACACCTACGCATCAATATAATGCGTGCAACCTTTCAAGCGACTGTCTTCTTTGAAAATTAGTTCACTTGCACTTAAATTGTGAAACATAGATAAGTATAACTGGTTCGCCATGTTATCTACAGAGACACGACTCCTCTCCTACACAGTGCTTATCTGTTCCGAGTTATAGCGAGTATCGTTTAATGGCGCCAACCTTTATGTCTAGCATTAACTTTATCACGTACCACGAGGATATTACCACCAATATAAACGACGTTTATGGACATTTTCTCATAATAAAGAGCTTAGTGTAAATTAGTATTCACGTATACCTAAAAGTACTAGATGACCAACTCTAAAAAATGTAAAAATAATCAGCTGTTCCCTACACAGAATACACTACTACACAATCAAAATGTGATGGAACTGCTGAATTTGCTTTCATATTTCAGAGTTGTGTGGGTGAGGTGGGTGGTTAGTTAGGGTTTCAGTGTTATTGGGTTTTTCTATGAAATTCTTAGTAGCAGCTCGGAGTTAGGATTTGTGCCCGGTTAATGGCAATAGTCTCGCCCCTATTACATGAGGGCTAAACATACCGGCGAACTGTGAGTGCACATTGGTACACCTCTGCCTAAACCTTTCGGGTAATACAGGCATGGTGGTATGTGGTATGTCAGAGTTCGTCCCATAATGAAAGTTGTTCATATTCATGAGTACTTTGAGCCCCTTAAAGAGATTCTTGATAGTGATCTTCGCCGAAGAAAGTGGTTACCCTACTGATATTTGTTATACTATATGTACCTACTCTGTAATTAACTATCGATCTTTCAGGGCTAGGACAAAATTGACTTAACACCATTATCTGACAATACAAAAATGGGTCTTCGGAGGAATGCCGTGCCCTATACCACAGCACCACGCTAGGTAATGATGACCGAGCATGTTTTCACATCACAATGAATGTTATACGTTCATCAGTCACGGCTAGTTTAAAAATGTTAATGTTTCTTCTCCACAATCATCTTATCGGTGCAATATCCGTTAAACATCTTTAGAACTAATGGTTTTCTTAATTACGCGAGTTCATTGGATGAATGTAAAATACAACGAGTAACGACACAATGAGACGTGTTTTTGTCTGTGTGTCTACAAACAAATCCAACACAATGCTCTATTAAATCATTCATAAGGTCTATCAGGACACTTACACCTCTACATAAAACAACTGTCGATATTCAAGAATACTTGTGAGGAAGGTTTCCCCGTCTCATGCGAGCGTCTATTGTTTTCATTTTCTTTCATGTCGGTCCACCGAGGAGCCCTCTTCGTTATTTTCGCATCGTGTGATGAAACCGGTTCTCTGTATTATTAGTAGGCAGTCTATTTGATAACATCTTAACATTTTGCAGTGTCCCCTTGTCCAAGTCGTGACCATAAGAACTACATGGTAGTCAAACAAAACTTGTTTACAACGGAAAGGTAACTAACATTGCAGCTCTTGCCGAATAAAACAATATAATTCTATGTGGCAATGATTTCCTGTGATTTTCGTTAGTTAATCTAAATGATAAATGATATTAATTGTGATAAAGTCATAATCTAGCCGGTTTATCTTCGTAATCATGTACCTTATCAACGCATCCAGTGTAGAGCACTTCCCCACTACAAGGTTTATTTTTTATTATTACAAAAAAATTGCATACTAAGATGTGTGTTCTATACAGGCCCTTCAGTCTTGCCGTCTGGGGAATAGGAATAGGTACCTAACTTATAGGCGTGATGTTATGCAAGCAATAATAATTATGTTCCTTATAAACCAGAAAGGAGGTTAATTTTCTATAATTAAATGTCAAAACTATTGTCGCAATCACTCTTTGTTAATTTAGAAAATTATTTCGGCTATTGCATTTTTTTTGCGTCCATATTGAAGCCTATACATGTCCGTAGTTATAATAGTTATTAAATATACATTATAATAGTTATTAAACTCTAATTCTATTCTGTTCTATTTATTTTATAATTAATTCTATGACCATCATCGGCGACATTCATTCCGCGTCATTGTAAAAGTAACGACCATGTCGACGTATTTACATGTCAAAGTAACAAAAAATTCAAAGAAATATCTTCATAGCATAACACGCTTTATTACTTGTATAGTAAAGAATATAGTAGCGTATTTTTATTTTGGCAAACGATACTGCCTAATTTTCGGTATCATGTCTTGTAAACCAGACGTGGAGTTACAACGATGAATGAGTCACAAAAAACTTAATAAAAACCGTTGTATGAACGTTAATGGTACGCTGCACGGTGGTAGGACGAGCACGGGTTGTACACTATTTGACCTTTGAACTTGAGGATTTCATAAATAATGTAGTACCTACCTACTTTTTAAGCCAGCTGTGAACTGTTAAGCTACGTAATAAAATAATGGAATACGTAATGACTACGCGCGCGCCCTTTTAATTTGCTACAATTGGCTAAATAATGCGATGTCTATGGTATGCCGTAATAATATTGCCGCTTTGATATAGAAAAACCGGTATGAAATTCCAATACAAATTATACATATTTTTACCATTGCATGTGTGAAATGAATAAGCGAACGTTTTTTATTACTACTAGACGGATCCCTTAATAAATAAACTTGTCCCCTCGGAGCTAAGAAATACATTGCAAGAAATGCGTCGGTGTTCGCCGTGTTCGGACGCACGGCGCGCTTCCGAAAGCACTTTCGCCTACGATCGGAATCGCTCGGCGATCTCCGCACCCCACAGCTGACTGGGCCAAAGTGGGAGCGAGAAGAGCATGCGCGAGGCGAGCGTGCGCGACAAGGACCGCGCGCCGCGCAACTCGCAGCGCCGCCATTTACTTCTTTTCAGTGCTCGGCCCCCGTCGTAGTGACAGTGTATTTCTTTTATCACTAAGCGCAGAGCTTATTCGTTTTAATTGTGAAATTCCTATATAAAATTGTTTACAAATGTTTAAAAATGTGTAATTTGTGAATGTGCAATGGAGTTAAAGTTACACAGGTGATGTTTCGAGCCGTTTGTTCGAGCATGGCTGGCTTCATCGCATCTGTTGTCAACATAAAATAACGTGGATTATGCAAGTTGGAGTAAAATGTGGACGAGTGTTAGGTGAATTATGTGTTTTTGTTATGTTAAAGGTGCCAATGCTTATAATTGTGTGTGAGTTTTAGTTACAAAGTGTCCTGTAGTATCGTACATTGTTGGTACGTTCGTCAGACATCGGCTGGCGATTGTATGGAGCACGTACGTAGTGGAACCTATTATAAAAGACGAGCACAGTGCACGCGGTGCAATTAGATTATCTTCAATAAATTGCGGTATACTAATAACACATCTGTGGCACTAAACACATGCTAATGAACAACTCATGCTCGGCTAGTGTTTTTGCAATAAAAACCTGCCTACGAGCGGCAGACTTGATGGTTTTCATTCCACAATATTAGCAACTCACCCTACACATGAAATACACATTATGTTACTATGACAGAAATGTTACATAAAATATGTAAGAAACACTAGAGTGAATAGGTAACCGCAATTATAAACAATTTAGGGATGTGTATCATTTGTGCCTTCACAGTAAGTGGATTACGGTTTAAAACCTTGAAATCTAGGTCTAGGCGGGCAACTATTTATTGCACTAACATGCAATGTAACAGTATCGAAACTGGAGTAGGTTTTATATGTGATAGCTCCGTTAAATACCTATTTATTGAAAACAAAGCATGAACTCATTCGTTAAATATATACAATCACGAACAATCATGTTTATAATTTTGATTCCTTGTGTTATTAGTATTACTTTTGATAATATTCCAAAAAGTACATTTATCTAACAGAGTCGATAAACAAGTAAAATATTTATTATTGTAACTTCACACAATTAGCTACGTTTTGATAATAAACAGTAAAATAGAACACAATAAATACACTGTGAGTGCCTACAACACAT
This sequence comes from Caradrina kadenii, assembly GCA_947462355.1. Lineage (NCBI taxonomy): Eukaryota > Metazoa > Arthropoda > Insecta > Lepidoptera > Noctuidae > Caradrina > Caradrina kadenii. The sequence continues at coordinate 12,261,111 of OX381691.1, forward strand.
AACACATCGGGAACTTGAGCAAACAATTTTCTATTGTTACAGTAAATAAGACTATGAGGGTTGTAATATAATGCAGCGGCTGCACAAAATATTAGCGCTGGCAATAATTTGCGCAGCGGTGAGGGCGCAGGAGTGCCCCTCGGCCTGTACGTGCAACAGGACTCGCGCGGCGTGCACCGCCGCCGCCGCCCCGCAGGATCGTCTCCCAAAAAACTACTTCTCGACAACCTACGGCAAGCACCTCCAGGATCTCTCCTGGACCGACTCCAAAGTAAACACCCTAGAAATACACGTGTTTGACGAACTTAACGAGTTGGAGTACATCGACTTAAGCAGAAACGAAATCAGAAGAACTGAACACGTCTTGTTCGCCGGACTGAATAAACTAAAATCTCTGAACTTGTCGCGGAACTTCATCGACGATATTCCTCGGTACTCGTTTGCCGATTTAGAAAATCTAGAAGTCCTAGATGTGTCCCACAACCGGCTTCAAGTTATACCATTCCAGGTCTTCGGGCCGATGATCAAACTCCAATATTTGGATATATCGCATAATAAAATAGCTACTTTCTTAGATTACTATTTTAATCCTAATAGACAACTAAAAGCACTGTTCCTAAATAATAATAGCCTAGTCAAAATTACGTCTAATGCTCTAGTCAACCTAAAAGAATTAGAGACACTGGACATCTCGGGCAACAAACTAGACTACATACCCAAGTCTTTATTCGATAACTTCGAACAATTGAGAGAGCTAAATCTGAGCTTCAACCAGTTCCAGAACATATCACAAGATGTTTATAAGAATCTTAAGAACCTACGGTGGCTAAGTATGGGTGGCAACCGACTGCGAACATTGCCGCCGATGCTCTTCCAACATAACGAAAATCTTAAAACGGTCTACCTCGATCACACTGAACTAACAGTTATACAAAACACTAACTTCAAAGGCTTAAGTACTCTACAGCAATTATACATAAGAAATAACGAATTTTTACGAGAAATAGAAATGTTTGTATTCCAAGACACACCAGCCATCACCCACCTTAACCTGAGCTCAAACGCACTGCTGTCCCTTCCGAAATCGTTGACTTTGTTGAGCAACTTGCAAGAACTGTGGCTAGGAGACAACCCGTGGGCGTGCGACTGCCGGATGGCGTGGTTCGCGGGCTGGGCCGAAAAGAGGAAAGAAATCATCAAATCCGACTTGAGCTGCCCGCTCACCTACCCCAACGATATGTTAAGAATATTGAACCACACCAATTGTAAACCTCCGACGTTGGTATCTAGTAGTCCTCTAACACTGTACAGATTGCAAAAAAACGCTCTACTAGAGTGTAAATTCGCGGGAAACCCCATGCCGTCCATCACTTGGATCACGCCTACTAGGATGGTGTTCCACTGGAACCCGGAGCCGCTGGTGCAGGACATATTCCACAAGCATGGCGTCGCCCACGACCAGCATTACCATGCCATAGATAATTCCAAGTCGAGAGTGAGAGTGCTCGATGATGGATCACTATTCATAGGAGATATACATAGAGAAGACTGTGGAACTTACTTATGCTTTGCAACGAACCCCTCGGCCAACCTGACGGCAGAGGTCGTGCTTAACATAGATCCTATGACTATGTTCGAGATTAAAATGTACAGTTTATTGTGTGGAGCTCTCTGCGCCGCCGGATTCTTAGGACTTACACTATTTGTGCAGTTCTTGCGCTACATATTTTTCAGGTAAGTTTTCTGTCACTGAAATGGTAAGTTTATGTATGTGAGAGTCTATGTCAGCCTAACGGAGTAATATATTTTGTTTTCAGATTTCGTCTGATGGAGACCTGCTGTAGCTGCTGCACGTGCGTGAGCCGCGACGCGCCGCGCTCGCGACAGATATTCAGCATGCTGGACAACATCGAACAATACAAGAGACAACAATTAGAGAAACTACGGGAAAATTACGCTGTTCAAGTGAGTTTAATGTACTAGTTAGTTTCCGCTCGTCACGTGCATAACATGTACCTATTGTAAGCTGTTAATGTTCTTACAGGTTCATCGCATCAAAGAGAACTGTACGCAACAAATGGACTGGATACAGAACAGTTACTCCTCACAAGCAAGTCATTTACGAAATATTAGAGACATCGGCAGCAACCACTTGAGTGCCATGAGAGACCAGTATTACGACCAGGTATTAGCATACATTTTTAGAGTTGTGTTTTTTCATAACTTCATCCGTGCTCTGTTTAGTTGACAACAATTATGGAAACAACTAATTTGAAAATAATTGATCGCACAGGTGAAGCGGGTGCGCGAGTATTCCACGTGCCAGCTGAATTGGGTGCGTGAGAACTACGTGTTCCAAAGAAACAAGATCCGCAAGTTCAGCGCGCACCAGGTGCTGCGACTGCGGGAGTCGTACAAGTACCAGCAGCAGACGCTCAACAAAGTGCTAGAGAACCTGCCCAGTCTGTACTTCGAGAACTGTCGGAGTGGCTCATGCGGCAGGAGCGACTCCATGGCCTTCGACCCCGACGTCGAGGTCATCGACATGTACCTCAAGTCGAAGATCGAGAAGCTCGCGAATCTCCCCAACTCGATATTCGACGAGGAGAGCAAGATATCCGTGTACTACACGCCGACGGAGAGGTCGGTGAACTCTCGAAGGAACTCTCCTGTTCCGGACGGCATTCATATTAATATGATCGAGAAGGATCCGCCGCATCTACTGGCGATGATCAAGCCCTCATTGCCGGAGCGGCCGCTACCGCTGGAGTTTTCGTCGCCGCCGGGCTCGCCGTCGCCCACCACGTCCAAGGCGGTGCCGGGCGCGCGGCGCTCGCGCCGGGCCGCCGAGCCCAAGCCGGCCAGCGAGCCGCTGCTGGGCCGCGACGTGGTGACGTACGAGCGCACGCGGCGGCGCGTGACGCTGCCGGCCAGCGCGTCGTCGCCGCAGCTGGGCGCGGGGCGGGCGGCGCACGCGCACGCGGCGGCGCGCGTGCTGCTGGCGGTGGAGCTGAAGCCGGCGTGCGCGGCGCGCCACGCGGCGGGGCAGCTGCTGTGCGGCGAGTGCGCGGGCCGCGTGCCCTTGTAGTACCGGCTGCTGCCGCGCGTGTTCCAGCTGTACGTGGCGGGCCGCACGCGCGCGACGGACGTGCGACTCTGTGATTTTAGCGGCGGAGCCCCTTCTTACGTATGACAGTGTTCGTGAATCGGAACATATCTTGCCGGATGTCAATAATAATGTAAGAGTTAGCATAGTGCGAAGGGACCGTTCGGACTCGGGTGACGTCGCCGCCGCCGATGCCGCTTGTACTTCTAAGTAAGCTGTGATAGACTAGATTTGAATTTAGCGACAATTTAATTTCGTACTGTCTCTAGTGGTAGGCGATAAGGAGTATACTGAAACGATCTGTTCTTAATCGTTCGTAGTAGTGAATCGAATGAACCTGTTTAATTAAGCATTCTGTGGGTATTAGAACTTGTAAATAACTTCTGTTTGTTTTAATCATTTTCCATTTTGATGTAATTTAGGGTGAACTCTTAGAGTTATGCATTTTATATTGTTCAACTTAAAGTGAGGAATAAGAGAGTTGTTACTGTATTGTTGTAATTGTTGCGCGGTCATTGTACATGGTGTCCCTGCGGGCCGCACGCTCGGAGCCTCTCATCCCACTGATCTCAACTCACTGCACATACCATCACATCACATCGTCCACGTTACTACGCGTGTCAACAAATTGAACTGTCTGTAATTATAAACTACTCATTATGATATTTATATATTTTGTGACTGTCCTACAGAATGTATAGCAGAGTCATGCAGTGATATGCCAAAAATACAATCCAGCAATGATTATATTATATACGTTTCTTAATATAAAATATACAAATATTGTTGAAAATTTTCTAAATATATAACAAGAGTAAAACCGCTAATCATGGAGAATAAATTATTTTTCAATGTACACTTCTAGTCTTATTTGTGTGACATTAATTGCAGTTAACGTTCTCAGCAATCCCAAAACTTCAATAAAAAAAGATAATTGATGTTATTACTTCTGATGGCATGTTATTTAAATATTTTTGCATCCATCACAATATCAGATAGTCATTTCTAAATATTAAACTACTTATTGATCAACACATACATTGTTAAAAGTACTAGCTTTTCCATATAATATACATAATCAACTCTCATTCCAATAACACCAATGTAATTGTAACAACTTCCTAAACAACAATTACAAACCTACTTTCTTCCTATTATGCTCTTGCAATAACTTAATTTGTGGAGTGTACCTATTACTACCTATCAAATAAGATTAATGAGATTTTTTGATAATATGGTAGTGCTAAATTGACGCAACTATTTGGCTTTTTTAAGGGTTCCAATATCTATTATGAAATGGCCAACACAGTGCCATTTTGTGAACTTTAATAAAAAGAGAATCGTTTAAAATATACGCAGTTATGAGCTACAAGACACCTAAGAATTCGCGTACGTAAGTAGAATCTCACAAAAGTAAAATGTCAATGACCGCATTATGGCAATAACTTCAAAATGGCGTACAACACACGACTACGAATAAATTGAAGCCGTACAAATAAAACACTTTGTTCTCAAATCAAAGTTTATTTGACACGACGTATCTTTCATAACAAAAGCAATCCAATGTTTTCACTAAGATATTATAATAAAGACGAACACACAAACTTACATAATATATTAATGATCTAAAAACTAACAAACAGAGAAATAAAGAATAGAGTTGCGATCGTATTATAGAAATAACATGACGAATATCAATTATTATTATAAGTCAATATAGAAACTTGATTTCGAAACATCACGCGACGTTTACTACTGATACTTCACAAGTATGACGGGCTTTTATAGAAAAATATCTAAAGTAAATAAAGTCATTCTACTGTCCAGAAACTAGGTTGATAAGGGCTAGCGCGGACCTGGCAAAATGCAGCGGCGTTTACACTGTTAAACAAATACCAACATTGCAGCTCTTAAAATACAGTCGACAATAAATAAACTGCACCGCGTACCCCTGTCCGCTATGATGGTCCCACGGACTGGTGGAAAATGATTTAAATTAAACTTTTTTATACCGACGCAAGGTTGTTATTTGTTTGGCGATGAAAACTTTACTGTGTTGCGCCACGCCAGGTCTGCGCGGACCTTAGTCCTATGGCGCTTGTTTACTAGGCTAAGAATTACCTGCCACGCATCATTAACTTTAGTTCAATATACCTACATCATGAATTAATAAATAGCATATAGATTGTAAAGAATACTATTTTAATAAAATATGATAGTTGATTTAGTAGTATCTATCTATCCGAGAGCGAAGTGCAAGTTTGTAAGACTTCATTTTAAAAATAAATGGGATTTAAGATTTCGACTAAACTTTTAATGCAGCACTCAATCCTATTTCACTTTGCTTGATATCCGGTGTATATATAGAAAATCTTTCTGAATGAGATAAAATGTCTAAGCTTAACTATTAACTTTTAAAAAGATTTAAACAACATTACGATTCTGCTAAAAATATATTTATATAATGTATACTTCAAAGTAGTCCATATTCCTTGTCTTCTTATTTTATGTAGTTTCAATTGAACTACATAAAAATCTAATCTGAATACAAACAAGACTGCTTGCTCAGTGCAGTGAACACCGTGTAAGCTGACACCGGGGCGGGGACAGCAGAAATCGCAGCGACTGGCATCAAGTTACTTTGCATCAGCTAATTTACCGGAAAACTTATGAGGATGTTACTTAATTCAAGAAAGAGATATTCTCGGTATTTTTGTAGTATTGACTTGTCTCACTTCTGTGCAAAGACATCTCATACAAAGAAGAAGTAAGTGTTGATAGCATGATGTCAATAAACATCACGCTAGCATTCCCCAAAGGGGTAGGTACAGGGCTGAGATGTATGGTACATTTACATTTCTGATGTAAGTTGCATGTAAAAGACTCGCACCTTTTGCCTTTTTCAACTGTAACTTTTTAACTAAACTTGGTATAGTGTACCGTGCCAGTGCCTTCACGCCTTTCTGGCTACATACTTAATTAAATTAATCATACCATCACGCCTGTATTCCCCGAAGGGTTAGGCAGAGGTGTAACAATGAACACCCACAGTTCGCCGGTATGTTTAGGTCCCATGTAATAGAGGGCGAGCCTATTGCCATTAACCGGGCTCAAATCCAAACTCCGAGCTGCTACTGAGAATTTCATAGAAAAACCCAATAACTCTTTTTGCTCGACCTGGGAATCGAACCCAAGACCTCTAGCGTAGCAGTCGCGCTTAGGACCACTAGGCTACCGAGCCAGTACTAGACAGTTACAGTTTAATAATATTAAAGTTTTGTTAAAAAGTCAACCGATCTACTGACAATGCTTGATGTAAATAAAATAAGACCTACACGAGTGCCGTTACTGCCACCTACAATCACCTGCACTTCAAACCTGTTCTACGACTCAGGAAACATTTCTCCTACCCTGTAAGAAGCCTATCGCCTATATGCCTTGGCATAAGATTGCTAGGGGCATGACCTATCAGCAGTGATAGATGAATTGTGTGAAAGCAGAAGAAATGAATTGTATGGCTAGAAAGGGGAACTGACATCACAGATGATGTGTGATTGAAGAAGACAAATGTTGGTCTGACCCTATATGAATTAAGATAAGGGCAGTCCGAGGATTATGACCTAACAGCAAAGAAGCCTTGAAAGTAAATCTTGGCAACAGCGCTTGTGCCGGGCTAGAGACCAGACAATATAATGTCAGTACAAAACTTTAAATTATATTCTTGACTTGATTATTATAACATTGTCAACAGTGTTACATTGATACATTGATGATGACTGTTTGTGAATACATGCCACCTGCGACCTACTTTATCAATCCTGTAAGTAGGGACACTTACTTATTTAAATGAAGAAAGTAAATTACATCATACACGTAACTATTTTATGACTAAAATAGTTATAATTAAGTAGCTAATTAATCTAAAAATTATAATTATTAATGCCCTTGTTTGACGAGGGCATTATTATAGATTTAATAATGGAATATTTCTTAAATGTAATTTATAATAGGTCTAAATTGCATGGTAATTATACTGTTCTATAAAATATTCCTATTATGAATCAATTAGGTATATTTTATTGAATAGTTCATAATGACCAATATATATTATTGATGAAATAATTTAACAGGGTGCATTAAACATAATGCTGCAAGATGCAAAATTAAGCATCCGTATGTTTGTGTCCGCAAAACTCGGAAAGTAGTCAATGCATTTTAATTTAACAAAAGAGTGTTTTTAAATACTTTTTTTTGGGAGGGCCGCGTTAGTTCTCCGGTTTTCCTAGTATTAATATGAAAATATAAATTACTGCCATCATGTTTCCAGTGTGAAAGAGAGACAGAGTTATACATGGCCAAAGGCACCATCTATTTTCCGCAATAGAATATTGATTGGTGGTATTACTAGGTCATTTAAATACGGCCCCTGGTCCAGTCTCGCGGTGTGATTGGGTGACTAAAGTAGCACCTACCAATCAAATCGAAAAATCGAAATGTATTGACCTAAGAATTCACAACTGAATATAATTTGTAGTGGTCTCGCACCAGGGGTCAAACAATGTCGAAAGTCTATAATCCTGAAAAATATTACCAAAAAAGACCCTGCAGTACATAATATTACCCTATCAAAACCAACCTATTCCCACGACGACAAATTCAACAAAATTCATTGAAACAATTCAAAAAACCCCTGTACATAAATGGTCCATTTGCTTAGACAGTTGCACGTTCAAGTGACACCAAATATTTCACTTACCTTGGCAGCAGTTCTGTTCCAGATGACCACCTTGTGTCCGGAGTTCAGCAGGTTCTTCACCACGCCGCTGCCCATGATACCCAGCCCTAGGAAGCCAAATTTCATCTGGCTGGCTTGAATGTTCTTCTCTAGCAGAGTCTCGGAGACATTCTCCAGGTCGAGAGGGGGAGTCTCCTGCGGAAAGAGGAGATACTGGTTATAGAATGGCATTCTCTTTTTGATTAAAACCTGCATAGTACTTTTTTGATAGGCCTTTGCACTGCAGTGTGGCATTACTTATTGTAGACTAATGCTTTGTGCGGGGTTAGAACCCACTTACGAAGAATTCGACTAACCACCATTGAAAGTCCATTATTATCTCTTTTATTGTGTTGATCAAGTGGGGCTGGTGGTGGTATCGGGCTGGAGATTCATGCCAAGGCAAGAAACAATGACTTTTCTAATTTTATTAATGTTCTAACATTCCACTTTATTGCTGTGAAAGAAACGTAGACTTAACCCATTATGTGCTAGCGTGGATCCAAGTGAGACACAATGGAAAATTAATTGCGCCTATGTGTCCGGGAAGACATTGCATAGCCGTGACCTGCGTATTCTGTTAACCAACCAAACTAACACTGAGTAAAAATGATTGCTGGGAAACTACTTTATTTTTGGTGTGGATATCACTATTCATGATAGCGAGTAATGTAACGCGCGCAAAACATTACCGGTACAGGGATAGGGATCGGTCACTAACAATAATGATAACAACTTGTTTTTGCAAAAAAATAAATACAAAAGAGTTGCAACTTTGATCTTCAATATCTCCAAACCAACCAACCAATAACCAAAGGTTCCGGTAAGCTTTGGTCTAGTTTAAAAATGATAGCAAGAACTTGTAACTTTCGGCTACAATGCGTGTCGTTTTACAACTGCTATACAAAGGGTCAAGGTTTGAAATACGGAAAACGCAGTGAGTTACCGGTGTGCTGTCCAACGCCTGGCCCTCCTCAGTTTGAGGGGTTCCAGAATAGGAGCGATAACAGGGACTCAAAATTAACAATGGTTTCGTCTGGTGCATCGACGGGTGACTAAATCTAATATGTATTGTTGACGGGCCACTATTTTCATTTCAGCTATGGTTTCGTTTACTGAATTAGGAGCTACTTAATTTGTTACCGCCTAACTAGATAGCTCGCCCGCTAAATATGCCAATATGGTACATGAAGTTTTAGAAAAAGTTTGGCTTTTCAGAAACGTAGAGCGTTGCCACTCATACATGTGTTTACACGCACCCTTTCTTTTTTTTAAGGACGGGAAATCGTCAAATGACTTCTGCCGCTCTGGGCGGAGCGAAAGAAAGTGTCAGACTCTTACAGACTAAAACCCATCCGTGTTCCTCCTAATGACCTTTGCGTTCCAGGGCCGAGGTGACTCTTTTAAACAAATTCCGCAACTCGACGCAGTCTAGCGCGCAAGTCGTGAGTATCGAACTGAAGATATCGTATCGCCATAAACCCTTAACATACCCATTCTCAGCTTACTTGGGACAAATGGCTGGTAGTCTTAGAAACAAAATACTATACATGTAACATCCTAATAGTTCGCGATTGGTTCTCTCATATTTCGTATCTGCATTTCTCAGGCCCATGCCGTGTTCTCGTTTGAACTAAGTAGTTGGCAAGATGGCCGACTAACAGGGTGCTGCAGACGCCCCGCACATGTATATATAAATAAAGCCTTTCAATTCTGATACATTTGAACAAATAAATATAAAGTCGTATACAAATACTGCAGTAGGTAGTAGGTACTGATCTATCGAAGAATATTACATAGTGGTCCATCAGATCGATACAGCTCCAAATTAAATACGATGTAAACAAATACTACTAAATAAAACTACCGACTAACCCTCCCCCTAACACCCAACAGACAGGATTGAAAAAAGAAAAAAATATATATTTTGCATTGCAAATTCAACCGTAAACTGTTAGACTGAACGCCAGAAATCATGTGCGTTTGGCTAGACAAAGGTAAATTGAAATCGAAGCTGAGGCTGAGGGAGTACGCCGTGTGCAAGTATGTACCTATATTTACGTCTCTAATGCACTCTCCCCTATTCGCAAAATTGAGTTTTAATCGATATTTCACATGGTTCGGACACCGCCCAGACGCACGACCCAGGTAGCTTATCAATGATGTTCGACAGTGAAAACTGACGTACTGTATCATTGATGTTTAAAGTTTAAAAAAGTTTGGAACATACTATTATCGTACACCCCCGCCCACTATTATCTTAGAAGACAAAGAAAAAGATGTTCAAAGACCAAGCGCGAGTCCACATTGAAATTTTGACCGGAAAAAAAATCTATTTAGGTACTATAAAAAAAAGGTTAGAAAAAAACATACTAATCCCATTGAGAATCTTTTCCGTTTTATAAAGTCGTTTACAGAACGAGATACAAGATGGGTCGAGATGGTCCTTGTCGGAAATACTATGTAACAGCTTTCGAAGGTAAAAAAGGTCAAATTTTGCACACACCTTCCTATAATGTACGCGAGCACTTGAATTCAACCCCTAAGAGGATGTGAAGGCCCCTTCACATCCTCTTAGGGGTTGAGTTTAATTGTATGAAAAATCATATTTTTTAGGATAATTAACTTGGCACGAATGTGAACCTAAGTAAGTAATAAAGTTTGACGGTATTCGTTTTTAACTACGTCCCAAAGGGGGCCAAAGGAATGTTGTGTTTGTAAGGGAAGGACGAATTCTATGACGACGAAGTAGCGGGCAAACTGCTAGTAAAGTTTATAACTTGTTTTCACTAAGCTTGGAAGTGTAGCAAGTGGATTCAAATGAATGATGGAATGGTTAAGTTTTTTAAGGGTCGGCAAATCGCGTGTTATACGACTGATGTTGCAGGCGTCCATAGGCTACAGTAACCGCTCAACATCAGGCGGGCCGTATACCTGTTAGCCACCAGTCGTTTAGAAGCGTTTCAGGTAAGCCCTTACTGATAGCCCAATGGTATGTTACATAGCCGATACACGAAACAATACTAGTACAACAACCAAAATATATTTATCTAAACAGTATTTTAACATTCTAAGCTCATAACAGACTGTGTTCGTAAATTATCTAATATACTTCAACTTAGGCTCGCAACGTCGCGTACTTTTGAACCGTACATATCACTGCACATATTAAAGATAATACTCATAATGCAATCATAATCTTATCAGCTCAGTTAAAGAGGTAGTTTTGGTGCAATCGGCATGGGGGCCCGACATGACGAAACCTTTAATTAAATACTTTTTTATACTCAGCAGTAGTGCACGGTATCATTGCTTTACTTACAAATAAAGGGCTTATAAAATACCAGCTTCTGCCCGCGACAAACAATATTATCTCACGGGTACCGTACATTTTTTCGGGGGTTCAAAGTATCCTTTGTGTTATTCAACACTACAATCAATATCAGCCAGTATTCATCCAGATCCGTTTAGCCATCCAAGCGTGAAAGAGTAATTAACATCCATCCTCGCACACTTTCAAATTTATATTATTACTAGCGACCCGCCCCTTGCTTCGCACGGGTGCAAAGCTGATGTTATTATACACATTCACCTTCCTCTTCAATCACTCTATCTATTAAAAAAAAAACCGCATCAAAATCCGTTGCGTAGTTTTAAAGATTTTTGACGACACGGTTGGCGCAGTGGCCGAGCGATCGACTGCTGTGCTGCGTATCGCGGGTTCGATTCCCGCACGGAACAAATGTTTGTAAGACCTACAGATAGTTGTTCCGGGTCTGGTTGTTTGTGTATGTGAGTTTAAATTTTTGGAAACGCACCCACGATACAGGAAAAATTCCTCGTGTGGGCCAAGTTTAAAAAAAAAAAGATTTAAGCATACATAGGAATTTCGGGACAGAGAAAGCGACTTTGTTTTATACTATGTAGTGATAAGTAGGATATTATATTAGTAGGATTGTTAGCTGCCACGCTACGAAACTAACAACGCGAACGGTGTTATTTCAGGGAACAGTATTGAGCACTGTTAATAAAAATAGGTAAACAAAAGTTGCTCACTACAGGTTTCATTGAAAAGGGATCAATTACTTTTAAAAATAATATTTCTCTCTTAGCTGCATTGTAGTGAAACTGTTCTCCATTAATGTTTTATTTCATTTCACTATTCCATCGCAGTTTGGTTGATTTTTTTTTATTAAAAGTTGCCCATATAAATAGGACAGGCCTGGACCTTCTGCATGTCGAACGATCTATGGGCCCTCACTATCGATCGATCCCAAGATTGGTGTCCCGAAATGGCGAGACGGTGACGCGGTAGACCACGAAGGATATGGCGGGAGGACTTGGTCGGTTTCCTTGAGAATTGGCAAGACGTAGAGCAAAGACGCGACAGATGGAAGAAATGGAGGAAGGCCTTTTAAATTAAATATTGTGGCATTATGCTGAAATGGGGACCTTTTCTGGCCTCGCACAGGTCTTCCTTATTTACTTTTTTTATTTTCTTCTCTGTATCCTTTTTAATTTTTATGATGTACTTCCTGTGTGGGTTTAAAATAAATATTTTTCTTTCTTTGCCCAGCAGTGGAACAATAAGGGGTAGTTATAATATAATAATAATTATTACAATTAGTCATTATTCAAAATATACACAAAACATCATTACATAAATTCTGACAAACTGCTGCTAGGACTTTGCTGGTATAGTTTTAATATAGTAATGACTTGCGCTACTTCAACGGCACCTAACTCTTTGGAAAATAAAGGATTATAAAATTTACCTATTAGCCTAATCTTTATTTTTTTATATACACACAACGTCAAAAATTATTGCACTCCTCAAGTGTTTAGTGTGCTTTTATTTCAATTGAAATTAGTATTAACTAAATAGTCATTTAACTACTTTGAAGTAAACTACCATTCCAATTTAAAAACAATTAGTGGTCTCTCGTAATACGGTTGGCACAGTGGCTGCTGTGCTGCGTGTCGCGGGTTCGATGCTTGCGCGGAACGAACATTTGTATGAGCTACAGATAGTTGTTCCAGGTCTGGCTGTTTGTGCATGTGAGTTTATATATTTGTAAACGCACATTTCTCAGTAACAGCCCGGAGTTTAGAAGTTGGTGGTGTGACACCCCCGTGTCTCGGAAAGCACGTGAAGCTGTTGGTCCTGCGCCTGATCTCTCCCCGGTTGTGTCGGATTGTCGTCCCATCGGACCATGAGAGTTAGGGAAGACAGAGTGTACCTGTGTTTGTGCACACACTTGTACACTGTAATATCTCCTGCGTACTTGGCTAGTTTGAATAAATATTAGCCGCCGTGGCCGGTATCGGTCTGGATAATACATTTTACACGAGAAATTCCTAGTAGGGGTAACATTAAATAAAAGTAATTTATAGGGGATGAACAGTTTGAAACATAAATAAGAAAATGTTTAAAGGCAGTTTTGCTACAGAGGTGCGATTTCTATGACGCCGAGTGAAATATCAGTTGATTCTACGGGTTTTTCGCGGTTTTTTGTGCATCTTATGGTGGCGACACACGGAGCGTAATATCACGTGACGCGCCGTGACGGGAGGGCGCGGCATGGCGCAAGTCGGACACCGCCCGCATCTTATCTTTCGGGGATTGGTGTCCGCACTAAGTCCTTTATGGTGGACCATTGTACGCGAGCCGTGGCGGCCATCGTTTTGCGCCGCACTATTACTGACCAAGGCACAGCGCACATAGTTACGTATGCACCCCTACCACGCCGCAGTGTGACTTTGAAGTTATGGAGTTCAAGAGGATATAATGTTGTCTTCACACAACACGTAATATCACGAGGCTCGCACCCCCTCAAGCCACTATCTTCACACGGCGTGTTGAGCGAGACTCGTGATATTTTGCGCCGTGTGAACCTAGCATTACATTTTCAAAAATCGATTTTAATTATTCTTTGTTTGTTTATGGTATTTCATCTTATATGCATGCTGTCTGAATAAGAAATGTGTAAGATAGTCATTAACTGATTGATAGAATTAGGTTTTTATAATATGTGGTCAGCACAATGCTGAGACCCCGGCTAAGGATAGCTTTAGCCAACGCGCTGTATCTTAGTGACTCTAGTGACCCCGGGGGTTTGTAATGTATTTAGAAATAAATAAAAAGCAGCATTATAAACAAATCAATGATTTATTTATAAATAAAAGAATTAAATATGATAATTTACATATAAAATACTCGAATTCAAAATTTTACAAGTTATCGACACGTCTATCAATTGTACGGTCAGCAAAAAAAGTCTAACAACGTTACTTTCACATAATTACACATCACACAACTATACACAAAATTATTCGATGCGTTGCTTTTCTGCTGAGATTATAATTATCTTAATGTTACATTGTACTCTTGTTGTACTGTCTTCGATAATTCTGTACTTATCAAGCAAGTCTCAATCGACTCCAGTTATTGACCGTACCAACTGACAATTTATTTTACATAATTTTCCTGAATCTTTGGTCTACTTATGAATGAAATAGTACAATGATTTAGAATCTAGTTAAAACACTCGATACGAACAAAGGTACCACTTACCTTGCTTCGCCTTTCGGCCATGAGAAAAGACAATATCTGTTATTTCTTTTGAGTAACATGCTACATCCACTGCACAATAAGTAACTGTTTGGGCATATTATTTAATGAACGCGCGCGCGCGACTCGACCGGGTGAAACGCGCGGGTTGCGTTTTGTTGAGGGAACGTTTGGGCTTGCGGCCCGCTGCAGCTTGTGTCTTGGACGCCTCGCCGGGCGGGGGGCGATTAACGCGAGTGCTTGACCGAGTGGGGGCCTGGTTCAAAAGAAATTGTATTTGCAACTCTTCTATACTTTACTATATTTTATACTTTTATTAACGCCAAATTGTACTACCAAAAAGATAAAAGCTCACCAAAAAAAACATGACCTAAATAAATCAATTTTAGGTATTTTTTGTAGGTTCCAAAAATGATTTTGGTAAGCGTTTAAATGGCCTTACCTAATTAAATTGTTAATTAGGTGAATGTTACTTACTGGGCGCAGAATGTTGGATGGGCGATGCAACAGGCTGGACTTCTTGGAGAAGGAATGGTTGAGCATCGAGGGCTTCTCATTGGCTGCGTCGATGTCCGTGTAAGAGCGAGACATGCCCTTGCTCTTCTTACGCGGCACGGACTTGGTGCCGGCGGACGACGACCGTTTAATAGGCTTCACCTTTGAAATGCCCAAACGTATCTATAAATATTGAGAATGGTCATTTGTGAAGTAGTGAACTTGCCGCTGTGCCAAAACCCAATGCTGTTTGCCAAGTTTGAATGTGCGATGTCCAAGAAATAATACATAAGCTCTAGCATGTGCCCACAGCTGGCACTCAGGCCTTCTCCGAGATTTAGTGGGTTCTAACCCAATCACCATCGTTCACGCTCAATGCGGCTTAGTCAAGAAACAATGTTGAAAGATAAAGATGATTCATGAACACATGATACGTCACTAAGTTAACGAATTAGCTAAACGGGGCATTTAACAGAAGGTCTAGAACTACATTGTCAACTTTGGAACATGTAGACGGTTCATATAAAGATTCCTCTCAGATTCTTGTCAATGGAACTGTCCCTTACTGATCTACCTTTCAGAAACCAGGGTACTTCTTCAAACCTTCGGACCCTAGGAAGGTCAGAAAGAAAGGATTAGTATTTCAAAAGTATTCACTAAAACCCTCACCTTAGGAGTGGAGCTCTTCTTCTTGGAGGTGGTTGGTTGTTCAGCGGCAGCGGGCCCGGTCTCCTCCTCGTCAGCTGGCTTCTCCTCCTGACTCTCGTCTTCTTCCATCACGTCCTTCAACTTGTCGAAGTCTTCTTCTGTATTGCGGACGTGATCATCCAGGTCGGGGAATTTCTGAACAGAGCTTTTTGGTTAATTCTCTTATGAGTAATATAATGGCGAATATGGCAATAAGTATGCACGATAATTGCCAAAATAAAGTGTGGAGTTAACAGCCGATTATGAAAGTTAAATTTATTTCAGGGCGAGTTTGCGAACCTTCATTTTAAATGACAAACTCTTAATCTGCATTAAATAACATTCATCGAGCAACTATTGCTGATGTTGACAGGTGCAACAATGTTGCCATGACTTTATTATTTAACTAGATAAATTGCCAGCTGATAGACCATTACTACATTGTGATAGTCATCGTATTATCACTCGGATAGGTTACTATATCTATAAAACAAGGTACGATTGCACTATATAAATCTTCTAGATTTAAATATTTTTGTTTGTTTGTAAGGTGTAATCTGTGAAAGTGCTAATGCAATTACAAAAGAGAAACTTTCACTGTTAGAAAGCTACACTAACCCCTAGTGTCGTAGGATTTGTTTTACGGTATGCTTGACATCCATCAGGACGAAGTCGACAATATCTCCAAAATCTCCAAGCAGATAAAACAAAGACGCAGTAAACCTACCTCCGGGTTGACAATGAACTCTTCGATCTGTGTGACGGCCTCCTTGAAGGCGGTAGTCTTGCACGACTTGATCAGCTGCTCCTTGTACTCCTGGTAAGGCTTGATGTTGTTGTCCTCGATCCAGGCACTGTAGACAACAAGCACTCATCAGTTTCAAAGTCAGAGAGCTTACCATACACCACCCTGGGTGACCGGCTCTGATTTATGGACCATTCCAGACTGGAGTGCACATGGAGTTGAGGAACAGCCCTCTTCCAATGGGATACCTATTATTATCTTGCCCTGCTTATCCTGATGCCTGAACGCTTCAGGAATTGTATGACTGCCACTAACTCAATAATATGTGTGTGTATTCTCTCCAGACCGATTTCGGTCACGGCAGCTAATTTTAATGGAGATTCGCCAAGTACGCAGGTGATATTATACCGCACAAGTGTGTCCGCAAACACAGGTGCACTCTGCACTAACTCTCATACTCCCAATAGAACAGCAATCCTACAGAACCGCGAAGAGATCAGGCGCAGAACCAACGGCTTTACGTGCCTTACGAGACACGGGGGTGACCCACTGCCATCAGGTCCTTCACCTGCCTGAATTAGTATTCTTAATAGTGCAGGAGAAAACAATAATTAAAACTATACTTTATTTTTCGATGCAGTTGTACTGCAGCTTCCACCCTTGTCAGGATACGCCGGTGACAGCTCCCTAAGTACATAGGCTCACAGAACCTTTTATTTTACAAATGGGAAATCATTAATTGACTTCCCTCGCCCTGGGCGGGAGGAAGTGTCAGTCTATTACTGACTAAAATCCATCCATGTTCCTTCTTGTGTCGTTTGCGTTCCGGGGGCTCTGTATATTTAATTGAACTTACTAGGCGCACAGTAGTAAGTTCAATTAAAGCGACTCGCACTAAACAAGGTACCTACACCAGATCTATAGAAGAAACAAGTGAGGAATCATCCAGCTTGTATTAGAGGACATATCGATAGTTTCCTATAGTAGATACTACAAACGATGCAATTGAAATGACTACCATGCGCTTTACCTATTTGCCGTTAGGAATAAAGGAAAAGTTCATCATTGAGAAGAACTAGATTTCAATGTTAAACTCTCCTCCAACAGAGCAAGACAATCTTTTTACTGTAAAGTTACATCACAGACATGAAAGCTTAATTAATGACCAATTACTGTATAGTAAATAAAAATCAGCGCTATCAATATTATTCCTCTTCAAAATAATTCTCAGATTTATTATCTAATAACAAACTCTTAGAGATACGGCGCCCAAAGCTCCGAAGGGCAGGTCGCTTCCTAGACTGGGTGCCGGGAATGAATCTGTCATAAATGCTGCATAGCAACCTCGGAGATCCATTACTTGTTAGCGGAACCCGGTCGATACACGGGACACGTGATCCGAAGATGATTATAATTATTCTTTTTAATTTCGTTGGATGGCAAACAAGCCGGCGGTCCTCCTGATGTTAAGTGGTCACCTCTGCCTATAGACATCTGCCATCCCAGAGACAAAGTTGAAATGTCTCATGTGCCTGTAATTCCACCGGCACCCACACCCATTAAACCGGAATGCAACAACGCTTCTCGGCAGAAATAGGATGATCCTTAATTTTATTGAAAACTAAGCACTACCTATTGAACGCCTAAAATGTATCGTCACGTGGCACACCACGTATACTTAGCCACAGAATGTTAACTCTGTTGACTGGTAGTTATCTAGGGATTTTATATAAATAAAATCTGTTGCCGACCTCATACAAGAATAATGAATACGACACTTTAAAAATCGTCTGCGCTATCACTTCTCGAAGTTCCCGGAGGTCCATTAATTCTATTATGCTCGCAGTGACGTATTAAGCAGAGGTCAAGAAGAGATTGGTACAAATTGCTTTAGTAAATTGAGGGGAAATGCTAAGCGCATAATGCATTTCGGACTCCCGGTCACGTGACTCGATACTAAAGATATTTCTTCGCAACGTACTTTTCACTCATGGAAAATATTAACGTTATTGTAATTTCTAGCCCTGCTACCTACTTTTTGGTAACCTCTATGTGCTAATAGTCTGGCTAAAACACCATACGTTAAACCGCCACTGCACGCGAACGAACGACGTAACGTGACGTAACGTAACGGCACACGTATATCGAGAGTCAAACTGCATCATATTTTGCCGCGTTCTGATATTCGCTATCGCAAAAACATAAAATCGTACAGACAACAACAGTTAGTTACTATGTAGTGTACAACCTACACCTCTGCTGCTGCCCCTATGGGGAATATAAGCGATGTTCGCTCATCTACGACTGGCGTCGCGTTGTAGCTTATTCGCTCATAGATGGACGGCAGGTTGATAAATGTCCGTGATGGTCGATCGTATCTCAATAAAGCTAAAAGATTCATGGTTTCCAATTGAGAGGGAACCGCCTGAAACTTACATTCAGCCTGAATAACTTGGTCATTTTACATCCCGTCCTAACGATTTTTAGTAGAAATACGATGTTATCGATAAACCTAATAACGTAGGATGGATACGATACGATCAACCATTTGTACCCACCCGTAACTTGTTGTTAGTATCGTATACCCTGTACGGTAAAAGCGCAAATTTGTACGCATCGGGAGCGAAGTTTCACTGCTGCAAATTTGTGTTTTGTGTTTCTATGGCAGTAAATCGATGATGGAAAGCCCCACCACCCTGTGTTGCCGCTAGCCACGACGCGCTTATTCATTGCTGGATAGTTTGTGACTTCACGCTTCAAAGCGTTATAGTTATAGACAGAAAGAGATTTATGTTGCGAGGGTGACGCAACATAACATAAAAAACAATTACAATATAGGAAAAGATTAAACACAAAATGTCCAATGGCGTCGACTGGTATACTGAAGTGCCTAAAGACCAGCACTACCTATGGTGGTGAGCGATTTAAATACTCAATTTAGTGGCTTTGCAATAGAGAATTTGCTAGTGACTGTAGGATAAATGTATATGGTTAATTATTTCCATATCTTCGCGCGCTATCCCGTTCCGTACCCGGGCAGACACAATAAGGTTGCTGTCTGTATTAATGGGTATTAAGCTTCCGTACGCCACCACTCCGCGCATAACCCTAACTTTCAATTCGTCTCTAAATAATCAAATTCCGATCCAGCCTATCCCCTTGCTGACCCCCCGGACAACGCCCGAGGTCGAGGCCCGTGTGCCACAGGGGATGACATCAGCGTGCAGTCGCTCAATTTATCAGATTTATACTCTGCCTGGAGGGCTTAATTACTTAGGTCTGTTTCAGAAGCTGAAAGCTGGCAATCCGGAGAGAGAGAGAAAGAGAGGGGGAGAGAAAAAGAGAAATATCTCCGCGGCATGCGCGGTCCAGGACGTGCACATCGCGATCCGTGCTTTATCTATGCCGGGCCGTATGCGACGGTGTTTTGGTGACGCGCATTCGCTTACCGCCGACATTTTTTCTATCTACTCATATCATCAGACTAAGCTATCTATACTATTTTGAATGTACAATCCTGTTACGGGCGGAGACAGTGGATGGAAACCTTCATCTACGTCATTCAATAATATTGTATAGAGAGCGTTGCTTCGTTTATATTTTAAATGAAAATATGGATACCAAGCGCAATTAGCAAGAGCCAATATTGCTCCCACTTTTCCTCGAAGCCAGATCAATACTAAACACGGCGAACGTACATGTTGTAGGTTTTTTTTTAAAATGGCGCCGATTCCGTTTTGTGCGGCAGAACTATAGATAAATAATATACGCTATCAAGTTATGATTCTACTTAAACAAATTCAATTTGAATGTAAATAATTAAATATACTACTACTATTATTACCAGCAGGTAAAATTAGAACAATTCTGTACATACTCATAGGGTTAACGAGGACTAGGGATCGACCAAAAAGCGATGAATAAATATATTATATGAAAGTTCATATAACTAGAAAAGAATTGAATATCTTTTAACACAAAGTAAATAAATGCCTAACTGCCTCGCTGGCCTAGTGGTCCTAAGCGCGACTGCTACGCTAGAGGTCTTGGGTTCGAGTCCCAGGTCGAGCAAAAAGTGTTATTGGGTTTTTCTATGAAATTCTCAGTAGCAGCTCGGAGTTAGGATTTGTGCCCGGTTAATGGCAATAGGCTCGCCCCCTCTTACATGGGACCAAAAAACATACCGGCGAACTGTGGGTGTACACTGATACACCTCTGCCTAACCCTTCGGGGAATACAGGCGTGGTGGTAAATAAATACTAAAATGATTAATACTGATGAAAAAAAAAAGCAAAACCACGATTGAATAGTTTTACATTTTTCACTATACAAATTAATACTAGATCAAAAATTCCCACGGCTGCTCTGTACGAGAAGAAGACATTACCATGCAGAGACTGGTGATATTTTTCTTATTATTACAAATAATATATTATTAGAAATTAATTTCAAGAATTTAACTATAACAAGGGACATAAATGTTTTTGTATGGTCAAGGGATTAATTTGAAGCATAGCTTTTTCCATGTATTTTCTTGCTTTTATTAAAATACTACAATGATATAAAGTTAGTAAAATTATTTCTAAAAAAGGTTAATAGTCGTTACAAATAAAAATTACAGAAATCATTGGTTTTTGGCTCTGTTAAACACGATATTAGAAATAGTCGTCTTTATAAATAGTAGTACAAAAAAGTTTTTTTTTTTTATCTTAGATAAACAACTCTGTCAAAACGGTACAAAAGAGTTAATTTGTGAGCTTTCATCGCGAAATTAAATGCTTCGTAACTTTCAGGCTGGAGGCAAGACACGCCGTCCCTGCGTGTGACGTCACATACTAGTAAATCTATAAAATTAATAACACATACCGCCTGTACTCCCCGAAGGATTAGGCAGAGGTGTAACAATGTACACCCACAGTGCGCCGGTATGTTTTTTGGTCCAATGTAATAGGGGGCAAGCCTATTAACCGTGCGCAAATCCTAACTTCAAGCTGCTACTGAGAATATCATAGAAAAACCCAATAGCACTTTTTGCTCGACCTGGGAATCGAACCCATGGCCTCTAGCGTTGCAGTCGCGCTAAAGACCACTAGGCCAACGAGGCAGTTTAAAAACAAATCCAAATGAATAATGCATGCTTACTTTAATTTCATAATCTTGTTCTTTTTATTGTTTTGTATGTACTGCTGTTGGTGTACTAATACAGGAACAAAAATAAAATATGAGACTTAAACTACTAATTGCGAGCCCAAGAAAAGTACTCCTAAGAATTCAGTTTGAGTTCGCGTCTAGTGGCCAACCCGAAAAACAAGGTTGTTTTTTTTTTTCAAAATGCTTGTTTATCTACGTGTGTATTTAGATAAGAGAGATAGAGTACTGTGACGGACACGGGCAGGCAGACAGACATTTTCACCATTTGAGTAAGTACGTGGGGTCCTGGGTCCGATTCCCAGGTCGGGCAAAGAATGTTGTTGGATTTTTCCATTAGGAATTTCTCAGTATAGCAGCCCGGAGTTTGGAAGTTGGTGGTGTGACACCCCTGTGCTTCAGAAAGCACGTAAAACCGTTGGTCTCGACTGTCATTCGTAGATCTTTGGCAGTCGTTACGGATTCTGACTATCCGTAACGACTGTCAACCAGTCTAATGTAGAGGTATCGCGTGGCCCAGTAACTGGGTTGTGGAGTCGCTCCATGTAAAACACTGGTATTCAGCTTCATCCGGTTAGACTGGAAGCCGATCCCGACATACTTGGGGAGAGGCTAAGCAGATCATGATGATGGGTAAGTACGTAACGTTAAATAAGCGCTCTAACGGACAAACCGCCGACACACGCTACGTTTTATTATATGAGTGAGTCCAAACTCATTCATGTAGGTACCGCGACCGTACAACTCATTTTGCGCGACCGAAATTATGCTTATTTTGTCAAATATGTTGCAGTCGCGCCTAACTACATTATCGGTTTACAGTCCGTCACTAACTGTGTTAGCGTCGACACACCTCGCGCGAGGGGCGCCAAATAAATCCGATTTTATTCGATATCTATGTACTTCCGTACGTAGTATCGGACTTGCGCTTTCCGTGCAACTAGAGATCAGTGTATACTAGAAATGCCTAGCTTAACAAATATTCAGTGGTCAGGTGTACCAGGCCAGTAACAACGAACATTTTCACTGTGGACTCATTTATATAATAAAATAGTGTTTAGTACTTATTTAATATTATCACTGACCAACGACTTATATGTAAATGTCTGATGCAGTTGTTTATAAACAAACATAATTTGAAGAACTTTTTTTATTTTCAACAAAAAATTTTATGGATTCAAAATATTTCCAGCGATCAGTAGTAACTTTTGAAATATATTTTTCGAAAAGGTTTTTATCCACCGTGGCATGTTAGCCTCATCATATCTTTAACTATTTTAACTTTAAGTCTTAAACAAATCAGAGGAGGTTTGCGGTCTCAAGAGCAGGTTGTGCCAATATATTGATGTCTGGGCCGATATCACATCTATTCTTATTTATAGTACTCATTAGGAATTTTCTTTCTTTAATGTTATTAATACACTCCTTAAGAAGATGATGAACATCTTCAATATTTCAGTAGTAACTAACAAACACAAGCATACATCCTTCACTAGTGATCAGGTAAATATTCTTTGAAACAAGAATGCTAGTTTTAAATTTAATTAAACATTCCAATGAGGGTTACATAAACCTAATTCATCAGACATAATAATGCTGTGTTATTTATTGTGGCAGGATTATAATTAAAAAAAGAAACTTTGTTTTTGAGATTCATAAAAAAATTGGAAATACCCTATTGTTGCCACTGGACAAAATACTAAATTGACTTAAAATTGTCTCATTACTCAAAGCCGAATCATTTATTAGACCACAAGCACTTTTAATGTCATATAAAAAAAAAAGAATTTAAACTAGCTGCCTCTTCCTAAAGGTAGTTTTGTATGCAGAAAAATGTGCAAGAAACTCCATGCTTACTCTATTAAAATAATTCTTAACAATATTTTGTCTACATGGTCATTCAGGATTACATGTGAATATAACTATGTGACACTAGAGGCAGAAGTTTCGTCTCTTTGTATCCATTTCAGCTGAAAGCATGTACTACCCTGATGAGCCTGTAGTTTGCCCCCCACTGGAGTCAACAAACCAGCTACAAACTTTTCTCTCCCAGGCTATAAGACCCAATTCCAAACACATACAAACAAAAAAGTTAGGTGATTTTGTGCAACTTGAGACAGCTAAACACCTGTAGAATTGCAGTTCAATAAACAAGAACTCCCAGAATATATTTTAAAATAAAATGGCAACATTCAATACATTATGTGTAATCTGTTGCAGTGTTTCTTTTTCTGTAATTTCAATTTTATCCAACTTTGACTTTCCTGTGTCGATCAACAAGCTGATTTGTTGGAGAAAATTATTTGATTTCATTAGTAGAAAATTAATTAAGTAGTTTATAGAATAACAACATACTCAAAGCTATTAAATGAATAGGTGTTGCATATTTTTGAAAACATTTTCTGGACAAAAATAATGCAGCAAGTGAGACAACATTTTTGTTTACATGAACAAAACTGAGTACTTACTAGTTATTAGTCCCGAAGAAGTAAATGCATTGCACGTTCATCGCCTTCTTGGGAGGTTTTAGCTCTGGAGTAGGAATGGCTACCTGAAAACCATCACAAACCAGAATTAGGGTCAATGTTTTCTTTTACTTTAATGACATTTCTCAACTTGTTTATCAACTGTGACAGCTTATATAGAGATATTTATAGTTACTCCTGCATTTCAGCCAAGCCACGCAGCAATGTAGCCAAGCACTCAGAGATCAAGAAATTTTCCCGCCCATTATGCGTGAATCTAATCTGTCATTTTTATCAACAAACGCTCCAACAGTTGTTTACAATTTAGATTTGTGATATTTACTGATAGAAAACGAGTGTTTTATTATTTTAAACTTCAAAAGTAATAATGAAGGCGTCTTACCCGGCCGGGCCAAGGGCTGAATCCCTTCATTTTAGCCCTGAAACAAACATATGTGATGAATTACCGGCACTGGAAGCAATTAACCAACACGAAAAGCTTCTTAGAGTTTCCAATTCCAATACATACCACACAAGATCACCAAGTTTAAAACTTTCAGACATTGTGCACGTCTGCTCTGTTCGGCTTTCCACGACGAACTAACCAAAGAGAAATTGTATTCATCATAGAATAGATTGGGCTTCCGCGTCTTCTTGTTTCTCTATGGTCGTTAGGAAAACCGACATTTTCCGGTGACACATTAGTATAATACCAAAAATGAATTCATATCCATATAGTAAGTTACTCTTCAAACCAATTTACATAGCGTTTTCCGAAAATTAGGTAGCTTTGAAATGGGTCTTTAAATGCTCATTTTTATGGAGATGCTCAAAAGACCTTGTTACGTTTTCACGACTTTTAGTTTTAACGCAGTTGACAGGCTTTCATCAATTTTTTATCTGTGTTCTGTGTTTTGCTATTTTCGTTTTCCAATTTGCTGTTTTTTGGCGAACGTACCGCCAAAATTAAACTTTTACTTTATTTTGGAATGAATTTTGTATAAAAAATGTCCAAAAGGTTTTATCCGCAACATCTAGGAGAAAGAAAGAAAGCCAAACTGGACATTAGTAGATCTGATCACAACTTTCCATTGAGTCAAAACAATGAATTAAACAGAGGTAAACTTTCCAAATTGTATAGTTACGGCTTATTCATCAATGATTTAATTATATTATTTACGAAAAGCTAGTTAAGTGTTTTTTTATTAACAAGCACAAGTTCAAAGCATAAATTATTTTCAAGTTAGGTTAAGTGCAAACTTTTATACCGCAGAAACTAACAATGATGATAACTGGGGAGACGACAATGACGACGAGATCCTGCTCCTCGCTAGCCAGGCTTGCGAGCAAGCTTACAACACCAGCGACGTCAGTCAACTAGCAGACTACAGTATGTGCATGAAACCTGGCTCTACAAGCACTCAGCTAAGTTTCGAACCTACTCCGAGCACTAGCTCGTCGAAAACCGAATTCACGTTCAAAAAACCATCATTTAACTCGCCGACTTCCATATCAACGCATTTAAAAGAAAAATGCCACCGAATATCCTCACCATTACCTGGAATCTCATCAAAAGTTATACCTAAGAGTAACGGACAGGTCAACTTGTCAGATGACTTGATATTCAGTGACAAAGTTTTCAAAAGTCATGATTCTGACCATGTGTACCGGCAACTACTTCAGATGCAAGAAGAGAATGCTAAATTGAAATCTGAAAATGGGAAATTATTGGAAAAATGTGTGACAAAAGAAGGTGAGGCATCTATACTGCGGACTCAGCTGAAGAGTTGTCAGTCAGCAGTGGATAATGCCAGGTTGGAGAAGATAAAGGCTCAAGAGAAAGTACAGATGGAGTGGACGGAAAAACTTAGTGCAGCTAACAATCAAATGCATGATCTAAGGACACAGTTGGATTTCAAGGTTGTTACCAGTGATTTTTCTTTGTTTAATACTTTAATTATGAGAGCCTCTTTAGGGCAGCACATACATGCTGCACTTTATAAAGACGTGCTAGCTATTTAGGATCCTATTTTTATTGTCTTAAGATCTAGGTCAGACGTGTTCGAAAATTGAAAATTATGGCTGTAATTGGTGTTCCTATGCCTAATTGTGAATAACTTTCAAATTGGTTAAGTTAGAGAAAACTGATTGGCTGTGATAGAAATTCAAAATTGGAATTCCGATGCTATGTTGTTTTTAGATAATATTAGGTCTTTAGTAATTAAAAAATAATTCTTACTGAATACGTGAATTTGATTTCAGAATCTTGAAATAATAAGTGTAAAAGAAAAATGCAAGAAACTGGAGTCCTCAAAGGTGAGATTAACACAAGTCACTGTTGGAGGAAATGACATATCACAAAGGTAAGGAAACTACTGAAATAACTCTTATGAGTAATCAATTTAGATATCACAGATTTCTAAAATTTTTCACATGACATCAGCACCATAAATGCTCAGCACTATAATAAATGAGACTTCACAAAAGCTCAGATAGAATCTTTTTCTCCTAAATTGAACACTATGCCTTGCACGTTGTAACAGTTCAGAAATCTGTAATCAATCAGTAGCCTAGTGGTCCTAAGCGCGCCTCGATTTAGGGGTCTTGGGTTCGATTCCTAGGTCGAGCAAAAAGTGTTATTGGGTTATTCTATGAAATTCTCAGTAGCTAATCGGAGTTACGATCTGTGCCCGGTTAACGACAATAGGCTCGCCTACATGAGATCTTAACATACCGGTGTGGGTGTACATTTATACACTGCCTAACCCTTCAGGGAATACAGGTGTGATGGTATGTTATATATATGTAAAAAAACTTACCTTTTAAAATGTTAATTAAAGTTCATTTAAGCAATTCAATAATATATGATATTACATATTTGTGTCTGGTCCCTTATGTAAAATTGAAAATAATTATGTAATATACAACATCTATTATCAGGCATTACCACAACAGTACACAACAGAATGATTCACTTGTAAATCAAAGTAAGAGAGTGAAGACAACGTCCAATGCTGTACAGACTGACGACAAGGCTCACATGCTGAAATTGAACAAGACTTGCAGATCAGGTAAAAAATTACATTATTAGTTAAACTTGTTCAAGTAATGTTCCTTATTTGTATGCACAGTTGGAAATCCGTGTCTAGAAAAAATGCACTGTTGAATGACCAACTCGTCAAGAACAATTAATTACAAATCATCAATCAATTCATCTTGGTGCTTATGTACAATTGTGTCATGGTGCTTTTACCTATGGAGTTCTCTACCCAACAGTTACACATAGTTTTACACAGAGATAGTCCTATTTTCAATTCTAGCAACATTTGTTACCACTTTCGATACATTCTGTTCTCAATAAATACATAACTACAACCTTCCATTCTCAATTACAGAACCAACAACTGACCCATCAGTCCTCCCCTACATACTAGAACCAATCACGAACCAACAGCATTCCATACTAGACTACAACGAGAAACTGCAGAAGACCACGGATCTATCTCAGAACAAGTGCAGGATATACAGCACGTTCCACCGCCTGCCCGCCACACCTGTGCCTAAAGAGACAGGCAAGAATAAAGTGGTGATGAGCAATTTTTATGAAGATGTAACTTGTGTGTTCACGGGGGATGGGGAGGGGAGTGAAGAGAGGTACTTTAATGTGAGTACAATGTATTCGCAACACTTAATTGTGTTTTTGATGGTGCTCGTTTTGGTAGCAGTTGATTACTTAATGCAACCTCATAACTCATGATTTCACCAAAAGTTAAGCTCTTCTCACGGCGTCGGGGCAGCGCAGGCAGCTGGATAGTGTGTTTATTTTTTTTACTGTGAAACCTATGTGGTTACATCAGGTGGGATATTAATCATTTCAGATCTTCAGCTCAATAAAATCAATTCTGCACGAAACTCTCAATAGACTGGAGACAGTCTGTAAGCGCGTTACGACTTCCTTCCAGAAGGAGATGGACGAGAAGTACATGGAGGTCTCTTCCACTTACCTGGATGTTAGCAAAGAGGATCTGTTGAGAGGCAGGTTGGTCAATAGCAAAGCTTTCATTTCTTTATATTCTGAAGTCACCGATATTCCTTTCCTATGTCATAAAATTAGAGAAACAGCACTATTGTCATTTCTAGGCCTAATAAAAAAGGAATAGCAGTCTTGCAAGGTAGATATGCAAAACAGATGTATGTACCCACTTTAATAATTGGATTAAAGTACATGGAACATGTTTATCCATTTCCACAAACCCTCAGACAACAAGTAATTTTATAAGGTTCTGTGTTTTTTTTACCCTAAAAACTATTCCATTTACTTCACAGAGCACTATTCAAAGAAGAACAAGAAATTCTATCAAGAAGAATGGTGGCCACAATGTCGTATGTTCTAGAATCTTCTAGAGGGATGTACTGGTTTTTCAAATATGAACAAAGGTCTGAAGAAAGTGCAGAGAAGACTGGACAGTTCATTGACATTATCAGTAGGATATGTGTTTTACTTGACAATGCTGTAAGTTACCTGATATAATTTACATTTGCATCGTAGATACTATGATGACATCACTAGTCACTAGATGACCCAATGAACTTCGAACCTACCACAATTTATTTTTTTCCAAACCCACCCCAGTATTAAAGCAAACAAATCGGTCGGGCCATTTTTCAGAGTTCTTGCGAGACTAACGCACAGCAAATGATTTTATATATTAAGTTAGATCATAGTATTATAACGATCATGTATTATAACGAGTGATGACCTTACAACTCCTACAAAATATATGAGTTTTACAACAATTTTTAAACTTTAAAATCATCAAAATAATGTTTATTTTCCAGTCCTGCGCAACTCTATACAGCGGTCTTCTGCTATCAATAGCGTCCCTCATCGAAGCCCTAACCTCTTCTCACGCCAACAAATCAAAAACATTAGACATAATAAAGACAATACTGACATCCCGACCCATGCCGTTTGTGGTCACACATGCACTTGGGATATTGAAGAGTGTGTCTCTATGGGACAGTTTTCTGAAAACTTTTTGCCCTGGAAATGGCACTGGGAACCTGAAGACTGATTATGACCAAGGTGTTCTGTTGTATAAGAAAGGTATTGAAATGATTATTTTTTTATTAAAAAAAACGACTTTTTATTTCCAAGTACTAAAGGATTTCTAATATCATTAAAGGTTATAGGCTACTGCTACGCTAGAGGTCTTGGGTTCGATTCCCAGGTCGATTTTGGGTTTCTCTAAGAAATTCTCAGTAGCAGCTCGGAGTTAGGATTTGTGCCCAGTTAATGGCAATAGGCTCGCCCCCTATTACATGGGACTTAAAAACACACCGGCGAACTGTGGGTGTACATTGGTACGCCTACACCTTCGGGAAATGCAGGCGTGATGGTATGTATAGTATGTTACATTACACCACGAACAATGGAAGTGGAGCAGAAATGAAAGACATAACGCCGATGAAACTGCGGGGTATAGCTAGTAAACTATGTGTACTCTGTAACGTATAACAGTTGAGGTTAACTTCCTGGCTACATAATAGTTGTGCTTTTTTTATTAAATCTAGTCATTAATATTAATTTATCATAGTCTCATAAACTCATTTGCCATTAAAAAATCAAATAATCATTGATTTATTTCCAGATTCATGTCCCATACAAGTGCTACTAAAACAAATAGAGGTATGCCTCAAATGTATCGAGAAACAGAAACTAGCCGACAAGGCGGTGGAAACCACACGAGACCTTATCATATTATATAGCAATATCAATGACAATCCTACCAGCAGCCTGGCGAGAGAAATAACTAGGTATGTATAGAATTGTTTTATTTTTAATTTTATGCAGGTTTGAATGACAATGATAGGCTACGCAAGCAGCATGGTAATAATTTATTCTCAGTGCCTTTAGGTCGATGCAGTAAAGGCGTTTCGTAGCAGCTCGGAGTTAGGATTTGTGCCCGGTTAACACGTTCACTGCCACCACATTTTTCTTTAAGTTCATAGCGATGCCGCCCTATAAAATCACGCGGACACGCCAGGCGTGTCGGCGGCACTGCATCTCGTTAAACTTGGACACGCTAGGCGTGTCCAGTGGCACTTCGATAGAGTTAAATTCTAAATCTGTCTTTTTTTCGGTTTAGCGATGAGTATTAGTTAGTTTGCCATTCGCTGAGCAAGAATAAAGGTGATTCAAATACGGTCGTGAGATTTAACCTGGAGTTATGGCTGAAAATAGTTTTTTAGGTAAGTAATTATCGTAATTTTGTAAGAGATCATAAACATTTTGTGCTTATTTTGAAATATTTCATAATATTAACTTAGATAACTCAATTATTGCAATTTTAAGGAACGATAGGTTAGGTACCTATTATATTTTAGTTGAAGATAGCGTATTTATTTAATTTATTGTTTTCTATAATTTTAATTTTGTAAGAAATCATAAACATTTTGTGGTTATTTTGAAATATTTCATAATATTAACTTAGATAACTCAATTATTGCAATTTTAAGGAACGATAGGTTAGGTACCTATTATATTTTAGTTGAAGATAGCGTATTTATTTAATTTATTGTTTTCTATAATTTTCTCACATAGGATATATTTTTTTAATATTAATTGCCAAAAATAGGGGTAAGGGAGGCATAAATACGCAACTATGCAGCCGTGTGCATGGCTGCGAATAACAGAATAAATGATAATAGCAAATAAATATTATGAGCGGGGACGATTATGGAAAACAGTATTAGTACAAATTATGTTACGGCAAACAAAACATTAGGTACCCTCCTAAATGATAATTTATTTAATAAAACGATTTTTATATATAAGCCGAAGTCGTCGATAGAGCGATCAAACAATATTCAGTAAACGTAAGTTACGGAAGGAACCGTCACACATGTGCTATGTCGAAAGCTTCGAACACTGCACTAAACAAGTTTAACTGCCGGCGTGAGAAAATATTTGTCAACAAAAGCTTTAACACAAATAAAATTACAAAAATCTTACTTAACGGGCTTATTTTAAAGTTCAAATTCAAAAACCCAAGTCAAAGCTAAGTTAACAATAACAAACAACACGTGCGCGATCTTGCCGTTTTGTTCAATCTTTTGATTCTTTTTAGAAACTTAAACGGTAGGTATTTAGTTTTATACAATCATTTTATCTAGGTAAGTACGTTACCTAGATAAAATAATATTGTATAATAAAATAAGATACATCTTTTTATGGTTTTCATTGCTCAAAATACCACCGGTCCTAAAAACAGTAAGTATTTTGATTTTTTTTCACATAGAACATACACACGTACCTAGTAGAAATTATTAACGAGCGAATAACAGTGAAATACCTACTGTTTTAACAGTACGGTTGTCAATCCAACCAGTTGTTTATTTAGGAGATCTTACCTACTTACCGTAAATTATTTTGTACAAATTGGTCTGACCGAGGCAACGGGAGTTCACATAGTAGGTAGTTATCTTTCAGTCCTACTCGCCTTCTTATTTCTTGGGCTTCTACCTACTTGACATTCAATAAATTATCTTCATATTAATTGATTTTTGTAAATACGTACATTATTTTAGCTATATTATACGTCTTAGTACAAAGGTTGAAAATCTCTGATTAACTTGTTTAGGTGGACACGCCTGGCGGGTTCTCGGCGTCACATAATCACTTAAAAAAAAAAAAACTAATTAAGAGATTTTTCCGGGGGCCACCTCAAAAATCCTTAGGATATAGCTAAAGGATTATGTACTGAGTATTTCAAAAGGCAATTTTGGCTAATTTTCGAAATATCACTGAAACATTTAGGACACGCCTGGCGTGTTCGAGGCGTAGTTATAGAAATTCGCAAGAACACGCTAGGCGTGTCGGCGGCATTGAACGTGTTAATGGCAATAGGCTCGCCCCCTATTACATGGGAACTAAACATACCGGCGAACTGTGGGTTTCCATTGATACACCTCTGCCTAACCCTTCAGGGAATACAGGCGTGATAGTATGATTACCTAATTTATCAGCAACTAAGCTAAAGATATATTTATTTTATAAGACATGAGTAAATAAGGTCTTAAAAATTTGAAAGTAGGTACAGGTTTTGCCATCGGTATGGTGAGTATTGTTTCTAAGATTTGTTAACTCATAAGTAGGTATAAATATCAGTAGTCTATAAATAAATAAAAATCGCAGTAGCTCACACGCGTCATAATTATGTTTCTCTCAAAAGCTCGATGTGCCTTATGACCTTATAATAAAGTTCATATTGCAGTAGAACTTCAGGACTTGTTTAGTAAAATTTTTCTGTTGTTTCAGATGTGATTGCCACCTCATGTTAGTACAAGTTTTAGTATACGCTCTACGGATTTGTGCGGTCATGTTGGACAGTTATAAACATAGTGTTTTTGGTAAGTGAATTATTTTTTAATTATAGAAATGGTGATTTAAATCTTTACCTACGAATATATTTATGTACGCTCATAGACCGCTCTGCTTATCAATGTTAAACATGGTATATTTGTTTTGTCTTCTGTCTGTCGTTCAGCAAGCAATATGTCAGTGTAGTTAGTTGTGGTGTCGATGGCAGGCGCGCCAGCGAGCGAGCAGAGGGGGCTGCGGCGCGCGAGCCGGCGCGGCGCGCTGCTGCTGTGCGGCCGCGCGGCGCCGCGCAGCGCGGGGCTGCTGCTCGACTTCTGCGACCTGCTGCGGGGCCTCCACCACAGCGAGGCGCATTGTGAGTTTGTACTCCTCCGCGTTGTATGACCAGGCACAGTTGGCGCAGTAGCTGGCGATTGGCTGCTGCACTCAGTATCGCCGAGTATTTTGTATGCAGATAGTTAGCCCGGGTCGGATTGTTTATGATTGTGAACGCGCTCACTATACAGGAGAAATTTCTTTATGAATAAATTCTTTGAACTAAATATATCTTATGTTCGTAATGGGATTTCCAACTTTAAGCTCGATTTACGTTACCGTTTACTTCTCACGTCCCTACTAGGCTGTATAACTACACGTGTGTGCTGAGTGTCGTCCGATTTCGCTGCTCACTCAAACATACTCAATATTGTTTTTTCCAGCTAACATGCTGTCTGAACTTGCTGGTACCCTACAATCTTCATCAGAAGACATGCCGCCATCTTTCCATAGACAACCGTGGCTAAAAAGTTTCCAATCATTCTCTCTAGCAGACTAAAACAATGATTACATGCTCTTTGTATGAAATAACAAATTCTATTTTTAGAATAAAATGTAAATATTGTAAATAATCGAAATGATTTTGTATGATTCTATGATTATTTAAAGAAAGAATACAATTATTATTTATTAAAAACATTAATTTGTTTTGTTTACATAAATATACGTACAGACTTTTTACATTAGGAATGTGGAAATTAAGAAATACTTATATTATCTTATTCATTTTATAAATCCATAAAGTACATACTTAATAGTATAAGATTTACATCTGTGGGGTCTAGGCATGTAAGGTGTATATATACATTTACCTCGGAAGGAAGGACTCCATTAAGTTAAATGGGCCTTGCCTTAGACTGTGAAGGCAACGGTCATAAGCGACAGCTACTAACTGCTGTTACACCTTACATGCCTAGACCCCACACACCTAAAAAATGAAAGGTGACAGAAGTTCGAAATATACAACAAGAAGGATTTAGGTTCTCTTATAATTTCGTAGTAATATGAAACCAAAGAAGGAATGATTGTATAACACTGATGTGGTAACATTCACTTGGCGCGTGCACGCCCTAGCACTCAGCCGCAGGCGACGCCTGACTAGTTTTATGGCGGTCTAGCGCACAGTATGAGCGGATGCACAGTTAAATTAAAAACTATTACAGATTTTCAAAGGTAACTTGCATAAGAGAATGTGTGCCGAAGTGTTCTACACGTAGTGACAGCAAACATCGAGAAATTGTAAAATATTGTGCCAACAGTACAATAAGGTGGCTGATAGTAAATGGGCTTCAGAATTCACCCTGCTCCATCATAAAATCCATAGTGCCTGTATCATTAATACATTACTAATACTCAGGCCAAAAACTCGATTCACGTCCATTCATGTAACAGGCGAAGCTATCGTACATCGAAATAAGTCATTGACAGCGCTTCACTACGTGACGCTTGCCATAAGGCCGTAAGTGAAAGAGAGCGCACAATATCTTCTGTCTCGCTCCCACGTTTTATAACATCGAGATTTTGGCCCCAGTAAAACAAATTTACAAAGGCTTCACAGTCGACGCAACTATTTCATCAGGAGTATTTGGCTGATGAAAGAAGTATAACATGAAACCAGCTGCTAAGAGAAAATGGAATCCTAGAATGCATCCGATAAGAATTACAAAGTATTTAGATTTTCTTAAAGCAGGCATCAGCCAGAATATAAGAACTGCGCCGGAGACGAAAGCGGCCATGAGAACGAAAAGCCATTGGAGCCAGAATACTTGGATCGTCCATAATACAGCTACTGGAATGTATATGGAGAGTGAGTACCCATAGAGGCAGAATAGAGACATCATTGTTGGTGATTTTGTATCCTGGAAAGATAAAGGTTATATTAATTATATGCTGATAATGTGTGTTCTTCTTAATTTGAATTTGCTCAGAAGCAGCCCAGAGTTTGGAAGTTAGTGGTGTGACACGCCCGTGCTTCGGAAAGCACGTAAAACCTATATAACTAAGAGATATTGTGTTGCCCAGTAACTGAGTTGTGGAGGTCAGATAGGCAGTCGCTCCATGTAAAACACTGGTACTCAGCTGTATCCGATTTGACTGGAAGCCGACCCCAACGTTGTTGGGAAAAGGCTAAGTAGATGATGATGATGTGTGTTTTTTCGATTATTGTGTAGTGTTTGTGAACTTGACACAGTTGTCCTCTGTCTGAAGAAGGGAGAGGAATCAAACTGAAATGTGCATGTCCTAGAGTATAAATTATAATAGTATGTTCAAGAAACTAAAAAGGTGGTGTGCTAAAACAACAAAAATTTTTTTTATCTCTAAGTGCACCGCAGTTGTCTATGAATTTTTATTGAAATGTGGAATAAGGTTTAACAATGTGTTATTTTCTTTGATATTATAAATGCCATAAAGATATTACAGATGTTATGTTACCACTATCGCTAACAGTATCTTATACACACTTATATTATGTAGTATTTATTACAGGGCACCTATCATGTGCACATAAACACATCTTGATTACCAGACTAAAGAAAAAGTCTTGTTGATACAACTGTACAGTCGTAAACACATATTTATTGTGATACTACACTCATCATCAGCTGCATTAAATCATCATATACATTTGGACTTTTGGCCTTCTTCAAAAAGACAAAAAAAATATACAATTTCAGGAGTGTCATAAAACTGGCTACAATGTTGCTTTCTTTCAACCAATTTGATCCCTTTTTATAACATCATCTAATAATCCTATATGACACCTCTCCCCTCAATTACCCGAAGGAATATACTACATATTGACAAGTATGTAAGCTGACTACGATTGTCATGTAATTCTTATTCTATTCAGAGTGATGTTATTGTATTGGTTAACTGAATTATGAACAATCAATCAGTGCTTGACAATTTGTCAAATATTTTTTTTATTAAAGCTAGTGGTATTATTTTGATCTTATTTACCTGATTCTCTATCTCATCATGTCCATCAGTGTTTGTGGTCCATTTCAGTGCAGCCCACAATGCAAGCGGCACAAGCCACACATAGCATGTAATAGCTGTAGCTGCGATGGACACCAAGTGGAAGTCATAACGCCATACAAAGCCCTTCTTATTGGCATTGTGGAGATAACTTGCTATGTTGCCGCTCACTGCTATTGTGAATATCTGGAATAAAGAAGGCAATTGTTGGTTATGTTTTTCTATGGTATTAAGGCATAGTCACCAAAAGTGAAAGAAAGCCTCTAAAACATTGATAATTTTTTTATCAACGTTATGAAGGAAGGAAAATACAGTTCATCTGAGTAAGATCTTTGACACAAAGACAGAACAACAAGTTAGGCTGATACGATTTAAAAACTCTAGTGTACACTGCCCGACATAGGCCTTCGCTATAGATGTTGGCTGCTTCTTATAAGTTGCACATCACCTAGGATACAAACAAAAAACACTTATGGCATTGCATGCATGACTTTGCTAAGCAAAGTAATGCTAAATTCAATGTTAAAATATCACACTAAATTCCTACCAGGGTAACAGATATCCAAACAGGTCCATACAGATCTGGCTTTCCCTTGATTCTTTCATCAAAGTAATTGCGGGACACCTTCTGTGGTAGCACTGAGGATATAATCCTCTCCACAACCTCATTTGTGTGGACATCGAAGTACTTCTGGTAATATTCTATAGTCCAGAAGTTGTGGTTTGCTGGAAAACACAACATTAATGTGGATATCATGATGTCACACAAATATTTTAGTTGCACTAACTAAACATGAAATTTTGAAAATAACTTGATCTTTAAAGCTGTTTGTCAAATGAGAATTTGCATGATAGGACTAAAAACTGATTTGAATTTGACTTCCAAGTGGTGGAAGTTGCAGGCAAAAGCTAGTATTAAATACTATAACAATCCCGAGCACAAATTAAATTTCTTTGAATCTGAATCTAAATCCATACAAGTATTGTAAATGCAAAAGTAACTTTGTCTGTCTATTATGCTTTCATGACTTAACCACTGAACTATTTTTAATGAAGTTTGGTACAGGATAAAAGGATATATCCGAATCCCAACAAAAGACAAGCTGCTTTTTATTCTACGACTTGGACTATGTTCTTTGGTTTGCATATTAAACAACATTTATGCAGACAAAGTCACATGCAAAACCTAGTTGGCTATAAAGTAAGGAACCAAAGTTCCCACAGTGAAATGAGTATTGTAGTAGATCAACTGCAATGTCTATCCATGTATCACAAGGTAGTCTCACAAGTTAAAATATGTCCAACATTTAGATTGAACCAAAAGTTACTCATTTTACCCAGTGGCCAGTTCATGCCAGTATAAAGCCAATTTTAATAAAGAATATGTAGATCAAGTATACCATATTTATAGAGTGTTAAATTGTTTGTTCAACCCTTTACAATACTAACAATCATGAACTAAATTATAACAACTTGTGACACCAAATACCGTCATATTATAAATTATTATTACTCATAACAGTTAAGTTCATACTAGTGTTATTAATGCAGCGATTAGATTAGAATCTACTTAAAATTCACACTAATTGCTAGATAAATTTAATTGTTCACCAAAGTGTTGTAAATTACCTATACCCTTGAGTAAAATGAGTAATAAAATACTGTCCTGGCCACCCAGGGTAATCCTTGGAACGGTGTTTATACACTCATTGTAGTTTTATTCTTAATAGTATTAAAATGAAAGTAGCAGGGTTGGTAGACTTAGTAGTACATAAAAGTCCCTATAGTCACTCTCTGATCTAAAATTAATATAGGTTCTTACTTTGTGGCGCCGCCTCTGGTTCATCAATCGCTTTAGGTTCTTCGAAACTATAATTTGGATTTGACATAGTGTTGTTGTATTGATTTGTGTGCACTGCCTCCACGTCGATACGTGCACTACGACTATTGTGCTCTGGGGAATAGTCCTGAAAGTCCAAAAGTTCACCCGTATTTACGTTCGCCATAGTTATTTACTTTATTAACATCAAAGTATATCCACGGAATTGTTAACTTTAACTTGAAATCTACAATAATAGCTTTTAGTTATTTTTTAAAATAACTTGGAAATGTTAGTCACTATGTCATGTTACAATATACTGTCAGTGTCAAAAATGACAAATTTGGGCAACTTTGACAAGACATTCGGTCTTATGTAATCTTCAAAATATGTGAGCATGGAAACAGCTTGTACGCATGGAAATATTATGGAACAATATTCAGAGTTAATGCAATGCATTCCTTGAAAGTGGATATTTTAAGGCGATTCACCCACTGGCGAAGCGTCAAGACGCGGGGAACCTTGCGTGGTACGCGAGTTCCGCGCGTAGACGCGTCGGCTAGTATGTTGTGCGAGTCGTGTTTTTATTGTAAATTAAAACTCTTGTTCGATGTTAAAATCTGCCACCACGTGCTTTGCGTGGAAGTGCTGTGCAGTGTGATAATTGCATATGACTTTCAATGTTTTTTTTAATGTTTTATTACGTATCAATCCAGGGCTTACTCTTTATATAAAAGTTTTACAATGTTTGTAGTGTTTCTACCAAACCACTAACGTCATAATTCTGATATTCGTGGGCACCTATAAGACTTCCTCTATTGTAAGAAAACTAAGGTCAAAAACCGGTTTTTAACTTTGACATACTTTTATTTATTTATTTATTATTTATTAAAACTTTTTGCACATAATGTAAATAATACATTGTACAAAGGCGGACTTAATGCCTTTGGCATTTTCTACCAGTCAACCTTAGGGTGATGCAGAGACAAAACATAGTAGGTGCAAGAAACAGAAAGTTTCCAGGAATAAAATATAATAAATACATATATACATACATACAAACAAAATATACAGAGTAGAGAAAGCCAAAAAAAAAATACTTAGGTGAAGAAATATAAGAAACTAATTGTGAGACGAGTCTGCCAACTTCATAAGCAAGTGTTCACGAGCTTTTACTTTGAATATGAAACGACTGGTAGCCATCCTGATATTCTGAGGAAGCGCATTCCAAAGGAAAACCGCCTGGACAAGAAAAGAAGATTTAAGAAAACCAGTGCGGTGAAAAGGACATCGTAGAAGACGATTATTGGAGGAGCGAAGATGCTTACTGTGCGCAGAGCACAAGTATTGGAAGTGAGAAGTCAGATAGGAAGGAGAACTAGGTTTGTCTAGAAGAGAGAACAAAGTAGTCAAGGCCCTTAACGCCCTGCGCTGTCTGATGGGCAACCATTTTAAGAGAAACCGATGTGCGGACACATGGTCACTTTTGTATCTTAATCTATACTAATATTATAAAGGTGAAGAATTTGTTTGTTTGTTTGGTTGGTTAGACACGCGTTCTCAGGAAGTACTGGTTTGAATTGAAAAAATGTTTTTGTGTTGGATAGTCCATTTATCAAAGAAGGCTTAAGGCTTTATAACATCACGCTACGACACACGAGAGAAGAGCAGTGACCAAAGATTTAACGAAGGTGAAAAAAACCACGCTAACGAAGTCGGTGGCAGAAGCTAGTATATATTATATAAAACTCATAGCTCACGCCTTTTTTCTACCGAGACAAACACACCGCCTCACCAAATGCTAGTCACCATACGGGTTTACAAAAAAAAAAAAACAAATTATCGTTTTTGTATTTTACTACGATTTTTATCAAAGTCAATGTCAAAGTCAAATCATTTATTTCAATTAGACCATTAAAAGGCACTTTTGAACGTCAATTACATGTTAAATTAAAAATATTGAATCTAGTTGTAGTCACTGCTTTCACGCGTTTGTAGGCAAGAAAAACAACTAAAAAATTAACTAAAATCTTTTTCTTTCCTTGTAAGTACCTGACAGAGTGCATCAAGCAGAACCTCGTACGGAAAAGTTTGTAAACACGAGAAATGACTGCAATAAATCATTGAAAAACTATGTTACTATTTCATTGCAAAATATTTTTTTTTTACTAAAGCATTGGTGTATTTGAGCATTCCCATGTTTTCTTAACCGACTGCCCTGGCAACACTTGAACTCCCACTCCACTCTTCAAGCCGCGTTGTCGAAGAGGACAACGACTCACCGACCGCCATTTTGTTTTCAACTACACTTCGTTACGTCAATACGTGTTTTCTGTCCGTCGTGACGAAGAAAACTTAGCTGTACGTGATTTAGTTATAATAAATGTATTCATTCCATTTGTACGTGAGGTGATTGCAGTAATTACGTGTGTTTATCGTCTACAGTGCCGTGATATTCGCGATAATGTAAGTTCACTACGTGTTAATTTCGAAAACCTCGCCATATTGGCAATCCACGTAACGAATAGGGCTAAAAGCGTAGTATTTGGTTATTTACAGTGATGTGCAGTTGAAGATTGTGCTTGGCATGGTGACATCAACGACTGCGGTCGTCGTTCAAGATGTCAAAAGAAGTAGCCGAAGAGTATGCGTCGAGTTTGGCGGACCTAACCGTCAACAGCAAGCCGCTAATAAATATGTTGACGATCCTCGCAGAAGAGAACATCGACCACGCCGGGGTTATCGTTGAAACAGTGGAGAAGCATTTGGAGAAGGTGAATTTCAATTTTTAAAAATTAACGCGTGTGAGGTGCCGCGGAGTTTAGGCCACACGGTCACGTGAGAGTAATGCGAATTATTGGGAAAGTGTTGTCAAAGCGATGACGCACGCTTCTCGCTGCGTGCTTTACGTGTTTACAATGACAAGTGTGACTAATTCGAGCTCGTTGTAACCAGTCGAAGCATCTAACAGGTATCTCCTACAAGCTGTTCCAATTTCACAACATTACTGCAGACCCTATGACAGCATTGGCTATGTTTCTGTAATTGTTCTTATCAAGTCTGTAGATTACAACAAACTTTATACAATTTGCTGGCTATCATAATGTTGCACAAGTCTTAGTACACATTTCAAGTTCCTGTGTATGTTGGTTTGCTCCTTGTTTTACAACACTGATCTGTTACTGTTGAATCATTTAATGATTGAATATTTGAGTTGTTAGTCATAGTCTTTGTGTTTTACTCACAGCAGCACTTGAACTAGTTACCTACTTTCATTGCATAATTTGACATACATACATAAGCTAAAAATATGCCAACTAGTCTCCTAGCCAAGTCTGAACCTTATAAAGTGCTAACAGTATCACATTGTAGCTAATCTTGAAAAAAGGGTCAGAATAATAGCAAGGTACAAAACTCACCTAGATTATAGTATTTTCTTGTAGACTTGGCAAATGTCCAAATTACACAATATTGTATAAGACATGAGGTATTTATGGTGAAACAGGAGTCTTGTTTAGGAAACTTTGATGAGATATAATTCAACAACAATCATGTTACTTCTTTTTCTGAACTTAAAATAAACCATTAGGAGATACCTGTATCAATAGATAATGACAGATAACACAATCTGCCTTCAAGGGTATGTAATCCTTATCTTTTTCAGTTGTATATTCAAGAAATTGTTCATAATAAAGCTTTTTGAAACTGAATTCTTATTTATTTTTACATATTAACAATTAAAAAGGTTGATAAAGCAAATTCTTGTCTTATTCTATCCCATACCATTATGAACAGTGGGTGCCAACCTTTGTGAGAGGAGGCCAAGTGCGTACTTGGCCAGCCTGGGGTTTGGGACTAGAAGTTGTTTTTCCTCTACACAGGTACACCCAGACATCAAGCTGCCTGTACTGTATTTAGTTGATTCCATAATCAAGAATGTTGGCGGCGCCTACACCACGAAGTTTTCACAGAGCATTGTCAATATGTTTACAAGGACTTTCAAACAGGTAATTGTGAGTTAAATTGTCATTTAAATGCTTTATTGATTTGTTGAAAATGTTGTAGTATTTTTCTTATATGACGTGTTTTCGCAGGTCGATGAAAAAATCAGGTCACAAATGTTCAAGTTACGGGAGACTTGGCATGATGTGTTCCCAGCAACGAAGCTGTATCAACTGGATGTGAAAGTGAACTTGATCGACCCGGCGTGGCCGATACAAGCACAGCCACAGCAGTCAAACATCCATGTAAATCCAAATTTTCTGAAAAAGGTGTTTTTTTAGTTGATTATTGTTTTGACATTGATTTAGTTAAATAATGCAAGCTTTAGGTAGCGCAATGGCCGCTGTTGGTATGGGGCTATAATACTGCTTACTAATTCCAACAATTTAATTTCATTACATATGCTGTAACGCCCACTGCAGTATTTTTATTTGACGGTAGTCTGGAATGCCATGCTTGAGTACTGCCTGTTTTTCATCCTGTATTCACTACCCAGTATCACTTTAAACAATATCCATAGCATAAGTTCCCATTGTTGAATTCAACAGGTGATTGAGACTCAAAACATCTATCATGTGAAAAATATTGTCACACCCATTATTTGGGAGATAATAATTGTCAACAAAAGAAGTGGATATACACACCTGTATTCCCTTAAGGGTTAGGCAGAGGTGTACCAATGTACACAGTTCGCCTGTATAGTTAAGTCCCATGTAATCTTTTATGCATATTATGGTATGCAAATAAATAAATATGAATAATAGGGGGCGAGCCTATTGCCATTAAAGGGGCGCAAATCTTAACTCCTAAGTGGATATAATTTGTTCTTAAAATCCTGGTGAGGACTGGAGGTCCTTTAGATAGCCAAGTCCAAACTAAAATAGTTGTAGCATACTACTACATCTTTCTAATTTCTATGTCTCTCCACAGACTGTGGCTACTACCAGTACAACGGTCACACCAACTCCATCAGTTCCGCCAGAGGAGGACGAAAAGATGAGGAGCATCCTCGCCAAGAAAGAACAGGAGCTTCTCATGCTGCAAAGAAAGAAGGTGGAGATGGAACTAGAACAAATGCGGCGGCAGGTCGAGATTGCTGAGAAAACTGTCGTCAAAAAGGTAAGATTTATTGTAAGGCTATTTTGAAGGTGGGATTTTGTAGAAACTAGTAACGATTACTAGCTTTTATCTATTAGATAAAATCTGTATTTGCTTCAAAAATTTGGATATTCTTCAGTCTAGATTAATGTTTATTTACCGGCGAACTGTGGGTGTACATACATTGTTACACCTCTGTCTAACCCTTCGGGGAATACAGGCGTGATGGGTATTAATGTTTATTCTCAGCATTCTTACTGAAGTTTGATCAAAATTACCCTCAGCATAGTAGTATTTCATCTGCCTATTCTGAAATTCAACTCAGTCTGGTGGAAATCATATTTGGCTGCTTCTATTTTAGTTAACCATCTTAAGTAGCTTTCACAACATTTTACAACCAAATTATTGATTGACTAGGGATTTTAATGTTGCAATTTATTTTAAACCCTATTTCAGTGCTCATAAGTCTTTAGTCACATGTAGTGTATGTGTATGGATGAACAGGAATAAAAAGTACATGAGTTTATAATAAATTTAAATAAACAATGAGAACCTTACAAGTCTTACACTAAAAATAGTTTGCTTTCACCTATATTGTTTTTACATAATATAGTAAGAAGCAACAAGAATGTTATAACTAACCATGCATGACAATTCCAAAGTGCCTGTAAATGGTTTAATGACAAATGCTTTGACTACAATGCACAATCTTCAATATCAATGTTGATGTGCTATGTCAATCAAAACTATGAGTTTCTGAAACTATAATATCACTATCACCACATATTTTAAAACACAGTCCTCCACCGCGTCTGTCTGTCTGTTCGCGATAAACTCAAAAACTCCTGCACCGATTTTCGTGCTGGAGTTAATGCTGCCAATGGATAGTGTGGTTCTCAAGGAAGGTTTTAGTATATAATTCGTCAAGTTTTTGTATACATTAACTTAACGCGGGTGAAATAAGCCATCGTGGCGAAGTCGCGTGCAGGTCGCTAGTCCTGTATAAAATATGATGAATTACTACATAGGTGTGTAACTATCCATGCCTTTCCAATGGTGTTTTAAAATCTTAAATCTTATTTAATTTTTACCAAAACAAACATAATAACGTCTGGTTATGTTTACTAATAGACGATCGAACCATCTGCTGTACAGAGAGACAGCGCTATACGCCAAAAAGAGAAATCTGTACTACTATTTGCTTTTAGTATTTATGACACTCTCTGTACGGCAGACGATTCGATCGTCTATTTGTATTTTTTAAATACCTATATTTAAGAAGTCGAATTATGATTAATGACCCAAGCATGATATTTTCCACAAATAATGACTTCTTTAATATCATTAGATATTCTTAAATGTAAAATCCCTTATCTATTCAGATAATTACATTTACATTAGTGGGTAGATACTAATAGCTTTATGATTTTATTATTCATAAACAAATTACAAATATTTTATATTTAAACCTACATAAGCATTAAAATCGTTATTATAATGATCATTATTTGCGCGGAATACAATAGTAATTATACATAAATACTTGCATTGTGTGATTCCCTTGCGTCATTTCCTATTTTAATACAATACAGTAATAAATTCTGTATTTTCCATGTATATTTGTGGATATTCAGAAACATATATATAATTAACTTAATTGCTTTGGCTAGTTCAACCTTCAGCTTCAAACGTTTAAATATTTGGCAAAAAAATATTACTCAGCTCCTCAAATAAAAAAATAAAGTGACAAATTGTCAA
Source organism: Caradrina kadenii (assembly GCA_947462355.1). Taxonomy (NCBI): domain Eukaryota; kingdom Metazoa; phylum Arthropoda; class Insecta; order Lepidoptera; family Noctuidae; genus Caradrina; species Caradrina kadenii. The sequence continues at coordinate 12,305,456 of OX381691.1, forward strand.
GCATTCTTAACTGCTCTGATTGGTGGATACAGGATGTTGCCCAGATTAACCCACCGGGTTTAATGACGGGATGGTATTAAGTGCAATTACGTGTTCAAACATGGCTCACAAGTCGTGCTCAAACACCGGTGCTAATGCGACTTTGTAGGGACTTGCGTATTGGATGCTATATCTGGAGTTACAGTAATATGATTAGCTTTCGATGATTACCTTGTCTGACTCATTTACCATATTAATTGCCAAGTAACATTTAAATGAAGTAAAAAATAGTCGCTATCGCATTTTTCTGCGGATATTTTACCTAGCCTAATTAAACTTCCTAATTGTAGAAAATTTTCGTGGCAACAGACAATTAGCCCATAATTAAGTTTTTAGAACGCCAATGTTCAACTTTCATAGATATACCAAGATACAAACATTATTATGTGCCTATCTGTTAGACACATCGATTGGCACTTTCTCAGAGTACTTGATAATTAGGAGTAGCGGCTACAAATATTTGTATAGTCTGGACAACAATATGCTACTTCCAATAAATCGGTTTTTCATGAGAGCTTTATAAGGCCTACTTGAAACAACAAAACCAAGACAAAAGACTTGGATTAAGGCTACCTATCTATATAATTATTGTCGTGTACCATTTAGATTCCACCCACGACTTCATTTGGATTTCTGAATTTGAACTTTAACACTTGCATTAAGTCCAGTTTATAACGATGCAATAGTAGTAATCAGCCTGTTGAAGAATAGGCTCTTCCGTAATTTCAAAAGTATCATGTTATTATATTCCTAATCATTGTTTTCCTAAAACCCGGAATGGACGTAAATATTATCTCGGCTGTACGTAAGTGAGGTAGATAAAGCACAACTCATCACACAGTTAACTGCCTCGGCTAAGATAACGCGCTGGAATGGACGTGCTGTGCTCGTGCCTATGACCCGTCGAGTTGCTCACTGCCGCTCACTGACACTTTATCATCATGGTCTTCATTTTAACACAATGAGTTTGTTATTATTCCAAACAGAGTCATTCTTTGGATACAATAGACCAATATTACTGTTAGCTGATGACCAACGATATAATATCAATACAAAATAATAACTTACATGCCAATCAAGTTTTAGATGGCAAAACTGGATATTTGATCGATAAAATATAGAATGATGTCATAGTGTAGGATGCTTTGCCCACTACATGTTCTGTTATTTTACGATCCACGTGTTACGACTTTTCTGGGTATTTGTTTTTATAATATGCAACAACATGTTTTTTCTCAGTATCTGTCTCGATAGGTAAAACGAATCGAAACCGTAGTTTATCTTAAAAATAATATAGAAAACACAGTTGCGCGTTTAAAATATTAGCGTTTGTCGCTGGGTCAAGATAATTTTATTCATGCCATGTTTTCCTTAATAATATTCTTGGAAGGCAAACTGCTAACTGGTATTTACTATCGCAATGATGAGTGGTTGGAATAGACATCATTATGAACTTAGTATCACTTAACATTTCATGCATTTGCTAATTAATTTATAATGTTAGTAACGATGTCTGTTTCCTAGGTTTTCATGGCTAAACTACATACGGGTACAACTTATTCGATAGAGAAGTAAACATGCTACAAGTTGTTGCATTTTAACAGGTGTGCCCCAAACGCTTAAATTTAAACCTTATTAATGCCATTGCCATCCGAACTACGTTTGGGTAACCGGATGTAGCTGAATACCAGTATGAGCAACATGGCTGTCTTTATTAAGATTTAAAATTGCTTGGGCTAGATCCCATCAATCCCCGTCACCGAGAGCTAGGTACATGTAACTGTTTCAAACACACCATTACTGTACGGTTGTACATTATTAGGTACTCTTGTATATTGTGTCCCTAATAAATCAATTAATATAAAAAGTGAAAGTTGACTGTGACTGGTACCGATTTTTGTTTGACAACATTATGTAATATGAATGAGTGACGCATCTTATTAATTTACATAATTAAACCAGCTCAAAAAGTATTATGTGAGAGTTGACAGGTTTTGGAACTACCTCTCTGTCTATTGCTGGAAATTTCTCTTCTTAGAATAAAGAGAAATTGACTTCTTTTTTCTATTATTTTTTTATCAGAAAAACTTACATCTTTCAAAGAATAGATACAAAAATTAAAAAGATTATGGCCTTATACAAGTATCCACTTATAGTACTTGAGCGTTAGGATCGTCCATTACACATCTTATATTTGTTATTTTTCGCGTACAATAAAGCTACCAGTAAATCTTTGTAAACTTCTTATCAGTATTATTCAAGGAAGATTGGTTTCCCTCATCATAAAGTCTTTGAAATGACTAAGCCTTACAGGTAATATGAGTTAGTAGAAGTTGATGCTATAGTATGGCCATTAGTGCTGCGCACTCCCTGAGGTAATAACACTTTTTGCCTGATTCGGGAATCGAACCCAGGACCCCGTGCATTTAATAGTATACTAAAGAAAATTTATGCTATTTCGGTAGAGATACTGCAAAAAATGTACGACACTAGAGTACAATAATTCTGAATACATTCTGATTTACACATGAGTGAAGTTGAGATTTATTGAATGTTCTTAACCATGTATTAGAGCAAGTATTGTCGCTGTCGGTGTTGTTAACTGTCTGCGGTATTGTTACAGATGCCGTCGATACCGTCATCAAACAATATCGCTAGCGCAGTGTCGGCGCCGCCCGTCGCGCCCGTCGCGCCCGAGCCGGCCAGCATCCCCGTCAAGCAGCGGCTCGGACCCGTGAGTTTACGTACACTTTAGTTTTACTACAGCCAATCTGAGTTTTAAAATGTCATAACATTCTGTCGCTTGGTATGTGAATCCCAAAATTGCATCATCCTTGTTTTCATTTGCAGCCTGTCAACAAGCCTGCTGGCCGCATCGCGCCCGTCAGCGCCGCGCTAGTGGCCGCGCGCCGCGACCCGCGCCGTGACCCGCGACTCGCGCGTCTCCAGCCTGCGCCCGGCCCGCACGGCCCGCGCTCGTCGCCCGCGCCTCTCGCGCCTCCCGTCGCCATAGTGGCCCCCGCCGCCCCCAATGCACCGCTCGCCGCCATCGCACCGAACGTCTTCGACATCAAACCGCTCGAGCGCAACCTTACTAAACGGAAAAACGTCATCACCATTGACGTCCGACCCGACGGCGAGCCCGCCAGACCTAACGCGAGAGATCCGCGGAGGCATGACCCGCGACTCGATAAGCGGGACCCGCGCCGCGCTCGTCCGCGCGAGGAGCGCGAGCGCAGGCGCGAGGAGATGCGTCGCGCCGACGTGGAGCGCAACCACGCCGACGGGAAGCCTGAGCCCGAACGCGGTCCCATGCCCGCCTACGTTGACAAGATGCCGGACGCCAAGAAGATAAGCAAGATGCCACCGATACCTAAAATCTCTCGGCCTCAGGCGAAACGAGATGGCGATGCCGTTCCGGCGAAGCGCAAACGAGAGGCAATACGTGCCGAGCGCAGGCGGCGACGCGACGAGGCACAGAAAGAGCCCGGGCGCACGAAGGTCCCGCCCGCGCCCCCCGCCCCTCCCGCGCCCCCGGCGCCCGCGGCCCCCGCGCCCGCGGCCACGTCGCCCGATAAGAAGGAAGCACGCATGGCGTCGCCCGAGACGGTGACGTTCAAGGAGCTGCGCAACTACCACAAGGAGCACTACATGCGCCGCAACCGGCAGAAGTCGGACAGCCCCGAGCCCCCCGCCCCCGCGCCCCCCTCAAGTAAGATATCCCTCTCTGTAGCCGCCCGCGCCCCGACACCTGTGATACTAGTTATAAGCCGGAGCGTGCATACGCTTGTTGTGTGGAAAATAAAATGTTTTATAACTCTTGGAGTATTCATATTGACGTGTTTTCTACGGCGCTTCTCTACCCTTCTCTACACCCGTCGCATTCTGAAACTTAAGTTATCTACGCTGACTATCGAGAGTAAATTAGTTTAACCTTATCGGTAAATCAGTATTCCTTGCACTCTTTTGATCTACCCTAGTCATTGATCAGAGGATTCAATTCACAATCACATTTCCTTGTTGGTGTGTGACAACATTTACGATAGCGATTTTACTAACTCTTGCAGTTTAAGAACTACTAGTGTTTAGTTTCCAACTTTTGCGATGGCATAAGTTACAAATAAATTGTAGAGCCTTGGACGTACATCGATGGAATCACATTCTCAAAACCTTTGAAGTGTTTTGGACAACAAACCATAAACTGCTGGACACGCTCTTGAAGTCTGAGGACATCCCTGAACTCTGCGCATCGACTAAAGGAAAAACCATCAGAACAAAAGACAATGCGCCCTCTACCTACGTAAAGTGAAAAAAGTCAAAATCGCCAAGGCGTCACATTTTTTGAAGCACTTAGGTTTTAATTCTAAATGGATATCAGGGCATTTTTTTAAAGTCATAACTAAGTCTGTTGTATTTTTGGAGAATTTGATATTATTTGTCATGCACGGCAAATGCAAAGATTGTATATGAAATTAAACAAAAATACCACATAGGACACTAGTGAAAAATAATATATACCGTAAGTATATTCATCAAAATTTTAATATTGTCTTACTAATGAGTTTTATAAATTTTATGTAAATCTAAAATACTTTTTTTGGCCACAGTGTATCGAATACATGGAGTGCAAACTTCGCTCAATCTGCGATTCGTAAAGGCAAAGGAAGCTTAGATGCCAATCATTTGATTGAATAAGTTGACTAGTAGCACCAAGTGAATGTTTTGGACGGTTCACTTTGCTTGTGCGATTTCATGTTTAACTTAAATCATGGCTATTGTGATACGTTTTTTAAAAACGATTATACCCTCTATCGTAGAGTCAAATACCAAAGCGTCGTGTGTGGTAGGATTTTGGTAATGACCTTCACCTGTTAATAATATTACTGCGTACACTTTTTCTGGAGGTATGTAGGCTCGTACAGCGTTCATCGATTAATTGATAATGAACTAAAACAACAAAACTGCTTATTTGTGTGCAAGACATTGAATGCCGTTTAGAATAATGTCTTGCACACAATTTACAACTCTATTAGTGAGGTTTTCAGTTCGTTATAAAACAATAGATGTAAACTGCCGATCATAATACTGTTGTACCTACTGTTTGCGCTGATCCTAACACGTTCGCTTGAACTCTCCATTTGTTTGCGACTCCTTGATTCATCCAGTAGGTTTTCAATTTTAATTTCTTTCTGTTTGAAGTCGACCATTGTTTATTCATGCACTATATTAAGCCCGTGCGTATGTTCGCGTTGCTAGGAAAACTAGTCTCTATGTGCGACCAAGACATGAGAGCACTATTCAATTCACTCGATTCACTATTTTGTCTTAAAATATACCGTTCATGTTCATTAGTACCTACTCATTAAAATATTTCTACGACTTTAATTAACAAATACTTTCACACTACCTGTTATTTATTAGAACCCAAGTATTTTTCAGTACGTACAACAGTGTTATTCTAATTTAAAAACCGTCTTCTATTAGATGTTATAAGTGAGGCGTATGCGCAGACCCATAATTCAGTGAATGTTGATAAACTTCAAAGGTTTATAGAAAAACAATAGGTACTTTAAAGAAAAATAAAAATAATTGCTATTCGCAAAAAATAAGTGATCAGCTCGCTTCAGTTATGGACGATGATGTCTGAAGGAGGCTAATGGTCCGTGCCACAGCTCGGTAGTTCGTATATCTAAATGTTACGACGTGGCAATATCCGACCGGCTGTTAGATATCCGTCGTATAAGTTAGCTGAATATCTAGTACGTCAAAAACGCCATTCGCTACTTCCTGGTGTCTTAACTGGGAATACACTACCATTTATGCCTCTGGCATTGCAGTTGTTCCTAACTTACATTACATAAGACGGAACGCTGATATGTTTGCCAACCCGTGTAACAAAAATACATACAATTTTTTAACAAAAAAAGGAGAAGGAAGAGGCCAGATTTCATATCCAACACTATAAAAAGAAAATTGGGTTTTCTAGAATTTGGTGAGGAAGTGAATTGGTCCAAAAATTTGATTAACATTTTTGTATAAGCTGCACCCAGCTGCGAAACTCGGTCACAGTCATAATCCCCTTCATTTGGAAGAACCGTTTTTCCAAATCCGTTACTCGCCGAAGAAATCGTTTACTCGACAACGTGAATAACGCAATGAATATTTTTTAATTTTTAAAAGAAGAGAGATTGTGAGTGTGATACGCAATTAGGTTGTTGAATGGCAGCTCGAAGAAAGTATTCTGAATTGTCGTCACCATCATGAATTCACAAATACAACAGACGGAATAAAAGCCAACACTACAGTTTCTAAAAACTGGGAAAAAGTGATATTAGTGCGGAAATTATGTTTAGAAAAAACAGCAAGACTTTGCGTCGCCATTTTATTTTCTTCATTTATAATTTGATTAGGTTAAAAAAGAAGGAGGTTGTGTATTGGACAACTGTGTTATTTTTTATTGAACCTGGTGTTGTAATAAAGCACCAGTAACTTTAAAAGTAAGTTAACTTTCCAGATGGACGCACAGGGATGTTTTGTCATAGTATTGACCTACACTATCTTTACTGAATAACTATTTTTGCTCTCGGTTGTCACTGGATATTCTTTCAATTTGCTCTATTTCATAAAATAGCTGGCCCTTAAAAAACCTTGCCCTCTTTTGTGCCGCAGTCGGGTAAAATACTGATGTCTTAAGTAGTTAGCAATACATTGTGATTTGAATGTAACTTTGTTGAGATTTCAGAGTAGAATATTTTTTATTATAATAATTCGTTTTGTTATAGATATATTTGGACATGTTTTATGCAGGATTTCTAAATATTACCTATGCTTATTGCGATATGGCCTAATATCATTATGAGTCTTGCATTGTTACGTGTCTTGACGATCCTGAAGTTAGCTGTTCGGCTGCGCAATGGAACTTTTAGGAGCACTATTGTCTACTGCGTAGCTAATTGACTATCTTCATGACCGTCAAGATATGTTGGTACTGTACATACCAGCTGTACCATAGGCTAGGAGTTGTTGGTAGTTTGTAAAGTCGCATTACAATCCGTATAATAGCAAATGTATGTTTTTGCTTATTTCTAGTTATTATTGGTCAAGAAACTGAATCGATTCCTCTATACTTCTGAAAAGAACTTTATGCTATAGATTTACAATTTATTTTTGTTTGCAATACTCTTTTTAAATAGTAGAACGTTTGATTTTAATTCATTGTTATTGAAAGTACCTCTTATTTTGTAACATGATTATATCTACCTATTATAAAGGCATGGGTAGGAAAATATTGAATTGTCTTTAAAATGTGTGCGTAAACGAGAAATGGTTATAACTTATTATTTAGTGTTCCTTACTATTTGTAATTATGTAGATAATATTCGATTGTCGCCACTAATATAGAAAATGCAATTATTGATTTTGTAACTAGTATTAAAATTAAGCACTTATTTTAATATAAGCTAAATAATTATTCAAAATCTCAGCAGAGTTACTTACATTTCATAAAGTTTGCTTATCATATCTTCAGCCAAAGTACCCATAACTGGAATGAAAGTCGTGAATTAGTCACGACTCCATAAACTAGAATTGTAACAGTACCTTATTAAACAATTATTATGAACAAAATATTATTACGTAATTGAGAAAGTTGTCATTACTGAAGGCACTGAAGAACGCTTTGTAGGTGAGCCTTTTGTACAACTGTTCCAACAAATTGGATAAAAGTATAATTTATAAATTAAGCACCTGTTTATGGTTCATTGTGCGTACTAAAAGTGGCATGCGGTATCTAGTTTATACAAGTGCCTTTAATGTAACACTACAAGAGATCACGCTTCTTGCCTCGGGTTGACATCTATGGATTTTCATAATTATTCTACTATACTTGTACCTACTACATCAGCCAGTATCGCCAGGTAAAAGGGTCACGATAAACAGTACAAGGCAAAGTAGACCTTAAACCAGTTATTAACCATAGTCATAAAGATAAAGTCGTATTTGCAGGTGCTCCAGAAATCGTGACAGAAAATAAGGATGTAGATCTTAGGGTTTTACCAGCCGTGGTGACTGAGGCCAAAGCCGCTACTGTTGCGCAGAAACGACCATCCACGGAAGCGGTTGAGATTAAATCTAAGAAGCATAAACTGGACAAGTTTGATGTGTAAGTACCACTTGGATTGGAGGCCACTTTTCCTTCTTTGTTCCAAATCTAAATAACATATATTGAACAGCAAACTCTTTTGAACCTAGTTACACTGTCGTACGATTCTCTTGTTGCGATTTCTCCATCTTCATGGTTATCGTACATAAACACAGAACTGAATTTATTACTCACCACTAATGAACCACTATTTAAGACAACTGACACATGACATATTACAGACTATTCGGCAACGAAGACGTGGACTTGCGTCAGCTTCCCCAAGTGGAAGAGCTGAACGCTCCACCGCCCCCCTCCATCACTTCCTCGCCAAAGTCTGACGGCAAACCTGATGACCTCGACATTGCAATGGCATCACCACCTCAGGGATCCCCCAAAAAAGACTGGAATGAGGTCAAGAAGAGAGACGATAAAAAGACTCCTTCAAAACTGGACCTAGTGCGAGCGAAGTTCGCTGAAGTCACGAAGGGTAAAGACAGACTGGGAAGGCCGCTGCTGTTCAGTAAATCTCCTAGTAAGTAGTCCTTGTTTATAATTTATTTTCGTGATGGCAAAGTAGTTAATTTTGTTATGTAGAAGATAAATTCCGTAATCGTGGTCAATAAAAATATAGTTTGTCACGGCACACGGTACCTATGACGGTGTACCTGATATCACGGTATTAAATTGTCGTCTTTAATTGTAGGTGTAGAGAGAGAAAGGCGTCGGACAATGAGCAGTGACGACACAGACCTCAGGGAAGAAGATGAACAAGGCTTTGTTGAAAATAAAAAGTCTATCTCCATCATCATGTCGCAAGCAAAGGAACACTTCACAGACGGACAACTAGACAAGAATCAATACAACACACTCATGTACCAGATCATACAGCTCAACGAGAAACTCAAACTGAAGGAAGCCAAACAGAGAGAGTCCCTGGAGATATCTAAGAGAAAGCTCAAAGCACACACGTTGGAGGAAAACAACAAGGTAGCCAGCCCGAAATCCTCGCCAACCGAACGAAACAGATTCGGAGATATCGACGAGAGAATCGTGCCGTCAGTGTTCCTAGACACGCCTCCTGACAGCCAGGGAATGTTACCGATTGGTTCCGACTCCGACATGAGGGTCAACTCGGACGGTGTTGACGGGGCGCTCAAGAAAGGTTTGCTGCCCCTGCCGCCGGTAATGCCAATGTTCGGCCCTTACCAACCAATGTGGCGGGGACCCAGGCCGAGGGGTGAAGAGTACGGACCCAGGAGGTTCAGAGGTCCAGCACCACCGTTCTACAGAGGAAAGTTTGATAAGAGAGGTCCCAGACCGAACTTCGAGCCACGAATGCCACTGCCTCTACCTACTCCCAAACTTGGCATGTGTCAAGGAGAATGTCCCTTACCGCCTTATGACCGATGCGAGTCGCCGCCGCCTCTAGGAGCCCCGGGCTTCGTCATCCCACCTACAGACTTTAAAGTTATCGAATACATAGACCAGGATCCCTTCAAAACTATCCAAATTGACGGCATCCCCCGAGAAATCAGGTTCTATGGAGATACGGCCGTTATAATGTTAGACTGGGATGACCCCAGAGAAATCAAGTTCTTGCCCGGAGCTAGGAGAGTGACGTTCGATAATAAAGATTCAATAGTTCTTAGTTTCAATGAAAGTTATAAACAAGTAGAAATAGATGACCAAGTATTTGATATTAAATTCGGTGCGCCAACGAGAGAACTGTACATCAATGGTAGGTGGTACGAGTGCTTCTTCGGTGGGCAGCCTTTAGGAGTCATTATAGATGGAAAGCCGAGACTAGTACATTTGGAAGGTCCGATGCCTCAAGTTGACATCGGTAAAGCGAAGCGCACCGACTTAGTAGCCGGGAAGATCAACCTAATCGTGAACGCGACACAGATGCACCCAGTATACTTGGACGCTAAAGTACAGAAGATCCTAGTAAATGGCCAGTTCTTGACAGTCCGCTTCGTAGATTCGTTGCGAACTGTTTTGATAAATGAACAACCCTTTAAAGTTGAGTTTGGTGATCTTCCGAAGCCTATAGTGGTTGGCAATGATAAGTATTTCATCAGGTTCTCTGCCCTACCTCGGAACATCAAGCCTGGTTATATTCAGATAACGAACATGGAAGGAGTGGGCTTGCCTTTGATCTCGAACGTTAAGAAGATCGAAGAAGTAGAGGAAGAGGATGTAAAAACCATGGAAGTAGATGAACTGAAGCCGCTCGCCAGGCCGGTGAAGACACCCAGTCCTGAGATCAACTCTGAAAACTTAGGTAAGCATATTTACTTGTTTATGTTACGTTGTAGTTAAGACAATGACACATTAAACGTAGTTATGAGTGACTGAGAGCAAAAATGTCTTTTTTCTAAAATTAACCATATTTAAAACAATATACAGTTTCAATTTCTAAACATCCGAAACGATGCAAAGTAGTAGACAAGGTATTTTTTTTCTAAACACCCCTTTTCGCCAGGCCTGGACATGCTAGCGAGTGTGATGCCTTCAAGCACGGTGCCAGCTTCCGGATCAGACTACAGCGTCGCAGAGCCACTATTCTCCAAACCAGACAAGATTCCCGGCTTAGAAACACCATCAGATGAAAAGCCTCCCCCAGCGCTTCCAGTGCTAGCAAATATCAATGTCAAAGATTTATTTGCAAAATTAGTGGCTACAGGAATCGTACAAGTTAAAGATGGAAAGGAGGAGAACCAGGAGGAAACGAAGGTGGAGGAAAAGACGAAGCCGCGGGAGGACAAGAATGTTATTCATAAAGTTGACTTTATGAGGATCGAGACCTTTAGAGTGTGAGTGTTGTTTTATTTTATTATTAGTAAAGTGGTCTACGTTTGGTATTGTTCTAATTTGAGAAGATGTCGCGTCGTAATAATATTATAAGTCGATTTGAAGTGAGGCCCAACATTATTTTACATAATTACGACACATATCAGAAATCGTTAGAAAAAAATTCTTTATTATAATGATTAAACCATGCAGCAAGCAGCCGGGGCTGGTGGCGCGGCTGTACGGCGGCATGCAGTGCTCGGGCTGCGGCGCGCGCTTCCCGCCGGAGCACACGGTGCGCTACTCGCAGCACCTCGACTGGCACTTCCGCCAGAACCGCCGCGACCGCGACTCCGCGCGCCGCGCACACAGCCGCCACTGGCACTACGACCTGTCCGACTGGGTGCAGTACGAGGAGGTCGAGGATCTGGAGGAGAGAGGTGAATATACTATCATGAGAACGGAATAGTTTGCAATTTTAAAAGATCTGCGCAGTGTTTAGTTATGTTAAGTTTGAACAAGTTTAACAATCGTTTCAAATTATAGTTTTTTACATAATAATTTACCGTTCAGTTAATTAGTGTGAAGATACCTGTTGTAATTTAATTACTGATGAAATACAGAAAAGAGTTGGTTCGAGACGGGTGGTATGGGCGCCGGGGCAGCGGAAGGCGCGGTGGAGCCCCCCGCCCCCGCGCCCCCCGCGCCCCCGTCGGCTGCGGCGTCTGCGCCCGCGCACCACGCCTGCGCGCTCTGCGGGGACTCCTTCCAGCAATTCTACAACGAAGACAAAGAGGAGTGGCATCTTAGGAACTCCGTCAAGCATAACGATGACTTTTATCATCCATTGTGCTTTGATGATTATAAGGTAAGGTTCTTCAAATTAATATAAATTGACAAAATTTCCTACAAAAGAAAAACTAAACCAGTAAATAATCATTAATTCTTTCCTCCAGGCATCTTTAACCAAAGCAGAAGAAGAGCCGTCACAAGAATCGTCCGATGACGTCATGCCCGTAGAGAAGGTAGAGGAAGAGGCCATAGAGATTAAAGACGTTGAGGATGACCCGGCGGAGCAGTCTGATAACGAGTCTGTGGTCGAAGTCGTCGAGGAAGAGAAGGATTTGGATCCAGTTGAAGTAAGTACTTGAGGATATTGTGGCTTTATCTATATCAAACGTATTTTCTCAAGTTTATCTTGGACATGACTAACATCAGTAAGGAATTCTGGACTTATAATAAATATAAGTTTGATACTATCAATCCGCAGTAAATAAGCGTGGTAATCATTGCCTATGCCTTCTCTCTGTATGAGAAGAAGCCTTTGCCCAGTAGTAGGACCATAATAGGCCGGTATTAATTCTATTATAGTATAGAAATTGCTTCCGTCGTTTTCTATATTTGTTTGCATCTATAAAAACCAATCCATATAAATTGGCATAAGATTTGACATCACAGAAGACTTAATAATGTCGACAAATATGCAAGCATCTATTAACTTCCACGCGCTAGGATCGGCATTCATCCTGTACTAACATAATTGTTTCCTAACTTCACAGATCGACGAAGGCGAAGAAGACGACGTGGTGTTCAAAGCCGAGCCTGTCGAAGAAGTAGTGGTAGACGATGACGCGGACACGGACGACGAGACGACAGCCGAGCGCAAGGAGAGGGATCGCCTCGCTGATATAGACTTCAGTAACATCAAGGTCAAACAGGAGCCTATTGATCCTGGTAAGTTAAATCATTCATTTTATCATACAATTGCCATAAAGTTGTGTTGTTGTCATCCAGGTAGGTTTAAATAGTTAATGGAAATAAGTGTTCGCTATACAGTGCTTTTTGTGCGAGATATGCTGTATTTACGTATAGTCTGACTACTTTGCTTTCGAAGCTTGACTCACAGATAAGTGACGTCCTTCGAATCTCTCTTAATAAACAAGCATCCATTGATTTATACGGATACGAAAGTCTTATAGAGATGTGCTCTAGTCTGGTAAAAGTTTCTGGTGTATGTATAATTTTACTTACACATTAGGTATTTTGTCAACAGACGACGAGCCAATAGTAACAGCGGAAGAAGAGAGCATCCACGCGCGCGTGGACAACACGCACGCGACCGTGGAGTCGTCCATTGACGGCAACGTGCAGCTCGATGCGGCCAACGCGCCCGCCACCGCCATCCCGCTCGGCGGGATCCGCATCAACATCTCCAAGTCCATACCCTCCTTCATCACCAGCCAGGATGAAAACATGTTGCGAGATATCAGCGCTGACGATGAGCCCCTACCTCCCGGTGAAGAACCTGAGCTAGAGTATACTTTAAAGCCAGGACTTGAAGGTGTCCAGCTCAGTAGGCAACCACCAGTCAATAAGGGCAGTGAGCTATCTGGGTTGTGTTCTATTATGTAAACTGTCGCTTGTCTCTATGTATTACAGTCTTCAGTCAAGTTAGAGATGTTAACATAATATGTTGCCAGTAAATGTCGTAAGCAATAAAATATTACTTAGTATTTATTGCAGATAAAACGGTTGTTTACTCGTGTCTTGTTACTGATTTGTAGCATTTAAATACTTGCTAAAGACTGCAGACGTGTGAACGAGCGTTTTTGTAAGGGAAGGTTTTAGTAAAACCAACTAATTTAATCAACGTATGTTTGATAATACCATATAAGGCATGTTTTAGATTTAAAAGAATGTATAACGGTAAACTATAGACTGATATTGTATAATCAAGTTTAGCATAAATGAATACCCGGATAAACGGAAGCAACGCACAATAAGTAGATTTCGTCGAATATCTACCAATCAAATTTAATCGATTATTATGAATGAATTAAATGGCTGAATTAGTTGGTTTATTGTTGATGGTATACGGCGGGTGTTATTAATATTAGATAGGGCTTATTGTTCTAATTTCCTATTACAATAAGTTAAGGTTAGACAAATTTGTTATGTGCATTCATTGTTTAAGTAACCTAAGGGATTGGTTTTATTTTATCTCAGTATGGAGATTTGTAATTGTACGGCCTAAGGTCATAAGCACGTGGTATAAGTACGGCACATATGAGTTTTGTGTGTACACTCACTAGACAATCCTTGTGTGCAAGTTTCACGATAAAAGCTAACAATGGATGCATTTAAAATGTTTACCAACCCTAAAAGTCGGCACAAGACTGACAGACATCAAGCAATGTTTTTAGTAAGTAAGTCCTTGTTAATTGTAAACGTTATCACTACGCCAATAAAGTCTATTTTGGTCATTAATAACTGCTCCTAATCGTCAGTATTGCGCCGGCTTCATTTAAGATCGGGCTCAGAAATGTATGACTATATATCAAATACATCACGTAAATGATTGTATATAAAAGATTAATTAATTACCTCTGATAGTTGCTATTTATTATAAATGTAGCCGTAATCGTAATGAAACGGAGTTTCATTGTAACTTGTGGGATATATGAAAAGGTTTAGGCCTGCAGATGTATGTATAATGTAATTTTTAAACTGCATTATTTACCCTCATGTAAATGTATCTTTATCTTCCAACATCTCAGCTTAAACTAGTTTAGCCTTCCTATGTTCTTAGAGATAGTCGGTGCCAACCTTCCATAAGAAGTCTCGAAAGAATTGTTAAAACGAAATGTGATATTAAAATTAAGTTAAGGACTTATTTAACAGCGAACGTGCGTTTTGTTTGACGAATTAATGTGTATATCATGTAGAAAATGTAAATATTTGGTCAACTTGTGTATGTAAATATGTAGCGAGTGTCGGTAAGGGTACAAATTGTTACTGCGTTTGTATGTATTTGCATAATTGAAGAATGTGTAAATATTTAATTATAGAGAATCTCTTGTGTGTGCAGGGTTTTATTTCCTTATAATATTCTTTGCCACACCAGTGGCTTTTCCCTTTTATTAAAAAAAAAAACTGAAAAAGAACTAAGAAAATTTTAATGAATAAATAATTTGGAAAAAACTTTAGTTTAATTATTTTAATGAAATGGTAATCGGTCTTTTACCTTTTAATCTTTACTCAATCAACTTATGCTTCACTATCACAAGGTGAAACTTGGATCACAATGGTTTGTTTATTTGTCTAGTTTACCTATTGTAAATAAATGATTACATCAATTTGGATTTTGTTTTTAATTTTAATGACCCCTAAACACCTACACTTCTATCAAACTTCAAGATTTGAACTGGACCTCCTAAGGGATAACGCTGACTGATGTCGCGGCGTCAGAACACGGCCGCACCTGTTTTAAACCTTATTTCAATTAGCTTAGCTGTCGTAATCCTGTGACCTAAGCGGCTCGCGGACGCGGTATGATTGTATATGAATTCTAATGCCATTAAATTAAGAATAAAAAGAACTTGATCAGAAATAAATTTCTTTGCCATGCCGCGCCGGCCCTAAGTCGGTTGTTGCTCACATATGAGAACAATATTGTAAAAGAATAAAACACAATAAATTTAAACTTTTAATTGTAAACACAATTGATTGCCACAGTTTATCGTAACATAGAGATAACACACAAATACATTATTTTACAACAAACTGTAAAATTATTTTATCAGCTCATAGTTTCTCAATACTTATGTCTAAGAACACAATATTAATCTTGCTGGTCTATTATAGGTGATTCCCCAGAACAGTTCTAAACCTACATATCACAGTTATGGGGCCACCTAGGAAATGGCAAAGTATCCTTAATATTATTAACATTACATAAAACTTGTAGTAACCTCTCTAGACCAAGACCGTAGCCCCCGGTGGGTATGTTACCGAACTTCCTCAGCTCTAGATACCAGTTCAGTCTTTCTGAAGGTAGTTTTAACTTCAACTTCTCATAACTGTCTTCTCTGAGACTACCGCCGACTACTTCTCCTGTGATGGGTGTGAGAAGGTCCAAGGCATCCACCTAAAATAGATAAAAATAAAAATTCATATTATTACGGTTTTCAGTATTTTTATCACTTGTTCCTGTTGAATGAATAATTACTACCACCACCATTACAATAAGCACGAATGCTACTCTTGAGGTGTTGGCTTCGATTCCAGGTTGAGCAGAAAGTGTTATTGGCTTTTTCTATGAAATTCTCAGTAGCAGCTCAGAGTAAGAATGTGCCCAGTTAATGGCAACAGGCTCGCCCCCTATTACATGGGGCCTAAACATACCCGTGAACTGTGGGTGTACATTGGTACACCTATGCTTAACCCTTCGGGGAATACAGGAGTGATGGTGTGTATGTGATTAATTAGTTTGATCTATAGAAACAGAAATCTAATAACAACTATCAAGCAGACACCATCTCAACCTTACCTTTGTGCTATCTTTAGAACTATCTTTCATATAAAAGGACTTCATATCCTTGGGCCACTGCACTACAAACACTGGCACACCTTTGCAGTGTTCTACCAGTGACAACTCCTGTTCTTTATTTATGCCCTCATCTGTCAATGTTGACCCCTTCTTATGCAGTATCTGTCTAGCCTCATCATAGGTCAGTGTTACAAACTCCTTGGTGACCCAACTAGGTGCTTTGTTCTCTTTGTCAATCAAGAAGAGATCAGCCTCATTGGTGTTACGTGTCTCAATGAAAACATACTTTAACAGGTCCTCTATTGCTCCTTGCAACTGGTCTAGAGTGTCACAGAATGCTAGCTCAGCTTCTAGCATGTAGAATTCTGATAAATGGAGCCTTGATCTTGAGTTTTCAGCTCTGAAGGTTGGGCCAAAAGTGTACACATTCCCCATTCCTCTACATACTGCTTCTAGGTGCAACTGTCCTGATACAGTCAGGAATGTTTTTGAACCGAAGTAAACAGAGTCTCTATCTTTATTGTCCTGCATCATTGCCTTCACTGTCTCCTCACTGTCCGGCTGTATCTTAAATACTTCCCCAGCACCTTCACAGTCATTTGCTGTGAGTATAGGTGTGTGAATGTTTGTATAATTATTTGCTGCAAAATAGTCATAAATGTGTTTAGTTACAGCACTCCGTATTCGTAAAATGGCAGCGGTATAATTGGTTCTGGAACGTAGATGTAGGTACTGACGAGTGTACTCCGGTGGATGTGTGGTTCTCGGGTTAAACGGGTAACCATCCAGTACAACACACGTGCCTAAAACTTTAACATCGTCAGCAACAAGTTCTAGCTGCCCTCTCGGGCTTTTCGACAGTTTTCCAGTAATATGGACCGAGGAACCATAAGTTAATGAGTCTGTTGTAAGGTTTTTCGGAATAACTATCTGTAGTTTTTGTGCGCAAGATCCATCGCTCACATCAGCGAATATTAGGTCTTTCTGTTTCCGCAAATTCTTCACCCAACCCTAAAATACAAGCATAAACTTAGTATTGTCATTGCTTCATTCAAATTTAATATTTTTATAGAAAAATTGTTACCTTTATTTCAGTAACATTTCCGACGTTCGGTTTTTCTAAAATAGCTGCTATGACGCTGTATTTTCTAAAAACTTCATTAATTCTGATAAAGTTTTTTAGTTTACTACAGTAATAACTTCTGTACATCATATTAAATATTTTATTTGGACAATATTAATGGTTTTATAAGATTATAAAATAAATAACAACAGCTGAGGCGACTGATAACGCGATAGCTGTCACTGTCAGAGTGTCAGTCAACACTTCAACAGATAATTGTCTTTTGCCTACTTTACTTTTCTTAAAAAGTGATTTGTTTCATTTTTTTCCACTCCAAACAAACATACGAGTATCGAAAAATATCGGTTATCCCAACACGTAGCTAGTGTCTATGCGCAGCGTAGCTGTGGCAAGTTTTTTTTGCTGTCAAATGTCATTCGGCAAATCATGCATGTTCGATTTGTTGCGTTGTGAACATTTCGTGAAATATAATTTAAATAATATATTTATCTGTGTTTTAAGTAATTAGTGTAGAACGTAAGTATATGAGGATTATAATTATCTTAAAAAAGTTGATATAATTTTCTTAAAAACTGTGATGTCATAATAATACTACTATTGTAATAATTTTGTTAATAATTGATGATTGAAACTGGTTTTCCGAGTTATTGCGTCCTTGGTCTTCGCGTTATGTTAATGCGGACTTAAAGTGTCTTGAGGCTTAACACTATTTTTTATATTTGAATTTAAGTGAAGTGCCCAAAAATTTCATGCATGGCCTACTGTTCCACTTTTTTTAGTCAAAAGTATTTTTAATGGCACTTTCTACTTCGGTCGTTGTCACGTAAACGCATTGTGGTTTCGCTGTTACACTGTAGCCAATTTGAAAATGTGGAACTGGTTTTTTATCTTTTGTTATCTGATAAAATGAGATTGAGTGAAACTTATAGTTTTTCCTATATTTCATAATTCCTTGATAATGACGCGCCGACTTCGTGGTTTCTATTTTCCTTATAGTTTATGATAAGTTACTGTACTTATTTCTAACATGTTAATAGTTTAAAGCTGTAGTTAATTTTGGTTGTTATATAAAAATAATGTATTTAATTAGAGTACTGGGTTTTGCATGACATTATTTACCTGGCTGGGTGTAAGAGTTCACCGAAATAAGTAATAACATTGTAGCATTGGTATTGTTGTAACAGGCTAGTGTCCGCAACTCCACTTTAAAATGCTGCAACTTTCTTGCATGCATTACTATCATCAGTAACTTTGTATTACACTATCAATTCATTCAGTTCTTACTCTTCTGCATTAAATGCTGTATGTAGCAAACTTACTGTATACCAAATATAGCAAAGTTACACTTTCCTCAAAAAAAAATAAACTTTGGTTGGTTTTGCTTAATCTTATTTATGTTTTATAGAAAATGGCAGACACAGAACCTCAAGCTGGAGATGCAGGCCCACCCAAAGGAATACCCGCCCTAAAAGCCCATGTAAACGCCAACAAAATAGATGTAGCCCTGTGGGCTATCCGAGTGCTGACTGTGCTCTTCACCATAGGCTATGTACTGCCTTTGTTTAACAAGTAAGTGGGGCCATGTGTGTTTACCTAGGCAGTAGGTATGTTATTTGTTTATTTTCTTCTTGCTAAAAGATTGATTGAAGAAATCTTTTGGCTCTTAATTTTTTAACTGTTCAAGTACCTAGTTGTTGTTAAAAAAATATCATTAAACATTATCATTATTTGCTTGATCAGCAATATATAAGCATCTGTTTCACCTCAGCAAGGTTATTTGATAAATGATTTGTTTAATTTTATCACAATGGATGTTCTGAAGATTTTGTGTGTTCAGTTGAATCAAGGTTACCTTTATTTAGTAATTAAAACGATGACGATTCAAATAACACGAATGAAGACAACAAGTTTGACGTCTTTGTTACAAAATTAACTATTCAACGATTCTGTTTTCAAAGCATGAAATTTGTTTATTTTTTAATAATAACTTAGAAGAAATAGAAACATTTGCCAAAATTAGAATTTAATAAACTCCTATCTGTTTATTATTGTTTATTTATGATTTGTCAGTTCATTTGCAGAGAAATAGTATCATTAAATAAGTATACCTATAAATTGGTGGGAATCAGAACAAAATCTGATAAGACTTAGTTGATGTCCGAGATAACATGCCAGACATAAAGATTGGGGTTACTGTTCAAATGAAGTGACAATAATTCAATCCGTATTTGCTTAAGTTGTTTGTCTCTATATATTGTTGGCAACAGTTTTAAAACATATTTGTTTTTCCTTTAATAAATTGTAAAGAAGGCAAACAACCTTCACTCGTATTTAGTTACTTTAAATAAACATGCATCACTAGGTAATGATTCCAAAATGATTTGTTGTTTAGCATGTAAGTCACAAAAAATTAATATAACCTCGAGTAAAGTCCTTGTCATCGATCAATGATTATGGACCTTTGAGCTTTCATTTTATGTGGGAAATACTTTTAAAGATGGTTCGCCTTACAACAAAACTAGAAGCAGTAAGAACTATTTTTAAAAGTTGTTCAATTATTTATTTTCGAAGTCTGTAAATAAATAAATAAACTATAAAAGTTACACTTGACTTTGCCTTGTCTTCTTAAGTAAACAAAAGTCAATGACATTGAAAACAGATTTGAGTTTAAGGACAACATTTAAATTGTTTTATATAGCTGTCTCAAGACAGCGATGTTGAGACAAGTAATTGAAAAACTTATTATCTTTTTATCTAAAAACTGGCCAAATTATTTGGCCAGTTTTTAGGTAAATCAGGTTTCACAATGGCTTACGTTTCCCCGCACAGCCCAGTGTCAGCGTTCTACAAGGCGCTCCTGGCGAACGCGGCCACATCAGCCCTCCGTCTGCACCAGCGGATCCCGGCGCGAGAGATCTCCATCTCCCGGGAGTTCCTCGCTCGGTTCTTCTTAGAGGACAGCGCGCACTACCTCTTCTACTCGCTCATATTCATAAATGTGGTGCCTAACCTATGTATCCTTTATAAAATGGACTTTTTAAAAGATGTAGAAAAAAAAACCTGTCTGTATTTGAAATCCTTTAATATTTTTAGTTAATCTTGCGTGGGTATGTATGACCAGCTCAAGAGCCGCACAATTTAAAGCTAGTGGCAGATCAATGGAAACTGGAGAGCTAAGTTACTGTATTTGGGAAGTCGCGATGGTACATTGTACATGTACCGGGTACTATAATCCTGGCAGTTGGTACTGTAACACATATTTATTCACTTTAGAGTAGTTTGTCCGCGTCAAGGTGAACCGCCGCGTCATCACCTCCGTGTTATCTTTGCATTCTAATTAGTTTTTATTACAGCGGCAGCGTTATGAAAGCTTTCCTTATTAAGTTCTCTTACGTATCAATCATCGATATTGTACTGTTCGACTCTATCTACTTGTTCACCGACTTCGAAAGTCTTTTGAAATTAATTTTGAAACTCACATGATGTTAAAGTAAACAATGATGCAACAATTTTATTAGATGCTACGACTACATTTCATGACACACTTTTTTTGTGGATTGCTATTATATAATTATTAGTCCTGTTAACACTTCTAACTATTATTATAGGAGTTAACTTAAAATATGCAACAGGTGGGGTTCAAACTCACGACCTCTAGGTCACTTAGTTATTCTGATATGCTGATGGTAGGCACCTGGTACACTGTTGAACATAAGGCTTCTTCAAATGCAAATAATGATCATGGAGCTATGAATGTGTTATTTGGGTAAAAAATTGTTACACGTGTTTACTTTGACCTTTGGTGTAATCATAATTGGAAACAGGTTCCCTTATTTATAGAATAAATAAATTTGTTCTGTATAGGTTTGGATCTTAAAACCATTATCATGTCTGATTGAATTAGTAACTTGATTCATATAAAATTATGTGTTATTAACTCTTTTACACAATGTTAAACGCCTAAAATATGTCAATAATTATGCACACTCGCAAGTAAGATTCCAACTGCCAACTGGTGACTTAAATTCGCAAGTAGTGTGGAACAACGACAAATAAGTAAGATGTTTTGATGGGTAGGTATGCAATAGGGAATATGCATGTTTTTTTTTATCTGAAATCAATCCTCATTCATGTAATAAACAGTTTAGTAAAACTCTCTTTCGAATTACCATGAAATTGAAAAAGGCATAAGCCATCGAAAATGTGTTTCTATCTCTTTCTAGCAAAGCGAAATTTAAGGCCGGGATCTTATATGGCCATACTGTTCTGTGACGTCACAGTTCATGTCGGATCTCTGTCTAATCGGTGCGTAATTAACAGTTTAAACTGCTTTTAACGGCCGTATTTCCTGGCCGATTTTAATTTTCACTTTTTGCTATCTACTATGTTTTGTTCATAATTTGTTATTAATAAAAGCGATAAAAAAATTCATGCATATTCCCTATTAATTCAATTGAGTGAGTCACCTAATTATTGTGATTAGTCGTCATACACAGCATTGGGAAGTAAGTTTGACCAGGTATCTTAGTAATTACGCGCAGGCAAGGCAATATCCTCATGTTGAAATATTAAGAAGCAATTCGTGTTGTCAATTTTTATTTATCTAGTATCTTTATCAACAGATATGTAGCACAAATTATGACATACCATAATGGTCAACAAAAAGTAACATATAGGTGATATTGGTGTACTCCTTCACTTATGGGACACCACAGCATGCACAATAAATGCTGCTATAATGCATGTTTGTACAAATATAAAGCCTTGACCAGCATTCAGTGATCCTGACGCCCATCTTCCTGTTCGCGCTGCTGCACGCCGCGTCCTACTCGCTCACCATTCTCGATGTAAGTACCACTATTTATTACATTCAATTGTTTACTTCCCCGTTTTATAGTTTGTAAGTGAAATGTTAGGGGACAACGCCGGAGTAGGGGGGCGCTAACGTTAAATGACTCGGTTTTGTTTGCTTAGTTCGTGGGAGTTTTGTGATCTGCAGTTTTATGATAGATGAAATCTTAGAATAGATTTGGAGACTCCAGTGGTTAACTAAGATACTGTAATGATCCTGATTTCATTCCCCAGGTCAAGTAATTTTGTTTTTTTTTTAGTCTTTACAACAGACCAAAGTCTGGAGTTCGAAAATAAATTCATCCCATATTACATGGAGGTGAAATCTATCCTATAGTTGGCATTCTGTGGAAGTGTGACGTCCTCGACCCGGTGTCATTACCTGTCGGTATAAATAACATATACTGCCCACATACTATTACAATATTATCACTATCGCCACCAGATGTCAGACATTGATTTTCGTCAAACATTTACATTATCACAAGTGTTGTGGGTAAAAATAGATTCGCGACACATTGATTTTTATATAATACGTATCGTATGTATGTTAATAGAGTTTCAAATTTTTTTTATATCATTATTTTGCTTACATAGATTAGTATTTTTAATATGATTGTATGTCTTTGCATCTTGAAGCACCAAAAACAGTTAACTGTGCGAGCAATCCCACTCACACAAGTACAAAGGTACTGGTGTAAGAGGTTTAATGAGTTTTTATACAGTTATAGTTGTTTGGTTATCTTTATGTAGGATTATTAAAATAAATTATCGGTACCTACTATTGAGGAGAGCCATGGCTATTAAAAAAACAACAGATATATGTATAAGCAAAATTTAATGTTCCTTTCTTAATTATTTTTCTTATAAAAGTTAAGATACGAATAAAATATATGGAGTTCGCTATTGACAAAAGTTGAAGACGTCTAATAGCGATATGATAGCTACTGCTCGAATAAGCCTCCTTCACTCAATGAATCATTTCAATCAATACAATGTAGCTACTTGACCGCGTTTTTTAATGAACCAAACAAAGAGAATTCGTGATTTATAATTGGGACAGGCACATTGGGCTAGTAACATGAATTACCTGATTTACGTGTTTAATACACAATTTAAATGTAGGATAACAAGTTTTGTTTTGGCAAAAGTCAGTTTACTATGCTTTAACTTGGTAACACCATAGGTAATCAAATTGTGTGCCATACAAAACAATCTAAGTATATTTGTTTTTACTAGCATTGTTCCAAGTAGACTAATAGACGTTACATTCTTGACCTTTGTGCGACTCGCTGTAGAGCAGACGATTAAAACTGCTGCGTGGGGCTTTAATTACACTGTAATAATTAAAATTAAGTTTCATAAATAAGCGTGTGGCCATAATTACATTGTAATAATTATTATACAATTTAATATATGACCGGCGTACAATAACAACAGACGTGCAGAAAAGAGAGACAACACAGGCAGATAGTAATTATAATTGGCATTAATGTATTATATTCTACCAAACGCAGCGATATATTTAGTTAAATATTGACGTGCCGTTATAGATTAATAATGATAATTATACCTATCTATAATAAGAGATGGTATGTAAATTGTAGAAATTGATAATACCAGAATAAATAAAGTAGAATAATTCTTATGAAAAATTAAGTACCTAAGTTAAGTAAGACGTCTTCAATTAGGCAGGTTAATTTCCTAATAACAAATTGTTCGGAGTTGACTTAATTTAGATCTGTACCGACACTAAAAAAGGAGAATTAAATAAAAAGTTCTTGTTTTTGTGACCGTACTGGAAAGTGGGTCAACAAATTAACCGAAGTCAGTGTCACAAGTATTTTTTCTATTACTTTATTATTATCTACAGTTAGACAAACGTCGTCAACGAAACCGGCTTCCGCGTGGTTAGTCACAAGTGTTGATCGACATAAAAGTAAACGAGCAACTGCAACCAGCACTCATCTCTACGGTTCAAAGTTCAACCACAATAATTATAAACTTCTGGATTAACCATATGACTGGCAAGATTAAAACTTTGTGAGAGAGAGAACTACAAGCGGTATACTGTCTCTTGCACACACGACGAACAATATAAATATAATATCAACTCGTGAGCAATTAAATAAAAATCTCACGTACGTAATTGTTTTTACAAAAAGAAAGCTGTGCTCTAGAAAGTTAGTTCACAACTGCTACACTTCTTGAAATATGCATTAACAGAATATGCTACGGTAGTAATCACATTCATTGCGTTTTTTACATTTCAAAATGTCGGTTTTTTTATATTTTTTTTCGGGTCACCTACTGAATTCATTTGATGATATTTGGCAGAGATAGCTTGGGCTTGCTTCTGATAATTATAATTTTTCTTACGGTAGGTAGGCAAAGGGTTTGTAGTCTACTGCCCCGTTGATCTAGTGGCCACAAGCGCGGCTGTTGAGCGTGGAGCCCTTGCTTCCATTCCCAGGTCGGGTAAATTGTGTTATTGGGTTTTTCCCGTTATGTGACATCTTCGTGTCTCGGTAAATACGGAAAGCTGTTGGTCCTGCGCCTGATCTATCCCCGGTTGTGTGGGTTTGCCGTCTCATCGGACTATGAGAGAGAGGGAACAGGGAGTGCACCTGTGTTTCCGCACACACTTGTGAACTATACCTTCTGCGTACTTGGCTAGTCTGTATTGAGATAAGCCGCCGTGACCGAAATCGGTCTGGAGAGAATATAGTAAGATATTATGAATCACTAACAATAGTGAATTTGAATGTACCTGTTCATAAGACGGATCATGCTTATCGTACCATGAGTACTTACCTCATACCTACCAGAAATCCATGAAACCGTGTTGAACGTGTGCAGGTACGTAAGTCGCGATAAGAAAACAATATTATCTGTTAAAACTGTGTAAATAATTGGTAATTTCAAATTACAATTACTTAATGGATGCAATGAAAAGGTGGAATTCAAAACATCTGATAATCGGGCCGCATCCAGGTTTAATGGAGGTGTGGAAGCAAGCTCCATAATATTCGCAAATAGACCAAAAGTTGTTTTGGTCCACAGACCCTCGGCCAGAACTCCATGTGGGTGGCCCGGCTGCTGATCTCGCTGGTGGAGTTCCAGTCCCGCAACATCCTACGCGCCGCCGCGCTCGCGGAGATCGTCCTGTTCCCGCTCGTCGCCATCATGGCGCTCTCGTGAGTGATTCCTAATATTACGTTGAATTGTTTTTTTTTGTTCATACTTTAATGCATGTAAAATACTATTAATCCGCAACCACCATTACATTGTATTCCTCACTGTCCGCAGCGGCTACTGCGGGCTGCTGACGCCGTTCGTGTACTACTACTTCGTGACGTGGCGCTACGCGAGCCGGCGGAACCCCTACACGCGCAACACGTTCCGCGAGCTGCGCGTGGCGGCCGAGCGCGCGGCGGAGAGGCGCGCGCTGCCCGCGCCGCTCCGCTCCGCCGTGCACTCCGCCGTGCAGCTCGTGTGCCGCATGGCGCCGCCCATGGACCACGTGCAGCAGCAGTCAGTATTCACTACCTCACTAAGAGCGCAGCCAGGGCTGTCGATACCTGCCCGAACATGCTCGCTATTGAGTAGTACTGTCACAAAACAAATGTTTTCATTCCTGTTTCTTCTGTTGCAGGTAAATATATCGTGCGTAAGGTCAGTTAAGGTGAACAGAAAACTTTCTACATCACTGTCGTTCTTTTATATGAAAACAACGCAAGTGTGCAGTATACACGTCCGGATGTGTCTATTGTTTAGTCTACTTCCTCAGTTGCGAATTATTTGACGCATGCAAAGATCGCTACACTCGGATTACTACAAAATTAAAGATTTAGAGCATTTGCTCTGTATTTATTTAAAAGCATTATAAAATTTCGTACACAAAACACCAAAATCTAATTATAAAAAGTTCCGTATTTTATTAACATTGACAGCTTGTTAAAAACAATATAATTTGTCCAAAAAAATTATTCTGTGAAGGTCAACATCAATTTAAAGACGAACAAAACACTGTCAATTTGGATATCACTAAATGTAAGAACAAACTATCCAAACCATTGCAGTACAAAATTCTACTTAACCGGCACATTATTTAGCTATGGCAACCCCACAATGAAACTGATTATAGCTCTAATCACAGCTGAATGTTAATACGAGACTAGATGTACATGTACGTACTTCTAGACACTGCCATCGCTGAATAATCCACCCGTACAATGTATTCCAATGCATTTTATAGCATAATCTTTTGGTTGTTAAACAAATCAGTTTACTATATTGTAGCTTAGAAGATCTACTTTATGTATTTAAGTTTAATTTCTATTTAGTGTCGGTCCATTTTTATTTAAGACTTAAGGAATGTTGAATGTTTAAGTTACGACTTGTATAGGCCGATTTTTCAATCGTCAGATAACTCAGCGGTGGGACAAAGTATGGCGGTTTGACAGCGTTTGTATAAAAAATTGTAAGACATGTTTATTTTCATCATACGATATTAATTAATTTGACTATTGAAAAATCAGCTCTAAGTGATTTATGCAATGTAGGTTTTTTATTACCGAAACGAAACTGTGTCAGTATTTTTTTGTCACAATGAAATTAGTCATTGAACTTTGGTCGAAATATTGAAGAATTGTGATAAAAAATACCAGTGATTTCGATGTTGTCCCGCGTACAGAAATCATTCCATTAGCGTCTACTTACACCTTGGTTCAATCATGGTTTGTTGTCTCATTAATATTTAAATTAGATCAGATATCTTAACGACCACATATCTCTTTGGAATTGTAACTGGATATAAATATTAATATTTAAAATGAATTATTTTTGTGAATTGTGTATTACGTTATTATTTTAATTATGTTGTGTATCACCAGCGACATTTTTGTATTTAGCAATAATTATAATGCACTTGGTTTGGGGTGAATGTAGTCAGGTTTTTAAATAAATGTTGGTATAAATGGTGTTATTGTTTTCCTTTGAATTTCTTAAGTCATTGGCATATTGTGGCCGCCTACGGTACTTTATCTGCGATAGGTACTGTGTAGTGGCCTTTTACCTCGCACGCCAAGGGTTCCATACAATAATCAACCTACAATTTCGATGTTTTGTAAGGTAAAGTAACAAATATTAAAAATTAACGGGGGTGCCCTCTAATTTAACATTTGTTATAGCGGCAATGAAAATAAACTGAAAATTTCAACTCTATGGTTCGTGAGATACAGCCCGCCGACAGACAGGATTGTGTAGGTCTTGTTGGCAACCTTCGAGTACAGAACTCTACAGGTGTTTTGGTATCTATCACTCAGCTAGCGCGTGCTCAAAATAGTTTATTGTGGCTAGCGTGTCATATGTGAGACTGGATTGTCTACAAGGGGGATATAATTTTTTGACTAAGACGTCTAGTTTCAGAGATGTTAGCCAAAATCGGTTTTGTATCTCGAGTGACATAAAAACGGATTTTTCAGTTTCCAGCAAGTATGTATGTCAAGATGATAGGACTCATCAACTAGCGTCCACGTTTATAACGTTTTGAAAATATGGTCACGTCTTTCAATGCAGATTATGAAGATGATGAGTCTTATAACACAAGTTTTTTTAGCATACTACTCGATTTGTAGTATACTAAAAAAACGCACATTACACTGGTGGCGGTCCGTGATAGAATCTTCCACCCACTACAAGGTTGTATGTAACAAAAGAAGCATAGGTTTTGTAAAGTTTTTTTTAATTAATTAGCTTAAGACCTAAGCCACTGGTGGCACGGGCTGGGGCAGCGGGGCGGGCGCGAGAGAACGCACGTCGCTTGTGGGCTCCAGAGGAACGGGCTCGTCCTTGGGCTCTGTGACCAGGATGTGGTCTGGCTGCGGCTTCTTCGGACCGTTTTTGCCTTCTTGGTCCCATGGCAACATGATCTTGACCTGTAGAGGGAATTAAAAGGGTTATTTTCGTGAAATCAATCAAATTTCCAACAGAAACCTGGTGTAATAGGACTTTCTCCACATGGACCTTCTAGCTCTGAGATGACATGACACATTTAAGCTCTAACTAGTATGTTGTCATAGCAAAATAATATTAACACTTCTACTAAATATAATTTTACGAATCAAACTAATTTTAAATTCTTTATTAGCACAGCAAGTGCTAATAAAGAATTTAAAATATGAGAGAGCTTTTACAAGTATGATTAGAGGTCAGGCAATTCAGGGAACTGACCATACACTATCATACTTTTTAAACATTATAATCAAGAAAATGTCCAGCTTGCACCGTACCAGAGCCTATACAGACAAGCCCTCCAATAAACAAGCTGAGTCAATCTGCCACAAATATTAGACCTCTAACCATTGAAAGGCTAAAAATCCCTGATATTGTGGCACACAGAAGTACACTTTTTCTCTGTCGAGCAGTTATGCTAGAGAAGGAGGTGGCGGGATGGTTAAGACAGAGAGCTTCCCGGCCCAGCCGCCGCGGGAGACGCGAGTCGACTCCCGGGCATCGTAGACGGTGAGCAGAGCTCACCGTTCAAACGTTGCGTCGTAAAGACGCGCGACGGCGCGTTCGTGTTCCACACGCGCCTCATAGAGATGTCAGCAAATTGGAGGGGCCGCTGGTTGTTCGAAAGAGATACCGCGCCCCTCGGAACGAAGAAGGAACATGGATGGGTTTTAGTCAGTAAGCAAAATCTGACACTCCCTCCTGCCCTGTCCAGGACGGGGGAAGTCATTTGATGATATCCCATCCAAAAAAAGAATAATAATCAACCAAGCACATAAATCAACATATAGTGAATCAGAATTTTCAGCTTTTGTTCTCACCTTAATTCCAAGTACTCCTTGCCTAAGCAACACGTGTCGTGTGGCTGTGTTGACATAGTCATTGCACGGGTCACCAGAGTGGATCATGAGGCCATCTACAAACTTCATTGACTTGGCACGCTGGCCACGCAGCTTGCCGGAGACCACCACCTCGCAACCACGGGCACCAGACTCCATGATGAAACGGAGGACACCATAGCATGCACGACGCACAGCGAGACCTGAGGACAGTGAAAATTGTTGATTAGATGTATTTGCTAGAATATAAGTAGGTACTTATTATGAGGTAGAATAGACAAGAGAGAATAGAGTTCTAAAGGTTACAAAGTATTGTAAATCATTTGTGAATAAAACTGTCATTTGTGCAACTTGCTTGGGCTATCTAATCTTACATGGAAGGAGAGAGAACAATGACAACAACAGTATCAAACAACTAATGGGTATGCACCTTTTCATATATCTGCATACATGGAATCTTGTACATGAGTATACAAAATGAGAAAAATACCTTCCAAGTTTTGACTACGTACAAAAATATAATTAAATGTTAGCAATGTTAATGTAACCTTACATAGCAAATATAAACCCCAGCTTATTAGTAAACTGTGGATATTATACCAAGGTGATGATGTGCCCCCAATGAAAAACATGACCACCATGGGAGCCGAGATGTCAGGTTTGGGGCATGCTGTTAGTATGGAAATATGATAGGAACTGCTGAATGTGTTAGCAACAAAATAAGAATACTCACAGGGTGCACTCACTCAATATTCTGTCTACTTGATGCACAGCGAGTGTAAAAACAATGATTACAATAAAAGAACCATGAGTCTGTGACATTCATTTTCAATTACTGAAAGCCCTAAGACCGCTCACTTATGACTTAAAGATTACTGTTAACAATTAGCCATAATCAATAATAAAACATGCACAAGTTGACAATGATTTATGACAATACACAAGTTTGATTGCACTTTTGGTTACTAGATTATGATCAACAGTAAAAATTAGGGCATATAGAATTAACAGGATTAAAACAGAGAAATCATGAGAGAAAGTAACGTAACTAACCTCCAATGAGTTTGTATCTGAGCGACTCAGCCTGCGCGATGGCGCACAGACCGCGGGTCGCAACTTTCTCGGCGTACAGCTCCACCGACTGCTCAGGGATGTTGAACCTCTTCTGAACGACGGATGTCAGCTCACGGATTCTGCGGCCCTTGTCTCCGAGCACGCTCTGTGTCCTCGTCGCCATAATGATGATCTCCGAGCGAGTCGGAGTGACGCGCACCTCCACACCGGAGTAACCATCCTCAGCAAGCTCCCTGGTCAAGAACTCATTGAGTTCCGCCTTGAAAACTCCGTCTCCGACGAACTGCAAATTCACGGAGAGGTTATGTTTTGGTCATCGCATTTTAACACGTAAACTTTCCGTTTTCGCCGCTGATACTTTGGCCACATGATTAATTAACAGAATCGGCTCAAATACGTTACGGTAAAACAGGGCACAAACGAAACAACAATCCCAGTGCTGGTGACAAGTACTGAAATATCCACTAACATCACAAGTTTCACAAATGTATGGGACCCAACATTTAAGTTTAAAGGCTTTTCAGTTATCGTTTAACGATTCGTATAATATATTTCAGTAAATAGCACTCATTTTAACGTACTTTTCGCTTTTTAGAAATGTTGTTCACCGCCATGATTGCAACGGGGGAGCGAAGGAAAAGACCGGAAACAGATTATATTAACGTCAATGTCAACTTTAACTCGGCAACGTTCGGAAATTATTTAATTGGAGAATCGACTATTTCAATAAATCAAGTTGAAATAAAATTAAAATAATCTTGGATTTTGAGATACAGATTAAATATTTGATTAATCTACAGATTTTCATTGTACTTTTACAATCATCAAATGATGAATTACATTTAAAATTCCTACAAACATTTTTTCCAAGGAACGCAATATAGGAACGACTTACATCAAATCAAAAAACTTATTTACTCTAGGGCAGCGGTTCTCAATCTTTTTTGGTGACGGAACCCTTATGATCAACAAAATATTTCACGAAGCCTTGACAATTCATATTTACTTTTAATATTTGTTTGTTAACAGGAGATAGTTGAAGTAACATGTTGGATTTTTTTATGACGATTAGTATTTTTGTGAAGAAGTACAGAGGCTTTGTGGAGCCCTGGGGCTCCACGGAGCACACTTTGAGTATGGCTGCTCTAGAGAATCAATTATGCCCAATCTATTCACATTCTGTCCTCTCTTTTACGTATTAAGGTTTATGTAATAATGTAAATGCTTACTATAGACTTTACTCTTGCTTTCCGATTTCGGGTAACTAGTGCTTACAAAACGTTATGCCCGGCCTAAGTAAAAATTATTCACACATAGTCAGGCACTCACTTTATAGGTACTAAACCATATTTATATAAATCAAGCTCAAATTTTACAGATCATTGATAGGTCATCGTGGGGATGCTTACGTTCAGCCCTGGTAGGCTATAGACTGATATGATGATGATGATAGGTACACTGTGTGGTCAACAACGAAAATCGAGTTTTTAGTATTGTTACTAACACCGCCTGTTGATATTTCATGACATTATTTACTAGCTAAGATTTTATTAAAACTCATCCACAACCCTGTAATGCTTGTTTCGTGCAAATTATTGTTTGTTAGAGAAATTGATAGAGGAAATTATGATTTTTTATTTGAATATCACCAAGTAAGTTTCTTTTTATTTAATTAACATCTGCTGATATATCGACTTTGATTGCTCACCGTATGTATTTATGTACCTACCATTTAGTTTACAATAGGTAGGGTTTAAAATCTAGAAAAAGTGGTAAGTATTAAAACAACACGTTTAATCAATGCAATTTATTAATTACTCAAGATCTTTTCATTACATACAAACGCACCATATACTTAGCATAACAATCATTTATTAAGGACTTTATTGCCCTAATGTGTAAAGTATGGAAAGAAGACATGTCATGCAAATTAAAAACTCTGCACAACAAATTTTAAAATTATTACAAATAACAGATAAACATTTATTAAGTTTTATCAGTGGTAAGTTGAAAAAAGCATGTGCACAATATAATTACAATTTAAGTATTGTGAAACATTAAGTAGGTAATTAAATACTAATGTTACAACAATTTAAACATGTTTAACGAATCTATTATCTATATTAGATAAAATTATCTGTGGCTTAGCGCGCGAAATCAAAATATTCTACGATCAATTTCGTTCTACGTGGCTATAACTAAACTTAAAGAACTTTGATGATTGTTGTAAAACAATTAATAACGATCTAACTAATATTGTTAAAAACTGATTAAATTGTGCCTAAACTCTACAACAAATTGCACCGTGTTTATTTCTAGGTGCCAAAAACTTAACGTTTTCCTAACCAATTCAAATGCTACTGGGACTATCGACGAGAGCACCCTACTTGAAGCAAGTTAAGCGGGACACGTGGTCTGACGGAGCTCTTCAAGTAAGTACATTAACTCACCAAATGAATAGGGATACTCTAATCCTTTCCAAATACTTATTTAAAATGTCGATCGCGTTCACCATACGTCTAAGCCTACTGCGAAACTACAATTCTACAAGTTCTAACTCTATGTAATAACTATATAGTACGCTCAACAATATTATATCTCAATGCTTTTAAAGTGTTAACTAGTGTTAAGTTTAAGTTAACTAGGCGATACTTTTGTAAGGACGAAGGCAGTTGGCAGATTGGTTTGACGCAGAATGTATTGATTATATTATTGAAACAAAAGTACAGCTAAAAGCGGATATTTGATGAAAAATAAAAGAAGAATCCTAAAAACACTCTTTCTCTAAATGCTTGCTTGTTGTTAAATAAATGTTTGTTTTGTAACACGTGTAAATCATGGTTAGTTGGCATTTGGAAAATAGTAGATGCGATAAAAATGAAGGTTTTCATTAAGATCGAATAAATTTAGTGACTTTTACAAATTACAATGCTTACACTTGATGTAGCTTACATTTAAATGGACAGTGATCATTATCATACAAGGTGTTCCTTAACCTACTAAATAAAAATGTTATTTTTTATTCTACTCCAACATCCACGACCTATAACTATATAATCTTATTAATAATGGACAGAATTGCGTGTAGCGTGTGTTTGATAAAAACAAACATTAGGGTGTGGGCGTGATTGAAATTGTGAAGGATTTTAAAGTGATGGTGCCAAGGCAGAATAGTAATATTTTGTTTTTTTAACTGGTCATACTTTAATTGTTGTAGATTCCATTTCTGTGTAAGTGGTGCTAAAAGTTTTTTTTTTTACTACAATTTTTTGTTTTTTGATAAGCCTTAGCATTATGTGCTTATGTATTTTGAGAGTTATAACAGACTCGCACTCCTTGAGAGTGATAGACAAGGACTAAGAAATCGAAATTAAAACGAGAAGTAGTCTAAAAACTTGCATCTACAACAAAATATTTGTCTACAGTAAGCATAGATAGCTAGAGCACTATATTATAATAAATAGGTAGAAGGTACAACCTACGTGTAACTGGGTACGCTACAACTACAGAGGGACGTGAGTTCAAGGGTTCAAGAGTCATTTGTACAATAATTATCTATAACTACGTGAATAATTCGACTATAGAATTTTCTACAAAAACATTTTGATCTATTATTAGAAGAATCCTCTTTACCACGAAGTTCCGTTTTCTTGTTCATGTGTTATTTTACTTAGGTTACCGATGTTAGCTGGTAAGGAGGAAGTATGGCTTAATATTGAAGCAAGTTATGAATGTACTATTAGTAGTTTCGTATTATATAATCACTGATCTGTCTCTCATATTGTTAACCTTAGTTTTGGCACAGAGATAGGAAAACGACGAGAAGAATAAACTTTCGTATGTCTAGAAGTGCATTTAAGCCTAAATCACAGAACGGAAGGAGCGGTGCTGGCGTAGTGATGCAAAAATATATAGTTTATAATTGATTGTATATTAAATATGATATTACACCACGTATGCGTAAAAAACTATGTTTTTTTGTAACGTATTTTATGTGACGTCACTTAGGCGTAACACAACTTTGTTTAGCATTAAGTACATTATATAAATATAGTGTAAACTCGTCCTAATGTTATATTGACATAGTTTAATTAGCGAAAATGACTACAGTACTGGCACTTTCGCGCTGTTGTTCAACCTCCTCGAGCACAATAATGCTTTATTGTTAAAAACTATGTGTTCAATGTAAAGCACACGTAGAGTAGCAGAAGTACGTACAAAGCTAGTTAAATTTTTTGTAATAAAATTAAAAATGAATCAAGCAATCGCTGGCACAAGGTTACAAAATAAAAGAAACAAAATAATTCGCTATAACCATTTAATAAAAACCAAAAATTAATTACAACAACGTCAATTATTTATCATAATATTCAAAATTAAGTACTTGTTTACCCACCACCATTAAAATAGCACAAGAGAGAAAAATACGAATGTGCCAATAATTTCAAATATTGGAATGATAGAAAGAGAAAGCACATTGGATAATTTAAATATAAATTGAAAAAATATAAGGAATTTGATAGGTGATTCATAACTATGAAAATATTGCACTTGTCAAGTCAATAAATAAATAATATAGATTTAATCTCAAAAAATTACATTGGAAAAATTAAAATGGGCGTAATTTAATAAGAGATCTTAGTTACATAAATAAAATCATAAAGAAACTAGGTACATTGCGTAAAATTAATAAACTTTTCCTATGGCACTACATAAATAATTTCTTGTAAACTAATTGCTTCATGTAATAAAAATAAAGTTTTATAATACATAGAATACTATTGCTGGACCCCGGTTTGAATAAATACGATAATACTTTATATATTCCTTCAAACCAAGGGCCTACACTTTGCTATTTCATAAAAAAATACTGCTACTGTAGCAATTTTATATTCCACATTGGCAACACTAAGGTGGTACAGACAAAGTTAGAAATGTAGCCCAGAGTGTGTTACTGAAATATTAATATTGTACAGTACAATTCTGTACAATGCTATGACTTCATTTCCTTTTACTTAAATAAATAACATTTGATTAAGTACCGATAAAATAATAATCGTTAATAACATTTGTTTTTTTTTTTTATATTAGGAAACGTCTTAACAAAAAAGATCTTATTTTAATAGTAATTTGGTAGTTAACTGATGGAATGTTTTGAAGTAGTCTCATCAAATGTCTCAGCATTTTACAGTTAATTGATACTGAATCAATTATAATAAAAATCAATGGAATGTCAACGCAACTTAAAAACTAATTAAGTACTTACTTGCCAGTTGATTAATACTTTTTATTATCCAATATAGCATTAATGTGTCGAAATTTTACAACCCAATAAGATTTTTAGTAATTTAAAATGTTAATCAGTGCGGTAGTTTAAACTTGTAGTGTAGCTGTTAATAGCTGCCAGTTAACTTAAAATACCACACCTTTATTAACCGCACTGTTCTTTACTATTTCATTACTCTCATTTTTTCTCCTAAATGGATGATGATAAGTATTAGCAGCATAGATGGCGCTGTACAAGAACGTCGATACATTCAGTTGAGGCGTTGAAAAATTGTAAAGAACAGTGAACATTTACTCGAAATAGTAGGTATTACGTCCTATCGCCTACTCTGAGCGTAATATCGATACCTAGATGCGAACGGTAAAGCTTGACACACACTTGTGACACCCGGCGGGACGCAATAGACACCGTGGTACGCGTCGGGTGCCACGATTGTGTGGGGCTAGTAATTGAATTATGTGACGTAATAAGAACTAAGGTACCGCCCGGCTCAGTACCGCTGCTGGTACTCGTGGTGCCATCTGTTGAAGTCTATGTGGAACACAACCAGGGAGCCGTTCTCGAGACCCGCTAGCAGGAACCTGGAACGAGAAGCGTGCAATCGTTAATATATACAGCTCCGTAGCAGTGTGGAGCAGTAGCGTGCAGTGAGTCGTGGTACTTCTGGTCGTGCGACAGCGCGAGCGACGCGACGGGCGCGCCGGCGGGCGGGAAGGCGTACAGCGGCGCCAGCGTGAAGGCGCGCCACACCTCCACCACGCCCGCGTCGCCGCCGCACACCAGGTACTCGCCGCACCGCGACAGCACCAGGCACTGTGCAAAGTGTTCATAACATTGTTAAATGCTCGATTCAATTTTGTTTTAAGACGCTAAAAAGTTAGTAAAAACTGTTCGCGAAGACGGTTAAAATCAATGGTAAATAAAAAGCACAACATATTTTTGTTTATCTATGTTTCACCACAGCTGATTTAGATCTGTAACACGCCACAACTCAAGGTCCGGTTGAAAACCTGCGTCAGGCATACGTGGTCTGGCATATTTACTGAACTGCTTGCCACGGCTGTGGGGCCCGCAATCATATTTTTTTTTGTTTTGTACCACATAAGCTGTGACCAAAAAATGTATTATCTTTCTTCATTTATTGTTTGTTGTGTACAATTCGCACCTGGAAGTTGTCATTATGCGTCTCGTGTCGCAGGCGCCTGCCGTTGAGCGTGAAGGCGGCGAGGTGGCCGCGCGCGTAGGCCACGACGAGCACGCCCTCCCGCGACAGCGCCAGCTGCTGCGGCGCGCACGTGCCCTCCGCGCCCGCCAGCGCGCGCAGCAGCTCGCCGAACGTCGTGTGGATCAGCACCGGGCCGTCTGCGGGCGCAATGCACATCACACCAGGGAAGAGAAGAATGCTTCCGACTGGCTAAAAAGATATCCAGTTCCTTAGGTCATTCCATTATTAGTAAAATAAGGCGAATATACTCACTGACTGACGAGGATATAACCAAGCCCAGCTCAGCCGACACTAACACTCCGTTGATGGGCGCGTCGTGTCCCGTGAGAGTGACGCGCGGCGCGGGAGTCTCTCCCTCGCCCACTATGCCGCCGTGACGAGCAGACCTGTGCATTGAAATGATCGATAAATACTAATGAAGAAAACTACTTTATTTACGAGATAAAATACTGGTACTGATCAACAGGACAAATAGCTGTTTCGAAAAATATTAAAAACATTTACTCACTTTGAATCACGCAACCTTACAATAAAAAGCAAGAAGGAGCAATTTTATTCTTAACTAACTGTTGCCCGCGACTTCGTCCGCATTTCAGTCGTTTCTCGTAAAAATAAGTAGCCCATGTCCTTCCTCACGGTTCAGTGGTTTTGATGTAACAGACAGATTAACTTTCATATTTTAGTAGGGAAATATAATATGTCAATCTACAATACTGTTGAAAAAAATACGCAATACGGAACCGCACAATATTATTGTTAATAGCTGTGCCCGCGATTCCGTCAGCGTGTAGTAAGAGTAGACAAATATAATCAGAAAACTTCGAACTGCTAAGCTATCGGGAGTTACACGTCATATTGTGAGTCAACCATAAAAGATAGACATATGCTGTCGTGGGATATTTTTTATATAATTTTAAGGAGAACATTTCCGTCATAAATGATTTCTGTGTAGCTTTAACCATTACGGTTGCACACGCGACGGAAGCTTAAAAAGTGGAGTAACTTCTCCCGTTTTCACAACATTTCCCTTCACTGCTCTGCTCCTATTGATTGTAGCGTGATGAAAAGTATACTATAACCAACTCAGGAGTATGAAAAATAATTGTACCAAGTTTCGTTAAAATCCGTCGAGTAGTTTTTGTTTCTATAACGGTTATACAGACACAGACAGACAGACCAAAATTTTACTGATTGCATTTTCGGCATCAGTATCGGTCCCTAATCACCCCCTGATAGTTATTTTGGAAATATATTGCATGTACAGAATTGACCCCTCTACAGATTTATTATAAGTATAGATTGTACTTTGAATATTATAAATGTTTTTCTGAAAGTCACCATGGCGAGAAGTCTCATCGCACAGATCAATAAGGTCGGCATTCCGTTGTACAGCAGTAGAACAAACATTCATTTTTTGACTATATCTACAAGAGAACTGGTCCTGCAATCACCAAACGCGTGTCACCGACTCAGCTAAGATGTTCCGGCAGCCTGTCACTATACTCACCAATGCCAGAGCAAGACGGTGCAGTCCTCGGACCCGGACGCGATGTAGCAGTCGGAGGTAATGTTGCACTCGGAGCGACACACGCACGTCACCACGCCGTAGTGCCCGAAGATTATTTGTACTATTTTTGCTGTTACACGTAGAATGTGTACAAATATTAGTTTGTTAAATATATTATTAGTCTGTTAAACATAGGTAAAGTGTGTTGTATGAAGTTAGGTATATATCTATTATAAGTAAGTGCAAGTTCTAGTGCGAAACGTTGACAGCCTTCTATTTCTATTCGAAGGTGAATTTTGAACTATTATGATTCAATATTAAAAAAGATCTAAGGCATCATTATTTAAAGTAAAATATTGTCAATATCTCACCAGTTTCTGTGCTGAAGACTCGGAAGCTGTTATCCCAGAATCCTGCCGCGATGAGGAAGCGCGAGTCCACTGTGGTGACAAAACAGTTGCTGCGCGCGCGCACGCGCTGCGAGAAGTTGTCGCCCAGCTGCCGCCGGGACAGCGCCTGCGCACCGCCTGCCGCTGGAAAATAATGTCTTGATTAGCTTTTGAAGAACGCGGTGAAAGAACTGGAGCCAGATATCAAAAATATCGTAATTATCCCGTTGCATTATGGTACTCTAATACCTTCGTGTTGAATTTTGCAATAAAACTAAACACGTTGAAAAGGTCGAAAAGCTCACCATCACATGGGCTGATGGTAAGTGGTCACCGTGTATACGAGTTTTCATGTTAAAATAACTCACCCCACACGGGGTCCATGAGCAGCGGATGGTGCGGGTGGTGGTTGTGGTCGGCCTGGTGGCGCGGCGCGTGCGGCGCGTGCGGCGCGTGCGCACAGCCGCCGCCCGCCCAGCGGTGCGCTGCGAATGCTCGCGCGGCGCTTACCTGTGGCCAAACACACTTAGTCGTGAATAGCTAGAGCAAACAATGCCTGCAACGCATTATCTAGTATAAAAATTCCCTTGTGAGGGTTAGTTACAGAGCAACATTCATAAAAGGCCGTTAATCTTACCGTAACAACCGCTGGCATAGCCAACTGCGGGTAGGTATTCGCGGACACGTGCACGACGGCCGCGTTCGACGGTAGCTTCAGCCTCAAGCACACGTCATCAGGTGCCGCCGCGAACATCAGCGGCGCGAGGTGCATGGTGGACGCGCGGGGCGGGTGAGGCTCACTCAGTAACTGCGCCGGAGTTTGTCCGAAGCTTCGGATTTGATCTTCGATGGCGGCGCGGGTCACGGGCTCCGTGATCTGGTCGAGACGGACCCCGCCTTCGTACGTTAGGTAGTAGAATACGTTCGTCGCGCGGACCGCTTCGGGACCTGGGAAGAATGTGATGTGTGAGGTATGGCAATGGTAAATGTTCGTGAGTTCCTAAATGCTATATTCATATGTCATTTGAAAATTTTGCGAAACAGTAATAGTGCAATTCCTATAGGTACCTGACATTAAAAATTGAGCTGTAATAGCACAAAAGTTAAAGTTAAAATACGAAGACAAAATGTTGAAAGAATCAAATATAGTTAATGAGGTATAATTTCAATGTTATGATAGAATTTAACAATGCCTAATTTTGTAAAACAACTACATTTTCACTTACCTCTCTGCTTATATCCAAATATGAGATCAATCCACTGATGCAGCTGACAGCTGACGAACTCTGACTCCAGCGCCATGCGGTTGATGCGCACGAACTCCTCCGCGGACGACGCCCAGGGCGGAAGGATGACGTCACCTGACGGCGATTCCGGGATGCCCAGTCGGAACCCTGAGCTGTTCACCAGCATCTCCGGCAGGAAGAACAGCTCCGGTATTAGTTCCTGTCCAGTAAAAATATCTTTATAGGTACTACAAATCAAAACACCACAAGAGCCTTGTCATGAGGGTAGGCCATTCATTAATGGAAATGAAAGAAGAAATATTCTGGTGTTAGTTTACCTTGACGTCCGAGGTGTCTCGCTGGCAGTTCTTCCACGACATGGCGATGGACGAGAACAGTCGGTTGGGGTGGTCGAATTTGCCACCCTGTAGCGCTAGGAACATTGTCGTCATAGGCTCCTGGTGGGATAGAACAGACGAATTTGACTAGTGATTCTGAGATTGCAAATTAGAAATTTGTTATAGAGTAAAGATGAAGGGCGGATGGCTTAAAAAA
Source organism: Caradrina kadenii (assembly GCA_947462355.1). Taxonomy (NCBI): domain Eukaryota; kingdom Metazoa; phylum Arthropoda; class Insecta; order Lepidoptera; family Noctuidae; genus Caradrina; species Caradrina kadenii. Next base: position 12,345,812 of record OX381691.1, read on the forward strand.
AAAGTGGGGAGAAGGCTCATGCCCTTGTTTTTGTTTGTTTTTAGGTAATCAGAAAAAGAGTTTTGAAAAACCATAGAACAAGCTAACTTTCAATTCAATGGCAATCTTTCAGAAGTTTTTCTCCACCCTGTGTATTTTCCCCTAACGCCATCAAAAACCACACTCTATTTCGACCTCCTTTACCTATTTTTTGCCTTTTTCTTGTCACATACAATCTGGCGGCGCACACGCATCTGTCGCGGCGCGTCGCCGGCGCATGAATGTTTTGACGCGCACGCTTTTAGTGCAGACGTCTTAATGCACTCACTAATTTACTATGATCGGGAGCAACACGATCCTCTTTGAAGATGTCCTTTATAGCACCCACAAGACTATTGTACAAAGACTTAGGGACTCTGGTACTTGAAATAACTAGTCGACGCCTTGTAAATTAAGTGTTCAGGATGGATGGATCCATTAGAAGTTAGTGCGATTCAAGTTAAGGTATGGTTTTAGAATTGTTGCGTTTGTGCAGTCTAATAAAGTATCTGTCTATCTAAATATTTCTCTATCACACTCAGCGTACTCAGCTTAAAATATTTATAACAGCAAGGAAATAGGGTATAATTTAGTCATTCTATTTTTTTTCTTTTTACAATTTTTTTTTCCAAATGAATAGTACCAATTGTTTTTAAACTCATGGTTTTATATTTGTTTAATCGTTATCTTGTTTATTTTTAAGTGTAACTAGGTATTTAATTTGTGTCTCATTTTCAAAACTTAAATTTAATACAAATTTGTTTACAATCATAATAATTTAGCAAACAGATAACAGCGGCGACAGAGTGTGATTTACGTAAAAATACCTACAATCAGACTCAAATAGACAGACAGTACCCAATGATAAATAGTCGTGAATAACACACTGATTGACGCGTTTAACAGACTATCAGCCGCACGAGTTATATTGATTACATTGTTAGAAGTGTTTTAGTTTAAATTGAAGATTAATTACTAGTATTGTTGACACTAACACTAGATAATGCTGATTACAATGAGATTCTAGTGAATTGAGTAAAAACTTTACTAACAGAACTATTATTTTGGATATCTTAGACTAGATTCGCGATGCACCTAATTATCTTATTACATTCTTGATACTTGTTAAATCTCAGTAAACGTGTTTGGGTAATCAGTTTATTGTCTAACTAACTTCTACCCGTTCTTAGACGTTCGTCCTGATTTGTTCTTACCTGACGACTCCTATCTCTAAACTACCCAACCTGCAACATTTCAGCTTTATACCGAGTTGAAGGTTTTGTGTTTTCCTTTACTTTTATATTATAAGATTACATACAATTATCAGTTTTTATATTCAAAAACATTCAAATAAGGCTCCTAACAATTGCGTAACAATGTTTCTGATATTATTTCGAGCAGAGGAAATGTTATTAGATTTGCTCGGGTGACATTTAATTCTGTCGCCAAATGTTGGGTGAAGCATTAATATTTATGTGCCGTTGATTTACTATAAATCATGCGCGCGCTGTTACTGGCGACACTCAATTAGTATTTAATTTCACATGCGAATGTGTTGCCATAATGAAACGCGACGCGTTTTAATGTCAGCGCACGTAAGTTCAAGATAAGTTTCAGTGTTTTCAGACCATTTTGGTCTTATTGGATTGCTCTTGTTTTATCATCAGGTTGGAATGACATATAATCAATATGGGTAAAAATATTATATATATGAATGTACAGGTTTTGGTTTAACGAAATTGGATTTCAGGGCCCGATTTCCAGCATACATATGCACACACATAGGTACATAAACTCGCGCTTTTTTCCTATGGGGGTAGGCATTAACCACAACCTGCTACAATCCTTACATACTCCTTTCGCCTCGTGCACGTTCATATTTCTGGTCATACAAGGTCAACATTAGGTTTAATTATCTCTAGAGTGCACTTACAATGCGAACTAGCCAGTTGAGCACGAAGGCGGCCGTGGAGTAATGCGTCCCGTAGTGGAAGGGCGGCGTAGACTCGTGCTCCCAAGTGTTGTAGCGCTCCTCGAAGTACGCGCGACGGCTTGGGTTCAGCGCGCCGATGGGCTGACGATAAACAAATATATATAAGTCACAATATAGAACTAGAGATAAGGAGGAGACTGCTGAATGCCCGCCCTATGTGCACCCAGACAACAATTGAGGCCTTTTAGTATAGATGCAGCTAAACAAAGTATCGAGGAGTGTTGCATACTAGACCCAGATAAATGCCCACAAATAAATGTTATTGTAATTGGATAAAGTGACGCAGCAGCTATTCCCCTTCAACACAAAATTCCATTGGGATATTTAGTCATATCGAGCTCGAGGCGGCTATGTACCAGGGAATCATAGGTCTCCAATGTATTAAATTAGAAGGTACCTTGGAGAGATCCCTGTAGTTGGAAGGCTGACTCAAGTCCAACTCTTCGCTCTCGTAGTTCGTCAGGATCCATGGGAACACCGGGTATTGGTTTAGATCGTTGTATGTGCGTCCTGTGGACAATAAACATGATGTTTGTTAAAATTAATGTAATCAATAAATAATCAATTTTCATGTTTTGTTTAATATGACAGATGGTTGCATATAGTATCTACTGCAGTATGTTTAAAGTACTAGGGCATCAAGCAGGCAAAAGACTTATTGAAAACTGCAAACTTTCTAAATCATTTTGGCCGCGTCATTAGGTCTAGTTTCCTCTATGACAATGGGTTGAAACCATTGCGTTGACCTCGCGCAACAGTTGCGCAACTGTTTGCCAATCATCCTTCGCAAATAATTTGTTGACGTGACACTTCAACGATTAAGGTATTGACCCTGTTTACACACTTATATTTCTTACTGACGTTATTGTTTTAAGTGTTGACGATGATGACGAAATGATCGCAAGCGAATTGTTTTGTTTGCGTCGAAAGCTACGCAAGTGCGCAACTGAACCAAAGCGGTCAATGTTTATACAATTTTCCACGCGTAAAAGAATTGAAACTGAGGTTTGAAATATTTGGGACAGATTTCACAACTCTGCCGTCCACTAACTAAAAAGCCGTTAAGCCACAGTTTGTCGTTTTTCACTTTTTAATGTATTCTTATACAACTTTCGATGCTCTATCTTTTGGTCTAAGAATCATTTTTCTATGATCAGTAGTTTAAGAGATACAGAAAATTGCTGAGCAGTTAAACCACATAAATTTCGTTAGTTCCTTAATTAAAAAGCGGCTAAGCGACAATACTTCTCTAGAAAGACGTTAACATACCTAAACGGCAAATTGCTGTTTCATTTTTTCTAAATTTCCTTAACTAAAAGTACGTTATCTGGTCATGCTTGACTAAAAAGCAGCTAAGCGTCTCTAACTGCCTTAATGCATTGTGTCTTACAAATAACCATCTGAATATCGTACCTTTATTACAAAGCAGTTATAAAGAAAAACTACACTAGAAAGCAGTTATATGCCCACAACGGCTTTTAAGTTATGTATTGAAATTAGTATTAGCTAAATATCAATCGCTAGAAAGCAGCTAAACGACAATGCTACCCTAAAAAGCAGTTAAACGCTTGTGAATTTCGTTTGCGTTTGAGCAGCTCAGCAGTGTGATTCTCTAAGCCTCACTTCGTAATTCGAAAGCTGAATTCGCAGTGAGATTACAAAATGGTATTCTGTTAAACACGATCACGCCGATAACATGCAAAAAGAGCTTTTACTTTACAGAAGAGTGATGGAGTTTTAATGCAGGTATGCAAAATATTTTTCTTAACAACTCTAGGTTACTGCAAAACAAATGATAAAATATTGATTAATTCTCTTAATCCTGACAAAGATATTGATAAACGGGGCCTTCACGTGAAGACTCCAGCTTTCAATAGCGATATTATTACGGAACATATTGAATCTTTCAATCCAGCTGCACCGCACTATCGTCGTGAACACGCTCCTCGTCGTCGTTATTTGCCCAGTGAAATTAATATTACGTTTATGTATTCTGACTTTTGTTCGAAATATCCGGAATACAAAGTTGGCTATGAGTTATACCGATCACATCTAAAGAGTCTAAACATATCGTTCGCTCGACTAGGAAATGAGGAATGCGAAATAAGCGAATTTTACAGATTGCATACTCTTGATACAAACCATAACGTTCGCTCGCAAGCTATACCTGATTGTGACGCATGTTCGACATGGGCAAAACACCATGACAAGTATAAAAAAGCAAGAGAATTATATGATTTTCACAAAACTTTAGAACAGAATACTCAACAGATATATTTTAGTAGCGACTTAGAAAAAGTAATTATGTTACCACGATTAGATACATTTAAATCCGTAATTTTTTGGCCTAGACTTACAGTATAATACCAGACTTTTGCACCAGTAGGAAAAATCACTAGCGATATGAAATCTTTAGCTGCCATATGGCATGATGGTATAGCAGGCCATAAATAGGATGATATCATAAGTGCTTATTACAGTTTTTTCATAAAATTTCGAGATATCCAATCAATTAATTTGTGGCTTGATAATTGTACATCTCAGAACAAAAACTGGTTATTGTTTTCCGTGCTAATTGACCTCATTAATAGTGACTTAATAGGCACAAAAACTATCACACTATTTTATTTTGAACCGGGTCACACCTTCATGAGTTGCGACCAATTTCACCATCAAGTCGAATTAGCGATGAAGCGGAAAAAGACCATATATGATTTCACAGACTTTGAAAATGCTGTGGGCTCAGCAAATAATGGAAAAGTTCTGGTTAAATCCATGCAGCCTCAAGATTTTGTAAACTACGCAGGTAATGTATCAGACAGACGCATACAAAATTCAAGTCCCAGAGCGTATCTAAAAAATATGTCTGAAGTATGCTTTAAACGAGGAAGTTTTGATCTCCATTATAAGGAAGCTTTTAATGAGGACTATGTGTCTCTTAAATTTTTAAATGATAAATATTTGAAAAACCCGCATTTTTCTTTAACATTTCGTACGCAACCGAAAGGAATAGATGAGGAGAGAAAGCTTAATCTATTAACAAAGTTATCGCCAATTATACCTAAACATAAAATGGTATTTTGTCAAAATTTACCTATTATTAAAGGACATAATATATCTGAATCGAACCAGAAAAGAAACATAACTTTATAAACACAAAGACACTTTTCCAGTTTTTGTGTTTATATAGTTACGTTTTTTTTTAAGCTACGGTTTATTAAACGGTTAAAATATAAAAGACAACATTATGTTGAAGGTAACTTTACCTTTACCATAATGTTGTTTTTTAAATTTAATTAAATATTTTTGTTTACAACATATTTTTGATAATACTATACGAGTGTTACTAGATATAATTGCTTATTGCGTTAACAATTTTAATTAGTATATAAGCATAAAAAATGGCCAAATTTGTATTTTTATAGATAGTCTAATGTTTAATTGATTATGTTGATCTCTGATTGCTCTTAAAAAATAATCATATCACTGATTATTTTTTAAGAGCATAAGAATTTGAATCTGAAACGATTCTTCATGTAAGTATAGTTTTTGAAAGTTTTTGATTTATTAAAGATGTATGTGATTGTGATCTCATTACTGGATAAGATTTTAAAAGTTTGATTAAACTCGTTTTATTTTATATTGTTTAATTAATAAGAAGCTTAGTTCTGTTTGTCTATTCTTTTTTTAATAAATAATGTTCTGATTCTTATGAAATTGTTTTTAACTTTTTAACTTTTCCCCCGGACGTGCTTATTTAAAAGGCAGTTAATTGCGAGTGAGATATCTTTAACTGCTTTCTAGTTATGCAATAGAAGAACCAATATAAAAATATGTGTTACAATACCGAGCTTAAAGGCGTTTAAAACCCCATAACTGCTTTCTAAGTAAGCAAAGTTAGTCTTCCACGTGTGAGCTACCTAGGCTATAAGACCGTTAAAACACTTTAACTGCTCTTTAACTAATGATTTTTCGATAACTTCTACTACAAGTACAAGACGTGGCGGCTACAAGAAATTACTTTGCTATAAAGCAGTTAAGGTATAGTTAACGGCCTTAAAGTGCAGTATATATGTAAAATTGAAAAAAAAAAATGCTTAGCTAAAAGTTAGAAAATGAATTTAAATAAAATATAGTAAATATAAATAAACGAAATATATCACATATTGTACACAAAGACTATACCTACATATTTAACTTGCAACCTTGTTCCTAAGTAGCATAGTTTTCAAGAGACATCAATTCCCACTTATTTTCGCGTTTTCTCGAAAAACACTTTTTGCACTTAGCCGCTTTTTAGTTAGTGGACGGCAGAACTGTTGTTTTTGGTCTATCAGTTCGAATAGGTATTAAACTGTTGTTAAAAAAGCTGTAAAATATAAGTGCGAGTTTGAATGGCCAGTTTTATTACCAAAAAAGTATTTTTATCTCTTGTAAGAGATGTAACGGACAGATAAAAAAACTGACATAATTTATGATGTTTTGCTTTAATACGAAAACATTTGAAGGTACAATAGCCGCAGATATCTATCTAGTAAAATTAATTGGTTTTTTTCTAAGTTTAAAAAAAATATTTGCCTAATTTATTTAAGTTTTCAGTTTAATAATAATAATTTGTCTGCAAGAACGATACCTACACATTATTTTTACGTATCTTTCCGAATAAAGTCAAAATAACGTATGATGAGGAAGGAATGACATATATTAACATATAGGTACTAGGAGCATATAAACAGAATTATATTATATGATGACGTAAATGCCTCGTTCCACGTTTTAAAAACAACAAGGACCATTCAAGACAGCAGTATCTCCGAAATGAGTAGGTACATACATTTATCTGAAAACACACTTTTACAATATAAAGACGAGTTCTGTTAAAACAGGCTATTAATTTTAGTAATTTAGCTAGTTATACGGAAATAAGTTATCAGTGTGTGTTTGTCTACCGGCAAACATGACTGATTTATTGAGAGTTCACGAATGTTAAGTTTATCAGAATCTGGACAATAAACGCTATTGTAGCTATCAATATTTTAATTACCAAGATAAGTACTTATAAGATGATGGCGCAGTTAATAAGACATCATAACATGTAGGTACCTTAATCAGATCCTTTAAATAGGTGCACGTTTTCGACAGCCTTTAGCACTTATTTAGATGGAGCGTGATTTGATCGAAGACTAGTTCTACGAAGGAGCACACCGGTATTTCACATGGTTCTTTGTCGTATACATGTACACGATAACCGCACTTAACAACGTCGGTTACCGCCTCGTTGTCGTGGAAGGGGCTATAAACATCAATAGAGTAACAATTGCAATGAGGAAAGAGTTACTTCATCTCTAAATATGATATTATGAGTGCAATAGTTCCCTCAGCCCCATAGGAGCAGTGATCTCACTTGGATTAAGGTGGTATGAACTTTACTTAGTAACGTCTTGACTTCCATTAGGATTCGGATTGCTCTGAAGTGCTGGGCCTACCCTTTAGTGTCAAGCTTGACGTTAACGTTGCGTATTTTGTGATGATTAGAATTTCAGAGAATAAACATACCAAAACATACCATCTCGCCTGTATTCCCCAGAGGGTTAGGCAGAGGTGTACACCCACAGTTTGCCGGTATGTTTTTAAGACCCATGTAATAGGGGGCGAGCCTATTGCCATTAACCGGGCACAAATCCTAACTCCGAGCTGCTACTGAGAAATTCATAGAAAAACCCAATAACACTTTTTGCTCGACCTGGGAATCGAACCCAAGACCTCTAGCAAGAAAAAAATAAAATAGAATAAAAAATAGAATGCAAAAATAAAATGTAGCAAAATAAATATAGTCTGCAACAAATATTGTTCAAAGTGGCTCGGTCAAACCGAGTCGGTCTTTGTAGAATATTTTCTGAGAGTGACTAATCTGTTCTCAAAAGAAAAGTACTTAAGTCGTACATATACTGAATGTGATAATTCCTTACAAGTGCTCCTGCACAGGCAAACCGTAGGGGTTTTGCCTCATACGTTTTGTGGAGGGGAGGTTGTGGTTGTTTGGACAAAGTTAAATTCATCAGGTAATCACAGCGAATAAGGGGAACCGCATCAAATTGCAGCAAATTAAAGTCGTGTTAGCAAATCTTTATGATTCTACTTACAAGTATCGCCTTCCTATGTAACTATATCATATACCTACAATTCGTATGGGTTGCCGGGGAAATACATATATTAGCCACGTAAACTGAGTGAACGTTGTTATTTTATAGACTTATTTCTAAAGATAGTGTCCCTGCATCAAAACACACCCCGATCTCGATGTAAATGTATTGCCGATCGGTTATCAGTGGGCTGTGACCCCATCGTACAATAATCATTATATGCGTGTCCGTAGCTATTGTTGTAGTCACGTGGTCGCACTTTTCCCGTCTGCCGGGCGAGCCGGCTAGTTAGTTCAAACGCCTGCCAACTTTCGTGACAACCGCATCTCTCAACAATGATAGTCGAATATAACTACGAAAATATAAGAAAACATTTGCAATACCGCTGAGCAGGCACACAGTGAAGTGAGAGTAGCGCCCGCGAGTGAAATAATACCGTTGCGTTATACTAGGCAACGATGGTACAGTGAGTGAATTATATACACTGAACTGACTGTCAACATGTTGCGGAATAAGGCTGTGGAGCTTCTGAAAAGGTTGGTAACGCCATGCTTTCATCATTCCCTGGTAGACCATCATTATGACGTGAATACTTATCTCATAATTAAAGGAAAATTGTTGAGTTTTATAAGAGTTTTTGAAAAAAAACGTTATGTTAGTTGACATAATGAGTCCTAATAATGGGAAAGTATGACATAATGAGTGCGTCAGTGTAAAATACCATGTGCAAAATATTAATAGAAGGAAAAACAATATCAATAAACTATCCTTGACTTATTTTGGCACGCTGATATTTTCCTTACGTACTAGGATGTTACTGTTAGGAAGACAATAAAGATAAACCGAGTACGAGAAAAGGAGAAGTAGGGTTATTGGTTGAGGTTGTAGCAAGTTCCTACGTAAAACTCGATGTGGAATATTTACAAAAAACATTATCAATAGAATAACAATATTTACAAGTTAATCAAAATATTTGTAAATACATTACATAGGCAGATACTTCCGCATGTGACGTGACACGAACATTTATATTAGATGCAAGATCTTTTGAACTCGCGGTCAATGACTTAATTAATTATGCTGCTGTAAAAACTAGGCAGTTAGTAATCTGACAGGAACTTAATGATTACTGTCAATTCTTGGCAAAAAGTTGTTTACAAATTCTGAGGTGTTTAAACCCGGCAAAGATTGCCAGTAATGTTATCAGCGGTAACCACAGGTTACCACATTAGTTAGGCTAACCAGCTTTAACAAGAACACATTAGAGCTAGCCAATTATTATCTACGGTTGCTAACTTGGTACTCAGTAGGCATCTTACAGGCAGAAATTAGGAAGAAGCGATTGAAATTAATTCGCACAACGATCTCGATAGAGATTGTTTGAATTATGTAACCGAATTGCAAGTAAAAGTATTATAAAAGATGGCGGTTTGTTTCCTGCTTTTGCTTGTTATGTTATGTGCCTACACAGCATTGTGGAAGGATAATAGGTACAGCCAGAATATCGTAGTTATTTGTTAGATATCCTGTGTAAATTGGCGCCAAAACCAAAAAAAAAAAAAAAGATACGTTCCAGTTATTAGCAAAGTGCGTCATCTTTGAAAAGCAATAGCTTAGTTCCTTAGCTTCTCTAGTTAAAAATCGAACGAGTCCAAAAATTAAAGCGATTACGCTGTGCAGCGATACAAAGAAAGAGCTACTCTACGTGAATTTAGTCTCCGGTGCTTTCTCTTTAATGAAAATAGTGTTCACCCATAGATTGCGCCCTATCCAAGGTATTTGCGCAAACCATAGCATTAGTGTAGTAATCAGTTGTGTTTCAATTACAACACGCGGAGCATAAGATTACGATTATTACGGTGTTGTAAACGTCGCGGGCGGCTGCTGAACTAATCAGGTGCTAACAGCTATGGCCAACGAGCGGCATAATACGTGCACGACAACAGCTAGTAGCTCTTCGACGTCAATAACGTTATAGGGCTGCATTTTATATTATATTGAAGGAAATAATAATTTAATGGCAATAGGCTCGCTCCCTATTACATGGGACCTAAACATACCGACGAACTGTGGGTGTACATTGTTACACCTCTGCCTAACCATTCGGGGAATACAGGCGTGATGGTATGTATGGTATGTAATAATGACCTGTAACAATAGACGTTTTAAAGAAGATATTGGTGAAAAAAAATGAAAGTTGAATAGCTTATTACCTAGAGAATTGAAACGATGTATTCTGTAAAAATCTCCATTGCCTATTTAAGGCGACCTCATGCTAAGGACAGACAGCTCATCTCAAGCTAACTTCACATAAATACACTAAGGGAGATTGTTACAAAATAGCACTGTAGTTCGATGTCAGTCTCAAAACCTTTCAAACAGCAGTGATTGGTATGTCTTAGTAACAATATGATACTGAAACTGTTTGTCCATCTCAGAGAAGTCTTAGACGTAGATGACTGGGAATCAGCTGCTGTGGCTTCCACACAAATAAAGCCAACTTTAAAAATAAATGAATCATAGTTACAATCATAACTCAATAGGATTATCTGTGTACACAAATCAACTAAACAAATTGTAACCGAATTGGAGTAAATACATGAGTAGGTCACACAATATTGGTTCAATACGGAACTGATCCGCAATCCAGGTGAGGAAGGCCGGAACCTTGCGCCACTGTGCTAATTACTACCAAAGGTTTTGGGTAGGTATTCAGGACACGATAGGTCCAATGAGACACGGAACTGATGATGTTATAGATGTTGACAGGTTTACGTGAAACGCTGATAACCGCGCACAAATGAATGAGGGTCAAGCCTTAATATTGGTCCTTTACGAAGAAATATACTTTTAGAGACATCATTATAATTCTGAAAACTACTTAATTTATAACTAAAGAGATATTTTCTTTGTTTGTTTAAAGGTTCTAATCTCTGAAACTACCAGCCGGATTGCAAAAGTTCTTTTTGCATATAAGACAGCCAATAATGAGGAATAGTATAGAGGCTATATAACATCTCGCTAAGATCCACGGGAGCGGAGCAGTAACCAAAGACGTAACTTAATGCTAGTAAATAACACAACAGAAGTTTCTTCTGACCTCATTTTGAGTAACTGTTGCTTATCCGGATGCGTAGTATTTTTGGTATGCTTATAGAATACAACAAGGTATTCCTTCGACCACAAACGGAGATTACACCAAACAGTAGTAATTTAGTATGCACACGTAATAAGTAATCGTGACATGCAGTAATTGATGCGCCTGCGCTTGTACTAACGAGGAATTCCTGCTCAACTAGCCGTAGCAGGAAGATTGGCCATCTTGAACATTTATCATTGTATGCTAATGAGGTACATTCAAGTTTACTATACCAACTTTGTGTCATATTGATTAAGTTCTTTGGTGATTGTTATGAGGTACTTGCCACTTATGAATATAGCCTTCTAGCTGGAGTTCCTTATGGTACCTATTGTCATATTTACAACATTGCGTTTTGGCACATGGCAGCCATTTTTGTCATTTTTTTAGTTCACAGAGACTAATAAAATTTTATGCAAAAACAAAATATCTTCCAAGATCCAAGGATCATTCACCCGTGTATCGTGACCTCTATTGATTAATCGCTCTCTTATCAGTGACAAATGATTATGTTTGGTTAACCTTTCATTTGACCCCTTCGAAACACGTGGTACCAGGAAAGCATATCATATGAGTCAGTGTCTCAGTACGGGTACTGTCGGCATGCATACAGTGCCAGATCAATTGAATTATTTTTACCATTTGCAACAACAACTCATTTTCTAATAAAACCTAATAGTTGTTGCGCAAGTATTGTTATTCAGTCAGTCAACTGGCAACTCTTGATGTTCTGCTGCCACAATTTAACTTGAAAGGATATCCTCCATCCATCACTACAAATTATGTAATGGTCCACGAAAAGCACTTAACAAATTCAGTGGGATACATACCTCGAAGGTTCGGCTAGAAATTTGACATAATTAAGCTCCGCCGCTATTGAAATAAGTTGGGTCAATGATAAATACAAAAGAGGAAAAGTCGACATGTTGAGTTTTTGTATTTAGAGAAGACATTTCCTAAATGACCTAAGAACCTAAATTAAAGCGCTGGAGTAGAAAACCCAATTAAAGCTGAGAATGGGGACTTTCGGAGCATGTCCAGCAATGCATTATAAACAGAGTCTTGGTTGTATGCATGCATGAATGATGCAGAAAGTGACATGAAAATATTATTTCACGATTTCTTGTAAAATGTCACATCCGTTTGCTATCATATTCAAACTACATGATGTTGTCATTGCCACCGTCTGAATAGTACCGAAAATGCTTTCAAGTTTGCATAATGGTTGATCGTTTTTCTATACGACTGGTGTTAAGTTAAATTGCATGAGCGGTTAGTGCACGTTATGTCATGGGGGCTGAGAACTGCTGGCATAATACTCAGGATCTTATGTAAAACATATGTAATAGTATACTAGGAGTAACAAATAACGTGGTTACCAACGATATTTCACTTGCTGCATTAGTTCCCATTAGGGGCGCTAATGAACAATGATGTGAGTTCGCAATATACAATTTTACAAATAATGACTCGTAAAATAACGCAATTAAAATAAATTAATTGAAAAAGTTATTAAATACATTGCAACACTGAAATATTGTGCCTACATAATAGTTAAATGATCAGGGTTATGCCTAAACCTATGATTAAAACAAGTTTCTATCCGTTAGACACGGTTAATTGGTTACCTCCTTATCAGGTGTCCTGCCTTAGTACTTCAACAAAACATACATCAAATCAAAATGTTTTTGTAATTATTAAACTGCTAGGTACTAATGAACAATTCAGTGCCACTATTAATAAATAGCTCAAAAATATAACAATCTTATGTTTGGTGTGCAATAAGTTTATTTTTTCAGTTGCTTTAGCTAGAAAACGAAGATACATTTTGTTTTTTTGGGGGTTGTGAAATCATCAAATAACTTCTCCCGCCCTGGGCGGGGCGGGGGGGAGTGTCAGAGTTTTACTGACTAAAACCCACCCATGTTCCTTCGTGTGCCCTTTGCGTTCCGGGGGCGCGGTATCTCTTGCGAACAACCCGCAGCCCCGGCAGGCATCGGCCCTCAGTGGCCCCTTCCTTTTGCTGACATCTCTTTGAGGCGCGCGTGGAACACGAACGCGCCGTCGACACGGCCTGTCGTTATGCAACGTAAGGACGGTGAGCTAGCCATTGCTCACCGTCCACAGGCCCGTATCTACGGTGGCCGGCAGTCGTCTCGCGAAGGACGATACATGATGGTCAAAGACGCCACAATCAAACGTGAAAATGCTGGACAAATCATTCGTTAACATTGTAACGACGTTAATTAGCACAATGCTTACTAAAGAACTCGTCTATATAATGAATAAGATCATCGTTCAAAGCATCGATTAAATGTTACAATTGATCAGTCACGTCTCCAAAAGAGATATTTTTTGTACTATGGCTTAATGTCAAGGTTTTGCCTCAATAAAATAAAATAACAATGCAGCTTTTAACAATGATATTATAAGTTTACTTTATAGTACTGTAATACTGTATGTACCTAATCTGCGTATAAGTTACAGTATTTTAGCAGGCGTTTTAAAAGTGTATTTAGCGCCATCTATTGGTAGCTGCTGGAACTAATAAATGGAGAATGTCTATTTGTTTAGAAAGTTTTATTATAATTTTGGGACATAAAAATATAACGATATCCAAGTGGCCAGTATTATCAATTTTCAAGTTTGTAGGTACCCTTAACCATATTCAAAAGGTATTATGGATAAGGATATCTACACACCAAAAGGCCAAAAGGAGAGAGCGTACTAAATATTTTTTAAACATGGCAGTTCTTTTTTCCATATTATTTCAAATCTAGGCAGAAAGAAGTACGGAAGTGCACCCGCCTGTTTTTATAATATACCACAAATTGCAACTAGGGCCAAAAAGTAGGGACTCAATCCCTATTTCGTATTTTCGCCGGTTGGCATCATCAGCTCGTTTGCCTTCGACAACACAACACTTTCCTGTAAATGACTACAACTGACCTGCAATGGTGTTCAGGAACATGAGGTACTCAAAGTTGGAGATCTCGCGCCGCTGCCACTTCTGCGTCATGTTGGAGTTGCGCATGAGTTGACGAGGAGACATCATCGAAGCACGTCTGAAACAAAATACATATTTTCTTATTAATAAAGTCATGTATTTAAGTTTGTTAGCAACATAAGTAAAAATAATAAATTGGGGTAAAATTACTCGGTTATGTAGTATTTTAATTTTTGTTTTTTTGCTTATGGGTCCTATTTTTAATCTTCAAACATACCATCATCACGCCTGTATTCCGCGAAGGATTTGGCAGAGATGTACCAAAGTACACCTACACTTCGTCGGTATGTTTAGGTTAGGGTATGTAATAGGGGGCGAGCCTATTGCCATTAACCGGGCACAAATCCTAATTCCGAGCCGTTATTAAGAATTTCATAGAAAACCCCAATAACATTTTGCTCGACCTGGGAATCGAATCCAAGACCTCTAAACATAAGATTTACAAGGCGGTACTTATGACATGAATCTCATTTATGTTTAGAAACTATGTAGTTAAAATAGAAACACGTGTTTGCAACTATGGCTTAACACGTTTTAGGGGCATTTAAGATCAATTCCTAGGCGTCGCCCATCAAAAGGTAGTTTGTCTCGGTTCGGCGAACAGCCACAGAGCACTCGCCATTTAAAGACGGCTTGCAAAAACTATGTTATTATGGAAATTGCGAACTGTAATGTTGGGCAATTTATTTTTGCAAGTATGTGTGCAACGAACGCGATGGGAGTTTCTTCTGCTGATTTCAAGTAGGTGATTATTGTCGGTGGTTGCTAAAGCCCTGGGAGAGAGGGAGAGGGGCAGACAGTGAGCAGCAGTGGCAGTGTTCTCTAGCTGCATTCCGTCTATCAAATATCAATAAATAAAACATATGTATTGTCCTACAATTATTTCTTATTAAGCCACTTTTCAGAACCGTTTATCTAATAGAATCTCCAAGTCATGTTTAGGGGCGGATTGTAAATGTCTAAATGATAGCAAAGTGAGTGGAAAAATCGACTAAAACGTATTATGCATGCAGGACGGCTTTTTAAGTTTACTTTTTCACTTCTAATAATATTTACAAAAAAGAGAACAGGATGGTACGCCAGCGCGAATATAATATAATACGGTGAACTTTCCTCGACAACATTTATTAGTATGCTATGCACATAGAAGAGCTACATGCCACCCAGATGACGTTTAAAACTATCCAGTTAATTACTTTACATTAAAGTCATGCACTGAATTTTAAAATAATTAATTTTAGGTTTCATCTTTGAAAACAGAACAATTTTACAACCCAAAGTTATTATTATCTTGATTTAAAAATCATTCTTCTGTTCATTTGTAGGCCTTACATAATTGAAATCCATCACCATCTAGAGATAATTTTTAACACCGTGTTTAAAAAACACGCGAGTTACATTTATGACTGTACCTTGGGGTTTTTATCGAGCTTATGTTAATTACTTATTTTTTAACATCGCGAAAATTAATTTTGATTACCTACCTTATGTAGGTACTTGTTAGGTGCCGTTGACCCAGTGACCTTGGCCATGAACAAGGCTTATCCAAAATACACCAATAATTAATACAAGGAAGTTAATATAATCTGTATCGTAAACAGTTTGAGTCATGCGTTAAGTAAAAGTTACAAGTAAAGCGGAGACGATGGTCGCTTCCGTACTAGGCCCGTCGGCTGCGCAAGCGCTTCTAGAATTAAACTGTCCGTCAATTTCGTATTTGTCTCTTGAGGTATAAATTTTTATCTGATTTCGTTGAGTACGATTGGAATCTTGTTTATGTTTGTAGTTTAAGATTTTTTCCAGTGCAAAGGTGACAATTAGCTGTTTTATTTTCACAGTAAAGCTGATGTTCAAAAGTCACTATGATCTATTAATTAACAATCAATTTAGTTTCCTACTTAGGTTTTGTTTACTATGTAAATGACTGGGCATTCTAAGATTAATTCTAAATAATTATACTTAATAAACATAACATAACATACCAACACGCCTGTATTCCCCAGAGGGTTAGGCAGAGGTGTACCAATGTACACCCACAGTTCGCCGGTATTGTAGGAGAGATATTGTATGTCAGTTTTGAGTGTAAACTAATACGCGACGCCGCGTGTTCGGCTTGTATGCGCAATCGGTGTCAGGGTCGGCGCGCGGTTGTCGACCCGCGCCGCTGCGTCTGCGACTTTTCTGTGCGGTCGGCGCACGCGCATGGCGAGGCTTTCTGAACTGTCACTCTAAGGACTAGGTTGTTAATTTGGAAGTTTATGAAAATTAAGCTGTCAGTATCAGTAATTAAGAAAAATGAAAACGATCTGTTTAATCACGTGTTACTTCATATTTGGTAAGATATTGTAAATTGTTTTAATTATTTACTTCAGAATAAACAAGTTCATTGATGGAACTGGATGGAGGAATGAATACAGTGGACGTCTTTCAGCTAATGACAATTTTGGTAATGTTGAATATTTAAAAGGTTATCGGAGTCAAAATAAATAAAGTTGAATATTTAATTTTTGGCTATTTATATTATATTTGACGTCGTAAAATAGCTTTATAGGCTACGCTTGCGAAGTAAAAAAAGCTATTTTTACGACTTATTAATTCTGTTGAACTAATAAGACAGTTAGCTTTACCCAAACAGCTTCCAAATGTTTCAATTAGCCATAACCAAATAAAGATGATACTGCAAACAAAGGCCAGCTGCAAGAGGTCGAGAGCCCACTTGCTTTATAAATATAAGTATTCACAAAAATATAAATAGCTTGACTCTTTAAGTCCGATACCGAAACCAGTGGGTGGGTGACAAGTGATCTCGATACCGGGCACCGGAAGCGGATGAGAGGCTATAAGACCTTATCTTGTAGATAAACAAACAATTATCTACTAGGAACTAGAAGTTAATCTATTTTGTAAGAGATTTATGAATTATTCAAGTTATAAATCATATTTTGGACACAAATCCATAGTTTCGTAGGCATTATTTTATTTTGGATTTCGGCAACCGCACGTAGCTAACGTGTTTTGTTAAAAGGTAACTGTGGCAATTACAACTACATATTTTGACATTTTGTAGGTTTCAAAGTGGCTGTATTGTAAAGTAATTAACATATTGCAAAAGCGTGTTCATGATTCGTACCAATTCCTGCGCAGTAGAGCACCATTGCATTTCACTACTCTGTCTCGCATCTAGTGGGGATTTAGTTGAGTGGCAAACATTAATGTTTTCTCTCAATCTGCGCGTAACCACACCAATAATAACATAATAATAAAAGCATGTCATTGCAACATATAATGCTTACTGAGTTGCCAGCATGCTCGAATGCATTAACCATTTAAAAATCAAACGAGGTGAGGTAAACCTCCGTGGTACCTTGTGTCCCACGCTTGTCCAAGCTTTTGTGTTCCGAGTTCAAAACTTTGACCAATCGGGGAAGGTCGCAGAATATTAATAAAGCCTACCTCCGTGGTTGGTGTCCAGTTCATTGATGTGTTGCGAAATTTACTAAGCGTATGGTTATTCTTTTTGGCCAAAAATGGCTGCTCGATGGTGAGTGAGCTTATTGTTGTACGGTCAAACTTTTATTGTCATGTAAATTGTACAACTTATTTTATTAATAAAAACACAATTGCAGCTCAATAAGTATGTGTGAAAAGCTGTAAAAATAAGGTACCAAGGTATTCATCATAAAAATGGATGTTAAATTCCTTTTTTGATTTTGATTCAAGTATAAAATCATTAGGCATGAGCATGACTGACTCCCTATTATGTTGTAATCTCACATCAACATACGCGTCACGTAATACCTATTACATGTTTTAATAATAGCCAAGGTACCACGCAGAAAGTAAAATAATATTATAGGCACAAGTCATAAATAAACTGGAATAATGCGAAATTAATTTCACAGAACAGAAAAAAAAATCTCTATAAGATAATTGCCGGAAATACCTCATCTCAAAAACCTTTTTCGTGGACAACACTTTGCTTGTATGTTTCCTTGTTTTGATGTATGACTAGAAGTTAGTGAAGTATGATAAATCGCTTAATGCCCCAATATGTCAGTAGAGAACCAAGAATTTCATGAAATACATAAATAAGTTGCATAAATAACTGCCTTGTTGGCCTAGTGGTCCCAAGCGCGACTGCTACGTTAGAGGTCTTGGGTTCGATTCCCAGGTCGAGCAAAAAGTGTTATTAGATTTTTCTATGAATTTCTCAGTAGCAGCTCGGAGTTAGAACTTGCGCCCGGTTAATGGCAATAGGCTCGCCCCCTATTACATGGGACCTAAAATCATACCGGCGAACTGTGGGTGTACATATTGGTACACCTCTGCGTAACCCTCTGGGGAATACAGGTGTGATGGTATGTATAAATAAGTTGCTTGAAATAACGCAATAAACCGTCAAGCAGGGTCCTTACTTACTAGGACTTCAGTATCCTTAAGGTGGTCTGTGAAAGTGTTGCAGGTAGATTAGGTCCCTACCTAGTTGTGTCTTGTTTTCTTTTTTTTTTGGTCAATCTAGGTATCACAAATCAAGCGATTGCGATAACCGTAAGGTATTTTTGACATATATACATAAACTCACGCCCTTTTCTATTTTTGACAATTAATCACAAAAGTGAACACAGCAACGTTACTGATCGGAGTATATCGGCGGTCCAGAATGAGGTGCTGTCACGATAGTCGTCTGTGACAAGATGATAATCATTGATGTCCAAACGGTTGCCATTTGAAAAGGGGCTGGCTATATTGGAGATACTTCTAACAACTATTCTATATTATTGCTTAGGTAATGATGACATGTCTTAAAAGAAACTGCTGTTGTGAATCATTCAATTTCTAAAAGAGACAACATTTTAGCACTGTAATGCTCTATAATTCAGGTAATCATGTCATCATAGTCAATCATGACGAGAGCGAGCGGGGTAGGGGCGGGGAGGGTGGCGGGGGTGGTACGTCATCTCATTGTCTCATCCTCCATCATTGTTTACTTTCGTCCACACGCTAAACGATTTTTTATTATTATAACAAGATTTATAAGAAAATTGTAGCATTGTCATTTTGTCAAACTTGAGAAACAATTTGAGTACGTAAAAAAGTTGATTACCTACCAAGCCAGACTGTTTCATTGTTTGCGATGCAAAATGAAATATTTTTAGAATTCTGGTCAAGTCGATTTAGTAAGCTCGACAGGGCGACGGCTCTATAAATAAGCCGTAAGTACCTAATAAAGCACTTATAAGTCTAGTAGGAAATAATAACACTTCCTATCGAAAAGCAGTCATTTATCTTCCGAGCGGAAACTTGTGAATTTGACTCGGCGCGTGTTCACGACTTCGCGACACCTATTAATAATATACAAGGTACATTAATATGTACTATGAAATAGTAGTGTGCAATATTTTTCGACTTTGACAAATAATAAAATTATTGAACTTAATCCGATTATTTTGTACGATTAAACTTTATAATGTTAATCATCTGAAATAACTGTAAACTGTTCACTTGTGTAATGAAGCTTAAAATAATTGCAAAAGGCTAATTAATTTAATTATAGACATATCTGATGAAATTCTTAAAGAGATCGCTAAGGGCAAATTTATGCACGAATAAACTCCTGAAGTGTGACGTGTATTCTCGTGTAGTAATTAATGGTTAGAGTAATTAGTATTCATCTATAGAAAAGAGTAATTACTTACTATTATGTATATTATGAATACTCTAGGAATTTGTTTATGTTCTTTTATACATTCATTAAATTAATTAAGATGTTTTGTTCCACGACTATTGAATAGTTTCAAAAGACGCGACAAAGTCGTGAAGTCGCGAGTGTGTGCCAGTCGTTAGTCTGTGTGGGGCACAAATTGGCCGGTCGATATGTCACACTTACACATGTCCGGTAAACGTTTGCATTGACATTGGCAACTGTACGCTCACGTACATAAATCATAGCAAGTTTATATTATTTTGTTACGAAAATAACAAATAATAATGCGAAATAATTGTACAATAAATATCTAATCTTTCTTTTTTCAAGTTATCAATGCATAATTGACGTTCAAAAGTGCGTTTTAATGGTCTAATTGAAATAAATGATTTGACTTTGACTTCATCCAAAACTGACATACTCGGAGTAAGTAGATGCCTTAGTTAAAGTATGTATATTGAACGTAATATAATTAACTGTTATCTAACAGTTTTCACCGCTACGGCCACTGCAACAACATATGTTCTACAATCCGCAAGTATTTATAAATGCAGCTGATATACAGACATGTTCTCACGAGACACGAGACACGTCTAAATTAATTGTTATCGACTTGTTTAATATGTAGATAATCATCATTGTGTTTGTTGTCATAGCCCTAATGGAATTAATTATCACAATTGAGCTGTGTTATGTATGATGAATTCACTTTGTGTTGCGGGCAATTTAATGGATGTTTCGAATAAACTTTAATAATTAAGTTAATCCAGAGGTTATCTTTGACGGTGATAAATGAAGTATTCTGTACCAATTTCAAGCATTTTCGGTAGTAAAAATAACACAATAATTACAATACGTAATTGTTCATAATTATATTAATTAATTAACGGCTAAAATTAAGTAATTGCCCAGATAGGAAGCGAATTCTCATTGTTTACTTTATCCAGTGAGATAATATTGTGTTGGACACCGGAACTGATAAGAAACGCGCCCTTAGGGCAAGAAGCTGTTTAGTTAAACTGTCTGTACTTGAGAATCTCTTGTTTTTATAACACTTAACTGTTTACGTATTTACTGCATTAAACATAAATATTCAAGAATCGTTATTTGTAACTAAAATAGTCAAAAGATATTTATAATTTGACTTTGTTAAAAGCTTATTACGAATATTGCAATTTTACTACATTTTCCGTAGGTATATCATAGAAAATGGATAAAAATATCTTTGAAAATATATAGGGAAAAGTTAAAAATACTTTTTTCATATTAGGACTCGTGTTTACAACAGTACAGGAGTCAGGATTACCATACGAGCAATCACGTATCTATGATGTAGGATCAACGCACTTCTGTCATTAATAGACACGATCTATTGTTTATCACGACCTGTGTCAGGGGAACTTTCAATGTGGTCTCCGTACCTACCGTGAGCAAGAAGTTCATCGAATTAAATGGGAATTACGAAGTAAAGATCACGTTTACGATTCCGGTGCACATTTGTACTGCTTACGGTCTTGTTGGTACTCACTTACTTCTCGGGCTAACGGTGATAAAAAGTGCACCAATGGTCATCAGAAATCTTTAGTTTCGTAAACACGATATAAGATAACTTTGAAATAGTTAAAAAATTCAACAAAAAAAACTTTCACCTTTGTTTATTTCTGTCCATTTAATTTAAAACATAAATTCTCGACACTGCTGTTACACTTAAAACATACCCTTTTCAATTCCGCCGGAACTAGGAAACTTCATATTTCGAACACTTTATGCTAATTAAAGACACTTCATCCCGGCTCATTACTTTTTATTAGCCAACATGAATAGTAGTATCAGTTGTCCAAGGCGAGCTGTCGACCGGATTGAGGCAGTTCTTACTTTTACCTTAATCACTTATTACATTTGAGTCGGGTCACTCGCTGTAGGTCCCGACTGAGTAGCCTTTTGTTCCGGCCTATCGGGTTCCGTGACTCATTTGACTCTTTTTAAGTGTACAGCTTGTACGGAGTCTTTCATTATATTTTTTTAAAC
Organism: Caradrina kadenii; assembly: GCA_947462355.1. NCBI lineage: Eukaryota > Metazoa > Arthropoda > Insecta > Lepidoptera > Noctuidae > Caradrina > Caradrina kadenii. Next base: position 12,367,844 of record OX381691.1, read on the forward strand.
TAGGTACTTAACTATTATAATATATGTTAATATTAAATGACTGTCTGTTCTGTAAAATATAAATAATTTTAATGTCTTAATTCAATGCTCAAACATTGAGCCAAAACAGCAACCGCTAAAAGTTAAAGGTCCTACGTAGTTAACGGGTAAATGATGTTTTCATAAGATTCAATTATAATAAACGACCTGTAGATTATAATTATTTGTTATCCATCTTCATAATCGTCTCTATTATAAATAAATCTCGGCAAGACAAGACAGCAAACACCTCGCTGCAATTTTATATTGCACGTTGATGTGTAAAGCTTTTAAAAATTTGGAAAAACTCAGTCGTCGCATGTTTACCACAAAAAAAATACTCGGAAAAGAAACAAATTTGAAAACTAATAATGCAAATAATAGGAACCATTTGATCACATCACTAGTTCGAATGATTGAAATCCAGTTAAGGATAATATTCGTTATCCTTTACTTCGTGACGACTGGACAATAGTCCATGAGCTCACAGTTTTCCCAAAACTGAGTGATAACTAATATTGAACGACATTGTCATGAGATACAATAATTCAAATAATGTTCGTATTTTCCGAATATAGTGTTGTCATCCATGCCCATAAGTTTATTAGCAAACAATGTTTAGCTCTATGTAATGTTACAATTTATTTACTTATTGTGGTATTTCTACTTACTATTATACTTACTTTAGACTTAATTCACCGAAGATTATGGTTTATGCTTACTAAATATTGGGCTATCATTGTACGATATTGTTCGTACTCGTTCATACGATTAAAGCGCCGATCAAACAGTAACCTCTGTCTGAGCGGCGCGATAGTAGATATGTAGGTCAAAAGTCTTTTAGTAGATAACACTTTTTTTTTTTTTGGGGGTGGGAACTCATCAAATAACTTCTCCGGCCCTGTGCGGGGCGGGAGGGAGTGTCAGACTTTTACTGACTAAAACCCACCCATGTTCCTTCTTGTGCCCTTTGCGTTCCGGGGGCGCGGTATCTCTTACGAACAACCCGCAGCCCCGGCAGGCATCGGCCCTCAGTGGCCCCTTCCTTTTGCTGACATCTCTTTGAGGCGCGCGTGGAACACGAACGCGCCGTCGACACGGCCTGTCGTTTTGTTAAACGTAAGGATAGATAACACTAAGCTGGGAGACAGGAAAAACTAAAAAAAAAACAACAGCAGACAAAGGTCTCACACAGCTTACATGTCAAGTCTAGACATAAATCAATCAAGTACAGGGTGACATGGATCAAATACGCTGAATCACATGCGACCGCAGACCGCATGCCGGCTTTAAATCAATTGTAGCCAGTAACGAACGTGTGATTCACTGGACTTAATGCTTAATGCGATATGCATCGACAAGGATACGCCAAATACATTGGTAAAGATATATTTACAACTTGTAAGCAGGAAAGACCCATCGTACAGGTAAATTGGGTTAGGTATTAGGTATTTATTGGATTCCCCAAATGATAATTTATAGCATAAGTCACAGATCTGTATGTGATTATTCCAAGTTTGATAAAAAAACTAAGTGAAACTTACATAGCAGAAGATAGATTTTAATATAATTAAACTTGCAACGTTAATTATAAACTGAATGGTAGTCCATAATTCCAGAGACTGCGAGATTGCTCCACATGTTTGTATCTGTAGATATTATTATCACTCTTTCTCATCCTGATTTACAAAACGTGTGTATGTCATGTCATACAAACAGTATAATAACGGAGCTATTTATATTATTTTAATAACGATATTGCTCCGCATTCTGCACGGTACAGTTACAATCACAACTTCCGTTTTCCGCATACAATATACAACTTTTGTTCGCGACTGTATGCGTACTTGCAACGATTGTTTATTTACCGCTTACACTATTTTTGTTTACAAACAGAATCAATGCATGACATTTCTATTTTATTTAATGTGAGAATAACTATTAAAATTTTGGCCAACTTCTATTGTTAGTGTTAGTTAGCTTTTAGTTAGGAGATAAAATTATTTATTTTTAAATGGAATCATAAATGCGTTCGCCAATAATAATTATTACATTAATAATGTTTAAAACATAATAAAAAAATATATTTAAGCAATGACTAACAACAATGTGCACAGTGACGTAGTGACGACTTCAGTCATGGTTGCTTCAAGTATTAGGCAATGTTAATCGCACTGCAAGTGTGCGCGTGCGTACGCTCATGCTGCGACTAGATACGTTTCGCTGACCAGGAAAAAATAAACGCAGTAATTATAACGTAATAGTTCTGAGATGTAAGAATAACGACCCCAAAGCTGTTGCCTTTTAATTACAACGCAAGAAGAAAGAAAATAATTTAAACAATAATGTACCATAAGAGAAAGAAAAGTGAGTATATCTCATTTAGTAAAATTATTATGTAAAATAATCAATTATTTGATATAATGACTTTTCCCTGTATCAGACAAATCAATTAGAAACTACAGAAGGCGCGAGAACTTAATTAATACATGTATTGATTAAGTCTTGTGTCGTCATTTTATATTTATTGGATTTATTATAAAAACGTTTACGCTAACCGGGGAGAAAAAAATAGAAATAGAGCTAAGTTTATTCACTAGATTTTATATGTAATACATAGCCTTTGTCAGAGGCTGCATTTCAGAAATCAATCAAACCAGTATTTCTATGACACGAGTTTATTATAATAAATGATTGCCCAGAAGCACATTATTTGTTTTATTTGCATATCTATTAAGTTGTGGCAGCCAGTGTAAGATGATGAATGATATAATAGAGCGTGTGTAAGGTAATTGCATTAATAAAGGGAATTGAATTCAATCAGAATCGGCGATGCGTTTAAGGGAAGAGCTGATTTTGCAAAAATAAAAAATAAGTTGAATCTAATTATATTTATGTAATTATATTAACATTTATTAATCAAATATCTACTTCTTTATGAGATCTCTCTACCAATCCTTTTTTTTTGTGTATTGTCAAGGGTTCAAATAAAAGACTTACCTATAAATATTTCATGAAAGTACAACAGTATCATGGTAAAAAAATCGTAAAGGAGAGCATAAAAAAATTTTTACGTCGCATATATCTCAGAATTTTTAACGTAAACTATATAATTTTATGTAATGACATTATAGGGAATTTCATGAACTAAAGACATACTTATACATTATTCCCCTGAGCCGTGTATTTTTTTCACAATTTAAAAAAAATTCACGTTACCTGGAATTATGGACTACCATTTCAGTTTATAGTTAACGTTGCAATTCTAATTGTATTAAAATCTATCTTCTGCTATGTAAGTTTGACTTAGTTTTTTTATCAAACTTGAATAATCACATACAGCTATGTGTGACTTGTGTTATAAATTATCATTTGGGGAATCCAATAAATACCTAATACCTAACCCAATTTACCTGTACGATGGGTTATTCCTGCTTACAAGTTGTAAATATATCTTCGGTGAATTAGAGCATATCTCAGAATTTTGAGCGTAAACTATATAATTTTATGTAATGACATTATAGGGAATTTCATGAACTAAAGTTATATCTATGAACTATTCCGCTGAGTCGTGTACTTTTTTCATACTTTAAAGAAAACTTCAAAATTACGGTTATTGTTGTAACCACAAAAATAACCGTAATTTTGAATTTTGTTTTTCGTTGTTTTGTTGTCGGATGGTTATCCGATTCAACTAACGTTAAACGTATCGCTATTTTGAACCTTATTTGTTGCCGCGATGCGTTATTGTCAATTATTAAAATAAATATTTGTTTACGACTGCTTAAATCTCACAGTACTCGCAAACCAAGAAAAAAGTATAAATAAAATGTGAAATAAAATTCCAGCAAATTGATTAACATAACAATCAGCCGTATGAAAATCAGGATCACGACGGTAAACATACATTATCGGCCGTATCTGGCAGATCACATACATTGTCGCTCGTATCAGAGATGCGCATTGTACTCGTCCTACTAAACAAACAATGGATGTGGTACGTCTGTCAAGTACATAGAAAGTAGCCTTGATTTCTTCGCAGTGATCTCAAGTGTATTTGAAGCTAATGATTGTAAAGTGTAGCGAAAATGTTGATTGGGTGTAATCAATGTCTAAAGAGGTTTGGAGTTACGTGATAAGTTAAGTCAGCCCATTTCTTGTGATGAGAGTAGTAGTCTATAACATGAAGGGTTCATATCAAGAATATGAGTAACTGGTCCTTCAAGTCCAAGTCGGTGAGAGATTATTATCGTCATCACCGTGGTTTGATTGTTGCGACTGGGCGCCCGGACAACGTCAATGCTTTATGCTCTTTATGCAGTTTTCCTTATCACTATTACGGCTTGTTCTTCTGCTGCGTATGTCCTCCATGTCCTGGTAATCTATTTCATTAATTTTAAAGTGACCATGGAGTTTCTTGCTCGTTCTTTTCCATAGGAACTACTGTTAGGAACAAGCAACTAGATTCATCTCTTCAACTAGTCTACAGATCAGTAGTGCTGTTTTCACCTGAGGCACATTGTTACAGGATAGCGCTGTAGATCGTCTGTCGATCAGGTACGGCTTGCATGTTGTCGTGGAAGATGTTTCCTCTGATCTGTTGCCAACCCATCTTATCGGGGGGTTATCTTGTTGTTTACCTAGCATGGTGTACATTACATAACACGTAATTAGAGACATTAATGTCGCATGTCCACTTCCTGTGAACGACAATTACGAGTGGTACTGACTGATCATTTTCTCTGCTGCACCACAATTACCAGCACATGTCAATCGTAGCGTACTTATCATACATTCATTACGGTTTCTTGGGTTTTTCCTTCTTCATGATATTTATTATTTTCTTCTTGTTCATGCAAAACATAAGATAAGTTTTGTGACCAAACGACTGTTAGGATCATTTAGATGAAAAGCAATCATTATACAAAATCATTTAATTCCATTAAATAATGCGACTTTAACTAATTGTTTTTTTAACTACAGTTCTTTTTTAATCCATACATAAGTAATCCAATGATTGGATTTCGCATATACAAACAAATTAAAACAAACTAACCACGATTTCATAAGAACATGAGCATCGCATTACAAACCACAGCACTGCTGCTGCACCTGGACAGCTGATCTTTTACACAACACGCGGAAACTATTCTTATTCACATACAGCTACAATTCTACATGAAAGATAACCGTATCATTACGTACTAGGCCACTCCAGGAAATACAATAAAATAAAGGTGGAAAATATTTCGTAGTACCGCTACGGTGCTACGCACGTAGTTGTTCCCGAGTGTACCGTGAAGTTTTGGCTACGAAGGTGCTACGAGCGTAGCCTTGCCAAGGGAGGCTCGGTATTGTCTCGATTGCCAACATCTCACATTTAAATCGTATTGTACAGAAGATATTTTTATAGTTTTCGCTCCTTTCCCAATATTTTCCTCAGAAAGTATGATTTTTTAACCAACATAACTTTCCAAAAACTTTTTATTTTGTTGTAAGCTTGCGCCTAATCAAATTGAATGGAATTTTATTAGAATGATGTCCTATCATATAGCCAGCAGAGTGTGATGTTTGAGGTTACAAGTAAAAACATGTAGTGTATACATGCAGGCGTCACTGTTCACAACTTTCGGGTGCATTTACAAAATGGTTAAGTCAAGCAATACCGAAACGAATTTTATATTGTTATTTATTTTAGTAATAAAAAACAGCACAAAATAAATAACTTTATTTATTTAAAAACTATTTATTAAAAAAAATACGCGTCCAAAAAAAATTACTGTAATGTATATTTGAGTTTTTCTGTGTTAAGCTTGTATTGCTTAGCACGCGTCGAACTTTTTCAGCCAATATTTCTCAACATGGTCTCTATTTCTAATGCAACTAAGTTGTTTTTATTAAGATTTTATTAGTATCCATACATATGGCTGTCTGGCGACATTCACGCTTTCTACGCCATTTAGAAACAATTAGTATCTAAAATAATTAAATTATTAAGAGTACCTACAGGAAAACAACATGCAAATCCCGCCGAATCTAAAGTTGGCTTATGAGCAAAGATTTCCGATACACACCCGCTATAGATGTAGAACTGTTCAATGATTGTATTCATAATGTTTATCATACCGAACTATTCTGGCCGACGTCGACGTAGGGTTCACGGGAAACCAAACACATACAAATAGTCTCTGGTAGGAAACGTCATGGAAATACGTATTGTATTTCACGGAAAATCATGATGTTTTCAGTATACATTGTATCATTGGACAAGCTGAACAGGAACACTCAATAGAAGTTTTCTTTAAGGCGTAGGATTTATTTATAAACATCTTGTTCATTTCCCTTATATTTTGTTGCGGCACATGGCTTCCGGAGCACCCACTGCCCACCGAGCTCGTCGGCGACGCTATCGGCATTTGGCGCACACAGTAAAAGTTATGACAACAATAATGCGTTATAAAACACGCAGCGGCAACGAAAAGTCGCTTCAGTTGGACCGAGCAGCGGCAAGGTCAAGTACATGTGGACTATTTCGAAAACAGTCGATCGCCGGCCTGAATCGCGATGTGACATAGCCACTAGTAACACACTCAATAAAAAAAAAGAAATACCATAAACTTAATATTAAAAAAATAACAATTTAACGTTCTTATTTTAAAAACTTGTACCAAGAACGCGTGTGTAAGCGCACGTGCGGGTAACATTAAAGCTGAGCTTCTGCGCGGAAATAGTTTTTACTCACGTCTGTGGTCGGAGAAAAGGGAGTTTGTGTACAAAATATATTTTGTTTTAAAGAAAATAAAATAATTGTAAACTGTATAAAGTGTGCGGAAATAACGCAACTCAAGGAGCTTCGTGTGAATCGGGGTTTTACAGAAATACGGAGTGAGTATTTAATGTGGAACTTATTCAATTGCAAATATTCATTTAATGATTTATATGTGTTTGTATTTAACAGTGCACGTTATTGAAGATGTTTAAATATCAAGACTATTCACAGTATCTAGTATAAAAACGGAATATTAAACAATCCCAAAAAATTGGTAGTTTAATAGAGCAACTACAAATAGATAATTTAAATATTCCATACATTACCATTATGTTGACAGTAATGTACACAAAGTAGACAAATGCTCACTAATTGTTACCGGTGCATACTGCAACTATAATGCCAAACAGATAATAGGTCGCGTGTGTTGTCACTTGTATCAACGGGATACTGTGACAATTGTAGTGATTTTAAAATAATTAAAACAAAAGAATGCGTGTACAAAACTGCGTCTAATTTTAGATATAATATTATGACTTGTATCGAAATCAAAAGGAATATTAAAATGGACACTATGTTCTGTAACGGTATGAAATACACGGTAATATAGCGGAAGTTTGTAGTTGTTTGTAGACATTCGAGGTAACAAGCTTTGTGATATTTTTAAGCCAACAAAGCCCTTACCGCTGAATTTAAGCTTCAATCTTGTAAAATATTGTGAAGTAGGCAAAATATGGAGTGGTAACAACAGTATATTTATTTACTTGTATATTTTTTTGATAAACCTCAATACGCGAAATGACAAGCGTTTTTTCAAAGTGTCAAAGGATAGAAAAAAAACTCAAAATTTTCTTCGTGTGATTTTTTCTATCTGATTTAATAAAGAAAAGAAAATACCTAATGTTGGAAGCATACGTACCGTACAGTAGTTCAGTGAGTGTGTGAACCAATTTCATTTGGAACGATTCACCACGCACAAGTCACGGCTACTTGGTGATCAGAGAACGATAAACGATCAGATTCATTTATTATTATTGTTTTATACATTTAGTTTTATTAAAATATTTCGTGACGCTTGTTTCCGGATTGTGCGTATATTATAGTTAAAACTGATAAAAAACATGTTTTGCAATGTTGATGATCTTAAAAAGCAAAGCAAGTCTTGTAAGCAATCTTTTGTGGCTAGGCTATGTTCTTTATAGTAAACTAACTCCTGCTCGCGACCTCGTCCGCGTCAAAGCTATGCTTATGAGTGTATTCCAGGCTATCTATCTCTGTGCCAAATTTCACCCAGCTTCGTCAACCGCTCTAGCGTGATTGAGTAACAAACATGCATCCATGCTCACAGACTTTCACATTTATAAGATTAGTAGGATAGGATAGTTTAATGGGCTAATACATAAAGATATATCCTGCAATAACGCATAATGGTTTACAGCGATATCACCCAGCCATAAGTCAGTTCCGATCTTTCCAATTTACAGAAACTATTAACATTCTTTGAATGCACTTAACTTTTTCCAAGTATATAATTTGGGGTCGTCAGAAAGTAGATATACATCAAGCAACTAGCTAGGTAATAACTATTTAAGAAATATATCAATGAGTAGGTAAATAGATATACGGTAAGCAAAAAAATATGACAATCTTGTTGTATTAATAGTACGAGCTAAAGCACTAGATACGTCTTTTAAATCCTACGTCTAATCTAAAATGATTTACGTATGTCTGTGCTGTCTGTGTGCGTTCGTGCTCAGAAACTGCTAAACATTTAGTAGCTATTAGAAATTGTGTCGAATTAATAATGATTAAATATTAAGCAAACGAGTATTTTGAAGCAATTCGTTGATAATATCTATTTGTAAAATATTAAAAAACAATATAAAATGTTTTATAAAGACAACAAAGTTCACTTTATTTTATATTTGAAAAACTACATGCATACCCACTGTCTTGTATTACTCACGAATAAATGTTACTTTATTCATGAACTCTTAAAACAATGCCACGTTTGTTTTCATTTGCTTAGCATATCTTAAAATAACTCTCATGTCAGTCGGTCAGCGGGCGCTTGACAGAGCATGGTGATCCTGAGTTGAGGACTCCTGTATCAAAGATTAGGTAATTGATTGCAAAAACTAAGATGAGTGGCAACTGCTACGCGCTGGAGAATATCTAATTCAAGATGTCGACCTACTTTTTTTTCAGTGTGTAATAAGTGCTCTCATTGTTTTCTTTACTATGCCATTGAATGATACATTTTTACTGGCAATTTATTGATATACACCAGCCAGTTGGCTTAGTCCCAAATTAGTTCCGGAAAAGAATGTTCGGTCAAGAAACTATGACGATGATATCGGGAGATGAACTCCCGATTTCATCGTAAACAATCATCGTAAACATCATCATAAACCATAGGGTTAATTTATGTATAGCAACAACAACATACATACAAATATACCAACAATAGACAATTTAAAAACTCCATTGTTAGTTCCTAATGAAGAAGCACATGATTATTGAAAATTATGATACAAATAGATAACTAAGTACCTTAGTATTTCATTTCTCCATAGTTACATTTTCTCCTGGTACCTCATTATTATCTTGACGATAATTTTCACAGTTTATCACAGAACAGTGTCCATCTGTGTATTTTATGACACATCTTTAACAATACAGTAGTATCAAGACTATACAATAGCTGACAATTTTAAACGGTACATTATTCCGCAAACAATAAATACGAAATTGTTTTGTAGGTGCGCATTATACCTATCGAAGAATTTTTATAGAGCAAGATTCTTATGGACCGTTTTCATGAGAAAATTTCCACTTCCCCTGGGACCCACTAATTCGTGAATGTCAGTCGGGATTGGTGATCTCTTACCTGCCATGGCTTACATCTTTATTATTTTTTATTGTTGTTTTATTTTCACCTTCATTGTTTTCACATATAGAAGCAACAAGTACATTGTAACCAAGTTTTTATTAAAACCAAATAGAAAGAAAAAGTGGAAATCCGTGGAGTTTCTTGCTCGTTCTTCTCTATAGAGACTATGTTTTGGAACGAGCAACTAGCTTCAACTTTCTGTCTAACTTCTTGATCATTCAAAAGTGCCTGTAAATGGTCTACTTGGAATGACTTTTCACATTACAGGTGAAATGTAGGCTGTACTCGATGTCGTGTATGTTTGGAATCATTACGGTAAAATAAAATAAAAGTAACAGTAGATAATAACTACGCTTATGTTTAAACCGCACGTAAATCAGACAAGCATCCGTTATCTATCACATTACAGAATTGATTTCAAAGCCTAAATAGAATAATACAGATACCCCAGATTCCAAGCCTCAATTACGATTTTTGGACAAACCTATGATTATGGCCACCATCGGATTATCGGCCTATAGGTCAGAGGGTTTAAAAGTGTGTATAATGTAGTGCCTGGCTGCAGTTATTGTTTGTGGGTACTGTTAGCCGAACAATGGTGATTGTTCCTCGTTAGCTGATCAATTCTATTTTGTACCGTTGTATTTTGATAAAGACTAAGAGAAACATGATTTACTAGGAAGTAGTTTCATATTTATAGTTATTGACGGTAAACAGTATTAAAACGAACTTCACAGCGTCGCGGTGTGGGGGTTTCATAGTCCTTTCTCCGGTAATGGTATCAAACAAAGTGCACTTTTATGAGAAGATTCGTTCCGTATCAGATAGTGCAAGATCTGAAAATTCTTATGTGGAAAACTTAAAAAACAACGAAATATTGAAAGAATAGACAACACAATGTACTGTCTCCTGTTTATAAAATGTTAATTTCATTCAAAGTTAAATATTTTGTTTGGTGTGGCGCTGATACGACATGTCCCACTGATTCACGTCCAGAGCGCATTGTATTATTTTCCGTTGTTATCAATAATTATATTTTATAATAATATAAACACTCCTTAATCAGTGCACACTTGTCAGAATTGTTAGAAATACTACTACACTAACGTTTCTGAGAAAATCTAGTACATACCTGTACCTACTTACCAAAAGTCCCGTGAAAGAGCATGAGAGCATTGTTGTTTTAGAGTTGGCACTACAGTGATTTTAATTCGGATAATTGTTCGATTTTATTTAAAATCGAATAACTGGTGGCAAATCGATTATCGTAAATTAAAATCAAAGACGTCAAAGTGCCGAGGCCGATATAAAATTTAGGATGACTAGCTAGCCATAGTCTATGAGTGAAGAAAATAATGTCTCATGTATTTAGTCAATCAGCCCTGTGATCAGCCCCTGGCTTTATCTGTACGATCCACCCATGCCGATGGTTTTAACGAGAAACAGGTTCCTGCTAAGGTCAACCGTTGGGCATCATGGATGCAATATATTATTTTGATTATAAGTACGTATCAGCGTGGCAAATTGTCACATGCAAAAATGTCATTTTTACATTAGATGTACTCGTGTGACTCAATCCCTGTTATCTTCGTTGTCTATTCAATGTCGAAGACATGAATACAATCTAACTTTTAATTCACTCGCCATCTTTCAGGGGTGTGAAAGTACTAATGGGAACAACTCTGAAATAAGAAAGAGAAAGCAGCAGTTCCCTACAAAATATTTCATAAAAGTTGTTCTTCTGAAAAATGGCCCGCAAATTTTGAGTCGGCCTTGATGGCCTAAGTTTTATAACAATTTTAGCAAGTCGCTGAAGGTTAATCTCAGAAATGTTTACTATTTGGTTGTTTTATTTTCTGATTCAATACAATCAACAGCGGAGGAATCTTAAGAAGCGGCTTCATCTTTTTATAGATAAAAGTAATGCTGTTGAGATAAAAATAGTCAAAAATAGGATCTGTTGACCTGTTTGGGTAGAAATGGTCCAGAGACTGCGATTAAGATACAACATTATCTTTTACGAGTTTCATCTCTAGTCTGTACCGTATCGATACATCGATAAACGGAGAGATGCTATCTCTATACGACCTTAAATCAATCGGCGCATGATTGATTCGATAGTTGTTTACATGCGATGTGTATGTACATACACCGTTATGTACAGAGGAGTACTTGTGACATAATCACTTTTAATATAGATAGGAAGTAATGACATTCTCTCAGTTGCGCCGGCGCAGTTCAACAATCTTATCAAAAAGAATACAATAATAAGAAAATTTCCTTTGTAACAGTTTCATAGTGGATCAGTGATGAATGTTCGAATATTTTTTGTCTAATGGCTGTTCTATTAATGAATGTGTGAAGTTATATTCATAGTTATAGTTAGTAATAAGTAGTTACTTTATTATTTTTGTATAGACCAGTGTGTGTGAGTGTGTGGTGCGTTGTAAAAATATTGATTTATCAATGGGGTAAGGAGCCACGTCGTCATTGTTTAAAACTTTTAACCAGTCGGCTATCAGCTTTATTCTCTGTGCATTTTTATGGAAAAACAGAATCTCAATTACGTGAGCGTGCTGACTTAAATAAAAGATTGCTGTGGTATGTGGAGTGACGATACAGACTAGGTTTGTCATTTATTTAGAACAATGAGTAAGATTTAGTATATGACGCTCTAGTTAGTATGAACGCCAGGCGTAACGCGCACATTGCATTGTAATGGAACTATCAAAATACAATTTGCGGAAAAACTGCGATTTTTAATACGGAAAGGCACTGTTTAGTATGTTTGATTACTTACGATTGAATTCGGTAGACTAGTTCAACTATTGTTAATCGACAATTATAATGGGCGCAGTGATTCAAATACGCACAAGTAGGTACTTACAACATACATTCAAAGAATTGATCAGAAACAGTTCGCAATATAAAAGGTTATGAGCACATGTCATTAATGTGTGCTCAATACCAGGTCGTGACACAAAAATACGGATAACCGTGACTTTGAGGCTGGTTTGTAAACAAAAAAAAATTTGAAATGTTTTTCCGTTTTCCAGACAATGTTTACAAGAGGTAATTTAGGAATAGAAACATCTTGCTGACATAATATCTTGCCCTATTCGTTTTTGATAGTATTTTGCGTAGGCAATTGCGTATTGCTACCTACCTAGAACCTAAAACAATATTCAAGTAACACGTAAACGACAATAACTTTTATTAAGTGAACTTATTTGTACGTTCACGTAGTGTTTTCGGATAGTCAATTTTCTTTTGAATTTTTATACTGCCTTCTGTCGATTGAACACGAAAACTTGTCACTAATTCAGTTTATTACGTCCAACTTTCCCATTATTCGAATTTAATTAATTAATTATTAAATGTGGTATATTAGTATAAAACAAAAACTATTCATGTGATCATCCGTATCCTATGTCTAAAGTAGAATCAACTTAAGCTATTCAAATCCTTTCGTGTCGATTAACTCGTTTCAAATTTTGTTCGACCAGTACCGAGCAACCTGTACAGCTCTATTATTGCCCTCGTTTAGATCTTGAATGGTGCAGGTGGTTGTGCACGACGGGCAACTGAGGAGGCTTAAATTATTGAAAATCGTAAATTTATTTCGGATTTGACGTTACATTTTAGCATAACTGGGTACAATCCTAATAACAAACTATGTTGCATTGTTCCAGAGGCGCTCGCGGGGCGCGCGCGGCGGCGGGCGCGGGCGCAGCGTGTTGGGGCGAGCGGCGCGCGCGCAACATGCTCACCAGCATCAAGGGCTTCTGGAAGGTGTGCCGATATGGCGACCTTTACATGGTAACGTGTCTTTTTAGCTGCATTTATGAATGTACTGATCATAGGCATAATATACTCCATCTCCATTCTCTTATCGAAGAAAATGAGAAAGGTTGTTTTTTTGGAAAAATACACAGTACCTACTTCTACCTTGGACAGCCATGTTTTTTATCTGCTGCTATTAAGAGACAACATGACATACCTACCTGCTTAACGATAGGTATTATTAAAAATATTATCTATTGTAAATAACACACCAACGTGTCATTGTAATGAATCCCGCATAGCTGTCAATTAGACGACCGCTCGTATCAATTGCACTTTTTATTAATCTTCGAGGAACCAAGTGAATATTTTTTATATTACACAACTTGTATTTGCCTCTGTGTGTTATCTCCATGCTCCGATCCTGGCCTTTGTCCCAGGGTCCTTTAATCGCGTCGTGATGCCCGGCCGCATATCCTTTCAAATATCATGTTCTAGTTTCGTTTATGTCCGTGTCAAGGGCAAGGTGAGATAAATTTATTTGAAAACACTGAATTCTGCAATTCAATAGTCGTTCGGTTTGGCATGAACAATCGTATAAGGCAATTAAATAATTCAAACGCCCACTGATCGTGTGTATTGCGCTTGCGACGTGAGTTGACATAACTTTTGGTCATCATTTGACCACACAATGCAGCTTTCAAGTGTTTATAAAATTAGTTGACAGTTACACGACAAAATACCTACCTACACAATACTACAGATTCGACACGCTAAAGATGTCAACTGAAATATTGGAACGATAATATAATGATTTTGTTATAGTTTATTTGCATGTGTGGTACACTATTTAGTTAATAGTTCGAGTTTTTTGCTTACTTATTCATTTGCATTAATTAAAACACTGAAGTTTTTTCGTTTCTGGGTCAACGAGCAAACATCGACAAAAAACGAGCCAACTTTATATTATTGAACTTATTACGGAAATCCGGACCGGTTTTGTTCCGGAACGAAAATAAAACTGAATAAACTTTTGAGATAATAACAGCGACTGAATTAACTTTAGATTAATTTCGGATAGGACTACCAGGAAATCATGGACATGAAGCGGTGTGATTTACATACTGTTAGATCATCAGGACTCGACTAGAATAATGTAGCGGGGCGGGAGAACGACATGAACACGATACTTGAGACTTGATCCTCAGCATCGTCACCTACTAACTCACATACAAAGAATTTCCTATATTTAAACACGGAATGACCGTAACCGAAAAACTACCGCAGTGTTGCACATCCTTAGTTTAGCATAATTATAATAATTGCATATACTAACAAGTGTTGTTACATAAGATGGCGGCCATGAGGCGGTCAAACCTCGGCGATGTCCGTTCAAGTTCAATAACGCGATTCGTAAACGAATGCGCGGCGACAGCAGCTGTGGCGCACCTCATTACACAAAACTTATGCACATATTGTATGAGAGACGTCATAATATATGGAATATGTGCTGACATAGGTAACGATAGACCGCCCTATCGGTTATTTAATATAACGCTTAAAAAAATACAACTTTAAAGAAATACATAAGTGGTAGAATCTCTTGGAATTTTTGTACGAATTTCAAAATGAAGCCGAGTAGATGGCTAATATAATAAATTAATAATAAAGAAATTAAAACCAAAATTGTTGTTTCCTGTTATCAAAATGGTAACGGAAAAGCTATATTAGTCTACTTCCCATTAGCGAGTAAATGGACATTAATCCGATGTAAACAAATAACGTTTAGGTACCTGTCGATATCTAACAAATTAATAACATTGTTGAAGTGTCTGTTCGTAATGTCAAAATAACAGTTGTTATGTCAGTCTGCTAATCTCTGGAAAGATTTTAACGGAACTTTCACTGGCACATTGCCTTAGGCTTCTTTTATTTTAGACAAAAACGTTCGGTTTAATATAATAAAAACCAGTGACATTCATGCGAACGAATTCGCGGGCATAAGCTAGTACATAATAATATAGCAGTCGCATGTGCACGTAGTAAACAGAACGTTAATGAAAGTAAAGCGATAATCAAGGTGATTTAAATCTGTCTTTATTATTTAATTGACGTAACGGAAGCGGAAGGAGAGGCGGCGACATTATGCCTCACGACACATTGTATCATGTATGTTGGTGATAATTAACTCTCCAGAACTGTCTGGGATCGTAGGTAACTGAGGTAGCTTAGTAGGTATGTACGTAAGCGGGTCGGCACATACAGCTCGGAATTCTCTATACAACCTCGCAAGAGTAGCAGGCAGACAATAGTTTATTTAATTTTAAGATAGATACGGAAATAGGTTAGATTTGAACTACTAACATCATCTTGAATCATGTTTTAATAACATAACTTTGAACTGAAAATGGCGACCGCAATCTGCGGATCCGCTAATGTGTGAAGCGCCCCTAAAGGAAATCGTTGTAACCTGTTACTGTTTTAATTTAAATGTTTGTCATGATTTGCATTAAAAAATAATAATAATGATAATAGCAAATGTTTTCTTTATAGATAAAGAGCAGCACTTTATTGTTATTTTACACACAACATACCATTACGCCTGTACTCCCCGAAGGGTTAGGCAGAGGTGTAACAATGTACACCCACAGTTCGCTGGTATGTTTAGGTCCCATGTAAAAGGGGCGAGCCTATTGCCATTAACCGGGCACAAATCCTGACTCCGAGCTGCTACTGAGAATTTCATAGAAAAACCCAATAACACTTTTTGCTCGACCTGGGAATCGAACCCAAGACCTCTAGCGTAGCAGTCGCGCATAGGTTCACTAGGCCAACGAGGCAGTTGTTATTTTAATGTAATTAAAACACACATTACTCTCATAATTTTCTGAATATTTCTTTCGTAACTACTATAAATCAGAACTTTGACAGAGGTCAATCAATCTTTGTTCAGAGTGCCTCATGTTTTTGTATAAAAGTTAAAATCGGGTTGTTTCAAAAAATAAACCTAATTCATTATCTTTTACCTAGCTTTAGTACAATCGTTCGGATTTATGTAAAGTGTAAGCGAGAGGTGATTTATCGATAACCAGCAAGTTTTTATTGATATTTAACTTATGCATTATTTACAGGCATGGTCTATTAATTTGCTAGGGCAATTCCAGCTATTACAATATGAATAAAAGTGTATCATAGACCGATTGCAGAACATGAATGCCTGGTACCATTAGGTACTTGAAGTATCAATAAGACTACTTCTTAAAATAAAATAAAATTAGTATTTTTTTTGACATTGACATACAATTTCTAATGTAAACCTTTAAACACGCCTTCACCTACTAGTTTCTCAGTGACGTGGTGATGGTCACTCTTCACATTGTACCGTAGGATTATCTTCAGAGGCACTTCTGTTCTAGATCAGTGACATAATAAGGGTTAATAATTCTTTGGTTAAAGTAGAAAAATATGTATTATCTTAAATGATCAAATATGAGCTCAGTTTTTCAATCTGGCACAATTGAATTGTTTTCAGTACTAAACGATTTGTTCTTGGTTCAACATTCTCATTATTTATAAAATTATTTACGCATGAAAAGTTGCACGTGGATATTCTTTAGCCTCATCGAAGCAGATGATTGTCAAGATTTAATAACAAGATTTTATTAAAATAAAAATAAAAATGTTTGCATTTACACTTATCATTTCGCATCATTATGGTGTCATTTAAAAATAATATAAATGTTATAGCTCATTTTATCAAATAGAAAAAAAAACATTGATAACCAAGCCTAGACAAAATCGGTGTGGTGCTTAATAGCCATAGCCAATAAGTGAATCGTTTTTGCTAGCTTGAATCTGTTTTATTTTAACGGCACTATATTATTAATATTAATTATTTTATACTTCAGATGTTTTTGTTGCTGGTACCTATGCTGAATAGGATATGTTTTGTGACAAACATTTGATATAAAAACAAATATGGAAACATGAGTCGCTGACCTGCCCCTGTACTCATGCCAAATAATTTGAGAACGTGGGTACGAATAATAATAGATTATTTTGGGTTCACTGTCACTGCAAATACTCGGTAAAAACGCCGCATGAACACAATATATACCACTGTTAAAAGTTTATGACAAAATAAACGTGGTTTTATTGAAACTTTGGCCAGAATGGTATTGATAGTAAATAAGTGATAGTAGAACGTAACTTTTAATAATAAAGTAAAAATGTTGTGTAGCCCCTGACAGAAACAAGAATAAAGATCCCTACCGCAGCTAATTTTGATAAAACATATCTAAGAATCATCGCTAGGAGACCTGCTTTCAAATAAAAAAATACGCATTCAAATCGGTTCACCCTTTTAAGAGCTATGGTGCCACAGACAGATACGACAAACTTATAACACCTCTCTTTTTGAGTCAGGAGTTAAAAAGTAACGCAATTAATTAATTTAAAAGCTTTTTGATCTATAAAAGCTCACATTCTGTTAATAAGTACCAGGCACACATAAGCTTCCAAAGAGTGCAACTAGAGCTCGGTGTTCGGAGTGAAGGTACACAGTATTGGCACGGTCAAGGTTGCCAGCATGCGGGTTACAAGTGTTACAACTCACCACGGTATGTTGGGAGCCCGGTACATGTATTGCAGAATTATATATTGATTGATTACATAATCCTCACATCATTCAGATGAATTTATATAATTACGTAATACATACAAATTTAGTGCTTGTATTTTTTTATTAAAATGTTTGCATACTGATAATTATACAAAAAAATGAAGTAATCAGCGTGTAAGAGTTTAACTAGAGATGAAACGGCTAACGGTTTGGCCGGATTTGAATTAATTTAAATAAGTACTTCAAATTACATCAAAAGCGTGAAATATTTATTTGTGAACGTTGTTCACAATTACATTCTCCGAAACTGCTGGACCAATTTGAAAGGACTTTCACTGGCAGATAGTGGATGTAATAAGGGGTAACTTAGGGTTCATTTTATTTTAAGAAAAGAATTTGGAATTCGCGCAAAAAAATAAATCCCCGTGATAAATATTCAAGCGAACGAAGTCGGAGGCATAAGCTAGTGTGTCATAATAATAATAGAAAATGTCACCCGATAAAACGGTACATGAAAAACATACCTACATGGCCTTACGTTCACTCGGGCTGTGTTCGAGTTAAATCTTAACTGGAAGTGACTTCACAGGGCTGAACTGACTTCATGGAATAGAAGCTTTGGTCAAACTCTGCATTTTGGTTTTAATAGTCGGATAAGTTTTCACTTGGTTTACTACGTTATAATCAATGTAGCACAATATTTACATTTTATTATTGTATTCAGAAAGGGACACGTTTCTATTTTCAGTGTTATTCTATATGAGTTTTGTTCCGCCAAAAAGCTATTTTAAATATAATAATGTTGTTATATGTGCTTCATAAAAATGAACGTGAATCACTGACCTGAAATAAACAGTTAGTGTAACAAAATTACGGTTAGATACTATTTTCGATATTGTAAATTAAAATATTATTTTTAACAACGGCTCTTCCATGGTATCTTTATTTCGTTATAGTTGGTTATAAATATAAAAAAATATATAAATGAACCGCGAGCCGCCCGCAGAGGCCAGTACATACAACACATTAGGAACAAAAGCCGGTAGGAATGTACACTGATATAGACAAGTATTTTGATTCCATCGGAGTTTCCCTTACCGTGAGTATTTCACAAGTGATTGACAAATTGGTTCTTAAAGAAATTGTCTATTAAAAGTATTGTCAGAACAAAATAAGTGTGTCAGTTTATAATTTTAAGTAATTTTTTGGACCAAATATTTGTTTTCTAGCATTTTGTAATTTTTTCTGCAAAGAAAAACGAATCCTTAAATTTTCATGTGTGATTATGAAGTAAAGTCATCAATATGATATAGTTAATGGCAAGTACTAATAAATAAATGCATTTTATTATATTCAGATTTCGGTACTAAAGCTTATGGCTCAGTAGGTAGTTATTTTGCCTACTTAAAAGGAGACCTCTATGAAGGATAAGTGCAGCTGTCAAGTTTTTGAAATAACAAATTATTATTATAAGATATTACAGAACTGCTGTGATGTATACAGACATATAAATCAATTTGTTTGTCTTTTAGTCTTCGTATTCGGACTGAAGGACCAAAGCTTTTGCAAAAATCACGCGAAACAATCAGCGAGTATTTAGTTATTTACGGTAATTAGGGTTCGTCCACATACCACAGTGTAATGGTTGTTAGCACAATCAAAAGAATCGTTCGTCGGTTATATTGTTCCGGTAGTTGACTGCCATTTATAGACCACTTACACGCATGTAAAGTCATTTTAATGTGCTTTGACATTACAGGAAAAAAAATCGCAACTTTGCACGAAAACTGAAAAAAGAAAAACACGTGTTTTGTACAATTATTAAGAAACAAGTACATACGGTTACAAATTGCAGGATACAAACAAAATGTCATTTAAGCGTTCTTTAATTCGGGAAATTCCTGAAACTGATTTTTCACAATTATGTTTTCATTATATGAAGTTGTTGTTTACAATCTAGATAAATATTGTGTATACACACAATACCAAATACGAACAAGATGGAAAATGTTTGAGTATCTAGTTTTTCTTTCGTTTGACTAAGAAAAATACGTGGGAGATCTAACAAAAACTACAAACAGACTTATTATCATAAAATTAGTAGACGATCGACAATTTATTAATAAATGTAATGAGTGTGCTCCAGGGCGGTACAAGGCAGTGCACGTGGCCACGGCGGTGGACTATAATTTTCCTTTCAGTGCACGTTGTGAGATAAACATCGGTGTTGACGATTACCTAGTCACTGCTGATGTTTTGTCGTTAACGTTTGGGACAATATTAATACACCGGCTGTTTTTATTGCAACTACAGAGATTTACATTTATTTTTTGTACTCTAAAAACAATGTAATTTACAATATACAATTTGATTTCACTTATTTATTGAAGCCGAAGTAGTGCCGTGCCGCATAAGCTTCTTCCCGAGGTACCATGACTCGGGAAGAAGCTTATGCGGCTGCTTGTTTAATATTTTATTTATAATTTTCAGATTAACGCACAGGCATAGACAATAAGTTTCCACAAGTAGCCATAGGTCTTAACGCTCTAATTACTTGATTGCTGGTCTATTGGGACAAACGGGAGGGCCTCTGTGCCGGAATGTCTCGTTTCGTAGCCGCGCCATTATCGACGGAATAATGTCACTGGCCAAGAACGTCATGCATCCGAAATGTTTGCAAAAACTTGTGTAAGTTTAAGTGAAAACGTGGATGTGAACTTGTTCGAGCGAGTCATTATTGTGGAAATTGTATAGAAGCACGTGAGGACTGCTATTTGCGAGACCAGCGGACGTTAACGATACCTAACGCGATAATTTGACATTATTACTGAAGTAGGTATCATGCAATAAAGTTAAGATGGCAGTAAGACGGCGGCATTTGAGCCTGTAGAGTTAAAACTGCATGACTACAGCGCAGTCGACACTGACTTGCATGTTGGGTGGTGCGTAATTTTACCATTCCGTTAATTACTGCAATTGTCGCACAGGCTAGGTACCTTCATAGTATCTTTATTAAAGCCAAGTTATCCTTGGAAACTCATGTGTTATCTAGCACATTAGTGGCGCCACAAACTGTAGCGGCTGCACATACCTATCTGTATGTTTATACAAATAACTAATAGAACAATGATGTGCCTCAACTTTTCAACAGGCTGCTGTTACTATGAAAAGCGTATTTAGATTCCTGATAGACGAGATCAGTGATTAAACAATGGATGCCACGATGATAAGAATAATCTTGAAAATATTTTTCTACGTAAAAATCTACCACTACTACTACTTGAAAAACATGTCAGAAACTAAAATAAAGTATTTACTCGGTGTTGTTTATGTATTTTCCAGACACAAAAAAAGAATTCCCCATAGTTTTACACAGGAACCCATGATTAACTTTCACCTTACCAGATGTTTATATTTTTCAGGTGCTGGCGGCACTGGCCGCACAGTCCATCAACATATCGGTGGGGTTCTGCCAAGGATTCTCGGCAGTCCTGCTACCCCAGTACACACATGAACACCCTACGATCTCGTATGAGCAGAGTTCATGGATCGGTGAGTTGTACATAATGATGCTTTGTATGTTTTAATAGGCGACTAAAGACACATCTCCCCATCACAATATAAAAAAATAATGGGAAAATGTTTTCTCACAAAAACTTAACACTAAAGCCCCTCATGACATTGTCAAGGCACTATTTATCTAACGGTACTTATTTAATTAGTTATGAAGTAAATAGTGTTTATGAACAAATGTGTGTATTTGATGAGTGCAGTAAGCGTGATCACCTGAATACTTTTGTAGACGTAACAATGAGTTTGATTAGGTAATTACTAGGTCTACAATGATTCGTAAATGTTTGTTAATTATCAGCAGCTACTTGTCAACTTTGTCTATTATGACGTGATACGAAGACATCGGAAAGACAATGAAAACGGTCTCTTTGTCTAAGGAAACAGCACTTACTAAATATCATTTGCATGAAGCGATTAACTTCTGTCGGTAGCTTGTGTCTTAGTAGAACATAAATAATGCTAATTTTGTCTTTTATGGTAAACACGACCAAAAATAAGTGTGCTTACTTGTGTCTTCTTTATAAATAACAACATAAACAAAGAGATGGAAAGTGTTGCTACCAGTACTCAGCCAAACTGAATGGACAGCGCTAGAGCAATGTTTACGTTTTATTTCGGGAGCGGCGTGCGATGCCAGGGCGACACGTGAGCTAGCCCAACGAGGCCGCTAAAAATAACACTCTGTCACACAACACGTTTTAATGAAAGTAAGGTACAGTCGGCGACTAGGTAATTAATATCAGCAGTTTGAAATTGGCATGGACGTTTTAAATAATAAATAAATACAAATAAATGAATAAACAGGTCTTGGATACACGGACCAAATACCAATCGATTATGGTCCTTCATTCCTATAAAATAATCAACTACAGACAGAGATATCATTAATATAAACAAAGCAATATTTCGTTGATATCACAAATTAAATATTGACGCGAACTGCCGAGGCGTGCAAAGGAGATAGCGTAGTCAAACACATCATTTGTACTAGGAGATAAGTGGCACGAGGAGGTAGGGTCGTAAGCTTAGCGCCCTATTGCGGAGCACGCACAATGTGAGGGCATGGCGAGTTATGGTTATGATGCGGCAAGGAGCTGCTCTGATAAGATTAGGTAACATGAGGTTGAGTATAGAAGATTAAGATAAAATTGGTAGTAAAACGTGGTGGTAGGTGGGTGCCTGCTAATGGTATCTTCGCGACATAGCAAAATGAAGAAAAAGCTAAAAATAAAATAAGAATATGTGTATCTCATAATTGTGTAGATGTAACTTCGATAGTCTAATGGTTCAAAGCGCGATTGTTACGCTAGAGGTCTTGGGTTCAATTTCCAGGTCGTGTAGAGTGTTATTGACTTTTTCTATGAAATTCTCAGTTAGGATTTGTGCCCGATTAATGGCAATATTATATATTTATATATTATATATGTATGTATGTATATATATTATATTATATTTTATAACATGATATAATTTAACATGGTATCTAAAACATACCGGTGGACTGTGGGTGTACATTGGTACACCTCTGCTTAGCCCTTCGGGGAATAAAAGCGTGGTGGTATGTTATGTAACCTGTAAAATTATATCAGGAGCTTTCATTATAACAGCATCTCGATATAACCGGCTTTGTTTTCTTCTTGCAGCGAGTTTGGGTGTGATATCCAACCCCATAGGAGCACTGTTAGGCGGCATGATGGTAGATGCTGTTGGCAGAAGACTAATGCTGCAGTCCATCGTGTTGCCCAACCTGGTGGGGTGGCTCGTCATTGCCTTCTCAGAGACCTACATCTTTTTATGCATTGGAAGGTTCGTCACTGGATTTACCATCGGTGAGTTGCAATTCCTAGTCGTAAGAGCATCATTATAATGTACCTACTTAGATTGGTCATAGAATGTGTCGTCACAATGTTGCATTTGAATAAATAATTTGACATAAACTAGAAGTTAGCTTATCTAAAACTGAAATGACGAAAATCAACGACTGATGAAAATTGTATGACTCACTAATTGAATCGTAGATAAACTTACCGTGGCAACTCTTCACACTTTAACAGCGTTTCTAATGAGATTGACTGTTCACATTGCAGGTATGTCAACGGTCTCCTATATTTATGTGGCAGAGATCACTACACCAGAGAAACGTGGCGTACTCAGCGCTTTAGGTCCTGGCCTGGTGTCTACTGGCATCTTCGTCGTCTACTCACTGGGAGCCTTCATACATTGGAGGAAAGTCGCGGCCATCTGCGCAGGAGTGTCTCTATTAACGCCATTTCTAATGTACTTCGTCCCAGAGTCACCTCTCTGGCTCGCGTCCAAAGGACAGATGAAGGAAGCATACAATGCAATGTATTGGCTCCGACAGAATAATAGCACGGCTCAACAAGAGCTCATGGAGTTTACGAAAGATAGAAAAGTCGGAGAAACCATGACCTTCACACAGAAACTCAACCTTTTCAAAAGGAGAAGTGTCGTTAAGCCTTTTCTCTTACTTATCATCTTTTTCATATTCCAAGAGATGTCGGGCATCTACGTCATTTTGTACTACGCTGTAGACTTCTTCAAGTCTGTGGGGACCAGTGTCAACGAGTTCACGGCGTCCATCATAGTCGGTGGAGTGCGAGTGTTCATGGGAGCCGTGGGAGCATGTTTGATCAACAGCTTCAGAAGGAAAACCCTGGCGGCTACCTCAGGACTGTTGCTAGGCGTTGCTATGCTCGGCGCGGCGGTCTGCGATAGTGTTAACGGACCTCCTTTAGTAAAACTCGCGTGTGTATTACTACACGTATCGTTCAGTATGGTCGGGTTCCTACAGCTACCTTGGATAATGTCCGGGGAACTGTATCCTCACGACATACGAGGAGTCATGTCCGGAGCCACGTCGTGCTGCGCGTACGTCCTCATCTTCTTTAACATTAAGACTTACCCTCAGTTAGAGAAAGTGTTAACTAGCAATGGCACATTATACCTCTTCGGATTCTTTGCGCTCTTGGGGGCTGCGTATTGTTATTTCTTCCTTCCAGAAACTAAAGGAAAAACTTTGACTGAAATCATGAGACAATTCGATGATGAGAAGAAAGAAATTGACCCAGAAGTTGGGTTCATGACGGAGAAGCCATGTGTAATAGAAGGAAAACCGGTACAAAGGCGACACAGCGCCGGCGCTACAGTATCGTTAGAAAAGAACTGGACGCAAGATGAATGCAAGAAGACTTCAGACCACCGCGAGTAAACTTCGCTGTCTTATGTACTTTTAGTTTTAAAACATAAGTTACCAATGAATTTGTTTATTTAACTATTTTTAATATAATTTAATTGTTTGTGAAGTTTGTGATCAGTATTAATTAGGACGAATTATAACTTTTGATGAAGGTACATTCCACTAGTGATCAATAATTTTAAGACAAGGTGACGATATAGGTATTTAAAGTTTTGCCTAGTTTTAAGTACAAATATTGGTGTAAGAAAATCGAGGCACTAAAGTGATTAATAAAATAACTACTATTTGTATACAGTGTAGTGAGGTACACATATATTTTATAGGTTTGTTATACTGCGATACGCATTACTATTTATTCCTCATAGAAGATCTAGACGCACCTTCTAATATTTTTAAGAGCAAGAGTTGTATACAGGGTGAATGATGTGTTTTAATATAATAAATTGGAGGACTTACACGATATACATGAAAGATAAATGCTGTGATGAAGTGTGAATAAAGGAGTGAGTTGTTTACAATCTTCGTTTCATTTCAATAAGTGTTGACCTGGATGGATAAGATAGACGTACCAATGACATGCGGTCAACGTTCAAGTGCACAGATAGCTTGAAGAGAGAGGTAGCAACAATAGTGTTATTCATCTACCGTTGATGGCAAGGAAAATGATTACGCCTCCTTATTTGGTACTTACAATTCTATGAGCCTTCACTCTGATTCGTTTACGAATTATATTTAGAGGTAAAATAGTTTAAGATATGATGAGGCTGACATGCTACTGAGAATAAAAGGCATCTTTTAAAATAAAGAAATAAGAATCTATAGCCATTAACGTTAAACAATAGGCCATAAAATGTACGTAAAAGTTCTCCTAATATATCTAATTTCGTTATTTCAGATACGTTTCTTATCTTGGATCTAATTCATAGATACAGTCGGTATAAACTAGAACGTCAAAGCATTAAAACGATTGTCGTGGATAATTTATTTGAGTAAATTGGATAATAAGCGTTTATTTACAAAAACATCAAAAAATAACATAACATACGATCACGCCTGTATTTCCCAAAGGGTTAGGCAGAGGTGTACCAATGTACACCCACAGTTCGCCGGTATGTTTTTAGATCCCATGTAATAGGGGGCGAGCCTATTGCCATCAACCGGGCACAAATCCTAACTCCGAGCTGCTACTAAGAATTTCATAGAAAAACCCAATAACATTTTTTGCTCGACCTGGGAATCAAATCTAAGACCTCTAGCGTAGCAGTCACGCTTCGGACCACTAGGCCAACAAGGCAGTTACATCAAAAAATAATATTATATTTTGCCTACATTTTTAAGGATTACGATATATTAATTTTGAGATGGATAATAATTCAGGGATAGGAATAAATATGTACTGTTTCCAATGCAATTCACAATTCACTAGCTTATTTTCTCTTACTATTTACGGAACAGTAAATGGTATAAGTTGCGCCATCTATATTACAGATAGGAAAATTTCACAACTAGCGAAGAAGTAGGTTGCTTCAAAGCCTTTTAATACGCTAAGAGTTCACTAGATGGCAGTGCACTGCTTTGACTGGCCAGATTTTCACAAGAAAATCAATAGACGTAGGAAATCGATGATGATATTATTTGTTTTATATAATTTTAAAGAAGCTTCGTGGTAAAATATTATTACAAGTAAAAAAAACAATTTGTTGAAAACCCTGGAAAACCAAATTTAAATGATATCACTTACCTTGACTGCGGGATGCCATATTTGATGCCGACTCCGACCCTTGGCAGTGCTTTGATGACTTTTTTCACCGTAGCCTGATCGGGAAACGCGAAGAATATGGACGCTGAAACATGGAGGACACCTTATATTTTACGTGTAATCGTACTTGTATTCAGACACCGGGAACGGGCAGCAGCGTCACCGGTGCAAGTGGAGGCTCTGCGATCACCAATCCGCATGGCCCATCGGGACTACACCTTCGAGTTGGGGTAGCCAAGGCTCTAAGTCTGCAATGGGCTCTTTATAATGATTTTGATAACAACGCGGTGACAAAAAGCGGTTGAAGAATTCGCCCTAAGATACTGCTGCTTCTAGGTGTTTTGTTGAAAATCAAAAGTGCCTATTATACGGTATATTGCTGATACAATAGTAACAGGAGAAATTCTCTTATTTCTTGTAAAGGTTTTTAATTTCAACGTTATTATCAAAATAACTGTTCATCTTAGTTTTTAGAGCTTATTGGTGACTTCAGGACCAGGAAAATAGATCATTGCAAGAGTTATTTAACTAGCGTGCAGTGGGGGGATGCTGCCGCGTGCAATAACACTCGCGTGCATAACAACACTGTATAAGAACAAGTCAGTTTAGGTCTGTTCTCTCTCTGCTCGTCTGGTCTGTACAGGTAGAAGTCGCTTCGCGTAAAACACAAAATTATTATTTTTTAAGTAACCCCCAACAGAAGAATAAAGCTCCCTACTGCTGCTAATAAAAGACCTGATAACTTTGAAACCGCTTAACCGATTTTCATTAAACATAGCTAAGAACACCCCCGACTAATACAACTTACAAAGAAAAAAAACTAAATCAAAATCGGTTCATGCGTTTAGGAGCTACGATGCCACAGACAGACACACACACACAGACACGTCCACTTATAACACCCCGTCGTTTTTGCGTCGGGGGTCAAAAATATGTTATTATAATGTAGTTGTCAACACTGATATTTTAGAAAATATCAAAACTTTGATGATAATGTCCACATATTTAAAATCAAACGAGAAAAAGCAATATGTGCTTAAAAAAGTACTAGAAAACAAAGTTATAATATTTAGGTAATGTCGTACAGTACTCACAAGGCCACACATCCAAGAAGCATACAGTGTAGGTACAACCAACCAAGACTGACATATTTAAGACTTGGTTCTAATATTGATAACATAAAGAATGGTTTCTGTGTTCACCAAAGAAAAACATCCTTAATGAATCGAGGTGTATCTATGTTAATAACTACTCTTTGACCGTCTTTAGCATATAAGAGATGCTCTAGAATTTCCATAGAATGGTTTGCTGTATGCTTCTTATGCGTGCAGCCAATTACTGATAGAATAGTATGTATACTCACTCCTGCTCGCGAGGAACATTTCGATGGCCACATTCTGCAGCAGGTACCGGCGCGAGAATATCGCCCGGATCTCGCTGAAGTACCATTTGCCGTGCAGGTGCTCGCAGTATTTCAGCACCTGCAATAAAAGAACAAGGGATTTGTAATTCAAGTTTATTAAAACTACGGGAAAAACTATTTATTATAAAAAAAATATCACTCAAAATGAGTGAATATTTTGTTTCTTGTAAAGAGGATTTTTCGATGCTGGATACAAATTGAGACCAATAGAATAAGACATACCTAGTGGATAATGCAGAAAGTTTATCATTCACACGTCATACATTGTAAAAGCCACGTTATTCGACATCATTCATACAGGAACAGGTTATACGTTGAAGTAATATTTAAATCCAACCATCAAACTGTTTTTGCAAAACTCTGAACATACAAGCTGACAATTAAAATAACACTCACTAATCAACGTTAAGGTATAAACACAAGTGCCTATATGTTAGTCATAAACTCGTCCGCAAGATGGCGCTGAAAAACGAAAATAGCCGCGAGTTTCCGAATACCGTCGTAAACGTAAGAACACGGGCAGTCGTAAAAAGTTCGTTAGTTTTAATTTATATGTACAATAATTGTGTAAATCAAGTAAAAGTACGTCTGTTATATTGTTTTAATGCTTGTTCAAGCGTTTTATAAATGATGTCGTCGCATGCTCGTTCAGACTTCTGTATTATTGTGTGTTTGTATGTGCAGCGGTTTTTCTAGAGGCAGAATGATTTATGAAATAGAATGGAACGCAAGTTGACTCGAATTTACGATCGGTGAAAACATTAGCATGCACGTCGAAAGAGTGACATTTTTTCTTGTGTCTGAATATATTGCTCTAAGTACCTACCTAAGCTATGAATCAGACAAACCCAGTTTACATATCTACATTTGGATCTCCACCGTCTAGTTTGATCGTAAATCTCAACATCAGCAGAAGTGCAGACTTGGCATCGAGCCGAAATGTTGGATACAAGATGACAAGATGGTTGCAAGGAACTATCATCACTTGTCAGATTGTCTAACCCCAGTCCCAAGTGTTGGATGTCTAAACTGGCCAAGCAGACTAATTAATTACCGAATACTTTGAGGTGATTACAGATTTATAACCTTTGATGATTGAGAACTACGCGTGTGAGCGGAAAAGGCACATGACAGCTTGCTTGGCAATTTCGGGCAATCAGCACGATGGATCTCACTACTACTACTTGCAATGCATACCTATTTTGTCCCTCACGTAGCTACTGTCGTCTTGTGCCATCGTGTTGTTTATTTGCTCTACCACAGAGAGTAATAAATAATCTATGTGGAGCTTTTATTCTGCCACTGACTATACCAAGTTATTAAAAGCACTCGTCTCGTTTACCCACAAACAACCACAACTTAAAAATACATCCGATACTCCATTGTAACTACATAACAGAACAAAAAAGAGCAATCAACATAAAAACCATCCACGTGTCAGGTCCCCACACAAAGGCCATGCACCATGCATGGGGGTCGCTAATTGGCACGCGAGATGAATTGGCGAGAGAGCCGCACTGATTCTTATGGTGTTTCTCTATGGGGCGGCTATTGTATGAATGAGAAACGACATCTGTTACTAATGTGTGCTGATCTGGTCCTGTTCGTTGTAAATTTTGTGTAGTGGAAAAGGTTGAATCGATTTTTGCAAAATGATGAATGGTAACCAAGCCACATAATGAACATAATTGTAAAAAATATATGTATACAAAAATATAAATAGGTCTTCCATTAATCCTAAAACAAACTTAGTATTTCCATAGTGAAACCATTTTGCATCTCAAAGAAATAGGATATTTTCGATGTAGACATCACTTTTTGAAGATAAAACAGTGTTACAATAGTTTTGTTCCTTGGGTCCGCATTCCGGTTAAGATCTAGTTTTCTGTGCTTTCTTTATCTTTGTGACGTTTTCCATTTCTATAGAGACTATTGTGACTATTACGAAAAAAGTAATAGTCACAATAGACTCAAACTTTGAAAATAAACACCCCCTTATCCCGGATTCGACTAGTATGACTCTTGTATTAAGAGCACTTTGGCGCCCCTTGATACACTATACGTGAAGTAATCACAACACAATATGACAACTGAACACCCTATAAGTATTTTTGTTCAAACCATAAACATGAACTTGTGTTAAGTTTACTATTTTGTGCAGTTTGATGAGAAAACTGAATAAATCGTTTATTTATTTATTAAAACTTTATGCACATAACGTAAAAAGTACACCGTAAAAAGGCGGACTTCATTTTTTCCGAAACTTTCAACAAGGCTTTTCCCTGTAACATTTTCTCATGTTCCGATATTTTGTAGCTCCGGAAGTTTGAATACACAGTAAACTGACTAGGTGCTTAATAGTAACATTTAGACGACTACGAAAGGTAAAGCCGAATCTATCGCACTGAACTTACAAAAACAACACATAATCCAAAAATATCTAACTCTTAAGATTGCATAGTGATTCATCATATTAATACCAGGGTAGCAGGAAAAGCATAGAGGGTGTGGGTGCAAACGTCTACTTCAATTGCAACGCAATTTGTCACCACCCCCTCGACCATCGGATACCCTATGATTACAAAGCGCTTATGACATTTAAATAAACAACATCAGTATGAGGTGCATTTTAGTTGATAATACAGCACAAATGAAATAAAAATAGACAGCATGCTATATTATTTACCTAATTACTAGTACAGTACTTATTTCTATCTTTTGTTCAGTGGTTTTATTTGTGCTAACATTAATCTGTGTGTAAACTAAAGAGTTATAATATGACCATTGGTTACTAAATCCGCTTGGGATACTTCCATCTCTTTGTTATTAAATCCCCACAAGTTATGCGCGAAGCTAACTTTATCCACCCTGATAAACAAAGCGATTGTCACGCAATTTCCCAAAACGGGAGATGATAGATCAAAATATTCAGTTTGAGATACATCACGACCTCTCCCGCTTGGAAATGATCGTACGAATAATTAGTAAGGCGTTGGGGTACGGACCATTTTCGGATTCTAAAAGTTTTTAAACGTAATAGTGAAAAGAACAGCTCTAGTAGTTTCTTCCCAATTTTGAGCACTGTTACAAAGAATTCGATTTTTCTGCTTTTCACATTTAATGACAAGGGACCACACTGCACAATGAATGCTGTATTGTAATGTACACAAATAAAAAGCTTTATACAAATCGAGTAACATATTCGTACATGTTTTTAAGGCATCCTATTCAGCGGGATGCATCATGCAGTAACATCATTAGATCATAATGGCCGCTTGTCACGACACCGAGGGATGCAGGGCGCCAGCTCGCACGGTGGGAAGCGGACATATGTCACTTGATTTATTTGCTTTACTACCATTATGAGAGCATTAAATGAAATGGTAGAAGATATTATGTAAGTAGCCCTTGATCTTTATCAATTGAAATATTTTTTTACGTTGAATATGTAGATGTGATATGTAAATGCGTAAACCATTACAAGATATAGGTAATTTAGAAATAAAAAACTCGAGAGTAATTACAAACCAGACTAATATTTTATAAAACCTACTACTAATAAAGTTAAGCAACAATGCAGAACCAATTGCAGCCAATAATAATTAGCATTTATTCCAAATAAATCTCTAAGAGAATACTAAATTTAGTTCTCAGCGGACGTTTTTGTAGCTGGAGAGTAAGCAGCAGGTTGGGCTTGCGATGGTTATCGGGCCCCGTAAATAAGGGCCAGACGCGTGACAAGCTCGGCCATTAAGGGCCAGCGGTGACGGCCCGAGTCGCGACAAGACGCGAAAAAACGCCGCGCCCTTGCTGTGTACTGGGAGCACAATAACGTAAGTTTTTATTTTAATTCAAGTTCCAAAAAACTTAGGTGTTAGTTAGGCGGCCAGCGAACTTTGTAATACTATCGTTGATTTGAATATATTATTTGATTATAATATTGTAAGGGACTGTTGAAGACGAGAATAATAAGGTTTAATTACTACTTAATTATACCTTATTTATAAACAATATGGCTTTACAGCTCCCGAATTTAAGTTGGTACTTTGTACAAAGCAGTCAATATTGGCTGTCACTTTTTCTATCCCTACAATAACAAGGTGTGTCAGGAGATAGGAAATGTAAATAGCGGGCTGTCACCACAGGTCCTTACGTCCGGACGAGTCGCTCCGATACAGTGTGTTATCTCTAACAGGCGAAAGGTGGCGAACAACTGCCAACTATGACTAGACCCTTATAAACTACCAATTAACTAGAAAAGGACATTTTTTAAACCTGTTGAATTTTAATTCTCTTATTGTTTTTTATTGTATGTCAATACAGATAACGTTTACTATGAACTACTTTTCCCCTTTATAGCGCTTTAGTTTTTGCTTTTAACGATGGTCGCTTAAGTTAATGTTTAAGAATAATATTATTAAACTAATTAAAATAAATGAAAAGGGTGTGCTTCGGTGGTGAGACAGATAATTTGCATAAATAATGAGCCGTCAGTTTATTATCAGTTTGCATCTTAAATCATGCTCTCATGTAGATTACAAGAGCGCAAGTTTATGACGCTAACTGTAATGGCGTTCTGGTTGCTGTGTTTTGTGAATATATTTTTTTAACATACCTACAATACTTTATGAAGAGATTAGGTATATCAAGCATCCTTAGATAAATTAATTGAAAATCCAATATAATTTCATAAACCAGCAGAGAATATAATTAAAAAGTTTGGCTTAATAATTAACTAGCATAGATAAATAATTTTTCGTGTATTCATGTTGTATAACATTATTCGCGGCTCGCGTATTTCTAATTAACATCAATCCAATTAGTAAGTAGCTAATGTTTATAGGTATGTGTGTGTCAGTTGTACAAAACTCCAATTAAACGTCTAACAATGTTTTTGTTGTATCAGTTTGGGAAATTAGTTTCTTTGTTTTTCATGCAAATCTTTTTGTACGAATGATTTCTGTACAAATGGTTTTTTTGGTAGGTAATTAAAATAATGAAGAATTATTTCAAGCCCATACTTACGCAGTAATGGTAATAGAACATTTGTTAACATTCAAGTAAACGGTAACTCTTCTAATATATATGAAGAAACAAAGATAATCCAACGATATTACTCTTATTCCGGTAGGTGTTACGATTGATTGGTTATTATAAAATAAAAAGAGGCAGAACTAAATATACCTTAGACTTTAGAGTTTTGCACATACATCACCCAAACACGAAGCCCCAAATCAGGCGAGTACCCATACCTATAAAGTCCAGGGACCTCCAAGGGTAGCGAAGGTATCTGGTTGATATTTATAGCGTGGGATCACCCCCAACCCGTCGCTTCCACGAACCCGCTGGGACCTTACCACGGTATCCGTACCGAAGGACCAACATATTCAAATTACACGTAAAAAACGATGTCGTTAAGACCTTGTCGAAGGAGAAGCTTCCTCTTAGATGCGGAAGATATGCGGATTTCTTAGTAATGTAATGGATTTCAGAGTCTGCAGTAAGTCTTGTTATTCCTATTTTTGATTTCTAATGGGAGAAGTCTATGATACGTTGACATCTATTAGAATAGTTGATGCTATGTAACTGTGTTGATATTATTAATAGGTTAGATAGATCTTTTAGAAAATCTAATTTCAAATTATATCGAGATGTGGTAATTAAAATCAGCCCAAAACTATGAACAACTTTGCGAGATGGATAAAAAATAGTTAAAGGCCATGGCACCTAATTTGAAAATAATAAAACAAGCATTTTAGGTACAATACACAGTTAATTACAGATCTGAAGTAGGTATATATTCGTTATTCATTTGATGTCCGAAAATAATTCTGGTGCCAACTATATCAGTATTTCTCACAATTTTGTTTAGGAAGTTGTTCCTTTGATCATAACTTCATTACTGTTATTTTCTTTTTCAACTGAAAGCTTATGTACTCATAAAGTTGTTGGTATTAACGCAGTGTTCGGTCGGGTGTCGGCAGCGTTGGCGTCGTGTGAGGAAGTCCTAATTAAAACGCCATACATCACCCTCGTGTGAGGCGAGCATGCACGTCTATTACTGGTGCTACTACCATGATGCGTCGATGGTCTGGTAGTCTTAAAATACATTAATCGTTAAATTATGCTATTATCTTTGTGACAAAATTAGAATCCAGTATATTTTAGGTAATAATACATTTTGTTATTTAATGAAAACATATTCATAACTGAGCGAACATACGCAAAATTCTTGATGGTCTAATATAAGGCGACAGTGAACTCATTTCCTTTTCACCTCACTTTTTCCGATTCCCCGCGGGTCGTAATATCGAGGTAATCCCGTCGGTTCCCTATTTCGCAGTTAGTCATCCCGAATGGTTAATAAATTCCCTGTCATCGCATCTCTACGCTTCACATACTATTTCTGGAGTTATGGTTTTTTTTTAGATCCTCGTTTTTTTTCTTTGTAGAGTTTTGAGGATAAATCTCTGGTGTCTTGTATTAGCGGTGAAAGAAACTGAATATTTATGCGTTTTTAATTTTTGGTCGTTTCTTCCTACATTAACTAACTTTTAGTACTTATAATTTCATTTAAAAATTTTATGTTTATAAATATTAAGAGAATAAAAACATAATTAAATCAAGCATCACCAAATGCTCATGAGGTCGTCCCTGTGCCTATTGATATACTACGACAGGAGTAGGCAAGCGCTTAGTTTCTCAAGCTGCAGCGGCTCTCAGTGGTAGGATTATTAGCTTAAAGACTTACGGAACACCAAGTTAAGATCACATAAATACTCATAACGAGCACATAGGTAGTCGAAGATTTTGGTATATGCGTCTTGAGTTGACTGATCCTTAACTATCACTTATATAAGTACCGATTACTGAGAGTGGTATGTTTAGTCTAAGTATCTAAAAATATAAAGTAAGCTGACGCCTTCGATTAGCGCACTTGATGACAAATGTTTGTTGAGGTATTTTAACTGAATACAGAGAACCCTCGTGTGCCGCACTGACCAGGTCACATGGACATCATTTAAGAACCTTCCCTCGACTGCCTCGTTAGCCTAAGCTTAAGCGTAAGCGTGACTGCTACGCTAGAGGTCTTGGGTTAGATTCCCAGGTCGAGCAAAAAGTGTTATTGGGTTTTTCTATGAAATTCTCAGTAGCAGCTCGGAGTTAGGATTAGTGCCCGGTTAATGGCAATAGGCTCGCCCTCTATTACATGGGACCTAAACATACCGGCGAACTTTGGGTGTACATTGTTACACCTTTGCCTAACCCTTCGGGGAATACAGGCGTGATGGTATGTATGGTATTTAAAAACCAATAGGGTGACACGAAACTAAATTTTGACGAGCCAGTTTACAGAATTGGCCTAGCAGCCGCTACTGGCTTGCACATTGAGATTTTTTTGACAAAGAAGTAATTGCATGTATGTGGTTTAAAAGAGCGAACACTGAACAACCAAGCAAACGACACACTTTAATCTCATTGAAGTCAGAAACGTAACATTCAATTTACTCACAATCACTTACAACGAAGATTCACATTAAAATAAACCTCAACGGCGACTGGACCGTACCTACAAAACAAGATACAATTAGATGTGTCTCCTGCGAGCGTCACATTCGATTACAGTTTGCGATCGCGCGTAATTCGCGCCACGTGTGTCTGCGCAGCGGAAGTGAGCCATCTGCAAACAGTTAGTGGCGCCACAGTCGCACGCGCTTCCGGATTACCGCGAATTTCAAATTAAGAAGGGTGGCTCAATGTCTAGGAATTAGTTAAGTGGTCCTTGGAGTTGCCTGAACAACTGACACGTTGTATTAAAAGATGGCAATGATAAGAGAGAAAATAAATTGTGTTTTGAAGTTCCTTTGATGCGGTAGTCCGTAATCATAGTCTGATAATTTGATGAGGTATTAATACTGAATTAAGTTCTTTGAGAACTAAAACTGCAACCGGTATAATAGGTATTTGCATCCCCGAAAATAAGTCGAAGTGGGTCTTGTAAGACATTAATTTGACAGAATCCTTTAATGTGTAAACTCTTCGTGGAAACTCGAAAGGACTATCGATAAAGATAATTTTTTTTTAACTAAATTAAAAGACACTAAACAAGCCGCAGCTTCTTCCAGTTACCGAGCAATAAATAAGCCAGCCGTCTATAGACAATCAACAACAAGTAGTCATAGATAAGACCGCAGTAAAACGCGCGCTACGACAGCGTTATCTGACCGGCGCACGCGCACGCAACATAGACAAACCTTCTACAAATTTTACGTTTCGTTAACATTGTGTTGGACTGTTTGTGATAACGATGCTGGGTTGTTACCGACTACCGTGAATTTAGAAAGGTAGGGTAGGTGATGAGTTTCAGATTATTTTTCATAGGTAAGTTATCACTTGCTTGTGAGTGTGAGAGGTTATGAGGATGATTTGGATTACTTATTAAAAACCATTGCTGATGATTTATTTACTAGTAAAAGTCAATAGTCTATTATGATTTGTTAACTAACACTAATGAAAGGAAGCTCTCTGCTAGCAAATTACAATAATTTGGGAGACGCAAATACCCCTTTCAAAACTTTTTACATCAAACACAATTTTGAAGAACGTCTTAATCATTACGAGCGGCCATGCGCAGAGCACATTCGCAGAAACAATTCGTTAATGATACAAAACCGGCGCACAAACAGCGACAAAACAAAGAAATCCGAATATAATCTCAAATCTTTATAATAATTACAAGAGACAAGTGAACGTCTCAATCCACGGACCAAGCCGATCTCCACGCATGCTGAATCCAATTACCGAGGGCAGGCGACCGAAATATCTTTGCATTCGAGAAAAATAATCGTTAAAAAAACACATGGCTTGTTTTGTACAACCCTAGCTTTATTCAGTTAAATATATAGTTAACTTTCAAAACCAGCGCATAGAGTCGAAATTTAAACGTAACGTCCAAAATACTTGATACGTATTATTCTTCCATAGGTATCCCTGATTGGGCGGGGCGTCTCCCCACTCTGCGGTCACAGAAGGGTGGGACAAACGTCAGTCGCGCGCCAGCGGTGGGGGATGACAGATGTCTCTCTGAAAACATCGTTCATATCTCAACACGATAGCGAATTCAATTCTCAATAAATAATAAGGTTCCGCCACCGACGTGTTGGCTGTACAATGCTGTATGTCACTATGTTTGCACATGCGTGGTGATAGAACGACGACGGAATCCAGCGCGACGTTTCAACTGTTATTATTAAATCAAGTGACTCCTCAAATCCAAACATTTGATTTAACAGTGTTATTAACCAACCAAATGCTGTATGTCATACTGACGGTTATAAATTCTGGTCCTCTCGAGCTAATGAGCGGTACTAGTATATTCGTAGGTATACATGATTACAATAACGTCTTGTTGTGAATTAATAATTGTTTTTGTTTCACATTACGTATTAGAGCGGAAATATTTAATCGTGTGAATATATTTTTCAAACTAATAGTAGATATCGATAACATTTATTTGTATTATTATTATAAGAAAATTCAATTGCATGACTATTTTTTAATGAAATAAAAACTGAGAATCGCTCTACTGATCAACACGAAAAAATACAACAATAAGCTTTCGAATAATCTCCTAGTAGTTTTTCTGTAATTTTTATTTTATAACATCAGTGTTTGTTGAGGAACCACAAACTTTTTTATAGGAAGAACCCAGCAGATACTCACGGCTAGGAGAGGAATAAGTTACTAATGCATGTTAAACTTGTCGATTGCGACATTTGCAATACAAAGCTGATAGATACACAAACACATGTTCAATTAATAATAATTCTGAACTGAAATTAGTGTTTAATATTTCTAGTCCACATGTTTCTGGACAATCTATTAGAAATAAGACGTACTTGGTTCATAAAAAGCACAAAAAAACTTGTAGTTATTGCAGATAATAAAAATAGTCCACCGTGGCAAATAATGGTCCTTTCATCCATACTATTATTTGTTAACCTCCTGGTTATAATTGGTCTATATTTTCAATATTTAAAAGAAAATTGAATGAGAATTTTAACTATTTTAAATTACTATAAAATAATTCAAAATAAATATAAGGTTGGCCTTTGGATATGATTAAAAGCTCTCTTTTTATCGCATTTTTATATAGCAAGCCTTATTTTATCAATCCACTCTCCATTTAAATTGCAATATGAAAACTGCTATTGCTTAGACAATAAATAAATACCTATATACATAATAAAAAAAAAAAAATACATAATTGGGTACTAAATTGAATATAAGAATACCTAACATGGGGGCCCAACCAGTTATAATTAAAACCTCGATGAGGGTCTTAAATATACCAAATAGGTTATAAATAAAATATGTAAGTACTAGGTACTGTCTAAAAAATAATTCAATAAGGGTGGCTTCATCCATCAAGGCGTACAGAGAGCGGACATCCGGCGGAAGTAGGCGGGGCGAAGCGGCCGCCATTTTGCGCCTCTCGCGCGTGCGTATTGCCGACGGGCGGCTTTATGAAATAATAAACAAAGTGGAATTACGAACCGAGGCGAATTTTGGGATATTTTTATATTCCTCAGAGACTTAGGATAAAAAATATATTATATCTCACAAAGCTGGTGTAGGATTACCATACGCTGTAGCGGGAGAAGTTCATAGCGTTATATATTAGTTGTTTGAGTGCGAACCATTCATACTTCGTGTAATTATGTGAAATACATTTATGAATATCATTCAGCCGCATCATGGTGATATTTATTCTGTGTTCATCTTTCAACTAACCAAAATATGTAATATATTCAGTGTTATTGCCCCGCCATTTAAGAAATAGCCATTGCACTAACGGTTTGACAATATGGGCACTGGAAAAGGACCTAAACATGACAAACATGATACTAAAGCTGGAATAAACGGAAATCTAGACAGAATTTAGTAGATATTGGTCGTTTATTTAAACAAAGCAAAGAGAGACACAAAGGCAGATTCTACCAGCTCCCATTCAGTTATCCATCAATAAAACCGTATTGTAATGGGAGATTTCCCGAATACTTACTTATCAATTTTTCAACTGACATACTCATTAAACGACATTTCTACTTAGTAGTAAAAATAACACTCCGTCTGCAAAAAATAATTTCCAAAACAAAACCCACAGCCGCAAACATAGCCAAGCGTTATAGTTTAATTTAATAAAATTATTACAGCGATTAAAATTCCTTGTTATTTCAAGTTTATTTCCTTTTCCGTCTCCCGAACTATCCCGTCCGTATACCAGGCTCACATGAATCGTCAGGAGTGAGCCGGGACGTAAATCAAGCAGCGTCGTCCCATCCATCACGCGACTCCGTCCCATCAATCGCGCTGCGACCGAAATAGACACGCGGTGTATAGCTAAACTTGGACATCTTCTCACCTAAGAGACGAGGAGAGAATATCTGAGAGGATCGTTAGCTAGGCATGTTACAGTTTATGAAGCCCTAGAGAATGCACAAGTTATTTAAATGAGTATGTTTATTGGTATTCAACATTGCTGCCATGGTGTTTATGTTATTCGATCAGTAGGTACCTGGTAATACTGGGAAATGTATCCTTGCTAGAGTAGTATTTATTACGTCGAAACCACATTAGTGAGTCTGTGGATGTGTCTCTCTTCAATCACTGGGATCAATACCTTTCGTACAAGAACGTTTTCTTAATATAGTAGGTGTGTTTTAAAGGTGCTTGGGCGCGGTTTACCTTTTTATATTCTTAAATTACCTAAAAACCCAGTTAGTTTTAACCGGTATCCTCTACATGCAAATGTCTAAATTATTGTATAAACCGGCCAGAGAAAGAGTAAGAGGGATAACAGAAAGAATATATTAAGTACATATTTATCTTTTTTTAAATCTCTCAAAAAAGAATTACTGAATTAAGCTCTGGTTAGATTAATTAAATAAGTTACTGAACATTTCGGAGTAAAGTCGCAAGTTTCATTCCGAGGCTGTCACGTCTATAGCACAGTCATGGTACGGTAGTGGGCACACTCCTTAAGTGAGGTCTTTTATAATCTCAGATGTTATTAAAACTTTTAAAGATCTTAAAATGAAATCAACAGAAGATCTTTGGGGAATGTCAGTAAAAGTCTGTACATCTATCATAGAAACTATTGCACCCTATTTAGCTTTTATATTTAATATAAGCGTGGATCAGGGAGTCTTTCCGGATCTCATGAAACACAGTAAAGTAGTTCCATTATTTAAATCCGGTGAAAGTAAGGAACTCAACAATTATAGGCCTGTGTCAATACTGCCAGTTCTCAGTAAAGTGTTTGAAAAGTTATTACTCAATCAAATGTTGCGTCACTTCAATAAAAATGCCATCTTTCATGAACATCAGTACGGTTTCACCAAAGGGCGTTGTACAACTGATGCCGGTGTTTCCTTAATTAAAAACATTTTTAACGCCTGGGAGGAAGCGCAGGATGCCATTGGAATCTTTTGCGACCTCTCAAAGGCGTTCGATTGTGTGGACCATGAGACACTATTATTGAAACTGGAGCACTATGGGATTAGAAACACATCTCTGGATTTACTAAGATCATACTTGAAAAATAGACAGGTTAAAGTTCAGATAAACTGCGTAAACTCATTAGGGTCTGAAATGACAATGGGCGTTCCACAAGGGTCGATTTTGGGTCCTTTCCTCTTTTTAGTTTATATAAATGATTTGCCACAATTACTCCAACATCAACCTAAGATGGTGTTATTCGCAGATGATACGTCATTGATTTTTAACATAGACAGACGTTCTAAAAATCTGGATGACGTAAATAACGCAATTCTTCAGGTCCAAAATTGGTTTACGGTAAACAATTTAGTACTAAATGAAAAGAAAACCAAATGTATTAGATTTTCTTTACCTAATGTTAAAAGTTGCGCATGTGACCTTGTATTGAATGGCGAAAAACTGGCTTTTGTTAATCAAACGGTTTTCTTAGGAATCACGCTTGACGAGAAATTACAATGGGGACCACATTTAACATCTCTTGCAGGGCGGCTAAGCTCCGCAGCTTTTGCTGTTAGGAAGATTAGACAATTAACAGATGTCGATACTGCGCGTTTGGTCTATTTTAGCTACTTTCACAGCATTATGTCGTATGGCATCCTACTATGGGGTCGGGCTGCTGACATTGAATCCATTTTTATTTTACAAAAGCGAGCTGTCAGAGCCATTTATAATCTCCGTCGCTGCGAATCTCTTAGAGAACTTTTTAAAAATATTAATATTATGACAGTGGCTTGTCAATACATTTATGAAAATATTATGTTTGTAAGAAAAAATGTACATCTTTTTGATAAAATAAGTGATAGACATAATTTTAATACTAGAAATAAGGACAAAATAGCGCAGCCATTTTTTAGATTATCTAAAGTGCACACATCTTTCATGGGGTACAGTGTTAAATGTTACAACAAAATACCTTGTGATATATTAAAATTAAATGAAAATCAATTTAAAAAATGTATCAAAAGTACACTTTGTAAACAAGCTTATTACAAATTAGAAGATTATATTCAAGATAACAATGCTTGGGAACATGCTGGTCCTGCTCCATAGGACAATTTAAATTCTTGACAAAATCAATTGGTTGCTAATTTAATTATATAAGTACTTTGTTTTGATTAATTATTTTTCTCTTCGACATTAATTCTACATTTGAGTATTCCTCACACACTGATTCTTTGTCTTTGAAATGTATAAATGTATTTAATATTACAATTAACTTAGCTTTCATTTCTAATTTGTGGCACTGAGTACGTATTGCAGTACTTTGAGTGACTTTTATTAATAGATCGTTTTGACATCAGTATAATTTTATGGAATTGTACAACTTATTGTAATACATTTTTTTTTTTTTTTTTTTTAAAAGAGTATG
This sequence comes from Caradrina kadenii, assembly GCA_947462355.1. Taxonomy (NCBI): domain Eukaryota; kingdom Metazoa; phylum Arthropoda; class Insecta; order Lepidoptera; family Noctuidae; genus Caradrina; species Caradrina kadenii. The sequence continues at coordinate 12,409,830 of OX381691.1, forward strand.
TATGGAGTTTCTTGCCCGTTCTTCTCCATACGAAACTACCTTTTGGAATGGGCAACTAGATTCAATATTTTTAATTTAACATGTGATTGACGTTCAAAAGTGCCTTTTAATGGTCTAATTGAAATAAATGATTTGACTTTGACTTTGACTTTGATGTTTTGCGGAAAAAGTATAGGAACATAGCTATACAAACCAACCAGTAAGAGAACGGAAATTCTCTAATCCCGTATTTAAGCATTCGAACACAAGGACCGCGAAAATAATAGCTAAATAAGCCCTTGACTTGCCTCGCGAGGTTGTCGACATGTACGACGAGTCCTTGTGCCGATAGTCGTGATTGCCAATGGCATAATAACCAAGAGACTCGACCAACACCTGAGGAGGCTTTCGTAGGTCAACTAGAAAACCCTCGATCCAATTGCCCAACGATAGCATACTCAGGTGTTGGATTCTATTTATATGTCTTTCAATGAAATAAAGGTAACAATAGTTTTGAAACAATGCTAGTTGTGTTTCCCTGGAAAATTATTGTTTCAAGTACTAATTTTAAATATGTGCAAATGATACATTCATATTGAACAAGTGTAGTCCTTACTTACCTACAACTGAAGGACATTTACTAGGGTGCCTATGTAAAAGTTGCAACATTGGAGTGAGCTAAGGACAAGACCATTTCTTATATTAACACGGCAGTATTAAATTGATCAATGTCTTTTGAAAAGTATAGTGTTAACTTATCAAATATTTAAATAAAAATCTGTTTATTCAGCTATTCAGGCATATACACTATATATAGTATTTACATATTTCCGGCAACCAACACCCATACACATCTATGTAATACACAATTTTATTTAGGAATTTAGTAAATAATTACGCAATTATTATCTTGTTAGATTGTTTATTCACAACATCCTGACCCGCCTAAACTTGAATTAATAGGCCCAATTAGAATCAAGATAACAAGCGGCTATAAAAAATATCCTCATTAATAGAGCCAAACTTGTTACTGCTACCGAATTAACGAGCGACGAACTAACGCAATCATGTAATTACGAACACCTCGACTACACAGCCAGCCAACACCAGTGGGATACCTACAGCCTCACGAGTGAGGCGGAGCTACCCGCCGATCAATACGAGAACAACGCGCTAATGTTACCGAAGGGAAATATCTGCGTCCCTTTCCGACGCGCCGTAAACTACCTCTGGAGTGAACGAGACGGAATCCGACCACCTTATTCGTTAACACGCATTCCAATGGGCGTACTCCGGCCTTCACAGTCGGGTAATCCGACATGGCTCAGTCGGCAAAGAACCGCGTGCCGTGCGCGTGCGTGCCCGCCGCCGGCGTACGATGCACTCCGCGTAGAGACAACACATAGTCACCATGCTCGTGCCACCTGAGATGATGGCAGCGCAATCCAAGCTAGTCTACCAGATGAACAAGTACTACAACGAGCGGGTCGCTAACCGGAAGGCGCAGATCACCAAGACCATACACGAAGTGTGCAGGATAGTTCAGGATGTTCTCAAAGAGGTGGAACTTCAGGAGCCGAGGTTCATATCCTCACTCACGGACTACAATGGACGTTTTGACGGTTTGGAAGTGGTGTCGCCGCACGAGTTTGAGATAGTTATTTACTTGAATCAAATGGGTGTGCTGAACTTCGTGGATGACGGCTCCCTGCCCGGCTGCGCCGTGCTGAAGCTGAGCGACGGCAGGAAGCGCTCCATGTCCCTGTGGGTGGAGTTCATCACCGCGTCAGGCTACTTGTCAGCGAGGAAGATCCGCTCGAGGTTCCAAACCTTGGTCGCGCAGGCATGTGACAAATGTTCCTACAGAGATTGTGTAAAAATGATCGCCGAGACGACAGAAGTAAAACTACGGATCCGGGAAAGGTACATTGTGCAAATAACCCCAGCATTCAAATGCGCCGGCCTGTGGCCGCGCTCCGCTGCTCACTGGCCGCTCCCCGCGATACCGTGGCCACACCCTAATATTGTGGCAGAAGTGAAAACTGAAGGCTTTGACTTACTATCAAAAGAATGTCTCGCGCTACAAGGAAAGAATTCTGCAATGGAAGGTGACGCGTGGGTGTTGAGTTTCTTCGAGGCAGAAAACCGTCTCCTGCAAGGCGGCTGTCGGCGAAAGTGCTTAAGTATTTTAAAGACAATTCGAGACCGGCATTTAGACTTGCCCGGCAACCCTGTGACGTGCTATCACATGAAGACGTTACTGTTGTACGAATGTGAGAAGCACCCGAGGGAGCACGAGTGGGACGAGGTTGCAATCGGAGACAGGATCAATGGCATCTTCCTGCAGCTGATATCTTCGCTGCAGTGTCGCCGGTGTCCGCACTACTTCCTGCCGCACGTGGACTTGTTCAAGGGCAAGTCTCCGACGGCACTGGAGAACGCGGCCAAGCAGGTGTGGAGGCTGACGCGGGAGATGCTCACCAACTCCAGAGCATTCGAGAAGCTGTGAGCGTCCGAACACTTGATGAGTGATTGTGTTACGTGGAGTGGTGTAACGCTTGTTTATTGGTCCTCCAGTCATTTTGAGTAGTATTAGCGGAGCATGTCGATGTGTTGATAGGCAATGTGTTGCGGAGACGCGCAGTGTAAAGTATACGGTTGTAGCGTGAGAGCTATCTGAAATATTCCATTCGGATCGGACAGACTGTAAGTAGAAGTGATACTAATATACGCTAGGGACACAGTTTCGATATAATATTTTTGTGATATACTGTAAATAGCTTAAACGTTGTACAATTTTAGTGATATATTTAATTTAAATTCATCGTGTATTTATTTGACTGAAATCTTATAAAGTAGGCGCATAATCTACTTATAGTTAAAATAAATAATTTGAAACTATAACCTTTACTTTGATTTGTAGACATGTTCCCACACTAACATACACACATCATTATCAAGACATATTCATGTAATCCGTTAAGGAAATGGGTTAACATATTATTGCATTTTTCAATGTGCAAAGTAGGCCTACTGTGGCCATGGCGGAGTGAGCGCAATTGGTTTTGCAAGCGACTATTTGTGTAACCTAAATAACCAATCATATGCATGCACATTCCTATAATGTAGGTTTTGTACCAGCGTTCATATTCTCCGCAATTTGCATAAGCTAACGATGGTAGATTAATATAATTTGTTGATCGTTTATGTAGATAAAATACCTTTTCATGGAATATATTTTAGGCAGTTTATATCTAATAAGATTTCTCAAGGCTTACTAAAACATAAAGTAACACACTATGAAAAACGACTCCCGGTTTTCATTAAAAAATCAAGAAGCTTTTTACGACATAGTCTCAGATGACGTTTATCTAAACGACCGCATTTGACACTGTTACGACAAACCCAAAACGTGACATTCAAATATCGATATGTTAATTTTATGGATAGGTAAAACACAAACTTGTATGGAAGAGCGAACGTTAAATCCTATTCTATCAGACATCATGTATCCGAGCGTACTCTGAGTCGCCTATTGAATACCTCAGCATCAGTACTATATAAAGTAACAAAAAAAGCACAAAACGTTGTCAAGTGACAGCGTTTGGTACGTCCTACGTAGACAGTATCAGGTTACAAGTCGATATTTTACATGTAAAAGCCCGTGGGCCGGAGTCCAGACCGCGGCTCTGCGAGCCTACGGATAGTCGGCCGACCATTAATTTATACAGTGATATCTAGACACGATACTCTCGCGAATATACGACGGAAAAATTGTGTGTAAGGGATTTTAGATGAGAGATAAAAGTTGGATAAGTTCTCTGCATGCTTGTCGCTTTGCAGATATGGATCTTATTGTTGGAAGGATAAGGGCCGCGATGAAAATGGAATTGATTGGGGAGTTACGTGCAAGGACTTAAGCAGATACAGATATACCTACATTAATTTTAATTATGTATAAAGTTAGCTCATAATCAGCTGCATATCTTGATGGTCAAGCAGTACATGAGATGTCAATCTGATGTACGCATAACGCCGCATGTTTGCGTACTAACACGCATCTTGGTAGACAAGTTCCTATACATTGGCAAAAGCCTTGGCTGATTGCACAAGATAAAATCTATAAAATATTCCCATACGCTTCTAAATGTAGATTTGAATACCAATATATTGAAACTGAGCTTGTTTTAAGAAAATGTAAACGAGATCACATCCAAAACGGCACTTGTCGTGCCTCAGAAATAGGTAATAACAATAAAATCAATAAGACCATAACATTATTGAAACAAACATTAGTATAAACAAAGCCATATCAAATTATCTCGGAGCGGTCACTAAGCGTCCTCAAACCAGTTTGTTAGCTGGGCACCCTACGCGCCGGCCGACGCCTACACTCGCGTTTGTTTTAGTTTCTACTCGCCCGTACAAACACACATACAGACGTATTTATAAATAAAATAACCTTAGAATAAAGAAATAAAGTGAACTACCAAGCCTGTGACACATGAAGAGCTGGCCGAGATGTCATTTTTCGGCCCACACATCCGTATTATTAGGATACCCTTTTGCTGTTCATCGGACATAACACAAATAACATTTCTGATTCAAAGGACTTTTCTAAGCTGCAAATGAATCAATAAATATAAATAGACAGCCGAATTAGGAGAATCGCAATAGGTCCTTGCATCCGCGTCAAAAGACCAATGAGTCTAGTAAATTAAAACGTAGTCAGAAAATGATAAAATACAGGGCACTTAAAGGAACGAATACATCTGGTAGTTTGATGGTGTTACAAAAATAGAGCATGGGTTTTTTATTGGCCGTTGAGTGGCGATACTTAATACGCCGCTGATGACATTACTATTACATTATAATTAACTATTTAAGAATTCATAATTAACTGTTTATTTTATTATCTACTTAACGTCCTGATGAAATGAAAGAAGCCGATTTTTAAAGACAATTTAAAGTCTCTATCGGTGCTGGTTACTATGACATCGTGTTAGATGCTGAAAATCTGAAAGTAATTAATTATATTTCCAGAACGCAAAAAAGGCAGCATATGTAGTAATAGAAGGTACATGTATTAGCTTCAAATAATAAAGTAACTAGAAGTGAGGTTTGCAATGGGGGCTTTAAGCTTAGCAAATCTCAGATGAATGAACGGGCTGATGATAACACGAAAATAGTTTTATTTGTGAATATTTATCATAAAGCTCATTTGAAAGATTACAGAAAACGACTTTCAAATTTGTATTTTACCGCCAAGTTTTTTCTTCACTAGTTTTTATGGTAAAAATATTAATGAGCTTATTAACCGGTTAAAACACTAACAGTTTTCTAACAGCGGGAAAGCATAAATTATCGATTCTATTCTATGCAAATAAAAAGGAAACGCTTATGTAAAAAACACAGCCAAGTTCTTTACAACAACTAGGTGTGAGGTTAGATTAAAAATTAATACTTGCTATAAAGTATTAGCAGAATGTTAGCAATAAACTGTAATTATTCTATTAACCCGTAATTTATTACAATTTATCTGTAGCTATTAACATTTTCTACAAGGTGATAGTCGTACATTGCTGCAGTAATTAGACAGACAACAATTCCACAATACATAATTAAGTAATTGTAATAAATGGTTACCTACTTGAAAATAATGTAACCTACATAGTAACAGTCTGTCGGTGAAACATAGGTTATTGTTATTATCACGGTGTAGAGTTTAATTGTTACTATTTTTTGCAATAGGTAGGTAAAATTAATTACTGATTTAGACTTGCCCTTTATAAAAGAATTTAATAATGAGTGCGCTTTTTGCGTGATAAGGGGCAGTCTCTAATTAAGAGAGATGCAATCAATCGATTAGGTGTAGTATGCGGTAATTATTTTTGCACCTTTAGATAGTAAATGAGATAACTATTGGACGACAATGTACCTTTTTTACAGGTACAGTTTTTTAATGTAAGTACATACATGATATCACAATGTTTGCAGAACGAGAACATCAATTTATTTTTAACAAACAGATGAGCTTCAGTAATATGTAAAGTTAACGTACCTATGTTAAATTTTGTAGATTCAGAAACTGTTCACGAACTCGGCTTGACTTTTTTCTCTTTGATTTTTTTTATAACATTTATATTAATGTGCAGCGTTATAAATTACAGTGGGCGTTTAGTTTTCAATAAAACATGCATTATAGTTATAATGAAGAGGCAAAAGGGGGCGACACAGGCGCCGCGCCGCGGACCTCAAAACAAATATTGACGTAGGCCCATTGTACTCAAGAAAAAATAGACACCACAGTAGGAAATGAATAACATGGTATTTATAATACTTTTTATTTACGCTATTGGTTTGCTATGTGTAAAATGTAGCTTGTGTGAAAAACGTTCGTGAAAGGAAAATCAAATCAAAATATGGATAATTATGATGATGGATAATTAAATACTACTTATAAAAACAGATTCCGTCAGGATCATCACGTATCGTTATATAGATAAGTCACGACTAAACTATGGAGTACTTCAAAGCTGCTAGTTGAAGCCACTTGACGTCTATAATTGCCTATTAAGTACCAATTAAAGATACCAGGAGAGTATAGGATCGTTGGTGATCGATTACCAAAGATTTATAGGGCTATTAACGCAGCACAAGGAAATATGGGCACACTGCCGATTTACTGTAAGGTTTTGAATATTTAAATTGTGGGAATTTAATTAGGGAAATTCTTGAGAGTTCTGAAAGCCGAGTGTTTGTTAAATTGAATTAAAACTTTGGAAAGGGAAATATTTTGCTGTTTCTAAAGCTAATTCAATAATTTATTGCAGGTATTAGTCGGCACTGTAATTATCCATTTCCTTTTTACTTTTTTATTTATTTAAGTTTATTCCTTATTCATCTCTAGATATCTGTCTGGCTTTCCCCAACTATGTTGGGGTGGGCTTCCAGTCTAACCAGATGCAACTGAATACCAGTGTTTTACAATGAGCGACTGCTTATCTGACCTCCACAACCCAGTTACTAGGCAACACGATACCCCGATATGTTTCATCTCTAGATGTAGAATAAATATCAATAACATTTACCTACACCTAATATTTTACTTAACATCAATTTTTAAACTGCCTATGGCCAGGGGACTGAGGGGACATTATGGTCTTTTATTCAAGAATATATAAACAATCCACTATCTATATTACTGCAGCTAGATGCTGACTTCCGGTTTAAATTATTTACCATCTTTTTATTTTCGACACGTACCTCTTACAGTGTCAAATGAACACTTATCACTACTGCCGACAAACAACAGTCTCACATCAAAGCATCTCTACTAACAAATATTCGGTAGCTCTTATGAAAATGTGCATCAAAGTAGTCGGAGATTAGTATGCGACGCGACGCTAGGCGGCGACGCGCGGCGCCACCTCCCGCGACACATGACGATAACTCAAACAATACCGCTAGGATACGTGACTTTCACATATTAATGCACATTAATATGCGTCATAATCATATTGTACAATGAAGCCTATGTATTCTAGCGGAGTGTCGGCTAAGCGTTTCTTGTTAACCGTTTCCTATGTAAATACAGTAAGAATTGTGGCGTCTTGTGCGACTGCGCGGTGTGGTCTATGCTTGCCGACTCGTCGTAAGTTGGTCTGATAGCGATCATGCCGAGGGTATGGCCTGCCAAGTGATTGTGGCGCGACAAGATCAGCAACACACAGGTGGGAACCTATTGCTGTAGAGCAAGATGCGTTTGTAGCCCCAGTTATACACACGTAGGCTGTTGGCGGTTTGATTGATTTTCTATAACTCTAAAATCTTTTTGCTAACTTTAACATACTCACACATATAACAGTAGCCTGAAATAAATAAAAGCACTGTACAGTAGGTACTCATGCACTCAGTATGGTGACAAAATTGCCACTGGCTCAGCGAAACATTCTGATCGGTAGTATCTGAGCGCAGTTTGCATGTTGTATGAGATCAAACAGTGTTAGTGTAACGGCTAACTGAAGTGCACTGTTGCACACGAGCAGTGTTTGCAGAGAAGTATTGTATGTTCCGTCGATGAAGGGTACTTTAGTGACAATTCGACTAGAAAATCAATTGACGGACAATAAAATTAGATTTAAGAAGAGTAAAAAAGGAAATAACTCCAGGAGATATAAGTTTCTACACCACAGTGGACAGAGAGCGTAAGAAATGACTACTAGAGCTAGTTGCTCTACGATGCAACATAGTTAGCGGAAAACGGATGACCCGAACCTGTAGCTACTCCAGTTGTACAAAGCACGGACGTTCAATGAATATGGTAAATTCTAACAGTACACTAACTTGCATAAACAACGGCCTATGTTTTTGTCTAATCCGCGCCTCTGAGGACCGGGACTCGTGCGAAGCGCAAAATGTTCACGTTGCGATTGCATAACGAATGCGCAAACGCGTTCGCGGCGACAAATTTCAATGTAATCTGTATAATATTACAATTTGCTGGATGAATTATTCAATATGGCGGACGGGGCACGATGTTTATTCGATTATAGCGAGATTTACATACATATGTATAGGTCGGATATGTGCGAGGCTGTAACCTGTTGTCACATCCATAATTTGAGCTACGGTGCGCGCTGGCCTGCGGGGTGAGCTCCAGTCAGCCGCCATGTTTGACCAACTGAGGGTTATTAGGAGTCAATGCGTGAAATTAACCAGTGTGTTTACAGCTGGTAACCTACTGCAACCACGACATGCAAGTGTCGTGAAATAAAATGAAGGTTTATCTAATTGTTTTTTATAATTTAATTTAAACTGCCCCGTTAGCCTAGTGGTTATAAACGCGACTGCTACGATAGAGGTCTTGGGTTCGATTCCCAGGTCGAGCAAAAACTGTTATTAAGTTTTTCTCTGAAATTCTCAGTAGCAGCTCGGAGTTAGGATTTGTGCCTGGTTAATGGCAATACTGTGGGTGTATATTGGTACACCTCTGCCTAATCCTTCGGGGAATCCTGACGTGATGGTATGTATTATAATTTAATTAACTAGTTGTTAGGTATAAATGACCATGCGCAAAGGCTAATTACAACTCGGTACGTAGGTATAGACTTCTCAGTTCCCTCCAAAGAATTCATTGTGAAGCCCAGCTTAGAGAGCTACATTTTTATCGCCACTCTCTTTTTACCATCTCTTTTTTTTCTATTCTATCTAATATTAGAAATGCCTACCTCAGTGCTTTGTAAAGGGGTGGTAGCTTCTCACTATCGGCTACAAGATCTGAAACTTTCAGTTTAAATACACCTTGCAACATTGCAGAGTGGGTGGCCTACTCACAAACGGGGACTTTACGATCGGTGTTATGCAAAAGGACCATTTAATGTTCTCAATATCTAAGTATCTCAATAGCTCACTAGGTGCTGACAGAGAAACCTACGTTTATTAAGCATTCTAGCAATTTATTAACTTGAGCTATTTCTTCTGACACTTCTAGCAATAGTTATTTAATAAACTCCAACATTTGCATGTATTGCGGTTAGATTGTTATTTTATACAAAGTTGAATAGGTAAATAGATATTATCAAGTTGTTGCGCACGTTAGGACCAAGACATGACGTGTCTGTTTAACTTGCAACCACAAGTGTTAAGGTTTTAAATGTTTAGATACACAGGATTTCAATTTCTTTTATTTTTAACAAACTTCGGCTGTATTTTTCATATTCTAATGCTTAATGTATTTTCCTTACTTTCCATAACCATTGTACTTTAGGTGGCGTATTCATGTCTGTATTTTCCTTTTCAAAAGAAGGTATAAGAATGGCTGGAACTGTGTATTACTGATGTAAATAACTGAGTGTATCAGTTTGCGTACCTAAAGAAGTACCTATTCCAAAACGCATACAGCGCCACATAGCAATGACCTAGTACTGCCACAAACAAACATTTCAATAGGTAATCTCAATGTCTAGACAGCCAAATGTATTCTTGTATTTGTAATACAATGACTGAACACTAAATCAGCTGCAGACTTGACCAGAAGACCTAGGTTTTTAATAGTGATGTCATCTCAGAGATCAGCCTTCGACAGTCAAGGGTGGAGAACCCGTACACTACACAGTACGTACCCATATAGGTATATAGTTTATTCAGCATCATTAAGAAACATAAATATTTCTTTAAATAGGCAACAGAGTCATGAACATGCAAATAAAGTCGTTAAACGCAGCTGCGTTACATAATTAACTAAAATCGGTACATTTTGTGGGTAAAATGGGCATTTCAACTTTGTAACTTTCATTCGTATTTAAAGATGGGAGATGGCTTTATTACTTACTGAATGACGTTACAACGTATTAAATATGAAGAATTTAAACCCCATAATTAAGTACACAATAAACTCAAGATAATTTCTACCCCAATGTTCTTGGCTCAGTAACAAAAACCGTGCAGTATCTAAAGAAGGAACATCAAAGAGTACGACTGGCAAATAGTGGAGTAACCGAACGGTGCATACATCGGCTTGATATTTAGTAATTCATCCGAACAGTGTGGCCGGTCGGGCGCGTAATGTGTTGCGACGTGTGTGGCGAACTTGTAGCGGGGAGCGATGAGCGGTACGCATGAGCGGAGCGGGTGGACGCAATGTAGTTTATAGTGAAGAAGTACAAATTTAGGTGGGTCAACAGAAAAAAGAAAGCCTAGATGTAGCATTTTATTACGTTTCAATACGTCATTTGTAAATAACAGAAAAGAGAACAATATTCCCTACAATCACACATGTAATTTTAATCCGTGGACTCATAGCTGTTCTAGCGATCAAAGCAGTCGTACAGATAAGTGGGGGATAATAATGCGCACTAGACTATTTCTTAGCTAGCCATTTTCTTGTCCGGTTATTTCTGTAAATTAGACGATCTTAAAGAATATTGAAGAAATTGAAGATTACTTCGTTATTGTAATCGCTTACAGTTGAGCTCCACACAACTCATTGATGTGTAAAATATAGAATTTTGTATAAAAAAACGGTTCTCTTTCGAGATATTATTAAGGTCTATTATTATTAGAGAATAATATTTAGTTTCTGTAAAGACCCTCAAGCCAAGCGTGTGATACACAATACAAATATGTTATTATTTGTTAGACATACATCAGCGACTTTCGTGATGAATCGGACTGACGTTTATGTATCGATGAGATTATACAGGCTGAGCCGATATGAGACGACAATCTTTAAAGGCTTTTTCGGAAAAGTTGGGACAGGACGCTAGGAAATTGTAACTTCATATTCATTTTTGACATCTACCCTGACTGTAGATTACAGTCAAGTTATTTTTGAGACATGATTTCAGAAAAGATAATGTATTTACCGTGTGATATAAGTCAGTGCGTTCGATTAAGCTTTTTTTAGTACATAAGTGTTAACTTGTGTGAGACAAATGAAAATACAGTATTTTTTTTTGTACCGAAGGATCAATTTTATAAAAGCGTCGTCGGCTACCACAATTACCTGAATCTACAGTTTACTAAAAAGGTTAAGTGCTAGTTCATCTCAGTTATATCCTTTTATTACTGTGTTGTTAAAATATTCGTTAAGATAATAATTTTCATGTTCACTACTTCGCGCAGGATGCCATATTGTGATGTTTTATTTATTTCGCGATATTGAATAAATAACATATGCAATGTTCTATGTAAATGCGGCGATAAATGTTATACTCAATTATGTCTGCTATCATAATTACCTATATCATATACATATAACCTATACCTATATCATATCATAAGTGCATACAAAAACCCCTTTGTAAATATTGTTTAGTCTTTCCAGGCATTGTTTTCTTGGTCCATCTGGAACCAATACCCGCAGTGAGCGTCTAGGTCTCTTTCTGAGTCGGCCTAGGCGACGCCGGCCATCTACATGTACTTATTGCTTGGCGACTTTTTGCCTGTTCTTTGTATGCTCAGAATGGTGCGCTCCATTGCAGTCTTATTGATACAGTTGCAGAATAGATAACATACACCAATCATCTCTATACAGATCTGCATGTTCAGGGTTGTTAATGGGAATGTGAGAATATTACGGTTTACGTGTACAGGTCACTAGTTAATTTTATAAGAGCCTGATGATGATTGCAAAAACAAAAATTTAAACATTAAATTTATAGGTCTGTGCTTAATAATGTTTAAAAACTAATCGAAAAATGCGTAAACATTGGTAAACTGTAACATGCAGCAAGAGGTTTATTTTTAGCGTGTCTAAACGGCTGTCGTTAGCAATTTGTTCATGTCTGTAGGTGGGAAAATTCAAAACATTACCTATTTACATATTAATTTAGTTCGCTAAAGTTTAGTCACAAAATAATTTATAAGTATAACGAAATTATTTTACAAACAACATAGATCGCTTTTAGGTACCTCCTACCTACCTAACAATAATATAAATATCCAGTGAATCCGATATCAAAACCAACTCCAGACGTTATTTATATATTTCAGCGAAACATTCGGTAATTTGAATACAAAGTCGAGGTTGTAAGCCGCTCGCAAACTTGTCCCGCACGATAACGCGCGTCACACAAAAAGCTTTTCTGTGTCATTTGATGAAAAAAATATATAAAAAAACAGTCGCCGGCAGTCAGTGATGCATCCGACGACATTTTTCAATATCGAAACAAAATAGGCCGAAATTAAGGTAAAAATAAATGCTATCTCGTCCCGCTCGGTCGATGCAGTTTTTATCGAAAGGACAACTTTTTGAATTTCGCTAAAGTGAACTAACTGGTCTTTTAACTCCGAAAATGTCTTACCATATTAGTTATTTATATCAGAAGTATCACATGGAAATAATTCTTGTTATTTTAGAATTAATTCAATTTTAAAGTACGATTTTGGCGCAAAGTATGGTTACAAATGTAGTACGTACCATCACTATTCAAATAAGGTTCGAATTTCAAAAATAAACGTGATTGTTTCAAGCTATTCACGCATGGCTGGCAAGAAAGAGAGAGTTAGAATGTGGGTAAGCGCGACAGAGACGGGGGAAGCTATGATGGACGGGCACCGTCCACTGCTGGGACACCGATCGTAGCTCACGACGTCCCGCATACTTTCTCATCGCCGTACACCAAAATAAACTCTAAACTTTTTATGCGTTCCTGGTATATTTAGATGATATTGTCGCTGCGTTTTCGAGTTTAAAAAAAGTGTTAAGTGGATGATTTATACTAAGTGCGGCCCGTTATGGGCGGCTTCCGGCGTAATTATTTACTAAAAGAGTACGACAGTGGCGTTCTGAAACGTGTGACCTCTATTATGACGAAGCACTGACAGAATAATTCATGTTTTCTGGATGCAAGGCTCCCTTTGGCGGTTACTGCGGTGGTAGCAAAGGGCTATGTGAGAAGAGTTCCAAAGTATAGAATCAAAGTAATGATAAGCAGCAGGCATTAAAATGAGGCGGGTGTGCAACACGCGCACGCGTATCTTTTTGAAAATGGAGTTAAAGCATGCACTGTTTCAATTAACACCTTTCCAATATTAATAAATGTGTGATGTTATGCGTAAACCCACGTTCCTTGCTGCAAACGTTGAAAAATTAAAAATAAAATAATAGTAAACTTTAATTAAACCGGCAATGTATTGATTGCATGTTCACATGAGACGCCTGCCTGTTTGTGAAGAAATTCATCGCAAAGCAATAAAGTTTGTGCATTTTTTTAACATAGATTATTAAACTATTAAGAAGAAGCAACAAGAATATTGTAACCAAAATTCTGTAAAAACCAATTTGAAAAGAGTGTCCATGGAGTTTCTTGCTCGTTCTTCTCCATAGAGACCTACGTTTTGGAACGAGCAACTAGCTTCAACTTTTTGTATGAGTAACTTCTTGACAATTCAAAAGTGCCTGTAAATGGTCTAATTGAAATAAATGTTTTGACTTTGACTTTGATTAACACAAATGATTAATCTGGAAACACCTTACCATTATTATTATTCACATGTGCGATTTAGGCAATGGGCGATTTAGGCCTCCGTGAGTCCTAATTCTTATGATAATCATCGCGTATTACTTTATCTAAAAAATACTGCATATTAAATTACAATCACTTATTGCATATAAACCCGTATTTACGCAGTTATTGAACGAGACAAGCGCTTGAGCTGATTAATTACGCATTATCGACGGAAGACTGCGCACGCGCATACATATGAATTACTTGCGCAAATGCGTTAAAAATGTGCATAAGTGCAATACTGTGTATTACGGGTTTTCTTTCAACAGTTTTTATATTTCTAACACCTGTTAGTAGTTCATACATGATCGGGAATTAATTGGAGCATTTTGTATTTTAATCGTTGCTTTGTTAATTGATAAATCATAATAGATTGGACAATGCCAAATGTTGGAGGTCTGATGAAACATAATTCTTTTAGACATATCAAAGCTAAGCACAAATCTGACGTGGCGTTGAAACTAAAGCTGAAAACAACATTGATCTGTTTGTAAGGATCATAATCTTCGTGTATGTTATATGTCCCTGTGCTTATTGTGAAACCCTTATTCCGTTCAGTGACTGAAATTGGAAAGTGGGAAGAGGAACTGGATCGCCCGCAATGCCAATACTTAGAATGCTTGGGAAAATTTGTGAAAAGCTGATCCATTATATTGTTTTCTTTTTTTATATACATGTTAGGTTGCACTATACCCACTCGCAAAAGAACAACAACATTGATGAGAATTAAATCCAAAAACGTAATTTATTAGAATTTATATTTAATTAGCCTCTCCATAGCTACTACAGCGCCACTTATAAAGAAACACTATACCTAATATTGTAGGCACACGTGATGCCATATTCGAATTCATATTCCTACAGAAAAAAATAACAAATGTCTATCTAAAGCTTATTTACTTAGAATTAAAACAGTCGTTTAAAGAACATGGCTATTTTATCACCGATCCAAGTGTTCAGATAAGAATTATTAACAAAATGGCAACTTTAAGACGTTAACCTTAGTTCAGAAGAGCGAGAAATTGCCTTCTTATCATTTAATTGTTCATTAAAGTTATACGAGTGAATATTTTTACGAGCTTAAAGTGCGTACTTAAGGGTTTTATTATTTTTTGCCTGCCGTTTTTATGATTTGATTTTCTTTTCAGTAAAACCCTGTGTACGGGATTTGCAATATGAACAATGACACAGTGAAATGTAAAAAATATAATTATCATACATTACACAATCGTACGTAAGAACACATTTATATATGTGTTAGTTATTAGGTGTAAACCGAGTTATAGATTCAGCATCTATCCTGTCAGCGACACGATACAGAATTTGACCACCATCGCTAAATTATTACTGTTCTAATCTTTTTTCATTTCCTAGTCGTGTAACACTTGATTACATTCAAACTTTTCACACTAACATTACTTAACATGTCGAGGGCTTTTAGAAAATCATCACATCGGCTACGGCAACCGCGAGTTTAAGATTAGATGAGTTGCACATCCTTTGGCAATTTTGTGATCGGTTATTGAGGTGGGACAGTGAACACTATGCTTTACTCTGCGTCTTTATGTGTTTAAATAAAATGCTCATGTACGGACATAGATATTTTAGAATGCTAAAACTTAGATTTTTTATAACAAATTATAGTGGTTTGTTTAGCATAGCTTATTTGATTTGTGTTAAGCTATAATTGGGTACAATATACCTAACACTTGAGCGTGTATGACATAAAATTAAGTTAAAAACATTGAATAAAAAATTATTTGTAAAATCTACAGAAACTTTTAAAGAAATTTGCTTTAAGTCAATAGTAAAACTTACAGAATAGCTCGTTTAGTTAACT
Source organism: Caradrina kadenii (assembly GCA_947462355.1). Taxonomy (NCBI): domain Eukaryota; kingdom Metazoa; phylum Arthropoda; class Insecta; order Lepidoptera; family Noctuidae; genus Caradrina; species Caradrina kadenii. The sequence goes on from OX381691.1 coordinate 12,425,661, forward strand.
ATCTAGACATGTAGAGCATGTCTTATTCATAGGTTGGCGGCATGACAATATACTACGTTGTTCCTACTAAAAGTTCTTGTTAGGAACATTAGTCCCCGTAAGGATAGGCAGAGAAGTAAAAAAAAACTAATATTTTTAATTGAGACTTAAGTCTCAATTAAAAATATGCATTTGTAGACTAATGTAGGTTTTATCAGCATACTGCACGCTAGCTACGTGTTTCTAAGATCGTCGTGCCATCTGTCATGTACTGTTAGTGTTACCATGCTACCAGTAGCGTGTGGGCGTAATGAGAAGTAGTGGACTGCATGTATGTTGGATTTATTAGCTCCGATAACAAGTGACGATCGGCTGCTTAATTAGACGCATGACGAATGACGAAGAAATCTATAAAACAACGCTTGATATCTTTGATTTATTAATCAGCTTTGGTTGGTGTCAAATCATTACTTAGAACTTTGTTAAGCTGAACATAAGAATATGTAATTTTTTTGGAAGAAGTGTAGTCGTATTTGTAACAAAAGGCTTCTTTCTGGAAGACCTAGTTCTAAGTCTTTTAGTAGAACTAGGTCTTTTAGAAAAAAGCTCGCAAATTAAGCCACGGGTAACCACGAATTAGGAACTCAAAGGAAACTACATTGCCGGGGCTGCGGGTTGTTCGCAAGAGATACCGCGCCCCCGGAACGCAAAGGACACAAGAAGGAACATGGGTGGGTTTTAGTCAGTAAAAGTCTGACACTCCCTCCCGCCCCGCCCAGGGCGGGAGAAGTTACTTGTAGATTTCCCACCCACCAAAAAAAAAAGGAAACTACATATCGCAGGTCTGTCAACGCTTTCACTAACTGAGTTTTACTTTTTCTGTGTTTCTTATCTTTTCTAAACAAGTATTGCCACACGTCATCCACTAGGCATCCAGGATGATAAAGATACCATTAATTATGACGACACATTTTAAAACAAAGAAGACACGATGATAGGTGCAATATTTATCTTTATAAACATTTACCTTGTTTTTCAAATGGCACTTATTAATCAATGCTGCAACATTAGCTGTCGTTGAGTCATGGCCGGCCTCCGGCTCGGTGAACATGCCAATATTGTCCAGATGCCAGTGCCAGCACCGATGAGTATATAATGCAATTAGTATTGACTTGCTCGATGTTAGCAGACGGTAAAGCGTGTTTTATCCCTAATTGGTTTATGATCCCCCGGTATAAGACGTATAGGATACAAAGTGGAGAAACATTTTTGCTCTATTTTCTTGAATCGGAGGTATATTCGACATAAGTAGAACACTTAACAGTCTAATTCGGGGCGTTATTTTTGGTAACATAAGCTAAACGTAATTTTTGTACAAATGAAATAACCTTTTGTGAAAACTCAGGTTGTCCAACGAATGAACATCCGGTAGGTTAAGTAGGAGATAAATATGTGTGATAATAACACTCCATTACTTCATGGGTCAAGGCAAGCCACAGAACGTTACAAATGGAAATTACCAAAGTGATTTATCTTTATGTGAAAAAACATGGCGTCTGTGGAGGGATTGTGTCAATTACTATAAAGATCATTACGTATTCAACGTAAATCGCTCCGTTATAAATGTAACAATGTTCACAGCATTGTGGGAGTGAGTAATATCATAGAAACATGATCTAACAGAGAGCATTACAAGTGAGCAGTAAGCGAGGCGGTAGTGCGGGAGAGCGGCAGGCCGCGCGGCATGGGGCAGGCGCCATCCGTACGGGGGTTCCATTCCACCGTTTCTCTCTAAACACAAATATTATATTTTTATTCGTTTCCTATCTAATCTTACGTCGTAAATCTCGACATTTTGTTTATACGACACTGTCCCGAGAAGTTTTTTTAATTATCGCCCCCAATAAAATGTTGATAAAAGCCCCTAATACGACGTTATGTTTCTGCGAATCCATTTCAGCGGTCAACGTACATGTCGCGACGTCGCTTCATTTGTTTTGTTTATAAAGCGCGTGTTTAGACAACTTACTGGAAAATGAGATCAATGATGATTATGTTAGGAGCTATAAATCCAGATCTTAAGTGTCCTCATAATATAATGTAACGGCCTGAAGAATTCATTATATTCATAGGGTATCTATTGTTTTATATTTTGACAAAAGTGAAAACGTAAACTCATAATAAGCTCCAGAAACAGTTCTATCATTTACTTTTTTCTATCATTTCTTTTAGAACGAGATAAAAATATACGAATGTTATGAATTCGGCGCGACTGTAGTCATTAGCGGTGATAATCACCGCGCATCTATTTATTGTTCTGCTTCTATCATAAACTTGGGATTCCTTCACATGTTTATAATAATAACAATACCATTGTGGAGTATATGCTCAACATATAGCTATTGGCATATAGTCAATTCTATAGGTTTCTTTTTAGTAAGAATATTAGGTGGAGAATTGTGAAAAAGTGCAGTGCACAAGTAATATAGTGCTTAGGTGTGCTGGGTTAGAAAATAAATCTATTTATCGTTTAGTGCACTTATAGAGTAAAATACTTCTATCAGATTGACAGGTGCCTACAGAATTGAAGGAGAGTTAAAAGTCAGTTAGAAGTCAGATTGGACACGCAGTTGCTCCAAACATAGTGGGAAAATGCAAGTGATGATTCAAATTTTAAACGTCATATTATTTTCAATCACGCCAAATAAAATGTAAAAGAAATTAGACTCAGACATGCATAAAATAAGAGGCGAGTAATATCCTAAGCATACCAAATTCCATTTGGAAAATAAAGATAAAGATTATTAGTTAATATCTCAAATCGTTAGCACTATTAATGTCACTAGTTCCGTCCGCATAATAATAACATTTAAATCAAGATTCAGCATACATACACACACATGGCAAAAATTATTGTGATGCTCGCCTGCGTAGGTATACAAACTTTTTTCTTGAGGGGTGAAGCGTAATGAAAACAAATGACAGAGACCCACGCGCGTCCCATAAAAAATTCAATTCATGGTTGAACGAAAATAGTAGCACTGTATTGAATTTAATATCCGAAAGCATTTCAGGGTTTTTTTTAGTCGTCCCAGCCGCAGCGGTTAGCGGCGGGAAATACGATTGTTTAGATTGAATTTGAATATTTTAGAATCAGTTGTTTTTAATACATCGACTCGCGGTTTGGCGGCTCGTTTGCAAGGGGTTTTGTTAGACAATTATCTTCTTTCTACACAAAATAGAGCAGCATCCTGTTATGAGATGTATCAATCGGAAGACGTAACTCATCTGCACCGCACACTATTAGCCGGTGTTTTACACAAATCCCATGAATACGTCTCATTTACAGCAGTGGCGAAAGTACCAGGAACTCATAGATTTAAAGTGGATATAATTTACAACGTCGCCTAATGGAAGGAGCACATTAAGTGAGCATCTTTAAGCGTTTACGTATTAATAGAATAGAGGCAGTGTACCGGAGGAGCCAGGTGCTACACTTGGGAGGTAATTGCTTAATAGCCGGCGACTCATTAGAGGGATGATATTTTTAAAGAAAGCCCTCCGGGTATGATACAGTTTGTTGATATATCTAAGTTAATCATTTTTTTATGAAGTTAAACCTGCTTTGTTATTTTGTTCAGTAATGATATTAATAACAGTAGCTTTAGTGTGGCATTCAAGACAATAATATAGTAAGAAAACGAAATAAACGATGTTATTTGTGTATCTACAAAAACAAATGCTTAATTGCTACGGTTACGGTACAAATCAATCAAGTAATTTCTGATCCATACATCCTAACGTACCTACAATTTGCTTATGGAATCCTAGTAATCCCGCCCTAACTTCATCAAAGTACAAAGCAAAAGGGTTGCTTCTACACACAGAGCACTTTGCAACCCCCAAATGATTTCCCGAAAACAAATTAAAAAACATAAAACATGATTCAGTGTTCACCTCACTTAACCCTTTGCTGCGTCGCAATAAAATTACTCTCGTGAATTAACCCTTCCCCCTTCGTAGTAAAACACATTTACTTGCAAAACGACCCCCGAGCATTTAAATTATGATAGATTGGCGGCCAGTGACAGGAATCATTTGGTTTTTGAAACGATAGGTAGTACCATCTTAGAAATTATCAGGGTATTTGCAAGACAGGGGAAATATTTTTCCTAATAAGTTATGTTTCCTTAATCTCTACTATGTTTTCACAGTGATGAAAATACGAAGGAATTTTAACAAAGTTGCTGTTACTTTCCGTCTAGAATATCAGACTATCAATTCAGTAGTCCCCAGGATGTAGAAAGATACAAATTAAGCATTATGTTCCTAGACACTTGTAATACGAAAAAAGTTAAAGTCAAAGTTATTTCAATTAGACCATTTACACAGTTCCGTTATACACCTGTACTGTTGATCATATTTTTTTACTCTAGGAAGCTGGTGTAAATACCAGCTTCCGCTAACGGTAACGTGGAGAGCCCTCGAGATGAGATCTACATCCCAGGGGGACGCGCTTCTGATCTCTCACGCATCTTTCCCAAATAAGAACCGTAGGGCTGTCCGAAAATGATAATCCGTCAAAATTTCAATATAACCATCTGACTATATTGGGTATTTTAATAAGTATAAAGGTAAAACAAGAAGGCGAAGTAATCTAAACATAGCAAACGTAATATTACCTACCGATTTTTATAATCATTCCAATTACACTTAGTGCTCTTTTGACATTACCGTTTAAAAAACATTTCATTGAGAAAAATAAAAAATCTTAGAAAAACCAATAAATAATTTTATCTGTAGCACAATCATTGTTGAGGTGTTAGGAATTGTAATTACTAGCGCTTGCACTGTACATCTTTACAATTGCTCATGAAAGACATAAGTAAAAAAAGTGAATAAAAATGCGCATCTTGATGACCCTACAAAGCAGGCGGGTTGCACACACAACGCGCTCACCCTGTATGTTTTGACTTCGCCGTTTCCCGCGTATAAATCACTTGCTTAATGTATCGAAATGACGCACCAGTGCACGGACACCACTGTGTGTTGCCATCCTTATTTATTCACCATGCGAAATTGCACTTAGTTTCTAAGCACACAGAAAACAATTTACAATTGTTCATTTGAGTTAGAAAAAGCGGGAATGGTATTCTGATTTAAACCGAATGTTCAGAGCGTAAGGTCTAGAACGCTTTAAATTCAAAAAACAATTGCATTTTTATAGAACGGGAATCTTAAGTACATTGGTAGAATTTCTACCAGCGGATAAAAAAGATGCTGTTTTAGAATGTAATAAAGTTGAAAATTGCTCGACCAATAGACTTTCGAACGCAAACGTGTGTTGGTTTCCATGTAATCCACATGAAAGCTTTCGGATTAGTGTTTGATGACATCATTATTTTTCAAATGACGATCGTGTTGCGATTTTCTCTGCTCTTAAGGGATCGGAGGGTGGCAAAAAATTCGTTGTGATTTATTACCAAAACGCAAATTGGAAAAAATTTCAAGTGTTTCTTCAAAATTGTCTAAGTTTAAAAAAAATGGGTTTGTTCGTTCTACCCACGTATTAATTGATAGATAAGAATATAGTACATACATTACTAAAGATACATTAGAATTCCATATTGGGTATAAGTAGTATACATAATTAAAGTTAGGCACTACTTTGAAAGAAATTCATAGAATCTGACACTTTGGTAGCTCAATATCTACATTATACCTAATTAACATTATATACATGGACACCCCATCAAACAACAAACGTAAATACAAAACACCGGTCGAATTATTTCCTAATAATTCTCTTAAATCCTTAAAATCGCATGGGACGTGCCAGCCCTGCGACCATGTCAAGTAAGCAGACAATTTTCAACCCTCTGGACAATGAAATAATGGTGTTATAGTGTGCATGATTAAGTTGGTTTATTGCACAGTTCCCTTGTTTCAATTTTCCAGATCAGCGGTCCCTGTCGGGCAGAGATTGGGATTTGCGCGGACAGCAGCGCACATGTTAGATATGCGAGATTTTGATCATTAACATGATTCTTGATTGTTATGAGCAGAGGAAAAGATGGTAGGTACTAGAAGAACAATATTCAAATAGTTTAAACCCAATGTGCGAAATTTTTTTTGCGACTTAGATCAATGCAGGTATATAAAATACTAGTACCTACTATATCTTGAATAGTTTCTGACTTTTTGATTTCATCGAAATAGAAAAAACAAAATTCTAAATCCATATATTAACATCCAAAATAAACCCTAGTTTTACTGTGCAGTGAAAGTGTCCTAATTTATTAACAAGGATACACATCGGGTACATCAGTACCCACGGGTACATTACTTATCCCGGGGGGCAGCATTCTGGGCATCCCGGGTAATCCGCGGGTCCCGCGGGACTCGTAACACGAGCGCACGGACAAATAGATACATTTGTACACATATATTACAATATGTTAAGAGCGGCAACCCTAGCAACGTGACTGCAAATATGTTTTGTGTTGTTGTGTAAGAAGTTTTAAGTAAATGAATGAAAACTGGACACATTTCTCCAATTTTCAATGTTTTTTACAGGGCGCCTAATACTGCATTATTTTGCTAACCTGTGTTGTCTAACTCTTGGGCACATGCCTTCCCTCATTCCTTCCACATTCCTCGATGTTTTATTAACTAAAATTGCCATATCATATAGAATACATTTCAATTTTCTGCTTATTGAAAAAACCCTGTTTGCTTTTCCGTCGTATCTAAATATTTTATTTCAGGACAATAAAATTCTACTTTCATGGCCGTATTAACTACTACCGATTTCCTAAACCGCAGTAGTAAAAGAAAACAATTCGGTTTTCATAAAAGCATCCACTCATCCAATCTCGACTCATAAAAAAAATATCACTTACCTCCCGTCAGCGTTATCGCTCCATCTCTCTTCCATACAAACATACCATACACTATCACCGATCATCTTACTAAGTCTGCATCTGTACGTATGTCTGTACGTCTGACAGTGGAGAAACTCTCAAGTTACATCAACACTTACCTGTAAAGATACAAATAGATAGGTTACACGGTGTCCTTTGGGAAAAAATACGAGGAATTCAAGTATGGGAATGGCGAATTTCATTCTGATTTATTTTTGTAGCGTTCGTGATCTTCTTCGAGATATTGTTTTATAATATTGTCTTAGCGTCATTCTTTTGTAGCTTACATATTTTGGCCTAACCTATATTGTATTGTATCCCACAGTGGACTTGGAATAAGTTCATAATTAACAACCTTATAAATTCTTCATTGTTTTTCTTTTTCTTGTAAATGACGTTCAAAAATGCCTTTTGATGATCGAATCGGAATAAAGAAAGACTTTGACTTTGAAAACTGTATTGTGCAATGCGTTGTACCCGAGGTCTTGGGTTTTATTTGCAGAATAAGTGGTACTTTCAAATTAGGGTATTCGCAATTCTTGTCTTAGGATTAGGATGGAGTAGTAATAAATACACGGGAAACGCCTGATGCACCCAGAAATAATTGCCAAATATTTATCGTGTAGTAACCAGGGGAGTACAAAACGTAGGGCGTCAATAAAACATCCGTTTTAGTAGCCGGTCTGACGCGAACAATGTCGTTTCTTGAAGTCGATAAACATCGCGTAACCATGTAAACTATTCCACTATCTCCTGCTTCTGTTACCCTGGTACCTAACAAGCTAATTCAAACACGTCTAATAAATAACACGATTACATTAATTGTAGCTAGTTATCTACACGAGATACTATAAACACACAGTTTTATGACTTGAAGGAGGCTGCACTCAAATGTGTGAGTATTTCGGTGTTATCTTCCTAACATTGAATCTTTAATTGATGTCAATTAAGTTAAACATTAACGACTTGTTGGGTTGTGTAAAGGTATCAATAATATCATCAAATGTTGGAAATTTATGATTGGTTTAGTTATTAAACTTGAAATATAACAAACAAGCATTCATAACAAACACTGATGATGAGAAATGAGTCCTCTCCAAATATTATTAAAGATCTTTCTCAATACATCGCTAGTTATCATAAATCTTGGGGATTTAGTTCATTATCTTTGTCTAACAATCACCGCTGATAACACAAATAAAATTATTTGGACAACTTAAAGCCCCGACTGAGTTAATATCCATACAAACTACACGAGCAAGAGAGGTAGCTGTCACTCTCCTAGACGTCCCCGAGTCACTCACATAAATAATGTCAACAGTCGGTGATTCAGAACAATCGATGATCCATGATACCGCGTCACCGACCACTCACCGCTTCCACGATCAAAAAAATACATTGGAAACACCACTCTCGAGAACACAACGCATAAATATATCAAATGAAAACAATAGGGCGACATCAGAGATATCGCATCACACACCACGGACCCACGGACATATTTCAAAAACCGGAGATAAAACAAAGATAAAACAAATAAAAAATCAGTTGAAAAACCTACATCGAAAAAAATACGTGACGGGCATTAATTAAAACGGACCCACGACCAGGAATTCAGAAAAACAAAGAGGTTAAACAAACCTTCGCAGTGGGATCCCTCGCAATGATCATCATCTCACATTTTTAATCATCGAATATAAAACCTTTTTTGTCGCTGGAAAACTGACCGTGCACGGACGGATTAGAGATGGTCGTAGTGTCATGGCCGATATCACATTTATCGACATAAAGAGCTGTTGAAAATTATTTTTTGGTTGGATTGTCACCGTTGTTTTAATGGTATTACGCATTGAAGAAGGGTTATCTCTTCGATCCGATCTCTGGGTCCAGGTATAGGACCAAGATTGATTGGACACGACCCGACATTTTTATGTCCGTGCTCTCGGGTGTCGTCGACTCCGTTGTTAAGGAATAGGTTATTAAATTAGTGGTATCCATCGATCGAACAAAACCTCGTAATTATCACGGCCGTATAACCAAATATGCATCATCATTCTTTTTGACGTTTTGTTGTTGGGTTAAGTGAATGAAATGTCAGGGTAATTGATTTAGACGCTGCTGGTTGTGGGCTGGGTCGTGACATAATCGTGTTTTGGCAAATAAAGTAATAGGTGTTTGACCTATTATACCTGCACAATATGAAGAGATTTTTGTAGTAGTTTCGGAATTGAATGATTGAGTTTTTGCTTTCCCCGAATACATTCTCAATGAAAGTTTTTAACAATAATACATTAATTGTGCAACTCTTATTCACAAAAAGTCCGCCCATTACATTTATTACGATTATTTAAAGTGGGATGTATAAAAGGCTTGTATACCATTATGCGGAGCGATAGGATCGCGTCAGACGCAAGGCACAATGGTTGTCAACACACTGTCAGGGGACAGTCAGAGGATTATGACAAACGCGGACAAAAGCACAAAGGCGCGGAGGCGCTTAGCGGTTGTTCAGGAAACTAACGTACTCGTATCACTTGTGAGGGTTATAGAACGCTTAAATGTTTAATAGAGCAGATGAATTGTTATTTAAGTACTCAAGAGGACTCTAGTTTCGGTGATCCGAGAAGTTTTATTGGTGTAGGCTAGTTTTTTTTTTAACAGATTCAGGCGTTTCACGTATAAGCATACATTAATAGGCAAATTTTATAGAATTATATTAGAAGAGTTTAATCCGATGTTCGGCGATGCCAAGGTAAAGCTTGGTAATAAAACTACGAAACACGCAACTGCATGACACCTTACCAGGTGTCATCAACAAAACTAGACAAACAATAAAAAACAATGCATACAACAGACCAGACGATGCGACACTCGATCCCGTCTCGATAAAGCAACAATGCCATATTGCATTACCGAAGTTTATCTATACAAAAAATGTACCAAAAACGGCATTTCTGAAGGACTAACAATACTGAATAGAGATTTAAGAAGGGATTTGGATTCAAAGGGCCGTCGAGAGCGCGCTTTGTTTCTGAGAGCCTTTTAAATTTCACGTCTTGAGGTAACTGGACCGTGGTGAGGTGTGGTACCAGTGTGAGCTATGAACGGTGCTGAGCCTAAAAGAGTAAATAAGTAATGGATGGTGGTGAAAAGTGATTAGGGCAAGAAAGGATAGAAGAAGTCATGCTGAGCTGATTGCAAATGAAATAAGGGCAGGAGGACGATGATGAAGAATGAAACCTTAGAGTAGCAGGCGCTATAAGAGCGAAATTCAGATAAAGATGAATCCACCCTAAAATATTTGACACAATGAGTAAACGTAAGTCGATCGTCGGTATTATAGAAAAAATAGCTCTAAAATAGAAACTCCTATAACATCATAATTGATTGTCTACATACATTGCAAATACATTATTCTGAGTAATTCTTTTCATACATCACTATCTGCTAACAGTGCCGCTCAACATTTCCCTTGGATTTGGCGTACTCGGAAAGCTGCAGCGGCGTCGCTTTGTGCAAGCCCTAAAAGGGCGTGTGATTGTAGTGTCGAGTAATGGCCTCTTTTTGCGCTAGCGCTGTAAAAAGGCGGCGCTGCGTGGTGCGCGCGCGCATGGCCACAAGTCGAATGTATAGCGCATTTTTGCTCAAAGGATTATAGTTTTTGTGCTGTTTTTAGAAAAATGTTATTTAGGTATGTGACATTTTGATTGTATATAAGCAATCATAAATCTTCGGTATCTTGTTACTGAAACAAAATCTGCATAACATAATATAATTTTAGTTTTGGAAAGGACTAGTACCAAGATTTTAGTCTTCGATAAGGATAAACTAATTCCCTGCTCGTGATATTTCTCGAAGGGTTGCTCACGCGCATTTAAAGGAGTGTTTGTAAACTAGAAGTCAGTCACGATTGGTGTTCGATTACTATCGTACACTTGATAAGTTGTTGCAACGCGTTGCTTCGCGATTCCAACGTGGGTGATTAGTCGGTACAGCGCAAGTAGTGAGTGTAGGTGACGTTTACTGCGTGTTCATACATATTGCATGTAACTTTTATGATCCACTTAGGTTATGGCAATAAAGTGTATGGAAAACGGTATTATTAAGTGTAAGTATCTACTAGCTTTTGCCCGCGACTTCGTCTGCGTGAATTTTGTTACAGGTCTCAATTTTTTTTGGTAGCTAAAGCCTACCCTAGTAAAAGTAGTACAGCCTTACATATAGCACTCAGGGATAACGTATATTCCTACTAACGAACGAATTTCAGAATCGGACCAGCAGTTCCCAAGATTAGCGCGATCAAAAAACCAACAATGTATTATAGGTATGCTTTTACAATATTATACTATAGATTATTCAAATGCGGTTTTTATTTAAATGCTCTTTCCTCCGGCTATTCTGTAAAACAAATCTGAGGACATCACACGGAAGCAACAATGGCATTATTGGTATATAATGTCAGTACAATAATCGTTATCCGTTAGTACGACTATAACAAGCGTGTGCCAGAGGTGGCCCGTCAAAACCGGAGACCACACGCCATCATAGCAAGCATAGTCAAATATGAAACACGATACCAGACATCAGTGAGATGAGTGTCTCAAATTCTGAAATTCACTCATTCGTAATAAAATGTGCACTTTAGCATAATAGTGTTGTTCGTTGGCCGTAGCTCTCGATAGTCGAGTCGATAAGTGACGGTGACAAAGGTCGGCTCAGACAAAGCGGCCTGTAATCAAGATATCAGACGCTGTACAAACAAGACATAAACCAATAGCGGAATATCTTTTAGATTAATCGACATAAGCGGTGTACATAATCTGTGCTAGAAATCATCTCATCCCCCATTCGCTTGTTAAGGAGATTGCAGTGAAACTTTATTTGGTTAAATTAAAAAATGCTTTATAGTAAGTAGCCGACAATATACCAAGCACGCCGGTAGTAAGCCACTATATTAACATTGACGTATTTACTTAGTTGAGAAAATTTGGTATAAAGAACGGAAAAGTTACACCTTAAACTTTCAACTTGTATAGTGCGAGTCCTTCATCTCGCTGACTGTTCATCTTTTGTACCTCTAACTATAAGCGCACGGTGTATACTTCTGCACAGCGGATTAGTGCAACGCAGCGGAGCGCACGCGCGCACCAGACCCGACGTAATGCGCGCGGCGCCAACCGGCCACCAATCATTTATATTTAGCCTTTTTTAGCCTAAAAACATATAAAATCTTGATCTCCCATTATATGGGACAGTTCCCCCATAAACGGAGACGTCTGCGCTGGTGTACCGGAATCTTATAATGACTATAAGTTTGCATAATCAAGTGTGCAAGAATTTGTACGTCTGAATGCTTTAATTAACAAAATTATCTTTTCCTATGTATTTTTTAATTGCTAAATTATATAATACCTAATATCTATTAACGGAATATTATAGACATTTCAACTTATTGACATAATGCTCATTTGCATTTCATTAAAAAAAGATTTTATTCGTAGGTACCTACGTTTAAAATAGGCCTTGTTCAAGCAGGCTGTGACTAAAGGACGTTAGGTAGCCACTAACGTTCTTTAGTTACAGCCTGCTTGAAAAAGTCAGAACTGTCATTGATTTGTAATAAAAGTAATCATAATATATTTTTTAATACAACTAAACCAGTCCATAGTTTACCCGGTCGCACTTCAAATCATTGTCAAAGTATCATGTGAAGATCGTGGCGTTTTATTTTATACGTTTTGGAAGACATTTAACGTTACGTATCGAGTTACTCGCCGGGATAATAGAGCGTGGTCCGTGTTTGTGTAGTATAGTAACTGCTCTGGTGGCCCCCGCTTGATGCAGGTCACACTGTGGGCGGATGTGTTGCTATACTGTCACACCGCGCTCATTTGTCTGGTCAGTGTTTTAATTGCTAAATCTATAAGAATAATTCAGATGTCTTTGGATAATATCTATTTGTGAATGTTGTGTATACCTAATTGGTGGATGAATTTGTTTAAATTTAAGGTTAAATGTTTATTTGTACACAAAGACTCAATAACAAAAACAAGTCAAATAAAAAAGAAAAGAAAATACGAATATGAACCAGTCATGCATTACCTTAAGTACGATCCACTGTAAGCTAATGTTAGATGTACCATTATGTTGTTGGTGTACATTATTAAATAAATAAATATAGTCGAAACCTTTTTAACTTATTCATTACCTTAAAACCATTAAATTATTTTCTGATCTATGTTTTAGCTTGATGTACATTGATCGAAGTTGTATATCTATCTGACAAGTAATTTAGCGGGAACTTAACCAAAAATTGTAAAAAAGGCTAGCTACTAGTTACTAAATAATTTAATTTCTAGTTATGTAAGCAGCGGAACGGTGTTAAAGATAAGGTATAAAAACATTGTCTAATTAAAGAAACCAAACAAAACTGAACATCACATAACTACACATAATTAATGAGCCACGTTTATTTTCCCACATTGACTATAGTCCACAAACTTCCACTGAGATCTAAGTAAACGACATCCGCACATAAATTTAAGCTCCCCATACATAAATAATTTACAGTCTATGTTCTAATTAAAATCTTGTACTATTAAAGAAACTTGCGACGTCGGGTAATTTCTGCTATAGACAAGCGCCCCGTTGTGATTTTAACGTTCGAGAGTTCCAGCCCTTTATCATTAATCTGGATACCAGTCGATAAAACCGTAGACGTACGAGGCGGTTAAAACCATCGACAAATTTTATGTGACATCACTACTCGCCGAAGGGCGTCGTAAGCCCCGCCCACTTGCGTACGTAGCTCTGTACTAAGAGTGTGTCCCTTTCACTCGCTTCTAATGCATCACTTACTGGAAATAATCATTCCTGGAATACTTACTTTCATTGATGGGTATAATTTAATAATGTATTGTCAAGAGTGCGAGGTATTCAACATTCAAATGAAGATAAATAATTATGACTTTCAGTCTTGATGATAAGATTATCATTACTTTTTAATTTTCAAAACTAACGCCACGATTAGACGCAGAAGCGGCCGCAGCGGAAGCGGGGAATACCGGTAGTGCATGCGTGCAAATTAATAATCTAAGTCTTAGGGACGTTAAAAGTGCACTCAACCGCCTCAAACCTAAGCGATCTGTGGGCCCGGATGGTATACCAGCGTTTCTTTTTAAGGATTGTGGTAGGGTACTTGCGGAACCGTTACTGTACATATTTAACGCCTGTCTTCATTCTGCGAAGTTCCCAGCTCGGTGGAAGATTACGCGAGTCATTCCAGTGCCCAAAGGCAGGGCGGGAGCTGACGTCGGTGGGTATAGGCCAGTGGCGGTGTTGTCAACCCCGGCAAAGGTGTTCGAGTCTGCCATTCAGCGCTGTATGCAAGAGCGAGTGCGCGGACAGTTATCGGATGCGCAGCACGGATTCCGGCCGGGGCGCAGCACTGCTACCAATCTCCTGAATTTCATGGGATGCGTGGTGCCGGCGGTAGATGCTGGGGGGCAGGTGGACACAGCTTATTTTGACTTCAGAAAAGCTTTTGACACCGTCGACAATGACATCCTACTGCGGAAGCTAGCAGAGGTCGGATGTACCCGGCATCTATTGCGGTTTTTCGCCAGTTACATGCAAGGCAGACAACAGTATGTGGACTGCAACGGATGTGAATCCGACTTATATTACACTAGGTCGGGTGTAAGTCAGGGCTCCAACTTGGGGCCACTAGAATTCTTAATAATGATAAACAATTTGCCGGAAGTCGTAAGACATGGCTCTTGTTTATTATTTGCCGATGACCTCAAGTTGCTGCTTGAGATTAGGTCCGAGTCTGATTGCAAGCGCCTACAGGAAGACATCGATCGAATAGTACAATGGAGTCATGAAAACAAACTCTGCTTCAACGTATCCAAGTGCTCGTTGATGAGTTTCACCCGGGCTCGTGCACCTCTGGTCTATGAGTACGTGGTGGACTTGGCGCCAATGCAACGAGCCACAGAGGTGCGAGACTTGGGTGTTTTCATGACTCCCGATCTGTCATTCCGTGAGCATGTAACGAAGATCTGTAAGAAGGCGTACAGAAACTTGGGATTTGTTCTGAGACAGACACATAGCTTCACAAACATTACAGCAGTTAGGGTCCTGTATGATGCACTAGTCAGGAGTCATCTGGAACATAGTGCGGTCATATGGGCTCCACATGAAGCTAAGTACTCTGTAATGTTGGAGCGAGTCCAGAACAAATTCACGCGCCACCTGTACAGGAAATTATATGGGGTATATCCGTTTTACCCACTGATGTATCCCAATCTGTTTGTCTTGGGTATGGTTGGCTATAATCAACTGCATGTCCGACGGGAGTTTACGCTGGTCGTCTACTTGGTGAAGGTCCTTCGTGGAGTGGAGAGTAACCCGGGAGTATTGCGGCGCTTAAGTCTGTGTGTGCCGGACCGCTACGTGTGGAGGCGGCGCGGCCCGCCACTGCTACTGGTACCTACTGCCAGAACTAACTTGCTTGCCAAGGCACCCTTTACCAGAGCTATCCGTACCATCAACGACCTTCAAAATAAAATTGATGTGTTTACATGTTGTTTTAGTGAATTCGCAAGAGTATTACTATTTATATTGTGCTACAAGCAAAATAATACCTGATTTTTAATGTTATTTATTAAAGTACAAGCGGGCCCGGCAGACGTGGTCCTGCCCTGAAAATCGGTACAAAAATCAAGGTCCAGGCTACGCTACGCCACCTACCTGCTTACCTACCCTAGCAAACTTTACCTACCTATCTATCTACTTACCTACCCTACCTATCTGCCTACGTACCCTATCAACCTACCTACCTATCCTACGTACCCCACCCCTACATACCTACCCTATCGACCTACCTACCTACCCTACCCTATCTACCCTACCTGTCTCATGTCCACTCGACACAGCAATGTGGCTCTTTGCAGTGGAGAGGTATCAGGGTAACATAGATTTAGAGATGAAGGAAAGAGTAATTATTTTTTGGCACCGAGATTTTTAGGGCAGGATAACGTCTGCGGGGCCCGCTTAAAAAGTATCCTATGTCCGTCTCCAGGTTCTAAGCTACCTCCCCACCAATTTTCAACCAAATCGGTTCAGCCGTTCTTGAGTTATAAATAGTGTAACTAACACGACTTTCTTTTATATATATAGATATTTGTGTATGTTTTTGTAATTTAATAGTTTTAATAGTCTTAATAGTTTATTAATTTAGGAATGTTGTAAATATATATTATATACTTAGTTTAGATTATTAGTTACTAAGTTCTTAACTGTCGCATTAGGGTAAACCCTGTAATGATAGTTTAAGTTGTAATAAATAAATAAATGTATTTGAATACATACATTGAAGATAGTGAAGATCCAATAATCAACAACTAATGTGTTAATATTGAAACCTGAAGCAGAATCAAGTTTGCAGGATCCTATGACATCATTCTTGCCCCCTAGTTTATGTTAATTAATACACTTTTTGAAATGAAGCACACTTTACCTGATGGATCAAATTCAAACCTAATAAACCTCACTAAAATCAATATAAGTTACACATTTTTAGGGAAGACAGCTGCAATGTTATATTTCTTTCGTGCCGTTTAGGGCGTTGACAGCTGCGGTTATTAAATCATGTTCTGTTGAGTAATCCGCGGGATTAGAGCTCGCTCAGCGGAATCTCCGCGACATGACATTTGTGGCTCAGCCTGAGAGGTTAAGCAGAAAGATTACTTTAACACGACACAAGACACATTTGTCAAATGTTCCTTCCTTTTTACTAAGAAGGATATTGTGGATTTGATTAACCGTTTTGTATAAAAAATCGTAATGCATCGGTTGGAACAACGATTTCTTAGGTAGCCTCACCTTTAAATAAATTTACAATGTTTACCAATTATTGTGAAATGGAAAATAATGAATGAACATGATTAGCCCCATAGAAAATATCTGAAATATTCTATATTTTGTCAGTAATGGACGTACTTGTCCCTAGGGACAATTTTCTGCTTCAGTGTTAACGTCTTTTTTCAAGAAACCTTTTTTCCCTAGCCAATAAATTTATAGGGACAAACCGACAGACCAGCAAACTATGCATAATATTAATCAGAAAGGCATCAAAATCTTATTTCACGCATCAGGAGAGTAGCCGTGCGAAGGAACATTCGCGGGCGTGTCGGATGACGGCGCGTGGCGACGCGTGTCCTGGCTTGCCAATTCTGCTGCCCTGGTGACGTTTCACAATGGATGCCGGAGTTATTTGCCGTTAAATAATGACTAATCTAATGATGTCATGATTAAGGGGTAATCCAACACTATTTAAATCTCCGTGTCGGTTATGGGAATTTGTTTTTTTGAATATTTAGACATCTCAAATAATTCTAACCTGAACCTCATAAAGTTATAACTAATCAATCACCTGAGTACCTTAAATGCATTTTATTTTGAATGTGTTCCATATCCTTCCATCACTGATGCAGTATTTCGGTAAGAAGTATTACAACTGTGTGTTCATAAGAATGTAACATGAATAGCCCACAGGTTAGAAAAACTATTTGAAAAACATCTTCTCGATGGAATCTCAAACAACAAATAACACTCCACAGACACAAAATGCTGCCAAGAATGCACTTGGCAAGTTAATTCGATAACTATAATGTAATAAAGTACAAATGAAAACTAATGTCAGTACAGGAGGCGGTCAGGCGGAAACTTCCGAGCACAATCTAATTTGTGCCCCCCTTGTATCTACAGTGGATGCTGCAAGGGTGCAAAGATGGCTTTTTGATGTCTTTGCACTCTAATTTCTTTTATGTGTTCGAATCGAATAGTAAAGAGTTTACAAATATGGAGAAAGAATTTAACCTCGTGAATATTCAGCAGTAGATAAAAGGTATTGAAAAACCAATAAATTAACAATTTCTAACACTCAGAATCTCTCTCTAGATTCTGTAAACAATGACATGTCCAGCCAACTCATCATCTGCTTAGCCTTTTCCCAACTATGTTGGGGTCGGCTTTCAGGCTAACGGGATGCAGTTGAATACCAGTGATTTACAAGGAGCGACTGCCTATCTGACCCCCAAAACCCAGTTACTGGGCAACACGATACCTCTTTGGTAACATTGGTTGTCGGACTTCCTGGCTTTTGACTATCCGTAACGACTGTCAAAGATTTACGAATGACAGCTGGGACTAACTTCCAAACTCCGGGCTGCTACTGAGAAATTGAAAAACCCAATAACACTTTTTATCCGACCCGGGAATCGAACCCAGGACCCCGTGCTCATCAGTCGCGCTTGCGACCACAAGACCAACGGGGCAGTTCCAGCCAACTAAAGCTATGAAATGAAAAGATTTTCCATCACAAGTACAAAAATGGAAGAAAGTATTATCAAATCAATGAACTTAGTAAAACCAAATTACAGAAAGCTTTCAAACAAGACAATAGCAAGAAGTGCAAGTACACCAACAAGCGGTCGCTAGGGGTGCAGCGCTAATGAAATCCGAACTCGATTAGTTGGGGGGCTAATGAGGCAGGGGTCGTAACGAGATTACACCTCTGGAGAGCGAGCTAAAGTGATTACATGATAACCCTACCAGCCCTGCTCCCGATACTTCGTGATGATTTGTGACATCCCACACAAGTGGGACGCTGAATTACTTATTAACATGTTAGCTTCTGGTTTTTTTTGCCTTAGAAAATAACCGGACAGGCGGCCTCGAGAAGAACGTCATGAAGATGATTGGGCCCTAATCTTTGTCTTTGAAAAGTGACAAATATGTGAAATGCTCATAGTGTCCTATTCTGATCCATTTTCCATCAATATTTATTGTGATCGATAATTTCATTGCGTTCTTCTTGTCTTTGTGTTCGTAGTGTTGTCTCCAGCTATTTCAAACCAAGCAGATAATACTGTCAATCGGTTCAGCGATATTTTATCGACCTTCGTTATTGTTGGATTCTTCGAATCTACAGAAGCCATCATACTTTATCTTTTATCTTCCTTTCTTTCTTGCAAAATGACTACTACAAACGTATGGTCGAATTAAAACTGAAAAATAACATTGTAGTTCAGTCAATCATTAAAAAAATTCTATCTTGTTCTCTTTCCATGCGAGCCCCACGAGCTCTATCGTACCCCACCAGTACTTGCCTATCTACCTACCCTCATATAGCAATGGTGATGGATGGTAATAGTGCCATAAGTAGCGACGGGAGGCGATCGTTTGCGGGCACAGCGGTATGCAATGTAATGTAGGTACTTCCTTAATAGACTTACAACGTATGAACGTTATTTCAAATGTATGTATGCAACATTTACACCTGACTGCGCCTCCAGAAGCACTGGTGTGAGCAACAGTGGAAGCTAGTATAGGCGGATTTTATTTTGCTTAGCAATAGATTTTATACAAAAGAAATAGGGTAAGGTCAGAAACTACACAGGCTCGAGGATAGGCTCTTCGTCCAATTTTGGCGATCAAAAGATGTTTCAAACGAGTCAAATGGATCACAACTTTGTAAAAATGCACCTTACATAGTTATTGATAGAATGATTTAGTATCATTCTATCAATACTATGTAAGGTGCATTTCAAATATGTATATATTATAATTCCCCGTGACATTGTTACTTATATTATGTTACTACTGCAATGTCTACCCACAGCCGCTAACTCACGTTAAAATACCCAATACAACCAAAAGAAACAACTTGGCCATACCATACCTACCGACTTTGTACCTAATTTAAAATGCAAGAAGACCTTTAAACAGACACCCTAAATTATTAAAACAAACAGTGCCTCAGTTGCGGCACGCCACAAAGGGTGTAAGCGCTCGCGCAACTTGGCCGCGTTGATTTATCAATCAATTGCGCGCATCGTTAGTGCGCCGCAGGCAGTGAGCCTTTTGCTCAGCCGCCGATACGTGCACCTCATGTATCCCTAGTACCTATATGTATAGGTACAAAGGAATATTGATCAATGGGTTCATAGCATTGTATTTATGCAAACCCTCATGGGCATATGTGTAGCAGTCAGATGAAGCGGCCCGAAACTGTTTAAACGAAAATGAATTTTAAGATTTTATTGAAAATTTGAAATTAATCTTTTACAAGACATAGTTAAGTGACTGTTTGGAACAGAACAACTTCTCCTCTAAAGGAAAGTACTTGCTTTAATAGGTGATGATCTACCAAATGGCATACAACGCAATTAAATAAAACGCTTCAGATTCAGCAACTGATTCCCATTGTACGGATCTTCAAACCAGGTCCAGGATCGATAACAAATGATAGTGTCACAATTTTAAGAAGTAGAATAATGATGATATGTTGATGTTGACCCAAACTCTAAAACAAACGCAGAGCATTAGACGACTATGATCGTTGACGCTGCGGTCACGCACAACTCTTGATCATGATTTATCGATACCATGCGCGCGCGCCGCTCACTGCCTCTGCCTACTATAAATTATTATCGGTAATGATCAATACGAGTGATTTATTATTACGATAAATAAATGGATACGCGCCTGAATAAAATATATATCGATGCGATTGAAATCGATAAAAAAATATACGATTTAGCATAGACAGCTTAATGACGATCACATGCTTACTGAAAGAATATGCGAGTCTAAAAATATACAGAAAACCATTAACCACACGTTTGAAATCTGGAGAATAATAACTCTGATTAAGTTACTTTCAATCAAAGGAACACGTGTAGATAGTTTCTATCGTGTCGTACCACAACTTGACATGTTTGTTGATCTACGAAAACATACGCTGGGTAATTTTCACAACAATGGTAAGGTAGAACGGACTGCGAATATTGCTTTGTTTATTTTTCAATAGAATCCTCCGGGAAATAAAAAGATAGTATAAAATCCTCATTGAAACTACTGGTTTTCTTGTGGAGACCAAAAACAAACAAAATGTCTGGGCTGGCTGTTAAGGAAGAAGCTATGCATACCTACTAACAATCAACACAGACAATTCATTTCACATAGCCGGAAAACCATTAAAATTGCTGTTCGTAAGATCTTAATTTTCACGAAGCATATCTTGGTATTCACAATCATTCCTATTTCGGGGTCCAAAAGAAACCACATTGTGACGGTGGTCGTTTGTTCGGTGAAGTTATTTTAACGAGCTGGACGCGAGGACGCCGCGGACGCGACGATGAAGTGATTACAGCACGCACCTTGTTTTTGTACCATTTGGAGACAAGCGTGATGACAGAAGAATTATAAGTGTTGCCATATTTTTGGTGATAATTTTTCTGAATGTCCTAAGCTTTTGAAAATCTAAATTTATACAAGATCGGAAAAGGCTTTTCCAGTTTCGTTTTGGTATCTTTTCGGTTCCAAGATGTCGATGTTAAATTCATTAACAAAACACAACTGCTTAATAAACATTCTAAGACGACGCGCGCCATTTTGCTACAAGAAACGTAATAACATAAAGTCCGTGTTTAATTTTCCATGTAACACTACAGACCATGAAAGTTTTTCCACTGAGTGAGCGCAGGTCCCAGCTTAAAGTAGTAAATAGTGGTTACCGAGCAACCGCCGCGTTGTTAGAGCCGCGGGTCTCCACAGCCGCGGACACCACTCGTAAAATAAATCGTAAGACGTTCGAGATACCATCTACATCCCGTACGTTTCTATGGTAAAAATGCAATGTTTTAATTCCGTGGAGCTTCGCCGGGAAACACTCCGATGCAGTCGACAGATAAACGTCCGAGAATATTCCAACTTTTTATTTTTCGAAATTTTAGAAGGACGGCCTTTTTAGTCCCTAAGTTATGTGGACGGGCGCGGCAGTAAAATTTCATTGGCTATTCTAAAATTCCGAGATGGTGAAGATTCGAGGGTTCCAACGTTGAGATGAAGCCACTGCGCTTCTTTATTGTAGTTTTAATTGTCGTTAATGTTGTAATATAAATTATCGTTTTAAGTTATTGCTGTCAACTTCGACGACATACATAGTTAAGAGTGATATACCACTTCAGGAAACTGTCGGCCGGTAACTGTCGTACTTCGTATTGTTACACCAGCAGAAATTGTTTACTATTAATGCATAGGCAAGAAAGTCCATTTGAAAAATTCAATCACTACAAGTCTTGAACTAAACCAATCGCTAAGAGCGACAACTTCTACACACAGCGAACCGCGCGACTCAAGCTATGGGACGCGGAATGCCACACTATCTGCAACATCACGCTCGTGAGACGAGCAGTAACAGTCTACCTGACAGCCACGATACTGACCAACGGTCACCGAACACAGGTACGAGATAAGATATACAGTGATGCTGCATGCTCTGCTGATGATGTTAATTACCAGGGAACATGACTCGAGATACGCTTATTAGAAGCCGACGATGATGCGGAGCTTTCCGTAATTGAGGAGCATGTTGTCGTTTATGAATGACTGTTAACATATTTGTAAATGTAACGCAAGTAAGGTCAAGCTGATTTATGAACTGTTCACTGGCTCTCTTTTAGCGTAAAACCAGTATATTTAGGATTTCAAAGTTCCAAGTGTGATAAAGATTTGTCTATTATCGATTGTATGTTTTAAAGTATAGGGTTGTATGACTCCAGTTAATGAAAAATAGGATTAGAAAGATATCTATCCCATAATTTGCAGAAGAGATATTCCCAGCCCATAAACATGGTATATCAAATAAATATGAGAAGAAAAACATGTGTGCAGTCCTATCCACAACTCATAACACATTACTTCACAAGATTAAGATGCATCAACTACTAATAGATTCAACACGACATATGAGTGTTGCTAGACAGTAAAAAACCGTTGAAGAATAAAAATCCGAGTGTGTAGTAGAGTAGTTGTTGGGACTTGAGTCCATACATAATACATGACGGACATGTGTCGTGGTGATTGGCTTGCAGCTTGCAACACGGAGCGGCTGTTTTTACTGAAGACACAGCGAATTCCTAAACCGCGTTATTTTCTTGTGTCGCGGCATTTGGAGATGTTGTGCTGATTGTGGACACCGCTTCATTATGCGAGTACGACACATCGGTGTTTATAAACTACATCATATATTTTTACTAACTGTTCACAAGTTCAAAGACCGTCATATATTTTCCTAATATTATAATGGTGTCGTAGAGGTTATAAGTTTAAAGAGTCACAGCGTCTAGTGACTTACAAAAATCTACTTAGGTATATGATCCACTCCTAAGATTTGAAGTCTTTTTTATCACTTTATGCATAAACTGTAGGTCTCTGAAGCCCTTCTGTCGCTTCCGAAATGATACAAAATTTCATCAATATTTACAATTGCTTTTTACACGTTCAAACCTATTTGCCAAACTCTAACCTTGGAGATCATCAATATTAATCACGCCTAAATAACTGGGCACATCCAAAACCGTCTAGTCGATCCATGTGTAATCAAATTCCTACACGCTGAGACAAAAACCAGGCATTCATAAGTGGCAAGCATCACGCTGTTCGCGCCGTGGTCACCGACGACAGACGGTCACGGCAGACAACAAAAACAACTGCAATCATACTCGTAAGCAACGTGCAGAAGATCTACTACGAAATATATTTAGAAACTGTTAAATGCATACTATACCATACTAGCTAACAGACTAATACGAAGTGGATACGGCATAGCTCTGGCTAAATAGACTTGCTGGTATAGATCTTAACCGAATGATAGGCGTCAGATGTCTACGTACTTACCATCTATGCGAATAAAATCTAATCCATTCAAGGAGAGAACACTGATTCATTGGTCATCGACTAACTATGTCGGTAAACGAGGATAAACTATATACGACTTGATCATGATCAACATTTAAGTGCATGAATGCCTGTATTAGGTATTTAAAGATTACGTACAGAAGATAGTGTTAGGATTTGTGCCTCGATTGTTATCAGAATCCAACACTTGACTGTTGATGTGCTAAATGATCAGAATAGATGAAATTGTGCCTTTATGGGGGCGGTTATACATATTATTTTAGCGAATCGCCCAAACTATGGAGCTTTTGCACGAACATATTTAGTGTAAATAAGAAGAGAAATACAATGGTCCATAAATCATAGGACACTTGTCACCGCAACCATTGTGTGTAGCCAAGTGGTTCCATTAGTGCGCCGCTAATTAAATCGTGTTCCTCTAATTGTGCAGCCATACTTCTATTACTAAAGTGTTGGATTCTGCAAAACTAATAGGAATATGTTTTTGTACTGCGTTTGTATCGTAAGATATAGCGTTGGTAGTTGGCATCACCTACCTATCAGGTTCTTATTTAGATACGTTATAAGCTAAGGCGCCTACTAAGACACTCGACATTGTAACTTGATGACCGTCAACGATTTTATGTTAATGTAAATATGTTAGATTATTTTGACTATTTGTATTATCAGTCTCCTTCAAAAGCAAAACGTGTTGGTAGGAGTGTAACCTTTCTGAAATCTAGGGATTCAAAGACGTTAATGATATTTTATGTGCAAGTTTGCGTAATTGACTGAGGAGACTAAAGCTGAACACGCGTCCTTATTTCTGTTAAATAACTTACATCAAATGAAAGCAATCAGAATCTTTGTTAGGCTGCTCCTCATTTGAAACCTGGAAATGTCCGCTGACCTCTCATCTAGCACTTCAAAATATGACTTTAATGTGTGCATGCACTTTATTTTTCCAAAGCCTAACCGCAGCAGTCCTTACCTTCCGCAGCCAACATTTGTTAAGCCAGTTCCTCACTACCTCAGTTACAGAGTCAGGCCGCGTAGGCCCTCATTTGGGGCATGCCATATAAGGCTGTGTGCGGAGCGACGTCTCGGGGCGCGCGTCACCTGCGACCGAGCCCTTTTTGTGCGCCCGCGCCGCCAGCCAGACACACTGCAGATTTATTGCCTGGATGAAGCTAAGATATAGAGCCACTGGATTATCCCAAAAGTTACTAACTACCTTAAATGTGACGATGTGATTATCTATGTGAAAAATATGAATAAACAAAATATATTATGGAATATTTTTCCATGACAGCGCGTGGCCCGGTCATAGTGCAAACTGAATTAACACTCAGAGCCAATTTCTTCTGCCATTTAATTAATGTTAAACCCCCTTTCTAAGTAAAATGTTCACAACTTTCTTAAGATACAATTGTGTATAAAAGTTACAAACAGAGCATACTTCTTATAATTAATCCTTACAAACGGAATGAAAAATAACTGAAAAGGCGTCATCATACATAAAAATATCTTTCATTGGATTTCTATTTACCTTAAATCAAAGAAAGACATTTCCAGCAACTTCAACTCTTTCCCTGTAATTCCACGTGCCGCCTCACTACGCCGAATATGGTCTCGTCGAAACAACGGATTTACTTTATGGTTCATTGTGACATTTTTGTCAAAATTTTAATATGAAGAATAAAATTGCTTAACGGTTTATAAATATCAGCTTGTGAATGTGCATTCGATCTTAAGAATTGTGATGCTATACAAAGAAGTGCTGCATAAGGCACATCGGGAAGGTATCCATTTAGTTGGCAAAGGAAACATTAAAGTTATTCCAATGCACATTCTGCACACAGTTGAAACACCTACTACTAGTTGTTTTTATTACAAGGCGCTATAGTCGCACGATCAAACTATGATTTCCATAGATTCCTTGACCAGCGAGTATGACAAAAACAAACTTCAGCCATCAATAAGGCTACCTACTTAAAACAATTTAAGACTCTCCTCTATAAATAGCTATAAATAATTGCAGCTATTGCCAAGTCAAATCCATATTTCAACGCGAATTCAATAAGCAAACGCAAGTGATTCACAGCCAGCCATAAAAAGAGGCCATAAATCCATAATTTGTATGAGATCGCGTGATCGCCCAGTATTTAACTTAGGGCGCCATGATAATTACAATCAATAATCGCTTACACGATATATAAACTGAATAGCAACTATTAATCTGATGATTTCGATGTGCGCTGAGCATTCCTTACGCATTCCGATTACCATACAACGGGTTTATAGTTCAAGTGAAAACCGTTCTTAAACTTTGTGACATAAAACATGGAATCGTATGATGTTTTTCCAAGTTTGAGGCGTTTGATTCAATGGAAAGTATCGAGAGCTAACTGTGATAAATAAACTTTAAGTAGCTCAACTGCGGTGCGGAGGAGTGGGATGGCTGTATCGAGCCGAGTATAAGAGTGAGAGAGATGAGGTATTCTTGAAGAGTTAAGGGGGTGAACAAAACAAACATTGGGCGGCAATTACAAGCGCCCGCGGTGAGCACGTCGCCGAAGATACGCGCCGCCTGCCTGCGCCGAATATTTACCGAGCGCAGACATAATAAAATAACATAATTATAGTTGATTTTTTGAAAAGAAAATAAAACGTTCCATTTGATGTGGACAATCAATGGGAACCGGACGAAGTGCATACGATACAAAATTAATATTATAACAAGTATGTAACATGGCGCTTTACTTTTCTTTTAAACCGCTGAAGACCTGATCGTAGAGATTTGAAACATGTCTACTTATTTTACTGTAAGTAAAATCCAGGACAAGATGGTACTTTTAAATTAGATATGCATAGGTATGTACCGTAGCTTATACAAACTAATCATTACTTTGATAAATTACCCAGTATTATAATATCCGCTAAAAATAAAAGGTAGTGAAGTAGTTCTGGGCATTACTCACCGATGTACGAGGAGTACAGCGCGGGTCAGAGGTGAGCATTAATATTCAATGAGGCTAATATCTAACATGAGTGACCGATCGACCGGCTCCCAGTGTTGGACATACGTGAGACTGCTAGTACCTATCTAATTAATGAATTAGGACTTGAGCGTTTAAGTGTTCATTACGACCTAGGAGTGCAATGCTTCTATATGTTATTTTAATGATGGTTAGCAAGAACTGACGTAATCGTAGAAATGACGATAATTCAAATTCGATCATAACATTAGCGAAATGGACTATGATCAAAATGTCGTAGGTCAAATATAAGTCACAATACAAACAATAATAGGGCCACATTGCTCTCTAAGTCAAACGAAGATAATCCACCTACCGTTGGGTAATCTAATTATTATTAATGCTGAATAAACTCTCTTGTTAATCCAGTTTAGTAAGTTTCAAGTTAAGATTAAGTTATTATTCTCTATCAAAAAAGTCACCAGGCTTTCAGAAATTTACAGCTGGTCCTGTCCTCCAATTAGGAGCGCCGCGCTACTAAGAAGTGGTATAATAAAAAATAGTGGGACAGTGAAGAGGTTGAATTTAAAAACAATACCACGATTTGCGAGGGCAACAGCCGACGAACGCTGTTTAAGGCATTAATCGTCGCCTGCGAGTGGATTCCGCGAAAACGGCCGATATCGCACGAACCATCTCGCCGGGACACGGAGCTACCACGCTCAAAAATTAAATTAATTATAACACCGAGCTGGTAGAATGTTCACGCAAGTTTACGGGGACCAGGACACCAGAAGAAGATTCTTGAGTATCGCACTAACAACAAACTCTTTATATAATTTTTTCAAAGAACTAATTAACCTAACAATATCTTTTAGAGTCCTTGGCTCTTGGTTCTATCCTTGGCGCTTCATTAATTCTAAGATTCACGAAAATAGGGCATGTCTACAAAAAACACAAGAAACTACGAAGATAAGCACACTAATTGGACCTTATTAGTGTTTTCAACGCATTTTAAACGAGGTACTATTCCTCGTACAGGCCAGAGCAGCGTATTGAAAACTAACGCCTGTACCTACAGGCGATAGTTTTCGTGGTACTCTAAATAAGCAAGACTACATAATTAAAAGCGAATTAAAACCATTTTATTTATTCGATGCCTTGTTATCGATAAACTTTTTGTGAGCCGTTCATTGGCTCAGAAGCGGTGCTCGATTCACATTCAGACAACAGCGCATGTCTGCTTTACTTATCGAGTTCCCATGGCTTGCTCTAGCTACTTTTTATCAAACAATACTTTCACACATGTAATAGAGTCAGCGAAAATGTATAATAGGGTAACGTGATATTACCAACACGTTTTGGTTTTGTTCGTGACATTACGATGCGGTTTGATTCGATATAAATCAGCAGATCCACGTCAGATGGAGCTGTTAGTAGAAGCGATATGTTAGCAGATATCGACGGTTGCACATGTGTATACACTTTCGGAATAGGTAATGTTGGAGATGTCGGCTGCAGCCTGCACGCGAGCTATGTTGCTCTGGTATGCCATCTGTTACTATTATTTGCATTTGTTTTCCAGGTTCTGTTTTTTCACTAATGATAAATGTGTTATGCATTTCTTAACTTATTGGACCCATCTGGGAATAAGCTATTAAGTCAATCAGATGTTTAATTTAATCGCATTCCTATGAGCATTGGAAGGCGTCCCGCAGACGAGGGGTTCCTCAATAGCTAGCTGGGCACGGGCCGCTCGCACACGACGAATCCCGCAAAAACTATAATTATGAAGATGCACGTTCATTTGTTTCTTATTACCACTTCCTGTTAAGGCGCAGTGCGTAGGGAATGATTTAGATGGTAGCATAGCATACAATTGAATTCTATTTTGAAATTAAACAGAAAATTACAATATTTATCATAATACACACAATACAGGTAGATCAACCGATTTACCTGTATTATGCATGCTTGTGTATGCTTAAAATCCAAAATTATTACGTACTTTCTTAATTAATATTTTAACTATCTTACTTAGCCTGATTCTTAGAACACATAACTAAAGTCCTGTTAGATTACAGAAATAATTTATCAACGATTCGTTTGCCACGTCGTGAAACTTGCCCTTAACAAAGCGGCCACAAAATAATGTATAATCATTGTCCATAATTAATTAATCATTATAATTATGTTTCTTGTCGACCGATGTGTCATTATTTCATCATAAAACCACATTACTAATGAATAGTCGTAAATAATAAGATTTCTCTCTTGGGTTTACATTACTTACCTATCATTTTGTATAAACACTATCTTTGCCCAACTGATCTAAATTCATAAGTAGTGATAATATTATTAGACTACATTAATTACTCACAGGCAGAGCTATTACATAAACTAGCTTTCGCTCGCAACTTCGCCCGCGCAGCTTATTTCACCCGCTTTAAGTTACGTGTTTGGTTAATGCTCCGTTCCCGTGTCGTAACGTGATGTTATATAGCCTACTACCTACCTTACTCAGGAACAATGTAGCTATCTATTGGTGAAAAATGGTTAAAATCGGCCCAGTAATTTCGGAGCCTATTCGGTACAAACAAACAAAAAATCTTTCCTCTTTTTCCTATTCTAGTTCCTACTAATACTACTAATATTATAAATGCGAAAATTAAGTAAAAAGTTTTTATTTGGAACATAGACACTTGGCTCAATTACAAAGAAACCGAAGATAGCTCCAAAAGTTAATAACTGTGTCGCAGCTATCATCGCCCAAACTAGACAAGAAAAACAATTGTCCCAGACTTAGACTATTTTAACAGTATAACTAAATTTTGATAAATTATAGTAGAGAAGAGCTGATGTGTGGAGTGCATGTGTGTGTGAGTGAGAGTTTAGGTGTGTGACAGTGGTTTTGCTAGTTACGTTTCCACAATTCTTTCAGTTTCATCATATGACAACGATTTCAGTCACTCAATCAACTTCCCTCTCAAGAGACTACGGGGTAAATGGTAAATATTTAAGGTCTTATTTGTGAAGTTGTAGAGTTTGGAGCTGATAAACCTGAAATACCTTATACTGCTGTTCCACAGGGTACACTTTTGCAAACTCTGTCGAAGCAGCGTTTTGCAGTGCCATAGTTAGAGCCGTAGTGTATTAATTTGTGTTTTCTGAGTACAGTCTGTAGTACAAAAAGCTGCCTAACTGTGAGGACCATGCAAAGTGAAAAAAGGTCAGATGTCGGAAAGCGGATTGGTTTCTTTGATAGAACTTTTACTACGGCCCTCTGCGCCCTTTCTAGACGCAGCATGGTAGATTTGTGAGCTCCTCCCCACGCGGTCACGCAATACCTAAAGACTGATTGAGCGAGAGCACACTGAGCAAATTTGTGTGGATGTATGATGTTAGTTATCCTATTACGCTTAAACGGCTGTACGGATCTAGATGAAATTGAAAAAAATTGAAATTGAATAGTAGTATAGTCTGGAATAACACATAGGCTATTTTTTATCCCGGAAAAATGTACGGTTATCGTGGAATATATCGACTTTGATGCGGAGGAAGTCGCGGGCAGAAGCTAGTCATTCATAATGTAAAGCTAAGACAGCGCGATGTTGTCATATTTCATTCACGTAAGGGTGTTTCACATTAATAATCGTGACTTATTTTGTAAGAAAAATGAAAAAACAAAAGATAATTGACTATTACTAAAATACAACGTGTTGTAGATTAGTCGTAATGTAGTTGGGCACGCCTTAATAGAGGCGATAAGTCCCCTCTTTGAGGAGTGGCTGGAGAGGCGCCACGGCGCCCTCACCTACCGCCTGACGCAGGTCCTCACCGGACACGGGTGTTTCGGGAGGTTCCTGCACCTCATCGGGCGGGAGGAAACGTCCGGGTGTCACCATTGTGTGGATCGCCCCGAGGACACGGTGGAGCACACCGTGGCGGTATGCCCCGCTTGGGCGGAGCATCGCCGAGTCCTCGTGGCGGCCATCGGCGGCGGCGAACTCTCGCGTCCGGCCCTGGTGCAAGCCATGGTCCGGAGCGAGAGGGAATGGGATGCAGTCGCCTCCTTCTGCGAGGCAGTAATGCTTGAGAAGGAGGCGGCGGGACGGTTGAGACAGCGGTTCTCCCGTCCCAGCCGCCGCGGTAGACGCTCCGGACGTCGGGAGCCGCGAGACGACTCCCGGCCACCGTAGATACTGGCCTGTGGACGGTGAGCAATGGGTAGCTCACCGTCCTTACGTTGCATAACGACAGGCCGTGTCGACGGCGCGTTCGTGTTCCACGCGCGCCTCAAAGAGATGTCAGCAAAAGGAAGGGGCCACTGAGGGCCGATGCCTGCCGGGGCTGCGGGTTGTTCGCAAGAGATACCGCGCCCCCGGAACGCAAAGGGCACAAGAAGGAACATGGGTGGGTTTTAGTCAGTAAAAGTCTGACACTCCCTCCCGCCCCGCCCAGGGCGGGAGAAGTTATTTGATGATTACCCACCCACCAAAAAAAAAAAAAAAAAAGTCGTAATGTAGTACCTACATCTATATTACGTGGGTACTACATTACAAGGAAGTAGCTTGAGACAGGCTTTAAAACCCACAAAGGGAAGTTCCTATAAACAGTTTCTTATTAAAATATTCCAGCCCAAAATTCTATTTCATTCGACTATAATAAAATAGGGTAGGATATTAAATTACCATAAATTAAAATGCCGAAAAACAAAAGCGGAACAAACGCGAATGCACCCGGTAGGCATAAAACAAAAGGGGTTTGGATGTGGCATAAATCAAAATGCGACCGTTTGTGAGGAGGAAGCGGTCAATCATCCCCCTTCTTTTAAAACCCACAATGTGCTATGCTAGTTGCCGGGTAGGGCTGGGGCCTGAAGTTAGCGGAAAATTGAATTGTTTCAATTTTGTTTGTAGTCAGGAACTTGGTCTGAATATAAACCATGTTTTGAATAAATACCTTTTGACTGTTCTTTATACACCTACACTTCTTTTAGGTTTCAATATGCAGCAATTTTCGAAAGGAATGTAACTAAATACAAAGCTTTTTTATAATAAGTTATTAGCCACAATATAATCGATAAGTATTCACACTTATAAAGTAAACGCTTATCTCTTAACGAAACAGGCACATATCGCGAGTCGTTACATAAAAATGGCCGTATCTCGTCGCTAATCTAATGGCCCTATTTGACATTATTATGGTACACCACAATGACACACAAAACACCTTTGTAGAGTACAAAAAATGTTCTTTCCGAAATGAACGTTTGATTAGTTCATAGTTTAAGAAGTTGGTGAGGCAGAACCCGCAGCAGTAAGGCAGACATGTTTTGCAGTGACCCTCAAGTTTCCTACCACAAATAAGGTCATATGATAATTTTCATTAGGCTTAGTTGCAAAACTACATCCAGTCCCGTTCATACCGTAAGGGCAAAAGGGTTAATGAATACAGTGATAATAACCTACGTTGTGCAAGGTACTCATGCAAATTGACTTCGTGGCCCTTAAAAGGATATTTCTATTTAAAGTTAACTTTAACTTTAAACAAATATGCTATAAATTAGGTTTTAATTCAATTACATGGGTTGGAAAAGTACCAGGATGTTATATGAAGTGAAGAGTTGTTAAAAACGCATCAAGCGTCGCTTCACTGGGAGCACTTAGACTAATCGACTTTTCGAAAATGTTCTACCGCCTAACGAGCTTAGTACTCCCATGGCGCCTGTAATTATAGATATTTGAACAAGTGATATCATTAATTAATATGATGAGGTAAACTACCTAACGACTTGTTTGTATTAATAAAATTAATTAGAAAATGAAAACCCTTTTATTATTAGAATGTGAATCTACTCTGCATTTACATTTTCATGTAGAGACAAGGCGAGAGCGATTCGTCTTTCGTCCACGTTATGCCATTTGCAGCTACTTGTCATCGACCTAATAGAAAGCCACTGGCCGATAGTTTAATAATAAGCCCGCCAAGCTTCTGTATTCCAAGACCCAGATTAAAGTTAGAAACGAGCCTTATCTTACATTACGTCAGGTTCATTGAACCTACTTATGGCTTTGATAATCTTTGCAATTTCTTGGCGCATTCTTACTAACACTTATCTACAAATACTTAGTTTGTGTGTGCTTATGACGAGAATATGTAAATATGCGAGTGACAAGGATATAGACGCAGGTACAGTCGGGCTCATTAGCAACGTTATCAAGCAGGCGCGGGCCGCGGGCACAGCGCATAAAATTATGCCGATACATTAGTAAGAGGACTGGTTTACATGACAATGTGGAGTTCTTTTGGGATATTATTCATTAGTGAGGAAAAGGAAGAAAATATTGCATTTAAAAGAAATAATGAAAAAATGAGCTAAATCATCCAGAATTTATAGCGGACAAAATGGCCTCAGCTGGAAAAAGGTATATATTATTCTTTCCAGTTCATTTGATACAAGAAAGGTGGGGCAAGATGAGAGTTTTCGAAATAAGCGAATTTATAATAATTATTAAAAAATTTAAATCAATAAAATCTTTGCCCCTTTCCTGTAACTGCCCCGTTGGTATCGTGGTCGCAAGCGCGACTGATGAGCGTGGGGTCCCAGGTTCGATTCCCAGGTCGGGCAAAAAGTGTTATTGGGTTTTTCCATTAGGATTTGGTCAGTACCAGCCCGGAGTTTGGAAGTTGGTAGTGTGACATCCCCGTGCCTCGGAAAGCGCGTAAAGCCGTTGGTCCCGGCCGTCATTCGTAGATCTTTGACAGTCGTTACGGATAGTCAGAAGCCTGGAACTCTGACAACCAGTCTCACCAAGAGGTTTCGTGTTGCCCACTAACTGGGTTGTGAAGATCAGATAAGCAGTCGCTCTATGTAAAACACTGGTCACATATTCAGCTGCATCCGGTTAGACTGGAAGCCGACCCCAACAAAGTTGGGAAAAGGCTAAGCAGATGATGATTAAAGCCTTTCGTCATTATATACTACGCAACCACGTCTGTATGTTTTTCCACATGGAAAGATTATCCAGCCATGTAAACCCAACACAGTACAATCGCATACAGCGTTGCGCCGGATGAATGCATGCTTTTAGCGAGGGTCGCGATACCGACGAGTTTCGGCGACATCAGTCGATAACACACGACTTACGGACACGGCCGCGACACGTACAGCGGATATATTTAAACCATTGGGCGATAAAAGTCCCGACTCAGAACAAATATCTTGTTTTTATTGCCGACTGTACTTGTTTATTTGCACTCTAAGTTTTTTTTACAAATAATTTTAATGTGGGTATTATTTCACTCACAGGATCGTCCAAACTCATGCGCCGGCGCCGTTTGTACATAGGGCAATAATTTAAACATTTAATAAAACCTTTTAGGACTTCTTTTATAGGGCCTTAACGTTGAGAATATAATTGTACGATAGTTTATGAAATTAAAATGTTTTATGAAAGTAAATACGTAAACGGAATTTAAGTTGTAAATTTATTTTTTAAAATACTAGAAGTTTTTAATAAATGCATTATGAATGTTTACACAATACTTATACCAAACAATCAATTATTAAAATATTTGTCTGTCTGTCTATTTGTTACGGATAATCTCCGAAATGGCTGGACCGGCTTTGATGGGGCTTTCACTGGCAGATAGCTGATGTTATAAGGGGTATCTTTTATTTTAGGAAAATAATCTGTGTTCTGCCCAAAAAATTAAAACCCCTCAGAAAACCGACATTCACGCGGATGCAGTCGTGGACTTATGCTAGTATGACACAAACACGACACGTCGTACCTCCCATTTTGAAATCAATAACCTTCACATTCAATCCTTCACTGGGAACCGAAGATGTGAACAGTAAGACAATTACTTCAAACTACTTTTAAAATGCCTCCACTCATCCAAATTCAGTATTAAAATTACCGTAAACTATAATAAAAGTGAACTCTCCACGGCCACGGTATCACTACTCCTTAAACAATAAAGCATGTATTACTGCGCGCCCGAGGCTGGCAATATTCCCTCGGCTGATTTATCGAGCCTCTCTTTTGTTTACTCAGCCTCATTGGCGGGCCGCACCGTGTAATTAATATCAACGTTAAACGCAAACGTTTATTTGTTTCATGTGCGCAAGAGTCGATCGTGAGGGCTATTGGTATTTGTAATAGACGCTGCTTGCAGGGTTTTTGGTCGAGGTCATATTTGTGGGATAGGTAAGATTGTGAAGGTGGAAGGTGACATTTCGAGAAGAGCTAATGTATGGTTGTAAGATCTCAAATTGATATGACACCAAGAAATACAAATTGTTGTTGAATGTGGAGTGTGCTTAAGTAGAAACGATCTCCGTACATTGTATCGTGGTTAGTAGATGAACCTGCGAGCAGTGTACATTGCAGGGCAGCGTGCGTACTACAAGCAGAATCGTACCGTTTGCTTCATATTTTGATTCCTAATTTACTAGTAAAAGCAAGGTTCCGGGGTTCATCCAGTTAGACTCTGCCTGTACGTGTGCACTTGGAACAGGTGATGGTCCCTCACGTTCCATTGGCAGTAATGTGGGCTCTCAAAACTATAGATCATTGAACGTATCCTTACCCTGCCCTTTTCAAACAATAACAACACTTGAAGAGCGAGGTCCCGTTGCACAATTACCGCCCACCTCGCGATCCATCACCGTATCCTTAACACGGCAATTAATATCAATGTATACAGCGGTGTACTGGCGAATATCTCGATAGTTGGGAACAAGCCGAGTCAACAACCTGCGCACACGTCACCCCGCTCGTTTGCCCATCACTCAGAATGTTTATTTTTCAATTTAACCCGTCAGTGGCGAGGCCGGGAGGGCCCCGCTGAGTTAGGGCCGCCACACACCGCGCCGACAGATTACCGCGTGCACAGCGCCGCCTACCGGCTCCGCCCGCAACTGCACCAGCCCTGAACCACTTGGCCCACTTGCTATTAATTGCTGGTTGTGGTTATTAGTTGATTAGTACGTTGGGATATTTATTAGATTTGTGTTAATGTTAATATGTTGTTTGAACATCAATTTAAAAACAACGATTATGGTTTATACAATATGAATCTTTATTATTTTATATTATGTTCTTGACAGCTGGTTGTTATGGCGAAGTGTGTAATTTTAAAAATTAATAATATGAACACTATAAGCCTAGGATAGCGTGTAAACTAAGTACACATGCTGGTTTCAAATACATATATCGAGGTATGCCTTACCGGTCAACACACAACTAAATTATAAGAAGTAAAAAAATTATTAAAAAAAACACAACTCAATCAGCTTACTGACCTAATATTTCACAACAAACTCAATAAAAAATTCTAACCATTTTTTTTTAAGTCACTGTCGGTGCAAACTTGGCAGCCCTACCCACAACCCGTGGCATACAGGCGTCGAGACCTACAATTAGGGCTGGCCAACAAGACCTCGACCGACCGCCGCTAATACGCACTCCACCAACTAGTTACATACACGCCAATCTTATTAACACACAACATGCGCGAAAATATTCCTTTACCACCACGAAACAGGGCCTTATAAATCGCAACCAGAAGTTTGAGGGTTAAAACATCACTATGATACTTTACAACTTTGTCATTGTCGCCAGTTTCAACAAAACTTGCTCTTATAGCTCTAGCAATAAGGGTGTTGGCAAGTGAATAGTGGAGCAGTCGGTGAGTCAGGTATGGGAAAATTGTTCTTTATTGTTTATTGGCTCAACCATTCATCAATGAGTTATTACACCGTAAGTTGAGTAAAAATATTGGGTGAAAATTGATTTTTCTCAAGACGGATTGTACGAGACGTGCTTAAATCATCCGGTTCTTGGGTTAAACTCGTGTACGCGTTGTGGAGTTTATAAGACTTGATAGTATGAAATTTTGCGAGGTGGAATTTCTGGAGAAAAGGCATAGCATCTACCTATGTAATAAACTTGGAAATATGTTGGTAGCCTTGTTTAAGCATCCTACTGATAATTGCAATATAGGAATGAGTATTTCAAAATACTGTGAGTGAAAATTAAGACATTGTAAAGCTATGGAGAGCATATTGTAGCGATACCAATGTTAAGTAGGCCATGGTCGTAGTCACAGCCAATGTTACTTTAATATCAGTAGTTTTATTGTCCTTTTACTAAAACCTTTTGTAGTTTCTAATCCACCATGTTTTGTGACAGGAAAACAGGTTATACTATTGATCATTACCGACTTCTGCCTACTTCTGAACGTCTGGTGTACCATGTTCTGTTTATGTCGCACCTCCTCCATAAAGTAGACCACGGATGATGGGTGTGGACCACACGTGTGCCTGGCGCCGGGTTGTGTACCAGGACCACACAGGCGGGAGGCGGTAGCTACCACTCTGTGGTTAACGTAGCGGAGGATAGCCTCAGGCGGTGACTACGTTGGACTGCTGGAGTAGGTCGCTCTTGGTTCGGGCAGTTTTTATTGGGTCCAGTTTACTTTTGATCCACTTGACGTCACAGCTGAATTCATCGCGCATTGCCCTTTTAAGTAATATTCGCTAGTGATGTTCATATGATGAATTTAACATAAGAACTATTCTGTCAATTTCCGCTCTTATTAAAATCGCGATTGGTTCTAATCAAATTACAGTATATAATAAAAAAAATGTTTATTTAAAGTGATTAGTGTATAATTGCTGATAAAATCATTTCTATAATATGTAAGGTAGTCTTTGATGATATTAAAAAACCCCAATCAACATTCTCGGTACCAGTACCACACCGCGCGTCGCAAGCAATCATTGTCATAAGATATACGGGTTTCTGACGCGATGACCGCGATTACCAGTGATTATATAGCTCCGTGCGTGGTGGTACGTTGGCCTATCCCGAGCGCGCTTTATTGAAAAAATAATTTAAATCACTCTTATCACTGGCATTTTTATGGGTAATTAATAGCAACGTAGCGGGACTTCTTTCGCTTGATGGTTAATTACCGTGCCCTTTCATGTTTGCCTGGTAGTAAAACTTTAAGAATGCTCTCATTATTATTTTATTTTAGAAGTGCTTTAATAATAAAATCTTCTATAAAACAATTAAATAATAGTACTAGATTTTGCCCGAACCGTTGACATTTTAGTTCACGTGAATTCCAGTTATCGCAGTAG
Source organism: Caradrina kadenii (assembly GCA_947462355.1). NCBI lineage: Eukaryota > Metazoa > Arthropoda > Insecta > Lepidoptera > Noctuidae > Caradrina > Caradrina kadenii. The sequence continues at coordinate 12,463,448 of OX381691.1, forward strand.
CTTATGTCACAAGCCTCCCAAACTACCTCTTTGTCAAATTTCATTGAGATTGGTTCAGTGGCTTTCCCGTGATTTTGTTACAAACGGACAGACAGACGGTTACCTCCGCATTTATAACATTAGTGCGTTGCATAACTCTTATAAAGGACTTCAGTGCCATTTCATTCTTCAATTTTACTGTATTTAATTACAAAGAAGATGATCATCTGATGAGGATGTTCAATTCTACATATCTACCAAATATTTAAAAAAAAACACAAGGATAACGTGTTTTTTACAAAGAGCAGGAGAATTCTGCTTATCATTCCATAAACAGTGGTTCTCGTAATCTTCGACTTATAGCTGGTCACTAGTTTTCCATAGCTGCACTAGCTGTAATGACTTCTTAACTGACAGTTTGACAGTAAGTCCTACATCAAGGCTTCAAACCACGTCCACGGGTCCGTGCCCGAAAAGTACGTGACGATGCATATTCAACACAATAAGCAAGTTATGGATTTTAAGAAAAACAAGTGGAAAACACTTACTGTAAGTCTGTTTGTCAGTTTTTGTATTAAGCACTTTGCTCTAAATTATCAGTTCAAAATTCGTCGACTCCATATCCATGTATACCTACTCGAATGATTCGATTTTTGACATTCATTTTTTTCTAGCTTATGGTGATATTCTAGTTGACACCCGACTACGAACAAGATATTTTATTAAATGTATGTATTTAACTTTGCAGTGTCCCAAAAATAGCTTGGAACGGTCAACTATAATAAATTCATAAAATCCTTTGTGGTGACAAAACTGGGCATCAAGACCATTGTTTACAAAATTAAACGTTGTTTAAATGACTTTAGTGAAAATATAGAGCACTTTATAGTGGGTAATTAAAAGTGTAAATATAACGAGAGTCGCAAGACCATTTATAAGTAAAATGGCGCTTGCCAAGGAATGTTAAAACAATATGGTGTCAGTATTAATTACTTGCTTGTGGTTAATGTGCAATTATCACTGTAAACATGTTTGTTTGCTTGTTTGTACGTTTGAATCACGATCCATTCCCTCCATTCCCTACGTTGTTTGCTACCCCAGGTCTTTCAATATTGTCAAACAAATCACCATGTGAATTTCAGCTTCTTTTAGCGAAGAAGCTTGTTTTCAGGCATCCTTAAATAAGAAAGAAGACCATGATCCCCTTGTGTTTGTTTTCAACTAAAATTCCTTCTCGGTACAGGTATCCAGTGTTCCACCTGCCTTTACTGAGCACACCATGTTTGTTACTGATGTATCCACAAAGCTGTCTGCTTGTTTTGATACAGTGTAATGTAGCTTGTCCTTTACCTTCATCGTAATATTCTTTATAATAGCATTTCAATATAACGTTATCACGTTATTAATTAAACCAAGTGTACAGCTACTGAGACAGCTGCTCCTCATGACACCGTGAGATTGTTCTATCTCGCCAATAAGTTGTTAACGCGTTATTATTAGTGCGATTTTAATTACGATAACTTTAAGTAGTTTTATTTTAACACTTGCAAGATCCATCAACATGTTTAAATGGCATGGTATTGTTGATACACTTATCTATGTTAATTTGAATTAAAAGCTGTTGGTGGTATCCATTAATACATTATTAACACCTATAATCCTGCTAGGTTTTAGTCTAATATACCATAATAATTTGAATAATTTTGCTGGTTACCCTCCCTGGTTTCAAACTCGGATCCCATCGATTGCCAAGACCACATTACATACTATGCGATGATAACTATGATTAGCATATTCCTCAAATGCAGGAAAACCAGCGAGTCTACCTTATACTGCCAGACATGTAAGTACATAAGTAGTAAGTGTCAGTACATGCGACGTTGTATGCAGTTACAACTCAGTCTTCAGCCGGAATTATAACCTCGTTTCAACACATTACACGCTTTTTTTTGGACGTCTCTTAAGATTTATTATTAGTTTCTCTGTATCTGCAGAAACATTAAGTTTAACCGTTTTTTTACGTTTTATAAACTGCAGTACAACGAGTCAAGGAACTCTATTATTTCAGGGCGAAGATTCTCAGTCTGGGTTCCTGACCACCATTTAGTTTAGGTATCGTTGCCTCTCTGCGGGTGGAGTATTGTTATTTTTATAATAAACACTTATCATCTATACTCACCTGATGTGTACGCGAAGTTTATCGGAAAAGTGGTGATGTTATCGAATAGCTTACCTGGAATAAGAAAAGGACAATGTTAAGAATTTGTCAGATGTGGGTTCCTGTATCAGGTCATAGTGTTTTAAATACACCAACACCGAGAAGTCGTAAGAATATAAATTAGTTAAGTTTTCATTACAAACAAACGTGTGAGAATCAGTTCGTGTCAATCATAATAGTCGAACAGCCATATCGTTTTAGTGTCGACGCCAACAAAGTCGTGCCTCAAGCAAATTTCTACGTAAATTGTTGTAAGTCACCATAAACGAGAACTATGTGAGAATGTCGTGACTCCGGCCTATCGACGGGGTACTACGGACCTTACGCACGCACCGGTAGGAAAAAGTAACCACAACACATATGTTACTCATCAATTAAAAACAAATTAACAATTTGCCTGTCAAAGGCAATTTTCATTGTACAAACTAGGATAGATACACTTTTTAAGTCAATTGATTTTAAACTTTGTGAAATTAAAATAAGATGCAGAATCTTCCATCAATGAATCAGTAGTGTTATAAAGATGAGTGGCTAAGCGAACAAATTGTGTTGGACACTGGCCGCCTATGCCTTATTGTTTTTTAATGGTCAGTCCCGCCCCCGCCGTGCCTTCATCATCCATCATCCTCCTTGAACATCCACTTTTGACGTTTTTTCTTAAAGCTGTTCAAATAAAAAAGAGTCGAATTCCCCGCGGCGTCCACTGACATTCCTTAGAAAGTTAAAACATCATATAAATTAATAAATACGATCGTAAGGGTTCATGTAGTTGGTATAGTTAGGAGAGCGTTTATTCGATGCCGATCAAAATATGATTAAAGTCTAATATAGTGGATCCCGGCGCCGTACACTGGCTGGGGAGTGCGTCACCTACTCTTTTGATAACCACAATTTAAATGATTAAAGGGAGCAATATTTTGTCATTTGGCAAGTACAAAGATGAGCTATTCATATTTCCTTTAGTGCAAGTGTCCCTTAACTCGCTGGTATCAGTGGTACAATCGCGGACAGTTCGATCGACCCATCTGCCGTCAATAGCACATAGTACCTACACGTCACGGGTTCCCGGCTGTGACTTACGGGGTCTGCAATAGCAAGTAATAATATAGTAACAATATGTTAATTCAACGTCACCCTAATGAGACAGGCCGGCCGTTCAATAGGGTTACGAGAGGGTACATCTAAATGAGGGAATATTTTAAAGGACAGATCCTCGTTAGCCTAGTAGTTCTAAGGGTGACTGTTACGCTAGAGGTCTTAGGTTCGATCTCAGGTCGAGCAAAAAGTGTTATTGGGATTTTCTGTGAAATTCTCAATAGTAGCTCGGAGTTAGGATTTGTGCCCGGTTAATGGCAATAGGCTCGCCCCCTATTGCATGAGACCTAAACATACCGGCAAACTGTGGGTGTACATTGGTATACCTCTGCCGAACCCATCGGGTAATACAGGCGTGATGGTGTGTGTGACAGATAAGTGATGTTTTGAATAAAGCATGTATGTATTTCAGGTTATGTAGACAGAGTATACATTTTAGTTTTTTCGAACTTCGGTTCTGATGAGGTTCACTATATTATGAAGTCTAGGGATTTTTCAAAGAATACTTAGTTATAAAGCTGATTAAAAACATTACAGATCTAACACAAAGCCAATTTGATATGTATATTTTCTAAATGGATCAAATATGACCAAGTATTCAAACTATTTCTGTCAACATCGAATCATTCACGCCAAATAGAACAGGTAGGTACACAAACGAAACTAGTAGACCATAAAAAAGTAAAACTAAATCACGACCAGCTGACGAGTGGAGGTCAGGCAGAGCTTCCACCCAGAGCACGCACGCACGTAAGAACAGAGCCACTGATACAACGCGCGCAGAAGATCCACAACTGTATTAAAATGATACAGTGTATAGCGATACGACTAGAGTAGCATGGAGCCCTAGCAACATGAGTTTCAAATATTTATTTATTTATTTATTAAAACTTGTTGCACATAATGTAAATAATACATTGTACAAAGGCGGACTTAATGCCTTTTATAAATATTATCTTTGAAGAGAGAGGACGTGTAAGCATACTACATCTATGAATGTGTATTCTATACAGTTCGTGCTCGCGTAACGAGGCAGTTTCACATTGCATTAAGTTGACCTTCTTTTCGATCCATTGCATGGCAACGCGCCGGCGCTATTGGTGTGTCCGTCTGTCAGGATGATCAGTATTTTAAAAGGAGCAAATAACAGTTTACGGCTATTTTCTAATTAGGTGATCAATAGTTTTGTTGAAGCTTAAGTATATTACTAATGGATTTTCGGACACATAAGTGTGCAATGTGCACACCTTAATTTTACCATGCAACATTTCCTCGTATCAGTTAGTGCTTTTGGCAGATTACTGGTGGTGTCTGCCGTTGGATCAGGTACAATGTAATCAAATGGGGAAAGTTATTGAAAGTAAATGTTATAAGCAAAGCAGCTTGTTAATTCCGAAAGTATGACAAGTCAGGGTTCCGTGAGGCTCCAGTGTCACAGCAAAGAGTTGCTCACCAGGTCGTTCACTGGAAGCGTCACAATTAAAAACTAAACGTTTAAAAGCACGCTAACTAACGAGGTCTCAGCAAAGTTTTATTATTGTTGTATGGAGGCTATAAAAACGGCGCCTGTGGAGCTTTTATTGATCCGTGAATGGTCGACGAATGGCTCAAGACCTCTGTTACGACCAATTTAATTGATATCAATTAGCCATGTTTGATATATTGGAAAGGCAATAAATTAGTTTTCAATTGGGGTGGAATGCTTTAAGTATTTGTTGATAACACCTGAAGTACTACTAGGAGCTCTATCCACTCGGAAGAGAATTAGGAATTCCAATTTGCCAATGAATTGGTCACGGTTTTATGGAGGAATTGTAACGGATGTTAAAATGTTAAAACAATTACTGTCCAAGGGCTTGCATCATTAACTTTTTCGTTGTATTAAAATAAGTTACATATTTACGGATTCAAAAGTAACAAGATATTGTGTTTTATTTGTTTGTCATTAATCGCGCTGTGCTCATGCATGCCGTATGATTGACGCACACCGCCGCCCGCGCTACGTTTTACATATAAATTACCAATTACAGACCCCTCACAGATTTCACAGAGTAGCAGAGGTGGCATTTTTACGATATTTATAATGTGTATTTATTCATACATGTTTGTTTTAGAAATGCCTATTAAATTAGATATATTTGTAGGCGTAGACAAAGAACACCGGATTTTTAATCGACGTGTATTGCATCAATTTGCATATTTTATCGATAAACTAGCATCGAATGCCTGACAGGGCTCACACTCTCCATGTAGGAATGCAACGACCAATCAGAGGAGTATTCAAATATATCATCATAACTAAAGGTACACTGTGCCAGCTTTGGTAATTAATAATATTACTCATTAACTTCACCTGGTGTTGGGTACGATATGTTATTCACTGTAACTGTAGAAAAATATAAGTTATTATTTCAAGAAAAATACCGATTTATTTAACTGACTTATTTGTTGTATAACATTTTCTAAAAGCAAGCAAATACACAAATACACTTAGTATACGAATCGATATGGCATAAATCAGTGGTAACCAAACCAGTGTAAAGCTCGCTCCACGCAGTAACGGTAGCCACTTCTAATAATGAGTAATGAGCTAGAAAGAATGCAGGATAACAACTGACGGGCAATTGATGGGAAGCATACCGCCGCACCGCTTCTGCCCGTCTTGTAATATAGTGCATTAAATAGACACCGCTCATTAAATTCCATGATTGATTTTGTGGCAAAACCAATACAGTAGTCGCTACCGGCTACCGGCATGATTAGTAATTAAAAGCGTCTAATAACACTGAGATAGGCAGATGAGTTGCGCACGACCGAACAGTCCGCTTTAATGAGCTGACTTTGATACATGACTACCGAATTGTGAATTAGCATAAGATTCAAATAAGTTCCAAGATCAAGATTCATTCATATCGAAATTTACAAACTGATTCGCAAAGCTTTTAGAATTTAGATCGTTTATTATATCAAAGAGGACACGTTGGAATTGAAAAGATACATCGTCTGACGTGTAGCTCGGGAAACTAAACTGCTCGCTTACGTAATAAGGTGGTATTTCACTTTAATGCTCTTAATAATAGCAAATATTTCAATCAGTTACCAGGCAATCATAGGATAGCAGGTATGGTGAGTAGGCAAGCAGGGGCCCACCCGTTGCGCGGCCGCGGGCATGCACGCGCTCTCGCCAAATTGCCCAACTGATGCAAAATACCCCCTTAAGGTTACAAGGTCTCTAACGGTTCCTTTCATGATACAGCCTCTTATCTCAGGCACTTCCTGAGAATTATCTCAAAATGTTGCTAACGGTTAGCAACATTTTGAGACTTTTTTTTTGGTAACTGCCTCGATGGCCTAGTGGTCCTAAGCGCGACTGCTACGCTAGAGGTCTTGGGTTCGATTCCCAGGTCGAGCAAAGTGTTATTGAGTTTTTCTATGAAATTCTCAGTAGCAGCTCGGAGTTAGGATTTGTGCCCGGTTAATGGCAATAGGCTCGCCCCCTATTACATGGGACCTAAAACATACCGGCGAACTGTGGGTGTACATTGGTACATCTCTGCCTAACCCTTCGGGGAATACAGGCGTGATGGTATGTTGTTGTGTTGTTGTTGGTTAGCACTTCTATATATTAGTAACTTGTTCTTCAAGTTGCCTCATTTTTTTACGTTACACAGACGATTTTCTGTAAATTGAAACATAACAAAATGTTTCCGTGTATCGAAATTGATTGTGAGAACATTACGCACGCAAGAATGTCACATATCCACCATAGTACCAGTTCCCATATTCCTGCGACAATTTCCTGGAACATTTAGCATTACATTTATAATAACGTATTGCTTTCCTATCACGTTCAAAGATGACTTTATTTTGATATTGCACGCTTGTACTTTATCACCCATTGTCTTTTTTATTCACACTCCTACGTGCCTCAATGTCGGCGCCTGAAGTTTGTACATATTTCACTACTACATGTTACATTGTCATTCAGGAAAGGTGTTTGAACTGTGAAAGTACGCTTTGAATGAGTATCACACGAGCCCGAGTCCACGTCATCAGGGCGAGCTGGCAGCTCCGGACGTTGAGTGAACTTTAATGGAGTTTGCATCCATAGCGAAAACTTCGATGGTAGGTAAAGCTGGCGCGGTGATACCTACTAGCTCAGGATAAAGCACGAACTACATTTCTGTTGACAACGTAGATATGTATTTGTAACAAGGTATTATGATTGTAGCATCTAGCCAAGCAAGTGAAGTTTATTGCCATAGCAAAATATCTCGTCGAAGAGAATATCCGCTTTAAGCATACTTCCCCGATTCAATTTTATAAAATAAACAGTGAAGTGTCACGGAGCAGGCCATAACGATTCTGTTTTACTGAGCTAGCGTGTTCCACTCGAATAATGTACAACAGATAGGGCGCTTTTTGTTTTGCTAAACGGACAAAGTTAGTTGCGTGCCGTCGACTGTCCCGCGGTCGGGATATTTGTATCCTTACTCGCTTTATGTGTCAGTACCTAATCGATAGAGTAACCTTGGGAACGAGAAGGTCATCGTGACCAAAACACAATCATGTATCATGAGATGACAACGCCAAGACCATTAAGCAAATCTCTTCAATTTATATGTCGTCGAACTTATGAGTTTTAAGTTATAAATATTCAGAATCAGTTAGAAAAATTAAGCATTCGTGTTGAACATTGTTTGAATTAATGTGACATCCAATAAATATTTTGAAACACGTCAATATGTGCATGTTAGGTAAATATTATTACCAGCCAACACAAATTAGGAAACCAAACCCCAGGAGACTCATTTCAACTTAAGTAATTCATTTCCTAATGTAAACAGGAACATATGAGGAGAGTTTTTCAAATAGTTTTTCAGTTGTGCATCAATTAGGAAACATTCTGTGAGATCCGCCTCAACGTTAGCGCTTCGTTGGCGGCAATTATAGTTGCTATGGCGCCCGCGGGACACCGCCGGATGCACGGGATGTCTGAACTCCTGGCGCGGTATGCGACCCTGGTAATTATTTTCGGGTGATGCACGGTCTATTGCTCCTGGTGACTAATTAAAAACAATTTCCGTGATTTATTTATTAGTGGTCTGTTATTTATGAGCCACCACAAATAGAGCATAGTATTAAGATATTTCATGTAATTGTTTAGAGAAATAGGTTAAGTTAACCTTATATGGCTTATGTATTTTTATAGCATCTCCCTGCGTACCGGCGCCTAGCCCAGACAATATACCTTATAAGCTTATAGCATCTCCCTGCGTACCGGCACCTAGCCCAGATAATATACCTTACATGCTTATAGCTTACGGATACCTACGACGTAAGATTAAAAGAAATGTTAACTATTATATGCGTATTTCTCTAATAGAAAGTAAATAGTCGCATGTTTTTAACTGTGTCCCCATCCGATGTAAATTAAAAACGATAATCTAAGCATGCAAAATATTAAGTACCAAGATATTGTTCCTTACAATTAAACATGAAAATCATAAGAAGGCAAGATATTTCATATGGTAACGACTAGTGATGAGCAACGCTATCTATCGATAAATCGGAGACGCGCAGCAGGGGCCGGCTTATCCAGTCGACATCTGGCGCCTAAATTCTTACATGCAACGTACACCGGTTGTAAATAAGGCAGGAATCGCCACTGACAGACAGACAGACCAACGGAGCAATATACGACTAGTAGCTATGCTAGTGTGGATAGGACAGGCCAATTTTTCAATATCGGTTTATTATAAATCACTTGTAAAAAAACGGTTCGTAAATCAACAAAGTGTCTGAGCCAATTCAAATGAGCATGGAATTATATATTTCTGTTTTGTAAAATGGAATATATTTTTTTTAACCTAAACAGATTACACGATAGCTATGTAACACAGAACTCCTTCTATTTCCAGCATTTTAAAAGTTAACACTTTTGTCATGAAACGATGAATGAAAAACAGTACATCAATTTTTTTGGAAGGTGCATCAGGACTACAGCCCGAGTAGGTTTTCTAAAAATGTGGAAAAAATGTGAACTAACATCAAAATGTACTGCATGTTGTCAAATCCAGTACGTAACGGGAGCGTTAAAGTGATCTTAGTAATACTTTTTTCAATTGCCAATTAAATACTATTTAAGTAGATACATGAAATATTTTACAAACTCTAAAAAATAAATCTCCAAAGTCCTATCGTCAGCAAATCCTTATCAGTTCTCATAATCAAACATGAAAAAATTGTTGGAACGACAGGTAGACACTGAGATACAAACCTGTACTGAAGTAAACACTTTAAATGTCGACCCTAACGTCTTAGCACTAAAGTTCAAAGTACGTTTGATATACAAAAAATATTTTTTGAGAAGTATCATGACACGTGTCAGTTTCGCTGGGAGCTGTCAGAGCGGAGTTATATATTTATTTATGTGCTGCCGTGTAGCCTCCGTCAACAATGACGTGAGAGCGGTACTGGATACTTCCTGAGAACCTATGATATCCTGCCTTCGCTCAATGTTTGATTGGTATTGTATTTTATTGTTATTTAATTCAAAATCTCACTGTTTAATAGGAATTAGTCAATGAAAAATTGTAACAATAATGGCATTATAAAATCAAACCTATTTTGTAAGATTAAGTAACTGCCTTGGTAGCTACGCTAGAGGTCTTGGGTTCGATTCCTAGGTCGAGCAAAAAGTGTTATTGGGTTTTTCTATGAATTTCTCAGTAGCAGCTCGGAGTTTGGATTTGTGCCCGGTTAATGGCAATAGGCTCGCCCCCTATTACATGGGACCTAAACATACCGGCGAACTGTGGGTGTACATTGTTACACCTCTGCCTAACTCTTCGGGGAACATAGGCGTGATGGTATGTTAGTAAACCTTTAGTCAGAATTAAATCAAAATTTAATATTGTTAAGTTACGTGCATATGAGGCCATTCGATCGGTATGTTATTGCAAATGTAACGTCCAGGCGTCGCACACATACAATACACAGAATAGGTTACACTATATATTTGATTAGGAATTCGTTGGCATGTGGATTAACAGCGTATTGTAAAAATGCTAATACCTATATTAGGTCTGAATGTGTGATTTCCCTTCATAATACGTGCGCCTGGTGAAATAAATAAACACATTTATTTTATGAATGAGAAAATGAAATGTTATCAGAAATGTTAATTTATTCAATGCCCAATTTAAAAACTTGAAGCAAATTCAGTTTTTAGCAAACTAGATTCTGTCTCCAAAGTATATTATACCTACAGATACAAATTTTCATACATTTTAAATTATAAAAAAAATACATAAATAACTTGGAAATGCACTTTTTTGAATAATAATTTTTAATTTTTATGTGAAATCGTTTACTTTAGATGAAATTATTCACAATTGTTTCCCATTGCCACCCAGAACACAATTTCCATTTACAAAAAAGATGAACATAAAAAGGCTACCATTAATTTATCAAAAGTTTAATTATGAAATATGCACCAATAAATCGTTGTCGTTTGTACCAACGACAAGCATAGCCGGGATTCCGACTGTATACGTTTTTGTCCCTCTCGCGCCGGCTATAAACACGACACGGTTAATTAAAACGGTATATTAGCATAAACAAATAAAATGCCCCATTACGAATTCAATTTACAATCTTTGAAATCGGTTAAATTAGTCGCAGTAAATAATATCTCGGATACAGTTTCGATAATAGCGTTGTGGCGCAAGCCACGAGCGGAGCGGGGAAAGAACAAACAAGCCATCGTCTCACTTAAAAGAAGAAAATAAGTTAGAAATTATCTTTCGAGATTATTGTCAAATTGCCTATTTCCTAGTAAACAAAACTTTTGTATTAAATGTTTTTGGACATAATGCAATATTCAATATTTTTTCCTGTTATTTCTTCACTCAACTTGCTATGTCTTACAACTTGAAGCACATAACATGTGGTGTAACGTCGCCCGAGCAGTGGATCGATGCCTTCATTTAAATTTGGTGCGTTCCATATGTTAAATAGTGCAAATTATTAATTATACGCTTATTTTATACAATTAATGCTGTATATATGATTGATTCACTACCGGTCTGATACATAGTTTAATATTTTATGTGGTGCAGTGAAGCACGATAATTCTTTTTATCGTTTTTTTTCTCATATATTTTAGTTTGAAGATAATATAATTTTAGTATGATTTACACACCATATTATTATAATAGCTTTACCGTACCAAGATTTATGAGAAGAAACTTTTAATAAAGTATAATAAGCTGCAGAACCATGCAAGGTGAGAATGGATGGACAAGGAGTGTTACGCTGTGTATATTATTCTCAAAGCCAAGAGGGCAATCGACACCAGTTGGGAGCAACGTCAATCACAATCCCAACTACGAATTAACAGTAATTACACAAGTCCAAATCAAACGCGTGCACAGGTATGCGGCTCCCCCCTCCGCCCCCCAGAGCGTGCGCACGCGGCGCGCGGCGGGGCGCCATTGTCCCGCTGTCAGGCTCGACCAGCGCCCCACACAACGAACCACAGTAGGCACGCACTGGCTAGCCAGATATCGATACGGAGATATGTCTTTTCTGTAGAGCTACAACCAGGTTCATGTTTGATTGGCATGAGCGTTATTGTATGTCAAATGATCAATTTATTGGCTAAATAATATGCCAACATATAGCGAACAAGTCCAAGCAATAGTGTTGTCATGGTATAGAAGGGTCATACGTGTAAGTACGATATTTATCTCATATACCTCTTGTGCATGAGTTAGCATGAAATTATCGTAGCCAGACAACACCTTTGTGTATACAGACGAAAACTACAGTCAAATCGAAGTTAATTTCAGGATGAAGTCTCTACAAAAGTACATAATATTCAAGACGGCGCATCAAGATGAGACAACGCAATGTTGCACACACGCATTGTTGTTTAAACCAGAATGAACATATTATCATAACACCACCTATGTTACTGCCCTTGTCAACATGTACGTTATTAGTTATAATTATATGTAAATCAACTTACAATAAATATTAACATAAAATTATCGATAGCGGGCAGCACTATCGTGGCGCCTGCTCGACAGTGCACCGCGGGGATGCATTGTCCGCGCGTCTAAGTGCCTCATATTCGGTTACCCAACTATATTACACGGCTACACGCAATATCGATATGTCACCCAAAACAAATCCTGAACGTCCCTAGTCCTAACAGAAACAATCTATTTTCAACTTTCAGTTTTGGAGAAGAGAATCGATTTTTGTGTAAATGCAAATTGGCTGATTATGCCGGTTAGGTTGAAATATAGAACGATATAAGTTTCATTTTACTACTCCTTGAATACACAAGAGGTTTAATAAATAACTAAACAAAGCTCTCGCGTCGCACCGTGTCTGAAGGCAGTTTTGTCAAGCGATTGTCTCAGCTTCACAAATAATTTATATCATTTTATAATAGATTTGGAAGAAAAAGGGATATATTTTTATAGCTGTTAAAGCAGACGAGTTATCGTATAGTTTTAGTTAATAAGTTATAAAGTTAATTTATACTATCATTATTGTAACTTGTTTAGGTATGTTATTAAATCACTTTTATGTTTTGTTTGTACGGGTAAGGTTGGGGAAATGTAGAAAATGTATGATTAAATTAACAATAAACATTGTTTTTTGACCTCACTTCTAAGAAAGCTGCGTCGGACATGCTAAAGCCTAAAATATCGGACTCTAGTAGACGATCACAAAAATTAAAAAGAGATCAGGATTCTGATTGGCGGCTTTGATTTTTAACAATTTTTTAGGAACTCAATTAAAAGGCATCATCGATAACTTTCACATCTTTCCATGCACTTCATTGTGTCCGATGCAACTAGGTATACAACGCGTAGCTATCCTTAACTTGTTTATAATGCAATCTTGTATAAAGTATTAACATTTACCTACCTAATTTCTTACATTCAATCCAGTGCACCTTTTCTGAGTGTTATCCAACCGTATCGAGGCACTAAACATTACATCGGACACCACACAGTTATTGTAAACATGTCGTGAACACTGTTACCGCACTATTATTATATTTCATTGGAAGTATCGGGTAACAAGCAAGTTCCTTTTATCGTGTAAATTAATATTTATTCCTATACCAATTGCATTACAATTATAAAAGTTTTATTATGACAATTGCTCACTACAAGCGAGACCCACACTGCGCTAAGTATTCTCGGAATAGTATAGGTGCGTTACGTAAAAAATGCAGCCACTGGGGATCCAATGTCACGAAATCCAGCTCGCCTGGCCGTCAATTAAGCGTTGGTTGCAAAGTACCGGTTAAATGAGAAAACAATACGATTGTTTTGTTTTTTTTTTGCGCACTTGCCGTGCATGTCAATTAGCTCTTTACACTATAATTGTAACCCAAACTAGTCATTTTGTTCTATCAGCAGTTAGTTACCGTCAAACGAGTAAATCCAGTATAGTCTGTTCTTCCGAGTAATTTTGCTGAAATCATCATGCTCTCTCTACCTACCTCAGGGTCAATCTTCTTATACTCGGGATCTTCTTCATCCACCTCAAAGTATAGCTCGGTGGAGGTCAATGACACGGTGCCTGGAGCCACCAGCCCCGGCGCCACCAGGCGAGCTTTCGTGCTTATGTTCACCGGACCTGGGGAGTAGCAGGGGCAATATTGAGCATTGTATAGCTAAGGATTGTTCTTGAAGTAAATAAGACATTGCGGGTATCGGAAATAATGAAATTAATATATAGATCCTTCTCTAAACAACAATAAAACTACAATTATATCAATTATGAACGGCCAAACTTAGCCGTAAGCATTCTACACGGGTGTATATGTTCACGGCGCCTGGTGTAGTATTGAACGCAATATTTTTAAATGATACTGCTCACATATTTTATCCAGGCGTTCAACGCCAGCCAAAATCAGTAAGATACAAAATATAGACGAATTGAAATTAGATTTTACGTCGATAAATGAATACCAAGATAAAGCTGTGTTAGGTAGATTTTTTATTAAATTTTAATAAACCATGGGTTGGTTTATTAATTACTTAAATTAATCCGACAATATAGACCATTTTCGTTTTATTCGGGACTAGGAGATCATGGACTAAGAAAGGTGTTTCTAACATAAATTCGAGAAATGAATATATTTTACCAGTAAGGTCGGCATCGATTTCCCTGTCATCTACCAGGAGCTCAGCGTCGTCCAGGAGTTCTGCGGCCGCGGTCGTAGGTAACTGCGCCCCGCGACCCGCTCCACCCGCCGCTATCCTAGAGTGTAATTCTTCCGTGGCCTGTGATTAGACAAAGTGTAAACTTGCAGTTTTTTTTTGCAGACGAGTCTAAATGGGCAAAAAGTGATGAACGATTCCAAAACATTTTCGGATAAAATTACTTTTTAACAAGCTTACTTTTATTTCCTCTTTATTAATAAAAATGCGAAGTAATATTCACAAAGTGTTTTAAATTAATAAGAACAATATCGAATAAAATAATTAGGGACTATATGATTTGATCTGTATTGGCTGGTTACAAAATTGTACTAGGCTAACATGCGATAGTAAGAGTTTAACGTTACCTGTAGGATGGCGTCGTGGTGGTGCGTGCTGGGATGTGGGCGGGCCAACGCGGCCGCCACGTGTCTTCTCCCTCGCGCATCGGGGACTAGTCTTCGTCGTCGACGCGCGTCGTCTTCCCAGGAGTCTAGCTTCCAGAATTGACTGCCACTGCTGAATATCATAGAATCGTTCGAAGAAATACGCATTTTCTAAAACTCTCTTAAAATACGTAGATACTGAATTGACTGGAGAGGTAAGATTCTTACATGTATTTTTGCTTAAATGTTCAGACTTTGATTCAGAGTTCGCAATTTCATGTCCCTAAGTTTATGTTTACCTAGTAGAAATAGCAGTCGTTGATATCCTGTTTAACTGGCACAATCTGATAAACACAAGGATAGTACCGAGCGACTATGCATGCGAGCGGAGGCAGTAGTTACCCCTTGTGCGGCGCGACGTGGCCGGCGGCGTGGCGCAGCTTGTCGAGCAGGCGCGCGGCGGCGGCGTGGTCGCGGCGGCGCGCGGCGGCGATGAGGCGCTCGCACGTGCGCTCTTCTTCTGCTCGCTCGGCGCTACTCGTCGCGCACAAGCACTGCGTACAGGCAGACAGTACTAACGTTACTCATGACTATCACATTTAAAACAAAATGTTCTAACATTTTCTAGTACTTGTGAACCTGGAAAGAATTTGAAAAAATGTGAAGACGAGGGATCCTTCTATTACCAGAAAAGATATCATAACCGCCTGCGCAATATTTTTATTCTGGGATCCTAGCCAAGCATGCAATTGCATCGTTGACTCAATACTTAGGCATTTTTCACTGATTGGGAAACCCTACCTCAAAATCAGCATGTTTGAGCACATCATCAGCCCTCATCCTATTGAGTATGAACTCCGCCTCATTCGCGACCCTCACGATATGGTCACGCATCGCATGCGACAGCAGCCGACCCTCGTTGATCAGCTCGATAAACGCCAGCCCTGCATGCTTCTGCAAGGAGTTCTGCCACTCCTGGGAGCAGAGCAGCATCACCAGTTCTACCACTGATGTGCTGGATTTGAAGGTTTGAAGACCTGAGGGGAGTTAAGGTAGAGGGTTAATAAGTTGCAGAAATGTATGGTTTGTCGTGTTTGCGGCGCGTGTGTTGTGCTGTATGGCATTGTCAACAGAACCAATCATCGTGAGTCCCAAACTGATAAAATATGGGTACTGCCACTCATTGACACCCACAGCACCATAGTGATGTACAAAGGAGCCTTTACAATGCTATACTGCACGCGTGTTGGCTTCTATCCCATCACAATTACCAGCATGTGCAATAGTTCTAATAAGAAAGAGTTGTTTGATAGAACCACATCTAAAGCCCATTCATTCATACATAGTTTCTACATAACCAATCAGAGAGCTACAGTGAAAGCTTTGAGAAACACCATTGCAGATAGAATTAATATCTGATGTTAGACCAAGCGATGCCGCTTACACTACAGCCGACCACCAAAACTAAAACACATATTTATTTTGCGTTCATCCCTAAAGAGATTACCTTTCATTAAGCTCTCTGTGTCTTTGCTTAATAATTACGCTAATTTTTATAGCAAGCTTAATATCCAAGTTAAACCAATTATGGTGTTAATCATTGTTAGTAGTTACTATTGTAGGACACCTTCACTACCACATTTTTCTAAAGCTAAGCTTTCATCATTAGACATTAAGAACCAAGCATGATAAGCCACTACCATGCCTAATACCAGTCTACCTTTACCCTCCATCAGTAGCTCCTGTCCGTGACTTCCCACCAGGGTCTTAGAAAGGAAAGGAGCAAAGTCCAGCATGATCTCTCTAAGCAGCGGACATACGGGCCCGAGGGCCGTCTCCAGCTTGTGTGTGAGAGACGCCTCGCGAGAGACGCCGTCGGTAGACATTGTGGTGTTCATTGCGCTTAGACCAGCGAGGGTCTCGTTGTCCTGTTGGAAAAGATTTTTGTTTAGCGCTCGCGTTCTTCGCGGTGTTCGCAAGACAAACAGGAGTGATCATCACTTACCGGATGTAAATGCCTCTGCGCCGCTTGCAGGTTTCTGTTCTGATGCCTCTGCGTCAGATGGTGGTGCGAGTCGGAGTTCCTCATGTGAATTTGTTTGTCTATATCTGAAATTAACCATAACACTAAAGTTGTTGTGTTGTTTTTAACTGCGTCGTTAGCGTAGTGGTCCTAAGCGCGACTGCTACGTTGGAGGTCTTGGGTTCGATTCCTAGTTAGAGCAAAAAGTGTTATTGGGTTTTTCTATGAAATTCTCAGTAGCAGCTCGGAGTTAGGATTAGTGCCCGGCTAATGGCAATAAGCTCGCCTATTACACGGGACCTTAACATACCAGCGAACTATGGGTGTACACTGTGGTACACCTCTGCCTAACCCTTCGAGAAATATAGGTGTGATGGTATGTTAGTAGTGTTGTATTCTAATTAAATCACAAAAATAATAAAATTCAAATCACCCGTTAGTGGGCCTCTACTGCAAGTTATTAGATGTTGTTTATACGATGGGTACTTATTATCCTTAACAACAAAGACTATAATTGGTAAAAAACAAATACCTTCATGTACATTTCCCTCGTGGTCGCGACTCCTGCCGGTGATGGTGGCAGGCCCGCGCTCTCCGTCCTCGTTCAGGTTCACGTCAGTCCAGGACTCATCGTTGCTTACCTAGAAATGTACAGTAATGAAGATTTTAATTCTTCATTATTCCAGTTTTTTGTAGCTAGTGACAAGAATACGTATGCATACGATTTTAAGCTTGGCTTGGCTTCATCGAGGCGACTTCCACAAGCCTGTATGTGTATGTAAATAGGAAAGAGGGAAGCTTATTTCGTGTTGTCATTATGGTTACTAAGTATTTATTCTATTCGGATGTTTTTTTCTTCAATAAACAATTTCTTTAGTCTTTATCTTCTGCAATCAGAATGGTATATGAAACTCATACGTACCGGATGCTTGTTGTCGTCAAGCGCGATCTCGCTGGAGGTCTCTGGATCGTTGTTCGTGGTCTCGTTCGAGTTGAGGTGGAACGAGCCTGCGTCCTCGATCGAGTCCACGCTCTGCGGACACACACCAGTGATAGACACAATCGTACTACGCGTGTAGGAGACTCCTAGCACTGCTAACTGCTCTACACGTATAGAGGGATACTAGCAATGGATTACGTTTTTATTCTAATTCAAAGTTAGGGAAGCTAAACAATTATCTGCAAAGTCTAATAATATATAACTTTTACTTTGAAAATAAGTGAATTGATTGGAAACTATTAATTTATTTTTACGTATCAAAAAATCTATTTTTGTTTAATATGAATAACTAATTTGGGGCATGATTTACTGAAAATTTACATCATTTTATTTTCATCTACTGAAAATTCAATAAAATAATAAATTTTTACTTCCTCTCATTATTGATATCAGATCTTACCTTTATGAGCTACATGTAACACGAAAAAACAGTGTAAATAATCTACTAAGTGATGAAAAGAGATGATAAAAAGGTGGACAATACAGTGAACACCATGCTTTAAAAGAATTCAGTGAAAAAAGCAAGCATAGCACACGCATGCTGGAAACAAACTTATATTACAAAGTGGAAAATATTTGAAAGAACACACGAAACAACATTTTTTTTTACAATAGAATCAGAAATGTGATAATCCCATCCCTGTCACCTTAATTTCATGGCGTTATACAAAAACAATTTCATTAAACTAATATTTTCCTTTTAAAATAATAATAATTACAATATCATAGCTTTATATTTTACAAATTATATATCGTGTTTGGTGCTCAGTGCTTTAATGTTTTGTGTTTTGTTTGTATATTACAGTTAGGTACAGGTGAGCGTGGCTAGCCTAGTTTGTGTTATCAGTGTTTGTATTAAACATAATTATGTATCGTGGCAAGCCTGTACAGATTGGAACTGGAACTTACTAGTGACCATTTAATTTTTATAAATCGTTTCACTGAATCAATTAAATGGCATTCAAATCAAAGGAGTTTCATTTTATTAAAACTTTTGACAGTATAGGAACAGAGCCACACTCGGTGACAATAATAAAGGTACCAGGATTACAGAACCAATCCGGAGTGTCAACACTAAATTTCATGTTCACACAAAGTGAGAATGTGTACAAACCAAATTGACCACCGACACCGTTATCCCAGACAATGTTTTGGACCTTGCGGTTGGAGGCTTACAACAGGACAATAACATTTATTTATTAAAATTATAAACCAGATAGATGACAGCTAGGCAAGGTAAGAATATATGGCTAGATCTGGTTTTACAGAAGCATATTTATTTGCGTCAGAAAAATTGAACAGAATTCAAATAATGCCCCCTGTACTTATTACAAAACAGTTATTGAAACTAAACGGAAACAAAGGCACCCCCAAAGATCACAGTTAAAGGAGACGCAGTAACTAATAGAAAGAGATAGAGCATCGGCCGACTCCCCACAGATTTACTGACCTTGGGTTTGAGCTGGCTTTTGACTCGGAGGCTCGACTTGAATAGCGGCTCTTCCTTTTCCGAGGCCGGGGACAATTCCGGCTTATCGCTAGGCTTTGCTTTCTCTCCGGTATTAGGCTTCAGTTCGTCAGTGGTCGTTTCTATTTTCGCAACACCCTCTTCTTTGCCATCCGTCTCCTTTATTAATTTAATTGCAAAAGCAAAACAAAACGAATATAATGAAGCGTCCACGTATCACATAAAATCTTCCACATTTAATGTTTCATTCAACACATATTTCATAGCGACATCAAAAACGGAAACCAATCGGCAAACAGCAAATCAATTTGCCAAACACAATGAAACTGATGGCTACACTCGACTTGAGGGACTTCTGAATAGCATGCGCCCAACGCTAAGTACATCCTACATCTAGAACTAACCTTACACTCGAGATATATACTACGCTACTTACAATACAAACTTCTTACTTTTCATGTAGCTCACCTAAATTGGAAGAGTTCGAATAAATTGGAAAAACATGCTATAGAAAGAGAAATTTAGAAGATATCATTGTCGTCAAAACTATTAATAATATGGAGGCTAAAAATAAAAGTTTCAAAAATAAATTATGAAAGTTTCTAACAAGTAACATAACATGGACTTGATGAGACATATTAAGCTTTTATGTTTGGCGCCAATGGACTACAGGTAATAACGTACTGCATACAGAGTTATTCAGTACTCACAATATTCTCAAAGGTAGAAAAAAGGACAGGAGTCTATCAAATTCTTACATGCAAATATGATTCGTACACAAACACGATCTGGTCTATATTCGCATACGACAGTTTGAAAAGTTCTAATGGTCTTACCTTCATGGATGGAGAGTCCAGATCGTTAATGGTGGAATTATTTTCATCGACCACAATCATGGCATACTCCACGTCATCTCCGTTGTGCTCTACGGGGACATAGAAATGCTGTTGGTTAGTTGATTGTACTAGTGCGTTGCGTGTTGAGACAACATCGACAAAGCGTTGCTTTAATAAAGCGAGGGGTCAGGTACTCCTACATCGTAAATTACTATTTCTGGGATTTATACTTCTATATTTACATGGAATTCTGTACAAAGCAGATTATTCTTACTAGTTACTTTTATATCTGAAGCGCATAATATTTTTTAACTATTGGCAGCTTAATATAAGGGAGTACAATTCAACGCCAAGTCTACAAATACAAGAATTTCATGCATTATCCGCAGTAGAGGATCGCACAGAATTCCCGTCAGTCACTACAACCAATTAATATATGTTTTATCTTAAATTTTATACATGCTTCTTATAATTTATGGATTTCTCAATAACTACTTCAAATGATGACGCAACCCAAACAAAAATGGAAACGAAAAGAAGCGGTGCCTCAGCGGTGCAAAGTTTACATTGCTTTGTCTTTGTGGACGGTAACAAGGAACCACCACTGGCAAGCGCCCGGCAGTGTTCCTCGTAGCACTCGCTACAACTTGAAAGACAAAACATTGCACGCGAACATCGACCACGTGTAGTATTGTGGGCGTCCACATTACAATCCTATTTTCATATTTGTGATAATTGTGACTGAAGGCACGAGAGACCAACTGAAACCACTATGAAGCGTGTAAGCGAAAGTGAAGCCCTGAGGGAAAATAGTGTTGTTGCCCTGTCGTGCATTCCCATTTACATGTTTGTAAATAGATTTTTTTAAGCACATCGATTCATATTCGAATCATAATAATTCCTATTCAAAAAGGAATAAGAGGAGAGACAATTGCACTCAATTAATACCGGTTGTAGTCCTTCACGCTAGGTTTGATTTCAATAATATAATATATAGTTTAATGACTTTAGTTTGTTTGTAATGCGGACGCCACTAGTCGTCGGCCGCGTTACCTGCGTGAGCGCGGTGGTAACTAGCGATGCGTGTGTGTGCGAGCGTATTATTGTTAACGTGTTGGCCGCATTCGAGCTTGCAGTGCGAGTGTGGGTGGCGGTGCGCCGGGTGCCCACCGGGCAGGAACTGCGGGTACACGTGGTGCGACCACTGCGGGAACAGCGGCCGCGACCCTGCGCGCGCACCACGGGACCAGCGGCCGGGAGGGGGAGCCACGAGACGATACCAGGACATTAGGGATTAAGGCGTACGTACGAGAATTGTTGAAAATACAGAGTGCAATAGACAGAATTTAGTCAGACCATGATAGGACACAGAAAAAGTCAGGACGTACGACAATATTGAAGTGAAAATCATGGTAGCACAAGGATGTTGAGATGGTTAAAATTGGTTTTACGTAAGGCGAAATAGAAAAAAAATGCATAGAGTTGTATACAGTGTAGAAAGTTCAAAGATAGTAGAGTAGGCACAGGTGTGTTGTAACAACATATAAACAACGGTAAGGAGACAGGATCAGAGGAAGCGGAAAGATATTAAGTAAATACGTATTTTGTTTGTAATGTTAACAAGTTCGATCGTTATAAATCGCGTTGTATACAATAGCAAAGTGATGTGCGGTTATACAATCAAACGATCGATGCAAGGCAACCAGTGGCAGTGCCGCAGTGTAGTAAATGTAGACGATTTTACCAGTGTCCCAAATCGTGACGCGTATATCAAGCGGCGTGAAAAAAGGAGAAACGACACAATTCAGATATACAGTCTATTAATATCCTTTTGAAGTGTCGCTCTCGAAAGTATCTACATCTTCTGTGTGGCAAAGTTCGGCGGAATTATCACCAGCTTGGTTCTAAACTGTGAACCAAGTTGGTAATTCTTTACTCACAATAAATGATAGCTATTGATCTACTGACTTACGTTACTGTGTGCTATTATTTATACTTCCGACAGCGACAACACACAATGATGATGACTGTGACATCTTTAACATGATAACCAATATATTTGATATAATTATGTATTATATTGAGTGCGGTAAAGCATATAAAAGAAGCGAAAATAAATAGCATACAATTAATCCATATCTAATAAACAAACCCGATATGTCTAAAGTAAAGAAGAAGGTATAGTTTTAATATTTCATACACCAAAATATCAACACAGAGTTTTCTACATACATAAATACAGTTTATGTCGTTGCATTTGTATTTCATTTAATTGGATTAATTTTAACCGTTTTAGAGGTATTATGGTTTAGAGATCAAACAAAACTGGTAAAGTTATAAATAATGAAGTCATACAATAGGAAGTAGATAGAATAGACAGTCTACTACACAGAACAGTGGATGCTCGACATGACAGTGCCACTACGCTCGTTAAGTTGACGTGGAAAAGAACATCGTAGGTAGGTATTAGGTATGTACAGAAGATATAATGTTAATAGACAGAGAAGAATAACAAATAATTGACTTAAACTTAATAGAACTCGAAAGCTCATGGAACAGACAGAGAACGGGAAATGAGATATTCAGAGAGTGGTCGTCAATGTCTTGGATATCTGTTACATAGCAAGACTATATCATAAGACATGACACAATCGTATGGACCTTTCATTTATTGTAGTCCTGACCCAAATTCTCGACAGTCGACTTCGATATAATACTTATACTTAAAAAGCGTGCATAAAATATATTTATATTTCTTTTAGCAAGTTCAAGTGTGTGAGTGTGTGTATTTCATTAACTGATATGATTGTTTAGTCGGTGTGAGACGAGAGAGCCGTACCGTGGTGCTCGAGCGCGTGCGGCGCGCGGCGCGAGCAGTCGGGCGGCGCGTGCGGCGGCGGCTCCAGGATGTCGCGGTACTTCGACACCATCAGCACCGAGATGAAGTACACGATGGCCAGCGACAGGAACTGCGCCTGCTTCGTCTCCTCCTGCCAAACCGATAGCATACAGATCAATTGCAACCTCATGTAGCCACCCGAAGCATAGCACCGATGTTACCATCATACTTCACGACTCTATTAACACTTTAATTTTGCAGATATTTACATCTAAGACAAATATTGAACTGGGAGTCAACGCAATAAAATAGAGATTTACTGCATGAGAAAATATATTTATTTATCACGAGACTTGAAGCAATGACGTAGACTAGCTTCAACTTACCACGTCTCTATAAATCACTGCCCGAAGTCTATTCACATCCATGTCCTGAAGAAGTCTCTCCGGGTCTTTGACTGGACTCGACGCGTCTGCTAAGCTCGCCACCACACTCTGGGGTTATAAAGGAAGACAACGTCCGTTATATTTATCAAACAACACCAAGAGAGCTGACCGTCCAGTGCTAGAATGATCCACACACGTGCTTTTATTTGCTCACGTGGCGAAATAAGTGTTACCTATCATGTTAGACGTGGCGACACGGGCCAAATAATAATGAAATTTTCCAAAAAATACCACCCCGATATTTTATAACTACAATTACCTTCCAAAGGCACGAGTGTGGACGTTGGCAAAGTGTATCAAAGTACTAGTACACCATGACCGCTGCAGAGGTCGTTATGGTATAATATCAAGTGGTACAATAATTGGTAATTTGTAGTAGTAAATTGTCATGCAATAGAAAAGTTTGTGCATGTAAAAATGTTTTTAAAGCGTGTTCTACTTTATTTTCTGTCAACATGCAATGTGCTCGAATCCAATAATTATAGCGGAGTGTGATGTGTACGATGTAACGTTGAATTTTATTTACCAAATACTTTTGTGAGCAGTGCAAGGTGTTGAAAGCTGTCATTAATATCGGTTACAACGTTTATACCAGGGTATTAGAAGGGACAAGAAAGTTCTCGCGTGAAATGCAAGTCACCAAGCTACTCAAAAAAGTCCTTTGTGAAAAGGTCTTTGGTACTTGTAAACGTCTTACAAGCACGTGATTGGCTAATAGTATGAATAATGTAGCTTGCTCACTGGCATGGCCATTGGACGAATACTAATGTTGGATTGATTTTACACGTTTTTTTATAGCTGTGTTGACAACTGTTGTTCCTTAAGGAAGTAGGTGGATCAATTACCGAAGTTTCGTGTACTAGGGACGCATAGATGCCAAGAGTTGGAGTTAACCTGACAGAGTTGCTTGTAGCCAGGTAGGCAAACCACTTTCATAGAAAACAAAAATATCCTACGAACTTCATTTACTCCAAACAAAAAAAAATCGTTTGTTGGTTAGATGTCTGGGTTATTATAATAGCATACATTTTTTAACTTTTAGCAATAGACGAGGCGGAAGAAGTTCGATCTTAAAAAAGTACTAGGGGTCGCGAAACGTGAGGAGATGTGTAGTGTAGAAAGTCTGGTTTACCTTGGGCTCGGGCGAGTCGGCGGCGCGCGCCGCGCTGCGGGCGGCGGCGTAGCGCTGGCGCTCCTTGCACTCCAGGCAATTGCGCACAGCACACGTGCACACCTACGCACACACACACTCGCGATTCTACGCCTACGCCGCTACGTCGCTACGACTCGCTAGAGACTAGGAAGTAGTAGCCGTACACGACATCGACCGCACTCCAGCGTTTTATGACGGCCTGGTACTTTTAAATTGAAGCATGATATGACGTAACGATTGACCGTTTTTTTTTATAATATTTAAAAAATTGATGCAGTTTTCCCCATTTGAAATAAATGCAGCACTGCTTTGGATTGTACATAAAAATCAAGAGTACGGCCAAGAAAAATAGAACTAAACTATAATAATAATAAGAAAAATATATAGAATCTACATTTACTTGTTCTAAGACAGAATATTCAACCAGCCTATGAGGAAGAGACTACAAGTATGATTTTAAAAAGTCATAATTTCTATACAGTCTATGTATTAAATTATGAAGATGGAATAACATTAGAAACATTACTAATTCTGTCACAGCAAATCTAGGTATTATCTTGGAATACAAACTAAAAAACTGAAGAAGTATTCTCAACACTTTATGAAGTATTTGAAAGTAGATGAAAACGTAATAGAACAAAATAAATTAATATTTAAGTCGTGTCATTTTTTGACCTTTTAATGCACGAAGCGCGGATTAGATGTATAGTTGGAGAAACAGTTAAGTCTTTGATAAATTCTCATTTAGCACTGAAATTGGTGCTTATAACTTTACAAAATCCGAACAAAGCGTCAAGAAACAACCCGAGCTACGTGACTAGCCCCCCCCACTCACCAGTCGCAGGCACTGGCGCAGTATGCCGCCGCTGGACATGTTCTTCTCGGCCTCGAGCTCGGCGAAGTTGAGCGCGCTCGCGAAGATCAACACGTCCGCCATGCTCACCAGCCGCTGCAGGAACGTCACGGCTACTTCCACTGGCATGCCTTGTGTGGGCTCTATTACGTCTAGTTCATTCTGAAAATAATAACAATTATATTTATAGTTCAATATTATTATATTTGAAGTTGAATGTAGATACAATGCTTGTAAGAGTGTGACACTTTCTTCCGCTCCTCCCAGTGTGGAATTAGTTACTTCATGATTTCCCAAACATTAAATAAATTGAAGTTGCAGATGCATTTAACTAGAGTACCGTAAATAATATAGTTTGCTACCAAAGAGATCTCTTCTGTTTTAACTAAATTACAATTTAAGATTTTAATGTCCTTGTTGGTAACAAACTATATTATTTCAAAGTAAATATCCCTATTATAATTTCGTTCCGATTCACCCCTGCGTCCCTATTCACCCCGTTTGACTGTACTATAAATATTCAGCTTAGGTGACAGGTGAATAAAAGTAACAAATAAAAAGTAAACTTCCGTGAAACAAATGTACAATAAGTCGTGTTTCGTCTATAACTTTACAGCAAAGGATGGCATTCAATGGCTGAAGGCGACGTGTAAGAAGGCTCACATTAGGCGAGGTCGCGGACGCCAGCAGGGGCAGCAGGCCGCCGCACGCGATGATGAGGTTGTCTGCGAGCTGGCTGATGAGGTGCACCGTGTTCACCACGAATATGGCGTTCTCGCTGCTGTTCACAAAGTCTATCACCGATTTCGTGGAGTGACTTCGCCAAACCTGGAGAGCCAGTAAGCACTTTAATAAATATCCCACTTTTTCTGTTTCTTTTAGTTTTAACACAAAACTGCGAAAATCAAAACGTGGTTAAAATGAGGTACTGGCTAGCACTTCACACACATAAATAATTATGTTACAAAAATAAAGAAAAGATTGCCTACTTGTATATCAGTTTCCAAGGAGAACAGAACGTCAGACAGCAATCTTTGGTGTATGTAGGACCAGCGGAACTCCGGTATCCTAAACGGAGGCCGCGTGGGGCCGGGGGAGAACATGGGGCGCGAGCACTTCGAAGGCCGCTTCGTTTCTGCAATAGTAAGGAACTCAATGAGACGACAAGATAGTTATTGATTCCTAGGGCCGAATGTGGCCTGTATTTTACTTATTCTGACCGTACGATTTCTGAAAGCCTGGACACGTCACTTTATGAGAAAGGTAAGGTTAAATTACAAAATAAAATTCTATTTACTTATATGAATTTATCTGCAGCGATAAAACTAATCGTACAAACATGTGAACGACATGAAGGCACTTGGTAATCGTGCGGTCTCAGGAGATAGGCATACCAATGTTGCACAAAAGAGTTTATTTACCAAAATGATTAGAATCCACTTGAGTACTAGTCGAGGCACTGCGAGGCCTCTTAGGTGATGATGAAGTATTGGTACCCTGGGTGGCGACACCTTCACTCCTATAGTTGTCCTGCTTCAGCTCACTATCACCAGGTAAGCTTACACGTCTTTTGTCTTTCTCACTCTCGTGACTGTCGTCGTCACTACCAACCTCCTTGTTAGCTAAGAGTA
Organism: Caradrina kadenii; assembly: GCA_947462355.1. Lineage (NCBI taxonomy): Eukaryota > Metazoa > Arthropoda > Insecta > Lepidoptera > Noctuidae > Caradrina > Caradrina kadenii. The sequence continues at coordinate 12,490,609 of OX381691.1, forward strand.
TGCTCTCACTAATGGTTGAGATCGGAGGAATCTCTGGGGTTTTTTCTTCTTCAGGTGTCGGCATGTCGACTCTTTGGTTTTCGTTTTTCTCATTCTGTTCCGTAACTTCGTCTTTCCTCTCTATATCTAGTTTCTCAGCCTCCTCAGTTCTAGAATTGACTAAAAACTCCCCATCCAGCGGGAGCACGTTGCCCTCATGCGGGTGATCAGACGGGATAACCCTCTGTGGACTATTATCGTCAGCCGTAATATTTTCACTTACGGTTTCAATATTTTTACTATCAGGCTCCACGTTTTTACTACTTGTCTGAACATTTTTACTATCTGGCTCAACGTCTATACTATCTCGCTCAACATTTTCACTATCAGCCACAACATTCTCACTACTACTTGAAGCAATTTCAACATTCTCACTTTGTGTCACAACCGATGAAATTATATCCGCAACTAAATCACTAGCGATCGTTTCCGCCGCTTGCCTTTCATCTGCGCCCTCTTCGATTTCTCGTTCGAAGTCATCTCGGCCATTGGGAGTATGTCCTTCAGAGTGTTGTCCTCCAGATATCGCTCCCGAGTCTGTATCATCGTCAGTCTTTAACCTCACAGTTTCTAGCGCGATGCTGAGCACATCGTTAACAATATTGATTGCGACTCGTTTCGGGTCGTCGGGGTCGTCGTCCGCTTTATCAGATTTTTTCGGACTCGTGGCCTCACTGGGAGTAAGGTACAAGTCTGAGCGGTCCGAAAGTTCGGATTCCCGTTCTGTGACTACATTGAGTTCCGGGATGCGTTCCGGACTGGCCGTCTCACTCGCCGATAGGCTTGAAGGAATGCCTTCACTGCGGTCAGTAGTATCGACTTTCGAAACGCCATCGCCTACGTCTCGTACAGGTATATAATCTAAGCTGCCTTGCCTAGTTAAAGGCTCGTCAATCTTTTCAAGCGTACCAACATCGGATCCCGGATCTTCTAGCAGCTCGGTTTCTTCAATAATAGATCGGACGAGTTCGTTCTCCGGCAGCACTTCACTCGGTGATACTACACGGTCTACGTCGTCGGTCGGCGTTTCCACTTCATCGATGGCATGTTCCACGTCGGCGTCGGGGCCGCGCGTGGGCGTGTGCAGCGCGCAGCCGTCGCTGTAGGCGGGCGGGTTGCAGCGGCAGTGCTCCAGCTCGCGCAGGGACAGGCCGGCGCCGATCTCCGTCTGCGCGGCGTGGTGCAGGTGCGCGGCGGCCGGCAGCTCGCGCCGCTCCCAGCCGCAGATGGTGGAGATGGGGCGCTGTTGCCGCTCCGCCGGGTCCGTGATGTTGTCCGCTCGCCGCTGCTCGTAGTGCTCGTACATTTGTGCGAACTGCAGCTTGAACTCTTCGTATGATACCTGAGTAACAAAAGCATTTGTCAAATGATATTCGAATTAAAAAGTTAACAACTATTGTGTAAGTATTACGTATTCTGTCCTAACGGGCACAGAGCTCAGAGTAAATATCCCTCGGAATATACCTTGCAGTCAAGTAAACCAGGCAAGTACCTTGGAGTGCACGATGGCCAAGGTGTCGACCCACACGCGCCAGCCTCCGTATTCGTGCTTGATGGCGTGGTGCAGTAGCATCCGAAACAGAGAGTACACCATGTCGGATATTTTCTGTTCTTCCGCGTTCTTTGGATGGATGTACGCCATCGCTATCAACCATTCCTGAAACAAATAAGTTTATGATTACTAACATCACATTGTAATGACTGTAAAAAAACCGTTGAAAAGGTCAACTACACAAAAACTAAAGAATCATGATGAGTTTGTAAACTTAAAGACAACATACTTGTCGCTTATCTGGTGATAATGAATACATAACTGTCTGATAACCTCCTCTCATTACAAGAGGCACAGCACCCACATATTGACATTTTTATCATGTTTAAGATGGCCTAGGCAGCGCGAGTGATGAGAGAGCTCACCTGCCACACAGACATCTGTAGCACAGTCCTCCTGTTCTCCCGGTTGTTGCTGCAGAGTAGCGTCATGTCTGATAGGAACAGCTTCTTCACTTCTAGCAGTTGTTCCGTCTGCTTCGATTGTCTAATTAAGGTCGCCACTACTTTGAGGATCACTGAGAACAAGCGCAAGGAAACATAGGAGCGTTAGGTTTCATCCACTGGGACATGTTGACACTTATCAATTCAAGTACAAGATCACTGCTGTTTGGACATAACATTATATATAGTGTTATCATGCAATTATTACGTTGACAAAAGTTCAAAGATATTATTCTGTATTATTTAATGATGCTGTAAAATGAATGAAGTAATAGATAAACACCCTGACGATTGTAAAAGACGAATAGGTCGGTGGCGCTGACTCACTGGGGTTCTCCAGACGGAAGTGCGGCTGCGGCTCGGGGTGGCTGGTGTAGAGGATCTGCTGGCCGACGTGCTCCGTGAGCAGCTCGTACAGCGCGTTGTACACCGGCAGCGCCAGCGCCTCGCCGCACGCGCCCAGGCGGCCCGCCAGCAGCGTGTACAGGTTGTGCGGGGACATCACGTCGTACTTCCGTCTGAAAGCCGCCCCGCTATACATAAAGGTGTTTCATGACATCTTCGAGTTATCCATGACGGCTTCTCTTTCTCTGCACCTAAACCTTTTTTTATATGTTCTGGGTTTCAAACGCTTAATTTGCAACCCCTGCATTTTACAGCGTGATAAACTGTAATAATTAAGGACGCGTCTACAAATCTGTCCGAAATAGATAGCTTTTCAATGCATTTTACGATTGCATGAAACTACCGACGTAAATAACATTTGCCACACAGAGATGATTTCTTTATCTCCAATCCGTCACAATTATTGTATACAAATTGTTGATTTTAAATACTGTAAAAACGAGTTTCCATTGCCTCTTCCACGAAATTGCTGAGTTAAGTACACGCGTCCTTAATGACAAGGGTGCCCAGAGAAGAAATGTTAAGATAAGGAGTATTTACTTGTGTGTGCTTCTACTGAGAAAGAATCCTAGCAGTTTTAGCGCCTGTAATCTGATTAGTTGGCTTTCTGATGACAGCAACTTGAAGATTGTCCTAACTCCACCCTGAAATCATTACAAAATCATAATTAAGACTTGTGAACACTTTTGTAACGGGATTGAAGGATAAATGTTTACCTTAGCATCAAAAGCGGGCACCATGGAGCTAGGATGCTCTGACATCAGGGATATTAACATTTGTAAGACATCGTGCAAGTTCTCATCCTGAAATTCAACAAACACTTTCAAAACGGACGAATAAAAAGAAATAACTAGACACGTTCCAATTGTTTGTTTTCTACATTTTATTAAACTTTTATTTTACATTTTTAAAGTAGGTACTTAGACTGTACATTCCAACAGGAAAAACAAGTTTCATTTCAATTTGGCACGTAAATACTAGGCTGTCATACCTCGTGCATTGTAGTCAGATAGTTAAGTATGGATTGTAGTTCGTCTTCTTTGACGCCGTTGCCGATCATGATAAGTTGTTTTAAGAACAGCAGAATGTACGCACGAATCGTGAGAATGTCCTTGTGGGCCGGCCTAGGTCCTTCTGGAATGGCATATTCACAAAATTAATAATACATGATATCTTGCAAACAAATGTACTTCAATACGTTTCTCGTGGAGGCGGGGTAGTATCACCTTTGCAATCCCCGGGATATCTAAATAGATTAAATATTTGCGTATAATTATGCTCCATCATGTCATTGTAATTAGAACAGTTAAATTTGAATAAGACGGATTTGTTTAATTTTCAGAACGAGGAGTATTTACCAACGTTATTCATTCTTTCATTTCAGATTTAATACTGAAACATAATTTACAGCTAACTTCCATAAGGCTTCATTCATAATAAATCTGACCGGTCGAGTACACTTTATATTTAATATATTCCTGCTCTGCCAAAAAGTGTCTAATTACGTAGTCTCCTTGAGGTACTTGAATTATAAACGAAGGGAGCATAATACCTTACTTTGTACTTACCTAATCCCTTAGGCGTGATTCCGCTCTTAGCCCTCGGGTTCACTACCCAGTAGTAGAACTTCAGCGTGTGCACGGTCTGCAAGACGGTGCTGACTCGTCGAACGCTGCCGTATATGTGCGCGTCGGCTAAGAAGTCGGTGGCCAGGTAGCAGTAGAGCCTGGCCTGCACCGCGGCCGGCGTGTGGATCCACAGCGCGGGGTTGAACAGAATGTGGTCCAACAGCTGCCAGGTAAGAAAAGATTGGCAGAAAGACTGCGATTAGCATAGACCTTAAGCTGTCCGATGGTTGAAAGCGTATTCTCTCTTGCTTGTTTGGCGAGTACAGGGATATGCCTACGTATAATCAATACTATATTACAATATTTTGCTTCTAATTACGTACACTGCTATTTGTTAAATATTGCTAGGTCTGTGCCTACATAATAAATAACATGAAGCTTTTCGAATAAAATAACAATACAATTTATTCGAAATACGGCTACACTTATGTATTGTTTGTCATCTGAAAAATAAGGGTTATTTATTTTAAATAATGGACTTTACTTGGCCGTGGCAGTTATTAATTTTTCACTGTAAAAAGCACTGGTGCAAAATAAGCTAATGTAAAATCACATTTAAACAGCAATTTATTCCATTGTGATCGTATAATAGCTATTGTGTCAACTAACTAACCTTCAGAATGCTTTAAATCGTGTCATTTAAACATTGTAAATATTGAAGTACAAAATGTGATAAAAAATACGTGTAAATAATATCAACTTAAATTGCAAGCGCTACCAGGGTTTCATAGATCTGGTGAAGCACTAATTTTACAAGGGAATGTGTTAAGTGTAGGATCGGGGCTAGAGACAATAAAATACTGAAAGGCTTCTAATCCGCAAATGCTGTTTTTTATACTTTACGTTTGTTTTTTTTATTTTAAAATTAAATTTAAATTTTCGTTTCACAAATATTTTTGATTTACTTCTTTCTGCAGTAGTTTCATCCTGAAATGAACTACGTACCTTGTATCTTTTTTATTATGGGCAATATTGTGAATTGGAAGCCAAAAAATTGGAAAGGTACCTACTATCAAACTGATACTAATTAGATATTATCACATTTGATAGTACCCCTTTTATATCCCTGGATGACAGTGGGTGTGCAGAAACAACTGTAGTAAACAGTCGAGGTGAACAAAGCAAGAGGAACATGCGCTAACAACCATCGAACAAATCAGTCGGGAAACACATCGTGGCCACGTGCGTAAGGTGTTCCATTCCGTCTCGATTGGAAATATTTCACTGCACAATTTAAAAAAGTACAAAGGATCTCTGTGTATTGCGTGTACTCACAAAGAGACTACGCTTTCAATTCGACTTTCCAAAAGTCCTTTGTGCATGTCACTAAATATGTAACAATAAACAAACCGAATCAATATTTCCAATCGAGAAAAAATCCAGTACAAAATTTACATAAAGGACGGGGCACCAGTCACACTTAAAATAAACCTGCCGATACAAAGTGAGAGTGATTGATTGTTGGTTTTATACAAATTGGAATCCGAATTTAGCCTGTTCAACATGTTTGAATAACATTTTTTCAATGCCTTGACTTTTAAAAATATAAAGCTGTTTTCCAAAGAGGCGATGAGTTGATGTAGGTACTTAAAAGGAAATTAATGATTCTTACTACAAAATGTGTAAAGGAAAGCTGTGTAACAGCTTCCCGCTACAAACTGTTAAAACGAGCTTGTTAACCCAAGCATATTGACAGGGTCGTTACCACTAGCGAAGTGAGACACCCGAATGTACAAAGGGAACCCAGACGCTTATCGCGTGTTCCTTCCATTATCTAATTGATTTGTTTAATTCAATTACACATGTTTACAAGCCCCAGAAGCCGTGTAGTGTGTGGCGGCGTCGATTCAATGTTGTGCAGTGGTTTCTGTGACTTTCCTTTTTATTTGAAAGACTATTTGAACTTTGACACTTAGAGGTACATGAAATTGTTATTTGTTCGCGAAAAGCCGCTGTCTAAAGAATAGATAAAAAATATATGCTTTAGTGTAACTAATTACACTGTCTGGCTTAAATCTAATCTATTGTTCTTATTTATATTTGTTTGTATTAAACTCAATGAAAGTCAAAAACCATCTGTTTGGGACGAATAGTCGAGCTAAACAACGGCCCGATATAAATTACATTATGAAGGCAATTTTCTTACTTATTTATGAGTTGTTGTACCTTTGTAGCGCGTTTCAAACCAGCTATATTATGGTAATATCCGAGAAATTAATCTTGATGTTTCGGTAAAACGATAAAAACAAAATTTATCGCATTAATTTCGAGAGCAAATGAACTTGGACGATATACAGAATTAGTTACGTTGAATTTTAACTTTTAAAAGTAACTTGATAAAAATAACAAGACAATAAGTACCTAATGATAATATTGTCAACTTCTCTCAGAATATGGTTCTTGGATACAACGTTATGGACAAAAAACCAGTTAATTTATCACCAAGAGAGCTGAACAAACACACTTAAAACATACCTGTTTTAGTAGTAGATCGGAATTAGGGGAGCAGCAGGTAACAAGATGTTTGGTAAGATGTAGGAAGGAGGCGAGTGTGTCGGGCGTGAGGTGGTCGCGGCTGCAGCGCTGCAGCATGTGCGAGATGACCAGGAACCCACGACACTGCAGCATGTGTTGCTGAACCGTGCTGCACGACTCCACCAGCGAACATACGAACCCCAGCAGTTTTGAACTGAGGAATTACGTATATAGCCGTTAAATATCTTAAAACAAAATGGATCAATTGTATTACACATCCTGCTGGCTCAGTGGCAATATCACAAAGTCCATTGCCTAGCACCATGCTACACACGTACCAGAGACATCTTTTATTATGTGCCTCCCCGCAAATACAAAATCCTATAATAACAATAAGCGGCAAAATAAAAACAATGTTCCATTTCTCTACAGAATGTGACATGGAAAATATATAAAGTTTAGACGTATTCCAAAAACAGATGAATCTCGTTTAGAGTCTATAAATAATACACGTACCTACACTCCGGTGTAATGCTTCAGCAATTTTCAAGGAATAATGACGCGGTACCTACGCAATTCTGTCATAAAATACATTTGGAATTATCTTTCCGAAATTGGCGTCGCGAGGATCATGAGACGAATTATAAGATATTAGATGACGCGAGAACAGCTAGGCCAGGTAACTCTTATGCATAAATGTAATACGTCGTGCCTTTGATGTTTTGGTACAATTTTGATGGCGCATGGAGGTGTTATTTATCCGGATTCATCCGGCCGTGACGCGGGTCGTCGAAGGCGCCGCTTTGAACTGTCAGCGCGGCTGTTATCATACGCGTCAACCTCCGTCAATATAAAACATGCGGCACGGACGCGGCGACGCGGTGTCAGCAAATAGCCACTGTACCCTAGCACAGAGTTTTTATTTATGTGCTTTAGACGTTGTCCATGAAGACCGTTTTGTATAAAAAATGGCAACAAATTATGCAAAGGTTTTTCGAATCAATAGCTATCGCAGCGTACGGCACTTGTTCTCTAAGGGAAAATAACATGAAAATAAACTGCGTATCGCTTAGTACATAAACTGGCACTGGCATTGAATCACTAATAGGATTATGTTTAATCTAACGCTGAAAACTCACGCGGGAATAAAGTAAAAAAATGACGCTTTTAAAAGGGTTTTACCCACGGAGACCATGTCTGAAAACATTCAATGAATAGGTATCAAATTGTGTTAGCTGAGTTATTATGATATATAGATCAGTTATGTTGTCTAATAACAGTGGTCTCAGCGGGCGCCCCCGGCGTACTAGCAAATAAATCCGATGTTTGCGTAACCCTTAAATATTTCATAAATTGTAAGGTCTTCTCATTAAAATTAATGTCACGCCTGATAATTTAATAACCGCCCTTCGTAACCCTATGCTAATATAAATTGTCACCGCAAAATGTCGCTCATAAATCTATTTCGTTAAGCGGAGTAGACACCAGGCAATTAGGAGTTGATAGGAGTTAGTTCCCGAGTCGTATTACAGAGTCGCTTCTGGCCGGTATGGAGTTGGCGAGCCAACTGCCGGCGGACAGTGAAAGTGCATTTAGTCAACTAACGCGCTCCAATCCTCTAGGAATATTAATGAGTGGCTTTGGCACTCGCAATTGCTCGCTAAGCCAATGCCAATGATTTAGTTCAGTTCAACTTTATTTTGAGCCTTACTAATGTGCCCTAACTATGGAGGAACTAGGGGCTGAGGTAGCAATTTGTTCCGGGGACGTTCAACACTTCCTTTGTTCCAGTTGCGCACTGAATCAATTCCCGCAAAGTTTTGTAATAACATTTTAGGCAGTTAGGTTTACTGTCAACTTTGTAAACTTCGTATACACTTACTTACCGGAACGTTGCGCAATTAATTAGCAGGCAGGTACGTTGTCGTACTAATCTCATTATAATCAAGTATTAACAGCATCAAATACCATAGCATGGGGTCTCTCTTAGGGTCTGTGGCGGGCGCGTCGTGAGGCAGGTCTAGTTGTGCAAACAGCGGGAACAGAACCTGCACCCCGCCGATAGAGTTCAGCGCGCTGTGTATTGAATGTGTGACTACTGCTTTCACCTCCTGTGAACACACACAAAATTAATCTTCTTCTTTCATTACAGATATAGAGTGCCTTCGAAAAGCCAACGTACTGCAGTACTACATTTACGTAGGTAAGTGGGTTGGTCTTGCTCGACGAGGGCCGACCCTGCCAAACCATCGTAATGATACCGTTCCCCGGTCTGTAGTAATTAGACTGACAAGTAGATTGCTAATCAACTAGCTGCAGTGGTCGGAGCGCTACAATCAGCAGAGGGAGGTATCATTTGGCGACGGTTCCTTTTTTGTTGGTTTTTGGAAAAGATCGCAAGTTAAAGTATAATTTATCTATAACCCGCTGGGATACTTGCAGAGCACAAGTTGAGAACGAGACTAATCGAATGCTAAGTGAATCTCGCTGTAATAGAGCATCGATCCGATGCGCGGTCAGACAGAGAAAACTATGGATTACTTGGTAACTTAGATTGAGGGAGGACAAACACATCCAAACTTAGAATAACACGACGTTTGACAGCTTATTTACATTTCACTGACTTTAAATTAGTTGATATTTTCGATTCCACTAGCCACATCAGAAGTTTACATTTAGGGTGTGGTAAAGAATTGAGTTATTAGTTACTCAGTTGAGTTATTTGTGTTGAAAACAGAAGCAAGAACCGTTTTCACAGCAAAAGTCGAGTTAAAAAAGTGTGCAAAATTGCATTACTAGTAGTAAATAAATAATACATTCTCTTTTGAGTAAGGAAAGCAAGGAATCCTGATAATAGGCAGTTCACACTGGTTCAGTAAATGGGGTATGTAATATAAACGTGGCGAGCCTAATTGGATGGATGCGGCTGAAATCTATCGTGTACCGGAGTGGTTCCATATCGATGTACACCTACGGTTAGGGTAGCATAGACTAATGATCCTCTTTACTAAAGTCGGCAGCATAAATAGATATTATGTTATGATTTAAGTACCTGTCTTAATCTTTGTGACCAGCAAACAAACTTAACCGACATATTTTATGAACCATTGTTTATTGTTACGAAACATTAGAATATTTAACATTTTCTGGGCGAAAATAGCTAAGCAGTTATAAAATTAAATAGTTATAAGGTTTTCTACAGAGATATGTCTTACCTGCAGCATTAGCGCATGTGGTGTGTGAACGAAGTACGACACGTTTCCCTTCGGCGCAGACTGGAGACACAGCTGTCCGTCTGTGGCTACCGGGTTGTACATGAACACTATCCCTGAAGACAACTTGCCGTCGTATAGGACCTGGCAACATGACGAGTGTATGAGACACGTTACTGTTCTTAATAATGTAGATATAACATGTACCCGCAGTGCGGTATGTCACAAGGTACAAATCTGTTTTAGTAAATCTAGAGGTATCGTCATATTTCTACTGCTAAAGCAAACTATACACAATTATCTTGCGAGGTTAGTCTTGAACATATTGGTATAACGGGCTAGTGTCCGCAACTCCACGTCTTATTAGCGAGTATTTAGCGTACGCTCTTGAACATAAATCCGTTCTATTCTATTTTTTATGGCAATTAGTGCCGATGCTGATAATTGTACCTATTAAGGGAAATTGATCAAACATCACGAAGCGCCAGTCAAATAATCGTATAGTTTGCTTTGATAATTCAGCTTAAAGTAATGAAAGCTTATAGAATAGTTCTAAAACTACAATTACAAACGAATAAAACGTTCACAAGCGGGACCCGTAAAACATGCAAAGCTTTTATTATAGCAGCACTATTGGTCTGCTGTTACCAGGACAGCATCAACCATACGAAGTTCACAACAAAAACCACCATAGAAACTATCTTTCTTTATAAAATGTGTTTTCCAAATATGTATATAAGTATTCCGAAAAATTCTTGCAAAAACTAAGACGCGTGCAATAAATCCATAGGTACGTATTATTATGGTGCGTCGCACAATATACTCAGCGTATAACGTTACAGCTAATGCGTTTACTTCCGTGTACCAGGAAAACAGCCATTATAAGAAGTAAGTCCGTAATAATGCACATAAAACACAATAACGATCGCATTACTGTAACATGGGTTAGATAGAAAACCTGACAGGTTTTGTAAGTTACAAGTTTATTTAAAGAAAAACCCATTTGTGTAATAGAAGAAAGGAAGTTTGATGTCAAAACCGAAACAATTTTTTTACTATTATACATTAAAATAGATAATGAATAATTAAACCTGGCCAGTACAAAACAAACAAAGGAAAACAATTATTATTCTGTTAGCAAAATAAAAATACGAGAAAAACATTACATAACTAAAAAGCACAAGCTTTCATAAAATGTAAGCGACGACCGCCGAGTAGTGTCACCCGATGACATTAACCACGAGAGGACGTCATCTCTTGAGAGATGTGACCACTAAAAGCTATTCAGAATGTAAACCGCACAAGTGGACCGACGATGACACGGCGACAGATTCGAAACAAGTTTAATTAATGGGAAACCTTTCCAAAAGTCTGATCTCAGCGATAAGGGGACAAGACCGCGACGTTGGCGTAAGTTGGCCACAGTTTTCACAATTTTCGTTTGTCTGAAAACACCTAAAGTTAAAATGTTATGACCTTACAAAACGTTATTTCTATTATTCGCAAGGGCCGTGGCTCTGCGGCATTACGAGACTACGGTAAGTCACTAATTCACACTTAACTAGGTGCCAAATCCAATTTCGTTTAAACTCAGTTAATGCCACCTAAAACTAATTTTAAGTAATTCTCGGACTGTGGGATTTAAAGTCGCACGTGCTATTGGTTCCGGTGGGTTTCCAAAGTGAATCCTAGCTGGGTTGAAGTTTGCACAGTGCACAGACGTGCATTACCGGGACTAATCTAAGTACCGTCTCACCGGGAGTGCACTTAAGCTTTTGCTACTTTCTGGGCGCCTGGTGCGCGTAATGAGATTACGTGTGTTGTGTTAACAAGTCACTGGGTTTGCTTTATAATATGGTAATGACTATTTGACGACAACATTACATAATTTAATTAGGTAGGTCAGTAAGTACAAATAGGCAGGAACATTACTGTGTTATTGTTATTCGTGTAGTAAGCCTTAATCACAGTTATGAGGATTTTTTATGAACATGCAATCAAACTTTGCTAATAGAGTAAAAATAACCAAAAGCGCGCGCGGCTTGTTTTGGCTTGTGTGAGGTATATCATGTATTAATTAAAGAAACTGAGAATTAAAAAATCACCAACTGACTCGTCAATAACAAGAAAATGGTTTCAAAAAACAATAGATTTATTCAACAGTATTATAGCGTTTCTATGTATAAGCTTTTACAAGCGTCTCTCTCAACTTAAATCGTCTGCTGTCTGACGGTACGTGCTTACTGGAGTTTAAAAGAGTACCTATGTACAAAGGAAAACTTTTCAACTAATTCCTTTTTCACTACTTTAGTAAAACTGGTTACTCCAATTCTATTTGGCTATGAATACAACTAAAAAAGATTTTTATTCAGGCTCGAATAATAATGTTAAAAGAGAATAGACGAGTGAACCAACCCGTGGCAATTCAATGATAAAAGGTTACGTGTTTATTAAACCCAACCCAGCCGTAAATGAGTAGGTTCCAAGTAATTACGTAAAGTTAAAGTCCCGGCGTAAGTAACTAGTTAAATAATCAGTAGGTATCAGTCCTTCTAAATGGCAGACGTAACTTAGTTTTAAAACCGAAGCCTCAATTAAAACTTGTAATCATCTTAACACCTTCAGACGGCATGCCAACCCCTCGATTATCCTAAACTCGTCCCGAGAGGAATAAACCGAGATGTCACTTTACAAAGTCAACGACAGCTATCCATTACTTGTGTTTGACTAACACTAAGGTCCCGCCGACATCATGAATCTCTCCTAGTCGACGGTCGTTAATCATAAACTATTCGCGAACACAATAAACGTGGCAGCAGTGCAATGAACTTGCGTACTTACAGCTGCACTGGCAGGGTTTATCGCACCACTTGCAACTTATGACATCCTGGTTCGCAAGTGAAAACTTTTACACTTAACAGAGTGTCTTTGACTTAGTTAACATGAATTATGTCTCTGTAAGAACTTTAAGTGCTAGAGCGTTCTTTTACAAAGTTCGTGTTTGAAAACAATTCTCGAGGCGTTAAACAAAATTGGATGCGGCAACTATTACATATATGACAAAATGAAATTCATATTTCTACTTGCTCCCTCTTCCACATTTTGCGAGGTTCTAGCGTGCCAATCAAAAGACACTGCTGTTCAGTCTTACCTTTTACTTAATCCTGACTCATTAGGAAATATTCTATCTTTCGAATACTAGTGTATCTTTGTCAAAACTAGCTCTTATTGCGCCTCCATAAGCAAACATACACAATGTGCTTAGATCAACGTTGTAAGGTAAGCCAATTCTGCGAGGAGCGTGCAATTTAATATTAAAATACATAAGATGAGGCAAAACAATGTCGGGAGTGCCGTAGCCATCTCGTTACACAAGATTGTTTTACTTGAGAATGCACTGCCGCCATGCGATGCACGCGAATGCCCGACAGCTGGCTAGATGCGACCAACAAATCCGTTAAATTCTTTGTTCCTAGTTCGTTCATAAAATATTTCCAGTTTTTATATAAGGAAAGTGTAGATAAATTTCATATCATAATAAGGGTTCCTTTTGGCGCAGTCGGGTAACCAAAGTACCTAGATTAAGACTCGTCTAAGAAACTTATCATTATGAGCCATTGTAATAAAGAGATGACAGAGCTAAGCTGAACTTTCAACACTGGATAGAACAAGATCTAACCACGTGATCTAACCAGTCTTCAATTACAATGGTCTACAGTACATGTCAATATTTCCATTCCGGTCCTAGTTTCTAATATTGTCCATTTGACTGCAACTATCGTAGTTTTGTTGACTTCCCAACCGAGTCAGCAATGGATCATACTATAGGCACGGACTACTTTACATCGTAATTAATTACTAAGCACCTGCAGACCAATTGATTCGCAATTTGACGTGATTCATTGATAACCACGGAGATATCAACGGCTTAATTTCACATTCAATTAGTACATAGGTTAGTGGGATCATTATTTGGTTAGTGCATGACTTTTGACCCCAATTAGGATGATTATGCTTTAAAAGGGGCCCAGCTTTGTTACGTAGTGAATTTTAATGGTGTTATGGTGGATCACAAAATAGATTCCGCTTAATAGGTCGTGCTTTAATACTAATTTCTTATTAAGCGTTGCCGTAATGCCCTAGTTTTGTATCTAATTGTCATTTCTGACGTAATGTAACGTAATTAATTATTGATAAATCTGGTTAGGTTGCCGGTAACCACACAACATATTGATTGATTGCGATAAGCCTGAAACTGTGTTGTTATAAATAATGAAAACTATTGAAAAACGTTCACCACTTTCCCATCTTGAGCAACGAATATTCCCCAGCACGACAAGTGTACTAGAGATAAGAGAACTTTACATCGTAGTCGGAAGCTCGCCACAGTGCTGTTGGTGTCACAAGTTAGTTCCGCCTTAATAAAAGTTGTGGAACACGGGACAGGCTCGAGCAGCCCCCTCGCCCCCCCTCCATCGCAACTATACGGTTCATAACTACCACAGAATATGATGATGCAGAAGGCAAACCGTGTAGAGTTGCCTATAGACAGTTATTGGTTTGTAATGGAAGAGGTAGTTACTTCATCAGAAAGTTATAGTCAACCTAAAGTAGCCGAGAGTATAAAAGAAAGAATAACTTAAGTAAATACTTAACTGACAGTAAATTACCTGTTGTTATTAACTTTATTTTCGCAAAGAATTTAGACATTTACGCGAGACAGTACATAATTAATCATTTTATTAAATTACTTTCCGTCTTAGTAAAACTCATTTTATGCTACAAAGAACCTCATCCCAATGGTATTGGTTCTATTAACTCTAGGCCGAGACCTTAGTAAAGTCTAGCCAAATGTAGACATTAGTAATGAGCTACCCGCTAAGCCGGAATGCGAAATGAATAATTTATTATTTTCTTTTTACTGAGAAAAACAATAGGAGACGTCCACGTCTGACTTATTAGAGATGCCAAATGCGCGCCACTAAATACACGGACAACGTCAAACCAAGTTAATTTGCGTTACGTTATGATCAAAATTCTGTCAGTAGTTCAGGAGCTGTCGGGTATACCGGCGAACTGTGGGTGTACATTGGTACACCTCTGCTTAACCCTTCGGGGAATACAGGCGTGATGGTATGTGTAGTTCAGGAGACCCCACTTTTGACCAAATTAAAAAGATTTTTTTTTTTGTATGACAGTATTTAATTATAAAATTAGTTGCAGTTGGCAGATTTCATTTTCTCATACGAAGTTGATTAAAGTACGAGACTAAGATTAGCGACCTAATGTAAATTACAGACATAAAATAATACAGACTTGAAATTGTATCATGCCTGACCCAACAAATAATCACGAGGTAACAAATACCCACATAAAGTTAGTCTTCAAATGAAGTCTGTTTACAGAAGACAGGGTTTTCAAAATCAACCTTCCGTCAAAATTGCACATAAAATTCGTTTTACTGCCCCTAAATTTTACGTGTCAAGTACATTCTCATTACGCAAGTTGTTTTATGACGTCACACTAGAAAAGTTATATGGCTCAGTGCGGACCATAAAGCTGTAACGCGAAATGCAAGGAGGTCCAAAGGCTACACTGACCCCGACAGTTCGCTGCCTCTAACTGCTTTTAACTTGCGAACAGTGTGCGCTCTTGATGGAGCGCTCCAATATGTGCAATTTTTTATGAACGATAAAAAATAAATTATGAATGGAGGACGTAGTATGTAGTCAGTTGAAATCAAAGAAATTTGCAGAAACATTAAGACAGGTAGGTAACTCTAATAAACCATTTAATTATGTAAAATCGCAAATTGTAGTGTATGTAGGATGAAATGGTTTCGACGTTGAACTCGGGGCCTTTCCATCACTTACGCAGTGGGCAATGTCGGTTTAAATTATAATGGTAATGGCAGGTCCCCGGCTGTCTGCCTAAATAAACATTTTGTTGTCGCTTCGAAATTACGGATCCCTGACTAAATTAAACACAATTTTCTTAATTAATTTCGAGCAAAAAAGCGAGATACTCTTAAAATATTCATGAAGATCCGTTGTCAAGTAGCAGTATGACGGAACGCGTGAAAATTAGTCAAATTAGTACGCCAACAACGATGGCAAAGCTCTCCAAACTCATTATTATCCCTAACTCCGTCATAATTAATAAAAAAATCAATTAGCAAAGTTTTAATTGCATTCCGGCAGCGGCAACACTTGTTTTTTTTCTTTTACGCACAACTGCCATAACTTTTTGAATATAACGGTGAGGTGTGTACTACGCGTAGTGTTACTTTATTCTACCCCATTAGATGATAATGTTTTCAGCACAATGATACTGTTTTGTTAGATTTAATAGAAGTTGTTATCGTTTTAAAGGACTCTAAATATTTTAAAATTAAATTATCCGCCTACACGCCAGTAACACAATTAAGTCGACATCACGAAGTTTTCATTGCTAATCAAAAGAGATCTTCTACTAGGATTACAGAAACATTGAGAAACGCTCCTGAATATTTAAAGCTATTTAAAAAGCATTAATAAGTGGGAAGATACTTCAAAAAGCATACAAAGTGCCTACTCCATTATCTGTAACACAAACACGATGTCTGAGTGAGTCAAAAACTCATTACAAATTAGATATAAGCCGAAGTATTTAAAGGTTTAATAACTGGAATTCTTAAACATAATAAGGATAAAGGTATTTCATAGAGTTTATCTTTGTAACATTAAGACGAACAACTTTATTGTACAAATTGTTTGAAAGGCGAAACGTCCTTGACTTGGGTGAAACAGAATTATTCACTAAGGGTTTTATAGAGATATAAAAATACCTGAAGTTACGTAAATAAATAATGACTGGGAGGAGGAGAGTTTGCTTTGTGGATGTGTACGTACTTCATAATCTTATTCTGAACAGCATTCGAAAAATGTTTGAAAATTCGAAAACTTTACTTCGAATAGAGCTTCTATTCGTAGTAAAGTCAAGAATGAACACAAACACGGCATTCACAAAGTATTTATTCACTGAAGACATGATCACATTAATCCGCTTCAAAAAAGTTTATCCGAGCGATGTCCTCAAAGATCGTAAACGGTTCGAGAGCTAAGTAAACCTGGAAATTTTCCAAGAGAACTACTATAAATAACTTGTACCTTTCACTAGAACTGTAGAAGATTTCCTCAAGTCGAATTATAATGAAACCGCAAGAGGGGGCGGCCATTACGAGCGGTATCAAATGGCTGACCCTCTGGGTTCCTACTCTCCCAGTGAGCCGAGCCTTAAGAGCCCCAAAACTTGCGACACTCGTGAATAAGGTGAAACTTGTGCGAACGACCGTGGACAACAGCTCGTTTGTACTTGTCACTATCTGGCGATACTGCGATACCCCGATCGCACTTAACGAAAATTGTTCATTTGCCACCGCTCTCAACGTTTCATAATTGATAAAGTAGAGTTAGATGTTATGTAGGTTGCGGTAACAGTGTGTTAGTACCTATAAGACAGTTATTTTAGGTGTCATAAGACATCATAATTTGCATGCTACTCCAGATTTGTCCCCGAGAACCGTTTCATTAGATACATAATTATTTCATGGCATTATTTTAATTGCATGCTCTTTAATGGTATACAAAAATCTATTTACAATGTAGAAAGCAATCGTTCGCTATGTAATTATTAAATCTGTGTCAGTTTGCCATAAATAAACATTACATAAACAGTACTACGGGAGTCAACCCTTATTTATTCAGGACTAATGAAGCCTGAATGTTACCTGAAACTTTTACAATTCGGGGCCAATAAATAACTTCTGAGTTTAGATTTAGCGGAGCGTGTAGACATGCCAACAAAACCGATACGTCCGTCTGTAGGTATACACAGCGATGTACTTAATGCCCGCCGGATACCACGGCGGGCTTGCAAACTCAAGTTTAAAGTAACGTCGGATTAACTGTATTTGGTTTAACAAAACCAAACGTAACTTGTAAGAAACTAAAATGTTAGTCCACTTTGATGAAGTCCAAGTAAATATTGGGAAAAGGTAATTTGAAATTCATTTAATTTCCATGAAATATTATCTGATCGTACAAATACTGTGACATTATTAAAGTCACGAATGGATTTACTGTGAAAGTTAACATAAAATATTGCCCAAAACCTTTAAAATATCAAGCTGAAAATCTTTTGATAAATCGGGCGATTTAGCTAATTCTTGAGAAAATCGCATTACTTTAGCAATTTCTAACAATCGAAGAAATTAAGATCGCTTTTGTCAGTTCGTTACCTTTTGTGCATTTCATTATATTCGTGTCGGAATCTGTTTCTGAGCGGAGACTATAATTATAGCTAATGACGTCTCTAATTTGTTCACCACAATATTGATTAAAGTTAGATAAAATGATAGCTATTCCATGCAGTTTCTTGATTAAATCTGTAAACCCAACACACCATCAAGTTAGTGGAAAATGTTGAAATGTAGATCCCGGAATTCCTTTTACAAACAAGATTAAACCCGTCTGAAACACATTCATCAGCGGAGCGCTTACGTCGTGAACGTTCTGCGTGGGGTCGTGAATGAGGTCACCGTAGCGGTCCACGCGGATCTCCATGGACGGCAGCGGCGTGTGGCACTCGGCGTCGAACCGAAATTGACCCTGGCACCACACACGAACAGCAAATCGACATTACACAGTGAAACTTTGTACAGGGAGTGCGCGGTGTACGTGGAGGCACTACACATTCACAAAAGCGAGACAAAACAAACAACTGAATATAAGGGCAAGCGGCGCGGCATGCTTACACGCTTGCATGCTTCAATATCTACGAGCATGGAGGCATGCGCGGCGGCCACTTCGCGCGCCTCGTCGGCCATTCGGCGTCCCCGAGGTGTCGCGTCTTCTTTCACAACTACGCATGCTTCTTCTGGCTCTGCTGGCTTATTTTCTTCTTCAGCAGAAGCTACATCAGGCGGCTCAATCTCGGGAATTGGGGGGGAAGTTTCGGGATCGGGAGGAGGAACATCAGCGTTTTCAAGCTTGGGAGCGGTCGTCTCGCTCACCCTTTTATGATTCTCCGGTAAACTGATGTTGCATTCGTTGTCGAAACGGAATTGACTCTGTTTCCGTGGTAAGCAAGAAACAAATGTAAACATGACGGATTAAATTATGTACTCACAAGAAGTCATTTAACAAGATCAATTTTATTATTTTTAATATAATATAGATTAAAAAATAATTGAGATAATCAGGCGAGTCTTCTAGTTGAAGAGGATTTACCTTATAGCCGGGCCCCAGCCTGTGCATGGCGCAGATCTGGTGCGTGGTGAGCGCCTCTCCGAACAGATAGATGGCCGCCATCTGTCCGCAGAACACTCGCTCCTCGTCCAGCTCTGCAGTCGCGCCGATGTAGCATTTGTCGAAAGGCTATTAACACAACAAATGTGATTAAACCAGAAAAGCTTTTTATAATCGTAATCGACATATTGGTGTCGGCAAAGTTCATATTCTGTTTTTATTCTACAACTTGCACAATTTGAAATTTAAAGAGGTCGAAAAATTTATTTAATATAGCACTAATACCAAATGAAACGATTAAATGTTATTAAAAGTGAAGCAAAAGCTACTCCAAGTAAACTCATCTTATCTTATCCAACTAACTTTCGCCAGCTTCTCTCGAGCTACTAAATTAGTTTACAAGCACAAATTACTTCAAAAAATTAAATTTCTTCAACAGAATATTTCGGTAAAGGCGCGTTTGAAAATTGGGAAAGCATTTCATATTCGCCGATATTTCAGAAAAGATCGAAATAAGGTCGAAATTGAATCAAAACTTATTAGTGGGCGAAATTCCTATTAGAGTAGGCAAAGCAAACATTCGGGGCAGAAGTTATTTAATACAAAATGAAGAATAAGGTTACCGCCAAGTATTTATCGAGGAATTTGGGGCCGAAAGTGAAGCGAGCTTACCCACTGATTGGAACCTACGGTCACATTGTTTATGTAATACGTGTGGTACAGCAAACCACTCAATACATTATGCTGCTCCCACATTTAATAAAAACGCAGTTATTTCAATGGCAATAAATTAATGTCCCAATGAGAACACGATTAAACTGATAAAACTATTCGCTGGTATGAACATTATTTAATTGAGTTTGTTGAAAGCATCGTTTTTGTATGATCAGTAATTCAGTATCTAAAATCAAACGTACGTTAATTCTGGTATAATTATCGCAATGATACTTTTTTTTAAATTATGGCGCTAAACATTTTCAAGTAAGTGAGTTGGACCTTTTTTTCCGGATGGGAAATCATCAAATGATTTCACCCGCCCTGGGCGAGGCGGGAGGTATGTCAGACTTTTACCGACTAAAACCCACCCATGTGCCTTCTTGTACCCTTTGCGTTCCGGAGGCGCGGTATCTCTTACGAACAACCCGCAGCCCCGGCAAGTGAGTTGGACCTGACATTTAATTCTAACATTCTATAAAATCAGAAAATCTCTGAAAAAAGCATATTGAAAGAGTAATATGGAATCGTTATTGAAGGCAAACTTAAGTACCTTATAAGGTAGGTACTGTTAGATATTTGCAAGGTCACTGTTATTCCCTAAGAGATTAAAGTACAAATGTATTCACTCCGTCCCTAAGAGAAGACTTCCGAATAAACCAATTCTCAGTACTAGACATGTAGAACGGGTGTGGAGGTACCGTTGTGTACGAGCACATACGCACACGCACGTAGTACCTACGGCGATATTGTAAGAGGAACACGAATGTGTTGCAAACGGTTTGTGTTTTAGTAACTCCAATATAAATTACTAGTTTTCGATATGAAAATTAAATTAAAATTAAATCAAATACCTACAAACAAACTATTTACAAACAAATCTATATAGTCAAGTCAAGTCAAGTCAAAGCATTTATTTCAATTAGACCATTTACAGGCACTTTTGAATTGTCAAGAAGTTACATCTAAAAGTTGAAGCTAGTTGCTCGTTCCAAAGCGTAGGTCTCTATGGAGAAGAACGAGCAAGAAACTTCATGGACACTCTTTTCTTTCAATTTGGTTTTTACAAAATCTTGGTTACAATATTCTTGTTGCTTCTATATGTGAAAACAATGAAGATGTATATAAAACAATACAACAAAAAAAAAACATAGTACCTACTAAAGATGTAAGCCATAGCAGTTAAGAGATGACCAATCCCAACTGACAGCGCCCGTTCACGAACATGACGCGCGCATTAGCACCATTTAGCTCAACCATCTTAAAGGGAGCCGAACGATCCAACGCACGCGCCACCGTCAGCGAGACATTTATATGAGCATGACAAAGCTCTCAACCATCATGCTTATGTATAGCATAGACCCTACTAACAATTATATTTCGCAACTGTGCAAGTAACTTGCAGATTTCGACTTGACATCGTGCTTCTAGATAAAAAAATATTTGCAAACATCTTTGGTTACTGCTCCGCTCCCGTAGGTCGTAGTGTGTATTATATACCTTCCCCGGTAAACAGGCTTTATAACGCACCAGTACTTATTTCCTGAGAATAGCGCGTTTAAACAATCAAACAAACTCTTCGGCTTTGTAATATTAGTACAGTACATCATCAGATAACAATACAATCGTAATCACAGGTACAGAAAGCATGTCAGAAATGAATCATGACAGACATCCAGTAGAAAGTACAAAGGATTGTTAATATTCGTATAGCTACCGCCACGAGTCGTGAGCACAAATGTCAAGTCAATGTTTGGGTCTTGGGGTTTCTTTCTGGGTTTTTCGGGGCGCCGACGCTGCACGCGATCGGTCCCACTGACGGACCAATCACGTGCAGCGTCGGCGACCCAAAAAACCCAGAAAGAACCCCCCTGAAATTAATTTGACATTTGTGCTCACGACTCGAGAAGGCTATTATGATCAATATAGTTATAATCAATTGAGTCCCTTAATGAAATGGTGAAACATTTACAATCTAAAGGGTGGATATAAATTAATTAATGTAAATTAAATAGTACCTGCCTGGAATGATAAAATAAAACAAAACTGTGTTCTATTCCCCGACGATAGCCAGTAACAGCAATTAAACTTAAATTGCTTGATTATTTTTAAAAGCGTATTATAATTATTAAATATAGCGACTGCTATCGCGTGACTGTTCCTTTGTCTAACAGAAAATGGAACAATACAACAGTTTATCCATCTGTGAACGTCTTCTTGTTGATATGATGAGGATAAGGACATTTGCCTCTTACAACAATAACTGATTGAGTATTAAACAGCTTGCACAAGTGATAAAGGCATGCAGTCCACATTAGATAACAGTTTAAAACAGGTTCAATACTCGGCGATTACCGTAGACGACGAGCCCAGCGCTCGTGTCACACCACGTCCCCAATGCTGTGCACGGTAATAGCATGTAAATTCACATTTACAGCTGAAACACTCGTGTTTAGTCACAAATGGTATTTTTAAGCGGCACGCGGGGGTTTAGCGTTCCCGATATTACCAATATACATCGTTTGAAAGCGCGTTGCTCAAATCATTTTTACGTGTCAAAGTTTATAACGTTTTAGGAATTTTATAAAATGAAGCTATTTCTTTTTTAATATTGATACAGTACTTCAACAAACGCTAAATACGCCTAAAATATTATTCTCATAGGATTTAATTAAGACATTATAAAAAATAAAACTTCAAAGTGATAACCTTTACTCCAATGCTATTATTAATGTCATTTATTCAAAGGGTCTAATTCAGTTCTTTGTTAGGCGGAATTTACATCAAAGAGTATTTTTTCTACCAACCCTTGGTTTCAAAATACCGAACTGATAAAATAATTCAACCCGTTTTAATACCCAGCCATAGAATATAAAATGGCGGGTGTTCATTTTAGCTTTTGTGTTACAATTTAATTTTAAATTCTTTATTCGGTGAGTTAAAAAATAAAATGTTAAATGAATGTGACCCATTTATTAAGGTGCTTATTCTTTTCAGCGACCTTAATTAAAACTATTTTTTTAAATTATATTCTAGTTTTTTGTAATCTTCAATGAAACACGTTCAATATGAACCGCCTCGTCACAGGGACACGTATATCATAGTCCTAAATTAGTTTGTCTTCATAACGCCTGACAAGTTCATTTAGCAGCAACTATGCGTGACCACGTCCGAGCTCAGTGAATATTCATAGTAGCATGCATGAACTAACGCCAACATAATCCCTCGAGCGGGAAAGAGCATACCAGGAGAACACTAACTAAATGGAGCTTTACAAAACAAATAAAGAAAGAATCTCAATCAAAACAACACGACTGTACGAATTCGCGTGCACTTTCAGTCTAATTGGCTGCGTATTTTTTTATCGGATTACTCGCAGGACGGTGCTTTTGTAACGGCAACACACAATTCATTAATGTAGCGGAACGAATATGGATGTGAAGGTATTGATAGATGATTCTGACGTAACACGGGGTTTATTTCCACAGTCATAATAACAAGGTGGAAGGCTAGCGTCGGTCATCTGCGTCACAAATTGTAATAATATTCGGGGCGATCCCTTGTGGCAAGCGGGCACATTGGCGATTAATCGATGATTTTCATTACATTACGGGTCTGATACAAATTCCAACTTAGTTTATTGTTTCGATGTACTCTCCCTTGTATTTGATGGAAAAGTATTTCGATTAATGATGGAGTAGACAAAGAAAATAATACGTTTAGACGGAAGAAGTTCCGCCAAACTCTTAAAACTTGTATTACTATGAAGTCCGCGTACATCGACAGGAATTTGCATGGCATTACTTGTAATAAATTGCTGCTAACGACACGTACGTGACGACTCGAACGCACAACTTGTCGCAAACGGGGTGTTCGCCGTAGATAACCGAATGTATTATGCTGAGCTCCTATAGAGTTATGAGCACTTGATACTTGAGGCTGGATTAAGGGGTACCATTTAACTACTTGAGAAACGACAGATTACACGTAAGAAATATGTGGCTAGGTTTATTTATGTAAAGCCAAGAACACGTCTTCGTAGTAAGAGATTTAGTTAATTATGACGCCAGACTTTACAACTCTAATTTAGTCGTGTATTCCCGATCGACCCACCGACTTCGTCCCTGTTGTGTGATGAACGGGAATTTACAAAAATAATATTAATTTTATTCCCGATTGTCCTATTCGAGACTTTAGAGGGGACGAATGGGAATATGTTCTTAGATTAGTATCATTCGTCTCACTAAATAATTTTGTGTGTAAAATGTTTAATCGTTGTTTCGTAGTTTTCTTTCAAATTTGTCGTGATATTACAGGGCTTTGGTGGAATGCGCTGGCGATGTCGGTACTTAACAAAAAAATAATGACGTGTCAAATTAATAAGTAAACTGATGCAAATCTGACTTTGTAATAATTAGGACGGTTTCTTTTTATAAAATAAAACTCTACACAGATTTTCTAGTTTTATGGAGAATTTTATCTTGTTTTAATGTTATTTTTTTTACCATTAGAACAACTAGTCTGAAATTATTTTGTGGGACCAATAGGACTAAAAGAATAATTCATAAATTATTCCCGTTTGTCCCATCAACAAAATGAGTGGGACGATCGAGAAAAAAAAAATTGAATTCCTGTTCGTTGCACGAAGGGGACGAAGTCAATGGGATGAACGGGAATACACGAATTTAATAATGATTAGAAAATCCGTCTTCTCAACAATCAGTTCTTCACCAAAGCATATCTCAGATTATTAACATGAAAGCTATTGGACTTTTCACTTGGTAAAACAGATTTTAAGACTTACGTCGTTGGTGGAGACGAACCACGCCATCTCTGTGCTGGAGGCTAGCTGTCCGTTGACCAAGCATTTGATCTCGCTCTTCGTCCACCTGTTGTATATGTACACCACGGCTATCGCGTACCATCTGTACAAAAACACTCACTCTATTATTATATAGACTGACTTTGTTTTAGATAATCGTTCAGGGGTGATTAAAGTATTCAGTGTGCTCACCAATGTGAACCACCTGTACCATAGCTTTGAGACAGGGAGAAAATAACATTCATATTATTGGAATATTTTCTGTTGTTAAACAACAGAAAATATTCCAATAATAGAAAAATTGTTAAGATATTATACATACGGGCTGACTTCATGTAGGTGCTGGACGTTGTAGGGGTGAGAGGTGAAAAAGCACTTTCATCCCGTATAATGGTAATCGGTTACGATTACAGACAAATATTTTTTACACACGTTACAATAAAAGAGAATTTTTGCACATTATCAAGTGAAGTGGAGTGTGTAACTTTGAGAATATTCAGTGTACTGTAATGCTCTGTTCAGAGTTCAGACATGTTAAACACTTCTCGCGAGCAAATACAACGAATAAAACTTTTGTTTACGCGAGTTCAACTGATTCCATATAAACACTCTAAACACTGATTCCAGTTCATGCACTTAGCTAAACTTCTCTCGGCCACACAGAGGAAAATAATGAAATTAAATTAACTGAAAAATTTTGGAGGCAACTTTTCGCTCGAAAGCCGACCGCCGTCATAAACTGACTACACAGGAGAGTTTATTTACACTGGTGCAACTTGTTCATTGCCCTGATTTAGTGTTCAGAACAAAGTTTTAAAATTTGGTAAAAGCACGTTCAAAATTAACCGCACCACAGCTTTAAGTAATTTCATATTTTTAACGATGCAGCAGTGAGTCGGGGAGGGGGGTTTTCGTGCCTCCTGCCTCTAACAGATAAGGCAGACAAACTCATAACAATCACTACAAAAATTTCTGTTTTAAATAGTTTGGCCAATTCTGCAAGTGATATAACTGCCAAATAAGTGACAATAGTGCCTCCTACCGGTATGATATTTGGTGAAAACCTATATCCACTAACGAATCACCATAAACTAGGCATAAGGACTGGACTTACCTTCTTGGTTGAAATTCGTATTTGACACAATGTTGAAACCCTTTGCCGCGCACCTTCATTGATGTGAGCACAAGACAATTGCCGACGAAGTGTGCCGTGTAGCCTACGCCTTTACTCGTCTTGAAGCTGTTGGACAATTAACTGTATTAGCGTAGTTAAATTTAACACTTTGTTAATTTCATTCAACGATGTGGTTCTTACCTACATTTTTTTTTTTTTTTTTATTTTGTATAATGTGTCCTAATACGGTTACATCATAAAAAAATACAATCTAGCTTAATACTAAAGCTAATGAGTAATTCTATTTTGACTTAATTTGCTAGGGAGACTATGACTAAGAATGTGTCCATTAACACTTTTCTTATTGTCTCTATTAAGGGGAAGACACTTTTTTTCTTGTGTTCTTTATAGGTAGCACTCACTTCACTACATTAAACTAACACTTCACTAAATTAGCTCGAAAGGTTTTGTCCTTTTTAGCCTTCTCACTATGTCCGTGTTGTCGAGGAGCTGGATAGCCTCGATGTTCACATGATGGTGAAGCCTTCGTTCATGAGCTTCGGCGTTCTTTTTAATTATGTCTATGACGAGGTTTACTTTGAGGTCCCTATGAAGGTCGTCATTTCGAATGTACCAGGGCGCATTAACGATACCTCTGAGTACTTTGTTTTGAAAACGCTGTATAATTTTGATGTTACTTTGTTTGGTACAGCCCCAAAGCTGAATACCATAAGTCCATACAGGCATGAGGACTTGTTTGTACAACAGTACTTTGTTGTGTACTGACAGCGAAGAATGTTTTCCTATCAGCCAGTACATCGACTTGTAGCGAAGCTCTAGCTCGTCGCGTTTCTTTTTAACATGAGCTTTCCAGCGAAGCTTTGCGTCTAATGTCATGCCTAAGTATTTGGCTGTATTTTCGTATGGTATGACATGACCGTTTATGTTTATCGGATGATAATTTTGCATTTTGTTTGTGAAGTCTATGTGAACAGATTTTGTTTCATTAAGTTTCACACGCCATTTTTTTGTCCAGTCAAAGATGATATTGACGGCTGTTTGAACTTTTTTCACTGCTTCTTCTTGAGTGACGCCTGTGGCCATTATAGCTGTGTCGTCTGCAAATGTGGCAATGGTATTGTTCTCTAATTCAGGAATATCGCAAGTGTACAATAAGTACAAGACGGGACCTAGGACACTTCCTTGCGGTACTCCAGCTTTTATCGGTTTTAGTTTCGAATGTGCATCATCTTGTCTTACTCTAAACATACGCTGTGTTAGGTAAGACTCTAAGATGTCAGCAAACTGTTTAGGGAGCATATTTCTTAGTTTGTTAATGAGGCCTTTGTGCCATACCTTATCAAATGCTTGCGCTACATCGAGGAAGACCGTTGAGCAAACTTTGTTTTCCTCTAAAGCCTTTTCTATAATGTTGGTAATCCTGTGTACTTGGTCTATTGTCGAATGTTTTTCCCTAAATCCAAATTGGTAGTCAGGGATCAAGTTTCTTTCTTCTATGATGGGTTTTAGCCGCTTCAAGAGAAGCTTTTCAAATAATTTTGACATGATCGGTAGCAGCGAGATCGGCCTATATGATGTCGTTTCGTGAGGTGGTTTACCAGGCTTTGGTATCATTATAACTTCGGCAACTTTCCACAGGTCAGGTACAGACTTAAGCCTGAACGTTGCATTGATAAGGGTCGTAAGTTTTACGATTGCTTTACGTGGGAGGTTCTTAAGAACTTCTCCGGTAATAAGATCGTAGCCAGGTGATTTCTTTAGTCGAAGACGCTTGATTTCGTTGTATACTTCTCTAGGTGTTACCAATTTTATTTCTTGCTCATCATTATTTGATGTTTCATCTAGCAAAGCGCTGTCTTGGTGTTCTTTATTTGGCGTAAAAATTAGTTCCAGATGTTGTGCAAACCTAATAGCTTTTTGCTCGTTGCTTATTGCCCACCGCCCGTTAGTATCCTTGATAGGGGGAATATGCATAATTGGCTTTTTTAAATTTTTTGTAGTTTTCCACAGAGAGTAATCTGTCGTGCGTGAGCTAGTTAGTTGTTTTAGATAGCTGCTCATTGATTCATTTTTGAATTTCTGAATTGCACTACTTAGCTGTTTTGTAAGGTTGTTCAGAATCCTTTTATCTTGTGGAAATCTTGTTTGTTGCCATATTCGTCTCTGTCGCCTCTTTTCATTTATGAGTTTTGTGATTTCTGCTGGATAGTATGTAAGTCTGTTTTTGATCTTAAATGTAGGCGTGTTTTTCCAGGCGCATTGTTGTATTTGTGTAATAAAATGACTGATATCCCGATCCAGATCTTCTGGTTTCTTTAGTGGAACTTTTAAATCTATTACAGAGTCCAAGTCTATTTTAAAGCTTGCCCAATCAGTGTACTTATTTACCAATGTCGGGTAGGTTTCTTTCAGCAAGAAAGTCTCACTTAGAGTAAGTAATAAAGGTGAGTGGTCTGAGCTCATATCATAACCTTCTTGAATGCGGAGAAGGTTAGGTGATATATTTTTATATATAAAAAAGTCTATGAGATCGGGAATCTTTTTTGTGTCAGTAGGCCAATAAGTGGGCTTACCTGTTGACAATGTTTTGCATTGTGTTTCTTCAATTGCGCACAGTAGCTCTCTTCCTTTGGTTGTTGTCAGTCTAGATCCCCAAAATGTATTTTTAGCATTAAAGTCGCCTCCTAAAATGAATCTGTTTCCAAGAAGGTTTAGAAAATTAATGTACTGATCTGCTTTTAGTGAATACCTAGGTGGACAGTATATGGCTGAAATAGTGACAAGACAGTATTTCGTTTTGACACAGACAGCCACTGCTTGTATTTCTTCTTTTTCATATTTGAGTTCTTCATAGTGAAAAATATTCTCTTTTATAATGACAGCACTACCACCTCTTGGTGTGTTATTGGGATGCAATGCATGGTATACGTTATATCCTTTGATCTGAATATGAGATTCTTTAGTGAAATGTGACTCTGATATAAGGCACACATCAATACTTTCCATATTTAGGACTGCCGTAAGTTCGTTCTGATGTTTCAGCAGTCCATTCGCATTCCATGCCATAATTTTTAATAAATTAGCCATGGATATTGCTTTTTTGTTTGGTAGCTGCTTTAGTGCTACTTTCAAGTTTTTTCAGCCTTTCATCGAACGTAGTTAAAAGATTTATGATTGTGTTAATCTTTTCATCCATGTTAGGGCTCATTGGTTTCATATGTGACTGTGGCAACGATTGGACTCCTTTTGTCATTTGTGCATACGAAACACTTTTAGTAGCAAGTTTGGTGACACTAGGTATTTTGTCTTTGTTTGTACTTGGACCTTGAGAGTTTGGTATCGGCACATTCTTTCTGGTATTTTTATCTTTAATATTTTGTAGCTCTTTAGCTACTATGCATCCCCTATAGTTAGCTGGGTGGGGCTCACCACAGTGAACACATTTTGGCTTTGCTTCTGCTGGTTTATTGCAGTCTCTGGTTAGGTGCTTGCCTGTACACTTCACACACCGGGGTTCTTTGGAACAGTATTTCTGAGTGTGGCCATATGCTTGACACCTTTTGCATTGTGGAATTAACTTCGATGTTTTTAACGGCTGTATATCCACTTTACAGCCCAGTATGGATTTGATTCCGTAGATTTTCTTAATGTCTTCATCTTTTTGGAATGAGAGCATAAACATACTGAGGGGCTCTTTGCTCTTCCAACTCAGTTTGTTGACTGCATCTTCTATTTTATATCCTTGAGTTGTCAGGTCTTCAACTATTCTATTTGGCAGGCAGGAAGAATGAAGGTTTTTTGCCATCACCCTAATCGGTCTGTCTTGTTTATTCTCATACGAGTACCACAAGCAGTTATTCTGTAACAATAACTTGGTGATGGATCTGTATGAGTCATCATTATGGGAGTTAATTTTAACTTTTTCTCCATTCATCATTTTTGTAATGAACGAGTCTTTCGTTAGATTAGCTGAAAGAAGATCATAGAACTCTTGGTAGTTTTTAACATTTTCCACAACTATCGGTGGTGGTGTGGGCTGTTTCTTTGTTTTAACATTTTCTTTAGGTTTTTGGCTGGAATCGGCTCCTTGTTGAGGTGGTGAGGACAGTGGTGATGAGTTCAATTTCCTTTTTTTTCTGCTCTTCTGTCGTACCCACTCTGTTTCCTTTGCTAGTTCCTCTTCGTCTGTCTCGTACTCGATTGGCATTGGCTTCTCGTTAGTGACATTTTTCTTGTCTAGGTCTGCAGTTTTTTGCTCCTGGATGTTTTTAAGCTGCTGCTGAAGTAGTTCTAATTGACCTTTGAGGTCATTTACCAAACATTGTAACTTTTCGCGTTCCAACTTTTCTTCGGTATAATGTTTATACAACAATTGTTCCGTTTCAGTTTTGATTTTAATTGTGCATGACGAAGCCATGATTATTAGAATAATAACAACTTCACCTTAACACTTTGTTTATACAAATAGTTGTGCAATAAATTCTGTAACTGGGTCATCGCGGCGACCGCGCACGGCTAGAGGTAACGAACGGTATGCTGCTGCGTCAGCGCTATACCGACGCGACGCGACGCGACTCTTACCTACATGAGTTGCCAAAATCGTATTCGGCTCAAACACTCCAGAGAGAGTTTATTCAGAAACACTACGGTATTATAAAAGTATACAGCGTCATGATCTCCAAAGTGGACGAACTTCAGAGTGGCGTGTGGCGAACTCACAATTCAATTATGCTCGGACACAAACCGAAAATGATTTAGCTTAGTACCGGGATAGCAGAGCACAACCGAAACTACACTTGAAACGTCCGAGCTCCACTCAAATCAAATGAAAAGTTGGGAACACAGGTGCAACCGCGCTCTGCGGCTACACGCGATTTACGGAATACATTTTAGCGCAGTATACGCTTTCAGTACAAATTGACTTGATATTGCCTATCTAACACTTTCCAAATGAAATTGTAACCTTTTATTAGAATGATTATGTAAATCCACATGGTCGCCCCAGTAATTGTGTTCATTACCTCGGATATTAGAATACCAATTACCGCTTTACTGAGACTGTTTGGAGAATATGAAAACTTAACTTGGTGCATAATTTTTATTGCGAAAAAAGTGTGAGCTGTAAGACATGGTTTGTTATGTATATTTCACTGCAGAGTGCAGGAATAAGCCCTGTTCTCAATTATTTACAAATATGATTACCGAACGTGGAGATGAGGCAAAAGGTTATGCGAGGAGGACGAACCGACTAAAGGTCGTGTCATTTATCAACCCCCAGTGAGCACAGCTAAATTAGAGCCATTTTTGTCAAGTATTTGAAATCGATTGTCGCTGAGATGAGATTGTGACTAGATTTTGAACGTTTAAATAATTACGGAAAATAGCCTTCTGAACCAAGTTGTCTTCTTGTGTCCTAAAAGGCCTTTTTTTTTTTTGGTGGGTGGGAAATCATCAAATAACTTCTCCCGCCCTGGGCGGGACGGGAGGGAGTGTCAGACTTTTACTGACTAAAACCCACCCATGTTCCTTCTTGTGCCCTTTGCGTTCCGGAGGCGCGGTATCTCTTGCGAACAACCCGCAGCCCCATCCTAAAAGGCCTGAGATGTAATAAGTTGACAGTGACATTGTATAGTTACCAGTATAGGTATGGTTTCTCCCTTTCGATGTTAACGGAGTTGATGGGGTCGAGCCGGAACCACGTAGTGAAGGTGAACCCGTTCTCGTACGGCCACCTGGCTAGCGGGGGCAGAACTACAGCCTGCAACAAATGACCATTAACAGTCCTTATAAGGTTAAAGTTTGTTTACACATCCAGACCCCGGACAAAAAAGTTACGAATTAAAAAACCCAGAAAGTTCGCCGGAGCGAGTAAACGCACCGCGACGCACGCGCTGGCTGCCGCCCAGCGGACCGAGGGCGCAGTCAGCCAAACAAATATTTTAATTTAATTAGGTACGCTTACTAGATTATGATCGATGAAAGCTATTTTGTATTGTGTTATACAAATATACTTACATGTGGTGTTTCTATCAAAGTGGTATTAACTTTTATAATGAGATTTGGTCCAAACTTAAATACACAAAAAGTGTTTTTCTTTAACAAGACTTTTCTCCTTTAACTAAATATACTCAGAGCACTGATTTTATTTAAAATCCCACATAAATGGAATCCAAAAGAGCTAAACTTGGCAAGTGGCGCGGCACTCGGCAGTAAAAACTTATTTTATGCTCCGATGGAAGGCCAACACACACAGAGATCTCTTGTAAAGGTTCCTATCGAGATATCGCCTCAATAAAATCTACATATAAGCTCCTTTTATCGTCACTCCAATCTCCCATTTGGTGTGTATATTCCAGTATAATATACAATATGTTCACCAACAAAATAAACAAGTTATTTCCACCTTTTCCACGAATTACAATATTATTCGTAAAGATTAGTATCACGACATGTTATTAGGACTGAGTTGAGAAGATTTACCGACCAGGATAAAAGAAGTAGGACGGAGATTACATGAGGCTTGGATCTTTAGTGGTAATAAGCTAGAAGACGCCTGATACGAACATAGAATGGGTTCATATGACACTGATTAAACTTACTACGATGTCGTTCTAGCTTAGGACCATTGTAATTTAGCTAGATAAGTTTAGTTTTCTAAGTTATTGAAAATCCCATTATCTATACTAATATTATAAAGAGGTAAAGTTTGTGAGGTTGTAAGGTGTAATCTCTGGATCTACTGAACCGATTTTGAACATTATTTTACCATAGAAAGCCACGTTATTTGTGGTGTCATAGGCTATAAACATGACGCTATGAGAAACGGAAGTGGAGCAGAAACCAAAGATGCAACGTAAGGCGGGTAGAATAAGCGTACGCAGTTCGCTATTTAGAAATAATATGAAGACAGGTTTTATGTACATACACAGAGACACCTTTCTTTGAATCGTTCGCAAAATGTAAAATAGTTCTCTACTCTAAACTTGTAATGAGGAACCTCACGTTCGGCCGCGGGACAGTAGATCGGTTGAGGCGTAAGCGCACACAACGCAAACGCGTACACGACAGTTGGTGTGTCAATGTGTGCGACGAGGCGAGGAAGCGTCGCAGCTGCGCAAATGGTTCGATATGCGTCACAGACCGGTTTGAAATCAGTAGCGCGGGGCCCGCCGCTGAGATCGCTTGTGCGTTGTGTACTGGTCCGCGATCATGCCGCGTGATATTATGAGCGAACAAAAAATCAACATACGATTCGTGAAGGAGGTACAGAAGTATCCATCCTTATACAATTTCGAGTTGCCTTCGTATACTCGGAAGGACATCAGTGACCAGGCTTGGGAGGACGTGGGCAGGACTATGAACATGGCACGTGAGTTGATGCGAGTCCATTAGTACCTATTTATACCGCGGGTGGCGCTCCTGGTATCGCACATTCTCGATAGACGCGTCCTTGGCGCCGATGTCTCCGCCCCCGTGAAAGGTGTGCGACAGAAGTCAATATTTATTGTACCTACTAATCATGTTAGCAGAGGTATTTTAAAATACCATGCGCTCTGTTTGCAGGGCTGTGTTGTGAGATACATAATTTTTCTTTTGCCATACCATCACGCCTTTATTCCCCGAAGGATTAGGCAGAGGTGTAACAATGTACACCCGCAATTCTAATTATTGTTTTGTTTACATTTTAATGTGTTTGGGTGGTATGAGTCGTGTCCTGTAGTGTTGTTGTGTAGTCCCTTACTCACACAACAGCTTATCTTTAATGCTGTGCATTAAGAGATGACTCATACACTCGAACGTATATTTATGTAAATATAATAGTAACGCTGCTATCTCGTAATGGCACAATAATCTCAGCAGTGTGATACGAGCAGGGTTGGCATGAATACAACAAGTTGTTTCAAAACACGTGTTAAAAACAGTGTTTATTACAGTTTTATTTTAAACCGTGTTTTTTATTAAACGTTTACAAATACAGTTAAATTACTTTTCATGACGAAGTAATGGATATGAAATGAAAGCAAATTAATATTTAAGTCTAAATCGCTTTACATCAAACCAGTTGAGTCTATGCTATTGCTGTGTTATAATTAGGAACTTTGATTGGCATTGTAATGAATAAAACATTATTTTTGTGTTATGTAATTTACTCAATCAAACAAAGATCCCTTATTACCAGGTTATAAGTCGCAGAATTAATAATGAAATGAAATATTAGAAAAAAAGGCACTCGTATTTATAGAATTCATAAGTAATTCCCTGCCAATAAACTCCCGTTAGGAAAGTCCCTGATGTCGGCTGTCGAAAGAAAGTAATTTAATGGACTGGTGGTTATTCCCCCCCTTTTAAATATAAATATTGGTGTTTCTCATATTCATACAATAGAATTCATAGTTCATGGGTAATTTCCCCGAAGGTATAGTCCCGCTAGGAAGGTCCTTATGTCGCCCAGTTTAAAAATCAACATTAGTTAGAACGTATAGCGTGAATGCGTTCAGTATTGAATGGAGATACGCAACTTAAACTAAATGTTTATCCATTAAGCATTTTTGTAAATATTTAATTTACTATGGCGATTTTGAGAAGATCCTAGTCGAGAAATGAAACATTATAGGTCGAATTTATTTGAAATAATGCCCTTAACTAAAAAGAACAAAATGACACTTGTTTTATAAAATTTAAAAAAGCTGTTGTTTTTTCCAACCCTGGATACGAGCACCCAGGCCGCCACGCGGTGCGATGTCGTCGCTATGCTCACATTTGGCTTGGCGAGAATCAATTAGGCCGGCGGTGACATTGAACCGCGCCCGTCTTTGACGTGGATAGTAATGCTAATAATATTAGAAACACAATTATCACAATGTGACTCCCCCTCTCTTATCTTTATCTGCGCATTGTTGTTATCCTTATACATTGTTATAAATAGCATTGCCATACCAATGATAGTTGATAGTTGATAGAGATAGTTGAACATAAAAGAGGTCTAGTTCGCGGTGTCAATCACACTCATGTTTGGCTAGCTATGTACTAGAGAGTGCACCTATTACCATATCCAGACAATCTTAATTACTAACTAATGATCATTTTTATAATAGACAAGCTGCCTCGTTAGCCTAGTGGTTCTAAACGCGACTGCTAAGCTAGGAGTCTTGGGTTCGATTCCCAGGTCGAGCAAAAAGTGTTATTGGATTTTTCTATGAAATTCTTAGCAGCAGCTCGGAGTTAGGATGTGTGCCCGGTTAATGGCAATAGGCTCGCCCCCTATTACATGGGACCTAAACATACCGGCGAACTGTGGGTGTACTTGGTACACCACTGCCTAACCCTTCGGGAAATACAAGCGTGATGGTATCTAAGTATGTATGTAATAGAAAAACGTAACAGCATTTGACTAGTATTGGTATTGGACCCAGCAATCACACTTTGGACTACAAAACCATTGAGGTAGCTGCATATGTTATCATCGTTTTAAACTGCATTACATGATAACTTTTACTTCCAGCATCGGCATGCAGAGAAAGATGGCGAAACCTACGAGCTGTCTTCACGAGAACCATGAGGGCTCCACCGTGTGGCACCACGGGGAAGAAAAAACCATACTATTTAGCAGACGTGATGCAGTTCGTAATACCGTTCATGAGACCCGTTGCCGTGGCGGAGGCAGCCAAAGAGAAACAGAAACAACAAGCTAAGGACCCCGTACAAGAAGTTGAACAAATAAAATTGGAGGTGCACGACAATGACTCAGACGAGTGGTGCGGACAGACTGTCGAAGAAGAAGAACAAGAAAAAGAAATAATTGTCACGAGGAAGCGTCCGGCACAGGACGACAGTGTGACAGTAGCTAAGATGTCCCAGCCATCATCATCCTCAATGATACTTGCGAGCGATTACGTCAGGTCATTTCTAAACAGCCTCCTACCTGAATTAAACGAAATGAATTCCGCCCAGTTTAAAAACTTTAAAAGACGAGTTCTATTGTTAATAGATGATATCATGACGGAAATACCGGCGAGTCCGAGGAGAGGCGTCGATGATGAATATATCATGTAACTTGGAATAGTACTGTTGAACTACTAAGATGATTAAACTAATTTAGAAGGGCGGGAAGTTCTGTCCATTTTAGTTTTGTAAGTAATTTATTAATTTTAAGAAATACAAAACTACTTTTATATGTTTAATAATGATTTCATTTTCCAGTCTACTTCCTTTCCTTACATGTCGAATATCAACACTTGGTAGCGGTACACTCGTATTATTATATTATCAACAAATGCCTTCCATTCACAGTACATTGTTTGATTCGATTTGTATACTTAGTCAATACTGACAAAGTTTTACAATGTTTTATTGGTATGTCATAAACGTACAATTTGATGAATCTCTCAATATACTCAATACCATAATCTGTCTCTTTGTATTAACAATAGTCACCAAGGTGTCAACATCCAATTATTGTGAGGGCTGACACAAAATAGTTCTTGTTTAATCCTCTAAGTTAATATTATTTAAATAATTATTCACGTGAATAGCATATTAGTTGAACCCATTTTTTTTTTAAAACGTTGCCCCGCTTTCGGAATTTCTCCTGTATCGTGCGTGATGTTACAAACATATAAACTCACATATACAAACAGGCAGACCCGGAACAATTATCTGTAGGCTATGCAAGTATGTGTTTCGTGCAGGAATCAAACCCGGGACACTGCGTGTAGTCACAATGATGAATGTTTAGCAAAGAACCTTCTCCCCACTGAAAAACAGGAACGAATTACCATTTTATATTGTTTCGATACGGTCACCATATGAACAAAAATATTGCATTTTCTGCAAACTTTATTAGGATTCCATAAGCGACATAGTTGAACATGATATTTTTTGCCGGCACTCGACATTAATAACCTGGTAGCACACGCACGGCCGAAGTAAAAAGCCTATTTTTATTTTTGACGCGTATTTTATTTATATTAACTGGATATTTTGCTCGTGTTTGTCTAATGTCCTACATTTCGGGTAAAAAATGGGAACAATTTGTATTGACAAAGGTTGCAGCGGAGACTGATGTGTCCATATACCTCGGCCCTAACATTAGAGGCCGGTTCCAAAGAATAAGTAAAAAAATAGCAATGTATGCGTCAATCTTGAGGTTCTTACTCGTAATTCTTAAACGGTGAAAGAAACATACGTCTACAGACTTAGAAAATACCGTCATTATCATACAATAAGAAAACAAAGGTTCAACGAATCTCATACCCTCCCAAACATGTAAAGTACTCGTTCTACTGCTACAGCCAATAAAATGTAAATATATCTCGCTTTCTGAATAAATTCATACAACTTGTATAATATTTATGTGTGTCAGTGGTGCACAGTGTAAATGAAATGATTTCATTTCGCTGCGTCGAGGGTTTAGCCCAAGAAACCTTGCCTCAAGGAAACTATTTTCCAACGGTTGCAATTGCTGTTTCCTTAGGTTTTAAGCGGCTTCTAGCGAGCTCGGGGCGCAATGCAGCTTGCACTTTGTATTGGTTTCGTTTGCCCTCTGTTCTTGCAATATTTTCATTTTTGTGAATCGTATTTTCTAGAAAAAAAAATGTTTCATTTATATCTGTAAACTCACACTGCCTGCTTTTCTTGTCATCGAGCGGATTCGGCTACACCCACAAAGCTTATTTTTTATTGACCCACATAAATCATGCTTACCACATATTTATCTAGTATTAACCTTCCAAGCAAGCAGAAGCGGCTAAGAAGCGTCAGTTCGCCGTCAGATCTCCGGATAAGTACGACAGAGAGAAATGGACCGGCCCCGGGCGGGACGGCGATAAATAAGGAAAAAACGGACACACAGATAGCTCAGTATGTCACGCGGATTACGCCGCTGGCCCATTTGAATAAGAATTGCCAATAAGGAGGGGAGGACTGCGCTCCTAAAGTGTTCCACTACCCTAGTATCGATCTGTTTAAGCGGTGAGGTTTTAGTAACGGTGAAGAAGAATGAAGTGACGATTTGTCTATTACTCTGATGACGCCTTGATCGAAGCAAGAGACGCACACGCATAATCCAAACCGATAGTATACGAGAGGTACAGAGCGGCGAAGACCGCCCTCAACGAGGCTGTCATGCGGGCCAAGGCTCAGGCCCGCGAGGAGCTGCTGGGGACTCTGAACGGAGATCCGTGGGGGCGCCCTTACAAGACGGTGCGGGGTAAGCTCCGCACCTGGGCCCCCCCGCTGACGCAGAGTCTCCGGCCGGAGCTCGTTGAGGACGTGGTGAGCGCTCTGTTCCCTTCGCGGGGGGAACACCCTCCCCCGCCCATGGCTCCGCCTCTTGCGATGCCGGAAACGGACCACGACGACGACGACACCCCTGAAGAGACTGGGGTGGACCTGAGGATGGCGGTACGAAGGCTGAAAGCCAAGAATACCGCCCCGGGACCCGATGGCTTACCTGGCAAAGCCTGGGTCCTGGCCTCAGAGGCCCTTGGGCCTCGACTGGAGGGGCTCCTAAGCGCATGCTTGGAGAGGGGCCAGTTCCCACGTCGCTGGAAGACGGGGAAGCTGGTCCTCATACGGAAGCCGGGGCGCCCTGCGGACTCGCCGTCCGCATACCGGCCCATCGTGTTGCTCGACGAGGTGGCAAAGCTCTTTGAGAGAGTGATTGCGGGCCGCCTCGTCGGGCACCTGGTGGGGATGGGGCCGGACCTTGCGGACAACCAATTTGGTTTCCGCAGGGGGCGCTCTACGGTGGACGCCATCATGCGCGTGAGAGCCCTATCGACGGGGGATGCAGTGGCCCGGGGCGGGGTCGTCTTGGCGGTGTCTCTTGACATCGCCAATGCCTTCAACACCCTGCCCTGGAGTTGCATTAGGGAGGCACTCCGGTACCACCGGATGCCGACCTACCTCCGTCGAGTTGTCGGGGCCTATCTGACGGATAGGGCCGTGATTTACCCTGGTCGCACAGGAGAATGGAACCGGCGAGAGATGTCGTGCGGTGTCCCACAGGGTTCGGTACTGGGGCCGCTCCTGTGGAACATCGGATACGACTGGGTGCTGCGAGCCGACCTCCCTGAGGGCGTCGGCGTAGTATGCTACGCCGACGACACGCTGGTCTGGGCGCAGGGAAGGTCGCACGAGGCGGCGGCCGACTTAATGACACGCGGGGTTGCGATAGTCGTTGAGAGGATCCGGCGGTTGGGTCTCGAGGTGGCCTTGCACAAATCTGAGGCCATGTGTTTTCATGGGCCTCGGAATAGGCCACCGTCGGGATCCCAACTAACGGTAGGAGGGGTTCACATCGGCGTCGGGTCGACGATGAAGTACCTGGGACTC
This sequence comes from Caradrina kadenii, assembly GCA_947462355.1. Lineage (NCBI taxonomy): Eukaryota > Metazoa > Arthropoda > Insecta > Lepidoptera > Noctuidae > Caradrina > Caradrina kadenii. The sequence continues at coordinate 12,529,656 of OX381691.1, forward strand.
GTCCTCGACAGCCGGTGGAACTTCGCGGAGCATTTCCGACGTTTGGCCCCCAAACTGGAACGGGCCGGGGCTGCCTTTAGGCGGCTCCTACCCAACCTGGGGGGACCAAACGCCTCCTGCCGGAGGCTCTACGCGGGAGTCGTGCGGTCGATGGCCCTTTACGGGGCCCCGGTGTGGGCGCAGGGGTTAAGGCGACTTGCCGCCCACTACCTCATTGCGTCCCAACGGGTGATCGCCATAAGGGTCATCCGAGGATACCGCACGATCTCGGGGGAGGCGGCGAGCCTCCTTGCCGGATTGCCGCCGTGGGATCTGGAGGCGCTGGTCCTCGCGCGCCTGTACGAGTGGCGCGTGGAGGTACTAGGCCGGGGGGAGAGTCCGCCACCGCGGCAAATTGCCGCTCGGCGGGCCGACCTCCGGCTCGATCTCATGGCGACATGGAGACAGCGACTGTCGCAACCTCGTGCTGGGCACGCCTTAATAGAGGCGGTAAGTCCCCTCTTTGAGGAGTGGCTGGAGAGGCGCCACGGCGCCCTCACCTACCGCCTGACGCAGGTCCTCACCGGACACGGGTGTTTCGGGAGGTTCCTGCACCTCATCGGGCGGGAGGAAACGTCCGGGTGTCACCATTGTGTGGATTGCCCCGAGGACACGGTGGAGCACACCGTGGCGGTATGCCCCGCTTGGGCGGAGCATCGCCGAGTCCTCGTGGCGGCCATCGGCGGCGGCGAACTCTCGCGTCCGGCCCTGGTACGAGCCATGGTTCGGAGCGAGAGGGAATGGGATGCAGTCGCCTCCTTCTGCGAGGCAGTAATGCTTGAGAAGGAGGCGGCGGGACGGTTGAGACAGCGGTTCTCCCGTCCCAGCCGCCGCGGTAGACGCTCCGGGCGTCGGGAGCCGCGAGACGACTCCCGGCCACCGTAGATACTGGCCTGTGGACGGTGAGCAATGGGTAGCTCACCGTCCTTACGTTGCATAACGACAGGCCGTGTCGACGGCGCGTTCGTGTTCCACGCGCGCCTCAAAGAGATGTCAGCAAAAGGAAGGGGCCACTGAGGGCCGATGCCTGCCGGGGCTGCGGGTTGTTCGCAAGAGATACCGCGCCCCCGGAACGCAAAGGGCACAAGAAGGAACATGGGTGGGTTTTAGTCAGTAAAAGTCTGACACTCCCTCCCGCCCCGCCCAGGGCGGGAGAAGTTATTTGATGATTTCCCACCCACCAAAAAAAAAAAAAAAAAAAAAAAAAAAAACCGATAGTATTGAGTAAGATGAATTGTGTTTCTCAAAGACCCTACAAAGATTTATTAGGAAGTATTAACGCCCCTCATTGTTCTAAAATCATAATAGGAGATCACCAAAGTTAGGACGCTCTTAAAGAATTTAAAGCCGCCATCCTTTTATAGTAGGTATAGAAGACAAGCGCAGTGGTTGCGTCTCTACAAAAGTAACATCAGATTTCAGTAAAAATCTCAAGTAACTTTCTTTAAAAGGTATTCTATCAAACCGAGTACAATTATGGCTTTATTCCAAGAAATTTATGGCAAGGAAGTTCAAATTAGTTAAAAATCTCAAGAGGAAATTTTCCGCAATACAATTTTTCCTGGCTTCAGAATGCCGCTCGGAGGCTTCTCCATTACCAAGATGATTTCATTAATGCTCTTTAAAAAATCTCCGAGTCTGTTGTTTAAATAATTACTGGGTCAAAGGTCGAATCTTAATTTGCTCTCGTCTCGATCCGAAAAAATTACGTCTGAAATAATAAAAAGTCCTTTATTTCGTGGGCAGATAGATGAGAATCCCGTCAAAAACATTTTACAGTGTAGAATAATGGACAAATCAGGGTCTGACGCAGGGCGCAGCTGGGGAAGGTCCTTTGAAATATGAGCTCTGTTTATAAATAAAAGCGGTCGGTAATAGCTGGCCGTTCCTCTTCATTTCGTTTGAAATATATTGTAGGTTCGGTGAAATGGGCGTCAGGTGCGCGGTGTACAGGCCACAGGCCGCCGACTTGTGAACTTGGAACATATTTCCGTCGTTATTAGAACTGCGCCTGCTATTAGACAAATAAATCGAATTCTTTGTTCTGCCTTCTGTTTACGACGAGGATACATTTATTCCAGTTATGTAACGGTATGAAATGGAAGGCGCACTTTGCTGCTACAAGCTTGAAGTGACAATACTTACATCATCGATTCAGTATTATGAAGTTTGTTAAAACTTTGTGTTATAACAATGCTTGAGGTAATATTATTTATAAGTAGATGAATGCGGCAGTATGTATTGTCGTGCACAACAGCGTGTGTCGGTTACGTGGGTACCTACGGCAGGTAATTTGACAGCAATAACTGCTTTAAGATTGAAACCCCGGGCTTTGTTTTATTACAACTTTAACATCAACAACGGAATTGTATCCCATAACAAATTCAAAAGAAAATTACGTTCATTTAATAATAAAATATTCCAAATACACAAATACAGTGGGCCGTTTGGAGAACTTCAAACTCGTGTTTGAGGACTGTGATGAAAAGTTCGTCAAGTGCGTTGAGTCCCCGGCTGCTCGCATTACTCCGAACTTATTTGAGTTTAAACTCTGTAAGATTCGCCTCCAGTCACGTTTCAAACTTCACTACAATAAAGATTGGATGAGTATAGGTACCGAATTCAAAAAAATCCTGAATATGTTATGTGTTTAATATTTCTGGTATGTTTGGAAATTGAATGAGTAATATTCTTTGTTTATTCCGCCACAAAGCCCGGCCACACCGGTCAACTTGAGGATATCTCTTTACCAGAGAGATGATAGATAGATGATAGATGAGTCCCGGGCTTTACTGGTCTGGTAGACGCTAGCTGCGGCGGCGGTGATGTCTACACGAGCCCTTAAGTAAGCTACAATGTTATTGGAAGTAACAACTTTTTTTTTTCTTCTAAATGAAAGAAATAAAGATAAACCATTTATTCCCGCGAAGGTGACGCACATAATAAAAATTAAAATAATAATATATATGTAATTGTTATGGCCTTCACGAGACAAAGTTTAAATTAGAAAGCTACCACATCGCCTTTGTGACTATAAGTTTCCCCGTAACATTAAACACGAATCGACCGTCACCAAAGTAATAGCTGTGGAAAGGCATATGATGTATTCTTTTAATGCACAGTTGCATTACTACTCCGCCAACTGAGGAATGCTAAGTGGCTTACGCTGCGCTCACGCGTAATGCAAACGCAGTAAAAACTCGCCGTGAAAGGTAAACATACTCACGACAATTTAATCCGCGCCCAAGGTAATGCCGCTAGTGTTTTACAACGCAAACTATAATTTCGATAACAGTTATAACAGGGGGCGTAGCTCAGATGGTAGAGCGCTCGCTTAGCATGCGAGAGGTACCGGGATCGATACCCGGCGCCTCCAATTTTTTTTTTTGTAGCTCACAAGTTGAAACCATGTTCATTATCAACGTAAACACCGAATGTTTCAATAATACAAAGAGCAAATAAAAAAAGTGTAAATAACTGATGTGTAAAATTACCGTCGGCGCTGCCTCCAATTACCATATCGTGATTGTTTTAATTGGATGCAGATCGACGATCAAATAAATCCACAAAAATACTGTTCGAGTTAATTCTGTACATGACACTTTACATTTTGAGCCGACGTTTCTGTAAGTTAATATTGAATGTATTTGTTTGGTTTACAAAGGGTTCATTACAAACAAGGTCTGCAACAACGAATATTGAAACACGCGACTCCACTGGCTGTGCCACTAACAAGACTTTGAAATGGGTAAGGACCGTAATATGATTCCTGTAATCCCACAGGTAGAAATCGGTACACTATAAACCTCTTCGATTTTATGCCATCCTTATTCGCGGGCGCTCCTGGTCATTTTCAATAAGTCGAGTCACATAGTCCCCGGGCGATGGGTATTCTATTATAAATAACAATGTGAACGTACCGATCCTTTCCGTCCAGGGAAGCTGAAGAACACGTCCGGTCCGTTCCGGTGCGGCATCTGCCGGAGCACGTTCAGCAGCTTAGCAGAATGCCGGGGCTGCAACACACATAACCGTTATTGATTCTAATACAATAGAAGGCATTTTATACCAGAAAGAATGAACGGATAAAATATTATACTATTACGTTATAAAACCTCAGAAAACGGTCCTTTTAAAGTCATTGTACTAAACGTTTTACATGACCATTTCTTTATTTAATAAGCCATTCAATTTTCGCTTATTACCTACGGAATGGGTTTGTCGAATATAAGCCACATTTTCTTTCACAGATAACAAAGAAAAAATCCCTTTCTACTTAAAAGTTTTAAAATACTACGACATAAACCTTCTCGATATTGGCAGTAATGGCGCCCGATAAAGGAAGCCTTGCCAACTCAGAAGTAAAAGGAGAACATTTTATGAAGCTGCCAGACAGTCTTCATCTCACTAAAAATATTTTTAATTTTCACTTGTTGGTTGCTAATGACTTGCTTTATGGTGATTCCTGAATGTAACCCATGAAATATAAAATATTATCTTACATTTTTTGCGAATTGCAGCGCTGTTTTACGTTATATGTTCATCAACGTATACAAAATGTTTATGGTTAGACTTATTTTAATTAAAAAATATGTATTTATTCTTTATTTCAGTTAGCTAAGGCCTGTAAAACACAATACTTAAATAATTCTAACAACAGTAACTATAAATTAATACTAAATCTATGCAACAAATGTAAAAACTACTGCACACGAACAGTGCTATATGATGTTTTGAATGAAAATAATGAAATAAATGTATTTATTAAATGTTTTAATAATTGCAGCGCAATTAAGAATCAATCGTGTTTCGAATAACGGAAAACAGCGAGGCAATTTTCAAAACAAACTAAGAACAAAATTACTTGTGGGCTACCTTGACGGGTCCGTCTTTACCAGAGACTACTTTGGAATGGCTTAAATACGAGCTAAAAAGGACAAGCGACTCTAATTCACAGACAAATATAAACACAAAGTAACTGTGCAGCTTGTGCCTAATTACCATTTCAACGCACTGTCTGTAGAACGATGCAAATTTTAAAAGCATTGGCGGTGCGGCTAATTGCACGTTTGGCGGTAGCCTTCCCCATTTGTCCGCGTTCTTCTCGTATCCCTTTATGTTATGTTGTGTTTATGTTGCCCTGGTCGAATTAGAAGGTTTTTGTGGAGGCATGGGTGGTAGCCGGGAATATGCATCAGGAACGCTTTCAGTTAGGGGTGGAACTTTGTAATGTCATTTTAAATGTCAACAGAGATAGGAATGTTATATGTAAAAGCAATCAATTTAAAATTGGTTGTTCAAAATAAAAGTTCAACGCTGCGATTGTTTTATATAAATGGTCGGTCTCATCCCTTTGGCAATCCTAAATAGCTAGTAGCATATAGGCAGGCCTAATTAAGCGCCTATTCATGATCACTTAGACTAAAACTTCCTTATTTATCTCTTGAAGAAGAAAGTAACTTGACTTGCAAAATAGAAGTAAGTTAGAGAGGCAATAGAAGCCGTTGTTTCTCTCTCTGGCGGTGTTGTGGGAGTGGTGTCTCGAGTAGTCGCTCAACCGTGGACGCCCCGAGCATACTTGAGGCCGAGATGCCCGGAAACTATCACTTACATCGTAGGCGGCTTCTTTTCTTCGAAACGAATATAAAGTTACACACTGTTTACATCAAAATATCGTGCAAAGTGAGAACAGGATACAGTCACAGATATTACAAGAAGTTTTAATGCCTTGTCCGCCAGAAACATTATTTCTTGCTTTATCTATGCACAGCCCAACTAGCAAATATTTCTTGCGCCTATGCTGATTTAAGAACTAAGGTGTTACAGCACACTTACATGTGTCTACACTATAGCAGGACATCTTATAAAGGCATGATTTAAGGCGTTTTGTACTAAAAAGAGTACTAACACTAAGTGCGGGCTCTTATAGATGTGTATAATGAATGGTAGTAACACATTTATCAGCGCAGTTGTCTTACAAGTGCATTTGTAAGAAGCAATTGCTCTTAAATATTATTTGCACTTAAAAAGCATTTAAAAGTACAGTTTCTTTCCTAGTAGAGTCTGCATTGGGCGTTTATGACACTTATGACCCTAATAAACGTTTGCATAAAAGTGCTATAAAGCCAACTAGTTGTAAGTGAGAATTGTCTTTTCTGAGTCAAATTAAGGAGATGACGAATAATAGTAGAGCTCTATCTGAATATTTTGTTTTTTAAAACACTGGTCAACACTTTATTAAGAATGTCGGCCATTATATTCGCGTAAACAACATTAAGTGTTGGTAACAGTTAAGCATGGACTTAAAAATGAAAAAGATTGGAGCATACAGCAATAAAATTAAAGTAAGTAAGACATTTTCGTATTAAGCTTATCTTAGAGAAGAGTAATTGGGTCTTATCAATCTCTATTGGCGTTAGTTTTTAACACGCTTTTATCAGGTCGACCTGTATGTAACTATGTAATGGAATCTAAGGTAACTAATTTCACCATCTTCCAAGGGTCGTAGCGTTATGAAAATTGGCAGCTGTATGTAGTTCTGATGATAATACAATAATATGGTACTGTCGAACTGATCTGATGATGGAGCTGAAAGATATGAACTGGAACTTCATCATGGAAAATCGTATCATTGCTGTTTTGGATTTCTTAGAAAAGTCTTTGTCTACGATTAGGTTTCAAGGTCTGATGATGAAGCCGGAAGATGGGCACTGAAGAAATGCGGGCTCATTCGCCTACTTAAAATAAATGTTAAAAATATATCGTTATCAAAGACCGAAAAGTATAATATTTTACGTGCATTTACAAAAGCGTGTTTTTCTAGTGTTTTTTAAACTATTCATTTATTCCCCAAAACGTTCGATGAAATGGACACCGCAAGTTATTTAAGCTCATAGACACATAGCAATCAAGCATATGTACTAAAGGTCTGTAATTAAAGTTGTTCTCACCCATTTCCCATTGACCGCTTTCATGGCACTGAACAACTGTTTGAGCTCCTTCACTGTGACGCTGTAGCTGGCCAGGACGCCCAGCATCTCGATGAGCAAATCTGCAATAAAGGAAGACATATTACTTGCATTATTCCAGACGGAACACATGAGTCTGGTGCAGTATTCACAACTGGCGGGTATGGTTTACGGATGTGAAACGGATTTAAATGCTACTGGTAGTTAATAATTTCCTGGTATGTGAGTATGTGTATTCAGTATTTATGTACATATATCAGGAATGACCTAGTTCGACATAAAATAGGGGGATACTTCTAGTGTACATTTTTTTTTTATTAACCCATGTAGCAACTAAAACGTAACATCAGATAAATTGACTATGAGGGCAATCTATTTGGTCCAGTCTACCTCTTAGGTGTATACCTAAAGTAGCGGGTCTCCGCTACCCATCAATAATTTCGTCTATATAGGAAGAAAGATAATTAAATTATTTATTTCGCACATACCTACTGTTATATACCAAGATCATTCAAAACTGTTTGTTTTATTAAAGTTTGATAGGACAAACATGGAAGCGTTGCCACGATATCTACAGCCAATCACCATGACCGTATAATAATTTTTGTAAAACATTATTTGACTCGCATTGGAGTATTTTACCAGAGGAGCAGGCAGTAAGTTGTCATGCAACGAAACATTTTTTTTATGGCTCTTCCACAAACGTTTTGCTTGAAGAGTTGAAGTTGTCGTGACATTACAGTCACTCTGTCAATGTCCAATCCTAAAAGCTATGACAAATTGTTTAACATCATCACCATGTATTTAGTTAGTGCTGAGCGTTTAATTACACTGTCACAAGCAGCACTCGCTCCATTGTAAAACATACAAGTAAATTGAAATGATCTAGTAATTAATTCAAATTCACATTATAAATTCAAACGAGAGCGACCGAAACAATGCAGTACATGTGTATAGCTAGCTATACACGTACATGAATAATGAATCACTAATTAAGATTAGGCCTGCAATCGACCCGAACTCCGCACTAGTTTGATTCCAAATAGTTGGTGAATACGTAACTCTGGAGTCTGGCTTACGGCTAGCTTTATTGTTATTGTCAAGACAAATTAACGTTACATAAGACTAATACAATTAGATATTTTGTAGAAATGTTTGCAACCTTTTTGACGCAGACTTGTTTGTTTCAAGTTTCTAAAATATACTTTCTGTATTAATTCTAAGACATGTTCAATAGAAGAATTCAATATCAGGAATCCCATACCTATGCGTGGTCTTGGTAGATAGATACTTGTATATGTAGTTGTATCTATTATTTATTAACAAGAATCGACAAACAATAACACACAGCGAGGTTGATTGCGTTCATAGAAAATAATAAAACAATTTCATTTACAAGTGAAGTGCAGAGTTTTTTTATTAAAAAGAAACTATTTGATTACTCTACTTTTATACTATACTGCTAAATAAAATATTGATGCAAACAAAAATTACTTTACAGAGCGCTACACATGATTTGTTTGCTACTGAAAATACCTGTAACTTTTCAGGCAAAGTTCCAGTCAATTGGTGTTCCCTCCATTAGCTTAATACCAAACGAGCTACATCATATGAATGGGCTCCAAAGAGTCGAATAGTTACTCTTCTACTGAACACAAAACGTCTTGAATAATAAAGTAGTGAGAATAAATAGTAGCTCATGAAACAATACCCGCGGCAGATGAAGGGTTGGTTTTCCCATCTATGGGATCGCACGGCAAAGTATTGAATATTAATTTGCAGGAAATTGGTGAAACCACAGCCCCTTGAGCGCACACTTAAGTCTCAATCGCTCGTCTGTTTAATAAATAAATAGCTTACAGCTAAATATGTTCGTAGTTACGCGATTGTTCGGGACTGTCTGGATCAATATTTGATCAGGTATTTGAATTATTCGGATTACTTTATGAAACAACTCTAACTTCAAAAGTGAAATAGATTCACATGTTGTGCTCGGCTGGTACATTTTACGTCAGACATTTTCATTTGGAGCTGAGCGATTGCAGCGGAATTATTTGGAAGCACTTCTTTTGCAAGTCAAAAGGTTCGTTTGGAAAAAGGAGTCTATTCATTACGCCTCTTGACATATTCCACTAAACGTAGTGTAAGATATTTTATATAAAAATCATTTAGAAACATCTCATCTCCCGACTGTGGCCGCCTGGTGGCAATCATGCAAATTATTCCGCTTGAAAATACCGCGAGTAGCGAGCGACGCATTTACCTCTCCCTCCCGCCGTGTTTTACCTGCACAGTGATGTAATTACTATAATTTTATTTATTTACAAGGAACCCGCTACTTATTGTAATTTTTTAAAAGCCTCTTTATTGTAAAACAAGCTTAGAATTTAAGACTGTGAAAATAGCTTCATGACTTTTTATTCCGTAGATAAGTTAGAAGGCGGCCAGGCGTCGCCCGGGCGACAGGTCGACTGGTCGACTAAAGGTTGATATAAATGAAACGAACATAGACCAAAGCAAGAATAAGAGTATTCTTTCTAAGTTTGTATGGTACGGATACAACTAAGAAGCAATGCTTTGACTCACTCTCAGTGTATACAAAGACTATTTGTTAGAATGGGGATAGAATAAGCATTCGCTCGTTTGGCCTAAAGCTCTAAGCAGTCTTGAACAATTTTAATAAAACGCTCTACAAGTATAACCGAACGTGGGCAATGTCTTTCACTAGAATATACTCATAATATATAATGTACACGAACAGGCACATAACGTTACATTTTCACGAGTTTCCTCGTCATATGGTCCGTCGTCGTCAATCTGTTTCTAATCGCGCCCCGTCTCTCCGCCCCGAGCTCGTATCAATCACGCTCCCTTTGAGTTCAGCTTTCATCATTCAGGTAAGTCACATGAGCTTTTTAAAAAATCGCCTAACGAAACAACAATGCGGAAAGTCCATCTGTCACGTAATGGCCGGCGCATTGTTCTCGGGTTAATCCCGGGCCGCGTCGGTGGCTAATCCCGGCGTAATTCCGGCACAGACCGGGATTCACGCTACCCGGCGTCCCGGCATCCCGGACTCCAGGCGCTTGCTACGGCGTTGCCCCGGTTAATGCTATCCTCGGGATATTAAAATGCTTCTCGCGATTATGCTTTCGAAATATTAATGGAGATTTTTCGCACCAGTTCTCTGTGCAAGCCATGTTTATATTACTTTTTTGACCTCAGTTTAGTTTATTGTTAGCTAGGGGTTAGCTTGGGCAGCACTGTTTATAGCATGTCTCGGGAACTAAATATTAACAAACCAATCAAGAAGACATAAATAGTGCTTCTCAAACATGGTCAATTTCCAAATCAATAAAAATAATGCGCACGTTAGAAGCAAAGTGTAGAATTTACACCAGGCAAACCATATACCGCAGGAGCACTAGTGGTACTCGTGACACTACCAAGTAGCTGAAAAACAAACCGATCGAATGCTCTCAACACGCAATTGTTTGATCCCTCGTGGTTTACAATCAACATTAATGTGCACCTATTAATTTGTTGGGCGACGTCGGGCCGCGCAGTGCAAATACAGATTATGATGGAGCTTGTGTACTTCATGAAATATTTCCCTTCAACCAATTTAATTCGGATATTTTGCGAATTTCGTGATATTAAATTTGAAACCGTATCAGTCAGAATAGGTGGATGATTGCACAGAGCGCTTCACTGGAAATACGTAACGATTAAACGGGAAAATATTGATATTTAAAAATATATTGCGTCACTGATTGATATTTACAAACATATTACTTCACTTATTGTCGTCGAAAAAGTCAGTTATTTTGTTCAGGATTTGGGCCTTCCGCAAATTACGGCGTACATTGTTGAAATATAGGTACATTGATGTATTGCTTGCGATCTCTATATTGAAGAAATACTGGAAAGTTGCTATTTATTGTTTGAATCTCAACATAACCTTAAATGTCACTTACTGGTTGAAATTGGGTTAAAACGCTGAAAAATGCTCAATTTGCGATGAAAAGTAGCCTCCTTTTACAAACATAGGCGTTTGTAAGAAATAATATATGTACAAGTCTATGACCGCAAATAAAACCTGGATTGATAATGATAGTGTACCATTCAATGTTATTTTTGCCATGGAAGTAAAATGCATATTTGAATTTTCAATCGCATTAGCGATATCATGCTACCCTAGTCTTGATATTACGACATCGTTGTCTTGCATGTTTTGCCTATCTGTACTTTTTTTACTTCTAAACTGAGATATGGATGCTGAGATATGAATACGAAGTATATGGGCGGGCACTTCTAAAATATTAAATTAATAATTGTGTTTATTTAATTTTCTCAAACATAAAACTTACTTAAATAATAGAATATAAAAGAAAATTTAAATAAACCGCAAAAAGATTCCAATTGGAGGCGCCGGGTATCGATCCCGGTACCTCTCGCATGCTAAGCGAGCGCTCTACCATCTGAGCTACGCCCCCTGTTGACAACTGTCACCAATTGTATGCCTTATATCGTTCCACGCATGCAGTATGTAATGCCCAAGGCGATATAAACTAGACCAAGAGGTGACATTTCGAAACCGTACGCAATGTACCAGACACGCGCACGCGCACGTGCCTTTCACTTAGCAGTCGAATACCATAAAATAACGAGTGCTTGATTATAAAGTTGTGATTATATTTACTAACCGCATACAGTGCATAGCATCATGACAATATCTGGTCCGGGGGAATATGCACCATAAATATCGCACTATATAAAAAACGGCCTAAATATTTAAGCAATGGAACCCATTGATTTTACATGACTACTGTTCGTATTGTTTTTACTGTGACCTCGTTGTAATCCTGATTTCCTGGTAACGACTCTTCGTCTAATTACTCATAAAACTAAAATGGTGGCTGCGAGCGCTAACGTGACCCAAGGGTTAGGGTTATTTTAAGGGCCTAACTAAATCAAAAAAAAAAAAAAGACAAAAGTAAATCAGACAGCTCTTCACTTTCTCCCTAAATTTAGGTTGTTTACGGCCTGGGTTTAGTGATTGCAAACGCCATTCATAATGATGAATAGTTCCTTAGGGTAGCCTGCTGGCCCTGCTGCCCAGAAGGTCACGGACAACATTGTACAGCGGTGTAAATTATGCCGAAGACTTGTCTAAAACTATATAAAACTATTTCCCTCTAGGGGTTTTACTTATTTATATTAGAATTTGAAAACAATAAAAAAAGATTACAATATTTAAACAAAATTATTCCCGGTACTTCGCTTATGCTAAGCGACTACTCTAATATCTGAACTACGCCCCCCTGATACAGTAAAATACATTGTTACACAGTTTCTGTGGTTCAGTTCAAGTAATTGCGTCGTCATCAAAATAAAGTCCTATCTCTCAATCAACCTGCAAAAATATTTTTATTACGTGCTTACCAATACATACAGAGGCACACCTGAATAGGGCTTAAACATTGAAAGCTTTCCAAGGTCTAATTAAATATGTATAAACAAAAACTCTTGCCTTAGTAAGTACCGCCGTGTGGAGTGCCCTCGCCTTCACAACGCGAGGGGCATGAATATCCGTCAGCTGTCATGTTAAAGCCAATAAAACTCCATGGGATTATATTACCCTGGTACCCCCGAGAATTTTATTCAACCCTTTATAAGTTTCAATGAAAGTAAAAATACAGGAGATATAATATATTATTATTTTGTTTACCTTACTGCGATCAAGTTTACTTCATTTTATTTTTATTCGTTTTATATAAGGCTACAAATTATTTAATCTTTCATTGGTTGCAGGGTTGCACATTTATTGTGCGGGGATTGGGCTATATAAACCACCCCCAATTCATGTGGGGTGTACATTACACCTCTATGGTTCTGGAGCTCTGGTATCTATGAGAAACTATTGCGACCCTTTACCCTATGCGTAAAACCTCCCCAATTTTAAACCAAAGGAATGCCGACAGACATCCTGATTTGTTCTGATATCCCAATCGCCGTGGGAACAGTAAGATTACTAATATTTCTTAAGATTTCTTAACCGTCATCTACTTGGCCAGGAATACAAGAAATTGAAAAAAAAAGTTTTAAAACTTCAATAAGGCTATGATACCCTGGTACACGTGGGAATATAAAAAGTTCTAGGGTGCATAAACCAAAAACACGTACACGAACTGATGATTCGTGTCTTACTTTCTTTGGGATTCCTGAAATATATATAAACATTAACCTATTGACATAAAACACTTTTAACTATGCTAATAACATCACAGTCTAACAGCGGCTTACTGAGCCACGAAAATGGTCTAGAGGGCCACCGGGAGTTTACCTGGACTTCACCAAAACTTTTATAATTTCAAGCTTGTAACGTATCACTCATGGTAACAGACAGACATTGCCGCACCTAAAGCGATATACGGCACATTTAATTAAAAGTTTTCCACTTAACATTTCCGGCAACAAGTTGTCTAACTTATTTTATTTGATGTGAAGATAAAGAAGAACTCTTTATACTGTACATTTTTTCTCAAAAAAAAGTATGGATCTGTTTCAAAACGTCATATTTAAGCGAAGTACAGTTCGGTATAACTTATTAATCTTATTCCATTTTTTCATGACACTCATGTTTTTACTTAACTTTGAACGATAGAGTGAGGAATGAAACGATACGAGAACGTTGCGGATTAAAAGAGGATGTAGTAACAAAAATAGAAAAGAGTATGCTTAGATGGTTCGGTCATGTAGAGAGGATGAGTGAAAGGCGACTAACGAAAGGGATTTATATGGCAGATGTGAGTGGCAACGCCGGGAGAGGACGCCCTAGAAAGACCTACCCTGACCTTATTGGTGGGGTTCTTCAGAAAGGACATGTGCGCAGTACTCGTAACCGGCGTGCTTGTATGAACAGATGTATGAACGTGGTCGAGGCGAAAGAAGTATGTAAGGATCGTAGCAGGTGGCGTTCTGTGGTTTCTGCCTACCCCCATGGGAAAAAGGCGTGAGTTTATGTATGTACTCATGTTTTTATTTTACTTCCGTCAGCATGAGGCATGAAATCAACTCTTATGCGCCCATAATGTCCTAGTGTCTGTGAGAAAGTACATATTATAAAAGTGGATAAATGGCGAACTGCACACACTGCAACAAACCCAAGGACGTTTTAATTTTGAGCCACAGTAAATTTTGGACGACTTCTTAATTTCTTATGAGATCCTGGTTTTCTTGGGAACTGCAAAATTGGACTTGTATTACAAAGAATCTTTCTTTATAAAAGTTTTTATTTTTAACGATTACAAAAATAAATGTTTTGTGAAAGAAACTATAAATCTTTATTGCCTTTTTTATTTATATTCATGGAGCGTTATTGAGAATCCCAGGTTCTTCAAACATTTTAAACGTCTTCCTGAAGGGTTATGGCTTCCTGGTATGCGTGAGAAATAAACACACGCCGTGCGCTGTAACGTTTGAAGGAGAGATCTCATAAGTCTCCTTTAGTTCCATGTAAAGATGTATATGTATTTCAAAGATTTATGGAGACCACCAAGGAATATTTTACTTTATTTATAAAATGTTTAAAAATTGAAAAAATTAAAACACAATACCAATTGGAGGCGCCGGGTATCGATCCCGGTACCTCTCGCATGCTAAGCGAGCGCTCTACCATCTGAGCTACGCCCCCGGGTAGCAACATAAGTGAATTTAACATTCGTAAAGCACTACTACTGTAGTACGCAATGCCGAAGCAATGATAACTAGATCAAGACCAGATTGAGTAATACTTTCACGCACAGTTTAGACGACGCGAAACGCATAAAATATTCTCCATTAAGAGTAGACGAGTGTCGAGTACTTAAATCGTTCTAATTACGAATGTAATGTGATTTTCTCTTCTTAACCCGATGTCCCGGCGACTTGCCCATCAAATTGGCTGAATTTCTAATGACTGTCAGCACAGACACAACCTGTTTTCGTAATAATATTTCGGAACCTAATTTGCATTCCCTTGATCAAGAGTATTCGGCAAAACCTCGACCTCGAATTATACTAGCAGTTTACCGTCTTCATAATCTTTGTAGCAGCTGTAAAATGGTTAAAATAGTTGAAATATTCATTCCTCTAAGCGCGGAAATAAACTTAATTTACTTCTTTTTACAGTATTTCTTGTACCGCCAGCCACAGCCATTACACTTGCAACTAAACAGTACGAAGTTACTTAAAACTTACTTTTAATTAAAACTTATGCACTTACCATTTCTGGCTACAGGTACTTGCATGAGAGAATATAAATTATTTATTGTTGTCGACAACAAATTAAACTGATTGGAAGCAAAATGATTATTCTTGTTCTTCTTCAAGGAATACAGGAGTTATGGTTAAGCTCTGGCCAACTTTTATATTTCGAGATCGAAAGCAGGTCCATTAGTTATTACGAGTACCTAACCAGTTGAAGTCAATCGCACCATTTCGCATGACTAATGCTTGCTTGATGAAATTGACAGGTTTTGAAAGGGCCACCCACGTCTTAACGGAAGTTAATTAATCATAGAACAGTTTCAATAAGAAAGCAATAAGCAACAATCTTTGCGTTAGTTTGTCCAACAAGACGATCCTGACTTACTTATCTAGGTACTTTGTAATCATTCAGTGTGGAAGCTCCAAGGTCCCAAGTTTTTTTTCTCAAGAGGAGAAAACTTTACTAAACTGTGGTCTCATAGTTCCAAACATCACCGACAACTAAATATCAATAGCTTCCTGAAAATGTTCTTGAAGTTATTTTTAAGAATAAAGTAAAAGACTTGATCCTTTTTGAATACTGATAAAATGCTATAGTTTATATGTATATTTTGGTTTTTTTTAAACAAATTCCAAGTAGTCAACAATAGTAAAACAGATTCCAGTTGGAGGCGCCGGGTATCGATCCCGGTACCTCTCGCATGCTAAGCGAGCGCTCTACCATCTGAGCTACGCCCCCTACAGTAACCTCAGCGAATATTGCCTTCTGCTCCTTGCAGCCGACACGCTGCTCAAGATATAAGTGACGCAAGAAAGTCACGTATCATTTAATTAAATATATTATTAAAGAAAATCTAAATAAAACGCAAAAAGATTCCAGTTGGAGGCGCCGGGTATCGATCCCGGTACCTCTCGCATGCTAAGCGAGCGCTCTACCATCTGAGCTACGCCCCCTGATAGCAATATAATCAAATATCACGTTGTGTTTGTCCAACGTGAAGTTACGTAGGTAGGTATTGCTCAAGGTAATATTATTGTTCAAATGCGTACGTCAGGGTCCGACTAGCCAGCTTCTACGAAATTATTGCATTGGACAATGCATTAGGTTCGTGAAGGTAACCTTATTATATCTGAACACCTGGTACTTGGATGTACTACTTCACTAATACATAAATTAAAAGAACAGTTTTCATAATTATCCTAACAATACTACGTTTATTTGATCGATTAAAACTACTATAATAGTCGGACTCTACAATGACGTTTTGGATTTCTTGTGTTTTTTCAATAGAAACTCGTAGAAACTATGCTCTAGTTGGGTAAACTAAATTCCGGTCGAATGATTTCAAATTTTAGCGCGCGAAGATGAACAGCTCCCAGAAGTTATTCCTAAGAGTTGTGGCCAGGCAGAATAGGTAGTATGAATGTAAGATAGACTCCGAAACTTTGCACGATGTGGCTAATCAAGTGGTAAAGAAACCAGGGAGTTAGAAATTGAGAATAGTGATACCACATCTAAATATCGAAGATTTCCACATCGGAGAAGTAAGTTATGCACCTTGCACTGGCCTATATTCAATATATTTAGATTCAAGCACCATGACGCAAACTTATATAAGGCAACAGTCCTTGATGTGTAAGTTAACCGAAATAATAAACAGTTATCTAGTCATTTAAGATATCTAAACAGAAAAGTTAACTGTTGTTGTAACCCTAAGTTAGACCTTAGATAAATCTACTTTGAAATAATGATTATGCTTCGCTTTCACAGCTGTTCAATATCCAATCAAGTGTATAAAACTAAACAATGTGAATTCACCGACACGAGGTAACATTCTAAGAAAACAAAACTTGAATGTAGTTTCAAAAGTAAATAATAAGTTTACAGTGTGAAAATGAAACTATAGCAAAAAGATTCCAGTTGGAGGCGCCGGGTATCGATCCCGGTACCTCTCGCATGCTAAGCGAGCGCTCTACCATCTGAGCTACGCCCCCGATACTACAGACAGATAAACAGTCCACTGTAGTAAGCTAATAGCCTTGTTTTAAGGTAAGGATGTTGCGCGCAATTTCGAACTTAAATGTCATAACTTCCACTCGGCCAAAGAGCACGTTTTCCGTTGTCCGTACAAGTCTGCTATCTCACGTGCTATAAATTACATTGATATGCCTCGTTTGTATTAAGTCGGGTTGTAAAACACATACAATTCTAGTAATAAAGATTTCAGTTACGATCAATGATGTGTTGTGCTGAGCTGGTTACATCTCACATCATCAAATGTACTACGTAAACGTATATTGCTGTTTACTAATAATTTATACACAACAGAAAAATAGGAAGCGAAGTATTGGAATGTGCCCTACATACACCTCCACCTGGCTCAGAAGCAATTACGACATTTTAAGATACTTGTATTATCTATAACTCTATACCTACTACATTCATACATACATTCACGCCGATTCACGCAAGATTATAAACCTTTTTCTTTTTACCGATGGGAAATCATCCAATGACTTCTCCTGCCCTGGCCGGGGCAGGAGGGAGTGTCAGACTCTTACTGAATAAAATCCATCCATGTTCCTTCCTGTGCCCTTTGCATTCCGGGGGCGCGGTATCTCTTTCGAACAATCCGCAGCCCCGGCAGGCATGGCCCTGAGTGGCCCCTTCAATTGTTTGCTGACATCTCTTTGAGGCGCGCGTGGAACACGAACGTGCCGTCGACACGGTCCGTCGTCAAGTGACGTAAGGACGGTGAGCTACCCATTGCTCTTCGTCCACACACCCGCGTCTACGGTAGCCGGGAGTCGCCTCGCGGCTCCCGACGCCCGGAGCGTCTACCGCGGCGGCTGGGACGAGAGAGTCTCTGCCTCTCCCGTCCCGCCACCTCCTTCTCTAGCATCACTGCTTCGCAGAAGGAAGATTATAAAGCTGAGGATTTTGTTTGTTTTTTGTTTGAACGCGGAGTGCCCGTGGAATTTCTTGCTTGTTCTTCTCTATGAAGATCTCTACGGACGTCTCTACGTACCTACGTTTTTGAACGAGTAACAAGCTTTAACTTACTGACTGACTCCTTGACAATACAAATGTGCCTGTAAATATTGTCTTAGAAATAAATGCTTTGACTTGTGCAGGTTAGATTAAAGAAGTAGTAACCGGCCAGGATGCCGACGGGTGCAAATTTCCGGCGTTTAAGGTGGGTTATCCAATTAAATCCGGAAAATTAATACCACAACAAAAAATAGAGTCCGCCAAATCGGTCCAGCCGTTTTCGAGTATTGTGCTTAGCAACACATTTTGCCATTTATTTTTATTTATATAGAAGACAGATAGATGGAACAAGATAGATTTCATTGCGAGATAGTTATAGTAGTTTAAAAATGGAGGAGGTTCCTCAATTCGACTGCATGTTTATTTTTATGTTTGTTACCTCAGAACTTTTGACTGAGTGCACCGATTTTGAAGATTCTTTTTTTATTTGAAAGTTGGTGCTTCCCGTGTGGTCCAGTTGACTGAGAATCGCATCCATGAGAAAACCATATGAGTCTTAAATATGCATTAAGTATGTGCGCGACAAATGGACAAATAACTCTATATCACACCAACCGATTTTGATGATTCTTATTTTTTGTTTGATAGGTCATACTACATACTTTAGAGGTGGCCCCATAAAAGGGCATTTAGTGACTAGGGGACATTTTGCGACGAACCAAATATTATACCTTAATTATACACAGTGATAAGTTTGATTGTAATATTTT
The DNA here is from genome assembly GCA_947462355.1 of Caradrina kadenii. Lineage (NCBI taxonomy): Eukaryota > Metazoa > Arthropoda > Insecta > Lepidoptera > Noctuidae > Caradrina > Caradrina kadenii. The sequence continues at coordinate 12,548,675 of OX381691.1, forward strand.
GTTCCGATGGTTTAACGATGCTTTTGATGCTGACAAAATATTTATGTATATTGTATTTGAACACATTTAAGATATACATTGGTAAGTAACATTCGAAATGGTATCAGTCTATTTTATGAAAATGTTAACATAGTGAAGTAAGTTATCATAAAATACTCCTCGTTATTTTAATATATAAACCGGTACAAATAAGCTACAGAAACCTGAAAGGTAATAAAAACTGGTATTGACATCGTCTGCCTAGCAAGGTATCGTTACCTTGATCTGAGTAAACCAGGCCGCGCCTGTCATCACCACTCACTTCTGTAGGCTTAGTCCGATAAATTGGGCCGTAAACGTGACCAAAGCAGTGCTGACTATTATTGCTAAAACTATCATTGTTGAACAAAATTCAGGGTAGGTACTGCTTATTATATTCTTATTAAATATTGATAAACAAAGATTCTTGCATCATTGTTTTATTTTACGATCTCCATAGCAATAATGCCAACAAAAGTTACCTACATTTATTTTAAAATACAACCATCCTTGTTATAAAACAGTTTGCATGTTTTGCGGACAATTATTATTGCCAATCCAGAATCAGAAATTCATTGGCCGTGTTAACAAAGCCGCGAGCAGCCGGGTCCGGCTAAGGCGGTACCCTCAGGGTGCAAGTCGTACTGCACACTAGGCCGGCTTTTTAATTTTGTATTATCAACAAGAAGGGGAGTAGCTCTAATGATAGAGCATTTGTTTAACATGCAAGAGCCCGAAGTTCAAGAGACTTGCTTAATTACTTTCAGAGACAAAATCGCGGACGTGCAAACATACATATACATACAGGTCAAATATATAACGAAGTTAGTAAATTATATGTTTTACCTTTCGGATTTAAGACAAAATTCTCAAGGGATTTTCATTATTCCCACGAAAACTAGAGAACCGGAAATTACGAGAAAACTAAGTGTCACGTGCATGAGGATAATGTAAACCAAAATATTTTCGAAGTCGAAGGGCTTCAAATGTTTGGGGATAGAATTCTCACAGTTACTAGGGCGACAGAGTGCTCATGGAGTCATGAGTTCATAATAAGACTTTTTAACTTTACTAGAGCGGCTACGATATCCAATAGTGGAAGAACGGTTTGGTTTTTCGAACATAACCAGCGGGTACGAGTTTGACATAAGTTATAAATAAAATCGTCGGTGATGGTCGATTTTAATGGTCGTATTTGACTAGTAATCACCTAATTAACTGTTTAGGAGCTACGACAAAAAAAATCTACATGAGTACGCATTGGATTTCATAGAGTTTGTCGATTTTACTCAAAAGCCCATAAGTAGTATGTCCATATGTTGAGGACATGACATTAAGTAATTCGTCATAGAAAATCCTGACATCGTTATAATTATTGCATAAGTTGCAGAAATTTGCGGAGTACACAATGGCTGTATCGCCCCAGCCAGTACACACAAGCTCAGGGACACATTGACCCCGTTTGCATGTAAATGGAAAATAAAGAACGGGCGAAATGAAGGGAGAGAGGTACTAGGTGCGCATAGGAATACAATAGGTAGCATGCAGTGAACGGAGTAACTACGTGCAAAAGACGTGTCCCTTTTACGTGTTTTGCAAACGTATTGAAGGCCGCTTTTGAAGGCATTGTGAAACGCTATGATATTGAAAAATGTACGGAAACGAACAGTAGAAATGATCTTTTGAAATAAGTCATCCTGAAATAATTGCATGAAGTCGTGCCTAAATAAATATAGTTATTATATCTTATAATAGTTCGAAATAATCAAAAAAATATCATTAAGTCTATTCAAATTAAATAAATATCAAGTTCACACTACTGTTCGTTACGTTGATTTCAGAATTAATAATTCTATTACGTAGTAGAACTCATTAACAAAAACCGGACTCGCGCACGAAGGGTTCCATACAATTATCTATAAAAACGGCAAAAAAATCACGTTTGTTGTATGGACCCCCTTAAATATTTATTTTATTTAATTATTGATTTTTAAAATGAATGGATATATAATTAAATATTCTGTGAATATTCCGTTAGGCCTATTGCCATTTTCAATATTGAGCGAAAACTAGCAAAAAATCAAGTTTGTTGTGGGGGCTCAAATGTTAAATATTTATTTTATTCTGGTTTCTACTGTTTGTTGTTATAGCGGCAACAAATTGTCAACTGTGTAACTACCATAGTTCACGAGTTACAGCCTGGTGACAGACGGACAGTTGGACAGGCGGACAACGGAGTCTTAGTAATATACCCTTTTTACCCTTTGCGTACGGAACCCTAAAACCGAAAAACATTTGGAAATAAAACGTTGCCAAGCAACCTGCAATTTTTCCTGTATCGTCGCGGTCGGTAAGTTTGCAAACATTTAAACTCACATACACAATGATATCGAGCAAATAGCTTTTGGTTTACATGTTGGAAATCAAATTGTGAACGCAATACACTTCCGTGGCTTTAACAGAAAAACGGACCTTTAGAAAATTTGAACGTCGCGGTCTACTAGCGCTCTCCAGAAAACCTTTTACACACATAAGTGTATCAAAGGAAAACTTATAAACTAAACCTTTATGATGAGTTAAATAACAAAACAAAATAAAACAAGATGCCCATGTCTTATACAAAAATCCAAGAATAGCCGACAACATTCCGAAGAGCACTCTAACTACGCATGAGGGTATGATATTATGCGACCCGAGTCGTTCAAGAGTTTACCATAACGGATATTGTTGAGAATAACGAGTTTTTTACACAAGGGGGAAATTCATAAAGAAAAAAATATAAGTCGACGATCAAATTATTTCTGATTTCTCTCACTACGTTGAACTTTCTTAAACGCAAATAAAATAAATAAAGATTTTAAAAAATATTTAGAAAGTTTAACTTAGTTAAACTTTCGTTTTACGTTCGTTAGCCAGAAAGGGAAGAATATTTTATTAATATTAAGTTTGTTTTTTCCTAAAAGAAATTCTCAAATTATTCTTAAAATATTATAGAATACCAAGGCATCAGCACGTAACAAGGGGTATTCGTTGCACCGAAAGGTAAACGTAAATGTAAAGGGAACTTGATTCATTCCGTCTTTTTATTTTTTACTAAATAAGAACAGGTGCCGCAACAATCGTATAGATAGAGCAGCATATAAATAGAACTTACGTCAAGAGCACCATCAAAATAAAAAGGGCACGGCACAATGAAGGGTTAAAATTAAGTGACATGTGTGGAGTTAATCATTTATTTCATTAGAGACCTTTTATTACATTGGGGCCCCAGTTGTGATCAATGCTATTAACTTCTCACCTTTACTAGGGCAACATAATAGTAGAGAATGTAAGAATACATACCAGCGACGACTGTCTCAGCACGAGGTAGCCTTTGCAGCACATGGTGTATGAGGCCTACATCGGTACAGGCTTGAAGATTGCGCACACTTTTGCGCAGGATCGCGATAAACACTGACCATATTTCCGCCTGCAACAATAGTAATTTATCAATTGCATAATTTACAAAAAAAGGCACATGTTTCACATTTTAACAGTTTCCACAAAAAAACGATAAGTACAAAATATGACATGATAATAAAGTGGATGACTTAAGAAACAATCTGGGTGAGTTAAAAAGTTACAATAAGCCAACAGAAGCTGGCTAGCGTATTAAAGCATAATCCACTTGCCGCGTTTATTCGTCCATACTAACGGCGCGCATCAAGGCAGAAATTTTCAATTTGAAAGCTTTCTGTTTAATAGAGCCTGTAGTGTAACGACGCCAGCGACGGCATGCGAAATATTTCAAATGAAATTCTTTTCTGTTTGCAGTCCTTCGGTACGTACTGCAGTGCTAGTAATTATTATTTTAATTTTACACAACAGTGTGCGCCCAGCTTATTTTGCTCAAATTTATACTAATGTATGGATGTTGAGTCGCTCTGCTGGGGAAGCCGGAAAACAATCGCCGGACCAATGTTATACAGTTAATAATGTTTACATTTTAATCCTTTCGTAATTAAATAAATCTTAAAAAGATTTATTAACAACCACAAATGAAAAACAAACATCACAGCAGAGCAATGAAAAACTCATTTATAATTGACTCACTAATCAATGGAGTAAACTAATTAATAACCTTGTTCACACGCGCTGTGAAAGGGTTGCGTTATATTCTCATCAGTACCAAGGCAGCATGAACATGTGAGCTGTGTACAACATTCCAAGGAGCTACGACGAATTCACACAAGCATGATTTTGTTCCCAGATGTACCAGTGCAACATAAGCGCGATGGCGATGGCCCGGCGGTGAGCGTTATACTTGATTACACAATACACATGGGTTTAGGTGTTTTAATTCATTATTAGATTGTGATTTACGAGTTATATTTTCATTTAATTGACCATAAACTACTTGCATTTAAATGATAATTATGTATGTAATTGTAAAGTTTAGTAAAGTTATTCAAAAATATATAATTATGTATGTCTCTAACTAATCAGTTTAAAAGTTCTTGAAAAGCCTACATTTTCATACTGTTGACCAAATTCAAACGCTGCAATTTCAATTTGTATTAAAAAAAAACGAAATCTGTTTTGAACCTTCGATTTTTTGATCCACAGACATCCATTCGATGCACTAAAAACGTTGGCGAAGTGAGCTGACACTTGTTTGAATACTTCCAATAATAATAACATTTATTTATGCCTTTCACCGTGCTCATTTTGACATTGCATAGTGCCATCCTCTTCTTGCGTGCGGGAATAAACCACAACCCAGGACAGGGGTACTAGGGCAGCAGAAAGCGTAGTATACTTGCTTTATAAAAGCCCCTCGGTGCTAACAAGGCCGGTTGTAATTATATTACATTCTTCTATTGTTAGCGGAACAATCTCGGCAAAATTACAAGTTCAGGAAGAATTTTAGAAATTCGCCGTGCGAAGCGGAGAGGTATTTTTATTTCTGTTTGTTAGGCTGGCCCACTTCATTATTTTGATTTCGACTGTGATTATGCATAATTATGAGGAAAATAATTTAATTTCATAAACTCATTTCCACTTTGTAAATGGGTTTTCTTCTGTTTATCGCTACCTTTAATGGTTATCTATTTAGTCTTATTTTTCTTATCTTTTAATAAATTTCAAATTTCTGCGTCCACGGACTTTACTGTGGTGCAGATGACAAACTACGTCATTTTGCAGTGCTATAGCTATTTTGAACTGTCCAGTTGGTCTCGTGGTTGCAAGCGCGACTAATGAGCGTGGGGTCCCGGGTTCGATTCCCAGGTCGGGCAAAAAGTGTTATTGGGTTATTCCATTAGGATTTGCTGAGTAGCAGCTCGGAGTTTGGAAGTTGGTGGTATGAAACCCCTGTGCCTCGGAAAGCACGTAAAGCCGTTGGTCCCGGCTGTCATTCGTAGATCTTTGACAATCGTTACGGATAGTCAGAAGCCAGGAAGTCTGACAACCAGTCTAACCAAGAGGTATCGTGTTACCTAGTAACTGGGTTGTGGAGGTCAGATGGGCAGTCGCTCCATGTAAAACATTGGTACTCAGCTGCATCCGGTTAGTCTGGGAGCCGACCCCAACATAGTTGGGAAAAGGCTAAGTAGATGATGAGCTATTTTGAAGGATAGATAGTTTTGTGATAGGCAGACAATATGTTTATCTATCGCCCTGAGTTAATAATCGTAAACAATAGTTGGTGCAATAGACACGGTATGATGCACACGCGCACTATACTACGTCGCGCCTTTGACGTTCAACTTTCAAAGTGGGGATGGGGAGCTATCAGAGTTGCCTGGACAAATGCGTGTAGATTCCTTTTATGCAGGTCGTGGTAAAACATGTGCATTCGTGGTGTGCAGGGTGCAGACCAATTATATTAGCATCCCGGGAAGTATTGTAAATAGGCTGTAGGTACTACTACGAATTCTTGCCCGACAATTTCGGCTTTAATGCTACGCAATGATTCTCTAATTGAATATACCATTTTATTTTATCACTAACTAGTTATAAGTATTATGTATATATTGATACTAACACTACAGTGTTTAAAATGAATAATATTAAATTCTTCATTTAGAGCAACTGCTCCAATTTAATATTATTCCTGTTTTTCTATTATTAATATTAAGTAGGCACTGTTAGTAACTATGACCTAAAACTTGGCATCGTTCCAATTCGAATTTCAAAATAAATATTCAAATTCCCGACAAACTCACAAGTCACCACTTAGTGAGTGCAAAACATGTTTCAAATTTATTGAAACATTTGTTTTTGATACAAACATGTGTATTTGATTTAATTTAAACATTAGCAAAGCAACACAGAGTTTCCTTCAAACATGTCGCACAATAATGAACAGTCTTGTCGGACGAACTAACTTTTTACTCAGCGCGCGCGACATTCTCCATAAATGATTATAATCAGGGTTGAATGGGACTGTGTGTAATGATATCCGTTGCCTCACTTCATTATTAGATGAAACCCTTTCTTTTGCATCACGGTTCTAAACGCCTCGCATTTCATGTTTTCCGAATGGTGGCGGTGGTTGTCAGTAGTCAGTTTGACGCACAGACAAATGACGGCCATCACCTCTGACTCAACGACGCATTGTGAAACAACTTGCCGACTAGCTAAAAAAGGAAGGATATTTGTTACAAAGCACTCGAAACTGTGCTTCAAATTATTTGGGTCGATTTGTTTTCAACACGTTGGTAAAATTACATGATGAACAATTTAATTTACAATGAGCAATTGCGATAGGTTTTGCAAAGGAAACTATTCACGAGAATTCTCTGAGAAACATGAAAGCTATTAATTTCCCAACATGACTGCCACAAAAAGTCTAATAACAAGGCTAATGAAATCGTTGTCGGGCACAATTGTTGCCTTAAAACCATCGTCTGAGGGCTGACAGGCTCGGTGGTCCCCACAGGGGTCCCTAAAGAAAAACTTCTCATAAGATGACTCGACGGATTCCCGCGCGCCACTCAGCCCCGACGGGTGCGGCGCGTCGTCCATCACGGCGTGAGTGGCAGGCGCGCGCTGAGATCCTGGTAGTGTGAGCTACGTATACAAGTGATGTATCACTTAAATTAGACTGTGTTGAAAAACACACTCCCCACCTCAGACATCCTAAGAGCCTAGTGAAGAGAGCATAGAGGCAGGAAATTTTAATACAAACAATGAAAGAAAACTGTGAACACAGGTGGGTTTAAATTTGTGTCCTTCACTAGTTTAATAAATAACAGAAATAATTTATGAATTAAGATAAAGTATGGCGGTAGCGTCACTGGTTGTTGGTATTTTTAGCACTTTCTAGTTAATATGGGAATCAAATGTAGAGCTGCCATTTGCTTTTCGTTCTTTTAAATACAAAAAAATAAGAATTTTATATTTTTTTCTGAAATCTTCTGTCCAGTTATAGAAAGTGACAGGATAAGAAGGGCCAAAGTGACAGTCGACTTAGCGACAGTCGGGAAAGTATCTGACGGTTGACAGAAAGCGATACTGTCGCATGTCGCTGCAAGTTACTTTTAGGAAATTTAATGTAACCGGCTGGTAAAAAAATTACATATCAATGAATTCAACGGAAATTATTTAAATTCTATCATCTCCAGATCAGACATTTCAAATGCAAACAAAACAAACTGCCTAACAACACAAAACAAATGGGACTCGGAATTATTATTATCGTCAATCGCACACCAATTTCTCTTCAGAACAATCGTATTGGATTCCATGCAAACGGAAATCTATTGAGGTAGATAAACAAACACACAAAACGAGTTTACTTTTTCTTTTCCGGGACTTCAATAAACAACAAACGATTTAAGAAATATTCAGTAACAGCCTTCTTTTGTGGAGAATTGTGAATTTAACAAGCAGAAATAGAGAGCAACAGTGTGCAAGCGGCAGAGTGGCTGCGAGACAACACGTGGGGTCAAGGTCACCTTTTGATTTGTTATTACGTTAAGAATAGTAACATCTACATACCTTGAGAAGACATTAACTTAGAATGGAATACTGGTAATAATATCCTACTAACAATCCTAGTAATTCCAAAATAAGTCGAAGGCTGAAGCAACTACAAATTTTAATCCGTACAGAAAAAAAAAATAGCATTGGCCTCAAAGCTGGCCAATGTTTTTTCTCGATTCAAATGTTAGACGAGCGGCTTGGGGTCGACGTTGGAACCAACGTGTGGAGTCAGAATACTGGGCTAGGTTTACACTTAATATTAGGTTATATAGTTGACTGCGTTGTTCACTTGGAGCGAATCCTTGTTCAGGATTCGGCAATGAAAAACATTTTTTTAAGTCATTAATTTCAACTTACTATTTCTAAAACGTTGTTAGGAAAACCAAATAATAATAAAAGAGTTGAATTCAGAACCTCCTTCTTTTTTCTCTCTATTGTACTAATTAAGGTCACATCAAAAAGCAACTGAACCGATCAGAATGTTAACTTAATTATTATGCCTTTTCAGTTTCGCACACACCAATCGGTATTACCAGGAGTTTATGTTGAATAAGCAGGCTTCGAACACAACACGCGGCGCTGATCCATATTTATGCGATCCCTATATACGATAATTTCAATTGCGGTGGCCATTGTAGTTGGCCAAAAACCAAAACCAACTCTGTCGATCTAGCTTTGTGTGTTACCCCCATTACATTATACAAATCATTATTGTTTAGGGTTCATTAGAAAAGTATTTAAATATTTTTGTGGAAACAAAAGCATTTCATCACCTACACTGATAAAAAGCGAATTTGTCTCCGCCCGGGATCGAACTGGAGGAGCCTTGATGCTGTGATGCAGAAGTGATAATTGCTAATAAAACAATGATTATTCAAATCAAACTATGTGATTATTTGAATGAATCGAACGCAATTACTGGTAGACGATTTATACCAAAAAGATTTATTAGCATTACTGCTAATAAATCTTTTTGGCTTTTTGGTGTTTTCGGCTTCATAGGTTATTTACATGCTATGAAGGTTTATGTTTGCTAAAACAAAACGAACAACAAAAATATGAACCTTAAAATAATGGTAGCAACTTGTCGTGTTTGTATCAGGACGGGACTACCTGTTGACTTTATAGACAGACAACTAACGCAACTCTAGTCTACCAAGTATGTAGTGTTGTAATAAATGAGGTGAGGTGGCGGTGAGGTCGGATGGAGGGTCTGCCTGAATATTTAAGCCAAATCCGGTAATGTAGCCTACGAAATTCTAATTTTCTTAAGTCATTTAGAATTTGATCAAAATATGATCCCCGACATAAACGAATAATAAATCCTATGGACAAAATACATACAAATATGTATTTACAGTATAATAATCATTAAAATCACCTACACAACTCGCTTCCTCATAATTGGTAGGAGAAGTCATATTTCTGACCAATTATAACTTTTTAAATATTAAAAGTACGAACGATAGAGCCATTACAAGTGATGCAAATAAATACTCCAGCTACGTAGGTATAAACTGAGGTACATACGGCATGATGTATGATATTTCAGGTTTAGCGAACATAACATTTACATTATTTCCCGACAAAATATGTTTCCATACACGACGAATTTCTTTTAAATATTTATATCAAATCCGATTCAACAGATATTTAAACTGTTATAATAATTATTGTGTTGGGCCGTTAGCGGTTGGGTAGCTGGAATTTGCCTTACATTATTTTTCGAAATTATGAAAAATATAATCAAATATAAGAAAATCTATAATGATAATATAAATCGAGAACAAATAAAGGGTTAGTTAAGCTTGATCTAAATTCATACCAAGACGACATGTGTTTCAGAAGGTCTCTGTAAGGGAATTCTTATTAAAAAGGAACGCAAAAGAAGAATCCTCGTTCAACAAAAAGCTCTACAAAAAATGCATTCAATCTCCTGTCCCTTTCTAGCTTGCGATTGCGATTGCCCCTTGCAAGCACATCATGTTCTTAGGATTTGTCTGCCTGCTGTCCGCGTATTTGAAGGACTACATATAATACAATTCTTGTAGTCCCTGCTCTTAAAATGATACCTGACACTTGACAGCAGGTTCTTTGCCAAAGAACTGTCGAAACTATCCGTGAGCTTTGAGCTAAAAGGACCTAGAAATAAAATTATCAGTATACTTATAAAACATTTACCTGTAAACTGGGTGGACAGTGGTCTAGAAGTTCTAACATGTGTTGAATATTCTGCGCGTCCTGTATCACAAAATTCAACTCCATGTCGAACTCGCCGCCCACGAGCTGTGGACAAAAATAACCATTATTATATGTGAGTATTATGAATATGACTGTGTATTGTGTTTTTTCATTTTTATATTTTTGATGAGTTTTATAAATATTTAAATTTAATTAATTGCTATTTGACATGTTACATATTTTTATTTTGGATTTTTATAAGGTTTTTTTTTTTAATTTCAAATTAGTTTATCAATTAATAAACTATGGACTAAATTGATGTCTGAAACAAAATAAATATAAGCAGTCTAAGCACATTTTTTGCTGTCACAAATTGCTCACATTTTTTTTTATAGTCACAACGGTTTGTTAATGTTAAATGATAAAATTCAATTCAGCAAAGTGGTTACCAATTAGTTATGTAGTAATAGGTTTATTTTTCAAACATAAAACTTATACATGATAATTAAATAACAAACTACTTAGGTATGTACAAGTTACAATGACTGAGTACCAGTACGTATAGGTGTTTTCGTTATAATATTATATATTCAATAAGATAGACCAAACTCGGTGGATATAACTTTTATTAAATTTATCGCCTAGGTACTTACATCGTACGTAGCTAATAGAGTTACATTTACTTGACCTATAGTGAAACACCATGTGACATAGTAAAAAATTGTCTGTATGTTGAAAATCTCAGCACAATAGGGTGTTGTCCCGGTCGTGTTCAACGGACATTCAATTTGCGCGATCGGTCAATCGCTGTATAGCCTTTGCTAGCCTGGTACCCGGGTCTTTTGTGTTTCTCACAATGGCGTAAGCAAAGAACATGAAAAATAGAGCTCTGTTTCCGTATTTTTTCACATTGCACGTTTAATGTGTTTTCTATCATAACAATTTGTTATTTTTTTGGGTGAAATACTAATTATTATAACACTTCGTATAATGTTTTACTACCCATTTTATGTCTGTCTCCCTCTCTCTCGTTGAGTCGTTATTCTAAAAACATCATGAATGGAAATTTATATTATGCACTAAAGCACCTTGCATGGATGGGGCGGGGCCAAAGGACAATGTCAAGATGAATACGAACTATATCACTATCCCGTTCCGTCGTTCATTCCCCTGTAGCAAAATCCATTAACAATGGTGTTTCACCCCTATGGTGTTGCGGTACTAGGCGATCATGAAAATAGAGAAGTTTTTTTTTAACCAGGGGTCGAGTGTGTTAGCAGCTACTTTCTGTTTAGAGCCTCGAATGTTTTGCAAGCTCATCCTAAGAGATTCTGACGACCTTTCTGAAAACGTGTAGCTTTCAGAAGGTTTGACATTTACTTATATAGTTATCAACTGCGGAACTAATCGGATCACACATATTTTAGCCTTAATTCCCCCCGTACTACAAAATACACACGTGAATAAACCGAGATACCTGTTCACTTACAAATTTAGGTACACTAGAATCTCATAACCCTGAAGTGACAGTTGCTGCACAATGAAAGCAAAATCTTATAATCAATGTCAGAAGCCAGAAGGACTTAACCTTTAATTCAAATTATAAAACTCACAATTAAAAAGACAAGGTACGCAAATATTATTATTGGAAACATGGTACGAAATTAAATGTTTTTTGTTAAACAACACGTTATCCAACCACAATGGACAACATGAAGTTTGTTCAGCCAAATTCACGTGGTTTAAAATCACAATTAATTTCCAGGGAACATTTCAAATGCAAACATTAATTAGAAAAAGTTACTTTAATAAATATTATATTTGTATACTAGCTGTTGCCCGCGACTTCGTCCGCGTTTCCGTCGATTTTCGTAAAAAAAAGTAGCCTATGTCCTTCCTCACGGTTCAGTGGTTTTGATGTAACAAACAGATTAACTTTCATATTTTAGTAGGGAAATATAATATGTCAATCTACAATACTGTTGAAAAATATCGCAATACGGAACCGCACAATATTTTTGTTAATAGCTCTACCCGCGACTCCGTCAGCGTGTAGTATGAGTAGACAAATATAATCAGAAAGCTTCGAACTGCTAAGCTATCGGGAGTTACACGTGATATTGTGAGTCAACCATAAAAGATAGACATATGCTGTCGTGGGATATTTTTTATATAATTTTAAGGAGGACATTTCCGTCATACATTAATTCTGTGTAGCTTTAATCATTAAGGTTGCACACGCGACGGAAGTTTAAAAAATGGAGTAACTTCTCCCGTTTTCCCAACATTTTCCTTCACTGCTCTGCTCCTATTGATTGTAGCGTGATTAAAAGTATACTATAACCAACTCAGGAGTATGAAAAATAATTGTACCAAGTTTCGTTAAAATCCGTCGAGTAGTTTTTGTTTCTATAACGGTTATACAGACAGACAGACAGACAGACAAAAATTTTACTGATTGCATTTTTGGCTTCAGTATCAATCCCTAATCACCCCCTGATAGTTATTTTGGAAATATATTTCATGTACAGAATTGACCTCTTTACAGATTTATTATAAGTATAGATGTGTATTCAAGCTAGATTTAGAATTAGTATTTATTAATATGTAATAGTTTTTTTCACTCAGATTTTATATATCGACATACATCCATCCATTGACTGCCTCGTTAGTGGTCTTAAACGCGACTGCTACGCTAGAGGTCTTGGGTTCGATTCCCAGGTCGAGAGAGGTGTTATTGGATTTTTCTATGAATTTCTCAGTAGCAGCTCGGAGTTAGGATTTGTGCCCGGTTAGTGGCGATATTGTCGCCCCTTATTACATGGGACCTAAACATACCGGCGAACTGTGGGTGTATTTTGTTACACCTCTGCCTAACACTTCGGGGATTACAGGCGTGATGGTATGTTGTTGTTGATGGTATATCGACATATATACTTACGTACTTACGGATAATTAGTATTGTACCCAAAGTGTAAAATGCTAATTATATTATAATGTGATATTTCCTAAACGGTGCGTACTAAAAGCTATAAGCTTCATAACAAATATAATAAGCGTTGACAACACTAAGTTCACAAAACCGTGTAAGCTGAATGAAAAAAAAAACCTTATTTCTCAATAAGGTTTTTTTTTTTCCTTAGGTACGCGGAGTTATAAAATATAGTCTGGATCTGGCTGAATGGCAGATCATAAACTCTTTCGACGGAATCATCTGACAAATCTCTGAACTTTCAAACGGGGAAAAAGCGTTCTACTTAACCCTAAAGTGCTGACGTTAAAAATTATGACGTCGATTAAGAGTGTGCGATCTGTGCCATCGCGCGCCGTGTAATGGGAACGCCGGACTGTGCGACATATAAAGGGCGGCGACTGTTCGCTTATAAACGTGATTATTGCCGGTAGCCGGTCGGCACGGTGGCGATGGCAGAGCGGTAGTGCCGGTAATTTGATTGCTTGCCCGCCGGTTATTATTGCCGGCAACCCTATATCCGGACAGATCCGGTTATAGCATCTAATAATAACGTTGGCACTCGTCGCTTGTTATTTCATTAGTATCTGTTGGGATTGTCACGGCGAGCCTGACACGCAGGTAGCACGACGAGGGTTCACTAGGGACGCTCTAAGCTTATGATGCTTAAATACGATCCGCTTTGCTTTTACATTTATCACTTCTGAAACCGACTTAGCGGCGCTGCTTAGCCGTGTTGCTGACGTTTTAATTTACTTCTGGGAATTACGTTTCATGTGTAGGCTTTGTAATGTTACATTGTAACATTAGAGTTGAAACTAAAAGTTTATGAAAGTAAAGGCGCTCACTTCCGCCGCACACCAACAAAAATGTTTCTCAAAGTTGTCCTAACGTGACGTCACTAAGCGCCAAGCGGTTAGTTTGCGAAAACAGTTGCTTAACCCGTGTCCGCATGAGTTCACTGGGGGAAAACATTGGTGGGCTTTCCGTGCGGGCGGGTAGTTGGGTAGAAAGTCAGAACATAAAGCTGTAGGTAACTCGAACACTCGCATTAACATTCGCTACGGTGTAATTACGCGGAGTGGACGTCTCCTCTCGGCGCTGCGGGCGCACCCTCTGGGAAATATTCCGGACGGCTGTATTAAAATGCGATGACATCACGTATCGCTGCCGACGCCTATGCACGTTTGTTTTTTTGTAAATGAGAAAGAAGCTCTAAATAATTAGTACAGATTCATTAGTCTTAAAATTAGTTCAGAGAATATTGCAAACGAAACTCTGTGTGACGTTTATTAAGATTTCATTAACAATATAAGTCTTCTTCTAATCTTACAATTTAACTAGCTTCCGCCCGTGACTTCATTTACGTCCAGGTCAATATATTATCCCGCGGGAATACTACATTCGCTTATAAAATCATGCCGAGATTGCCGAGTCTCATAGGATATGTTTTATAATGGCTTTCTAGTACACTTGAGTGTCACGCGCACGAAGTTGCAGGTCGAAGCTAGTAATTATTAAATTGTTTCCTATAATAAACTTTGCTAAGTTATTAATTTAAATAAGGTATTCCCGTTACCAGCTGCTATTACCAGATTGGATTATTTTGGAGGTTCAAGGCCCCACGAGCGTGCCCAGGTTGTGTTTCTAACTTTATTAGCACCACTTCTATAATAACTACTAGGGCTACTTTTCTTCCCGTCCGAGTAAGATATTTCCCGGCGAGCGTACCACGTGCACAGCTAGTAAATAATAAATGCGGTACCGTAAAAGCTGTCCAATAAGCTAAATGTAGGGTAAACACGAGAGCTCAAAAAGGCGTGCACACACGGCATTAGTTACGGGAGACAAAGTGGCCGTAAAATCTCACGCAGAACAGCCCCGTGATAAATTATACGGCACAGACTCCAGACACGGGCCACGTTACGCTACTGAAGCTGTGTGTAACCTTTTGCTTACAATAAAACCAGAGGAGAGAAACAACATTAGAAAATTATTAAGTAGAACAAAATAACGTTGCATGTTTTTTCATGTAAAAACCATCTGATTAAATTTTAGCTTATAGGTATCTAGTACATTTACGTATATAATACCAGCCTAGTATTGTACCACTGCAGGGCAAAAGCCTCTTCTCATACAGAGAAGGCACGAGCATTGATCACCACGCTTGCTGAAGGCGGATTAACGATTTCAAACTTATATTAATTATAAGGCCAGGTTTTCTCACGACGTTTCCTTCATCGGTGTCAGTGTTGTCCATGGCAAACTAATTAAGTAAGTACATATAATACCGAAAAGTCCCCACAACGTTACGCTGGAGAGGTGGGCGCCTACATACCTATTACCGCATTTACAAATAACCGTCCTGACGCACACGATGACGTACGGTGACGTCACGCGTTTACTAAACCTAGGTACATAAAGCGATTATCGTAAAAACCTCAATAGTATTGCCAGTGGATTATTTCAGAAGCCTAAACAATGCGAGATTTAGAGAACCGTTTTCGGTGAACGAGTTTCAATTACCGGAATCGCGTTTAACTGGCCTCCGCTGGATTTCCCCGGTACAGACTTTCTTAGGGATTTTCGAAGAAAAAGGTTTGCGTCAATGAAACGGGCATTATTTTGCAACAGAATAATATCCAACGATAGGAAAACAAGCGGAAATTCCAAGAACTTCAAAAACATTGGGCGACTCTCACAAACGTTCTTATACATATGTGGTAGATTTCTTTATTGTGGAGAAATGTATAAAAGGATCCATATGTTGTACAATATACATGGGCTAAATATTTGAGATTGCAATGCAACATTTACACTAACCAATAGGATAAAAAGAAAACAGTTTTTGGGCGTATACACGGCATGCTATCAACGTTACCAATGGTCACCCTTTGTCTGCGATGTTTGAAGCTGTTCTCTAAACCCATGACTTTATTTTGATATTCTTCGTTAAGTTATGAGATCCTGGTACAGAGATTAGATGTCGTTATTTAGAATTCACAGAATTAAAACGCGGGGGCAATTTTGTTGACTGACTAAACAAACAACCTACAGAAAAAATTGCTGCAAAATAATTATTTATAATGGAATAAAAATTGACAATAATCTAGAGATCGCTATTACTACGAAAGGCCGTAAAGGGGTTAAATGCGTGATCACTAGTACTAGGCGAACAGAAAATCAAGGGTTTAAAAATATCCCGGCTGTTTTACTCTAGCTAGGGCGGGAATGAGTTCCCTTGGGATTATTCTAAAGCATTATCGATTCACATGGACATTAGGCGCGCAGTTGTACGAAGGAGCTTTTATGTTCTATTTAAACCCGACAAATTGAGTTTGGGCTCATTTAATTGGTATTTATCAGTAGATCGAGTGGTGATATAGGATAGTGATCATAGGCAATGTAGTTGGAAGACGGTCGTTCACATAACATCGGGATTCTTAAACGTACACCCATAGTATTATATTTTAGTAGATCGGCAACTTTTGGTATTCGCAATGCTTGTTTTGATAGTAAATAGTTATTTATAAATGATGATATTAATAGGACAATAACATTTTCTGTTAATTAATTATTTCACGATACATGTGTTGCTCGAAGGTGGTTTGAATAATTAATTTGGTTAGTTGTTCGGAACATTAACCCACGTGACCTGGATGACGCATTGTAAATCTATAACGAGATTGGAGCTCCGCATTAAGGATGATTAGTTTTAAAAAGAATACATACAATGTCCAATCTCATTTGCACTGTAGGTACGTATAAAATTTATTAGATTGACTATACTTATGTCGAACATTACATCTATCTAACTAGTACATATTCTACTTACGGTGCTTTTTTAGATCAGGCGATGATGGTGAATAAATTTTGTAACTGCGAAATGCGATAGTTTGTTCAAACATGGCTACTACGTCTTGCTTGGCAATATTAACCTGAACATACACACACACAATAAATGCATACAAACAAAGCAGCGCACGCCCCTGTACACAATTGAAAGCTACCTTCACATCCCAGATATTAAAAAGAACCCTTGATCTCTCTCTAGCGAAGTCACTAACAAAATGTTTGCGAAAACTTATAAGGGCCATGAATATGCAATAAAAGTACCAGGTTGACATAGAACGCGGAGGATGGCAGTTCGCAACAAGGGATGCTGCACTAACCCCTGTGGTTAGGGGCGGGGAGCCGCTTGAATGGAGCGTAGGGTGCAGATTTATCCTCGATGTCAAAGTCAGAGGACGTCGGGGCTCGTTAAACATTTGCCTGCCGAGTATTATAATAAATTGTAGATATGTGAATACTAACGAGTCCTATGAAGTTTCATATTACTTTGTTTCAATGGATTCTTCGTTTAATCGTTTGTACCTATGTAAATATTTGATTTCGCAGATTAAATATGACCGACTTCACCAGAATAATATAACAAATTAAAACAAAAAGTAATTTTAAAATGTTTGGTAACAATATATTAGAAAACAATGACAGACACCACGAGTACATCGATTGCCACACAATGTGGCGTCTCAATTAGTCCGCCAAAGCTCTGCCGTGCGTCTCAGTGATTAAAGACATAAAAGCAAGTGCCTATAACAATTTATTCAGTCGCTATGGGGATGATTGAGGGGAAGGGCAAACCCGTAACCCTTGAACTGCGCCCGTTAACGCCAGGTCAATGAGTTCCATCGTTTATTACTCAGACTCGTGACTTTAATGTCAGTTCTTCTATAGGTAGCAACTTCCGACGTTGATCAAACCAAGTCGTATGTGTAGAAGACGTCAAAATCTCTTTCTAAAACTATAATACAATGCCAACCTTACAAAAATATAATTTTGATGTAAGTCACATCCTGTTTACCTAAATAGGATAATATTTATTTTTGTTTCCCTACAGTTCGCTTTCCCTGGCAAATAGCTATTGGCCATTGTAGCAACACGGCGTAATGTGGGCGTATGGACTAGGGAGCCATGTCGGTTATTCAAACGCGGCCATACTATCTCTGTTCATTAATATCACAGCTGACCCAATCCTAGAATTTGTGGTAAAAGTCTCAAAATTACAGGACGTTTAAGGTGGCTCCTCAATTGAATCGCTTGATTGGAGACCTTAGAATTCGAAAAGTAATCGATCTCGATACTTTAAAAGGTTAGGTTTAGACTTTAGTAGCATGTACATAATGTAGGAGGTACAGGTAGTATTCCCCTTAGAATACCAGATATGGCTCTTCAATTAATACGCACTCGATGTAATACATGTTTATTACAAAAGAACCATCAAGCAACTGCGGGCAAAACGTAGCTCCGCCCTAATAGTCACACATCACTTTGCCGCTTATGGGAGCCTGGTACTTCTGAACAGAATGCGTGACGTAACATTGACGGCGTATCACGTAATCATCTTAAGTCATAAAAAGCTTTTTTTTTAATTCATCGCAACATTTTACAAAAATGCGAGTTTATCCCGACTCCCTAAATAATAAATTCCCTGTACGCTACACAAAGTAAAAATGCATGTACGAGCGCCATTACGTAGACAAACAGGATCACGGGCTATTAGGTCGAAACGCTTTCATCCAAAATGTCAGCTGACAGTTGAGCTGAGTTTAATATACCTACTGTTCGTGAACTTTTACTGTATCCTGTTATTTTTGTATCTTTTAGCACCATCCAGTTATATTTTGTAACGGGTGTCAGAAAATTTAATATCTAACAATGTTTTTTTTGGGATTGAAGAGTAATAAAATCTTGGAATGTCTTATCTACCTTTTTTTTGTGCGTCTTGGAAATCCTTATGGACTTTCTCCATCGTGAGGGTGACGACGGACTTTTTCCGACTAATATCTGACTACTAAAATAAAAAAAAAAGCACGCTTTATTAAAAAACTAAAGTAAAACTTGATTTTCAGTAAGTTTAAAATGCAAAGTTTATTATTTATTTATTAAAACTTTTTGCACATAATGTAAATAATACACTGTACAAAGGCGGACTTAATGCCTTTGGCATTTTCTACCAGTCAACCTTAGGGTGGTGCAGAGACAAAACATAGTAGGTGCAAGGAACAGAAAGTTTCCAGGAATAAAATATAATAAATACATATATACAAACAAAATATACAGAGTAGAGAAAGCCAAAAAATACATTGGTGGAGAAATATAAGAAACTAATTGTGAGACGAGTCTGCCAACTTCATAAACAAGTGTTCACGAGCTTTTACTTTGAATATGAAACGACTGGTAGCCATCCTGATATTCTGAGGAAGCGCATTCCAAAGGAAAACCGCCTGGACAAGAAAAGGATAAGGTAAAGGTATCTAGGTTATTATAAGGTAGGCAGGTATCTTATAAGTACTGATTTATTTGTTTCAATCATAAAACTTACTTAAATAATAGTTAGATTACAAACTACGAGTATGTACAGTTAATATAAATGAGAATAGATTGATTACAAAAATAAAAACATTTTCGTGTAAAAAGGCGGGGGAGCTATTAAAACGGTATTTTTTTTCATTATCATTTATTTTCTACATTTTAGTTTGGTTTACTATTGAAGTGTGAATTTAGTATATTTTTTATTAAATTGTTACATTGTCGGTCCTAGTAAAAAGTGTGTTAAGTTTCAATTTAATCCGGCGTTATGAAGTGAAACCCATCCATGTTCCTTCCTGTGCCCTTTGCATTCCGGGGGCGCGGTATCTCTTTCGAACAACCCGCAGCCCCGGCAGGCATGACCCTGAGTGGCCCCTTCAATTGTTTGCTGACATCTCTTTGAGGCGCGCGTGGAACACGAACGCGCCGTCGACACGGTCTGTCGTCCACAGACCCGCGTCTACGGTGGCCGGGAGTCGTCTCGTGGCTCCCGACGCCCGGAGCGTCTAGAGACGAGAAAGTCTCTGCCTCTCCCGTCCCGCCACCTCCTTCTCTAGCATCACTGCTTCGCAAAATGAGGTGACTGCATCCCATTCCCTCTCGCTCCGAACCATGGCTTGAACCAGGGCGGACGCGAGAGTTCGCCGCCGCCGATTGCCGCCACGAGGACCCCGCGGTGCTCCGCCCATGCGGGGCAAACTGCCACGGTGTGCTCCACCTTGTCCTCAGGGCGGTCCTCGCAGTGGTGACACCCGGGAGTTTCCTCCCGCCCGATTAAGTGCAAGAACTTCCCGAACGTACGCGCATGCCGCCGTATACGCGCGCGGCCGCGCGTTGCGCGGAAGCCAGTATTAAACTAGTGATCCAAGCATACGGTCGTTTTATTACGCTCGATACGTATCACGTGGTCTTGACCTAGTATGTACACGTCGTCCATGTAATTGCGAGCCTTGTTCCACCCACCTCCCATATTCTTCAATTCTGTATTAATCGCATAGCCTGTACAAAGAGTTTAAATTCAAACTTAAGGTAAAGTTACTGCACATCTAGCTCGGCACGGGGTCGGCATGGCAGTTGTTCCATGTAACAATATTGATATTCAGCAGCATCTGTTAGACTGCGAGTCAACCCCAACATGGTTGAGAAAGGTGGAAAGATCTTGATGAATTGTTTTAGAATTTGGTTCGTTTACAAAGATAGTCCAGCAAGTTCCAATTTCAATGTACCTTTCAATTCGTTTGAATCAATTTAGATGTTGGTTGTCGCGGCTTGCACGTCGAAGGTATCGTGTAGAGCGGCCCGGACGAGGCCGGGACAGGCGGGCTGGCGCGATAAATATCTCATGAATAAGAATATTGCATTACGTATTCCCTACGAGTGTCCCCCACGTACGGCGACTGAAAACTAATTTACTTTAAAGCGCATGTTTATAGGCGTCCGGCTCCCTATTTACAGTATCGAGGAAAAATCAAGACCTTTAATATTATTCTCAGGCCGAGCAAGCAACGGCACCTACTATACGAACATTATATATTTTACAAGCTTCTGCCAGCAACTTCGTACGCGTCGTTTTTTCACCCGCGTTAAGTCACGTCTTTCGTTACTACTCCTCCCTCGTGTGTCGTAGCCTGATGTTATAAAGCCTTAAGCCTTCCTCGATAAATGAACTATCCAACATAAAAAGATATTTTTGATTCAAACCTACGGGTTTGAATTAAAAAAATCTTTTTCCTGAGATTAGCGCATTCAACCAAACAAACTCTTCAGCTTTATAATATTAGTATATTATTATATATTATTATTAGTATATTATAATATAATACGAACGAAATTCAAAATACCTATGCAAATGAGGTAACTAAGGGGCAAGTTTGTTTAGAATTAAGTACACCGTTGTTTTTTCATCGCGGATTTTATTTATTCCACTTCTTATGAAAAAGCCTCTCCACGTTGAATGGAGTCACATAAGTGCTCTTCACGGCAGCCCCATTCAGTTTATCATTGTGGAATGGTATTGGGAAGTCACACTAAAAGCTCTAAAGGACTCGCGATAAAATCGTTGATCTTTTATCTCAAGAAATTGATTTTGCTGAACAGTCGAGCAAACGGGAAGAATGGGAAGCTGTGCCAACTCCCTAATATACATTCCAAAACTTAGAACAACCATTTAACAATAAACTAGTGAGCTTTCCAGCGTCTTAATTATTATTTATTTTGTAAGCGTTCCGCAGACTATTCGCAGAACATGACAACTGCGAGGAATTAGCAATGACTGGTGAACATAACTCTAAATAGTATGAAATAGTTTCATGATTGTAAATTATATGAGGAAAGAAATAACAAGCTAAACTCCAGCCCGCCGTGTGTCTAATTGACGTCATTATAATAGGGGGGGAAAGTAGCTTCGCTCTGAAGAGCTGAATGGTTGATGTAGTTTTTGCCGGGGAAACTTTCGGTGAACATGAATGAGGCGCTTAACATTAAAGAGCCGGAGCTATTTCATGATGTTTGCACATCTGGTGTCCGACTTCAGGCGCACGTAAAAAGAAACGTTTTTATGTGCTTTGTAATACGTTGCAAGAATGTCAGCACCTACCAAGGGATCATAAGCCGAAAGGGTGAAAGTTTCCTAACTAATTAACAAAGTACACAGGATCTGGACTTTGTATGAGGTGTTGCTTAAGTCCCTAAATGTCTACTGGCCTGTGGACGGTGAGCAATGGGTAGCTCACCGTCCTTACGTTGCATAACGACAGGCCGTGTCGACGGCGCGTTCGTGTTCCACGCGCGCCTCAAAGAGATGTCAGCAAAAGGAAGGGGCCACTGAGGGCCGATGCCTGCCGGGGCTGCGGGTTGTTCGCAAGAGATACCGCGCCCCCGGAACGCAAAGGGCACAAGAAGGAACATGGGTGGGTTTTAGTCAGTACAAGTCTGACACTCCCTCCCGCCCCGCCCAGGGCGGGAGAAGTTATTTGATGAATTCCCACCCACCAAAAAAAAAAAAAAAAAAAAAAAAAAAAAAAAAAAAAAAAAAAAAAAAAGTCCCTAAATGTCTAATAATTAACAGGGGTGTCCTGCTGTGATCCCCTGGTGAATGTTGCCCTGAACAGGATAACGGTCTGATACGGTTGTTGTAACAACAAGATAACAATCGCCTGAGGATCATTCCAGTAAAGCTGAGAGGGACAAGGGATTATTATTATCAAATATACGTACACATGCACGTGTCGCAGCTGACAGCCAATTAGCTATAGAATTGATATTATGCATAGAGAACATACAGATCATAGTTAAATCTTAGATGAATGTTGTATATTGCCCGTACAGTTACGATCCTCGGTTGCGACTGTATCTAGCTAATTTTATTTGAATTTCTTCAGCAGTTCTATTTACTATTCCACCCTCAGCACCACTGTCAGCCCACTTTTTCGGTTGTTTTCATTTCCTAAAATATCAGCGAGAATATATGTATAAACAAAAGAGGAATTCTGTGCATTTCTTTCATTTTCTGAATAAATGAACCTTTTACTGTTTGCTGTTTTAAAAAACAACGTGAGTCATACGCACAAAAACTTGAAACCATAGACATTTCTCATAATTATGTGTATATAGAAAAGCCTTTGAGTAGCAAATATAAATTACACTTTTATAGTTAATCTGTGTACTCCTGTTCTCGTCTCTAAGTGTATGATAAGTCTAACTACGATGAAAGACGTTTTCTTGTAAAGTGTATTGTCGTAAAAAGAATATCTGTTATTAATATTCTTAAGCCCCATGATCGATGTACTTACATGTTATTTTCAACACGTCCCTTTATGTATCTGGCTCAGTTAGTTACACGGGACCAGATCTCGCCGAGCTGGAAATATTGGCTAATTGGCCAGATAGGCAGAGTGTTAACGGAGCTGCCACATTTATTTAACATCGTTGCTATATAGACATTACAACCAGTAATTACAAATGAACCTGGTCCATAGGACAGTTTATGGATATTCATAGCCGTTAGCTGAATACCGTTTGATTGGCAAAATCCAACAAAGGGATTTAGTTGACAAATTACGTTATCTAGTTACAAAACTCTTGACAAGTTAGTCTTAAAAACTTAAATTATAATTATACAAAGACTTAGGGTAGTGGTCACCTGCAGGTGGGATGGCCGCCAAGTGTACCTCAACTTCGACTAACTTTCGGCGACATTTTCGGCATAAAAGGAGGAATAATAAAGAGTTGAAATTCAACGGACGTAGTTCTACCATGTTATCAAAGTAAGAGAAACGGTTAAATTGCAATTGACAAGATGGGGTCAGTGAATTATCAGAACATTTAAAGAATTAAACGCATGTATTAATTATTCTTAAACCTTAGCTACTGCAGTACGCCCGTAATGATAGATTAAAGATTCATAAAACAACTTCATATTGTACAGATAAGCTTATGAATGCTGAATTGTAGGTTTCAAAGAAAACTCCAATTATTTGTGACAATAACTACGTAACGTTTAGTCGGGGCCAGTCAGTACCAGGGCGCCACAGCTCAAACGTGCTTACAGCCTCATGTAATTTAATGGCCTTAGTCGAATAGACGCGAATACAAAATTAATTGTACGGTTTACGTACATCCATATTACTCATAATGCTGACTAGGCCAATCGGCGGATTCATTGGTCATAACATTATAGCGCTACTTAGTGTGCACTTTATCAACACGCGTAACAGACGTATGTAAGAATCACCAAACTTTACGGTGTACTGAACCTGGAATCAATAAACTTCTGGTTTACTGTGTGTAGATAATTACACGTTGGTCACACTCAACTACCTAACACTACAATTATACAAAAACGTATTATAATGCCTACAAACAAGTGTAGTGTATAGTTTAATACGAACAACTGGCCTGTACATTAATCTAAAATAATAAATCCAAAGGGATTTATTATTTTAGATTAATTTTGTATGAGAAACTAGAACCGAGACTTGTTTAAAAAAATACATTCATAATAGACGAATATCTAAATGAAAGCCATTAAATATTCAGTAGATTCCTGTACGTCGCGGCCAATTAACGCAAAGCACAACTGATAACGCAATCACAAAATCAGAGAGACAATTCAGGAGCAGTCACAAAATTAATTATGTATTTAATAGAACTACAACAAAACTGTCGTATCTCGGCGACCCAAATCATAAACAGATAGACAAGTGGGCAAATAAAGTGGCTCGGGTGTCCTGAACAAAAGGGAGGTAGCAGCCCTCAGCGCCACTCCTGACAGATATTATGAGACCTTTATTATTAACGACAACGCACAATTTACTCCCACAGATTTCAACCCTCCACTATTGCCGTAATCTCAGTAAAATACCAACTCTAATTTATTAGTTCCTAGTAAAGGTGACTGTGTAATGTCTTTCTCTGTTACGTACTACAATAACGTGTGACGTGTGGTACATAGTTGTTTGTTATCCGCCTTTTTAAGAAAATTCTTCTGACATAGAACTCGTTCTGATCTAAAGAAGCGTTCTGATAAAGGATCGAGAGAGGTATGAAACAAAATCAAATCTAAAGAACAAACCATTTTGAACGAAACTATTCAAAATGGTTTGTTCTTTACATTTGATTTTATTTATAAATAAACTTTAAGGATTAATTATAGCAAAACAATACCGGTCTAAGTTAAGCTGCTTCAAATAAATTGATTAATAACATTTGATATAGTCACAGGTACAGGACTGCCCCGTTGGTCTCGTGCTCGCAAGCGCGACTGATGAGCGTGGGGTCCGGGGTTCGATTCCCAAGTCGGGCAAAAAGTTTTGTTGGGTTTTTCCATTAGGATTTGCTCATTAGCAGCCCGGAGTCTGGAAGTTGGTGGTAAGACACCTCCGTGCCTCGGATAGCACGTAAAGCCGTTGGTCCCGGCTGTCATTCGTAGATCTTTGACAGTCGTTACGGATAGTCAGAAGCCAGGAAGTCTGACAACCAGTCTAACCAAGAGGTATCGTGTTGCCTAGTAACTGGGTTGTGGAGGTCAGATAGGCAGTCGCTCCAAGTGAAACACTGGTATACAGCTGCATCCGGTTAGACTGGAAGCCCACCCCAACATAGTTGGGAAAAGGCTAAGCAGATGATGATGATTATGATATAGTCACAGGTAATCAATCAATAATTATCCCTACCGAAACCAATTAATTATAACTGCTCATGAAAATTGAGCACGCTTAGTTAAAATAATGTGGCAGAGTCACCATGATCTCATGATAAATTATGTGAGAATGAGAAAAAATGTTGAACATGGCAGCAGTTAACATACCGTGACTATAATAGAATAAAAAATCTTGCCACCCTTTACAGTTCAATTACTTTATGAAGTAAACACAACCACGTGTGAGATAGCCCTCGAGATTCAAAAAAAAAAAAATAAAAACTAAAATTAAAAACTTTTATCCCTGCTTTTGCCATCACCGGCTAAACATCGCCAACCCCTAGTCATGCAAAAATATTCACCACAATGCATTTTAGCTGTGTACCAGGGTAGTAGAAGCTAACAAGAGTCAATTGTAGGTGGACGGGACCGCTAGCTTCGACAATGGCGTTAAATCGCGCCGAGAGAATTAGTTCGAGAGGCCGCACGCCCCGGCCACTTTGTTGCAATTTACGGCAATTTACTGCTACTATTTCTTAACTTGCCTCGTTGGCTTAGTAGTCCTAAGGCTAAGCTAGATGTCTAGGGTTCAATTCCTAGGTCGAGCAAAAAGTGCTATTGCGTTTCCAATGACTTCTTAAATAAGATGCTGACTGATTTTCTGGCGTTTAACTATCCGTAACGACTGTCAAAGGGCTACGAGTGGCAGCCCGGAGCAACACGGCTTAAATTAAATAACAAGAACAACTTTGTTATAATCTTGGTAAACAAAGAAAAACTAACCTCCCGTCTCGAACAAGTCCTGATTGCAAAGTAATGTTTTTCTGAGATTTTCCGCAGTGAATACCTAATGAAATAGAATATGTATGAGGGGTTTACGCTAAAAAGCTAATCTGTTGAGTCGTTGTTCAAATTAGCACGACCAGTAAAAACGTCGCGCATTAGGTACATTCTCTCACCAAATTGGTTTGTTGTTTGCACAGTATTTGGTCGTTAGCGCTGATGTATTATGTTAAATAATAATTGCATTGCCTCCGCAAAAAAGAGAGGCTAAACTGACCAGATTGAGGAATTAAAACAAAGTTCCGATGTAATAAAAGTTAAGTCTGGGCGCGAGAGAAATCCGTTAATTAGTCGCGAGTTGCAATTAGTGGATGGTCCGAGCGCAAATAGTTGTTTGCTAGCTAAAGAGCGCTGTCATCCGCTCGTAAACGTATAATCTCGGCCAATGAGTGGGGATTTACGATAATTTAATTTGGGAAGCAAACGAGAGCCCGTGTGAGGTCGGGATAACAGAGGTGTTTAATTAGAGCACCTGGTGCTCCCACTACAAGTTACGGGCGTAATTGGTGGAGACCGTGCAGGTCTGCGAGGGCCAGGCGCCAGGCCGCATATGAAATACACGTGTATTTTCTAAAATCCGGTTAACACGACGTGGGATCCGAGTGATCCAAGAAGCAATTTGTATGGCCCTAGATCATAACCAAAAAATATCATCACAACAAAATATTGAGATTTTTAGCAACCTTTGTGAGTTGTTAACCGACGTCAAAAAGGAGCAGGTTCTCAATTTGTCCTGTTTTTTTTTGTATGTATGTTACACAGTAACTCCGCCAATTTGTTTGATAGGTCATAGTTCGGAGGTGTTCCCATATTTTATCGAAATTGGTTAAGTAAATTGGCAAAAACAATAAAATAACTGAAAAAAATATGTCATCCAAGTAAACGAATTAGCGTATTATACTTTCTTGTGACACACAAATTCTAAATGTTGACCTGGCTCGCGAGGTTGTCTACATGTGGGATGTGAGTACAGCAATCATTGTGTCGATAGTCGTGACGGCCAATGGCCTCGACCAACACCTAAGAAGGCCCTCGTTGGGCGGTTGGATCAAGTGCTTGATTCTGAAAGGGGCACTCCTAGACACGGCGCGTATTGTTAGGATATTCTTTTCTCAGGAGCCCTGACCACTGGTAGCTTGAACCCTGTTTCCAATACCGATGGGCTACTATTTTTTATATTTTTAATAAATGAAAAAATAATGTTGAAGTACTTTAAAAGTTGTTTAAATAATTTTTAGGTGTCTAGCATTTTTATCTTACGTGTGGTTATGAAGTAGGTATTAAACACGTAAAATAAATAAAAAACGTACAACTAAAAAAGACAACCTCGTTAAAAAACGAAAAAGTGAAAAATAACTTTAGCTTTGGAAGGTAACAAGCTCAGGGGAGAAAAAAAGCTTTGGAAGTCAGTGGAAATATCAAACAACAAACAGAACCAAAGCCGCCGACATCGAGAGCTTTTTTTTTTTAAATCATAAAATGACTTCTCCCCTGAGCTAGTAAACTGCCAAAGCTAAAGTTATTTTTTACATTTTAGTTTTTGAAGGAGGTTGTCTTTTTTGTAAAAGTTTTTATTTTTTGCGTTTTAGTATCAATTTCCTGTCCTCCAAATCCATAAGGAAACAGTTATACTACATAAATTAACAAGACACCACTTAAAAGTCACAAGAAAGCAGAATACGCTAATTCGTTTACGAGGATGACATTTTTTTTCAGTAATTAATTTTTTTGACCAAACTACTTAACTAATTTCGATAAAATTTATTTGGGACCACCTTTGAAGTATGACCTATCAAACAAAAGAATCATCAAAATCGAGTAATAATTGGCGGGTTTCCGCGTAACACACAAAAAAAACACGAACAGACGAATTGATAACCTCCTTCTTTTTGAAGTCTGCTATAAAATAATGCTAGGAGACAGTTTATAAGATGCTAATAATTATATAACTCACTTAATTGATTTACTTTGCACTTATAACATAACTCATAAACTTCATAACCTCCAGTGTTATAAATTATTGTGACCATGTCCTTTACGAATTATTTATGAACTTCACGTGTGTTAAATAAATCACACACGAATGTGTTTTCAAAATTAAATTCCAAGAAAACAGTCCCCGTGGGGAATAAGAACAAACGGATTTAACGGGAAGACAATATATGAAACAAAAGAGTTACGATAGTATTTCTTAGGGAGTACTAGGACGCCATACGGTAAAGGAGTTAGTCAACAAAGTAAGGGGCTAGGGAACCCAGAACCCATGCAAGCTCATTGTTATGACGCAGGGCAGGAGGCGGGGCGCCAAGAACAGAAACAACAAATAAAATCTGTAGTATTCTACACAAACGGGTACGCCTTAAAAAAGGCCCTC
Source organism: Caradrina kadenii (assembly GCA_947462355.1). Lineage (NCBI taxonomy): Eukaryota > Metazoa > Arthropoda > Insecta > Lepidoptera > Noctuidae > Caradrina > Caradrina kadenii. The sequence goes on from OX381691.1 coordinate 12,577,541, forward strand.
CACTTGCATAATTCATACGGATGCTAATGGAAATGGCAGGTCTTAAAACTGTAGACGTAAACAATGCCCAACTTTATTGTTTTTGAGACTCAAGAAAAGCCTGAGAGGACAACGTTCCCTGATGAAAAATTTGCGAAACAAAATGAAAAGGGAGTGTTTGTAGTCAATTAACAAATCCGTTTGCGCATTTTATGACGAGCCGGGACAATGGCAGAAGCCGTCATGTTGTTCATTGAGTGTTTACTTTGTGATATTGACAACATCGTGTTGTTTTATTAAGAAATTGGTAAACAATGTCGAATTTTATACTGGGATTTATGATAATATAACATGAGGATAGAAAGGGCCCATTTTACAGCAGATTTATGAAATAAATTTATGGACTGAGATATTCGAAGTCGCTAAATGTATGTTATTTGGCCATTGCTGAAAGAGAATAGATAGAAGATATGCAGATAAGGTGGTATGCGTACCTGCTACTTTAAATTCTAGGGTCCAGGTGTCAGGTACAAAAGTGTACCTTCTTATTACTTTATGTTCAATAATAACAGCTGATTTATTATATATGTTTAACCTTTTAACCGCTTCAGACATGTATAGATGACAAACCAAAATGTGCCCAGCACGCCAAGGTCACGATACCGCGACAGAGTTTTATACTTAAATAAAACAACGTCAATATAATCCCGAACTCACTACTGTTTTGTAGGTATTAAAGGATGCATTCGTAACTTGGCGCTGAGCGCAACGTTTTTGCTTTTTTGACGTGGCTGTCAAAAGGTTAAAGGATATTGTAAAAAAAACATTTTTCGTCTTTACCTGTCTCTTTTCGCTGGCGTCTCGGTAAGTGGGTCAATCTGAGACCTGAAAAATGATCCAGGATTGAAACTATTAAGCACGCGTCGGCCTTCTTAACTGCATATTCCTCTAGTGCGTTAAGGCTGAAGAGGCATACTAAAATGACTAAGGCCAAGTCACACTGGGATCGCAGTCGATATTTCGAAAAACCAACCTTTCCAAGAATTTGAGGGTGTATATTATGTCGAATTATTAATTATTAACCATTTCCTATATAGACTAGACGTGCCGAGAACCGCAAATATTCAGGTTTATCTACTGTATCGGATCGTTTTCTAGTCAATTGATTGAAGCGTTGAAGGTAATAATGTATGTACATATACGTTATGTAGGTACTTAGTGTAACAAATCATTTGTCGCTCAAATAAAACTATAAACACCAAGTAATTAGCATCGTCGAGTTTTTCATTTTTAACTCTCCGGAAAGTCTGATATCCTCTTAACTATGCCCCGCTCGAGCGCATTCCCCAGTGGGCACTTAAATGCATTCACGGAAAGAGGGTATTTAAAATGTCTGCCTGTAAAATCCTCCTCCAAGGAAGAGTGCCTCTACTGCAATTCCTTTTTTATTTTGTACGTTAAATATAGTTACGGAAAAAAATCATTTTAGGAATCCGTAAGCTGCTATCAGTCCTTCTCAGTCACAAAAAACCATTTTGTTGACAAATATTTTCTCCTCTGAACTAAGAGCTGGTACTACAGGTGATTAGACAAGCAGTGTTTTTTATCGAACGTAGATCGCACTTTCAGGATATATTATAAAAAAAATATCCGTAAAATGCAACACAATATGAGAAAATAAGAAAAATATAAAGTCAGTGAGAATTTTCCAAAAGTTGATAAGTAATGTGTAAGCTCCTAGACTACTACTAATAGGTAAACAAAATACATGAGGCTTGTTCCAGGAAACCCCAAATAAAGCTCCAAATGTTTTAGACATCACGGTATAATGGTCATGCTGTATCTGTTCAGTGCTTTTGCGACGTTATATTCTTATTTCAAGATTTAGCTCACCAGCTACCTAGTAATAGTTTCTTCGATGCGGTTGACATAGTGCAGAAAAAAGAAATCAGTGCACCAGGCGCGCAGTAATAAGAAGCGGTGAGACGCTTGAGGGCAACACCATGCAATATTGATGTGGCACGAACGGTCGGCGATGCATGCTGCACAAGGCGGGCGGAAACCGCTGGCATAATGGTGGCGTCAGATGACGACCGATCTTATATTGTACTAGGCAATTTTGAATTATTAACCACCCAGATGAGAGATTATAAAAGACCTTTTGAGAAAAAAATTGTTTTTTTTTTCGGATTTCAAAGGTGCTGAAATTTTCGTACACGTTTTAGCAGAACATAAGCAGTGGACCTGTGGGAGCACCTGGGGAACATATCTTACAAAAATGACTAAAACATATTAACTTGAACTTTCACCTAAACGTAAGAGCTGCGATGCATACCTACCATGATGCTACCTTCTTTGATGTAATGATAACGGTATGATATTTGTAATAGTAATAACATGATATTTAATCTTATGATATATATATAAGTTGATGATTTAAGAATTTTATAATAGTAACTTATAAATTGGTCTAAATAAGTGTAATAATAGTGATATAAATAATTTCAAATGTTTGCACGCCGATTGGTAAAATGTGCCTGAGCTAAATGTAATCTTAAGAACTATTCTGTATTACCCATATTTGCAAAATTAAATTCTATTCTATTCCACATTAAATAAGGGACAAAGGATTTCGCATTGTCGTGCAATATTGACGGAGCCAACAATAGTTCAGTAAATAATGCGTCCACTGCACTGCGGTTGTGATAAACTGCTTTTTAAGTCACACAATACCGGCTATCTAGCCGCGAGTACCTGACAACCACAGAAACACAACTAACGAACTACTAGTAAAGTAGGTTACGAGAAAAATTGGATTTTATACAAGTTAAATTGGTTTAGTAATGAAAAGCGGCAGCTTTCTTTACTCACCAACAAACAAAACAAACACCAACCCTTAAAAGATAATGTTTTTGAATCATCATTAATTGTAATTGCTATTTTCTATTCAATGATCTTGCACTGCGCCACAACTGCCTCAGATACTCCGAATATCCAGAAGTAAGACGAACAGAGTCCTCCGTCAACATCCTCTTATTTCTATGGTCCCGGTAGTTGCCAGCCACAAACGCGCACAAGGCGGAGCGAGCACAGTGGTGCATCCGGTCCCGCGGCCGTGCCACCTCCGGCCATCAATAAGGGCGACTCGTATCCGGCCCGGACGGTAAACACCACCCCGTAAAAGGCGTATTTAAATAGTTATAGCAGAAAGTAATGCAGAAGCTTCAATCTTGGTCAAACGGTGCTTAATGCAAGTAAGGTAATGCGAAAGAACTTAATGAGAATGCTTTCCTCATATTAGCAATTCTCACACTGACTATCAGATCGTGCGTAACTAAAGGAGCCATGCCGCGCTGAGCCGAAATACGTTGGGATTATGTCAGGAAGATAATGAGTGACAATATTATAACGCGTGTGTCATACATGGAAGGATACACAGACATTTATTGAATGTATGCTAAAAATACCTGCGGATTAGATAAAATGATTTCATCTGCATTACATGTCGTGGAGTGGATCTTTTGTGCTTATCTTGTTTGTACCTCAACCAACTATTACGGTTTTAATGAGGGTCCTACTACCCAGGATAATGTTAAGCAGGTACCTTTGATGATACCGAGATAGCTGTGGCGACTAATACGTAGCCCATGTAGTCCTGTCAAATTGTTTTACTAATTTTGTTATTTAATAGATAGCTCTCCGATTATATCGTTAATCGAAATACATTAAAACATAAAAACACATAATTTTATTTTACTTTTAAACAATTGTTTGATAGACATAGGTTTTATAGGTGAGTTGATGTCACATGTCCGGTTTTTTCATTGTGACCAGTATTTTAGTAGAGAGAGGCTTCACGAAGCCCAGAGAGAATTAATGGAATTGAGAGGTTTACTAGGAAACTACTAGGAAATATCTAAGTTCAAACAAATACATAGGATCACTGTTCTAATTGTGCTGAGATCACTTAGTTATCTTTAAACATCCAATAGCGTATGTATCAATTCCCTGGAGCCTAAAGTTGTAAAAGACTAAAGGACTAGAATTGTAAACACCTTTTTTCACTCTATGCACAGTGGCGACCAAAAGTCCATAGGCAATCTCACAGCGCAATATCGTGACGTTTATTTTGACCTTCTATTTTCAAGAATAGACATATGTATCATCGCTGTCGTCAAGAAGTGATTGTAGTTCGCAATTTCAATGGCCGTGAGTTCAAATCTCATTAGACTTTTTGTCTTTTTATGTTTTAACTCAAGCGGAAGAAATTGGACAGAAATATAATATTCGCTTTATTCACACATTTCGTAAAATTAAAAAGGGTAGATCATATAAAACTAATTAAAGAAATTAGATTTCTGTGAGGAAGACATGAGTTTTATGAATATTTAACTTAATCGGAATTAATGTTGTCGTTTGGTTGTATTTGTTGGTTAGTTTAGTTTAATAGATAGCGGTATTGTAATAATTATTCTCAAAATGCAGGCAAATATTAATATTGAGGTGAGGGCGACTATTATTGGGCCAAGACCTTAATAGAACACAAATATCTAATGAAACCGGACTGAATGTGAGTATTATAATGAATTGTTAATTAAACTTATATTTGAAATTTATACCTAAAATTATTTGATGACATTTGGATTAATTATTTTCATAGTTTTTTAAATCCATCATAAAGCCTAAAAAATAAATAACAGGATTTATTATTTAATTTGTGTTTATTATTGGATTTATACATAAATGCAGAGTTTTAATATTTTAATATTATGTGGTTATATTAAATAAATATTATTATATTATATAAAAATGAAACCACTTTTTGTATTTTGCTATAGGTGCCTAATATCACATTCTTTTTAGTTTTAGAGGAATACTGTAAGTTTCTGGATCAAGAGATACGATGAAGAGGGTAGCCTTTCTAGTCGACCGCGAAGTGGAAGACCGTCGCTTATTAGTGAGGCTCAGCGACGACATATATATATGTAGGGCGAATATAAATCAAATGGTTTCACACCAACGAGACACTCATTGCAATCTGTTCGCCGTGGCCTTCACGCCAAAGGCTTGCATAGAAGTCCAGCTAAAACAACTTTTTTTACAAAAAGGCATAAATAAGAAAGACTACGTTTCGCACGGGCTTATTTACATTTTCACTGGAATACTACCATGTACTACGCGCCAACAGTTCTACTTATGTGGAAGTATTAGACGATGTTATGTGCAACATTTAATAATCTAGATGATTTTAATAATTAGACGTTGTAACTGAATATTTAGTCATACAAATATATCCGTAGTTATTTAATGATCTTCAATTGAGGTTTAGTTTCCATCTTCTTTTCATCAAGAAAACGAACACTTAAGCTATTACCTCAATACATTTAGGTATTGTGACGTGACATAAACCTGTTCATAAAGTCTAAATCATTATATTAGTTTTCAATAAACTCTGCTGAATACCGATACCTATAATAAGTGGGTATCAACAATATTATAACATATTATCACACACATATTATCACGCCTGTATTCCCCGCAGTGTTAGGCAGAGGTGTAACAATGTACACCCACAGTTCGCCGGTATGTTTAGGTCCCATGTAATAGGGGGCGAGCCTATTGCCATTAACCGGGCACAAATCCTAACTTCCAGCTGCAACAATATTATATTTGTGTTATTAGAATATCCTTCCCTTGATATGTTATTGTGAATTTTATTGACTAAGTGGGTTTAAACAAAAAATCTTATGAACGGTTATAAGAAAACATCTTTTATCTAGGTAAGAATGAGTGGTCACAATTCTCAAGAAAGTTTGTTAATTTTAAAAATAAATAAAACGAATAAACATTTTTGTTATCTATTACCACGACATTTTTTTTTATTCCCTCCTTCCAATACCTATCTACCGAAAAGATAAATTAAAAATTACATAGGTAAATTGTTAAATAACAATACAATTACTAATATTTGCTCCATATAAAAAAATAAGCATGAATACGTTACAAATCAACATAAACATAACATTTATTTTTACTTAATATTAATATGGTAATAAAAAGAAAACAGCTACACATAGTAAATAAGATTCGAATTCAGACTTCATTCATCGTAAACCCGTTGCTTAGCCCAAACAGCTACCAGCACATGTTAGTTTCACGCGAATTTTAGATTGCTAAAATTCGTGTCATAGTGGCGATCTGTTCGCCACTATGACGCGTATTCTGAATGCAACAGAAATATAATGTTATTTCGTGTAGTGCGACGACAGTTTGTTAGTGTGTATTATCTGTGGAATGTCGAGACATCACTCATAGACACACACGCACACGCACTGACGGTATTGCGCTCATGTTTATAGCAATGTAGTCCTTAGCGTGCTTAAGAACTTTTGAGCGCTTACTGTTTCATGTAACATAATTATGGAAACGTAGTGACTTGTACAGTAACCTATTTTAAAATGGAATCCGGCAATTTACATAATGTACAATTGCTTGCTTTCTAATGCACAATAAAATCCCTAGCAACTCTACAGTCGAATGTAAAACAAAGCGAATTCTTCTTCATCTTTATTTCAAAACTCGTCAGCTCACGTCAGGCTGCAGGAACACAGAGGAGTTTAAAACTTAGTGTCGCTGAACGGCAGCTATTAGACGAGGAAGTCGTCGCCGGCGCCGGTACCGCGATTGGCATAGCGGCACAATGGCGGCAAGGCCGTTTCCGCTTCCGTCGTGCACACACACGTCAGTATCCGCTTGTCAATAGAGCGTCCGACAAAGATCCGCTGTTTTGTGTTCAGGGAACATGGTATTTATATCTTTGTAAAACATTTGTAATAAAATCAGCAAAAATAAAAGATTGTGTAAATTGATATTCTTTATTATGTACATATCTGGTTAGCGTCTGTCGGTCTATTCTTATTGTATAATACTATCAACGTTTTCGAACCGCTACAAAAACTGTCACCTTCACTTTTCTGCAAAATTTTAGCCGTCAAATTACGTACGAAAGGTACCTCAGAACATAATAAATGCTGCTTTGTGCCAAATATTCACAGAATCAAAGCCTATTACTATGTAAAAGGGTGGGAGCACCAGGTGTCACTTGGTTTAGGTATACACGTTGAGAGTTACAACTTATACCTTACATTCACGACATGATTCTCGACAGTGTTATTAATTTGCGTCGCATTTTAAAGACGTTCCTTCATTTTCTTTTTGTGAGGGTCGTTAAAGTTTCGTATTGGATTACTAGTAAGTGTACTTTTGGCTCGTCTGTTTTCTCTAAATTATATTCGATATGTTCATTTATAATATTATCGGCGCGGGTCACATTTATAAAAGGAAAACTACACCCACGTACGACAACATTTCAAGCTATACATTTAGAGTATAGACTAGGTCAGTGTATTGTAGGGATGTATAGCTGGACTATGTCGTCGTATGTACCAGGTCGGCGCTGGACCACACCAGCATAACTTTAATACCAACTATGAAAATAAAAGAAGGCTTCCATAACTATAACTGAAATGGTCCACATAACATAAAAGTCGCGAGGACTGAGCAGTTGTTTCGCTCCGTGAGCTAACTCTGCTTTATTGCCACAATCGTAACTTTTACAACTGGATTGCCGCGATGCATAAAACACCAGCGGATTCACAAGATCGATCTGGATCGCACAAAATCTTTTTGGTCACTAAGGGCGAAAAATAAAGCAGTGACAGTGGTTATAGAATGTAACACAAGCCGAATGTTCGGGTATGGTTTTAGATAATTATGTTAGATGCAGCCGCCATGCAACCTGAACCTTTTAGGCATACGGCCGCTGAAAGCCGGACGCACCTATGATACCGGCTTGCGGCCTTTTGACAAGGTAAGTAATTCTGCTGGATTGTCGAGTACGTACAAGCTGTGGGAGGTTCCACTCTACTAATCAAAGTGGTTGAATAAAACACAATCCGCAACATCGATAGCTTTGTAGTTTTAGTTTACCTTGATTTACAATTTATAGGATTCCTTAAATCAACTAAAGAGTGCCGTTATCTGCTTTTTACCACAAAACCCTGAGCTACTTCAGCAATATATACATTTTACAATTCCGTTTATATTGGTCCATCTGGAGCCAAATGGTTTAAGGAACCATCACAAAAGCACGTTTACTATACGACAGCTACAAAATTATTATCAGACATTGTTTACGATAAAGCGATCCAGTAATAACAGCTCATTCCGCACGTTCCGAAACTATCAAGTTGCAACTATTCAGTTGAGAAACTCCATTAGGGGAGGGGGGCCGAGTAAGATGACATTGTTTGCGCTCCGATCGAAAATCGATAGTGTCCGGTTTAACACCGTGCGACTGTCGAAGATAGACGGCGGCATTAGTCGGGAGGACCAGGCATGCATGACATGGCCGCAGATTGTTTATGCCTCTGAGAAGATTTAATTACTATCCAGATGGGGACATAAATTAATATTGAGGTTGCCGTACATTTTCATTATGAATATCATCCAGCTTGATTTCGCATGTTACGTAGAATGTGAGATACAAACGAACTCAACATCGAGCGTCTACTATAAAATATAATAGTCTTGTGTCGTTTTCCTATGCTAATGTGGCGCCAAGGGGTCAGTGTGTTGTAAAAATCTTCTATTTCCATACTTAGCATATTTTCTCAAGAGATACTTAAAATCCGTTTGCCCCTGACTCAACCTTTGCCAATCTGTTTTCCAATAAGTCGAGACGGACTCCGATTCCAGACGGTATTAATCTTTTCATACATCTTAATCCTGACGAATTTGTAGTTAGATCTATTTGAAGAGCACTACTGCGATCACATTACAAAGAGCTTTTAATAAAAATATAGGCTGCCTTAAGTGAGACAAATTTATCATAAATCTGTGTCACGTAAAGTAGATTAATGAGGCGCGTGATATGAGCACTAAATATTAAATAAGCGCTCAAATGAATCAGTTTCGGAGCATTTAGCTGTCACTGCATTCATATTGAAGATGATAAATGATCGTCTCCTTGGTCAAGGTGGTGCACTAAGGCGTACTCATAGTTATTATTTTTGAATCCCGCCCAATATCAGGAATTGTAAGTTTCTGATTAATTTAGTTCTTATATTAATTCCTGCGTCGTTGAGGTCTTGGGTTCGATTCCTTGGTCGAGCAAAAAGTGTTGTTGAATTTTTTCTATGAAATTCGCAGTAACAGCCCGGAGTTAGGATTTGTGCCCGGGTAATGGCAATAGGCTCGCCCCCTATTACATGGGACCTGAACATACCGGCGAATGATGGATGTAAATAAATACACCTCTGCCTAATAACCCCTCGGGGAATACAGACATGATGGTATGTGTTGTTAATTCAAAGGCGGATTGTGTGCTCTTTTAACACAGGCGATCAGGGCAATCGTGTAAGCAATCGAGTTTACTAGTATAATATAGAATAGATGCAAGCGCTGGGCGCTCGTAAGTCAGCAGTCAGTCAGGCAGTTGCCGTGCTGGCTACAAGCCATCGAGCCGATACTCTGCTCGCTTTAGTTCACCTCCATCTAGTTGCTGAGTAGTGGCGCATCAGTCAGTACTCGCGTGTATGTTAGCCTGTATAAAAATATCATAATTTGTTCATATTTGACAGAATTCTCCTAATAAGTGGTTTACTCAAGAAAGGTTAAGCTCTCAAAAGTCAATGACTTAGCCCAAGTCAATAAATTATAAAACTTTAATATTTAGAAATTTGCTCTTTGATATGAAGACTTTTACAAACAAGCGGAACCTTTTTGACCGAGCTTAATATTAAGATTCGGTTAACAAGGTTTAATTGTACGTTGAATGGGAACAGCGCTCTGTTTAGTCTAAAATAAATATATTGTGCTGCTCATAATAAATACGACGTTTGCCTTCATTTACAAAACCGATCTAGCCACTTTGTATAAATACTGAATTTACAAGTTTATATTCCGTGTGGGTAAATGTCTTAAGTCCTTAATTGTGTTAGTACACTTACGATCCCGCCAACCCAAAAAGCGCTTTGTTCTTACCTGAAAACAAAAGAGACAAAACATTAGATCACAATGTTGGCTTAGCGGTATTAAAGAGTGTCAGCTGAATACTTTTTGTGTCAGTTATAATCCGTGTAAAACATACGGGGCACCAGGCCAGCATGGCTGCAGGGGATCATCCGGATTGTCCCAGTGTCGTGTTTTCTGGAGTCGTTCCAACGTTCGGCAGCGACGTGCCCGACACGGACTTTGATAATATCGTACAAATAGCACTATAACACTGATACCGTATAACGAGCTAATACGATTTGAGTAAACAGTTATCGACTATCAAAGCTTTTGAAAGTGCAATCCGATAGTTGCGGCAATTTTTCTGAAAAATAAAGCAAGACTTGTCTTGTAATCCTACTTTCTGTTATGTTTATGAAATATGCATTTTATGTTACAAATATGTATACTTAGTCTGGCCATAAATACTATTACAATTAAAAATAAGAAAGATATTACATTTGAATTTGGAATCTGTTATTTTTATACGATTGTTCATTGAGTTTTCTAATTTTGGCGCCAATACATTGTTCAAAATTTTGCGATATTAAAATGGAGTGGGGTGAGAAAGAGAACCGAATCGCTGTGATTGCATTACACAAAGTTGGTATGGAGCGAAATGCAATTTTTAAAACTGTCCATACGCTTGGTATTAGTCAAATGTTTGTGTACCGGGCTATTAATAGGTAGAATGAGACCTCCTCTGTTTGTGACAGAAAAAGACCTGGCCGTCCACGTAGTGTTCGTACGAAAAAGGTGGTCAAAGCAGCAAGGGAAAGAATTCGAAGAAATCCTGTCCGAAAGCAAAAGATTTTATCTCGGGAGATGAAGATAGCACCTCGAACCATGTCGCGTATTTTAAAAGATGACTTAGGACTTGCAGCCTATAAGAGACGCACTGGTAATTTTTTAACTGATAATTTAATTTAATTTTAATTTTTTTAATTTTAATTTTTTTTTTTTTTTAATTTAATTTGAATAGGGTGGTAAAATCGAAACAACTACTGTAGCGGTACGTAAAGGGAGGTCACAGAAAAAAATTGTTTACGGATGAGAAAATCTTTACAATTGACCAACATTTTAACAAACAAAATGACCGTATTTATGCTCAAAGCTCTAAGGAAGCTTCCCAATTAGTCCACAGAGTGCAACGTGGGCATTATTCGACTTCAGTGATGGTTTGGTGGGGTGTTAGCTATGAAGGAGTGACTGAGCCATATTTTTGTGAAAAAGGTATCAAAACATCGGCACAAGTGTATCAAGATACCATTCTTGAGAAGGTAGTTAAGCCCCTTAACAACACCATGTTCAATAACCAAGTATGGTCCTTCCAACAAGACTCGGCGCCGGGTCACAAAGCTCGGTCCACGCAGTCTTGGTTGGAAGTGAACGTTTCGGACGTTTCGAACGTTTCGTTTTCATCAGAGCTGAAGACTGGCCGTCGTCTAGTCCCGATCTTAATTTACTGGATTATGATTTATGATCGGTTTTAGAGAGTACGGCTTGCTCTAAACGCCATGATAGTTTGGAGTTCCTAAAACGATCCATACGATTGGCAGTGACGAATTTTCCCATGGAAAGAATGCGTGCTTCTATTGATAACTGGCCTCACCGTTTAAAGGACTGTATTGCAGCCAATGGAGACCACTTCGAATAAGCTTTTTAAATTTTAAGTTGTTTTATATTTATGTATTAAACTAACACACTGTAAAAGTAACAAATAATATTTGCAATAAAAAAAATGTTTTTTCTTCGTAACAATATTTATGGCAAGACTAGGTATAGTGGATCTAAACACCAGAATTTAGGTATTTATTTTTTGTACTAATGTAATGTATTTTATTTCTAAATTTGTTGTTTTACATTCGTACAATTATTGTCACATGCCATGTTATCTTTTAGCCACATTCGGTTGACTGATAAAACAACACTAGAAGCTAGTAGAGAATGGTTAACGCGTACTCCGCCTATGTACTTTTTGTTGCAAGTTTAAATAAATAAGAACATCCTTTAAAACCATGTTCACCGATACAATCGAGCTGTCTACTTCCCTATCTATTTTTACGTATAAATATTCGTGCACAACCGCAAGCCATATTGTAAACGTCGATTACCGCATGATTTCATCGACATACCCATCTAAGATTCTCATTTCAATAAACTGGAAGCAAGGGATTCTGCGAACACATCTCGTTCTCTAATACGCAATCGGGCCGCAGGGCATCTGTAATAATGCACCATATAAAAAGGCATTAGCATTTTAAATGACGTCGTTACGCACCCTGTGGCGGGGGATTTTTATGTTAAAATCTTTTTCGTTTTCCTCTAGGAAATAAGTGTTGGAGATCATTTTTCTTGATCGCTCACAAATTAATTAGCGCAATATTAAAAGACAATCTCAGGACAAGTTAGGAATGTGATCGTCGTGAGGTTATAGCACAATTATCAAGGAGCTCGACTAATTTAACAAGCGTGTCGTTTCCGCAGCGGAGCCGCAATTTACCAGGAGCCAATAAACGCGGCAGAGGCGTGACAAGCGCCTTGAATTACGCAGCCATGTATCTATGGAAGACTTCCGCGCTAGGTCCTTGTGTGCTCCTCATGTTAATTTAATTTAGCTGCGGAGTCAACCACCGCGTAATGTCGACGATATTGGCTCAATCAACCCTTGCTTGCTACGACTCAATTATTCAGATAATTCTATGTATGTAAGTTTGTCACTTGGGATTAATTTGTAATTGATACGTAGATTATTTGTTGACTGACGCTACATAGATTAGTTAAAGGGTAAAACGGTGTTGTCCTAGGTTAATTACTAAACATGTAGACGCCTAAATATGATGGAATTTTAGTCTCAACTTAATGATTACTTTATTTCTGCTGGGATATAATTAAAAATTGCAGTTCACTTTTAGAAAGAGTGCTCTATTTCTTATCGTCCACGCAAAAAGGAATAAAAATTGCGAATATTCATAGAATCCACAGCAACACTAAATCAACGTGGGCACCAAATGACGCGCGGGAGTTTATATTATCCACAAATACAACACACTGTAAACCATTCGTGTTCGTTAACTGTCCATTGTCAGCCGCGAGCAGTCGTGCGACTGGCCACAGGACAAACATCCTTACAGACACCATTTTAAGTAGATTAAACATTAACTTTTTCCACAGTACGTAACTTTTTCCGCCGACATCTTTCGGAAGAATCTTAATGAGTCGACGAAACTTTTAATTAATTCTACGAGTTAAGTATGCTTTAAATAAATTACGTATACAAAATCATAAACGGTGTTTTTAGAGAGCTCCAAACAAATAGAGAGATACAAAGTTTTTTTATTTTATCAATTGACCTTGGCGAGTAAATGCTCACCCCCCCCCCCCCCCACACACATTTCGAGTGGAATTTCGGCGTTAGCGAATAGCCATCATGGTGAAACATGAATTTTTCAAATTATTTATAAAAGAAACGCCTTGGAATAAATATAAAGGCAACAGAAGACAACATTCTTTAAAACGAAACGAACATGTACAGACAGCGTCATCAACCGCTTTAAAAAAAAATTAATGTGTGAGGGATTACCAATTAATGCAGCTGTCTGTACATGTAATATTAATGGTCCATTCAAGAGAACAACGAACATTAATAGTGGCATGTTTTTTTCGCATAAAAATGAATAAAACTGAGCGACGGACGTCCACGATTCAATATAATCCTGAACTGCAAGTCTGCAACATTGTATTTAAATTTCGTATGATCGACGCTGCTATGGTTAAATAGAACATCGGATCGGAAATTGACAAGTAGGAGAACCTGGCACCACAAGCTGGAACTGAGTGAAACATTCTAGCTGCTGACTGACTGCTGACAAAATGTTCGCAAGGGCGTAAACTTTTTCAAACATTTTAACGAATGTCAGTCCCTAGTCTAGTGTCTTTCTATATTTAGGTAAGAAGTACTTTCCGTTTCGATAATTTATTTATCTCTTTTTGTGAGCTACCAGTGTAAATAAAAATAGTTTTGTATTGTGCATGTCACCTACCGCTTTTAGCACTAGACAAAGCTTGATAGACCACGACATCAAGTAGGAGCACTTACAAGCTAGTGAACGAGTTTAGCTACCTATACGTACTTACGTTGATATCAATGCGTAGACCCAACGCTATGCTATTTAAATTTCTTTGTTACTTCACTGACAATGGATTTCGGTATCTGCTACTGTGTTCTACTCATTTAGATACACTCTGCAAAATATTACTTGATCCAACAATCCCTGATCTCCTCGACGGGGCGCGAATATTACAAGAGGTTCGCAGCAAACTCTAGCTCAACTAACATTATGAATTAAACACGATATGTGAGCATAATTCAAACAAGCAAAAATGTAGCAAAAACAATCACTGTCAGAGCGTGGGAGGGCGGCACAGTGGTGCGATTCGCAAATATCCAGTCAAAGAGTGGCAGCCCTTTGATGTCACATCAGGTATTCATGCAGGTGGCTCGTTTGACTACTACCAATGCTACCCACTGTGGGATAATTTGCTTTGCGACGGGGCCATTACGGCTGCGGACTAGTATTTGGTTACGCTGTCATTTTCATGTGACGGATAGAATAGAAAAATATTGGTGACCTCTACGAAACGTTATACTGCGCCTGGAGAAATTCTTTCTATTCCTACCCGCTAACACCATACAGCTGGATCAGAATAGAAATCAATTTCGAACAAAAAATAACAACAGGGCTATCACTGGTTTTCCAAGTGTCAAGATCGACAGAAACATCTTAGGTAATGAAGCCGCTCCTCAATGTCTGGAAAACAATCGAAATACAACGGTTACACACGAGTCAGCTGCCAAACTTAAACAAGTGGTAGACTAAACCGAGCGTTATTATCACGAAATAACACCTATTTGTTGCTCTCGCTGGTTTCGAGGCCCAACATCTATCTTTTGCCTAAAAGACGTTGTGCGTAGGATTGTACATTTTACTATAAATACGTATTTCTAGTGGTGACGTGTCACACGACACGTGGCCCGCGACACTTTACGATATTATGATTTGTAAATCGTTTAGTTGTGAGTCTAGAAATACGGATTTCATAAAAGACACATCACATACGAGTAGCCTTTATCTACACGTACTACCCATCAACAATAAGCAAATATTAGGCAGCCCGCAACATAATGTATGTTGCTACAGTGAACTGTGCTTAGGGGTGTATGCAACAGTACAGGGGACGTAGGGGTATTTCAAGTCTAGTTAGAACATTTAAATCTTGTTTTAAATTGCAAGCACTCACGTTTACAACCTAACATTATGAGGCATATCAAGCAAGTTAGTCTCTCTGTCTGGCATCTAATCTCGGAAACGTCGATGTAACTTTCACAAGACCCCAACACGTATTAATTTCTGTGACAAAAACATAGACACTTGGAGAAGAGACAAGAAGTTTGCTAACTACCCTCAAACTTGAGGCTAACGAGAGAATGGGGTTACTGTGTTGCGAGAATGCGACCAGCGATAACTATTAATATAATAACTAACTATGTTCACCATAGTTTCTGCTGCGGGGCGGGGGGCTGGTGCTTCAAACAATATCGCTATACTTGCTACTAAATAAAAACTTGCCCGGAATTTATCAGAAAATATAATCTTTTGTTTTTTTCTAATAAGATTGATGAAGTAATAAACCGTAAAAGTAGGTTACACTTCTAGGTACTATATTTGTGCCCCCAAACAGTGTTGCTATGTTCCAGATATAAAGGATCGATGTCGGCGGACCATCTGACGGACGCGACATTTTAGCTTTGACTCTATTTGGAAACGCACCGGTAACCCTCTGTGTTCCACGCTTGTATCACTATTAATCAAGTGGCACATGCATAACATGTGCACAAGTTTTCAAATGTACGTATTTGTAGAGCGTCGTCTCTGTATGACGTAGACACTGTGTCTTAATTAAATCTGAGTAGGTACTTACTGTACCATAATAATTACAACAAAATTCATCATTTTCCAAAATAAACCTTATCTACACAATAATCATAAATAACAACAGTCATATAAAATTCAGTCAAGTCATATAAAACAAAACTCGTACAAGACTTACACACATGATCAGCCAACACAAACATCACCCCGCGTCACGCGGGAACACAGATTTCTATCAATGTTGTTAATGAAAAAAGTAAGTGAAGCTTTGTGAAAAGTTTCGCGTTAACAATTAATATGGCGGTAGATGAGAGCTGTATAACTTTGTGGGTATTATCGTTATCGACATGTAGACGAGTGGGAGGGGGAGGGTGGGGGGAGGGGTCCTGTGTATTGGTAAAGGATTTAATATTTTATTTTTAATAGGTTTCGACTATGGTGGTAGTGGTGCATCTGTGATTAACCGACAATAATAAATGTTTGTTTATAGATACACATACAATACTTTTAAAATACATACTTGGGTAGTTTAAGTTCAATAATATTACATCAATCGTTTTCTTTATTGTAGTCGTAGTGAGTCACGAGTCATTCCAGCAAATCGTATGAAGCTAAACATCAGATATGACAATATTACGAATTAAGTCCCTACATCTGATACCGAAGTGTTTATTAGGTTACCTAATTAAAATGATTGAGGTCGGCGCTCTGTCCCACTGGAGATTTCCTACGTGAGAATTATTTGGGTAACTTACAGAGGGGCAAGTCTTACTGAACAAAGCAAAGTTTCGACTGCTTATGACAGACCATCCTGATCGAGTGCTGCATGGATTAAGTAATGAATGTATAGGTAGATGTAGCGGCTGCGCTTTTTAGTCTGAATACACAGACACAAGTGGCAATAAATCAGAGCTTATATTTATTTTGACAAGGAAAGATACAAAGTGACGCAGAGCACAGTTTGTAACGAGCGGTATGTTTCACCCGCGAGTAATATATTCCCGCAGCGCGCCGCCTGCACAGCACACAGGCCGATATTTTGCGCAAACAAACTGCCGCGATACCATGGTTGTGCGTACCGCGCGTATCACGTGCTGTCGATGCCGCGCTGTATCACTTATTAAAAGATAAGTCGGCATTCAGCAGGATTAAGGTCGTAAACAAATGTTTAGGTAATAGACAATAACGCATCGCGGCGACAAATAAGGTTCAAAATAGCGATATGTTTGATGTTAGTTAAATCGGATAATCACAAAAATTAAAAATTATTTTGAAATTTTCTTTAAATTGTGAAAAAAATACACGGCTCAGTGGAATATTTTGTAGGTGTATCTTTAGTTCATGAAATTCCCTATATTGTCATTACATAAAATTATATATTTTACGCTCAAAATTCTGACATCTATGCGACAATATTTTTTTTGATGCTTTCCTTTACGATTCTTTTACCATGATACTTTTATACTTTCATGAAATATTTATAGGGATGTCTTTTCTTTGAACCCTTGACAATACACTAATTTTCATTCTTGTAATACGCCAGACTATGCGACAAAAAAATGTGTGTTTTACGGTGTCCTGTGTTCGGGTAGCCCCTTAAATTGTTCTATTGCAAATATGACATATTAATTAAATGGTAACCGTCGCTAAGTTTAATTGATTTATTAAAATTAGTTTTATGCAATTTGTGTAATTTCAAACGAAGTAATGTTATCAGCCACCAGGCTGATAACATTACTGCTAATTTCAGAATTGTTTATGACTGAACCAGAATCTATAACTGGCTGATACTCACGGCATCACAGGCTCCATGTCGACACTCCTCCAAAATATTTAACCATTAGGAAAACATACAACAAAACCATCCCAAAAATATCGATTGCAAAATTCGAGGACGTTCATAAAACTGTAGTTAAATGAAAGTTAAACAAAACTCTATTTGGTGAATTGACAGACTAATTTTCCACGTAATCCCTTCATACTTTGAGCGAAGTGTTTGTAAAAATTACTTTTAGTCGTAAAAGCTTTAGCACACGAGTGGGACTAGGGGAGCAGATCCGGTGAGGACGGAAGGACCTTGAGGTAGAATTTGCTGGTGTATTGTTCGCGCCGCGCCCCATTCCGAGCGGATTATAAAGTTTAAATTGGTTTAGGTAGGCATCGCTGTGAAGGAAGCAATCTCCGTGCATCGCGCGCTTTGACGGGACACGTCCGGGTGATACCTAATCACTAAACCTTCATAGAAGTAGACTTAACTTACAACATTAAACATAAACATCATCACTTAACTACAAACACATGGAAACTGAAAGTGATAGTAGGTACTCACATGTCGTCTACTGTACAGACCCCGAAACATCAGAAAACAGCCATACAGTCAGTTATTTCTGCGGAAAATTAACAAATTCGTATGAAAGTATCTGATCGCAAATGTTATTCATAGAAGCGGAATACATCTTATTTATTTGCGTAACTGTATCATAGCGACAATTTGTAGTAGTTATTTTATTTATGACATTTGAATCAGCTTGAAGATGTATTTATTCATGGGATTGAAGGAATTAAAAAGGAAGACCTCTGTCTGACTGGTGGAATGGAAAACAGGGCAACAATCTGATGGGAAGTGATTTCTGTCGTGGCCTACAGACACCTGCAACATTATGGAAAACGTTTGTGTGAAAAGGCTGGTTATTAACAGACATTCAATCATAGCTCGTTTTCAAAGATGACAAATATCGCGCAACCAGTCAGTGAGCGGATAGAATTAATCACAGATAGAGGAATAACATCTGACAAGTGATTGCCGGATGTTTTTCGTTTGTTAATAGGATCTACATGTTTCAGCACTCAGCCGTACGTCGCAACCAATTTTGTTGCGTCAGATTTGCGTCTTTAAGAATTATGTAGGGTACGTGTGACGGGTGCCACCACCACCGTGGCGGGCAGGGGGGGGGGGCACCGTCTTACTCTGCGACGAAGAATGTCGTTGCATGTAAAATGACACGCTCTCTACGTAAACGTTCATTCATGTGGTTCCGTATTTAGCCGCGTATTAAATTGCTTGTATACAATTATGAAGCTCGTTTGTTATTTGGTTTTTGAAGCAGGGTTGGTGATTATGGCATTGATGACGTCATTATATCTGACCTCTTTCATTTCACCGCTATCTTTAGAAGTTCCTTTATACCTAGTATGAAATATTCTATGTAGAGTACTGATTTGAAGCGTTTCAACAATCTTCACCCAACATTTTTTTTGTAAGATGTCCTTGGAACTGCACGTTAGGGCCTGTAGGGTTGACAGGCACGTGCGTCAGGTACATCACAAACAACTGTGTTGATATGATCGTGACACCTGGTGATCCGCGCGTGTACAACAGGTGTGAGGGTTGACTCAACTTGACAGATTGTTTCAGTGTGGTCGCCGGCCATTCGTCACTACTGGCTTAGTTACGGGACAGTAATAGACAGCTTGAAGAAGGTCGCCTGTGACAAAATTGTAAAGGACAATGTTACGTATAACTTGAGTAGTTTACTGGTTTATACATAATTCACACTTTATATGGAATCCTTGGAATTCAGATATTGGTACTAAAATATCTCGATTTTTGTTATGGTCTGCCGTTTTTAATATTTAACCCAATACGAAGAGAAGGCTAGCGATAGACTTGGAAGATATTTCGTTATTCTGTATAGGCAAAGCGTCCGACGTTTTGAGAACTATTCACACAACTTTTGTCACAGAAACCAAGTATTATATATAATAAGTGATAAACTACTATGTTATTTTTAACATTGAATGTTGTTGCTATGACAGATTCTGTGCACGAGAAATAAATGCTTACATAACAAACAGTCTAAAAATATAAAAAAAAAATATTCCGAATAGGTTAAAGTTGTTTTAATACAAAACTGACTAGTTAGACTCGGTGCACAAGACAGTTTTTGTATTTAAAACTTTATCGCAGTTGGAGTAACATTCTTAACTACAAATAACTGGCTCAAAGGTCTAAGGCTTAGACTAAAGTTACTGTGAAAAAGAGTGAGAAAAAGAATTCTTTTCACAAAGAGACGGGTTGTGTTGTAATTTGTGGTTTCGACTTCTTCATATATTTTAGATTAGGTACGTCAAACATAGTTATTTGATTTGCAATTTGAGTATACTTACAAATCTACCTCAACATTGTAGACAAGTACAAAACTAAATCTATACGCGCAGCAGCTCGGCGTAGCTCGGCAGCGTAGCACAGCGCTACGAGCTAGGAAGGTGCTCGGCGTGACGTCACGAGACGCCGCGACGTCTGGGCGCCGCCCGCGCCCTCGACAGAGGAGTATAGTACACTTACAGATGCTGTTTTACTGGGTTTTTGTAGATTTTGGATTGCATTTTGAAATATATTCTTGTTCTGTGTTTTTAATGGATAGAATGTCAAGTCTAACAGATTTTTTAGCTTTTCAGCAATTAGCGTGTAGCTTACGTCGTATTGCATTAAACGCAAAATAGACATCGGTAATGAGATAAACTAACTATCGCGTATGTATCGCTGATGCATGTAATTGGTTGACGCTAAACTATGTAGGTCACGCGCTATAACAGCGTATTAAACTAATTAGTAAATAGTTCAGCACAACACGGTGTCATGTTATTATCATATATCTGTTAGACCCGCTTGCGCCAGCCGAGTTATCTTTAAACTCAAAGTAGCTTGCTAATACGGGCCCATTATGTGTGAAATTTTGTAATTTAACCTTGTGTTAACAACTAATTCTGGGTTCAGTTCTTGTTGCAAGTGGGCCTCACTGGGTCGAAATGATTCTGATTTGAGTTTGTTTACGTTAATATAATTTCTTCTTATAAATATCCGCAACATCAGCTACCTGTCACTTTCAGGCAGGCTAAAGTTCAATCCTTTATGATCACAACTCCACGAGTCACATTTATTAGTATTCAATATGAAACCATCGCGACTCAGTTAATAATTACATTCAAGTGTTTTGATTCATAAATTATCACTTGATTTATACGTCGCTCTATTTGTATTGTAAATTCGATAAAACCATCCTACCATCATCGTCCTAAGCGCGACTGCTACGCTAGAGGTCTTGGGTTCGATTCCCAAGTCGAGCAAAAAGTGCTATTGGGTTTTTCTATGAAATTCTCAGTAACAGCTCGGAGTTAGGATTTGTGCCCGGGCTAATGGCAATAGGCTCGCCCCTTATTACATGGGACCTAAAACATACCGGCGAACTGTGGGTGTACATTGTTACACCTCTGCCTTACCCTTCGGGGAATATAGGCGTGATGGTATGTAATAAAATCCAATAAGTTGTTGAAAGACCCTCGGAGTAGATCGGGGTGTAGAGATTATTGCGAGATGTTCACACCTTGGAACTAGGATGAACACTGAACAGGTACGATCATTAGTGTACTGATTGAATGGTAAATAACTTGTTGTGTACGATAGAAACACGTATTGTGGGTCAAGTGACAAACTCGCCCGAAGTAGCGAGCCATCATTATATTGGTTCTCTATGGCTTGTGTTATTTTATTAGCTTGCTTATTGCCCCGCGACCTCGCAGCGTCGCCGGACAGCTGTTACCTGATGCAGCTGCATGTCTCTTGTTTGTCTTGTATCGCATCGTGATTGCGCTTGCAAATGGCGCATATCCTGCTAATGAAAACATTTAACGACCGCGAACACTCACAATTAAGAACTCCAAGCTGAAGATTTATATATATAGATTTATTAGCATCCTCATTTACAAACAAATTATATTTTGTACGGAACCCATTGTTAAGGATTTGTAATTTAACCATGTATGTTGTGGTTATTAGCATAAGATGTAATAAATTCTTTATAAGCCTACCGTGCAAATGAGTATTTCGAGAGCCTTGTTTTCATACACTATCCACGTCATATCAAAATTACGCTTTGTCAACGACTTATGTCATACTCTTAATGACTAAAACCCATTCCTGTTACTATTTTGGGCCTCAGGAGGAACAGGGATGGTCGCGATAACTTTTTCAAACAAATTCCGCAGCCCTGGCAGGCAGTGGCCTTGGCGGGCAAGTAGTAGGCTGTCATTATTATTATTTCAGTATTTTTATGCTAGGTAGGTATGTAACATCTAATAAAAAAAATAAATTAACTGCCACTACACAATGCGCAGTGCTAATCCAATGTACACGTGTATCGCCCCGGCGACTGGGGAGAAGTAACGCTCATCTCGGCGCCAACGTCCCCACCTGCCGCTGTCAGTGACATCCGACGTGTTGCCGTAGAACTTGGCCCCCTCCAAATGTATTCCATAAATAAATCCTTTCGCGGTTTTATTTTCGCGCTGATTTACGTGTTCGTAGAAACGGTATCAAAAGTAGGTAAGTACCTATGACAAAAACAACTTTGATAAAACGTCTTGAGGCGTTGGCGTATTGTCAATAATGATAATAATATTAGCAAGTGGTGGCCACCACATTACCAATTGAGTACTTATTAATAAATATTTAGTAATGCTAATAGCCACATTACCCAGCTGACATCTTAAAGTCAGGTTCTACGTACACAAACTGTAACGTCTTCTGACAGACGTGTCTGTATCTCTGTAGCCCGACGACTTAACATAACACCCTTCTTGCGTCATGTCGGCCTGGTACACGGTGCAGTGAACCGTGTGATTCGCTGTACAGATTAATTAAAACTCATTTCAGGAAATGAGAAATGGATCAACAGAAATTAGATTTGTGAGATTTTGTTATAATATCCGCAGACTTGTTTGTTATATGAACTCAAAGAATTTATTTCAAACAAAATTCGTTAAAAAAAAATGCAGCCTGTGGCGCTCAGTAATAAAGTGGCTTGCTATCACTACTTCCAAAGACTGTCCTTTTACAAACAAAAATAAACCAACTCGTAATATTAGTATTGAAAGTACAGACGAAGCATATTATAAACACGAGTATGGCAAACAGGTATGCGGCTCGCCTTCAACTCCAGGAGCGCAACACGCGGATTGCCGACCCTTTCGAAACCTAAATCTACATAGAGACCTACGTTTGGAACGATCAACTAGCTACAAATTTTTGTATGGGTAACTTTATGACAATTCAAAAGTGCCTGTAAATGGTCTAATTGAAATAAATGCTTTGACCATGACTTAAACCTTCTTAAAACCATGTTCTCACGGGCACTCTTTATTTGTCAAAGCCGTCGGCCAGTCAGAAAGTTGAAGCTTGTTACGTATTTCAAAAAGCCTAAAGCGTAGTAGTAGTAATTAGAAAACTAACAAGAAATAGAGTCTTACTGGAATAACACATTCCACGCTGGTTTGTTTGTTTCATTATTATCATAATGAGTGAGTGGGTATAAAATAGAGGTGTAGGCGTAACGGTTCGTGGGAGAACCAAATTATTGTACAAAAATAAATGTCGGGGAACACCGCACGCATGACAGAACGCCTGCAAATAGCTTTCGACGATTCGACACACGTTCGAGCCCCATAACATATGAATTGGGTATGGAACGCTCTTAGTCTTATCGGTGGACTAAACGATAGCTGAAAACGATTCTTTGTTTAAAAGGAAGTTATTTTTCAATAGAGAGAAAAATATTACAATACTGGACAAAGTTAAACACACTAGCATGGATCTTTGCAAATCGGGTTCTATGCATTATTTACATTAGGAAAACAAAAGCGTAAAGTATTCAAGCTTTCGAATTAGGAAGGGCTTTCCGAAACAAACAAAACCTTGTTTGTTCTGCAAAACTCATAGAAACTGAAACATCTATCTATCATTAGGGGTTACACCCGGGCCCGAAACTGTTTTACATTTGTCAATGTGTTATGGGGTCCTGGTAGTTAAGGAGAATATACTACACTTGCAATACATAACTTAAAGAAAAATCAAAGGAATGTGATGTCGTAAATAATTACATTTTTTCCGCTTACATTGCAAACGCAGGCTGAACCCTACGAGATTTATCAAAATAATGTACTAAGTATTGAACACATTCAAAAGGTCTACAGAAAACTCCGCGATGGTATATGTCTATCTCTTATGGATATTCCACAATAACATTTTTTTGTTATTTACTTTTTACGAAAAATAATGGCTAATTTTCGAAGCAATTTTAACCAATACAGCATTAATCCTAATCCAATTAAATACCTTAAATACATTGTAGATTTAATATAAATCTATATGGCCATTTACAGTATATGATTTAAATGAATATTTTCGAAAATATTACAGATTTAAAAATTGCGGCGATGTATTGTTTCCCCGAATCCCACTCCTCGGATTTACCCTTCCAATTTAAACGTTTAGTTTCCGGTAAAGACATCTTTTGCAATGACCATTAATAGATCGCAGGGTCAAACCTTCAACGTTGTAGGCTTAGATTTGAGCGTTGACTGTTTTTCACATGGCCAACTGTATGTCGCTCTTTCAAGAGTAACCTCTCATGTTTGTATTGTCTAATGACAAGAAAGCAGTGAACGTTGTATATAAAGACATTCTGTAATATATTAATTGTTGTAAAAATAAAATGAATAGGTAAAAAAGTAAATTAGTAAAAATGTAGTGTACGAAATGTAGTGTAAGATATTCCAAAGACAGCAGGAAATCTTCATGGTATAGGGAAAGGGGAATTGTTTTACACCAAATTTAACGCGTGCGGGCCACGGGCAGTAATGAATATCTAAATGAAAACTACTGGAGCGGTTTTAATCATTTTTCAGCGAGTGACATAGGCTATATATTTTATACTTGTGCTAGTGGCTTAGTAGTGCGTACTAGCGCACTAGCGTAGTGCTTGGTTGCTAGTGTTTGATAAACACTTGTTCTATTGCAGACAGCCAGCAAAGGCAAAATTCCTATTAAATATGAAATTGCACCAAAAGCGGCAGAAGTTAAAACGGTGTCTCACAAACAGAGAGTTGGTCAACAAAAGACTCAATTCAATAAACTCAACACATAAAATCTCCAAGGAACAATAAAAGCTCAACTTCGTATTTTTCCGAATTCAGAGTTAGTACAATTTGCTCAAATAACCCAAGTTTTTGTAACTGTACGTGGGAATCGTCCGCACGGTTCGTTGGCGGAGGAGATTACAAATGAAAATAATCTTTTGAGTTGT
This sequence comes from Caradrina kadenii, assembly GCA_947462355.1. Classification (NCBI taxonomy): domain Eukaryota; kingdom Metazoa; phylum Arthropoda; class Insecta; order Lepidoptera; family Noctuidae; genus Caradrina; species Caradrina kadenii. The sequence continues at coordinate 12,602,646 of OX381691.1, forward strand.
TTTAAATTATTGCTTGTGCGGGTGGGCAGTTGGGTCACCGCGTACGTACACGCCCGAAACATACCATCACATACCATGACGCCTGTATTCCCGAAGGGTTAGGCACAGGTGTAACACAGTTCGCCGGTATATTTAGATCCCATATAAAAGGGGGCGAGCCTATTGCCATTAACTGGGCACAAATCGTAACTCCGAGCTGCTACTGAGAATTTCATAGAAAATCCCAATAACACTCTGCTCGGCCTGGGAATCGAACCCAAGACCTCGCGTAACAGTCGCGCTGAGGACCACTAGGCTAATTAGGACCACTAGGCTAACGAGCCAGGTACGTTTGAAATAAAGTCAATAAATAGTGGTCCTGAATCTTGGACAACGAATATTTAAAAAAGGAACTATCCGTGAAGAGACCCTGGATGTTAAGGACTTGTCGACCACACTCTGAGCAAGCGCGGTGGTGAACTGCCCCCTACAGTAGGACCACCTGCCAGTTGATGTTATATCCAGACAGATCAGTCAATCATCAATGTCTACCGTCGTTAACGCCAAACTTTTGTAATATATCAAATATGGACGGCTATGGCGCAGACATTCTTCCCGCGCCCGCTTGAAACTAAATTCATCAGTTTAAGTTGCGTCAAACAAATAATTCGCGTGGCTGTATTGACACGTTAACAGACTTGTCACAACTTGACATAACTTAATTGCTAATTAGTCATAAACCGTTTTATGGAGGTAATTAAGTTTATGAACACTTTGCTGGCGAGGATTGCTGTTTATTTAAACTGATGGTGATAGAACTGGTTCGAGAACGAATCTAAATATAATTGTATCGTCACTACCGCCTTGTGAGGTACCATTCCATTACAAATGTATTCATCTGTGCTAAATAAACAGAATTGTGCATTATCAAGAAAATTTTATTTTGAATGAAATGTATCAATATCGTAATAAAAATTCGCTTATAAAACGAAGCACTAATACAAGCCTCTAGACAATGTACGCGTGCACAACACAAGGAGTTTTCATTTCGAAGACGTGGAAAATGAAAGAAGTATGTTAAATGATGTATCACAAGCGCGTTCTTCGACTGACACGCAGTTTCGTGCACGTTACTATAAATAAGAAGTGCAGTTATAATTCCTTGCGCCGGGAGCTCAAATGTCATTATGAAGTCTTAGTTGCAAGTGTTGTTCGCCAACTTACTGGCGCTAATTGAAAGCAACCCGCTTGGCGGGAAACGGCAAACAACTTTAAAGTTGAAACTGTTCGACTCAGAGGCAGATAAATGTTCCCCGATCCAAGTGCGATTGCCAACGGCTAAGAGCACACACTAATTGATAGTTTCGGTTTTAAGTTTCTTTAGTTCGACACTTATTTACAGACGCATGTACGTAGGTTTGTATGTAGAGCTCTACGACTTCATCCAAGCTGCACTATTGACACCTACGATCATATAAATTGATGAACACAACAAATAAATTGATCTTTATCTTATCTTTATACATTCACGTGGCTTACTTAGCGGATTATTTTGCATTTATTTTATTATTCTAGTGAACTTTTTGTAGAGTACTTTAATACTTCCATTCACCATAATTGTTATTGCGTTATTACGTAGGCTTCATAAAGGTATTAAGTAAATAAAGTTACACACACACGAGCATGTTGCTACGTAGATACTAAAATAGACATTTACGTTCGTTTCTATAAATACCCCAAAGGGTCTTTCTCTCGTAAGTAGCGCCTCTTTTGGTAAATAATTAAAGATATATAAGAGATGTTGTTTACTTATGGGCTAAGAGTTTAAGCATTTTATAATAAATCCACCACACAAATGGGGAATAAAGAGATTTCTGAAACTCATAATTAATTCAGCGACAAAGAAATGAACCTTTCGTTTCTGCTTAATGTGCAATATGACGCGCGACTATTGTTTCGGCATCATATTGTGTCACAAAACCTTTTATACCAGGATAGAAGAAGTGTGACGGGTATAAGATCACGCACGACTATTGTTTGCGAGCCACATAAACTGCGCACAACAACAATGGAACTCCTTAAAAAGCCCGTAAATCTGAGTTGATGCGTGCGCCGCGTTAAATAAAGACTAGGGAGACTTATAGCCATGAACACCTCATAAAAATGGTGATTTTATTGGGGTCGCACGTGTTGCGAAGATGTGAAAGCTTACTAGCCAGGTGGATGCCTGTAACGGCCGACATACATACATATCTACATGGCATTTCTGACAGCCTTTGTCTAACAAACAAAAGCCATCATTTTAAAACTAATTGGATTCATTATCTGCTTAGCCTTTTCCCAACAATGCTGGGGTCGGCTTTCAGTCTAACCGGATGCAGCTGCATACCAGTATTTAACATGAAACGACTGCCTATCTGACCTCCACAACCCAGTTAGTGGGCAATATGATACCTCTTGGTTAGACTGGTTGCCAGACTTCCTGGCTTCGGACTATTCGTAACGACTGTCAAAGATCTACGAATAACGGCCAGGACCAACGGCTTTACGTGCATTCCGAGGCCCGGGGGTGTCACGCCACTAACTTCCAAACTCCGAGCTGCTACTCAGCAAATCCTAATGGAAAAACCCAATAACACTTTTTACTCGACCTGGGATTCGAACCCGGGACCACACACTTAGCAGTCGCGCTTGCGACCACAAGACCAACGGAAAAAATGTAAGCAAATTGAATTAATGGATGTAATTCGGCGTGTTTTCAGGTAAAATGTAAGCCTAAGTCAGCCTTAATTTCACTTAAAAAGTCATTTAATTACTGGAATGTAGCTTCACTAAGATAGGTTGAAAGAATTCGTTAAGTTGCAGTTTCAAAGAAATAAGAAGAAAGTAAGGCACTAAACGCCGATTCACGCGCCCTAATTGAAACAAATTCAGCTCAAAGTTGTTCGTTCACAAAGGCGACTGCGGACTGCGACTCAGCAGAAAGCGGCTCGGTCACATAAACCTTCATTTTGCCGAGGTATACCCGCGATGATTTAGTGGAGAGAATTTTTCGCGCCGCGACCCCAGTTCGTCTCTTCTAATAGTTGCTGAATCGAATATTACACTCAGATGCCAACGTGGTTCGGATCCGGTTCGTCTAGTGGCGCGGTGCGCTCGCACCCTTATGAACGGTCTCCGCTCAAATTACACTGACCGAGCTCGACGGCGGAAAATAAAAGAAAATTATCGTCCATCTCCGCAATGAATACCTACTCCCCCGGGGTAGTAGCGAATGATCTCCATAAATAGTGTCGGAGGATGATTTATACACGGTGTCGTGGTTTGAGGGGCCGCGACGTGATAAATCGTGGAGAGCGCATGTCAGACTGACTTAGTTGTACTATCTGACAAGTCAGATATGTCACCACTGCCACACCGCCTCGCGGCAGCTCATTAACTATTTCCCGTTTAGCGGTGGCTGCGGCGGCGGCTCATGAACAACATGTATATTTTCATTATCCTTCACGCAAACAACTTGGTAGCTCATTAACGTGCTGGGGTCGGGACCGGCCGATATTGAAATACTTGTTTTTGTAGATAAAATTGTTCGCCAACGGCAGATGTTACCAAAAGTATCTCGCTTAAGAATTTCGTTGAGACGTTACGGAGGGCGTGCGCAGTCAGCTGTCAAAATTATTACTCGAACATGTCGGGTAGGTGAGTCTAAGTTCAAGCAATATTGTTTTGTTCATTCACACGAGAAAATCTAGAGAAAATTACTATTATCGAGCGAGCGAACCGAATATCTTACTATTGTGTTGCCTGCTCAATATGCGATCTCTTATAGACATTTATCACTGAAATACGTAAATGTTGTTGCAAACCTGTCGCTGTTGCCTCTTACACGCTACAGAACTTGCTCTCTCGACAAACAGTAACAGCGAGCCTGCACATACACTAGGGAAAAACAAATATTTTTAAAAGTACAGCAACAACTTGTATTATTTTTATCCTTGGCTACATGAATACCAATTTATCACCAAATTGCAAATTTTTTAAGTATAAGTTCTATATCGTTATCGCCCGCGCCTCGGAAAGCATGTCAACCGCTGGACCCAGTTGTATTTTGTAAATTTTTAACAGCCGTTTCGTATACTTAGTCAAAAGCCTGAAAGTCTGACAACCAGTCATACCACAGGGTGTCGTGTTACCTAGCAACTGGGTTGTAAAGGTAGTTATGTCGCATCTGGATGTAACGAAAGCCAACAAAAACAAAGCCGGTAAAAGGCCAGCAGATGATGATTCTTATCGTATGTTTATACGGTAGTGCCGGCTATTTGCCGTTATTTCCATGACTATAAAAGGTAAAAAAACGTGCAATGATTTAATTCTACAAATGGATAGCTTCAGTAGTTGCTAAAATAAGCAACTGTAATAGACAGGCGGAGGAACCAACAAATTCGCCCCATGTTTCTACGGAACCGTATTATTAAAGTTTAAAACATTACGTCAACTTCACAACGCAAAGTATTTAAAAATTAAATTCATAGTTATTTATTCTTCAAGTTACGGGTGAATAATCAAAGAAAAAAGTGCTCAGACGTGAACCTATTTTGAGCTTTTGATGAACATCTGAAAAGCACTCTGGAATTGACGTATAAAATATATTTAAATACTTTTGTAGTTAACGATGGGTAAAAAAATATGACGTTAATAGCAAACGATTAATTAATCACAGTCACTGAGTTCAATGTTAATTACGTGAATGATCGTGCCGATTCCAAGATATAAACATGTTTTTAATATGAATAAGCAGAAACATGTAATCCGAAAAAACTCGCTGAAATGGATGTAATAGCTTAAGATAACCAATTAATTATATTTATATTTTAGTTTGTTTCTAACTTTTATGAAATCTTACTCTATGCTTTTATTTACTTAGGGACCCGGGATCGCCTTGTGAGAGTCCTAAATATCGTTACCGTTTTCGTGTTTATTTTACCATAATCTTTTAACGTGTCCTGTATGACTCTCCCCTCCGGAACACAGGAAATCTATACAATCGAGTGAGCTTTCTGAACTAGATAAATATTTTCTACTTTCTTATATACACAAACTGGATCAAAAAAAAAAAAAAACTCTTTCACACACATACAACCACACACACACACACACCAAACATAACTCACAACACCAACACTCCCACACTTCACTCACACACACGCATGCTCATACTTAACTAAACACACGTGACAGTGGTAATTTTATAGTGTCAATGATTAATAATGGCTTTAAAATAGTACAATTTTTTACGGGGATGGACTGTACTCCGAGATACAGGTTACCACCTAGTTCGGATGCAGTGGTTCCCAAATCCAGTTACGAATTACCATAAATCTTTGAAATAGAGTCACTTATTGTAATAAATATTGTAATTGTGTGTAATTTTATTGAAAATAAATAAATTTATTATTATTATTATTATTATTTCATGTCGATTTCAGATCAATACAAACATAACAGGAGTATCGACTCGCACCTAGTCTGACAATGTTATGGTGTGCCACGAGCGAGGCTTAGCAAACGTTGCGGCACTCGCTAAGTCACCGGCCGCGGCGCTATACTACGGCCTTATGCATGTGTATGCATTCCTAGTACTCCGTTTCTTTCATCTAAATTATGTACATGCTTATCTACGAGATTTATGAATCTACACAAAGTAAGGCAATCTAGTTTGTATATGAATAAATCGAATTTTATTTCTCTCAATGTGCTGATTTAATTTATGATGATATCTTGACACGTCCTTGGAATTAAGAGTTCTCTTGGCATCTCGGTGACAAGTATTTGTCGAGAGTGGTTTACAAACACGAATTTCCCAGCAATACTGACACGTGCTTAATTACTACACACTGTTTACAACGTGTTCCTTATTTAATATTATATTCAACAGATACACATTTCAAAACTATAACTACTAAATTTCATGCTTACTCAGAAATAGTTTGAGCTCGATACGATTTGACAGACGGCTTGCAGTAAACAATGTATTTGGAATGCAGTGTAGTGCTGCGTATGCATGTGTTGCCAATGCCGCAAGAAGTCGCCGCGGCACCGCGATCAGCCCCGCCACGTCGCGCGACCATTGGGAACCATTTCACGAGCCAGCGAATGCAATTCCCGAGATCTGATATCGAATGGAACGACACGTCAATACGGATGACGATCGCTAAACGACTTTGAAGAATATTATACTATATTTGCCACGGACCGGCTCACAATTTTGTATTATTCTTCGCGCGGAATTCACTCCACACTGTATAGTTTGGAATACTATAAGGAAAGGCTGACAGATAAATTTTTCGTATTTCAAAATTGGATTAAACAATGGAAAGCCAATTTCCACCCACTTCTTATTTTTAAAATAGAAAATAATATTTTAAACATCTCACTCGTGAAGTAGCTACGTTTATGAGATTTATCTAATTATATATAAGCGAAAGGTCACTCACTCACTCATCACGAAATATCGTAGTGAATAGTTAGTAGACATCCGCTAAGAACGGATTTTGCGACAGGGCCGGATTAAGGAGGTCTTATCGCTCTCGCAAGTTGGTAAGAAAGTCCTTCATTTGTTGCGCTACTTGAAATTTGGCAGGCAGGTAGTTAATAGTTAACCGAATTTTACGCGGTCGAAGTCGCGGGCAAAAGCTAGTTTCTTATTAACCTAGCAGCAATGCTATACTTTTAGTAACATCTGCTAGGCTGTCAGGCGGCTTCGTCAGGCCCTGCTGTGCTTGCTAACTCAACCAAAGTGGTAGACGCTCAATATAACGTAATCCGGGCGCCTTTATTCAAAAATCTAAAATATTAGCATATTTTAGATTTTTTTTAATACAATTTTTAATAACTCATAAGGCGTGTGAGCATTGATCCTTATACTATCGTCTCATCACCTAAAACAAACTTTGCTGCCTTTATCATTATTTAAGTACTTATTATAAGTACCTATTAAATGTTTACAATAGCAATGATATATCATTTAAAGCAACTCGGAAATGAATTGTATATCAAAAGCTACAATTTCTATGTAATGCTCTTCACTTTCTAAAGCACAACAATACTATCTGACAGTTCGCATTATCTACTTACGGCATCCGCCAAATGGATTACAACAATATTATCCAGTAATACCTACTTACGAACGCTTTGTATTTTATTTCGAAATCATTTTAGCACAATTGTGTTGACAAAAAAATAAAGAAAACAATATTTGAATACGTTTTTGAACAATGTAATTATTAAGTCGAGATGATAATTTGTTAGCTCGTTTTACACAATTAAGATATTACATTGTAAATATTGAAATAAGGTTTTTTCACGCTATCAACATTTTTATAACGAAGGGAAAAATCACGTTATTGAAACAAGAAACCAATTAATTTCCGCTGATTGGCAACGATTTGAATATCCAGCTAACAAGCTCCGACGAATAAAAACAAAAAGCAGCAAGCGGAGGATTCTTTATAAAAGTTTATCTGAAATACATTCCATTCGACGGACTCTCCATTTAGGAGATTTATATTGTACAAACTTGTAGGTATATTTAAGATCGTCTTGTTTAATACAGCGTTCAGTCACGTCCTCTGGCAGCGGCACCGGGTGCATTGAAACGAATACTGCGCAAACGTATATCCAGAAAGTAACGACAAATTGTATCTGTAAAATAGACATTGTAGTGGAGACGCGAGCCGAGCGTGTAATTGTGTAAAACTATGAAGTCTCAGCCGCGGGACCGCTTAGAGACAATCGCTGGGCCGGTATCGCGCGCCGCGGCGACATCGCCTCGCGTTTATTACGCCATGATATTCCCTTTATCTCGGCCGTCTCGTTACGAACGCGATCCACTTACGATACGACAATCGCAACTTCCTTCGCAACAATTCACATTATCGTAAATTTAAAGTACAGACATTTGCAATTTATGAGATGCGAATTCCAAAATCGTTGCTAATGTGAACATTAGGCCATTGTACTCGGGACTATTGTACCTCACAAGTGCTGCCACGGCTGCGGCTAATTCCAAATTAATGTTCTTCTTAAATGTAATGTCCATGTGTCTCAGACACAATTTAACGAACAATTTTCAAAACTTACAGTTGTGTGGGATAGACAGATTTATTTGTTTTTGTAAATGTTTTAAAGATTTGATTCTTGGTACAAAAAATACGCATTTACGCTGTGTTTTGGAAGTGCGTACATATAACAAGTCACTTGTTCTGCGAGGGACACACTCCAGGCTCCTACAAGACCGCAGCAAACACATTCACCTAGTAGGTACAAGTTTACATAGGACGGCGGACCGCTAAATTAAGCAATAGGTCGGTCGAACAAAAACAAGAATTTGATTAGCATTTGAACCGGTTGGACCAAAGTTCTGTTCAGAATACAGATGAGACACGCTGCTTGTCTATGAGAGAATATTGTCGGTCAAACTGAGTACAACAAAATAGACTAGCGAGGTTGAGTACCGCCAGGGATACGAATACAAACCTCATGCAGATGAATGGGTGTTCAAAACCCATGATTCCTGGAGCCCCTCGTCTCGCAATAGATTGTGTACGTAATGCTCACCCGAACAACTAAACAATGTATACAATGGAACGTGATTGAAAATGTGTTTGAGATAATATTTGTTTCTGTTTTAGAGATTCTGCTCGGTGCTTGTTGTCATATAAATAGCCAGAAAGAATTACTATTCTTGCTATTTATCCCACAAAAAGCACAAATACTTGAGTAATACTAGATTAAAGTGGCTCTTCTCCGAATAGCATAACTTGTGCGGCCGAAAGTAGGAAGCACTTAACAGAACACTTGTCAAAGTCAATCAATTGTCGTTAACGCCGTGTGTGGGGAACTGGTGGAAGTGGGAACAAATTGTTTCCAAACAAATAGAAAACTTTGCAACAGTTGCTATGCTCGCGTTGCATGGTGACAGAAAGTATTACGAGCACCCAACTTGTTGGTCACCAACAGCTATTCACATACTAATTCATGATTTAAATAAATTTTCTGTCTAATTTGTGCCTATACATTGTATCTTGGCAATTCCTTCACAGTATAAGATAATTGAGAGACAGATACTTATATATCTGAAGCTCAATTCCTAATTATGAACGTTCACAATGTAGTCGCAATGTCATCTTGGCGACCATGAATGTTAAACACTTGTCAGGTCGAGGATTTTTGAGACTGAGATTAGAAAGCGAACGTTCTAAAAATTACTCTGAAACAAAACAAAGTTAGTCAAAGGAATTCAGAAGAAATAAAGTAGTTTCATTTAACTGCAAACTCGCGTAGCACAGTAAATGTCATGGTACGCGCCGGGCTACGGCGTAGCTCACGGCTACGATTACCTACGTGCAGTACGGACGTAGCCACACAGCTGGCTACGTAATGCTTTAGGTAGTTTGATTTTATTTATTTTAGATACATGAGTTCAGCAATGTTTTTAACTGTAGTATTTTTAGGTTTGGTTTTTTAATCAATGCCTTCACTTTTAAAACCGTGACATTGCTATAGCAGCGAATTTAAAAGTTCCGCTTCAAAACTTAACTTAAAACAAGTTCAATTCGCACGGAAATCTCTGTATTCAAAGTTGTTTTCGATAGGCAGCCGTTTTTCGCAAAGTTACCGTTAAGTTCGCTCGCCTAAGTTTGCACTGCGATAGACTTGCTGCACATTGTTATCCGACTTATCTGCCTGTACTTGATACAGTCGGGCAGAACGGCTGCTCAAAAACTGTGAAAATGCTAAACATACTAAGTTTGTATCTCAAACAATGTTCGGATCTCACAACAACGCTTGCGTCTGTTTTCAGTTGTCAACATCATTTGTGAGGTGCACAACGCTGCTTCAGTTGACTTCACTTCTTTTCTATACAATTAAATGTGCGTCGACGGAATTGACGTTTTTTCTTTAACTTCTTACGAGCTCTGTAGAGCAAATAAAACGCCAATAAAAAATGTAATCAATCATATAAAACACGTACAAATCCAAATCAAACGAAGTCTCCCGCCAGCGTGTCGGTAATCACACGTGTTCACAAGCCTACACACGTAAATGCTATATATACCTAAATCTATTTACACGCAATAAATAACCGATAGAAATAAACACACAAAACATGTCAATATTCGTTGGGCCCGTATATAAAATATTTTTTTCCATAGTGAACAAAAGGGTTCTATTGATATTAATAAATATCCTTTGAGACCGCGACACGTTTCCACGTATATACTTGTCATCATCGGAGATGTATTAAGTCAGGTGCTGCCTCACCAACTCGTCCCCCCCGCCAGCCCCTGCGTCCCTCCTGCGAATACTCACAAATTAGCCACGAGCCACTGGTTCCCGATGGGAATCCGTCGGCTCGCAGCCCCTCAGATACGACAGTTAAATAATAAAATTATTCATTACTGTGTATTTTATTCGTTAGAGAACGTTCTTACATAAAATAAGCTTTCATTTTTATTTGCTGTATTAAAATTTTAAATGAGACGACCGTATTAGTCGTTTTTATATTTGACTAGACGTCCTGCCCGTGATTTCGTCCGCTTGGCTGATTTCACCCGCGTTACATCTTTCGTTACTACTCCGCTCCCGTGTGTCCTAGCATGATGTTATATAGCCTATGTTACTCAGGAATAATGTGGCTATCTATTGGTGAAAAATTTATAAAATCGGTCCAGTAGTTTCAGAGCCTATTCGTTACAAACAAACAAAAAAAATCTTTCCTCTGTATAATATTAGTAGAGATAATAAGTTAAAATTACGTTCTCCTTTGTTGTTTTTGAGAATAATGTTATAAAAAAAAACGTGTGTGCTGCTGAGTCTTTGACTGATTTCAAAAAGGGATTTCAGCCTTTTGTATAGCATATGCGAGTTCTATAGTAACTTGTTGCCCTTTGTTGAACTCCTTCAAGTTGTTGAGAGCCTGGTACAATGGTTTTGGTACGCACCCCAGGGAGCTCCCAAGTTTGCTTTGGTCCTCATTTTGGGCTTGATTCAGTCAATTGTTTTATTACGAGCAAAAGCTCCTAAATCAACATTATCACATCGATAAACATGCTTACTGTATTGTTCTATAATGTATTTCGTTCACAGTACAGTCCGTAAATAGAAACACTATACCCAACCCAACCCAATTGTATTTAATTTACGATTAGAACTGATTCCTGTAACGCTAACTTTTAGAAATTCGTCATTACCTTGGCACGCTTATCGAGTTTGCGTCAGTGTCGATTGGTGTTTAACCGAGGTTTCCAAAAGAGAGCGGATCCGTCGCCTTTACCGGGAATCGAATTTAGGACCTCGAGCTACTCAAATTGATTTACCTCACCCTTCCAGCCACGAAGTTACGCGGATTTCATAAAATAGATCTGATTCTCATGGTCGAATACAAAATACGATCTCATCTGTGTAAGTGTGTGGAACTAAAGTGCTTTGCGACATTTAGTATATTGAATTAAAAAAAAAATTACCTAATGCTCGACACATTATAATTCTCACATACTTGCAAAGGAAACATTCTTGCCGTTCCCCAAAGCTCACAATGGAAATGAAATAATAAAACAATAATTACAAACATACTAACATAGGTAACGCTGTAAGCCCGCCCCATACTACTAACAGGTAGCTTAGCATCCATATTCTCCGAATCCTGTCCTATTATACTTTTCACAAAAAAAAATAATATCTCATACCTATGTCATGTGGTTTGCAAAGGTCAGCAGCTCCCGAGGCATCCGAAAATTCGTAGATGCGTTCAGTAGTACACGATTATGTTTATTGACCACCACTGTAATGTGTTTGCGCCGGTCCAGCATCCGGCTGCGGGCGATCATCGCATTGTTTGTCCGACGATGCGCGCTTCTAATTACAAACATGCATATATTTGATACGTGCACTAATTGCAAGCCCGTGAGCGGTTCAATATGTAGTGCGAGTTAGTTCGTTTGAATGCCTGAAATATATGCTACGTGCGTCATAAGCAACAATTGTGACGTCACCAGAAATGCTGCAAACTATATGTGATTGACTGTGTACAAATTGTCAGCCATGTTGAAAAAATCAAACATCAAAACAAAAAATTATTATATAGAATTAATTGATTACCCTAAAATACCAATTTTAGAACTGATAAGTTGTTATATCGTTCACTTTGTGCTCCAACAGAGCGCAATATAAAAACATGCTAGTAATCGTTGGTCCCGTTACAAAACATCCTGCACCCACCACTTTATCAAGCAGTCTTCCTGTTTATCCCGGGGGTAGGAAGCGCTATGTTACAATACATTAAACAAGTACCGTGTATTTCAGCCGGAGAGTTACATAGAATGCGTTTTATGTGGGCCTTTCGATCGATTGCCCCAGTCGATCAAGCTGGACGGTCGATGGCTATGATCGATGTTACGATCGTAGTCGAGCGAGCGGTCCGCTAAACGATTGCGTTAGTACATGCCTGTAGCTAGAATGGTGGTAAATTAGCCACGCGTCAGTACAGTTACTACATTTCAGCAGCCAGTGAGTAATATCCTGGTGGAGGTACCTACACACGCTTTTTTTTATTATTGTTTCAAATAGTTTGAACAAAATCCCGTTACATCGATACTTAATTAAAAATGGGTTATGATTTTGAGAAAAAAAAAACTTACTCGCTTAATAAAGTATCTCCATAGCGGAGATGAGATCCTATCTGATACAGTGTTCAGAATTCTGTTGCAGCTGCCACATATTCTGCAGATCAGGGATACAGATTTCGTGCGGATGACGACATGAAAGCCACCAGTGCCGTACAGTGCAAGCATCCCCGATGCACTACAGAAGGGAGGCAGCCCCAACATCCTCCTGTTGTAATACTGGACGCGCAGGACATCCAGCGATCTCTTGGTGTGGCTGACTGACAGATTTCCCGTATAAAAGCTTTGACAATACGCCTTAAACAATGTTATCTTTACTTGTTTAGAGCAACGGGGGAATCTAAAATTTTACTGACGCCATTTTAATTATCTATACTAACATTATAAAGAGGAAATATTGTATTTGTTTGTAAACAAATGCCTCCGAAACTACTAGACCGATTTTAACAATTTTTTCACCAATAGATAGCTATACTATTCCTAAGTAACATAGGTTATATACCATCACACTACGGCCCACGGGAGCGGAGCAGTAACGAAAGACGTAACTTAATGCGGGTGAAATCAGCCACGCGGACCAAGTCGCGGGCAGGTCGCTTGTTAGATATGTTCGGTGAAGGTCATCGCTATCTACTGTTTATAACTGTCAGGTTGCTCCCCCTCAGAATCCGGTAATTCGCATGTTGCGTGCACATTATGTAATGTTGTTATTTACATATTACTAATCGAAGTTATGGGTGCTATTTACTCGCACAGCATGGCAACAGTGCATAAAATAATTTGTCTATTTGTTTGTTTGCCAGATAGGTCCGTATTCGGTTCCGAAATTCAATCAGATGTTCTGTTGATAAATAATGAGATAGCAGAGTCGCCAGGGTGGGGCTAAAGCGCGCGTGGCAATCGTACACCACTCGTGACACATTCGTTAGGGAGTGGATACTAAACTAGATTATATTCGTACTCGAATCAATTCAGCTGACAAAGATATGAAATGCAAGAATTTTACGGATAAATGATCGTTGTATACTGCGATAAGCAGTCTGGTACTGCAGCCATGTTGTTTTGGTTTATTTCCTTTGGAAGCGTCCGCCGATTTAGTGTCCGTATCTCAGTGAGGAAGGTTTGTCATTGGTACGCGACGCGACAGCAACCAGCGCCACCCGGTTGTGAGGAACCCTTTGTTTTCTTAATGAACAGGCCACCCACGGCACCCTGTCTCTGACTCTGATAAAATACTTGCCCGATTTAAATGGGAGTTTGGGGTGTTTGCGGACAGCCGCGACCAGAGCCCTGCGCTCGGACCGCGGGCGCGGCTCCGGATCGACGCGGGAACCTGATAAATTGTATGTAAGAAGCCTTACAGTCTTATTGTTTAATTCTAAACAGGGTCGTTAAACAAAGAGTGAAAAAAGTAAAAGGGAACTTACTCACTCTTAGGGCTGGTTTTACCAAAGTTATGGATATCTACATATATTCAGGATATCTTTTCAATAAACATGATACTGAGAGCACGTAGGTGTGCAAGATATAAAGTCAAGTGGCATTTGTCTTTTTAAGTCTTTTATTACGCAATTAAGCAATTTTCAGCTTTGTTTCTGTAGAATTTGGGTTTATTATCAATGAATCAATGAAAACTGGTCGCGCATTCTGCTTTGTGTGTATCGTCCTTGTAATGTTAAGTTGTAACAGGTAATCTATACTAATATTATAAAGCTGAAGAGTTTGTTTGTTTGGTTGAACGAAAATATTTTTGTATTGGATACCTAGTTTGTTTATCGAGGAAGGCTATATAATATCACGCTACGACCAATAGGTGCGGGCAGTAACCAAAGACGTAACCTAATGCGGGTGAAAAAACTACGCGGACTAAGTCGCGAACAGAAACTAGTAATATATATAGCAACACATCATGTCACTGAGTTTTAATTTCGCTTAGTCCATCGCATATTATATCCAGATATCATTCTGTGGACTGAGTCGGTATAACTGCTACAAATGTCAGTAAAGATAAGCGTTCAATATTTGATTCGTACCGCTCTACGTTTGAGGTAATTGATTTAAATAAAAGATAATAGTAGCGGATTACAGTGCGTATCGTAGATCACGTCGTGCGTCGCGCATGATAGCTCCAAATTTGAGTGCGCACGCTGGGGGCTGAATTTTAATGATTTCCAACTTAACCGACCGGGCAATACTGGGTTAAATGTGTTTGTCTTAGCTGTGCGTTACGTGTCGCTGTACGGAACGGCGCCCTGCGCTGTGTTCAAGCTAACCTCTTCACAAAGGGTCTCCATAAAAACAATTCGTGTCTTGCTTGCGGAAAACGTCCCTTGCCATTTTGTGGAAGTCCGGAAATAAACATTTTGTATGAGAATATCTCGCGGCATTTTGTTAAGTCTTATTTAGGTAAAATTTTAACGGTATGTGTAACTTCAGAACAGAGTTTTTATTTGCCTTTTGTCTGTTCTTCATAAAATAAACGTGTTCGTATAACACGTAACAAAAACCCGAATGGCTCCTTCAAAATCTAATTCCGTTTGTAATCTTGGCGATTGTTTGCGTAGATCTCGTCTGACAGGTAATTACGTCATTCCTCTACTTGATAACAATCGAGCAAATTTTTAGGCGCAGCTTTTACGAGAGGTTATATTTCATCGGCACGCGTCCGTTCGGTCCGGACAAATCGTAGCCACCATTCATTGTCCGGATTAATATGTCCGTGGACCGCTCCTTTATTTTATTACATTTTTATTGTGAAGATATATGGCACGGCCAGTGGAAAGGATTGATCAAACATATACATAAATAAATACAGCAATACCGCAATGATTGCTTGTGAGCTTTATTACTGAACGTATTCATGTTCATACATTTTATTGTAACGAAATTAAGGTTTATACTAAATTGCTCAACGTGAAACTTTGTGAGTGTATTGTGTCGACAAAGAACTCCACACAAAATCGTTGTCGTCGTGAGTCATATTTTGGTCACTTAGTAATGAAACTCAATGCAGTGTTGTAGATAGGATGAGGGCGCTAATAGTTATCTAGCCTCGGGGTTAATAGCTTGCGTGTTAAGTTAGTTTAAAAATCACAATGATTTTTATTTCTGGAACGAGCTTCAGCTTTCTGACTGACAACTGACGGATTCCTTGACCATTCAAATGTGCCTGTGCATGGTTTAATTAAAAAATGTTTTGACTTTGATTTTGAATAACGCATCCAGTTTAATTATCGCTTAATGAGCAAAATATGACTAGACTAGGTTTGTACGGGGCGCCCTGTCTAGATAATCTCTATTCTCTTATTGAAACCTCTAAATATTTATTTTTAAACTACCAAACGATTACAAAACGTTTAATAATGGAACATACACATTCCATTAAACTTACGTACCTTCGGATTACTAAAAGCTTTTATATTTGAAAGCGATTAAATTTAAATCTCTCATCCTATGTACATACGTTTCATCCCACGTAAATATAATAAAAGTGGATATCGTTAACGCGTGCCCGTTAAATTAACTCGATAGATACCAGGGGCGGTGAAGCGCTGAAGCGGTGAAGATACGGCAATTCAATCACGCGGCCATTACACCACACGTCGTCCCTATTTCGCTCCTCTCGCCCCTCGGGCGATACAAGGCAGAGGGTGCGGATTGGGAGCCTTTGCGAAATTGCGAATGCATCTCCGTACGGCTATGATGCTCTGGTACTTTTATTGCATATTTTTGACTTTAACGCAGTATATAGCATTTAAAGCAAAATCAAAAATACTAATACACCAATTATCTTGGATTCCCTGTTGGTATATTTACCATTAACCGTAATCCGTAAGATAGATACCTTTTATGTTGATTTCATCTTATTGGGTGCGATGTCTAAAATGTGTATAGTGCTTACCTGGAAATAAACAAAATTGAAATCAAAACATGATATCAACAAAGTGTTCTCACTTTGTTGATATCAGAAGAGATAAGTTAGCTACCACTTTCAAACTACGTGATATAGAAATGGCAGAATTAGTTAACACCTAACGAATGCTTTATAAGATCTGTATCCAATTCAATCCATTGCATACATGTTGCCCATAAGAAAAAGTCAAACAAATAAAATAATATTACAGCAAGTGAATCATACAATGTTTCGTATGTATTGGTACCAGGGCACCAGCATCACGTAACAATACCGCAGTGCAGGCGCCGGGCACGGCATGTGCGCCGCTGGACTGCACAAAACTGTCCCAGGAATGCGACTTTCTTTTTTTTTTTACAAAAAATTGCTCTTTCATAGTTTCTCCTTTTATATTGTTTCGAAGCTTAATTAAAAATTCTTTGTTGAGGTAACTGCAGTGAACTGAAATGAGTTTCTATGAGTTATACGATTTTGCCTAGCACAACAGTTTGCATAAGCAATGAAACTTCTTAGCTATGGAGAACATTCTATTGAGGGCGCTTGAGGATCTAGCGAGAACAAAAGTAAAACACATTCGGCTAAAATATTCAAACATAGTGACTTCGACAACAAAGGAATAAAATGTTTTGACAGGCGCGAGCTCACCGGCGCTGGAATGAAATCGCGCGAACGTCACCTTCTTAAGTAGAAAATAGAAGGAACGCTGTAAATGACACTGATCCTGGAGTGCAATATAGCGACTGTAATAAAAACGTTGTAAACAGCCCGAGGGCGGCTTCGAAAACGAAACAGAAGCATTAAGACGAGCTGTAAACTGCCGACCTATTAATTTAAAGATCGTAAAATAAAGAAGTTTTTTACACTCTTATTAATAACCTTTGTATAATGAGGGCCGCGTTCCTTAAAATGTTGTGAAATAAAACTGGTTTCAATATGTAATCTCGACGGACGGACTGTCAACGATGAGCGAAAGGTGATGATAAACTTACCATTCTAACATTTATAGCAAAATAAAGGATTTTGAGACGTTTGTTTGTTTTACTTGCAACTACCTTACTTTCAACGTTTGTTGCCGTGTACATAAAAAGTAATTACAGGTATAAATATTTACGTTTATGTGTTCTCAATAGACGTTCATTAATAATAAATAGTGTGTGAAATTCTAATGAGCGTCGTAGGAAACTCTTTTGCGTGTTTTTGTGTCACTTATAAAGCGCTGCGTCGAGAAGGCCACAAGACGCGAGGACCGCGCGAGGCGTCATGCGGCGTGACGAGGGTTGACGACGTGCCCGCTGCTAAATTGCGACCAATCTCTGTTGCGCGCCTGATTTCCTGGTACATACAATCATGTTAAATTACACTAATGTTGATTCTCTTCTAATACACGAGATCGGGATAAAAAGTTGTTTTATCGCTGACACCCTCGGTATCTTAGTAAATAAAAATCTTGCGGAAGTTATTTACTCGGAATATTTAGAATTTATAGTTGGAATAAAACGTGCTAGCTAATGCAAGTACACACAGTAAAGTACGGATTAGTAAACACGCCTGGTAGTCGGTAGTGTAGGGCCGCGAATAAAACAAACAGGTTCTCGCGCTTCTGTTTCCAATTATTCCGAGTCGGTGTCGTATCACGACAAAACTCATCTAACTTTCGGCCGCGGTGCGCGAACGCCGCGTGCAGATGTGAATAATTCCACGAATTTTGGTGAAATTTCGCGAAAACTCCTCACGTTATGAGGCGAGAAGTTTTTTCGCGTCTATGGAATCTCTGGTGTGTGAAGAGGGTTTAATTTTGTGTTATCTCGAGTCGAGTGTTATCGCAGTAATTCATTCGCTCTACATTGGTAGTGTTTGTTTTGATTATATTTCGCGGGGAGGTAATTGGCTTGGGAAAAAAAAAGAAATAACAAAGCTAGAACCGGTTGTTCCGCGCAGCGCATACGTGAAATAAACAATTCGACGTGTGGAAAAACAAACGAAAAAATGTTTTGATAAAACTGCACTGAGCGGTGTCGAGAACATGAGTACAGGAAATATTAAATGTGTGTACATACAAGGCGACAGTTAAGATATCAGCCACTTGTCGAAGTGTATTTTATTTGCGGAAGGCAGGCATCCGGCACGGCCGCACGCGCCGCCAGCCGCCGCCGACGAGATTGAAAATAATTTCCTCAACGACAGTTGTCTACGGTTCTGTCAATCCATGCGTTGATATATATAATTACGATACCTCCCATTTATTGCTTTACTTTTATTGGCCACATCAATGTTTATTTCCGCTAACGAACGATACTTTCCGTCCAGGTCGGAACTTTCAAACAGCAAGTCAGCTCTCCGCTTCATTTCAAAGTTTTACTTATTTATCTTCTTTTGAATTATCAATGTTAGTTCCGTTTAATTGGAGATCACAAAATAGTTAAAGATTAGGTACCGGTGGCGACTCTCTGTCAAAAAGTAAATGACTGATTTTGTTTCATGTATGGAATAATCCTGAGATTAATGTGATTATGTAGAAAGATGTCTGCCTGCTCGGCCCCTTCTTGTCAGCGCATAATTTTGCCGCTAAATGAAATTAAGTGTCGGTCGAGTCGCTCTGTAGCCGTACTTGTACAGTTATACACAAAATACACAAGCTCGTTTGTTGGCGACTCCTTTTCATGCTAATTTAATTTGTCCCCGACGTTCAGACCATTTTTGGCATGACTTTATATTGCTCCAATGTAAAAAAACAGGAAAAATGTATTATTTGTACGCAACCCTCTTTGTGGCAGTCTAAAATTGAAGAAAAAATGAGAGGTTTGTTTCTAGAATGTATGCGTTTGCTATTAAAATCCTTTATTTTATAAATTAAAAAAAAAACCATTTCCCTGTGAAACAACCAATGTTCATCAGAATTCTTTTAAAAAGTTTTATATTAAAAAGCTTATCAAAAATCAAGCTAGTCACTAAAAAGTGTGGAGGGCGCAGTGAGAGAGGTCGTTATAGCTGCGACGAAGGACATTTCATGTTGGGTTGGTATTGTATACGTGCCACCTGGATTATCTATAACAATTTAAAATTTCCCTGATCCGATGTGATCACACCAGGGCAACGTAGCAACGTTGATATTCTATTAATATACATGTCACGTTCGGTTCCACGCAAAAATTAGCTGTGTGAAAAATGAACAAACCAAAAAATAGGTGTAGCGAAGTGGGCGCGTAGCGCGCTGCGAGCGAACCATGAGCCCGTGAGGAAATATACAACATACGTAGCGGCGAACGTGATGATATTAAAAAAGCAAAATAAAAAAGTAAAGGCTTGAATTTGTTTGTTGTTTTTGTATTATTTTTCTTTCATGAACCGAAACGGTTCCGGTGGTAATACCTCTGTATGCGTTACGGGCTGAAACAATGAACGTGGCCAAACTCTGTGGAAAGATATTTAACGTCGCTTCACCGCACCGAACAAAATGGGGAAAATGAGTAAACAATGCAATCCGACATGGATTTTCCTCCTTTTGTTAAAAATTAGAGGAATTTTACCAATTTTGAGCCTGCTCTACACAGCCCTGTATGGTTCTACACGTAGGTAGGACTTTGGAAACTTCTGTTCAATGCAGGACACCTGATAAATATCTAAAAACCTCACTCGCAAACTCAAACACTTGTCATCACAAGTTCATATTCGGAATCGCATAAATTAAGGAAGAATTGTGTTCAATGATTAGTGTTCATAAGGAGGAGGAGGACGAGCTCCTCTCGGAAACACATTACTGAGATAATCCGCTGGCTCTCGCAGCCCGCGCTAAGCCAGTGCGCGTCCTAGCGACACCGACCAAATAGCTACCAAATATCCGAATATACGTTTGATACTTCCTTTAGTGAACGCTTTTTGGATTCCGAAAACGAGAAAATGTAAAAGGAACGAAGCGTTTGATTAAACTTACGTCAGACTGAAGTCGTGAAGAAATCTTTTGTAGTTATTGACAAAAACGGATTCAGACGATCCGAATTAATGCTACAGACGTTAGGTTCTACGACGCGACGCCATAAAATTAACACAATTTTACGATTGCTCCCACGATGTTAAAGTAGGTACGACAACCTTTGTTGTCAATGAGAAAGACGCTGCCTGGACCAAAATAAACATATACCTTACTCATTTATAAAAAATACAGTGGACTCTCTAAATTAGAATTGAAGACTCGTCGCCGGTTGCTCAGATGTCACGATAAGCCTGGGGCCGCGCGGAGGTCTCGAAGCGGCCGTTTTTTGTCTCGTCCCTCGTTACGGATATTGCTCCGTAATGTAATGACGATCGATTATTCTGATTCAGTCTTTAACCTCACCAACATGTCGACATATTGAACCACTGTTGAGCACGGATAACCGTTATATTAGAAGACAAGGTACATAAGGAACTAAATTTAGCAACATTAAAGAAAAACAAACGTATTTTGAATTTTTTTATTGTATATTAATCCTACTTAGAACATTTTCACGTTTTTTAAGCTCCTCTCTAGCTGTGAAAACATATTTTGTGAAAACATTTTTAACACCCTTTCACGGATTATTATCTGTGCATAGATAATTACTGTGTTGTAAAAAGACGGCACAAGCAAATAGGCTTGTTTTAAGGGGATTACATTCAAAAAGCTTTTTGCTTCGCTTCGCACAATTTCCCGGCGCTTTTCAACGAGATTATTTACTGCAAGAGGCCGCTTGCTAATTAAATTAAAAAATCCTACACATAAACAAATTCTCGTTTTGCTAGTCAAAAAGAAGGGGAAACACGCCCACTATACCGTTTTCTTTGATTAATCCCGATGTGAATGTCGAAGACTGTCGAGAGAGACTTTTTAATTGATATCAAAAGCAGGTATTACTTCTTCCAAATCATCGAGTTGTAAAATTCAAAACAAATTTAATATGACAAGTGTAAGAGCTTCGAGAGGCGTGCAAGGTCCCGGTGCGTAGTTCGGTACGTTTAAGAGTGATCCATTAATCCTGCATGGATGTCCCAGAGTCCGGGATGGTGTCTTTATGCATAATTACGTTGGATCCCATCCGTCTCCGTGTCTTTGTCCGCGGACGCCACACTGCTCGCCGCAGCCGCCAGATTGTACACGTCCCGACGTGTACCGAGATAAAGGACAAGTTCTGCACTCAATTAAATGAATCTAGTTAGAGCTGGGACGGTTGAATGTGGGGACGGAAATATTCTGGTTTATCTTATTAGGTTTACCATACCTACGGCGTTTGTACCTAAAGCAAACGTTAAGCATTCGGGAGGATACTTATTGTTCAGTTTGTCTGCTGTCGTGTCTACCGGGTACTACGTTTACTAAACGCAGAATTATGTTATTGTCACATTTGAGAGTAAATTATTTGAATGTAGAGTGTTACAATATCCGCTTGAGTGGTCGCAGCGCAGCGGTCTGTCAATACAGTGCCGTGTACGTGTGCAGCCTGTCAAATAAATAAATGTTACCACGCATTCTTACGTCATCATTATAACAAAAGTTGAGTGGCGTCATCGACCCCGGAACGCTTCCAAATTAAATTAAAACACAATCAAGTAAATGAGTGCGAGCTTTTAAAGTAAGAGCGCTTAATCTAATAATACAAGATTTTTATATAAAATCTCGTTCTACCCTACCGAAGGAGGTCGTTGGAAAAATATACTGTTTCGTAATGAAATAAAATGTTTTGTTTTTAAAGTTTGGACGCTTCACTGGATCAGTGCTTGGGAAATCGTGAGTTTAGTTCGATTTACCGGAAAGCCTATCGTTTTCTTGTTGAAATTATTGCTTAAAGTTAACTATTTAGTGCTCGTTAAATGAAAACTTGTTCTTACATACTCGTTAATACATTACGTGTATCTATTCTATCGGTACTAATATTCCTGTGGCCATGAGTTGTACCACGACGAAACTGCTTGTGTATTTCAGAAGTATAGTAACCAGCTGTTTCCCAGTAATACGGACGATCTCATATAAGCTTACCCAGACAACACAACAAAAGAAGAGGCGCATTACAACATGGCCAACAGTGGACGGGCCACAGCATCTACAAAATAGTGAGAAGCATCGGCATTAGGGGTGCAATAACAGTAAACCAACACGACCTAGTTGGAGCAAAGCACAATTAAACTAAAAGACGTTTCGAAAAACAAACAGCCGAAAAACGTAACGAAGCAATTACTGGCGGCAAACGAGCGCCATTTTGTCGATGGAAACAGAGAAAAGAAATGGCTTCATTAAAATCTTCTTCTTTTTGCGAGTGGACAAACAACATGTACGTGCGTAGCTGTCTAATATTCATTTATATGCTGTTTTAGTTGACAATAGCTTCACCTAGAATATTAAAACAAAGATATTTAAGGACGTAATCGAATGTTTGGAATTGGATAAGGTCGTCACTGGACTAATTGATAGATGTCAAATGTTTCCAATTTCCTACATTAATTTTTCTTAGACGGTATTTACGTGATTATGAAATCTTCAACTTTGGCGCAATAGCACATTTCTTTAAAACCAGACATACAAGTACGGCCACGAATAACTCAAGAGCACAAAAAGTTGTAAAACTTTGTCAAGTGGATCGTCAGTTGAAAGGGACTTGGCAACAACTATAAGGCGGAGTTCGAAATTGGGTAAACCGCTACCATCTGTAGCAGAGACGTTCGCCAGCTAATGTACGCGAGTTAATTCCGCCGCACATACAGTTACCATGCGTCTCACACGAATCGAGCACGGGATACAGACAATAACTAAGTTTGTCACAGCCAGGGATAACCTCGCATATGAGCCTAAAGTAACATGCGCGCGATGTTTATTCAATTAATCACCTAAATGGGTATGATTTGTTGGAATAAATATGAGATAAATCCAATAACTTCCATGATAATAAAGACTGCCATGCAGTTTCACAACTAGGATACTAAGGAACCATAAGGTACACGGCGGTACGTGAAACTCAAAAATATCGCCTTAATTTGTCGTAAAACGCACAATTAAAATATTCATGCGGAAACAATCCGATGATGTCGGTCGGATGGACAGGCGCGTTGGAGCCGTCCAGCTGGACCCGGCGACGTTACGATATGTCTTGGGACCTCCTGTTTAATTCTTACGCAAACTTAAGAGAGAATGGTGGAATGTTACAAATAAGAGCGGCCCATATCGACGTAACGCGCGCCCCATAACAATAAGCATAATCTAAATGGCTAGGATTTGTTCGACATGTGAGCTTATGGGGCTGCGAGGGAGCCCACTCGTGCGGATGTGCTGATTGCGAGGTTTTCCCCACGCTTTAGAGGCGGACGAGATTCTTTTACCGTAATAAAGTAGTTTGATGCAGAAAATTGCTGAAGTATCATAATCAGTTCTCACGTTTTTTCTTCTATTATATGACTTTTGAGAATGTCTTGCCGTTGATTTAAGGAAATGCCAAAAATCAATTGATAGTAATATTTTTAACATTCGGCAGCACGCAACCACCCAACAAATGCCTTGTAATAATAGAATGATAACACACGTAACAGTTACAGTGCAAACGATCCTGTTATTGACAAACTTCGACGCATTCGAACCAGTGCAACAGCCGAATATCATAAGTATCAGTAGTACAGATATGATTACCCACAATCTCACGGCTGAACAGCACTCCATGACAATAGTGCTTTACATTTATAACATTATAACGCACACTGACATAACACAAATGGCACTCGTCAAACTACTGTGAGCCTTCGTTAGCAAGTATGGAAATACTGGTGGTGATATAAAGCGGGTGTATCAAACACGAGAGCTCGTGCCACTCGCGTGAAGGGCCGCATCGAGCGCTCGGTCCAATTAGGGCTCCATCCAGCCCGAGAGGCTCTTCACTTGGCCGCTTAGCTCCAAGCTTCTCCAGACGTCTACACTTAATCGCTAAATTTATTATATCACAACAAGTGAGCGTTCTCATAACATTGTTTGACATCCACAAACTTATGGATATTTTCTTTAAAATGCCCGTCATTTCATGATAGATAGTTAATCTAAAAATGCTCGAAGAAATCTTAGATTTTTTCCTTTCGGCCGTGACAGTATAATGTTACATCTTTACTCATAATAGTCAGTTTCTTGTCAAATCCATTGGACGGCCGTATTCTTGTTGTTGTCTTAACTTATACAGTGTCTAGGGAAGCTGAACTCGGGACCTACATCAGGATTCATTTCCTAAGAAAATAAATATATATAACTAAATATTATTAAGGTTTTGAAACAAACAATTAATAACGTATGCAGAGCAACAGTAAACAGCGCACTTGATACGGTGTTTGTTCATTTATTACTTAATAAATGCAAACCCCTTTGATACCTCTCACCCGGTTCTTTACGCCTGGTTTGTAAATTAGAATTCAGTTAACTTATTTAAATATTCATCAAGGAATTTTACAGTATGGTCATGAACTTTGTACTTAAATATCATGACTAATTAATAATGCGATAAAATTATCAACAAACTTAATAACATTATAAACCTAATACCTAATATCCACATATCTTTAAGAAAAATACTGAAACGAAAGTAGAGGAAATACTATTTATTGTACAAAATGAAATCAAAGAAAGGCCCGTCTCCGCAAATGACAGTACTCGTGAAGATGGAGCCGAGGTCGTGAGGAGTGCCTGTTGGAAGACAAGTCACACGAAATGAACACGAGCTTCAATTGTTTCAAAGGTATCACATAGTACATACAGTGGCGTGAGGCTGCCTTGTGTTAGCAAGTAGGTGAGCTCTGCACACACACCAGTTACTATTTGTAATGACATCGTAATCGTAATCTCTCTGATTCATGTAAACAGCGTTCCCTTGTGATATCACAAAGAACCTCAGTTTTTTGACATCATAAAGTTCAATCGTTAAATAATTTAGGATTTTAGATAATCTGTTAAACCAGCGATGGTTATATAATAACAAATCATTTTGATTATTTGTTTTTTCCAGAAATGAGAAATAGAAGCATCTAACCTATTTCAAATAAATTCGTCTGTAAGGACCATTTTAGTTAATTGTTGAAGCGCACTCCGCACAATCAGAACATCCATTCATCAATATCACGTGTGGCGTGTCGTCAAGGATTATACCACTATAAACCGCCAGTTGGGACGACGCGAGTGTCACACACTAAGCGCACTGCTAATAGGGTAAGCCAGCGATATCGCACTGTATCCGTGGCTATTTCGGCTCTGTTTGCATTCTGCGAATGTATCTCCGAATTGTGTTTACAAATTTAGATCGATAGAAATAGGCGTAAATGTGTATCACAGGATACCTATACACCTACCTGGTGACATTATATATTACGTTATGGATCTTAACTGATATAAAAGTTATTCATTCGCATTAGAAATCAGAGCCCCCGAATTTGAATAGACATGGAGAATATTTTTCGTGACTTAAAATGTATAGCAGCGTTGATATAAAAAAAATCGATTTGGTTGATTTTAAATTACCTCGTAGGGAAAAATTAAAATACAATAGTAATATGTTACGTAGGTACCTCACGTCTACTAGTGAGTTTAAAGATAATGTTTTCTGCTGTATTTCTAAAGGCATTTTCCGAAATGTACGCTATAAATCTCGATGTATAAAGATTTTATCTAGACTGTAGAGACTATTGTGAAGGCGAGGGGGTGGCGGCGCGGGGCGGGGCGTGGAGCGCTAACTAATCCGCAGCTTACATATCTCGATAAATTGTCACATGGAGCCGCGCCGGCGTCATGATGAGTCGCCGGTTTATCGGAGCGAGTCTGCTGGAAGAATTGATTGAAAGTTAACGTGCTATGATTAGTGAGGGGCCGTCGAGACCCGCACGCTCACATAATGCGCGACGTTGTTTTATGAACCGGGAATCGATCATTTAGAAAGACGGGTTTGGGATGTGATCTGACTTAAAGAGCTTTCTACATCTCTTTATGTCACATAATATAATTAAATACATACTAATATTCTGTACGCATTGTTTCTGTGTAAAATTCGAAATCCATTTCAAGCTGACCAGCGTTGCTTTATATTCTAGCCAAATACTTAGAGCTAATCAATAGTACCTTCCAATTTGCTTTATTCTCCATTTTTTATAAAGATAAAGTACAGAAATAAAGTCCCGGTGACTCTTCAAAGTAATTGAATTCATTACGTTAGTTGAACGCTAAAATGTATCACCGACTGCCTGAGCTTCCCTAGATGCGACGTAGTTCGATTGAGCGTACAATTCATTATAGCTACATAGAGTACGTACATGAAAATTAATAAGATGCACCTTTTGTACAAAATGAATTTCCAAGAAGTGCTTATGGAAACAAACAAAATAACTGAAGTATAAAGTGGCCCAAATGTCTTTCATAATAATAATTCCACGAAGGCGCATTAATTATGTAATTGTGTTATTAAGTCATTACGCTCACATGATCAGATACCAGGACATTAGGAAGCTGTGGCAGATTATGAAACGAATTACATACAGCGCAACTGCGCAACGCGCGGCGCGCCGTCCCTCATCAAAAAACCCTCATCACCTAGTACAAAACCGACCAAATAATCCGAGACCACTTGTGGTTAAAATAAATATGATATTCTGCGTAGTTTATGTACCTAGTAACTAGACATGATAAAGGTATAGGGGTTGTGTGGACCGTAATGAATCATAAACAAAATTACCTTCGGAGGACAATTTTTATTTTTTTTTATTTTTATTTTTTTTTTTTTTTTTTGGTGGGTGGGAAATCATCAAATAACTTCTCCCGCCCTGGGCGGGGCGGGAGGGAGTGTCAGACTTTTACTGACTAAAACCCACCCATGTTCCTTCTTGTGCCCTTTGCGTTCCGGGGGCGCGGTATCTCTTGCGAACAACCCGCAGCCCCGGCAGGCATCGGCCCTCAGTGGCCCCTTCCTTTTGCTGACATCTCTTTGAGGCGCGCGTGGAACACGAACGCGCCGTCGACACGGCCTGTCGTTATGCAACGTAAGGACGGTGAGCTACCCATTGCTCACCGTCCACAGGCCAGTATCTACGGTGGCCGGGAGTCGTCTCGCGGCTCCCGACGTCCGGAGCGTCTACCGCGGCGGCTGGGACGGGAGAACCGCTGTCTCAACCATCCCGCCGCCTCCTTCTCAAGCATTACTGCCTCGCAGAAGGAGGCGACTGCATCCCATTCCCTCTAGCTCCGGACCATGGCTTGCACCAGGGCCGGACGCGAGAGTTCGCCGCCGCCGATGGCCGCCACGAGGACTCGGCGATGCTCCGCCCAAGCGGGGCATACCGCCACGGTATGCTCCACCGTGTCCTCGGGGCGATCCACACAATGGTGACACCCGGACGTTTCCTCCCGCCCGATGAGGTGCAGGAACCTCCCGAAACACCCGTGTCCGGTGAGGACCTGCGTCAGGCGGTATTCGGACGACAATGAGATTTGATTATTTCAATTTTATTCCGAGGCAATAAAAACAAATCATGCCTTTGTGTAGGTTTGCGATGAAGGCTTAAAACAAATAAATTGGGTTGCGGTTCACGACCTCACATTAGGTATAAGATAAAAAGTAAAATAGGCTGCTTTTGAAAAATAATGTCAGAGTAAAACATTTAAAAGCAGATTTACATTTAAAAGTTTGAGCATGTCGACGCGGGCGTCTCGGGCACGTTGAGTTCACGTGTTGTTGCTCCTCCGGGAGCTCGGAGCTAACGACAGTTCAATACAACATAAGTATGAATGTATTTATCAACATCCGCGGCTGAAGGGAGATTTGTGAATTTCCCGAAAGCGAGCGACAAGAGTTGAGCGGCTAAGTTTTCGTGACATAATAAACGGCCGAGTGAGCCGATAATAAAGTATTCTTATTGTAATGCCATTAAACCGCTCGTGTGTGGATGATGATAAAAAGTTACTTTAGCGTCGTTCAAAAGCTATTGCTAAGTGAAATAATGGTACTACATAGAAAGGGTTATGGCGAACTGTACGCTATTCGCAGGTCATAAAGAGCCTAAGTAACTCGAGTCTTTACACACATTTGACATATATGTATATAGTTGTGGTATACACTACACAAGTTCCGTTTCCTATTTCTCGTTTCATTTAAACTGACAAAACACATTTGGCTACAGTAGCGTTTGGTTATAGATCGTATCGTGGACATGGCAGTGCTAATGGTATTGCTTCCCACACCCCTGACCAATGAGTGGGCTAGTGCGGTGCCATACACAAAGTTAAAGGAGTGTGTGTATAAGTGATGGGACAAAGTAATACATGTACTCCGTCCTTATGCCCTTTACACGTCATTATAATAAATAAACTAAGAACCGCGGGAATAAGGACCAAAATAATGATGTTCCTGAAGAAATAGACTATAACTCTACTCGGTACATAAGTACGAATACGGACGAACGGATAAGTACGAATTCCAGATAGGTACTTCTACTTCAATAAATTAATGTAGGTAGATCGTTCAATAGTGGTGCTGGCTGCAGTGCAGGACGTTTCCATGGAGCTGGTCGCGTGTCCGGCGGTTCATTTAGCGAGATTTATCTTCTGCGTAATACGCCCACCGCCGCCGCAAACCAATTACAGTATTTTAGCGAATATTCTGACATTTGACGTTACGTGGTACATACCACGCCGCAATGTGACATACTGAGCTGACATCAGTCAAATATCCGACCACTGACTATGTCGTGAACTGTTGAAATTATGTATTAACGTTTAAAGTGCAAATCTACCAAATATACTTTGTTTGAGGTAATGTGGCAGTAATAACAGAAATAGACGCCACTTGCAATCATTCAAATTAACGGAATACAGTGGAAATCCCGCAATAGACGACACACACAGTTCCTTTAATAAACAAGTGACAAACAAAAAGTGCGCTCGTCGACAAACAAACAAACGTAATGGCAGACAGCTCGCACAAAAACAGAATTAAGACGAAGTGGCGCAGCAAGTCTCGTCAATCACCGCGCACGCGAAAGAGAGAACAATTTTCTACTTTTGTCAATTCATTCTCTCGTTGCCACACTGTGTCAGCTGATCTCCTAATATCAAAAACAATCTCTATCTTCCACCGACTTTGATTATATTTTTAGGCTCTCCGTCAACAATCATCATAGTTAGCTAGCAATGTTTAAGCCGACATTCACAGAAGCGATTTACAAAAATGTTTGTCAACTAAATAGGTAATAATCGTCTAAAATGAGCCTGATGCTTTGAATGTAACCGTACTGCTGCCCGGTTATACAGCATATTCGAGTCGTATGTCTTTTACTTTACGGCGCTAACGAAGGCAAACAAGTAGTTAGCTAATTATGTTTGTAGTGCAGTTGTTTACAAGTGAGTACGTGTCACGAACAAAAGGTAATTAAGGCATCATAAGGAGTAAGAGCGTTGCGCGCCTCTAAGGCGACAGTTACTGTTGTGAATGTCAATTAAGGAAAGTTTCGCAATATGGTGCGAGACGTGAGCGCCGCCTACTAGTCGATAATGAAACCTTGGCATCAGCTACCACCGCGTTATGAGTTCCTGGTATCAATACAAGGTTCTTTGCTAAAAAGAAATAGAATTTTTAATTAATATTCCTTCGCAACTTGATATTGGAGAACACGTTTAAAGGTTGAATAAAGTAATGATGATTAATTCCCGCAACTCCATAAAATGGTGGGTTGGTGAAGGCGATCCATCACGGGAACCGTTCCTCAATTACACGGGACACCATGACTGATAGCGCCCTACCCCGGGAACTTTACAGATGAAAAATATACACTGAGGACTAAAAAGTTGACAAAAACCAACAGATGAAGATTTAACGGAGTTAACGTACCTTTGTACCATTAAAAAGATATAGAAATACAAGTCGTCAGAGGTGTTTAGTTCCTTATTCTAAAATAAGGAAAATTGTGAAACGTCATTGCAAATTGAATAATAGCCATAGCCCAGCGGCTATGAGGAAGGAACGAGCACAATTTAGTAAATGTAGAAGAGTAAAAAAAAAATAGATAGCCAACATTGAGGCACGCGCTAAGAGCGCCGTGCGACACCGGTACCACACACGCACGACAATAACCGTCATCTATAGGAATAAAGACTATAGTCCGTATGCCGTGGGCGTCCTAGGCCGCAGCGCTCCGGAGCCAGCTCGGCACCAAACGCTTACAACCTAAAGAGCCCTAAAAGCCACCTGTCTCCTCTTTGTTCCCTAAAGATATTCAAGCGACTATTAATCAAGTTGATAAATAACAAAAATAAAACGAAGATCGGAAAATGTTACATATTTCATAAATAAAGTTATTTCACCACCAGACTAGTCTTAACGAGATGAATACCTAAAAATCACCGGCGCGTTAGGCGTCTCACTGGAGCGACGTTTTCAGCTAACCTAATTTCATTTATACCAAATCAGCCTGTCAAGTTTAATCTCTACTTGCGTACCACAGTACTCCTAGAAATGCCGTCTAGATTTTGCTAAACGATTTTGGCATAATATTTGACGTTGATGCTTTTCGTTTTAATTCGGCGAGGGACTTCGTCGGGGTAAATTGATGCTTTTAGAATTCCATGACAGTGTCATAGAGGTCCCTACAGGCTGTTCCATAGAGGAACCGCATCCGAGACAGCATCTGAATTTGGAACTCAAATAATTGAAATTGAGTCAATCACATATAGGTGATGCCTGCTACCTACGTTGGACCGTGTCAGGAGCGCTCGGCTGGTGCACGCCGGGAGGCTCCGGCAAGCCGCCAACATAACGACGAGCTGACGCCAAGATTCAATTTACATTGCTCTCCTGCCGCCCTGGAAGCAAACCGGTTAAAACTTGCCAAATTGGACAATCGCTGTATAGAAACTGAACTGAGTTTTTAACTGTTTTTAGTTTTTTCTGACATCTGTGTAGGCAAACTTTGCCTACAGAGTTATTTCAATTAACAATTCCTCTTAGCACGTTGATGTTTTGGTTCTATTCGAATAAAAATGTTAATTATGTCAGTTGTCGTGATGGTCCTGTGGTTAGGGCGTCTGCCTCTCATGCACGCGGTTGCGGGTTTGATACCGGGCAAGTGCCAATGTGTGTTATTTTCAATGCATATATGTACTTTTTAAGTATATCGTGAACATTACTGCCATCAATAAAGAAAAACATCGTGAGGAAACGTCGACTTGTAACTAATATAAGTCTGGTCCGCCTTGAGCAAGCATGAGGATCAATGCTCCTGCCTTCTCTGTATAAGAAGAGGTATTTGTTTTGCAATGAGGTAAAAATAGGCCTGTATTATTATTGTTTTATAAACAAATATGCAGCGTGGTTCCTTTCGTTCAAAATATATCCCTAAACGGCTTTATATGAAACAAAAACCACTCACGAGGCTTTTAATTATAAGTTAATAATTACAAGCTTTTATCTACAAGTGCCCGCAGGAGGGAAATGATAAGGCTCCATAGGAAAGTTCGTGTTTAAACGTTAAAATTTAATTACATCCGCAAAATACGTAAACAATACACATCCTTCCAAAATATTTTATATTTACTTACGAAAATATTATAAACCAGTTATTACACTCACTCCGGACCTACTCTCATCGAACTGTCGAAATTATTAATATCCAAATGGTGCCAGAATGATACTCGGAAGGAACAATAAAGTCAACTCAATATGAACAGTGGTAAGGTTCATTTTAGGAAATATATTTTTAAATAGGCCGCATTTAATTTTGAAGTTAGAGCTTTAATTTCAATAGTCTCGCAATATTGCAATCCGATTTTAATTGCTACGATAGGAACGAGGCGCTCGAGTTTATATCAAATATTGTTGACTGCGGTGAAACAACATAAATTATAATTTTGAATCAAGTCCTTAAGGATTCGATCCTGGTGTTGTGACTCCGATCCGTACTGACATGCTCTACTTCCCGAGCACATCGCTGATGCAGTAGGAATAGCGAACGCCGAGCGTTACAGTGCGCACTCATGACTCATGACTTATAGCTCCACACAGCGATACAAAACTTGTCATGTCAATACAATCGCGGCGTAACAATACAATCCACTCCGGGGTCGGTGCATCCGTGACAAAAGCTTTTTCACACATCATTAACTATCGACACAATTTCCATTTACCGATCATTGGTATTGCGAAAAGAAATACAAATGTGTCGAAAATAAAGTATGTTCAGCTTTCTGTGTTTTTAGAGGATTTAGGAACAAAAACTGTATGGAAATAAGAAACATAATCAACCATCATCATCAACCACTTAGTGGTACTGTTTGCAAAAACGGTTAGTTGGTTCATTATAAATCGTATATAATACACGGGTAATGGAGCTCCTAGTATGGTGGCCGTCAATTTAAAATTCAAACGGTTTTATTGCGCACGATCGAGTAGAGCGAGGGATGATTTAATTACAATAAAGTACCCACGCCTCGTCAGGTATCTAATTTCGGGAATAAAGAAGGAAAACTTTGGGTAAACAAAACATTAACCCTCACGTTACAGCTCGCAGACGAATCAAGTGGCTCGACTCGGTTGGCGGTGGACAGCGGTCCTTGGTGGCGGGAGCGGGAGCCACTCGAGGGCAGTTAATAAACACTCGTCACATCGCTCGCTCGGCTTTTTCCAATTTGCTCGACAAATAAAAGTTGTCAGCTTGCATTTAGAAAGCAACCGCGTGCGTCCGCCCTCACATACGTATATTTATTTGGTTACAGTCAAACTAGCTGCGAGTTTACGCTGTCTATGAATGGCGCGGCGTAGGCGTTCTATTTGCATAACATAACATTTTCCTGTTGGTAAGTCAGAGACTATAGTCAGAGCAAATAAAAACATTGCTACAGAAGATACATTACCCAGCAGCTAACACCGTACAGATATGAAGCCAGGGCAGTGTATGTGATTATTTACCTGAAACAGAAACAAAAACAACGCTTTAATTGCAGTACGTTTACGTAAAACAAAAAAATTGCAAATTGTTGCTGGACCAATACAATACAAAATTGAAACACGTTGTCGATAGGATATCCTGTTCTATTGGAAACCGATAAATTGGGAGCAGGTACTAAGGTAGCGTAACGTACAAGATATGATATTTATATAACGTAGGGCAAGTTCGACAACTTATGATAAGTTTATGTAGTTGTGCCGTCGGATTCTGCCCGGTCATCACAACAATCTATTGACCGGAGATTGGAGGTCGGGATACTCGGGTTTGAGATTTTCTTGCAACCCGGTCGACCCTAACATTTGTGTAGTATAATTATGCAATGACCCCTACAAATTCACGATATGATGGTATAGGTATCTTCATACTTGTAGCATGAATATGGTTTTATTAAACTCTGTATGACGTGTCTTGTATTCCCCCAGTCTGTGGGTCTTGCCATTAGTACACAAAAAAGGGATTACAGATGTGATTACTTGATTAAGTACAATAATATGTAGTATAATTAAGTTATTGTAAGCAGACAAAGCCTTCGGCGACTATTGTGCTATTCAAAGGAAAATGTAAAACAGAAATTATAGGATTCAAGCGATTCCACCACCCTGCATTGTTAAGGCGGTAGATCATTAATGCCCAAATTATCCGGAAGGAAAATTATCGAGTCTTTTAATTATTCATATAAGGCATAGATCGGGAGTCCATCGGAGCCGGCACGTCGCCGTAAAGACGAGCAGAATCAATACGCAATCAAACTGTCGGCCGCAGAGTTAGCTGCAAATATTTTCCTATTCACAATCGTGAAAGTTGGTGAGGCCGCGGGGCGACGTAATTTGATTTCGAGTAACGCCCTAAATTATTTACCATTTCCATTTCTAGCTCCAACGCCTCCGCCTCAACCAGACTTTGCACTTTCTACTATTGTGGAGCTGCTTCATTTAGAGCATTCTCTTTTATCGTATTTTGATTAATTTCGGTGACTTTTGAACTGACCGCGATCGTTTTTAGGTTGCCTTTATTTGACGAAGTTGGAAGTTAACCCAACATAAGTAACACAAATTCTTTGGAAAATGTAGAATTTACTAACAAGGGTTTCTTTTAAACGAATTAGAGGAACTCCAGTTTTACTCAAATAAGAGATAAGAATGTACAATAATAGGTATCCTTATACATTTGAACACAACTATTACATTCTCATCAAAGCAAACTGGCTGGTGTGCGCTCTCATTGTCGGGAACCTACGTACTATAGATCTAAACGAGAATAGCTGTTCTTTTTTTTTCAGTTTCATGCATAAAACATAAGCATCTTACAACCTAGTGCTCACTTCATACATGTAGGTATGTAATGGATATGGTATTCTAGTCCTTTGTCGAGCGACGCACTTTTAATTCGGTCAGCCATGGACACAACAGACAGAGATACTCAAACAGCAACTGTAGAAAAGCGAACAAGTAATAGGTCTACAGAACTATGTTTATTAGGTTCTTGAAGATATAAGCAAAGTCAGCTTTCCTTTCTAAAGGCCTAACTCGGTCCTTTGACGATGAGTTTAGTTGTTACGTTGGAACAAATACTTTCATCTAATTCAACGCAAAGGTTGAATTAGATGAAAGTATTTGTTCCAAATTCGAAAGAAGCTTCTGTTAAAAATATTGTTATATTTTATGTTCATCATTAAGCAACGCAGTAAACTCACCGCGCGTGCCATGACTGAAGAGTTTCTTCCAAGAAGTAAATGGAGCTTTCAGGTTTTGGAGAGCTTAACAAATAGCCGTTATGAGAATACGGATTTCTTCGTAAAGTCTGAATAGTGAACCCATTCAGAATTTACGAAGAAATCCGTATTCAAGCTAAATAAGGGTCTGGAAAAATTGCGGTGACTCATTGCTACTTACTAGCCGGTACACAAGTACCAAGGCAACATGAACCAGCAGAGCGCAATTACTGCGAACAAAGGGACTAACATTTGTAAACAGTATAAACGGAGGAGACGGAAGCAGCAGAGCTCTAATGTCACCTATTTATTTACTCCCGTCACCCTGGAGGCGCTCCCTGTGTCGCCAGGGCCGTCGCTCGGATTTCCCATGGGTCCCCATTATTAATATTTCGAATCGAAATGGATTTATTCTCAATATAATGGGGATTGAACGCAATATGCTACGACGTGATGTATATGCCATCGAAAATAAGTCAAATGTATGGTGGTCTTTACCGAGTTACTTATATGTAGATAGAGGTAAATGAGTAAGTCATTATGTGAAGATCCACCTTAGGTATAACATAGAATATAATAATATTTAGTATGGCGACACAATGATGACGTCTTGATAATATATCAACTAAGATAAAAATAATGAAAGGAGGCTACCACATTTTAATTTTAAAACGAAAAAAGATAAAAATCACAAATCTTGGTCAGTTTTAATTTAATAAGAAATCATGTTTGTGCCCGTTTTATTTGCAACGAGTGATGCGTTCAATACAGTGTCCAGAAGAGCGTACCAGCTGCAGAGCTTTTGTTGTCAAGGGAATGGAGTGCAAGAAGAAATATTTTGCAAGAAGAGTAAGAAACGTACAATGCAGTTGTATTAAAAAAAACCGGACAAGTGCGAGTCGGACTCGCCAACCGAGGGTTCCGTACGTGGGATCATTATTATGTTACATAATTAAATAATTATACTTTATGACAATAAATAAATAAATACTATATTTATTTATCTATTAAAATTTACTTAGATGTCTAATTATTTTAACTTTTTGGTTTCACAGACTTCGGAGCCAAAGAGGGAAACGGTATATTTTTATATTTTTCTTTATAAATAAGAATTAATGCGTCGGAGAAAATAAATAAAATATATTTTGCATTGTGCACATCAAGCCCTTTTATATGATACCCCATTCGAACTAGTAGCTACAATTTTGAAATTACGACCGCCTATATAAGTGGGACCATAGACCGGAGTATACGTTTAAAATTTCAACGTGATACCTTCACGCATTTCCGAAATAAAGGGTCTTGACAGACAGACGGACGGACAGACAACAAAGTGATTTTATAAGGGTTCCATTTTTTTCTTTTGAGGTACGAAAGCCTAAAAAGACCCACTCGAATGAATAGCTTAAAGTTAAAAATAATAATGTCTTTAAAATGGTAAGTCTTCTTATCATACCTCATACGACCACACCTAAACAAGGTCTTTCAAAAAGCTTAAGGGCTGTAAGTCTCTAGTAAAAGGGCAAAAACTTTCCACGTAGTCACACTGTTGTGAAAACAGCCCAGGGCTGTTTCTCGTTCCATAGAAAAAAAAACGACAAATCATTTGATGTTCTCTTTGAAATAACACTTTGTTGCCATGTTGTCCACAGGGAGCTGAGCTCGCATCTAATAGCGCCTTCATCGTAAATATATAATGCGTATTTACTTTTTTCTCAAGTGTGCAGCGAGAATTAAGAAAATTTTTAATTAAATGTATCAAATGTGTTCAAGGAGGGGTCTCGGCGAGGATTACAATCATTACTTGAACCTATAGCTTTGTCTTGTTGTGTCTATGTATTTAGAATTCAACATATTTGAGTTCTAAACAATATATTTTGATTTGGGTGTAATCATCTTAAACACTAACATCGAGCACAACAGTGTCACAGTCACTATCTTATATTGCCATCCACTCGTACAGCGATTCGGGCACCCATACAACAACCGGCTGGACTGGCTAGCCAGATACACACTATGTATTTACAATGCAGGTTCATACTACATTACGTTATATTATAATTACGACCCCACAGAACCACACTATTCTTCTCATACGAAACGGAAATGTGTGTACAAACTTGAATCAATGTGAAGTTATTTTTGGACTTCTTCACAATCCCACTCCATCCATAACATTCTTCGATTGTATATTAAAGCCGGTTAATCAATAATTCTGCTCAGCGTATATATAATGTTCAGTCTAAAAGATACGTCATATAATAATAGACGAAACTATGAAGGAAATATTCTGTGAAGGTTCCAGTAAGCCGTACCCGCCAGAGAGGCGCAACTTACGGACAACTAGTTAACATTCCACGAATTACAATAAATAGCGTGAATACCTTGTCATAACGCAATACCAGTGGATGAAGACGCGGAGCAGCTTTGTATAAATATTTGCTTACTTCGCAGACTAGACTAGATAGAGCCGAGTACATTATAAATAATTGTGTTGATTTTAAATTATACAAGAACTAAATGTTTGTGGTTTAAATAGGAAAGCAGTATTATTCTCCTTTTAGTGATAAGCTTCAGGAGTTTTGCTATTTTGTTGAGACGCTGCGTCGATTGATCCGCCTACAATTTAGATACAGCCGCTGGCTAAATAAACCGCCCGCGGCTCGGGCGCGCGACTTGGAGCTATCTCCATGTTCTGACTACAAACATAAATAGAACAGAGGTACAATAATAAAGCGCGAACTAATTTAAAATATCTATATTTTAGCATAAATTAACAACATTAAAGGGATATGGAAGCCACGGAAAATTTGCTATGAATAAAATTAAGAGTCGACCTTTCGTAACAATAACGTTACGTGACGTGTGTACGGTCTGTCAGACCAATTACCTAGGACGCTGGATATAGAGCCGAGCAGCGAAAGGGTTGGGCGCAATGGGAAATGAAAAGAAAACACCGGAGATAGTCGCAAGTGGGTGTGCTAATGGAGGGCAACCCTTTTGTCGCCGACACAAAGAGTAGGCAGTGGCACCCGAGCGTGGCAGCCAGGGCTTTGTACAGTAACGGACACGCCGACGCCTCTACTGTCCGGCGACCAAATTGACAAGTTACGGACGAAACGCTTTACTATTCGTCAAATTAAATATTCTGTGGCACCAAATTCCGTTTAGTAATAAATGTAATAATTCCATACAATTATTGTCCAGGCTTATATTAATGATAAGTGCAGGTCTCCTCGCGATGTTTTCCTACACCGGTATAGTAAGTTCAAGTATAGACGGTTTCAAATAACACAAAGTTGGGGTGAGCTCGGTAATTTTCATTTCCCTTGATCAAGTTTCCGTGTCGTAAACGTCAAGGATTTGGAAAGTACAAAATGAACAGTCAGTTGTTGATTACAATATTTTACAAAGTTACCACCAAAATAACGATTTTGAGTGTTACGTACTTTAAAGTGTTATCGACTTGAAGTTGTTTAATATTTTGGTTCATTCCTGATAATTCTTGAGTTAGGGGTACACGGGGTAACAGTCGCTACAGGCGTCGCCGCTAGCTCCCCTCCATCCCCCCTCGCGCCTCCCTAGACACAATGTTTTATTCATAATCTAAGTAAGAACTCCCAAAACACCGATTTGGCCGGAGTCCATTAAAATCCTGTTGGAGTGAATTTAAATCGCGGCGAGTCAGTGTCACCCGCGCGCTACACACGTAGGTGCGATAACATTGAATTAGCGAGTTTTTGTTTTTGTACATTTCGGGGCGATTTGCCTTAGTTCTAATCAGAATTGCTAATTCACTAGGGAGTGTCTCCCGCGGTACGTTTTCCTTCATAAATATTTTCAGGGTTTACTAATTGATATAATGCCTGCGTCATCCTGTTTTCGCAGCCAGACTCCTACCAATGACAGTCATGGTGTAATTACAACCCTCTTTCGACAGTAACTTTTGTCTGTAATGTTACTTTAAAAGTGATCATTTATGTAAAATAATTTGTAACTTGAACAACCCTCATACGAAGCCATTATGGTATCAAAAACAAATACTTATTTCAATTAAAGGCTACAAAAAGCTTTACCGTTACAGGCTTTTTACAGCGCTGTTACTTACTTGAGACGTTAAAACATGGCGGGACTCGTTAAATATGTACCAAGGAGTCATGAAGAGAGTGGAACAATGAAATATTCTAGTATTCCACCGTACGGAGCGTTCATTCGGAATAATACAAAATATGAGGCCACAAGAAGTCCAAACCGTCACTACTTGTAGTCTCATCAAGTTTCGTAATGAATTCCTAACGAACGCTACTTATTGTTTAGGAATTATGTACTTCTGTTAGTTGTAGGTTCTCGTCGGTTTCAGGGAAAAGAAAAGCGCGTTCAGCATGCTAATTTACATTTTTATTACCGATAGCAAATAACGATTTAGTTTTAAACATAGAACAACAATTTAATGATTGACTATTTTCAAAATTTTAACATCGTACAAAAAATTAACTTATTCCACTTATCTATCGTAACTTTCATTAGATTAATCTTTTGTTAAAGGAAATAAGAGTGAATCATTAGCCAAACTGTGAGTCGAACTCGTACACCCAGAGTTCCGTAACATGACAAGGAAATTATTTTGCCTTTTTAAATTCTTTATTTTTTAGGACCGCGATATTAAGTTTAGTTAGGGACATCGTTAAATTTTCGTGTCGTTCATATTGTTTCCTTTGCTTTCTACGGCGATAGGGGAATGCGGGGTGGTATAATAAGACCCCATCAATGAAAATTAAAAACATGCAAACGAAACTCTTTCATTTGATTCAAACTTACTTTAACTTCTACCCGTAGGTGTTGAAATAAAAAAACACCTTTTTTTTTTAAATAAAAGTTGAAGACATTATTTAAACCTATTTAAAATTGTAAGTCGATAACTTTAATTGATGCTGAAATTAATAGCTGTGATAAACATACAGGCAAACGAAGTTTCACTTTACGGGTTCCTTTTTACCTTCCTGGTATTGAACCCCTAAAAAGTTCCATGCTAAGTGAAAAGCGAGTGTCTACTGTAAATTAATGAAGCGGTCCTCGCAGTGGCAACTTCGTCGATAAATCAACTAACTTCATTCGTACCTCACGACTGTTGCTAGGCGCTAAGTATACAGATGTGCTTGAGTCGGCGAAACAAACGGACTTGAACACAAGAGTTGCTTAGATATTTAAGAAGATTATACCCACAGCCAAGAGTGATTAAGATAGAGATACCTGTAGGCTATCAATACGATTACTCTCTTGAACCAAAGCGATCGTTTGCAATAGATCGGCAAACCCGAAGATAA
The DNA here is from genome assembly GCA_947462355.1 of Caradrina kadenii. Taxonomy (NCBI): domain Eukaryota; kingdom Metazoa; phylum Arthropoda; class Insecta; order Lepidoptera; family Noctuidae; genus Caradrina; species Caradrina kadenii. The sequence continues at coordinate 12,643,209 of OX381691.1, forward strand.
AGATTATACTTGGTGTTCCTAGAACCCTAATAAATTAATGTAATGGTGAGAACGTCTAGCACGTGACCACTTCACCCTATTTAATCGACCCTGTTAACTCCACATCGGTAGCACGTGTTTCTTTCCCAACATGTATCTATGTACCCTTTGTCTCATCTGCTTATTAAGACCAGATGGAACCCTTCATTTGCAATGAGGACTGAAGGGTAGAGTTTCAGCACTGGAGTAACGTACCTTTTTCATTCCGAATAATGAAAATGTATGAAGACTAATAAGAAAAGGTTACATTATTATTTATTTATTGATAAGCTCCAGAGCAAATAAATATGAGAACATGAGCTCGGCATAGATCTCAGAAATATTTTAGTGCAATACGGGTGAGAGCAAACATATATTATTCCGTAAAGGGAAGTACACACATACTACCATTTATATTAGAAAAACAACCGGATGTCGGATATCTGTTACGAAATATTATGCTTTCAATCTCTCACGACGTTGTACAGGCGCATGCCACATGTCCTCTGACAGACTTTATATTTGCGGAGATTTCTTCGATTCCTTCGACTCTTTACTTGAGAGGAATGCGCCAAGTAACTCACATTACCCATTCCAGACATATACTAACTCCGTTCGACGTATTCAGATTCTCATATTACGTTAGAAGAGTCTGAAGTGGCGCTATGTGTCGGGACCTAGTAGACACTGCTACTGGCTGCGAAAGAGGGACCTGACCAGATCGCTCTTTCTTATCCATGGCTCAAAGTTTCTTACCGTTATAGTATCAGTACTGTAACAACACTTACGTACCAAAAATAACCTTTTTCTTAAATTGAATATTAACTTGTATGTAACACGGTAGCAACAATACCTTCCTAAAAGTATGTACATAACTTAGGAAATCATCTCGTGTTGTCGTCGGCGCGGCTACCTCTTAATATTTACTTATTGTAATATTTTACCACATATACAAAACACCTGGCAGTCGTGTGTGATATCCGCGAGTACAGCGGCGGCAGCCGTACAATGACGTGTTACGGTATTTCGCAATCTACAAAAAATTACGAATATAATATTTCGTTACCTTGTACGTGGATTTACGCACACAGAGTTTTTATTATAATTATGTAGGTATTCCATGTCTTGCAAACGTGTAAAGAATTTGAATATACAAGATCAAACCGTTGAAATATATTCATAAAACATAGACAGACAAGTTATCATATTAACATCCTTTGCCAGTTAGATAATATCGTCAAAATCGTTGGGAACTGGAAAGAGGGTTTCTTATATTTCAGCAGGTTTCTGTTAATAGAAAACTAGCCATAGAGGCGTACGAATATGACCGGCCAATTTTTGTTCGATTTGTCGGTCCAACACCGAAACAAGCTGTCATTCAACAAAGCACAGTCCGTTTTTTGATACGGATATTCGTCGAAACATAATGCTGAAACATCGCCCGATTGAAAAATCAACAACACGGCACGAAATTTTACAATCGCGACAAGTTTGAGCGAACTTTGACGCTGGGATTTTAAAACATTTTACCCTGCAAGATTTAAATCTGACAATGAATTCAGGCAGTACAAATGTAGAGGAAAATGTCAGAAAACGTCGAGCGAGTACCAGGTGAACAGGAACTTAAAAAGCTTAACTCAATTATGGTCGTTTGGAACGCGTCGAGACGCTTGTGGCTTCATGCTTACTTGCTCAAGAACCTCTTTGCACATTTTTAATGTTCAGGCTATTCCTCTTTATTCTGTACCGAGATTTCTTGTCTTCTCTTAAATATTTTGTTGAATGAGCTAGAACATTTATTCCGAATTTCCTGATTCCAAGAATACGGTAGGTAAGAGGACCTCTTTGAAGGTATATTATTGAAGATTTCCGCTTGTTACTTAATGTTGTTAAGATGAACAGTTTCGATCATATGAAGACATCAAAATTAAGAATAATTTTATTATGATTTTGAACGTTAAAACGTCCATAACGTGTCATGTTCGAGAAAGACTTGGTTTGGGTTAAATGAATTTAGTTTGCAACGTTGCGCTCATGAATAAGGGAAACGGAAACAACGTGTAGAATTCACATTCACCGATTTCCTATACAAGGTACCTAGTGTAGACTTATATAGTAACAAGTCAGTAATTTTCACAACTACCCGACCTCGCCGGTTACCCTTTACCCGGTATTTTTTTACATCTTGGCAAAGTAAAAGTGACTCAGGTTAATATGACATGGACTCTTCGCCAGGACGCATTGCAAACCCGCGACACAAGGGAAAAGGTCTAATAAAGTACAGTAATCCAATACGAAAGACATATACGTGTAGTAGTTAGCTACTGACGAAGGATTACTTGGAATAGAATCCGGTAGCATTACCCCTGTCATAACGAGACATTATTGGGAGCTCGCTCCAATGAATACACGGGATTCCTGACATCGACGGATGTAATTAACAATATTGAGGTGTCGCCTCCAGCCTGCGCTCGACACAATGTGTTTATATGAAATATGTTATTTACACATTGAACAAAAACAATTTATTTATACTTTCTATGCAATACGTGTAAAATGACTCTCTTTGAGTCCTTCCAAAATTAATATACCTTCACAAACTATACTATAAATTGGTTTTGGAAAACATTGAGTATTTGGGTGTGCACTGTTCATTTACAGTTGCCGTGCCTACTGACGAATCGGCGATCACTGTGTAACACTACGTCCTTCATTAAGGACGTCGTGTTACACAGTGATCGTCCATTACTCCTCTAGTCCACAGACACGCGTCTAAAAATACAGTTGAAAGATACAAACTGCGCGTATTATCCTAAAAACAATATTATCTAAATAGGCGGAGTTAATGCCTCGGGTAATTTCTTCGTTCATTAATAACTGACAAAGTTGCTCGCCTCTGCTAAGCCCCTTGTCTCGCGTACTAGCCGGGGCTCAGGGCTCGCGCCGCGACTCCCGGTAAAATTGAACTCAATTCCACTAAACTTAAAGCTCTAGGTTGGAACACTGTTTAAGCACATAATCCTCTTTTGGAGCCATTTTCTTAGAAATACGTAAAGTTAATGTTCTACATGGTTTGAAATCGTTTTCAACTATGAAATGATCGCTTGTGCCACCTTAGGACCCGAACAGAACAACATTAGGCTTCAAAGCAAGCGTTACAGAATTATCTTCATCACCTAATTGATCTAATTTATGATTAATGACACCTGTAAAAGTATCCTATTATTTTTAAGGACCTCAAAAGAAAAAGCCGAACTCTAATAAGATAACTTTTGTTTATCTGACACAAAAGAATATTCTCGATGCAACGTAGAAATTTAAATAAAGTTCACAAACACCGCCATCCTGAGACCAAAGCATTTATTTATACATTTTGCCCGGTCTTAAGTTTTAATTAATGTTAAGTATTATTTTAAATAGAATTTTTTCTTTGGATTTTAACGATTTTTTATTATTATTTAATGTCATAGTGGTCTTAAAGATATAGCAAATATTTTGTCAAAAATGACGCTTTATCTCGTAGGTTTCTAAAGTTACAATTACGATGTTAATAGGGTAAAGCAGAAAAATATTACACGAAAATTAGGCATTATTATGTACGTGTGGTACGAGTGATCGTACAGTAGCTGAAAAAAAATCAAACCAAAAACAGGTGTTTCTTATTACGAAAATCTTTTCAAGCAACATGCAATTTAGATGTACTATAGTAATTCGCGCAGGCTTATTTTGCAAAGCGTAATACGGTATTGACGGCAAGCCAGCAGCCGGTTTATCCGATTAGCCCTATGCCCTTCGTCCCTCATTCAGCTTTTGAATTTTTTGCAAAGGTCAGTATTCTCGTAACGTTGTTGCCAGAATATAAAGCAAGAGATTTTTTATTATTTGGATACTCACCGAAAAAGCCTTGAGGAAAACGAGGCACTGTATGATGCCCTCCATTGTGTCTCCGGTGAGGCAGAAAGTGCCGGTCAGATGCCTGCCCTTCTTGTCTCCTATGGCGGGCGCGGCGGCGAGGCTGGCGTGAACCAAAGCCCCGCGCGGGCGAGCGTCTCTCGTCGCACCCAGCACGCCCGGCAGCGGAGCGCCTTCCATGAGCCTCGCCAGCGGGTCCATGCCCGCAAGCTAACAAACCATTGCCCTGGCTGCACTTTATCACTTATTCATCAAATCAACTACTCACTCTTATAGTTAAAACGTCACTAACAACTTTTATTGACTTAGCAGATAAAGCAATTTTTAAATCACGTCGCGGTAATTCCTTTAATTGATCAAAAGTACCAGGTCATCAGAACGGCGGCAGTGGTATTTACGGACGCGTAATGACGTCAATGCGCGACGACACGGACATGACCGACGGGGTGATGGTGCGGGCACCGCAGAGGCTCTTGCACTCCTCGCACTGACACTTCTGGTGCTCCGGGTTCCAGCACTCACTGTTCAACAGTAACGTGACGAACGTGTAGATCAACACGGCCATTCCCACTATTATGTATACTTCCATGCTGCACTTACACTTTATTGGCACACTATTTGGCACGAGATTTACCTATCAAGATTAATATTATAATTATAATAAAACATCAGTGGTGTTTCCCGATCACATTTGTAACGTGTACTGTGTGCCGAATTATACATAGTGAACCGGAATGTAATAATAAAATCGTATTTGAGGTTGCTCATTTATCATATTTAACGGCATTTGTAGGAAACAAACGGCGTCCAGCTGTCCAGCCAGCAGTTATGTTGCCGTAGCCATGATTTACATAGGACGCGTGGCGCCGCGCTACCATTTAAATAGAATCATTTCAAACATTCGGTGGCTGTTTTGCATACAACTGTTCAGAATATTTTACGTACGAATAACACAACAATACGTTTTAAATTGATCAAACAATAATTTATTTCAAAATCCCTTCATTATGTTTTTTGCTGTTCAGAATTCATATTTTGAAAAGGCACTTCGATTGGCTTGTTGGTGAGGCTCCGCGTGTTTCCACAAAATCAATTCTAATTTGTACAAAAGCTCTTAGTGATAATCATCAGAACATAATGTAACCGCGTATTGAGTGCGCGTCGGGACAGGAGTCCGGCGAGATGTATATAGCTATGTACCTACTGCCTATGTATCGGCGGCATAACAACAAACTCATTCCCGACTGATTGGCGTCATTGTGAGACGGGATCGCGGGATTTTATCTCGTCACGTGGCGACGTTCAATCACGTCGTATTCAATCGAACGGCACGCACGCACATGCCGTCCATTGTATTATATATTAGTTGGAAGTCGTAGGTGCGATGCGGACCATTGCTCAAAATATGTTTCGCAAATCGACGTGCTACAATTTTCAAGTTTTTTGTTGGTACAGCCGTTTTAGTTATTTCAGCCTATTGAATCACTCGCTCCAGGATGTATATTACTTGATTAGGGGTAAGATTAACATTATCCGTAGTTACTTACTAATTACTATCTAAAATGTTATTTCTATTTTCAGTCTCATGAAAGCATTGAATGGAAAATGGTGGAAATTACTTTATTATTTTTTTATCTATTTTGTACATATTTGCGTGTCGTTATATTCAGAATCAGGCTTGATACAACAGTAGCACAAAGGTAACAAAACATTATCATTTTAGTGCACTTACCTGTCATTTTAGCTACACTAAGTATTTTCTGTATTAAGAGTCTAACCCAATATTTAAAACAATGTGGTGTACTGCTGTTTCCTCGAAAATTTAAATAATTGTAGTGAGAATGGAAATTGAATGTTCACAATGTTAAACATTTAAGTAATGGTTGTTTATTTTGAAAACTTAATAATTTTGGGAAATATACTAGGATTCCTACAACTCCTTAGTTGTCTCAAGCTGCCTTCAGCCTGAGAGCTTTATTTCGAGTTTCATGGGGAATCGGTCGTTCATTCTTGAAATATATTATTGCAGCAGTTTTAATCAATAAATAATTCATTCTGCTATTGCTATTGTCATATTCTGGGCACAATTCCAACAATTTTGTTGGCCAAATCCCTAATGATTACAGTCACTAGGCCTCGCTCCAGCCTCTCTATCATGGAGTACCAACGTATTGATAACAAATGAATAACAAGTGGAGTGACCACGGCGGCAGCTGTAAGGGTCTAGCGCCACTCAACCGCACAGCAGTACTTACGTAAGTACTAGCACTTTAACTAGTAGTACCACCCTTTTTTTTCGGATTGGAAATCATCAAATGACTTCCCCCACCCCTTAGTGTCAGAATTTTACTGACTAAAACCCACCCATGTTCCTTCATGTGCCCTTTGCGTTCCGCGGGCATGGTGTCTCTTTCGAACAACCCGCAGCCCCGGCAAAGAACCACCCTTACTACAGTATAATGAAGGAGCTGATAAGGGGGATGCGCTAAGGTTGCATTATTGATCAGCAGCATACCGTTCAACTATGACTGAGCAACAAACTGCACAAACTGTGAAAACATGAATTTCCCGGGCACCCCAGCACGTTCACCTTACCGTCACGAATTAGTTTCATAAACGTGAGCGACTCCTTACACTGGCCACGTGTTGCAGTCGCGCGCACTGCTGCTTAGGGACGTGTGAGCGACGCACACGCCTACTGCTCCAACAATACTACATTCAATGTGTATCTAATGACTGAGAACAGATATTGATTTTATTACCTCCGTAACTTGACTTTCATAATGACCGTCAATTTCTAAAAATAATGTTAGTTTGATTGTTATACAATAATGCAAGTTTTCATGAAGCGTGGCAGACATTCATTTCAGTGAAAATAACTCCTGAAAAGACGCTTCCTTCTTAAAGTTTAACAAACCAATGAAATTGAATACGCAATGATATTAAATTAATTAATTGGGAAGCAATTTAACAAAGATACAAAACTGTAACATCTTCGTTAGGAAATGGAACTTTTCATCTCTTTACATGAATGTTTCTTCTGTAAGATTTAAAGCAGTTTAATCTTGTAATGTAAGTCTAGTTACAAATATAACTTTACCCAAACTTAGCCACGAGTAAGGTCAAGCGATGTTTACCTTTCGAACTTCACAGCCCCCCCCCCCCCCCCCTCCCTCGTCCGGACGACATAATATTTACACTAGGTAACATTTACGCAGTCAGCTAACTAGAGCTGTCTGTACGTCTGAGCACTTGTCCAAGCTAATTCTACTAGTAATATTAGATACATTTAATAAACTTAACTAAAACCGGGCAATAAAGCGCTTAGATAATAAGTTTCTAGAATTTCGCCTAATCACCCCCGTGCCGGGACAGCCGAGACACTCTTTGTAAATCGTGCAATTACGGAATTTCAATCAAACATTTTACAGGACTTATAAATGTACGAAATCAGACTGTATAATAGCATTATAAGGTTGACATTGGGTTGTTGTGGTAACAAAGGGTAGATAGTCCGAGTTAAGCGCGTTAAGTTGGGGTACTTTATGAGTACAATGTTAATGTGGTGTAAGCCACTCGCTACTGTGATGTAGATTAGTAGTGGTGCTCGCTGGGCGGCACTCGGCGCGATACCAGATAATTAATGTACTTGAGGAGCAGCATCGATGTGATAAATAGCGTTCGTTTTGTGTGCGACGAGCGATCCGTCATGGCGTCTCGTCTCTTGCTACCATTAAGTATTTATCTCACACGCCCGCGGCGCCGCTCTTAACCTACAAACGCCGCGGCCGGCAGTACGCCGCGTTGGCGTAAAATAAAATATGTACAAGTAATACTCTCCGGATAGCAAATATTGTTACACGCTTGAATTATGCACTGCAAAAAAGCGAGGCAAGCCAGGAGTTGAAATTGAAAAACATTGTAAATTGGTATCTGCGTGTCGGTGTTAAACTGCATGCATATATGATAACATATCACGACACTTAAATGTCGAAATGAAAATCATAAGGACTGAATCCGATAAGTGTAATCCACGGATTATGGAAGCCAAACTAACTGAAATCATGAAATGTATCAATTTACGACATCAATTAGTAGAAAGAAGAATAAGAATAATTTACCGATGAAATACCGTTGCAATCTGTGTACTCTATGGTTATCTGTGGTGTTCTCGTTTGATTTTGTGTACATAGTGTGATATTTCGTTGTCATCCGGATAGGATCCGATGAATGAAGCGTTTATGCACCTCTCACCCTGTGACATTAAATAGCGGCCTATTTTCTAGTAGAATATCAGAAGCCAGAAAGTCTGACAACCAGTCTATCCAACAGGTATCGTGTTGCCTAGTAACTGGGTTGTGGAGGTCAGATAGGCAGTCGCTCCATGTAAAACACTGGAATTCAGCTGCATCCCGTTAGACTGGAAGCCCACCCCAACTTAGTTGGAAAAAGGCTAAGCAGATGACAATGATGTTCTGTAGTTGAGTATGGTAGAACATGTTGGTAAGCGCGTAAAATCAAAATGATCGTAAAATGATATCATTTGCTTTGATAATGCTAACAGCTCCCGCGACTCATAAGAACTACCAGCCACAGCCGCGTGGCCGAGACACGGGACTCGGGTCCCGGGATCAGCAAACAAGCAGACCAACTCGCATTAACATTTCGGCAGAATTACGTTTCTTGGGGCTGTGGGGCAAATGACGCAAACTGGTCGCAACGTGTCGGTTTTCGTTGTTAACTCTCCAAAGTAATGCGGTACAAGTGATCCTGAGCCCTTCAGGATAACTAAAACGGTTGTATGTTTCTAAAACGTACTAATCTATGATAGAGGAAACACAAAAGGACTAGACTCACTCGTGTCGTCTCCAAAGACTAAGTAATTGCAGTCAGTCAAAAAACTTAACACGAACCTAGTTCCTCCAACAAGACGATATAATGGGAGAAAACAAGCGCTCAGCATCACATAAAATAACAAAGACAAACAAACATGGTGGTCCTAAGCAAACGCCGGCAGCTTGCGGGGCGCGTGACACCGGCGGCGCCTGCGTAAACATACACACTGCTATTGTGCCTCGCCAAATTAACTGTATTATGCCTTCAAGAAAACCAACTGCAAATACATGACAACCACTAACATACATTCCGGCTTTCACATACAGCCATAAGGAAATACACGCTCGACACTATCACGCAAATATGGAATCAAACAAGGCCCGATATACAAGATGTGACAAAACACTTCACACAGCCGTTAACGACACGTACTGACCATCAACCTAAGTAACTTTGACCAAACATTATTGTTGGAACACGACTTATTTTTGGTGTACTTTTAATATAATAGTAGTGTGCAGTGTAACGCATGCTAAACATAGTAAAGTTCCACCTTCAACTTTTATCTCCGTAGAGCTTACCAGGCATTGTCGAGAACAATAAAATGATCAGAATGCTGCAAACAATTTGTAACTTTCCGCGCTTTGTTAAATGCTTTTCTGGTCCTGACACCTTTTAAATCAAAATTAGTATTTATTTGACTTTTAGTAAACAATGCCGTAATTTATTGAAGAATGAGCCTAGGCCCGCGGCTTCGTCCGCGTGAATGTCGGACTCGCGGGTATCCCGGATATAGACGAAGTCGTGCATTAAAGGTAGTCTGTCCTTTCTTGGGGTTCTCAGTGAACTTGAGGTGAGCTGTCCATCCCTAGCATAAAGTGGAAAGAAGGCTCACGTCACGTAAATTCACCGAGGGTGACCTTAACAGAAAAGCACTGCAGCCAACTAGGAATTAAAGGAACCAACCCGATCAAATAGTTGATTCCTTTAATCGTGTAAACAGTTCACTTTGTTAGGTCCTATCCATAAAAGCACTCACTTTCTCTAGACAATAATCGTGTAGACAGAAAGTATTTTCAACAAGTAAATGTTTCGCTCGTTGAGTCAGCCCAACAAAAGGTAAGTAATCTGTGTGATCATCAATCCAGGCGACGACTTGTTTCAGTGCCAAGCGAGAAAGTAGTGAAATAACAACGCCGTACACGACAATAGTGACTCAAGACTTAATAAATAGATGCTTTTTAACTTTCGTAATAAAAGTGTGACATTAAGTGAAGGGCTCAGTCCTTAGACAAACGTCTAAGGTCAGCCGCATGATTCATTTATACTTTAAATAGGTATACAGGACTTTGAATTTGAAAATAAACGTTTCATCCAATCCTAGAATTACACGATTGCATATTCGCTCAATCATGAGATGTACTCCTGGTAGTCAAATATAATATCTGTAGACAAGACTATGGAAATAATAGCTATATAACATCAATAACTTCAAACAAAATCGATCAATCTAAATTGAGAGCTGTAACTTAACCTGTAGTGAAACTGCATGATCTCTCAAGTATGATTTCTTTCAAATTGAAGCTACGTTCAAGTTCGGAAGCCTTCAGTGAGCTCGAGACATCGGATCCCACCCGATGTACGAGGGTTTACATTTGAAAATGGATGCAGTAACCTTGTCAGTAATAAACTTTTGAAAATGTGTCTGTGTATCGAGAGGAAACTTACTCAGTGCTTTAGGTGACCCATGCTCGAAAACCTTTTCACAATGTTCATTATAAAATAAATGAGCTAGAAACTGTACCCGGCCGGTTCTTAATGAATACAGTTCTAACTTCTCCTGGCGTACAAAGCGCCCTTTACCTTCAAAAGCCTTCATCCCGGTGGTAATTATATAAATATTTCGAAACCCGATTACCGTGAACGAACGTTTGCGTCCTCAATTACTGGCTAATCTTCAACCAAAGTACTTGAGATCGATTTAATTCTCCATACTTAAATGCCGTCCGATAAATGCAATCCGTTCATTGTTCGTCATTAATTGCGCGAGTCACGAGCCCCCCCGTCCTCGCGGCACCATCCCCTCGACCCAGTTCCACTGGAACACATAATTAAAGGCAGGAACTCTAAAAATCTCCCACAAAGAGCACAAAGGCAGAGTTTTAAAACCTACAAATGACGATCGGCGATGTAGACTGTGACGTCACACTAATCAACGTCCACACTACATGTCTTAGCAACATTAGCATGACACGGAGGGATGTTTCGCCCCAGAGCCGATAGACACGATAACGTGCCCGATAACTCTTGAACAGTATTACAATTAGATTTGTTCATTATCCATTTATGACGTAAACCGACTGAAACCGTAACACAATAATCTGTTTACGCATTTAATTAATTCGTTAATAATTAATCAAAACTGCGTTAATTGCGAAGAACTCCTCTTATTTTATATGAGTTAATATTTTATAAGACCCCCCAGGTGCGCTGGCGGCCTGGTACTCGGAGAAATAAACGGTTGTTTGCACTCACGTGTACATTTCAAGTTTGTAAAACGGTGTAGATGACACTTGTATTATTTGTGTCTCTCGTGACCTACGCCTGTCATTGTAATATTGATCGGACCAGTACCTATCCCCTTGTTTGAGTTAAACGTTCACAATAGAAACTTTATTGAGATACCCACTAGGGTACGCACACGGCGGCGTACAACTCTTCCATCTCCCTGCTCCATCACCTCTTTGTAGCTCATCATATCTTGTCCTAAAACTTTATAAAACTCCTTATACCGCTCATCGCGATTCTCGTATATTTTTATTTTTAGCATCACTTGCGGCTGTTGGGGTATTTTCACTTAGTGTGGGAAAGGTTTCTGCATGACGCGAGTTTTATCGTTATGTTTAAGGGGCCGGCTGCCGGCAGTTGTCAAGATATTGCTGCAAACCACGTATGCTGAAGTACTCCATTTGGGCCGATAACTATTTCTGGCACATGTAGCTACTCTATTCTGTAACTGAGTTCTCAAAAGGAAGTAGTATTTGCATTCGGCGAGGTTTTTTTTTTCATGACTACCTCTGCCTACACTAATTTATCTGTGATTACTGGATAATTTTATGTTATATTTTAATTCAGTAGAAGAAGTCTGCACGGTGGTCCCATTCAAATGTAATTAGCTTTGCTTGTATAGTTTTGGGCTTTTTTTTTTTTTTTTTTTTTTTTTAATTTTTTTTTTTTTTTTTTTTTTGGTGGGTGGGAAATCATCAAATAACTTCTCCCGCCCTGGGCGGGGCGGGAGGGAGTGTCAGACTTTTACTGACTAAAACCCACCCATGTTCCTTCTTGTGCCCTTTGCGTTCCGGGGGCGCGGTATCTCTTGCGAACAACCCGCAGCCCCGGCAGGCATCGGCCCTCAGTGGCCCCTTCCTTTTGCTGACATCTCTTTGAGGCGCGCGTGGAACACGAACGCGCCGTCGACACGGCCTGTCGTTATGCAACGTAAGGACGGTGAGCTACCCATTGCTCACCGTCCACAGGCCAGTATCTACGGTGGCCGGGAGTCGTCTCGCGGCTCCCGACGTCCGGAGCGTCTACCGCGGCGGCTGGGACGGGAGAACCGCTGTCTCAACCGTCCCGCCGCCTCCTTCTCAAGCATTACTGCCTCGCAGAAGGAGGCGACTGCATCCCATTCCCTCTCGCTCCGGACCATGGCTTGCACCAGGGCCGGACGCGAGAGTTCGCCGATAGTTTTGGGCTTACCGTCAATAACAGGTTGGCTTCAATAATCTAGGCTGATGATGTTGCAATCTGATGTTGTTATTATTGATAGAGGAAATATTGGTGCCTACATGAATTTGTATTTATATGTACTTAGTTACCTACGACAAGTAAAAAGCTTTTGCCCGCGAGTCCATCTGCGTAAACGTCAGTAATATTTAAATTCAATCATGATTCAAAACACACGTGGCGCCATCTATTATCATAAGAACGTTATTGCGGTTTTTCTCGGAAACAGTTTTATTTTTTTGGGATGAAAGGTCATGAAACTCAATGTCCGTTTCTGTACACCTGACAACGTAGGTACGAAATTAACAAACAGACGGTAACAAACAAACATACATTCGCATTTATTATAATATTAGTTAGGATAAAAACAAACAACGTAAACCCAAAGCCACCGACTGACGAAAGTGAAATAAATTTTTACTTTGTAGTCGCTGTTTAAGTTCTTTTTTTTGAAGACGGTTATAATTTTTGTGAGAAAGTTTCTTAATGTTTCTATTTAACGTGAAAGATCTGAAGCGTGTTGCTGTTCCGAACGTTTAATTACGAGGAGTATGTATAAGGAGTGCACACATAGCTGCAGATGACATAATATTTGGAATAGCTGGTGGCGTGGGCTCCTGTTCTACGTACGTTCCGAGCAGCGGAATGAAGTACAAACACAAACTGACACTCGAGCAGTGCCAGCTCGGAGGAGCGCCGTGGCTCGCGGGCACAACAACACTGTTTTCCATAAACACAACATTCCCCTTTAGCAGCGAGTTGAGCAGTCATTTTGGTTTATTTCCCCACAGAAGACCTTCAGCTATAAAGCTAACGGCCCTCGCAAATAATTAATTGCATTCTATTCCTGAGTTTTCATTATTTGCGGAGTAAACAGAGAAAGTTGTGCGTTGCTTCGCTCAAGTTGGAACCATACGTGGCACCGACTACTGTATATATAGGACGCTGAAAGTGATTCTTTTTTTATCCACGTCTCCAGGTTTGTGTCGCAGGATCACACTCACTACAATGTCATGGCCAATTCATACTCGCGCACAGTCGAAGCGCGTCTATACATACATAGATGATCTACACAACGTTATGGAAGCGCCGGGTTACGAACGTATTTGTTATCTACATGTAACTTCGATTTACTTGCATGGCTATTGTATAGTACTGTATACACTTATATTGAACTTGGATGAACGTCGTCGTAATAATATTTGTATAAGCAATAGTAACAGGTGACTAGAGGTGTATACGAAATACAAATCCCTGTTCACTTGGCAGAGTGAGGATGTTTATAGCTGTTTTCATATTCTTATTCTAACCACGATTGCGTACTATTGTTCCTGTATAATCTTGGTATTTATGAATTTAAACATGGAGATGCAAAAAATGGTGTTGTAAAGTAAGTAGGTACTTGTTGTGATATATCGAGTACTAACACGAGTCGAGTTGGGTTTGTTTGACATGTCTTGTTTCAAAGTGTGGGCTTGTCAACGTGTACTGGGAGTGTATGAACACGACGACACTCGGTCGCAGTTATAAACAAAACTAATTTACATTACGATTTCAGGACGTACAGAGCAGTAACAAAATTATTACATTTGTCCTAAGAGAGCGGAAAAGAGATAACTCCGAGATGAAATCCTGAAGTCGGAATAGTTAATAGTTTAGTTTGTCATGAATATGTATAATGTTGTAAACCATAACGTACATATTTCTGACACAACCAAATGTCGCATTACGTATATGACCTTTGTTCTCGCCACCCTGGCGACCAATGACCAAAGACGAGAACGTTATCCTCCGTAGCAACCAAGTAACAGGTAAAATGTAAGCTTACCCTCGCGCCTCGTTGCGACACGTGTACAAGTGAGCTCGACACAAACATTCAACTCTCTGAAGTCACCGCGGCGTGATATCAGTGGGTGCTCCCGGCGCACTAAGCAGCATTCGAACCCCACTTCCATTATCACAGGACAAGCTAGAGGGCGGTAAAATCAGCTGCGTCAAGTTACACATAACGAGCAAACAAACATATTAACATTGATACACTACCGCTTATTAGTTTGGGATTTTTATGAAATGGCTCCAGGAAGTGGCCTCGGTAATCGCGGCCGCAATACTGTTCTTAGTACCTTCCGAATGTTTTCAAACCAATAGATACCTAAGTTAGTAGAATTATAAAATATTTATATAATTCTCATGAAAAATTCTTCTAAAGTAGAAACACGTGTTCAATTAAGGAAATACCATTTTCATAAATCTTTTATGTCGACCTAATATTTATTTTCCAAGTAGAAAATCGTAAATTCTCAATTTTTAATCACATTGAATGTCTAAAATTTCAATTTCAACTTTGAAACGGCACCGCAGAACAAACTTCACTCGAGTACCTACACGTACGTACGAAAGGAATCTAGAACAAAACCTTGGAATAAGTTTATGAATACGTAGGAATAATAACAAGCTCAGTGGAGGAGACAGGAGAGAAGGGGGGGGGGACCACTCCATGGTTTCATGACTAGGATATCAGCAGGGGGTCAAAAGTGGAATGTTTTGAACGCGAGTGAATGCGAACCATTGAAACTAGTACTAGTTACTAGACACAGTTTAAAGAAGAAAAAGTTTCCAGCAACTACCCTTCGCGGTGAGTTGAGCTCGTGTTGGGAGATCGTTACGTACTGTTCTAAATCTAGTTGCAATCTCATGTCAGCGGAAATCAATGACAGGAAATTGGAGGCATTCTGCACAAGACGAGACTGAGATTTCATTGCTGTAGTTTCAAAAAGTTATACCGCTTACTTACGAACTCGTGGTAAAGGCGTTCATTTTAGTAAAGGTCAAATTACCGCGCCGGCAGAAAAGCAGCAGTAAACACGATTTATATTGACCCGATTTAAAACATTGTTTTCTACCATAAATCTAAGCGGTCGTCATATGATTATTATGCTTAAAAAACCCCTGGGAGGTTTCTCAGCAGTTAATAACCCGTAGTTAGAAAGTACTTATCAAGAACGAGTGCATGCTTCCCGAACGCTTTAGTGTTTGCGACTCATTACACCGACGTGTTCCGGTGAACGTGCCGCTACTCTGGTCACTCGCGTGCCGTTGGCCTGCTCTGCACGGGCGGCCTATGCAGTCGACCGTGTAATACCTACATTGTACTACGAACGAGATATTCAGGTTTCAATGTGTGTCCAAGTGGTTCAGTATAGTATCAGTTAGAGCGGCTGGATAAATATCACAAAGCAATACCTACCTACGCAAGACTATATCGATGCTAGTATAAACTTCGCACAAATATAAATGATAACAAAAAAAAATACATATATTATAGCTACGAGATTCGTGACCAATCCGGCGTAGCAGTTGCTGCGCGTCCGCTACGACAAGAACTACGATGTATACGGCGTAGCCCACCTGTGCTACGCCGTAGTCAATGCTCTCACTCTACGATTTGTTCCTACCTGCTACACCCGCGTAGCGCGTAGCCATTGAATAAAATTTAAAAGTTTAGAGTTAATTCAATTTCTAGACAGGCTTCAATACAACGCCATGTGGCTTAACAATGCAATAGTAACAGAATGAAAACGGGCGAGTTCTTTACAAATACAAAAGAACTTGAAACCATTAGTATTCTTTTTTCATCGCCTTGCAATCACCGCAAAGTCGAGCGTTTTCAATTAGACGCTAACTATTGGAATCTATTTAGTGCGGGGAGGCTGAGAAGTTTAATCCTTTTGTAGCGTTTTATGTCTGTAGAGTGTGAAAAGAAACCAACCTACACGTTATCCGCTCCAGAAAGCGTCGGTATGTTTCGCTTTCTCTCACATAATAACAGAAACTCGGCATTGTCAGTTAATGGAAGTATTTGTGAAAAAATGATAACCGGCCCGAATTAATTTCATGCGAAAATATTTGCTGGAATAAATACATGTAGTTGTCCAGAATAGTGTTATTTTACTTGTATAATAGTACAGGATGTGTTCGCGTACCAGCGACAGCGAGCCACAGGCGCTGCAGGCCTGGCGTAAGAGCACGCCGGCGCTGCTGGCCACCTGGCGCACGTGCCACGACAGACAGTTGTCGTTTGATAGTTTGTATCCGCTCTAACATTTATTGCGCACATCCATCACGCGCGATAACACATACGGCGGCGCGTTGCGATACTGCGACGCGGTGGAACCACTGTGTGTTACATACATACTGCAGCTACCTACATAACATTCAGTATGGAACGTTTGGAACGTAGTAGTAAGTAGCAACTAGAGACGATTCAAAATATATAGAATCAGTGAAAGCTTGCCCCGGCAGGTGAGCAGACGTCATTTTGAATAATATTTAAAGCTAGTTTAGGAGCCTTCCAAACCCTCATGGGAAGTAAAATAAACTAGAAACGTTAGCAACGTGTTCGCAGCGTGGTATATTGGTCTCAACGAGTCGTGAGCACAGGTGGGTAGTGGAGGGGGTAACCTCGCGCATGTACACTTTCGGCCAAATTAATTCAGTACCGATTTTACTAAAATTATTGTTAGGTACTTATACAAAGTATAATTAATACATTAGTGGTACTTATAACTTTATTTTGATGCAGTAACGTTGTAGGCCTTCGTGACTCAAACATATCTCAATAAAATAATAAAATCTGGTTAGAAATGATAATTTATTTTTGTTTTATTAACGTTTTGTTAATCTGAAGGTAAAGGTGATATGCCTTCCGTAACAAATCCATAAAACTATATAAAAACAAAAACAAAAAATAAATACGAAATTAAAAAATTAACCATTTTAAAATTCAAAACGTAAGTCACTAAAACTGCACAAAAGTGTACAGTAGCCGAACAACATACGAGTTTCCAATGGACGACGAGCATCGACTGCCGGACCGGGACGGAACAATCGCGTGCGGCGTCCACCCCCGATGCGTCTTTCATTCCGCCAAAGAGACCTAAAAATAAACTTGTGCGCAGATAATTGTTGTGGTCACGACTCGTGGCGACTACTGTACTACCGTGCTGCATCTGAAGTAAGTCACGCTATGCGCCGCGCAACACACCCGCGACGTTACACCTCCAGTTACACACATAACTACGTGTACTTCTACATGTACTGATAACTATCCGCATTAAAAAGTTATGAGTTTTAATCGATATCCTAGTTTGTACATAATCTCTCTTTCTGCCTCTTCCTCTCGGTTGCCTGTCGCCAACGTATTGATATCGGTACACGTGGCTGTAGGCACAGCTCAGTCTCGGACTAATGTATTAACAGTCTGTGATCACGAGATTAGTTCCAGACTGAAGCACAAACATTTGAACAGTCATTAACTTCAATATATTATTACAAATCGTTTGTGTTACGATATAGTCTGTAACGTTCAACTATGTTGACTTTTGAAACCACTTTATTATTGATATCGAAGGAAAATATTCGATTTGGAGTTTATTATTTATTACTAGAATTATTAATTTTTAATTAGACTCTAAATTCCACTATTGAGCAAGGAATTTTGCGAGCTATGGTAGAAAATAAATCATAATCAGATACTGGCAAACCCTATGCCGTACGTCAGCAACTCTTCAAAGTGAAGCTTTATAGACGATCTTTGAGTGTTTCAACAGGTCGGGACTCAATACATTGCCAACAATATATAGGACAGGTGAAACGACCAAATAATATAAATCGTTTTTTTTTTCGTTATTTCGACATCGCCAGCGGGCATCAAAAATAAAAGCATATTTTCATGTACATATGTGTTGGCCTTTGACGCAGCAGCATTGCTGACAAATGAAAACGTTTGTTTTCACAGGCAATACCTGGACATACATAGTATTTCATCATGTCTGTATATCTTGTATGAAACAGGTTACATTCAACAAAAGTTATTTTTGAAAACCGGAACAGAGAATGTATTATTTGAAGTTGTAGGTACATATATAATGGCAGAAAAGGGAGACCGGATTCGTAGTATGTTTGCGAACACATATGTACATTGATGAAGTCAAATCCTCTGCATACAACGTCCATTTAACAAATGACTGTTATTTATTATCTCCGGTGTTGTATAAAGAGATGTGGCAACGTGTTAACGTGAACATTATCATGATTATAACGAATGGTTTAATAAGGTAAGTAATGATTACTTCTGTGATTCCAGGAATATTTCGTTTATATGTTTTTTCGTCGAGATTTACCCGTTAATGCTACGTATAATATACATTTGTATAAATAAATCTACTTAAGCAGACATGAAGTACCAGTGACATATCTCAAGGGTTTAAAAAACTCGATACCTAATTTGCATTACGAATTTTTGAGAAAGGCGACTATCGCACTGCACCGCACCCCGTCGCGTAGCTCGGGGCAGCGGATTTTTAACGTCGCGCTTCCCGCGCGTAGACGCGTCGGCAGTGTGTTGAACTAGGCGTGTTTTCTATATAAATTTAGATACTTGTATACGATGTTAAAATCAGCCGCCCCGCGATACGCGTCGGGGCGCGGTGCAGTGGGTAACCGCCTTACGTAGAATTTTGAAATTAAGTTACTAAGGACGACTAATTAAGGACGAGTAATTGGCACCCACAAGGCTAAATATTTGTGCCTTTATCCTGCCTACAAAATTTCAACGAGTTTAATTACCTATTACACAAAATATGAGTGGACTACGTTTTGTGTTGGGCGCTGTCGGTAAAATCTCCTTAAGTTTAAACGAGAAAATGGCAAAATACTTTACTGTTATAATCCCGAGGGCGGAAGTAAAGAGGCGCCAGCCGTGTAAACCTTTGGCACAGGCAGGCGCTAGTTTCCAGTGAGTACACTCCATTTTTTTAAAGACTTCTTTCTTGTTTAGCTATGAGACCGCTTTATAAATGAGAAACGAATATTTAGTCTTTTTAATGGAAGAGTTTTAACGAGAAAAATTACAAAAATGAGATCGTACTTGAGGCAAATAAAAAATCAAGCACGAGGATTAAAGAGGGTTATTAACAGTATCTTAGGGCGGTGATATTAGCGAGAGGTCTTGACCTCGGCTCGGGAGGGACCAGCCGAGGTCAACGGCTACATTGATGGAATCCCCACAACATTACAGAGGGCGAACGATACCAAGATAAAAAAGATCTGTTGATTACAACGCGCCGACAAATGTGGGGCATAACTCTTGCAGCGGGATGCCGAGTGACTCCACACCAATGAAATACGTGACGCCCTGGTAATACAGAGCAGAATCGATTGACGCCACTAATGTAGAAAACGATTACGGCGGATTTAAAAATGGTTAGTGGTGAACCGAACCCATTTGTGATGTATTGGATTGAAATTCTATTAACGTTTGTGACGGTCCACTTTGATTTAGTGCTTGTAAGCACTTCGCAATTTTCATTTAGCATTCTTTTTACAAATATTTAGTTGCCTAGACCTTGAATGACTGTTCTAACGTTCAGTCTTTTGTAATTAAGATCTGATAATAAATTAAAATTTTGCAATTATAATCTGATATGATGATGAACTAATATTGTTCACAGCCAGGTACCTGGCAGCACACCACGCAGCACTGCTCTGAGCCTACTCAAAGCTTAGTCCACAAAAGTTTCAAAATTGAGTTGTTAGTACCTACTGTTCACATGCCAAGGGAGTACAATTTTCGGGAAATCTTCACCTATAAATTTCCTATATTTTGTGTTCATGTTCGGAACACGGCCGCTTAATAGGGTATCTAACGGCAGGAGGTCGCGAATTACATTCGACTACAAAATGTATTAGTACTTAGAATAAGCAACATTTGAAACCCAGGACGTATTACATTCCCGACGATTATCCACGAATGCGTTTTCCTGCGTTAAAACATTTCATGAGAAATCTTTTAAAGCAAAATAAATAAAGCTTGCGACACATTTTGTGTTCATACCGGTAAAATCTGTTCGCCCCTACATCAAAGAAAGTGCTTGCTAAGTAGGTACATGTTTATATGTATGTTATAAACGACAATTACAGAACTTACTTGACTTAATTCAAGATTACAAATATTTCTGTTAGATTACTGATTAGAAGCGGGTGCGCGCGAGCTGGCGACGAGCTCGCCGACTGGTCATGTACTACTTACTATATGCTGGCATGGCAGGCATAGCTAACAGCGACAACTTTGCGCACACATGCAGGGACTGTGTGATCGTATCGAGAACTAATGGCTCCGTTCTCACAGACGACTGAGCAGCACTTTGACACACTACCGGCTTATTAACAACTTGCTAATTAGTCAAAGTCTTACACCTAGGTCGCGCGGGGCTCGAGCGCAAGTTCCTCGACTCTCTGAAGCCCCAAGTCCGGAATTTACCACGACTGTCGATACAGAGCAGTCTGCTGAGTCAGGGGAGCAAGTTTGAGAACTAATACTTGTCCTAATTTTTACTGAGCTTACAAATCGACACGTGGTGGGCAGTTTATCATGACCCTTTGTTCGCTATATGTTTGCTTGTTTGTTACTTAGTACAGGGATTTGTTTGAGGAAATATTACACTAAAGTAAAAAAAGAGCCTCTACCGCTTTTATTAGGAAAGCTCATTGGACGTTGTCGTCATTGAAACAGTTCTCGCTGAATTTTAAGTTACAAGATGTTTATCATCCTCGCAAAAGGATGTAAAGCATCCGCACAAAATACCTACTTTTACATGCCATCATGACAAATGAAATTGGTTACACATCTATCTTAGCTGCGCTGCCAAATATGTTTTTCTTGGACAAATAGTTTGTAGGTACCTACTGTGTCACCCTCCGTTTACATCGAATAAGATACGTCATATAATGTGAGCTTACAAGTCCTAAATCAATACAAATAAAGCCTTTTGTATCCAAATATGTATAGAAATATTAGGTATCAATGCGACGAGTTCGGGCGCCATCTTCATGAAAGTTATCCAATAAATTATGTGAGATATACATAAAATAACACAAACACTATACACGGATGTCATAATCAATCGAAGGTAACTCGATAGGACGATCTATGTGTGACGTATACTACACAGTATCACATTGACGGCAGATACGCAGTGCGCGCGTTAGGCAAACATAAACACCACTGATGTTTGGATTAAATAACACTGTGTTATGGTACCCTGGTAGTGAACATTCAACATACATGACGTGGAGGTGTCGGGGGCCGCGGAACGCGAGACGCGTACAGGCGCCGGGGCGGGCGGCCGATCACTGAAACGTCCCGGGCGCGCGACGCCCCCGCCCCCTGCAGCCCCCGCTACTGAAACTCTCAATTATTTTATTGGGAAAGCTAATGAGACGAGAGCCATCCACAGGACTGTTGTCCGTTATTCCCATGGTTACCGGCAAATAAAACATCGTTAGGATTAAGCGGTAAATCGCTCGTATTGACGGCGCACTTTTCGAGTCAATTTTAATAATATTTGAGTTTACACAGACTGCGGATTAACGAAATTAGGAACAGATATTTCATAAGACACGAAATGTCTTTTCAATCGGAGTCCGTCGCAGTCAGAGACTAGCTGTTGTTTTAAAAGTTCCCGAAGTTATTTGCTGTCCTTCGGCGGCGCTTTCCTTCTTATTTGCGTAATGTGGACGTGTGTCGGGAGTAACAATTATGTGCTAATCAGCGTCAGCGCCGCGCCTGAAGACTCTGTGAGCGCGGGAACCCCTGCAGCACTGTATAGGTGTCGCTGATAGGCAAGGTAACAAGGTAAATGCTACTAATATAAGTAAGTATAAGCATGACAGAACGGGACGCAGAATAGATGCTATATTTCACTCTTTATGGCCATTTTCAATCAAATTGATTTTGACCTTTTTTGTAAATCCTATTTACTTTCTTAAAGCCTCTCTCGAAGTCATTCAATTGTGTGACGATTTTTTGACTTCAGTGGGGTCGATTGCCATTTGACCTCTGCAGCCCACAGGGAAATCAGATGCTCGCAATACGCGCAGTCAATGCACGAGTGGACGGTAACTGTTTCACTACGAGCTATGCTTCGGCTCTGATGTAATCTCCTCATCTCCCCCAGACTCTCTATCTCAGGGTGTTGGGTGTTCTCTTTTCTGACACACACACTCGATCCCAACAACTAAGTACTAATCATAATGTCTTAATTATTATTTCATAATGGCATCATTTAGATGATGCGGCTCTCCGTCCGGATGAGATTACAATTGATTTCTGTTGGATATCCGCTAACCCACCCACCCCTACGGGGCATAGGGTGTTACGATAAAGACAAGGAAGTACAATAAACAGAGACTCAAATTATACACAAAACATTTACAAAGCTCGGACAATCTAAATTGTTCGGGGACATCCAAGGAATTCAGGGATTCGGAGTCAGCGAATAAAAAAGAAATTTAGGTAGACAACAAAAGACAATAGCGAATGGTCACTCCTGCGAGAGAACATGTTTGAAGTAGGGTAGGCTGGCATAAAATAAGGCCCTTTGGGTCGCTCCCATTCAGATTCCATTTAGTTGCGGACCACGTATAGGAACATGATTGGTTACACCTGGATATATCTGGCACATGTATCAATAAGCAGACGGATCTACTTTTGTAGTGACCCCTACGCCGCATGCAATTTCCATTCCTATAGAATTCAAGTATTATAAATATACAAATAATAGTTTCTACCTACTGGCGATAATCTTATTCCCTAACATTTGCGTCAACTGAGCGTTACAAAAGCATACATCTGCCTAGCCTCGCACGGAACACAGATGTGACAATACGTTACCACAGTAACCTCAAGCCAACCACAATACAATCCCTCATCCTAGTCTGCAGTAGTAAGCAGGCAGCGTGCGCCGGCCAGCCTTAATCAATGAAGACAAACACTATTCTCATCTGAGAATGAGGTCGAGTTGGTTGAGCTAAGTCATCACTCATTATTTGTAGTCTGTATGTAACTTAAATAGATGATTCGCTCCAACTTAATATGGAAGGAAAAACAATAAGGGTACTCATGTTTAAGTTTGGTTTATGGCAGCATCGTAATATTTTTATGGAGCTTCGATACCCTTTTTTGGAATAACTCCGTCGGAAAGGTCTTGCTAAGATACTTCTAGGAAAGAAGTCTTAACTAACAAACTATAAAATCCATCTGGTATATGATGTACTTAACACTCAGGCTGCACATTCTTTAGGGGTTACCGCCGTTCGATCAGAACCTGGCCAGGGTCGACGGCGCGGTGTGTTCCACGCGCGCCTCAAAGAGATGTCAGCACTGTAGACGAGACCCGCTAGGGCCAGTGCCTGCTAGGGTTGCGGAATTTGTTCGAAAGATTCACCGCGCCACTGGGACACAAAGACCATTAGGAGGAAACACGGATGGGTTTTAGTCAGTAAGGTTCGACACTTCCTTCCGCTCCACCCAACGCGGAAAAGTCTTTTGATAATTAAGAAGCCATTTAAACATTTATTCGCAATGAAACATTATATCCGATAGGTACTCATAAGCAGCTGCAAATTGCAAAAAACGAACGAATATTTGAATTTCGGGGGCAACACTGGATCTTTCAACTTAACAATGTCTGATTGGCAGCGGTGCGTTTTATTCAGATCCTTTCTCCTTTATTCGTTCAACTAGAATTTATCAAATCGAAAGAACCGAAAAAACCGGGTACACGGTTCCGTGCTTGAGTTTGGAGCCGAAAGAACGAATTCCTAAAATAGGGCCGGTTCCGGAACCGGCCTGTATATAGCTGTAATACCATCAAGGAATTACAGTTAAAAGCATAACAAATATTATGGTCTAAAGATACCTACAGAATAAAAATTCAATATCTCAGTGTCAGGGGCTGTAACTTGATCAGATTCCGGTAATATCGGGAAATCGTATCAAGTCTGCTTACCTTTCTGCGGAGATTAAAACCACGTAAAATCAATCTTCTCAGTGAGTTCATTCGATGTTTCGCCCTTAACAAGAATATTTGATTGGTAGCAAGTCGTCTGCTGTCCCATGTTATATCCTTGTATAAACAACATCTATCATTAAATTGCGTTTTTAAACAGCCCTCGTGAAATTAGGTCATCAATTTGCTGAACACTACGAGGCAGTAAGATGCATGTGTAGAATGGGGAATATGCATGATTTTTTTAAATCGCATTTATAATAAAATATGAGAATGCCGTAGCAAAGATGATAAAAAATAAACAAATCGACCAGGTATATCGGCCGATATAAGCAATTAAAACTATTAATATTACGCACCGATTAGACAGAGAGATCCGACATGGACTGTGACGTCACATGTCACTACGGCCATATAAACTCCGTGTGAAATTTCGTTTTGCTAGAACGAGATAG
This sequence comes from Caradrina kadenii, assembly GCA_947462355.1. Classification (NCBI taxonomy): domain Eukaryota; kingdom Metazoa; phylum Arthropoda; class Insecta; order Lepidoptera; family Noctuidae; genus Caradrina; species Caradrina kadenii. Next base: position 12,668,065 of record OX381691.1, read on the forward strand.
AAACTAATATTCAATAGCTCTTTTATAATTTCATACATACATAAACTTACGCCTTTTTCCCATGGGGGTAAGCAGAAACCACACAACGCCACCTGTTACGATCTTTCGCCTCGTCCATGTTCATACATCTGTTCATACAAGCATGCCGGTTAAGAGTACCTTTCTGAAAAACCTCACCAATAAGGTCAGGGTAGGTCTTTCTAGGGCGTCCTCTCCCGGCGTTGCCACTCCCATCTGCCATATAAATCCCTTTTGTTAGTCGCCTTTCACTCATCCTCTCGAAATCATCATCACTCATCAGCGGCTGCGGGCCGCGCGTTGAAGGCCTTTGCTTTAGAAACACGATTACCTTTAGTTTCCTCGATAGAAAAAAGAACAAGTCGCTGACTGAATTCGATAGTGGCAGAAGTCAAAATTCAACAATTTGAGAAAACGTACAATAAAAATTCGAAGACTAGTGCGCGCGCACAAAAAACCTCTTTCCGACTGTATTTTATGGAATATATAGTTCATGTTTGGTTTATAAACATCTGCGTTATAGCTTCAGTTGCTGGCAGTAATGGTTTTGAAATATTTTTTGTTATTTTTATTAATATGAGGTTCAGAAGATGGCAACTCCGATTTGTGCCAGTATTGTATTGTTTTGTTTTCACTTTTTTGATTAATGCCAGAAATTATGCTATAAAAGTAAAGAAAATAAGAATGCATTTTCACGAAAAACTAGCTAAGTATAATATAAGACTAGAAGTGGTCATCAATGGAATTGTTAAATCGTAAATAAAAGTACCATAAATGTTAAGTAATTAAATATTTATTAGCATACTTTTCAGTCTAACTGACGTATTGAGAATCAGTTTTAAACAAATCAACAAACGAATGTTAGTTATTGTACTCTATGTTTGCACTTACAAAAAGTACTACACTTAAAAAAAAATATAAAATCCACTTTAGCAATAAAAAACAAAAATTAACCAACATAAATTTATCAAAAACTTCTCAGGTTTCATTTTAATAAACTCTCAAATCACAAAAAAATCACCCTTATGATGCGAGTAGGAAATTATAGGTCAGTTATTGTACTCTATGTTTGCACTTATAAAAAGTAGTACACTTAAAAAACAAAATATAAAATCCACTTTAGCAATATAACATAAATTAACCAACATAAATGTATCATAAACTTCTTAGGTTTCAGTTCAATAAACTCTCAAATCTCGAAAAAATCAGCCTTATGATTCCAGTAGGAAATTATAGGTCAGCTATCACATATTAATTAACAAACTCAAAATAGGTACCTAATCAAAGAGTAGACAAGAACGTAAGTTTTTGAAAGAGTAAACATGTAGGAATTTAGTGGAACTTTGATTTTCCAAATCAAACTTCCACAAAATACCTGCCTAAAATTTTTAACCACATCAATCATGTTTCAAGTTTTGATAAAAATCTGCATAACATCGTGGAATAGTATTAGAATTAACTAATGACATCAAATCTTGAAATTTTCTTTGGGAAATGGGTATCTTATCAGAGTAAGCTTTCTTCAGTTGTGCATCTTGTATAAGTCTTAGTTGTTTTCTAGTTCTGCAGGATCTAATGTTGACCGTTTTGTAGTTATCATCTTTGTATGAAGTCTTATAATAGAAGATACCAGGATTCTCTTTTTCCACTCGTAAGACACAAATGTCGTTAAAATTAAACTTCTCCCCACGTGTGTTAACATTAAAATTGGTTGCAGTGGTATCTATGAGATCTTTCAGGTCAAAAAAGAAGCTATGATCTAATTCATGCACCTTAAATGATTCTCCAGATTTTCGTGCTGTCGAAATTAAAGTAGTATATTGCGATGGTAGATATATTGGGTTAGATTTCAACGCTTTCTTGATATTTTTTTCGATTAATGAATGGCTCACATCGCCTTCGTTTTGTGTATGGCCAACAACCAAAAATTTATGTGTAATTCCTTTTATGTTAAAATTTGACACAGCATAAAGATAAGCAGCAATTATGAATTTGTTCTTTCCTTGACCACCACAATTATCGGAATACAGTACAACTTCTACTTCGTCGACATCACTAGAGCAACCAGCAATATTTTGTCTTGAAGCACACATTTCTAAATAATCCAGTAAGCAAGATCCTATCTCATTAGATCCTTTATGCCCTTCACCTTCATGCCAAATGTAGCAATTAACTGTGCCCAATCCTTTCTTATTCAAGTCACATATGGTAAAATTGTATGTGGACAATTTGCTTTTATAATAAAAAGTCGAAACCTCACCTTTCGGGGTTGGTAAAGCGGCCTGAAGATCGAAGCATGCAACTCTGTAATTCTTAGAAATTTTTGTTTTATCTTCTTCTTTCTCTGTTCTAGCTATATTTTTCTCTTCGTGGTGTCTTATGTACTCGATTTCTATGTCTAATCTTTCACCGTGATCTTTGTTTTTGTATGATTCACAAAACTGGCATAAATCTTTTTTTGGCTTAAAAAATTCGATATTAAATTCAAAATTAAATATTTGTCTATAAATTGAGAAAGTAACGAAGTCACGATTTTCTTTTTGACAATCTTGCTTGTAATCTCTGTATAGGTCCATCAATGTTCGTCCCCCTTCTATGTAATTTTTAGAACTATCTGCACGCGTGTAGTGACTTTCAACTGTCGGGATACTAGAAATATGATTACGAGCACCGTCTTTTACTTCTTTAGGTATTGTACCATGTTTTTCATGTTTGCCTCTTCGATCTTCTGAAGTGAAGCCTTTCTCTGTCTTTTCAAGTACAGTTCTTATGAATCGGTTTGTTATACCTAGAGTAGAAGTAAAAAACGTTTTGCAGACTCTTACTTTCTCTTGAGCCTTGTACATAAAAAAAGTATGGTTTAATTTGCGAGCTGTTCGATTTTCACGTAGAACAGGATATCTATATTTAGGTTGAATCAGTTCCATAGAATTTGCAATGAATTGTCTTTGTCTGTTAAGGTCTTTCAAAGACCAAAATGATTGAAAATATTCCTTCCGTTCATCTTCGCTTATTTTTAGTGTGCATTTACGTCTGCAAGAGTCAGTGCAAGGAAGCCCTAGTGTCCTTGAAGGCACCAGTTTACCTTTTTTTAAAGTTTGATACTCTTGTCCAGAATTACGTAATTCTTTTGCTCTATTTCTTTTCCACAGTGCAGGATTTGCTTTTCTTTTGCGAGTTTTAGGCTTAATGTTTTCTTCCTGCACTATTTCAGATAGACTTGATAAACTTTCACTAGACTCAGTAATTCTGGATTCGATCCTATCAAGATTTTCATAATCAGGGTCGGCATCAGAGTCGTCAATCTCTGACTCTGAACTTAAAGACACATCTGTCAGAATCGCAGAAGTTGGTGTTAAATTGACTTCGGAGTAACGGTGCTCTGGAGACACATTGGTGGGTAAATCAAGTACAATGTCATATCGCGAAGGGCTATCTAATGGAAATAGATTCAGGGGCATTTGCTGTTTATTAGGACTTTCACAATCAGTCAAATCGTCTTCTATGGGTTCAGTTCTAAATTCAGACGTTGGTGGCAAAATCGAAGGACTACCAGGACTACAAATAATTTTATTTGGATCGTTTGGCGTGTCTTGCTCATACATTGTACGGTAATTTATAATTTTATCTGTATCTAAAGATGACGAGCTTTCGCACAATATTTCTCCCTCTGGCACGCTGAAGAACGTTGGTCTATCATTTTCCAAAGAAATTACACTTTTTGATTGTTTGTCCAAGCTTTCAGGTTGACTTTGTGAAAACTCGAAATCTGATGCAGTCGATGGTGAGTCACATAAAATCTGAGATACATTTGAGACACAATTTTTGCCAAAGAGATCCTTCATTAAATCATAATCAAGTCCGGAGAAACATTTGTTTTCAATTGTGTTTCTAGCATCACTCAATTTTTTTACACCAGTGTCACCAGTCTCATCGTGTTTACTTTGACAAGGGGTTTTTTTAGACCTGAAAAAAAAAAAACAGTTATAGTATATTAACTCATACTCGATTCTTTGCGGTATTAACAAATTTGCGTTATATTACACGATGTCATAACTGACATCGTGTAATATAACGCAAATTTCATGCATTATTATTATTATTATTTTTTTGCTAATGCATTATTTTGCTTTTAAGAGCGACCTTGATAAAAAAAAATTGACAATTAAATCTTTAAAGGAATATTTTACACTTTAAGGCAAATCATACGCTGTATTAAGTATTTACTAGTAATACCTCAGACCAAATAAGGGGCTGAGAGTGATACATAGAAAAACATTACAATAGAACATTACAATCGTATCATCATTAAACGTATAATATTTCTAGCTGGATTGTTTTCGAACTGTACGTAATTAATTTTTTTTTACGCAAACAAGTGTCTTTCACATTTCAAAGTATGGTTACATTATGTTGTATTATTAATGGTGATTATTTTTATTTAAAACAAAATGAATGACTACTTACCGTGGTACAGCACACATATTTTTGTTTGGCATCATTGTTATCAAAATTACACCAGCACAACTAAAAAAACTTCTCGATGTTTGTGCAAAACTGGCACAACTCCAAAGTGTCACTATTGCACAACATTAAGCATGCGGTAGCCGCGAGCACATGCGGCCGACTAACGATGAGCCGGTGTTGCATGAAAGAGATGCAACGATATCGTTTATTCACTAACGACACTTACGCCTCCAACCGGGTAGTTTATGAACTAACGAGCTGGGTCTTTAATGCATAAAATAAAGTACCTAATTTAGAACAAGAATTCATTACTAACTCAAATTGCCACAAATTCGACTTGTGCCACTAATGTATTTAGTCAGCGAAGTATTCTCTAAAAAAAAAATTAAACCCTTAGTACGGCGTAAATATTTCACGGAAGGTCATCAGTCTTTGAATAATGACAAAACTACATATTTTCTAAACCGTATACATTCAACATTTTCGAAATTTGTATTTTTTTTAATAATACAAAGGAAATACCAAAATTAACGCGTGTTTCGCCCATTTCAACCAAAGCCGCCACGTTTCCCCCCTATTCGCTTTAGTCCCGCTTCGGCCGTCGGACGGGGAGCCTGTGTCGCTTGCGCTTACGTACGGCTTAAAAACAAAACTAAGGATTTTGAGGTAAGTCACTTAATTTAAAATGGGTAACAAAGTAAACAAAAAAATAGCGCGCGACTCTTGGCTCTGCCTCACGCACACATAGAATACCTAAAATCAAAAAGCGCCAAAAGCGCGATGCGCTCATAAGTGTAGGCACCAACACACCATTGTGCACAGCCAGTCGATCCTTTTTGGTCATCGACTGATTGGTCACAACCGCATGTATAGCATGATTCACTTTATTTCCCACATTTACTTTCCTTCCACAGCAGCATCAATCTTTCCATCTCTTGTAAACATACTGCCCAAGTATACAAACTCGTTCGTTTGCTCCACACTCACATCATTTATTTCCACATCACACACCGATACATCCTCTTTTCTGTCAAAAATCATCACTTTCGCCTTGCTTACATTTATGTTCATCCCCTTTCTCTTAAACGCTGCATTTATTAACGTTACTATGTCTTGCAACTGCTCCGCCGACGATGCAAGAAGAATTTTATCATCTGCGTATAAGAAACATTTGACAGACAACTCATTCATTCTTAATCCACACTTACTCTCTGTCGAATCCACAAAACATCTATCCATACAAAGTTGAACAGCCAAAAAGACGCTACATAGGCCTGTCTTACATCTCCTGAGATGTAGAACCAATCAGTATGCCCTATCTATCCTAACTCAAGCACTTTTTTTTTTTTTTTTTGGTGGGTGGGAAATCATCAAATAACTTCTCCCGCCCTGGGCGGGGCGGGAGGGAGTGTCAGACTTTTACTGACTAAAACCCACACATGTTCCTTCTTGTGCCCTTTGCGTTCCGGGGGCGCGGTATCTCTTGCGAACAACCCGCAGCCCCGGCAGGCATCGGCCCTCAGTGGCCCCTTCCTTTTGCTGACATCTCTTTGAGGCGCGCGTGGAACACGAACGCGCCGTCGACACGGCCTGTCGTTATGCACGTAAGGACGGTGAGCTACCCATTGCTCACCGTCCACAGGCCAGTATCTACGGTGGCCGGGAGTCGTCTCGCGGCTCCCGACGTCCGGAGCGTCTACCGCGGCGGCTGGGACGGGAGAACCGCTGTCTCAACCGTCCCGCCGCCTCCTTCTCAAGCATTACTGCCTCGCAGAAGGAGGCGACTGCATCCCATTCCCTCTCGCTCCGGACCATGGCTTGCACCAGGGCCGGACGCGAGAGTTCGCCGCCGCCGATGGCCGCCACGAGGACTCGGCGATGCTCCGCCCAAGCGGGGCATACCGCCACGGTGTGCTCCACCGTGTCCTCGGGGCGATCCACACAATGGTGACACCCGGACGTTTCCTCCCGCCCGAACTCAAGCACTGGAATCTTGATATAAAGACTCAGTGCTCGTATCAAGCGCCCGTCCACACCATAAATAGTTATTCGAAAAATAGTTTTACTAAAATGTTCATTACAAGAATGAGGATTATTTGTTAAATAAAAAAAAGTCAAAGTCAAAACATTTATTTCAATTAGACCATTTACAGGCACTTTTGAATTGTCAAGAAGTTACTCATACAAAAATTTGAAGCTAGTTGCTCGTTCCAAAACGTAGGTCTCTATGGAGAAGAACGAGCAAGAAACTCCATGGACACTCTTTTCAAATTGGTTTTTACAAAATCTTGGTTACAATATTCTTGTTGCTTCTACATGGGAAAACAATGAAGTTGAATATAAAACAATAAAAAAAAAATATGATAATAATAGTACTAAAGATGTAAGCCATGGCAGTTAAGAGATGACCAATCCCAACTGACAGCGCCCGTTCACGAACATGACGCGAGGATCAGCACCACTTAGCTCAACCAACATGAAGGGAACCAAATGATCCAACCCACGCGCCACCATCAGCGAGACATTTAAGTGAGCATGACAAAAATCATGCGTGTTCCCTATTATGAGTGACGTAGAAGAAAATAGCTAAGTACTGGAACTTAGATCGACAAGCATATCGTCGTAAACTCGGCAAAGTTCCGATCTCGGTTTATAACTAGGAATTAGTCCCATTAGCGATCGAAAAGTTGTGATAAAGTACTAACTGGTCTTAATCTATAGAAAGGACTTGTTCTGTCCTAGAATAGCCAGAGCCATTCGCAGGCTCCGGGACAGGGTCTGATGTCCGGATCATTACTAGAAACTTTTAATTAATCAATTATGAAACGTTAGTTATGTATTGTGACTTATCGTTGATCAACATTGTAGGAAAACATTGAGAGGGAATCAAAGTCAAAGCATTTATTTCAGTTGGACCATTTACAGGTACTTTTGAGTTGTCAAGCAGTTACAATTTAAAAACCAGACTTATAATTAATATTAGATACTCTAACATTGCCAATCCGCCTTGAGCAAGCGTAGTGATCAATGCTTGTGCCATCTTTGTATGAGGAGAGGCTTTTGCTAGGGCAAAGGCCTCTCTCCTCAGGGTTCGGTGATGTCAGTGTCATATATATCATATGATGTGTATCAGTGATATTAGTGATATCACCACTGCCAGTGGGACAATAGTAGGCTGATATTATTAGTATAAATTCATTGATACGAAAATAAAATTCCAATTTAATTTATCTTGAGCGACTTTTACACGCGTCCTTCTCTGCCAATGTGTCAAACTGAATTGTTGTTTTTGTTTGAATAACACAAGTAAATATTAAATTACTTACAAAAAATTAAATAATTATGGTAATGATGTTTATTTTTCATAAATAAAAGTTTTTATTTACTTCAAACATAAAACTTACTTAAATAATAATAAGATTACAAACTACGAGTATGTACAGTTAATATAAAATGCAAAAAAGGAAGCTTATAGGGCATTTAAAAAACTCATCCCCACCGCTGTCAATGGGACAAGTGCCCAAAAGGCTGGCAGCATTGCCACGTTGTATAGCAATGCTGATTCTTTGGCCCAAGAAAAGGCCAGCCCTTTGGTCACTTAGTTCAATTATTCACATAATATTTAGGCATAACACTATCACAACTCATTGATGAAATAGAAAAGAAAAATGTAGTAATGAATGCGTAATAAACCTCATTATGACCCTAAAAGAGATGCAATAAAAGCCACTTTACGAGCATGTGTGTTGAAAAGTAATTTACAGTAGTTGTTATATAGAGAACATGACGTAAAAGACGAAGAAGAACGTAGAAGTAGATGGTGATAATGTATAATATCGCACTCTGGTCACTGTCGTAGAATGTGTTGAACATAGCTTCAGTCGCTAGCTACACACTGCGCACATTGCCGGCCAGCGACAATGGGGCACAAAGCCAAAAGAGGAATTATGTGAAGGCTTACGTGCAGCGCAGGACACATCACTGATACACTACTCACATACCACGACTGAATACACCTCTGTACTTGTGAAGAGGACTGAGATGAAGCCTTATTGACTATAGAAATATTACACCAATAATCATTTGTGGAACAAAACTGGTTTTACTTATCATATTTTAGGTCTATAAAAATAATGTGAATAATGCGTATAATAATGTGATGTAATTGATAATTTAATGGTATTGTTAATTTTGTAAATATTTGCATGCCGAATGGTAAATATGGCTGAACTGATTTTGATTTATAACAACTATTGTGTAGTATAGTTGCAAATAAACGTTTATTTTATTCTATTCTATTTAATGTATGTCGGTCGGATCGTTTCCATAACAAAGTGACTCTTCCTCCAGAATGGATAACTTGGCAACAGAATCACCTGTGCCGGCTGGAGGATGCCGCCGCTGATTAGGTTACCTCTGTGCCTACCGGAGTTGTGAAACGAATACGACCTTTACTTGCATGAATGATACAATTTTCAATTTAACAACAATTTCAATATCGCAGATATATACAAGTGTATATCCAAAGAGGACTAAAGAAATCTTCGCTTTCTCAGTTCAATGGAGCAGAGAGAACGCATCACAATCGTAAAGACGCTCCATATAAAATAGTTTCTACGTATTGTACACAACGCGGCTGTACGGCGACATGAAAGGAGATTTGGATTCAATAGATTGTACATGTATTAATGTAAATAACATTAGATCAAAGGAACTTTCACATATTAAGTAGCATGCCATATACTTACCAAGGGGTTTTAGAAGAAAAGTCTGTTCTGAATGGTTATAAACCTCGTTGGAACTAATCAAGAGCGCTCACTTTTCACGGTTTCGTAGTTTTGGAAACAGCGCGCTCACAAAGCGCTCGACTATTTAACTGACTAGTTTCTACAAGGAACACCGCGCCTTTCTCCGGGCCCCGCGTTTTCCAAACAACTTATTTTTTACACAAAAAATATCCTCATTTAGCCACTTCCGAGAAAATGAAATGCAAATTGATTCACGATTGATTTCGGGTCCGCAGATTTAAGTTTGATAGGAAGTTAATTCAACGTCTAATTGCAGCCCTCGAGTCAGTTCCCTCGAGTTGTTTAACCTGACAGTTATGAGAAGTAGCGGATCACGAATTGGGTTCTACTTTTGTTGAACTAAAATATGTCTGAGAAGTAGCTAGCCGAGGACATACTCAACGATTGCTAAGGATCTGTCAGTGTCGGCGGCGAGCTCGCATGTTCGGGAACTTTAATCCGTCAGTCAAGTGGTGGTCGGAATTTGTAACGTCTCCCATACTTTACGTAACATCCTTCATTTTAAACAAGAAGGCCGCGCGAGTGCCTCTTCTGCCTGTACACAATGTATCTACGTGAGTGAATTTTATAAATTCGTTTCTCATAACTTTTGAGTGGTGTTAAGGGTAATCCGCGGCGCTTTTATGTGACTATTAAAACTAAACCAAGTAAGCACTTGGTTTAGTTTTCGTTTCATGATATAATTCGTAGCTAGGTAAGCACTTCTACACTGGATATTTTAACAAATGTATTCAAAAGATGTAATACTGTTCGTGTCAGTGTTTTTTCTCAGTAAGGTGGTAAAGGAAACACAGAACTCAAATAGTGTAGAAATACCTGTCGAAAGTGTTACGTAGTCTTAACCTATTTGCAGAATACCTAAATATACTTAATTTACTACATACATACATACATAAACTTACGCCTTTTTCCCATGGGGGTAGTCAGAAACCACACAACGCCACCTGCTACGATCCTTACATACTTCTTTTGCCTCGTCCACGTTCATAATACAAGCATGCCGGTTACGAGTACTGTGCACCCGACCTTTCTGAAGAACCTCACCATTAAGGTCAGGGTAGGTCTTTCTAGGGCGTTCTCTCCCGGCGTTGCCACTCACATCTGCCATATAAATTCCTTTTGTTAGTCGTCTTTCACTCATCCTCTCAACATGACCGAACCATCTAAGCATACTCCTTTCAATCTTTGTCACTATATCCTCTTTTAATCCGCAAGGTTTTCGTATAATTTAATTCCTCACTCTATCGTTCAAAGTTACACCACACATACTTAGCAAGAAACGCATCTCCACAGCATTAATCCTACTTTCATGCCTCGTTTGCCATACCCAACATTCACCTACATACATAAGTGTAGGCACCAACACACCATGGTGCACAGCCAGTCGAGTCTTTTTGGACATCGACTGGTTGGTTGGTAACAACCGCATAAATAGTACTATCCACTTTATTTCCCGCATTCACTCTCCTTTCCACATCAGCATCAATCTTTCCATCTCTTGTAAACATACTGCCCAAGTATACAAACTCGTTCGTTTGCTCCACACTCACATCATTTATTTCCACATCACACACCGATACATTCTCTTCTCTTTCAGAACCATTGCTTACATTTATGTTCATCCCTTTTTTCTTAAACGCTGCATTCATTAACGTTACCATGTCTTGCAACTGCTCCGCCGACGATACAAGAAGAACTTCATCATCTGCGTATAAGAAGCATTTGACAGGCATGTCATTTATTCAAAATCCACACTCACTTTCTCTCAAATCCACCAAATAACAATCCATATATAGGTTTAACAGCCAAGGAGACGCTACATAGCCCTGTCTTACACCCCTTGAGATGTAGAACCAGTCAGTGTATGCCCCACCTATCCAAACACAAGCACTGGAATCTTTATATAAAGACTTCAGTGCTCGTATCAAGGGCCCGTCCATACTATACATAAATAGTCGACCATAACTTTGCCAGATGTTTTTCGGCTATGTACCTTTTTTTTTTTTTTTGGTAGGTGGGAAATCATCAAATAACTTCTCCCGCCCTGGGCGGGGCGGGAGGGAGTGTCAGACTTTTACCGACTAAAACCCACCCATGTTCCTTCTTGTGCCCTTTGCGTTCCGGGGGCGCGGTGTCTCTTGCGAACAACCCGCAGCCCCGGCAGGCATCGGCACTCAGTGGCCCCTTCCTCTTGCTGACATCTCTTTGAGGCGCGCGTGGAACACGAACGCGCCGTCGACACGGCCTGTCGTTATGCAACGTAAGGACGGTGAGCTACCCATTGCTCACCGTCCACAGGCCAGTATCTACGGTGGCCGGGAGTAGTCTCGTGGCTCCCGACGTCCGGAGCGTCTACCGCGGCGGCTGGGACGGGAGAACCGCTGTCTCAACCGTCCCGCCGCCTACCGGGGCATACCGCCACGGTGTGCTCCACCGTGTCCTAGGGGCGATCCACACAATGGTGACACCCGGACGTTTCCTCCCGCCCAATAAGGTGCAGGAACCTCCCGAAACACCCGTGTCCGGTGAGGACCTACGTCAGGCGGTAGGTGAGGGCGCCGTGGCGCCTCTCCAGCCACTCCTCAAAGAGGGGACTTACCGCCTCTATTAAGGCGTGCCCAGGCTATGTACCTTAAGGAGAAGATCTGATCCATACAGCCCATTCCCTCTCTAAATACAGTTTGTACATCCCATATACGAGTATTCTCATCAGTCACTCCTATCACCCTATTACTTAATTAATTTACTTTATAAGTATTATCACAATTCTTTAATCAATATGCGCAGAATCAAAATGTTTTCAACTGACTCGTCCGAAATGTGATTGGACATTGTTTTATAGAGTTCTAACCTGTGCAAACTTCAAGTTAAAAAAAAAACAAATGTAAGCAAGTAATCTTTAATATTATTATGTTAGTCGTCACACAATTTGTTGGCGTTCGAGAAGTCAACACATGAAATATGATATTTAATATAAACTCAGGATTTCTATTAGGTCCTGCCTATCTAAAATGCGCCGCGACCTTGACACTGGCTTGTATAAACCTCAAAAGCTGGACTACAAAGACACCAGTGGGCGACCACAGACGAGTCTTGGGCGTAAAGGAAGCCTAATCCACTTAGGGCATCCTGGCGCGCCTCACAGACCGGTTCATTAGGCGCCATAATTTTATTTACTAAATAATCGATCTACAAACCTCGTAACTGTGCCGATATTATTCGCATATAAAAAAATGGATATACATTATAAACATCGTATTTTATTGGATGTCGAGAACATTACTAGCGGTACCTACCGCACCCGACAACCTGATCCTTTGTACTAATTATGTAAATACCTACTTACGACTATTTCCTTTGTACTTGGAACATTTAATTAAAATCCGCTTTAATATTAAGGGTGATTGTATAACACAGTGCAGATTTCTTGTTTAGTTGATAGGATACAAGTATATATTGTAAGGTATGTAGATATGTATTTGTGTGATTGAAATCGAAGGAAAAATTATTTGAAGAACACATACTTATGTAACTATGGCTACGCTGAAACTGCCAAAGTAAAATTAAAACTTGGATTGAATTTCGATTCCTAACAATAGGTGGGTCGTTTCTTCCGCTACGACGCAAACCAATGTGCGATGGTTGAAAAGAATGAGCCGCGCGCCCCGCTGCCGGTGTGGGCTGGCCCAAGATATGAGCGACGGAAGGGACGCGTGTCTTACAGGATAATGATGTCAACGCGGAGATCTTCTTACTTACGGAACATTGATGACTTTTAGATGAACCTATCAAACACAGTGTTATTTGAAAATTTCAGATTTTAACTTATAGTAAAGTTATGTCATTCAATTTAATTGAAATGCAGATGTCAAAACGAAGTTAGGTAATTTAACTAGAGACTATTAAAATAGTATGAGCGCTCATCAATTACACCACATAGAAAAGTCGAAGCTAAAGTCGCCAAAAGCTGAGCAAACTTAAATTGGATCTCTCAAGTCTACCTACTTCGTTTACGACCGACCAAGAGAGCAGAAAAACTGTACAATTAATGCGCAGCTGGAAAATTGGATATTGATTCGTAGAAACAAATAACTTTAATATTTTATGAGATGAGACGTGTATTTATTGAAGTAGAAGATATTCGTTATTTGATATCCGAGAAGAATCACACACAGTATTCACAATTCAATAATATAAATCCACCAAGTATTGCCAAATGCTCCTTATACAACATAATAGAAGAAATAATAATATCTATAATGTGTAAGTAGCATTCAACATTTGCGACTAGTTGTACTTGTAGTAGGTAGACATGGAATTGAGGCAGCGCTGACCCAAAGGACGTCTGTCGCCTGCTACACGTTCCATTTCGCGACTCATGTGCAGGAAAAGGATTGTCAACCAAGTAAACTAATGCCAGCATGAGAGACCGCGGCAGAACTGAATATACCCCTTTCAACTATCTGCAAGCGTGCGCACGATTGCCTGTCACAGTCGACTGTGCCGGCCTGGGAGTGTCTCGGCTGCACTGCAATCTACTCAATTAAATTTAATAACTGTAATCCCATTTCGTTGTACTTGTATGTAGGACTGGATAGAGCTTTGATATGTTGAGTAAGTGTGTTTTGTTTATTACCTGTACATTCCAGCATTTCAGAAGTAGCACTCAACAATTAGCGAAATGGTACACGGCGCCAGTCAAAGCTTCAATCTGCATATACTACAGTAACTTAACGATGACGTATTTTGGCTTGTCTGAATTGACTTAGGCACTAGGTACCCAGACTCCGTGTTCTCGTTGTTCATAATTTCTACAAAAATCTGCAATATTTATGGTCCAAAATCGCGACACCAACGTTTCAGCATGGCTGAAATGTTAGCATGGTAGACAAGAAGGCTTGCTTACTTACTAGTCTGAATGGTGAGCCCTTTATCAGGTATCAGGGCCAAAAGGTACCTAACTCCTTGCGTTCAAGTGTGACGACAGGTTTCCATTTATTTTTTATGGAATATTTTTTAAAACCATTATTAATTACTGCCTGTAAGTTTCCTTGGGCCATGACACGCTCTAAAGGTCGGAAATTCAAAGGGTCTGGCTGAGGTTGTCGCAAAGCCAGCAAATATCTTTTTAACTACACATTCCTCTACTTTTTCTCAAAATATTGGCTATGGTACAATGACGTAGGTCTGGCGTCTGTGGGACAGTCTATTAGTAACAACGCATTATCTAATTATTTTTTTAAACCATCCACTAACCACTCTTTGGTTAGGGGATTGTTGTATTGGCCAATAGACAGACGTGTTTTATTGTTCAATAAAAGATGAAGCATCGTAGCTGAAAATGGTTTATATTTCTCATTCAAATGTTCTGACTGAATGCAAAATTGAAGGCGTAATTAAAAGGAAGACTTAAATATACATAATGTCGACGAGGACCACAAAAGATTTGCTAAGAAAAGAAATTAATTAGCCGACGATATTATTAAACCTCGAATTTGAGACCCTTTTACGAGTACCCGACGAATACTGAGCCGTCAATACCGGGGGATGAGGAATTCGAGGCGTTTATAGTAGACAAGGTTTACAAGGCTGCCGATCGGATTTAATGAACAATTTCTAAAGAACTACCTACCTACCTACCTCTTATTTCTAACGGGTTCGTTGTGAATTATAGATATTATATAGATCTTTAACTTCAAAACTAGATAATATTTCCACTTTTAGATAAAAACCTACGTGGTGACAAGCAGTGACGACAAAAGAATTAACCTTTGCACTGCAAACCTTTGCACAGCGCTTGCCAACTGGGGCAGAAGCGTCGAGATCAAACGAAGCTCTAGGTAGGCTCACCTCCTGCCGTGCTCTGAATGCCTGGTACGCAGGGCGAGAGGTCGCGCACTGTATGCATGTACGTCATCGTATATGGGTCACAGGGCCCCAGGGCACGCGGCATAATATACTGTAGGGGTATCTATCGTGGAAAATATCTTTCTTTTTTGACGCTGTCCATCTTCATTAAAAAGGATTTTTATGGCTAAATATCTCTCGTATTTTCGGAAAAATATGTTGTACAAAAATCACGCATACCACGCATAGTATGCTTCAAACCAAACTACCTACGAGTCGTTCAGTTACGTCATACATTTTGCTGCCGATGACAGTATTGATGTCCGTGTTAACAATTTCTAATGACATTTAAGTATAATGTAAAGCCACAAAACAAATGTATAGGAGCGACTGATTATAATGGACCAGTCAGGATCAGTTCGGAAGAATTAAATATTGGTCAATGAAATATTTCACAAGCTAAGGATAGAATCTAATATTACCTACTTATTTGATTCAGTTAAATACAATCGAAAAGCTAACGCTGTAGACACCTGGCACCTTCAACAAACACATTAGTACCTGTTTTTATATCCTGAGAAAATATTCCAAACAAGTCTATTACGTTTTTATCGTCCTCCTGTTTAACTGGAGTATATACAACGCAAAAGTTGTTCACCAATGTCGGTTATCAAAGTACAGTCTACACCCGGGAGGCCATTTAATAAAGTCGCCTGTCTTCGCCCGAGGCAATGTGACTTGAATTTATTACTATCTGCACAAAAGTAAACCCAGAATTCAAACGTTCTGCAAACGGGGGCGTAGATTAGTTGGTACAGCGCTTGCTTAGCATGCGGAAGGTCCCGGGATCGATACCCGTTTGTACCACAACAGCGTTAGACGATAATGATTTGAATGATGTATCAATCGAAGGCGACGTCTAGTTGAAGCTCGTATCCATGTTGTAACATCAAACTAAGCTAAAATGTTATTTATTATGTAATTATTTCGAATACTTTGACCTCAATCCCGCGTTTCTTGTTCTCTGCGTTTAATTAAAACATAATTATACTGGGAGACCATAATTTGAAAGCAGCGCAGTCGCTAGTGAAACTTACTTGAGTTTTGATGAAAAGCGTCGCTAACAAAGCGTCTCGCTACAAGAAGGCTCGACTCTCCTTCACGTCATGACATCCTGGTGTCGCGTAATAATTCCTACTGTTTCGTCATTACGGAAAACATAAAACACGTACAAATTTATTTAAAAACCTAATCTCAGGTTTTTTTATTTTCCATATTAAATGAACACCTATTTAAATACTGAATCATACTTATTGTAGAGTAGCTTAACAGAAAATATGTAAATTATACCAATATGCATGTATAGTAAAGTAAACTGTAAACAAATGTAGGCGCCGCACTAAGTAATAATAATCGTTAAAACTAAACAAAATTCAATTCACGCTACGATTAGTGGTTACAAGCTTATGAATTACCTCATTACGATAAGTCTGGCGTTTTTACGACAAGGAAAAACAAGGTTCACCCTCATGGGGCGTTTCGGGGGTAAAATAGAATTCTGTCTGGGAAACTACTTTTAATGATCGCTGTGGGCCTCGGGCGGCCTCGGGCGCATATTTGTCGGAAAAACTGGAAACACACGAGGTCCGAGTCCGACAAAACCGCGGAAAGACATATTTGCACAACCCTTAGGTTAAAAGGAGACCATAGAAGGAATTTCACAGGCTTTTATTTTTTAAATGAGAACATTTATTGAACTAAGGTCCAATTAGTTATCAGCTTTAAATAAATTATTACAAAATTTTAGTGTTTCTCAATCAAAAACAATAAGTGCGGAGGTGTTTTCAGAAGCTGTGTGGGAACATATAATAAACTAACCGACAAAGTGGTTTATTGGTTATAATCACCAAAATACATAATTAAAAGGGTAACAAATATTTCTATGGACATTGTACATAGAACATTACCTACACGAGAACATCACTTACAACGTTACTATAATAATAATTATATGGTTACAGCTAAGGAGTGCAACTCTTAACAAAATCATACAATCGCATCTCATAACAAGTTAACAAAAAAAATGCAACAATGTCTACAGGCAAACAAGCAAACAAAGTAGTGCTGGTGTAGCATGCACATTGCACAAGTACCAGGGCACCAGAGATGACAAAGAAAAAAATACCCGCTAGTTCTTGAGTGTCCTTTCACATTGTTTTGTTTGTAACTAGAGGATGCTTCGTTTTATACATGTGGTTACATTTTATGGAATAAAACTAAGGCAAAAAGAAATGTCTAACTTGATTTAAAACATTGGCATAATAAAACAGTAGATAGTTGTAAACAAACTGTTTTTAGGCAGTTATATCGGTACAGTTTACTAACGTTCATAAATATAATATTTGTTTAATGAATTTTAAAAATAGATTATCTGCTTATACTAGCTTTTAGAATGGATCTTTAATCTCCAAAAGCCTGTAGAAGGTGTTATCAAGGTCACTGTTCTGAAAACTTAGGAAGCAAGTTGTACTTAGAAAGTGCAGGTTGTGTTGTTTAAACCATCATTATTTCGTCGAACACCATTGTATACCATGTTTTACAAATTAATGATTGGTTGATTGGAATTGACGTAAAAGATAAAACCTTCTACATTTTGATGTTTCATAAACACGTGTAATGTAAAAATATACAACTGAATACATTAATATGTACTTGAAAACCTTTTGTCATTCAACCCTCTTGTTTTCAGAGCAAACTCTTTAGGATGATGTATTCTGATCTGAACATATCAAAAGATTTAGCTATAGCTATACCCATTTACCCAAAATTCATGCGGCCATGGGTGTGGCTTAAGGAAACAGCAAAATCGTAATGGACGCAAAAAGATTTGTATTACAATTCATTCCTAAGCAAAACTGGTTTCTTGTCGCGACTTATCCTTCTAAATAAACTTTAACCATTTTAACATTAAAAGACCAGTTGCAGCAAATTATTCGTCAACCCTTACCGTAGTGACATCTAGTAGGAATGTTGTACCCTCACTGCCCTCCGCTTGCAGAGAACTTTAGTAACAGTATTGTGCCCACACTAAAGCATTTTTATCAAACGCCGTCAGCGCCATCTCTGCATTGGGCCGCGAGTTGCTCAGTGAAAATAAAAAGGTTCGTTTCATTGAAGTACCCCTCTTCGCAGCGTAGAGAAAAGGGCGCCCCTTTCAGAACGCTCGCGCTCACTTCCAAAGTAATACGGTAGGTTGAATACAGATGGCGCTAGTCGAGGGGAAATGAACGAAGGGTTAGGCAGATCTTTTGGAACAGCCAAGTTTTTTTAGTATTTTCAGTTCAGTTATTATGGCAGTTTCTATGTTTACGTTACCTTTTCTGAGGGAGTTTATTTTTAGGGCATGTCTACTAATTTACATAAATTTGTCCAACTTGCAGTCCAGGAAAATCAATGCATGGGTGCGACTTACCTGAAAAGAAAAACACAATTAGTAAAGCAGTTTACGTCATACTTATTCTAAATTTATATTAGCACTAAGCAAAAAGTATGCAACCTAATTATTTAGTATCTTGTTATTGTCTCACACAAGTTATCAAAATCGGGTAAATGATGCAATCAACTAAAACTAAGATAAGTAAAGTGACTCAGTGTGATCGTAAATAAAAAAATATGTAGGTAACACTTATGAATTATTTGGTGACTTAAATAAGAAAACGGTCCTTGGCAAACTTAGCATGTCTGAATATTTGCCATATGCTATAGAGTGCAAATGTCAAGTTCAGATGTTTCTTAATAATCTATTTCTGCGTCAATCAAACGACTGTGAGACAACACTGACAATGATTCGCGAATTCTCCTTCCCTAAAGCCATGATTGGAACTCAACAGCAGAATTAATTTCCATCTTTTGCAATAAGTTAATAAACATACAGAAATTAATTAAGCATACAAAGATAACAGAAATTCAAACGTACTGAAATAAGTCTTCATGAAAAAATATTACAGAACAAAATTAGACACTACCACTGAACAGAGCGGTATTTATTCCCTTGAAATACAGTCTGTGAGATAAACCTAAATACTGAACGGATTCCCAGTAGTGTTACCTGGATTAACAACTACGTATGGCATTGTAAACTGTTAGTTTGTTACGTAAAGTCTAGTTTAACTTAGCGCTTGGATGTGTAGGGGATTTTTTGTTTTTTTTTTTTGGTGGGTGGGAAATCATCAAATAATTTCACCCGCCCTGGGCGGGGCGGGAGGGAGTGTCAGACTTTTACCGACTAAAACCCACGCATGTTCCTTCTTGTGCCCTTTGCGTTCCGGGGGCGCGGTATCTCTTGCGAACAACCCGCAGCCCCGGCAGGCATCGGCCCTCAGTGGCCCCTTCCTTTTGCTGACATCTTTTTGAGGCGCGCGTGGAACACGAACGCGCCGTCGACACGGCCTGTCGTTATGCAACGTAAGGACGGTGAGCTACCCATTGCTCACCGTCCACAGGCCAGTATCTACGGTGGCCGGGAGTCGTCTCGCGGCTCCCGACGTCCGGAGCGTCTACCGCGGCGGCTGGGACGGGAGAACCGCTGTCTCAACCGTCCCGCCGCCTCCTTCTCAAGCATTACTGCCTCGCAGAAGGAGACGACTGCATCCCATTCTCTCTCGCTCCGGACCATGGCTTGCACCAGGGCCGGACGCGAGAGTTCGCCGCCGCCGATGGCCGCCACGAGGACTCGGCGATGCACCGCCCAAGCGGGGCATACCGCCACGGTGTGCTCCACCGTGTCCTCGGGGCGATCCACACAATGGTGACACCCGGACGTTTCCTCCCGCCCGATGAGGTGCAGGAACCTCCCGAAACACCCGTGTCCGGTGAGGACCTGCGTCAGGCGGTAGGTGAGGGCGCCGTGGCGCCTCTCCAGCCACTCCTCAAAGAGGGGACTTACCGCCTCTATTAAGGCGTGCCCAGCACGAGGTTGCGACAGTCGCTGTCTCCATGTCGCCATGAGATCGAGCCGGAGGTCGGCCCGCCGAGCGGCAATTTGCCGCGGTGGCGGACTCTCCCCCCGGCCTAGTACCTCCACGCGCCACTCGTACAGGCGCGCGAGGACCAGCGCCTCCAGATCCCACGGCGGCAATCCGGCAAGGAGGCTCGCCGCCTCCCCCGAGATCGTGCGGTATCCTCGGATGACCCTTATGGCGATCACCCGTTGGGACGCAATGAGGTAGTGGGCGGCAAGTCGCCTTAACCCCTGCGCCCACACCGGGGCCCCGTAAAGGGCCATCGACCGCACGACTCCCGCGTAGAGCCTCCGGCAGGAGGCGTTTGGTCACCCCAGGTTGGGTAGGAGCCGCCTAATGTGTAGGGGATAAGTCAACGTATTGCTCCGTGGAATTTGAACGTTGCTGCAATTCGTTTAAAGGATAGTGGTGTCAGAGTAAATGTGGCAGTTAGATACGGCAAACGTATGAGTTGCATAATAGCAGCATTTTATCGCGCAGGACAATAGCGTCCATGTTTCGACCGCACTCGGTTCAAATATGAATGTGGAAGTCATTTCACGTAAACGATAATCTGCATTTTATATTTCATAAAAAAGTTACAAAGTTAAACATTCCGTAAACAAAAATATTTAATTTGAGTAATTTACATTTGTTTCAAAGGTTCCTCGTAACGGAGCGGTATTAAAGCTCTTTTGATAAACAAACAGTAAAACAGCGAAAGTAACTTTCATTTACATAAAAGTATCGTCAAGTTAAACCGCTTAGTAGCAGAAGTATTTAGAGCAATGGAATGGTGCGTACAGTTAGAAAATTAGGCACAAAAACTTACTGCAATAAAATATAACACGAGGTTTTAGAGGGTTAATTATAAATAATAATAATTAGGTACTAGAGGATGACCACTATCTCAATGTATTATATAGTGCACGCTTTCTGAGACCTTTTTGCTCTAGACTTGAACGACTCCCAGGTAAACCGCAAAAAATAATATGAGTGAAATCACTAATTACAAAATAAAATCTTAGAATCAATCTTGAAAAATTAATCGAAATAGTTATTTTAAGTGTGTTATAGATTCCTTAACAAGTCCTATACAGAATTGTGACTCGACAATTTGAATTCCACGAAACTATTTAAGAATAATGGCTTTGAGGAATTCCCTATACACGACAGTATTCAGCAGTCACCATTTTGCAGGAAACCGAATACCTATCTCAAATTAGATAATATTTTTCAACAGCGACAGAGACTTCGCATGTAAATTGGCAATAATGAACTTCATTACTGAAAGCCTCTTCCAAAAATGGGCTAAACGAATTGCAAATGAAATCAGTCGAGATCTAGGGAAAACATCCAGTCTGATACCAAAGTGACTAAAAAAGCTTCACTTTCAGAAGTTATTAAATCAAATGGTTTGACCATTTGATTTTATATCGCCATCCATAACAACTTCTGATAAATCTATCGTTTACATTTAAAACGTGGAAATAAGTTCACACTGAGTTCCCCTACAACAAAGCATAGATTCGACAGTTAGATCAAATTAATGCAAAAACGCTAAAGTAAATCAACTCAGTCACCTATAAGAAAATAACATGAAAAACAACGCCAATATTCACAACAAGATTCCATGTGAAGTTCTACGGTAAACACTCTCGGAACCAGACTCGGAGCACATATACTTATAAACTATAACACCCTTTACTTTAGGGCCTCTTTCACATTAGAACGTTAGCAGCGCGAGAGTAGCGCGGCAAAAGCTCATGCCTTATCTTTTTTACCGTTGTTTTACGCGACATCGATGGCGCCGAATGAGTCCTATCAAAAGCAGGAGCAAGTGTTTCCCCGTCGGAATCAGATTTTGAAATATGTGAAGGCATGTGCTTCTGCCGCGCTACTGTCGCGCTGCTAACGTCCTAATGTGAAAGCGGCCTAAGGATATAAAGAAAACTTTCAGGCTTCAACCCCCTTACTAATTCCTTATTATATAGCAAGGTGATAAATAATATAAGTAATTAGCTAGCGTTACAAAACCGTGGTAGTCGGTGAGCAGCGTCCGGGGGCTGTCGGCGTGGTAATGAGGGGCTCGTTAGGGGGCTACCAGCGTCAGGGTCTGCATAATTAATGCGTAGTCTTGCTTGTCTACTTCTTTCGGACTTGGGGATAATTGATATGTGAATAAAATGTGCTAAAGTTTGATATCATATTGCTGGTGTTTAGCGTACCCACTCATTTAGATTTGATGCCCGCTAAATTTAGTCGACAGCATCAAAATTACCTATTTGTTCTTATTACTCAACGCACATTTATTTCATCAGCCATGTTCATCTGGCGATAATAGATAATAATGATACCAGCCTATTACAGAGCAAAGGCCTCGTCTCATAAAGTGAAAACACGAGCATTGATCACCACTCTTGCTCAAGGCGGATTGGTGACAAAACTTACGAAAAGTTGTTCTATTATACTTTTCACATACGGTATACGGTACATGCACACCTACCTATACCTATTCTTCGTCGTAAGAACAACTTGAACGTTGATATTATATATATAAGGCTCCGGTAACTATTCTAGAATTGGAAACGTATTTGTAGTCCTACTTTAATCAAGTCAAGACGATTTGGAAAGGAAAGAAATAACTGAGAAGCGCGTAGGTGTGTGAAGCCACGAAGTGACGCACGGGCGCTTCGGCGTCTACCGCGATGCCAATATACCAGTCGTTCAAACTCCTCTGATTTATGGAAACTGAAACTTTTCGAAGCGCTATTTAGACTCAGAATTTTAAAAAGGGAATAAAGGCATGACGGCTGCTACGAGAAAATATATTCATGTACTTAAATGTTACAAAGCATAAAATTGATTACAAAGCTGTTTATGTGATCCTTCAAAACTGAGTAGGGTACGATTCGGATATAGAATTCGATAAAATGTCCGAATTCACGAACTTAAGTCTGTGTTCTCTAGAACCTTGACTAGACATCTTAATACTTAAATGTGCCCGGATGTTGTCAATATCTTTAATTTAAGCGTTAAAATATTAATTGCGACTACATATTATTTAGTAACAAAATTGATATCAGTTGAAAACATAAATAATAAATAGTTTCTACTGAACCTATTCACACCTATACGCAAGTACTTGTGATAAGTGTTCATGAAGCAAGTAGTAGTATGAATCAGGAGCTCGGCACGTCTCTGCTTACACGGTTCGCGGCACAAACTAAATTATTTATGAACGCGACCCTTAGGATCGAGCCGCTGGGGACCAAATGTTATTTGTTTCCCTTACTTATCGGCAAGTGCCGTCTACTCTATGCGATCCCGGTATGTAGATACGTGAGCGATGGGCATTTAGGAAACCATGTGGGACGGAGACTCGGTTGAATTCAAGTGATAAAAGTAAAAATTGACATGTTTTTGTTTTTCTATTCTGAAATGGTTTCCATATACGGTACTACTGCGGTTGGTAAAGTCCATAGTAATGATATATACGTAGGCAGATATTACTAAAGCTCAGCTATGGGACCTGTAGCTTTTGAAAAAGATCTTCATATTATTTGCAGAATGATGATCACGTATACAGCTTTCTCCAATTATATAATCATTAATGCAAAACTGTCTCTAGAGACAGTTTTGCATTCCCCCATAGGCAAATGACTCGCTTACCTAGGTAAGCGAGTCATTTATTCTCTATGGACAGGGTTTCTAGCGGTAGCTCCACACGGCAGACAATGGCAGATTGTTCCCATCGTTTCTAAAAGCATTATTGTGTATACTCTAGCAGGTTTCATGAATTTGTAAATTGTTGTTATACTATAATAATGTTCCACGATTCAAAACTTAGCTAAAAAAAACTGATCCTGCAAGATAATGGATGGTAATGTTATTACAGCGAATAAGGGACCGCCCAGTGACAGATCGAATCTATAATGATCTGAAAACATTGACTTCTCCCTGCTTACTGTATACGTTAGATTAGGAAAAAAAAACGAAAAGCAATTTATATGAAGTGTTTTATTTATTCGTACCGCAATCGTGCTCGTTGATGAATGTTCTTGGTAGAAACAAATACAAAATAAGGCTGAGCCATGTATTATTAAGGCAGGGGGGAGCAGGGAGGGCAAGGTAATGGCTCATGACAAGGAGCGCAGACAGATGTCGCTAAATCATAACCGTCCATTACCAAGATATTGCGGACTCAAGGTGTTGGCGAGAGCGATCTAAGGGCTTAGGAAACAGCGATAAGAATGCTAATAATGGAATTTCAAATAGTCACACATACGTGTTAAGATCTAACCTTACAACTAACGAGTCACATCTTCCATTCCATTGTTCAATAGTCATACATTTCTAACATGCGAAACATGTAATCATAGAAGTGATTACATAAATACCTCTACTTCAAGAACCACACTTTAGAGAAACAATTGTATGACAAAGGCCGCTACAAGCTCACTCGCCAGTCAGCCCGCAGACGAACAGGCGCGCAATCAAAAATTTGTCGGTAGTTACACGACAATCCCTATTATTCCGGGCGAGCGGTGCGATCGGTCGCCGTCCGTCAATTGCGCCGTGACGTGCCAAGCCCGGATGTTTTATTGTCGCGAAATCTCTCAAGCCGGCTAGAGAGATACAGAGTAGTTTGCCTTTGATTTAATTAACCAGTAATCGCTTTAGATGCAACCTGGGGATCGCGTTCGTGGCTTTTGCAAAAAAAATTAACAAAGTTGCCACACCCATGTCATTTTAGCATTGCTGAAATTTTGAGAATATACAGAGGAATATGTAGTTATGAAGTTACTACTATAGGATACCTACTGAATATTCTGATAGTCTGAATATTCGGCCGATCCAAGGATTACACCTACAAAACACAGCGCGAGGAGTCATTCGTATTGTTTACGCATCAAAAACTCAACACAAATCAGTGTCCAATAATAAAATTGCTAGTATACGCCGAAAATCCAGGACCTGCAAATTGTTTCGTGGGCCATTGCTGTTGATGACGTCATTAATCCCGCGGAATCGCGCGCCCGGTACGTTTGTGACGTCACTCGCCCGGCCTCCAGCTACCAGGGTATCATGTCAACTTGACGGTGTAGCTTTTATTTCCGCAACGTCTGTGAGATGCATCTTTCGAAACTGAAGGGTCTCGATGGAAAGAGTAAAAATATTTTAGAAAGAGACCCTTTCGATTATCGAGTATTTATTCTTTATAAACATTCTTAAGTGACTCTTTTTTTTCATGAAACCAAGTTACCCACCCATATACGTTGCCCCACACTAGTAATTCTGCGTATACATATAGTGAGTGCGTTAACCACGCAACGCAGCACTTAATAGCACAGGCAGTGCACCCGCCGTCCCGTCCTGCTGTAGCTAAAATACTACATTTGTATCATGCATAAAAAATCAAGTGTAATTAATTCAAATCTTCATACGCATTCAAGAGAAACCGTGTTAACATCAAAACCTAAAAAGCATGCTAGTGACACAGTTACAAACTAACTACCTACTGTACTTACTTTTGTATTTATAAAATGTCTTATTATTTTGATGACGGAAACCGAACGAAGGTCGGACATTATTTTCATACCGGCGTCGGGTTCAAAGTCCTGCATAACTATTTGAATATATTAAAAGATTACGGTTTTCAAAATTAGCACAGTTGGTGAAGAACGCAAAAGGATTATTTAACACAGGCACACAAAACGAAAACAATGTCTGGTGACAGTTATTTCCTCGCCAGTCCTGACAAAGATGTATCGTCCCCAGACATAGGCGGCTCAGCCAGACGCCACTCTTCATTACTGGCGGGCGAAACAAAGGACTCCTTGGACCGTGAAACGCTTGACACATCGGACGCTGGCCGACACTGCAAGAGCCGCAACTAGCCTTAGAAACGATTTAAAAACAGAATGTTGCCATAAAAGCAGGTACAGGTACAGGTGCAGGTAATAATAAATACTTCGCTTTAATACTTCCTGTTTGGAAAATAAAAGGGTCTATTTATAAATGTCTAACCTCATAGTAACACAAGTTTTTTTCTTCGATCAACAGAGTCTGATTTATGAAGAATATGTTACCCGAAATCTTCAAAAACAAACCATTTCATGCCAATGTTATTGTTACTGATAGTTGTGTAGGTTATGTACTCGCGCCTATCCTTCACATGTAGAGAGGTAGATACTACATAGATGTAAAGTCTAAAGATTTTCCAATATTCCGTACAAAGAAAGACGTTTCGGCTAAACTAAATCATTGTCTCTAAACAAACAATATCATGCGTGTTAATTAGAAGACAAATATCGTTAATTGTAACACAATAGTGAATTTCATAAACGAGGCTTCGGTGAACCGATACAATAGATTAATGTTTATGTACCCACTTACCCTCAGCGGAGATTAGACCTTAAGCAAATTAATACATAAATTGTTATCGACCTCCGCAGGGCAGAATAAACTAATATCGCTCTGTCGAACTGTACCGAGAGACACCACAGCACTAATCTATGAACACAACTTTCTCAAAATCAACATTTGATGAGAAACTCACAAATTCGATACAATTATAGAAAACACAATTATGAAATTATAAGGCTGTGAAAGGTAACCAAACCGTCAGTACGTATCGCGTAGTACATTCATGTATTTTCGAGGAGAAATCCGCCGCGATTCCACCAGCATTAAGTTACATTTTTCATTACCGCTCTACTCCCGTGAATACAGCAAGACGTTTCATAACCTATACGTAACCTTCCTCGATAAACGGGCTACATATTGAAAGAATTTTTTAAATCGATCCAGTAGTTCCTGAGATTAGTGCGTTCAAACAAACCATAAACTCTTTAGCTTTATAATTTCAGTATAGCACAGATGAGCTGGCGAGTAAGTGGCTGCGCAATACGCCCTTGGCTTGTTTGATATAAAGCAACAAGCGTTGAGCGGCTCGGGGGAATTCGCGAACTCGCTACACTAATGCTCTCAAACGACTACACCGTATCGGTTCACTTCACTAATGTTTTTCATAACACGAAAATTTAAATGAAATCACTATTATGTGTATATCTCACTTATATCAGACAACGAAAATCGGAATTTTTTGCCGCTTTTCATCAGATTCACAACATTGCTGCTTTTGTTACTAAGATGACTCACTGAAAAGCAAGATTGTTGTAACAACTTTTTCTCGATTTTCCACGTCGCGTTGTTAGTAGCACCGGTGGTTTTTCTTTCTCATAAATAAACATGGCAGCCTCTTCGACGTAATATGAAAGTTATACGAGCTTGTTTGTTTATCATATTACGTAAAATGTTACATTCGAATCAGCACCGGCAATAACTCGCGTAATTGAACGAGCGGCCGAAAGGGCGGGAGGCTTAACTAGATTCATCACACTTCTTTTTAAATAACTTTGTGTGCAAGCAATCTTGAACATTACGGTTGGGACGCAACGGATCTTAAATATTCCAGGCAAATTATAACCATTCATAATTAAGGTAAATAAATAGCAGGGTCCAATTTGAAGGTTAAAAATTTACGTCACTTATATCAGTGCAAGTTATTTGAATGCTTTCGTAGCTATTTCAATAGAAACAAACCTGACCTATTGCATTGAGTGCTAAACTCATAAACAACATAGTTTTCCACAACGAAACCTTGTCGATGATATACGTTTGTCTCAAACGTATAGAAACGCTAAGCGACCAGTAACTAACATGGAATATATCCGTCTGGCATAACGTCGTGTGCGGCGGGAACATTTGTAAATATCTGAAGCGCTTTATTAGCCGCAGCAGGCCCACCGTTTGGACCAACAAGCATCAAATGGACGGAAGGTATCATTATAATCAACGGCCAGCTAACTTCAGCTGCAGTTAGTCATCAGTTTTGTAAATAGCAGATTTGCAAATCACAATCGACTTATTTGTATTTTTTGCTAATTGGGGACAGTTATAATTTGTTTCGTGTTGAAGAACCTCCACATGCTTCCGCTCCGTATGGACCTTGTCCATTCCTGTGCCAGTTAGTAGCTGACAGCCACCTCGTGGTGAATCATACCGCATGTAAGCATTTATCGGTTCATTGTTATTTAGTGGTCGTATCATACAAGTCACAGTGACGCCCAAATAGGCTGCTTTGTCTCTGACGTTAGGAGACGGTTATGGATTTGTCGACTGAAGCGACACGACTGAGACGTGAGTGAACGATTAAAACCACCCCGGAGTAGCCATTGAATGCTGGTGTGAGAGCTGTCAGACATGGCAAAACTAGTCTCATGCCTAAATTCTAGCATACAAGTAGACTACGCGTGGGCTCATCGAGAAAAATCACTAAGAGGACATATACAACTAGGCGCAATTATAGTCCTACAGCGCAGGAGCTGACTTCTAGTAGGTAATTACAGACAATTTGTTCTCGTAACTTTGGACCATTATTTCCATTACTATATACTGGAACTGTAATTATTCAAAGGCCAGTTGTCGTACTAACTAATACAATTTATCATAATTAATTTAGTTACACATTGTCGTGTTGAACGAGTGAACGTAGTACTCCCAAACGTAGCATCTCATTTTGTCGGAAGCTACAAAAGCCGCACAGCGAGATAATCTTTCTTCGTGTCGAGTCCTAAACAACTTGACTGTAGTTAGTGCGCGGTAAAATTATCTCAACCGAGCCATAACTTTTTAACCAACCCTGAGAAAAACAAGGTCGCTCTAGTATTGTGGTTACGCTCCACGTTCACTAATCACAATGTTATTGTAACGGCTGCCTTCCAATGTTTTTGTTTCAGGAATAGCTGTTTGGTGAGATGAAGGTTTTGTCACCCAAATCGTCCAGCGCCGTGATAGTCGGTTTAGTGGTTCGGAAAATATTTTGGAGAGTTGCCAAACACACGAGTAGGCGAACATCAGAAGCTAGCTGCTACGATGTACAGATACAATTTGAGCACTTTTTGCGGATTAATATATATACATTTGACTAAATGGCTCCCGTTGTACCCACGTAACTGGTATACTAGCAGTCGTTCTGACATCTAGTGCAATCGCCGTAGCCTCATGATCGCTTGTTAAACAGTATAAACAACAGTACAACGGTGTAAACCAAAATCACCTCTATTTCCAACCCGCAGAATACAATTCCTCTTACTTCTTTCCAAAAGAATAATACGGTCTAAAGCTGAGAACTTTTTATTTAAGTACTTTATTCCATTTTAACTTTCATATAATTGTTTGAACGGAACGCTTGGTTTAAAAAAATATTGGTGCCTGAGTTTAAGTTTAACTTTATTAATAACTAGAGGCCCTCCCGCGACTTCGTCCGCGTTGCTAATTTCATTCGCGTTGAGTTACATCTTTGGTTACTGCTCGCCTCCCGTGGATCGTAGCGTGAAGTTATATAGCCTATGTTACTCAGGAATAATGTAGCTAGGTTTTGGTGAAAAAAAAAATGGTTAAAATGGGTCCAGTAGTTTCGGAGCCTATTCATTACAAACAAACAAACAAATCTTTTCTCTTTATAATATTAGTATAGAAAAGAAAATTCCACCAGATAATATTTTAGGTTCCGTACCTTAAAAAGAAAAGAACTCTTTGCGACAGACGCACAAAAGTGTTCGCAGAATGGTTCCCACTGTAAGAACACTTTTATACTAAAAGATTGTTCTCAAGACGTACATACAAGGCGCAACGTGAATATGTTTCAAAAAGTTGTATTTAATATATCGTGTTAGCTACTCGTATCATTTCAAAGACAACTTTTAAAAATATTCATAAAATATACCTACTTCATGTCTTCCTTGTAGGTTTCCGTAGGTACTAGGATTACATAAATAGTTTAGCGGTGGTCTCGTTGCCAGAACGTGACCACTTCTACCATTTGCCGGTCTATTCATCCGTTTACCCTTTTCGAAAGATATGCAATCATCCCATGGGCATTTGTCAGGATTTCGCCGAGCCCTGACCTTTATACACAGGAGGATGTAAATAGGGCCACATAAACGTCATTTGCAGGCTTGTTCAATTTATTACGTGCCACGGGTTGCCGCATCACTCTCTTGATAGCTTTCTCTCGTGAGCCACGCGCTACATTTAATATTTTTCAGTTTTTTTTTGTTATAAATATTACCATTTTCTTTGAATACCTACTTTTGAGGCTTTAATTTTTAACGATTGAGTGAATCTACGGATTCCATATAAACATAGCTCGTAAAATACAGATGACTCTTTATTACATTTATAAACTCTGTATTAAATCAGCTGAAAACTTTAATATAAGAAAATTAAGTATTCATTTTTACGCTTCAAATGATTCCTTAAAGTAAACCCGAGACGGAGAAGTTTTAAAATACAAAGACAGGACTCCTTAACCTGTACTTAACGCAGAAAGAAAATGTCTTAAGTAAATTAACATAACATACCATCACGCCTGTATTCCCCGGAGGGTTAGGCAGAGGTGTACCACACAGTTCGCCGGTATGTTTTAGGTCCCATGTAATAGGGGGCGAGCCTATTGCCATTAACCGGGCACAAATCCTAACTCCGAGCTGCTACTGAGAATTTCATAGAAAAACCCAATAACACTTTTTGCTCGACCTGGCGTAGCAGTCGCGCTTAGCACCACTAGGCTACCGAGGCAGTTAAAGTAAATTAAAATATAGTTTAATAACGAGTGGGGTGCAAAGCCACAGCTTTTATCAAAGAGAACTTAAGGGAAGAGAAAAGAAAAAAACACGAGCACGTCGCAGGTTATTGGCTCCCCGATGACATATTGATGACGTTACTGCGGGCGGGAATAAATGCCCGGTGTTTAGTTGAAGAGCACGGATCTATTATGGTAGGTACCGTGCAACTTTAAAGGCATTTTAAAGTCTTACTTGTGGGCATACACATTTAGCTAACATTGAGGATATGGTGTATTGTACACCTTTTAGATTTAGGCTCTCAATGCAAAGCATCGGATGTCTAAATATTATTCTAAGACGCAGCACACACACAGAGCATTCAAATATGGGCCAACCTAAATATAAAGCAACTAAGGACACACGTTATCGTAATCAATGTCTCGTTACGTCTTGCATATCATCAATCAACATCAGCACAGAGTTATGTGAACAGTTGTGCGGCGATGCGAAACAAATCGGTGTTTCAACCATGTCAGTGTACAGCCACTCTCAATTCAGCTCATACGTTATTTATCTGGCATCAGGCCGTGGCGTCATGCATGACGTAAAAACTGCTCGACGTTGTGTTCCCCGCCCACGTCACCTAGGTACAACCTACCATACATTACTGCGTGCTTAATACAAACGGGCTGTGTTACAAATTAAGTATCAATCATAGATTTATTTAAAGTAGGTACATGATGGAAAAAAGGCACTGACAACTTTCACTAGTTGGAGAGGTTTGAAATACATGGAGGTTTCTTTGAGTCATTTGTGTTTTAAATTGACTTTAATGTAATTTCCCAAGACCCCTAACATATCCAGCAAGAGATAATTACCAGTTATTCATTTAAGAAGTACTTCTGATAAAAAAAATATATACCATCACGCCTGTATTCCCCGAAGGGTTAGGCAGAGGTGTAACAATGTACACCCACAGTTCGCCGGTATATTTAGGTCCCATGTAATAAGGGGCGAGCCTATTGCCATTAACCGGGCACAAATCCTAACTCCGAGCTGCTACTGAGAATTTCATAGAAAAACCCTATAACACTTTTTGCTCGACCTGGGAATCGAACCCAAGACCTCTAGCGTAGCAGTCGCGCTTAGGACCACTAGGCTACAGAGGCAGTTAGCTGATAAAAAATACTTTCTAATACAAAAATAAACCTTTCCTTTAGTTACCTTTCCTTTGCTTACTTTTTACTTTAAAATTCTTTCTAAGGTTGAGAATCTCGTGCGGCCGATGGAAGCTAACTTGTAGTTAGTCAACCTTAACGGAACATATTGAACGATAGTAAGGAAGGACACGAACGGAAGAGAATATCGGACAAAGAAGGTAACATTAATGCGGAAGCCCGAGGCTGGCAAAGGCCGGGATTAATCACGCCAGGTAAAAGATAGCCAATATTTATCAACCATCTATCTGGCGATCAGAATGGCTACCTAAAGACTGCTCCACACGGAGCTACAATTTGCAGATGTTGTGCACTAGTATACGTGAGTATGTGCTGTTTGCGTTTCTGATATTTCCTCTTAAACCATTCTAAAGACGTAGTATATGACAGAATTCTTACTTTTATTTGTTTACGATTATTTTTTTCGGCAACTAGTCGATCTAAAACTTTGTTTAATGTGACCATATAAGTACAGATATATATTTAAGTCCGAAACCGGTCGAGCAACGCCCCCGCATATGCAATTGAATTCACCAAAATTCTCAGTTCGTATTTTTGTGGTGGACACAAACTCAATTTTGTCGACTAATCAGCAAACTGGCTAGTTTTGTGTCCGATGTGTGTAGTCAGAATAAAAACATAATGGACGAGGTCAGCGATCTAGTTCTGTCGCAGAGAACGAATCAAATAAACATGGTGGTATACGGGAATTGATCTACGTAATTTTTGTTCCCAGTATTTTGTTTTTTTTAATGCCACAACACACTCTATGTTGTGTGGGACTGGAGACAGAACAATTTACGGATAGGTGAATAGAGCAAACTTAAAATGTTTTTTTCATTCATCTATTGCAAGTACCACAGCAGGAAGGTAGCGTTTGGTGCCATTTCACACGGTTCCCACGTCATGATCGATTTCAGTGACATCTGGAAATGTTCCGTGTATTCTTACATTAAAATAAGTTACTTTTTCAATGCCACAGATACCACAGACATGCATGATTTCGTTTATCAATGAAATTATCTTGTGATTACATTTTCCAATATATGTTTAGTTGCTTATTGTTAATTAATTAAAACTAATCACAACATTACCATTCGCGGAAGTTTTTATGCTCGTAATATTACATGTTTGTTTTTTATCTACAAATTGAGGGATTTCCGTGAAAACAGGGCAAAAGGCCTAAGGTGGCAAACGGTAGCCAATATGTAATTGAAATTTACAATTTGGTAAATATTCACTTATTCAGATACTTCCTGAAGATGTGAGTGTAAAATGTAAAACGGATAAAAGCTTTTACCTGCTGTAAGCCCTTTGGAAAAACTCGCAGATGAAATAAGCGCCGCAGATACTTTTACTTTATTGTTCGCAAAGAGAATTCCAAAGCAATTTTCTTTTCTAAATGGAAAAACAAAGCACATTAAAGGTCTCCGGTGACTTTGTTCTAACGACTGAATGGCTTAGTAGCGAATGTTTTATACCGACCACTTACCGCAACGAGCGCAGTTACAATCGATTGGGGCACTATTGAAAATATAACACAATGGCTATTGCACGTTTCAAGTAAAACTAATGTCATAAAAGTGTGCACGCTGCTCGTACAAGCTCGGCCGAGGTCGGCAAGTGTCGAATAAGAATCGCGAGCCAAGTTTGCAGCGATGCCTGAGACGTAAGTTTGCTTAAAGCCATATTAATGGCTGGTGGCCGCTTGGGCGTGTCTACATAACACAGTGACTGCAAAAACAAAACATACCCATTTTAGGACTTCAAAATATATGTCATAGTGTCCATGAAGACGATCTACAATGATGTGATGAGTCAAATTAAAGCGTAATTAAGTTTAACTTTGGATTTACATTTACGTAGTTTGCGACATAGACAAATGAGTGATTTAGGTATAATAAAGTATAATTTAACATATTCCTAATATAATTATCTGATTCGATTACTGTCACAAACTTCCGAGATGTGCTAATTGAGAGACGTGTATATATAAAAGATGGTGTAATGCATCGACCAGTAACCCTATAGTTGCCGCTGTTCACCGCAACTGATGTGGGATTTAATTGCCCAATCTGCGATTGCTACCGGGGGCCAATTGTGATTATTACTCCAATTTGATACGTATGTGTGTAACTATTATAAATGAAGCAGCAAAAGAAAGAAGCATTATTCGTAGAAGCCAAGTAATTTATATTTGTTTTATTTCAGCTAACACGTGTTTTATTGTGACTACTGTACTTCTATATAGACATTTAGTATTGTAAGATTCTCAATTAAGTACTAAACTACCAATATTACGTCATCGTGTTGAATACCATCAGTCCACGGCTACCAGGCTAGAGCTACCAAGTGGCGCCACAATACCGATATCGTATGAATGATGTATGCACCTGTAAGTGAGCGCGGCCGTTGCCCCCCCCCCCCCCCTCAGTAACTGCTGCCCTCGAGAAACAATACATCACCAGAAAGACAGTAAGTATGAAGTTTATGTCATAAACGTACCCAATATATTAATCGATTGTATTTTCATTCCTCCTCATTATAAAATTTATGCATTCATACAGTAAAAAGCACAGTTAAGTATCTTTTAGTTATTAATTTTCTTTTAATAGTTGTAAATAAAACATAATGTAGTCGCTAGATTGCTATACATTACAAATCGTAATTAATTAATATGATTGGCATTACTGAACACTGCAGATTTTAGTACATAGTTACATTTAATTATTATTTATTTATTCCCACCATACAATTATCTTTACAGGTACCATACCATCACGCCTGTATTCCCCGAAGGGTTAGGCAGAAGTGTAACAATATACACCCACAGTTCACCGGTATGTTTAGGTCCCATGTAATAGGGGGCGAGCCTATTGCCATTAACCGGGCACAAATCCTAACTCCGAGTTGCTACTGAGAAATTCATAGAAATACCCAATAACACTTTTGCTCGACCTAGAAATCGAACCCAAGACCTCTAGCGTAACAGTCGCGCTTAGGACCACTAGGCTACCGAGGCAGTCGTATGTTTACAGGTAAATAACAACATAATGAGAACAACCATAAATAAAAAACCCACTGACTAATATGATGACTAAATAATCGCACGAGGCAAACACTCTTTAAGATTTCATATAACCATGTTGTCCCCGCTAACCTCGCTGCCGAGCGCCATGTCTAAACAAGCCCCTATTGTATGGAATTAAAACTTACTAACTAGTCTGGCCTCTTCAACTCCGATTCAACAAGCAACAATTAATATCCCGCCGACGAGATAAAACCTCCCTCCAAACCCAAACATCTAAGCTCACATCAAAATATAGACAGCTCAACAATAGAAAAACTCCAACATTCGTAGCAGGCGCTCTGAAACTTTGACCATTAATCATATTCTTTTGAAAACCAACTAAAATAAGACTTCTGTTATTTGTTTTAAGTTTCGTGACACTCGTGTTTGTGAAAAGTCATAAAATAGAGACGAAAGTTACTGTTTCATATCTCATTGGGATTTTAAAGTTGGGAACTGAAAACGTTCTACATACATTGCTTTATAACAGCACGTGTATTTGTACTACCACGGCAGACTGTATACATGCAATACAAATATAATACAAACCAAACCCGACACTAGAATTAAATTTGCAACGTCTGTAGACGGTGCTACGCCATTACTACGGCGTAGCACACAACTTCCACAGACGCATTCAATTGTATAATACGTTGAGATTGGACACAGTATAACAGCCTCTACGTGAATGTAGTAATGTCATGTTATTGCATACATGTGCAACATTGAGACACGACGTAACAGTACATCCGTAGCGTCGTAGCGCGGGAGAATAAGCCCGTCGTAGCGCATTGACATGGAGGCGACGCGACGTAGCGTCCGTCGAGCGGAAAATGCAGTCTGGCGGGAATTAGTAGACGTACAGTGATATACATGAACCTGACTACATAACAATATGTCGAGGTGAGCTAAGTCATTAGATATTGGCTCATATCGAATAATAGAGATCAGGCAGAGCACTTGCATATCCCTCCGTCTGATTTGGATGGCAAACTAAGGGAGGAATTACAAATTTCTATAAGAGAGACACGACACGACGAGCTGTCACTAAAGCGCTACTACGGTATCAAATACACCCAATTATAGGAGATGTAGTAACGACGGATGTATTTGCAGGTGTGCAACTCATTGGAGTAATATCATTTACAAGATAATTTACAGTTGAACAAAGTTACACATTCGCAACTCGGTAATATTTTACTTCGGCTGGGTGTCACGTGACGTCATTAAATATTAAGATGGCTTTCTGTGTCATTGCCATGCCTCCTACGTTCGTATTGTGTGATTAAACTGAAGTCATTAATCTTGTACAAGGCGAACGAGGTTTAATTCGTGGAAGATGAGTTATTTCATGTGGAGATAACATATTCAACGATATTATCTTTAATAGAGGAAAAGCGTTTATCTCTCGCGTCGACTTATTTGACAATCATGAAAGTAACAAAGAAGTTTTATACATTTACATATTTACGAAACGTTTATGAAATTCAACATTTTTTAAGTCTTCGATGAAACGGCTCTTGGAATAACTTCCATAACTCTTGTATGTATTTTGTAAATATTGGAGCGTACTTACGGGAAGGTAAAAAAAAATCTTCAGCACAAAGCCATAAATGTTACCAACAACAAATTAATGACACATTTCGTAGCTATTCCCCCACTTGACACAATAGTAGCACCCACGACTGACATACACGTCAAACACTGCATCGGCTCGGCGGCGGCGGCACTAGACACCACCTCTTTAAATAATATCTACACTTGTTTTTACGGCGCTTTTGTTCACACACTACGCTCACTCTTTGTTTACACGCGACAGAAACATGAGCGGCGCCGAATCTTAATTTAAGTGTAAATTAGAAATGGTAGCTGCAATATTTAACTATTGATTTTACTGGGCAAGCTTGTCTGCGTGTG
Source organism: Caradrina kadenii (assembly GCA_947462355.1). Classification (NCBI taxonomy): domain Eukaryota; kingdom Metazoa; phylum Arthropoda; class Insecta; order Lepidoptera; family Noctuidae; genus Caradrina; species Caradrina kadenii. Next base: position 12,705,043 of record OX381691.1, read on the forward strand.
TAGGTATGTAGCGTAGACCTCCCTATCAATAGTAGATAGCTTAACAGGCCCTAATATGTTTTCAATTTTATTTCATAACACTAGTCAAAGGAAATGTGTTTTATACATGTAGGCTCCTACATCTAAGGGTTGTACGTTGTTTTATAGATAATAGATTTATAGAATTTCGTTTCACATAAAAAAAAATCTCATATTTTCGTTTCATAGAATAATCAATACACAGAATTCTTACTTTGGAGATTTTTAAATCATTGATTTTTGTTTCCCATATAGTTTCATATTAGAATAATCATATCATAGAATAACAAATCAAATATTCTTTATCCCTATATTGTTTATTTAATATAAAACCTATTGGCGGTCTCAGTTCTAACCAAACCTACTGCTCGTATGCTACAAGTGAGCATGCAACATGCAGCAGGCACGGTTTCTGTCACGACTCTGGCGTCGCAGATGGAATTCACGCACACCACCGCAGCTGAAGCATTGCCGATCGGCTCCGCCGGCCAGCCTCAGCTGCGGCAGCGTGCGTTAAAACCACCTGCTCCTCAGCTCGCGGGCCGCCTCGCCCCTCCGCGGATTTAAATTACACTCTAGGGGTAGGGCAGACAAGTCTACGATAAGTCGGTTTTTCAGCCATTCGTTTCTGTCACTAACCTTTGTAGCACAACATGAATTGACTTTTTAAAAAATCTCCAAAAAATCAATACCTATCCGTAAAAAAATAATTCTACGGTTTGATAAGTTTGTTAAACAAAAAAATGTGTTTAGAAATTACTTGAATTGTGTTTGTATGAAATATGTTTCATTCATGTAAACAGTCTTTGAAATAATAATATTCGAAATAGAAATACATGGACCAACTATTGTATGAAACATTTTCTGTAAAACGAAATTCTATGAAATTTCTGTGTGCGAAACAAGGGGACACCACATCTAAGACAGCATGAAGCCATGTAGTGTACCAGGGAACTTGTTACATTCTAAACACTCTTTTGTTCCGTGTTCAACACTTCTTTGTTAACTTGCTAGCGGACGCAGCACCGCGCCGGGCGGCGGCGCTTATTTTTAATCTACGCATTAGCTTTTGACTTTCAAAGAACTTTGCACGTAAAGCTTCATTTCGTGTTAACACAAACTTTCATCTTGGTTTTTATCTAAAGGTGTCCTTTTCCGTGAGATAAAAGTAAATAGAGTAATGAAACTACAGTCTCGCAACTGCTGAAAAGCCTGGGAGAATGATCTGAATTATATGTATAATATCTGCCGACCTCTATAAAATAGCGACTGACATATAAATTGCGTTAGTAGTGTTCATTGATTCAAGCGCGCGTTCACAAACTGTAACTACCGTAGAATAAAGGTACCTTATTGGCGACCGCAGCCATCGGCACGTCCCTATTATGAAATGCATTCTTTTTTTTTTTTTTTTGGTGGGTGGGAAATCATCAAATTACTTCTCCCGCCCTGGGCGGGGCGGGAGGGAGTGTCAGACTTTTACTGACTAAAACCCACCCATGTTCCTTCTTGTGCCCTTTCCGTTCCGGGGGCGCGGTATCTCTTGCGAACAACCCGCAGCCCTGGCAGGCATCGGCCCTCAGTGGCCCCTTCCTTTTGCTGACATCTCTTTGAGGCGCGCGTGGAACACGAACGCGCCGTCGACACGGCCTGTCGTTATGCAACGTAAGGACGGTGAGCTACCCATTGCTCACTGTCCACAGGCCAGTATCTACGGTGGCCGGGAGTCGTCTCGCGCTCCCGACGTCCGGAGCGTCTACCGCGGCGGCTGGGACGGGAGAACCGCTGTCTCAACCGTCCCGCCGCCTCCTTCTCAAGCATTACTGCCTCGCAGAAGGAGGCGACTGCATCCCATTCCCTCTCGCTCCGAACCATGGCTCGCACCAGGGCCGGACGCGAGAGTTCGCCGCCGCCGATGGCCGCCACGAGGACTCGGCGATGCTCCGCCCAAGCGGGGCATACCGCCACGGTGTGCTCCACCGTGTCCTCGGGGCAATCCACACAATGGTGACACCCGGACGTTTCCTCCCGCCCGATGAGGTGCAGGAACCTCCCGAAACACCCGTGTCCGGTGAGGACCTGCGTCAGGCGGTAGGTGAGGGCGCCGTGGCGCCTCTCCAGCCACTCCTCAAAGAGGGGACTTACCGCCTCTATTAAGGCGTGCCCATTATGAAATGCATGGATTATATTTTTATTCGTGGAGCAACGACGCAAACCGCGGTTTTTTAATCAGGGGGAGGATTAATACGGCGCGGCGTGCGGCGGCAGATGTTTGCACACAAATAATTCAAGTTTCAGTGCAATTTAAACCGGCCATGTGTTTGAATCTTGTTAGTCCCACCTCGTAATAAAATAATGAATCGGCGAATCTGCTTGCTAAAAACAGGCCTACTTTTAGGCGGTTGTCACGATGACGTCATGAGCACGGAGGTATATTAGTCGCCGCGAGTCGTGAGCACAAATGTTAAGTTAATTTGTCGGTTTTTGGGTTCCTTTCGGGGTTTTTTGGGGCGCCGACGCATCACGCGATCTGTCCAACACGCGGAACAATCGCGTGCAGCGTCGGCGCCCCAAAATACCCAGAAAAGAACCCGAAAACCGAAAAATTTACTTAACATCTGTGCTCACGACTCGTGGCGAATACTATAGTCAGTATACTACAACGACGATCAAGAGCGAATGTGAATAAGCGAAGTACACAGCAGCAATGTGTGTTTCATAAAATGCGACAGTAATGGTAACTGTCTTATGTTTCTCCCAACGCCATACGGAAATCTCTTGCATTATTATATAATTAAAAGTATGTTGCATGTACGCATAAACTTCTAAAGTTATTCTTAGGAAAAGTTGAAAATTACGTTACCGTGATATTATGTAGCAGAGTAGTAGTAGCATCTGGACCGCTTGTAGTTGAAATAAGGTTTTGAATTTGGGAGGGTTCGAAGGAAACAGAAAGTAAGGAGCCTGAACCTGCATGGACTGTAATAGTTTGATAATGATTATAAAATGCTTTTGTGATTAAAAAACTCATGAAACTTTGAACCATCGAACGGCGTAGATTTTCCTGAGTTTCGCTACTGTTAGAGTTTTGTAATGAGTTAAGGAGGACACCGGAAAACACATTTTTTGTCTCATAGTCTGGCGTATTGGTACATATTAAAAAAATATGTGTATTGTCAGGGATTCAAAGAAAAGACTTACCTATAAATATTTCATGAAAGTACAACAGTATCATGGTAAAAAAATCATAAAGGAGAGCATAAACATTTTTTTTCGTCGCATTGATCTCAGAATTTTGAGCATAAACTATCTAATTTTATGTAATGACATTATAGGGAATTTCATGAACTAAAGACATACTTATAAATTATTCCACTGAGCCGTTTATTTTTTTCACAATTTAAAGAAAACTTCAAAATTACTGTTATTTTTGTGGTTATCCGATTCAACTAACAACAAACGTATCGCTATTTTGAACCTTATTTGTTGCTTACAACTGGGCCTTAATAACCAACTGAATAATTCCAATAAACTACGATCCCAGCGCTAAAATATAATTTGGAATTTATTACATAAGATTAATATCAGTTTTCCTTTTCAATAAAGAACGTAAATTAAAAATGGTAACGCAGCTTCGGCTAATCCAATTAGATTAATTTTCTGTCCCTGAAAAATTACAGGAAATATTTCAAATAGAACGTTGATATATTTTACTGCTATGTTGAAATGAAATAGCGAGAGCGCCAGAAATTTGGCTTTGATTTCGACACTAAACCGCTTGGAATGATATGAAGCAGAAGAGAGGAAACAGTGAAGACAACACAAACATCGCAAGCGCTCTTTGCGACGTACCCGTACTGCTCGAGTACACGCAGACGACACGCACACGCCACCGCCACGCACTGCTCAAAGCACATCGTGCGTACCTTTATGGTGTGCATAATTTACGAGTCGGTTCTCTGGCTGTCCCGAAGTGAACGTACAATCGCGGTGTTCACGTTACAGCCGGCTCGCAGTTAATTCAAGATGCTCCTGTAGTTGGCGAGCGCAATACAGCGCAGAGTCCACAGTGGGCCGATACGTAAGTAACAATCACGTCGTTAAAGCGGCACACTTGTCACTCCGCGTCTCGTCTACTATATACTCTACCATTATAAACGTATTCTTACCCTTTTTTCAGTCGAGTGTCGGCATACACTCCAACTATTTGCTGTTAAGTAAATTTTTTTAACTGCCTCGGTAGCCTAATGGTCCTAAGTGCGACTGCTATGCTAGAGGTCTTGGGTTCGATTCCCAGGTCGAGCAAAAAGTGTTATTGGGTTTTTCTATGAAATTCTCAGTAGCAGCTCGGAGTTAGGATTTGTGCCCGGTTAATGGCAATAGGCTCACCCCCTATTACATGGGACCTAAACATACCGGCGAACTATGGGTGTACAGGTACACCTCTGCCTAACCCTTCGGGGAATACAGGCGTGATGATTTGTATGCAAATTTTTCAATTTGCCTTATAAAATGAGGTCTGAACAGATTTCAAATGAAGCTGAAATGCTCTGAAAGTCTTAATGTCTGCGTTTGCGAGTAAACCTTCATTAAAAATATCTGTCTGTATAGGGACACCCTTTTCTTGGTAACTTGGAAGAGAAGCGACAAAACTCGGTTCTATTCTGACAATTCCTTTTCAACTTTACAACATTTAGACACGTAGACACTATTTTTCACTAATAATAAGAATCGTCGAGATACAAAAATAAACTTTACTGGACTGAAAAATGCTAAAATAAAACTCATAAAAAGCACGAATGCCTTAAAGTGTATTAATTAAGTTAATGGCAGCCATTGACAGCTCAAGCCACGTTGAGCTTGTGCAGCCAGCTAGTTATAACGTCGCATCTAAACTTGGTATTCCGAGGCGGCCGATAAACGTAGGTCGATGGAGATATCGACGTAACTTACGGCCGGGCCGCGTATAAATTTACATTAATTACCTCTCGGTGATCGGCGGGACGTAATGTGCCGCTCACCGAGAGTAATGAGACGACCTGCGATTGACGCTGACGAGCGCTGAATACACTCAACATTTATAGAATTAGCCAAACAAAAACGAAAATGCTAAACAAAGTAAATTAGAAGCATTTAAATTGAAGCTATTATTTTATTACCGCCTTATCTATCATAGAATCCTGGAGCTGTCTTGCTTCCTCGTTAACTTGTATGTTGGTGTAGACTTAGCATATGTGCACATTTTCAGCATCTTTGACAATATAACAACCTAAGAAGCAGAAGATTGTAAAAAAATTAAGAGCACGTCTGTTGATCAACACAGCTCGCTCCAATGAGTACACATACCATAATGTCAGCAAAATGCATCAGTCGTCAACAGTTTATCGCCGACATGATAACAAACCATTTGCTTCCGCTGAGAAGCGTGGGAACATATTGAATACAGCATTTTGTTTCACGTTGTATTTCCCCAGTACAGCATGAAATCATGCGATATGAAATAATCGAATTGTTATTCGAACGCATTAACTGCTGAAAATATTGAAATACAGGCTGTATTTTTAATCTCGATAAGCGTTTCAAAACACACTTCGAGCAATTTAGTTTAAAGGATGGCGATAGCCTTGTTTTAGATGACAGAGAAACGGGTGGTTAGGTAACGAAAGGTCGTTTAAATGTTTTGTGGGTTGAGCCTTAAATATAGTAGAGTTGGTAACAAAGTTTGACAGCGTTCATTACACACGGGGTTACGGTCCCGCGACCGATCTGATATCCCCGCAAGGCTGACACTTTTCCACGACCCGACGCAGCCCACGCTAGTCCGGTGCCCGTTCAGACGAGACGTGAGACAGTGACATACGTGGGCGGACGCTAACTACTCTCAAAACGGTTGGAATCAGACAAACTAAGTGAAACAATATATATTTACAACGTACTGCCTACAGTATGTTTAAAATAAATGCTGCATTTGAGAGCTATTATTAACTAGCAGTAGGTAATATAGCTTCTTCCAATGCAGCAGATTCTCAAAAACACGATTCAATATTGGCGATAGGTACTCCGAAGTATATTAGGTGGTAACCGTACATTACCAACATGCAAGAGCTTTCTATTATATAGCAGCTGTCTATGCTGTACGTCCCTTTAAGCATGTATATTTACATTCTGCAAATGCATGGAAATAAATTGTAGGTAACCTCTCGAGGCACATTGCGCGGAAGTTTAGCAAGAAATATCTTGTTAGCTATTGAAAATATGCTGCAGACATTCTCCTTACGAACGCATGTTTTGATGTATCTTATCGTAGTTTGGATATGTTTCGGACATGGTTATTGAGCTTCTGTATTCAGGTACATGCAGAATACAATTTTATTGTTGAGATTATTCTTTTTGAAACTACGTCAATTCTAGACACCAATAGTTGATATGTCGATATAAAGAGAATAAACATCTTGAAATGTTTTGGCACAATGGACATCAAAACATCGTACACATCCTAAAGCCTACTTTGGCTTATAAATTAACAGACAGTGCGTAGGCTCAGTTATCATAATAATGGTGACATTCAGTCATCTGGTACAGTCATGTACTTGACGTCGATTCGTCCCAACAGAACTATTAGTATTTCTCAAAGTACTGATCTTATTCCAAGCTATTACACTACAGCAGTTCGCGAAACTTTCCCTACGGCGCAAACTACAAATCAGAGCAGTAAGAAGCAAAGATACTCGTACATTATTCCGGACTTGTAAAAAGTAAGTAATAAATCAGCCGGCCGTTCTACGTCGGCTCGCACAGCTTCTGACATGTTTATGGAGCCCTGGTATCTGTTTCACTGAGAATGTTTGAAGATAATTAAAATCTCATCCTGGGATAACATTGTTATGATTGAGACACAGTATAGGTGTCACAGTATTCAATGGGGTAATGTCTGTTAAAATGAATCACCACCACATCAATCATTAGCGTAGGAACTTTATAAAACCTTTAATGAATAATTACACATACCCACATAATTAATACCTTTAGGTGTAAGCTATGGATATAAACCTTAATACCTACCACTAAGGTTTTTATCCATACCTTACACCTCGAAGGTGACCAAAACAAATCTCACAAATACTCGCAATCCATTCATAAAGTTAGCACTTGTAACAAACATACTTATTTATGTTGTTTTCATAATCAATCTTCTCACAGTCTTCAGGAGTCGCGACAGCTTGACATTTCGCTAATGACGCCTAAACACTACCACCTACTGCTTGGCAAAAATCGACACTACTGAAGTGGCCTAAAGTTGCGTTTTCTTTGTCAATCAGTCGGGGTGGGTTGTGGCGGAGTATAGGGTTGTCCCAACGTCCGACTAGCGGCTTTTATTTTTAACAATCTCATCCGGTCTGAATTGAATACATTCGGTTTGACCAGGCTTTGTACAAATAGGTAGGTACAATTAATAGCAGAGCAGTTTTATTCAAAATTGGGTATCCGGCATTTACGGCGTTGAATCAGTCTAAATTATTAAATATTTAATGGATACCTGTGCCACTGTGCTTCTTCCTGAGACAGATAAATAATATCAATGATTTCAAGATTGTCTTTTATGTCGTACCATTTTCAGCTGACTACACCTTCGAAATAATGCAAGCACGGCATTTTCCCGAGCCTCTACCAACCCTAAGCGTGTCGAAGGCGAAAGTTGGCGCGAGTCCGCGACATTAATCCGCGAATAAACGCAAGAATCTACGGACTCTTAACGAACGACGCGGGGGCCCGTCAGTCAATGCAAATTGTTATTATCAGTAGTTCTACTAGCTAACACAATTGTATCGATTTTTGATTTTAGAATAAGGGTGAGGGTAAGGGAGGCGCGGCAGACCACGAAGGCAATGCCGAGACGAGCTGGATGAATTCCTCTAAAACTGTAACCATGATGAAGCCGGGAATCGTTAATGATAGAAGGAGTGGAGAGAGGCTTATGCCCAGGACAGGGACAGAACAAACAAATTAAAAAAAAGAGTACTTTTTACGCAATGCGTTGCATTTTTATTTTTGATACCTCACAGAGTAAGCGTTAGTTGGCTAGACTGTTTTCCGTTTAGAATTTCCTGAATAATTTCTCAATTCTCTATTTTGATAAACATGAAAGCCAAAAGTTGACAATACGTAATATTTGAATAATTGAAATCATTGAAGGTCCAAAACTGAGGTTTCGATTCTCGGGTATTATTTATTTGGGGTCTTTGCAAAACTCTTCCTGAGACAGTTTCATGTTACTTCTGAGAAAACTTTCGCGTAACTTTAGTATTGAGTTTAGGCCCTCTTTATGTACTCGATACGAACCGATATTTATGTAGAAGTATATTGGGACATAACCAACGATCGTGGAAGAAAATTACCAATCAAATCAATCAAAACTTAGGACATTTAGGAGCCCAAAACATATTTTAATTTTACACAAACGCAAACGGGATGCTCACCGTAATTATCCAATGATGAAAGCCGACCATAGAACGGTATAATTTCTGCGATAATGTCGTACAAATATGATCAAATTAACATTCAATTTTTCGCGTCAATGTATACAGGCTTGGCTCCGGCTCCGGGCCGATCCTCTCCACGTAATGGCTTGTACACACTTCTCGCGCGCGGATCAATGAACAAATATTAGCTTTAATACTTCCCGGGATGTGCAGTAACAACTTGCAACCCTTTTGTGTCATCAACTGTCAAGGGTAGCTGTAGGCTGTAAGTGGATACTGAACTAATTGATGGACGATGTCAAATAAAGAAGCCGTGTTCGACTGCTAAGCCATTCCTTAAATTACTACCAAATCGCCTATCATAGTCTAGAAACGCAAGGTCGTGTCTTCGATAACAGTCTTGGATAAAATAGTTCAAAACCCGCCGGTGTGCCTCCGATTAATTACTGCAGAGTTCGTGTAAGTATAACCCAATTCGCCTGTATTTAGTCTCACCAAATAACCTCTGCGTACCAGGAGAACGTAGGCCGGAACAAATCTATTTCTCGTTGGGATGCCGGTAAAGTAAACAGTCGATAACTGGCTGTCATCGCCATGATTTGTTTTGTGTGTACAAAACCCTTGTCTATTTCCAACTAGAAACTATGTTTGCTTAGGAACCATTCTTGCTAAAATATGTATATATCCGGGTAACTTAGCAAGGGTGCTAGTTCCAGGGTGCTTTCAACTTGCAATGTGCTTTTTATAACTCAAATCTTAAGTATGTACTGCTAAATAGTCTTTGTTGATGTGAAGGAATTCACTTATATCATATCAGTCTCACAAAATAAATAGCGTAATTTCGTTTCACTCAATAATAACCAAGCTGATACAAATGACAAGACTCCGTTAACAATATAACAATCATTTGTCCGTCAAGAGACAATAACGCTTTATTTTTAGAAATTTCAATCTAGATCGAATTTAGATGTTTCGCATTGGATACTTTTATTACTTTATTACAATTTGTATCGCAATATTGAATGTATTAGATTTCCAGTTCCCAAGACTAAACACCATTTTATTATTTTCTGGGGAAAAATTAATTAATCCTACATACATCCTACTATCCTACCAATGATATTATTAATGCGAAAGTTTGTGAGGATGGATGGCTGGATGTTTGTTACTCTTTCACGTTTGAACAGCTGAATGGATCTGGATGAAATTTGGTACTGAGATAGATTGTAGTACGGATTAACACATGTATTGTTCCCGTGGGATAATATATTATATTTGACGCGGGCGAAGTCGCGGGCAGAAGCTAATATTTCATAATCTGGTTTCTAAGTAATTTGTGAAAATGTGAAACATCACAATTATTTCAGCAGTAGACCGTCGGTAGTGTAGTAGGTGTGTGCGGTGAGTTCGTTTGCCAACTACTTCATAGTTTAGCGGATACGCCCTGACTGTTTATTAGTTAGGGTAGGCTCCGTCTGGAGGCCACTCGGCATCGTCAAAAACAATCCCGACAACATCTACCATTTCCCCCGCCACCGCACCGCACCGTTCCCACGCACCTCACCCCCGCGGCGGGCGCGCGAACCGAACCATTCGCTTAATTAAAATACTTTTGCGCACATACGTACATAAATTATTTACATATTACACCTTCAAATCACACGGGTTAGCAGGTATGGAGCCCCACAAATGCGGCCGCGCTCGCCGGAGACACAATTATCTAAATAAAATGGTATTCATTTGCTTTCCTTAGTACGACAAGGCTTTTGTTTTGTATTGCATGTCAGTTCAATTAAAATTAAGGTAAGAAAGGCAAAAAGACGGGATAACTCCCTCTGGCGACATTCGACAAGAAAGGATTTGAAGATCTTAATTAAAACTTGGAATTAACCTTACGAAGTTTTTTAACTGAAGAACTACGTGTTCGGGCAGAGAACGTTGAGAGCACCCTTATGTTGTCGTAAACACTGGAGCTTACACAATTAATACCACTCTAATGAGGTGTACTTTCAATACGCCCATATATAATAATAAAATCCTATTACATGAAGTATCGCAATTTTCATATTAATTCAGCATTCATATCAAATCGCATAATCGGTGTTGATCGTTAAAATCAAAATGATGGCTGAACGAATTCTGACAACTGGTGTTGTTTTTTGCTTTGCTTTTTACCTGAAACAAAAAAATAATAGTATAAAACATCTTTTGTGCTACTCAACACATATCTTCATTTTAAATGGCAAAATATTACATAACTATAAGAATGTTTGGGCCATCACCAGACACATCACCATACCTTTGGAAAATATGTGAAGCTTAACTGAAAAACATAAGGAATAAAAACTACTAAATAAAAAGCAACCGCTCGTTATTTCGCACGTAGCTTTATTTTCACGTAGTTTGTTTTTACAATAAAATGGCAGGAGTATCCAGCTCTACTATTGTGCACAAATGGCATGGTGGCAGACTGTCTAGCTCCAGGGGTGCTAGCGCAACATACGCGCAGGAGGCATACTACGCTACATAAATAGTATCTGCTACTACACTCGTCTCTGCAACACATTCATATTTTATAAATTATATTCACGTGGCTTATGCAAGCACAAACCGGCGGAATAGTTCCGCGTCTCGAAAGATTCATTTAGTTGCGGTAACCGGCTGTGCTAGGTTTCTTATTTCTTTCTAAATACAATACCATTCGTTATTCCTTAAATGCAGCTCATGAGCACAGTGGGCACTTTTTAAAATTGGCTGTTTCCATACTTTAATTCGACTTGCATGCCAAAATCGTTTCCACCTATTTTTTATGTAGTAACAGACTTCAGACTGATCAGGGAGGATCCTTCTGAACCCATTTACTATGTGTAGTCACTGGATGCTGTTTGGACGATTACCTGGCAACATCATCTTGTACTGATGCAAGCTCCTTTCAATGTGCACAAAACGTGACAAACGGACGTAAAAGACGTAACGATTTAATTTGGTAATATTACGCAGTCTCAACCTTGAGCTCTAGAACTATATTTGTCCTCATTAATATTGACGTAATAGTAAAGCTGCTAGTGACGACATAGTTCAGGTACAATATATACGTCAGGTAAAAACAACGCGTACAGATGTTACTGTTGATGTGTCGTAAAACGAAGAGCTCTGTACGCTTAAAAGAAATCTATGAAGCGTCGAGTGCGAGCGAGTCGAGTACAGTAGAAGTAAACGCCATCCCAGTTTTACGGTACTCATAAACACGGGTTACGATCTAAGGGGTTACGTGCGCAGGTATCACTCAATTCAGACTGCCTCGTTCCCCGTAAACATGATATGAAATCACATAAATCTTGACAGATCAGAAAGTAGTACATTCATAGATAACAGTCATCTTTTTATAGGTCCTTTTATAAGTCTCCTTAAAACAAGATAAGAAAATTGAGAGTTGTTTATTTATTTTATTTAAGGCTCTCCGAAAACTCATTCACTAAAAAACTTATATTAGTCAATATAGCGTTATTGAATTGCAGTAACCTTGTCACTTATAGTAATGCGCAACACTTGCGATTTGCAATATCCAATTACTATCGATATCAAACCCTAAATTAGAAATAAACGAAAAAATTGATAGTAAACAAACAAAAAAACAAAGAGAACATTAAGATATGTTCAGTTTTATGCTATTCTCAAAGAATGTTAAGGCCCTGTGATAAGCAAATGTTTAGGTAATTGAGGGGGTGAAGCAGATGCCCCCCGCACACTGCGGGGCACCCCGCTGTCGCCACGCACGTTTATGACATCACGCGCGGCCCTATTCTGGCATCATCCATATTCAGACAAAACAAAATGTTGCCTTTTAAAAAACGCAATTCATTGCATCGCTTGATAAAACAGGCCTGTATAAAATGTTTATAACAGTTTGAAATGTTATCAAATACAATACGTATTATAATTTATTAGGAAATTCAATAGAAAAGTAGTTTTTAGATTATCGTACCGGATATTTTAAATTTGCGCGAAGGACACTTGTGCAAATCCCTTTGCGTAAAGATAAATATATTCCATATAAACATAACATCACGCCTATATTCTCAAAAGGGTATCATAGAAATATGATTACTGTACACCCATTTGTTACTTTATCTAGTCGATAATATTCATAATGGCTAGTTAAAGTTTGTTAGTAATGAGGTTGTATTCGTGGTTTTTGGGGGCGCTGTTGCCGAAAATGAGGTCAAAGTTAAAATCCAAGATGGCGGCCGCAAAATTTTACGAAATATGCCTCATGGGTGTAGTGTCCATGGTTTTCGCGGGCACTGATGATAAAAATGAGGTTTAAATTTATTGTAATGTTTCGCCGCCTCTATCTTGGATTTTTATATCGACCTCTTTTTCGGCATCACTGCCCCCGAAAATCATTGATGACCGAAGACTTTATCTACTAGATAATAATATCTACAAGATAAAGGCTTCGAATTAAGGATCAAGAACAAAATCATCTCGCTTATTTGGCCGAGATTGCTTTTGTATTTCTTCGAGAAGACTGCAGTTAACATAAACCTTAACTCTCAAACATGCCTATCGGGGCTGCGGGTTGTTCGTAAGTTATACCGTGCCCCCGGAACGCAAAGTGCACAAGAAGGAACATGGGTGGGTTTTAGTCAGCAAAAGTCTGACACACCCTCCCGCCCCGCCCAGGGCGGGGGAAGTCATTTGATGATTTACCATCCGGAAAAAGAACTGAAACATAAACCCTAATACCATTTGCATTATATGTATTTGTATTCAAGACTTTTTGACATGACTATGTCATGTCAAAGGAATTAACTTGGAAGTGACATCCTAACTTCAAGTCAATTTTAAATATGTTCAAAATCATTTGTTATTATCTAAAACAAAATGCCTAAGCAATAAGGTTCTAAATAAAATATTAACAATTGGTTGTTGTCCTATTTTTAAACGTAGTAGGTACGCGTGTAGAATACGATTGGTACAATAAAATTGTTTGCGCGTTTTTAGCAACCATTGACGGAACCAACCAAGTTTTTCAAGCGCTTATCGGAAATCTAGTACATTGTTGATAGAAGTCTTTGGATCAAGAGAAATAAAAAAATGGGTGTACTTTGTACATGTTATTATGTAGAAATAGCGATTCACTGATTACCGTACCGAACAAAGAGAGATAATGGGTGAAATTTGCCGAATTGCGGCGGGCGGACGTTTCAAAATTGTAGAACACTCCTTTGAGAAAGGGATTCTTATAATAAAACTATTGAATGTATCTATTCAAAATATTAAACTTATTTGAATTTATGAATAAATAAGCTACGCCTATTGCATAATTATTTTGGTGGTTTCATACACCAATTTTTTTTATTTACTTCTAAAGTTACGCAAAAAATTGTGAAATATAGATCTTTAGAAGCTTGTTATTTCGTAATTAATGTTTTTGTTACTATACTTTTTAGCAATAAGCCTATATAATCACGCGACGAATCAATACCATGCAATAGTTTTATGCATTCACAATGAAATAATGATCGTTGGTCTCGTGGTCGCAAGCGCGACTGATAAGCGTGAGGTCCCTGGCTCGATTCCCAGGTCGGCCAAAAAGTGTTATTGGGTTTTTCCATTAGGATTTGCTCAATAGCAGCCCGGAGTTTAGACGTTGTTGGTGTGACCGGCTGTCATTCATAGACCTTTGATAGTCGTTACGGATAGTCAGAAGCCAGTAAGTCTGACAACCAGTCTAACCAAGAGATATCGTTTTGCCAGAGTAACTGGGTTGTGGAGGTCAGATAGGCAGTCGCTCCAAGTGAAACACTGGTATTCAGTTGCATCCGGTTAAACTGGATGCCGACCCCAGCATAGTTGGGAAAAGGCTAAGCAGATGATGATGATGATGACCATGAAATAATAAAGTAGTTTACTTTCTACGTTAGTATAGAGAAATGACCGGCTTGCGTAGCTTTCTTTGCATTATTTTCATCACTCCAGATAACAAATAAACCATTTTACAATATTTGTAAAATGCCTTCTCCGTATGAGAAGCGGCCTTTGCCCAGCAGTGGAACAGTAATAGGCTGACAATATTATACTTATTATTCATTTACAATATATAAATTATACTTTCGAATGTTTATAAGTATAACAATAAAAACATTTTATAACATTAAATTAAAATAATAGTAGCCCACCGACATGGGGAACAGGGTCAAAGGCACCGGTGGGGTCCTGAAATGCGACGAAAATATTTTTTTTATGCTCTCCTTTACGATTTTTTTACCATGACACTATTTTACTTTTATGAAATATTTATAGGTAAGTCTTGTGTTTAAACTCTTGACAATACAATTTTTTTCAGGCTTGTAATATGTACCAATTCGCCAATCTATATAGCCCCTTAACTAAGTGAACTGCTTCGTGGATGACTTGCAATAATGAGTACAACTTTAGAGATATTATTTTTGCTTAGAACACAGAACGCTTTGTGAAATTTAGGTAACGTATTGCTGAAGATATCGATGTCATTACACATTACGTGCATCAATATGTTTAATACTGATACTTAATTTAAAAAGTGTGGGTGAAGGAATCATCCTTGCTACATACGTACAAAGAGGGGTTATTGGATTGTCAGACACGCTGCGCTCATCGCTACGTCTCACTTTGTCTGAAGACTCACCGCAGCGCAACCAAAATTCTCCGCACGGCTGGTACGCTTATACCGTCTTATAAATGTACTGGTATAACTTGTTCGAGTATGTGTTTCCAGATACATTTGACGAGTAGAAAATCGAAATGGTCGTCAATATTGACATCAGCTCAATCACTGTGTTGTCGTAAAGCTAGTTGTCATAGTACCACGTCCGCGACGCGCCCATACCAGACATTAGTGCGGCTCACACCACGACCACAAAGATGGTTCTTAAATGCTGAACATTTAACAAACCTATTGATATAGAACAGACCGGGAGCGTAAAATCATCAGGTAGTGAGTTAGCAGAGCGCACTAAATCTCGTTCGCGGTCATTGCTTCCTATCGCAATCACTATCGAGAAGCCAACCGCAGGCGTCGAACTAAACTACACTTTGATGTTTGTTTACACACAATGTGGATGACAACTAGTTCAATTATCTTTGAGCAATGATTTAGTCCAATTCGAGTAATAACGATAGCGAGATGCTGGTACACCTACCATTTAAGCAGCTCCTAAATAGCCTTCACGCTTGAACGCCAGTTGTCCATCGCAGCCACAAATTACGACAAGGCGAACATAAAACACATTCAAAAGATAAATGCAGCTGTGTCTAACCTAATTTCATAACTGAAACTAGATTTTCCCGGAGTAAATCTCGTTTTCACTACGAGTTTAAGGTATATAATTGTGAGCTTCCACTTTTATTTGCTAAAGTGTACCTTGTGAAATATTACAAACGAGTTGAAAATTGTCAACAGGATGAAAAATTATTAAATTAAGCAAAAGCCGGTTCGCCAGGGGCCGCAATCTGCGCTGAGAAACTGCCTGAGACACAAAAGATACGGATTCAGAACGATGACCGTTTCGTTCTCAGGATTACTTAATATTTCTTTGAGTATTGGAGGACTGATGATTCTAAGTTACGCTTTAATTAATTATGTTTAAGCTTAAAAACCTTAAGTCTGAACCAAACCTTCATTAGATCAGCTACCAAACTCTGAAAACATTACAATAACAACTAAAATGTTTTAATGTCACTGTTATATTCTTTGACAATTCTTGTTAACAAACGGAAACTAGGAGACGCACAGTGTCCGGCGTAGAACAAGGCAGGTGGACAAAAGTCATTATCAAATTCCCAGAAATTTGTACTTTCTACCTGTAAACAACACCCCTAAACCTTTGATTCCAAGAATTGTTTACGTCTAACATTCCATATGGGTAAGTCATCGTTTATCAAAGTAAGGTAATTAGGTAAGTGCAGTTAAATAAATACGTCAGTTGCATTTTAGCGACACTTACACTAAAATCTCATGGTGGTAGTTCTAATTTTGTGAAAAGTCTTAGTGATGGATTTTACTTCTGAAGGTATGTTAAATATTATTTTCAAATCTAAAAGTAGACTTGACAGTGAGGAAGTTCAAAGAGTCTTAAAAGTATCCACGTTACAGTATTACTGTAGTATACTTTGAAAACTGAGATCTAAAATAGTGGTCATGCTGACTGAGTTATGAGAAAAAACTAAAATGTTACTGTCTAGAACTCGGCCTATGAGAGTAAAACTCAGTATTACAAATGACTATTCTACTCACTAGTGGTACTTAACGAGCTTTACTGAATGCTCCGCAGACAGGCTCCACGCGTATTGAATCACTTTATTCCGCGCCAAGTGACGTCTGGCAGAGCCCTCAGCTGAGGCGCTAAAGTCAAGGTAATACCGCGCGGACTGATAGAGCACACAAATTCACTCGTTTGCTCGTAAGTGTGCTTTCGATAGGGTCTGCAGCGGTTTGGCACGTCACGTTTACAAATCAACTTACACAATATTCACATCACTAAAGTGTTGAGAAAAATCCAGTGTAATGTTTCAGTTGCGTAAAAAGACCGGCCCTACTTGTTAACTGTTGCGTAAATTCAGTAGCTTACTCTCGTTAATATATTTTCGTCACGAACTCGCTAATTACTGGTACGGGACAGCTCAACACAGACAGAAAAAAATAAATCGACCACCAACTAGAGTTCTCATTGAGATTCGCAGAGCGAAAATACTAGGACGACATGATAAATGTGACCATTAAATCCAATTTTGTGAGCTATGTAAAAGAATAAGTGGGAAAGTGTAGTTTTTTATGTATGGAATGAAGTGGCCACGTCTGCCGCCTATTATGACCGGGTGTACGTAATAGTCTGGGCGTGCCGTTTCAATTCAATGCCACCGGGACGGGAGCTTCAAGTTTAGCCTATCTCGAGACATCCAATATTATATACTTAAAACGAGGGAAATCTGACTACGTAACGCTTGATAAAATTCGGCCTCATCGGAACACATATATTGTTACAAGACTAATCCATTTAAAAACCATGTCATTCAATTAGTACCATTGTACAGATAACGTTTTTGTACAGTTATCAATAGACTCAATGCATTCGATACCCGGTTGAAGGTCGTCATACAAGACACACACTTGTCATCATTAAATCATTTCTTTAATATCGTTAAGGGAATGAAACGGCATGAAACGTAACGAGCGACAAACAAAGATCATGTGAAACTGATATGTTTACCTCACACCTATCGGATCACGTAGTTGAAAATCTTGAAGGACCGTGTCAAAACAAGGAGCTCCCTGGGTATTATTCATATATCTTTGAAGGCTTTGAACAAGGCAAGGTCAGAGTTATTGGATAATTAATTCAGCAGTCCGGACAGAATCCAAGCGGTAATTACAGATTGTCTAACTTGGAAAAGTCAACAAAGGCGAGGATATTACTTAAGAGTATTATGTTGAAATATCTGTATCAAACCGTACTGTTTAGGAATATTAAAATTCAATAGAAATAATAAAATCTGATTAATTTATCTAAAAAGCAAGTAGAAAAACAGTAATGTCAATTTCAATAGTTTGAATTACAAGATTAGACTTGCTAAAGTTGCATTATGACTGATAACAATGAGATAACTGCGGCAACAGGGAACATAATACTTCCGTATATTGTCTTATGAAGATTGCCTTTACTACGCAAATCTAAAAACATGAGCGAAATATGTACTTTGTTAGAGCCTCTTGATTGTCCATACTAGTATACTAGTGTTTTTCAGTGTGTTTGTATTGTAACTGGAAAGTTGGCAACAGTAGTACGGTGGCAGCAAATCTTACAAACGAATGAGTGCGCGTTAGCAACCAAGCGGCGGCGCAAAAAACGGCGTTTATTTGATGCGAGATGCGACGCAATGAGCGTGCTTTTATGTACGAGGTACCCACGATGGTTTACCAGAGATAAATAAGGGCCCAGAAGTGATAGCCCTTTTTGACTTTATCATTTATAATTAATTTAATTATAATTCACTATACACGATTGACCGAATTCAATTCACGTAGACAGGTAAAATATTTTACAACACTATTATTAATAAATTTATTTATTTTTGTTAATAACTGAACATTCACTATAAATGGGCACCATTACCTAAAAAAAATAATTTATAAATCAGCGTTTATCTGTCGCTTAGGTACTAACGACTAGTAAGCGACGCACTAAAGATAGGTAAGCTTAAAGTACGTAACCGTTTCATTAAGGCTGTCGTTCCTAACGTGTGGTACAATGTTATAATCCGCGCGTTCATTAGTAAGTAACTATACTGAGATTGAAAGTTTGTACCTACCTACGTGCTGAGCTTGAATTCCCCTCTTACACAACAAATCCTAGTGCAATTAACTTATACGTGTACTAAGAAAAAGTTTAGAGTAACATTATGGCTAATTGAAATTCATCCACCGCTGTCGCAGGTACATTACAAACGTTTTTATTTTGATTACAGGATTTAAGGCTATGCTTTCTTTTTAATTTGAAAGTACTAACAATAAAATGTGTATTTAATTTGTATTTCTTTGAGCTTTCTTGGATTTGTATACTGTAGATTCCGTTCATAACTCAAGTCGTTTCCTCTTACAATACAAACACATTACCATAAATTCGAAATAGACCTACTTCGGGGGTGGGGAGACAGCATAACAGTCAGAGAATGTGATAACACGGCGTTCTACCATTTACACAAAATAGACATATTTTATCACTAAACGTATCGTAAGTGCTGACGATAAAGTGACGTGTGAAAATAAAAAGCAAACAAACAAGCCGCACATGTTACCGACTACCAAACAATGTCAATTTGGCCTGCGTTAGAGCTTCAGATCACATCACGTGAGAACAGACACTGCAGGTGTACCTACACTACAGCTACACAGTCCAAGTAATAATGATGTGAAATAACTTCAATTGACTTGTCTATCGGAAGCGAGCCTTCAACTAACAGGCTTTGATGACTATTAAAGTTACTAGTTCACAACTGAGCGAAGTTCGATCGGCTGCTCTTTAGACTAGTTACTGTTCTGTGCAGCTCCCAGTTACACTGGGTGACTATGAAGTTGAGCGTCTCGGTAGCAGGGCGAAACACTAAATATAATACTCAGCTACAGTTTCAAAACAAATGGTAAGGTTTTTCATGATTATGGCTAATATTTTTTCGCCAATACGCGAACAGATGAAGCTTCGTTGCGAAGGTTGCTGACTAACACATCAGTTTACCAAGATGTGGCTTGCCGACTGCGTACAGCTCGTGTCAGAACAAGAGAAGTTATTTGTTATACCACTTTGTTCTTCACTGTCTGTAGGTAGTGCGGGAACAAACTGCATGCAAGTAGTTAAGCATAACACACGATCCGGTGTACATCCGTCCCACAAAGAGCGAGTGGCCACTCCGCCCCGCTCAGCGCCGTCCGCCGAGACACGCACTCACGGCGCCGCAAGGGAAATTATCGCGTTGTAGACTAGCGCGGGCTTATAACACCTCTCTTGTTTATTAACTTAAACCCTCATGCTGACAGTTACTGCGCACCTAACGCGGAATGAAAATGTTATTATAATTCATGTTTGTCAAAGGAATTTTGTTTTTGGGTTGACAATGAAACGTGGACACGGCAGGATGCAATAGGATTTAATCCGCGGTAACAAATCTTATTCGGTAGATTGGAGCTTACTCCAGCTATAGGCTAAATTTTGTTCATCTATTTCAATCAAATAAACGAGACTTCGTTCATTACACAATTTCCAAATAGTATTTCTTCCAAGGGTCTACTTAGTCTACTTAGTCGCCTCCTTCTGCAGGGCAGTAATGCTTGAGAAGGAGGCGGCGGGACGGCTGAGCCAGAGGTTCTCGCGTCCCAGCCGCCGCGGTAGACGCTCCGGAGACGGTGGGCAATGGGTAGCTCACCGTCCTTACGTTTAACATAACGACAGGCCGTGTCGACGGCGCGTTCGTGATCCACGCGCGCCTCAAAGAGATGTCAGCAAAGGGAAGGGGCCACTGAGGGCCGATGCCTGCCGGGGCTGCGGGTTGTTCGTAAGAGATACCGCGCCCCCGGAACGCAAAGGGCACAAGAAGGAACATGGGTGGGTTTTAGTCAGTAAAAGTCTGACACTCCCTCCCTCCCCGCCCAGGGCGGGAGAAGTTATTTGAAGATTTCCCACACCCCAAAAAAAAAAAAGGGTCTACTTACAAAGCGTCACCACTCATTATTCTGTGCTACCCCGCACGCAGACCTGGGGCGAGACGGCGGTTGTATCGGAACAACTTGTACAAAACACGTATAAATTCAACACTCATATAAAGTTATCTCACTCCAAACACATTGCTATAGACTTCCGAACGAAATAACACAAAAAAGAGAGAAGTTTACTTGTTTGTGCCATTTCGATTGCATTTGAGTGTATTTTATTGTTCAATTTTGACTGTGTCGAGAAGTATACGGGTATATGTTAAAGGCAAATCGTGAAAGCTCGATTTAATTTAAATTCTAAATTTTGCATTATACGAGAATGCACAAAAGAAACAAAGGTATTTCAAAGGTCATAATCAAAAGGTTCATCTCTTTGCTACGGAATTACCAGCACTTCGGAGAAAAACCATTTAGGCAATCGGACGAGCGATCTCATTCTTAAAAAATCGCCAAAGAGCGTTGGAACGGACATTTATTTAAACGAGCGTCCATCCGGGCGAATCTTTCTGATAAATCTGGATCACAGCTGTTATCTGGCAACACTGATTGTGCCTTTGAAGGCTCGCTTGCGGTGTAAAAGGGGTTTCCACTACGAGCGAGACTAAATAGAAACCGGAAAGGAGAAATAATTGGTACAATGTGTTTACAGACGGTTTTAGTAGAAATGCTTCGTACTGTACGAATTAAGCAATATTTTACATGATTTAATGATTTTATAAATTACGTTTTTAGTATCGAAAGTGTCTATCGCTTCGACCACGTTACTTATCCAAAACTTGTTAAAACATCTGACTGATCATAAATCAATGCCACCACGCTCACTAGCCACGGTGAGCAAAAACGGCCACCCCAAATTCAGCAAGGGCGCTCCCTATCTCAACTCTTACAGATCGGCCAAGTAGATTAGGTACGTAGAAGTCGATAAAACAACACGAACGACGCGTATCGTAATCAACTTCAGCAAACTTTCAGTTTGGTGAACCAATTAATTTAACCAAAGTATTATAATTCATGTGCATTAGAATTTTGAGTGCTGTTAAAAGCCCTGAGTAGTTTATGTAGTACGCCTAGTCGACAATCCGATATGGCTCCGCGCCGCCGCCGTACCGCTGCATCGCTGCAAAACTGGCAGAATGCACTAATAACACGAGGCGACAATTTCCGTGCGCCGGGCGCAGATTACCTCTTTGGTAATTGGACTGGCTGCGCTGATAGGAAAGCGCTGGAAATGCTGTTAGTTACAATCACATGTGCATGCCGTTTATAATGTGTACACATCACTCAGGCTTGTTCCTCTGGAATATAATCACGTCCTTACAGAAGGGGGAGGGTACATTAGCGGGATTTACTCGTTATCTGTGTCTTATTATTTACGCTGTGTTTTATATATATTCTTATTATGTTTGTTTTTCTTTAGCTAAACAAGCAGAAAGTTAAGCGGATTGTTAATCAGACGTAACTTATAGTAGAAAATATGTTTAGAGTTTTTTACTTAGGTACGAGTATCCATATGTATTTGTTGCTGGAATTTTCCTGATCTTGACAGTTGGGAGACCGTGAAAAGAAAACTTACGAGGGTTAACTTTTACTAAATTATAAAAATGAACTTAATCACACCAGCTCTATGTATAATGTCATCTCATAAAAATAAAAAATAAATGTGCTTGTTTAACGACCATTCGAAAATACATCTTTCATTTATCATCTAGTTTTCACATCTCAACACAACACAACATCATACCTCACCATATCTTGACTTAAAATAACATATTGACCGAGAAATTATAATGAGAATTGCGAGAATATAGCAAGTTAGCTAGCAAAATAGCCAGGCTTTAATAGGAAAATGATAGATGGAAGACGCTCTTCATAATCCTGTTTTGGCCCTTCTTTCGTGCCTCAGACAGCAAAACTGTCAACCGACCTGACTTATTTAGCCAGTGGCAAATGTGGCAATCCATCACAAAAAAAATGCAAGGACGATGATGACACGAACATAATCGTTGTTTATGCACTTGTGTGCGACAATAACCGTTAAAGCTACGCGCCGCGATGCTAGCACATTGTTGTTCATACGAATATCGCAGCGATTTACGCAATATCGTAAACCTTTACGTGGATATCGGTCGCTGGGAGCGATAAGCAATTTATTGAGGATCGCCACGTTATTGTATTGCTTAAGTGAACCTATGCTACACTGATTTACATTTCGTATTACATAGGGGCAGGTTTATTGAGCCTTACGTCAAGTGCGTCGCTGGATTATGTCTCTGAGATTCGACTTTTCAGTAATGTTTTTTGTTTGTATGTATTTATGAACATTTTGACTACCTCGGTAGCCTAGTGGTTCTAAGCGCGACTGCTACGCTAGAGGTCTTGTGTTCGATTCCCAGGTCGAGTAAAGTGTTATTGGGTTTTTCTACGAAATTCTCAGTAGTAGGAAAGGCAATAGGCTCACCCCTTATTATCCTTAATAACACATATTCTGTGAAAACAACCCAGTATTACGTTTAGAGAGATACAGTCAGACTGACAGGCAGACGGATAGTAAGACACACGTTGTAAACTTGGCATTTAATAACCGTTAGGGTATGGCACCCTAAACGTACATACTAAACTGAAATAACTACGTTTGAAGTCATTTTCATCTGACATTTCACGGCGCACCGATCCGCTCACGCGCTCCACCAACGAGTGTCGAATAACACAAGAGCGCCCAAAGCCAACTACAATCAACAAACTACCCGATAGCTAGAATCGCACCACCGCGCGATAGAAAAACAAAGTAAAAATCGGAATCGGATTCCCGACATTCCTTTTATTTCTAGATAGACTCAAAAGTGGTAAGACAGGCACATTAAAACAGACCACATAAAGAGAGTAGCCAATTATAGGAATAGAGACATCCACCATTTCTCGACTTCGAGAAGCCACTAATAACGTTCCTCCCGGCCATAAACTTGCACACATAGAATTTCTAAAACTGTAATGCAGTGGCCTATTTGGAAAGCACTGAATCGGTTGCGTACCCCAAGTGGGCCGCTGCAAACATAATTCAGCGAAATGGGGTATTATGGCCCGTCCAACAACGTTTATCGCGACGGTGACGTCATAATTATACGTGTGACGAAATAAAGCCTCTCCCTGGTTGGTAAAACGTTACACTTGAGCCAACAACGTGACCAACCTTTGTGGATACATAGCTGTAGCTATAATTAGGTGGGTGTGTACAGGCGTCGCGTTACTTTTCTAAATGTTCCACCCTTTTTAACCAACCTTATATTTCATTGTGAGAGGCAATAAGAAGATTGTTGTTTCATTTCGAAAAACCGCATTTAGTACCGCACTTTTTTATGATATATTAATTAATGGCGCTTCTATACAACGCGAGTAACGGGCATGCGCTTGTTGAGGCACTTGTACAGGTTACATGAATCGTGTAAACCACAGCGTCGATAGCTACTATGAGTGTGAGTCTAGTGACTTCCGCACCGTGTACGCAACTCGCGCGGAGAACGTGTGCGTGTTTCTCGCGTCAGCGATTTGCTCAAGTAACCGTCATTGCGCAGAAACACCATTAGCACTCTAACTAGACATTGAACAGAAATAAACGCTGTAATAAGCAGATAAAAGAAAGTAAAACGTTTTGTACAATCCAAACTTCACGCACCATATGTAACCGGTTACATAAATAGGTACCAGGGTAACAGATCACGGCACGGGATGACTATAGAATGCGGTTCTTACACGGCTAAATGAGGCAGTCAAGTGACGGATGACCGACCGCGGCTACTGTATAATGGGACTGTCAGATTGCTCTCGCAGTGATTAGTTCGGTTGCCGGTTGTGATATCTAGTATTTATTACTGAAAATATTATTTAGAATAATAATTATAAACAAGAAAAGTTCAATTAGTATTATTCTACCTTATTTATAGCTCTTCTTTCGTCCGGAATTTTAGACTTTGTAAATCCGCACCTACTGTTTCTCTGCGTTCAGAAGTTCATTTACCTTAAAAGTTACCTGCCACACTTGATCCAGTCTATCTTCAGGTCCAACTAAGCTCAAGATCACAAAACTACAAGATATAATGCCCTCCGTCAAGGGAATAATTGTAATTTTTTTGTATTCATTGTTTGCACATGTTCGGTGAGGTTGACTGATCTGACACAGTTTCGACGGTTCGGATTAATCTCTATGCGTATTCAATACATTTGAAATAGGTACTGCCACACATCAGTGAAAACCAAATCATAGCACAACAAACCCTTGTGTGTGTAAACCCAACGGCATATGGATCAAATACGATTAACTACTCTATTGTGAAATTACGTTAGTCACCGATCTCTCTCGGGAAATGGAATTGTAAACATGGTACAAAGCGCCTGGTGTGCTATGTTTGCCTAGTAGTACACCAGACGCGGCATGGTTGCGTCTGTCACGTAAATTACAGGCGACAAATGAAACATTTTGATAAAACATTTGTATGTATTTTCTTCCAAATAATCATTTTTGATTTGTTAAAATAATATAAAATAGAGTTATGACCATTTTCCATTTGCTTTTAAAGTAATATACTAGGTTCTCTTAATGGAATACGGCTATCAATCAAGAGGATTTATTTGAAACCATTTATCAGATTCATGCCGACTTGTATGTGCAATGTAGAAATATTGAAATTGACATTTATTTGTTAACAACTGTGTATTTGATGGAAGGGTTTAATGTATGTAACAGATGAAGAAGAAAACAGAGACGTGATAAATGAACACAGATGATAAATCAATTATTTGCCATAAGTAGGTATCGGTACAATGTAGGTGTGTAATATGTTTAGCCAGAAATTATACAGGATCTGAGGCTCTCTAGTCGAAGCATTTTCGTCATGTAATCTGGGTCTTGAACTAAGCCCTGTTAAAACTATTTGTTTAGCTCTGAAGACAAAACAATTAAGTATCACAAGTGTATAGCTGTAGACACTTTTGGAGCTAATACCTCAGCATTGTCCTAGTAACCTACTAGTTAGTAGTAGTGTCGGCGCTAAAGGGCGCCGCGTCCGCCGGGCTCGGCCCGTCCTCATGAAGCTTCACCCTATACTTGTGTACAGACAGAGTACAACACGTGTACGTCACGTCAGGGGTGCCATCATATTTGGTTCCGCTACATTTCGATTTAATAATCAATCTCATCACGTTGTTTCTTGGACGTAACAAGCCTTCTTTTTTTCTATTCATGAATACATGGCGTTGATGGAACCAAAATGTTGGAAAAAATGTTGTAGTACAGAAAAATAAAATATAAAATGTTATGAGACGTAAAAACAAACATGAGCTTGTTCGAAAAAGTGTCAACGCTACGTGATGTTGCGATTCGTAGCCAATACGCAAACGCTTTAAGGAATCAGCGTTGTAAGACTGCCTTGTTGAGAAAGAGCATTTTGGGCATGGCACCGCGCATTTATAATACATTACCAGATGTCATAAGAGTATTGAATGTTAAACAATTCAAAGAAAAACTGAAACAGTTATTAATTGAAAAATGCTACTATACGATTGATGAATTTCTGAATGATGAATATCAATGTAGACCTACTTATTTATTGGACTATACAAACAATTCTGATTATGATTATTTATATACGCATTGACTGTTAATAGACATTACTCCTAATCGTGAAATTTGTAATTTTTTTGATTGTATTTATTTTTCATCATTCAATTTAATTTTGACATAGCTCTCAAATAATTTGAATTTCCTTTTCGCATGATTGGTATTGTACTTTGCCTCTTTGCATGCCACCATATTTGTACGCCACTAGGCATAACATAGCGACCTATGTACTTATTTAAGATCTGTATTGACTACCTATGTTACACAAATAATAAATGATTTGATTTGAGAAACATCTAGGTAGCGGTCACAAATCTAGCTGAGGGACCTTCAGTAACGGACAACCTAGCTGAGATTTAGGTTTTACACCTAGGTAGGTATAGGTTTTAGACATAACAACAAAAAGTTTAACAGTCATTGGCGAACTGTTAAAGCGGCAATCCTACACGAAAAACTTGAGGCAATCGTGACTGTCCGCTTAAAGCTGCGTCTACACAGCGAGCTTCAACCAGCTATCATAGACATACATGAGAAATTAGTATTCCCAGATGCGGGAAAGGTCAGTAGTGTAGCAACACACTATTCTGTCTGACTCATTTCGATAGTTCAGCTTGTTATTCTCACAAAACCTAAACTGTAACTACAGATGAATTGTCAACTGCCGCAGCGGTTGATAATTCATCTGTATCATCTGTATCTGTATTTTGTATTACTTGCACCGTTACGTAATTTAACATTACACAAAGCATAATATTTATTTTTATTTAAATATATATACCACACAAAACTGCTGAAAGCAACCAAACAAATGTTTACAGGAATGAGAAGCGTCCGCAAAGGATATTGTTAGTAAACGAGCATAACCGAGCCACGTAAAATGTAAGTATATACCGTACACACGGTAAGCCAAACTCATTTTCTACCGGCACAAATATAAAGTTAAAATATATGAGATTCATATTTTCGCTCCCACAAATCCTTGCCGTCCATGTACTAGGGTTACATAAGAATGATTCATGTCGTGCGCCGAAGACTCGCTGCACGGATTGGGCGCGGAGAATATTCAGAGCCCAATGAAGTTTACTATAGCTATCGTAGCGAGATGTCAGTTTAAGGAAGTAGATACTTTCTATGAACTGACGCTTTTAATGAAATCCTAAGGAAAACTGATTCTACTCTAAGCGTTGTATCGACGACGCTTAGAGTAGATTCAAATGAACTTTTCATACAAATGAAGCAATGTATATTGCACGTGTGTACACAATTAGTATACCCCACTTTTTTTTTTGAAGTCACCTTCTGAGTAGTATTGACATTTTAAGATGGACCTTGGTCTGTTAAATATTCATATTCGTATCATTTACGCCTAGAAATGTAATTTCAATAATTTCATGAATAACACTATCAATATAGATTGTCACCTCTATTACAATAGATCGTTTCTACTGGAGCCGCACGGTAATAATGACGAGTAGTTATTCCACAAATGCAGAGCGGCGGCGGCGGCAGTTCATATGGGTGCGTACGCCTCCACAGCGCGACGCTAATTAGCGGTGGGCAGTAACTGTCTCATTACTCGTAATATCGAACATTTTGATACCAACATTCATGTTATTGGGAGTGATAGCGATTCATTGCGGTTTTGTATGCTCGTTTCGTTTGACTGTAACAAAACGTGTTTTTATAAATTGACAATTAAGTTGGGCAAAGTACGTACCAAGTTATTAATTACATTAATTAGCTCATTAATATAAGTATCAGTCAGACTTTTAAAAGAACGAATATAAACATTACAAGTCTAAGCGGCAACATTCATTTGGTCGACGACATGGACCTTCACTTAAATAACGATCAGGCGCCGCGTCGCAAGGCTCGGCAACTCGTAATGTTTGTTCGACTGTTTGTACCGCCCTATTGACCTACCTTCACAACTAAGCACCACATTTGCGAACAGTTACACACTACCAACCTACCACTCAACTCAGAGATTAAAATCTAGGCACCCACAGAAAGTGACGGGTGCCTTGGTAATCGACTGAAAGCTAACTACCGAATCTATAGTTACGCAGGAGTAAAGTTTACTAGCAGATCAAAATAAATAACGCTTATCTGAAGTCGCCATCATTAAAGTTTCTAGAGCAAGAACTATATGACAATCAATATGACTATGATACAAATATTTTTTTTTAATAAAACATAGCTCCACGCTATGAATCTTTTGTATCGTGGATGCATAATCACAAACATAAACTTACACACAAGACCCAGAACAAATAAACGGGAATCGAACCCGAGACACCCAATGCAGCAGGAAATTGACTTGCCTTTAAGTCTATTTTACCTGATTTTATTTTATCTGAGTATCTAAGTGTACCTACACACATAACTTTATCAAATTATTTTATTTAGTGCAAAAAATAACAGAAAAGTAAAGGCTCACCTTATGTTGCGTCGTGATTCTGCGAAACCGCGATGTAACATCGTATCGCGAATTCGTCACTTCATAAAAAGGTTTGAATATTGGTTAGAATATATTGCAACACAACACGCTTCGCGCGCTCGTTTCTAAGGGTTTTTTTGAGGTCCAACGCGAAAGCGTGATCAGTCAATAAGGTTTAAAGTTTAAAGCAAAGGAAGAGCGTTTGTACCACCCTCCCTCCTCTTCCTCTCCCAGCAGGGGGGTGCTATTCATCTTAACGAATGAAGACAAAGGCGGGCTGACAGACGGTGAGCATCGATCAGGCTACAGATCGCACGCAACACGTCGTTACGAGCCGCCACAATGCCGGTAATTGGGCGCAACCACAGACAGAGCGCCATTATCCCTCTGAAAACGTACTGACTAGCTGTGTTCACGACCAGTTTCGCCATCCCTTACACAATGTAAACATAGCTATACGTACCTACGCTGCCTACCCATACGATGTGAAAATAATTCCACTGTGCGGTATGTTCAGTAGTAGGTAAGCTTGAATTTCATAATGACTGACTGACACTCTTGACAAGACACTGCTGTTAAGACCTCATTACTCAATGTAGTATACAAATAAAACATATTAAATCATCAACCCTGCTAAGCATGAACTATTCATTTTGATATATTTCTTTTCCGCAATTCTACACCAGATAATTATGTACCTACGTACTTAATTCCTTCGCCGCCCGGTAGCCAGAGTAAACATCCAGTGTTTAAGTTAATAAGAATAAGAAAGTAAAACATAAAAAAATGTACGTAGCAGCTCTGTTTTCAGTGTTTTATATCCCGACATTGAGCATTTTATCGCGCCGCTGTAATACCGTGGCAGTGTTAGTGAAAGTCGGCCACATCATGAATATTTATTTATCAAGGCAAGGAGTCACTTCCTCGGAATATGTTTAATAACTCAACTTTATATTCACTAGTTAAATGACATTTTTAATACTTTTTATATTTTATTTTTCAGGAAGTCTACAGGAAGTCTTTTTCTGCACAGCAGTAATCTAGTCTATGTTAACAGTCTCTATAACATGCGATGAACTACATAAGAATATTTCAACTGCAATTTTTTGAACGCATTTCACATCAACAACGTCGTCCCATACAATGATGTCACAAATCACAAATCCGCTCAAACATAATATAACAACAGGTATTGCAACATGTTAACGGAAAGCGTCGCCCAAGGTTCCAGTTACCGTCACACCGACTACTTCAGTGCTTAATTTCTCAAATATCCAACTAAAGAGAATATTCACCTAAGTTTTCTAAATTTACGCTATTTAAGCACATTAAATAAAAGGCTACGAGCGCCAAAGCGAGTTCAAAGTAAGCTTCAAATCTTTGAAGACGAAGAGAAAACCTGTGAAATTGTCTTTGAAAGATATTTAAAGGTCAGATTAAAACAGATATTTCTAAAAATGAAAAAGTAATTTGTCATGTCATCCGTCGTCATCTGTACCTCTACCATGAGTTTACACAGCCAAAACTCGCTAGCGTCTCCGTAAATTATTTGTATGAGATATTGTACAGCGCCCCAAGCGGTCACAGAAATAATTAAAATTCGTACCATGAGCGTAATAGATATCGATAGGTTGAAAACCTAGCGTAGCCTATTCGATAGTCGCAAACGTTTCTCAGCTGCCGCCATACAAAACGGTACCATGACTCACTAATTCGACAGACGCTATCGAATGATACGCTTGCGATGGTAGTTACGTAGCTCACTAGCATTTTGACGTGTGAAACATATGTTTACATACGATTTTGAGCCTATTTAAGTTAAAATAATGTCTGTAAGAGCTTATTTAGCATGAAATATCTAACTGGCTGCTGAATTTGAAGACCAACGATGTGAAAAACATGAATTTCAAGCCAAAATGATAATTTATGTCGGATATAAAATTGGAAAATATAAGTGAAAGATAGTTTATTAAAATTTACAGACTCTCTAAAGAAACTTTGATGATTGAGAAGTAATCCTTAATAAATTGCATTGCTCATGTCTTAAGTATTTTTAGACACTTGAACTAACTAAAAATACACTTAAACTCACATAACACTTTCAAAGTTTCAAGTGGCTTGGCATATCTACCTGTGATGAAGGACAACTATTTGGGGTTTTGTAACCTTAGGATTTAAAATAATTTAATAGAAAGTAGAAACATGTGAGACACTGGTCCTCATTGTATTAAATCATCCGAAATATTCTATTGTACTTTCAAAGCACACAACATACAACGTGCGCCGCTCTGTCTGTGACACCACGTCAACAAACAAAATTACAAATTGAATAGACGACAGTGGCATATTATAAGGAATAAAAATTTAAAAAACTACTAAATACCATAAGTAGTCCACGCACCGTGAGCTTTTCTATTTAGTCGGTTTATTTTGTGATATTGACTGTCTTAACATTTTTAGCATAGCGTAATACTACATTTTGAGCTTACGAGCCGTTCTCTCTTCTTATTAGGGAGAAAGAAAGAAACAAAACATAAGTAGTGAAGCATTCTAACGAGTAGAGTGAAGTTAGCCATACGACACGATCTATCGAGCTTACCTTAGCGCCTGCGTAAGACTCTATAAATCTCATGGTGCAAGCATTATCGAAATCTATTTGATCCACGTTCGCACGCTAGCGAGTTAAACGCTAGCGAGTAATTTTTCGATGACATCTCATGGTAGAGGTACTGCTTAAAATAGATCATCGCTTTACGTTATATGACATAAAACCTTTGAGCTTCAAAAACTATGAAGTAAAAATAGAGTTTAGATACTCATAAATCAACAAAATCTGTCAAGAAACAGTTCGGTTACACTGAATAACGTAACTAACCAGTAAACGTATTTCCTCTTCCGCACGAAACTCCTTTTACTGTATGTATACTATTCGTCAATGCGGTGTTTTATAGAACTTCTTCGAAGTCCATGATCAGTTGACCACGGATAGATAACTAACCAGCGATTTTCATTGATCTTCAGAACAACACAATATTTTTGTGTCCTCAATAACAAACAAATCGTAATTGAGGAATTCCTTAGTATATTCCCAAGTTCTGCATTAAGTCTTCAAGAAAAGATTATAAATAGATATTAAAATAGAGTGGGGTGAGAAAGAGAACCGAATCGCTGTGATTGCATTACACAAAGTTGGTATGGAGCGAAATGCAATTTTTAAAACTGTCCATACTCTTGGTATTAGGTCAATGTTTGTGTACCGGGCTATTAATAGGTACAATGAGACCTCCTTTGTTAGTGACAGAAAAAGATCTGACCGTCCACGTAGTGTTCGTACGAAAAAGTTGGTCAAAGCAGCAAGGGAAAGAATTCGAGGAAATCCTGTCCGAAAGCAAAAGATTTTATCTCGGGAGATGAAGATAGCACCCAGAACAATGTGGCGTATTTTAAAAGATGACTTAGGACTTGCAGCCTATAAGAGACGCACTGGTCATTTTTTAAATGATAATTTGAAAAAGAATAGGGTGGTAAAATCGAAACAACTACTGTAGCGGTACGTAAAGGTCACAGAAAAATTTTGTTTACGGATGAGAAAATCTTTACAATTGACCAACATTTTAACAAACAAAATGACCGTATTTATGGTCGAAGCTCTAAGGAAGCTTCCCAATTAGTCCACAGAGTGCAACGTGGGCAATATTCGACTTCAGTGATGGTTTGGTGGGGTGTTAGCTATGAAGGAATGACTGAGCCATATTTTTGTGAAAAAGGTATCAAAACATCGGCGCAAGTGTATCAAGATACCATTGTTGAGAAGGTAGTTAAGCCCCTTAACAACACCATGTGCAATAACCAAGTATGGTCCTTCCAACAGGACACAAAGCTCGGTCCACGCAGTCTTGGTTGGAAGTGAACGTTTCGGACTTCATCAGAGCTGAAGACTGGCCGTTGTCTAGTCCCGATCTTAATTCACTGGATTATGATTTATGATCGGTTTTAGAGAGTACGGCTTCCTCTAAACGCCATGATAGTTTGGAGTCCCTAAAACGATCCATACGATTGGCAGTGAAGAATTTTCCCATGGAAAGAGTGCGTGCTTCTATTGATATCTGGCCTCAACGTTTAAAGGACTGTATTGCAGCCAATGGAGACCACTTCGAATAAGCTTTTTTTATATTTTAAATTGTTTTATATTTATGTATTAAACTAACACACTGTAAAAGTAACAAATATTATTTGCAATAAAAATTTTTTTTTTCCTCGTGACAATATTTACAGCCCGACTAGGTATACTCTTTTAAGAACAGACACATCCAATCCGATTGCAAAATGTCGGAGACATGAGTTTACAATCATAAGAAAAAAAAAACATACGGGTTGAATTGATTTCTTCCGTCTTTTTTTAAGCCTTTTAATAAAAAGTTGCATTTATGAAACAGCATCCCCTTTAAAGACACGAATAAAATTACAGCATGTAAACAAGGCTCACTGTAACAAAATAGAAAGCGCTGGATTGATAGCATAGTATGGCTTAAACGATCAGGCGGACATTAGGAAATCGAAGAAAACTACATTCGCCTGCGCAAGAGGACATACCACATTACACCATCGCAGCGGAAAGTTTGCTGCATATTTTTATGATATCAAAGTTCAAGAAAACAAACAATAAAAAAAACAATGTACCGTAAGCGATAAAATGACGTTCCTAAAGTCCCGCGACTAAATAGTTTGACGCTAGAGGTCTTGGGTTCGATTCCCAGGTCGAGCAAAAAGTGTTATTGGGGTTTTCTATGAATTTCTCAGTAGCAGCTCGGAGTTAGGATTTGTGCCTGGTTAATGACAATAAGCTCGCCCCCTATTACCTGGGACCTAATGACATACCGGCGAACTGTGGGTGTACACCCCTTCCTAACCCTCTGGGGAATACAGGCGAGATGGTATGTGTATGTGCAACTATTCAATAATATTACTTAAGACAACACCCACAATATTGATTGTTCAGTTCAGTATAATCGTCAGATCAACGACCGCCAGATCGCCGACGTAGTTAGCAAGCAAGTTGCTAAATATATCCAAGACGCGAAAATAAACGTAGGGTTGTTTTCAAAAGCATGTCTGGCGACCCCTACAGATTACATGAAGGGTTCTGCTTATATTTTAATAATCCATAAACGCCGACGAAGTGTGAAGAGGGGTAGAGCGTAGGCCGGGGGGCGCGTGCAGTCTCCGCCTGTGACAAGAGGAAATACCTAACACTCACCATACCGACCATTATTGGCTAATGAGTGACTCGACTACTTTCGTAAGAGGATTATAAAGGAAACGGGTGTCAGGAACAGGAAGCAAGTAAATTATTGCCATCGAAATAAGTGTGGGGTCGCATTAATAGGAGCGGAATACATCGCTTTGGAAGTGTTCAAATTATGAAGGTGTTGCGTTCAGAAGATAATTTCTGAATATTTGTGTAACCTATTTATACGTATATCTTTAGAAAGCTATACTAATATTATAAAGAAGAAAGATTTTTGTTTGTTTATATCGAATAGGCTCCGAAACGACTGGCCGGATTTTAACCATTTTTTCGCCAATAGATAGATACATACGGAGCGGTAACCAAAAACAAAACTTAACACGAGTGAAATAGTCAACTCGAACAAAGTCGCAGGCGGTTCTCTAGTTCCTAATAAAAAGCTTTTAACGTGTTGCCCATCTTTAAAAAAAAGCGACAATAGTAAAACACTTAGCATAATATAGTTTGCTCATAAAGAAACGCTTATTTAACATGAAAAGAAGATAAATTAAAAATCCCAGCATCCACTTTTTACAAGCGTTTTTATATTTCGGAAATCTTCCTGAAAGCATCCCGCAGCACATTGAAACGGAGCGCTCATTAACAAAACGACTAGGAACACATAGAACGACGACACCCTACTCGACTGCAACCTGCAAATATGGCTGGAACAAAAGCGCAGCAACGACGACCTACAAAATTATTGGACGTGTTTCATAATACAATACAATGTAATTTCGTGAGCGAGGATTGCCTACGTCTGTCTCGAGTCTGGACGACTGAGTAAAATGTTTTGTATTGTGTATTGTGCGGTCGGAATTCTTTTTTTAATTCATTACACAACTGTTTTTAAAAAGGAAAACAGTTTGTAGAAATTATACTGATGTGTACGCTGCTATGAAAAGGGATTCATAAGAATTTCAAAGCTCACTGTCGATTCCCTCTCTCCCAGCGCTACGAACATACGTAGCACGTCACGCCTACGCCGTAGTCGCACATATACGTCGTAGTAGGCACGTAGCACCAAAAGCACCAACTTTCCCTGTAAATGTTTGAATACCTTTCATTGTAGGTATATCTGACATCCAATCCTTGAAGTGGCACTAAAGTCATTGAAAAAGCTCTCAATTTTAATGAGCTTACAAAAAGACCTCGAATTCATTTCGCAGAGTATTTCTCTGACTTTTACTATCTTTGACGGCGAACAATTACTTAGCTTTCTAAATATATTTCGGCGTGTCGAGCTCGGCGACCTCTATCCTTGTACTAATTACACCACTGAATATACTCAAGTGTTTTAAGCAAACGATGTTTCTTTGTACTTACTACACTTGTTTGATGTTGAGGAAACCTTTTAGCTTAACGTCTACCGTAATTACAATTCATGTACCTATATGATATGGAAGAGGACTTAGCGAAATAAACTTGTCTTTTTAGGGTTCCGTACCACAAAAGGAAAAAAACATATTATATGATCAAATAACTCCTTGTCCA
This sequence comes from Caradrina kadenii, assembly GCA_947462355.1. Taxonomy (NCBI): domain Eukaryota; kingdom Metazoa; phylum Arthropoda; class Insecta; order Lepidoptera; family Noctuidae; genus Caradrina; species Caradrina kadenii. The sequence continues at coordinate 12,740,620 of OX381691.1, forward strand.
TCTGTCACAAAGCGGATTTTGTCAACATCATTGCTTCGTAGATATATAACTTTAGGAAAAATATAAAATATTGCCAACGCACACACACATCATAAGCTAGAGCTAGCGTAAGTTTAAGTTTCGACACTTCATCATCGGTTTTCTACATTTTTCCGTGTAGTTTAGTTCGAAATTCTAAATGTACGAGCTCGACTTGCTGGCTTATTATTTGGGGTTACAAATAAATAATTGGGCAAAAGAGTTTCGTTATCGTCATGTAAAATTTCGTATTCAGATCAAACGAATTTTGAAGTCACCAAGTCTCAGTGATGTGAACATTAATCATTTAAGATTAAAAAAATACGCGATTGAAAAAACATTCTCAATCGCGAACTACCGTTTCGGGAAGCAATGACAATTTTATAAATAATATTCACAAACAGTAGGTAACGGGACATTCACTGACGCTGACAATGAGAGTAGTAGTTTCTGTTATTATTTTAAACAGAAAGATATTCGAGATAAACGCAACCAGAGCGACGTCACGGCATATGTGTCGGTCGAGGTAAATGAGCCAAACTTCCCGAAAACAATTTCTTTCATAAGACGATCGTTACAATACTCCCGAATTTTCTTGTTTTCATTGTGTGCTTCGTTTGTTTCTCTTGCAGATATTATTGGAGTAATGGGCAATAAATACGTGCCGATTCGATTATAAGTCAATCACTGGTCGGAATGAGGAAGGTATTGTTGATATACGCTGACGATAAATAACATAACAATTGATTTGGTAGGTACATGTATTGATAGAAGGCTGTTATTGTACAATAGTCACAATATTTCAGCGCCGTGGCGAGGGGTGAGTGATGGCATAAATAATATTACAGCGCCAAATTCGGCAATCCTGCAGAGTACAGCCAGTGTATATTTTATATTTACGATTCGCTCAGTACAGGTACTGTACTATTACATTTTGGCGCCTAAATGGGACTTGTATTTTGTTGAATTTTGTAATTTGTGACTATTATAATACGTAGGCAATAGGCGCGCCCCTTATTACATGAGACCTAAACATACCGGCGAACTGAGGGCATACATTGGTACACCTCTGCCTAACCCTTCGGGGAATACAGGCGTGCTGGTGTGTATGAGCCGGAAACAAATATTTGTAAAGTTCTAGCAAATTAATCTATAGCAATGAAGCTGGGATAAAACTAACAAATTTCAATCCATCATAGACATAAAACGTATAAGTAGTTGTCGCTACAAAGCCACAGACGCCTCCTTCCAAATTTAAAGAAAAATAAAGAACATAATACAAATAAAGCTAGATACCTACCCATCATGGCAATTTAAATTCAGAATGGGAACGAAAAATCCTGTCAGTTCATTTAAGGGTAATGTAGCTTCAGCATTCCTTAAAAACAAGATTCTCAAATGGCTATTGTTGGATCTTACTCGTCGGGTCGGCTATATCGTTTACGAATTATTAACAAACATAAAACAGCGTAAAAACGTTTTTAAACCCGCGTTTACCTTGAGGTAACGGATATTAAACTCGCTGTAACAGAATAATCAACCGAAAATATTAAACAAACGACCGTCCTTCGCTTTATAATTAACGTTTCTCTTGTGTCAATCAAAGTAACTATTAAATTAAAATTTTGTGGTTAGTCAATGAAAGTGCGTTCATAATTCAGTTGTAGATAGGTTGTGATAGCGCGAGTCAACACTCGATGCTTGTAGTGCCGTGGCTCGGACGTGTAGTGGTGACGGCGCGAGCGACCGATATGCAGTTAATTGAAGGACCATAGACACGCCAGTAATGACCGCCACTCGCTAACTCGATTACACTACTCCCTTGCATGCAAGCTGATGCAGCTAGATTATAGTTATTTTTGTAATAAAATTGTGAAATATTAGTAACTTACAAAACATGAAAAAACATATGTTTAAAAGGGCAGTTCTCTGTACTTATATAGTTACATCTAACAAACCTGTAACGAATTCAACAGTTATAATTACCAGCTCGCAATAACTTACCAGTTAGCACAAAAACCGCAGTAATTAAGTAATTGCAGTAAAATGTATATAATCCTTCCAACGTTATATGCAAGCAGAACGAGCGGAACAATTAAGACATGCGGTAAAAAGGGTTGACGACGCGAATTGGCACAGCGTTCATTAACTGATCAGTCTCCGGCGAGGCTTTGTCCCTTCCCTTCACAATGCAGAGCTGTTTCCGTCCGCTAAATAACGTTTACCTGATACAATGCTTGTTCGATTAAGCGCCGGTGTCCGCTAAGCACACGTTGAAAGCGATCAGTTTAATATTTCACTACCGTCGATTTCATTCAGTCAACCGGAAAGTGGCGGGAATAGAGTGGCTTGAAAGGTAATTAAATGAACGTGTATTAGATATTAAAAGAGATACTCTTTCGACATTTTATTATATTAAAATGTTTGTCAAACTGTAGTAGTAAGTGCAATCCTACATATTTTCTATCAACATTTCAGTGCAATTAGTTGCTTAATAAGACATAACTTAAGCTACGTTTATAATGGCTGTAGTAGGCTATTTAGCCGGCAGTTCGTTATTGAACAAGCCAGGCGGCACGAGCTAACAGCTCTATTTCCGACGCGAAGAGGATTAGCCATAAGCGCGGTAGGAACAGCCAAGCGTTGTATTTACGACAGTTCGCCGCTTACATAAAATATTCATTTAACGCCCGGGTTAGGGTTCGACGGGATACGGCCAATAACCACAAATAAAATAAATACTTAATGCCCAAATTGTACCGGACGCGTTAATGTAGCGGTGACCGCTATTAGCGTTATCTACCGCCGACGACATTACATTTGTTAATTGTTATATTAGAGGGAAATTCGTATTACAACACTGGAAGTTCTAATAGGTTCTTTACATTCATTTTATTCATCAGATTGAACAGTCTATTCGCCGGCGCCGCCTAGTCCGACTAGTCAGACAATATCATGTTGACGGTAACTTAGGGATTTTTATTAACAGTAGCACCCACCTAATTAATTTACAGGATAACATTTACCACACACCGTAGGTAAATCCAACCTGATGATTACCCTGTGTGTTCTTGCAGGAGTTGGAGTCTAGCTACTATAAAAATGACTGTGCGTAAATAGGTCAAAATCAAAATATATATAAAGGGTTATTTCTTACGCGACTTGACTAACTAGCAAAACTGATTGACTCATGACATGATTCTAACAGCAGCGACTAGTTAGGAGCGTCAAGTAATTATGAAATCCATGCTTGAAGGCCGATCAGTTTCGTTACTGTTACTAAATTCAATTAGTTAACTTCGACAGAATTTTTATTAATCCGGATTTCACAAAATGAACCGACTTCCTGAAATTCTAAAATAAAATCAACAAATTCCCAGTAGGGAAAACCGTTTCGGTTTAAATTATTTAATTCCTTGTTGAATAATTTAAACCGAAACGGTTTTCTCTGCTCGGAATTTGTTGAGATCTAGAAACAGATGACGTCATTTTTAGCATTTCTGACTATCAAGCTATAATACAATATTGACTAGCGCTGCAGCAACGCGACGTAAAGCGACTTTTTATACTATTTTCGACATTTTGTTCTGTTGCCGACGTTTCCGCGTAATGGTGAGGGGTGCGCGAAAAGCGTCTGCCTGAAGTTCATGAAATTTTCCCAGAAACGACAATTCAAACAGAATTCTATCGAACAGCTAGAAGTGGAAAACTTGTGCTGCAAGCAAAACAGCAGAGAAACATTTTCTTAACTATCCGTACAAGATTGGCGGCTGACACAAATTGCCTCCGGCGATTGGTTGGCACGTTCGCACCAAATATAAAAAGCTCCTCTCACCTCAACGTTTATTTTTCTCAGATAGTCAGCGGGAAGTATCACATTTTTGTTTTTTCAGTTACGGATCACTGTGTTAAGATGTTTGATCCACGAAAATACGCTTTTTGCTGACGCATTGGCTCAGCCTTACGTCGCAGTTAGTATATTATTTATTAGTCGATTTGATTGTAAAGACACTTGTGAGGTGCAGCTGGGTGCCCACGGTGCTCGCCCGGTATTGATCCGGCACGCGTGGCCACGGACTGCCACACACCACTATATCGATGCGCTCATTTGCATGGCTAGTATATTCATGTCTTCCATTATATCCCATCCCACGTGGGCAGTTTGCGCTGTCAGTTCATTAGAGGTCTTCATGTTTAAATGTTTCTAGTCAATAAATACTGTAATAACGGAAGAGCAGTTCTATGTTTTTTTATTTGTTTCTTAACGTTTCAGTATACTCTGTTAACTTGCTCAAACACATTACATACATACATTAACATTACATACATTACATACATTTTAATTCAAGTATTTAAAACAATTATGTCGAAAGCAATCCAAAACGTTTCGTGGCGATTTCCCGAAACGTTTTCAGGAAAGCGCCACGTTTTTATGTATATATTCATAAATAGTTCATATTGTTCGTGTCTCTAATTTGGTCAAATTTAAAAATTGGATAGTAATACGAGAATTTGATAGACCTAGGTAGTTTCCTCATTGAACCACCTTTCCGCCGCCTTTGTACAATGTATTATTTACATTATGTGCAAAAAGTTTTAATAAATAAATAAATAAATAAACCAGTTAAGTTTTTTGGGAGCAAGGTGCGGACCAATTCATCAAGGTCTGAAGCTACGTTAGTCTTGCCAAGAAGTTCAAACACGTAGACCGTAAATAAACCAATTACCCTAGTCGCTGTATTTGAGGCTAGTGTTCCACGAGCCGAGGGACTGCGACCACGCCCGCCAGTGGCTGCCAGTGGCCGCCACATCAATCAATCGCTGACCACTGCTGTACAAACTACGATACAGCCGCCACAGTCACGCCATAGTAGACAAGGCCACCCAGCAGATCGATTTCTACCTTTATGACGTCTAAATAGCATATTTTATTGAAACATTTTGGATTCATACCGTCACAAATTCTGTTTATTTTTGACACATCAAATGAAAAAATCGACGATGCCGTTTAAAATGTTTAGTTATGACTTATTCAAGATTTTACGCGTGACGAATCTCCTCATTGAATGAAATATTGGATATTATCTACAACCTCAACAGCAAAGGAGAAAATATCTCGTAAATAAGGAAAGTCCTGCTGTCGCTGTAGTAAAAGCTACTTGTACTAGTTTTACAGTGCAGGCAGGTCAACATCTCTTCAATGCCAAATAGACACTTTAACGTTATTTTCATGGTAAAACACTACTAAAATGTGGCTTTAACAAGTAACCTTAGAATAGCTCTAAAACTACACCTTTGAAAACTTTGAGGCCTACTTTGTGGAATAAGTGCACCTAATGATCATAATTAACGCTCTCACCGGCGTAATTAATGAGTTCATATCGACCCGCGTGCCCCGCCGTCTACCATCAGACTATGCCCTAAACGGAATGCTCATAGCCACTCATAAAAGTTCCCGGAAAAAATTGCCTCTTTTACTAAAATATGTATAAAGCGCTTTGAACCAATTTGGAGGGACTGTTTCTTGAAAATATTAAAGGACAGAACCATTTTGCTGTCCTATTTTTCGTGTGTAAGCAAAAAAGGTTGGTTTTACTAATATTTCGGTCACCAACCATCTCTCATAATTAACTACGGGATTTTGTTGTTTTGGGAGGGACTATTCCAGAAGTGGACTACGATATCTATTTTGAAAAAGTGGGTGGAAAATATAAGAGTTTCGTTTTCGGCCAAATAAAAAAAATTGTAACGGTTTTATGTGTTGGTACATTGTCCGCTATATGTATTGAGGGGAAGTCGCTCGTCCCACGTGCCCTGGGCCGCAGAGAGCCCATTACATGTCCAGACACTCCACTATCGGATATTGTTAATTAATGCATCGCAGAGAGCACTTTTCGCATGTTCCTGCTTACATGCACTTATTCAATTTTTATCACGGTGTTCATAAACGAAATACCTGTAGGTTTGGTGAAATAACTTTCTTAAGTTTTAGTTTATACTAGCTTACCTGCGTATGCCCGCGGCTTCGTTCACGTTAATGACGGTTATTACAGGGATTTAGCTTATTGCTTTAAACCCTAACTCTTTTTATTAAATAAAAGTAGCTTAAGTTACTTCTTATAACATCAGCTATTTGCTATTAAAAATCTTATCAAAATCGGTCCAGCCTTTCTCAGCCATTCAGCAGTTCCTCCTTCTGCGAAGCAGTTATGCTAGAGAAGGAGGCGACGGGAGGGTTGAGGCAGTCTCCCGTCCCAGCCGCCGCGGTAGACGCTCCGGGCGTCGGGAGCCGTAAGACGGCTCCCGGCCACTGTAGACGCGGGCCTGTGAACGGGAAATAATGGGTAGCTCACTGTCCGTACGTTGTATAACGACAGGCCGTGTCGACGGTGCGGTCGTATTCCACGCGCGCCTCAAAGAGATGTCAGCAATTTTAGAAGGGGCCACTCAGGGTCCATGCCTCCCGGGGCTGCGGGTTGTTCGTAAGAGATACCGCGCCACTGGAACGCAAAAGGCACAAGAAGGAACATGGGTGGGTTTTAATCAGTAAAAGTCTGACACTCCCTCCCGCCCCGCCCAGGGCGGGAGAATTCATACGGAACCAATAGACAAAAAATAAAAAAAGTTTAAACATTCGTATTTATTTCGTAAAAAGCTGTTATTATGACATTACAAACAGTCGCTTTAATGTTATTACGATTTGGTATTTTTTATAGGAAAGATGTCTAACGCTTAATACCATAATAGCATAGGTACCTCACACTATAAAGGGTTCTGTATTATACATTTTCGGCTCTAATTCAGCGGTTACATGTTATTAAGTTATGGCACTTTGTTACATACCAAAGGTACGGAAATATGGGACTGAACCTGAATGACATTGGAATCCAATGGAGAATGTCTCTTTATTATTATTCCCTTTCCATTGTAGTAGAATGTTGAGCACCTACTTCGAATGTAGACATTCGCACGCCATTGGCCGATCGCGAGTCCACTCATCCAACTTCATACCAATGACATTATTTTCTTCGTGAGAACTTTGCAACATTACAATATTATAACTTCAATTTCTTTAGCTCATGAAAGTCAAAAACTCAATATCGAACTCACCTTCTTAATAAGTACTTACCTACTTTGAAATGATATCAAAAAATTACAAAGAGCTTTGGAATTTTAAATGTTTACCTAACAGTCTTATTTAAGGCCCCGAGATGACTTATTATTACACTTCTCAGGATTTTTAACTGATATTTGATAAACGTTTTGACTATGAAAACAATTTAATGTTGGTGAGTGCGTGTGCCTTTTGCAGTTAAAAGCAGACTACAAGATTTTATTATCGGAAACTTGTTATGGTTTCGTTCGTTGAAAGTAAACAGAATACGATAATATACTTATTTTACTTACTATTAAGTTGTAGTGAAACATAATTGAAACAAGTACATAGGCCTAGGGATAATACGAGTAATATATTGTTAACTTTACTGGTTATACTAAACGTTAACGACAAATGACCACTTATTTTGAAAATTACAACAGAACTATTTTAAACGTTGCATAATATTGTCAAGATTGTACAATTTGTAAAAAAAACGATAAAAGATATTCCAAGACTGAACTATGTTTACTCTAAGTAACAATGTGCTACAAAACTGGTAAATTACTTAACATCGTATGTTTGGATGACGAAGGTCACACACACGCTAATACTTTCATAAAACCGGTAACAAAAACCACAATGCTGTTGCCAGGTGGATGCGCACGCGCATTGCACCGGCTGCGCTGTCCCGCTCGAGACAGGTAGCGCCACCTGTGAGTGAAACCGATCCGTGCATACACACCTCTGACATCTACACACACTATCGAGTTTTAATTTCATAGATCCACAGCCACAGCCACAGCGGCACGGATAGTTGTCTGCTCTTTTTGTGTTAATTTCTTCAAAAGTAAAAAGAGAAAAAGAAATACAGGAGGAAATGGTATTCGGCACTTTAAATGCAATACAGGTCATCTGTCGAATAGATTCATTTAAAACCTTAGTTTTATATAATCTATCATCATTTATTTCAATTTTGTAATTGTGAGTACCATGGAGCCATTTATTTATTTTATTATTATGTGTTGGGCACTACGAGCATGGTGGTTGAGGGCTTTGTCATGCTCACTTAAATGTCTCGCTGCTGGTGGCGCGTGGGTTGGATCATTTGATTCCCTTCATGATGGTTGAGCTAAGTGGTGCTGATTCCCGCGTCATGTTCGTGAACGGGCGCTGTCAGTTGGGATTGGTCATCTCTTAACTGCCATGGCTTACATCTTTAGTACTATTATTATCATAATTATTTTTTTTATTGTTTTATATTCAACTTCATTGTTTTCCCATGTAGAAGCAACAAGAATATTGTAACCAAAATTCTGTAAAAACTAATTTGAAAAGAGTGTCCATGGAGTTTCTTGCTCGTTCTTCTCCATAGAGACCTACGTTTTGGAACGAGCAATTAGCTTCAACTTTTTGTATGAGTAACTTCTTGACAATTCAAAAGTGCCTGTAAATGGTCTAATTGAAATAAATGTTTTGACTTTGACTTTGAAAATATTTTTTTTAAAGATTTAACGAGTTTAGTCGACATGCGAGTAACTCCATATACAGAAGATACACCACGTTACTTTTCTACAACATAACACTTACAATTCCTTTAAGTTGCCGATACTATTAAACTACAAACCAAAATATTGGTTTGTTTCGTAACTGAAACTGATAGAACTTTCGGCTCGGTTCAGCACGACGGACAGACCTAGACGTAAGCACGAAGCTGGCGAAGCCGTTGAGTGGGTCTTCTCCAGTTAAAGCTTAGCGACTTCCTATTTTCGAATGGAATTGGTGTCACATATCATAACATTAGTATTCCCCGAAGGAACTGTGGGTGTATATTGGTACACCTCTGCCTAACCCTTCGGGGAATACAGGCGTGATGGTATGTTAAGGTAAAGAACTTTGATCGACATTTTTTGTTCAAACATCTAAATAGAAGCCATAATATTAATCGTTATCCTTCATAATTGAACAACGATAAGATAATCCACGTTACTGATGTAAACTGCTCACTAGATGAGTAGAGAGTAATATCACGACATATTTAAGGTATCATAGTAATATTTATTACGTTTCTTGGTATTATGGAGGTATGGTGGGTATTCATTATTTACGGGGTATATTTTTGATTAATCATGGATCCTGTTGATGTCACAGAATTCTAAACAACTATGCTTTACATTTACACCGGGCCACACGGGTAGTGCATTGTATATTTACCTACTTCAGGCATTCTGTTTCGCGAGACGACTCCCGGCCACCGTAGATACGGGCCTGTGGACGGTGAGCAATGGGTAGCTCACCGTCCTTACGTTTAAATAACGACAGGCCGTGTCGACGGCGCGTTCGTGTTCCACGCGCGCCTCAACGAGATGTCAGCATAGAGAAGGGGCCACTGACGGCCGATGCCTGCCGGGGCTGCGGGTTGTTCGTAAGAGATACCGCGCCCCCGGAACGCAAAGGGCACAAGAAGGAACATGGGTGGGTTTTAGTCGGTAAAAGTCTGAAACTCCCTCCCGCCCCGCCCAGGGCGGGAGAAGTTATTTGAAGATTTCCCACACCCCCAAAAAAAAAAAGGCATCCTGTTCGTACGGCGTTTGGACGATTGAATGAACAGATTTTTTCAATTCCCATGTTGGTGTAATACATTTAGCGGCATCCATAAGATTTGGAACATTGCGTGAATTTTTTTCCTACAAAAATGTATTGCGGCTTTGACCTCTTAGAGGTTCAAACACGTCCATTAAATGTATCATATTTTTTTTTTTTTTAAACGTTGCCCCGCACTAGGAATTTCTCCTGTATCGTGGGTGCGTTTACAAACATATAAACCCACATACACAAACAGCCAGACCCGAAACAACTATCTGTTGGCCATACAAATATTTGTTTCGTGCGGGAATCGAACCCGCGACACGCAGCGCAACAGCCAATCGCTCAGCCACTGCGCCAACCGTGCCGTCATTTTAGATAACGTTTATGATGACCATATTGAAATTTGCACTTGTGGTCAGAAGTTACTGGTAATCTGCATTAATTTTGATAATAGCTGAACCACATATTTATTAACCAGTCAGGTATCGTGTGCCGTACCATTACCCCTTGTCGATGGAGGTTACTATAACAATCCGGGCGCGGGTCACATTTAATTGGTTTTGAGCGACGCCATTTCGAGCGGAATTATTTCCGGAGCACGCTAGAACACCTCTTGTTTTAATCACCATTGATTACACGTGTAAGCATTAGTATGAAGCGTGTTCTTCTGTCATTTATTATTCTATTTATTACACGGATTGTCATGAGTTCTTGCAATTTTTTTAAAGATGTAGAGTTGGACGTTCTCCCGGTGCAAGCGTAACGGTATTTTACTAAGCGATTGTTATCTCATGTGCGAAACCCAACATGTGAAACACCGATAACCGAAATTGAACTTAAAACTGGTTCAGCAGCATTCAGAATAATCAATGGTTACTTAATAATACTACTAATACTTATGTAATGATGTAAAGGTGCGGTTCAACCAGTTATAAAATAAAATAAGGAAACGGTATCATCTCGGTGATACCGTTTGGCTGGTCCGGCTGGTCGAGGGGAAAACACACTGGTCCTTTGTTGGCTGCATTGAGCAAGGTCGCGGTCAAGTGCAAACAGAGAAATTACGTCGCTACAATTATGGAAAGGTTTAATAGCATTATTTTTTTGTATTAGGTAGGTACTCGCCCCTAAATGAGTTGCGAGAATTTCACAATTTTAAAAGTAGTATAGTTTTTATATGTTTACTTTATTGATCATCAATAACCAAAAGATGACGTAAGGTGTAATTATACAAAAAACCGGACACGTGTGCGTCGGACTCGCCCACCGACCGGGTTACTTACGTAAGGTCTTTATAATTTACAGAATTAAATAATAGTTTATTGAAATAAATAAATAGTAAACTAAATTTAAAAAAAAATCGATTCACAGACTTCGGAGACAGAGGGGAACGGTATTTTTCATTATAAATAAGAAATTATGCGTCGGAAAAAAATAATAAAACATATTTTGCAATGTGCACATCAAGCCCTTTTAAATGATACCGCATTTGTACTAGTAGCTTTAATTAGAAATTTCGACCCCTATTGAAAAATATAGAACCCCTATTTTTTAAGCTTTAGTTAACAATGTATAGTTTTGAGACTTTTTCTTGTACATGTGGTCTATAACGATGCTACTTGTCAAATTTCATAATTCTAGGTCAACGGCAAGTACCCTATAGGTTTTGATTCCCTTGAGAGTGTCGAAATATGCTTTTTTGCTAAAGAAACGGTCGTATGTTTTTTTTGCGTAAACTTAGAATTTTGATTTTTGCACAACTCCGTAGACCTAGGTATACGGTTTAAATTGTAGCTTGATACCTTCACGCATTCCCGTAATAAAGGGTCTTGACAGACTGACTGACAGACAGACGGATGGACAACAAAGTGATCTTATAAGGGTTCCGTTTTTTTCTTTTGAGGTACGGAACCCTAAAAAACCCAAGGACGAGCAAGCATGCACCTACAGCACAGAATAATCTGTGCCTACAGTGAACATGCCGCAACGCACTCTGTACGGATGCCTACAGTACCGTTCTATTTGTGGATACCTTATCGGTTTTGTCTTTTTCCTTTCCCTTCACAAACTGTGGTTACCGCTCGGTTGTAGGAACTATTGTGTCCCTAGTTAGGGATGCCCGTCGTAATCGATAATTATTATGCAGACAAGTAACGACTGGTCGATAGCTCGTAGATTACTTCACCATGATAAAAGTGCGCGCGCGATATGAAAGACTGGCCGGTTTCACCTCGACTACAAACAAAAACCTTAAATAAACAGGTAGGTACTCGTATTGTTCTGTAATTTGCGCAATTATAGTAAATCTTGTGTAACAACCATTACAGATATGAGTTGTCTTTGCACAAGGAAATCGAAACGTTTTAGAACTAAAATGTGTGTTATCATGCAGATAAAAAGGGATGCGGATAGAAGCCTCAAATCTTTCTGGATCATATCAATCACATTATATGCAGCCGGCGGGCTGTTAAGCAAAGCAGGTACCTATCTATGTATTGACTTTCCACTTGACACTACAGTGAACTGTTTTGTAGTAGACATCTAATATAAGTAATATTATAGTTATCTACATTAAGGTAAATCAACAGATAAGTGGTTACAATAGTGATAGACGGTATGATGTGAAAGGCTTGATTGCCACTTAAATACCTATTACAGAAATGACAATGCATGACCATTAGAGGTAAAATCAAAGCAGGTGCCTTAGTGTGTTTACGTCAAAACATCGCATGCGCAGATTTCTGCGCCCAGTCGTCAGGTACTCGACAAGCCAAATTTATGTACATACATGGATGAAAATTTTATTTGTTAGGGACAAAAAATAACAGTGACAATGACATGCCATGCTTACTTAAAATTTCTTAAATTAGCACTATACTTAAAATTTAAATCATAAAAATCATATCTTCTGCGTTTTATCGTGTCCTATGCTAGATTCAATTTCACAGGTAAGTATTCAGACCATTCCAGGTAAATCAAAGTACGTATTTATCAAAAATTCGATAAAATTTAATAGAAAGGGTCATAGAGTAAGCCGGTATTGTTACATATAAGTGGATGTGCAAATGCAAGTACCTACCTAAGTGGTAAGTACCATGCAATTAACTACAATATCGATATTTTTATGTACCTTAGATATGACAGATATAACATGACAACACAATAGTAAACCATATCACTGTAAATAAAGTAGACAGGTAGAGATTCGTACAGGGTATTGTTATGAGTTATTCCTTGCATTTGTGCACCACGTGCCGTGCATAACTTATGATAGGTACTTCCTTGCTACTTCCATCTTAGTAAAACCACTCGAGAACTATGAACAGTCTCAAAGATTTAGATTTACAAATGACAGATTCAACTAGATTTATTATAGCAATGTGCGATTTGTGGGTAGCACCTCTACCTAGGCATAGGTAGTGTAGTGACTGGTTCTTAGGTCTTATTTACGTAGCGAAGATTGAAACTCGGCAGGTACCTATTACTGAGTTTAAATATTCAAGGTAAAACCACGTCATTTAGTTTACGCATCAAATCTCGCAGTAGTTATGTTCCGATCCGACAATCAACAATACGGCTTCATAAATGCACGTCAAGCATTAGCCTTCTGGAGCCTCGCCGCGAAAGTCTGCACTGCCGGCAGTAAACTATCAAAACAAACAGATCCGTTGCCGGCCGCTGCCGCGGAGCTGGCCGCGCGATCCTGCGATTCACGACCAAACGCGATCGATAAAAACAATGAAAATAGACGCGGTTCTCGGTCGACTACACGCTGCTGCATAATCGCTGGGGTATTAAATAATTACCATGATTGATAAAATTCAACGAGGTACGAATAATAACTTACTTCTAGTTAGATCTGTCTAATCCAATAACTTTTCTAAGACGAATCTAATATGATTTCACGTTGATGCACCTAGGCAATTTTAGTGCAACCGTGGAGGAAAGTGACGTTTTTACTTACCAGATGCAGAACGGTGTTCACTACCTCCCGGTTGGTCACCTGTCCGACTTCAATCAGCCCGATAAGAACAGCGAATTTCAGGCTATCGTTCGTCGTCATCCTAACCACTTCTTCAGGTCTTTTAATGTCACTAAATGGCGGCGATTTTAAGTCCGCCATGGTTTATTTTGTCACAATTCACTGATACACAATTTTAAAATCCACACACGACCATGAAATTCAAGAAAACATTATTCCTTCGGCTCACATGATAACACACCAAGATCGCATTCTGCCATTTTGGATTGTGAAGGTGTTGCCATGTTTGACATTGCAGATAATACCTTCACATTTCTACTAACATTCCTGACATATTTATTATGGTAGAAAAGTAAAGTAGAAATATTTTGAAAATGTATTGAATATTTTATCCAAAATCATGAACTACTTTTCAATAATGTAATATAATCAAATAAACTGTACAAATTATAAATGCATAAAAATGATGAAACAAAGATGGTTCTTACTTTTTATAAAAAAGAAAATCAATGTTGTCACCTTATTCTAACTTTTCTTTCTTTTTAAATCGCAGGGACTTGGTTCTTTTCTAAGATTCGGTTTTATTTTGTTTTAGGGCAGTAATTCTAGCTAGGCAACAAATCTGTGCTATAATCCAACATCTATAAGAATGACAATAATTCAATGATGTATCTGCGTTCCTTATTTTGTGAGTTTTGAGTATTTTTAAACAGGGTGTATCATAATTTGAATAACTATTTTGAATATTTTATTAAAATTGATTTTGAAGGTATCGATTTTTATTTTTCTGCTGTGAAGTTAGCTACAAATGCAAATCCAAAGTTAGTGAACTTCATGTCACTTCAAATCAAAATCAGTCAAAAAGTAAACATGGCGGCGATCGACGTTGAGCCTCAAAAAGTGAGTGAAATTATGTGTATTTCTTTTTAAATCTATGAATTCAGTGTATATTGTAGTAAGTTTTATAAAAGTAAATATGAGCAACCTACCAACAAATATTAAGAGACTGTATGCTCACTTTTTAATAAAGAAAATTGAAGCTAAGGGCGTTGCTCTTGCGACAAAAAGTTAGTTATCCATTGAATCCATTGCTGTGTTTACTGTTTATTGAATAATAAATAGATTAACATTCTTATAGACCGGCGTGCAAACAACAAACATTGGTTTGACGTTCTACAATTGCGTCAATAACGTTTAGTTCGCAAATGCGTTGGGTCGAGTCTTCGAGTCATTTGCTTGCGGGAATTCGCTCAGTGTGTTCAATTTAAGTAATGAACTTTAGATGGAGACGCTTTTGCGCACCCTGAAACTGTCGGGGCACGTCGGGTTCGACAGCCTGCCGGACCAGCTGGTGAACAAGAGCGTGCAGAACGGGTTCGTGTTCAACATCCTGTGCATAGGTGAGGACAATGACTAATTGTTGTAGTTCGTTAATCACCGTCATCCACCTACGTTATCTCTGCCTTGGTTAGCGGGCGACCTCGTTCATTTACAATTGTTAATGTAGGGTCACTAATTAATGAGACACACAGGAAAATTAATGAGTTTGTAAGCAAAATGTGCTATGAAGGAACTAATATAAAACTTTGTTATTCACTGTGTAGGTGAGACTGGTCTGGGTAAGTCAACCCTGATGGACTCGCTGTTTAACACCAACTTCGAGTCAGTACCAAGTCCCCACAACCTGCCCACTGTCAAGTTGAAGGCACACACATATGAACTGCAGGAGAGTAGTGTTAGATTAAAGGTATGTAACATGTTCTGTTCATCTCTATAACTTTAATTGTCCAAGCGGTCTAACATCTTAATTTATGAACAACAAAAAATTGTTGCTCCACGTTATATGTAGTTTGTAAATGGCATGCTACAATTTGTTCATTTATTTAATAAATTATGAAAACGATTGCATGTAACAGTGACATAGTTTATTGCTAGTGATTTAATACAAGTTCTTGCTCGGCAGCTGACAATCTGTGACACTGTGGGCTATGGTGATCAAGTGAACAAGGAAGACAGCTTCAAGGCAGTTGTAGACTACATAGATGCCCAATTTGAGGCGTACTTGCAAGAGGAGCTCAAAATCAAGCGAGCATTGCCCACATACCATGACAGCAGACTTCACGTCTGTCTTTACTTCATTTGTCCCACAGGTCAGTGATGCCTTTACTAATACTAGTATTTAGAAGTAAAACTACAGTTTTTTAAATTATTTATTGTATGTAATTTCTCATCACATTCTATTTTAAAATCTCAAAACATTCAAACATTTATAGCATAAAATCAACACCTATCTTAAGTTCACCGTCACTTGTATATAGCTACAAAGCTTTCTATAAAATGCAACAAACCTTGTTACAGCAAATTTAGTCACAATCAAACCGAATAAGGTTGATACTCCATAGCACACTGATTATAAATATTTGTAGACAATTTGTGATAGGTGACCTTGTCAAAATTCCTTGTCCACTAATGTTTTAATTGGCGAAGGAAGGTTGTTTTAGAAAAAATAATTTTACGTTTAGCTTGAACAAAAGAATTAACTCATGTTTGGTTTCTGAGGATTTTAGTAAAACTCTTAATTGCTATTTATTCCACAAAGTTGTTAATTTCAGCATATTTCTTCCATAACTGATTGTTCAGAAACACAATTACATATTATGCATGTAACCTATTCCATTGACCATTCCTTATCTCCGAAAATAATAGACCTAAAATTTAAAATATTGTTTTTTACTTTTACCTACATACATACATGCACACACCATCATGCTTGTATTCTCCCAAGGGTTAGCTAGAGGCGTATCAAGACCTCTACTCTCTTTTACTTATACATTACAGGAGAACCTGTCCGAAATGTATGGTCTTACAATAACATGGTAAATCTTTCCCCATTCAGCATACAAACTTACATTACCAATTTTAGTGTATGGGAGAACATGTTTTCCTACTACAATGTAATGTTTGTTCATGATTGTACAAACATGTAAATATTGTTTGTTGGTACAGAACCATTTGCGAGTGAGTCCGCCTCGCGGTCGCCTGGCCTTTTTCTGTAAATGTCTTTCAAAGGTGCCTTTCAATGGTCTAAATAAAATAAATCATTTGACTGTCACAAATTTTTTTTGAAGATGTTTAAGAATATCGTCAGTTTTTGTGTTACTATTATCAATAGTCAAAGTCAAAACATTTATTTCAATTACACCATTTACAGGCACTTTTAAATTATCATGAAGTTACCCATACAAAAAGTTAATGCTAGTTGCTTGTTCCAAAACGTAAGTCTCTATGAAGAAGATCGAGCAAGAAACTCCATGGACACTCTTTTCAAATTGGTTTTTACAAAATATTGGATACAATATTATTGTTGCTTCTATATTTGAAAACAATTAAAAATATAAACCTTCACTACATATCGGTCTAGTACAAGAGGCAGATGACCCACTGGGTGACATTTTCACGAGCTGTCCTTGACACGCGCTTACGCTCTCTAAACATAGGATGTATTCAGGGCGCGCGCGGCATACAATATGCTGCCCTCGAATTCTCTATACTTACTCCCCATGGAACGAGTAACGGGTCTCTTATATATTGAGTACGGCTTTGTATTTAACTATATTTAATTAAAGGAAAGAGTGATTTATTTTTGTTGTCTTCCTCATTGTTTTGTTGGAATACAGATTTAAGTGTCATGTTCTTATCAATTCCTATTAATTCCAATAGCGTTGCCACTTTTTTTGGAATCAAATATGGCAAAAAAAAAGTGCACGTATTTGGGGTTAAATATCTCCTTAAAATTCCTCACGCAAACGAAGCTGCTGCCTGTTTACCAAATAACTTCATTTGTGTACTCCAAATATGAGTGACAATGTAGGACATGATAAAGGAAGTGCTTCAAATTCCTCACCGCTGATTGGTGCATACAAACTATTCAAATGTAAACAAAACAAGTGCGCGAGCGCACTGCACTGCCTCCGTTGCGTATGCGTGATACCGGCGCGTAACTTTACACTTGTCTTACTTTGATGTTAACTAAACAGTACTCGCTTGTTGACTGGATTATAGATAATTAACTTTGATTTATTATTTGTGCATCCATAAGTTTAGTTACTCTTGACCATATGTTCAAAATACTTACTTACTTTATGCATATGTTTTGCGCCTTTCTCATCTTAGATTTTTTTATTTGAATTTGAAAATTTTTTTTGTTCTTAACTATCATCTGGAAGGCAATACACCTGGATGAGTGTCACACGAACCCGGGATGTTTAGCGTAACGACAGGGATGCCTACACCCAGCAGCATTTCAGTCCAGCATCACCCGATGCTGGACTGAAATGCTGATTTACTGCCACCAATTAAGTACTTACCTACTACAGCTTCGGTTACAGACGTATGACCAAATTCGGTAATTATGCATCTTCATTAGAAAGACATGTAAATACATAAACGTAGTAGTCATGATAGAAATTTAGCCAGTCTTAACCTTCCACTTCAATTGTACTGTTGTTTATGGCTTGTATTTGAGGGAAATGGTTTACAAATGTCATGTGAGAAATGGCTTGGCTAATAACGATAGCACACGCGTGTGCTCCGACGCGACGCTATGCTACGGTGCGCCAGTTCACGGCTGGCTCACAAACTGACAGTGCACCAGTTAGATTAGATTACGTTTCATTTAGAACTACACAAACAGATGCAGGTAAACCATAACGGTGCTCCGATGGCAATAAAGTTAAATCATAAAGGAGATGTACACACGTTTTACTATACTTACCTACTTATTGTGAAAGGGTTTATTTATTCGCGACTTCGTCGTAACCTAACTGACAATCGCGGCATACACATACATAATATTATTCGCGCTCGATAAACGCTGCCCGTGACAGCCGGAGCGCTTTTCTCTTCTACCAGCAACATGACTATAGTCATATATAAGGTTTAACACCCAATTTAAATTTCATTCAACTGTATTTTAAATGTTAGACACTATAAACAAAGACGATCATTATTTTTAGAAAGGTTGGTTATTAAACTTACTACAGAAGTTAACAAAACGTTATATTTATATTAGAATTATATCAAAAATCATCATTAAACAAATTACGGCACTTTTCACCAGTACTCAGCCTCATTTCTTCACGAGTCAGCGATGTCTTACCCTGTAGTCAGCATCTCACTTATTCTTGCAAATTTGGAATTAAAATTCTTTGTTATAAATATTAACGGGTGTCTTCTCACTTTTCTCGGGATTTCGTTGTTGATATGACTGGTACCATTATTTTCTCGACATGTTATTCACTAATGGATTCGGCCTATTTTCTTAAAAACTAATTTTATGACCGGTATTATGGAGATCACCACATTTTAAACTAAAATCAATTTTTACTAGAGCTATGCACCAGTCTCTAAAGGCTGTTTCTTCTACTTTAGGCAGCACTGAGTCAGGTCCCATTATATGGGGCATTTTTGGGACCCCAAAATGTAGTCGATCTTGCATTGTCCCTAGCGGAAAGCTAAAAACTTAGAAGGCTTAGCAACCAAATCCTAACACTCAGGAAGAACAACTTGTGCATTGTGGCTAGAGCCACTACAGGACACTTGCTTAAACAAACACATGTTCAACATGGGGCTAAGTGACACGCGTACCTACAGGCGCTGTGAGGAGGCTGATAAAACGCCACTTCAGTTTCTGGGGGAATGCGGAGCACTAACTCACTAGCGCAATAATAATCTGGGCAAACACATACTAAGGCCAAATTAAATAATGGCCTGAAGCTAATCCTGCAGATCATTACGGCTGCTGAGATATGTGGCAATCTCTAACCAAACAAGCTGCGATCACAATAGATCTCTACCACATCCGCACCAAGGTAATAAAAAAGCTAAAAACTCAACTGGCTTTCCTAATCATTATTCCATTTCTTATCGCCGCCATAGCTTGAGGTGATTACTCTTCTTTGTATTGGTGGATTGGTCTTTTTAACAATGATGGAATTCTAAACCAAATTATGTTCATGCTAAAATAACCGTGCAAAAAAGTAACCCTAATTTAAAAGGCTTTAAGGTACTATTTTGTGCAACATGACTAACGGCTGACTACTGGATTTGTGAACTCATTGGTCGGCCCCTGACATACAATTACATTTGCAGTACTGGTAAAATACACTTTTCGTCTTATAAGAGTTAAGCTCAAAGTAGTTAGCAACATTGGGACTATTAGCTCCATTAATTTCAACTTCATATAAGGAAATCACGAAAAAACCAGTGGTCAGCCACTTATGGTTGAGTACTGAATCTACCTTAAAAATTCGAAACCCTGTAGTCGGCCACCTAAATTAAAGAATATTAAACATATAAAATGCATGTAATAGTTAATTATATCGCAAAGTAAACATTTTATTGTAACATAGTATAACCAACCACCACAAATTACAGCAAATACACGCAAAAATCTACCGAAAACTCCAACATGTTTCCTTAAGAAAAAAAAAAAAGTAATGACGACAAATCTAGTCTTGTCTTTGGCAGCAGCACAAATCGCACGAGTGTAGCTCATCAACTAGACGTGCTAGTGGTTCGTAAGAGTGCGTTTAAACCGATAAGTAGACAAGGATTTGATTAAACGTTATTTTAATGGTCTAAACTTCAACACTATTTATATGGAAATAATGTCTGCAAAGGCCGAGTACTGGAGCGGGGCTGCCTACTGGGTGTTTTACCCTATATGTCGTTTAATGTTCCCAGTATTTGTACAATAAATAACAATAATGTTTTAACAAACATAATTAACTAAAAATAGCGGGTATTCAAATAGTTGAATGTATGTATGTGACTTGAATCTATGTCTTTAATTTGCAGGTCATGGGCTCAAATCCATCGACTTGGTGTGCATGAAGAAGCTGGACACTAAAGTGAACATCATCCCTATCATTGCGAAGGCCGACACCATCTCCAAGACAGAGCTGCAGAAGTTTAAGGTATGGTGTCCCGACCTCGCTGTGTTTAGTGTATCATCGTGTTGAGGACTTGTATAAATATACCAAGACTTCGATATTGTCCGTATCGAATTGGTATGAAAACTTCTGATATTTTTTATTCTATACGACATGATGCTTCTAACCTCGTCCGGCCTATTGTTGGAGTCAAGAAGCCAATTGCATCACGTCATTATGCATTTTTTCTGTGTTTACTCACAAATGCCTGTAATCAGTGTACATTCATTAATTAACGACAGCAAATCCAGGGGTTATATCTTATATGGTTCATGCAGCACTAGGCAATTGATTCATGAGTATTTACAATGCATTATTTTAGTATGACTCAGTACTATGCTCGTAAAGTCAAATGTATTGATTCTAGCTTTTTTTATTTTATTTACATGAGTATGTAGTATATTCCAGTGCGTGATAATAATAATGTGATGACGAGGTTCTGTAGATAGTGTCGCGGTGCTGAGTCACAGCTCTATATTTGCAAGTATAATGATAATCTACTTCCCTCATACACTTTCACTATATTGCCCGCTATTTCAGTTTGCTCACAGTATGTGCACATGTTGAAAGCACCTACTTGTATCATAGTCATCTCTTTTCCATGTTTGTAGAAGAGAGTAACAGTGTCCTTAGAACTCGTCAACTAAACTAGTTATTATTTCTTTCTCAGTCTAAAATAATGCAAGAGCTGCAAGCGAACTCTGTGGAAATCTACCAGTTCCCTGTGGACGACGAGTCGGTGACGGAGGTGAACAGCGTCATGAACTCGCACATCCCCTTCGCCGTGGTGGGCTCCACCGACTTCGTGAAGATCGGCAACAAGACCGTGCGCGCGCGCCAGTACCCCTGGGGCACCGTGCAGGGTACGTACCACCGGTCTACAGGTTTAGCTTATCCGCTGCTTGAAGAACATTTCCTTCTAATAACGTCACGATGTAAAGTTTGATAATAGTGTTGCGTCCGCATGACTGTTGACGTTCCTCGGTTGTTGACCTATAGTATTCGTTAAGTAATTGATCGATAATGCAATTGGCCGCTATTTTCATTTCAGTTGAGAACGAGTCGCACTGCGACTTCGTGAAGCTGCGCGAGATGTTGATCCGCACGAACATGGAGGACCTGCGCGAGAAGACGCACGCGCGCCACTACGAGCTGTACCGGCGCCGCCGCCTGCAGCAGATGGGCTTCACCGACGTCGACGCGGACAACAAGCCTGTGAGCTGCTCTATTTTATACAAGTAGTCTAATGCGACCGAAGGTGATGCAGATGCTACTTATTTAACAATTGGCATAATGAACAACCAGCTATTCACAAACTTCTGCGGTTATGCCAGTCAACAGAATTCCAGACTTGTTATATGACAGCCATAACGACATCGCGATATCACCAGTACTGTTTTCCATAATATCCATACTTAAATATTGAAGTACCTATGTAATCTCATAAGTTTTCTGTTCCATCACAGGTATCGTTCCAACAAACGTTCGAGCAGAAGCGCAGCGCGCACCTCGCGGAGCTGCAGCAGAAGGAGGACGAGATGCGGCAGATGTTCGTGCAGAGGGTCAAGGAGAAGGAGGCCGAACTCAAAGAAGCTGAGAAAGAGGTACACTTCTATAGCGGTGGCGCCGCTCTATTGACCAAGAGATCGGGGAACGTACATACAAAAATGATACCGACGAATTGAGAACCTCGTCCGTAAGTCTGTTAAAAATATGGAGTAATTAGTGGTGCAGTAGGTTGAGTATATTTGACTTGCGATAAGTTCTGAATAATTGCTACAGCAGTTAAAGCGATCTCGTTTAGATACAAAAGCAATGTCATCCCCATACCTTAGTTATTTTAATGTATATACTTTATTCCAATATTGTAACTTTTCAGTTACACGCGAAATTCGACAAACTGAAAAAAGACCACACAGACGAGAAGAAGCGTCTAGAAGAGTTGCGCAAGAAGATCGAGGACGACGCGATCGAGTTCAACCGGCGCAAGCAGCAGTCGGCGCAGTCGCACCACACGCTCACGCTCGGCAAGAGCAAGAAGAAGTAACGCCGACACACGCTGCCGCGCCGGCTGTGACCGGGTGCGGCGCGCGATGTGCAACATGCTGCAGACTGTCTACCTAACTTGTCTGTTTATTCAAATCACAACTGTCATTTTTTGCCAATCATGAAGTACAGTGAAGTGCAAGTCAATTTGCCCAACAATTAATTTCCCTGGCTGTACACCCACACGTAATCATTTAGTTAGAGCGGTGCGTGTGTCGCGCGGTGTCTCCCGGCAGCCACAGTGCACGCGACTGACGTGACCCACATCATCCTATTATTTTCATACATAAAATAAAATAAGTCTGCAATCAGTTTTCATTAAGACTATGAGTAGTTTTAATGGATAAATAGCATTGCTCAGTAATACTTGTGCGACAGTGTGAACATTTTTCCATGATATCGTGTGACGTGTAGATTTAAATAGCTCTGTAATACGTATGTTATTCCATTTGCATTATTAAAGATTGTATTTAAGAACTACGTCGCTTGCAGTGCTAGCTTTCATGTTGCATATCGTGTGATATAAGAAGTTTTAACAATATTTAAAGTTAAAATCTTACGGAAACCACTCGGAGGTCACTTTGACTTAGTTATTATTTACGCGCACATGTTAATCACTTTTTTATTTATGCCTCTCTACATATAAAGATAAAATAAATTATTATCTCATGCGCAAATTGAAATACAATGTAGATAAGTAAGGTGCCCGCTTGGTTGAGATGTTTACCCATTGTGGGGTTTTTAATACAATAGGTACTAAAGTCTGTTTTGTATACAAATAATAATAACTCAAAATGCCTAAATTATGAGACAGGCACTTAGTCTTAACACTTAAGTTTTAATCAAATCTCAATGGAGTCGTTGTTACTGACGAAATCATGAATAGTTCTACAATAAGTACGTAATATTTAAGTTTAATTGGCCAAATGATTTAATCAACTATGCAGAGTGACTTTACCAAAATGTATTAAATGAGATAACTAATGATACTTTTATTTACAAGTTGTAGATGTAGAAGTTAAGGATACTCGAATATGATGGACCTTCCTTTTAACGAGCAGACGACTCCTCAGTTTTTCAACTTGCATGTTTGATTTTGCTAGTTTGAATATTTGGGAAACACTAAACTTCGAATAAATGAGTGAATGAATGCACAATGTTGGCAATGTGCTGACGCAGCATATTCGAGTATTCAGATACGCGTAGTGTTTAGTTTTTATATAATAATAATAAACATAGTTATGTTTATATAGTTTATTATCAACTAACATTACTTCGCGTGTAATAAATTGCATATTTACCGTAGAATAAGGAAATAGCTAGAAACGTAATAAATTATATTTACTATTGCCTGCAAACGACTCGCACACACTTCACTTTATTTGGATTAACTTTTTTTGAACCATGTTTGTCGTATTTGATGCTGACACACTCGAGAGCAGGCTACAAGAAGGTAGATGATGATGACAACGATGCTTCTTGATGGTTAAGCTTCGAAAAAGCACATTTGGAAATCGTGTTCTTTCTTATATGAAGCAAATAGTACTATTAAAGCGAGTTCCAGTTAGGTGAATATGTAAAATGAACTATTCTCATGGCATTTATTCAGTCATTCCTACTGTAAATTAATTTTATACTTAATTTGAAATTATTTTGTATTACCTGATTGGGGTATTTAATAAATAAAGTATAAATCGTAATATTATGTTATTTATTTCACAATAAACATCAAATACAAACAGAAGAGGTGATGGTCGTCGCATCGTACCAGTAGCTACTGCGGCACTTCCGGATCCGGAAGTGAAGAAACTACAGCGATGTCCGAGTAGCGACCTGTCATCTAGTCAAAATCGATAAATTGTAATCTTGTTATAATGTTTGTGACAAGTAATTGAGCTTGTTTCAATAAGAAAGTTCTCCCTTCATAGTAAAGAACAATCGTACCATAACCTAAAAACTGACTAGAATCAAGTGGATAAACTTATGTAACTATTACTTAGGTATATAGTGATGTCATCGGAATGATTGAAGCAGTCTCGCTCACCACCACGTTCATTGAGCGCGTGTTCTTAAGCGAACATTTTTACAAACGTTTGATAATCACTTTTTTTACTTATAATTACCTACATGTAAGTACCCTCCGTACTGTCTGTTGTACTTTTTCTCAATACCAAACTATATTGCTCGCTTGATGTCTGCAAGGGGTAAATTATCACGTTTATAGATCCTTCATATTATTATAGTACACGAAGCCGCCAAATTGTATAACATCTAAATGGTTTCAGATGAAGTTTTGCTTTGTAGAGCGTTCCCTCTGTCATACCTGCGTGACTGTCACTTGCTGAACCTAGACGTGTCATACCCATAAATCCCTCCGAGCACTGCACGCAATATTATTAGCGACTCGTCCTAACATAATTAAACAAGTGAGATTGTGAATGGTCGAGGCAGCTCGTAGCACATGGGCTTGTACATCTTGTTGTAGTAGGTGTAGCGTCGCTTGTGCGGCGTCACGGACGCGCGCACCGGCACCAGCACGCGTGCCGGCGGCGCCCTCGCCCGGCGGCACTGCAGACAAGCGCGGGGACAAGTGTTAACACTGCTTCAAATGAGCTAAGTAAATGTGGGAAACCCGTTACCAACCCGAAGGTACTTGCCGTCTTACTTCGTGCAATTTCACAACACTATGGTTATATTATTTTTCGTGTAAATTGCGAATATTATATTTTGTTTTGCTTTGTTTTCATAGTAAAAGCAATGTTGAGCATTGCTTTTATTCTGGTTTCCACACACAACTACTTATAGTTAAGCTAGTCAAAGGCATAGTCCATTGGTAGATATTTAGATTTTTTCGGTTACGTAAATCCCTTGTAACATTTAGTAAGCCAGAGCAAATGTCAGTTTATCTAAATGAGAATTCATTAATTTACGGATCGCATTCGGTAAGCGCTTATTACAACTACAAGACAATATGACTCGTTACAGGGCTGTCTAATTCTGAACGAAATCTATTTATTTTTTGAAGCTTTAAGTACCTACGTGATGGGCACCGACTGCCTTACTGGAGCACTACGAACAGTGCGCTGTGCTGGCGCGGTGCGCGGTGAATGTGCACAAATAAAACAACTAGGTACATTATTGAATATCAAAAAGTTTATTATCAACCATACATAATTAAACGTTGGCACAGTATTGCAGATAGGTAGGTCGGCAGTAACATGTATATCACCCGAGTGTATATTGCTAAGCTCTGATTATAATTATTCAAAATTCTCACCATGTCTAATACTACACTAGTGATGTCAATAGGACTAATAAAAAATGTAATAATAATTTATTGCTGTGATATCGATTACTAAATAACTAGATTGTTCGGCTAGGGCCACATTCTGCGGTATGGTATGCATTTGTACCCGCTGTAAAGGTGAAGGTTCTAAGCATACTTTTCCCTTCATGTATACATTGCTTAGTCTTTTTGTAACAGCTTTTTCTCTCGCTCAATATGGATTATACGCGAGCCCATTCATCGATCAACATTCGTAATCTGTGAGTTAAATATATTTCATGCTAATGCAGCTACTCATCAGTTAGAATCAATCATCTCATACAACATAATTTGGAAGACTATTGGATTGCGGTCTCCCTGAAACCTTTGTAATGTTCTAAACCTAAAGAGCACACATGCGGTATAAACGAACATAGACTCGATGTCACGACCTATGTGAGAATTGAAGCATTTTTTAATATAAGAGGTGTTCTTTTAATATTAATCCTAGACTAATAAAGAAAAGCGAATTTTAAATATTTGAATTAAACGATTAACAGTCGGAGTTCATATTCACTACTTAAGACTATCACTATTATCTATGATTATGAACACAGTGTTTCATGTTTAGTGTCGGCGGACTCAGAAGTGTCTATCTAGTGCTTTATATCTATCGTCAGTGCAAAAATATCTTAGATCTATCGATTTGTATGAAAATATACCTTGTGTGGATTAAACAACATTATTTGTACCGTGGAGGTCGCGTGAGCGTGAGGCCACAATTGTATGTCTCTACCCTAACTATAACGACTGCCGTGCATTTGAATCCAAACAATAATGTAAACATTAATTTAAAATAAAATAAACAAAATTTCAAAACCAAATTCTACAATAATTAGTTAACTTTATTGTCAAATGAATGAAATAAAACGCTTTTATCACACCCATACATAAATGAAAACAAAAAAAAAAACTAAAATAATTTCGGAAATAATACACATTAATAACACAAATAATTATTATTAAAATTAATCAGATACCATAATAAGTGCAATTGGAAATTATTAAATTATACCGTAATAATCGTAGCGTCTCATTAGAATAATATTACAATAACAAATTCATTATGACTAGTTCTCCCGTACAGATGGAGTGCATGAATGTGTGAATAAAATTAGAGCGACTACTTAATACTAGGACATGATAAAGATGAGATTGCTCAGTACCTACTTAAATATTGCTTACGAGTTACCAAAACTAAGGAAGCCTAAGTAAGTGTCAAACTGTAAAACTAGTGGAATGAACAATAGACACGTGCGCTCATTATCTGGGGGGGACTTCCCGCGGGGGAGGACTTCTGTATTTGGCTTTGATGTGCAAGAAGGGTTTCTTGGAGGAGTTGTCGTCGGCAATGGTGGCCGCCAGCGATAGTCTGATGCTCTCCTCGATGGCGGCCTGCGTCATCGCTCCACTCACAGAAATGCTTTTATTCAGCGGTTTAAAGTCAACAGGAGTTGCCAGACTCATACTTCTCGTCTTTTTAGCGTAGCTATTGGACGCGATAAATGTCTTTTTGGGTTCATTGACGGGTGTGGAGGCGAGGCTCTGACTGCGTGTCTTCCTCGCAGCAGTCGTGTCGGAAGGCGTGGTGGCCGCGCTGGTGCTTCTGGTCTTCTTTACCTGGTTGAATCTGTCAGGGGGACAGAAGGCCCTCTTGTCGTCCTTCTGCACGTAAGCCAGACTCATGCTGCGTGATTTCTTGGGTGCGTTAGCTAAAGTGGTGGAAGTGAGAGATTTCCTATGCTCTACGGGAGGCGTTCTGACGGATCTACCGGTCGGCGTGTTAGGGGTGCTGAAGCTAGAGGGTGCGGACTGCTTCCTGCTGCGTGGCGTGCCAGGGGACTTCGGGGAGCGTCCGTCCACTGAGTCCGCTCGCAGGGGAAGGGTTAAAGCGGATCTCAAGCTTCTGGCAGAAGACGGTTTGACAGGCGTGGAGGTGCGGCGTGCATCTGGCAGTGGGGAGCTCTTTCCGCTGCTGGCTTTACTGGAGGCACGTGTGGAGCGGCCACTGCGGAGCTCGACAGGAGAGGTCTTTCCGCTGATTGAAGAAGCTTTGCTATCGACAGGTGAGACGGTGCCGGCTACTGAAGACTCCTTGGTGAGCGAGCCTCGACTGCTGGCGGGTGAGAGCGGGGCGTGCGGGGGCGTGTCTGAGCGCGGCACGGGCAGCACGTCGCGCCGGCCCTGCGTCACCAGGCGCACCTGGCAGGGCTCGTGGCGCGACAGGAAGTGCTCCAGCGTGTCCCAGCCGCCGCCCACGCGCACCATCATGTGACGACCCTTCAGCAACTAAAACACAATATGGAGACACATCAGAACATTCAGGACTCAAAATTATTATTCTACAGATAAGTTTAACGACCAGGATCCAGGATCAGGCTCTAGTTTAAGTTTAACGTCTCTTAATGAATTTCTCCTTATCCTCACATTAAATTATGATTATAAGTACTTACCCTGATGAAGACATTTCTGCCGGCAATGTTGTAGCGACCCTCGCCTACCTTCTTGACCTTCAACAGCTTGGAGCACTTGCCGGAGTTGCAGTTGCAGCCGCGCTCCATCAGTCGGGTCACCAGCTGCACCTGAACGTCACAACGGAATCAATAGTACATCGCTGTCGAGTAATAAACTGTTCTAGCCTGGCAAGGAGAATTTCTATCTAGCAACATGTTTTTGTTTATCTGAAACACAAAGTGTAGTGATAAACTTCTCTGTACCACCTTATCATAAGTAGACTACAGATGAAATGTTATGAGAATTTTGCTATCCGAGGATGCGAGCCTAGCCATATGGGACGAACATTATCGTCTCACTTCCTTAATTAAACTTTTCAACTATTTACGAATCTTGGATCATAAAGATGGTTGCAGTAGAACAGTGCGACGTCGGGAGCCGCGAGACGACTCCCGGCCACCGTAGATACGGGCCTGTGGACGGTGAGCAATGGGTAGCTCACCGTCCTTACGTTGCATAACGACAGGCCGTGTCGACGGAGCGTTCGTGTTCCACGCGCGCCTCAAAGAGATGTCAGCAAAGGGGAGGGGCCACTGAGGGCCGATGCCTGCCGGGGCTGCGGGTTGTTCGTAAGAGATACCGTGCCCCCGGAACGCAAAGGGCACAAGAAGGAACATGGGTGGGTTTTAGTCAGTAAAAGTTTCAAGTGACACTCCCTCTCGCCCCGCCCAAGGCGGGAGAAGTTATTTGATGATTTCCCACCCCCCAAAAAAAAAAAAGTAGAACAGTGCCCGTACCCTCTTGTCAAGTTCGTTGGTAGGCTTGAGTGGCACATCGGAGTCGGTGCTGGCGACTGTCCCCTCTGACTTGGTGCTCTCCGCGTCTGCGTTGTCTATCGCGGATAGTTGCGCTGTTGGTGGTAATTATACAGTTATCCATAAGAGTAATCATTAAAGCAAGAATTCAGTAGCTTTCGTCAATAAATATATAAGGAGTTTAAGTGTGTGTGTGAATTGTGTGATGGGATTTAGTAAACACTTACAGTCGTTGAGGTCTGTCTTAGGTGGTACTTCAGAGGTAGACCTGAAGAACAAACAAAAAGGTTTCTATTATAGCCACAGTTCAGTTCTAAGTTTACGCCTACGTACGCAGCCCGTGAAGCCACCAAACCAGTGATTTAACCAGTCAGTAATAAAATTTATACAGTGAATACGCCTTTCAAAACCAAATTCATTTATTTTTGTTGTTGACTTTAACGATGTATTAGTGACCAAGGAACTAACTTCTCATCTTGTGGCGGCGGTGAGGAGTCTCTGAACTGCCACGCGGTCGCAGACATGGCGGAGTCGAGTCCAGAATCCCGTTCCTCCAGTGCGATCTCCTTCTCCAATTGCACCAACCCTGGAGGCTCCAAGTTGAACTTGGTAGCGAGGCGAGCCACCTCCAGCAGGCAGAGAATCACCTGTCGTGGCTGGTTGTGCAGCACTGTGGTACCAGGGATACAACATACCATAAGAGATATTTTCCTGAAATCTCAATGCTTTTGGATACAAAGTAATATTGTTTTTTTTTACGCTTTACTTCTTAACATGAAATTTTAAAGCAATGCGGCAGCAGAGTTAGCGGCACTGTGAAGACATACCTACATGTAATGACCTGAGATTCAGTATTAGCTGATTGTTTATTGTTTGCTGTAGCGTATATAAATTCTCTTGTAGGTCTCTTACTCATGTGGCATGTTAAGGCTCCTACAAACAGTGCTGCCGACACTGCCGCCAGGCCTTGCCGCCGGGCAAGGCGCAGTGCGTCTGGCGGCTCTTTTGTGCGGCAAAGCCAAAGGATTTATAAGCCGCCGGACGCACCACGGGTTGTCCGGCTGTTAGCTAGGGCGGCACTGTATGTAGGAAGGAGGCTTTGGTTGGAGTGACAATTAATTACCAGACCTGTAACAACTCAATATCTCACCAAGATCATCACTTTCGAAGAGCAGGTTCTCGTGCACGCCGAGCTCTCGACAGAAGGTGATGAAGTTCTCAGTGTTGTCGCGCGAGAAAAAGCTGCGCCGCGCCGCGCGCTGCCAGCAGCGGCCGCGGATCTGTGGCACCGGCTGCGAGAGTAGGACCCATGCTTAATATTTAATGAGCGCACAGAACGTTAACGATCTAAGCACAAGCTGATTATAAAAGTATGGACTATATACTAAATCGATCTGTAAATTCGAAAAGATCAAAAAACCATTTGCAGCTTGTCGCTTTTACGACCGTTTGAAAAAGATACTTTGTCTAGATTCTCAAGTTTTTATAAAAGTAGAATGACTTGTAATACTGATTTTGATTTGATCGACACTGAACCAAAAATGTCACAGTCTACAAAAGAGATTTAACATATTCGCAGGTTGTTCTCTGCAGTTTCGGCAATAGTAGGCATACTCACTCCGACTATGAGACCCTGGTCCAGCGCCTCCCGCGCTCGGTCGTGTATGACGGCGGCCAGCTGACACAACTCCACACCGTTGTCCAGCACATCTAGGAAATTCTCTCCGGACAAGTACGTTATACCTGGGAACAACAGCATAACAAACGCCTTAGGAGTCTTAAGTGTATTCGTAAATACCGGGTTATATGCCAAAAGGTAAGATAAGGCCATTGATGGATAGCAAATAGTCACATATATGACCTCCTTTAAGTTGACTGAGTAAATATTAGATTTGGAAAAGCCTACCCATTGGTTTACTGCAATAGCTTAGCAGAGCGAGTAATACCACCCTACCAGACAGCTCAGTTCGTTATAAAAATAAGTGCAATCTCGCCATTTAGTAAAGTTACAACACATGTTTAATAAAACTTATCTACGTACAATATAAACGTTTGACACTCGTAACTCTTGCTCATATTACACACACACTTTTACACGCGACTTTGTACGCGTGGACTTTTCACAGATTCAGAACAATATTGACAATATTGATGTTCCTTCTCTCCCTAAGTGCGAGTATTTTCCAACATAAACAAGTACTTATTCAGGAAGTGATGCCACTTTGTGGAATTGTAAAGAAAACAGTTAACAAAAACAAATGCACTGAAGTCTCGCGGCCGAGGGCGATCCGTTAGTTATTAATGTTTATTGACCGACGGCTTTTTACTGATCTGGCATTTTCGCCACGCGGAGCATTACTGCAGCCCGTGGAACGTGCCTGTCAGCTATCAGGAACGTAAACAATGCGATTAACATCTAAAAATACTCGTGAAATAGCATACCATCACACCTGTATTCCCCGAAGGGTTAGGCAGAGGTGTAACAATGTACACCCACAGTTCGCCGGTATGTTTAGGTCCCATGTAATAGGGGGCGAGCCTATTGCCATTAACCGGGCACTAATCCTAACTCCGAGATGCTACTGAGAATTTCATAGAAAAACCCAGTAACACTTTTTGCTCGACCTGGGAATCGAACCCAAGACCTCTAGCGTAGCAGTCGCGCTTAGGACCACTAGGCTACCGAGGCAGTTAGTCGTGAAATAGCAATTACTTCAAAATTATGAAGCGATCAGTAATCAAATATTAAATAACGTGCGCAATCCAAGAAATAGCAGAGCGTGACAATGTTTATTTGGTTGGAAATGCAATTATCAGAATGTTGGTTTTATTTTATAAATAGCTCATATTCTTTGGAATATTTTTAACTCATATACTATACGTACATGGAATGTTTGTCATCTCAAGCGATACGTTTATTAAACTGTCACTAGCATTTGGTGTATTATTGTGTGTATTGGGTGTGTCTTCAATATAGATAGGAGTACAATTCACACAAAGCCAGGTATAATTTCATCACAAATGGCCGCGCCATATTTGCAGAATTATAATGCGTGCACTTCCAACAATAATTACGATTCGCCTAACCGGGACGGTGAACTTTCACGACGGACAGACATAAGGCAGCGATAGAAACTGATCGTATTCTCATGACCTTATCGCTGGATCTTGCCGACCGGCCTCGCTTCTCTGCTACCCTAATACCACGGGGGTTATTCAGGACAACGTTTAGCACACAGAAAACTGTGAGTACTTTTACGGTCACAGTAAAAGGTTTCTTGTTGTTTAATTCATGCGATGTTATGCGACTCTTAGTTAGTCTTAATATGGAGGTGTCGCCACTAAACTGTGAGCCACTTCGCCTAATTATAAATTCACCAATTCTATTGGTTTTTTAATGTACTTATCTATATCTATACTTATAATAAATCTGTAGAGAGGTCAATTCTGTACATGAAACATATTTCCAAAATAACTATCAGGGGGTGATTAGGGATCGATACTGATGCCAAAAATGCAATCAGTAAAATTTTTGTCTGTCTGTCTGTCTGTATAACCGTTATAGAAACAAAAACTACTCGACGGATTTTAACGAAACTTGGTATAATTCTTTTCATACTCCTGAGTTGGTTATAGTATACTTTTCATCACGCTATAATCAATAGGAGCAGAGCAGTGAAGGGAAATGTTGAGAAAACGGAAAAAGTTACTCCAATTTTCAAGCTTCCGTCGCGTGTGCAACCTTAATGGTTAAAGCTACACAGAAATCATGTATGACGGAAATGTTCTCCTTAAAATTATATAAAAAATATCCCACGACAGCATATGTCTATCTTTTATGGTTGACTCACAATATCACGTGTAACTCCCGATAGCTTAGCAGTTTGAAGCTTTCTGATTATATTTGTCTACTCTTACTACACGCTGACGGAGTCGCGGGCACAGCTATTAACAATAATATTGTGCGGTTCCGTATTGCGATATTTTTCAACGGTATTGTAGATTGACATATTATATTTCCCTACTAAAATATGAAAGTTAATCTGTCTGTTACATCAAAACCACTGAACCGTGAGGTAGGACATAGGCTACTTTTTTTACGAGAAACGACGGAAACTCGGACGATGTCGCGGGCAACAGCTAGTTATCAAGTAATGTTATTGTGACTGAATGATAATAATAGTTCAGTCAAGCAAGCTTTTCAAATTGGGAAAATCCTTACCGGTAAATTTAGTAACATATATTATGTACTTAAATCAATACATGATAAATTGGAAAATATATAGGGTCGGGGCGATCGCTGACTTCATGAATTATAGATATGCGCATACGCAGCCTATAAGCTGGTAATGCATAGTGAGGCATCTAAATATGAGGGTAGTATCTTTATACAAAATTATTTATGATTTCGTTAGCTGCACGCTTGCTGCTTTCAACTAATTAATTGAGGGAAAAATAAAACATCGATCTTATTCCATATACCTATACATTTTACCATCTTCTGGTTGAATAATTTCTTCTTTTGACTAAATACCATCAAAAAGATTCGTAACAATAAATAACTTGTCGCGTATGACATCCATGACGATATGAACCCTAGAATTAAAAGATTTTCTCCAGTGTGCCAGTTCTCCCGCGAGTTACAAACACAGATGAAGCACGATTACTTTCTGCTACCCACTATTATTATACCGTAAGCACGTAAAGCTGTTGGTCCTGCGCCTGATCTCTCCCCGGTTGTATCAGATTGCCGTCCCATCGGACTATGAGAGTTAACGAAGGGGGAGTGCATCTGTGTTTGCGCACACACTTGTGCTCTATAATATCCCCTGCGTACTTGGCTAGTCTGAATAAAGATTAGCCGCCGTGGCCGGAAACGGTTTGGAGAATACTTTTTTTTTTACCATAACGCGTTGTGGTCGACCATAGCCATACGTACACTGTGCGCAATCCCATGCAAGCTGACATATGCACGCGGTCATTTGTGCAATATTATGAGGTACGAGTTGTGAAACAGTTTATAGTATCACAAGAAAGCCAACTTCTATTTCTTGATTCCTGGCTTTTGTGAATCTACAAAAAACAGAACGCTAAAGTAAAAACCGTAAGTACAGTTACACATAAAAGTAGTAACAGAAAGTGCACGCGTTGCAGCAGATAGCGCAATGAAGTAATTACTACGCGTGGCCTGCAATCTGGCGGTGGAAGCATGCAAGCCGACACCAGGAACCGGGTTTTAGATGGGCATGTGTTATGTATAATGTGCGCGAAAGATAAATAATGTCGGTGCGACTGTGTGGGACCACCCAGCCGCTAAGAGCACAGGTCTGCATTAGATATTACTAGGATTAAATGGCGCTGATAGTTCAGGAGTACCTAAGTCGGTATTTTTAGTTAAAGCATAATAAACAAAATCTTGCGTGTTGGTGCGGATTTTATTAGTCTTCTCTGCGATCAATAGAATATTGTCTCTTGGTAAGTTCTTTTTTATGATATTTACAAAAATATCTACTTGCAGACATTTTTGGATTTGGATTTTTGGTTGCAGATAGAGGAGCGATTGGTGATTCACGTGGGATCGGGAGGTGCACGGACAATAGGCCACAGAGCCTGGAGACATTTGGTAAAAGTGCTTCTATAATTCCATGAGGTCCATCCTCATGACATGAACTGTAAAACTAAGTAAGTATGAAAATCACTATAATATTATAAGCTCCAGTCATTAGTGTGGATGGCAGTTCAGTGTGTAGGTGCTAGGTACTATATCTATGAACGATGTATCGTCCTTACATAACAATATAGCTCTGTATCTTCGCTACAAGATCAAGATTATGCTAACATCTTGTACTCAATACTACTATGTAGTCATTTAAATGATTTAATTGAAAATCGATTCGATTTTTTCGCCTCTATTAAGGCGTGCCCAGCACGAGGTTGCGACAGTCGCTGTCTCCATGTCGCCATGAGATCGAGCCGGAGGTCGGCCCGCCGAGCGGCAATTTGCCGCGGTGGCAGACTCTCCCCCCGGCCTAGTACCTCCACGCGCCACTCATACAGGCGCGTGAGGACCAGCGCCTCCAGACTCCATGGCGAGCTGTGAGTCCTGCGTCTGATCTTTAGTGCACAGTGAACGAGAATGTATAGGAGATGAGTCAAGTGTCGCCACGGGTGAATCATTATACCAAACGAAAGGGTAATACAATATGGTCTTAAACCAGGCAGAAGAGCGAGCACCTTGGTGACGCTTGGATCACTTTTGTCGGCTGTCATTTAATTGTGTAGCAATTCATTTGCAGCAATATTTTTTCTCACTAGTGTCTTGTACAATGAATTTAACTTCGATTGATTCGCGGCTGCGACTGTACCAAGGGCTCATGTTAGAGGTCGTCACGAGCGCGTCGGAGGGATTTCGTCCGTAATTATCGCGATAATAATCGAAGCGGATGGCATCTTGCTAAAGTAATAAATAACAATGTCGGCGCAGACGCAGCGAGGACGTAGGTACTTTTAAACAATAGCTACAGAATTTAATGGCATTTTGGCCAGATTGCCTTCACCGACAGGGCACCCCGAGACGATAAGCAGCCACTTGCAACCTACGACATTCACTTTAACTTAAGGCGAGTGTAATCACTAATTTTTAATTAGTACAAAAAAAATGGGGCTCTATCTGTACCCGTTTCAGATCATATTTGTATAGTCAATAGTAAAAAAAAACAAAATCCCAAAATTGTCCACGAAATTTGGTCATAATTGGTAAATTTATAATTGAATCAATCATTCATAACCATTACTACTACAAAATACTACGCTCAGTGCTAATTTATAAGCGGAAGTGCGCGCACGCTTTTTAAAAAAATATTTCCATAAATTGAGTGATATTTTGGGATTCGGGACAAACGCTAATAACTTTGATTTATTGAGACTTTACATACATGATAACAAGACCTTCTATAATAAGCCCTTTAAGTATTTGTACTAATTAAAAATTAGTGGTGTGTTTATTCATTTATTCTACACTATATCAATTCACTAAGCATAATTTCGTATTAACTTTTGTTGGTTCGACTCTGAATCTTGGCCGAACATGAGTTAACACCAAATGGTTATTCTATCATATGCCTAAGTGACTATAAAAATTGTTTGCAACCTCAATCCCTGGAAAGCAGAAAATAATGTTAAAAGTACTAGTTTAAATACCTAGACATTGATAAAATGAATAATTAGTAGCACCCGCTCGGTGGCTTCGCCGGTAGCACGGAAGAGACATATACCTAGTCATGTCCAGTGTTGCTATAATACATACCAAATTTAAATCGTTTGAACTTTCCTGTTTTCGAACTGTAAATTTTGTTGACAAGGTACCTACCTACTGATGTTTATTTCTAATGAATTAATAATTAAACATATTTTTGGTAGTTGTATGGTTTTGCTGTTTTAATTGTGTCTAACAAACAATAGCGTTGGTGAGAAAAACATAACTTAAGTAAACCTGTTTTTGTGGTTATGAGTTGATGACACATCAAGACAACTCATTAAGTTATATACTTCTTAATGGGTAGGTAATGAAAGGAAAGTAGTCATACAAATCTCTAATGTTTGCCCTATTTGTTTGCCATGCACATGATCAAATCAAACATAATTTAAATAGCGTATCTGTAATGCATTTAACCTTAATTATTAATTTTCGCATTCTAATAACGGTATCGTAAGGATGTCAATGCTGGTGACCAATCGTGCCGGCGACGTACAGTGCGCACGCACCGATTAACGGGCCGCCAACGGAACTTCGATATTGCAATAATATTATTAACTCCATAATTCATAAGGTGTTACTTTGCATGCATATATTAAGGCATGGGATTACGCGTGTGGTTGAACTTCAGGGACGCGTGTTACAATACTGAAATCTAAGTACAATAGCTAACTTGACAGCCGCTTAGTTTATTGGCTGGTTAAAGATAATACAACAGATGTTATTTAAGAAAAACATTATCCAAAGACTCTAATTGTCAAGTAACTAAAAAAATGTGGTCTCAGCTAGCCGGAGGCCACAGATTAAAAGCTTACATGCACAGTTGAAACATCCACAGAGCTGTAGCCACAAAGAAGAAAATGTTTTTTTCATCTGCAATGTAAAGTTTATCCTCCAACCCAGTATCGGAAATTCATAGGGCTACATTACTTGATCAGCTGGACCCAGCTTTGAAGGCGGCAGTCGCACTCGTCCGTTTTGTTTTTGTTTTGTCGTCATTACATATCGATTCACACGTCTGTGAAGTTCCGCCAGATAATTTAATGTGACCTTGTATATCAAAGTGATAGACAATTTATATGTAATCCTGTTTGATACTGAGAACTGACAACGAAACGAACATATAAAGTGAGAGTACGACTCACTTAGTTTAAAAAAATTATGTTAAAATCGCTTAAATTCATTAACTTCATTAAAGTCAGTCTAGTCAGTCAGGTATGGGTATACAGTACACTAGACACTCTAAACAAGCTAATATTACATTAACATTGTATGCACGCCTCGTCCTCTCTATACTTTTATTGCAATTAGGTGAAGTGCTGGCTGCGTAATTACATTAAACTTGTTTCCTACAAATTCAATTAGTTTAGGAATGCAGTCATTACTAAGCACGCATTACTGAATATTTTTATGAAGTGAACTATCTTAATGATGTTCAATAGGATTTGCTCATTGACCACAGGTATTCGTAAGTATTTAAGAAATCTGCAACAATAATGCAGGGACTTAATATTAGGATCATCTCATCACTGGCCAAATTCTGGGCAACAATATAATATATTCATATAGTTTGTCATCGAAGCGCTAAGATCTCACATCGTACAAGAGTTTCAGTTGATGTGGGTATGCGGCAAGGTTACGAGAAGGGTAAGAGATACCGCGCCCCCGGAACGCAAAGGGCACAAGAAGCAACATGGATGGCTAAAGGGGCGTGGGAAGTCATAATTTGATGATTTCCCATCAAAAAAAAACCTGGGTCAGGCAAGGAAAACAATTTTATTACAACTACAAACAAGGAACCACACCCGATAGATAGGTGATGGGCCTCTATGATGAGGCATTCATTAGCATGTCAACACAGTTGTATGGCCATGTGTCGCCAGCTATTGCATCGGCCCGCGACGTCACCCGCCCGAGACGCACCGATCATGCGTGCCAATAATTACTACATATTTACTAATAATTTGCCTTACTTCATGTTACGGTATCGCTCATGATGCCCTACACTCGTGACGCTTTTTGTTTACAACCATCCGTCGCTTGCACGGAGATCATGAGTTCAATGAAGCAAACAATGTGTCGATACCAGCCTTTCATTCCTTTCGTTCTAAAATGATAACTATTACTTGGTATTACAACTCACATTGCTTTATTTAAGTATGTGATAGTGATGATCTTCTGACTGACAAGTAATTGTGAAGACGTGTATGAGAACGTCGCGCGCCGTGCGTGTCATGTCTATACTTATAATAAAATCGTAGCGAAGTCAAAACTGTACATTTTTGGTTTATAAGACACTATAAATGACTATAATCTGCCGTATTGCCACTATTACGAACATTATTTGTAAATTATATCGTCAATATGTAGGGTGTTTCTCAAATCGCTGATAATGTGGTGACATTACAGAACTTGTCGATAAGTCGTATAAATGGTTACGTGGTTGGTATGGTGGTAACGTTGCGGATTAAAAGAGGATGTAGTAACAAAAATAGAAAAGAGTATGCTTAGATGGTTCGGTCATGTTGAGAGGATGAGTGAAAGGCGACTAACGAAAGGGATTTATATGGCAGATGTGAGTGGCAACGCCGGGAGAGGACGCCCTAGAAAGACCTACCCTGACCTTATTGGTGGGGTTCTTCAGAAAGGTCGTGTGCGCAGTACTCGTAACCGGCGTGCTTGTATGAACAGATGTATGAACGTGGTCGAGGCGAAAGAAGTATGTAAGGATCGTAGCAGGTGGCGTTCTGTGGTTTCTGCCTACCCCCATGGGAAAAGGCGTGAGATTATGTATGTATGTGTGTATGGTTCCCAGTTAAGAACACCACCCGAAGAGCTCGCCAGTTACAATGTTTTATAAAATACGGACAGACGTACGTTTGACGAACCACATAATGACAATCAGTATAAATTGTCTTTCAAACAAAGATTTATATGGTTTTTTTACATTTAAAGTAGAATCTAAAAAAAAAAAATCTCATATTTATAAAGGCGTCTCCATTATATTATTAGCACAAATATATGAAAGCATTGGCCGGACTCGCTCTTAACATATAATGCACAAAATGTCATCAGTTAACCAACAGGAACCCGCGTACAATGGCTGCGGAAACAAGGATCAGCGAACTAGATATAATAATTAATAACACCCAATATGATATGTTGTTTACCTTTAACCTTATTTGTATTTCTCCCCTTGATGAGTCCTTGATGGGTCTCATCTAATTTGAATGATTGATGGTGGAAACATGAATGCGCCAACTACTAGAAGCGAGTGCTATCGTGAATCTGCGCATTTGTGTCCGCACGTGTGTCTGCTCGTGACTGCCATGTAGGCGGCGTGGAGTGTCCACCCATCACGCCTTACAACTCCTCCACAGAACTCCACATAATATATGCTAATATTTTTTATTATTTAAAAACGTATGAAACGCGTGGGCATTTTATCATTAGGTACACACTCGACTACATATATTACAGCTTCGCTATCGGCTCGGGCTGCAATCCCGACTCGACCGTAATGACCAACTCACTAGTTTCATTATGTACTATTCTTACTCTCGCGGTTGTACAGCCGAAACACCGACTCACAGAGGAATAAAGAAAATAAACGTTTCAGCAAAATATGCACAATATTACACATATGCTTTAAAGCTTCTGAATAGTATGTTTATTTATGTTGACTTTATGTCCACCTACATCGCAGCGTGAATTTGTCATGGCAGTGGTATAGCTAAACTGCTAATGTTATCAGCACATCTCTCAGCGTCGCGCGTCGTCCGAAGGCCCCCACGCGGCGCGGGCGCAGGTCGGCTCGCCACAAACACGCCGTGCGAGCTTACATGGTAACGATGATACAATCACTTGTCGTACAAATTGTGCATTATTATACGATTTCTTGGCTCTGTATATTGCTATACTTAAATATATTTCCAAAATTCAGAGCGGAGTTAATCGCACTTTGATTTGAATTAATTGAAATCACCTTTCATTAATTTACAAAAGATCTAATCTTGAATAAGTATAGTTATAATAGATAATTAAATTACCTCCAAATAAATTATGAGATTTATATTTAAGTTTTGAAATGCCCATACTGCAAAGATTTGGACGGAGCTGTAAGTGCTCTCCCAATTTATAATGCTCTGCATTATAGTTGACTATCCAACTACCCTACAAATAGTTTCGTATTGTGTTACGAAAGTGGGACCCGCAGAATTAGCGCCCATCACAAGACTTAGAAACGTTCTCCGTTTCATTACTGGACTACATTATTATAAGTAATGTGAACGGATGTTTATTGTGTTTTGGTCAAATAGGTGAAACAAACTATTATTTAAAAGATGTAGATATGAGTGCATATTATGCATTAAAATAATTTGGATTTTAAGAATCAGTGCTTTGTACTCCAGTCACTTATGAGTGTAAACTTTATGGCGTGCTTCTAACTCGATCCAGAACTCGTTGGATCGCGCAACAAGAGCGCTACCTGAATGATGCAATAATAATGCTTGACGGTGATATCCTAACATCAACTGAACAATATTGTGATAATAAATGAGGTGTAGAGTTGTAGCATTTAATTGTACCGGTAAAATTTAAACATTTTAAAATTTGTCTTTGACCAATTTGGATTTGCAACATTATTTTTAAACGCACATGGCATTAACAAGTCGGAGAAACCCGTAAAATTGCAATTGTTCACGGCGCGGCGCTCGCTCTGGATTATATAACTCGTACAACGTTACTGTGCGGCCCAGCGCGCGGCGAGCTTGTCTAAAGGCTCGACGCTGCCTGCTGTGATGCTAATGAAGACAACTACTTTCATTCGAATATTGAGTTTCCATTGTTAACATCCGCGTTACTTCAAGGCTTACTACTCAAGTACATACCTATAGTCTTGTTGATCCAGTCCGCCAGGTCTTCCTGCAGCGGGAACAGCTGTCTCGCCTGCGAGTACAGTATCTTCTCCCGGTAGAAGTCCTCGTCCTCCGAGCACGGCGTCTGCGCCGCCAGCGCACAGTCCGCGCGCTCGAAGCTGCTGCTCATCTTCCTGTTAACCACTATGTCTCCATGACCGATGCGGCGTTCCTCTTCTTCTTTCCCCCCTTCAAATGAACTCCGGATGTACTCGAAGGCATTGGTCCTTTCAAAGGCATTAAATATTCTATCAAAGTTGCCGCTCAACGGCCTGTCGAAGTTCTTTTGTTCCACCGAGGTCGGTGAAGTGACCGGCCCCCAAGATGTGCGGCTCCCGATGGCAGTCGGACCGCACCGGTAATATGCCATTGTCAAGGCTTCCCTGCAACAAGGACAACACTGAATATCGATTTTCATAAGTCGCAAGCAATCGTGTACATGCAACTGAGCGACTCGGAGTGTGAGCGAGTAATGTCAAGTCAGCATGAACACAATTAAGTTTTAGCGATGGATATTATTCTTAACGAGGCTTTTGATGATCGCCATTTTGCCGCATAAACGGTCTTTTTGACAAAAATATGTACTGGACAATACAAGAAGTATAAAGAGAACGTTTAGCAACCAATTTGGTGCACGGGTCTTATTTGCATGTCTGACAAGGGCTGTGTTCAGTAAAAACTAACTAATGATGAAGCGAAGGTCGCTCTGCGCTCTGACAGACAGTAATTAACACACAAAGTGATCACTGAGACAGAGCTACGAGCACTGACTGCTTCAGGCGATTTCGTTTGTAATAACAATGATTTTGTTTTGATTGGATGCGCTTACTTCAATTCCTTTTATAAAAGTTTACTTGATTTCTGAAAATAAATAATACTTAGTCAGGACTTAAGCAAAATATCAGTCAGTTTTAATAAGTAATTGTTGATTGTCGCCGGTTTGTTAAACAAGGCGCCAAACAATGAGTGTTGTATGTTTATCCCTCGAGTTCCCAGTGAAGTGAAGTTTACTGTCGCCAGTGGTTGTGATAGTGTTCACAACCACGGGCGACAGTAAACTTCTCTTTCATGGGAATATTAGTTTCAAGAGTTGAGTCCTCACGACACGGGCGTGGCGCCGACGTTTGTGGATCGTCGGCAAAAAGACAAAAGGCTGGAGTCGCGGGTAGATCACACGGTGCCCCCACTGTCCATACATGTACCGGTCGTGACGCGAGTACCGCGGGCCGTGACGCGAATATGCTCATACACGACGAATATTTTTTGTTGATTCAGTTTTGGGCCATGGTCCGGCCGCAAGCAAAAGTAAACGATCCAGTATTATTTTATTACCTTCATATAACTTAACGTTAACTCGTTAAGTTATATACATGCGGCTTGACTATGACATATTTCAACGAAATCAAAAGCATTAGGCCTTTTAACTTGTCGCCGGAATTCGTAAAGCGTAAAGGGAAACGGTGTACAAGCTTTGAAATAGTCCCAATGATCATACCTCATACTAAGCACACAACATTTCGCAATAACTATAAATTATTTCTTCCGTTCTTATTCGGCAACTTCGCCAGGCAGATTGTGGACCACGATTAAAGTACAATAAAATGTCACTTACGGAGGACAGAAGCACGCATTCGTTATGAACCGAAGCCATTCAGCCAGTAAACCAGGATTACGCGAGCAGGCAAACAAACAGGTAGAAACATTTCCAATAGAAACCATTTTTATTTTTCTTAAGTTATGTTAAAATGATATCGTGTGCTTGGTTTTTGAGTAACGTTCGTGTAACTCGTGAGGACTTTGGTTTATGCACATTGTACATTCGTGTTTATGTCGTGGTACGCGGCTTCCATTGTGCGCGGTGGTCCTCGCGGGCGCGTGATCAGATCACGTCCTCACGTCGCGGACTGGAGCTATACTCCGCGAGCTATTGACCAAAATACACACCATATATGCAATAAGTGCAGACAGACAAAGAATCCAACGTACATAATATCCTAGTAAGATTAAGAAAAATAAGTTCCTAAATAAGCATTTATTTTGAAAATCCAGTTAAGTAAGGAAATAGACAATTTTTGTTAATAGTACATATTTGTAACATAATTATTGTTTATAAGTTTAGGTTAGTTGTAATCATAAAATAAATAAATAATTAA
Organism: Caradrina kadenii; assembly: GCA_947462355.1. Classification (NCBI taxonomy): domain Eukaryota; kingdom Metazoa; phylum Arthropoda; class Insecta; order Lepidoptera; family Noctuidae; genus Caradrina; species Caradrina kadenii. Next base: position 12,784,264 of record OX381691.1, read on the forward strand.
GCACATAGGGAATAGAACAGTTTTGTAGCACTATCATGCAAGAATAAAATAACGTTGCCAATAAACTTATTCAAATGATCTTTTTCCCATGAAATTATAATATTTTCCCCATGGCAGGTAATTTATGTGAATGAGAGCATTTGGGACGAGCCGGCACCGAGCCCGTCCCAACGGCAATACGACACGGAAACCGCGGGAAAATCGATTCGGAAAACGAATTGGGACAATATTTTGCATGCCATTACTAAGTATAACTCTATTCCGAAATGGTACTCTTTTCCAAAACTTTAGAGTACAATTTTCTGTGTTTCCTCTTTCGATGAAAGGTGGCACGCGAGGAGGCGTGCAGGTGACGTGCGGTTTTGAAAAAAAAACATTTCATAACATAAAGTTTTTTCGAACCGAATGCATGGAGAGATTCTATTCAGACTGTTTGGTAGGCTTCCTTCACATATGAGTAAGACATGTTAAACAAAAGTTGAAAATTGATTGCACAATGAATAGAAACTGAAAGCTTCGTGCTTCGTGCCCTCAAACCATTAGAAAACATCATAAAAGGGTTTGGTTTTTACAACTTTGCCCTTTTGAAGTAACAACATTTTAGTATAAAGGTCTGCTCACAGCGCACGTTGACGCGCAGTCGATGACGAAATGAAGGAAAGCCTTGATAGCCAGTCGCAGCATTGAGCCTAGCATCAATCACCATAAAGTGGTCGGAGCTATGTTGTGTGGCCCACGCGCGCCGAGCCTACAATGCACGCCTATAGGGCTGCCAACCCATGGAAGTACACATTACATTTCTGAACTCAATCACTTCTTTACAAGTTGCTCAATATTGAAGCGGTCTGTTATACATCACAGAAGAGGAGCAATAGTCATTATAATTATATATCTACAGATATGCCAGCTGCTAGATGTTCTCCAAACGAGTAGTGAGGTATTTGCCAGTCACTCAGTATGTCCGTCCTTCGGTCTTTTTCATACTTTCAGCTAACAATAGTAACCACAATTATTTTCTAAATTGCTTCTACACAACGCATTCCCAAGTAACAGCCAACAGCCCTACGTCGCACCGTATAGGTCAAGTTGAGCGGGCCGGTCGCGTCGTTCAAGAAAATCGTCCATTTACGCAAATTACACGCAGCGCCGAAGGTCTCCACTCCCGGCGAATTTTTCATTAAGACGCTCTTGAGCCCGTTAGTTACACGGTTCGTTTGTGTGACAAATGTACACACATTTACTTAAACACGGGAAAGGACGAGCAGCATCCACGACAATTTGTTGACGTCTTGATACTGAAGCAAGTTCCGCCGAAGGTAAGCCTATATATATTGCTCCAAGAAATTGAAAGAGTTAAGACGAATTGCTCATCATTAGTCTGTCAAACAGCTCAGATATAAGTACTTTACGTCCCATTTAACTTTGAAAAGGAAGAACCAATCTGGTTTGATTGGGTCGAATATACGAAGAAGAAATTGTCCCTAAGTGACTAGCGTAACAGGAATATTGGAGACGTCTCTCGAGTGAGTTTGTCGTCGGGCAGCGGTGCGTTGACTCCTGTGCGCTCCTTAATTGGATAATCACATTCACTCCCGCTCAGACCGAGCTACCAATGCAACTCGCACATCGCCCGCATTGAATACATTCTTGCACTTTTAAGATTTCAAGGCAATACTGTCGCTAAATCTAATATTTAACATTTTTTGATACCTGTTGCCTTGTGCATGTGGACATTATGTACACGAAGTGGTGTCACCCATTCGTATGAGTGAGTTTGGCCAGTCAAAACAAATCGGGTCGATAAAAAGTGTAAAATCAGAACAATGCATTAGTAGTGCATCGCGGTTGCGAGCCGGCAGTATCGTGTTACCGCCGTGCCATTGTGAGGGGATCCATATGGACCTTAGTAACCGCACGGCACTCCCTAATAGAGTCGATACTCTGCTGACATTATGATTGCTTAGTACTTGGAGTTTAAGTATGGACAAACCGGATTTTATGCACAAAGTATTCCTTGGTCTATTTCATGAATACTCCTCACTCGCATTGGGTCTATATTACCAAAAAAAACCGGACAAGTGCGAGTCGGACTCGCCCATCGAGGGTTCCGTACGTAAGATCATTATAATTTACAGAATAAAATAAATAATTTATAAATATGAAACTGTGCGCCATAATAAAATATATTTTGCAATGTGCACATCAAGCCCTTTCAAATGATACCCCATTTGTACTAGTAGCTTCTATTTGAAATTTCAACCCCTATAAAAATACCTCCTATTTTTTAAGATTTATTTAAAAATTTAGGTATAGTTTGAGACTTTTTCTTGTGCTTTTGGTCAGAGAGACAGACAGGCAGACGGACGGTCAAAAAAGTGATCTTATAAGGGTTCCGTTTTTTCCTTTTGAGGTACGGAATCTTAAAAATAGAAATAACATTGTTTCCAAAAATATCAGTACGTACTACGAGGTCTGAAGCAGCTCAGAAGTAAGTAGCTGGTAGATAGCTCACTTGTTTTACAGTAATTAGAAAATGTGAAACATGTATCATGTCCCAAGTTGGCACACGTCGAGCCGACATACCTGCGGACGGGCCGCGCTAGCCGCGCATGGGGTATCTGCCGCGAGTCATCGACCCGGGAAGGGACGGCTGTCGACGGTTTTATGTCAAGAGATCGCAGATACTTCAATTGATCCTGACGCACTTAGAAAGCATTGCTCAGGAAAACGGCACTTATGGTGAATTGTGCTAGGTTTTGCTTTGGCGTGGCTCATTGAGTCTTCTTTTAGTAGAGCCCTGGGAACTGTTTGGCGGGCGGAATGCGTTTGCCTTGCCGCGGCTCAAAGCACCAGCTGGCCGGCGCGGACAATTTTGTATGAACAAATGTTCAGTTAAGTCGTAAAACAAAATATTTTTCGCATTATTCAGTCGTGTTGTGAAGTCTATCCTAAAGGGTTAGCTTTCATGAAGGGTAAATTATTAATGATTGCTGAGTGATGTAGTGCCTAATGTAGTTAACTGCACTTTTACCCTAAACTAACGACTTCTAGTGGTATCGTCAAACATCTACAACGGAATTTAATTATTAATAAAGTTACGATTTTTTACTAAGATTATCGGTAAATGTTACCTCCACCTATAGATAGGTATATACGAGTTGTTCGATGTCCTGAAAGCTGTCTGGTTTTGCCTTTCTTTCACTTTTGCTGAAATTGCTCACAAATACCACGACAGCGCGCCTTAAACTGATAGCATTTCTAATGAAAAACTTGCGGAAACCAACCCAATTTCACAATGTTCAGGCTAGGTTCAGGTATCGGTGTCAGAGTTACCGCATCGTAGCGGTATGCCGCGCAGTACCGCACTCAGTTTCTAGGCGCCTTTACCGCAAGACACATATACTCGCTTTCGACAGACACAGTCGGTTAACTCTGCGGTTTACTCAGTGTTCAAGTAAGCACCATGAGTATGTGTTATGAAGAAATATATATAACTCGTGAGAAATGTGGAGTTGTCGAGGACCTACAACATTTACTGATGGAATGTGTCCGATATGAGTCCAGTAGAAATAACCTAGTAAGGTCCCTGAATTTGACCAGAAGTGATGTTGTTCCATACCATCATATCCTAACCAAATGGCGACGATGCGAGAGGCTTGTTCAAATTCATGGCCGACGTCATGTGAAAGTACAATTATTTAGGGTACGATGGGACTGACATACTCTATGCGTAAAAGCCTCTATATACAAATAAAGAGAGAAAAAAAAATATCTAACTCAATACGTTTCGTGTGAAGTTCACGTACATTTTCATTTTCATCGCGTCGTTAGTGGATCACAAGTTATTGCAACTTCAGTTCCAAAAAATCTGTTTTCTTGTCTGAAATTCAATTTCACCACATCGATGTTCGTCTAATCATTCACGCGTGACAGCGTGACTAGTCGCCTCAGGTAATACGTATTATTCTTTGCCTCTGGCATCATTTTCACCCAATCCGAGTAGCTCTCGCGCAAACACGCAAATTCCGAACATATCGCTGTGAAACGACTGATCTATATCACGTGCGACCACTTGACGTTGACGTAGCGGAACACCGCCGATCACGTCACTGGACGTCAACATCAATCTACATTAATTTGTAAAGCAGTTTACACTTTTTATCGCTGGAAGTTCGACACACACACTGAATAAGGCACGTCTGCTGTGCATTACTTGTATAAAGGTTCGATCTGGGAGAGAAATAGAACACGTCTTTATAGCAACGAATATGATTTATTACTCTCATATAATCGATACTTACATTATTTAATACACTTAGAATCTAGGTATAGCATGACCTCATTACATAGGTATTCTTCCACTATACGCCCAACAAAAACAGAAAAAAAAAATTACATTAGGTATGTTTTTTTTTTTTTTTTTTTTTTTATACTTAAGTTTGTAGCATACATGACATACAATATTAATTATTGTCATTTATTATAAAGTTTTGTCCTGTTCTTATGTATAATTTCCGCTTTATTATTTCTTAAGATTTTAACATTAGGATCAAGATCTTCTAAAACTTTAAAAGGACCATGGTATACATTATCAAATTTATTTCCTGTCTCATTTTTAACTAATAATAAGTCATCTTTGTTATACATCACTGGTTTTAAATACTTATCAAATTTACATTTTCTTTTTAATTTACTTGTAATTAAATTATGTCGTGCTTCAGATTGCGCTTTTTGTAACTTAAATTTTAATTCTAAAGGGTAGCTATCTATGTTATATAAAGGATCAACAGAACAATTTTGAAAATTACTAGGTATATTACATGATTTTCCGAACACTAGTTCGTAGGGAGTATACTTTGTTTCCGAGTGTACAGAGGTATTGTACGAGAAGCACCAATACGGAAGCCATTCACTCCAATATCTACTGTTGTTGTCTGTTTGAATTCTCAAATAAGCATTAAGTGACTTATGTGAGTTCTCAAGTGAACCTATCGATTCATGATGATAAGCACTAGCAAATGTTTGGTTAATATTTAGCAACTTACATACCTCAGTCATAGTACTAGAGATGAACTCCGTTCCCCTGTCAGTCGCGATCTCACGAGGGATACCATACCTGAGTATGAAGTTGTCGACGAAGGCACGTGCTACACTTACGCTATCTTTTCTTACTAATGGATATGCTTCTACATACTTACTTAACTCACATTGTAATGTGAGAATATATGAGTAACTATGATAATCCTTATCTAAGGGCCCAACTATATCTAAATATATTTTATCAAATGCTGACTGCGCAGTCGTGGTTATTACCATTGGTTGCTTTGTATGCAACGAATGCTTTTGTTTTTGACATTTGTCGCATTTTTTTACAAATCCTATAACGTCTTGTACCATGTTTGGCCAAAAGTAATAACGCTGTATATTATTTGTCATACGTTTAATACCTGCATGTCCACTAGTGGGAAGCAAGTGAAAATCATTTAATATTACCCGTTTATCGTCGTCATTTGTTATTCTTATTAAATTCTTCAATATTAAAATTCGTGGACCGGTCCAATTATGACTTCTACAATATTTGGTTAACCATTTTATATATTTCTCACTTATCTCATTTTTAATGATATAAATTTCATCAACTGATATTTTTTTACAGATAGATTCCAAATCTCTCACGAAAGCGTCTCGCGCTGAGCATGATCGAGAAATTGGGTCTAAATAAATTGTCAATTTAGATGGTACATAAATAAAGTCATTTACTTTAATATATTTAGTATTATCTTTAAGTATATACCGAGAAAATATTAATTCAGTACAATTATTCGGCTTTTTAAGAATTTCAACGATTTTCGGTTGATCAGACCGACCATATGTGTTGTTCTTATCGAGCGAAGAATTGTCATCTAATTTATTTTTTGCCATACTTCGTGTCATGACATTTAAGACATTCCGATTTATATTTTTTAATTCTACAGATGTAATCACGATGCGAGATAACGCGTCTGCAGCCACGTTATTCACACCTTTAACATATTCAACTTCGTAGTCGTACTCATCTAAGGTTAATCGAAACTTTATTAGCCTACTAGACGGGTTATTGAAACCAAATAAATAAAGTAAAGGTTTATGGTCCGTTTTGATCTTGAATTTTTTACCAAATAAATACGGTCTAAAATATTTAACGGACCAAACAATAGCAAGGAGTTCCTTTTCTATTGTTGGATAGTTTAGCTCGGATTTATTGAGCGGCCGGCTTGCATAAGCAATCGGCATATCATTTTTATTACATAATACGGACCCTACAGCTACACCCGAAGCATCTGTGTGCAATATGAATTCATTATCGTCATCAAAATTTGGATATTGTAAAATGGGTGGATTGGCTAAACTTTGCTTTAACAGATTAAATGAATGTTCACATTCTGTATTCCAAATGAAATGAGCACCTTTCCTGCATAGCCTATTCAAAGGTATTGTTATATCAGCAAAGTGTGGAATGAATTTACGATAGTAATTCGCGAAAGCAACGAAACGTCGTACTTCGTCACTATTTTTTGGCGTGGGGTAATTTTGTATTACTCGTGTTTTTGCAGGGTCAGGCGAAACTCCTTTACCGGATACAATGTGGCCTAAATACAGTAATTCTTTCTTTAAAAACTGACATTTTTCAGGGTTAATTTTTAGATTTACACTTCTAAGTCGTTCAAAAATGTCAATTAAATTTTTATTATGCGATTGTAAATTGCGTCCTATACATATAAGATCATCCAAATAGACCAGACATTTTTCATGATTTAAACCAGACATTGCTACCGTCATTAACCGACTAAAAGCACTTGGGCTGATTTTCAACCCCATTGGGAGTCGTTTCATTTGATATTGTTTGCTTGTAGTAAATGCAGTGTATTTTCTACTTTCTGGGCATAATTCTAATTGATAATAACTTTGGCTAAGGTCTAAATGGCTAAAATATATTGCTCCTGATAAAGAATCCAGTATGTCCGAAATATTTGGTAAAGGGAACTTATCGTCTTTAAGATTATTATTTAATTTCCGATAATCAATAACAACTCGCCATTTTTTATTACCGCTGTTATCACATTTTTTCGGTACCAAAAGAACAGGGCTAGACCATTCACTAATACTCTCCTCAATAATATCGTTACGTAACATATCGTCGATTTGTTTATCAATCTCAGTTTTTTGACTTTTAGGGAGTCTATAGGGTTTGGTGTATACTGGGTTAGTATTTTCTTTTAAATGAATTGACTGTTTATATAAATTTGTAACGCCTAATTTGTCGCCTGGTAAAAAAAATACATCTGAGTACTTTGCACAAATGTTTTCGATCGAAATTTGTTCTTCTTTATTTAAATGCTTTAAATTCAAAACCGAAAATAATTGTTTTACACGATTCGCATTTAAGTTATCACTTTCAAAAGAACATACAAAATATTCATTTAAAGGTACAATCTCGGGCGTGAAATAACTTAAACATATGTCTGTCTCTCGGGTATTCAAAAATTTTAATGGTATTTTACCATTTATAGGTTTTACTATAACAGATGCTAAAAATACGCCTTCGCTTAACTGTTTAGACATAACAACACATTCATCTTTTAAACTTGTCTCTACTAAGTGAGTAACTTCGCACCTGGCCGGTATAGTCATGTAAGTATTGTAGCCGAGTTGCCCCATTTGTAATGGGATAATAATGGGTACATCATGGTTAATTGTCAATATATTTTGCTCAAAATCTAATATGCAATTAAACCTACTCAAGAAATCTTGCCCTAATATACCATCCGTTCTACAAGTAAAGTTCTTGAGTACATAAAACTTATGCGCGAACTCATAATTATTATAATTTAATTTAAGATAAACAAAGCCATCACAATACACATGACCACCTATACCGTTTATTTTAATGATCTCTATATGGAAAGGAATGTGCAGGCCCTCTAATGCCTCCTGCCTAATTATGGACATCGAAGCGCCGGTGTCAAGTAACCAACTACGCGATACTTGGAATACATCTAAATTAATCGAGTTAATATTCTGACAATAAAAATGTTCATGCACGAAAAAACAAGTTATTATTTTGAGTTTCAGTCTGTACTTCAGGATTTTCTTGTAAACGCCCACTACCACTCGACTCAGCTTGCCTAATTTGGTGTTGTTGGACCGGGCGACGGAACGTTGTGTGGCCACGAAAACCACCACGACCGCGATAAGTGGATGAATTATTAAAGTTACGTACACGATTGGAACAATTGTGATAACCACGACTGGGATTATTATAATTTTGAGAATTAGGAAATACTCTAGACGCACCCCGGTTAAAACTATTATTATAATTACGATGACCGCGGTTTGACCTACCTCTGTTATGATGAAAACTCATCACCCGCTCTTCACCTCCACTCGATAGTTTCTCGTCCAATGCACCCTGGATCGCGTCCTTCAATGTGCTATAATTTCTAGCTGCAATTATTGTGCTAAGACGACTATTTCTCAGACCATCAGAAAATCGTTTTATAGCAATCCGCTCGTTTATTGGCTTCAAAGTTTGGTACAGATCAGTGTTTCCGTTGGCCTGAGTAATAGTCAGATCGACGAACAACTGTTCTAATTCCTTACCGTAATTCTCGATACTCTTGTCGTTCTGTCTCATATGCTGCAGCTTGCTGTGGATCGCAGTATCGGATTTTTTTTGCAGTAAAGTACTACGCATGTCTAAAATCAAATCTGTAACAGACGAATAAGTATTACGCATGCGCAGTTTAGCGCTTTCAGATAACCGTGACTTTAAAACAAATTGAATGAGTTGCTTTTTACCCGTATCATCTATCATAGACTCATACATCTCGATGTTTGAAATTAATTGTTTGGTGATGTTTTCATCACCCGTCATTACAGGTAACAAAGCAATCGCAGTTTTCAACTCAAACTTTTCCATGGTGCTTTTCGTATCCTCTGTACTATCAGAACAAAGTTGAATTATTTTTGAATACAATTTATTAATACTATCAAATAAGTTTGTAATTATCTGAATGTCACTGTCATTAATTTCTTTATTTTTTATTCCAATTTCAATGGCTATTTGTAAGGCACAAAATTGTTTATACAAAATATTTACTTCGGTAAGTTTAGCTTGTTTTACATTAATTGTCCTTCTAATTGGACCTAACTTTGTAAGGTAATCTTTAATATATTTCAATTTATCAAATATCTCTTTAACCTCACTAGCCATAACATCATTACATAAAGTTGCGTATGATTATTTTTATATTAGTCATCATAATTATACACAAAAATATGGCAAAATTATTTAAAATAACACAATAGTACTACCGTATTTAATAAACTTTAAAATGGGAGTAAACACGTGCATAATATTTAAGACATAAATGTTGTACCCTATACTTGTATCATTACCGTATTTTTTTTTTTTTTCGTACCCTTTTTACACTAGTCGCACTTTATCTTGGGGTGACCGCACTTTTATTATTTAATCACAACACTCACACGGGTGAAGTTCCTGTAGTAGCTCCAAAATTGGCCTCCCGTTGCTGACGACGGAACAAGCTCATCGACCTTCGCAGATCGAAATCACGAACACCTCTTTCAATCCATTTTCCATGGCATTTCCGATAGTAGCGCATTAGCCATATAGTGCCTCCAACAATCAGTATGACTGCGATAGTGATCAACATATAAGTTATCACACTTGTATGCTGCAACACCTGTTCGGCCCCAGCCGAATTTCCTGCGCCGTTTTGTGCGATTATAACTTCCTGGGTCTTAGATTGTTGTTTGCCCATTTTGAAATTAGATTTTTGTAATTAACAAATTGAGAAACGCGGGAAAAGTCACAAATTGAGTTTACAGTACACGAACCGTCACTTCGTAACGTAACAAATAAAAATAGAGCCATCGTAACAAGTCTTTAAAACTGTCCAAATCACTCAATGTTTATAATAAAGTCGCCTTTTATGGGACATTCCACTGAACTGGCAGGGTCGCCATATAAAGGTTCGATCTGGGAGAGAAATAGAACACGTCTTTATAGCAACGAATATGATTTATTACTCTCATATAATCGATACTTACATTATTTAATACACTTAGAATCTAGGTATAGCATGACCTCATTACATAGGTATTCTTCCACTATACTTGTGCAGAAACACTAGCGAGCGGCTGTGTGAAATTCTGCCACAAACACCTTGGCGAACTGGTGGTCGCAGATTAGTAATGACATGCGCAGAGGATAGTGTGACGACTTCCAGGGAAGACGGGAGTCCTGAGGACTAACCCAACATGCAAAATATAGTTTTATTATTATCCTAAGACCATCGTTTTATCAGGACTATAAAGGATTTGTAAACGTCTACAAAAAAACTCCAGAAAAGAGCCCATTTTTTAAGTAAATTTGGCTTGTGGAAATGCCAATTACGCCAATAGTAATCCCATAGTAAAATTACGTTAATACAAAAACGTTCTCAGCAATGCTTTCATAATTTCATTTTTGATCAGTCGCGGAATACAATCGAAATGTTTGCTTAGTGTTATTATTATTTATAACTAGCTGTTGCCCGCGACTTCGTTCGCGTTCATTACTTTGTTGGTTTCAATTTTGTTTTCGCATACCTAACCCTCTTTTTTTTTAATTAAAGTAAATAAAAAAAAAAAATAGCCTGTTTACTTCTTATAACATAAGCTATTTGCAAGTGAAAGTCCCGTCAAAATCGGTCAAGCCGTTTCGGATATAAGCCGGAACAAACAGACATACAGGCAGACAAAAATTTAGAAAATTTATTTTTTTATCTTAGTATCGTATATACTTTCATTTAGAGAAAAGTTTGTAATTTGAAATTACAAACAGATCCTTCAATTTTTTTTATTTGTATAGATTAATAAATTGTAAGATAAGTAACGTGTGTTAGTTGAGTTATATTTTGTTGTGTTACTATTTTTGACGTTATAGAGGGGTATACTTAGGGTACCAAAAAGTTTCTGTGAAATCTATCACGTTTTTGGTTAAAATTTTAACGCGCCTCTTGAAATTGGAATATTTACATATTAAGACTAATTTATATTTATCAATGTTTAGTAAATTATACAAGGCAGCTGCCATTTTCGCAATTGTCATTTTAAAGTGCGTTAAAGTTCTATAATAATAGGGACACTTGGTTTAATAACGGCATGTGCCAAAACCAAAGAATTCGCTATGTTCTTACCAAATTTAGGGTTTCGGTCATAGTTACAGTAACAAATGTACTTAAGTTAAAAAAAAAACCATTTACTTATGCTGTTAAAAGCGCAGCAGCAAATATTGATGCCATATTCGGAGCTTTATAAGTCAAAATCACCTTATAAAGTACTCGTTCTAGGATAATTTTGCGTGTTGGGAAGTAGCAGACGCACCAACGTAGTCCACCTAGCTTGGGTACGCCTTAATAGAGGCGGTAAGTCCCCTCTTTGAGGAGTGGCTGGAGAGGCGCCACGGCGCCCTCACCTACCGCCTGACGTAGGTCCTCACCGGACACGGGTGTTTCGGGAGGTTCCTGCACCTCATCGGGCGAGAGGAAACGTCCGGGTGTCACCATTGTGTGGATCGCCCCAAGGATACGGTGGAGCACATCGTGGCGGTGTGCCCCGCTTGGGCGGAGCATCGCTGAGTCCTCGTGGCGGCCATCGGCGGCGGCGAACTCTCGCTTTCGGCCCTGGTGTAAGCCATGGTCAGGGGCGAGAGGGAATGGGATGCAGTCGCCTCCTTCTGTGAGGCAGTAATGCTAGAGAAGGAGGCGGCGCGACGGCTGAGACAGAGGTTCTCGCGTCCCAGCCGCCGCGGTAGACGCTCCGAACGTCGGGAGCCGCGAGACGACTCCCGGCCACCGTAGATACGGGCCTGTGGACGGTGACCAATGGGTAGCTCACCGTCCTTACGTTTCATAACGACAGGCCGTGTCGACGGCGCGTTCGTGTTCCACGAGCGCCTCAAAGAGATGTCAGCACATGGAAGGGGCCACTGAGGGCCGATGCTTGCCGGGGCTGCGGGTTTGTCGTAAGAGATACCGCGCCCCCGGAACGCAAAGGGCACAAGAAGGAACATGGGTGGGTTTTAGTCAGTAAAAGCCTGACACTCCCTCCCGCCCCGCCCAGGGCGGGAGAAGTTATTTGATGATTTCCCACCCCCCCCAAAAAAAAAAAGTCCACCTAGCTGTATGCTATTGTCCCAGTAATACACACATACCTCTCAAGCTAACGAAAATGAAAGAAAAAGGGCCGTTTCTGGTTACCGTCGTGCGACGCACTTCCAAGTAAAAAAATATAAATTGCATCCACACACAAACTGAGTGTAAATACAGAAATATTGTATACTTTAACAAGACGGAATAGAGTTCATTTTTTGTTTACTTTAATAGTTTCAATAGGGCAGCTAGGTCGTGATTACGGTACAAGTCAAAAGCTTCGAGAGACTGGTCCTGAATTTAATGAGTTGTCTTCGATAATATAAGGTTAATGAATCATTTGATTAAATCAATAAATCAAGGCATTGGACACAGTGTGTACAAAAGGTCGGTCATTCATAGAATGACCTTCACATTTTATCAATTTATTAGCAACTAGCTGTTGCCCACGACTTCGTCCGCGTTTCCGTCGTTTTTCGTAAAAAAAAGTAGCCTATGTCCTTCCTCACGGTTCAGTGGTTTTGATGTAACAGACAGATTAACTTTCATATTTTAGTAGGGAAATATAATATGTCAATCTACAATACTGTTGAAAAATATCGCAATACGGAACCGCAAAATATTATTGTTAATAGCTGTGCCTGCGACTCCGTCAGCGTGTAGTAAGAGTAGACAAATATAATCAGAAAGCTTCGAACTGCTAAGCTATCGGGAGTTACACGTGATATTGTGAGTCAACCATAAAAGATAGACATATGCTGTCGTGGGATATTTTTTATATAATTTTAAGGAAAACATTTCCGTCATACATGATTTCTGTGTAGCTTTAACCATTAAGGTTGCACACGCGACGGAAGCTTAAACAATGGAGTAACTTCTCCCGTTTTCCCAACATTTCCCTTCACTGCTCTGCTCCTATTGATTATAGCGTGATGAAAAGTATACTATAATCAACTCAGGAGTATGAAAAATAATTGTACCAAGTTTCGTTAAAATTCGTCGAGTAGTTTTTGTTTCTATAACGGTTATACAGACAGACAGACAAAAATTTTACTGATTGCATTTTTGGCATCAGTATCGATCCCTAATCACGCCCTGATAGTTATTTTGGAAATATATTTCATGTACAGAATTGACTTTTCTACAGATTTATTATAAGTATAGATAATAATTATGCGATACAAAAGTGTATTGCAACAGTGATGCAACACCTGATATGTTACATTTATTCATTCATAAACATTCAACGACGTCTATACTGACGAGTGGTCAGTCAGTAATCGGTTCGCAAAGACATTATGTATTGTACGAGCACTTATTGAAGATTACAGACAATTACTTTGAAACAAACCCACTATCCTGTTATTTAGTAAGACGAAGAAGACTAGTCTGTACGTCACGGAGCCTAGTGCGGAGATTGGTGCTATTTTAAACTGTAAAATGCCGTTTTGACACTGAAGATTTATTTTTCCTTGATCTCTAAAAATGTATAAATGATGATATTACTCGCCGTATCTTCCGTTCTCTTACAACTTACGTGCACACTGAAGGGCTTCGCAGCGGAAGCGCCCCCGCCCCCCGCCGCTCGCTCCGCACTCCGCACCGCGCTGTTCTTTATGTTTTGTGTTCATTGATGAATTTGAGTGTAGTCGATCAATGGCGCAACACTGCCGTACCTCACTCGCTGGAAACACTACTTAACGTATGAACTGGAAGAGCCATGCAAACAAATCCATATAAACCGGCAAAGATCGAGCCAACTTTTAGCGAAACTGTCAAAGGAAGCGTCTTCAGGATAGAGATGCAGATCATTCGATAAAATGAGGATACTATAGAAGAACTAGTTTAATTAACTTAAAAAACAACGATCACCAATCAATCATGATTAAGAATATGCAATCAGCAGCGATTCGAGACCGGTTGAACTTCTATATCCACCATAAGCTTATTCATACTGGTCCTTCTGTGCAGTTCATATAGCGGCAGCGCGATGTGGTGCAGCTCCGGCTCCAGCACACAGTCGGACGAGTGCCTGGCGAGAGATCGCTCCACATTCACTGATGATTTATTTATACGAGTGAGTGGTTTCGACATTCTGCTAAATGGTTATAGTTACTCACATACAATATTCAATTAACTTTGAATAGTGTTTGTAACGTACTGTTTAATGTCCTAATTAACTTGCTCAATACAAAGTACAATATTATCATTGTGTTAAGTAAAATTAAAATGACTGCGACAAATATAAGGAAACAAAATTATAAAAAAAAAAAAATCAAAAATCATTTATTTGCGTAAATAAGGTTCAGAAAGATGGTGAAATACATGAAATTGTTCTCTTATTCTGCCTTTAATTTCGGCGTGCAAATATAAGCTAAAGATACACATTTCTTATTAATTTAAATTAATTATATATCACAATCATGCAGACATTAAGCAGATAATCCCATTAAAATTGTATTACTGAATTAAATAAATGTCAAAATAATAATAAAAGAATAAAAAAAAGTAATCATCATAAATGTCAATAGTAAACGCAATAGTAAAGTACACACAGTATACGCAAACCAATGGTTGTATTGTCTAAAGCAAAGTGAAGTATTAGTGCGTCACGCGGCAGCTGATGATCCTTCATTCAAGAACGACAGTTCGTCTCTGTAGAACCACCATGATGGCTGGCAGGATTTCAATCACAACAAGATTTGGTCTCCGCCTACATAGAGTCGGGTAAACATTACGACACAGGACTCCCACAGCCTCAGTAGCAAACGCATTCGACTGGCGGTCGCGGAGTGCTTACGTCCCGGTACGTGCTCGCGTTGTCTGCCAGGTTTGATATCAAAGCCGTCATCATTTAGATATTCTTCTAGGAACAGTCATAGTTAATTAATTGATTATTATTAATTAATTAATTAATATTATAATAAATCTGTAGAGAGGTCAATTCTGTACATGAAATATATTTCCAAAATAACTATCAGGGGGTGATTAGGGATCGATATTGATGCCAAAAATACAATCAGTAAAATTTTTGTCTTTCTGTCTGTCTAACCGTTATAGAAACAAAAACTACTCGACGGATTTTAACGAAACTTGGTACAATTATTTTTCATACTCCTGAGTTGGTTATAGTATACTTTTCATCACGCTACAATCAATAGGAGCAGAGCAGTGAAGGGAAATGTTGAGAAAACGGGAGAAGTTACTCCATTTTTGAACGCGCTAATCTCAGGAACTACTGGTTTGAATTGAAAAAATATTTTTGTGTTGCATAGTTTATTTATCGAGGAAGGATATAGGCTTATGGCATCACGCTACGACACACTGAAGATGAGTAGTCACCAAAGACGTAACTAAACGGGGGCGAACGAAGTCGCTGGCAGAAGCTAGTAGTTAATAAGTTTCAGTTGGTGGTTTGCACGTCGTTAAGGGTGAACTAAAAAAGGATTCTCCTGAAAGAGGACTAATGGAAAATGATATCAACAATATTTGTACGAGCACCTTGTTGTCTATCGTGGCACTATGGTGGGCGTATTTTGTAGCTTTTCAAAAATTTTTCAAAAAGCACCACGTGGTAGGCGCCAATATTATGTGAATAAAGCGCCTTAAATCTCAAAGTTAGGAAGAGTGGTTGGTTATATGTATATTTACCTCCTCGACGGGTCCTACAGTGTGGCACAGTTAGCCGCGCATGCGCCGCGCCCACACGAACGACGTGCCACTCATGTTGTATGGGACAGATTAGGTCGCCGGTAATCAGTGTGTAGGACACGTTTGGTAATAAGTGTTACACCAAATGAAGTAGAATTGTTGTTGTACATTCTATGAATGTAGATGTTCTGTAGAGGGGGCAACTGTGGCGAGCTGCACCATGTTGTTTCGACTAGTGTGTAGGACGTACGTACGTCTCCGTGGCTGATGTTGATTGATGACAAGGGTTTGTATGTGTTGATATTTATTAGTTTCACTAATCACTTGTACTAGTATTAGCGGGGTACGCCCGCTACGGATGTCACACAATAAGCGTTTCGTTTACTCTGCACTTCAATTATCTGTTTCCACGTTCGACGATTAACAAGTACCGTCTCGCTCTGTCTAGAGCTTAGAAGTTCACATCGATGTTAGCGCAGCTCACACAGCGCGCTTACTGAGCGCTGATAACGAGGGAAGTGGTGTGGCGCCACAGACTGCCCGAGCTGCTCTCAAAACCCCCATAAGCGCTAATTTAATAAAAAAATGACGATTTGAACAATAATAACGATTTGATACCTTCTCTTCTCTATCACAAGGTTCTATCTCTTTGGAAGTTATTACAGTCAATTAATAAACATGATGTTTAGCAAATATGAGCTCTCTTAAATTAGATTTAGTGCAGATATTTGCCAATTTTTAAACAGCACCGGTTTTTTAAACTGATTCATGAATGCATGCCAGCTGCGTAACGTTGTAGTCGAGTGCACTCATGGTGGAGGGTAGCGCCAGGTCGCAGCTCACCGCACACCGGCTATGGTTCGGAACATTACTGGCTGGTCTAGTTGTTTCGGTGTTGAAAGTGACCGCGATTGGGTGCCCATTTGTAGCTCACTAAGGAGACATGCGTAGACATAGGTACCAATAATAAAAATCATCAAATCAATTTTATGGTCTCGCTCACATTTCCTTGAAAGCCATGTGTTTCGGCGTCCTTAGTTCTAGTGATAAAACTGAAGGTGTTAACTCTAGCTACTCCTGTCCGCCTGGTACTTGCTTCCTGCATGTTAAACCAATAACCTATTAGCATCGCCATTTACTATCCGACACGTCTGTTGTTTTTCAAATAAATACGATTAAGGAAAAGATTCAGCTCTGCAAACCTACAATACATGGTAGGTCTAGCTGTATCAAGAATTGAAAATACTTTGACTTAGTAAATACTCACTTACTATAACCTAACAGAAAATGTTAGATTGCAGAATCCTAGCAGACACGTAATGTTCGGTGTTTTGAGTATGATCACTCCTAATATAAGCAAAGTTTATTTCGGGCGCACAGCACCCTGGAAGACACAATACGCGCGGAGCCAGATGTCCGAAGAGCTATGTTTGGGAACAATTAGACTGTCACTAAACAAATGCGGTTTTGTTTAATCAGGTAAGCAGTGAGTAGGTAGTGCAAGTACATCGCGCGTCGTATCATACCACACTCCAACACATGGTTTTTTTTCTTATTGTTGCCATTTTTTGTATGAGATATTGGCCGAGGAATAATTAAGC
The DNA here is from genome assembly GCA_947462355.1 of Caradrina kadenii. Taxonomy (NCBI): domain Eukaryota; kingdom Metazoa; phylum Arthropoda; class Insecta; order Lepidoptera; family Noctuidae; genus Caradrina; species Caradrina kadenii. The sequence continues at coordinate 12,801,713 of OX381691.1, forward strand.
AGTTTTTCGACCTTGATAGTAGATGAATCAGTCACATACAAGTGAGGCATAGACTAATACTACTAATATTATTTATGACTGTAATCCTTCTGAACATGCATTAATATGTCAGTCATGCATGCAACGCGAAGCAATCACCAAACTAAATAATTAAACAATGTTAATTGTGATTAAGTCTGAAACAATTCCCCTGAGTATGAGGCCGAAGTTTTATAAACATGAACCGGCCGTCACCTGCCATGTCTACCTACCACCACATATTTATACCTACTACATAATTCTGAAAGAAATTAACTTCCCAGTGGCGTCACCAGTCTGTAGTAAGCCGAGTCATCCCACATCAGTTAATACGCGAACTTATCATTGTTGACCTGATTGCAGACCTGCACACTTGAGTGCCGGCTCTAACTCGGACAGATGACTGTTTTATTGGCTCTTGATGATCTTCGCGAAACTGGAGCGGTGCACGGGCACTGCTAATTAGAGCAGATTGTCGAGTAATAGATGTGGTAGCACTCCGCCCAACTACTAGCTTTGTGAAAACATCGTCAACCTAGCATAAATAAAGCACAACAACCTGCTTCGCGGCCATTTCAGAACGTAGCATTAAACTGGGTTTAGTTAGATTCTCATTTAAAACGGTCTTAAGATAATTGAATAAGAGCAAGTATTGCTTATAAAGACGTGATCACTTGTCCAGCTGGATTTGTTGCATTGAAATTAGCTAATTGAATGTAATGATTATAAACGGTACCGCTCTTGAACTATAAAATAGCTTCATAAATATTAGCCGTACAAGGCGGCGAAGACGCGGGCGCATCGATTGATATCGACGACGGATTCGATAAACCGAAGATGAAATGCATTGGTAGTAAACTAAGCCTTCCCCACGGCCATGTTCTAATTAAATATTCAATCTTGGATTAAATAAATGATTTTAATCGATTTATATTCGTAATCACTAGTCTAAATTTAAATTGAATCTCGCCTTGTAACACAAGTGGTAATCAACGGATTGTAATGCAATTAGCTATGAATATAACATTGACATCTGTAGTGGTGGGTTTACTGCGGTCACACTGGCGGTAGGTCAAATTAAACTTAGGATGTTCTAGAGCATTATGTTTGCTGTATTTTTGGGTAATCAATTTTACTTAGCATACCTAATTAATTTGTCGGTTGACCTACGATGAGCCCTCTCCTCCGTTCCTCCCGAGCAACCTTCGTCACTCTTTCAATCGCGTTATACTTTACGTTTGCTAGATAACTTTCTTCAAGAAATGCAAGATATTGCTCACCACACATCCTTTGCATTGGTTATATATCAAAATAAAAATTATTATTGTGTAGGCATTCAAAATAATGTTATTGATAACAGTAACAAACGCCAACTGAAACTGAACTTCGGAAAAATAATATGATCACTTTGTTTAATGTATTCTTATAATATCACTAGTTGTTTAATTTCATCAATAAGCCGGTCGTGTTCAGCTGGAAAGCCGTGGTGATGTTTGCAACACTTTTCACTGCTGTAATTGTTAAAAAGTTCGTAACGTGTGGCATTTTCTGCTGACTGCTCTCCATCCGCTCTCTACTGCTGGGAGGGCGTTTTCTAATAGCTGTGACGTCACACCGTGCAAAATTGCAAACGATACAAATGTACAAAAACGTTGCAAACAGGCATACTAAGTAGCTATCCACACGTAGCAGGTGGGAGGTGTCCACAGGCACGAGCTCTCGCTGTCTCTCGGCAAAGCATCACTTTTCTCGTGTAAGTATACATTAGACTATTCACGAATGCTTCTGCTGCCACAGATGGTGTTTAGATTTGTTACGCGCGGGAAGTGTGAGCGAAGCTGGCAACTAGTGCAGCATGATACGCTACTTGTGTAGCGTGTGGAACTTGGAAAACTGAAGGCATTATGACCAAAGTCGGAAACTGCAGAGATGTTAATTACTTCATCAAAAGTAATAAGCACGATAATCTTCGTAAGAAGCAGTGCAATATGACGTTACACTTGCAGTAGTTAAAGGAGCGCCTCTTAGATATAACGCGCTAAGTGTGATGCGTGTGCGCCGAGAAAGTGCAGCAGTAATTAAATTGGGCGGCATCGGCACCGCAGCACACTTAGCACGGAAAGCGGAACTGTATTGCATCACACGCTACAACATCTGCTCGCAGCGGGGAGGGTTGCGAAACACTGCTTGGGGTATATTCAGGGCTCCGTACCAGTATGGTAAAAAAAGGATTAGGGTTGGCTCTCGGCTCAGATCGGTGTGTTCAAAATCCAACAGTACAATAATATTCAGACATTTAGATATCGTTTAGTGCTAAGAAAAACGGGCAAAAAATGAATATTTTATGGCGTCATTTGCCTTATAAATCGATATGAGAAGGCTGCTTTCTGCGTTTAGTCGGTCACGTCACAATACGACACTATGACGTGTTGATGTAACAGTGTTCCAACCGCCTCCCGGTGACAGTGCCGGTGCGGCTGACAGTTTGATCCCGCTGACAGGCGTGAAGCGGTTCTCAATCACAACGCCAGTAATAAACCACAGGTGACCGATTCGCTTCTGTCAATACAATGGATTCGGGAGGCCAGTGATTGAGAGCGAGCTGTGCAATGTGCGACAATTGAGGATATATTCGTTGAATACGAATAGATCACCAGCTACAGCCATACAGACGGCCCGGTGACGCGATTTCATAATTATATTGTTGTGATAAATCGGATATCAATCTAATGTATAAAATATCTCCTCTGGAGTTCCAGAAGGCCTATACCTATCGTTAAATTTAAATTAATGACATTTTCATGTGATCCGACGACTTAACCTTTTTTAGAATAATGAAGTCTTATAAAGACTCCTTGCTTTTATAGATGAACCTTAATAGTCTCATTCTGTGGAGCAAAAATAATGAAATGCATCTGAACTCATAGCAATGTTACCACGTTGAGTACACGAGGGAACATAATCTTATAAAGACAGTACATTACATTACAGAGGACAAGGCGCACGAAGTAGACTCTATACGTGACGTTTTAGTTTTGTTTCACCAATAATTAACCTTCGCACCACTCTCAGATCATGAAGGTACTTATTTAAAAAAACGTTGAAGATGCTGGGGCCTGTCATAGGACAATGTTAGTGTTCGTCAAAGTAAAAAACTAAAATGTTATCGTAAAACGTCTAGAAAACGTTGTGTCCCACTACGTGGTGGTGCATGTTCGTCGATGACTTACTGTAGTGGTAGATCTGAGATAGCAATGTTAGTACTGGCAAACAAACCGGGACACGTGCTGTTAGTGGCAGTGGCGACGTGTGGCAGCGATGCTAATTACCTACCATACATAGTTACGTTCACATACACATTACACATAGAGTAACCGAGGCTGTACTCAACGATGACCAGCTGACGCTCTTTAAGATAGAACATAATGTTAACCGCACCACAACGCTACTGCCACCTGTTAGCTAAACTTAACTATACATCTTCTATACTTATAATAAATCTGTAGAGAGGTCAATTCTGTACATGAAATATATTTCCAAAATAACTATCACGGGGTGATTAGGGATCGATACTGATGCCAAAAATGCAATCAGTAACATTTTTGTCTGTCTGTCTGTCTGTATAACCGTTATAGAAACAAAAACTATTCGACGGATTTTAACGAAACTTGGTACAATTATTTTTCATACTCCTGAGTTGGTTATAGTATACTTTTCATCACGCTACAATCAATAGGAGCAGAGCAGTAAAGGGAAATGTTGGGAAAACGGGAGAAGTTACTCCATTTTTTAAGCTTCCGTCGCGTGTGTAACCTTAATGGTTAAAGCTACACAGAAATCATGTATGAAGGAAATGTTCTCTTTAAAATTATATAAAAAATATCCCACGACTGCATATGTCTATCTTTTATGGTTCACTCACAATATCACGTGTAACTCCCGATAGCTTAGCAGTTCGAAGCTTTCTGATTATATTTGTCTACACGCTGACGGAGTCGCGGGCACAGCTATTAACAATAATATTGTTTGGTTCCGTATTGCGATATTTTTCAACAGTATTGTAGATTGACATATCATATTTCCCTACTAAAATATGAAAGTTAATCTGTCTGTTACATCAAAACCACTGAACCGTGAGGAAGGACATAGGCTACTTTTTTTTACGAAAAACGACGGAAACGCGGACGGAGTCACGGGCAACAGCTAGTCTGAAATATGTTATATGCATGTATTGCCCTTGGTTATCTAAATAAAAACAGGTCGTACATGACAGACACACAATATTATTATTTTTTCGAATACAAACGTTGGCGGAAGCATACTGACGTGCAGATCATTCTTTCTCGTGACACTATGTCATTAAGATGTAGGTATACGTCGGGAGCTCGCGCGGATTTATCTTGCTAATGATAATAATATATGAACAGTAATTAGCGCAGACCAGGGGCGGGCGCTACGTACAATGCTCAGTGTAGTTTGGTTTTGAACCCTAATTGTGCGAGCCCGGCTTGCTCTTGGCCGGTTAGAGTATGAGTATGGTAAGTGGCAGTAATCCCTCCGTAGGACTCGGTCGGAGCGTCTCTTGAACGCCCAAAATGGCGCGGACGCCCATTGCGGCAGCGATAAGCGGCTAAACTCAGCATAACCGTATTCAGGGCGCGTGTAGAAAGCTACCTAATACATCATAGTGTAGAATAGGACTCTCGACTTTACAGACAATGGTTTAGAGTACCGATCAAGTATTCGCGTTCAGTTCCGTAATGAGATCCAATTCCGCTCCCAATGGGAGTGCGCTACGTTACGTAAGCGTCCTTTTTAAGTTTAGTTGCCGTTTGTAGCAAATTGTGGAAGCTGTCGCAGGGCGCAGTTGTGCCCATTCCCACCACGTGGAGCTGCAGTGAACCGCGCTGTATTATATTCGACTCGCCTTGTAGCGTAGGGGTGTGCTTGGAAAGCTTCAGAAGAGGGTCAATCAGAATTGGACATCGACTACTTGAGGACTAGACGGAATGTAGAATATTTAACTGAAAATAAAGAAATTAAAACGTTGAATATTGATTTAAAATAACAAAGCCATGATATTGTCTTGACCCTACTGACATGTTTAGATCAGATACAAATCACTACACTGAGTGTGACTCAGTCTCGCTACTCCAGATCTATGCTACTATTGTTCCATTGTCAGGTAAATAGTGTAGCAGCACGATTATCCAATCCGAACAGTGGCGAGGTCGCATTCCGAGAAGGGCTCTGCTGGCCTCGACTGGTCGATGCTAGATAGTAGCATACAGTAGGCAACAGCAAGTGTGGCAGCGAGCGTACCGCGGCCCACGTGCTTGTCATTGTATTCAGTTGAAGTTTATGCCCTCTAACCTGACCTGTAACGCTTTGTTTACGTGTAAGTAAGGTAACGGGCGGAGGGGCGATCACAGTAACGCCAATCTCGATTTTCGAGACGTAACCTACCTTCTTTCGTAGGTCTGTTAAGAATGCATCGTTTACTTTTAGTTGAAGTCTGACTTGCCCTGACTGTCTTGACTTGCTTGTTGAAGTTTGACTTCAATATCTCTGTAATTTTACTTTCTGTCTTGTATTATACAGTGATTCTTGGCCGACAGTAAAGTAAACGATCAACGCACACAATCTCTCTGCATATGTATTTGTGAACCATCTGTTGTCAAGAGTTTGTGTTACATTTCCTCTGGTAACAGCTGTATTTAACTCCTCTCTCAATTACCCCATATTCTGCGCTATTTTCTCCTCAAGTGGGGCAATATAGCTCAGTACACCACTTTCCCGCAGTCGACAGTGTCTAATGCCTAATGGCTTGCTTGGGGAAAATCTTCTTGCTTTCAGAACAACATAACGCCGTGTGAAATAAATGAAATAATTTGTACATTTAAATAATTTTGATAAGTTAATAATAAGAAGAAGATTTTGACTGAATTGAGTATTCACCAATTAGGTACTTACTTATATAATCTGTCTCATCCTACATGCAATGGAGAACTGTAACAAAAAAAAATAAAAATTATTATTATCTATCATAATCTTACTAGATTAGATTTAATTAAACCAGCCCGTTGTTAGTGTTCGTCAGCTAGTGTGATTATTTATAACTAAACGTATAAAACGTACATGCCTACAATACATCATTTACATATACATATTTATAATACATACTCAGGAGTTTTACAATTCCGTAAAATTAGTTCTGCAGAATGCAATGCTAAGCATTTACCAAGAACTATGAATGTGCGTATAGCAGTACTTTAGACATGGTTGATCTATTTGGATAGATTCAGAGCAGCCCGTGTTCCGGGGCGGGTGAGCCGGGCGCGGCACCGCAACCTAAGCCAAACCGGGGCCGCGGCTTTCTCCGGTCAATGCCTGCTGCCTGCAGCTGATATTCACTAACTACTAATACCACTACCGATACCGCTTGCACTCATAATACTCACGACCATGCTCTGCCGATAGGAAACCCTAATGAAAGTAAACTTCCTCGCCAATTAACATAAAATACCTAATTCATTCGACACCGGATTGTTTGGTTATTAAGCTAAACGTAAGTGGGTAAAATCCTGTACGCAAGGCTTATTCTGAAGTTCTGACGTCAATCTGAGCTATTATCCTTCAAGTTCACGTTGTTGTGAATTTTATTTAGGGTCGTTATCGGTTTACTACATTTAATGCTTGAAAACATGCTGGTCCTGCTCCATAGGACAATTTAAAGTCTTGACAAAATCAACTGGTTGCTAATTTAATTATATATGTACTTTATTTTGATTAATTATTTTTCTCTTCGACATTAATTCTTCATTTGAGTATGCCTCACACACTAATTCCTTGTCTTTGAAATGTATAATTTTTAGTGTATTTAATATTACAATTAATTTAGCTTTCATTTCTAATTTGTAGCACTGAGTACGTATTGCAGTACTTTGAGTGACTTTTATTTTGAATAGATCATTTTGACATCAGTATAGTTTTATGGAATTGTACAACTTATTGTAATAATTTTTTTTTAAACAGTATGTATGGAGTTTCTTGCCCATACGAAACTACCTTTTGGAATGGGCAACTAGATTCAATATTTTTAATTTTAACATGTGATTGACCTTTAAAAGTGCCTTTTAATGGTCTAAATGAAATAAATGATTTGACTTTGACTTTAATAAAATATCATTAAAAATATACTGATAAATATTACAGTTTGCAAACAACTTTTCTGTTTTATAAAAGTCTGTCATGCCCAGACGAAATGTTATAAAACAGTTGAGTTGTTTCTAACATTAAGCTCTCAAGCCGAGCATCGGAGCCTCAGTTGATAATCTTGATTCCTGATGCTAAATTTTTTCGTGTACTGGAACCGTGGGAGGTACCTGAGGAATATTTAATGACGGCGCGGTTGGTGCAGTGGCTGAGCGATTGGCTGCTGCGCGGCGTGTCGCGGGTTCGTTTCCCGCACGGGACAAATATTTATATGGCCTAAAGATAGTTGTTTCGGGTCTGGCTGTTGTGTATGTGAGTTTATATGTTTGTAAACGCACCCACGATACAGGAGACATTCCTAGTGTGGGGCAACGTTTTTAAAAAATACAAAAAAATATTGCCTCCAATCAATTCCTCGTACGACGGTAACACTGCTCGACCGGGGACACATACAGTACCTATACAGGATTATGCAAATATTTATTGCAAACGGAAAAGTGGACAACTGTTACTGATAGACACGGCGTAGATAACGAATCGATTTCATTCTATTAGTATTTTTTCCAATCTCATTTATTCGATTTTTCTGATGATCGATTTATGTATTTATATTATTTTCAACAGACTTCAAATAAAGGAAGTTTATCAATTCGACCCGTACATTTGTCTACAATTTCTTACAATAGTTATCAAACTGTTATACAATTTGTAAGCGGAACTTTAAATGTCAATTTAAATTTTAGCTATTTATCTAAAATACAGATCTCATTATTAATTGTAAAGCCGTGACAGTATTTTTATTATTTATCTAAGGAATTATTCAAGTTTGTATTTAAGCCTGAATTAAGTTTGCCAGGTATCATAGATTCCAAATTGATGTCAAAGCACACTGACCGGATGCTTTCCTTGATGTTGTTTAATGTCTGTCCTTTCGGAAATATTGTTATGTAATCATTGCTTCATTTAATTAAATAATATTCGCGGAAACCAGTTTAATGTATTCATTTCATTAGATAATATCAACAAGTTCGTATACTTTACTTTAAGTAGGTGAGCAATACGGCATACCTACTTACTGTAAGTTAGAAATATATTTTTATATTATTTTGTATGTAAAATAGGTTATTTGCCTACGACTATAATGTATGCTGCAAACAGTTATTAGGTATCATGTATATTTTGTGAAAAGGAGGCAATTTTATAAAATGGTAAAAAGTTGACACTAATTGACTTAATACTAAGACTTACGACTACTGTTGATAGGTACTTTAAAAGAATTTCCAAAAGGATGGAATTCCCATTATATCAAAGAGCCAATTTTTGCGTCAAAATCCTTTAGTTCAGCTTTCTAACATTTCTACTTTCTTCGTACAGTAAGTACGCCACGCACACGTACGCGGCGCGCAGGGGCCTGCGGAAGTTGTGACCCACTCAAGCACAACTGTTGACAACCCAGGTATTAGCGACCACGTAATACTATCACAAATACCTAAATATGCATGTTTAAACAATAATTTTCATAATGATTGGTCGGAAGCTGTGATAAATGTCGAGTGTCCCGGCGCGCGCGCCGCTTGCTCGATAAATAACTAAACAAACACGAGGCGTGTCCACTGCCGCGCACGATACGATACCTAATATTTGTTCTGGCGCGAAGAGCTCGCTCCCTGTGCACAGCCGAGTGGTTGACGCGCATACATAAATACTGCAGATTGGTTTACCATGAATTAATTTCAAAGTTGATGATAAAGTATTTGCCCGCTTGATTAAAGTTTACTGACACTGCCCGTTTCTCTGGAACTTTTGGAGTCCTTTGTAGACTCACCAGAGGAAATTTAAATAGAAAAGCATCAAATATAGCGCGTGTCCACCCTTGATCACGAAAATACTTTTCAAAATTTTCGGATCTGGCTGTTTGTGTATGTGAGTTTATGTGTTTGTAAACGAACCCACGATACAGGAGGAATTCCTAGTGTGGGGCAACGTTTTATTTAAAAAAAAAGAAAAAAGAAATGTTTTATCACCCGGAGCTTTAAAGTTAACCATATTAAGAAACACAACCTGACTCTCCGGGTTTCGCACGACAACTACAGTTTAGTCTTACTTTTATGATAATCCAGCATACAAAATGAACAGTTATTAACTAAATCGGTTGTAATGGACACTAGTACCATCACCGCCAGCGGCGCTCGCCTTGACCGTGACGGGGCGCGTCGAGAGTGAAACCGTTGTACAGTCGCGACCGCTACTGACACGCACCGCGCCGCCGCACTGTACCGTTTCACCGATGTGGTGCCGTTCATTGTTGTGCTTAGCTCTGGACCGGTCACGCGGAGCTGATCTGATCTGATACGAATGAATAGAAGCTAAGGACCACTACAGTTCACGCACTTGAAGAGACTGAACAAGGTAATCTTCTAACATTGGAGAACCCTTACAGAGGCATGAACTGATTGTAAACTGCTCCCGGTAACTACAACATTATATGGTTGTTCCATCTTAAAACCGAATTCCAGTGATAGACTGGGTGTCTGCTAGTAATATGCGGTCCAGTATAATCTGAGCATAGTTAAAATATAAGTTATGTACTTGCTTGTAAGTCGTTTGTAATTTCGCAACCTGCATTATGGCTCGCTCGTGCGCACCATGGAGGACCACAGTCATAGGTTTTAATGAGTCCCCCGTGTTAAGATCATGACAAGCAGATCTACACGCGGCGCTAATTGCACACTACTCCAATTAGCATGAATCACGCAGGCGTTTGAGATAACGTCGACAGATTCAATTATAACAACAAAAGTTTGGAAAAGCATTGAATTAAAGATCAAAAGTTACATTTAACGAGATGGCCGTAACGCGAAGGAGGCGTGTCTGCTAATCTGTTCCCGATATGTTCAAGAAAAGCGGGGAAATTGAAATTTAAGAATCCTTCATGCGCTGAAAATATTAGCTCCCCAAAACTCCCTATTCTATTTAGGTTTATAGATTAACAGGGATCTTAACTAGAATTAGACGGTACCTACATCGAGTAGGTTTCCATACAATTTGTAACGCGATCAGTTGGATTGAATAGAGTCGATTGCCGCGCGCTCCACATGTCAATCGAAGAGGTAGACCTGGCGGCAGTGCGCGACAACGATCTCTGTTGCATACTCCGAGACGATCATCAGAGATACGCATCTGCTTAAAGTTGAAGTCGTGGTCTTTTATTTTATACATACCACTTTCTTGAAAATGTTTTGTTAGGCTTAAGTAATTATGATTCAGCATTAATGACCACACCTCGCCCATTATATCCTATAATGGTTACTTCCAGACAAGGCTGTATGTGTGCGCGTCTACCTACATGATGAGCAACGTCTTCCATTTGGTAAGGGTCACATAATGCGTGGCGCGCTTTGTATTCGTGGCCATTGAACGCGAAATGACCATACGATTACCATACGAGGCATATTAATGACGCGCATTGAATACAATGTATTTTACTACTTACTACACTGTTGTTTTGTAGCAACGACCTAATTTATTAACACTTGCATGCAAACAAATAAATAGTCACACATTTTCTTTTTTGACTGTAGATACTTTTGCGTTGAAGCGACGTTATGTTTGTCAAATGGTTTCGTGTTTCACGACTTATTTGAGTTTGTTAGTTACATTTGTTTGGCAGACAAACTACAAGTTTGACTGATTGACATTCATCTTTGAAGAAAAGAGCGCTTGTCATCTTAAATTGACGACATGGTACCGACATGGTCCATCAATTGGAGCTATGCGTAAATTTGTACAGGTGTGTGAGTCCTACGCGGAGGCCCATGGACTCAGATACAATGCAAAGAAGAGTTAGTTGCTAGTGTTTAAGGCGCGTGGCAAAAGTTACGACTCAGTGCCATCAGTCACTTTATCTAGTACCACTTTCAACAGAGTCTCACATTTCAAGTATCTGGGTCAATGGGTTTCCGAGGACCTTAAGGACAACACGGACGTGGAAAGAGCACGTAGGGCGTTGGCTGTCCGGTGTAACATGCTGGCCCGAAGGTTCGCGCACTGCAGTAATGAAGTAAAAGTTCCCCTTTTAAATCATACTGCCAATCCTTATATACGTGCAACCTGTGGGTGAACTACACACTGGGGGCATACAACGCCTCACGTATTCAATACAATAACGCGTTTAGGGTGCTGCTGGGGCTGCCACGCTTCTGCAGTGCTTCAAATATGTTCGCTGAAATGCATACAGATGGCTTTCATGCCCTTATAAGGAAACAGTGTGTGTCGCTGCTGAGTCGTTTTAGGTCCAGCCGTAACAGTATCATAAGTGTGTTCGTGGATAGGTGGGACTCTCCACTGCTGCGCCACTGAATACGCTTGCACACAGTCACTACACTGTAAACAGTGGACAGTCCCTTCTATTCCCCTGATTAATTATTTTCTTTTATTTTTTGTTTATTTTATTTTACTGTATTGTTGTGTTGTGTTTATTGTGTGTATATGTTGTGTGTACCTATGGACAAATTATTATTAAATTAAATTAACTGTAAAACAATGATTGGCATACGAACAAAACTTGTTATTAACATTGACATTACCGTTAACGAACCCTTACACAATATCCCACACAAACGAAATGTTTCATGACACCTGAAACATGACCCGCGGCACATTTCCCGCGTTTTAAACTTACTACTTTTATCTCTGGGACAGCATGGAATGATAACGGGGAACCCTGAAGGTCGGCAGACCATAGAGTCAGCATGCTGTCGACGTATGTAAAGACTGTTCACTTTCCCTGCACGCACAGCATGACATGTATGTTTATAAGTATATAATTATGATCGTTATTGATCCGTACTTTAATGTACACACTATGCAGCACATTACTTATACATAGGTAAAAGCTTACTACGAGGGTGACAGGCATCTAATAATTAAATTGAAAATAGAAGAAAAAGGTTGATCATATTAACGTTTCAGTTAGTCAGTAAGGAAAATTCATGATAGCAAACTAAAAAACAAGAGGACAATGTGAGGACAAACATAAGGAAAGTGACTTTCGAAAGAAAAACCACTTGCCTCGATATAATTTTATCTGTAAATAAAATACACATACCATCACGCCTGTATTCCCCAGAGGGTTAGGCAGAGGTGTACTAATGTACACCCACAGTTCGCCGGTATGTTTTTAGGTCCCATGTAATAGGGGGCGAGCCTATTGCCATTAACCGGGCACAAATCCTAACTCCGAGCTGCTACTGAGAAATTCATAGAAAAACCCAATAACACTTTTTGCTCCACCTGGGAATCGAACCCAAGACCTCTAGCGTAGCAGTCGCGCTTAGGACCACTAGGCCAACGAGGCAGTTATAAAATGATATTCAATTTGTCTCTTCTCTACTTTACTAGAGTAGATAAACTCATCAAGTAATTGTCATGGAGACTTCGCGCCATCGTGACTGAGCTCCGAATTAATTAATAATTTAAGGCTTTTTACAGAAAATAAATCCGCCAAAAAATAATTTTATTTTTCGCTTTTTAGTATCCGAAAGAACAGTTATTTTATGTAAATTATTAACAAGACACCACTTAAAAGCCAAAAAAAACAGAATACGCTAATTCGTTTACTTGGATTACATATTTTTTTCAGTTATTTTTATTTTTATTACCAAACTACTTAACCAATTTTGATAAAAATGTTATGGGGCCACCTCTCTGAAGTATGATGATGACCCATCAAAAAACAATGCATATTTATCGATACCAGCAGTCGCGGTTGATTTGCTGTAATTTTATGAAGAGTTCCGTTGTCTGTCTCCAGAATCCTTCATCAGATCTATATGAAATTATAATGAGACCATTTCGGAATAAACCTATTTCAAACAAAAAAAGAATTTTGCAAATCCGTTCACATACGACGGAATTATTTCCGAACATACATTAAAAAAATATATAAATAAACATCCGCATTGATAACCTCCTCCTTTTTGAAGTCGGTTAAAAACAAGTTGTACCTGCACAGTACGTTACATAAGTTGTACCTGCACAGTACGTTACATAAGTTGTACCTGCACGGTACGTTACATAAGTTTTACCTGCACAGTACGTTACATAAATTGTACCTGCACGGTACGTTACATAAGTTGTACCTGCACAGTACGTTACATAAATTGAACCTGCACGGTACGTTACATAAGTTGTACCTGCACAGTACGTTACATAAATTGTACCTGCACGGTACGTTACATTAGTTGTACCTGCACAGTACGTTACATAAATTGTACCTGCACGGTACGTTACATAAGTTGTACCTGCACAGTACGTTACATAAGTTGTACCTGCACAGTACGTTACATAAGATCTTGAGTTATTTCAATAAGGCAGGTACAGGTACACCTTGTGTTATTGTATGAACTAGGTACATATTGATTCGTCCATTCTCATTCGGTGCTGTGGTCCACTTAAGCTGCGCTTGCGCCGCTTGGTAATGTCAGTCGCGTCAAGGGCAGCGCCCCCTCGCTAATAAGGTTAATTATTATTTTAAGCCATATTGGAAACTGTTGCGAAAGTATTGCAAACAAGAATGTGCTACACTGGCAGTTGTTCTCAATAATCATGTCAATACTCAAAATATTGTTAAATGAAATAAAATAATTAGGACAGACAGCAACAATAATTAGTGTAATACAAATACTTTTGGAATTAATTAAGAAGTAAGAACGACATGAGCAATACATTATGTTTATTTACGTAATCACCAAGAAAGTGGAAATCGTAGCGAAAGCGGCTGATACCGCCTCACCGCCCAGAGCCGCACTTTGGAGACATTCAAATTGTACCATCACCTGGCATGCTTCGCTTCGTATCGAACAATCAATCAATCCTTACTTGGTATGTTTCTATTCTTGGTTTCATGGAACTAAAACTTGTAGTGAAACATTTACTGTCGAATGCTATGATGAGCAGCGCTGGCAATCGGCAAGAAAACTACACAAGTACCTCAAAACACAATGGCAGGCTGACAGCCGTGGGCTCTCCTTTCAGAGAGTCCCCTGAAGTGACTGCGTGTCATCCTGACCGAGTTACCGGCGACACGGTTACGTTGTGTTCACGTAACATACGACTCACTGGCTGTAACCGGCTCGCAGCTAGTAATGAGCAAGCTCAGCGGATTGATTTCGAGCGTGACGCGAGCTGTGCTTGTGGGAGTTGTGATAATGTTAATTATGAGCTGCTGGAAATAGGCCAGTTAACAGCGCTTTTGTTACTCAATTAGACTAATTGATAACTTTATAACTTGCTATACTTGACAAGGTGCAATTTAAAATACTACTCAAAAAGCTATACGGGTTAGGAATACGCGGAAAAGCCTATGATTGTTTCGCATCATATTTGAGAGGTAGAGAGCAATTAGTAGAAATTGGACATTACGATCAAAACACCAAAGTACATGACATACATACATTCAGCACCTACCATAGTAATTAATAATAATTAATACATAAATTGCAATATAAAATACTCAAGTGAAAATAATCAAATATTAAAAATATCCAACCTAATAATAATAATAAAATATATATATATACTTATAGTCTTAATATTTAGTCATATTATAATAACAATTCTGTAAGTAATTGATAAAGATATATACCTATTATTAAATATTACCCTATAAATAAATTATGATAGCGCTCTTCCTCTCTCCTTACTTATTATTTTCGCTGTGCCCGACAGGGTCCATAATTGTTTCTATTTATTAACACCCACCACCTGTATGTTCACATTATGGATTGCAATAAAGATTTGAGATTTGATTTACTTATCTACACTTCTCTACTTATATTATGAACAGGTAATCTCTGGAAATGCCGCCGGTCCGATTACAAACTTCTGTTACTGATAGATAGCTACGCTATAATTATTGCCGGTTTTCGTAAGCTATCTTATATGATATTCTTGACTTCAACTTCACGAAATCAGAGACAAAACCTCATTATTAGCATCAGCGAATCCGGGGCTGCGGGCCACTGAGTACATTAACAAGCAGGTACATCACGAAAGGTACGAAAGGTACATGCACGGTTAGTATTAGCTGAGCTGACAGCTACTCTGTTGATGCATCGGTGTGGTCTGTGCGTCACTCTCTGTAGTGGTGCCTATTGCGTATTCCTGAAGGTCTAGTCAGATGTTTCGTCATCATCAGCTCAGTAATTAGAGCACATGATTTTCCGTAATTACTTATTAGCTTAATCAATTCCTTGATAATGATGATACACACGCAGCTACATAGCTTACGGTAACTTAAGTTATACCTTACATAAATTACCACTTAACTCATCCAATCGTGCTATAACTAATCACTGTTGCAGTTTTTCGTAATTATCTAATTATGCAAACAACCGTTCGGTCGACGCGAGTCTCTAGACTACATCACTTCTGTCTCTAATTATGCGTAATTTATTTGATTACGTATTTTACATAATAAATAGGTTAGTAATCAATAACTCATTTATTGCTTAACACTTTTTTATATATTTATATATTTTTTTAAAAAACGTTGCCCCGCACTAGGAAAGTCTCCTGTATCGTGGGTGCGTTTACGAACATATAAACTTACATACACAAACAGCCAGACCCGTAACAACTATCTGTAGGCCATACAAATATTTGTTCCGTGCGGGAATCGAACCCGCGACACGCAGCGCAGCAGCCAATCGCTCAGCCACTGCGCCAACTGTGCCGTCAAATTCAATTCATTACTTGGCTATGCTAATCATTATTAGTCAATTGAAATAGGTAATCATTAGTAAATTTAATACCAATTCAAACATTATAGTAACAAACTATCAAATAGCTTACCACCAAATTATAAAAAAACTGAAGTTTTAGAATAAATACTACTAAATATCAAAGCAATAGGATAGTAAGAACATCGAGATTCGGAACCCTCTGCCTGCTCCCCCTACTAGCCGCGCCACGCGCCAGGGTCTACACAATGATGTCTCAGTAAAGCCTCGAAACTAGTATTACCTAATAATGTGTTATTTTATTCTGGTTGGCTAGAGACTCAGCAAACTAATGAAAATTCTTTAACTAGACTTGAAGTCTGTCGAGAATCTGCACAACTTTATCCAAAGAATTCTTTATAATATCGCAGCAAGCATGATGTGCTGGTTACTCAACGTAAATAAGAAACCAGTAACGCGTCATGATTGGTTGCTTTCTTCTCGTTATTCTGCCCGAATTTCATGCTCTATGCCCACAATTTCTACGTCTGCGCCTGCGTATTCTAACTGTTTGTTTGATGTTTATAAACAAAGGTGGTCGACGGTGAAATTTTTAGTTTAAATTGTCTCGTTATGGATACGATAGCACGACAAGCTGCAAATAGAGCATGGAAATTATTTACATTAACAACTATTACGATGGTTCGTAGGCTCTTTGTATCACGATTCAATTTCCCTTTTCAAGACAGCGAGAAAAACGTGGCCACGTACTACGGACAAGTACTCTAAAGTAATAAAAATAAAAATGAGTTACCTAAAATCGATTCGAAAAGAAGACAGAGCACATCGGTATATTTACTAAATGCTTAAAAAATGTTAGTTATTGGTACCTATAATATAATAACATTCTAGAAACAGGAAAGATGGCTATTGATCATTGGGTTGGCCTTTGGTGTGGGATGCAACATGCGTCGACACCCTTGCGCCATCCCATCTTCCTAGCACGACGTGTCTGCTGGGGCGGCTGCTACTGGTGCCGAAAACCTCAAACGGCGCAAATATTATAACCTTCTTGAAAGCTATATGTTTGAGCCGTTTGGGGTTGAAACACTAGGGCCATGGGGTCCGAGCACTCATCTAGTTTTTCGTCACATAGCAAAGCGACTGGTCGACTCTTCACGTGACCAAAGGGCTGGCCTTTTCTTGGGCCAAAGAATCAGCATTGCCATACAACGTGGCAATGCTGCCAGCCTTTTGGGCACTTGTCCCATTGACAACGATGCCGATGAGTTTTTTGATGCCCTATAAGCTTCCGTTTTTGTATTTTATATTAACTGTACATACTCGTAGTTTTTTATTTAAGTAAGTTTTACTTTTCTTTAGTTCTTGTGTAAATACAGGAAAGATAGATAGGAAGTCGAATAGATAATTGAAGCTTTGCAGCCCACTACCGAACAAGCAAAAGACGATAGCTTTGACAAGAGACATCGTGAGAATACAGAACAAGAATTAATATAATAAAAATCATAAAATTCGTCTCACGAACAGTTCAGTGCCAGTTGACTGGAGTAACGATCCGACATAAACGAGAATGGCCCAGTGTCGATAGGAATCGAGTCGGTATACGAGGCGCGTGGCCAATGCTACTGCCCTGAGAACAAAACGGTGAAACAGTATGAAAACGATAAGTCGTTGAGGTCAAGCCAGGGCTGCCACGTGTGGGTCAATATATACTATTTTTTGGTAAAGCTTTAAAATAGAATGTTACTTAAATATTTTTTTAACACTTGCTTGTAAAGTGGCTCTCATTGCACCGCTTTTAGGTTTGTAAGGCTGCGTATTACGCACCCGTGCTTTTTATTTCACATTTAAAGCATTTGCTCCTTACACTCCCAGCTCCATTACGTGCCCCTCGTCTTCCACTCAGGCTGCAGCGCAGACTCGACATGACAAGCTACACTGGTATGATAATAATACATATAAATAATGTTTTCGCAACTATAACAATTGTGATTGTTTCTTGATGTAATTACCTACAAAAACCAATCAAATAAATACACAAAGTTGTAATCAATTCGATATACCTCAATACGCCGTGTATGTAGTTGTATGTGTTGTGTTATTGGGAACCTTGTGGTCTAGCTCGCCGCATCCCGCGCCACCGCGCGCGACGAGCAGCCCTGCACGCCACTGTCACGTTCGGTTGCAGTCTTGTTACCTTACTCAATTGTTTCGCTATCACACAATCGATACGATTCGATTCATCACGCCTGTCAACCATTCTCGTCGATTACTCTCCTTCGAATCGCGTCCGTGTTGAGAAATGTTAATTAACTTTAATGCGCGTGTGGGTGTTGCACATTTACAAAAATATTAGTGATACCGAAATTGAAATTGATACGTATTTATTTAAATCGTTCGAGTATCGTATGTACCCTGGTGGAGCGCGGGCGCATATAGTGTGCATTTTGTGGTCATAACCACTTCACGGGTCATTGTCATTTTGTAATGGTTTGTAATTAATTGTTTAAGAGCCATTCACTTGTTTTATTGGCTGTACAATATCTTGGAACTACCTCGCAGTTATTTTGCATCTTTAGCATTTTATGTAATTGGCCGAGATAAAAGTCGTATTTAGCGTGTTCAACATTTTAATTATCATCATATTATGTTATGACAAGGTTATCGCTGTACGTAATATATTAAAAGATGCACGAGACAAGACACGTTGTACCTACCGCAACGCCAACGCAGTAGGATATAATTGTATGTATACAAGTATTTATAAAAAGAAACATGCAGCCTAACATTGAAAAATGTTCGTGAAACAATGCGTACTGTGGTTATGTAGTAGATAACGCGCCTACAGTGACAGCATTGTTCTTGTTCAATACATAACTTTGATTGGAAACAACCGTTTGTGGTAAATACAACGCGGGGTCACAATACTTAAATTATTTCTTACAGAACAACACTCGCTCACAGTCCGGTTCGGCTACTCTTACTACTTTGTTTGCGGCTGAATGTACTCGTGCTTGCGTCGCATTTTTTAATAGTGCCAAGCATTTGAAATTATTAAGTTTAGTACTCGTTAAACCGATTGGTAACCACCAATTTAAAAGTTTTTATAAACCTAATTTTCTTTTTAATCAATTCAAAAATAGTGATCTGAATTTTACAATAATGAATTTCTGTTCTAATGAATGTCTGCATTGCGTAGTTTTGCATACGATTAGACAGTGAGACATGCTAAACTTCAAATTCTTTATTGCGAACTAAGTGTAGGTACAATGAAGATGTTGACAATAAGTAGGTTCTTACAACTTAGTTGCTTGTTAGGGCGTTGCGATTTATACATTTATGTATATGAAACAAAATAAACATTCTCTATATTATACTTCTATAGTTTACACTGAGTGTCACTCAGAAACAGCTGAATTATTGTACTTAATAGACAATGTATTTAATTTTGCGTTTTTATTTTTGAAATTCATGTAACGAGTTTTGGTAAGATTTATTTTAAGATTATTTATTGCAAGCCAATTTATTAATTTAGATAGGGAATCATTTATTTCTAGTTCAAGATTTTTATGTTTGTTATTTGTACAAAGAGCCGAACTGTCATCTGCAAATAAAACCGTAAGGTGTCGAATAGCGCTTGGTAAATCATTTATGTAAATAAGAAATAGAATTGCTTGAACTTGTGCAATATACCTAGTATTTATAACCATCTTGTAACCATTTTTCGGGCAAATAAATTATTCTATTCTATGGAAATAGCACAAACGCACAAAATTATTCAAATGCAGCAAAAGAACCAAGCGACCAGAAGTAGTAGAAACTGTCTCTATCACGAATTCATCCACGCAAGTGTCTTGATAATCAAACTGACCCTATTATGTACCTCATGATCTTCGATGACATGCTCTCCTAGTACAACATTAAAGAAACCTGCTGAGGACACTCCATGAAAGAATACTGTTCTTCTATTATTCAATTATTTATAGCGTGGCAATCAATAATGTCTTTATTTCCTTGGAAGGCCTTTTGTTGGGACGCTACTAGTTCTGCGTGCTGTGCTGGCGCTGCTGCTGCGGCTGCAGAAAACCTCAAACGGCGTAAGTATAGTAAGTACCCTTATTGGTAACTATATTTTCGAGCCGTTTGGGGTCGAAACCCTCGGGCTGTGGGGTCCGTGTGCCCATAGCCTTTTTAGGGATTTATCTAAAAGGTTGGTTGACACTTCCCGCGACCTAAAGGCTGGCTTTTGCCTTGGCCAGAAGTTGAGCATTGCCATGCAACGTGGCAATGCCGCCAGTGTTTTGGCCACTTTTCCGGTAGTCGGCGATGCGGAGGAATTTTTTGATGCTATTTAGGATTTTTTTCATAGGATCTTATTTTGAGGTTGTAAATATTTAATGTATGTACCTAGTAATAAAGTTACATACATAATAAATATAATGTGTTATATTATGTGGAAATAAATGTCAGAGCGGTCGAAGTAAATGGTTGTTTAATATTCAGCGATATCCATTTTTGAGAAATACATAGGTGAGGCTTTTTTTTTTTTTTGGTGGGTGGGAAATCATCAAATAACTTCTCCCGCCCTGGGCGGAGCGGGAGGGAGTGCCAGACTTTTACTGACTAAAACCCACCCATGTTCCTTCTTGTGCCCTTTGCGTTCCGGGGGCGCGGTATCTCTTGCGAACAACCCGCAGCCCCGGCAGGCATCGGCCCTCAGTGGCCCCTTCCAAGTGCTGACATCGCTTTGAGGCGCGCGTGGAACACGAACGCGCCGTCGACACGGCCTGTCGTTATGCAACGTAAGGTCGGTGAGCTACCCATTGCTCACCGTCCACAGGCCCGTATCTACGGTGGCCGGGAGTCGTCTCGCGGCTCACGACGTCCGGAGCGTCTACCGCGGCGGCTGGGACAGGAGAACCGCTGTCTCAACCGTCCCGCCGCCTCCTTCTCAAGCATTACTGCCTCGCAGAAGGAGGCGACAGCATCCCATTACCTCTCGCTCCGGACCATGGCTTGCACCAGGGCCGGACGCGAGAGTTCGCCGGCGCCGATGGCCGCCACAAGGACTCGGCGATTCTCCGCCCAAGCGGGGCATACCGCCACGGTGTGCTCCACCGAGTCCTCGGGGCGATCCACACAATGGTGACACCCGGACGTTTCCTCCCGCCTGATGAGGTGCAGGAACCTCCCGAAACACCCGTGTCCGGTGAGGACCTGCGTCAGGCGGTAGGTGAGGGCGCCGTGGAGCCTCTCCAGCCACTCCTCAAAGAGGGGACTTACCGCCTCTATTAAGGCGTGCCCAGCACGAGGTTGCGACAGTCGCTGTCTCCATGTCGCCATGAGATCGAGCCGGAGGTCGGCCTAGTACCTCTCTAGTAGTCTCTAGACTCTCCCCCCGGCCTAGTACCTCCACGCGCCACTCGTACAGGCGCGCGAGGACCAGCGCCTCCAGATCCCATGGCGGCAATTCGGCAAAGAGGCTCGCCGCCTCCCCCGAGATCGTGCGGTATCCTCGGATGACCCTTATGGCGATCACCCGTTGGGACGCAATGAGGTAGTGGGCGGCAAGTCGCCTTAACCCCTGCGCCCACACCGGGGCCCCGTAAAGGGCCATCGACCGCACGACTCCCGCGTAGAGCCTCCGGCAGGAGGCGTTTGGTCCCCCCAGGTTGGGTAGGAGTCGCACATAGGTGAGGCTGAGACAGCTTCATCATACACGACAAGTGAGTAGGTACGTTAAGAAATGATGACTAATGTTAAAGTCAACCGCTTTCAGTAATAATGCATCTTCTGACGCAGTCGGGTAAAAAGAAAGACGATATTGCACTTCCTGTGTGTTCACGTTAGAATCGGCTTCGTTTATACAACACCATGCGTTGCTTGCTTGTAACACGAGTGCTGCTTGTTTAATACATTGCGACAGTAAGGCTGCGCGCAAACGGGCCACCGTCCGCAGCCACCGGTGGCAGTCGCGCGCCACATTATTTGAGAGGTATCACGAATGTCATTCAAAGTCAAAGTCAAAGTCAAAGTCAAAACATTTATTTCAATTAGACCATTTACAGGCACTTTTGAATTGTCAAGAAGTTACTCATACAAAAAGTTGAAGCTAGTTGCTCGTTCCAAAACGTAGGTCTCTATGGAGAAGAACGAGCAAGAAACTCCATGGACACTCTTTTCAAATTGGTTTTTACAGAATCTTGGTTACAATATTCTTGTTGCTTCTACATGTGAAAACAATTAAGTTAATTATAAAACAATTAAAAAAAAAATATATGATAATAATAGTACTAAAGATGTAAGCCATGGCAGTTAAGAGATGACCAATCCCAACTGACAGCGCCCGTTCACGAACATGACGCGAGGATCAGCACCACTTAGCTCAACCATCATGAAGGGAACCAAATGATCCGACCCACGCGCCACCATCAGCGAGACATTTAAATGAGCATGACAAAGCCCTCAACCACCATGCTCGTAGTGTCCAACACATAATAATAAAATAAATAAATGGCTCCATGGTACTCACATTTACAAAATTGAAATAGATGATGATAGATTATATAAAACTAAGGTTTTAAGTGAATCTATTCGACAGATGACCTGTAGTATGTAAAAAAAATAGAAATAATAATAACGGTACACGTTATTAAGGTCAATGAGAATACAAATAAAAAGGTGGCAAGAAACATCCCCCTGTATTAATATACATATGTAAGTATTAATTTGTGAACCCGAGTGACTATGGAGCAGGACCAGCATTAAGCCAAGCATTCTTGTCATTAATATAATCTTCTTAACTTATAATATGCTTGACTACATAGTGTGCGTTTGATGCAAGTTTTAAATTTTCTCTCATTTAGTTCGAGAATATCGAGCGGTATTTTATTATAACATTTTACAGAGTACCCCATAAAAGAAGTGTGTACTTTAGACAATCTGAAACTTGGTTGATCTAATTTGTTCCTATTTCTAGTATTAAAATGATGTCTATCTCCAATTTTTTTGAAAAGATGAAGATTTTTTCGAACATGCATAATGTTTTCATATATATATTGACATGGAACCGTCATGATATTAATTTTTTTGAACAATTCCCTTAGAGACTCACGACGGCAAAGATTATAGATAGCTCTGACAGCCCTCTTTTGCAAAATAAAGATAGAATCTATATCTGCAGCCCGCCCCCAAAGCAAAATACCGTAAGACATAATACTATGAAAGTAACTAAAATAGACCAGTCTCGCGGTATGTACGTCTGTTAATTGTCGGATTTTTCTGACAGCGTAAGCGGCTGAACTTAACCGCCCTGCAAGAGATGTTAAGTGAGGACCCCACTGCAGCTTTGAGTCTAGCGTAATCCCCAGAAAAACTGTCTTTTCGACGAACTCCAGTATATCCTTATTTAATATAACTTGACATGGACAACTTTTAACATTCGGCAAAGCAAATCTTATGCATTTAGTTTTCTTCTCATTTAATACTAAGTTATTTATAGTAAACCAATTATGAACCTCACGCATAGCGTTATTTACGTCGTCAAGGTGTTGAGCCTTCCTATTTACTTTAAAAATCAGTGAAGTATCATCAGCAAATAACACCATTTGAGGTTGGTCTTTCAGTAAATGAGGTAAATCATTAATGTATACTAGAAAGAGAAACGGACCCAATATTGAACCCTGCGGAACCCCCATCTTTACTTTTAGGCCTGTTGAATTTACACCATTTATTTGAACATGCTGCAATCTATCATTCAAGTACGATTCTATCAAGGCTCGCGCCAGTTGACCCAGTCCGTAATGCTCAAGCTTAAGGAGGAGAGTTTCATGATTAACGCAATCAAATGCTTTCGAGAGGTCGCAAAAAATGCCGATGGCATCCTGTGAGTCCTCCCATGCATTAAAGATGTGCTTAATTAAAGTGACACCGGCGTCAGTAGTACAACGCCCTCTGGTGAAACCATACTGTTGATCGTGCAGGATATTGTTGCAGTTGAAATGATTGAGCATTTGATTGAGCATCACTTTTTCGAACACCTTGCTGAAAACCGGCAAAACCGAAACTGGTCTGTAATTATTGGTGTCTTTAATATCTCCGGACTTAAATAGAGGTATAACCTTGCTGTATTTCATTAAAGTAGGAAAAACCCCTTGGTCTATACACAAATTAAATATTAACGCTAAATAGGGTGCTACTGTCTCAATAATAGACTTACATACATTAGTAGACATGCCCCACAGATCTTCGGTCACTTTGATCTTGAGTTGATTGAAAGTCTTTATAATAACCTGAGGGTTAATATGTTAAAATTTAAATTCCTTAGGGCAGGATGAAACTTTCGCCTTTAGTAAATCAATGGCAAGTGAGGGCGAGGAATCTAAAGTTTCCGTAGTTTTAATTGGAATATTGGTAAAAAAAGTTACAAATTCCTGCGCCACATCGATATTTGTGCTTATGGGACCTCGGGAAGTCTCTAGAGAGTAATCAGCATTTTGTCTTTTGTTTCTATTAGTTTCATTATTAATAATTTTCCAAACCGTTTTTATTTTATTATCTGCTGATTTAACCTTGTTGCTAATGTACAAGGATTTAGCTGACTTACAGGTATTTTTAAAAATTTTTGAGTAAGTAGCAACATACTTGTTAAAACTTTCAGTATTTATATAAGGCTTAAGGCCATACAGCTCAAAAAGTCGTTCCCTACTTTTCCTGATACCTTTCGTCGCCCAATCACTAAATAAAAATCTTGGGCAAATTGTTTTGGTTTTTTTCTTAAAAATATTATTAAACTCAGTTTGCACCACTGAAAAGAATTCATCATACAAAGTACTACCACCAATAAAATCGAGGCCCTGAACACGTAACTTACTATTCAAAGTGCTATTAAATTTATTTAGATTACCAGAAGTTACTGGTCTTGACTGTATCTGCACTTTTTGCAATGGTTTGTTGTACTCAAAAGTAACAGTTTGTCCGCTGTGATCAGAAGGTAGTAAATTAACTATGGCTTTATCTAAGTAGTTGCAGGAACAAAAAATATTATCAATACATGTAACAGTAGTCGAAGTTATACGTGTTGGTTCTAGAAAAACATATGACAGGTTAAAAGATTTAAAGAGATTTATTAATCTACTGCTATTTGAATTATTTTCTAAAATATTGATATTAAAGTCACCACAAATTATTGCTGATTTATTATTATTTGCAAGATTCGTTAAAACATCCTCCATTACTGTCTCAAATATAGAGTAATTTTGGTAATTTGGGGGTCTGTAGACGCACACTATAACATGCTTATCTAGCTCAACACAGGACAGCTCAATAATATGTTCAACCGATAGTTCAACGATGTCTTTACGTGGCTTACATTTAATACTATTTTTTATTAAGATTAGGGAACCACCACGCAGCAAGGATTTTCGGTTGAAACAACTAGCGACAGTATAATTCTCATAATTAATTAACATTTCATAATCTTTTAACCAATGTTCAGTTAAACAAATAATGTCGAACATTGTCTTTTCTAAAAACAGTTCAATTTCTAATTGCTTTGAAGAAAATCCTTGAATATTTTGATGAAATATTTTTAAGGAATGCTGCTTACCCCCATTTTTACAATTTGATAAGTGATTGCTAGAAGATACCTTTTTGTTGATAAGTTTAACTATATTTTTGCTGGTATCTTCTGTTGTCTTAATTACTAGTTTAAAACATTATTTGTTGTTACCACCTTAACATTAGTATTATTACTAAATATTGTGGTGCAAATTATGGAGGACTTCGACATACTAATTATGTCTAAGTTTTTATTATAAGCTAATAGCCAAGCTATATGACGTCTAAAACAAATGGGCAGATACGCTGTATCCCTAGTCGATCTTAATTTTTCAACAAAACTGTTGATGTCCAGAAACATAAGTTTGTCACTATTGTGACTTACAAGAAAATGTAAGTGATTATTTAACATATGAATGTTGTTAGTGAGACGTTAGTGAGACGGTGACCGGTACAATTTGCTTCAATCTCCTACTGTACAGTCTCACGATGGATTCCGAGATGGGTGCGGCGCATGAGTGGTAAGCGTTTATAAGTAGCGGGTGGCCGCCACCGGTGGCGTGACGCAGACACTGAGTCGCGTGTGGACGCCACTCGCCACACGTATGTGGCGATTCCATAAAAAACGTGTTAAAAATTATGTAAACAGCTTGTAGCCAGCCACCGGTGGCTGTGGTCGGTGGCCCGTTTGCGCGGAGCCTAAATCCATCGGTTGTATCAGCGGCCGAGCACGCTCAGCGCCGACCTTCAAAAATGTACGCTTAACAAAAAATATGAGTAACATCTAATACAGTTAAAGTTTTCTTTGAAACTGGTGGTCGTTTTTATTTAAATTTATTTAAATTAATAAACTGGTCTTTTTCAATTTCATTCAAAAACATCTATCGGTTTTTAAAAAACTTTTAATTTATTAAGCGAGGCTGGTTACTTATCTCTTTTGCTGACTGTACCATACAATACAATCAACTTTTTACCAAGCGCGCCTTAGCTTAGCATTAGCTCCCTTATTTTATAAACATTATAGAACCAAGGAAAATCCCTAAACAAGACATGCATTCAAACAATCACGATCCACGCTTTCTTCTTCCGTTACTACACTATTCGCCACGAGTCGTGAGCACAAAATCCACCTGCGCAGAAGTTAATTTTTAGGTCGCTTAGGCGGAATGAAGGACGCAGGGGCGTCGACGCCGCACTCAATTGATTCGTCCCTGTCCGTCTGTTGATGCTCGTCGTCCATTGGACACT
Organism: Caradrina kadenii; assembly: GCA_947462355.1. NCBI lineage: Eukaryota > Metazoa > Arthropoda > Insecta > Lepidoptera > Noctuidae > Caradrina > Caradrina kadenii. Next base: position 12,828,493 of record OX381691.1, read on the forward strand.
CGCATGTCGTTTAGTGACTTACGTTTTGAATTTGAAAATGGTTTGAAAATTATTTCGTATTTATTTTTTGTTTTTGTTTTTATATAGTTTTATGGATTTTTTACGGATATTACCTTTACCTTCGGATTAACAAAACGTTACGAAATAAAAATAAATTATATTATCATTTCTAACCAGATTTTATTATTTTATTGAGATATGTTTGAGTCACGAAGGCCTACAACATTACTGCATCAAAATAAAATTATAAGTACCACTAATGTACACTTCTCATCAGAAAAATCGAAACACTTCCGTTTTTATGGTTTCTGTCCTATTTTTTAACCCAAAAGAGTTTTCATTCCATGAAAAAAATCACATGGTTGTTATAGCTGGCAGTTTGGCCATTACAGTGATAAGCGAAAATTCTAAATTTAAAATTAGAATTTCATTTGTTTATCCTATAAATAAAAATAATAATAATAATAATCTTTATTGACATAAAAGTAAATGAAATGATTCACTGTTTTGAGACAAATGTGTGTTTAGAGTTGGAGTACATTTCACCTTTGAAAACTAAAAATTAGCGCCTATGTTAAAACATTTTGTTCTTTATTTGTTTACTGTGACTTTAGGACGTCTGAAAACGCATTTTTTTCTAAAACGTATATGGAAACTTCGCCCGCAGAAGCCGCCCAAGTGGTGACATTGCTGGATTCTGGACTTGGTCGGCATGTTGTGGCTGAAAGATTTCATCTAAGCCTGTCACCTATTTATAGAGCCTACCAACGCTGCGGGAGACTGGCTTGTTCACGTGCCGTTCCGGATCTGGCAGGAATTGGGCTACTTCTGAGCGAGATGATCGATTTATTGTAACAACTTCTTTACGAAATCGACACCTTAATGCTTTTCAACTGCAGCAGCAGCTTTATGTTGTACGTTGGGTGGCTGTAAGTGACTCTACAATTTGAAAAAGGTTGAAGGAACGTGGACTGGCACCGCACAAGTCAGAAAATGGGCCGAAATGTTAATTTCGGCAGTTCCATCGAAGAACGCGCCTTAACTTTGCTCGTGAGCACCTAAATTGGTCATACCTCCAGTTGAACAAGTCCTCTTTTCTGATGAGTGTAAAATTATGCTGTATGGTAACGACGGAAGGTACAAGGTCTACAGAAGAGATGGAGATCGCTTTGCACAATGCTGTATGAAGAAAAGGTCAGCTATGGACGCTATGGTGGCGGTTCGTGGACGGTTTGGGGAGGTACCAGCGCCGACGGTAAGACAGAGCTTGCCTTTGTGTGTGGGCCACGTCTGCCTGCACTGAACAGTCATCGGTACATCAAACAGTGTCTTCAGCCTCACGTGATATGATCGCATGGGGCATATGCACATTTTATTGGTGAGCCTGAACATGAATCCGATTGAACATCTATGGGATGAATAAAAGAGGCGAATTCGTGCAAGAGATCCTGCCCAGGAATGGAATGGAATGCCACAATATTTGATCGTGACTCTCATCCGATCGATGAAGAACCGCATGGAAGCAGTAATAAGTGCTCGGGGATAAACGTATTTTAGCTTTTTTATTTTATTTACGTGTGCTGTTTCATCAATTTTCTTCATACTCTAAACAGGGTAAAAATGACTAGTTAAACAAAATTCGAAACCTATAATAATTTAATTGGAATTTAGAAAATTAACATTAGGATGTGAAAACCTCATATTATTCACTACCTATTAAACGACATTTGACATATATTCCTAAATATTGTAATTTTTCTGATAATCCTTACAAAACATAAACTTGCAAGGTGTTTCGATTTTTATGATGGGAAGTGTATTCATAGCACTTTGTGTAAGTACCTAACAATCATTTTAGTAAAATTGGTATTGAATTAATTTGGCCGAAAGTGTATATACGCGAGGTTACCCCCACCACTACTCATCTGTGCTCACGACTCGTGGTGACCATTATACCTACCATCCTATTGTTACTCTTGTTCTCTTCGTTTAGTTAATGCTGTGACAACATGGACGTGCAGGATACACTCCACGTCTGCTCAGTGTGAGTTATCGCGACACATTATGCTACTCGCGCTAATCGTGCCAAGTTTATTGTTAATGACTCCGCATATCTACTGTTATGTACGACTTTGTCTCTGATACGAGATGAGATGAGGCTGTTGTGACTCACCAAAGATAGACAAGTGACATACGCTGGCGCGGCGACGCCGACACTTCGTCTGCCGGCACAGCAGTTATGGCGCACAGCTGTCGTGTGCGCAACTTGTGGTAACCAACTGGAACTTCCGACAGTACTTCCACACCTACATTCGAGGCATAACGATCAGGAGCCGACACTATTATTTAACATCACATACGACGCAAGTATATGCGCCAATATTGTAACTTCGCCAGATATTATAAAAACAATAAGATTTTACAAAGGTACCTACCTACCTACTAAAAAAAAAGCAGGATCGGAAGACAGGCCTGAGAATAGACCGAATTGACGAAGTCGCCCAATAAAGGGAATACGAGAAGCTTCGTTTACTAACAATAAACATAGAAGCCAATATTGTGGTGGCGTGTCGCATGCGGCAGCTCGCGAGTCGCGACGTTATCGGCGCGGCGCGTGCGTCACTCTCCGCCACAACTGACTGGATATTAACTCTGATAACAGCGCTCTTATCAGCTGCACTTCTAATCTGCTTTCTTATATTGTTTATTGGTATTTCTTTGACTTTCGTAGCAAATACTTGATTTAACTGTGACGTCATTTTCAATGATAAAAAAATAAAAAGGATCGTGGTTTTTGTAGCATCAACCAGCTATATGACTTTTATTCGACTGGTCCGTCTGTCGGGCCGATCCCGTGCAGCGTCGGCGCCCCAAAAACCGAGAATCGAATCCAAAAACGAACTTGATATTTGTGCTCATGACTCGTGAAAAGTAATATATAGCGCTCTCTCCGAATGTGACAAGTTCGTTACAAGCGACAGCGCACGACCACACTACGACCTGTCGAGGGAGAAGCCTATCTGTAGCGGTACACCCTCCACCAACTGCCGGCAATATTACTTGAGTCAGCTCAGTCGAGTAGTTTGTCGCTGCCACATTTCCAGGTTCGCGGGCGCTTTTGTGAGAACCTGTGTTTCTTACTGGATATACCTACGCAGAGAAAGAGATATACCTACTGGATATACCTACCAGAGAACTAATAATGTTTAGGAAAAATCATGAAAAATCATCGAAAAGTATTGCAACCCCAGAAAAAGTCAAAAACAGGCGATAACACTAACGATATGGCAAGATCACACGGTGTACCTTACTGGGGATGTTTACGTATTTCCCCTTTTTGTTGAAATATTGTTAAGTAGGTAGTCAACAAGCAATAGAATCCAACAGAAGACAGAAAAGATTTTATTTTAAAAATAATTTGTTTTAAATCATCGGGGTGACATATTCTGTTCAGAAAAAACCCCGTAAATAAATTGAGATTTAAAAAAAAAAAGATTTTATTTGTTAAATTACATATAAATATTGAGACATTCCTGCAAACAAAATCATGTGATATACGTATGATTGCGCGGCGCTTATCTTATAGCGCACCGGTTAGTTTTATTATCTGTCAGGTTATTAATGTTGCTATTAAAGTATTAAGATCACAAGACGAGTCTGCACTAGCCTAGCAACTTATACAAGAGATTATTTATGTAGTACATATATTCATCGGACTTCATTTAGAAGTCTCTTAAATTATGAACTGAGGTTTGAATAATGTTCGATACTACTACTACTGATGCTACTGCTGAGTAATCTTCTCTTCGCTCAACTTTTACTTCGCTCAACTCATCTGTGAGCGCATGTCTCCTACACTATTCTGTGTGCGCATGTCTCCTACACCATTCTGTGTGCGCATGTCTCCTACACTATTCTGTGAGCGCATGTCTCCTACACTATTTTGTGAGTGCATGTCTCGTACACTTTCCTGTGAGCGCATGTCTCCTCCACTTTGCCGTGAGCGCATGTCTGCTACACTATTTACAGCAGACATATAACATGTAACCAAAATTAAACACATAAATGTAACAACTTGAAGTTGTGTTTGTAGCTTTTTGGTGGAGGTATATTCTAAAGTTGATCTCGATTCCACCGAGCCTTTATCATGTTATTTAGCAACGGAAAACTAATATCCAAAGATAACAAAGTAGAGTATCTTTCTCATGGGTTCGCTGTTATTTACTGCTATTGTTTTTGTTATTGTTTATTTTAGATTCAGCATTAGACAATAATAAACATATTGATAATAATCACATTATAATATTATGCAAAATAGGGCACTCCGTACATGTGCGCGTTATCTAACTAAATACTCAGAATTTTCCGACGATTATAATATTCTTTGGAATAATGATTGATATAGCTATCTTATTATAGAAATGTAAAGTGGCCAGTGTACTAGTAGCGCACGTGAACCCGGTTACATTGCTTATGTCTACCTACCTACAGAACTTAAGTTGATTTTCTTCGTCAACGTTGTGTAGTTGAAGGTCTAAAACCTACTTAAGGATATTATAAGACGAATAGAAATAAATTCTAATCACAGTAAAATCAGTAACTGCCTCGTTGGCCTAGTGGTCCTAAGTGCGACTGCTACGCTAGAGGTCTTGGGTTCGATTCCCAGGTCGAGCAGAAAGTGTTATTGAGTTTTTCTGTAAAATTCTCAGTAGCAGCTCGGAGTTAGGATTTGTGCCCGGTTAATGACAATAGACTCGCCCCCTATTACATGGGACCTAAACATACAGGCGAACTGTGGGTGTACATTGGTACATCTCTGCCTAACCCTTAAGGGAATAGAGGCGTGATGGTATGTTAGTAAAATCCAAAAAAAGAAATGCACCACATTGACTAAAATATTTTTTAACCAAAATACTCACCATTAATAAATTACCTTGTAAACGTACAGGTCTATAATAAAATTAGTTACTATACTAAATAAATCTTAGAACATCACTAACCACATAACAACCGTGTCAGTTTAAGGCGAGTTTACACTAACATTCTATTTGTGATCATCCCCCAAAAGGATATAAATATTGCGAGGAGGGCGCGCGGGTACGGAGCCAAAGACGGCGCGGCGCGCACTGTGCCGCTGTGCCGTACCGACTCCACGGCCGGCGACACATCTGGGAAAGTGGACGCCGACATGCAAGAGCTAGCCAGCCGAAGGTCAAGTTCAGATACAACTTTAAGGCCAGACATTCAGGTTACGACGTTGGCTGCATATCATGCGCCGCGCCCTTACGCTGCCCGACATTTACTTTGCTCGTGAAGCATTTCAATTGCCTTCGTTATCGACAACTACATTGGCCTGCTTTGCGCCTTCCTAAATCGTCTTGATATCGTGCTGGCTTTAGAGTTGTGTGACACAAGTACGTTACTCCCGCCCTCACATCTTACTAACACTAATTAAAGTTGGAGTTTAGATGTATTTCTATCTAATTCTAAATCAACGAACACACTACTACGACAGTATTAAGTGATTATTTTGATCCAATTTGGTCATGTAGGTACCTTGTAAGAATAAACTCTCAATATAATTTTACTTATTAAGAAAGCAACCCAATACTATTTAAAAATTAGAGGCTCAACAGTGAAATCACAACAACCACTATTTAAATAATTTTAAATTGGACTAAAATCCAAATTGGTTCAGTTCAGCATTTAGCGTCCACAGCATCTGCAGCACGTGAATCAATCTCGCTATTTCTCGTCTCACTCGCACCTTTCCCTTTCGCAATAAAAAGGAAAGAAACAAAACATCCGCAGCGCGCAAGTCTCACCCCTAGAGTTGGCAGACGACTGATTGCCAGCTTTGGACAATCAATATGGAATAATGGCGGGATGAATGGAATCATGGCGGAGTTACCGCGCCATAAACATTGACAATTATGTGCATTTCATATGATCGTATTTCGCAGTGACTGAATATTTTATGGTGCTTTATTGTATGAGTTGTTTTACCTTTGAATTGTGTAATGGGCTATTGTATTGTTGTCGAAGCTCGAACTTGTGATTCTGATGACGTTTATTACTATTTCGTTTTCAGTAATATCATTATGCATGTCGTCTTCAAACTATCCTAGCTCTCACATTGTAAAATACTTATTTAATGAAACAACACCCTTAGAAAGTACAAATAGCTGCAAGTTGATAACGAACTAATGGCCCACAAACGTTCAAGTGGTGTTCACATGAATCTCCGAAGAATGCTAGACAAAGTTATCGTTCGAACTTCAAGTGGATTTGTTTTGTTAGAGTAGCTATAAATCAAAGCTATTAATTACTTCGTCTGATACTCATAGAACTTAAACTTTGTTATAGTATGCTACTATCCATATCTTTATCTATCAATTGTGTGGCAAACTACATTTTCATATATTTTGAGCAGACGATGAAAGGCCCTAATTAAATTGAAAACTCTCATTTCACGCTTGTTGGGTATGTATGTATACCGTGTTTATTAGATTTTGATCTAAATCTGAGGCAAGGTGTAGGAAGATGCTAGTTGGCCAGCTAAACTAGGTAGGTACTTAACATATACCTAGGATAAATGAAGCTTTTTATGTCATATTTATACGAATCACCTAAAACAATACTATTACACGACAGTTTGTGTTAAATACTGCACAGATACTGTTATGAGAGAATGACAGAACAATGTTGGTAGTCATTTCTAATTGTCTAAGATTATCTTATTAGCGAGCGCCAGATGGTAAGACCTACTGTGAGCGCGGACACAACAGTGATATCATCTCTCCAGATATGTTATAATATTATAGACATTAACATTACTGTTATGTGTTTACTTGTCGATGTGAGATGTTTCATCGACAATCAGTTTCATTATCTTTAACTTCATTGTTATACTCTCTGAGATGAAATGTGCAAGAAGTGTAGACGACTGTGCACAAAAAAATGCTAACACTGGACACAAGCAGGAAACTTCACCCCGCGGAACACAAGCACTGTGAATCTTGACGCACTGGAACATGAAATAAACTACTAACTAGATATTAATTAAATAATCACTGACTAGACTATTATAAGAAATATAGGCTAATACCTACTTCACGCTATGTATTTAACTTAAATGAGTGCAACGACGTAATGCCACGGATAACCAATGTACAAAGGTACAGAATACAATAGTTAGATTTCCCCCAGGGAGCTAGCATCTGAAGTCGAAGCCGCTGCATAGGGTAAATTGTGTGTTCCGTAACGGCAGCAGGAACGGATACAATGTAGATGACTCAGATGTAAAGGACGGGGTTGTAAGAACTGCGTCCAAAAATTAATACACATGCACACATAGTCTATTCCATATTGTATCTATTTTGACCACAAACAATATAATTGATCAAGGACTCGCGTACAAGTGGGGCGGTGGAGCTATGGTAATAACAATTTGTTGATCATGTGCGACCATTTAATTAGTCGACTCGCCATAAGTGCCTCCGTCCAGCACATGATATCACACTTATTACCATAACGCCCATACTGACTGGGACACACGTGTGTCTTGATAACTACGTTGTGGTGAGTCATTTGTCAAAAGCAACAATTTAATAAGGTGGCGACGATATCAAATTGTAAATCAAATAGAAGACAAACATACGGTACTATTGTCATTAAACTCTCGTAATTATCATCATAATGATGCTTTGAAAAACACGGAAACAATTTTCATTCGTCAACATATTTTATGAATAAGCACAACTGTGTACAAGACAGGTTGCGGTAGGTACTCGTACTACGCACACAACATATTTTGTATTTGTATCTTGGTTTCTTTATTTCCAAGACATCACTAATCATATTCAAACGACGTATGTATTATATACTGTATGTTATTATCATATATACGCAGTGATGGTCCCCACAAGTTGTGGTAAACGACGCGGTCTCGCCTCGCTCGGCGAGGCAGACAGGAGTGTCGGCGAGGCAGACAGAAGGGTCGACGAGGCAGACAGGAGGGTCGGAGTGGCTCGAGAGCCCCTTCGCACAGGTGCGACACCTTGGCACGTCGCCAGACGCGGCGGCCATAGGAAATAATGCTTCGGAGAATACCTAGACGTACCTACCTGAGCATTTGAAAGCTTTCTACATTGTGGTTTGTGAATTTATTATAACTTCCAGTTGATTCAGCTGCGGTCATTCATTCCGCTAGGAGAAGTATACACAGGTACTACATGTTGGGTACATTCTGGTGCTAAAGGTTCACCTCAGGGTAAGTTCTATTCCCTCCAGTCAGGGGTGCGGGTCATGCCGGGCTCCCGACTCATATCGGTAGAAATTATGGTAGGGATTCAGTCGACATAACTTTAAAATTCTCTTTTGTCTGCTGTGTCGAACTAAGTTTTTATTTTAGTTTATACAAACGCGACGAATCCCAGACATATCGATGACAAAGCAAACAAATGTGATTTATACGGTGAAAGCTATCGACGAAACACAAATATTTGTAAATACAGTGTAAAGAGACAACACACTTCCTTCACAACAAGTGATTTAGCGAGTACATGTAGGTACATATTAGTTAGCCAAACATAAGTTAAATAATGACAGAATTTCGAGTTTAAGATATACTAAGCAGGACATCACATTGAATAGGGCTTAAACTTACCACTGCAGCTCACTTCACCGGAACCATATTTACGTATTATATTGTTAGTTTCCTGGGTTTAAATCTAACCATTTTCTATTTCCACGAAAACTAAACAGAAGAGCGGCATTTTCCGCGTAATGTCGTACCAGGCTTCCAGACTGCGGTGGAGGTGCAGGCAAAAGCTAATAAAACGCAGGAGGCAGTAAAACCCGATCCACACTGTATTGCGCTAAGTATGTAGGTTCACAGTTGCATAGAGTAGCTAGTCTGTCTAGACATGCGTGAATAGTATCGTAAATGCGCCAAGCCCAGTGCGCCTTCTGTTTGCGGTGTGAGTTTATCAAAAGAAACGAATGTACATTTGCACTGCGCTCCCAAATAATAGTATATTTCCAGTTGTTATTAGGTTCGTGAGAAAGTAATGATTTTAGATGATTCGTTGTTTTTTTTGTTTAGTGAGAATTTCGAATACCATAATAATATAAAAACATATTAATAACTGTTTTCAGTCATCGATCAACTTTACTTAGAGTTTTTAGTATCGGTTGGCAGTAAGTATTGTCTAGTATGATGGTAGCCGTTGCTAATGCTGTTGATGTGCTATACTCGTACATATAAACGAAATTAGCCATAAAAGTTAAAACGTTTAGCAGTCGAAGTTACTCGGAAACCATATCCCCACACGTCCATCTTTGATCTCATCGATGCATTTGACGTGTTGACTGATGTTCGCTGGTGTAAGCTCCGATTCGAATCCGTTCCTCTTATAAATCGGTTTGCTGCCACGTACTGTACGTTGTTCTATTTCTGTTGTTATGTTTATCAATTTTTCTAACGCCATATGCGATGCAGTCGCTTTCATGTTACGCACTTGAAAGTAAGTACTTACTGTCTTTTAAGTTTAGTGTACGCATGAAGAATGGAACCCTCTCGCCGACAAAGTGGATCGCGACGACGATAAACAGAAGTCAGTTGTAATATTACTCTGTGTATGGACGCTGCCAGCATTGACGTTAGACAGACTTAGTTTCTAACAATATCACGGCTTCTAAGTTTCATCTAGTTTCAAAAGTTGCGAGTTTGTGCAAGGTAAGCCATTCGTGAGGTGGCAAATCATATCGATAGCATCTGTAATTTACGCTAATATTATAAAGAGAAAAGATTTTTTGTTTGTTTTAATGTTTGTAACGAATAGGCTCCGAAAGTACTGAACCGATTTAAAGAATTCTTTCACCAGTTAGATAGCATAGCTACATACATTATTCTTGAGTAACATCGAAAGACTTAAGGCGGACTTTTGTGTTGAATATTATGACCCTTTTTGCTTTGGAGAAAGGATTATATTGCATTAGCTGTTGCCCACGACTTCGTCCGCGTTTCCGTCGTTTTTCGTAAAAAAAGTAACCTATGTCCTTCCTCACGGTTCAGTGGTTTTGATGTAACAGACAGATTAACTTTCATATTTTAGTAGGGAAATATAATATGTCAATCTATTTCTATGATTCTTTTTAATGGAATAGTTAATAATGTTAACTTTTTTAATTAGGGATGACTGAGAGTGTTATAAACGTAAGAGTAGACCAATATAATCAGAAAGCTTCGAACTGCTAAGCTATCGGGAGTTACACGTTATATTGTGAGTCAACCATAAAAGATAGACATATGCTGTCGTGGGATATTTTTTATATAATTTTAAGGAGAACATTTCCGTCATACATGATTTCTGTGTAGCTTTAACCATTAAGGAAGCACACGCGACGGAAGCTTAAAAAATGGAGTAACTTCTCCCGTTTTCTCAACATTTCTCTTCACTGCTCTGCTCCCATTGATTGTAGCGTGATGAAAAGTATACTATAACCAACTCAGGAGTATGAAAAATAATTGTACCAAGTTTCGTTAAAATCCGTCGAGTAGTTTTTGTTTCTATAACGGTTATACAGACAGACAGACAGACAAAAATTTTACTGATTGCATTTTTGGCATCAGTATCGATCCCTAATCACCCTCTGATAGTTATTTTGGAAATATTTTTCATGTACAGAATTAACCTCTCTTCAGATTTATTATAAGTATAGATTTAATATTGATTATTTAGATATGCAATAGTTGATTATACATATAAAAGCTTTTAAAATGGGCTCAGCTTTCGCTTAATCCTAACAAAATCCTAAGTTGATAACAGTAGCATGACAAGAAACCGAAAACATTTTTGTTTGGAAAACGTTCAATTTGTACACACTGTGAGTCTGCTTAGGTGTTTGGTTTCCTGAATTACAATTTCGGAAACGTTGTTTGCAATAGAATAACTAAGCAAGTAGGCACCTTGACTCACGCTTACACAGCTGCGACCGCTCTGTTTTTCAGCTTTTATGACTTCAGGACACGTTTCTCATTATTTACATTTATAATTTATTGGCAGTACGCCATTGTGAAGCAACTTAACGATGTTTTTCGTGTCAAGAGCGAACGTAGCACTTGATCAAACACGTACGTACGTATGAGAGTGGAGGATGTTACGAGAAACTATTGAATTGTTGAGAGTGGAACGATTGACCAACGAGAACATGAGCGAGTGCCCGGCCGATGGTGATTAATTCTGAGCGATATGATTAATTGAATGTTGGAAGAATTGTTGGACGTGATGGACATTATAGACATACCGGATCAAAGTTTTGAAAACAATTCTACCTGTCAAACCTGGATTTATTTTGTTGACTCCAGTAAGATAACAAAACTCGTCCTAGAGAGCTTTGCCGAACTCATCTTGACAGAGGCGACTGCACCGCTATAAACTTAACAGACATCTTCCTACGTCTCCCTGGGGATAAGGCCTCGCAACAAAGGGCTGAGCTGAGCACTCGCGCCGAGTGCCGCGCGGTGGCGTGACGCGCCGCCGGTGCGAGCGGCGAGTGCGTGCCCCGACGTCGCATACTGATTGTGACATTCATGCACACGTCACGATAATGAGAGCTTCTGAGTGTTAGTGGGCGCTTCCGCCAATTGTGTACCAAGGATGTTGAGCATTTCGAGTAAATAGATCAGTTAATATAGCTGTTGTCCTGTTATGTTATCATCTCGATCACCCCCTAACACTGGGACGACGACAGTTTCCTTGTGTAAATCATTCAAAGATTTGCTTTTACATGTTCCAGTTCTATAGCGGCTGGAGCTCGGCGTGAGATACACATCTGAATGAAAATATGGTTACCACAGACGTAGAATTGCCATGTAGGTAGGTAGGGACGACTCAATGACAAGTAACAATATTACAATATGGGTACAACTTGCTAATTTAGAGCACGCTGTGCGTGTAACCAAGCACGGTACATGTACGCATGGGATACATGGTAACGTAACGTCTGCGGCACTCTTTCGTGTCCGTGATAAAATACGACACTTTTTAATGGCTTAAGAACCCCTTCCGCCAAATTGCTACTTATGTACAGGACCTACACTTAACTGGAGGGTTTCCTACATACTTGGTGGTGGTCCCATAAGTACGGCCTGCATGGAGCATGTCGAGTCGATGTGAATACAGCGCGATAAGCATCGAATCGGTTTGATTTATTCGCACTTTCCGTAGACGCAGCACACGGCTGCTGGCTAGGATGACCACACTCGACGTTTTATAGCCCAGCTATAAATAAGCGTAAGGGTTCGGCCTGCGGGTACTGCATTCCATGCTTCATGCTTACGGTATACAGCAACAAGAATAATCAGTAAGATGGTCCTGTGAAAGTTGTAAAAGTCAGTCCAGAAGAGAGGACTCAGGAGCTCTATATATCCATGGTAAAGTAACTTCTTGCGCAGTTATTTACGTTTATCTGATTTGAACAGTATCCTTGTTATAAAATGAGAAAAGCTAAAACTATTGAATAAAGAAAAACTATACAAAAGTTTTTAAAAAGCGCTTCCCCTATTTCAAAGAACCTCTTCATTAAGTGCAGTCTCAATTATCGGGAGCGCATAGACGTGGCGGTAACAATACAAAAAAAATTGTTGAGTGGTGTATTGAATGACGAGGTAATTGCAGTAGGATGCGGATGCGGGCCCGAGCCCCGAAGGTGCTCTGCGTTCTGTCTGCCGCCCTAGTCTTTCGCCGGCCACTTCATCACTCAACACTTAAAACTTTGTTCACGTATTAGTGCGGGTACAGACAATGCAACCTGAGTGTATGGTTACTGTCTCCTTTCGCAATTTAATTTAAAAAGCAATGTATTTAACACATCCTACCTACTTGTTAGAAGATTTTTCTAGGAACTCAATAAAATTAAATATATAGTTGGTGTATGTTGGTGGTGCGTGTGAGTGTGGTGACGAGTGAAATAGTCCGCCGCTCCAGAACACTCCCGTCACTACTTGACCGCTGCATAATGTTACAGAGGTGACGAACATTTTGTGTTAGGTTTTCATGAATGACACAATCAGTAAGAACAACCTGTGCAGGTCTTATGCGCTATTCTGTAGGCTTAGCACTACTGCGCTGATTTAAGCTATTCGAATCCACTATCGCAATACATTTTGGTTAAACGATACGACAAGCACTATTACTTAATATTACCCACTGATATGAAGGAAGTTTTCGAATTATATTATGTGCATAATATTTGCACCCGTCGTTGTCGTCGTTGTTTTTTTTTTTCTCCCGTCACACATAAAGGCAATGCTGGTTCAGTCCCTTATCCCCCCCATAATTGATTATGGCGATGTGTGTTACTATGACCTGAATGCAGATCTTCTCAATAAACTTGACCGACTTCTTTATAACTGCATTCGATTCGTATTTAATCTCCATAAATATGACCATGTGTCCGCACATCGGTCGCTCTTAAAATGGTTGCCCATCAGACAGCGCAGGGCGTTAAGGGCCTTGACTACTTTGTTCTCTCTTCTAGACAAACCTAGTTCTCCTTCCTATCTGACTTCTCACTTCCAATACTTGTGCTCTGCATCTTCGCTCCTCCAATAATCGTCTTCTACGATGTCCTTCTCACCGCTCTGGTTTTCTTAAATCTTCTTTTCTTGTCCAGGCGGTTTTCCTTTGGAATGCGCTTCCTCAGAATATCAGGATGGCTACCAGTCGTTTCATATTCAAAGTAAAAGCTCGTGAACACTTGCTTATGAAGTTGGCAGACTCGTCTCACAATTAGTTTCTTATATTTCTCCACCTATGTATTTTTTGGCTTTCTCTACTCTGTATATTTTGTTTGTATGTATGTATGCATGTATTTATTATATTTTATTCCTGGAAACTTTCTGTTTCTTGCACCTACTATGTTTTGTCTCTGCACCACCCTAAGGTTGACTGGTAGAAAATGCCAAAGGCATTAAGTCCGCCTTTGTACAATGTATTATTTACATTATGTGCAAAAAGTTTTAATAAATAAAAATGGATAAAATATGGATAACAAATGGGAGTTTATAATACATAGTCGCATTTCCAATTCGAAAATGGACTTAAGCAGAAGCTGCTAGGCCTCTGTTCATTCCACTTTGTAGATGTTATGAGTTGATAATATTTATGCAAATGTAGCGGGTGACATAATACGAACCAAACAGTGATCGCCATAAATGATAAGAGTTGTAAAAAACTGGTTTACATTTATGAAGCTCCTTATACGATTAAACGTACCGACGAGTACAACACCTGCTCTACCCACCATCAGGAGAATTCACTTTGATTTAAGAAAAAAACATTTAAGTAAATGAGTATTTAGAGATATGATATAACTGAGTTGTGCTGGAAACTTGAGTTATATCGGTTGTGGCGACCTAAAAGAAAATAAACCGTCATGTCATTCTATTTGTGTGTCGTAGTGCGACTAATTCACGGTCCGCCTGCACCCGGGAGGAAGTCCATGCCAGCGCGGCGGCGCGTGTGCACTTGCCTGACCAAAATATCAATATTTGAGCTTCTTTGGGCGCTGCGCTCCGTGTACGTGAGCTATACTCAGGCAACTACATATATACAAAAGTCAGAACTTTAAAGCGTCGGCCTGCAGTTACGGCCCGCAGAAAGAATATTTTTGTCAATATCCTTTTTAACCGAAGAAAAAATCGGAGGAGGTTATCTATTCGACGCGTATATATGTATATTTTTTTATCTATGATCATCACGCATAACTTTTTACAGAGTAGTACGATTTCGATAATTATTTTTATTGGAAAGCGTATACCCCCGTCCCATATCATTTAGAACAAAAATATTGGATATTTTGGGTAGGGTAGGCTAGGGCCTACCCTACCCAAAATATGGGTGGGAAAATAAGGGTGATTTATTCTCACAGATTTCAATGCTGAGTTGTGTATTACAATAAAAGTAATCAAAAAATATGTATGTAGTGATTAGGAGATTATAGCCACACAAAATTATAAAATAAAAACTTTTTTACAAAAAAATTGAACCGTCGAAAAAACTAATAGGTGAAAAATTACTTTAGCTTTGGAAGTCGGCGGCTTTGGTTCTGTTTGTAGTTTTGTAAAGCCACCGACTTCCAAAGCTTAAGTAAAAAGTTTTTTTATGTATAAAAACTAGCAATCACGGATGATCCCAAGTGAGTGAGGGTAACTGTTGTACCTCATACCTGAAAAAGCGCCCAACATTCGAGCTAACGCATTTCCTTTTCCTTTCTCTATCCTTAAAATGTCGTCATGTTTCAATAATGTATAATTGGTGGTGCAATTGGATTGTATATCATAACTGAGTTCACGTAACTGCTTCATCTTGCATCTTCACTATTTATAATCATGCATATACTCCAACGACAGGAGGCACCGGACGGCAGCGTTATGTCTATTTGCCCGAAGCTTATAATATAATATTATAAAAAGACAGTTACTTTATTTCTACGTACTTTCTGAAGATAAGAATGATAACAAGTGTCATAATAACGTTTGTAACGCTGATGTAATCTGCATTTTGTGGCAAAACGTAACGAGAGCAAAGGTTACAAGCACCTCTCGCGGTACCGAGACAACCAGTCAACTCGAGCAGTAACATTATACATTACCAAAAATATAAAACCTACTTGTACCTGGTCTATTTCTGTTGGAGATGCGAGGTGCACGCATATCTGCGCGCGCGCATCCGCCCCGACCGGTATAATGCGACTTCTTTTTGTCGCAAGTCGCCGAGCACTGCACTGTGACTGCCCCGGGACCACGCGGTACAGAACAAGAAGGATAATAATAAAAAATACAAGCTCACGACGTGGTGACCGCAAACCGAACAACTACATCTGATTTGACGACATTACTTATGACTTGAAACGATTGATCTTTTCAAGTCATTAATAATTTCGTCAAATCAAAATTGTTTAAAATATCACCAACGACAATGTCGTCAACGAAATAATATAATGAGTAGTAATGTTCAAACCCGAAATTACGCATCCAGAACGTAATAAAAAAAATTATGTTAAATTTGGTTCCTTGTGTTCAATCGTTCAACGTAAATGGTGCACTTATCTACCTACCTATCACTGCAGCAATCTCTCTCTGCAATGAATGTCAAATCGTGTACAGTACAACACTGCATAACACCAGAACTAATGATTGCGCAACGAGAAAGTCTAATTAATTAGTCATAAATATTCGCTTAAAAAGTTAAACCAGAGTGGTGGCGTACCGCCGGACAGCGAAAGTGAACAAATACGAGCACACTAGTGTTGGCACGTAATGAGCGAAAATAATTCCAAGTGTTAACGTTACAGCCGTTGTTATACCAGTTTAATGTTTTGGAAAACTTTCCTTGTTTCTTACGAAACCATGAGCGAGCCCCGACACTGTGTGTCCGAGCACTGCGGGGCACTGAGCTTATATTAAATCAATAGCTGGAGCCGCCGGAGAGACTGTCGGAATGAAAAGGAAATGCAAAAGGCAAATCGTAAAAGTATAATAAAACTTTTCCCATAAACCACTCGAACTGGAAACAAAAAACTGCGATAAAGGTAAAAGTGAGCACAAACGCGTTACAGCAGCCGCACCCGCCGACTACTTTAATCCACTTGCCACATGAGCTGTGAACCACTCCATGGCAGCATGTATGAATATTATTAGAGGAGCAACTGTTCTTATTGGATCATTTGCATGTGATTGCAGAGTTGCTTCTGACACCAGCCTAGTGAGGAAAGTAAATAAATGATACACTAAACATACAATTACACAAGCAAGTGGCGCAACACTGTCACTCGAACAAACAGCCGAATGTGGAATGGAGCGCAATTTGTAGCTATTAATATCGCACTCCATAATGCTGATCCGTTAACATTCATTATGACACATTTGCGGGTGGTGTAGCAGCGGCAGTACGACACTAGGGTACATTAACGGACATAATAAAAAAAAAAAATGCATTTATTTCAGGTAACCCAAAAGCACCCATACAGCCACCAGAATACATGAAAACACATACACACACAAAAACAAATATTAACGGAGACAGCTAGCAACATGCCTGCTAGAGCAATGTCCGATATACGGGCAATGAAATCTCTCGGCAATCATCGCCAGAAGTGTATTAGATCAGCCCCGCACCCTGCGCACCAAGGACGCGCACCGCTTGCGCATGGTGGTGGGGAAACAGTCGGTGCGCGTTTCCGCAAACATGCTCGAGGCATTGCAGAAGCGGGGCAGCCGCAACGCGTTATTGTACTGTATACGGAGGGCACTGTAAGACGTTCGCGTGTAGGAAACCCATAGGCTGCACGTGTACAGAGATGTGCAAAAGGGTTTTAAAAGCGTGAAGCGTGTGATAATGCGTGCGCGTGCGCGCTTACGCAGGCCGCGTGGGTGGCGCTGGAGTAGACATTACGGGCTGTTACGAGAGCTAAGTCAAGAGTTCTCATGATTGATCAGAATACTGAAGTTGATCATTATTATTAGAAATTAGTTTAAAGTAGGTAGTTGTGGTGCCATATGAAGGAGGTTCAACTAATTCAATTATAATGCGCCAGACATAATGTGTCTGATCTCTTGCATATCTTGTTTTTTCATCCAAAATCTATAAATATCTGAATACGGTTAACGGTTGTATTAATTATTCTAAAATCGAAAGTGAATAGAGATGTTCAAATGAAACAAATATGTAAATTAGCAAATAGTTTGCATCGACGGGCTGCTGTCAATTATCTATTGTAAAAATTGCAATGAATACGGCATGCGCTGACGCAACAATAGTTACATACATTGTGAAGCTAATCGGTAAAAAAGGTATTTAGTATAAAAGTTGCACGTGCCGTGATCCAAGTGTTCGCAGCCAAGCTATTACAAATAACGATATTTAATTGCTTGTTTTGTAACTCTGCCGCATCTCCAGCATGGAATGTAGCATCGTCACCACCAGCCTACAGCAGGTCACTGCCGGACACGGCCGCTGCATCCCCCGCTACTCTCATCAGCTAAGCTGCTAACAGTCACATCAACGACTCCAGCACGAAAACTTAAGTGTTTGCTAATGCTGCCAATATTGTACTAGAAGTTTGTTGATATTAAACCGATATCACATGACTATTAGACGGTGGAGGAGATAATAGAGCACTGAAAAAACAACGTAGGTACTACTAGAAACTCTTGTATCACTTTTACGGATGAAAGAATGAGCGGTATGAAAATAGTATGCTGTGCTAATCTATGCAACACAGCGTTACAGTAAGAACCCAACCATTCTGATAATGTTTCACCATGCATACACACGATGCACCTGATCGATTGCTTGTTGCACCGATCACGTAACCACATTGCAACAACGGCACCAAACAACCATTGTCTCCGGTAATCTGACGATGTTTGTTCCACAAGTGTCAAAACTGACGATATTTATAAAAGTATTGTTAAAACACCGACTGAGTGTTACAACAACAACAATGACCCGAACTGTGTCGATGCGCCGATACCGCTTGCAACAGCGCGGCCACTCGGAGCTGCTTCTTATTGCCAAAGCCTGCCTCAAACTTACTGTGTGATAGGTTATTTGTTTGGTGAATTTAATTAATTATATCATGGGTTTAATGCCTACTTAGTTCTGGTGAACTCAGAAGGTCTTAGTTTTAGTGAAGAGTTAATACTCTTCACTAAAACATGTAATTAGACATCCTTGAGCTAAGTGTCAAGTCGAGGGGTTCCCAAGTATGTGGGACAGCGAGCGAGTGAGTGTTAGGGCAAAATTGTTTTATAATTTCATGATTTTTAATTCAGAATCGGATGCATTTGAAAACTAATAAATTTTCTATGAAATTGAGGACTGATTTCCTCTACGCCTGAATAATCCAGTCCTAAAATGAAAACTATGTCTCGCTTTGTGTGCGGTAGTGTCATTCCTGGAGATGACGTATACTTCAAGTTTATTGCTCTGCTCGCAAAGTTTGCATTCTTTAAAAATTTTATCGAGACGAAGAAACTGCAATGCGACTGCCTGGCCAGATATTTATAATGTCAACGTCAGCCGCCCTGGTATAGAACACAATAATACCCCGTGGACTCGTCTAGGTTATAATTCTATAGGAATCTCTAAAACGATTACGAGCGAGAAACGTCCGAACAAAAATAATAAAGTTTAAGTACAAGTGGCACAGCCACAAATATTTGTATTTTAAAAAGTATAATTTCAGCTGTGCGCTGAGAACTACGCAATATTTTATGTATTAATAGCTTTTAACTCCATGTTTGGAACGAACTCTGGACGAGACGCATGTATTTGGCAATTAAATATCTGCCGAATTCGCTGGCACTGGCAGGCGAGACCAATACAACCTCGCCAAAACTACTTTTTAATGTGATATTTGCTTACCAATTATATGTAGACCTCAAACGGGAGGTTGTTAGCAGGTTTTTATTACAACGAGTCTTTTATAAACCGCCGACATGCTTGTGTCGTATCTCACTTGTAGATTAGCACAAAACGTGTGACGGGTGATTCAATCTTTATTTGTTTTGTTGAAGCCCCCTTACTCTTTTCTGACCGCTCTACCATGTAATCTAGTTGTAAGGTCATGAATTCATATTTAACAAGTCAACAAGTTTCGCCACTCACGATCCGCTTCTTGCGACAGTTATCCAATTCAAAGAGCATGCTCGTTGTCTAATCTACTACGAGGCAGATGGAGATAGCCGCGCCGGTCTGACCTGTCCCTGTATTGTCCCTCCCACGCCGGCGTCGCGTCCTAGTCGTGACCACACCGACGAGGTTTACAGTATATACTAACTAAGGAGTTGGAGACCCCGACCCATCATTAGCTGAGATTTGTTGTTCCTGTAACACAGCTAATGGATGTGTGAATGTGTACAGGGTCATCACGAAGGTACTTATATTTGTCTTTCTGTCTCATATTATTTGATTCTTCTCTGTAACATTTAATGTAAAGTGTAGCGAGTATAATCCGTCACTGTATAGATCAAATGACTTATGTACAATCAGAATAATGTACTTAGCATCGATCATGCAAAACAGTTGTGGTATTGGATTCGATGCGATGAAAGTACATACTTTTACATTATGAAAGCCCTTCCAGAAATTTCCTTCATTTGAGTTGCTAATTCCGCCATCCTACTTCCTAGCGAGTTTTACAAATAGTGAAGTTGACGGATGTGTCACCTCCGCGGCTACACACTGACCCAAATCTGTATACTAGTGGGACAGCGTCGCGGGCGATGAACCCCACTTGTTCTTAGATAATAATCATCTGTCCCGCTCACACGACACAGACTCTTGTGTTATACTGTCTTGTTCTGCGGGTTGTTCGTAAGAGATACCGCGCCCCCGGAACGCAAAGGGCACAAGAAGGAGCATGGGTGGGTTTTAGTCAGTAAAAGTCTGACACTCCCTCCCGCCCCGCCCTGGGCGGGGGAAGTTATTTGACGATTTTCCACCCACCAAAAAAAAAAAAAATACTGTCTTGTTCTTTATTATGCTTTCATATTTAAATAAACTACACTGACATAGTGTTTCGCCTGTCATCTTGAAAAATAACCAAACAAATGAAGGTGTGAGTGTGAACTATGCAATCAGATGGAAAGAAGAGTCCAAACCGTTTTTAATGATTAATAAGGAAATCAGGTAAACACTTTTCAAATTTTCTTTATTTTGATATGTTGATAATGTTATGTTTCTGTTTCTATTATCAAATAATAATTGTTAGTCCATAGAGAATATCCGCGCGGAGGTTCCTGTTCGAGACGGCGTAGCAACTCGGTAAGTAGTCAGTCCTTGCGTAAACTTAATGTTTTGTGATCTTGTTTGCATTATCTATGTATATGTATTTGTTGTACCAGCTCATCATTTCGTCAAAGTAGTGTAGCTCGGTATTAAAATGCACGTAGCTGTCAGCGCTCAGTGGTTCGCTCCGCCGCGTAACGACTTCCGCCCGTGGGGGAGGCACGTGTCTATTTCTTATAATGCGCCTTTTTAGCAAGTTAATTATTCTAGTTGATAATACTTAAACTGATTCGGTTGTGTTGCGTGCGCTAGGTACTGCCGCCCCTGGACACGGGTGCTGCGCCGATACAATCGATCTACGTGATGGAAACACTTTTTCAATTATTAAATGACGTATTGAATGAATTATATCCTCAAATTATATTTGGTTATAGCGAAGACCGTCTTGTCAGTTCTCGTGGCAGACTGGCAAGTCTTTCTTATTTTAAACATTTTGTCTCATAGCATTTTCATACAAAATAAGGTTGTATATGGCTCAAGCTGCCAGAGTCTACACTACACGCAGAGAGTCGTGATCCTTGATATAACATGGGTCGTGAATGAGAAGATACGTTCTCTGGATCCCTGGCTACCGTTGCTGACCTTACTGCGGGGTGGAGCAATTTTGTTATCTATCTAATTTATAAAGCTGTAGAGTTTTTTTGATTGTTTAACTGTCTGGGACAGCAGACAGGTTGGATAAATATTTTTCATATGATAGCCAGATTCATGTACCTAGTACATATATTGGCTAAGCACGCTAAGACCCACGAGAACTGAGATAGTAACCAAAGTCGTAACTAAACGCGGGTCAGACAGCAGGGTACCTATGGCTAGTTATAGATAAAAAACCGGGTGTAAGTGCGACTCGTCGGACTCGCCCACCGAGCGAGGGTTCCGTACGTATGTTCATTATAATTTACAGAATTCAATAAATAGTTTATTGAAACAAATAATTAATTAAATTAAAAAAAAAACGTTTCACAGACTTCGGAGACAGAGGGGAACGGTATTTTTTTTACATTTTTCATTAGAAATAAGAAATTATGCGTCGGAAAAAATTAATAAAATATATTTTGCAATGTGCACATCAAGCCCTTTTAAATGCTAAGGCTATGCTCTTTTAAAGCTTCAATTTGAAATTTCGACCCCTAAAAAATACATAGCCCCTATTTTTTAAGATCGGATTAATAATGTATAGTTTTGAGACTATTTCTTGTACTTGTGGTCTATAACGATGCTACTTGTCAAATTTCATAGTTCTAGGTCAACAGGAACTACCCTATGAGTTTTGATTCTTTTGATAGTATCGAAATATGCGTTTATTACTGAATAAACGACTGTATCTTAACACCATCATAACATACCATCACGCCTATATTCCCCGGAGGGTTAGGCAGAGGTGTAACAATGTACACCCACAGTTCGGCAGTATGTTTAGGTCCCATGTAATAGGGGGCGAGCCTATTGCCATTAACCGGGCACAAATCCTAACTCCGAGCTGCTACTGAGAATTTCATAGGAAAATCCAATAACACCTTTTGCTCGACCTGGGAATCGAACCCAAGACCTCTAGCGTAGCAGTCGCGCTTAGGACCACTAGGCCAACGAGGCAGTTACGACTGTATCTTTTTTTTTACGTAAACTTAGAAGATTGATTTTTCGCAACTTCATGGGACCGTCGACCTGAGTATACGGTTTCTTTAATTAAAAAGTGCATGTAAATGGTCTAATTGAAAGAAATGTTTTGACCTTGACTTCAATTTCAACTTGATATCTCCACGCATTCCTAAAATAAAGGGACAGCCAAGTGATCTTATAAGGGTCCCGCTTTTTCCTTTTGAGGTACGGAACCGTAAAAACTTTAATTCGTTAACAGGAAACAATTTAAACACAAAGAAAATGCATTGTCAGCAGATTACCTTTGTCCTCACACAAACATTGAATCTTATTTACTGAACTCACCTGCATGGCGCTATTAATATAGCAACAAGTAAAGTGTTACTTAAAACTGCTTATTTCCCATTTCACTGCGGGACGGCGACGACGGCACATTTTGATTATTAATCCGAGTTAAAACAAAGGCGGGAAGAATATTATCAATATGTTTGTACAGCTCACCCATGACTCGGACATGACATCAAGAGATAATCATGGTACGAGTATTTTTATAATCGTTTACTTTTTTTATAACAATATTTTGGAAGCGATGTTGTGTCCCACGGCTCGAAGGTCGTGATATCCAATGCCACATGACATCAGCCAGTCATGAGAGAAACTGCTGCTTCCGACAACTATTAGTGTCCGGAAGTGCGCGTGCGCTGAACACATTGGACACAGTACACACCAATCATTAGACGTGCGGTAAGCGCGCGCATTGTTAAAATAGTCATTTTGACAATGTTGGATGTTTGGTTGAGTTTAAGAGCACGGAGTAGTCTTTTTAAACGGAGTGTTCTTTTTCGGAGTCAACGTCTGAACATCGCGCTTGCTTTACCCGTCATTTTAGTAGTGGGACCCACCGCTGCAGCAGAGGGCCAAATCAAAATAAAGAATGAAAGTCACGGAGCACGATGGTGACGCATTTGAACGATCGGTTTCCTAAAACATGTAATACATATGCAATTCTAACTATACACTATATGTTATTATAGATCTGACGCTACTTACAATGCTGTAGTAATTGGCCACTGTGTGACCAGCATTCATTACTAAGCTGGATTCCTAATACAATACAGAATTAAAAAAACTACAGGAAACAAGGTGTTTGAAATTACTAATCGTTTTGGGATAGTGTGGGGCAACAGGCAGGCAACAGGTATTGTATAATTCGTCATTATACAAACGGCGTCGTCTGCTGTCATGTGAAATGCTAAAGACAAAATATAAAATATCTCGGCATTATGCAATAGTCTATGAAACCCAATTGATGTTTCGATTGCCATATACAAAATCCCACGGCAAATTTAAATAACGAATTCTATTTTCTGCCGCCTGTAAGCAGTCAAAGGGAACAGGGAAATGAGGTGGATATTAGATAATGTTTTCGAGGTTATCCGGCACACAGACAATGCTATAGTGAGCATAGAAACGGACTCCTACTGCGGGGTTTATTAGTACGTGAAGCAAAATTAGTAAGGTCTTTTTGATCAGCCTAGTAATTGTTGTTGTGACCAACTGGTGCGTAGTAAAATTGATGACAACACATCACAGGTTACCTGCAAACGTCCGCGACATGGACACAACGTTTTACTAATGTTATGCGATAGAAATGAGTGAGTCGATGAGTTCACTTGGTCTCGTGTGTATGCCGCGGTATAACAGATATCGCGGGAATCTATTTAAGTACCTAGTTTCTTTTAGCTTCGTTAAATTGTAAGACAAACTACAATATTGGAAGATATTTTCCATTTAATTTTACTTGGTATCAGGCTTTTACCAAAGTTTTGGCATTGGGTACACCAGTTAGTAGCCTATCTAAGCAGCTGAGAATAGAGTTAAATCAAGAAGCTTGCTAGAGTGCATCGGATGATCAACGTGTCTAACAATTTTTTGTCAATCTAGTTCCGCTATAGAACTACGACATTTGTCGGCGTGGGAGTGCGTGGGTGACGTGCTGTTTACCACAGATCAGTTCCACGTGCTGGCGTGACACGCCGCGTGCGCACATGCCCAGGAGACGCATGCTACATGGAAGCAATGTACCAGAGCTGCAGAGCGAGGATTCGCACCGCATTGAGCTGTTTCGGTTCGGTTTGACGGCACGGTTGGCGTAGTGGCTGAGCGATTGGCTGCTGCGCTGCGTGTCGCGGGTTCGATTCCCGCACGGAACAAATATTTGTATGGCCTACAGATAGTTGTCTCGGGTCTGGCTGTTTGTGTATGTGAGTTTATATGTTTGTAAACGCACCCACGATACAGGAGAAATTCCTAGTGTGGGGCAACGTTTTTTTTTTTTTAAAAGTAAAAAAAATAAAATATATAAATAAATCTTCTGCTAATAATTTACATGAACAAAATCACGCTTTATGTACTCATATGACTGTCAATACCTACGAATTTATTGAAGCATTTCTAATATTGCTGCTGTGCGGGTTTCCGCATTTACTGCCATTTAATCTAAAAATTCAAATCAAAGAGGGGAGGAAAAAGAATAGAAATTTTATTTAATTAAGCAGTTAGATATACGTATGGGTACCTACTGATACTGTTTTTATCAACAAACCCATATAAGTAATACGAGTGCTTATATAAAAACAACTTTATTTAACAGCGAGTGAGCTTAGTCAGAGAGCGCCTCGTAACTAGGTACCTCTTCGTAACGATCGATATAAATCAATGTATTATTGTCCAGCTCTAGTTTTTGTCACGATCAATATACTAAGTGCCGATGGACAAAAAGTCAAACATAATTATTTTCAAGGATCTAGCTTTATCCTATTAAGACTTTACAGTTTGATAAACGTTCTGTTCAAATAACCACGTGACACGCGTGTGCCCTGCCTGAGTGCCTGCACCGAGATACACTCTTGTGCGTCTACATTTCGCCAGTTATCATCATGTAAGTCTCGCGTGGAGAGCGAAGCTTTTCCCAGTACCCATAGTCGGCTGCGACTGACTTCTACTAAACACAACATTTTATGTTACTTTATAAAAACATAAAAAAATACTAAGAACTTATACAATTAAGTGATTATAAAAGGAAATTAAATTCACGATTAAAGGTGGGGCGTGTAGATCACACTACCATCTGTTCCGTCTGTTACTAACCCACAGGGGTTCCTTTATTATCTTGGTTACAGATACAAATATAAGTAAGTAACTTTAATTTCGACTGTAAATTACAATTATTTAGTTTGTTACCTGTAATGGGTGGTAATCTTATAGGGAACAATAAAACAAAGCATCATTGTAAGTACACTTTCGTCATTAATTAGGTATTTGCTATTATGACCGTATCCAACAGCTTTTAAACTAGGGAAACGATCACACTTGTCAACACGTATCGAACAATACGGCCCGGGCACCGACGCCACAAACTCAACTCAGCGTTGCAACTTGACAATAAGAAAGACGTGGGCCTCATTAGATAATGATAACGTGCGTAAACGAGTACTCGACGTCATGTACTTACGTGTACTCGCGTACACTATCGTAAAGTAAGTACACAATAGCGCATAGTAACATACACACATTACCGAGTAATTACAGTCTGTTGGAATAAAAACCTCGCTTGAAGCGTTCACTCGGTAAAAAGTGACAAGCAGTCATTAGAGCAGAATTAGATGTCACACATCGCTCGCTCGTTATTACCTGTGATTATTACTATTATTTGCTAATGGTTGTAATCAATCAATCAATATCACTCATATTGTCAAATTAGGAAAGTGTCGATTAGACTTCACATTATTGACATAGCGACTGACATGTTCGTATTTAAATCATAAAGGGGTGCGTCCGCAGCCGGCACAGAGGCCACAAAAAAATCACATTCTGGAACTAACGCCTTTTTTTTTTTATTGGGACAAGCCCGCCACACTATTCCCAACCACTGCCAACCACTGCCCAACCAGTTGCAGTTGTTGATTCTTCAACAGTGGAGACCGCCAGAAGAGCGCCGAGGCAATGAAGCTCGACGAGTCCCGGAGAAACGATAAAACTGTCTTGGATCCCGCAACGAAATTAATCAGAAAAGATTAGCGGAGGAGTAGGAAAAAATATTGTTTCCACTTCCCTCCAAACAAGCAGGAGACAGAACAGAACTAGGCCAATAGGCACAAGGGGATATTTACAACTGGGAGAAGCCCAGATTGCCAAGCACCAAGGTTTGCAATTGTTATTAACTTAATGGGTCCTAATGTGAGCTGTTACATTTGATTCCAGTAATAGGTATGGCAAAAACGCCTGAACGCACGGAAATTAGTTCTAGTTTCTACTAGGTCCGCGTAATAAACTACTCCGGATGTAACCAGTATACTGTCTAACATAATATTTCGTTCATTCTGCCAAAGATTACACTCCCATAAAATGTGATGAGCAGACTGTTTATATTCACAGTCAGATGTAGAACATTGACACAAGGGAGAAGCAACAAGCTTGAAAGAAAACAATTTACTCTTAAAGTTGCCGTGACCTGTGAGAAATTGGGCAACACAGTGGTCCACCTCTAGCCATGTTCTGGCCAGCCGTTCACGAACTGAAGGAAAGAACTGATGGAGGCCCTTAATGGATTTATCCCACCTACATTGCCATTCGGATAAAAGTTCCACCCAGACGTCAGTCTGCGGTTTAAATAATCTAGAGATCTTAGCACGGTCCCGTTATGTTAGAAAGCTTGCGTCCATGGTCTCTCGCGCAGAATAGTACATTGCAGCATGTCGCTGCACCTCAAGATCTACTGGAAGTACACCTGCAAGTACTGGTAGCGCCTCAGTACTAACGGTCCTATACGCTTTGCATAAAAATATTAAAGCTAACCGTTGACTTTGGAGCAATTTACGTCGTACCGCCCCTATGGTGGCCCTATCGGCCCAAACAGGTGCACCATAGCACATATAACCTAGGTAAGTAGCCCCATAAATAGTTTTTAGAGTTAAGAAGGATAAACCCCAAGTAGCTTTAGAAATTCTCGTTAGGGCATAAAAATTTTTTTGGCTTTTTCTCCTACTGTTTTAATGTGGTCAATAAATGAAAAGTTCTTCTCCAAGATCAAACCAAGATAGCACACGGATTGTTTTCGTTTAACGGGAACATTATTAAATTTAATACTAGGCCATGATTTAAGATTACCCTTTAAAATGAGTTGATAGGTCTTTTGCGGTGCAAAGGTTAAACGGTTTCGATCGCCCCACTGAGATATTAAACGTAGGCATGTGTCAGCTAAATTCTCAAGTCCAGCCCGAGTACTTGACTGAATGAGCAGAAGGCCGTCGTCCGCGTAACCGGTTAAGGAACAGCCGCATGGAAGTGGAATCGCGAGGAAATCATCAAAACCTAAATTCCATAAATAAGGACCGAGAACCGAACCTTGAGGACATCCCATGGTTAGCGACTTCGTTGCGGAATAATGTCCAAGTTTGAGCTTCGCGGAACCATTTAGAAAGTAAGAGCAAACAAGAGAATAGATGTTTCTGTAGCAACCACGGGTTTTCATTTTAAGTAGAAGCATAGGCCACCATTCGTTTTCAAAAGCCCCAGAAATATCGAGGAAGATCCCAATTACATATTTATATTCGGATAAATTAACAGTGTTTCTAACAGAAAGGGCCGCGTCGACAGTAGATTTACCTATTGTGAAACCGAATTGATTGTTGTGAAATTTTGGCCCGTCCGGTAACAAGCGTGGTACTATAAGGCGCTCAAGTAGTTTTCCCAAAGATGGTAGTAGGGTTATGGGTCGATATGACTTTGGATCGTCCGGGGGCTTGTCGCCGCTCTTTGGAATTATCCGTATAAAGCCATGTCGCCAAATTCGAGAAAAAATGCCTCCCGCAATGCATCGGTTATAAACAGTTAAGATCGCGTCTGCCGCTGTTTTACACGCTTCTATGATCATTCTATTAGATATTTTATCTTCCCTTGATGATTTATTGAGCGGTAGCCTTCTGACCACATTTATGAACTCGTCAGTAGATGGTAGATCTGACGCTGGTGATTCAGGTGGCACAGCAGCCCACTCTCTAATCTGTTGGTGGTATTCGCTGTCGCTGGCCGCTGAATCATCGGGTATAAGGGTATTGAGAAGAACTTCCGTCGTTTCTTCGATACCGGTGGTATGTTTATTATTAACTTTTAATGTTTTCAATGTATGCAAGGTCGATCAATCTATTAGCTTTAAACTCGTGATACAAGGGAGACCATGGACCCTCTTTATCTAGTTTTTCTACAATTTTTCGCAATAAATTACCCTTCGATTTTTCCACCGTTGCTCTGTAGCGCGATCTGGCAATTCTAAGAGTATTTAAAGCAGAAGTAAGCAGGTCTCCGGTAACCTTACGTTTTTTAAGCTTATTAACCTGTCTACGCGCTCTACGGTAACTTTTGCGCTGTTCAACTAAGTATTCACTCCACCAATCACATCTACGAATATTGGTGATAGATCCGCGAACGGAACTAACGCCTACAAATTAGCTACTATTTCTGTCTGCAAGGTTTGAGAGTAAACATAAATTCACTAGCTGACCGGTCCAAGTCCGGGGCCCCAGCTCCTGAGCTCGCTCCGCTAGCTCCTCGCTTCATCCTATTGACAGTTGGTGACGGTGGGCACAGACCAGGCGTTGTTTACCGTCATGCCTAATTCAACTTTCGTAGTTCTAAGCAATCGTAAAGATCGATACTTTGGTCGATACACTAGTTTTCTTCAAGGATTAAGGATCAACAGGCTCTACCCAGACCTATTGGCAGTAAACCAGGAATTTGCAACGATAACCATCTCGCCAACACTCCGAGGCCCGGTGTTGTAATGGACTGCAAACAAACCGCAAATTACATGAACGTTACTTTGTTATCGTGTAACAGAAAAGGTGCTTGTCGCTAATTTACTATTGTTTAGTTTTAAATTAAGGTATTTCTTAATCGAGAAAAATAAGAAATAAGTTTGTTATTGCCTACTTGGCACTATTACATGGGACCGAAACATACCAGCGAACTGTAGGTGTACATTGGTACACCTCTGCCTAACCCTTAGAGGAATACAGGCGTGATGGTATGTATGTACTTGGCACTATCGCGCTTCTGCCGCAAAGTTGAACGTTAAAATAATGTCACTCGGTCGCCACCGTACTGTATCTACGACGATGACGACAAACCTAATAGTAGTGTTCCAGAAACTCATTTCCGAGTTGCTGGAAGTGTGCGTGTACCTGTAGCCTGTACGTACCTGCCTCGGACAACACGAGAGCCAGCCGAACATTGCGCTCGTGCCGGTGCTATCGGTAGCGCCGCGACGGAACATCGGAAGCACAATACCTTGTGCCGGTAGCACAACGGTTGCTCATGCATGTGGTCTTTGAAACCATTATTATGACGTATTGTTGTAAATTAAACATTGACGAGAACAATATCACGCTTTTTACGCAAAGGGGAATGCCGATTTTAGGCCTTGCGATGCCCAAGAAATTTAATTTAGTAAAAAAATATATGTACATTTTACGTAATGTCCTCTTCTGCTTACGACGCGATACAAGTTAGTAACATTTTTTAATAAAAAATAAATATTGAAACGATACAACAAAATAAACTGACATTTGCTAGGTTGCCAATTTAATATCCGGGAAAAAATAAAGATTTGTTGCAAAACATTGGTTTGACATTTACACATATTTGTACTTTATTTATTCGTACTTTTGTTTATAGAAGTCCCAATGCATTTTATGTTAATACATTTAGATTTGTAATCAACTTACAAAATATAATTTAATGATTTTAAAATAATCTACATAATGCACCGATCGATACTTTGTTTGTGCAATAGCAACACTGAAACTTGTCAGTTGACAATATTAGAATTGTCATTTAATTTTTTGTTTGCATTTGCATCATAGTGATTCGCTGCGTGTATTTTGCTATTAAAATCGACGTTTTTAAACATGAATACTGACTCTGGCGATTCTCCTATACCTGACGACCCCGGCTTGAATATGGATTCCGCTCTTGCTAATAATGACAACCCCCGCGATAACTTGAATTTGTGGATATGGTATTTGGGGTGGGCACGGCATCAATCTATAGTTTTCCTCCTGCTCAATTTTTGGACGATGTCTTAGTTTATGATGAATATGTTTATGTTTTCTATTAATATAGTTAGCTTTAATATGTTGTGTAGGAAGAGATCTCAATAACTTTTTAATAATTGTGTAGGGCACATTAAAATACCTTACAATTTGGAAACTCCAAGTTTATTTAATAATTTTCTTTTATCAATATATCATTTATGGGGCATACTGATATTAACATTCGATGTTACTTGTGGGCACTTAGGGCCTAAATCACTATGGCGGCTTGGCATCCCCCTTTTCGTTAAACGTGCTAAAAACAAAAAACTGAAATTTGAACATCTACCTACCTTCCTGAATCAGTTAGTTACTTGCATTCCGCTTGTTTGTTAATTTCACTTCATTTACTGTCAGAACAGCTCCAAGTGGTTGAAGTGACTCTAATTTAAATAAGAATCGCGTGGTATTTACCGAGCTTTGCGAAACGTTTTCCTTCCACGTCTATACAATGTTTGTAAACTATCTTAATTTATTTCATTCATAGTTTTTTTACATAGCAAGGTCACTCTGGCTGACTCTGACCCAAAAGTCAATTATGGACGGGCTCTTAGTCGTCTACGTTCTACATAGTTAATGTTATAATCAAACATTACCTAAAGTTTAACTGAAATGAACTTTTTATTAAGTAAAACAATAACAATACTGAATGTTATCGCTTATCTTTCATGAACAAGGTTCGAGATAGCGTGTGAGGCGCCGCGCGCCGGCGCCGCCAGCGATGATCGAATACTTTAATAAATTAATTACAATAACAGTTGTGTTAGCTTACGACGGACCATCATCCTAATTTTAATACTAATACATGAATCTGTAGATGTTCAAAGTATTTTTTTCTTTTAAATGTTAAAAGTAAATCCGTTTGTATTTTAATTAATAATGGAAATGAGGAAGTGGAATATGTATATGTGTATGCCTGCCTGCGTTATGTAAAAAAATAACGAAATTATTGGCGTGGAACAAAATATTCGCGCTATTAACAAACTTGTCTAATTAGGAAAATTACCGAATTACCTAATTACTTTAATTAAAAAGGATAAATGGTAATAATTATTAGTTTATTAATGATAAATTGTTAGTAGGTAGGTATTTAAATAATAGGTCATAGGTACTCATGTAAAACCAAACGAACTTGAGAACCAATTGCAAAAATATCCAAAGTAGTTAAAATTAAGCTTACCGAAACGTAGCTACACCGTGCACTCAGCACATATAACTGCAGTTCCACAACAATGCAACACGTTAACTCTCACTCACTAAATACTCATGTATTAAAATTATGTTTTCCAACCGCATGAAATGTTCCGACGGCGAGTGTCGCGATGTCGCGCATGCGCTTGACGAACGAACGTGCACACTCCCCGGCGGCTGCGTGCGATATGCGATGACACGAGCGATCGCCGATCAGCGAACCGGTGGCCAGACTCGCCGCTCCGCTACACCGGCCGGTGGCGGCAGCGACGGCGGCGCACTATGGGCACAGGATAATAAAATAGTATTTTCCATCTCGACAATGGTTTTGACGAAATTTGCAAATCCATAGGTTTCTTTATGGTTTTATGCTCTCAAAGGATGCAACTTACGAATAAATTACAAAAAAAAATAATAACTTAGTTTTACGTTTATAAAATGAACCTCAAATATTGGGCATAAATATTATCATTCCAATTAAATTACCGTTAAGGAATCTCAACACAACGTTCGGTTTTTGTAAAAAAAATAATTGTGTTATTTATTTATATTTTTTTAGTGAAGTAAAGAAAATTTCGTTTTTGTTTATTTAAATTGAAATTTCCTTGTTGCCGAAAGCTGCCGGTGTCAAGTTAATCACTTTATTAGCGACCTTACCTATCCTGTAATATGAGGATAAAAAAAACTTGCTCGTTTTTTGCGCCAGTGGTGATTTAGAAGCAATAATGTCGATCGGGGGACAATAAAGACATCCCCGAAAATTACGGTTCTTCTTTTTTACAACATACCATCACGCCTGTATTCCCCGAAGGGTTAGGCAGTGGTGTACCAATGTACACCCACAGTTCGCCGATATGTTTTGGTCCCATGTAATAGGAAGCGAGCCTATTGCCACAAATCCTAACTCCGAACTGCTACTAAGATTTTCATAGAAAAACCCAACAGCACTTTTCGCTCGACCTGGGAATCGAACACAAAACCTTTAGCGTAGCAATCTCGCTTAGGACCACTAGGCCAACGAGGCAGTCTTCTTTTTTATTATGAAATATTATATTTAAAATAAAGTCTGGATCGACAAATTACAATCGTCTCAAGCTGTTCACTAAATGGGGATGTAATGGATCCTCCGGGCAAACCCTACCAGAAGAAAACGGACAAATAAGATGCTAATTTGTTTATAGTGTCCCATGTACCACTGCGACTAGTAGGCGAAGAAACGTTTGCAGTTGTATGGCAGAACCCTACTTGTTCATCTGTTAGATATTGCAGACCAATTTCATTAGAGATCAAAAGAAACACCCGAAAACTCGACGTAAAAAACTGCTTCAGTCGGCATGGGGTCGTGAGGACCCGATGCGATTTTGCCGTACATACAATTATCTATTTACGAGGTAATTACAAAACACTAACCATCTCATTCACATTCCTAAGGAGACCAAATATATTTGTCCCGCACCAGCGGTTGGCACAGTAATTTTTACCCCGCACCGGGGGAAAGGTGAGCATCGGATATAATCGACTCGATCCCTCACCGAACGTGTTAAATAAACCAAGTTTTCTTATATCCGAAGAATTGTTTGACGAAGGTAAACAATTGTTGGAAAGTGATGAATAGGATAAGCGCAATGTTTTGTTAATTTTTTATCATGTAACTGTTTGTTTAATGACAATAATTTAGTTTTAAACTTATTTTAACCAAAAGTGTAACTTTTATTGCTATTTTAATATATCTGTAATTTTTTTTGTATGAAATTTCGTGTAGGTAAGTTTTAGGGCTCATTGAGTTTTGTGACACGTCACGTAGCCTATGTTCAGCGGACGATTAAGACGGTTCTAGTGATACCTCATTTGTCGAATTAGCTATAATCCTTCTTTGGTTTTGCCGTAGTCAGGTAATAAGGAACAGAACTAATGAATTTGGATTGGATGCGTAACGTATGAATAACCTAACGTGTATTCCTGGCAGTCCTGTACCACGCTTGCAGGAATATTATCTTGTTTCATTTCAATTCTTGTCGTAGTCTGCTTTTAGTTCGTTTTGTTCAAGGCTTCTACACATACCATATCTTTATCTCGCCCCTATTGTTGCCAATGTAAACTTAAAAAACATGCAAAAATCGCTTGCCTTTTTGCCATTTTAATACTGGAATCTCAGCCACGTCAATTGATTTAATTACATAAAGTACAGTCTCATGATCTATGAGATTGAGTGCTTTTGTTTTCATCCCGCAATATTACAATATACGGGGTGAACTAAGACACATTACTAAACGTTAGCTACGCATACTGATTGTCAACCAAGTAACATTTAGCAAAAAATATTGCTGGAAAACGTTAATAGTTACGTAAACAGTTAATAGTATCACGCAATGTAACGCACACCATACACAAAACACTGCGCAGCGGGACAGGCGTCGTGTGGGCATTTTACAGTCAGACATTCAGTTTAAAACAAACAAAAAGTAGAAAATAGTTGTTACGTTGACCTTCAATATCTCCCCTGCCAGTCGGTTTACAGGCATAATCAGAACAAATAAATGATAGCAATGAGTGCAAGAACTTGTAATTTTTGGCTTGATTAGAAATTTCTACATAACATGGCATATTTACATAATAACCCCGCACAACGTTGATTGTATTCATATTCTCATGTATGATGGCAGAAATAATAAAACCTCGGCGGAGCTTAAAGAAAAGCTTTGCCCTTTCAACAACTTCACAATTAAATAACTCACGCTCACTTTACACACAACCGATATTACTGGTTACGTCAATGTATTCAAATGATGACACGTGCTAATTAAGGAAATTAACCGGCAACAGGTGCGGTGAGCGGCACAGCGGGTGTGCCCGCCGGGATCAACCACTACGTAGTGGGTTCAGTATGTCAACTAGGGATAACACTTAAAATATATCTATATGTGCCTATTATATCATGAACAATCGCTCTCTGGGACTTTCTCATCTGCCTGCAACTCTGCAGTTGAACAACTTTCGCAGTTTTCCACTTCATTTACCATTCTTAATACCTAATAGTGCGTTGATGTCTTTTATACGGAGTCACGTCACACAGCCGCTAACTATGCATACTGCCCATTAAACTAAGCAACATCGAATCAACATTATTCCTGGGAAACCACTTTTACTCTTGTGAAAAATCCCTGTTGATGGTAGTGCGCAAGCGCAAGGTAACGCATGCAACACTTGCATGCGGGTGCATCCAGAATACGTAAAAAGCCTTTCAAACATGTCTTTCACATCTCCGTCACCAGAAGCAGAACAAAATCAGAAAGCAGAATTAAACAAACCAACACATAAATAACTTATTTGCGTAAAGCATGGTGTCAGATAAAATAAGGATAGCTCAAACATGTTTTGCTAAGATAAAACACAACCTGCAAAATTTCAGGGCTTAGTAAACTAAAATATATCATCACGGATTAACAACATTACTAATCTATAAATTCTATCACGACTAACGATAGAAATGACATTCATTTATTCTCTTATTTAATTTAAATATAATTTTACACCCGCTACATAAAACACAAAACCGGCAAAGTGCGAGTTGGACTCGCCCACCGCTCGTAAGATCATTATAATTTACAGAAATAAATAAATAATTTGTTGAAATAAATAAATAGTATTTAATTAAAAAACAATCGTTTCACAGACTTCCTAGACAGAGGGACTTAGGTTATTTTTTTTTTTCATTTTAAATAAGAAATTATGCGCCAGAAAAAAAATAATTTTAATGTGCACATAAAACCACGCTTCGGGCGTCGGGAGACGTGAGACGACTCCCGGCCATTGTAGACGCGGGCTTGTGGACAGTGAGCAAAGGGTAGCTCACCGTCCGTAAGTTGTATAACGACAGGCCGTGTCAACGGCGCGTCCGTGTTCCACGCGCGCCTCAAAGAGATGTCAGCTAATTTTGAAGGGGTCACTCAGGGCCGATGCCTGCCGGAGCTACGGGTTGTTCGTAAGAGATACCGTGCCCCCGGAACGCAAAGGGCACAAGAAGAAACATCGATGGGTTTTAGTCAGTAACAGTCTGACACTCCCTCCCGCCGCGCCTAGGGCGGGGCAGTAATTTGATGATTTCCCATCCCTAAAAAAAAGCCCTTTTAAATGATACTCCATTTGTACCAGTAGCTCAAATTGACCCCTATAAATTTTTTTTTTTAGATCTAATTAAAAATACCATATATTATCTATTTTTAGACTTTTTCTTGTGCTTGTGGCCTATAACGACGCTACTTGTCAAATTTCATAGTTCTAGGTGAACGGGAACTACCCTAGGAGTTTTGATTCCCTTGATAATGTCGAAATATGCATTTTTTGCTGAATAAACGAGTGTATCTTTTTTTTACGTAAACTTAGATGTTTTATTTTTCACAACTTCATGGGACCGTCGACCTGAGTATACGGTTTCAATTTCAACTTAACGAAATAGAGGGTCTTGACAGACAGACAGACAGACCGATGGACAACCAAGTAATCTTATAAGGGTTCCGTTTTTTCCTTCTGAGGTACGGAACCCTGTGCTAAATAGTTACAGACGTTCGTTTTATATTCGCTTACGCTCACTCTTGGACGCCAAGCCTAAATGAGATGTGTTAGCGGACGAATGGAAGACGATCTTGTCAGTGTGTTTGGAGAATTGTAAGATCAGCGTGAGAATGTCGTTAAATACCGTATAATTTTATGTCATTAAGTGTAATTAGCCGATGGTAATATCATCAACATGATCATATCAGCCGCAGGACGGCCACTGCTGGACATAGCTCTCCCCCATAGATTTCCAAAAGGACCGGTTGGAAGCGGCCGTAATATGTTAAAATAAAATTAATAAAAAAAATAAACAGGGTTCCTTTTAAATATTTTTCATAGAAGCCTAAAAAGGGAACATTGTCACATTGACCTTCTACATTTAATTCTTTTCAATGACATCACACGCCCCATTCTCTGTTAAGGGTTAGATTGTATAGTCGTTCCTACACAATTATATTACTTTAAGTTTGCTAGCTAATGCTTTAGGGTCATAGGGTGCGGATTGCATTCTTTATTGCACGCTTTTAACTTGATGTTACAAAGTTGTGGAAATAGTCTATCTCAGGTGGCTCTAAGTTTTATTATCTCTCATGATGGAGAATCTCAAATCATCCATTAAAATCAATATCAATTATCCAATAAAATTAAATTAAACAAGAACCTACAGCTTGGACAGGTAATAAATATAATATACACATCGCGTGTGGGTTCACCATTATAACAATAAGTACTTAATAATCGATAAATAAATGATGCAAATGGCTTCTTGATACTAGGATTTCATAGCATCTTAGCAATATTTCCACTATCCATATTCATATTTATCAGAAAGGCCAGGTTCTGTAATAAACAGTCGCCCACACCTGCTCGCCCGCCGCCGCTGGCCTCCTGGCATGCACAGCAGGAACTGCACCTAATGACACGATAATAACAATTACAACTCATAATGACCATAACACGTATTCACGCCCACACTCATTGAGATCACGTGGGATTTCTACTTATAGCGAGCTGCAGAATGTTAACACATTGGATGCTCAGGGGTGCAGGTGTGCTGCTGCCACACGCGCTACACTACACGTTGGCTGTGCCCATCTACACCAGAGAATGGTTATGATAATAATTGAATGTTCGACACCATCTTAAAATCTGATCTTTAGTCTTATGAACACAAAATGAAGCTGTTTTCAGAATTCATCATGCAATCAGATATTAATAGTTCATACAGGAATCCACTTGCATTTTGCGCAAGCAGCCTGCCGAGCCTCGACATCTCGTCAGGCTGCATTATCCTCGATATTTCCAACACTGCGACACCAGTATGAAAATTAAATGATACTGCGTTTGTCGCTGTTTGATAACGTAAGTACATTTTTCTCTATTTTTACCTCTTCTTTCGATCATATTTATGTTTATTAGCTCTGTCTTCTACCTTGAAACTCGTTATTGGCCTTAGCTTAGTTACTTATTCAATCCTATTCCTGTGTCTAGCTGTTAGATTTCCAAATAATAATAAAATATACTAAACAAAATATTTACTTTTACTTTAAGAAGTATAACTATTACTAGAACAACATTTAAAGAACTTTCAGGAGTGAACGTCGTGTTTCAGTCAAAGCGGCGTTGAAGAAAGTCGGTCAAGTGAGTGAGGCCTGAAGTGAGTGGACCCCGAGGCACGAACTGCTTATTATTGGGAATGTGGAGCGCACTCGCCGCCACCGCCGCCGTGCCGCACCAGTTAAACGTGGACAAGCGCAAACACGGCTGTTTGTGAACACATTCAGTACGAAGCTTTACGTACAACTATTGAAACTAAATTTTACATTCAGTTTCAAAAGTTCTGTATAAAGTTTTGTAGGAAATTCTATACACTGATGCAAACCTGTTGCGACTTCTAATTTTATGCAAAAAACTTCAATAAAATGAGAAACTCTTGGCAACCTCATTCTCACCAAAGTAGCCAGGGTCACAGAAACTGGTAGGATTAGAAAAAGGTATAGAAAAAAGATATAAAATTGATTGTTACCTTTACCCGCATAATACTGCACCGATACCCGAGTGGCGGCTAGTGGCAGCGACGAGCTGCTGCAATGCGGGCGCCGGGACGCTATAGCCCGCGATTTTGTTCACCAATACACGTTTTTAAATGGCTTTGGATTCCCGCCAACCAATTAGTAGATGATACAGCACTCGGATGTGGTAGTTACAAGTTTTTACAATAAAAACTGACTAAATTAAGATTAATTCTTCCGCTGCGAGCCGGACTAAGGAGGCAACTAACGTTTTATGACTTTAGAGTTTTTTTTGTTCAATGATATCTTAAACAGCTGGGTTCCGACGACAGTTTGTTTCAGTCCCTACCAGTAGTTATGATGCTTATGTACATACAGCGACATCAACTGGTAACCCTCTTTTCGAACAAATTTTAATGCAGGAGGGGTAACGAATTGATGATGCTGTCTGTACCTAGTAGTTATGTTTCCTGCTTAGATATTTTTCCAAGTTTATAGACGTATGAACTGATAAATCAATCATTCAGATATTTTTGATTTTGTTAGAACTTACACTACTTAAACCATCAATAAAATAAAATATACAATAATAAATACATAATATATATTTTACGCATATTATGTTATATAATTCATCAATTTAAATTATCTCAGGTCATTCATATTCATTCATATCTAACAACTATTTTAAATTTGGCAATAGATGGCCAAACTTGGGCCCAAACTACCCATTGATGCCTGGAAAATCTCTTGCCCGAATACTGATGTATCCGATAACCCGACTTCCCAGAGACGGTGGGATGTGCCGCTCTGCAAGGTAGTACAAAATAACCTATTTACCGCATCTGCTACCTCTGCTGAGCGTGCGAGCCTGCTTGCTGTGGCTAAATGGGAGTCAGGCTTCTGGCACTACCGTCGTCAAACATAGGTACTATGCTCAAGGACACTAGTTTCCGCCTCGCTGCTTCCTTACCTTTAGGGGGCCCATGTTGTGCCTCTCCTCGCTGTCACTGTGGGGAAGCTGTCAGCAGCCTCGGACACCACGCAGCCGGAGTGCGGGCCGTATATCGAGACACGCTAACAATATTCGAAGTGCTCTCGTCGCCGTCGGCGTTCCAGCTGTTTTAGAACCCAACGGCTTGGCAGGCGATGACGGCAAGAGACCGTACGGAATGTCTTTATTTCCATGAAATATGGGCAGGCCTTTAGTGTGGGACACTACGTGCGCCGATACAGTTGCGCCATCCCATCTTTCTAGTTCTGCGCGCTGTGCTGGCGCTGCTGCTGCGGCTGCAGAAAACCTCAAATGGCGTAAGAGTACCCTTATTTGTAACTATATATTCGAGCCGTTTGGGGTGGAAACCCTCGAACTGTGAGGTCCGTGTGCCCATAGCCGTTTTAGGGATTTATCTAAACGGTCGGCTGACACTTCCCGTGACCCAAAGGCTGGCTTTTACCTTGGCCAGAGTTTAAGCATTGCCATTCAACGTGGCAATGCCGCCAGTCTATTAGGCACTTTTAGTTTTAGTTTTCTTAGTAGTCTTTTTTGTTATTATTAAGGTTTGTTTTATCTAATTTTAATGCTGTAAATATTTAATCTATATATAAATAAAGGAATACTCCTATCTAAAGAATTTAAAACAATATTTTTTTTCTTTCTTTATTTTTTCTTGTGTTTATAAAAATGTAAATCTAATTTGTGTCATGTGAATAACGCAATGAATTACATAGTAATTAAGAATAACATATTTTTCTATTTGTACCATTATTATTTTATAAATATGTAAGAAATTGTTAGTTGATCCAAATAAAATATATGTTGATATTATGTTTCCGGTGTTCTGTGGAGGAGGCACAATAAACTAACATCGCCGCCAGTTCTGATGAGAACAATCTACTTCCTTTTTAAGTTGAACTGAATGCAGCTTGAATATTGTGTCAAAGATTCATCAGAGTATGATGCAGTTGTCCATGTTTGTTGTTGTGTCTTTGAAATTTTCCCTAAGAGTTGGGCAAAGGGGCAGGGGTACAGGTAGCACACTGCCCTAATTTAAGTCCCATATAATAAAATAGGGCAGCCTTTTACCTGCATAGGTAGCTGTAATTTGTGCCACACGACCATCACAAAAGTCAACACTGTGTGTCGTACATATAAGTACTTACATAAAAAGCAAATTCACAACTATTTGTGACTTAACAGATAAGTAGTTAATGATTCATTTCAGTAAAAGAAAGAATTTGTTTTAACGATAGACGTTAGCTAGTTTATTTCATTGGTAGGTATCGGTAATACTAGTGGAGCTCGTCCGCGACCTCCACGCCTTGCACCGCTTGCCGCGGCCTCACGTGACGGGCCCTGCTAGTCGTCGTACTCGTAAATAAAGATTGATGTAACAAACAATCAAGCCCGCTAAAAGCGCACGCGTATTATCAGGTAGTTTCAAACACATGTTATTGCGCTTTTATTGTTTTTGTTTAGACAATCTGGTTTCCGTCGCAAGGCTCGCCTTCAGGATTCCGGAAAAGGATTAAGACAGCAAACAGCATAGGGTACCTAATTACCTTGTACAGGTATCTAACTAGATAAGTTATTATATATCTATATGTATAAGTATGGCTAGCTGCGAATGAAGTCATACAGTCAAAATACCTAATGTAAGTACCAAAGTTCCTGTTATTTTTTCAAGTCTTTGTTTACAAAACTGTTGACATGATATAATTGTACATACTTACTTTCTAAAAGATATCTAATGTTTGCTCTGAGTACATAAAAATGAGTAATTTAGGGTAATTCCCCTGTAGGGCTCGCCTGCTTTCAATTTTTAACCCTACTCTATTTAGGTTTATGGAATATCATAAGGCCTTAAGCTAGCATATTC
Organism: Caradrina kadenii; assembly: GCA_947462355.1. Lineage (NCBI taxonomy): Eukaryota > Metazoa > Arthropoda > Insecta > Lepidoptera > Noctuidae > Caradrina > Caradrina kadenii. The sequence continues at coordinate 12,869,739 of OX381691.1, forward strand.
TACTCTCAATAGAATAAAAGGCCACCATACATACTATTATATTTTAGGAACCATTGCAATCCAAACTCAGTCTCTCTTATTTTTTGTTATTGGTTATCATTGAGATGAGAATTCTTTATTCTTATTTCGACTTCCGAACGCAAGTAAACGAACGTGAAATTGACGCTTTGTCAGCCAAAGTCAATGTCAGATTCAAACGACATGACAGTATCTTTTGACGTAACTGTAACTGTCACATTGAACACCGTGGTGGTACCAAGTAGAAACATTCATAGTATTTTTCCATGAAATTCCACAATAGATCGTTTTCAGTCCGCTCATAGAAATCTCTACCATGTTCGCCAAGCCATATAAATTGAAATCTAACAATACCCTGAAGAATTCTGAGAAGTACGACCAAGTTTCAGTGTGTTATAAATACCAGACTATATTTTAGTGTATTTATTTTCAAAAGTACGTATTAATTGCAGGAAACATCTAGCTCAACGTATACAAGATGAATTCCCATCATCAACCGAGGAGAAAGTAAAGGATATAGTATCTGTGAAATCGAGTTGCATCTGTATGAAGTTGGTGCTGCACTCGGGCGATATGGTAAACGTTTACTCGGTGGACGGCGTGCCCATGCTGATCGAGACGGGCCAGCGGCTCGTGCCGACGGTCTGCGCGCTGTGGAAGGTGCCCGACTTGATGCCCGTCCTGGCCATCCACACGCCAGTACTACCCAAGGTAAGCATTGTACAGGTTCGTCTTATTGACTATCCAAGGATATTGTTCCGCTTGTGTTGCTACTACAGACTGGCGTTCCATACTGCCTACATTCCAACTATTTATAGTTGTTGTTCATTAACGTTTGTATTCACAGGTGCAAGGTGGTGCTCCTGTATACCTGCCTGGTGTGTCAATACCCAGCGGAGGCATTGGGTTCCCGATGTTCCAGCGTGGCACACTCATTGGTCTGTGCACTGAGGACAATGCAGCCATCTGCATCATTGGACGAGCCACCATGTCCAGTGCTGACATGCTGCTCAGAGCTGCGTCAGTCATTTTTCGACTGTTACAAAGTGAACAAATCTTTGCATCCTAGCCCAAAATAGAAGGATCCATCCATAGCTAAGTTGACTGTATTGTTCGTTTTCGTTAACAGTAATGGACACACAAACAGTAATGCGTAAATATTATCCCAAAGTTACATTATCGGGGAATATTTCCATGAATTTAAAGAGGGCTCTTTTAAATGTAGTCATGGTGTATAATATTACCACCATAAAAACAAATTTTATTTAGAAAAGATTTAGTTAGTTACTCAATAAAAGACAATCAAGTAGAAATGCTGCATGCAGTAATAATAGTATGTTAATTTTCCAGAGGAGTATGTTTAGAAACAATGCAAGTGTTTGGTGACCTGTTGTGCAAGGACAGTAAGTTCAGCAAGATAGAGCGGCCCAAGCTGGGCCCCCCTGCGCACAGACAGGGAGACGTCACCATTGACCTCACCTCACATGTCTCGCAGGTCAGATCATGCACTATGCTCCTGTTTTACTGTTTATCACGGCCATCTCAATTGAATTGTTTATTCAACCTACAATTATTCTTGACATACATAGTTCTGGTAATAAATGAGTACTGTGTGAATTTAATGTTAAACGCTCTACTATAAGGAACACTCTGCTGGTTGAGGTGCTGAGCCGGTTTGCATAATTTGATGTATAAGTATTTGGTTAGGTTTTCAGGGACACAAGAGTGCTCACTGTATAGTTTGTGTCCAGTGGTACAACTATTTATTTAAGGAACACAACAACAACAAGCAATACTTTGCATAGGTAATACAGAGTACACAACATGACTATTATAGAAACCAAGACTATAAGAAAAGATGAAAAAGCTAATGTATGTAGGTACATTAAGTATTACATACATACCTGCCTGTGGTTCATATTTTGCTCGTAATGTTTCTAACCTTTCTTATTAAATTAAGCAACCCAAGATCAGAAACGTCCATCTCATTACTATTCTGAAGCTGAAGCTTGTTGGACTTGTTGGAGTCGTTGGCAACATATCCTAACCACTGGATACAGTAAGGTGCTCAGTTGAGGTTGGCAGCGCCGGAATCTTAACGTTGATCGGAGACAGTAAAACAGAGGAGTCAATCATAGTAATAATATTATTAAAAATATAGAATGTACAACACATCTATTTATTTATCGTCATTATTTAATTTCCGCGCTTTCGTTTTTTTGGCTATTGTAATAGTATCTTTACATAATATAAAATAAAGTCGCTCCTGTTATATGTACACTTAGATCTTTTAAACTTCGCAATGAATTTTAATGCAGGTTCCCTCATTAGATAGAGTTATTTAAGAGGAAGGTTAATACGTATAGAACATCACACTACGACCAACGAAGGTGGAGCACTAACCAAAGGCGTAACTAAATGCGCGTGAGACCACGAGGTATATAGTTATAGCTAGTATTGTGTTAACCCATAGTTTTGCAAACTTAGCTTAGACACCTCCCTCTTACCGTTACAGATGAGCATCCATCCGCCGATAAGAGAAGAATGGCCCAGCCTGGGCCAGCGCCCGCTACAGCCGCAGGTGCCACTGCCTCCGCAGAACGAACCTAAAGTAATACCTGAGGAACAACCGGACAAGCAGACCGACGTGCAGGAGGCTGACGTTGACGACAGTGTGCTCACAGGTGACTTCACGCAACTAGACAACACTCTCTTCCATTACAAACAAAATACTGCATTTAGTCCAGGGGCGGACTAAGCCTGTCAGGGGCCCGGGGCGGCAAAACTAAATGATTTACAGTCATTCCGTGTAGCTCCTACGTCAAACATCTGAGTTTACATGTTGACACTTGCTTAGACTGGCGTAAGCAAACAAGTCACGGGGACGTTGCGGTCGCTTTATAGATTTAAAAATATTCTCCCGTCGCACATAAAGGCAATGCTGGTTCAGTCCCTTATCTTTCCCATATTTGATTATGGTGATGTGTGTTACAATGACCTGATTGCAGATCTCCTCAACAAACTTGACCGACTTCTTAATAACTGCATTTGATTCGTATTTAATCTCCGTAAGTTTGACCATGTGTCCGCACATCGGTCGCTCTTAAAATGGTTGCCCATCAGACAACGCAGGGCGTTGAGGGCTTTGACAACTTTATTTTCTCTTCTAGATAAACCTAGTTCTCCTTCCTATCTGACTTCTCACTTTCAATAGTGCTCTGCGCACAGTAAGCATCTTCGCTCCTCCAATAATCGCCTTTTACGATGTCCTTCTCACCGCTCCGGTTTTCTTAAATCTTCTTTTCTTGTCCAGGCGGTTTTCCTTTGGAATGCGCTTCCTCAGAATATCAGAATGGTCACCAGTCGGTTCACATTCAAAGTAAAAGCTCGCTTGCTTCCGAGGTTGGCAGACTCGTCTCACAATTAATTTGTTTATTATTTCTCCAACTATGAAATACATAGTTGGAGAAATAATAATTATTTCTCTCTACTTTGTATATTTTGTTTGTTTGTATGTATGTATATATGTATTTATTATTATAATATATTTTATTTCTGAATATTTTCTGTTCTTTGCACCTACAATGTCTTGTTTCTGCATCACCCTAAGGTTGACTGGTAGAAAATGCCTAAGACATTAAGTCCGCCTTTGTACAGTGTATTTTTTACATTATATGCTTCAAGTTTAATAAATAAATAAATATACTAAACTATATTTGTATATAAGTTAAAATTTTATAAGTAACTCAATTTAGGCCGTTTAGTATTTGTATCTATTATGGGGCCTCCTATTAACTTCAAACAGCCTCGCAGCCTTGATTAAGACGTGTTCAAGAGAAGTTTTCGTATTCCACTTCCACCTCCCGCTAGTCCATCACTGATGTAAACCTGTGTTTACTTGAATAAATTACCAAAACTGAGCTATATCTATGAGTTACTCATAATGCTATGTATTATATTTTAGAGGATTCTCAAATAGAGCAAGATGACATCCCGGACGACATGGACGGTCTGCTGCGATGGTGCTTGCTCTCCTTTCTCAAAGTGGACGCGAAACACGCGGAGCTACCTCTCAAAACTAATCTTTTATATAGGTGCGTGCTCACCTTCTGTTCGAATTGCCGTATACTTGACGAATGGCGGCTGCACTCACGTGTTTCCATTCTTTGGATGATGTTTCAGGAACCATTTAATCGCCCTGTGTCCGCCGGACCGGACTTTAGACGTAAAGAAGTCCTCGTACAAGAAACTTGGGAAGTTCCTTGAAGCGATGCAAAAGGTACGCTCGCAACCTCCCACACCACCAGCGCGTGAACCAACTACAAAAAGGAGATTGGCAGGCGTTGTATACTAAAGTATACAACGCCTGCTATTTTCTCAAAAACTACTCAACCAATTTTGATGGTTTCTTCTCCGTATCAACTTTTTTCTTGAAAATCATGTGCAAAAGCGCATTAAACAAATAATTTAACTTTGCCTTACTTTGCTTATCTTATAAATTAATGAATTTCCTCGACTTAATACTGACAAAAAAAGTTCAATTTAATTTGCGCCAATACCGTGCTACATTACTAAGTACATCTGCTCAAGGAAGGCTTGCTAGAGGTGCGTGAGGTGGACCGGGGCGTGGACGCCGTGTGCGCCGTCAACCTGCAGCACGCCGGCGTGCGCGCGCACCGCCGCCCCGCGCCGCGCGCCGCCCGCGCGCCGTCGCCCGCGCGCGACTACGTGCCGCCCGCCGTGCGCGAGATGTACTGCGTCACTGCTTGCGTGGCGGAGCTGTTCGCGCCGATAAAGTACGTTTACTTCAGTAAAATACTTAAAGGCTTCAGATGTAGCGATATCTATCGCCCAACATGCGAACTACAACGACACACTGGCGTCGCCTAGATCGCGCTGTCAAACTACGCCGCGGCCATGGCATAATATACAGGGTTATTGGTTAAGTCGATCTAGATCCCTTAAGAGGTTATTGTTCCCATCATTTCTGACTGATTTGCCTAAGACATACCGTACCCGAAACTTAACCATTTTCTGGAGGCGCTGGTCCTCGCGCGCCTGTACGAGTGGCGCGTGGAGGTACTAGGCCGGGGGGAGAGTCCGCCACCGCGGCAAATTGCCGCTCGGCGGGCCGACCTCCGGCTCGATCTCATGGCGACATGGAGACAGCGACTGTCGCAACCTCGTGCTGGGCACGCCTTAATAGAGGCGGTAAGTCCCCTCTTTGAGGAGTGGCTGGAGAGGCGCCACGGCGCCCTCACCTACCGCCTGACGCAGGTCCTCACCGGACACGGGTGTTTCGGGAGGTTCCTGCACCTCATCGAGCGGGAGGAAACGTCCGGGTGTCACCATTGTGTGGATCGCCCCGAGGACACGGTGGAGCACACCGTGGCGGTATGCCCCGCTTGGGCGGAGCATCGCCGAGTCCTCGTGGCGGCCATCGGCGGCGGCGAACTCTCGCGTCCGGCCCTGGTGCGAGCCATGGTTCGGAGCGAGAGGGAATGGGATGCAGTCGCCTCCTTCTGCGAGGCAGTAATGCTTGAGAAGGAGGCGGCGGGACGGTTGAGACAGCGGTTCTCCCGTCCCAGCCGCCGCGGTAGACGCTCCGGACGTCGGGAGCCGCGAGACGACTCCCGGCCACCGTAGATACTGGCCTGTGGACGGTGAGCAATGGGTAGCTCACCGTCCTTACGTTGCATAACGACAGGCCGTGTCGACGGCGCGTTCGTGTTCCACGCGCGCCTCAAAGAGATGTCAGCAAAAGGAAGGGGCCACTGAGGGCCGATGCCTGCCGGGGCTGCGGGTTGTTCGCAAGAGACACCGCGCCCCCGGAACGCAAAGGGCACAAGAAGGAACATGGGTGGGTTTTAGTCGGTAAAAGTCTGACACTCCCTCCCGCCCCGCCCAGGGCGGGAGAAGTTATTTGATGATTTCCCACCCACCAAAAAAAAAAAAAAAAAACCCGAAACTTAACCATTTCAAGATATTGGACTTTGAAGATTTTTTAAAAGTTTGCCGATTTTTGCCCACGTGGCCCATTTTTTTTTTGCTTTATACCTCTAATTTATTTGTGTTTGCGATTTTTGTGTAGTAGATAGTTTGCATTATTATTCCTAACATTAAAATTGCAGCTAAGTGAACCAACTAGGTAATAGTAGACGATTGATAGTTACTAATTAAAATAAATTCGTAAAGAATATTTATTTATTTTCGTAATATTTAAAATTCATTAGCTATCCAACAAGGTATGACAAGCTAGGGTATTATCAGAATCCTTAGAAAAAACATTGATCAAAGGGTCCCAGGTAGTAGTTAAAAATAGTTAGGTTAGGTTTGGTCCCTTCCGCCGGCCTCATCACCATTGAGGCGATCCGGCCGGTACTAGCCGATTGGCTCGGGAGAAGGCATGGCTCCCTGACGTTTCGGGCGACGCAGGTGCTCTCGGGGCATGGCTGCTTCGGGAAGTACCTGTGTCGCATACACAGGGGGCCGGACGCCGGGTGTCACCACTGCACGGACTGTCGGGAGGACACGGCGCGGCATACGCTGTCAGAGTGTACTGCTTGGGATGAGCCACGCCGTGCTCTCATATCTGAAGTAGGCAGTGACCTGTCGCTGTCGGCCGTCGTCACTTCGATGGTCGGCAGCGAGGAGTCCTGCGACGCGGTGGTCTTCTTTTGCGAAGTGGTCATCTCGCAGAAGGAGGCTGCGGAAAGGGAGAGAGAGATCACAACCTCTCTCCCGGCCCGCAGCAGGCGCACCGGGCGTCGGCGGAGGGCGGGCAACGCCGTCTTCCGGCCCCCCTGAATGGGTCCAGGGGCGGCGGACTTGGGGACGTCCGTCACCCCCTATTCAACTGGACCCGAGGCGGCGGCGCGTAGTGTTTCACGCGCGCCCGTATTTGACGTCGCGGAGGGAGTCCAACACGAGGATTTCCCCACGAAAAACAAAAGTTAGGTTTGATTATAACGAAAAAGAAACGAACGGGATAATAAACAAAAACGACCTTTCAATGCAATATAAGCTGTAAGCCACTGTCTCTAATAATTAACATTACTGGTTAATAAATTTAGAACCTAACCTAATTTTTTTTTGTGGGGAAATCCTAATGTAATGCCTCCCGCCTCGGGGAAGGCAGAGGGGTGTGGCGGAGTTTTACCGGCTAACACCCCACGGTGTTCCTCCAGCTAACCTAACTTGCCTGTCCAGACCAAACCTAACTAACTATTTTTGACTACTACCTGGGACCCTTTCATCAATGTTTTTTCTAAGAATTCCGATAATACCCCGGCTTGTAATACCTTATTGAATAGCTAATGAAACGTAGATGTTTTAAGCACATCTGTAGCATAACTATCATAGACATTTTTTTAAATATTACGAAAAGAAATAAATATTTTTTACGAATTTATTTTAATTTGTAACTAACAATCGTCTACTATTACCTAGTTGGTTCACTTAGCTGCAATTTTAATGTTAGGAATAATAAAGCCACCTATTTACTACACAAAAATCGCAAACACAAACAAATTAGAGGTATAAAGCGAAAAAAAAATTGACCAATAGACCAAATATCGGCAAATTCTTTAAAAAATCTTTAAAGTTCTATATCTTGAAACGGTTAAGTTTCGAGTACAGTGTGTCTTAGGCAAATCAGTCAGAAATTACTAAGTATTTATTATTTATTTATAGTTAATTAAAACGGCACAGGTCCAATTATATTAATTAACATAGAATTATGAATATTAAAATAAAATAAGCATTCAAGTAACATACAATACAAAAATTAAATTCAATGATATACAATTCGATTTATGATGGGAACAACAACAACCCTTAACGGAGCTAGATCCACTTAACCAATAAGCCTGTATACAACATTCCGACAACAACCGTCGGGCAGTAGACCACCAGACACACTGAGAAACTTCACTCCTCGTTTCTCATTCATGTGCAGTCATGTGCTAAAATATATCAGTTTGCTATATGAAGCGGAACATTCTGTAATAGGCTTGCTGCTTGCGCTATTTTTGGGTTACTAACTTCTGTGAGCATCGTGTGCAGGAAGGGCAGCGCGCTCACAGCCGCCGACGTGCGCGGCGCGCTGCGCCAGTACGTCAACACGCGCGCCCTGAACTCTGCGCATGCGCGCGCCGTCACCGTGGACCGCGTGCTCAGCAACATCACCGGGAGACCGTTGCAGGTACTAGATACACATCATTACTTGTACAAGTTTTAATTCCCATTTACCACCTTTGACGCGCTGTGAGGTGTACAGGTGAACACGTACGGGTCAGAAGTAAGGGTTTCAACGTTTTAAAAGATTTCTTTTTTTTATCTATGAAAACGAAACACAATCAAGAACATGCTTAAAGTATGTGCACAATTATATATGTCCGCCATGTACCCGCGTCTACCGCCCCGCAGTAGGTATTGTACCACTGCGGTGCGGTGGGCACACGGGTACATGGCAAACATCCTGAGCATAAGGAAACGTATGAGCCTCGCACGCGCGCTTCGTACAAATCAGAGGGGGGCTCGGACAAGCTTCATAACACTGAATTTGAACAAAATATATGCAACAAAGGCCCGGTCAATGTCTAATAGCATATCAGACTTATCAAATCTAGACAGGCTAGCCCTGCACCTGCTGGCATGCCAAGGAGACAACATATACACGTGTATGTGTGTAACCCGCAGGAAGCAGTAGCGTGGGACGTGTTGATGTCGGCGGTTCAGGGTAAGATGACGCCGAGCACGGAGATGCGCTACGCGGACGGCTCCGTGACGCTCAGCAAGAGCAAGCTGCAGCCCGTCAGCATGCACGTGGCCACGCGCAGCGGGAACAAGAAGGTATCGTTTTTCCGTACGAAATGTATTGGTGATTTCTGTCATTTCTAGTACTCGTACCTTAAATGGTCTTTTGATCCCTTAATAAAATAGGATCGATAGGCATAAAAATCATTTTTGGTATTTTATGGTTTTTTTTTTTCCAAAACCGGTGAATGCAGTTCAGAATATCTCAAAAGTTATGGATGGTCTCCTAGGAACGTTTTCCTGTAACTATAATCTCAAAGATCCACCTTGTAATACATATTTATGTTATTAATATTCATAGAGCTAGGTGAAACACGGCTCCGGTGCTTTATCTTTAACTTTATGAAATTGTTGAATCATACACAGTACTTGAATCTGCCGCCACCAGGTGACGCTAGTATCAAACCTGGAGCAGTTCGGATTCAGCCTGCCGGCGCTGAGTCACGTGTGCCAGACGGGCGTGGCGGCCTCCTGCGGCGTCACGCGCTCTCCGGGAGCCAAGGCTGACCAACTCATGGTGCAGGGCGACCAGGTAACCGTCACTGGTGTAGTGGGTCTGCTGAGCGTCCCCGCAGCCCAGGCATGTGTTACATAAAACATAAGTTATTACATGTGGATGTACTAAGCACCTCACCTTTCCCTAGGGGAATAAAGTTAAATCAGAGTGCTTTATAATACAAGTGTGGTGAGCTTGACTTTATAGGCGAGCCGGTATTGCAGCCAGAGCATCGAATGCGAGGGCGTAATACATATTATATCCGAGAGTGAAATGATAAAATGCTCCCGCGTTTCATACGATTTTCAGTGTATCATGACGAATAAACGTAACGTATCATAGGTGTCCTTCTCTGTCAAGGTGCCAACCAGATACTTTTATAAGCGTTCAGCAGGAACCAGAGGTAAAAATTATAGGTTGGTGTGGTTGGTGCCAAAAACTAAATAATTATTTATGTTTGATCACAGAAATAAATGTTAATTTATTTACAAAAATAAATAATTTGATGAAACATCATCGTTATCATATCAGCTTTTAATAGCTAGCCGTCCTCTGCTGAACGTAGGCATGCCTCAAAGTGCGCCAACCATCCCGGTCCTGGGCAGCCCGCATCCATAATAATATAATATTTATCATATTTTATTAATAATAAACTATTATTCACAAAATATTTAGGACTAAAACAATCAAAACTATTGGTCGAAACTAAAAACTAATAATTAAGAAGCACCCTTGCGTAATAACTAAGTAGAAGCGGAGTAGGGCTTGTGTTGAACAAAACCGGCCAAGCGCGAGTCGGAAAAAAATCACGTTTGTTGTATGGGAACCCCCTTTATTATTAATTTATTTATTTTTAAAGTGAATATATAACTAAATATTCTGTGAATATTATAAGCGTCTACCTGTTGCCGTTATCAATGTCGAGCAAAAAAATCACGTTTATTGTATGGGAGCCCCCTTAAATTTTTATTTTATTGTTTTTTAGTATTTGTTGCTATCGCGGCAACTAAAATACATTATCTGTGAAAATTTCAACTGTCTATCACAGTTCATGAGATACAGTGACAGACAGCGGGGTAATAGGGTCCCGTTTTACCCTTTGGGTATGGAACCCTAAAAAAAATCCTGTATGTTTGACCTTTTTAGTTATTTATTGAATTAAAAACTAAGTTTAATCAATATTGTCCTCAAGAAAATGTTTAATTTATTTTTTGTTCATGGGAACCTTTTGTTAATGCACAAAGATTTCGAAGGTTTTTAAAGGTCATAGAACCCGAGCAGGAACATCCTGTCTGAACGACATATATTCTAAAATAGTTTTGTAAGATACTTACATATCCCCTAAATCCCCATAAATATATTTTTAAGAAGCTAATTTATTATAATCAAGTCCAATATTGTCTTAAGTTGTAATAATTACAAAGTATATCAAAGTTCTTTTAGATTATTTAATTATTGTTTTTTTTTGTCTTCAGACACACTTCATTGCCAAACTACTCATAGAAAAGTATGGCTTACCCAAAAAGTTCGTGGAAGGAGCAGACAAGGCACTTAACAAAAAGAAATGATGGAACACCTCCGAGGAACATAGTGGGGCAACAAGTGACGCTGATAACAGAGTGTGCAGTGATAACAAGTGTGATTATAAAATAAAACACTACATGAGCTTCTTATGTTTATTTATACTTAATACTTCTTACCCTAATCTATCTAGTGTAGTCACCTGGAGGATGAGGTGGATTCATTATAAAGTAATCCAGTGAGTAATGGCAACCTAAACTTTTACACTCCCACACACTTATTTTATAATAATTCTATTTAAACAATACTTATTACAATATACTATATCCTGTTACCTACAAACTGGTGGAAGACGAAAGACTAAAGTTCAGTAAATCACAAGTTGTTCACGACTGTGGGTTACTTCTCAAAGTAATGTAAATAGTCAATTTAGTATAAAAGAATTCCTAGATACAATAACTTATGTCTTTTAGTAAAATATGGCAACACAACAAACAAAAATTTACCTATTTACAGTACACAAAATAAAATGTGTCCATAGACACACACTAATATAATCTATAGGTACATTTGATAATATAGTTTGAAATATAAAATGTTCATATAAAAATAATCTTCCATTTATAATTTCACTATTCTAAGGTTAGGGTGGGTTGATGTCCGTATTTCATTTCTTTTTGTACAATTTAAATGTCAAATAGAAATACAACTGGTTCTTACAACTTAGAGTATTCTATGAGATACTACAGATAATGGAAGTTTAACACTACTCCTTAACTAATGTTATCTTACAGATAGAAACCCACAACCAAATATAAAAATAATGTAATCAATAGGGTTGATGCTAATGTTCCTAATTAATAGAATTTAGTAACCATTTTCAAAAATTTCCATCAGAGATCAAATTTCCAATCACAACTCTATATAAATATAAACCTATGTATGTTGTTAAACTATATCCTAGTTGCTGTCATAAACTTGAAGGGGGTTTTGAAGTTCAACAGAGACTTGCGACTCTTAGACTTCTTGACGTCAGGTGGTGCTACAGGAGTCTGTGGCATCCCCTGCCTCATGGCAGAGCGGGTCCTCTCAGAGATGCTGCCCTCACTCAGCTTTGTGCTGCTGGACTCCATGCTCCAGTGACTTCTGCATGAGAACATGGACTGACGAGATGTGTTGGAGTCTCTCGAAGTGAGGCTTGTTTTGGAAGGAGTTTTCCTCATACTGCTGTGGTTTGTAATGTCACCAAATATATTCTTGGTAGTTTTAGCTTGTTTAGAGGGAGATGAGTGACACCACTGTGTGGAGGCCCTCTTTTCTGAAGGGGACTTTTTCAAATCCAAGTATTTAAATTTGTTGATATCTTTAGCCGAGGTCTCCTGCCTCGGCACTGGATATCCTTTAGCTTCCACATTGTCTAGCTCATAAAATGTCAAAGTAACACTGTCATCACTCTCTGTGAATGGATTACTTGTAGTGAAGTGTACCTTCTTGGTGGAAACATCCGGGAAGATGTTCCGGCGCGGCATGTTGTCGGCAGTGAACTTAGCGGCAGTGATGATGATGCTGCCGTCGCCCGTGTCCGCTGACAGCGAGCTATCAAGATCCTCGTACGCGTAACTCTTCCTGTGGCCCCGAGAGCGCACGGAGCTGGTACGCGGACGCCGCCGCCGCGACAGCCACTCGCGTCTGTCGTCCTTAGCCTGCTTCATCATAAGAGGAAGGGTTATACCATTACTTTCGGCCTTACAAGCTGTCTGCGGGGAGGCATGGAGTGGTATGATCTCAGTACAGGGGCTATTTACTATCTCCTTAGCAATGAGATCTCTCTCCCTCTTGTTGAGCGACTCCTCGCGATGGCGCAGCGCCACGAGTCGCGACATCCATTGCTGGCTAAGAGTCTCCTCTGACACTTGTTGGGGACAATTGAACTTGCCTATTGGCTCTGTGAAAGGTTTTCTGCTTCGAGGCACAAAGCCAGGCAGCTCCAGAGCAAGTGCAGCCAGTGTGGGAGACAGAGGGCTATGTGGCGAGCTTGACTTTCCAATCTTTAAGTTTGTCTTTCTTTTCGGACTGATGTTACAGTATATAGGACTGTCTCCAATGTTAAACAGTGTCCTAGGGAGAGGCTCAACAGCTCTGCACAGCTCCACTGCCTTTTCTGAGTCACATTTGTTCACCTCTGATGATAAGTATGAGTGTTCAACCGAGATGAGTATTTCACTCAAACATTTTGGCTCTGTTTTTGTTTCCATATTCATGAGGACTGTGGGATGGTACAGGACGACATCTGGCCGCATGTTGGCATTCCTATCATCAATCAGGAAGCCGACGATATCTCGAAGGTCATCACTGTAGGGAAACTCTTTGATTTTGTCGTCGGAGGCGCCGCGCCGGTAGCAGAGCGTGTGGATCACCTCTGCGATCTGCCGCATCACGTTCACGGAGCCCGCCGCCCTCGTCAGCTCAAAACAATTGATGCGCAACTCTCCACTCTCGCCCACAAATATAGACCCTGGTGTAATGCATTTTCGTAAAACGACAACATGCACATCCTCCACAGCTTTACAGACCCGCGCCAGCTCGTGTAGCAGGTGCCAGATGAAGCTCTCCGCTATGAACTTGTCAGTGGCCTTGCAAACTTCAATTAATTCCTGGACGCTTCGCCACGAATTGTACTCAAGGACAAAGTACAACGTTTTTGACGGGGTGTGAAAAATGGTGTCATAGTATCGCAATAAAATCTTCGATGTCACTTTACTTATTGTTTTCACTTCGTTAACGACGTTTTGTATTTGTTCGTTACTGAACGCGGAGCAATCGTACGCCTTCCATGCAAATATGTTGTTGGTGACCTTGTGTCTCACTTTGTAGAACGTACCGCCGCAGAAAACGTCTATAACTTGATAGTCCTTTAATTTTTCCGCCATTTTAGTAGTTATATTTAAGGATTTTATTGAATTTCACATTTTAACTATCGAAACAAAGCCACTAAACGTTTGAATAAATTCGACGGTTATAAGATTAGTGATGCACTACTGTACAGAGACAGGTTTTAAAAAAGTCGATAATCAGAACGACCGTTAACGATTCATGTCATCGGTTTCTTCTCTATTATCATAATTTACTTTGCAGTAATTTTAATTTATACTGTCTGATCAATACAAAAAAAATGTAATAACATCTCATTTAGTTTTTTTTTCGTTTTATTAAAATAAAAAATACCTCTTTTCTTCAATATATATATATATATATCTATACTAATATTATAAAGAGGTATAATTTGTGAGGTTCTAAGAGGTAATCTCTGGATGTACTGAACTGATTTTAATTATTCTTGTACTTATAGAAGCCACTTTATTTGTGAGTGTCCTAAGCTATAAACTATATATAACTATAGACCATAGACTATATAACATCAAGCTACGACCCACGGAAGCGGAGCTGTAATCAAAGACGTAACTTAACGCGGGTAAAATAAGCCATGCAGACGAAGCCGCAGGTAATTTACTATATTTTATAACCACAACGCGAACGAAGTCGCGGGCAACAGGTAGTAAATAATAAGTTCGTAAAATTGTACAAGCACAATACAATAATACATAAACAGAAGCAACGGATAACTTTGCAACGATACGATAAATGAATTAAGAATTAAGTCATGTTATCAGGTAGACTACAATTTCTCGTACTTTAAACAAAACATAATCATCATCTATTTGGCCTTTTCGCAACTATGTTGGGGTCAGCTTCCAGTTTAACCAGATGCAGCTGAATACCAGTGTTTTACATAAAAGTGTCTTTTTCAAAAGCAAAACAATAAAATAAAAGGAAAAATACCTTAAGAAATACATTTTGATATCATACGGCTATGACGTTATCATGTCATAGCTGGTTTGCCACCATCGCGGTTTAATAAAAAACTTTTATATTAATTATTGATAACAAAAACTGAAGTATTAGGTCGTAATCTATTTACGGAGGGCTGCGGGTTGTTCGTAAGAGATACTGCGCCCCCGGAACGCAAAGGGTACAAGAAGGAATATGGGTGGGTTTTAGTCAGTGAAAGTCTGACACTAAGGGTGGGGGAAGCTGCGGGTTGTTCGCAAGAGATACCGCGCCCCCGGAACGCAAATGGTACAAGAAGGAACATGGGTGGGTTTTAATCAGTAAAAGTCTGACACTCCCTCCCGCCTCGCCCAGGGCGGGAGAAGTTATTTGATGATTTCCCACCCACCAAAAAAAAAAAAAAGGGTGGGGGAAGTCATTTGATGATTTCCCATACTGAAAAAAAATATATATGGAAGACTAATGTGTGTGTGTTTTTTTTTCTCGTGGGGAAATCCTCATGAACTGCCTCCGCCTCGGGTAGGGCGGAGGGGTGTGTCGGACTCCTACCGACTAAAACCCCACGGTGTTCCTCCAACTACCATGGGCCGGGGCCCGGGTATTGCTCTGTGCATTGTTCCGCACCCCGGTAGGTATTAGTACGCCACCACCACAAGGCAGGCCCCTTCACCCGGTGCGGCCGTCATCCACCGGAGACTAATGGGTATCGCGGTATATAATTTTTCGTATGCGCACATCACTAATAGTTTGTTCAGAAACTCTTAACCGGTTCAACTTTTTCGTTCAGAAGTGTTATTGCCCAATAATATTTTTTATAAATTTACTTTTTTTATTATTTATTTTTCATAAGTTAATCTATACATGTGAGATTGGATTGATAATTTTTTTTCGTACACACAATACACTAGGAATTTCTCCAGTATCGTGGATGCGTTTACAAACTAACTGACACACAATGTCAACAACTAGACACGGAACATCTGTGGGCCATACAAATATACTATGTTCCATGCTGGAATCGAACCTGCTACACGCATTGCAGTCAATTACTCAGTCACTGTCAACCAAATCGTTAAATTGTTAGGGCAGTCAGCCCCAGGTGGGCCCAATGTATGCTCTGTTTCAATCTATACTAATATTATAAAGCTGAAGAGTTTATTTTATCGCACTAACCTCAGAAACTACTGGTCCCTAGAGACCTTTCTAATCCACGGGAGCAAAGTTAATTAAAGACGCGAGATAGCGCGGGTGAAACCGCGAGGTACGTTTTAGAGCCACTACCATATCCCTTAACCCAGGCTAGACACTAAAAAGAAATATATTTTTTCGGTCAGTGGTCGAACTTCCATCATCAGATTCAGTCTGATTTCCAGGTTTGGGTAGTCATAATGACATGCATGATTAAATAAACTTATGACTACGACAAAGCCAAAAGGACACACATTGCGAAAAAAGAAGCAGCTGATCCATACATCGATTGTATAACCATAACCCGATTAAATGCATGGGTCAGCCGAATCTTGTTTTGAAATTACAGGGTTGGATCCATAGCAAATAGTAATAGTAATTATCCCACTGGACAGTTCGTGGCGAGCTGTTAAACAGCAGCGACCTCATGAACCTGATCTCCCGGGAGAAGTACTGTTCACCTCTGGTTTACCTTTATTGACGGATTTGGGAGAAATCCACAAGTGCAAACGGGCTTAGGGGAAGGAAGTATACATATTACAGCCGTGGAATACCCTCAACTCCTCAAGACAAGGTGCCGCTACGTCAGTATATGCTAGCAACCGTTTCCGGGGGACCATTTATTAAGTGTGCCGCCACCCTGCCATTATCCGTGCATACAAACATTGATCAAGCAGGGGCCATAGCCATTCCATAGTCTATTGTTAAACGCTTTAGTAGCCCAAACCCATAGTACAATATTTCCATGTCCTGCAGGAACTCTGCACCGAACGGGGGATGCATCGTGGAACACTTCAGTAGTGCATACAGAGATAATCGTCTGTTGGCGTTTCACTTCTTTTCATCAAGCTACGTTACCCAAGCGAGTTGGCTTCGGCGCCTTAGACGCCTTCCAAAAGTCCGAGATATATGTATAAAGTTACAATAAATAATAATGATAATTAGGTAGACGAACACTATAATAAGGAAACAAAAAGTAAAGGATAATGAGGAGTACCATGACGTCGTTTCAGGATTTTAGTAAACAAAAGATAAGGTTGTATATCGCTTGACATTCACTATACCGTACTACTGCAGTTGCGTATGTTACGCAAGAAGTGAAAAAGTACCAATATTACTTTTTACATTGATTTTTATCTGTCTTTAGTTCCTCATTACAACTTTAATGCGCGTGTAGTATCGTGTTAACCATCACGATATTGTTTCAAAAGGGTCGGCAGGCATCCGTCAAAATAAAGTAACACATTTTATTTGTAATTTTATATATTTCATTAGTGAGTATAAGCGTGTACGCGACTCGACTGACTAGCAGTTACCAAATTATATATCACAATACATGATCCTCTCCATTCATAATTTAAATTCCTTAAATAAAAAGCCAATACAATGAATACATTAAAAACAACTTACGATCACTTAACATACAACTACTTCACATTTGAATAAAATATTTAACAAAACGTTAAGCAAGTAAGTAGCGTGTAAGTAAACGTGTGGTGAGAGCCGCGTGCGGCGACGCTGGGCCACACTGGGCCACTCCGGGCCGCGCTGGGCCATAGCCGGCCACACCACGGCCGCACACAATAATGATAATGACAATAGTTCCAGACGGTATTCAAAAAGTATTGTGCGCTAATTAGCAACCTACTTACACTAGTTCATACTCCGTATTATGGATACTTTTTAAATACCTAAAATACCATTATTATTATTATTTACAATATTTGTATACAAGAATATAATTCATCATCATTGACTAGAAACGGTTTAGAAATTATATTAACATACCACAAATTAAATGTTACACATAAAGGAACAAGATCACGGGCGTAGACCTCCGGAGCCCTCCTCAGCGGCTGACGGCACGGAATGGTCAGCTTGGTCTTTGGTAACACATTTGAACATACATTGCTTGATCACATCGCCGAGTGCCGCGTGACGTCACACGCCGCACTCTACTTACATTGCAATTCATTTCACAGTAGAATTTAATACATAATCGTTGTAAACTATCTAATATCACTAGCTCAAACACGTGTGTTGGTATCGAGGCTCAAAATAAAATTTTACAGAAACAAAGGTACAACAATGGTAAAATAAAATCTTATAAAACAAACAACAACCTAAACAAATACGAGCTCAGTGAAGTAGCGCTCGAGCACCGAGCACCGAGCAGCAGTTCGTGGCTGCGACTTACTATACATATCATGTACGTATTTCAATTTGTATACCAAATGGTTTGCCTTTTTATATATTGGGAATTAAGATAAGTGAGATCATGATGACGCTCGCGTCGCTGGCGACGTCTCGCGACTGGAATTTGTGACTGTGTCTAGCTTACTTTACGTCGCGCCATACTCGGTACACTGTCGCACAACTGTGGCGCCACAGTCGGGACACTGTCGCGAGAGCGGTAGGACTCGGCTTCTATGCCGACTGGACACCTTGTGCTAACAGGTAGCGGTGAGAGTCGCAAGTTTCCAGCACTCGATCGATGGAATAGTAAAACACCTACAACAAGAGCGGGGGCATCGCGGGGACGCGTCGCGCTCGCAAGGGAAATGTCTCTATCACGCATTTCCGTGGAGTCGGCAGACGCGACCGGAACGAAAGGGACACCGGACGAATTAGGGAGTCCTCGGTATCGCAGCGGCAGCTCCGCACGCTGACGCGGCTCGTGCCGCACTAGGGCGGTCTTACCGCACGCCGGCCGTGCCGAGGCGCTGGTGCGCGGTGCGCGGCCGCGGCGCGCGCGCCGACTTGCGCGGCACGCTCGCCGCCTCCAGCTCCGGCTCCTCGGTCGGCGTCGCGCCCTGCAACACAAGCAGCCGTCAGCGGGCGCCGGGCGGCGGGGGGCGGGGCGCGCGTGGCGGGGGGCGCACGTACCGGCGCGCGCGGCTGCAGGCGCACGTAGGCGCGCGTGGTGGCGGGCAGCGGCAGCGGCGCCAGGCGCAGCACGTGGGCGCGGGGGCGCGCGGCGCGGGGGCGCGGCGCGGGCGCGCGCGCCTCGTGCGGGCGCAGCTCCCAGGCGTCGGCGTCGTCGTTGTAGCGCGCGCGCAGCACCGCGGGGCGGCCGGCGTCGGGCACGAAGCTGTCGGCCACGAGCAGGCGCCGCCGCAGCTCCGCGATGAGCGCCGCCTGCAGCGCCTCGTGCTCGCGCCGCTCCGAGTCGTGCGCCTCGCGCTGCTCCACCATCTCCTCGCGCAGGCACGCGTACTTCGACAGGCATTTCTTTAATCTGAAATGATCGCCACATGCCGATTATCGATCCGCGCGCTCGGCTGTCGCCACACCGGCGCTCCTTGATTTTAGAGATAAACAGACACGTATGTGTAAACAGCGTACCTCTGCGTCTTATGGTCCACCTCCTGCTGCAGCGTGGTGAAGGTGTTGGTGACGATGGCGGTGGTCTCCTCCTCCAGCTCTATCTTCTGCTGCATCTCCACCTCCCGCTTCTTCCGCTCAGTGATCTCGCAGTGCCTCTGTTCCAGGATGAGCTGCGTCTCGTTAAGGTTGTTGATGAGATCCTTGCCGCCGCCGCCCTGCACCAGCCGCTCCTCCAGGGCGAGGATCTGGTGCTCCAACTCTTCCATCTGCTTTTTCTCCTGTTCTATCGTAGACTCGGCCAGTATGTTCTCGTTTTCTATACTGACTGTCTCTTCTTCGGCTGTAATCACAATGGATAGGATAAGAATTAGCCCTAAAAAGTGGCTGGTTTTGTGCGAGTGCCTATTTCTGGAAATCCGGTGTTAGAGGATTTTTTAAAGCAGTAGATTTTAGAAATCTTAATAACTATTTTTACACAATTATCATACGAGAGCAAGGCGAAAGTCGAAAGAATGCGCTCCACGCGGACCCCCCGTTCTGCACATGCTAGGAAGGAAATGCAAAATAATGTGATATTCACAGTTGGCGCCGGAGTCGCTGGGGCGCGCGACGCGCACGCGCGGCAGGCGGCGCGGCTTGCGCTCGAGCGCGCGGCGCTGGATGAGCGCGCGCAGGCGCTCGATCTCCGCCTGGTACTCGCGCAGCTTGGCGTCCTTCGGGTCCTCGTTGCGGACCGGCTTGTTCTTTATCGCTGTACAATAACACAGACTTGATAAGTACCACTTGTTCTGATCGTAAAACGACCGCGACCTGGCTAAAATTAATCATTACGCCAAATAATAATAGTCTCTCAAACATTTGTACCCAGACTTGTATAAACGGGCGGGACGCTTTAATACGCAAGATCGAAGACCTATTTATTTAAAGGTGCCGCTAGAAATAGGAACCAACAAATACTAGAATTAAATAGCAACATTGTGTGATAATACAATTTGAGTTCATTACTCCATTTTCTTAACTATTTTGTTATAACCTGTTATTTTACTGTAAACATAATCATTTTATAAACGTTTGTGTGTAAAACTGTCGTTGTCTAACATTAACTTTAAATGAACACATTGTACTGACGTGTGTTCACATCATTTCTAGCCTATTTCTATACGTGAGGACTTGTAATTGGCTTGTTGTTGTCTATGTTTTTTGTTTTGTTAAGTTTTTATATTGCTGTAAGTCTTCCGTAGAGTAATAAATAAATAATATGTTGAATAGCATGATAAGTGAAATGCAATATTTTGTTTAGTTGTTGTGATCGTGTGTGAGCTAGGTGTGTTGTTACCTTTAGCCCTGTGCGCGTACCGCAGCGTGGTGATGGTCTCGTCGTAGTTGTAGGACGCGGGTCCGATGTTCGCGATCATGATGGTCTTGCTGTTGCCGCCCAGCGAGTCCTGCAGGATGCGTGTCAGCTTCGAGTCTCTGCAACGTTGTACACACCACTATTCAACTATTATGAATCGGACTTCCCTTTCTCACAGGTCCGATTTATCGAACACGAACTCGTTAAGTGTTTTCCGCCATTTAAACAAGAAAATGCTCCAGCGCAAGTAAAGTATGAGAATACTGATTTGTATTTCTACTCGCCTAGTACACAGTATCTCACCTGTAGGGCACGTGCGGGCTGTTCTCCGCGAGTGCCGAGATGACGTTGCCGAGCGAGGAGAGCGCTTGGTTGATGCGCGACGCCTCCCGCAGGCGCTCGGCCGACGCGCCAGTCTTGCGCTGTCGCTCGCTGCCCGCTAGGTCCACCAGGTTCAACTTGCCGACCCTGGCGACAAAAATTAGGTTAAGAAACCTGACCCATCCTTCCTTAGACTAGAACTTCAACCAGTACACGAGGACCACTATTCATTTCCGATTATTTCAGAAAACATACAACAATTAAAATAGGGTGTTGTTTTTCTTTTCGAGTCGATGATAATCTAACTAACTCGTCGAATATAACTATTGGGCTCAGTAGGTGCATGGCAAGAGCCTCTTCAAGAGACGTTTATCAACAATCGTACTGCGATTCCAAACATCCGGCGCGCCCTGGACAGCTAGCAATCCCTTCACAACGATAATTAATCCATGACACCAGGTAAGCGTGTTGTTGTTAAACTTAGCAGGGATTAGCTCCAGCCGTTTACTTTGACACTCACGATTCGTTTGAAATTTCCAAACGGACGAATCCGAATGCACATTCTCAAACTGATCGAGATTGATCCCGATCAGTTAGTTGAATGTCTGATCGTGATCGGTTTGAACCCTTCACGTTCAGATATTCAACTAGTGTTACATGAACTACCTATCCAGAGGGACGAGTGATTGGAAAGAAGTTTTGTAGAGTTCTTTCAAGACATTTGAAAAACGGCTAAAATAGGCAAAAGTCGGTGTCCAATCTTGCCGCCCTAAGCCCGAGCATACTCGGCATGCTGGTAGCTCCGCCACTGTGCGGCGGGACTGAGTTGGTCGCGCTCGAAGAAATCGCATCGTTGAATCAAATCAGTGGGCGGTACGGTCACACTGCTAGCATTCATGTTTTTGTTTTATTGGTAACAAAACAAAGGTCTCGCTGGCCTAGTTTTTCTAATGCATGTCATAATCTTGCGGTTGCTCCGCTAATAGAAAATGCATTTACGTGTTTTTTATTTTCTGTTAATATTTGACCGGGGAACGCAACAGAATCGGTTAGTGTCTCAAGGGTGCGCCCTTGTTTAATGCAATCAATAGGTCGTAGCTGTTTTCTAAAACTCTATCTACATAAGGAACAACAGGAGTAAAAGTCAAAAGACTTAACGATGCCGAAAATTGTACGTTCTATTCATTATTTATTTATTTATTAAACTTTATGCACAAAATGTAAAAAAATACACTGTACAAAGGCAGCCTTAATGCCTTAGGCATTTTCTACCAGTCTACCTTAGGGCGATGCAGAGACAAAACATAGTAAGTGCAAAGAACAGAAAATATTCAGGAATAGAATATATTTTAATAACAAATACATATATACATACATACAAACAAAACAAACAAAGTAAAGAGAGATAAAAATACATAGTTGGAGAAATAATAAACAAATTAATTGTGAGACGAGTCTGCCAACCTCATAAGCAAGTGTTCGCGAGCTTTTACTTTGAATGTGAACCGACTGGTGACCATTCTGATATTCTGAGGAAGCGCATTCCAAAGGAAAACCGCCTGGACAAGAAAAGAAGATTTAAGAAAACCGGAGCGGTGAGAAGAACATCGTAAAAGGTGATTATTGGAGGAGCGAAGATTCTTACCGTGCGCAGAGCACGAGTATTGGAAGTGGGAAGTCAGGTAGGAAGGAGAACTTATATTTGTGAGGACGTCCATTGCGCCTGTGATCCCTACTAGCTGAAAATAATTTGATACGTAGAGGAAATTAAAGTGAGTAGCACCGACGTTAGGGCGAGCCTTCGGCCCAGCGACGCGGGAGTGACGCGAGGGCTATTCACCGAGTTTCTATTGCCAGTTTCCGGACTACATTAAATTCGCACGCTTATTTGTAAGCTGCGCGCGCTGTCATAGCCCGTTATTTATTAGTATTTACTAAGCGACTAATCAGATAAGAAGAGAACCGTAGAGCTTAAGGTCTGAGATGTTGTTTTGAATCGTACAGGTTTGAGTGGATTGTCAAGACAGTGCCCGCCTCAGTGTCACTGCAGCTGCTGCTCATTACGTGACGACATCGATCTCCGTCTCTTCACGGAGCGTCTTGACACTCATATTTTGCAGAATGTTTTCTTTACTCTGCCTGTTGTAGCTAAAGTAACAGGTGCATAACATTTAAATGTCCATACCTACGTAGCGCAGGTA
Organism: Caradrina kadenii; assembly: GCA_947462355.1. Taxonomy (NCBI): domain Eukaryota; kingdom Metazoa; phylum Arthropoda; class Insecta; order Lepidoptera; family Noctuidae; genus Caradrina; species Caradrina kadenii. Next base: position 12,892,831 of record OX381691.1, read on the forward strand.
AACGCAGTGCAACCGCTACCTGAATCATAATAAATAGTGTATGGCGGTCATTAACTGATAAGAGTAGGTCGCGAGTGTTACGGCGAACAGTAACAAGACGACGTAAACATTACACTATGTTATCAATAACTCTAGGAACACAGTACTGATGAACAATACGTGGGACAACGTAAACTTTGCGAGGTCCTGAAAGTGTATGAAATAATTGCATCTTTCTGATCCTTCACGCCGAGGGCAGTTTCAGGCGCGGTGTCATGGCAGTCCAAACGGAAAATTATATTATTTCAACACATGCGAAGCTAAGCGCATAGCTTGACAGAGCTGTGTGTGGAGACCTGGGCCATCCGTTGTCTGCGTGTGAACACCTGCCGCCGCGTGCCAGCTGCGAGCGCGCGGCACGGACAGCTTTAGGTGCCCCCTAAACGATATCTTATTTAGTTAGGTGGGAACAATTGTCACTTCGAGTGCGCATTAACAGAAGCCTGCTCGTCCTACCACGCGCGCGCTGCCAGTGACCCATTGCCACGCGCGCGTCACCAAAACCGCTTGTCGAGCAATTCACCAGTACATGTCATGTCGTTACGTAACCCTCGAGTGTTGAGGAAACGTCGCAATGTTTACATTTGTTTGTGTACTATTACAGAACTGTGCAAACGGCGAGCTCATGTCATGCTCACTGTTCAATGCTAGACAATTACTTTGTGTGTTATACCGCGGGCAGGTATTGACTAAACTTTATTATAATTGTATTACTTTTAGCATTACCATGACAGGTGCTAAAACAAACATACTACTTACTATTTATGTAAATGTGTTATAATAATGTACTACAACTTTATGACTGTTAATGCGAATGGCCTGAGGGCAGTACGTTAATATTTAAATAACGGTAATCCGCAATCACAATTTGGTTATAAAAGTAAGAATGTGGCGTAAGGCCTTCCAAGCCATGCCTCACGTACGCAGAAGGCCGTTTTTTGTTCGTACCAGAAGGCAGCTATTAGTATCGCTGTCAGCTGTCAATAGGCCAACGGAGCCTAAAGTGAGGCCGACGAAACGAGACAAAGAATGTTAACAAACTTTCAACACTTCAAACTACGTGCTGAAGACTGTCTCGCGCCTGAAGCACGCGAGCCACAGCGGCTCCCGACGTTATAACGTGCGCGACAAAATCGCAGAGATACTAATCGATTACATATACCATATTATACCATTACGCCTGTGTTAACCGAAGGGTTAGGCAGAGGTGTACACCCAAAGTTTGCCGGTATGCCGGTCCCATGTAATAGGGGGCGAGCCTATTGCCATTAACAACGATCGCAGTCGTAACTTAATTTAGTAGTCCGCTTGCTTTGCATTGTTTACATTGCTTCGTTGGCCTCGCTGTACTCGTACACCTCCGGCGCGAGCCCACAGCTCGGCGCAACACGCCCCCGTTCCTCAGGCTACAGGCGGCACCTGCCCGGCGCTGGTGCCACTACTTAACAGTAATGTTCTGTTTTATTGAGTTCATAGTGGAGATACCACTATGAACAGCCACTCCACCTACTCGAGTACCCCACGTGGTGACGCTGTATAAGTATTGTCAGATCAGTTGAAGTTCATTGACAGGGCGGGTTCGGCATCGCCACAGGGGGACTGACAGTAACGTGGTAACTTTCGAGTTCTTGAGACGGTTGCAGATGTTGCACATTGTTATTTGTTTCAGCCAAGTTATCTACGTACGTAAGTTAGTTACTAAGGCTGAGGACATCGTGGAGTACGTGCGTCAAAAGATCAAGTACACGCCGAGAGTTCAGCTGCTGGAATCGCGCCGCAACGTCAATTTCAAGGCGTTCGTGGTGCGTGTACTAACATATTTGCTGCACCTCGTCAGGGAGGAGAACTTTTGGCCGCGGACAAGTGCCACTGGAGTGCACTATAAAATAGTGCTAAGTGAAGTGTTTGCTGACATAGGTTTAAGTTTCTGTATACTAATACAAACTGTACTATAATAATATATATGTTAGTCTATAAGGTATATATTAGGTTGGGGAAAAAGTTTCGTCGCATTTTTTAAGAATAATCAAAACATTTTTTATCATAGTTTATTCACATTTAACTAAAGTATGTAGGTATCATTTTCTTCGATAACTTTTTGCCATCTTGTAGGTAGGGATATGATTCCATTGCTATAGAAATTTTGGGACTTCTGATCAAAATACAGCGACAAGTGGTTTGGGCAGTCCTCTCGTGATGTTAACCTGACACTGCCTAAAGAATTCTGAAAAGACCGTAACAGGTGGAAAACTGAAGGTGCAAGGTCAGAACTATACGGCGGATGCATTAACACCTCCCAGCCAAACTATCTTAATTTTTGCTGAGTGGCTAAAGATGTGTGAGGTCTAGCGTTATCATGATGAAAAACCACACCCTTTCTGTTGATTAATTCCGGTCGCTTTCTCTCAACTTCTTGCTTTAATCTCATCAGTTGTTCGCAGTAGAGTTCAGAATCGATGGTCCTGGCTGGTGGTAACAGCTCATAATGAATAATGCCCTTCCAATCCCACCACACACACAGTTTGTGAAGCCTGACCGGCCTTTGACCACGACCTTTTTCGCACGTTCTTGTCGTACGTGATCCACTTTTCATGATCAGTTATCAGCTTCTTCAAAAATGGTTCGGTTTCGTTACGGCGGAATAAAGAATCACAAATGAGTACACGTTTCATTAGGTTTCTTTCAGTGAGCTCGTGAGGTACCCAAATATCGAGCTTTTTTGTGTACCCAGTTTTTTTCAAATGCGCCAGAATTGTTTTGTGGTCGATTCCCAGTTCTTTAGCTACGTTTGTAGCTACTTAAAGCTTGTAAGCCACTTTTTGTAGTGGAATTTTAAAATGTATCGAATTTCTTCAATAGATTCACTCATCTTGACAGTACGAAAAACAAATGAAAATCACACATTTTCCTAATTTGAATTTGGAATTATGTTCTTTAAAATATAAACTTTCGATGATATATCTACGGGCCCGAGTAGCCTGAAATATATACGAGTTGTGGTCACAGCGAGTGTAACGTACAACGATCACCTGGCCAGTAACAATAAGTACTAACACGAAATCCGTCCTTAACTAGTTAACGACTCTTTAATTACAAATTACGGTTGTAAACACAATCATGCGTCGATTACTAGCAGTGCGGCGATACTGCTTCATGTGCACCGCGGGTGAGGCGTACGACGTTGTCTAGTGATAGCCAAAATGTAGCTGCGCCGGATAATCTTCGTGATGTGAGATTTGAATATTTTAAATGTTTTTTAGAGTCGTCAAAACTTTGTAAATGAAAATACACAATATACATAAAAAAAAAGCAATTAGCATGGACAGAGCAGGGATTACTATACGTTATCAGTTGTAAAAGTAACACGTCGTTGATTAAAAGACTTGACGCTCTAAAACATTCCTGTCCTCTTCAATGCAAAGCATTTTGTTGAACACTAGCCCGTTTTATATCTCCATGTTCCATTGCACAGACTGGGCCTTCTGCTGTTCAATCTCATCTTTGCCCTACCAATATGTAATTTACTTCAGTCTCGAAAATACTGTAACATTGGAATGATTGCGAAACGTAATTGTGCGGTTTTTTAAACACATAGAATTATTCTTTGAAATTTGTTAACCCTTGAATGGACATACTTAGTAATAGCGAACATAGCAATGTGTTTTACTTATGAAATAACAACGTTGAAATGTTGCTTGAGACCACTCGGATCATAGAACCATTAAAAGGTAATCAGCACGTTATCGCCGCGATAACATTCAGCGAATAAGTGTTATTGTAACTTAGCAATAAATGAAATACATGAACTAGCGACTTTGAAGATAAATCATTGGTAGGTACCGATACTGCAACATTTGAAGATAAGATTTCCAATCTGAAGGAAACATTTTTTTCAGCAGTAAATATTTATGTCCTACCTATACGAATCAAATGATTACAAGTACAACAAATGAAATGAGATCATCTTCACAATGTTGGAGCGGGGCAGTGAGTCTAACTTGGTGTTAAATGAGAAGAAAACCTCATGCATAAGATTTGCTTTACCAAACTTTAGAAGTAATGCATGTAGCGTTATATTGAATAAGGACATACTCGAATTTGTCGAAAAGACAGTTTTCTTGGGGGTTATGCTTGACAGTCGTTTGCAACCAACCATTCATGGATTCAGCCCCCTACCCCTCCCCCTATAGGCTAGGAGTTCTGTGACAAGAGCACATACGTGACGCGCGACCACCGGCGAGCCAACCGGTGCGCGGCGCTCTATGCCATCTCCCAAACATGCCTGAAATTTGGAATAACCAAATATTACATGTTCGTGAATGTTTTGCTCACGATGTCACCAAAAACACAACAGGAGACACGGTAAACGTAATTTAAAAGAAATCGTTTTGAAAACCAAAGCTGTGCCCTGCAGTGGGACTATAATAGGTCCAGATCGTTGTATTATAATACTAGGGGCGGTCGGCGTCGGTTCTGATCTGAATGGTGGAGATGTACGCGAATCTATTCTACGTGTTACATTACCCAGGCATCGGTTCCTATTGTCCGCGAGTCGCATTATCAATTATAACGAATGCTGCACAAGCCTCAAAGAAGAACGTTTACCGTATAGCTATTTATAAACACGTGCTTGACAGATATGTATCGTAAACAGTAAGTCACGCACAATCAACAACAGGATTAACGCCAAGAGCGATACAAACCGAATACTGAGAATTCGTTAATTCATTCCATTTTATCGTTTAAATCTTTATTATCTTATTCAAACGCGCAGTAAAAACCGAGGCAGGCCTGCAGTACGGGCCCGCGCGAGTGTAGTGTTGTCATAGCTCTTGTTCTATTCATGTAATGGACGATATAATCAACCGGTCTTTAACACAACAAAATAGCATACATTAGTAGTAGTTGACAGCGTTGTGTTGGGCAAGTACCTTGTGCGGCAACATGTGGCGAGTTTTACAGAACCATTCGAAACTCCGCTTCACCTCTCTACGATGAAACTAGCTACATTGATTTATTAATATGAACTAGTTCTCAAGCACCACCTCCGTCCGCGACTGGTGTCCTGGTACAGCGGCGCACTATTTTACTGCTAACGGGGTTAATCCGCTGACACTCAGTAGGCTTCATTGCGTTTCAGCAACACGTAGTTTATACTGACGTTAGCTTGATAGCGGCGCAAACACCATACATACATCGTCATTACATGACATCTATTTTAAAAGTTAACATATCATGTAAATTTTTCCTAATCCAGTGCCGTTACAATATATTCTAAAGATTTTTGGGTACTTAACACCCTAAAAGCAGCAAAAATATCTTTAAATATCAAGGTCGTCTGAACCAATATATTGTTTTTACTTCTCAAAACTGGGGTAGTAATATTTGGATGACCGCCAATATGCAAAACCGTAGAGGGAAACGTTCAGATGAAATAGAACTGAATCTGTGATAGGTGAGATGATATACTCCGGAAGCTGAATGAATTCTTCACAGCCTTGTATTACATTGTTTGCACAGCGGCGATGGAAACAATGACTTTATGTCACGTAAGGCACGCGCGTGTATTCAACGGACTTCAGGACAGTTCACAGAAGGCCCACGTGTCAACTGTTGCTACGGGCATATTACTTAAATGAGTGACAGTAGCTACTGTGTGCTATCGATCGATCTGTGACTGTTGTCGTGTTGTCACTGTTGACAATTGCGACTAACAGCGGCGTGGATCAGCGAGGTGTGGTCGACACCGCGCATTGCACACTGGGCTTCTGTCTCACGAGCCTACGTGTTCAGCCCGCGCTGCAGCAGGCGCAGTCTTTGATTGGCGACAGTTGAAGTTTTGACACGGGCACATGGCGTGGCTTCCCCATCGGGAATATTTTAATTACAACCGAATGCATTACCGTCCATGTTGACCAGTCAGCAAAACGTTACGCACTGGATGAGTTTCGTGACGAACGAGTTTGAAGGAGCATTGCGGGGATTGATAGATGTTTTGGAAATAATTTCAGATAATTAGTATAAATCTGTTCCGTGTATTCAGGTGGGCCTGTGTGGATGTTGCGCAATGGATGATTGACATTACAACGCAATACAAAATCAAGTTACAGCGATCTTACCTGAAGTGAAGATCTTCGTCATCACTCCACTCGTCTATCCACGAACAATCATTCATGTTTAAGATCAACACAACTGACAACAGCGTTAAAACTACACGACTGATATTCAGCTAGAAGTTGTTATGTGTCAGTTCTGTACTTCTGTCCAGTAGTGTTCAGCTACTGAAGAACACGTAATAGTTGAGAGCTGTCTCATCATCACTAAAGTGGTCCCGCGAGCCGGCGCCGGCCTGAGCCGCCCACTCGCATGCTCAGCGCTGTTAATTTGGTGACGAATACAATCTACATCTTGATTGTTTCATTGCGATTTGAATATTCAATATTGGGATAAATTTAATAAGCGGTCCGACCTACTGGCTGCCGTCGCCTCTACACGTAACTCTCAAAACGCCGATAGAAGCTCCGACGATAGCGAACCAGTCAACATCCTCCAAGTGCTTCCAGAAGAGGTTATTTCAAAAAGCTGAAGCTTTGCTCTACGAATTCAGCGTTTTGTGACGCAAACTTTGAAAACAATTTATTTCAGCGAACTCGAACTTGTACTTCGTTTAGCGTTCGGCGATTTCGGAGTATAGACCAAAATATTATTTGTTATTTAAATAAATACCTAAGTATTAGTTTAACTTTCTTTATCTTCTATCTAAAACCAATCGATTGGGTAGGTGCATTACCTAGGAGTGTCCACACACTTTCAAACTGGCTGTTTTCATTACATTGAACCTTTTTGTTTGTCGTCTGCGACAAAGGAGGGTCAATGTTCTGCGAATATTGGATGAGTAAACCAATTGAGGCACAAATGTTCTGTTCGCATCCTTCACACTACAACCATAGTGTAATTACATACTTCAACTTCATCATTAAAGCGGTCTAATTGGTGTTCAAATCAATATTTCAGTCTAGACAGGTTCATTATATTTATCAGCAGGCGGAGTTGGGTTCATCATTTTTAGTTATAATAATACTACTACATATCAGTAAGACGCGAATTCAGTTGTCTATAGCAAATTGAGTTTGACCACTTCAGTGCGCAATCACAATAATGGATGTCGACTAACCAAACATTATCTCACGATGCATCATTTCACGAAGGCGATCAATGTATGCTGTAATAGTTGACGTCAACAGTCCTGGCGCGCGACGGGACTCCTTGAACTCCTCAGCGAATCTCTATATGTTCACTCTTTACTTACACATTTTCGAATTAAATATTCAAGTGAAAAGGTATCACGCCAGCGTAAGCTGCTGTGATTGGTTGACTGAATTATCACCAACCAATCGCAGTGGCTTATAGGCGCTTGGCTTGATGTTCATTCAAGAAACCGGTAGTTAGCCCACTAGACTTGTTTCATTAGACAGTCTTGCCCTTAGGTCTGGGTCACACGGATTAGACCAACTCCTATAATGAAACGTCGCCGCTCAGCTGGAAGGTATTGGTGCTCGTAGTGACGTCACACTTCAGTGACCCATATCGCTGTGACGTCGTCGCGGTGGACTGTGCACCGGTTGAGTCACGCGCTTTGTTTATGCTGCCTGTACTACCAATCATCTTGATTCTGACAAATAAACGATATTTTTTGCCTTTTTGGGCCTAAAACTTGTCAGCAAATAGCACTTCTCCTTCTGTCGCCCTATATAAAATACCGGTATTCAGCTGCATTGGGTAGACTGGAAGCCAGCAGCAACATAGTTGGGAAAAGGCTAGATAGGTGATGAATATTCGTTTCGTTTCTTCTTAGTTTTGAAGTAGCAGTCGATTCCATTTGGACCCAAATGGACCCTCCATTTAATTATCGTTGGAATTGGAAGCTTTGAGAATTATACAATATTTCAATATATGTGAAACAATAACTGCTCTCATTGTGTCAGGCTTTAGAAATAGCAAGCTCGAGTCACAATAGTGAGGTGGCCGTGACCTTGACATTTTAACATCACACGAGGAACGATATTTCGGTTTCATTATATTTAAAAAGCCATTGCGGTGCCATGCCAGTGGGCACCAGGCCTTACTCTCATACTGAGACAACAATTATGAATAATATTAGAGGTGTATTGTCCTCTCACTCGTCGCATCATCATCAAAATAACGTTCATATACGGCTCAGCTGTCTCAAGATATGCTCTTTAAAATACTTTTGGGATTGCTTGATGTACAAATGAATGTGAATTGTTCCTAGTGTAATTAAGTAGCTCGAAGTGAAAGCTCACCGTATCCTGTTGGTCTTGCGGTGCGCCGTCTCGATGGTGACGAGGAACACGGCGTGACTGCGCGACGAGTGCTCGTTCATGTCGGTGCGGCCGGACGCACGGTTTCGGTTGCCCGCGCGCATCACCCGCACCATCTCCACCGCGCTCTTGCACACCACAGACGTCATCTCCGGGATGTAGAACCCGTTTAGTTCCTGCAATTATGTTGGTCTCAAGTTTGGCACGAAATGTGAAGTGAACGGATTCTGGTAACACCACTGAACAACTTTTAGGAGAGTCTGACAACGTGATAGATGATGCAATTGGATTTGGTGGCAAAAACGTAAACAGAGCCGGGTCGAGTGCAACACGACCGACGGGAATTATCCAGAGAAGAATTATTCTCTCGAACTAAGAGCGAACTAGGGTACCCTCATAAATATTGATTACTTTGATTTTCAGGTCCATGGTCGAGTGTCAGGAATACATAACAGTCGTGGTGGTATTGTGAAACACTAACGAGATACCGACAAGCGCGCAAAGAAAGTGAAACGATAATGAGCACTATTGTAGGTAATGACGTTTGTACAATTAAGAGCTATCACAGTTAGTCAAGTGCTAGCTTGTTAAATTATTATTTATCATCCTCACACGCTGGGTGTCAAAGAGAGATGCCTACATAGTCAAGTAGTCTATCTCACTAAGTCCCTACGTACCTACACATAGGCTAATTATGAAAATGGTTTGTGCATGATCTTGTGATCATTAATTTGATAAAACATTCTCCAAAATGGAGATCATCATAAATGTTAGGGCTGTTTTGTCGTCCTGACCACTAAGTTATTAAGAATAATAATTCAGAAAATTCGGAATTAAGAATTCAGAGAATTATCAATGTAATATTTTTAATGTTTTTGTGTATTTAATTGCGGCCTTGATTTGAAATGTCGAACTGAACTAATACAGACATAAGACTAGTCTGAATAATACATTATGTGTTGCACAAATGTACACATTATTAAATGAGGTGTATTACGTAAAGTAATCGTTTGCACAATGCGCTGCGGAGAGCACACCATTTTGGACGCATCCTAGTGACGCATACCGCGGCATGGAGTTGTTGCGAATAGCCTGCTCTTGTACTTCATAGTACTTTAATAGATCATATCACTTATTTGAATGAAATACTGCGTATAATTCACACTGTAATCATATATATGATGCGATGAGTCATGCCAGTTTCAAAATATAATCATGGTCATGCATAATGTATGTAATAAGCTGAATTCAGTTCATTATTACTAAGTAATGTATTTTTGCTGGTTTGTAGTGCATACTTTCGTTTTCGCCACACGCGAGGTACACTAGGCACCTACCAGGCTATCACAACTACGTAGACGTGTTTGAGACGTCGTCGCCAGGCGACCGGCGCGGCGACACATGTTGTTATGCTCAACGATATACTGACTACACTACCGACCACCCTTGTCGTTACCGCACACCTACACTTTTAGGTAACTGGACTGGGTAGGTACTTTTATTCTAATGTTTTAGGAACAAAAACAAAGAAAATCGTAAAGAATAAATGAACATACTTATAAAAACGGCTGTGATTTATGAAAAAATATGTTTGATATCCAAATATTCAGTGAGCTCAGAAACACAATTTATATTAATTATCTTGAAAGGAAGTCTATTTCCTTCATACAAAGGAAATAACACAATATGCGCACGAAGGAACGTTCGCATGCTCCTTAGTCCTTGGAGTGTGTTGAGTCATGACAATGGTTAGTTCCGCTGCTGATTGCCGAATACCTGTCTGCTCACAAGTAATAGGTTCGTCCTTGTCCTGAAATCATATCAATTGTACGCTATTGCCTATTATAGCAAAGTTAGCATATATGGTATGCGTGTAAACGCATGTCGTCCCCTTGACCCGGCGCGCCGTACCACAAGTACACACTGAAGCCCGCAGAGGCAGCGGCCTGGCGGGCGCGGCGGCGATGGTCAAGGATGGCCCGCATTTGCTCACATACGACATAACCTGCTTAGAACATCTGATTAGTCGCATGTTAGTGCGGAGCTCATTAATCTTCCGAGCTACGAAATCGTACATTTTTCATGGTTACAAAAGAATTACGGTCGAGGCACCTCCTTCAAGAGAAGCCCCCTGCCGACTGACTATGGCGTGTACATCTGTTCGGGCGGCTTGCCGGGGAAGGTCTACATAGCCCACTTACAACGATTTTTATCTGCAGTTAATGATCGCAAAACAATATTTTTTTTAACTGCCTCGTTGGCTTAGTGGTCCTAAGCTCAAATGCTACGCTAGGTCAGGTCAAGTAAAAACTAAAAAATGTTATTGGGTTTTTCTATGGAATTCTCAGTAGCAGCTTGAAGTTAGGATTTGTGCCTGGTTAGTGGCAATAGGCTCGCCCCCAATTACATGGGACCTAAAATATACCAGCGGACTGTGGATGTACAATGGTACACCTCTGTCTAACCCTTCAGGGAATACAGTCGTGATGGTATGCAGTAATTTTTTTGACCATCTCTACCATTAACCAAATCCCGTGAAAAACGGTATCACTAATACTTACCTAACCAACAAATGTATTTATTCTCTTGGGGTCGTTTTTTTTACCATCGCGTCTGTATTTCTCCAAGGGTTAGGGAGAGGTGTACAAGATACAAGATAGTTTATTGCAACCATAATGTACACATATAGGTGGTAAATATTAAAAGTAGAACCAATTATGGACGCTGTCGGGCACAGCAAAACTTAAAATAATTAGGAGAGAGGTGTACCAGAGTTCACCCACAGTTCGCTGGTATGTTTAGGTCCCATGTAATAAGGGGCGAGCCTATTGCCACTAACCGGGCACACATCCTAATTCCGAGCCGCTACTGAGAATTTCATAGAAAACCTCAATAGCACTTTTTGCTCGACTTGGGAATCGAACCCAAGACCTCTAGCGTAGCAGCCGCGATTAGGACCACTAGGCTAACGAGGCAGTTTATTTTTTTTATTGCTTTTTACCCTTTTTCTGAGTCAAAGAAATGTGTCACGAAATGTCTGCCTTGACCCTAAAAGACCCTTTTTTTATAGATGGCAAATCATCAAATGACTTCTTCCGCTCTGGGCGGAGCGGAAGGGGGTGTCAGACTCTTACTGTCTAAAATCCATCCGTGTTCCTCCTAATGCCCTTTGCGTTCCAGGGTCGCGGTAACTCTTTCGAACCAATTCCGCAACCCTGGCGGCCTAAAACCCTAAGACTTAAAGTCTTCCCGGGTACAATATGTCCGACGTCTGCGTAAACCATAAGAAAGCGGCAGCACACATGTGCTTGCGCACACACTTATACGCCATAGAGTGGCCGCCGCCGCTACCGACATTCGGTCGGGAGAATATTATTATTGGTGTGATCAGATTTTCACAAAAATATTCAAATAGCCCTTGTATTTATTTTAGCAAAGTCGGAGACATGAAGTAAAACTTAAACAGTTATTAAGAAACTTGGGCCGAATTGAGAACTTCCTCCTATTCTAAAGTCGGTTACGGTTGGCTCTTAGTTACGTAATTGAGTAGATATTGAGTTCCATCGTAAAATTGAATCGTTTTGGCTTGCAGCCAAGTGCTACGACAGCACAATAATTAGAAGAATGGGAGGAAGCTGTGACCATAGCTGAACTGTGACGTGCGGGTACACGCGTCATCGTGATCGCAGGCACTATCACCACTAAATGGTCTTCAACGAGACCAGGGGAGAGCTCGACTCGCGCAGCACATGGCGCTCGCCCGGCCAGGGATTGGCCTGAGGCAGTATGACCTCAACGAAGAACTTAAGAGGAAACTCGGACGATCTAGTCATGATGACTTAAGCCTTGTTTATTTCTATTTTGGAAGGGGACAGATGACCAACGTCAAGTATCGTTTCAACAACTAATGATTTTTGCTCGGTTCTATTATTATAGAGGCAACTTTCATTGCACTGAAAACAATTGCTACTAATCGTTTTCTGAACACATTCTAGTGCTCAAAGGAGTTCTGACAGACTGAAATTGTGCGACAACCGCTCATGGTACACGTGCATAATGTGTTCTGTGCAAGGGGGAGGGGGCGGCCACATTCTGTGCTAATGTGGCGTAAAATATTGGTCGCTGGGGCATCACCGAGCTCTAAGTATCCGTTATATCATACCGTCGCGGTTGTATGACATTTGTGGAACAAATACTTGTCACATAACAGAAGAGTAGGAAAGGTTCACCTCGTACACCGCGCGAACAGGAACTCACGCATCAATAGCCGCCAAGAAGCAAGCACCGTCACGTAGCGCAGGAGCCGCACTACCGGCGCACGCCACTGCGGCGGCTACTGACCGCTGTGCGCCGCGACGCGCCACGCAGGGCAAGTGCAGCGTGAGTGATAAAGGATTCGACTCGATTGGTAACGGTATTCCCAGAGCTGAATGCTAAGCCTAAACTACATTTCCATATGACAATTACCGACATTGTATCTAAATACTAGCAAATTATAATCATTGATTGTTCTGAAAATCACTCATGAGACGTATTTACTAGAAATTACCATTGTTGAACATACGTTTATGTAAATGCGAATAATGATGACAAACTGGACAAAGCTCACTGTTTGTAAAGCAAGTAATTAAACATGACCGTGACACAGATGACGCCGGTGGTCACAGCATGGCGGTGCCGCGCGCCACGGTCACTACGCACCTGTCATTTTGTGAACACTAGTATTTGCTTTACTTAAATAAGAGGGAGTCAAAAAAAAAGGCGCTGGTCAACATAAGCACACGCTCAGTATGCGATCATTGCTCAGTACCAACTGACTTGAATGAGTTGGCGATAGTACCTGTCCCCTGATAGTGAGCTTCTTGCAGTCCTTGGCGAGCAGGTCCCTGACGTCCTCTAGGTACAACTCTATGTAGGAGCAGGAGACGAGGTGCGTGACGTCGGGCGAGGCGCTGTTCTCGATGTGCGCCCAGATGTGGCGGAAGGCGCGCGGGATGATGCCCTCGTGGTCGGCCGTGCCCTCCATGGTGTGCGTCTTGCCCGTGCCCGTCTGTCCGTACGCGAACACGCAGCCGTTGAACCCGTCCAGCACCGACGCCACCAGGGGCCGCACCTGGAACAAACGCGAACCGTGTACACATCACTAAAGCTGGCTCTCCATCTACACGCGGATAGCGACTACTTGCGCCCTCTAAGCAGCAGCAGGCGTTTCAAATCCTAAAAGAATACTTAGGTTATTAAATAAATAGACTAATTGAATATTCAGTTTAATGAGTAGGAAGCTACATTTACAGGTCACAAAATGAGCAAACGTTATAAAAGTAGCTATATTAGTGCTAACGTCATAAGTTTTCCTAGTTTCAAGCGTTCCGCAAGAAAGGAGCCCTTATAGTTTCGCCATTTACGTTTGTATACCTGTCTGTCCACGGTTAAGCTCGGAGGCTCTTAGTATTAAAAAGCTGTAATTTGGCATAGATATGGATTAAGAACGCCGATAAAGATGTAAAATAAAATCTGTGGAAAAAGATTTAGGTTACCTCCCCTACACGTAAAGTCTATTCAATGATGTGGGGTGTGGCTGTATAGGTCGGTCGGTAAAAATATGACGGGTGTCAAAACCATTTTTAGATTCAGAGATTCGCAAGTTTGTTACTAGCTAATGAGTAATAGTTGACCAACTCATCTAATGTTCTTGTAAGAATCGACTGCACCTTAGGTCGCGCGTTGCCCGTCAGCGCCTGTTCCTTTAGGGGCTATGCTGGCTAGCTCTACCACGGGCACTCAAATAAAGAAATAAACGCGCATTGTTTTTCTTTTCTTTTACGTAAAGTAGCTATATGTATATTAACAATAATAATCCTCATCTCTGAATTACAGCTAGAGAATATAATCGTAATTCACTTGAGGCCAAAGATGAGGATCGAGAAAACTTTTTAACAAAAAGGACAACCACCTTTAAGAACTAAAAAGTGATAATTAACTTTAGCTTTGGAAGTCGGTGGCTTTAGCTCTGTTTGTAGTTTTGTATGGCCACCGACTTCCAAAGCTAAAGTTATTTTTCACTTTTTTAATTATTGAAGGCGGTTGGCTTTTTGTTAAAAAGTTTTTATTTTATAAGTTTGTGTGGATATAATCTACTAATTACTACATAGGTACCTAATTTTTGATTATTTTATTATTGTAATACACAACTCAGCATCGAAATCTGTGAGTAAACAATAAATCATCAATATTTTCCCAACTTTAGGGTAGATTTTTTTTTCAAATTTATATGGGACCAACTTAGGGGTATACCCTTTCCATTAAAAATAGATTGATCAACATCGAAAATTACCCCTATCAGTAACTGATTGCATGATTGATACGGCGCAAGCGTCCGTATCACAAGCATGACTTCATTGAGATAAATAGCATTTTATGGGCGTCGATAACTACAAACACATCATCGTTCTGAAAAAGGTCGATACAATGTTATGAAGGAGTTACGTCAGTGTGAGCTTCGAGCACATTCAGCTAGCCTTGGTGGCGCGTGCCGCCGTGTGCACACGCTCCAGGAGAATCGCTAGCACATCAAGCTTGCACACAACCAGCGGACAGAACCAAAATACATATGTTACATTCCGTAGAGGTTTGGTTCGGCTAATTGTATGTACATGTTTGTGTTCACGGATGATGTCTATTAGTCGGACGAAAAGACGAACAGATTGTGTATATAGCGAACCACATCCGTAGTCCGTAATCCAGTTCCATCCAGTCAAGTTCCATCGTCTGGTAATACATAGGTACTATTCTGAGCCTTTTATATCTTAATCCATTGCTACCGCAGCTCACACCACGCTCGGTCAGTACATGATTTGACCAACTATCGGCAGACGTGAGAACGAAGCGATCGCTCAACCATAACTATTTTTACGGAACAATTGGTAGCACGTTTAAGCGCAAATAATCTTGACTGTAACAATAACCGCAATCCTAGCACTAATCTACCTACATGATGTCAGGGACTAGGGACACACATTGTAGTACAAACTGTAATAAAATAACAAGTAGTTTGCCATAAAAACATTTAAATTGTGACGTTAATGAATTCCGAAAGAAAAATATGAATGCATGTTAGTAAGCCGCGCTAAACTACGGCAATAATTGTAGACGGACGCGGAAAATAATGTGTCGGGAATTCTTGTATTATTCATTTTGACGTGACGGATCATAATATATGGGATTGTTTTGTTTACGCCAGCTTTGAGCAGTCATCGCGTGTAGACGCGGGGTAGGTAGTTAGGTATCTGCTGTATCCTATTATAGTGTTATACAATGGATTATTAATCACTAACACTAAACAACCGCCCATATTGATGTGTCGAGGTTACTCTTGCACGCAGCCACCCACGCCGCGGTTGAAGAAAACCTCTAACATTGGAGAGACCTTCGACCACGTCAAGGCGACGCATTGAAAGTGAAACGGATGACAAACTTGTGTAGGATGCAAGCAAAAAGGTACCTTCCGCATTCGAGCACGGACTGATCCATACTGCGGTGCACGTTCATTGACATTGAGATTGTGTACTTATATCCACATTTGTACATCTTGATATTGCATCGCTACTAAAGTGTTAATTTAGTTCACTACTCAGAATATGCGGCACACGAAAAATATCCGCGTCAATTAGTAAGCAATCACTCACAGTAATGTATCGCGGAAGAATATTAAACACGGTTGTTAGCGCTGGTCTACATATCGTGCCGCGAACAGGATCGTTAAATGTTTCAAAGTCAAGCTCAAGAGCGGTCGCGCTGCCAAGCGATCAGCTGGACACCATTAATAGCCCGACGACGAAGCGAGCACTCACACACAGTCCCGCATGCGACACGTCACGGGAGGGCGCCTTCGCATTGAACTGCCTTCTGCGGAGCTATCTGAACCAGTGGGGGTGCGCTTACAGTAAAGAAGTAAGTTAAATAAAGCTTAATAAAGCTGCATCGTTACGCGTGGAGGTTTCTTGCTGACTGCAGACTGGCTAATCTTTTTGGTAGACTTTAGACTCTGTTTGCTGTAAGAAGTAGGAATCCCGTCTGTGGCATATTGTCAAACCTTTGTGTTTGTGGAAATCATATCATGACTGAATGAATCGTGAATGTCAGGTGTGTATTTCTCTCGAATGCATAATTCTCAGTGAACCAGCTGTTTGGTGAGGTGAAGCTGCTTGTCCTCCAACGCCTGAGTACAGCTAAGTACTGCTCAATTTGGACTCCACGCCGCCGCCACACGCTATTATGCGATTATCATCATTTGACTGCCTCAGATTATTCTTTGCCTAGTTTTTCCTACGCAAATCTAAACTTTAATTATTAATGTGGTAGAAATTACGTTGCTTAGTTCTTTCAAAGATAAGAAGCACAAGTATTGTTCCTTATTTATGGATGACTCAGCTCTTGTTGGCTTATCCCGGATCTTAGCTATTTTTAAAATAACAATTCCATAAAGAAGCGATGGATGACATCTTGGTCATACCACGATCTTAATCACTGTCATTGTCACGTTATTATCAAATAAGTAATGAGTATGCAGATCAATATAAGTATCACGTGGTCAGTCAACAATGTCGCGCACTGGCTCACACATGTCCACCAGCGCATCTATGAACATTTATAAAACTTGATGTCACATCGAACACAAAGCATGATAAATATTAAAATACAGAAGCTCAACGTAGCTTCACGTTTACTTTAATGCGTGAAAATAGCGGACAGACGGTTTCGCCGCGCCTCTGCTACTCAAAGCTCGGAAAAGTTCTCGGTATGACGGTTGGTTTTATCGATTATCATTAATCGATTAGTATGACTTCAGGTACAGCATGGGATGCTGGAGCTTCTGTCGTCGTTCGGCCGCGGGCGCGGTCTGACTTGGTGTAATATTTTTGGCAACAGTGCTGGCGGCCGGCGTGGCTGCGTGCGTAACAGCGCGGGGGAATGCGGTGTCCGCGGATACACAGATTTCTCCTTCATACGTTTACGATATATTATACAACGCTCCGCTGAAACTGACACAATTCCTACACTAACACTCAACAAAACATTATGTGCTAATCTATGAAGTACTTACTTATCGTTTTTTGCATTTTTTGGGCAAATATATTTAGCTAGCTTTTGCCCGCGATTTCATTCGAGTGTATTTTCTTACGGAGCTCATTTTGTTTTTAATATACTCCACACCCTAAATCACTTAGGAAAAACTTCCTATTAGCGAAAACCTTTTTAGAATTGGACTATTATAATATCAGTATACACTACTACTACTACTCGGTTACTCTTTAAATTCCCTGAGTCGCGGAGCCTGTCTGAGACAAAGACAAGCCTGCATGGATTGCATCTTTTTTATTAAAGCAGATGTACAAGTTATTATAAAAAATATTCATAGTGATGAAAACTTCATGGAACCTCATACACATACGAGTTAAAAATAAATGCACTCACTGAGTGATCGTATTACACGCGTACTATATTATTAATGGATTACACGATGGTTTTCTCATACCATCACGCCTGTATTTCCCGAGGGGCTAGGAAGAGGTGTAACATGGTTTTCTCATTACCTCGCTATTAAATTTATAAATGTGGAAATAATCCTTAAAACATATATTTAAGCTGGAAATTATACAAGTGCGAACCCTTAATGTCTCGTTTAATAATTATCTTTGGATAATTCAATAAATAGTTAATTACCTACACAAAGGTTTGCCTAAATGGAATGTTTGTTGAAATAGTCGTGATTACTCGTTAGCGAGTGAGTCTCCTGACCCTCACGTAGGCTACTGAGGGGCGGGTGTGCAGCGTTCAGCTCGCTGTTCCACCATCACAAATATACCAAAAGTCATATGATTGACAATCAAGTTTATAGCTATTAGCTATAGTTATTATTTTACTGCAGAACAAAAGACTTCTTGCCGTGACCGTGATAAGCTTCGTCTTCCGATGATTAGTGACACACGGGAATCTATCGGCCTTGGTTGGTACGCACCTACATGGCACCCAGTAACTACTTAACAGGTAGGGAATGTAAACTTGCCTTCTGCATATTTTTAATACTAAAGTAGGTACCATATACAAGGCGGATTTTTGAGATGGGCCACTAAGGTCAGGTACCTTAACCGTTATAGTTACAGGAAAACGTTCCCAGGAGACCATCCATAACTTTTTGAGATATTCTAAACTGATTCACAATTCACAGATTTTGGAAAAATGTACAATCAGCGAAAAAAATGCTCAAATACGCAAAAATTTTTTTACACCAATCGGTCCTATTTTTTGTAAGGATCAAAAGACGCTATGGGACTACTTAAGGTATGAGTACTAGAAATTACAGAAATCGCCAAAAACTTTTCCTGTATTTTATTTCGTAGACCACCTAAATGTATATTTTTTTAGTTCTAATGTTGTAGATGATTATCAATGCAACTATGATTTTCTACTTACATAGGTAGACACTTTTGCTTTTAGGTAGGAACAAAGAATATTTCGACTTGATTTATCCTTTTTCCGTATAAAATGTATGGGAAAAGTTTTTGGCGATTTCTGCAATTTCTAGTACTCATACGTTAAATGGTCCGATAGTCTTTTGATCCCGACATGAAATAGGATGGAATGGGATTAAAATAACATAACACACCATCACGCCTGGATTCCCCGAAGGGTTAGGCAGAGGTGTACCAGTGTACACCCACAGTTCGCCGATATGTTTAGGTTCCATGTAATAAGGGGTGAGCCTATTAGCATTACCCGGGCACAAACGAGCGAGCTGCTAATAAGAATTTCATAGAAAAACCCACTAATACTTTTTGCTCGACCTGGGAATCGAACCCAATACCTCTAGCGTAGCAGTCGCGCTTAGGACCACTAGGCTAACGAGGCAGTAAAAATAAATATTTCGTATTTTATCATTTTGTCGATGACTGTACCTTTTTTCCAAAATCTGTGAATGCAAGTTCAGAATATCTCAAAAAGTTATGAATGGTCTCCTCGGAACGTTTTTCTGTAAATATAGCGATTAAGGTACATGCCTAATAGTGACCCGTCTCAAAAATCCACCCTGTATGTACAGATGTAGTTGGTAACATTGCCTCCATTATCATCATCAATAAACATAATGAATGTATTATTATAGTATTGACGATAACATAACTATAAATTTAACGACAACAAGGCGCTTACTAGTTCAGGGGGTAGCTATCATTTCTAAGGGTTTTATTTGCACAACATGACACATTTTTTAGTTTGCTCTGTTCCACACTTTACGTTTTGAGTTACAATAACAATAAAAATTGTTTACGAAATGTCAGCTTTGGGCGTACACAAACACAGTTTCTTAATACGGACAGGTGTAGGTTTATGATAGGGATATCATCATCGCAAGTTACTCACTGATGTGATTAACATTTCGACGTTAAGAAAAACATTTAGGGGCTACTGACATCTACGCTTTAATAGCCAGCTGATGCGTGATGTAGCACATTCTCATTACACTAATAAACACCCTCCTAAGTTTCCGGCAGTAGGTCTTACACTACATAACACTGAGATCAGTACACTCACCATCTCATCGTACATGGTCTGCGTATCAGCGACGGCGTCGTAGGCGGCGTCGTACGTGAACATCTTGTCCTGCCCCTTGGGGTTGTACACCTGCACGGCGCCGCGCTCCGGCCATACCTGCACCACCTGCCACAACATTACATGTTACACAAATAGAAGCTGAAGGGTCTTCTCAGAATAAGCAACAAATGAATAGCTCATAACTGGGCGAAAAAATCAATCACAACGCTTTGACACTCGCACATTCATTAGCATTTCATTTGTTCCATACTCCACACCATCACCATCTCCGAACAACCGCAGGTATTATAACCGACATTATTAAAGGATAGGGATCACAATTTGACGGGATCCTCTGGTTGTTAAAAAAGCGCACATAAATTATATGAACAGTTCTTCCGCATCTACTCTTTTTGTTAAAAAACAAGAAAATGTTAAGTGATTTCAATTCAAAGATCTTATACAAAGAGCCACCGAACAAAATGGACGATCAAATTAATCTACAAAAACCACTACAGCTACACTGCAACCGACCCAGTCGAATGTTATAGGCCAGAACACGTGGAAACCTGCTGAGTGCCAGACGTGAGAAAGTCTGTCGCTCCGTACTTTACAAGGTGTGTTGATAAATCGTCTTATTTGTCCAATTCTCTTTTTTTATTGCCAGAGAGTCAACCGCTAAATGTCTAGCCTGTCCTCTCACAGACGATTACTGGACCAGGACTGCAGTGGTGTAACCCCGCCGCGAAAACGTTTAGTAAAGTTCACGACTGATGAATTGTAATTGTTCATGGTTTCTCATTTCTTTGTTAGTTGCTTTTCAAGAGACCCCTCCAAAGCTTTAAAACTTTGTTTTCGGGAATCACACAGAAAAGACAATCAATTATAAGTATTCGAATCACGCGATTTTTCTCTATTTTGTATTTTCTTACAGGAAATTGGCTTTCCTATGAGTCAACGATCGCTGAAAGAACTTTGTGAACTTTGAGTGTCTGGTTATTGAAAGTAAGACGTAGTGAGTGCCGCTCGAGTTACTGAGTTTGAGCAATAACTGCTGAATACCATACATTACATTAGTGGGTACATTTCCTACTGCGTGTTATAAGAAAGCGTCAACGAATTGATTTGTGGCTGCGACCGTTTCCTTCAGCAAATGAATAAGCATCGATATCAACCAGAACCACCACCGCCTTGTTAACAACTTGTGTCTACTATTACTAATATGCATCCCATATTTATAATATATAATACTTTAATATTCCAGATTAGAACATGGCAATAAGTCGACGAACTTACACCATTTATATTTGAGTCGACAGGGTTGCCGGTTTTTGTCTAGATTGCTGTATTTTGAAATTACTAGATAAATCATACAAAAATAATCAAGTGAAACTATTTTCAGTCTACTACAACACTAGTAGTAAGTTGCACAATCACCAAATGCTTCGATAAAAACTGCTGGAACTTTTTGCTCGATGCGACTATATTGGGGCAATGAGCTGCTAGTTGGGACTACTTGCAATTAGTGCGCTGGTGTCCAATCCGCCGGGGTGTTAGTGTTAGTCTGTCACCACTAGGCCATAGGCCTGTACCACACCTGTAAACGGCCATCAAACTGTTTAGTGGCCACCGGCGTCTTCGTGGACAGCCGCTCGTACCACGTCTGTTCCGTGCGGGTCTTCTTCACCTACGCATAATTTAAAACGCCCGATTGAGATGAGCTTACATGTTTCGGAGGTTACTAAGTGAAACGCAGAATATTGGGCCAAATTGGCTCAAATTCGACGAATCGAAGTTGCTATGTTACGTTTTGCCATGGAATTTGGTGAGCCTTCAATGTCGTCTGTCGGAGCAAGGGGCAGCAATTGAATCCTAGTGAAGTAATTACGACACACCAGCAGCGCAGCGGTCGTTCTATCGACTGCTGTGTAGTTCGGTTCGGAAGCGTAGTATTGTCACCGGTCTTTTTGAGTTCATTTGAGACATGAGCTTAGACCTACGAAGTTACATAAATCATACAGGTCACGTTGACCACGAAACGCTGACACCGGCCACAACGACAGCGAACATGAATTGTCAACTTCAACTCTTTATGAATAGCTTTTGTGGAACAGACTCCACAATAGAATGTTGCCATTGTCACGAAGTTACTATGATGGACTATCAAACCACATGAATTGTCAGTGCTCATTTGTAATAATAATTGGCAGTCAACAAACGCAACTAAGACACCATGCCCTAAAAATCATTTCGGTTAATGCCGATTAAATAATCGATGCGAAAATAGAAATAATAAAATGGAATAATACCAAATCGGTTTGTCACATTCTAAGGTGTAAGTCTCAAGGTTTAAGGCATTATGGAAAAAAAAATTGTCTATTTGGACAATTTTTAAGATTGTAATGCGCAAAATTGTTAGCGCTTTTCCTTTAACGCTTTTGTAGAAGTTTAGGTCAAAAACAGCAAGTTTCTTTTAGTTTTTTAATTGGGTAGTTGTAACCATTAACCAATAATTTCACGACACAATTCCTCTTTCTTCTCAAAAACACTTTATTCTAGCCCGGAGAACCCGATAAATTATCAATTAACTGTAAAAATAAATTTTTAGTTGGTTTGAAATCGATAAATAGTCAATTGAATTGGCAAATAATTTTGTTTTGAAAAAAGTTTTGAAAATAAATGCCACTAAGAGAATGGCGAAGACAAATTAAAATACCTTATGTTTATTTAGAGTGGCTCAAACCCAGAACTGACTTGAACAAAACGTGCTCTTTAATTCAGAAGTACAACAGACATAGCTGGTCAACCGCAATGAAGCATGTCGTGTAGTGTAGACCAAGGCATCTCATGGTTACTGAACAACATGTTCAAATAATTAGTGTAAAAGGCAAAACGAACTAAAATCTAAAATATTTAGTTAGTAGTACATTGCGGAACCTAAAAACAAATCGTATGACAAGTGCGTCACGCCGCAGGCGCAGCAGGAAATCAAATAGAACGCCGCTATTCCCGGACAGGTGTGCTAGCCACAGACAGACGCGCGACTTCACTGTTTCAGAACGACTGTAAATTATACCAATTCGTATGCGATTTCGTAGTATTGCTTCACTGCTGCCCCTATGTCATTAGTGTGGCGTGGATGGTGGAAACCAATTATATCGGTGGTTTTCACCAGGTCACTGATATTTCGATACCATTTTAATTATAGATGTGTTTGTTTTAAATTTTTTGCTAAAAGCGTAAGTTACTTCGTTCGAATGCTTTTCAGGTTTGCAATCCATTTTTTTTACTGCCTACATGTGGTTCGACGCACAAATAAAATCTTTTACTATATTGAAATAGATGTACTATGTTACGTTGTACTACGTTGTATTATGAAGACATGAAGTGTGAATTGTGATTCAATTTGCAAAGTATGTACCTAGGTACTTGATTATGATCTTTATGTCCAAGTTGCTCAAATTGCATCTCCAATAGCACGCGCCGACCACACTGGAAAATAACATTTTCGTAACATAATGCACCTAATTGAACAAGCAATGATTGCGCAAATTCTAACCAAATTGATCATTAATCTCGTTACTTCCAAGGTTGATTTCAAAGCTGTTGAATTTCCGAATTGCGACCAAGATGTATTGTAAATGCAGCAATACAGAAACCGCTAAGCGCTGCTTAGGTTTCACCGCAGCAAAAACTAGTGTTGGCCACTTCGCCGACTAAACACGATCTTGATGAAAAGAGGATTGCTCCCAAAAATATATTATTATGATCTAGCAAACTTCAATCGGTAGCAGGTAGACAGGTAGGCAGGCAGGAGTTTTTGCCGAGTTTTTACTTCGCTACTTATTTCCCCGAGTTTCGAGAGTTTCATTGTTTGGCGATTCGTCAGCACTGTTGTTACATCTTACGGAAAAAAATATTCACAAAGTAGGTACTTACCTAGAATAGATACCTAGCCACAGATAATTTATTGGCGACAGAAATGTGTTGGACGTGGACCGTTGTATGTATGTTTGCATTAGCCCATTTGTTCTTCGTGTAATTAAACTTGAATTTGATGTAATGTGTCATTTTTACCAAGCTTTGCAAAAAAAAACACCACGCGAGCTATTGCCATTGGCCAAATAGATGACATCAAGATACTGTGCCCTCCCGTTCATGTACTCCTAATACGGCATAATTACTTATGGACATTACCACTCGCCTGTATTGAAGGGTCAACACATTGCGTACCTTTTGCTTCACAATGTTAGGCTGTGGCAATTACAACGTAAAGAGAAGAAAGAAGGAGTATGATATACAGGTATTAGTTCATACGAAGTACGTGGCGAGTCCTGAATACAACATGAACTCGCGTAATTGTAGTCTCAACACTAGAAGCCGCTCAGCGACCTTAGCTCGAGTTTCTTCGAGAGGATAATGACCGAAATATCAGGGAAGGGAAGCACCGGCTGAGCATGACTTTTGATGATCGCTGAAAGTCAACTCCTTGAGTGGAACTATACATTGGCAAACGCAGGGAACTAGAAAGACAAACGCTGGCTGGCAAGTAGTGTTCAATCTCTACGAATAGAGTTGAGCTTACACGTGAACTTGTACAGATCCCCGTACTTCCCGTAGATGGTACGACGACCTATGATCAATTAATTAACAAAATGTACCTAATAGAATATCTAATAACAGACTGCACACGACACGGATCAGAGAAAAACAAAGTAAATTATATGTATAACCTACTCACGCACGCAGCGCATTAACATGGCTCGTGTAAAAGGCGCCACGACGCGACCTTTATTAGGTACTAACTGCCATAAGAATAAAATAATGAAGAAAACTACATGCATATAATTAATTAAGTAGCTGGGTAGGCAAACAAGATCCTTTTAGTCGCGGAAGCATTCGTAAACATTTACTACTTACCTACGGACCATTTATATAGCAAATCTATCGACATGAGCATTCTATTTAGTTGTTGAAGAACGGGATCTCCTAGCTCAGGAATCTGTCATACTTAACACGAGACCCCTATGCTACAAAAAATGAAGATTTTGTGATTTTAAATAATAATAAAAAAACAAATCCCAAGCACGACTCAGATATATCGAGGCCGAGTGCAGAAAGTGCAGGCAGCGCAACACGCGGGACGGGCCTCCTTTGTCTTCGAGACATGAGACGCACCAGTTAGCGACAGGATCACGTTTACGTAATTAAACCTACTTAGTGGAACCTGTCCGACGTCGTTGGAGCATAATTATGACACTTACGTGCTCACATAGCTTTTCAAATGCGAGAAAAATGCATGTTTATGTTGAGCAGATTGTTGCCGACGAAGTAATAGATCGACCAGGATCTGGCAGTACACTAACGCAATTGCACTGGCAAGTTTTCAGGTACGTTACGGTACGGTCAGCGACGAAGGTTCATTTAACGGTTCGAATTTTTGAATTATAATAACTGAGCTCAATAATACGTAGTACCCATAGAATGGATTTTTGTATCGATGGGAAATAATGAAATGACTTTCCCCTCGCTTAGTGTCAGACTTTTACTGACTAAAACCCATCCATGTTCCTTCTTGTGCCTTTTGCGCTCCGCAAGCGCGGTATCTCTTACGAACAACCCGCAGCCCCGGCAGCCCATATTATGGATGTAAAATCAAAACTGAATCGTATTATTTCACGTCTAATTGGATACGATGTAAAAGTTTTAGTGTTAATCAACTTTTGTTGCTGATCGTACCTTATTAGCCATCGGTCCTTATGACAACCAAGCACAGGTGATCGAAATAAATGGTGTTTATAGCACAGAAGTACTATAAACATAATAATATATTGATTAGAAATAAAAAGAAGATACACACAACACAAGTTATTTCTAGTTTAAGCCCAGATGCACTTTTTTCTAGTTTAGTGTTTCCTAAAGTTGGCTGGCCAGCGCAGGACCGCGACTTACATATTACAGGTGTACCAAAATCTCATAGCAAAAAGAGAAATCAAAATTTGTAGTCTGCAATACTAGGGAAATTGGACTATACGATCTTGTATTACTGTCCATATTGTTATTAGCTTATCATCGGTTATCACTGGGATTTATCTATTTTGCATAGAACCCAATATATATTTTTTAGAGTAGAAGAAGCCCAAGTTAATATGACATCAGCTATCTGCCAGTGAAAATTAAAAATAAAGATGTTACAATTATTATAAAATAAACTAAAAGTCTAATCTACATGACTCAACAGCAGAAATTTCTCAAATTTTGATTAGGCAATTACCATTGTCATTTGAAAGTCACAATATTTTTACTTTTTAAAATAGACTTCACCTTTTTTTATTATTATTATTATTTTTTTTTTTTGGTGGTTGGGAAATCATCAAATAACTTCTCCCGCCCTGGGCGGAGCGGGAGGGAGTGCCAGACTTTTACTGACTAAAACCCACCCATGTTCCTTCTTGTGCCCTTTGCGTTCCGGGGGCGCGGTATCTCTTGCGAACAACCCGCAGCCCCGGCAGGCATCGGCCCTCAGTGGCCCCTTCCAAGTGCTGACATCGCTTTGAGGCGCGCGTGGAACACGAACGCGCCGTCGACACGGCCTGTCGTTATGCAACGTAAGAACGGTGAGCTACCCATTGCTCACCGTCCACAGGCCCGTATCTACGGTGGCCGGGAGTCGTCTCGCGGCTCCCGACGTCCGGAGCGTCTACCGCGGCGGCTGGGACGGGAGAACCGCTGTCTCAACCGTCCCGCCGCCTCCTTCTCAAGCATTACTGCCTCGCAGAAGGAGGCGACTGCATCCCATTCCCTCTCGCTCCGGACCATGGCTTGCACCAGGGCCGGACGCGAGAGTTCGCCGCCGCCGATGGCCGCCACGAGGACTTGGCGATGTTCCGCCCAAGCGGGGCATACCGCCACGGTGTGCTCCACCGTGTCCTCGGGGCGATCCACACAATGGTGACACGCGGACGTTTCCTCCCGCCTGATGAGGTGCAGGAACCTACCGAAACACCCGTGTCCGGTGAGGACCTGCGTCAGGCGGTAGGTGAGGGCGCCGTGGCGCCTCTCTAGCCACTCTTCAAAGAAGGGACTTACCGCCTCTATTAAGGCGTGCCCAAGACTTCACCTTACGGCAGTCTTTTCCAAAGTGGGCGATAACGCCCACTCGTGGGTGCTGGAGGCATAGAGGGTTGGGAACCCAAAAAAAATTGAGTTGCGTGAAGTGAGTCAGGAGGGCGATGGCTGATCTTTAATTTCATTTACATCTGTCGAATGTCCCGCGTACCGCATAGGTACATAAGCGCACAGGCAAAAAAAGCCCGCGCTCGACTAAAAAAAACAATCCAAAAATAAATTAAAATTCACTGAATTGAAAACCTACCTACTACACACATCGACAATTAAAATTTATTTCTGCTTTGTTTGATTGTATCAAAACTAAATATATTGTTAGTTAATATGTAGTAAAGTAAAAAAATTGGGGGCAAAGTAGGTGGTAGATGGTAGACTAAATCAGTTTGAGAATGCCTGCCTAAGGGTATTATCAACTCGAAAACTTTCATTAAAAAACAAAAAATAAAAATAATGTTTAGTGTGCATTTTTAAATGCTGCAAAGAAAAATAGGAAATGACAAACTAAAATTGACATTGAGATAAGCTGACTTTCCTATTTAGCTCATTGTTTACATACAAAATTCATTATCTAGTTAGCGTGATTCACAATACACCTACTAACATGATTCAGAGCCGAATCTATTCCAACCACTTTAAGAGTAAGAGTGCCTAGTGCGGTGCCTGCATTACACACACTAGGAAGTAGTCACTTTAATATTTGTATCACTGTGCTAAGTGATGCAAACACGCCGCTGTTGTATTATGCTACACAAACTGCAGGATAATAATAATTCTAATTATGCAGGTACTGAAGCAACTGTTTCTAACAAAACTTGCTCAGAAGCAGAGAAGTAGAGAACAATATGTTATGATAATTGTACTATGTTGTGTTGAGCATTGTTATTGCTTGCTTAGCAGCTATTACATTTTGGTAATAAATGTAGATATTGTAATCATTATCCAACTTTTCATCTATTGTAAAGGACTTACATTTTATAAAATGATTAGCTTAACACCAATAGCATTAGTACCAATACTTATCATTCATTTACTTGTCTTTAAGAGGGTTGAAGTCATTTTTTTAAACTGAATGCTTCACTACAGTGTGCTCTACTGATTATTGTAATTATTACTACACAATAGTGATAAGTAGGTAGTTCTTATTTACGTGTTATTGATTTTTTTAAGAAGTTCTATTGGAACAGTGCTTCATGTTTGCATAGGCGTACATTTTGCAAGGAATGCAGGCCCACGCAGTTGATTCACGCCTGTACCATTTCTTTAACTACAAGCAACTTGATATGCTGTAATAACTACCTAAATAATTTATGAGCACACTTCTTGTCGAACAACGTCGCTCTTGCGTTAAAAGACATTCACGTTCTGCTTGTATTTTGAAAACTTAAAACACAAACAGAACACTTCCCGGCTGTCAGGTTGCCCAGCTCAGGCCACGCACCTTGTCTGCGCAACCTGGCGCCGACCGACCCAAACAATATCTATAGCTGCTCACCTCCTCGAAACCCTCGTTTTTCTCCCTCTCCGAGAGCGGCCGACATCGCACCACCACCTTCACGCACTCGTTGAGAGCCGTCCGCGGCCGAGCCGACTTCTCCATCTCAAAACAACCCCTTTGCGCAATTTTTCGTCCAAGCTCAGTCACCGTTATCGATCCATTCGGGGAGCCCTTATCGGCATCACCTGTTCGAGTAGATTTCGTAGAAAAC
The DNA here is from genome assembly GCA_947462355.1 of Caradrina kadenii. Classification (NCBI taxonomy): domain Eukaryota; kingdom Metazoa; phylum Arthropoda; class Insecta; order Lepidoptera; family Noctuidae; genus Caradrina; species Caradrina kadenii. The sequence goes on from OX381691.1 coordinate 12,921,635, forward strand.
AAAAACTGTACAGTCGATATACAAACGCACAATATTAAAACCAGAACCACACGATTAAATATTTAGAAACGTAACAAAATAAATAAAAATCGTAAATTTATTAATACAAGACGACACACAACCGGCCACCACAAGCGGACATTCCTTTTCAACTGATTATTGTATGATTTGATTTGACTTATTTTCCCGCTGCGCATGTCAGAGAAAACTTGGGATTGCCACTAGAGTTGAACTTTATTACAAACAATGACATTTATGTTGTATGCTTTATGGACTTACAATAATGCTCTAAATCGTCTGAAGAATTTTATTATTACGTTCAATTCTGAAAATCAGATTTCTCACAGAGTGACATAAGTTGTCAAACAATAGTTTGGTAGGGGCAAGAAGAATAATGAAAAAAAAAAAACTATTTGATGGGGCAGCTATTGCAAGTAAAATAAACGATTATAATTCCAAAACAAGAAGTGGTTTTCATGCTGTGCATGTGCATGCTGCATGTGTAAATATTGTATCTATTTACAGTTTTTTATCATTTATGTTTGATTTAACTATTTATCTGCCTCGGCAGCCTAGTGGTCCTAAGCGCGACTGCTAAGCTAGAGGTGTTGCCAGATCGAGCAAAAAGTGTTATTGGCTTTTTCTATGAAATTCTTAGTAGCAGCTCGGAGTTAGGATTTGTGCCCGGTTAATGGCAATAGGCTCGCCCCCTATTACATCATGTGACCTAAAAACATACCGGCGAACTGTGGGTGTAGATTGTTACACCTCTGCCTAACCCTTCGGGGAATACAGGCGTGATGGTATGTTATGTTATGTTAACTATTTATGATTTGTCCCTGACTGTAATGATATCCGGGCGTGTCCTCCCGTCGAAATCCGCCGCATCCGGTGCAGGTAGCTCCAAACAACAGCGTCCGAAAAGTACCTTATGTCAGGCGGAAAATGAGGACGCCATGGCGCCTCTCTAGTCAATCCTCAAAGAGGGGCTTATCGCCGCGTGCCCAGTGTTGCTGTGCCCCTAACAGGGTCCATAATTGTTCTTTAGCTTTAAGCCTTTTGTAACATACTTTACACACACTATGGTACGCAAATAAATGAATATGAATTATTATTGTACAAAATACGTAATTGTTTTTTATTACAAACATTACAGTAACCTTTACTTAGAATCTGATCTTCCCAAGCTTGTTATGCTTATATCTGAAGTTATAATGATAAGGTAATTTTATAATAAGTAGGTGTAAGCATTCTTGAATACAGGGACACTGCTCCACCGGTCTATGGTACACATTATACTGCTAACTTTTAATCGGATCGCAAGCTATCAAAAATTCTCATATTTTTTTTGGCTTTTTTTGTCCCTGGGATGAGGTTGTGACTAGATTTTGCCATTGCAATATTTACACACATTTTAGTACTATGTAATGTCTACTATTTAATATTAGTACGTCTCTGTGAGTCAATACCTCCCATAATAATATACTCTTTGATCGATTCATCAATCTCAGTGACACTGACAGTGACAGTCGGGACAGACGTTCATTCATTGTCTATAAATAAAAATAATTGTCATAAATAAATTAAAATAGATAAAGATAAAACCCGAGCGAAATGACACTAATATTTCTCTTTTACAATATTGGTTCAATACACAACACCAGTATTTTCTAAAAAAAGGCAAACCGTTGTCAGAATGTCTTCGATTTCCACAGGAATTATTTTAAAAAGAGCCAGCAAAGTGTATCATGAGGGAGTAAGTTTTTTGTTAAAATCATATTTATATAGCTTAATATATAATAATAAGCAAACAACTAACATCTTGTTAGAATAGTCTTTTCAGTACCAGTTACCTGAACTTATTAAAAACACCGGTCAGTGGGTCGTCTTAGGGGTGGAGTTAAGGTCCCTAAGAGGACCCACTGAACAAAATGTTATTTAGTTTTGATGATCGAAGCCATAAATGAAATAAAACCATTTCAGGAGACTATAGCAGGAGTAGCAGTTGTGGAGAGTAATAGTGACGTCAGACACGAGGGCCTCTCCCTCACCATGGAAGGCTCCGTGAACCTGCAGCTCAGCACCAAGAATGTTGGTATCTTCGAAGCCTTTTCTAACAGCATTAAGGTAAATAGGTTTCATTTAGAAATAAAAGAAGAAAAAAGCAAAACTAAATCTTTATTCATATTGAGGCAGAGATTGATTGCCACAACAAATGTTATTATTTACACAAATGGTAGTCTCCACAACTGTCAAACGGTAATCTTCATCTCAGTTAAACCACCATGAACAGATGATCTAGTTGATGCTATTGTGTAAGTTACTGTCACTGTGTAATACAAATAACATAATTATATTTGACAGCCCATAAACCTAATAAACACGTGCATTGAGCTGGCTCCTCCTGGCAAGATCCCCGTGGGAGTCACAGAGATACCTTTTGAGCTGCCATTGAGAGCTCGACAGGCGGTGTCGCCAGGCTACCCTGGCTTGCTGGAGACCTATCACGGAGTGTTCGTGAACATCATGTACACACTGAAGTGCAGCATGAAGAGGTCATTTCTTAACAAGCCAGTCAATGCCAGCTGTCAGTTTTTCATACAATACAGGCAGGTAAAGGCAGAGAATTAATCTTTGTATAAATAAAATTGAATCAATGAGATCTTTGCAAGAAAATCAACACTCATACTATCATAAGTTTACAGAGCTGTACAAAAGTTGCGAGTGTGTGGTCCTAGGTGTGTTTTCTATATAAATTGGAACTCTTATATACAATGTTCGCCCTGCGCTACGTGACGAGGCACGGTGCAGTGGAAAAACCATCTAACTTATGGATGCCACTATCTTTATAATTGCTGAATTGGAATGCTATTGGTATGTGCAGCAAGAGCCGGCCCCAGTGAAGCCAGTGCGCTGTGAGATTAATCCAGCGACGATCCGTGCATCAGCTGTGGGCGGCGCGCGCGCGGCAATGCCTCAGTTCCAGATCTACGCGGAGATCGACTCCACTGTTTGCCCACTTGACAAACCACTTACTGGGAAGGTAGACATTGTGACTCATTCTAAAATAAACTTGACCACACAATATTATGTGCCTGTATCTTCGTTAACGGACGGTCCTTGCAAGTTAACTATAAACAACTAAGTGCCACGTGTGCATGCAATTGCTGATGCATTTTAAAGGTGTGGCTCAACCTTTAATGAATGGTCCACAGATCCGTGTGGACGAGTGCTCTGTACCAATCAGGTCAATAGAACTACAGCTGGTGCGCGTCGAGACCTGCGGCTGTGCAGAGGGTTATTCCAAGGATGGTTAGTGGAGCTTCCACCCATTTCAGCATGGCAGTCTAATTGAGTTAATTCAGGCCTTTAATTATGTTAAGCTAAGTAGTTATAATTAGTGCTGTAAGCTTTTCAAGATCTTGTGCATGTTCCAGCGACGGAGATCCAGAACATCCAGATAGGCGAGGGCGACGTGTGCCGCTCGCGTGATATCCCGCTGTACATGGTGCTGCCACGTCTCTTTACCTGCCCCACCACCACTACCGTCAATTTCAAGATAGGTTCGCTACTTATATGACCCCTCACTTTCTTCTTATTCATCGAGATACGTTCCCAGAGGACCTTCTTTCTGATCACGCTGGTTCTGTCGTAGACCTCACACATTACCATGAAGCGAGTTTTAAAGTAAAGGTCCGGCTAAAAAGTACTACTAGTTGATATTGGGGCAACATAGGGTTGGGTATTCAACTTTCTTATTCATGAAGGATCTTTGGAAGGCGCAACTAGATAATTCTTTCCTCTTTGTAAATAACGTTTAAAAGTGCTTTATCATGGTCTGATTAAAAAAAAAAGGTTTGAGTTTGGTGAAAGTGATATTTCTTAAAAATCTAACATTTTGTTTCAGAATTCGAGCTTAATATCGCAGTTATTTTTGACGATGATTATTTAGTGACTGAAAACTTTCCAATATTGCTCCTGAGGAGTAGATAGATAAGTGAGAATATAATTTGTGTAATAAAGCAACGCTAGCAATGTTTACCATTAAAATATAATGAAAGACAACCTCAGCCTTGTAGTATTATTTTATTTATCAAATCACAAATTTTTCCAGTGTCTGTCCGGTCAAATCGCCATCTTGTGGACTTACGGTGCAAACTCCATGTTGGCAATACTAACAAAGACCGTGTCATGGGCATCCCCACATTAATTTTAAGTGTGGCAAGCTCGCCAATTCTCACACGTCTATCCCTTCCGCATCTGAGATTATATTATATGTCCTACACCCCAAACCTCAGACTGGCAGTGTACAGTACAGTATCACGTGATGTTTACCGTCCTGCCGTCGTCGCCGTCGTGCGATTTACCAACTATACGAAAAGTCAACCATCAATGTGCAGTCCGACACCCAGACGTCCGAAGTCTCGCTCCGCTTTTGTGGACTGGCAGCCTAAGTGCTTACTATGAACGGTTAAAAGAGTACATACCTAATCGTCAACAAGCTCGAGTGTTGGCTCCGACTGACGACATCTTTCATTTAGGTCGCAGTAGGTAAGTCACTAGTTCCTTGTATTTCCTTTGAAGAAACTTCCGAGGCTAAATTTTTTAGTACTTTCGTCACAGAACGCAAAATAAATTAAATGGATAACTTAATGCATCGTACGTTTTGTTCAAAGTATCCATGTCGTATAAGAATAATTTACTAGCCCCTTTGACGACGTGTTCTCTCTCGTTTAAAGCTTCTTGGGCTGCTTGATTTTTTTCCGTCTTGGAGCTAGCAACATCTGGCCACACAGTTAGTCCTCATAAAAACGATGCATGCTGTAGATTCTGTTTTTGCTTCATGACCTGCTTTGCGTAGTGGGTTTAGGTGGGATTGAAACAGCATGGCAATAGGCTCGCCCCCTATTACATGGGACCTAAACATACCGGCGAACTGTGGGTGTATATTGTTACACCTCTGCCTAACCCTTCGGGGAATATAGGCGTGATGGTATGATGATGAAACAGCATGGAATTAATGTTAGCTGACTTGATTGTTCTATTGATTTCCAATGTTACCAAGTAATAATTTATGATTTATTAGTTCATAATTGTTTGTTAATTCTGATATGTATGTTAATTTGCACACGTATTGAGATAAGATATGGCTTTTTATTCAAACAAATAAATGATTAGATTTATTTATTTGTAAAATTCAATCCAATTAATGAAACATCTACATACATCAATACAATGTTTTGTGGACCTTAATTAAATATGTTTAGGTAACAGAAAGTTATAAGAACACTTATTTACATATTGTCATGATTCTCGATCATGATTTTATAAACATTAAGTTTATTACTTATACGCTGATTACTTATTTAACGATCGTTACAATTTGTATCAAAACATAGCTGTTACATAACCTAAGGGTCTGTTTCACCGCCTACTGATGAATTCCGGTAAACTTATCTCGAAGATATTCTGTTCCGGTTTGTAATGTACAGCTAAATACTTATTGTCTATTTTAAGTTTTGGGACATAGTGCAGCAGGACTGGAAGTTTGTGAACAGATTATATTTAATATAATTAAATACAGAACTATTAAATTTATACGTAAAAATGACACACTAACTACATAGTGTAATGTAAGGATAATATTATCACACGTTCCTGTGACCAGGGACTTAAAAGACCTTCATAAAGGTTTCAGAATTATACGTGTTACATGTTGAATTGGTAACAGAATCAAAAATGTAACACTTATAAATCTGTTTTTAACGTGTTAATCCAAAACACTAAAGTGTAACCGTAAACAACAGTGTTACAAACACTTATTTCGGTTACAGTGTGAGTCCCTGCCTAAAGCTATACTAAAACTGATTATTTCAGTTACACATATTAAAACTTATTAACACATATAAAAGGTTACAGTTTGATTCGGTAACGTTATTGTATCTGTAACATTAGAAAGTGTTTTCCTGGTAAAACTGTTTTAAAACCAGTGTTAAAAACACTTATTTCGGTTACAGTGTGAGTCCCTGCCTGTGACATCACTTCCGTGATAAGTTAATAACATGTCATAAGAAATCTCTTAACTGCCATGGCTTCATTTATATATATATATATATATATATACACTTTTATTGTTTTCACATAGAAGGAACAAGAATATTGTAACAAGATTTTGTAAAAACCAAATTCAAAAAAGTGTCCGTGTGGTGTTTCTGGCTCGTTCTTGTCCATAAACTACTACGTTTTGGAACGAGTAACTAGCTTTTGTATAGCCTGTAGTCTTGACAATTCGCAAGTGCCTATGAATGGTCTAATTGAAATAAATGCTTTAACTTTTGAAATAGAGATTTGCATATATATTAAAATACGAAAACACGAGCGAATATTTGTGACTTCGACCCGATGTTAGGTATCACTCGGTTGCCATGTGGCTGTGACTCCTTCGACGTCGACGTTCACACATTTCGTGCACGGTTTCATCCTCTGGCGTCAATCGTGAATTAAATGAACAGTTGCCGCGTCATACAGAATCACGGCGTTTATTAGCTTGTAGCTTATACCTTCAGATTTGTATTCCCTTTGGCACAGAATAGTAAGACGACGTAAGAGCTACTAGCGGCGGCGCGAAACCAGTCATAGTTATATTCTGTTCAGTAGTGCTAGTGATCACAGCTGGGGCTGCGCGTCGGGCGCCGCGTGCGGCTGCACGTAGTTGCGACACAAGCCGTAGAACTTGTGCGGACGCAGGTTGCGCTTCAACGCCTCGAACCTACGACATTAATCACGGTTACTAAATTAGAAGCGGCTTGTGAATGGCAACATTCGAAATGATCTACGGACTCTAATACGAGGAGCATACTAACAAACATCCCATACCTCCAACCAACGTGGGCCATGCAGTGCGAGCACAGCGCCACGCTCCACGCGTAGCCGGGGAACCACGAGTACTCGGCAGACGGAGCGCCCGTGGTCTCCACGTTGCTGGCCTGGCTCACCGTTAGCAGGTCATGCATGTACCCTCCTGCGGCGAAACGTTCACTAATACATCCTTGCTACTAAAACTACTCCCTAAACCACTCTCTAACCATATCTATAGACTTATAAAAAAGGCAGTGTCAGATTTACCTAAATTGGTATAATTGGAGTGCACTCCCTCGCTAGACATAGCGAATATGTGTTCTCTCCGCGCGATCTGCGTCACACACGACGAGCAGCAGAGTACGCTGTTCTGAAATGAATGTAATGAACAATAACAAATTATACTTAATACAGGTATCTACTGATGTATACCTAATGTATGTACCTAATAATGTTAAGAATTTGTGGAGTTATGTTTCTAACCGTCAATCAAATAATGGTATTCCTGCCTCTGTGTTTTATAAAAGTCAAATTTCAACTGACCCAACCTTTACTTGTGACTTATTCTCAGATTATTTTCAGTCAGTCTATGAAACATCAACATTAAACGACAGTTAATGGGTACCTCCTGATATTTGTGCAGATAATTGTGTTATTATTAATCGTATTTCTTTTAGTCATGAACAAGTTTTAAAAGAGCTTAACTTGTTAAACGACAGTTAATGGGTACCTCCTGATATTTGTGCAGATAATTGTGTTATTATTAATCGTATTTCTTTTAGTCATGAACAAGTTTTAAAAGAGCTTAACTTGTTAGATACAACTAAAGGACCTGGTCCTGATGGGTTACCGGCTTACTTTCTCAGGAGAGTCGCCGCGAATATTTCCACGCCGTTATACTTCATATATAATAAATGTATTATTGATGGAATATTCCCTGAAGTTTGGAAAATGGCTAATATAACACCAGTACATAAAAGCGGCTCTAAACTAGATGTTGAAAATTATCGACCTATCTCCATCTTGTCTGCCTTATCGAAGATTTTTGAGAGACTTGTACATGGCGCAATTTACCCCACACTACATAACATCATTATTTCTCAACAACATGGATTTGTCTAAAGGAGATCTACAGTTACCAATTTATTAACTTTCACAAATTATTTATTCAATAATATGGATCAGCAGTTACAAACTGATGCCGTATACACAGACTACCGGAAAGCTTTTGATAAGGTGGACCATGAGTTACTTCTTCAAAAGCTTGCATACAACGGGATTCGAGGAGACTTACTTCGCTGGTTTATATCGTACGTAACGAACAGAACTCAACGAGTTGTGATTAGGGGATATCAATCCAAACTGATCACCGTGTCCTCTGGCGTGCCCCAGGGATCAATTTTAGGCCCCTTGCTTTTTATTATATTTATCAATGACGTCTGGAATTGTTTTTTGCATTCAAAATTCTTACTCTACGCAGACGATCTCAAAATATACAGGGCAATACGCACTCTTAATGACTGTGATTTACTTCAAGACGACCTAAATAGATTCTCTGCGTACTGTATTAGGAATAAAATTCAATTAAGCACTTCTAAATGTGTATCTATCACATTCACTAAAAAGAAAAATATTATAAAACGTGCATATACTCTCAGTAATGCTCCTTTGTGCGAAGTTATGTCGGTGAAGGATCTGGGAATAATATTAGATAGTAAGCTCCATCTTGATCAACATATTCAAAAAATTATTAATAGCTCATATCGTATGTATGGCTTTGTGATGAGAACCGCCTCAGACTTTAAGCGTCCTGATACCTACATACATCTTTATAAGTCACTAATAAGGTCACAACTTGAATACGCCGTATTAATATGGAATCCCCTATACAAAAGATACGTAGATAGCTTGGAAAATGTTCAGCGCAAATTTATTAAAGCGGTGCGTTACCGTTGCCGGCATAGTTTGAGCCCTAGTGGCTCCTGTAGGGATGTTAAGTTGATGGACTTGAAGTCTAGACGCCTGTTACTCGAGATGATGTTTCTATATGACATATGTGGCAGCAGATACGACTGCTCAGATTTGGTAAATAAATTAAGTTATGTTGTACCTAGAACTGTTATGGGACGCGGGGTGCGCGCACGTCCACTATTCGCCATCCCATCTTGCCGCACTAATGCTGGAGTTCGCGCACCTCTACGTCGTATAGCAGATAATTATAACACAAATTTCTCGGATATTGATCTATTTACATTATCATCCAACAAATTTCGAAATACTGTAATCCAAAAATTAACAAACTAAAACTATATAACTGTAACCTAAGCAAGCATAATGTAAAAAAAATAAAACAAAATATCAATCACTCGCATGCCTAGTTAGTTCTTATATAAAAAAAATGGAATAGGTAACATGTGGATAACGTTGTGAGTTACACATACACTATATACTTTAGATACTAAGGACTATTAATTAAGAAACCTTTGTGTAACTGTTTGTTTTCCCAAAGAAAATAAATAAATAAATAAATGTACTTATACAATTATTAAATCAATAAGTTTCCAGTTGAAATGTCCGAAATTCAGATGGACGTGTTACTGATACCTTGTATTGCGTGATTGTGAAAAAATTTAGCTCGAAAAGCGGTGCAAGCATGGTTATTGATAACTATTGACTTTTTAGTATTAATAGTGAGACAGCAGGCTGCAGTCACCCGCTCGATGAAGTGGCACTCCATGTGCAGGCGCAGCAGCGCGTTGTCCACCGCGAACAGCGCCAGGCGGTCCGCGCCCGACAGCGCCAGGTTGGACGCCACCCAGAAGGACAGCGACACCGCGTCCTCGGGCAGCTGGCGCTCCAGCCGCAGCGCGCGGAAGTGCGCGCCCACCGTGCGGCGCATGCGCTCCAGGTCGAACAGCTCGAACACGAAGCGCGGCCACGGCGTCGCCGCCGCGTCCAGCGCGCGCAGCCGCCGCTGCACCGGCGCCGCGGCTCTGCTGAGGAACCGGGCCGTGCGTCAGCAACACATTAGTTTGTTAACAACACATTAGTTGATGATGAACTCGCGTGGGGCTCATTTAATACGCGGACACGTACAGGTGCGAGGGCGCGCGCAGCGGGTCGAGCGAGGCGAGCCGCGCGGCGCGCAGCGTGTCGCGCGCGGGCATCTCCGGCAGCACCATCACCTCCACGAAGCGCATCCTGCACGCGACACGACGTCATTAGGGTTGGTCTTCATTTGTACATAAACACTCGTCTGTGCTAGGTATTTTAAATAGCTTTTGTTTGTATGTAGGAAGTAATATCCAAACCTACTTATCCGATTTCAAAATCTCCATTAAACAACTAGGGATCCGTAAGAAAATTACAATAATGTAACCCAAGGTATCATTTTTTAAGTTTTAAACGTTATTACTTGGCGTGCGCTGTGAAAACTACTGATGATACATAAATATAGTGTACTACATGTTCATCTTCATTATCCAAGAGCGCTAAAATACCTATAATCTTACTGCTATTATAATGCGACGGTATGGATGGATGTTTGTTACTCAATCACGTCAGAAAAACTGAACGGATCTGGATACACATTGGCACAGAGGCAGATTATAGCCTGGAATAGCACATAAGCTTCTTTTTGTTATGGAATAATGAACGGTTCTCGTGGGTCCGTGCCGGAGTCGACGCAGATGGAGTTACGGGCAGAAGCTAGTGTACAACATAGGAAAAGGCCCGGTCCGACTGACCCTGTGTCTAGGGCGCCAGCCTCCTTGTCTATACATACCGCAGTAATTGTAGCTGACCACGATATTATTATTACATGACGTTCACCTAATAACCCAATAAATATAAAATATATGAATCAGTAAAAATAATGAAAGCGGCTTTTTATCATGCACTTACGATACCTGCCTATATAGCGTGTGTGTAATACGGTCTGTGCACACGAGCAGTCGCGGTATGCGCTTGTTGCCAAAACTTGCCACTTAGGTACTGTATGTTCACTCATATTTACTGATTATGACTTTATTTTTTTTATAAATAATTTATTTATTTATTTATTAAAGCTTTATGCACAAATGTAAAACAAATTACACCGTACAAAGGCGGACTTAATGCCTTAGGCATTTTCTACCAGTCTACCTTAGGGTGATGCAGAGACAAAATATAGTAGGTGCAAGGAAGACGAACTAAAAATTTCCAAGAGTAAAATATAATAATAAATACATATATACATACATACAAACAATATATACAAAGTAGATAGAGATCAAAATACATAGGTGGAGAAATATAACAAACTAATTGTGAGACGAGTCTGCTAACTTTTTATGGAAGTATTCGCGAGCTTTTATCTTGAATGTGAACCGACTGGTGGCCATCCTGATATTCTGAGGAAGCGCATTCCAATGAAAAACCGCCTGGACAAGAAATTAAGATTTAAGAAAACCAGTACGGTGAGAAGGACATCGTAGAAGACGATTATTGGAGGAACGAAGATTTTTACTGTGCACGGAGCACAAGTATTGAAAGTGAGAAGTCAGATAAGAAGGAGAACTAGGTTTATCTAAAAGAGAAAATAAGGTTGTCAAAGCCCTTAACGCCCTGCGCTGTCTGATGGGCAACCATTTCAAAAGCGACCGATGTGCGGACACATGATCATACTTGCGAAGATTAAATACGAATCAAATGCAGTTATTAAGAAGTCGGTCAAGTTTATTGAGGAGATCTGCATTCAGGTCATAGTAACACACATCACCATATCAAGTAAGGGGAAGATAAGGGATTGAACCAGCATTGCCTTTATGTGTGATGGGAGAACATTTTTACTCCTATAAAGCGACCGCAACGCCCCCGTGACTTTTTTGCTCACACTCGCGACCTGCTTACGCCAGCCTAAGCATGTGTCAACATACAAACCCAGATCCTTGACGTCGGAGCTAAACGGGATTACAGTGCCATCGAAGGTAACCGGCGGCACCGCCAAACTATCAAGCCTGCGCAAACTATGGGTGCTCCCGATAATGATAGCCTGACACTTCGTAGGGTTAACCGCTACCCCGAACCGATCAGACCAATCTTTTACCGCAGCTAGATTCCGGTTTAGCTCTTGAATTGCATCGGATATGTTGTCGACACTCGCCTGACTATAGAGCTGCAAGTCATCAGCATAGAGATAATACGCACATTGAAGCTTGGTAGTTACATGATCTATAAAAATAGAGAATAGAAGAGGAGATAAAATACCGCCTTGGGGGACGCCTGTATCAAGATCACACCAGCTGGAAGACGAGTTACTCTCTAGAACTGACTGCTGACGCCCCCGAAGATAGGAAGAAAACCAAGCCAAAGCCTCGGGAGTGACCATTAGATAGGAGAGGATGGGTAAAAGGACTTCATGACTGACGGTATTGAAAGCATTGGAAAAATCTATCAGCACTAAAACGGAAACTTTACTGTCTTCCATTCCCCGCCTTATATCGTCAGTCACTTTAAGGAGAGCTGAAACGGTACTATGGCCAGGCCTGAAACCGGATTGGAATAAACTAATGAGGGAGTTATGGTGAATGAAGTGGGAGAATTGTTTATGGACACAGGCCTCGAGTACTTTGGATAAAAAGGGAAGGATGGTAATTGGTCGATAGTGACCGGGAAGGGTGGGATTAGAAATTTTGGGTAGAGGTCGAACATGAGCTTTGCGCCATAGGGAAGGGAAATCACCGGAGTACAGGGAGAAATTAACAATATGGGAAATTGCAGGAAGGAGTTGGTCGAGAACCGTCACGATCATGTGGCGACTAATGTTGTCACAGCCCATGGCTTTCGATTTAATGGAGAAGATAATCTTTTTGATCTCACCCGGGTCGACTGGGATGAAGGCAAAGGGGGTAATATTGGGACGCGTCAGACCAACAAGGTAGTCGATGGTTTGACATTTGGTTAGACTGTCAAGAGTGGGAACAGTGGTGAAATGGCGATTTAGATCGTCCAAACCAAATGTAGTAGGAAGGTCTGAATGCCGCGATCTGCCGATACCTAGAGTTCCAAGGAACTTCCAAACATCAGCAGGAGAAGCGGAAGTAATATTATCAAGAATGTGGCGGCGTTTAGCGTTGCGTACCTATCATCTATACTTATAATCAATCTGTAGAGAGGTCAATTCTGTACATGAAATATATTTCCAAAATAACTATCAGGGGGTGATTAGGGATCGATACTGATGCCGAAAATGCAATCAGTAAATTTTTTGTCTGTCTGTCTGTCTGTATAACCGCTATAGAAACAAAAACTACTCGACGGATTTTAACGAAACTTGGTGCAATTATTTTTCATACTCCTGAGTTGGTTATAGTATACTTTTCATCACGCTACAATCAATAGGAGCAGAGCAGTGAAGGGAAATGTTGGGAAAACGGGAGAAGTTACTCCATTTTTTCAGCTCCCGTCGCGTGTACAACATTAATGGTTAAAGCTACACAAAAATCATGTATGACGGAAATGTTCTCCTTAAAATTATATAAAAAATATCCTACGACAGCATATGTCTATCTTTTATGGTTGACTCACAATATCACGTGTAACTCCCGATAGCTTAGCAGTTCAAACCTTTCTGATTATATTTGTCTACTCTTACTACAAGCTGACAGAGTCGCGGGCACAGCTATCAACAATAATATTGTGCGGTTCCGTATTGCGATATTTTTCAACAGTAGTGTAGATTGACATATTATATTTCCCTATTAAAATATGAAAGTTAATCTGTCTGTTACATCAAAACCACTGAACCGTGAGGTAGGACTTAGGCTACTTTTTTTACGAGAAACGACGGAAACGCGGACGAAGTTGCGGGCAACAGCTAGTCTATAATAATAATGTAATATTATATATTCTAACAATTATATTAATGTAACATAAGTACCTATACCAATAGCATCAAATTGGTAGAATCAGCAATAATTAGACATTGTTATCCGTCCATGTACCACCAGCTTTAGCCCGCGACTTCGAGCGCGCATATGTCGGACGTCCCGGACACAACACGAACACGCGCAATACAAAGTAGTTTAAGTACGTCTGTCCTCGGGGTTCTAACTTACCCTGTAGTAAATTTCATTAAAATCTGTGTAGTGGTTTAGTCGTGAAAGCGTAGCAGACAGACAGACAGACATATACTTTCGCATTTATAATATTAGTACGGATTAGCCCACGCCCGCGACTTCGTCCGCGTGAATGAGGGTTGCCTATCTGCGGTGTAGATTTTATTTCAGGGAACACTGATTCTTCATCTGAAAAAAGTAACAGTGGCTTCGCCAGCGTAAAGAGTAAGAACATGAAAGTTGAACTATTATTCCAAGAGAACTCATTACCGGGATAGAAAGTATCTGATCTGTTAATCCAGGAAATGATCTATCTATGTGCCAAATCTGTTTAACGGTTTACGCGTGATTGAGTAACAAATCTATACTTATAATAAATCTGTAGAGAGGTCAATTCTGTACATGAAATATATTTCCAAAATAACTATCAGGGGGTGATTAGGGATCGATACTGATGCCAAAAATGCAATCAGTAAAATTTTTGTCTGTCTGTCTGTCTGTATAACCGTTATAGAAACAAAAACTACTGGACGGATTTTAACGAAACTTGGTACAATTATTTAACATACTCCTGAGTTGGTATTATTGTTTAGTATACTTTTCATCACGCTACAATCAATAGGAGCAGAGCAGTGAAGGGAAATGTTGGGAAAACGGGAGAAGTTACTCCAATTTTTAAGCTTCCATCGCGTGTGCTACCTTAATGGTTAAAGCTACACAGAAATCATGTATGACGGAAATGTTCTCCTTAAAATTATATAAAAAATATCCCACGACAGCATATGTCTATCTTTTATGGTTGACTCACAATATCACGTGTAACTCCCGATAGCTTAGCAGTTTGAAGCTTTCTGATTATATTCGTCTACTCTTACTACAAGCTGACGGAGTCGCGGCCACAGCTATCAACAATAATATTGTGCGGTTCCGTATTGCGATATTTTTCAACAGTATTGTAAATTGACATATTATATTTCCCTACTAAAATATGAAAGTTAATCTGTCTGTTACATCAAAACCACTGAACCATGAGGTAGGACATAGGCTACTTTTTTTTGCGAGAAACGACGGAAACGCGGACGAAGTTGCGGGCAATAGCTAATCTGAAATAAAACCTCAGTTACTTCATGTTACAGCTGCTGTATGCCAGTGACGGCCTCGACGTTGTTTCAACAGACAGTTAAGTACTCGCCGTATTATAACATTCATAACTAATGCATTAAGTAAAAAACTACTATTTTGATATTACAAACAGACGTTTGAATTTTGTACATTATATGTATTATAGATATATATATAGAAGGGTTTCACAAGTAGAGATTGATTGAACATCATGAAATTATTGAATCATTCTATAAACATAAACATCTACTTTTTGCCGTTATTCTCCTGTAGTTGGTTAAGTTTACTTAGTTTATTTTCCATTATTATGGTAAACTGGCAATGTAATGTAGGTACGTTTACTTTGGTAACATTCAATATTATTGTTTCTTTTTAATATTTGGTTGGCAGCACTGCTTCTGAGTTCCTATTTAGTTATGTTTTCAATTATTCCCAAGTTTATTGAATTATTTTTACAAAGAATTCAAGAAACTTTTTGGTTGATATTAGCATCTTTTATGTAATCCCTACAACTAGTTTCTGCTCTAGACTACATCCGCGTGGACGTTGAAAAAGGTGTCTTTATTGTATATAGATATGGACACCTTTTGTACCTATAATATAGATGATAGTGAAAGATTAAGGACATGCACATGAACTTAAAATACACGTACTCATAATAAAATATTAGAAGAAACATTAAACATAGCCTATAAAATTCAAAATGAATTAGCTTCACATCAATGAAAACAATACTTGTATTCGGACATGTACTTTTAGGTATAAACCTCTTATTTTAGTGCAATAACTGTACTTGTACAATAGATACATCTATACTAATAATATTAATATGGTCACTGTCCCGTAGGTCTCGTGGTCGCAAGCGCGACTGATGAGCGTGGGGTCCCGGGTTCGATTTATCCCAGGTCGGGCAAAAAATATTATTGGGTTTTTCCATTAGGATTTGCTTAGTTGCAGCCCGGAGTTTGGAAGTTGGTGGTGTGACACCCCCGTGCCTCGGAAAGCATGTAAAGCCCTTGGTCCTGACTGTCATTCGTAGATCTTAGACAGTCGTTACGGATAGGCAGAAGCCAGGAAGTCTGACAACTAGTCTAACCAAGAGGTATCGTGTTGCCCAGTAACTGGGTTGTTGAGGTCAGGTAGGCAGTCGCTCCATGTAAAACACTGGTACAGCTGCATTCGGTTAGACTGGAAGCCGACCCCAATATAAATGGGAAAAGGCGAAGTAGATGATGAGATAGCTACATTATTTCTGAGTTACATAGGTTGACCTTGTGTCATATGATGTGCTCTGGAGGAAGTTGGGGGACAGGAATGTACCGGCGGAAGTTCTTAAGGTTCTGCAATTTTGGTATGCTAACCAAACGAATCAGGTGAAGTGGTCCAACATTCTCTCTGAGGCTTATGGGTTGGAGTGCGGGGTGAGGCAGGGAGGGTTGACCTCACCCAGGCTCTTCAACCTATATGTAAATGACCTCATAGTCGAGCTCAGCAGTATGCGTGTGGGCTGTCGGGTGGGTGGTGTTAATATTAACAGCATCAGCTATGCAGACGACATGGTGCTGCTGGGCCCGACTGCAGGTTCTATTGGAGAGATGTTGAAAGTTTGCGAGGACTACGCGGCTAGGCATGGGCTCGTGTATAACGTGAAAAAATGTGAGTACATGGTCTTTGGGGTCGCCGGTAAGTGTACAGATTATTCACCTAACTTTACCCTAAATGGCTTGAGCATAAGAAGAGTAAAACAATTCAAATATCTGGGACATATGCTTACCGACGACCTGAAAGACAATGTGGATATTGAGAGGGAGCGCAGGGCTTTGGCGGTCCGCGGGAATATGTTGGCCCGTAGATTCGCCCGCTGCACGGACCAGGTAAAAATAACGCTTTTCAAAGCATATTGTCAGGGTCTGTACACGGGTGGTCTGTGGATCAACTACACCAAAAGATCGCTAGATGTCCTGCGCGTCCAGTATAACAATGTTTTTAGAATGCTCTTGAGACTGCCCCGGTTCTGTAGTGCGTCAGAAATGTTTACGCAGAACCGTACTGATGGCTTCCACGCAATTGTGCGGAAGAAAATAGCGTCTGTGGCAGCTAGAACCCGGGCCGGGGGCAACAGCATTCTAAAAACAGTGACTGAGAATGTGTTTTCCCCTTTTATGCGGCATTTTGTGGAGAAGATGACCGGTTGAGAAACTGGTTTCGTCTTCTTTACAAAGTGACATACCCAAATTATCAAAATTTATGTATTATACTAACACTAGGTATAAGGTACTTTACTAACACTACGGATCTTTGTTGTCTGATTATTTGAAATAAATTATTATTATTATTATTATTATAGGCTATATAACATCACGCTAAGACACACGGGAGCGGAGCAGTAACGAAAGACGTAACTTAATGCGGGTGAAATAAACTACGCGGAGAAAGTCGCGGGCAGGTCGTATTTTATATACTAGTCAATCAACATATTATGATAGCAAGCGAACAGATAGTCCGCCTACTGTGGCGATACTCGCCTGTTGTACGCGTGGATAGGCACCGTCATCCTGGGCACATTGAGCAGGCGGAAGCGGTGGATAGCGCGGGCCTTGAACGTCACGGACGTGGGCGCGTCCGCCGCCTCCTCGATGACCGCCATCGTCACCTCGCACAGCACGCCGTAGCCCGACAGCATGGTGCCGGACTCGCTGTCAACATGCACTACGTCAGCTGTCGGTGGCTGTGCCACATTCACACTTTTAAAGAAAACATTATTAAAGGCCTCTAAGGCCCTTTACGCACTGGCGTTTTAGAGGCAAAGCAAGCACGCGGCGGGCGCGCAACGTTTTTGCGCGTATGGCGGTGCGGGATGTTCAATGCGACTGTACAAAATGGCTTCAGCGGTGCTATTCGCAGCGAAACCGCTGCACTCTCGCCTCACTTCGAATTAGCTCGAAAATCACCAGTGTGATAACGCCCTAAGTATAAAACAATAGCCGACATAGTAGCGTCTCAGCACAGATAGAGCAAGGCGAGCGTAGTCAGGTGGCACCAGAGTATTGTGTGTTACTAACTCGGGACACAGCAGCCCGAAGAGCTTGTCGTGCTTGATGGCCTGCACGAGCAGAGTAGCGTCGGGGGCGTGCGGTAGCAGCATGGGCACCGTCTCGCCCGGGAACACCACGCCGTGGTGAGCCGCCGCCGGCACGCGCCCACGCCAGCCCGCCTCCAGCACGGCGCGCCCGCCCGTGCACACCAGCCCCGGCCCGAGGTACTGCCGCAGGCACACCCTATGTTATTACTGCATTGCTATTTCTATTAGAAATTTGTTACCTTACTAATTGTACATCTTTTTTTCCGTGTTGGTAAGTCCTCGGTTGTTTGGCTCCCCTCGGGACGTCAAAGAAGGGCACGCTCCGCTGCCTCGGGGGTCTGGTTAAATAGAGGCGACAGATATCCCCAAGTCCGCGGGCCCTGGACCCATTTGAGAGGGGGGAGAAGGCGGTACTCGCCTCAGACAGGTCGTTATTTCCCTCTCCCTGTCCACAGCATCCTTTTGGGAGAAGACTGTTGAGCAGAAGGAGACCATCGCGGTACAACATCCACCTGCCTCATTTCCATTTATTTGGAGTTAGCGTAGCATGCCATCTTCTTCCATAAATTCTATGATGCCACCTTGCTCCTAACTATATCTATAACACAATTTATCAATTTTTCCTTCGGCCTTACTACTCATAAAGCCATCCACATTCATGCTAATTTCTTACTATAGCATTTGCATTACAAAACACATCACTTCCTTAGCACTTTTATCTCAACAGCATTCCTTCCAAGTGTGTCGCTTGTTTCCTATCTGATCCATACCAGCCAGCGGGTCTAACCGCGGTTATGTAAATTTTGCCCTTGTAATGCAAGAGGCTTAGATTGTTTTTGTGAGGAGCTGCCACTTCATCTATCTGCTGTGAATTCTGTGCTTGACAGTTTAATCTAATAGCAGACACTCAAATCATCACTCTAAAAAGTGTGGATCTTCTTCCTATTAGTTTAAGTAAAGCTAGCAACTAACTGTCTAAAAGAACATTGGACCATTTGCATAGCCCCATGTATACCAGTCAAAGTTACACAATGCAATAGATCTGTACCTATAAGATAATTGTTGCATGCAACATGAAATAAAAATATAATTATGAATTTTAGCATAAATAAAGTGCAAAAATCTCACTCTTTGGCACTTTAGACAATACGTAATTTTGAAAAAAACTTAAGCTAAAAAAACGGCCTTTCATAAAGAATATGTTTGGTTTTTATAGGTCAGCCAGCTTCCATACAAACCCACCCATGAATCTTGATTAAGTACAGTTTAGGAGAGCAAATTGTTTCCAGTATCAAAAATAATTGTTACATACTTAAACAAAACATTCAAAATTATATTTATACCAATGTGGTGATGAAAATCGAAATTGAAATTGCAAAATCTAAAGCTCCCAGTAACCCCAGGTTACAGGTGAAGGCGTATGCATATGATTAGTACAAACCGAGTGTGAAGCAGCTATGGATATATCGTAGGGGCGCTCGTTATCGGAATCTTCATCCGTGCTGCCGTTGCCATTATCGTCTTCCTCATCATCATCGGAGCCATTGCCACCGCCCCCGCCCCCGCCACCACCGCCGCCTCCTGGCCCGCCGCCGCCACTCCCGGGGGCTTCAGCTCCGCCAGTGTCGCGCTCATCATCATGATTTTGATTTTGACGATGTTCAAATCCGTTATCACTACCATCGCTCTCTGTATTTTCATAAAAATGTTTACTACAGCAATAGCTTTGGCTACTTGGTAATATAATCGTAAGGTAAAGTGCCAATATACATTATAAGAATTAAGATCATCTAATTTTACTCACCGTTGCCATTCATCAGGCTCAAAAGTAATTCTTTTAGAGACGAAATCTTTTTAGTTCTGGCTTCTCCTGTAAATAAGTCGAGGCAAAACAATACAGAATTGTTGTTTTGTTACGTACCGACTTCCAATAAAAACAATAAAACGATGATTTGATTGATGACAATAAAAGTACTTTCTCTTTCCGTCAGTTTTCTTGTTTAGTTCTGTTTATAAAATAGGCCGTGCGAAAAATTCAATACATTTTAAAAATAATTTGATATTAATAATGAAATATTTTACCGCATAAAATATTATTATAATATAAGATTATAATACATAGTTTATGTACATATTTTATATGACCATTTCGGTTTTAGCATTAGCAATTTAGTTTACAACTAGCCCTAAAAATACACCCAGTTAACCTCATTTGGATTCGGGTACGAGTCTTTTAAGTGATCACACTTTCTAGTTCCTGATAAACATTTTCATTGGACATTGCGAAAACATTGACGGATCCGAAAATGTTCCTGTCTCAACGTACTAGTAGATTATAAGTTTCTACGAGTTTGCCTGTTTTTGTGTTTTATCTGTTGTCGACTTGTCGTTGTCATTCACGATTTCGCGAACGCACGTCTCGTGAGTTGGTATGATAAAAATATCGAATTGTGTATGAGAAATGTGAATAAACAGTGTTTGTTGCAATCAACAGTTGCATCAAAATGTATTGTAAAATAGTGTGGTGTTATGTATTTGTGTTGACGTTGTTGGATATAACGCTGAACACGAAACTGTCAGCCCAGGGAAAGAGCCATGGTAAAATCGATTTTAAATGATTTTTAAATATGAAATATATGTCTTTATTTTCTCTGCAATCGTCTTGGTTTAATGATGGCCTCATACTTGCAGGGAAAAGTAGTGAGGTAGGTCAAATATAAAAATATGTGGAATACCAACTATAAGTTGGCAAGTTCGTCGAAAGGCGGTAGGTAGTGTGCAGTGATGTTATTTTAGATCGGGGCCGAGGCGGGCTTGTTTGTCGTTTTTCTGCAACCGTACACATAGTTTGGTATTCTAGTAAGTTGAGGGACGGTAGAGAGCCGG
The DNA here is from genome assembly GCA_947462355.1 of Caradrina kadenii. Lineage (NCBI taxonomy): Eukaryota > Metazoa > Arthropoda > Insecta > Lepidoptera > Noctuidae > Caradrina > Caradrina kadenii. The sequence continues at coordinate 12,942,680 of OX381691.1, forward strand.
TAAGCACGCGGGGGGTCGCGCTTTCCGTGCTCTGCGCGCCTCATGGAGCAGATGTGCACAACTGCACACACAGTGCTCCCTTCCATAAAAACATCACATACATACAAAATGAACCAACTTTTCCATGTCAGAGTAGAAGAAATAGCTATTATTTATTGTAATTACTACTTGTGAGTAAACCCTGTGTTTGGCCAAAAGGCCAACTTCGAGGCGCAGTTGTAAACAGTTCATTTTATGTTTGCAGGTGTCACAGTACATGCTTCCCTTATAGAGGGAATAACATTTCAGGTGAGCTCAATTTATGTGTAATATTAAGTTAGTCCTCAAACTTATCCAACTGGTAATTCATAAAAGTTATAACTAAGCACTACTTATTACATGCACTGTCTTGCCACCATTGCTTTTATTTTCAGTTAAATGAAGGCAGCCATAGAATTTTATTCTCATTATTATCTGAACCTGAGGCTAATCCAAAATGCACCACTTAGCATTTGGTACTGTAATCACTAAAATGGCATCATCTGATTACAATATGATACATTCACACATTACTTGCACATTGCAAAATATGTGTAAAAGAAAGAAAGAAAAAGTTTATTTGGCCAAGAAGGAACATAGTTTAAGTATAGGCCACTGAGCTGCGTCAAATAGGTTCATTTCAGCAATATTGCCGGACAGATGCTGATTGTAAAATGAACCTATTGATGAGAGAGGTGCCGGATGTGGTTTTGTGTTGAGATATATTATAATTTTATAGATAAAATAGGGGAACAGACAGGACATCACTAGTTCTGTTAGAAAATGAATAAGGAATATGTAAATACTCACTTTTGAATGTAAAATATCAAAATAATAGATCACACGTATACATTAATTAATATGGAATGGTAATAATATAGATTGCTATGCTAGAGGTCTTGGGTTCAATTCCCAGGTCGAGCAAAAAGTGTCATTAGGTTTTTCTATGAAATTCTCAGTAACAGCTCGGAGTTAGGATTTGTTCCCAGTTAATGGCAATAGGCTCGCCCCCTATTACATGGGACCTAAACGTACTGGCGAACTGTGGGTGTACATTGTTACACCTCTGCCTAACCCTTCGGGGAATATAGGCGTGATGGTATGTGATGGTAGATTGATGTATGTGTGTTGTATACGTGTCATTTTGATATCAGTTATTAGTGTTGTTTCCTAATATGGAGTCCCAGCCACTGGTCCTGCGTCACCTAGCTCTGGGGCAGCGGTCGCCACCCTCCGTCCAATCTGTCCTTCTATTGATATCTACTAATGTAACACTACTTTGTGACGACAATGTCACATTGTGTTGGTATTTTTGGTATATTGATATTTGTCATCACTGACAGGACTCTTGTTGCCAAAAAGTAGTGATACATTAATTAGAGCATCACTTCCGTATGACGGGAACCTCTTTAAAACCAAGCAAGATTAGAAAACTATGTGGCCTGTCATGGCCTACGAGGTTGTCCACATGTGGGTTGTGGATTCAGCAATCATTGTGCCAATCGTTTTTACAGCCAATGGCGCAATACACAATAGCCTTAACCAACACATTAAGAGACTTTTGTTAGGCAGATGGATAAACTTTTGATTCAGAAAGCAGTAATTGTGCACACAGCTTGTATTGTTAAAAGGCCCCTCTCTCTGGAGTCCTAACCACCTGTAGCTTGGATCCAGTTCCCCATACTGAGTGGCTACTATTTCCATACTTTTGAATTGTTATATTTTAGTAATATAAAAAAAAAACAAAATTTCATGTATCATAGCAATGAATAATAATTGAACAATTAAATTAAATAATTTAAATCTCCCATTGAATACAACATCTGTGTAAAATAAGTAATAATTGGTTATAGATAAACCTTAAGTCAAGTGTATATTTAAGTAAACAATAATATGTTATCATCAGACAAGACTGTAATGCTACTACTGCGGTATGGAAGTGGCCACCACTGAGTGCCATGTGTGCCATACCACCTATTATTATATTAAACTATTTGTTTTCCTTACCTGAACCCCAACAGGACAATAGGCAGATAACACAATTGCTGTTTATTAAATTCCCTACTGCTGAAATAGACCATACTTTTACTTGAACAGGATAATTAAAACAATCAATCTTTGTTTATACACAAAATTAAGGCATGTTTGCTGTGGTGTGTCATGTTATCGCCATTATGCAACAGTACACATTGATTCAAGACTAGAATTTCTGCAGAAACCCCACTTGTAGGCTAGTGTGGTTAAGACATGTGGGTATATGGCCTCTGTGTGAGTGGGGCTTCATTTACATCAGTCGCAATATGCATGGAGCAGTGATTGGTTGCTACCCACTTGGTACTCACACAACTAAATATGTCATTAAACAACATTATTTCTAATTTTTGTGAGAAAAATGTTGTGTTAAAAACTTTCAATTGATTATTTAGTTTTGGTTATTTGTAATGATGCATTAATTTAAATTTTATTTTCCCATCAATTATATAATGTTAATAAGTTTATGTTACAATGTTTCAGTTTAGCATTGATTGATCGTTTTGTCATTGTTGACTGCAACGAACATGCATGAACATCTAAAGCCAGCTAAGGACGTACGATCATTGATAAGCAACAATTAGCGAACATCAAACACTGTGCGCCGACAATATTTCTCTGTCGACCATTTCCAACGCTGGAGTCATGGGTGCCGAGCCGGAGAACTTGGCGGTGCTTTTCTAATTCGTGTCCATACGTATGAACCAAATGTTTGTTTTTGATGTTTGCGTTCGTTTCGCCGTGCTCGTGCGTACGGCTTCAGATTATAAGTAGTTTTTTCTTTTGTGCAGCACGTGGACGTTCATGGCACATCAAGTTGCAGAAAGAAACTGCCTCGCCGTGGCCTCACAGTGGCCTCCGAAGCTGAAGTTTTTCTAAGACTCGATGTGTCGTAATATGAACGGTCATGTAGTATAGGCAAACCTTGAGTGATGATGATGTTCATGTGCTTAGGAATGGGGCAAGGAGACTGGCGCGGAGGGCGGAGGGCGCGGCGGGCGCGCGGTTGCGGCGGGCGCGCTTTCGCTGTCGCCGCCGGCGCTGGAGTTTGGGCGCGCGGCACTGGCGGCGGCGCACGCGCTCACCGTCACGCTCACCAACACTGCCAACACCACCATGCACCTTGCCTCCGTCGCCGGCACCACGGCAGACTTCCATGCCTCCTTCTTCGAGTCTAAGGTATCTAGCCTACGTATCACGCGCTTGCTATAGCAGCACTCTTTAACCCAAAAGTTCGGCTTTACTGGTTTATAATCAGAGATGTGACAAATAGGTTATAAAATGTATTCAAATGCAAAATGCAAATACTTCTTGAATTTTGTTATTTCAAATACAAAATAGTTTTTCATTTTGTATTTAAAATACTAAATGCAAAATACGTATTTGCAAAATGCTTTTTTAAAATAAAATAGTTTTAATTTTAAGCTGTCTTTAACTTGTTAAAAAGTTTATTTATTTTAGCCAGCTAACAGGCTGGTAAATTTACTTTCATAACTTACTTCACAAATACAAAATTAAAAATTTAAAGTAACCCCGACAGAAGAAAAAAATCACTACCGCAGCTAACAAAAGAGCTGAAAACTTTGAAACCGCTGAACAGATTTCCACCAAATAAAGCTAAGAACACTCCCGACTAATTAACCTTTCAAACACAAAAAACAAAATCAAAATCGGTTCATGCGTTCGGAGACTACTATGCCACAGACAGACACACACACACACACACACACACAGACACGTCAAATTTACAACACCCCGTCGTTTTTGCGTCGGGGGTTAATTAAAGGACCATGGGAAACATATCATACATAACATGACGACACGGTTGGCGCAGTGGCCGAGCGATCGACTGCTGCGCTGCGTGTCGCGGGTTCGATTCCCGCACGGAACAAATATTTGTATGACCTACAGATAGTTGTTCCGGGTCTGGCTGTTTATGTATGTGAGTTTATATGTTTGTAAACGCACCCACGATACAGGAGAAATTCCTAGTGTGGGGCAACGTTTTTTTAAAAAATAAAAATAAAAAAAAATATCATATGCGATGTGACCCATCGTGTGAAATGATCTATGTATGTAGCTAGTATATTAGTCGCCATGAGTCGTGAGCACAAATGTCAAGTTAATTTTTGGGTTTCTTTCGGGGTTTTTTGGGGCGCCAATGCTGCACGCGATCGGTCCGACTGACGGACTAATAGCGTGCAGCGTTGACGGCTCAAAAAACCTCGAAAGGAACCCAAAAAATAACTTGACATTTGTGCTCACGACTCGTGGCGACTACTATAGCTGGCGTCCATAAAATGTTTCTTTATCTGCCTCTAAAAGTGGAAATTCAGTGTTGCCATAGTGAAAAAAAAAGTACCAGTTCTCATCACATTAGTTATTAATTCTTTGACGTTTACAAAACTTAGCAAACAGTATTTTGCATTTTGCAAATACAAAATATGTCCCAAAAGGTATTTAAATACTTTTCCAAAAAAAGTATTTAAATACAAAATGGAAATAGGTATTTTGTATTTTGCATTTCAAATACTGTTATTTTTAAAATGTCACATCTCTGTTTACAATTCTCCACAGGTCTATATCGTGCAACATGTCTAAGCTCCAAGGCAGTGGCTCACTGACATGTGAGGTTGATTTGTGATATTAGTTTCGTTGTATTAGCTTGATGTGTCTGCGAGTTCTTCTCGTTTTTGGATGAAGGCGCTACACGTTAGAGCACCGTCTAGTGCCTTTACACAGTCGTATCCGCAAATCCGCAATACAATTATCTAAGAGCCGCAGAAATATGGTTCGCGTCGCGTGCTGCATTAATCGACAACACTGCCCGACGAGTCGCGAAGACTGGCAGCCAGCAGAGTGGACACTATGGTGACACATACATATTTATCGTTACCCCTATATTAGCAAACCTATAGAACAACAATACAATTTTACAAACATATGTGTAACTACTATTGTAACGGCAAACATGTAAAAGTAACACCGAAAAGAAATAGAGATTTAGTTGTGTTTGTCCGAATATTACGGCTACAACGGCCTTCTGAAAAGCATTACTCGTAAAGTTTTTAAAACATAAACAACATCACTACTGTATTCTCGTCTACGAGATAAAGCCAACAGAAAAGCAAAAACCAAGAAAGTATTCCTGTCTGATGGCTTTAAATTCTTCAGGAATCTCCTATTCTATCCTATTCTTATTATCTAAATAAATAAAATCCATGTGTCTGTTTGTAATGTCAAAATAACAGGTTGTTACTAAATGCATAATTGTGAATAGTAACTGCGCCGGCTAACTCCGTAGACTAAAGTGTGACCCGGTGTAGAAACTCGAAACTTGGCACAAATACTTGTCCAGCTAAATAATGGAGATCATAATACATACTAGCTTTTGCCCGCGACTTCGTTCGCGTGAATGTCGGTTAACACGGGCTTTTATATTTTAGTGCGGTACCCTAATGCTTTTTCTAAAATATATTTACTCTTAGTATTAAAGTTACTCCTTATTACATCAGATATCTGCCAGTGAAAATCCTGTCAAATTCGGTCTATCTGTTTCCAAGATAAGGTGGAACATACAGACAAAACAAATGCTGTGTGTGTAAACATTGACATGCATTTAGTAAACAGCTATTATATTGACATTACAAACAGACACTTTAATGTTATTTATTATATACATATATGTATAAATGTAGATGTAGAGATTTAATTTTCGCCTCGCTCACCTGTTCTGTAACCTTGGAAGGATCTTAGTTTCCATAGCATAGCTGAGTTTGTTTGTGAGAGAGGGTTCTTGCTGATTTCTGAAGAACTAGAATACTAGATGTAGACATCGTGATGACGTCAGACACGCGCGCCCTCTGCCCGCGCTCCCGGTCACCACCACCCCGCGCACTGATAACTACCTCGAGTCAAGGAACTCCTTGTATCTCGCAATAGCTGCCATTGTTGCACAGACTCGCCTGTTACGTGACGTCACCAACCTACTAGTCATGCCAGTTGTTTCCATCTAAATATATTAATTTATTGTTACAAGTCAATTAATTGTGCAAGCGATATTGACATGCGGTTTAATAATTATGCCCATGAAATTTAGTGAAAGCGATTTTCTTCGAACTTTCAATCAATAGGCCAACAAATTGTAAAGCTTTTCTTAACCTTTTACATCTAAATGTTAATTACCAAACTAAAATTATTATTAAGAGGTCAATTTAATTGTTTGTAAGAGATATTCTCTGGCAGTCCTGTCCTTCCTAATGGAAAGCAGCTATACCTATTGCGGAGTGCCACATGCTGTTTCTTAAAAAACCCGCCAAGTGCGAGTCGGACTCGCGCATGATGGTTTCCGTTCCATTATCTATAAAAACAAACAAAAATCACGTTTGTTGTATGGGAGCCGACTTCAATATTTATTTTATTCTGTTTTTTAGTATTTGTTGTTATAGCGGCATCGTCTGTGAAAATTTCAACTGTCTAATTATCACGGTTCATGAGATACAGCCTGGTGACAGACGGACAGACAGACAGACGGACGGACAGATGGACAGACAGCGAAGTCTTAGTAATAAGGTCCCGTTTTACCCTTTGGGTACGGAACACTACTACGAACGCTGTCCGTCCGTCTGTCACCAGGCTGTATATGGTACGGAACCCTTCGTTCGCAAGTCCGACTCGCACTTGGCCGGTTAATACCACACAATGTGATTGTCCGATTTAAGAGATAGGTAATGTAAAATAAACAAGAAAAGTAGTTCTTTTAGAATATATAACAAAGAATCGTTAATCTCTAAAGCAAATTAAATCATACGAGGCACTGAGGTCCGCCGTGCGGACTGAAACTGAAGAGTGTTTATAGAACCCGTATCAGCTTCACTAAAACTTTACTATTATGTATAAAGAGTTTGAACCATTGGTCCGATTCTAAAAATTATTTCGCTAATAGGAAACCACGGTATCCTTGAGTGCTATTAGTACTTACTAGTTTGTAATTTAAAAAACTAGGGATTCATTACAAAATTCGCAAGACGGAAGTCGCGGGCAAAAGATGTGAAGAACAAACAGGACGGCTGTCCGGTAAGGACACAAGCAGCCTGTGTAGTTGTAGATAGATAGCCTCTGCGCGGACGAAGTCGCGGGCGCAAGCTAGAGGGTGACGCCTGAACTTTGTGACTCACGTTAAATGTTCTGCAAAGCTTAAGTAACCACTAGCAGTGGAATACATAAATGTACAGTAAGCGCTCAAAAGTCCATAAGCACGATAAGGATTACATTGCTATGAACACGAGCGCGATACTTTCTGTGCGTGTGTGTCTATGAGTGATGTCTCAACATTCCACAGATAACACACACTAATGGACTGTCGTCGCACTACGCGCAATAATATTATATTTCTGTTGCCTTTAGAATACGCGTTATAGTGGCGACCTGTTCTTACCATTGCTTTGCTAAAATTCGCGTAAAACTATCATGTGCTGGTAACTGCTTGGGCGAAGCAACGGGTTTACGATGAATGAAGTCCGAACTTGAATTTTATTTACTGTGTCGATGTTTTTTGTTTCTTTAAAACCATAATAATATTAAGTAAAAATAAATGTTTGGTTCATGTTGATTTAAACGTATTCATGCTTATTTTTTTTATATGGAGCAAAAATTAGTTATTGTATCATTATTTAACTATTTACCTATTTGATTTTTAATTTATCTTTTCGGTAGGTATTGGAAGGAGAAAATAAAAAAAATGTGCTATGTAATAACAAAAATGTTAATTCGTTTTATTTGTTTTTAAAATTAACAAACTTTCTTGAGTATTGTGACCTCACATTCCTACCTAGATCAAAGAAGTTCTCTTGTAACCGTTCACAAGATTTTTTGTTTATACCCACTTAGTCAATAAAATTCATAATAACATATCAAGGGAAGGATATTCTAATAACACAAATATAACATTGTTGATACCCACTTATTATAGGTACCGGTATTTAGCAGAGTTTATTGAAAACGAATATAATGATTTAGACTTTATGAACAGGTTTATGTCACGTCACAATACCTAAATGTATTGAGGTAATAGTTTAAGTGTTCGTTTTTTTTTATGAAAAGTAGATTGAAACTAAACCTCAATTGAAGATCATTAAATAACTACGGATATATTAATATGACTAAATATTTAGCATCGTCTAATACATCCACACAAGTAGAACTGTTGGCGCGTAGTACATGGTAGTATTCCAGTCAACATGTATATAGTCCCGTGCGAAACGTAATCTTTTTTTTTCTTCTATGATTCTATGATGCAAGCCTTCAGCTTGAAGGGCACGGCAAACAGTTTCACACAGGACACTCTGTATTGGTGTGAAACCATTTGATTCATATTCGCCCACCATAATTATATATCGTCGCTGCGCCTCGCTAATAAGCGACGGCCTTCCACTTCGCTGTCGACTAGCAAGGCTTACCCTCTTCATCGTATCTCTTGATCCAGATTGAGGCTTACAGTATTCCTCTAAAAAAAAATGTGTTATTAGGCAAGTATAACAAAATACTAAAGTGGCTTCCGTTTTATATAATATAATAATATTTATTTAATACTAGCTGTTGCCTGCGACTGCATCCGCGTTTCCGTCGTTTCTCTTAAAAAAAGTAGCCTGTCCTTCCTCACGGTTCAGTGGTTTTGATGCAACAGACAGATTAACTTTCATATTTTAGTAGGGAAATATAATATGTCAATCTACAATACTGTTGAAAAATATCGCAATACGGAACCGCACAATATTATTGTTAATAGCTGTGCCCGCGACTCCGTCAGCGTGTAGTAAGAGTAGACAAATATAATCAGAGAGCTTCGAACTGCTAAGCTATCGGGAGTCACACGTGATATTGTGAGTCAACCATAAAAGATAGACATATACTGTCGTGCGATATTTTTTATATAATTTTAAGGAGAACATTTCCGTCATATATGATTTCTGTGTAGCTTTAACCATTAAGGTTGCACACGCGACGGAAGCTTAAAAAATGGAGTAACTTCTCCCGTTTTCCCTACATTTCCCTTCACTGCACTGCTCCTATTGATTGTAGCGTGATGAAAAGTATACTATAACCAACACAGGAGTATGAAAAATAATAAAAATAATTGTACCAAGTTTCGTTAAAATCCGTCGAGTAGTTTTTGTTTCTATAACGGTTATACAGACAGACAGACAGACAAAAATTTTACTGATTGCATTTTTGGCATCAGTATCGAACCCTAATCACCCCCTGATAGTTATTTTGGAAATATATTTCATGTACAGAATTGACCTCTACAGATTTATTATAAGTATAGATAACAACATGATATTAAAATTCTGCATTTATAAATCCAATAATAAACACAAATCCAATTATTTATTTTTTAGGCTTCATGATGGATTTAAATAACAATAAAAATAATTAATCCACATGTCATAAAATAATCTTAGGTATAAATCTATACTTATAATAAATCTGTAGAGAGATCAATTCTGTACACGAAATATATTTCCAAAATAACTATCAGGGGGTGATTAGGGATCGATACTGATGCCAAAAATGCAATCAGTAAAATTTTTGTCTGTCTGTCTGTCTGTATAACCGTTATAGAAACAAAAACTATTCGACGGATTTTAACGAAACTTGGTGCAATTATTTTTCATACTCCTGAGTTGGTTATAGTATACTTTTCATCACGCTACAATCAATAGGAGCAGAGCAGTGAAGGGAAATGTTGGGAAAACGGGACAAGTTACTCCATTTTTCTAACTTCCGTCGCGTGTGCTACCTTAATGGTTAAAGCTACACAGAAATCATGTATGACGGAAATGTTCTCCTTAAAATGATATAAAAAATATCTTATTATTAACTATTCCATAAAAAAGAATCATAGAAATCGGTATAGAAACACCAAAGTTATACATGAAATACGGAAGGACATAGGCTACTTTTTTTTTACGAAAAACGACGGAAACGCGGACGAAGTCGGGGGCAACAGCTAGTTTCAAATTAAAGTTTAACTAACAATTCATTATAATACTCACAATCAGCCCGGTTTCATTAGATATTTGTGTTCTATTAAGATCACTTTTATGCAGTCCAGGCGACTATATCGCCCTCACCTCACTATTAATATTTGCCTGCATGTTGAGAATAATTATTACAATACCGCTATCTATTTAACCATATCTCACTAACAAACAACTACAACCAAACGACGACGTTAATTCCAATCAAGTTAATTATTCATAAAACTCATGTCTGCCTCACAGAAATCTAATTTCTTTAATTCGTTTTGTATGATCTACCCTTTTAACTTTACAAAATATGTGAATAAAGCTAATATTATATTTCTGTCCCATTTCTTCCGATTGAGTTTAAACAAAAAAACACAAAAAGTCTAATCAGATTTAAACTCACGACCATTGAAATTGCGAACTACAATCACTTGTTGACGACAGCGATGATACATGTGTCTATTCTTGAAAATATAAGGTCGTAAGTCAAACTAAACGTCAAGCTATTGCGTTGTGAGATTGCCTATGGACTTTTCGTCGCCACTGTATATGAGTTTAAAAGTTTGGTTTATTACATCGCGTCCCTGCCAGTGAGCCTCGTACGCGTCCAACTGTAAGCTGTTCGTGTGTGTGTGTCAGCAGTAGTCGCGGTGACGTCAGCGAGCTTCCTTGTATGCGCGAAATACGCACCACGCACACCGAATGTGCCCCGGTGCCGCTCCTGGCGACGTCGTGTGTCTCACCACCGAGCATACGGCGCCCGCGCCATACATGCTACGTACCTACATATTTACGTAAATGTTGTGCAATATTAGCCTCTCCAAGTAGCGTCAATAAGAAGAGCGCGACATTTTGCAGCCATGCATGCGTCTAACGATGTCCTTATACTTTCAGAGGCTAATTTTGTTACGAGAGTCGTTGACAGGTTTCAGTATTGCTTGAAAATATGAAAATTATGATGTTCCTCTGTAATGTTAGCTGACAACCGCATACATTACTTAGTTAAAGGGAGTAGATGACACTAATAGACCAGCGGTGGTCAGCAGTGGAGGTCATGTTAAAATAAAAGTAAACGCCACTTGTGGGCACAAATAGGATAGTTTGTAATATCAATATCGCGCGAAACCTCGCGTTGTCCTGAAATAGAACTCGTCATTGTGGTTGCTTATCTGACACACATTACATTTGTGGTGTGAGCGTGTTAGGCATAAGGTCACCGGTTTGTGCTTTTGTCCATCCAACTTAATATTTTGACTGAACTGTTCCTGTGAGGCAAGCTTGGCCACCGTCCTCTTTGCTGTAGCCAGCGCCTTACTAGCTCTGTCGACTCTGATCAGCTGCAGTCTGATCGCATAGAGGATAATCAAATCGTTCACAGAAAACGATTGATCTAGTCTCCGGCGTCCGCAACCTGGATAGGTATTGTTTGATAGATGCAGTGTTCTATATTCCGATCAGTTGGTACTTTCGATCTTCGGATCCACTACTTACTACAAGTATTACTGCGGTAGATGTTCGTGTGGAACGTGTGGGGACGGCGCACGACAGGAGACAGGAGGTGCAGAAACCCGCCCATTATATAATATCATCACGACTCGTGTATTCTCGAATGGGTAGACAGAAGTGTACGGTACCCACGTACAACTTGTGCCATATTTAGCCATCGTTATGTTTAAGGCCCCCGTAATAGGGTAGAGCAAAAGCTTATTGGCCTCAAGTGAGCAAAAACCCAGACTCCGGTCTGCTACTGGGAAATTCTCAATGGAATATCTCTAAAACGCTTACTGACTGGAGGGTCGGAGTCTGTTGGTACGAGACAGTGGCAAATTCATGATTAAATGATCAGTGGTGGGCTCAGTGTCGTGTCCCGTTCTACGCACCTATCTCTCGCATGCTCTGTTGTTATGGAGATTGATGACTAACCAACAAAAATTACGTGTCTCGTTAAAAATGTTGGTCATGCATATTTAACAGTACTCCGCTTAGTCGCCTCGCCACCTTGCCCGCCGCTCAAGCATTAAGTAATTGTAAGCAATCAATTTACTTCACGTATGACAATACAAACATTTTCATCGCTAATATAGACTGAAGTTTACATATAGGGGAGAGCGGGGCTGAAAGTGCCGATTTTGACAAATCCTTATATAATTCGGATAAAACAAGTATTATGTCTGAAAGTAGTGGTTCATCTCTAGCCAAATTTAGTCTATAATACAAATTTAAAGGTATATACAACAATATAAAGGTAACAATATAAAGGTTTTGCACATTTTTAATAGTTTTTAAGAAGAAGTGTTTTTTTATACTGCGGCAGCAAGGCACTACCAACCCCACTTTGGGGCAAGTTGTGCCTTAGCTGAGGTCAGTTGTGCCGTTGATATTGCTAGGTGTTTTACATGAATAAAAATTAATTTAGAATTTAAAAGACATTAATTTTATAATAATATATTTATACCTTATACTTTTTAGTATGAATCAACAGTTTATAAAATTTAGTTACTAATAATACTAAGCATTATGATAAAAAAAAATACCTTTACTTATGTAATTATTTCAAACATAAAAACATATTTTAATCAATAGTTTAGTTAAATCAGTCATTTAGTTTTAGTTTATCAGTACTTATTTTGATGCGAATGAATGAGATCAGTTATTAAAAATATCAATCTTTAAGGACAATATTACAAAAAATAATAAAGTTTATTTTCAATTATAAAGAAACAGTTCTTTTCAGAGTTATTATCTTATTGAGCAGTCTCTTAGTCTTTTTAAGAAATCAAAAAATATATCAAAACTAGTTATTCTCTAGATGACTGATCAGAATAGCAATTAGGACATACAACAGTTTTTAATTTAAGTCCATCCTTGATGACTGCATCAGCAGCCCTTTGTAAAAGATCCTGAGACGTAGTTCCCCTTTGAGTTTTTCGCTTGTATGTTCTCATTATGTCAAAGACAATAAATGCAGTATAAAGTATCATGTCAATAAGTATTTTCTTTTTTTTTTATAAGTGCTCACGTAAACAAAAACAATATTGAAACAATAAAGGTTGCTTAGGGGTTGGTTGTGCCGCGGCACAAGCAGCCCCACAAGAACGGCACATTTTACCCCGCTTATGAGGGTGTGATATTTTGACTCACATATAGAAATCACTGTACTCAAAGCATTAAAATTACACTGCATTACAAACTAGGATAAATAACAAACATTTTACTAAATCTCTCATATTAAAAGCACGAAAAATACTAGCTTGCGACCAAAAAGTATCGAAACGAAAATATTTACTTACGTGGCGCTGGAGGACCTGCACATGCACTGCCACTCGTCCCTGACGAAACTAAAATGGCAGCCGCGTGTGTCCGACTGTTAGGCATCACGCGACAAAATACGATCGTGTATCTATCTCTTTCTGTTTTCAAGATATTCGCGTCGGCACAATTTACCCCCGGCACTTTCAGCCCCGCTCTCCCCTACATATGGACCATTATATCTCAAACAGAATAAATAGACAATGTATGTTGGATACATAGATTTCGATTCATTTCGCTTATGTCTATATCTAGTTGTACGCATTACAAGACAGCTGGTGGTGAAGTACGTACACTATATTTTTTAACTGTCCAAATGAGGCGCATGAGCGAAGGTGGATAATGGAGATTGGCACAAAAAGAGGCCGTGCGCGGGTCTCAGCAGTGGCTGAAGTCGGGCAGTGCAGCGGCGGCACCCGACGCGTACCGAGCTCCGCGCTCAGTGCCGTGTCACCGCGTCATATAATACAAGTCGTGGTACAGCGAGCCGCAGATCCAGTTTGCGCGAGACGTGTTGTTGTGGGCGCGCGGCCTTGTCGCCTGCCCGCTGTCATGACGCAACTCTCACGCTACTGTTTATCATTTCAACTAGCGCTCGCCCCCGAGTCAGCACGTTCCGGGTTGGGCTGCTCGCTAATGGTTACTACATCACTGCGTGTAGGATCACTACGCCACCACCGCGCAACCCGCACTGTGCACTCACCTACCGGGTCTTTACTTGTTTATATCGAAGCAAACATTAAACACAATGTTAACATGCACGTAGTATAATTCCAAGACTTAGGTAACTGTTTGAGCAAGGTATGTATCGCTTCGGTATCATACTGGAGAGACCGGACGCTGCTTGATCAGTGCATTACGAAAGGATCTCAAAATTTGTTGTTTTTCTCTCGTACATTAATTTGCACCTGCCATGTTATCTCTTCTCCACCTTTGGTTGCCTGATAGAAAATGCCTAAGACATTAGGTGCGCCTTTGTACTGTTTGTTGCATAAAGTTTAAATGAATAAATAAAAGAGTAAAGTCGTCGGGCATGTGTGACAGGGCGTGGTGACGACAGGCACTCACGAGTAACGAGTATTGGCCAAAACTGAACGCGTCGTGGAATTGCTTGCTCAACGGATTTCATCCGCCGAAACGTCTGTCATCAACATCATAACAATGAATACTGGTCGTATAGAGTTCACTCTGAATGCGTCGCAGACTAAAGCCAACGTAAATCTCCGCGTTCTCCACACAGATAAGAGATGTTAATAGAAGGAGTTGCAATAATAGCTGTATTGACGCGGAAGTACAAACACATCGGGTATTTGTGGAAGTGGGTCACGTGCGACTGTGTCAATGCTCTTCGGGAACACATCGGCCTGCACCCCGCCCTCTCAGCCAAGAGCTGACGACCAGCGTGCGCCTTGGGGTGGGACATGTGATCATGTGTCATGGTTGGGGTAGCCCGGCCGTCACGCTTTGTACACACCTATTTATTCGTGAATCAACCAAATTATTGACTTTCTTTGTCGAGCCGCTCATTTAAAGTATACTAACAATGTACCTCACGTTACATATCTAACGTCTTATCATTATCACCTTTTCACCTCCAGACTTATCAGTTGCGTACAATATACACAAATCCCGCGTGGTTGACGGCGCCGCCGCGGGCTGGTAAGCAGCCCGCCTGACAGCGTGGCCCACTGGTCAGACGGCCGGGCGCTAGGCGGTCGTGCACAGTGTCCGCTCGCAGTGGTGTGGCGGCGGACCACTTTCTCTGAACAGATGCATGCCTGCTCGATTATTTTTAGCGCGTCGTCGCATCCAAGCAGAAACAAAGTAACGTGGAGTATGTTGTCACTCCGAGCCACGCCTATTCAATGTTAAAACGTTGTGGCTATTCGCTGCCGGCCCGCTGCGCCATGCTTTTTCGGTTTAACACCGATCGTAATAAAGTTTAATTCAAAAATACTTGTTTATATGTATCTACTGTATCTAATTTGTAGAATAAATAACATACATTGTTCTTAGTTGTTTGATGAACTGCCTCGTTAGCCTAGTGGTCCCAAGCGCGACTGCTACGCTAGAGGTCTTGGGCTCGATTCCCATGTCGAACAAAGTGGGTTTTTTTTTAATTCTCAGTGGCAGCTCGGAGTTAGGATCTGTGCCCGGTTAATGTAAAAATTAAAAACATACCGGCGAACTGTGGGCGTACATCGGTTACACCTCTGCCTAACCCTTCGGGGAATACAGGCGTGGTGGTATGTTATGTTAGTTGTTTGATAAACTCACGCATTGTATGAGATTGTCTTTGTTGTAATCAAGTTTTGAGCTAGGGCTCAATGTAAGTGTGTAAGGAGGCATATTATGTTAAACTGACTCTTAGATAAATAGTATAAGTGACCAATGCAATCCATCTTGTTAGTAAAAATACCTTATAGCTAGTGTTAGCTTGTATAGTAGTCGCCACGAGTCGCGAGCACAAATATCAAGTTCATTTTTGGGTTTTTGGGTCCCTTTCTGGGTTTTTTGGGCCGCCGATGCTGCACGCGATTGATCCGTCAGCTGGACCGATCGCGTGCAGCGTCCGTGCCATTAGGGGAGTAAGGACTCCCCGCTACTGCTTCCAGGATGCTATCTGACCTAGACTAGAGAGCACTTACCGCGGCCTTAAGGAAAATGTATGCGCTCTTCCTGACATTATGAACAAGGCCATACGTACTAGCGCACTTCGCACATACCTTCAGCTTATGTCTGATAGCTCCCTCAGTCGGACCCAGCAGCACCGTGTCGCCCGCGTAGCCATCTACACTAGCGACGTTACTGCTGAGCTTGCGTATGCGGTCAGTGGGATGTATACAGGTGAAGGAGACGATCCCCCCTGTGGCTCACCAAGTCCCCATGTGACTCGGAGAACTTCCGGACCACTTTACATGATTTGTTTTATTTACATATAAATACTGCAGGACTTTAGAACTTCCGCCGCCGCGCCGGTACGCCCCTCTCCCCAGCTTTCCCAAAGCACGTGATGTGCCACAATGTCGAAGGCTCTGAAGAGATCAATGAAACAGGCGTACGCCGGCTATGTATGAAGCACGAGCATGATGGGTGTTGCATCACTGTGTCCTACTGATGCATTTATTGATAATTATTGCAAGCACTCTCCCCGTGTACAGACGCTGCCGCCGCAAGCCAACACGTCGTTCAGCGTGGTGTACCTGGGGCGGCGCGAGGGGCCCGTCTCCGCGCACATCTACATACACACCTCGCTCGGCGTGCACAAGTACCCTGTGAGTATGCGACGCTCCGCACTCCGCGCCGCGCCTGCGCCCTCAACTTAACGTCAGCTTAGACGGTCTATTAATTTAAATGACAACTGTCATACTTGGTCCGTCGTATGAAATGGCAAACTGCATAGCTGATACCATTAACCAATAATTCTAATACACAACTGCAAAAAAAAAACACTTTATTTAGCCCTGAAAACCCGATTCATTTTTAATTAACACTAAAAGTAGATCTTCGTTAGCTTTGAAATCAATAATTATCTAATCAATAAGAACTATTAATGTCACGAAACTAAATATTTATATAAACTAATATTATAAAAATAATATATTGATTAAATTTTTGCAACCTTAAAATGACATTAAAAAAATCACTAATAATAATCAATTTAGTTTGTAAACAAACGACGTCACAGCTTACTATTGCCATACAAACGACGGGGAAATCGCGTTTTGAAAGCTCCTGAAAGGTATTTGGAGAGACAGGGCGGAAAGTCTATCATCCTCCGTAGAAAAGGGAGGATCCTCCGACCAGACGGGTGTTGTGTCTGGCGGGCTACTGCCCAACGGTTATTGTCGGGATTTTGTATATATGCTAAACGTCGCGGCGAACTTTAATATCGCAATCTAGGCAACGTCAGTTTGTCGTAGTAGTTCGCGTGCTGAGCGATAGATGTCGCTACAAGTACGTCAATTGGTTGGTGGTGTCAGGTACACATGAACGTAGTGTGTCAATCTGCGCAATAGTCAGGTTGCTGTCCAGATCTCTGCAGAGGGGTTTTCTGTTTCGTCACTGTCTTGATCTTGGCTTATATTGTTGTAATTATAAACCTTGTTGTTGTAGGTGTCGGCAGTGGGCGTAGCCAGTGAATGGGGCGTGTGGCCGCTAGTGGGCGTGCGCGTACCGCTCAACGCTACCGTAGAGCCGCTGCTCACCATGCACAACCCCACAGATGAAACTATACAAGTAATCTATTGACACTAGCCTACACTCGTCTCGCTACACGACAGACGCCTGTTCCCCGACTCGTACATGTGATATAGAGTACGGCACTTGAACTTGCTCGCGCCCGGTTACGAACCACAGCTTTGTGCGTGAGAGTAACCATTGGGCCATCACGACATCGACATCTCTACAAACAAATAAAATTGAAGTGTCCGTGTGTTCCGGCTAATCTCCCAAACAGCTTGACCTATTTTAACGGGATTTTTACTGGCAGATAGTTGATGTAATAAAGAGTAACTTAGGCTAGGCTTTTACGGGCCTGTGGACGGTGAGCAATGGGTAGCTCACCGTCCTTACGTTTAAACAACGACAGGCCGTGTCGACGGCGCGTTGGTGTTCCACGCGCGCCTCAAAGAGATAGGGAAAGGGGCCACTGAAGGCCGATGCCTGCCGGGGCTGCGGGTTGTTCGTAACGTAAGAGATGCCGCGCCCCCGGAACGCAAAGGGCACAAGAAGGAACATGGGTGGGTTTTAGTCAGTAAAAGTCTGACACTCCCTCCAAGTTATTTGATGATTTCCCACCCCCCCCCCCCAAAAGGCTAGGCTTTTATTATTCTTAAATATCTTGGGCTGTGCGCAAAGAATGAACCCATGAAATTGTTAACAAACTGAGATGTAACGGAAATGTGAGTGTGAAGTGTTTATATCCATGGCTTGCCCTGCGTCCGCGACAGCACACGTCCACGCGGACGAAGTGGCGGCCGCTGTTATGTTAGTACTTGTATCTACAAATATTTACCGCCATTTAGAATGTACTATATGAGCCTCGTTCCATAGCGAAAAAAGAAACTTTTTTTAGTTTATTGAAATTTTATTCATTTGTGTATGTTACCGTCAATCTGTATAATTCAGGTTTTCTATACAATGCCTAGGCAATGTATGCGGGGCTCCATCGTCGAGGCTCATATATACCTTCGATATGAAATGTATGACAAAAAACGAAGTCGAGGAATGTAATAATATTATGCCTAATGATAATTATGACAATATATTTTATGCTCTCGTCTTTTACACACATTACCGGCTGCGCATTCAGTATTGTATAGAATATCTAGGCAAAGTATAAAATAAATAATACTTTATACATTGTCTGCACGTTTTAGGTATTCTATACATTGCCTGGGTATTGTTGAGAATACCGGATTATAAAGATTGCCGGTAACATATACAGATATAAGTTAAATTTTTAATATAAATATAAAAACTTAAATGTTTTTAAATATAAAAATAAGTAGCCCACCGGTATCGGGAAAAAGGTCCAACCTATCAGTAGTCAGGGCTCCTTATTTTAATAATTGTTATTTTAATTTGTTTTCCCTGAATACATATAGACCGAGCTATGGTTATTCTTCGTTTGCCTTTTTATACCAGTCCTCGTTGTGATGATGGCGGATTTGTTGAAATGTTTAATTGAGCATCACAAAATGCATAATTACACCTTACACATTGGAATAAAGGGTCAACGAGTGTTGACAACACCGTGCGTGTGCCGCAGGTGAGCGAGGTGTACTCGTCGGGCGCGTGGCTGGGCCTGCGCCTGCCGGGCGGCGGCGCGTCCGCCCCGCGCCGCGTGTGGAGCGTGCCCCCGCGCGCCACGCGCCCCCTCGTGCGCCTGCGCGTGCAGCCGCCCGCGCCGTCCCCCGCCGTGCACCCGCTCACCGCCTACATCCGGTACGTACTGCACGCCACACTACACACACGCCCGCCCGCGCCGCGTGTGGAGCGTGCCCCCGCGCGCCACGCGCCCCCTCGTGCGCCTGCGCGTGCAGCCGCCCGCGCCGTCCCCCGCCGTGCACCCGCTCACCGCCTACATCCGGTACGTAC
The DNA here is from genome assembly GCA_947462355.1 of Caradrina kadenii. Lineage (NCBI taxonomy): Eukaryota > Metazoa > Arthropoda > Insecta > Lepidoptera > Noctuidae > Caradrina > Caradrina kadenii. Next base: position 12,962,170 of record OX381691.1, read on the forward strand.
TGCACGCCACACTACACACACGCCCGCCCGCGCCGCGTGTGGAGCGTGCCCCCGCGCGCCACGCGCCCCCTCGTGCGCCTGCGCGTGCAGCCGCCCGCGCCGTCCCCCGCCGTGCACCCGCTCACCGCCTACATCCGGTACGTACTGCACGCCACACTACACACACGCCCGCCCGCGCCGCGCGTGGAGCGTGCGTCTGCGCGTGCAGCCGCCCGCGCCGCCCCCGCCGTGCACCCGCTCACCGCCTACATCCGGTACGTACTGCACGCCACACTACACACACGCCCGCCCGCGCCGCGTGTGGAGCGTGCCCCCGCGCGCCACCCGCCCCCTCGTGCGCCTGCGCGTACATGCATCCGGTACAACTGCACGCCACACTACAAGCAGTGCCGATAAAAGGCCGCTTTATTTGACTATAGTTATAATGTTTCAGAATCAAAGCAAACATAACGGGCGGCGGGCTTGTCGTGTGCGTGGAAGCGCGCAACGTGGCCCCCGGCGAGTACGTGAGCCCGCTGCAGCTGCGCCTGCGCACGCGCGGCTCCCGGGACCCGCCCGACGTGGTGCGTATGAGTGACGGCTCGCGTAGTAGGCTTGTGTTATGAAGCGGCCGCCATAACCGTGCCGATGCTGTGCAGTTCGACATCGCGGCGGGCAATAGCGCGGCCGCGGGCGTGACCCTGGAGGCCGGCGTGTGGGCGGCGCGCTGTGCGGCCACGCCCCCCGCCCCGCCGCCGCCCCCCGAAAACGCGCCACCCACGGCGAACGGGCTGAGCGACAAGGGTACCGCTAATGGAAACGGTGAGTGCACATCGTACACTTACACACCCAACTGAGACGCTACTCTCGCTCTGTAACTGTTACGTTGTCATCGAGACGATGCTAGTCCGTTGTGTGCTCGTGTAACGCGGTGTCGTGTCGCAGGCGTGAAGGCGGAGGGCGTGTACGTGACGCTGCTGCGGCCGCAGCTCGAGGCACACCAGGAGCTCACGCGCACCGCGCAGTTCACCCTCGACTGTGAGTACAATTTACCACAAAGCGCGCAAATATACACTCACCGGCACGGAAACTTGGCCACAAGTTATCAATGATAACCAACTCCGTACGACCATCGGAACTTATTCGTCCCCAAACCATTATGGAGCCTGCATGGAAACTCACAGTTTGTGTGGTGGTAATGGTTAGAAATCTCTCTCTTCTTCTCCACACTCGCCCCCGACCGTCTGGAGCACGTAAAGCGAGTCGACACTCATTTGTGAACAGCACTCGAGCCCATTGCTCGTGGGTCCAGCAGGCGTGTTCACGTGCAAATTGAAGTCGAGCTACTCGGTGATGTCTGAGGAGTTCTGAACCGCGTGCTGGTCTACGGGCTTTTAAATTCACTTTCTCCATTCGTCTTCTCACCGTACGCTCACTAACATTCACGCCCCTTGCGATTTGGAGCCGTTGGCGTATCTCAACAGCGGTCAGGTGCCGGTTTCTTAAAATTTCCAGGACAATAAAACGGTCGTCACGGGCCGATGTGCATCTGACGCTTCCACTGCCTGGTCTACGGGAATAGTGGCCTGTCTCCTGGCATAGTTTTAGGGCATACAGCATCGACGAACGTGGTACATAAAGCACCACAGCAACCTCACGCTGTATTAACCCCTGGTCGATTAATGCTACAGCCTGCGCAATCTGTGCTGGTGTTAATGGCATTTTTATTGATGTTAAAGCACCTTCAGTTAATCAATAAAAAGCACAAAACCACAATAATTCAATAAGCTAACCGTAAACTTTTAAAACGTACACATTTAAATTTGCAACTTAGTCGCTCAAGTGACACGATTCAACTAAAAGTAAAAAGCTGCACCATAATGCACTCAAACATCCCGAGGACACGGTGGAGCACACCGTGGCGGTATGCCCCGCTTGGGCGGAGCATCGCCGAGTCCACGTGGCGGCCATCGGCGGCTGCGAACTCTCGCGTCCGGCCCTAGTGCAAGCCATGGTCCGGAGCGAGAGGGAATGGGATGCAGTCGCCTCCTTCTGTGAGGCAGTAATGCTAGAGAAGGAGGCGGCGGGACAGTTGAGACAGCGGTTCTCCCGTCCCAGCCGCCGCGGTAGACGCTCCGGACGTCGGGAGCCGCGAGACGGCTCCCGGCCACCGTAGATACGGGCCTGTGGACGGTGAGCAATGGGTAGCTCACCGTCCTTACGTTGCATAAGGACAGGCCGTGTCGACGGAAAAAAAAATGCACTCAAACATAATGAATTACCTTCTTGAACTAAGAGTAAAAATTTTTTTGACCTTCCCCCATAAGAAAGAATCATTGGAAACACTTGAAATTTTTGTTTTGCGAGATAAGCGTTTGGCCAAGATTCCGTGCCGCTGAGTGTACAACGTGTTCCGAAATAAACGCAAGACCTCATACTCACCAATAACAATACTAAATTAGAAAAGTACAATAACACTTGTAATTTAATATACTCAAAGCACGCCCAGTAATTTTTCTTAAATTCAATGTTAGATTGTCTAGCACTTCAATGCCACTGTTCACTGTATTAAACGCAAGTTCAATTTTATGTCTGTGAGGTTATTGACACTTGTTGCCTCATTTATTCGACCGCACAAAAATAGTCCAACGGTGTTAGATCAGCCGATCTGGCAGGCTACTGCACACGTCCTCCATGACCCAACCAATGCAGCAATAACGAAATTACGGAACACTTAGTCGTCACTACCGGCGAATGACTAAATAAATTACTAGATAGAGCAGGGCGGCACAATTTACCGCACTACCCCTTTCAAGTTTGCGGGCTACTTCAAAAAGGGGTAGGGCGGTAAATTGTGCCGGTCCTGCTCTATCATATTGATTTTTCGTTTGCTAAAACCGTTCCTTACACTTTCTAATATTTCGTCATTTCTCAACAACAGAATGTGACATGCAAAATTACAAATTTGGTTATGCATTTTAAAAAAGCTTTATTGCTTTGAAATAAAAATTTCTAAAATTAACGTAATTTCGCACACCATCTCAAATGTAAAATATACTGATATTATTTACGCGTGGCACCCGCGGCGTGTGAATGGGTAGCTATTGTGCGATGTACAATGAGAATGACAAACATGTTTGGAGTTTGGTCCGAATGTCCACCAGCAACGAGACCTATGTAATAAGTAGTGCACTCAATACTGAGCCATTATAACCAGACCGCAACCAAAAATATGCAGTCAGTACTAAGTTATCACTATACTGATGATTCCGTCTTCGTAACAATGAATGATTGCCACAAACACAGATCCTTCGTTCCACTAGCATTATCATAGAAATAAACAATCACTTAGCAAAAACAGAAAGTCCCAAGTGATAATTATAGCCCAGGTCGCAATAAGAGAAACAGCAAAAGTCCAGTAAACAATAGTGTTTTTCATATGCTCATAACTTTCTACTGACAGCTTTATTTTTTTGCCTCATACTGAAAGTTACTCTCTATGTAGTGGACGGGAAGTCGGGTAGGTAGGTCTCGTTGGTGGTGGACATTTGGACCACTTTTGTTCATTGTCCTGTTGCCGTACATCCTCATAGGCTTTTATTGCTCTGACATAAGTGTAAATTTCCCTAAATAAAATATTCTATTGCTTTGTTATCACGTAGTTCTAATTTAAGGTAAATAGAAGATTTTCCCGAGCAAATTAACACATAAATGATAACGGAAATCTTCGAAAAGCCGATTCGGTGCAAACTACTGTCAGGTCTTGCACACAGCAAGGCATATTTTATATGAATTTAATTGTTATTTTTTTGCTGCAATTTCTGTTGCTGGCAACTATTAAACTGCTTAGTCGGTGAATAGACGCCAAGGGTTTTGTCGTTTACTCGGCCGGAGCGCACAGTCATGAGCGGGGCAAGAGCTAAAGTATGTGTTGCGTAGATGCGGCGCTGTGGGCGGGCTACGTGGGCGGAGGGCGCGGCGGGGGCGCGTGGTGCGCGGGCTGGCTGCGCCTGGGCCGCGCGGCGCTGCCCTACAGCCTGCGCCTGCTGCCCGGCACGCTGCGCCTGACGCCGCCCGCGCTGCAGTACGTACCGCTCGCACCCGGCGCGCCCGGCCCGCGCTCACCTCTGTGTGCGGCCCGGCGCGCGCCCGGCCCGCGCCCGGCCCGCGCTCACCTCTGTGTGCGGCCCGGCGCGCGCCCGGCCCGCGCCCGGCCCGCGCTCACCTCTGTGTGCGGCCCGGCGCGCGCCCGGCCCGCGCTCACCTCTGTGTGCGGCCCGGCGCGCGCCCGGCCCGCGCCCGGCCCGCGCTCACCTCTGTGTGCTTGCAGCTTCGTGACGGCCAACCGCGACGACTCGCTGCGCATGCGCGAGGTGCGCGTCCGCAACGAGTTCTCCGTGCCCGTCCACATCGCGCGCGTCGACCTCGGACCTGACGTCGAGAAATACTTTGAGGTCAGTCCACTCGCGAGTGCACGACGGTAGCGCCATCTCGCAGGCGCAACGATACAGAATAAGATTACGATAAACACATGTTAAACAAAATTAAAGATCATGAAATTTCCTAAAATATGGAAATCTTATTTTTGTGTGATTAATAGTTTTGATGAATGGTGCGTACAGTAGTAGCGTGCGGCGTCGGCGCCCCAAAAAACCCCGAAAGGAACCTAGAAACCGAAAAATTAACTTCACATTTGTGCTCACGACTCATGGCGACTAATATGACGGTCACTGTTTGAGCGATATCAATTTTCGTTATACCGGATCTCGTAGTAGGATACGCTTCACACTAGGAGTCAGTGCAGGTGGAGTCGCTGGCGCCGCTGCTGGTGGCGGGCGGCGCGGCGGGCGTGGCGGCGCGCGTGCGCCTGCGCGGCGCGGCCGACGCCACGCTCAGCGACGCGCTCACGCTGCGCACCAACCTCACGGACTACAGCCTGCCGCTGCTGCTGTACACCGGCCGGCTGCACGTCGTGAGTACTGCTGACCTACTGGAAACTAATATCGTCTCACGCGGCGCCCGTCGCTTCTGTCTGATCGATCGGTCGTGATGGTGTGCAGGAATGGGACTGGCCGAACTCCGCGGACGGCGAGCTGCGCCTGGGCGTGGTGGGCACGTCGTCCACCCGCCGCGTGAACCTCAGCATCCACAACCCCGCGCCCACTACGCTGTGCGTGCCCGAGTACTCGCTGGACCTGCCCGGCGCCACCCTCGCGCTGACGCCGTGCGCCTCGCAGCGCGCGCCGCCGCCCAAGCATGCCTGCGTGAGTACCGCGAGCGCCCCGCGCGCCGGCTGCACGCGCGCGGCCGGCTGCACGCGCGCGGCCGGCTGCACGCGCGCGGCCGGCTGCACGCGCGCGGCCGGCTGCACGCGCGCGGCCGGCTGCACGCGCGCGGCCGGCTGCACGCGCGTGGCCGGCTCACACTGACCGCCTGCCCTTGCAGCGTTGCATCGCGGCGGGGTCGCGGCTGGGCGCGGTGCTGACGCTGGTGGCGCCGGCGCGGGCGGGCGCCCTGCGCGGCGCGCTGGAGCTGTGGGCGCACTCGCCGCGCAACCTGGCGCCGCCCGCGGCCACCCGGCGCGCCGTGTCGCTGAGCGCGCACGAGGGCCGCGTGTCGGCGCTGCCGCTGCAGCTGTACCGCGCCGCGCCCTACGCCTGGGCGCGCGCGCCGCTGGTGCTGGAGAGCAGCATGTCGCTGCGCATGCGCGTGCTGGGCGTGTCGCTGCCGCCCGACGAGCGCGCGCTCCGCTGGGAGCCGCCGGCGGGCGCGCGCGAGCTGGCGGCGGGGCGCCACGCCGTGGGCGCGGTGCTGTACGCGGCCGAGCGCCTGTGCGAGCCCGACTGCTACACGGGGCTGGACGTGGGCGGCGCGGAGGGGCAGGCGTGGCTGCGGCGCGGCGGCGCGGACCTGCGCGCGGACGCGCGGCTGCAGGCGGCGCGGCACGCGCGCTACGCGGGCGCGGCGGCGCGCAACGTGTCGCTGCACGTGCACACGTCGCACGCCGTGCAGCTGCAGGCGCGCGGCGGCGTGGCGGCGTGGTGGCCGCGGCTGGCGGGCGCGCGCGCGGACGCGGGGCTGGCGGCGGTGGCGGGCGCGGCGCCGCTGCTGCTGCGCGCGCGCAACCCGTCCGCGTCGCACGCGCTGCTGCTGCAGCCCGTGATCGGCGCGCCGCTGCCGGACCTGTCAGTGGTGAAAGTGGCGCTTTGAACACGTCCGCTGCTCGTGAAACGGTAGCTAAAGTAGTTTGGTGTGCGTACGCAGCGCGGGCTCGGAGACGGCGGGCGCGTGCGCGGGCTGCGTGTGGGCGCGCGGCGCGTGGTCGCTGCTGGAGTGGCGCGCCACCCGGGGAGCGGTGCGCGCGTGGCGTGACGCCGGCAACTCGTCGCGCCACGCACTGCCGCTGCTGCTGCTGGCGCCGGACGCCGAGCTAGAGCTGACGCTGAGCTTCACGCCGCACCAAGCCGCGCAGCTGGCCGCCTACCTGTACCTGAGGTGAGCTCGGGCCGGGCGCGGCTCTGCGCAGGCGTCAGCTAGGAGTGCTAAGCAACGTGTCGTGTGCGCAGGAACAACTTGACCATACTGGAGGGCGTGCTGCTGACGGGGCGCGGCGCCTACCCGAGCTTCGAGCTGGGCGGGCGGCGGCCCGGCACTGACGCACCTCTGCTGTTCGAGGTAAGGCGGGCGTCGAGTCGTGCAGAGTGACCACATGCTCACATTATAATATTTAAGCTTTTTTACATTTGTACGGAAATTTCATTTATGTTTACCCGTTGCCTCAATAGAAGATGGCATTAATCGGATTCACACTGTATGGTCAGGCATATTTTAAAATTGAAGTCGGTTGAATTTGATTCCTCATGGCCAGGGGTATCTTACTCTATGCGTATGTTCCGCGATTCTTGATAGGTTGCGAATTATAAATATTTATTTATTTTACTTTAATTACCACGGTTACGGTTACCAATTACAGTAAATAAAGCCACTTAAAAAAAATGATAAAAGAAAAATATAAAAAAGAAAACACAAATATGAATTTAAAACAAAACAATACGAAGTCATTCCTTTCACACATTCTTCTGACATACCGATCAAATGTTCGTCCATTCATCCGCAAACAGATCGTTTGTTGGATTAGAATCCAAGAGATCATTAAGTGCAGACAGAGTGCGAGGCACTGGGGACTCAGCGCGCGCAACGGTGCGACAAGACGGCACAGCAAATAGCCTGTGCTTTCTGCTGCGGCAGTAATTGCTCGGGACAAAAAAACGAGCCAGCGCTGTATGCAGATCAGGGGCGTCAATAACGCCACGTAAGGTTTTGCAGGCTATGGTGAGCTGATCTCGTGCTCGCCTTACCTCTAGCGAATTATATCCGAGACATCCCAGTAGAAATTTCGTCGGATATAGAAAAGGATAGTAGCCATGTAAACGCTTATATATAAACCTAAGGAATGCTTTTTGTACCTTTTCCAATAAAACCGCATAGGTACCCTCGTGGGGATTCCACACGCAGGAGCTGGACTCCAATTTGCTGCGAACGAGTGCATTAATTACTTTGATAGGAAGGGACGTTCGGAAGTCACGGCAATTACGCATGACAAACCAATATGTCGGAGAAACAGCATCCTTTCGATACCATCGTTACTGGTCAAGCGTTAGGTGAGCCTTATTAGCGTGAAATGCGAGACAATGCAAACAGAGTAGGCATTACCTTTTAGTAGTATTTAATAACGGTTGTACAACATTACTCACTAAACGAATAAACCTTTAAAACTAGTTTGTAAACACGTTAATTAACTAATTCTATTCGCCAACAAACCATGAGCCTTCCATGGTCCAACTCGCGCGACTCCCTTCTTTTCAAACATTCCTCTTCCAAAAGCGCGGGAACACGCATGCGTGCGACCATTGGTTAAATATGGTGCCTCGACCTCGCTCAAGGCGTGCGCTGGTTGTAAATCAAAATACAAAACAACTACTTTAACACAAGCTATGAGATATTAAACAGTATCAAAACGTTACACGACTGAAGTACAGCTTCAGCCCTGTTACTTGACATGTCACTTAAGGAAGAGAGAAGAAAATGAGCGCGCGCACTGTTCTATCTTCACTAACTTGTGCAAGCCTACATTCCGCCTAGGTTTTTTGACATTGTGGGTCGGCACGTGTCAGTAGACGCTTCAAGTTAGAGTCGGGTCGTGCAGGTGAGCGAGTGCGGCGCCACCGTGCGGCGCACGCTGGTGGCGCGCAACACCGGCCAGGTGGGCGTGCTCCTGCGCGACTGGCGCGTGGCCGGCCAGCCCTGCCAGGCGCGCGGCTTCCGCCTCGCGCCCTGCGCGCCCCTCGCGCTCGCGCCCAACGAGTCGCGCGCGCTCACGCTCGCCTTCAGCGCCGACTACACGCTGGCGCGCGTGGCCGCCGACCTGTCCGCGCGCACCGACAGCGCGCGCGCCGCCTTCCTGCTGGCGGCCGCCGCGCCCGCGCGCCTGCTGCCGCGGTGTGCGGCGCGCCTGCCGCGCCCGCCCTGGGAGCCCGCCGCCCGCGCCGGCGCCGAGCTGCTGGCGCTGGCGGCGCTCGCGCTCGTGCTGGCGGCCGCGGCCCTGGACGCCGAGCGCGAGCTGCGCCGCGCACGCCAGGCGCGCCCGCCGCCCGCTCCGCGCCGCCCGCTCGACCTGCGCGCGCTCGCGCAGCACGCGCCCGCGCCGCCGCCCGCACCCGCGCCTCGCCGCGCGCCCCCTCGCCGCCGCCGCACACCGCGCCGCGACGCGCCCGCTCTAGACCCGCACGCCGAGCGCCGCGCCTTCGAGCGGTGGCGCGCCGAGGTACTGGGCCGCAACGACGATGACGACTCGCGCTCCAGCGAGGACGCCGACAGAGACGACGACCGCCACCAGCCCGAGCCGGCGGGCGCCGACCGAGAACCGCTGCTGGACGGGGAGGCGCCCGAGCCGCACGGAGACCCGCCCGCCGTCACCGACGGATACGAAGCCGACCCCGAAACGGAAGATCGACCGCAAGGGAGCGGAGACGAGGACGCCGCGTCCACCGGATCCGGCTCCGGCTCCGCGTCCGCCTCGTCCTCCTCGCCCACCGTCGACGACCGCGACGACAACGACGAGGGCGACGAGCCAGAGACGGAGCCTCCCCGCTCACCGGCCACCCCCGCCGGCGACGCGACCCCGCCCGCGCCGCCCGGCCCTCCCGCCGACGCGCCGCGCCCCGTGCGCGCGCGCCGCGACGCCGACACGCCCCGGCGCGGGGAGCGGCCGCGCACCGCGGAGCCGGGCGAGGCGCGCGACTCGCGCTCGCGCCCCGCCGCCGCCAAGCACCACCTGCGCAAGGACAAGCTGTCCAAGCGCCTGCGCGAGCGCCCGGCCGCGTCGCCGCTGCGCACGTCGCCGCCGCGCGCCCCCGACGCGCGCGCCCCGGGCGCGCTCCGCTGGGGCGCGTCGTGGAGCTCGGTGGTGGCGGCGCGCACGCCGGGCGCGCTGGCGCCCATCGGCTCCGACGTGCGGCGCCGCGCCGAGCCCGAGCCGCGCGCGCTGGGCGGCGCGGGCGACCACTCGCTGTTCTACTTCAACGGCGACGCGGCCCACGCGCACGCTTGTCGCGACTCTGACTTCTCGTGGCGACCGCCGCCGCCCGTCGAGCGCCCCGCCTTCACTCCCGCACGCGACTTCCTCGGTGAGATTTACTTTCCTTAGCATGATAAGTTCCAATAAGTGAACGTCGCTCGAAAAGTGTCTCGCGTTGCAGACGAGCCGGTGAGCGGCGTTGGGGCGGTGGGCGCCGTGGGCAGCGGCTCGTTCCGCTCGCTGAACTCCGTGTGGGGCTCGTCGCTGGAGCCACGTCCGGCGGCGGCGGCGTGGCTGTGGGGCGGGTACGCGGAGCCAGCCGCGCCGGCCGCGGCGCCGGTGGGCGCGGTGCGACCGCCGCCCGGATTCGGCGCGCCCCCGCGCCCTGTGCGGCCATACGACCCGTTCCGCTCGCTGGCGTCCATCTGGGCACCGGGCGCACTGGACTGGCGCAGCGACGCGCCCGAGTCTGGCGCGGCCCCCGAGCCCGACGCCTAAGGCCCCCGCGCCTGAGCCCGGGCCCCTAGCCCCGGTCGCGGCCGCCGCACTAGTCACGCCCCGCGCCGGCCGCAACTCTACTTACGTGTTACAGTGTTCCCTACTTGATTGTCTGCTCGAGACTGAAATTAAACTTACACTAACGCAAATGATGATAACAAACTCGTTTTATTTATCAGATCATTTTGTTTGTTTACCTAAAAGTCCTGCTAGCGCCTTCAGCTAGACACACCACACGCTCTTCCGAACAATAATATTATCGTTATAATTTTTCACTTGGTCTAAAAGACGGGACTGAAATTATTTTGTTAGTTGCTTTAAAATCAATAAATCATTAATAATATTCAGTTGGCAAAAAAGTGACGTCACAGTTTATTATTGCCATACAAAATCTATGGGGGAATCGGGGTTTGACAGCTCATAAACAGTAAGTAAAAAGGGTAATGTATGATTTTTTTAATTAATAGTAATTACATACATACATAAACTTACGCCTTTTTCCCATGGGGATAGTTTTAAATGCTTATGTCAACCGTATTTGTTGACCCATTTTAATTTTAATTTCACTTTTTGTCATCTCTACTGCGGTATTTTCATATATTGTTAATAAATGCGAGTCACGCATATTCCCTATTGGTGGTGGTGTCAAATAGCCGCTGTGGGTTCTGATTCGTTACTGTTTAACGGCACACCGTATAAAGACACTGGTCTCGCTTTATTGTGAAAATCAGTTCTCGATGCCGCGATAGATGGTGCTGCACTATTTGATACTATTTCTAGATCGCGGTGTCGAGATTCTCCGGCGATAGTATATAAGTACCCATGTCCTTTGAATAATTCTCTTAGTTAGCGAATATACACCGTTGGAACAGGTTGCTTGTGTTTTATTGGCACCCTGGTTTCATCCGAAGCCCTACGCAGACCCTGGCTGGACATTAGCAGGTCGAACAGTTTCAATAGTAGGTACTTGTTAATATGGCACATTCAGTTTAGAAAGTGGCTCCCACACACACGAAGCCGAAGTCGAGTAGTAGACCGCTATAGGAGGTGGGGACATAGCCGACGCTATATACTAACTATTTTTAAAACTACTTATTAATTCCACAGCAACTACCTAGACCGGGTACTTACTGTGACATCGTGTTATTCTTATTGAAACAGTCCTCGCGTCGTAAAAAATAATCATCAAAATCGGTTCACCCAGTCGAAAGTTCTGAGATAACAAACATAACAAAATAACCTGTCGAATTGTGAACCTCCTCCTTTTTTGAACTCGGTTAAAAATAATACAAAAAGTCCTAGAATATGTGGTCCAAAAATGCATGGTTTCGAAGATATCATCAATCAAAATTAATTTAGGTCAAAATTGTCACTAGTACAGTATGACGAATCTTTACTTTTGCGTACGTAGCGGAATAGTGCAGATTGTTATCTGTTATTCATTCATAATTTAAAGCTAATAAAAAGGCGACGTTGTCATTTGATTTCTCGTAAGGCTATTTTAGATTAATAATCTTGACTATGCAAAATTATTTTGTATGAGAATTAAAAAAAAGTGATAATTGAACAATCTATACTTATAATAAATCTGTAGAGGTCAATTCTGTACATGAAATATATTTCCAAAATAACTATCAGGGGGTGATTAGGGATCGATACTGATGCCAAAAATGCAATCGGTAAAATTTTTGTCTATCTGTCTGTATAACCGTTATAGAAACAAAAACTACTCGACGGATTTTAACGAAACTTGGTACAATTATTTTTCATACTCCTGTGTTGGTTATAGTATACTTTTCATCACGCTACAATCAATAGGAGCAGAGCAGTGAAGGGAAATGTTGAGAAAACGGGAGAAGTTACTCCATTTTTTAAGCTTCCGTCGCGTGTGCAACCTTAATGGTTAAAGCTACACAGAAATCATGTATGACGGAAATGTTCTCCTTAAAATTATATAAAAAATATCCCACGACAGCATATGTCTATCTTTTATGGTTGACTCACAATGCGCAAGCGACTGTGGCACATGCGATGATGAACTGCAAACATCGTTGCGAAATTAAAAGATTGTTGTTGAAATGTCTTTTATTTTATGTTTTGGAAGTAGTTATGCATAAATATTTATTTATAAATTAGAAACCATCGACATGAATTATTATAATGTTACATTAAACCAACCATGATGTACACACATTTGTTTATAACTAGGGGTATAAGGCAGACATGTCAAACCACCACTCTATTGAAACGCTATCAACACTTCAGATATGGGAACATATTATTAGATAAATTATACACACAGTGATATACGTGATCAACTCCCAGTTCGGCTCGGTGCCCGCCGCGTCGCGCGGCGGGAGCACCGTGCAGCTCTCGCCGCCGGCGGGCGCAGCGCTCGACGTGCGAGCAGCTGTCACTCGGAACTCGCTCATATGTGAGCACGCTGCTTAGTATCTGTACTTAGTGGAGTAGTCCTTGGGCGAGACGACGAGGCCGCGGCCCTTCCGCGCGCCGCGGTACACCGTCTCGATGATGTCGATCATCTCTTGCTTGTCCTCGAGCGGCCAGTTGATCTTATTGTTGTTGCCGGTGCCCAGGTCGATCATGATGTGCTTGTTGCGGAAGAAGAACATCACGGTGCACGGGTCGTACAGCTCGTACCTGCAGGTGTATAACCACTGTTACGAGAGGTCATAATATCATAATCTAGAGGAACATTATTCGATTATCCAACCTAGGTTTTAACATTTTACTATCATGTTAGTTTTAAAGAAATGAAAAAAAAAAATTTTTGTGAAGAAATTTTACGTTGAAATTTGACGACTTATCAACTATTCTATTTTACTGTTTTCATATTCTATTGAAACTTCATCCACTTCAGACGAGGTACTCTCTATTCTTAGGACTTTTAAGAATATGATGGTTTCTTTAGCAAGACTGTGGTGATTTCTTGAAGGGCAGGATTTAAGGGAAATAACGGAGTAACGAAGCTATTAGAAACTGATCAAAAACATCTCGGTTGGAGCGAAAATTGGAGAGGCTAAATCGAGCAAAAGAATGAAGCGTATTTTACTCCTTATTAAGTATATTTAGAAACTTTTTAATTACTTATATTTTTGTTTAATCAACCTGTCTTGTCTCACTGCTAGGCAAAGGTCTCCCCCATTGCTTTCCATGTCTGTCTATGTGTTGCCTTCTCAGACCAATCTCCCATAAACGTGTTTAAATTACGTGTATACGATATTAGGATGTTAATAATAACTTCATAATTATGTTCATACAGAGATCAACATATAGCAAACGGTAGCCTAAAGTGGTAACATACCTTCCGCAGTGGCTACAAACTTATGTCGCAAGTTGCAACAAATCCCTATTTAATGTCTAAATAATCAATTTGCAAATTACATCTACAATGAGAATTCGCAGGTACCTATTCTATCACTTGTGTAAATAACTCATTTATTTGACGTGATGTTTGACCAAATACTACACAAACACACACCAAACATACCACATAGCTATAAACAAGACTTCAAGTTTTGATAATCTAAAACTATAGAAATAATTAATATTGTTAATTATATTTCTCATTATTTAAAATTATTTATTTCAGAGGCGGGTAGATCACACAAATAATGTGTGACTACTGTGTGAAACTGCCAAAATCATAAACCTTTGCTGCTTTTGCTTTGCTGTAGTTGGGTAAACATACCATTCCTCTCCTTATCTCCTTACTAACTTTCAAGGTACAAAATTAGAAATAAAGTTTTGGCAGTTTATAATTACAGTATTATGTTACACAAATATATTTAACAATGTTTCTAAATAGGGAACTCATATGAATTTTGAAAATTAAAATATCAAACAACCATCAAACCAAAAATTCAAATAACTTAAGTTTATATTGTCGTATGGATATTCAATATATTGGATGTAGGCTACGTCCAATGTATCTTTAGGATTTGTGCCCGGTTAATGGCAATATGCTCATCCCCTATTACGTGGGACCTAAAAACATACCGGCGAACTGTGGGTGTACACTGGTACATCTCTGCCTAGCCCTTCGGGGAATACAGGTGTGATGCTAAGTGTCCTTGATAGCACAGTTTTTCATATCTGTAAACATTTTGCATAGAGATGGGAAGTGGATCACTTGATCCACCACAGCTCATCTAGTAGGCCACCAAGGCCCAGTAGTTAGCAACAGATTTCACTTTTGTTTGTAACAATGTGCTGAAGCATGTGTTTGCCCCTATGGGCACTTGAACACTATTACTGTTAGACTTGAACGCTCAAGTCTCAAATAGATAAGAATTCACGACAAGCAACCTAGTAGCCCCACCATCAACTGTACTGTTGTGTATCATCAAGTGAAGTAGTAGAGAGGGAGTAGAGTATTGAGACTTACATTTTGTTAAAGTCTGGGACCTCAGTAATATCCACCAGGTAGATGACGGCAAAGTTCTTCACTTTCTCTGCGATGCTGTACAACACCTCGTCCATCTTCATACAGGTAGGGTCCCAGTCGTGACCAAACCTGATCACCTGCCAACACATCAATCAATATAACATTACATCCATACAATATTGGACACCATGACACAGGTGTTATCGGCTCCACTGCAAACTGGTCATAGTTTAACAGTAGCTGCCACCACCACAACAACTGACACTGATTCTATAGCTTACCATAATATGGTAAGCTCTAGTTAGAGTTTGTCACTGGCAATCATATTTCACAGACATTACATACATACATACATAAACTCACGCCTTTTTCCCATGGGGGTAGGCAGAAACCACAGAACGCCACCTGCTACGATCCTTAGATACTTCTTTCGCCTCGACCACGTTCATACATCTGTTCATACAAGCACGCCGGTTACGAGTACTGCGCACACGTCCTTTCTGAAGAACCCCACCAATAAGGTCAGGGTAGGTCTTTCTAGGGCGTCCTCAACCGGCGTTGCCACTCACATCTGCCATATAAATCCCTTTCGTTAGTCGCCTTTCACTCATCCTCTCAACATGACCGAACCATCTAAGCATACTCTTTTCTATTTTTGTTACTACATCCTCTTTTAATCCGCAACGTTCTCGTATCGTTTCATTCCTCACTCTATCGTTCAAAGTTACACCACACATACTTCGCAAAGAACGCATCTCCACAGCATTTATCCTACTTTCATGCCTCGTTTGCCATACCCAACATTCACTTCCATACATAAGTGTAGGCACCAACACACCATTGTGCACAGCCAGTCGAGCCTCTTTGGACATCGACTGATTGGTCACAACCGCATGTATAGCACCATTCACTTTATTTCCCGCATTTACTCTCCTTTCCACATCAGCATCAATCTTTCCATCTCTTGTAAACATACTGCCCAAGTATACAAACTCGTTCGTTTGCTCCACACTCACATCATTTATTTTCACATCACACACCGATACATCCTCTTCTCTTTCAAAAACCATTACTTTCGTCTTGCTTACATTTATGTTCATCCCTTTTCTCTTAAACGCTGCATTCATTAATGTTACCATGTCTTGCAACTGCTCCGCCGACGATGCAAGAAGAACTTGGTCATCTGCGTATAAGAGGCATTTGACAGGCAACTCATTCATTCTTAATCCACTCTCACTTTCTCTCAAATCCATCAAACAACTATCCATATATAGGTTGAACAGCCAAGGAGACGCTACACAGCCCTGTCTTACACCTCTTGAGATATAAAACCAGTCAGTGTATGCCCCATTTATCCTAACACAAGCACTGGAATCTTTATATAAAGACTTCAGTGCTCGTATCAAGCGCCCGTCCACACCATACATTACATACAATTTATTTGTGTTAAAGCAATACTACCAAGACAACTAGTTACTACTAGTACTACTATTACATACGTACGTACTACGTAGTTACTAGTTAGTGACTAGTTTTATTTGTGTTGTCCTAATTTTAATTTCTCTCTAAAAATATTCCTAACCTACAACAGATTGAACTCACCACAACTCTGTCTTCTTCCGACAATATGGCTTGATCCACTTGCCAGCCGTTGTGTAGATGTCCCAGCATGTAACTCATAGTGTGGTTTGTTTATCCTCTTTCTGCAACTTAAAATGCGAACCAAAACTACTTCAACTCCTCACCAGACACACCAAATCAATAATCTAATAGCTAGTTACTGTGAAAGACAGACTACAATTTTGACAATATCACGTAGGTGCTGTGATAAACCGGTAGACCAACGGGTCCAGCCCTTGGACAAAGCCCCCTCTAGACGTCTACGGATAATAAGGGTTTGTATACAGATATGGTACAGATTCTAGCAAAGTTTATGGAATACACCTTGGGGACCATCAATTTATTATATTTTATTTAATAGTACATCCACGTCTGTAGTCTGACTTCAATGCAAATGCATAATCTAAAATTCTCAATCTCAACCCACCACAACCGTCAATCACAATCCCAGTTTCCCACATCTGTCAGTTTTCTTAAATAAAGTGTCACTGTCAAAGTCATTGTCGTGCTCTGTGTCTGTGCTACATTGAGAGAACCAAACGCACATCAATCGTTTAACCATATTCAAACCACAGACTATGCAAATGTACTAACTCTAGTGTCGCGTTACACTTAATTAGGCTGGAAGCTATATACGTCGTCGCGGTAAAAATGTATCGATTGTAATTATTTAGCATCATATTCAGCTTATCCAATTAGACCGCATTAAAGTCAAAGTAGCACACCATAGTCAATTATAGGAAAGATTAAAGTCTGCACGAGCATTGTTTTCGTCTTTGCAGGCAAGAAGTTCCTCAGACGATATAGGGAACGCAAGGGACCGTTGACTCTCCGTCAAATACTGGAAACCTGACTTTGCCAGTTGAGCGTCGAATCAAGATAATATAAACCAAGATCTTTCTCACGAGAGTTAATTGGGATGACAGTAGGTACCATTAAAAATTATAGGGAGAAAGGGGTGACACCGCCACTCGGCTCATCATGAATGAACTTCCTATATCAATGGCCCGGCATTTTATGCGGTTTACAGACCCCCAAAATGGTTGATGGCATCCAGATCCCAGTTTACCTATATCCTGCATGACCACTGACAAGTTATTCTATCTATTACTTGGAATGCAGTATAAAGCTGAAGGTCGTCAGCATACACATGTTAGGCACACTGAAGAAACGGAGGAATAAACTAATAAAAATAGAAAACAATAATTGAGAGTTGACTTTCTGTCTTGTGTTTATTTAAAGATATTAATTATAGAAAACAGGTTCCACAAGAAAAAAATATTCAAACACAAAATGGGCATTTTCATGATTCCTCGTTGCACAGAGATTAGATTGTAGATCTACATTTATACACCAGCTAGGAAAATAGAACGTGGCATATCCAGCAATTTGATTTATAGTTTTGTAATTTAAATATCAAATGGCAGCTATTATCTGTATATACGGCGTAAATACACATCAACGATTGTCCACAAAGTATAGGAGCTAAAACATGAAACATGTGTTCTATACTTCAGAGTCTGGGGCACCAAAGTCGAGACTGAAAAAGAGGGGTAAAAAAAAAATAAAAAAACCGGCCAAGTGCAAGTCGGACACGCGCACGAAGGGTTCCGTACCAATATCTATAAAAAGGTAAAAAAAAAACATGTTCGTTGTATGGCCCCCTTAAATATTTGTTTTATTTTAATTTAACTATTTATTTTTATAGTGAATAATATATTCATATATAACCAAGCATTCTGTATTTATTTCAAGTGTACCTGTTGTCGTTATAAATATCGAGCAAATCAAGCAAAAAAAAGTGGGCGCAAACGGAAATCCCCTAAACGAAATGTTGTAACGGCGCCTGATGGAACCAGCACGTTCTTTTCATTTTTGCTCAAACAAAGGTACGCGAAGTCCGCCCCGGTGACGGACAAAGCCGGCTTCATTCATAATTGACTTAGACTGATTGAAAGTAGGTTTTTAATTACATGCATATTATATTGCCGGGAATACCTGATGGCGTGGGCAAGTGTTCATCAGTCGAGTTCAAAGTGGGAGTAATAATGTTATTAAATTCTGCGTGGTTGTAGTAACGCAAACTGTATGGTGACAAATGCAAATTAATTCGAATGAGTATTGGTTATTGGAGTCACACTGGAGTAGCCTGCGTTTATATTTAATGTTTAGAATGACTGCCTTCTGCAGTAGGTGGTACGTAGGAATATTATATTACTAGCTAACTCCGCAGGTTCATTGGTTACTGCTCCGTCCCCGTAGGTCATAGCGTGGTGTTGTACGATAAACGGGCTATACAGCAAAATATATTTTTCACCAGTAATTTCTGAGATTACTGGTGAAAAAACCAGTATAGATTAAAAGGTACTTCAATAAATAATAATTACTTACGTATGTATAATTTTAAGAAAAGTTTGATTAGTTTAATAATCTGACTTATCACCTTCACTTAAATGGTATACGTTTGAATTCGCACTGCAAGGGTTAATACGAAAAGAGCTGCATAATATGTCTTGTTTACCAACTTCATTGACCGTCGGCCTGTCCTAGTTATAAAATGCAGTTCCAGATGAACATTTCACTGTTTGATGGCAAAGTGACATTTGTAGTCAGAGCGACCGCGACATGGCGTGATCAGCGATCAGTCGGAGACGATGTTGATTGTTTACCAGCGCGCAGCGTGTGCGGCGCGGGGACGCGTTGCGCGGAGCAGCGGAGCGAGGCCGCGGAGGGGGGGGGGGGGGGGGGGGGGGGGGCTGGCACCTCGCCACCGGAACGCGGTCACTCACCAAAACATACGGATTTCTCGGGAAAAGATAACAAACCGTCGCACTGTGGTCCGGATTTTGAATATGGAGGACTTAGGACCCAAGGTCAATATTTCAGGCTTAAAAAAATCATATGGACAGATAAGTAAACGCTCATCAACGTTTGTTCTAGCGGTTTTCATGGAATTGTTTAATTTCGCGAAAAAAAAATATTGAAAAAAAAAATGTATGGAGAAAAAGTGAAATAATTTTTTTTCTCGACTTGTTTAAAAGTGTTAGCAATGAAACCTTTTGTATGCTATTATATTACCTTTATTGATTAATTTCACAAATATTTTTTTCGCATATACTTGCAGCCTTGGCTAAAATAAGCATCGGAACTTTCAATATTTTTATTTCAACTATTTGTGACAATTAAAGGTTTTTATTTATAGTCACATCATTTTCGTATATTTTCAATATTATAAATATTAATAGTCATTATTTGCCGACGATTTTTGACTTTCAATTATTTTGAAAAATAGATACAATTTAATTTCATAATAATATTTTACTTCTTTGTTGTTAGCGCTGTTACTCAAAGCGTAGTTAGTGACAGAATGACGCATTGCCTGCTCACCTCCCCCCACCCTTTTTCTCTAAGGGTCTTACACCCTTGCTAGTTGCGCGCTAATGAATCATATAAAAGATACGAGAGCTCCTGCTAGGGCGTCATTAGACATTCAACCCTTGAAGAGTCAACATACCTGAAAAATTTAACGTGAAGAAAACTACCTACTTAATCATGTCTGGATTTGGTACTTACCTGGACATTTATATGTTTCTACGAGAAGGAGACCTCAAGGACTACAAAAGACTACATCAAGCAATTATGGACTGTATTTCGCTTGAAATTTCGCAAGAAGATAGTGAAAAAATATTGAATTTTGCAAGATCTCTCACTGTGAACTTAAATCGTCGATGGACCGAAGCACATAGAGTACAAAAAACATTCATGAAAAAGCATATGAACTGGATAGAGACAAGAATTAAGTGGCCTGAATGTGAATCTGCAAATCTCACCGAAATCTTTGAAGCGAGCGAAAATTTGGATCATCATTTCCCAGAAGAAGGAGCAACTGTTCCTTTTGCATCTACTTCGAAGGCGACTAGTGACATGGGCACTTCTACAGACGTCATATCAAGGAAGCCATTTGAAGACTTGGGAAATAAGCAGAAGAAAAGGCGATCGGGTACTTTACTCGACTATCCGGAAGAGGAACTCGCTTTTGCTTTTGTTACAAAGCTAAAATCTAATGGGAAAGAAGTTTTTGCACGCATCATCGATCATCTTATCAAGAAACCTGAAAAGGTTGAAGAAGTTGAATCATTTTTATTAATGAACAGAAAGAAAGAGACTATGCAGGAAGATCGAGTTTTGGCCCTTACTACTTCATTGGATCTATCAAAGTGGAAGTACCTCACTTTAAGGTCGGCATTGTCACAACAATTGAAGCTTCCGTCTTACTACAAGTTGTTAGAAGCTAAGAAGAGGTGTTATCCTGATGCCAAAGATATTGATATATCAGAAGATGGAGTGAAGGTGAAATTACAAGCACTTTTAGATGTGACAACTCGAAGGATTCTGCAAGTCGTTGGTGACGATTTAAACATTTCTAGTGGAAATTTGAAGCTGACCAGCAAATGGGGATTCGATGGGTCTTCAGCACAGAGCAACTATAAGCAAAGAAGTGAACTGGCCGAATTTGACGACTCCTCTGTGTTCATGACGAGCCTCGTTCCTCTGAAGCTAGAGGCTGGAAATATTGTTATTTGGAATAATCCAAAGCCATCTTCAACATCTTATTGCAGACCAGTTAAATTTCAGTTTACGAAGGAAACGAGTGACTTTGTTAAACAAGAACAGGCGGCAATGGAGGAAGAAATACGAAATTTATCCATTTCAAGTTGCGGAAACTTCGAAGTTACTCATGAGTTGCACATGACAATGATTGATGGAAAAGTGACTACAATAATTACAGATACTCCATCTGCAGCTACTTGCAATGTTTGTCTTGCAAAACCTAGCGAGATGAATAATCTTTCCCAAATGTTTTCAAGACCTGTTCGGGAAGATGTATATAAATATGGACTGTCAACTCTTCATATGTGGATTCGAAGCATGGAGTGTCTTTTACACATATCGTATAACTTAGATTTCGAAATGTGGAGTGCCCGAGGTGACAACAAGAACCTTAGGAAGTTTCGCAAGGACATGGTGCAATCGGAGTTTAAAGAACAGATGGGACTTTTGATTGATGTTGTGAAGCAGGGATTTGGAACGACAAATGACGGGAACACGGCCAGAAGATTTTTTCGGGAATACGAAAAGACTGCTCAAATAACGAAGATTGATGCTGATTTGATAAAACACTTCGCAGTAATATTGCAAGTGTTATCTTCTGGGAAAGCTGTCAATATCGATGAATTCCGTGAATACTGCAAGGAAACTGCTGAGCTCTTTGTACATCACTACCCTTGGTACAACATGCCTTCCAGTATACACAAAATGCTGATACATGGCGCTGATATATGCAAACATTTCTCTTGCCTTCCTATCGGAATTTTGTCAGAAGAAGCAGGAGAAGCAAGAAATAAGGATTTCCGAAATACCAGAGAGCGCCACACGAGGAAAACAGGAAGATTGCAAAATAATGAAGACATTATGCACAATTTTTTGATATCTTCAGATCCATATATATCTCATCTGAAACCTAAATACACCAAATTGAAGTCATCAAGTATGTTTCCAGAAGCTATCCAATTATTAATAGCAGAAGAAATAATGGAAGTTGAAGAAGAGGAAATAGAAGTTGAACAAGAAGCTCCAGAAAATGTGCCAGATCCATTGGAATGAAGTTTAAGTCATTTTATTATTTTTAAAAATGTATTATATTTAATTTAAAATTTAAACGACTTTCGATTATTATATTGTACTATAAGAATTATATTTTGTAATTTGATCTCTGTATTGATATAAATAATGTAAACAACCTACGATTATTATATTTTTTGTACTAACTGCAAGAATTATGTAATTAACAATTTTAAAAAATTATATTGTCAAAAATTATGTCTGGATTGAATAAATAATGTAAACAACCTTCGATTATTATGTATATTGGTACTGTAAAAATTATGTAAGTAATTAACAATTTTCAATCATAATTATTATTATTTATTTTTTTTGTACTTATATAAATATTTTTATTCCTGTAACCACTTTAAAAGAGCAAGAAACTACTGATTTCATGTAATTTCTTTTATATTAAATATTTTAAGTTAAACCGCGTATAAACGCCAAAGCTGCAACTGCATGCAAAAGATTTCTTAGTGAAATTATCAGATAAATGTAACCTAATAGCATACAAAAGGTTTCATTGCTAACACTTTTAAACAAGTCGAGAAAAAAAAATATTTCACTTTTTCTCCATACATTTTTTTTTTCAATATTTTTTTTTCGCGAAATTAAACAATTCCATGAAAACCGCTAGAACAAACGTTGTTGAGCGTTTACTTATCTGTCCATATGATTTTTTTCAGCCTGAAATGTTGACCTTGGGTCCTAAGTCCTCCATATTCAAAATCCGGACCACTGTGCGTCGCCGCTCGCAGAACTCAACAAAACTTCGGGTGTACTTGCCGCGTACTCGCTCTCACCGCGTCGGTAACTTTGTATACACGTAGCCGACCGCTGATTTCACGATAATTACCGCATTTATAGTTAGTAGGCAGCAGGCCGGTGGTGTGCAGGTGCGGCACACCCCGCTCGGCCAGCTCGCGGTAACTGGGTCGAGCGATCGCGTGCAGCTGTACTGGACAACACGTTGTTCCCGTTTTCCAGTTCGAAGGCGAGGCGCGCTCTCGGCATGCACGACATACTGTGACCCTGCTGGCGGCTGCGGAGTGGCAACCTCGATGTGCCCGAATGCGTCGCGCTCGCAACACACTTGATTATTAGAAGGTAAGTGCGCTGAGCGGCCTCGTCCTGCTGCAGTCGTCGGCGACCGCCATCGAGTGTTCGGTGAAAGGTTAGTGTTGGTGCTGTTATTAGCAGCGGCTGAAGAATCACGCATCACAGCTAAATGTAATTACCCACGTTCATCTGCGATTGTTTCAAACCAAAACGCGAGCGGTTCCCCGTGTGCGAGGTATTTATAATGCTTACACGATGTGTACCTATCAGATCCGAACAAACCTCCGTCTGTGAAACGCTTATGAAATGCGCTTGCGTTGCGTTCACACCTGCCTACATGAAACTGTAATGACTTCGTTTTGCACTGCGGATTCAATCAATCCAATAATGTAATGATATAGATGTACTTACAACACAAGTAGGTAGAGACTGCAGCATCATCCGGTTTGCATTAAAAGTAAATCATTAGAATTTGTCATTGGAATAACTAACGTAAGTAAGTACGTACCAACTTAGGTAGGTATCTAAGTTTTTAAAATATTTCATATAAGTGTTAACATTTAAACATCTGCAAATGTTCCTCAGCCATCTATTACGATGCCTGAGTTGAAGGGTAAACGCATGAAGTAAAATATGTAATGTATAAGTTCTAAATACCTACATGATCCCCTTCTGCTGTTGCAGGCAGGTGAGTGCGCGGGACGCGATGGATGCGGTGTACCCGGCGTCTGCGTCGGCGCTGGCGCGCGGGCGGCGCCTGCGCCGTGCTGAGCCGCGGCACCGGCACCGCACCACGCCCGTCACCTTCGCAGAGATCAAGGTTCGTAGTTCATCCGTACCATCATATCGCAACGCGTTAAAAACTACCTTTGAAAATCCTTCAGTGCATTAGGTATGTACCAAGTAGTGCCACAAGACAGCTCCGATAGGAGCAGGAAGTTTACAAAATTCAGTGCACCTGGTTACAGGGCTCGTGGTGCGGCTACCTATAGACTTGGAATCTCTTTCAGCATTGTTTTTACATCAATTACAAACCACGTCGCAGGAGGTGGACGAGGAGAACTGTGAGACGGAGGTGCAGTGCGAGGAGCGCAGGCGGCGGCCTGACGTGCTGGAGGAGCGGCTCGGCCGGCAGTTCGCCGAGTTCCGGCGCCGGCGCGCGCGGCGCGAGCTGCTGCGCGAGCTCGAGTCGCCGCCGCACCCGGCGCCCGCGCAGCTGGCGCGCGCCGGTAGCGAGCCCGCCGCGTTGCACCATTGCGACGCCGCCGACACCTGACACTGTCCATGCCACGACCTGGCCGCCCGGCCGACAATCCTCTTTAATATATTTTTATAATTTTGTATTTTGTGTTAGGAATGTAGGAAGTTTAGAGATGTACAGGTTTGATCAAGTTACAAGCAATAAGAAAGGTAATTAAATAGTATATGTATCTATCTTTACGCTTAACTATTACTGTTTTTCATATCAACATACGTCGTCAGGTATATATTACTATGTACTACTCATTAAGTACCTATTTACCCATACTAGCGTTATACATGAAGTGGCGCATCTGCTCAAATAACGGCGGTGCACGCAACCCGCGCGCACGAACTGATGCCATCTCTAGTAAAGCGCAAGATCGTGTAGGTAGCAGTTTCTTTATGTAAGTAACAAGAATAAGAAAATATAGCCACTTACTTGCATACAAAGACACTAACTATTCATCATTACTGGAAGTGCCCTCGGAATAAAAGTCCTATCAAAAGCAGGAGCAAGTGTTTCCCCGTCGGAATCGTATTTTGAAATATGTGAAGGCATGTGCTTCTGCCGCGCTACTGTCGCGCTGCTAACGTCCTAATGTGAAAGCGGCCTTAGTCACCGAGGCGGCTGCTCTGCCGTGTCCTCTCGGTAGATTATGAATTAATCATGTGCCAGTCGATGCGATCCCGGAGGACATTTTGTTTATGAGTGTTCATAGATGAGGGAATGGAAGTAAATAAAACAGCGATTTGACAGTTGTCGTATAATTATACAATAAAATAAATAGCACTCTCAACCACGCGTCTGTCAGACACATCAATAAGTAGACACGACTATGTAATAGGTATGTACACGAGCTAGCCGCATATTAGTTCTGTATAAATACCCACGGCGAGTGTCCTCACTGCGCCGTGCCTGTGTGCAGCGCGGTGTCGAGCACCTCGTTGCGATTATGCATCAAATGAATATCTACAATCCTATCAACATACCAAATGTGTCATCAAACTCGATTAGGCGATTTAAATGTGTGTTCTTAATAGAGTATCGTTTGGCCATTAAAATGTTTTCGTGATCAACTTCCTGATATTAATTTGTACTTAAGTAACTATGTGTGAGTACCGGAAGTGTCTCTAATGTGGACTGTAACTGTCATTTGTATGTGAACAATACATAAACATAGAGTTGAAGTGTATAACAGAATGTGCTTAAGTACTTGGCACCGGTCGACTCGCTCACTCTCTACCGCAACGCGTAACAACATACAAAACCTACTTACCTAATTATTGTTTAACGACTCATACTTAAGTGTAGTTTGTTCACTTACTGTGTATTAATAATTTATTATCATCAAATGGTATATACTTAGTATAGTGCGGGCGGCAACGACATCTGTACAACAACTTACTAGCTAGCCGTACACGGTACGGTGGTATACCTCCATCAACTGTAAATATAATTGTAGCAATATAATCGACTCGTAAATACTCTTATATCAACATTTTCCTAAATAAATAATTATTTTGTCATAATACTTTATTTGTCAGCCTCGACAACGCGGGCGCCGCGCGTGGCGCCTCCCTAATACTGTACAAAATATTAATTACGTCTGTGACAGCTACAGCACATCGCGTGCTCGTGCGGCGCTGGGACGGTGCCGAGTCAGTCTTGTGACGCCGCGCGCGCGTCCTCGTCCGGCGCCAGCTCCGTCTCCGCCGCCGACGGGATCGTGTGCAGGTGCCGCGGGGCCAGCGCCGGCGCCGGCGAGCCGGGCGGCTCGTCCACGGCCGGCTGCCGCGTGAGCCGCGGCCGGCTCGCCGCGCCCGCCGCGCCCCCCGCGCCCCCGGCCGCGCCGCCCGCCGCGCTCCCGCCCGAGCGCGACGTGCGCCACGTGCCCGTGGACGCCGTCGCGTTGGAGCCCGACGAGTCGTTGCGTGACGACGACAGGTTGGAGTCCTGCGACGTCTTGCGCGCCACCAGCCACGACGCGGCGCGGCGCGGCGGCGGCGGCGCCCGCCCGTACGCGCGCCACGAGTCCGAGCGCGACGACGAGAACTCCACCGACGATGACACCGAGCCCGCGCGCGCCGGCGCCGTGGCCGCGGCACGGGGCGCGGGCGCGGGCGCGGGCGCGGCGCGGCGCCCGCACGCGCGCAGCCAGCTCAGCAGGCGCTGCCGGCGCGCCGGCTCGCGCACGCTGTCGGCGCGCTCCACGGCGCCGGTGCTGCCGGGCAGCAGGCGGCGGCAGGCGCAGGTGGCCCCGTGCTGCCCGCGCGACGAGCGCTCGGCCAGGCTGTTGGTGTTGGCGGGCGTCTGCCGGTTGCTGAAGTTGGACGAGTGCCGGCAGCGCCCGATGCCGCGCGTCACCCGCGACTCCTCGATGGCCTTACACACGAGCGCGCAGTCCTTCTTGAACTGCTTGGTGAGGATGGCGTACAGGAAGGGGTTGCAGCACGAGTTGAGCGGCAGCACGAACACCGTGAACACCTTGGCCTCCTCCAGCGACACGAGTTGCGCGCCGAACGCCGCCGTGAGTGCGAAGAAGGCGATAGGCGACCAGCACAGGAAGTCCGTGAACACGAGCAGAGCCATGCGCTTGGCGATGCGCGAGTCGTTAGAGTTCCAAGCCTGCGACCCGCGGATGGCGCAGTACATCTTGAGGTAGCAGCCCAGCAGCACCAGGAAGGCTACGCCGTTGATAATGAGCAGCGTCACCACGTAGCCGAGCGCCACAGGCGTGGACGTCTCGAAGGGCAGGCACACGGCGAACTTGCGGTAGTCGGACACGCCCAGCAGCGGCAGCGTGGCGGCGGCGAGGGAGAAGGCCCAGCCCACCCCCATCACCACGGCGGCGTGGCGCAGCGACAGGCGCTTGTTGAGGTGCATGGCGTGCGTGATGGCGTAGTTGCGCTCCAGCGTGATCACGGCGAGCGTGAACACCGACAGCTCGGACGACAGCACGCCCAGGAAGCCGGCCAGCTTGCAGCCGCCCGACATCTGCCACGCGATGGCGTGCGCGCGGAACTCGCCCAGGGTGCCCGCGTCCACCACCGCCAGGAAACCTGCGCACCGCATTACGTATCGACTGAGTATCCAATAACTATAGGCCTTCGACAAGAATCATGTATGTAAGCTATGTTTACATTCTTAAACACGACAAGTTATTGTGGCCATATCTCTAGCCGATGTAAATAAACGTTACTTGGCATGTAACGGTGGGCTTTGTTTTTGTTGTCGATTCAAGTTCACTTGTAGATTGAGCGTTGTGCGACAGTGATGAGGACACACCTAAGAGCCAAAGCACGTGCTAAGTAACAAGGCCTAAGAGTCAAACACGCAACAGATCTATTGAATAGGTAACGATTTATAGCTTTTTTTACCGAAGGAGCAAAGCGATAGTCACCCAAATAGATGCCCATGAAGAAGTCGGCGGCGGCGAGGTTGGTGACGAGGAAGCGCGGCACGTCGATGCGGCTGCGGCTGCAGATGAGGACGAACACCACGGTGCCATTGCCGAGCAGGGCCAGCAGGAACACCGCCCAGACGCCGCAGCGCAGCGTCCACCAGTCGAACAGGTCCACGCACGGCAGGAACGGACCTGACCAAGTACAAATAGGGGGCTTGTTAAGTGACAATGTTTTGACAACATTGTCGAAACTAAGTATGGTAGGGAGGCCCGTAAGTTATGTGGTGTATGTGTGACTCGCCTGGCAATGGAAGACATTGCACCTTGCGCGGCGCGTCGGGGCGCAGGTCGCGCTCGCCTAGCTCCATGGCGCCCGCGCCCGCCCAGCCCTCCAGCATAGCCTGCAAGCCGCCCGCGCCGCCCGCCGCGCCGCCCAGCTCCGACACGTTGACTGGCAACATGAACGACACGGTGTAGTATACTCACTCACACAGTGGGTCAGCCAGATGAGCGGGCGCGCGGTACGTACAGTAGTGCGCCCACACGTCTGTGGTGTTGGCCCAGGCGGCGGCGTCGATGTGCTGCGGCGGCAGGATCACCAGGTCGGACGGGGAGTCGGCCGCCGGCTCCTCCTCCGCCTCCTCCATGAGCGGCATGAACTCGCAGCAGTGGTACGCGTACGACAGCACGAGCGTCTGCGCACACACGCTATATTTATGCTTTTCGGTACTATTACTATATCAGCCGGGCTTCCACTGTAAAAGGATAATGAGCGAGAACTAGCCGCGCGGAGCGGAATGCAGCTCCTTAAAAAAATAAGAAATAAGGTTTCTCTTCCATTAAGATAGTGTCGTGCACTGCACAAGAAATGAGCGGAACAGTCTAACCGCAAAACGACAAATACTTAGGTTTGAATCCAATGCGTGCGAGTTTAGCTGGACTTTATATTTCAGAGAACAAATGTTTAGGCCTCTCTTTAATGTGAATATAGACAATTCTGTGATTTAAACGATGAATAGTTCGAGAATTATTTCATATTTAACGGAGGACATTTTTTTCTAACATACATTTAAAGGCCGATATTTAAAAAAAAATATCATCTTCGGAAAACTAGGAAAGCTAGACATACACAGCAGTTTTACAAACACGTCGGCAGCGGCAAGGTGTCGCCACAAACTCGATTTTGCCTATTTTTACTCTTCCGCTCATCTCTTTGCAGATGAAAGCCCCACTATGAAATTACTCCTTGGCACTCGTTGCGAATAAAACGGAGTTCCCTCAGTTCGGTTAAACGGAACGAGCTCGATTTTAAGCTATTTTAGTTGCTCAGCACTGGCCGCTTTAACCTTTTTAGTGGAAGCACTTCTGTGAAATGTACTTAATGTTGAGTGTGCGAGCCCGCATGGAGTCCGCTCCGCTCGCAGTGAAAGCCCGGCCGAACACATGCTTGGTTTCACACACCTTAAGATTACCTACAATATTATAATTGAGGGTATACACTCAGACCAACAAAAAACTTGTTTATTGGCAACACGTAGTATGCCCGTCTATTACGTGCTTTTTTCGATATCCCATAACTCTAGGGTTATATTCTTTATGTAAAAATAATACAAAAAGTCCTAGAATATGTGGTCCAAAAATGCATGGTTTCGAAGATATCATCAATCATAAGTAATTTAGGTCAAAATTGTTACTAGTACAGTATGACGAATCTTTACTTTTGCGTACGTAGCGGAATAGTGCAGATTGTCATCTGTTATTCATTCATAATTAATTTAAAGCTAAGAAAATGCGACGTTGTCATATTTCACGTAAGGGTGTTTCATATTAATAATCGTGACTTTGTTAAATTATTTTGTAAGAAAAATGAAGCACAAAAAAAAATATTGAAAAATAATTTCTTTGCCAGTTGATTCTTTGAAATGGTTTCTTTCATACCCTGGAGTTATGGGCTATAAAAAAACCACGTTGTGTAGAGAAAGTTGTTTACCTCCCGCGCTAGTCATAGACGGTGTACCGGCAAGGTGAGGTTCTCAGTAATACTAGGTACTGTACTCGGAAAGCGTAAGTCACTTTTGAAACTCATCATCATCATCATATGAGCCTTAGGACGTCCACTGCTGGACATAGATCGATAGCCTCCCCATAGATGTTCAAGAGGACCGACTCGAAAAGCAGAACAACCAAGGAGTGGAACGTTTGTGTGATATTTATACATCACCATGCTCTGTCTGTAGGCGTACTCTGCAGTTACTACAATATATACTACAAATGTAAACAATCTTGTATCACATATTTTCTGTGGCGACGAACATATGTATTACGTTTCATACGATCAAAACAGTCCAATGTCAACGGAGCCGACAGCGATACTGAATCGGGTGCGTGTGAACTGGTTCACACCAACAGATGGTTATCTGCCATCACGCAGACGAGCACGAGTAAACTCTAGAGAGAAGTCTATACATTACGACCGGAGCAACAATGTTGGACATAACTAATACGTGACGAGGCGGGGGGCGACGGGGGGGGGGGGGGGGGGACGCGACATGTATCAATGACATCGGAAGACCTTCCTTAACACAAGCTTCCGGAAGATGTCGCGGAAGGAAAACAGTTGTTTGTAGTAATATATAGCAAGTACTACTGTTAATACCTAGAGAACAGGACGTGTCCTGAATAGCGCCGAGTCACAACTCCTGACTCATGCGCGATACGGTGCGTTATTTTGTTCGTCTTTCTGCGCTTGAGCAATCCTATAGCAAGTTAGCTACTTGTGATGCTGCGCAGACAGAGCGGGGAGCCAGTGGTGCGCGTGCGGGGGCGTACCTGGATGCGGGGCAGCGTGTCGGGCGGGTGGAAGTGCCGCAGGTTGGGGTTGTTGTGTGCCTTCAGGTGCAGCAGGCGCTGCAGCCCGGCGCCCGGCAGCCACGAGAACACGTTGTTGCCCACGTTCCTGACAACCATTTGCACAACAAACTTTCATAATATAAAAATGATTGAATCGTACTTACTTTGCCGTCGCAAAAGGGCCTTCGTGTCTTTGTCCTCAAGTTCGCACACCAGCGGATGGCAGCGACCGATATTTTCCGAAACAATTATTTCCTAACTTTCCTTGTTTGGTGTGTTTTGTACATGGACCTCTACAGTGAAGTGTTGTTTTTCAGCCTACAGGGATACCGGCCAAATGTTCCGTTCTTCCGAACGATTCATTATAAACTTCTTATTTAGAAGGAGTTCCTTGTAAGAACGTCGGTATTCTGTATATACGTACCTACTAACTGCACAAGTATGTCCCTACTCGTAACTATCTGCATAATATACAGGATGTTAAGGTAAACGAGGGACTTTCTTTATGGGAGTCTAGTACTCATGACAATAAACAACTTTTACTATAGTCGAACCGTAAAATCGAAAATACAATCAACTGCTCTATACATTTATGTTCCCATACCTCGACAATATGTAAAAAACAGCTATTTTTTTTCATAGTGAAAGTGGTGTATTTTCATAAGCACTACACTCCCTTAAAGTATGTCCCTTGTTGAACTAACACCCTGTATACGTAATACAATGAACCAAAGTACTGTCAGTACGTACAAGTCTTCGAGCTTAGAGATGGGCACGAAGGTCTCCATGTCGATGTGCTCGATGAGGTTGTCCTCCAGGTTCCTGCAACACAAAGCGCTTTTTTTATGTCATTAAATGGCAAACAAGCCGAAGGCCCACCTGATGTTTCGTGGTCGCCGCTACTCAGACATCTGCAATACCAGGGGCCTTGCAAATGCGTTGCCATCCCAGAGACAAAGTTAAAATGTCTCATATGCCAGTAATTACACCGGCACCCATACCCTTCAAATTGGAACACAGCAACGTTGCTTTGCGGCAAAAATGGGTATGGTGGTGGTACTTTCCCGGACGAGCTCCTTTACAAAGAGCTCTACTACTACGAAAACAGGAACTGCTGGCCCGTGCCAGCTCCTGCCGAGGACAGCGCGCGGTGTCGCCGCGGGACGCGCACAGCTTCTCTAATCGATCTCTTTCGATCTGCAGTTCAATACGTCGATAAGTCAGGTGTTGCTCTACTCCACTTGGCTGACCAGTAACACTAAGCAGTCGTGGTTACGGAGACGCTTCAGTGACCTTGTACTAGGCGGCCTATCAGTGAACTGGGGAGATTTTAGTTATTTTGAGAAAGAATTTCGAGCGACTCAGTTTCAAACTCAGTGGTTTCGAAGATTAGCTCCTGCACACAAAGTTACTAATGAGCAGCTGTTTAATATCAGCGTGCATATTGAACGACAACAAAGATCGATGTAACATTAAAGAAAAAAATTAAAAACTAAAAAAACTAAAATCCGACGAAGACAAAAAAAATGATGCTGAAAAAGTACCTTTTTTTTTTTGGGGGTGGGAAATCATCAAATAACTTCTCCCGTCCTGGGCGGGTCGGGAGGGAGTGTCAGACTTTTACTGACTAAAACCCACCCATGTTCCTTCTTGTGCCCTTTACGTTCCGGGGGCGCGGTATCTCTTACGAACAACCCGCAGCCCCGCAGGCATCGGCCCTCAGTGGCCCCTTCCTTTGCTGACATCTCTTTGAGGTGCGCGTGGAACACGAACGCGCCGTCGACACGGTCTGTCGTTATACAACGTAAGGACGGTGCTACCCATTGCTCACCGTCCACAGGTCCATATCTACGGTGGCTGGGAGTCGTCTCGCGGCTCCCGACGTCCGGAGCGTCTACCGCGGCGGCTGGGACGTGAAAACCGCTGTCTCAACCGTCCGCCGCCTCCTTCTCTAGCATTACTGCTTCACAGAAGGAGGCGACTGCATCCCATTCCCTCTCGCTCCGGACCATGGCTTGCACCAGGGCCGGACGCGAGAGTTCGCCGCCGCCGATGGCCGCCACGAGGACTCGGCGATGCTCCGCCCAAGCGGGGCATACCGCCACGATGTGCTCCACCGTGTCCTCGGGGCGATCTACACAATGGTGACACCCGGACGTTTCCTCCCGCCCGATGAGGTGCAGGAACCTCCCAAAACACCCGTGTCCGGTGAGGACCTGCGTCAGGCGGTAGGTGAGGGCACCGTGGCGCCTCTCAAGCCACTCCTCAAAGATGGGACTTACCGCCTCTATTAAGGCGAGCCCAGCATGAGGTTGCGACAGTCGCTGTCTCCATGTCGCCATGAGATCGAGCCGGAGGTCGGCCCGCCGAGCGGCAATTTGCCGCGGTGGCGGACTCTCCCCCCGGGCTAGTACCTCCACGCGCCACTCATACAGGCGCGCGAGGACCAGCGCCTCCAGATCCCATGGCGGCAATCCGGCAAAGAGGTTATTATTATTATGTGTTGGACACTACGAGCATGGTGGTTGAGGGCTTTGTCATGCTCACTTAAATGTCTCGCTGATGGTGGCGCGTGGGTCGGATCATTTGGTTCCCTTCATGATGGTTGAGCTAAGTGGTGCTGATCCTCGCGTCATGTTCGTGAACGGGCGCTGTCAGTTTGGATTGGTCATCTCTTAACTGCCATGGCTTACATCTTTAGTACTATTATTATCATATATTTTTTTTAAATTATTTTATATTTAACTTCATTGTTTTCACATGTAGAAGCAACAAGAATATTGTAACCAAGATTCTGTAAAAACCAATTTGAAAAGAATGTCCATGGCGTAGCATGCTACGCCGACGCCCTCAGGGAGGTTGGCTCGCAGCACCCAGTCGTATCCGATGTTCCACAGGAGCGGCCCCAGAACTGAACCCTGTGGGACACCGCACGACATCTCTCGCCGGTTCCATTCTCCTGTGCGACCAGGGTAAATCACGGCCCTATCCGTCAGATAGGCCCCGGCAACTCGTCAGAGGTAGGTCGGCATCCGGTGATGCACCGGAGTGCCTCCCTAAAGCAACTCCAGGGCAGGGTGTTGAAGGCATTGGCGATGTCAAGAGACACCGCCAAGACGACCCCGCCCCGGGCCACTGCATCCCCTGTCGATAGGGCTCTCACGCGCATGATGGCGTCCACCGTAGAGCGCCCCCTGCGGAAACCAAATTGGTTGTCCGCAAGGTCCGGCCCCATCCCCACCAGGTACCCGACGAGGCGGCCCGCATTCACTCTCTCAAAGAGCTTCTAAAAAAGTACCTACGAAACAATATTTTCAGGATGCTGAAATAAACAAGGTTACTGGAGAAACAAGAAAACATGTAAAACATTGGTATTCAGCTGCATCCGGTTAGACTGGAAGCCGACCCTTAACATAGTTGGGAAAAGGCTAAGTAGATGATGATGATTTTGGAAATGTACAAGTGACGCCTTATTCAAATGATACCTTATTTATCGAGTTCCGATAAGTAGTTTAGGAGCTATGAGGGAACAGATGAACATACATACATAGCCTGTCAAAATCATAACCCCCCTTTGGCTTTGCAAAAACTACAGATAATCAAACTTATCCTACTAATATTATAAATGCGAAAGTTTGTGAGCATAGATGGATGCTTGTCACTCTTTTACGTTTAAACGGCTGAAAGGATCTGGATGAAATTTGGCACTGAGATAGATTGTAGTGTGGAATAACATATAGGCTACTTTTTATCCCAGAAAAAAGTATGGTTCCCGTGGAATAATATATCGACTTTGACGCGGACGAGGTCGCGGGCATAAGCTAGTATTAAAATAAACGCGATTTGAAATTGTTAAAGAAATTCAACTGATATTTCATAACAATAATCAAATAAAATAAATAGGCGTGAAACATGTAAGTGATAGACCGAAAAAGATAGTGGTGGCAATCTTGGTGACACACATGTCATTAATATGAAAAAAATCATATAATCGTACTAGGGTGATGTCGAGCTTCAGTGTGTCGCGCAAGCGTGCGCTCGAATTGTCGTCAGTCGCCGGTACAGTTCGGTCGCACAAGTGGAATCGCACATCCATTCATCGAACGGTGGGAAACCACGTTGAAAATTGACGCGATTAGCGGGAGCCCTCTATTGCTGGCGGATTTTTTGCGTCTCTTGTACAATTTATAAAACGCGAGGAAGTAGTGAAGGGAGGATATTTTAGGCGCTGTCTTATGAATTAAACGATTTTTGATTTGATTGCGCGGGCTCGCACAGCAGTCGGCGACGAGACGGGAACCGGTGCCGGCGAGGCGGGACGCCGACCGATGCCGGCGCGATAGTGGGCCCCAACTGTACCGGGGCACATAAAGCGCAAGATCGACTTCCTTTTACGATCTCGTAACGTAACGCTAGATTGACTGACTCACCTGATCGTAACACGCAGATAGCCTCTGTGCGCTATGTTATATCTCCTCGTAAAAACATTGTGGCGAAGCGACACACGACACTTTCCACGACCGCGTAAAAAATATACGAGCTTAGAAAAGGCTTATATCCGGAAAAATGGCGGTAATCCGGCCGGGAAAGCGAAGTCTCATTACAAATAACCCGACGCCCAGTTACTGATACCGCACCACATGGAAACGTTTAAAGTATTGTGTTCCACACTGCGGAATAAACACAGCTAGTCCGTTGATGAGTAATCCGCTGTCCCACGTGCCACCTTCTGTTGTCATCGAACGTGCCACAGACACTCGAAGCCTTGAATATGATTCCCGGATGGGACAAGACAAAACGCTCGGCGCGTATGGACTAAAGATCGAATCAAACCTCCACAATAATTGGGTTTGAACTCCTCGCGATCAATAGCCATACACTCATCTCCGTTACACCGGCCTTCGATACTTATACGCCAATGCCAATTACAACTTCTGGCCGTGATACATGTTACAACAAAATTACCTTGTCATATATGGAAACTAAATAAAAGAAAATTTAAAAACTATATTAAAAGTACACTTTGTAAACAAGCATAATATTTTCAAAGAAAATGATAATATTTAAGAAAATATATTTGGAAATATGCTGGGTCAGCTTCATTGGACAATTTAGAGTCTTGACAAAATGCACGGCTGTTTGGCACTGAGATAGATTGTAGTGTGGAAAATCACATAGGATACTTTTTACCCTGGAAAAATGTACGGTTCCAGTGGGATAATATTTGTGTTAGGCGCGGACGAAGTCGCGGGCAGAAGCTAGGACATTCCATGTTGTAAATGATTTGTTGGCTTTAGATTGAAATTAAAATTCTGTAGGAGGAATTGTAAATTCAGTAGTAAGCCCGCTTGACTTTGGCATATTTATTTATATTTACGTATACATTACATACACACAGTAATGTTGAGTTCACCACTTACACGCTGTGGGATGAAACTAACCTAAGTTTATATCTTAAATAACGGGTTAGGAGGGGAGGCGCAGGTACATATTAACAACGTGGTGGTACTCACAGCACTTGCAGGTCAGGCGTGTGCGTGAACACGTCGGCGGGCAGGCGGCGCACGCGGTTGCGCGCCAGCAGCAGATCGTGCAGGCGGCGCAGGCCCCGCAGCGAGCCGCCGTCCAGTGCCGAGATCTCATTCCCCGACAAGTCTCTACGCACAGATGACGCTTACATTACACCGCGTGCACACACACACTCACACACTCGGCGGAGCACCGGCGACACTCACAGCACGCGCAGCTCGGAGCAGGCGCGCAGTTCCGGCACGCGCTCCAGCAGGTTCAGCTTCACGTCCCTGCGGACACACGGGCGATGAGCACGGCGCGGCTCATGAATACGTTAACATAAACTTCGCCAATCAACATTCAAATGGGCAATTAACAGATTATACCTCTCAATGTTAATAAGCGTCAATGTTCCGGAAGTGGGTCAGCAGGTCAGTATCACGCCGGCAGGCGCGAGTGACGAGCCTGTGCCGAGCGCCGGCGGGACGACAGATGGCGAGGGGCTTTACGCTCTATACGCAGTGGGTACTCACTGCTTATTGACAATTTGTATCCATTACCTTTCAGTATTCCGTGTACCCTTGTTCTAGTTGTTAGATGAATCAAATCAGGACAAAAAACTTTCTGGAAAATTACGGAAATATACCAAATTCGAAAAAGGAAGATTCATTAATTCATCATTTAGCTCAGAATGTGGGGTACGACGTGTGTTGCAGGTAGTTCCGCAGCAGATTACTCTCCGCGGAGTAAAGATAAGAAGCACCCGTTCCTGAGTCCCAGCAAAGGTATAATAATAGAAATAGTTACTGGGCTTAGTTAGTAGAGTGTTAGGTCAGCCGGAGCAGTCTCCGAGCTGCAGCTCCAAGGAAAAGGTTCGCTCCAGTGAGGCCGCGTACTTAGCACCACAACTTGTGTGGAGTGCGCCTTCTGTGTCTACTACATACTAGTTTTTATTTCGATAAGATACATCCTAATCGATGTACCATTTGCAAAACCCGGTTTCAGTGGAAGACTCGGCTGGCATATTATTTTCTAACCTATTTGTTATACAATCCTTGATAGTACAATTGCTGTAACTGTTTTTAAGGTTCTTTTTAAAAGACTTATGAGATCGAATTGAATTGACGCGCTGTTAATGCACATCTCGAGCATCCAGTGTATGTTGAGTTGCTCGGCCAGCACCACCAAATTCCGCCAAGTATGTACTCTAATTAAAGTCAACGGCTCCAACGCCGGCCAATCGTATCTGCGCTACAACTACAGCCTGGAGCCCCCCACGGGTACCAGCAGTGTGATCTAGACGCGGTAACAAGTACGATGCAGCACACACAGTACTTACAGGGATCGCAGTTGCGGCGCATCCGTGCACAGGTCTGCGGGCAGCCGTGCCAAGCGCGCGCGGTCCACGCGCAACGTGCGCAGGCGCGCCGTGCCGTTCAACGACGGCAGCGCGCGCAGCGATCGCGCCTCCGACAGTACCCTGCGCCGCACACACATGTACATCACACTAAACAGTTTGCGTGCAACACAATACGTGTATTATCACCAATGTCACTTCCTCATTATTTTACAGTAAAAATATAAATAAAATAAAATTTTCTCTCTCGCGGAGCACGTTTCACGCATTCGCCAACCTACATAGAGCACATGGGGCGGATGGTACGTTTAAACGCGATGAGGCTGTTGACTGACAATACAGTTTCCGGTCCGTTTTGGATAGCCATGCGTAGTGACGCGTGTGACTACTAAGGCAGCCCCCGCGGTCTTAATGGAACAAATGTCATTGCCTGCAGGAGATAGTAACACTAGCGAAGTGCCGCGCGGTGTGCAGCCGCCCCGAGCCGGCGCCACGTGGCGTTCATTAAGCACTTCTGTCATTTCTGCGGTACCCTTTCTCTAATCTATGAGTATCCAAAGATGGGTGGAGGTTGTGGTAGGTGTGTTGCCCAATTTCTCACAGGTCATGGCAACTTCAAGAAATGTTTGTTGACTTTAAATTATTTGGTTAAAGCTAGTTGCATCGTTCTTCCCGGACTCGTCAAGCTTTATTGCGTCGGCACTTTTCTGGTGGTTGCCACTGTTCATTCTGGCTGACCTGACTCCTACAATGTACATAAAAGGTGTTAGAAAATTAAACTACCAAACTCTAAAAAGTGCTTTAGACCATCGAACTGAATAACTTCTACTATGGAACCAACTTCGAAATCCTCCACCTTATCTTCTTGAAGTCATCTTGCTAAATCCAGAGAGTGTGGACTCTACCGGGATGCCTCATAGATCTGACTACAGTGAACGGCGGTCTGCCCCTTTGCAAGCGACGCGACGACGATGAGTTTGTCTATCGTCAACTTGTAACAGTAATAACATGGTCAGTACAAGAGCGATCGCTTTCGTATTAAAACGGCTCTTTAAAACAATGTTAACGTGCAGAGTGCTGAGCACGCAGCTCGCGCTTTATGTGCGTCTTTACGAGCTCCATCGCTTTATTAGGGACTTCTATGTACCCACATTTATGTAAACACATTCAAAGATATTTAATGTTTCTATTGGGTGTGACATGTAGTAACAGAATGGACAGCGATCTGTAGCAGAGATGAGCGATCGGTGATCGGTGTAGGTGTTGCGGATCTCCAGTTCCGCTGCGCTTATCCGACTCGCGGCGGAATCAGTTCCGCTCTCTCGCCAATCGTTTCCGATGCGGCAGATAGTGAGAGGACACCGGACGGGCCGCGGGTGACGCGGGATCGCCGTTTACTAAGCATGTTTCAGTAGTAGCACGGGACCGACGACACAATCGGCTAGTACAGAAGACTAGCGAAGCTGCCAGTCGCTCACTGATCATCTAGTCGTCGATGAGAGGCGTTATATAATTATACTATTAGCGGTCAATCGCTCGACACTTTCGCTATGAACTTGTGTAGCGTCGGCACTATCTGTTTCCACACTACGTCTCGTGCCTACTCTTTGGAATAATCCCGATAATTCCCGAATCCTAGCTGACATCAAGGCAGGACATTTATTACCGGATTAAACCGCGCCTAGTGATCTCGAACCGCTGCTCCTAGCTTACTATGTGTTTATATTCTGTATAGCAGGGATTCGGAGTTTAAGACTGTATTTAATATGCCATGAAGGATGTTGTATGTTGTTCTGTAGCGCTCGAATAATATACAGAATACATAATATTTTCTATTCAGTGTAGGTGCCGCACGCCCGGATTAGCCGGCAAAAGAAACTTAGCTCTTTATAATTACTTACTAGTTCATAATGTTACCTCGAAGGGGCCAAGTCGGGAGCGCGCGGCAGGGGGGGGGGGGGGGAACAGCTGTTTGTACAAAACACTGTTGTACTGGACCGACAAGATTCTTTCCCTTTTCCGAATAGAAATCGTCGTCGAGGCGATGCCGATCATTTATGGCCACTAGCACTTGTATTATATATTTTAGTTGGTATCTCACAGACGCCAACTGTGATATCTTGGTTAACATCTGTCCGGGACATTTTCCAGAAAAGATCCGAGTTTAGTGATCAACATAAGCAAAACTCGTTTAGATTCCGGGTAGTCGATGTACATCATTCTAAATGATGGCGGCCCTGACCTCCACAGACAGTGACAAACAAACCACTTGTTTTCAAGAATAAAACGAAGTACTTAACAGCCATGCAGGGGCCCGTGGTATTAAGTATATCTGGAAGCGGACTAAGGCATTTTACGCATTTACAAGGAATTGAAATTGCTGATGGA
The DNA here is from genome assembly GCA_947462355.1 of Caradrina kadenii. Lineage (NCBI taxonomy): Eukaryota > Metazoa > Arthropoda > Insecta > Lepidoptera > Noctuidae > Caradrina > Caradrina kadenii. Next base: position 13,001,727 of record OX381691.1, read on the forward strand.
GGCCGCGGGCTCGGATTGCGAAGGTATGCGTCGAGCTTGTACTCACAGGGTGGTGAGGTGCGGCAGCTGCGTGAGCGCGCGCGCGTGCACGTGCGCCAGCGGGTTGGCGCGCAGCTCGAGGCGCGCGAGGCGGCGGCACGCCTGCAGCACGCCCGCCTCCACCACCTCCACGCGGTTGCTCGCCAGCGACCTGTGGCAGCAAACAAGCAAACAACAACTTGCCACTTTACTGACTGTCTTTTCTAAATAATCACTAAATCGCATTGCGTAGAGCAAATATCCTGCTAGTGCCAGCTACCCTGTGAGCTGGCGAATACTCCCGCTGGGTGAAGTGTAACGCGGTAAGCGTTGCGTGCGTGTTGCTCGTGCGGAGGAGTACTCACAGGTCTTCCAGCAGCGGCAGCAGGCGCACGGCGGCCGGCACCGCGGTAAGCAGGTTCTCTTCCAGCCGCCTGCCAGGGCACAACATACACACAGTTACCAGAAGCATTCACTTGAGACGCCGCAGTGGCCCAGCGGTCGAGTCGGTCTCGAGCGCGCGGCTGTGCTGGTGAGCTTCGAAACCGAGCAAGTTTCAAATATAACTTACTTTCAAATATAAGTTTCAAATATAAATTCCTGTTTATGTATATCCTAAGCATATTAATGTACACCCACAGTTCGTTGTTTGTTGATCAGTCACGCAAGGATGGTTGAACGAATCAAGATGTTTGGCACAGAGATAGTGTACAGCGTGGAATAGCACATAGGCTCGTTTTATGCTGGACAAGTGCGGTTCCCGTGGGATAATATATTAACTTCGACGCGGACGAAGTCGCAGGCTAAAGCTAGTAGATTCTAGATAATACATTCGGAAAGTTCTTCAATATGTATCTATCTACAATACATGAATATACTACAGCACGATCATTTTATTGTGTTGTCATGTCGCCACAACAGTAGACCGCACCGAGTGCGACGGCGGCGGCCGCAGCGAGCGCAGGGCGCTGCGAGCTCCACCGCGGCGTGGCCTGGCGGCCGCAGCGAGCGCAGGGCGCTGCGAGCTCCACCGCGGCGTGGCCTGGCGGCCGCCCCGCTGCAGCACGCGGGGCCGCGTGGATGCATCATAACGTATGTCCCGCGCACTTGGAATACTTTGATTTTTTTTATTAAACACATCATTTACCTATTTAGTGATCCTAACGATAGGTAAACTTTGGAAAATTGTTTTATTTGTCGAAATAAAAACACAAATAGCATATTGATAAAAAAAAGCGGCGATGAGCGAGGTTCCCTGTATAACTGTAAGTTTTTTTAACACGTGTCGTTACCGAGAGACTTAACAACAAATCTCTAGACCATCGTACTGCGATTAGGCCGTCAATATAGAATACACTCAACGATGCATTACAGTATCTACATTACAGTATTTACATCATCATTACGGATTTCACGAAGTTGTAAGGTACTGGCTTTCGCTAACAGCCTCGTCCGCATGAACGTCGGCTGTCGTGGACGCAGATGGAGCTCCGTAGCCAGGTACGAAGTAAACTCGGTATCTGTCTACACCATCGGTTCAGTAGTTTAGCCTTGACAAGTTTACAGTACAGACAGGCAGAGGTACTTTGGCAACAATGTAGTGGGCGGCACTTTTCCATCCTGTTATGAAGCGCAACGGTCCTCATAGTGAGGCGCCCACTGTACTTAGCTAATACTGAACACAGTTATTACAACGTGTAGATACGCCCACCATTATCTCAAAACCTTGATAATCGTATCACAGTCCCAAATAGGCCACGTCAACGCACGGGGACGTAACTTCAGGGAGCGGGGAGCCATTAGCACGCCATTAACGAGCAAGTTTCGGAAGTAAAGCTGAGTTTAGTACACAACTAGTGGCGAGCATTTGATGGCGTCACTTATCACGACTGAAGCGATCAAGCTCCTCACGGCAGTAACTCGAGAGTGCTCGGGATAACGAGGCGCGCGCTAATTAACTGCGACGCTTAACTACGCGACCCGTACTGGGGAGTTAGGGCGCCTGTCGGCGGCTACACTTCCGCCGGTTGAGACACAGCTTTTTTATAATGTCGTTTGATTTTAAGCTTTTTCAGAAAAGGAAGTGAGTGTACTCCCGCCCCCACCACTGAGACTCGGAGCTCTGGGCGTGCGGGCGGGGGGGTGCACGGTGGACGGGGCTGGATCTGGTTTTGATTAATTAGGGTGATGTTTAAAGTTAACTGCGCCGCGTCAGGGCCGCGCCACGGTGTACTCACAGCACCCGCAGCGCCGGCGTGCTGCTGAAGGCGCGCTCGTCGATGAACGCGATGCGGTTCCGCTTCAGCACCCTGCACAGACAAGCAACATGATACAACGTATTCCTACAAGATTTTCAGCGTCGTTTTTTGTCGTAGTCGGGTTTTAGATTTTTTCACTTTTTCTTATTTAAACTTTTTTTGGGTTGAATTTTTTGACTGCTTAAGGGCGACACATTGAATTTTGATAATATTTTTGATAAGTACAAGTGAACCTCTTTCAAATGATATCAAACACGGTGTATATATATCTTAGGGTTTTTTTAACACATGGCTTTTTGATCGCTAGATGGCGCCACTTTAAATTTGAGCGATATCTTGGAAATGTACAAGTGAAGCCTTTTCAAATGATACCAAACACGGTGTATTTATCTTATGTCAAAATGATAACCCTCCTTTGGCTTTGCCGTAGTCGGGTAAAATCTGACATTTATTATTTTTAAATAAATTTTACTACAATAATTATAATCACAATCGTTGTACTTATACATCTTGCCACCCCTATAACTGTTCGGCATTAAAAATATTATGCTCTCCGCACACCAAAAAGTTCTAATGTTCACTCATAAATTATGTCGAACGATGGCGTGACGAGGGCGCTAGCTGTGCCGCTTATTGTAAGTGCTTTAGTATAATTATAATATTTTCATCAGGAGATGTTCCGGCCAACCGACTTGACCCGCCAGAGGCTCAGGTCGCACAATTCAGACCAGCTCGTGAAGGACTCCTCACTGTCACAAGACATGATCAACAGACGACGAACAAGCGACGTAGTGGAGTAGGCCGCACGCGACTGTTGGCCCCACCATGTAAACAAATCATAGCGACGGCTCCGTCTCTGGTCAGACTTGGCGCGCGTTGTCCCGCCGAGCGGGGAGAGTGTCGCACTCCGGTTCCTGCCGACCGCTTCACTCGCTCCAGTAGGCGTCATGTTTGGGTTGTTATGAACCCGTAAGCATGAAACTAAACGTTGCGAATCAATTGCATGAAAATAAATCTGTTTGGTAGGAATGTGCATTGAATATTTTGGTGGACGGATCGGTGGCTCGGCTCGTCCGTCAAGAATAACATAATAACGGCCGGGCGAGCGCAGCTCGTACATAATGATGAGCGACCGCTACATGTGGAGGGCGAGCGGCTCGTAAAGTAGGAACAATGCCCATTACGGGATCCGACACCACATCATGCTAATACGGAGCCAATAAATGGAATACAAATAAAATTCCTGGCGCGAGCAAACAACCGCGGGCTGGTCGGGACCTCGCCGCCTGGCTCTTCGGCACGGAGCGGGCTGCCTCCTCGCTATGTAACGCAGAACAATAAACTGCGTCGACTCTTTGGAATAATAATAATGAAGTGTGATGTCCTCAACCGAAGTCTATTTGCAACAATATCAGAAACCAGAAAACGAAGTACAACCTTAAGATCACAATATCGACACCTACTATGCACAGGCGTATTTAAAACTAGCTTATTAAAAAAAAGTGTGATCGGTATGGCTCCTGTTATCTTTAACAAAATTCCTGAACAAATCAAAAATTTACCCCTGTCAAAATTTAAAAAATGTTTTACAGAATTACTTGTAGAGAAATGTTATTAGTCTGTGCAGGATTTCTTAGACGATGATACATTTTAATAACCTTGTTGTCAATTTTATATTATACATATTTGCATGCTAATAAGGCAGAATGTATATGGATCGCAATTATGTAATTTACCATCCTATTTCTATGTACCTACATTCTTAGCAAATAAAGACATATTCTATTCTACGCAATAAAACATTTTTAGTTAGGTGCAATACCTACTATACTACTTACACGCACTTGAACGACGTCGGGTGTCTCGATCGATGTTTGGTACCTGCTCACCATGTGTACGAAGACCGGCGGCTGGTGCCGTGTGCCGTGTGCTGGATTATGACAGCTTAACTTATTGAAATAAGGTTTAAAACGGGTGCGACGGTGTTTGATGCCACGCCGTCAGTCAGCGCCGGCCCGAAGCCAGGGTGTCGAAAGAGCACCCAACGTTCAGACGCATACGCCTCGTTCTTGTGCCAACCCGGTGCATCTACTACGCGGGCAGCGTGCAGCCTACCCTATTAGCACATGCTGTTCCCCCGACAGAGGCGATGTGCTGACGCCGCAGATCTACCGCTCGCTGAGCGGTTTATAACGCGAAGCGAGATTGATATTGGTCAGCGAACATTGTGCGGATTACAGCTGATAAATAAACATGACGCCAATGCGGAGCAGTAATCTCCAGGACACGAGGCCGCGCCACGACATGTGCGCCTGCCACTCAAGCCTCTGAGGTTTTGTATGCTGGCCACAAGGTGCCATAGCGCTCATTTTCTTTTATAACACCTTAGTGTTCAAAACTGCCTTTGGACACTAAATGGTGTAATTGAAATAAACGAATTGACTTTGACTTCGTTAGCGATGTTACGATTTCATTAAATATCTAGACGAGTGCGTATAGTTAGCGACTTAGTCGGACGCGCCGATCGAAGTGTGAGTGATCGCACAGGACAGGGCTCCGTCCCAGGGAGCGGACACTGACACCTAACAGATGGCGGCCGATGAAAAGGGTTCACCGCGAGTCGCGTCACCTCTCCCTCTGCTCACATTTCCTACACCGCAATATATTATTATGTGTCAAAGTGAAATAGATTTGGTCTGACTGGACCACGGACTGGACCTATGTCTGACGCTATACATATTGAATGATTGCTTCCGAACTTCCGAGGGATTTCTACTTATATAAAACAATGAATCAGGCCCCAGAAAATCCAAATCCGGAACACTAAAGCTATGAAGATAAGCGTAGGTATCTATGCTTCGCGACAGTAGCAGATAAGTGCTCGGGAAGCTGAAGAGCGAGCAACATTTCAAAGGTTCACTAAACTGTGACACAACACGCAGTGCACCCACGAGCGAACGTCTGGCGCCATCGCAGATTAATGTAAACTAGGCACCTACCTACCTATTGCGCCAATAAATGTTTCAAAAGCTCTTCCAGTCACTCTTAAAATGAGATCTCAAATAGTTGTAGGGTGAGGTCGCCGGGGAGGCATGTAAGGAGAGGGAGAGAGCGCGGTCGTCGACCCGCGGGCCGCGCTGGGAGACTAGTGTCGGCCGCCCGGCATCAGCGGCACCGGGTGCCGGCTACGACGTACCGCGGCCACGTCAGTCGCACACTCGGTCACAGGAATACATACTGTTTCCAGAATCATAAGCTACACTAAGGGTGTAGTCAGGTAACATGTACGGCGGCGGCGCTTCTGTTTACGACAGGTAGCGTCGAACTCATTTGTAATATTTTCTTAAATCTTTCTATGAAGCACGCCGCACTCGCTACTACCACCCAGGTGGTAAGCCTACGTACCTACCTTCAGATGCGAACGCGACTAGTCAGAGACGAAGCTAATACCACATATTCTACGAGGAGGTACACTCGACCCAACGCCTCTAGGTGGAAAATACTTCGACCTTGAGCTGGCCTAGCCAGCGTAGTACAGTGTTTAATAATTATCCTATGAGGCTAAGTTACTAGGCAATACACTGGTTTTGTTGGCATTGACGTGGGGACGACTGTACCACTCAAAAGAAGCCAATGAAGATATCATTGACTTCTTTGTTAGTGCGTCACGTAGGATTGCTCGAAAAGTTCATTACTCTGAGAACGTTCGCCCTTATTCCGTTCAACCGAGTAAATAGGTGCATGAAGTGAGCAGCGTTTATATTGCCCGACAGAAGGCGAGTGGCACGCGGCAACGCACAGCCCGAAACCACCACCGCCCATGACGGACACGAGTACAGAACTATAGTTCCTTAACAAGTGCTCATCAAATAATCGTTATACTTTAGGCAAACGTTCTTCAGTCAAATGATCGCGCTGGGAACATTCTTCAGACCTGTGATCTTCTGGCAATAGTGACTCATTACTTCCGTTTTTCTTTCCAAAAATAAATAAATCGCTCGTTATATTCTCCTGTCCACACCATTCACGCATCGTGACTAATGTGTTTTTTATCTGTAGAGGGTAGGTGGAGGCGCCCGCCAGGGAGCAGCGTGGGGGAGGGGAGAGAGCGGACCGCCTAGGTACATAACCAGCAGATATTACTGCGAACACGCTATATACGGACCGCCACCCAAGCACGGGTACAGCAGTTACACGTCGCCCGCTGCCACTGACAGTCGCAGGCTATGAATGGGCATCTGTCCTGAGTCCTGACAGAACGATAAACCAACATCAAATACAAATAGATCAGTAGACGTCGAAAACTTTACAACTTTATTAGAATGTCCATATCGAGAATTGGCGGTATTTGCGCCGAGTTAGTGGTCCATGCAGACATCTCACTGTATTTATGAGCACATAAATCTAGGCAGCCGACGTGCCCTCCCCCCCTGCCTCGCCCCTGTCCCCCGCGGGTCTAACTCACCGACACAGTGAAGGACAGCAATCATTTGCTCCACCCCCATTATTACACATAGCGCCAAGCTGACAGCGAGCTCGACGTAGTGCTCTACAGTGCACGCGGCGAAGGGGACAGGAGGCAACTGAGTGGCGCGTGCGACATGCAGCATCGCTCACCTGACCTCAGTGCATCTACGCTCATTACTACTATGTTGGTGTTCGACTATGCAAGTATGCAGCTAGACTTGCCCGTACTACACGGTCCACCAGTAGACCATGGAACATCAACTGGTTGTCAGAGAACGCCGACGACTCACAAACTGTAGTGAGCGCAGTTTTACGTTGAGGATATGAACGAGCTCCGACAGCGGATCGTTCAGCACAGGTGGCAGGTAGTTGTTATTGGCACAGTACAATGACCCGCTACACGATATAAAGCGGCGCCGCGATTGCGGACATCGCATCGCCCCCCGATCTTTTAACAAAGCAAACAAATCCCGGCTTATTATCAAACGAGTTGTAATTAAAAAAAAACGTAAAAGTTTTCAATACGAAATTGATATTTTAGAATTGGTTCAAAGTCAGTATTTCTTGAAACAAAATAAAGTTCAAAATATAAAACAGGGAGTTAATAACTGAAACCAGCTATTTCCTTCTCAGCCTAACTCGGCTCTGAATCTGTGTCCGAATCAACACTTTGCTCCTCTTCACCTAAAGCCGAAATTAGACAGTTAATTTTTGCTGCTATTTTCGATGCTTCATGAATGAAAGACCGAAAACGAAATGACTAAATTGACGTTTATCGGAGTGCGCCTTCGCGATGAAAGGTTGCGGCTCCCGATTGTTTTCACTAGCATCGGTCATCATTCATCGACAATAACACAAGTGAAACGTCTAAACAGCGACCGCTCATTCAAATCACTCGACACGGTTGATGTTCACGCGGAAACGCCACAAGGAATGTAATAATAACTTTCATCAAAAGCGATGCGTCTATACAACAACAAAATTCACTATTCATCATTAACAATTCATTTCAAAAACACAAAATTAAAAGTGTTCAGTTACCCCCGACAGAGGAATAAATATCGCTACCACATCTAACAAAAGAGCTGATAACTTTGAAACCGCTGAACCGATTTCATTCACATTTCAAATAAAAAAACTAAATCAAAATCGGTTCATGTGTTCGGGAGCTACGATGCCACAGACAGACACACAGACATGTCAAACTTATAACACCCTGTCGTTTTTGCGTCGGGGGTTAAAAATGGAGTATACCATTTCGAACAAAACAAAATTTTGAATATCGGTCGACAAATGGCAGGCAAACGGTGAACCTAGTCGAACATAGAACCTGCTTTTTAGGTTGGTTTAAAATGTACTCAATCGGGCCTATTTGTAGTTCAGAATAGAGGCCAGCCTGAGTCACCGAGCCGCGAGTCCAGGGCATTTATGACACCCGAAGGGCTTGTAGCTTGTTTGTCAACACATCGTCAATCCAGCTTCGATCAGAAACAGTGGGCGAACACGGTACGTGTGTACGTAGTGTCATGCATAAATATGATGTATACTCACAGCGTGTGCAGCGCCGGCAGCGGCGGCAGCGCCGTGTCGCCGAGCTCGCTGATCAGGTTGCCCGCCAGGTTCCTGCAACCACACGCACGTTACAGCGCTCTCTAATGGGCGTCACTAAAGAACAGCACCAGCAGCTATGTCCCACTCTTCTCAAGCTGTGCGTGGCCCCATGACACGCACCACCACCAGCTTCCTACCTACATAATTATATCCATTTTGAAACCAAATTAGAAATTAAACTAGATTACATATAATATATTATTCGTTTCAACTACAAATAACTTTTACGTTTTTCCCGATTTAGATTTTCCGTGTAGTGTCAGCGTCCTGAGCATTGAGGTATGTAGGTCGATATCGCCGTATGCCTGTACAGTAGTGGCGCGTGGCTAACGAGCACCACACGGTGCACACTACGCGTGTTCGCTGCCCGTGCAGCCGCCGCCGGGGTAGCACAGTGTGATACAGGTGGCCCTGGAGAGGGTCCGGCATGCATTGGCCTCACGAGGCCGGCGCGCGTGGCGCTTTATATATTATTTTTGCAGGAGTGCAGCTTTGCGGCGCTAGCTCGGTCGCTGACTGCACTTCCAACGTTGTCAACAACTGAATGCGCTGTGGGTATCAGGCGCGACTATACCGGGCAGACGCTTATCTCGAGCCGGCGGGCGGCGGCGTTACACATACACGCCCTTCAGTGAATTAGATTGCTTCTACAGTCACAAATTCACCAGCAATTTATGCATTACACCTACTTAAGTGATGCTCTCGTGCCCCTGCGCTAAAGTAGGTACTGCAAATCATCCGAAGTACATGTTTCATACGATCCGTTCACTGTTAGTTCAGTCGCATCAGTTCCTGCCACACGCTCTCATTCCTGCGCATCACACCCACGCCGATCGGTTACTCTACAACTCTGTTATCCCAATGTGTCGATTCTCATCGCGCTATACATGGTGGGGTGGGTATCTCTCACTTCTTAACAAATTCTTTTGATAAAACCTACGCAAGTACCCATAAGTTGTGGATCCAGTTACACATATTTTAACAAAAGCATTGTCAAGGAAAATGGTGCTGGCACCACTAGCCACCATTACAACTTTCCACACTAACTTTCCTTTATTGACGCTTTTTGAGGATAACATTTTTGTAGATTCTGAAAAAGGTACGTATTTATATTTTGAAATCGAAACCCTAAATAGAAATAGATTTTACTCTCAAACTACAGATTTCATACAAACTTTCTTCTTCTAAATTACCCTCTTAGAGATAGAATAGGTAAATAACCTGAGACAACTGCTTAACTCTTTTTATTAATAATTTAATATGTTTGCACAAGCTGTCATCTCACAAATAATTCTAAAGGTAAATTTAGCTTTAAGATCCGCGAACAATGTACCACTAACCTGTGTACCTTTTGGTACAATTTATACAATTCATTTGATAGTGGATGCCTAGTGCCTACGTCTAGCTACGTCTAACTACTTCACTAAAGGAAATACAAATTCCCTGAAAGAAGCACCTCGTTTACTCCTTACCTGACTGAATTCAATCCGGTAGTCAGTAATGTGAACGAAACTAGGTGAGTTAGTCAAGTGATAGTTGATAGTTACTCAAACAATTTAAATGAAACTGATAACATGAAGTAGAGTAAACGTGACTGTTTGTTATCGACGCTCTGCCTAGCACTCATAACTGTTCTCAAATAAATGAATTCCGTGACGTTGTCAGTGAAGTACTGGAGTCCTCGCTTCCCGCGGGAGGCGGGCGGGCGGCGCGGGAGCGATGCTGGACAGACGCCGGTCGGCATCGGCACCGACTCCACTCGCAATTATAAATACCGCGAATTATGATGTGCTATTTATAGCAGTAAGTGTGTCACGACTTCACGAGCCCTGCTCCCGTGCCGCCCCACTCTGCTGCACTATCCTGTGCTTAGGTTTGGTGTCAATCGTCAAGTATCTAGAGTACCTAGTGCTGCCTGTACCTGCTTGCTACCTCTCATAAAGGTATTTGTTTTCAAAAAGTTCGTTGTTTATTTGCTGGGAAACCAATAAATCACATCAAAGGTAGCTGCTTACAGCGAGTTACACAAATAGTAAACGGGTGGGCTGGGGGAGGGGAGCGGCAGTTCTCGAAAGATATCAGAGCTCGGAGCAGGCTGCAGTACCTACTTATCTGCGAAGTTTAGCGGTGAGTAGGTACAAGTGGGTCAGCTCCGTACGTTGGCAAACTTTGTTTGTTAATAGCAACGCCCTAATAGATGTGGTCGCACTTTGCTCCAATGCTCAGAGAGCCACAGGACTCGTCTCTGTACAATAAGTATCCAGATCATGAGATGCGTAGTGGCGAGTGCCAGGTTAGGTTACGTACAGCGTCTGCAGGTGGTGCAGCGGCGCGAGCGCGTGTGCGGGCACGTCGCGCAGCAGATTGCGCGCCAGGCGCAGCGTGCGCAGCGCGCGGCAGCCCAGCAGCGCGCCGCCCTCCACCTCCGAGATGAAGTTGTCTTCCGCCGACCTGCAAACATTCATACGTTTAAGTATACACGTCATAGGTGTCATTTCCATGGTTTACGACGGCGCTGATGCATAAAAATAAAACGAAATCGAAATCCAGTATATTCTGCATGGTGTCGTTTCCACCGTCGGTAGTCGGCAACTAGGATTGCGATTATGACCTCATTTCCAGCCAAGAAAACCATACAAATACACCACAAAAAATCTTATTTTCTAAAAATACAACTGCCTTCAACTCTAAAGTAAAAAATGATATCGAACACGGCGTACTTATTTATCTTAACGTTTTAACACGTGACTCCACTAGAGGGCGCCGCTTTAAATTCGAGCTTTATATTTTGGACATGTACAAGTGAAGCCCTTTCAAATGATACCAAACACAGTGTATGTTTTTTTTAACTCAGAATCAGAACTATTTATTTGTAAAACATAGGTGAAGAACATATGTAAGTACATTAATCATACATGTCAAGGTCTTAAATAGATAAGTGTTGCACTATGCTTTGTCATTGTTGACATACAAATATTAAAGTCAGGTTCATCAAAGTTAACAAAATTTTCTATCAATTTTATACAAATACATTAAAATAATCAATTTAATAATGCCCACTACAAGAAAGAAAAACAAAAAACACACAAGAAGATCATAACAAAAGAACATGCGAGAAAGTATTCGTGCGTTACATTAATAATATGAATTAATAAAATTACAGAATTTAATCAAATAGTCATCCAAAATTAAAATAGTCATCCAAGTCCACATTAATAATATAGATTTATAAAATTACATAATCTCATAATTCATCAGATCATAATTTAATCACATGTATTGTCATTAAAATAGTCATCCAAGGTATAATAACATTTCTCAACTAATAACTTGTGAAGATACTTTTTGAACTCACTACTTTTAGTCCGCTGTAGGGCGCCACATTCAGTTTTGTGTCAAGTCACGTAGCCTATGTTCAGCGGTCGATTGAGACGGTTCTAACCATACCTCATTTGTCGAGTTCCGATAAGGAGTTCATCAGCTATGACGGAACAGATAAACATACACACACCAATACATACATCGCCTGTCAATATCATAACCCTCCTTTGGCTTTGCCGTAGTCGGGTAAAAAAATAACTTCATCATCCGAAGCCAACGAAAGAAACGGTAGCAGTCAAAAACTTTACCGACAGATGTGTGTAAGTGCTCGTCGGTGACGAGTTCAATGGGGTATAGTCCAAGTCCATGATTAGACGACCACGGATGGGTAACTAATCAGCAATAAAATATACACACAATATATAGGGTGACTGGTAATTAGTGACCGATATTTAAACACGTGATTGTACTCATGATTACAAACAACTTTCCCAAAGAAACTTTTTTTGTATACTCATTAGTTTCATTTTTATCACTATATCAAAATTACTGGCGCGCGTGCAAAGTTCAACGCCCGATCAGCTGTTAGCGGCGAGGACCGGCGGCCGCGTTGTCGACGCGTAGGCAATGCATACATGTTTCGATAAAATAATATCCAAGACTAGTATTTTGGTACTTTATGCTCGCGCGCTACAATAAATACATAATCTTTCTAACTTAGACTCCACTTACAAACTAACTTCAGGAATTGCGTTTGTTTTTGTTACTTATACGATGGATGTTTAGAAACGGCTTTAAAGTTACCACTACATTATTAACTGACTCGATACCTACTCGACACTGGGCATGATTCAAGTTATTCCAAGTTTCCCATCACACTTATCTGGCTTTGGACTAGCAGTCTACAAGCAAAACTTAGGTATTTTATTATTAGTCTCGTTGTTATAACTTCGTATTAGACTTGCGTGTTTAAAAAATTGGAGTCAACTTGGCGTAACGTAGCTAAGTACACTCCCGACTAATATACCTTTGAAACAAAAAAAACTAAATCAAAATCGATTCATGCATCCGGGAGCTAAGATGCCACAGACAGAGACACACACACACACACACGCACTCACACACACACACACATTCACATACACACGCGCACGCCCGCACGCACGCACGCCCGCACGTAAGCACGCACGCACACAAGCACACACGCACACAGACGCACGCACACATGCACGTCAAACTTGTAACACCCCGTCGTTTTTGCGTCGGAGGTTAAAAATTATTATTAGTACATTACCCAAGCACAACACTGAGCTGGTCGCTATTGTTTATCTTCGGAGATGTGCGTCACAACTTCACGCAATATTAAAACTTGGAACCACCTCTGGAGTATTAGGTTTCAAACAAAAAATAATCCTACGCAAATCGGCCAAAAAATGTCGGAGAAGCTCATACGAATTACACTGCAAATTAAAAAAAAACATCCCAATTACAAATGAAGAATGAATGAAATCAAAAGTATAAGAAGGACAGTTCAGTAGAAGATTATTCGAGGAACGTAAACTCCTGTCATGAGTAGAACTGAAATTGAGAAATAAGATAAGGAGAATTAAGAAGAGAATAAAGCGTGGTTAGCGCACGCATACTTTTTCTTTGACGAATGGGTAACCTCTTAAGCTCCGCCCTAAAGATACGTGAACATATGAAAAATATACTGAATGCAGTTATTAAGCACCCTGTCCAGCTTATCCAACAAGACAGCATTCAAGGCAAACTAGCACACATCATCATAGTTCATTATAGGAAAGATATAAGTCTGCACAAGCATTGTTTTCGTCTTTGTAGGCAAAAAAACCCTCAGACGTTACAGGGAGCACAACTAATTGGGTAAATACTAAAGGGTTAATTTTGCTGTCAATTTTGAAAAGTAATGGAAGAGGATCTCTATTGCACCCGTATGTGTTCTCATATAAGGACTCATTTTCATTGTTCGTTAAAGCTCGCGTTCGGGGTGCGGGAGATTTCTGTTTTTGTACGCCAATCGATGAATTTCATTGGTTGTAGACCGCGTGCGGGGAATACCCGCATGCAGTATATCGACTAAGATATAGATAGCCTACTTTCATCAGTCGATAGCTCGTAATCGGGGATTCCCCAACTGCTGTATAACGACTGCGTTAACGACTAATGAAAATGCACTATTAGCGCGTTAGCGCGTCTCTGGCGCGCTTGACAGTTCACAGTTCTCAGTGCTCGCCGGAGCACCGCAAACCTCGCGTCAGAGACCTTTGTCTTCCTTGATATTCACAACTTTCAATTTCAATCGTAAAACGCGAGTTCCGTGAAGCATTTGTAAAACGTTCTCTTGTCTAAAGTAGCCCACGTAACGTTTCCATGTAGCACCAGGGCAATACTATGAAGCATATTTCCAACCATTCGTGAGATCGTTACTGTTACATACCTATGTGAGCCCACGGGAACATGACCGTTCAACTACAACTTACTGATATGTTCGCAGTCGCAGACCGCAGTATTACGATGTACAAACAGCGCGGTGGCGGCCGGTGGGGCAGTCGCCGGCGTGCTTGTAGCGGCGGCCGCGGCAAGCGGGTACCGATCGGACGTATTTTTATGTAAATGGCACAAGGTCGGCGGAAGCGACCTCTTCTTGGCGCGGAGGCGCGGCCTTCAGCCTCCTGCGCTGTGCTGCCACGCCACAGCGCGCGCCACGTCGCGCCTCGCCCTGCCGACTAGCGCCGGCGACTGATGATGACGGTCATCTGAGAATGCGCCTCACGCATGAAACACGTACATCATCAATTGATGCGAACAGTGAGCGAATGGAAACATTTCCAAAACTACTTTTAACCAGTTAGCCGAGCGCCGCGCCGTCTAACTGTACCTACTGTTGATCACTGTGTTCAGCCACTAAGCTAAATGATAATAAGGATTGCCACACAGTTAGAGCGGCACATCTAAAGCAAGTTGGTTGTCTATACCTACCACCTGCCGGTATCTGTTGATAGACAGTGACAACAGCGTTCAAATCAAATCATTTATTTTTGCCAACATGGGTAATTGATACATAGATGTTTTCTTAAGGTATAGTCCTCCATATTCTACCATCTCATGGGCGTGGCGTGGGCGTTAAGTGCGTTTGTAATGTGTCCGCGAAATGATCAAGTCCACTTGACAAGTCTATATTATGTTTGATGCGAATATTGATCGTTTACCGCGTACACTTGACATCAAGTATGCGCGGTAAACGATCAATATTAACCAATATTCACTTCAATATTAACCAATATTCACTTCAATCACATAGACTTGCTAAGGAGACTTGACTGTTTCGCGGAGCCATAACTAGATGGCGGATCCTCTCTCACCGCGATTACCCCGTGGGCTCGTAAGTGTGCGTCCACACTGAATGCGCGGTGACTAGAGCCTGAGGCGGGCGCGGCGAGCGGGGGTGTGCGGTGGCCACAGTGACGCGCGAGCTCTTGTAGCGGTTCGACGTATAACAGGGGTTGCAAACTATGGACGAGGATTTGATATTTTTACTAGACAGTCCGATCCTGAGATGGGAGGTGTTGAACACTAGAGATGGTGTGCACGAAATAAATAAAAACAGAGGAATAACTGGCGAATATTTTAACTTATATGAAGAATTGAGATTATATCCTTCAAAATTCTTTGAGTACACTCGAATGCCGGTGTCAACATTTGACTACATACTAAGTAAAATATCACCTAAAATTACCAAAGAAGATACTAACTTTCGCAAAAGTATTACACCCGAAGAGAAATTGTTCATAACTCTAAGGTAAGAATGAAACAAGATTTTTACTAAAAGTTTTGTATTTTTAAGTAGATACCTAAGTAGTAATCAAACAAGTAAGTAAAAAGTTGTAATAATCAATAATTAGGGTAGTTCCCAGTAGAATATCCTCCATAATTTTCTTCGTATCTTGGTTGAGAAAACTGCATCCTTTCTGTCTCGTCTATTAGGATTTGGGTGATTTTATTTCGTATGCGTAACTTTTGTAATTCACTAAATTTTTTCATTTGTGGTAGGAGACTCATAAAAAAATGATAATCATCACATTTCTCCGACTGGTCACTATTTGACGCCATTTTCTGTTCAATCAACAAAATTTTTTTTCTTTCACATTCTATTATTTCATTTCTATAATCTGATGCAGTTTTATTGCGCTTTGATGCGTTGGTGCGACTGCTGCAGGTTGATGTACTTGGACTCATCACGTCAGCGATGTTAGATTGCTCAGTTTGACAAGACTCGTTGAGGGATTCAGAATCACTGTCATGCAGATTTCCCGTCATGTCTTCCGGTGTTATATCATCGTTTAAAAATTGCATGAGATTAAAGTATGGCCATGTGCTCTCTATTTCATCGCCACCGTCACCAGAGCGCGGCGTAGGGAATTTCTTTTTTTCTTTTCGAAACTGATCGCGCAGGTTCTTCCACTTCTTACGCAGTTGTTTTTCTGTAATAATAACAAAATATTTTATTTTACTTATTTATTTCAGGTTTTTGTCAACAGGAACTGGATTTAGAGCACTAGCTTACAGTTTTCGTATGGGGAAAAGCACCATTGCATCTATAGTGCACGAAACATGCCGTGTTTTATGGACAGAGTTAGTTCCTATCCACATGCCGATACCAACAGAACAACACCTAAAAGCTGTTGCAGAAGACTTTGAAGCTACCTGGAATTTCCCACATTGTATAGGAGCAATTGATGGGAAACATTGCGAAATAAAAAAACCACCTAAATCTGGTTCGGCACATTGGTGCTATAAAAAAAGAAATAGCATTGTCATGCAAGCTGTGGCTGACGCAAAAAGGAAATTTTTAGTAGTCGAAGTAGGCGGTCGAGGAAAGCAAAGTGATGGTGGTACTTTTATCGCATCAACACTATATAAACTTATAGAAAAAAATAAATATAAAATCCCTATGCCAAAGAGGCTCACAAATTCTGACGTCATTGCACCCTACGTCCTAGTGGGTGATGAAGCTTATCCATTAAAACATTATTTAATGCGTCC
Source organism: Caradrina kadenii (assembly GCA_947462355.1). NCBI lineage: Eukaryota > Metazoa > Arthropoda > Insecta > Lepidoptera > Noctuidae > Caradrina > Caradrina kadenii. Next base: position 13,018,466 of record OX381691.1, read on the forward strand.
ATATCCCGAGCGAGTCCTTAATAATGAAAGAAAATGTTTTAATATCAGATTGTCTGCCGCTAGACAAACAATCGAATGCGCATTTGGTATATTAACATGTAAGTGGAGAATACTACTTAAACCTATTGAAACAAACAGAAAAAATGCCTTGTCTATAATAAAAGCTGCGTGTATACTGCACAATGTTATAATGGATTTAAACGGCGATCTTGATCTGGATGTCCAACATGTGCTATCTAACCCACCATTATATGAAAATAGTCTCAGAAACCGCGGAGTCAATAATAATCCATCACGAAGAGCAAAAAATGTTCGTATAAAATTCACAAACTATTTCTGGGAACAATATCAAATAATGCAATAACTTTAGGTATAAGTACGTATATTATTATTAAACTTACCTTCACTTCCAGGAAACTGTTCTTTTATTTCACTCCATAACTTTCTTGTTACTGTGCGATTACTGTGGTGTGGATGTTTGCTTTGCCATATAGGTAGTTTAGATTGAATTGCACTTATAAACAATTCAGTATTTACTGCCATTTTACAACACGTACAAATAAAGACGCGCAAACGCCGAGCGACAAGACCGAACTGGTTTGTTACCCCCCGCCACCCGCGCATTGGGTCGCTCGTTGACTAGGCTCGTAGTGTGGCCAGAACGCGCGGACAAGAGTGTTTGAAAACTACGCACGCTGTCTCGCTCAGTCCCGTCGCACTAGGCTTCCGCCTTAGTCACTGCAATATGGACGCAAAGGTGCGTTTTATATGTTTGATACTTCGCGCCCGTCATCGCAACCGCGCTAGGCTCGCTGTATGGACAAGGCCTAACGGATCTAGTGAAGCGGCGCGTGTCGCGGTTGATAACTAACCGACAACGATCATCATCTTGTAATACCAAGTGCGCGTGTAGGTCAGCGGCAAGCGGACGGCATTGAGCTGACTGAGCGCGTGCGCAGCCGTCGCGAACTGCACACATGCGTAGTAGGGTAAGTACATTGACTACGAGTATTGAGTAAAATTTTATGTAGGTAGTATGCTTCGACGTACCGTAGTATGCGTTGAAGAGACCTATGCTGTTGACTGTTGTCGAAAAGCAGTACACTGTGATGAAAGGGCGAGCTTTGACAAACTTTGATAAAATGAAAGTGGCAATGTTTGAGTTGAAGTACCGAGTGCACACACCGCTCCGACAGTGCATGTGTCACAATTGATATTGTGTCAGGCGTCAGTGCGTATAAACGTTTTTGGAAGTTGAGTGGATCTTCTGCGGCTAAATTATGATGCTCGGGCACTCGTTAGTATTGGCGGTGCGCACTCGGGCTCACTCGGCCACATATTCGCGAAATGCCGCGGGCGTCCTCCGCCAGTGCGCGTTGCTAAACGTGTCTGGTATGCGCTCGCGGCAGGATTAGCGAGGGTCGCGGACGCGTGGTGACGCGGTGACGGTGACGGTGGAGCTGCGCAAGTGGCGTGAGAAAGCTCTCGGCGCGCGGTTCGCACGTCGCGGCCGCCCACTCGCGCGCCGTCGCAGCCTCCAGCCTCCATCAGAGTGGAATAAGTAACACCTAATGTTTATCCGCATCAACAGTGCACGTCTCAACGCAGTGCAGAGCTGCTCTAGTAGGTAGCTATGGCGTGCAGTACGCGCGAGACATCCTCGCTGGTAATGCCATTGCCATGCCTGTCCTACTAGTTGTCAGCGCGTTTGGCGCTCTGTTGCTTGCCGTCCCTACTGCCCACTGCCGTCACTAGCGGCCCGCTGCGCCCAGTGCCCGACACCGTCGTTGTAGCTCATCTACATTATTATTTATGTATATGTATGACTAACTTAACTACCTACCCATGTACTTACTTTCCGCATCGTCTGCCTAATGTTTTGTGCGCAAAAGATTCCGGAGAGATTCCGTGTCTTTGCAAATATATTTTAGTGATGCAATTGCAATGTGTAAAAAATGGGAATTGGAGCATGCAGTGGCGATCGATACGCGCCGCCATCACGCCAGTAGCGCCCGACTCGACGAGCGCGCTGCACACGCCACACCGCACGCCAGCCACACACGTGCCCGCTGCGTACCTACCATACAACGATAAGCGAACGGGGAATCTAATATCGTCTATAGTATTTGTACCTACTGTATCTGTACTATGATGGTGAAATAAATACAAATGTATGAGTATGATGATATGTATGTATCGTGTACCTATTCGTGTGCAAAGCAGAGCATAGGTTGCGGATCAGGCGCTCTCACGCTCGGCGCCGCACAAGTTTGTTTGCCATTCGTTGTCACCCATCGACTCGCCGGGCACTTCGGCGTCACCGCACGCACACGTGTCGGGAGCCGTGCGCTTGCAGCACACGACATCTCCACAATGTCTGGCTCGACGCAAACAATCGGTTCTGTTGTTTGCCATCACTTAGCGCCGCCGCCGCGCCGCCCGCTGAGGCGCATGTGAAATATTGCCGCTGTATGTATGCGTACGTATCCTTTCCTCCTGCTTACTGTTTACTATTTCGTTGGCAACTGTTCGGAGGTTATTTATTGTCTTGCGAGCGAAGGCGCCGGATTTATTTGAACCGAGTGATGTATCGGCGAACGAGGAGAGTGTAACTGGCGCCCAACAGGACACATCCCACACTCGCACGTGGACACGAGCGAGAAGTAAGTACCTACAAGCACTCGCCAGTGCTAGGAGAGTAGGTAGGTACTACGTGAGTTCGACAAACGGATGTGCGGTTCACACCTGTGTCACCAAACTGTACCGGCGATTGACGACAGTTCGTACGCAAGTTTGTGCGACCCACTGAGGCTCGAGATCATCTTCGTGACAAACGAATGTGCGACAGTAAATATCTCGAGATTCGTGGCCTTAAAATAGGTATTCATTTCTGTAATTATTCTGTTAAGTACACTTAAATAATATTCATATCCGTTTCCTATCTATAACTTACAATTATTTCGAATATTATTTATTTAAACCACATTAAGACCCAGTAATAGGTATCATCCAGCTTCAACTTACAACACTCAGGGTTAAAGAATCGTCAAAATCAATTCATAATTGGCGGAATGATCGCGTAACAAATATACGAAAAAACATTCAACCGAATTGAGAACTTCCTCCTTTTTAAAGTCGGTTAAAATAATCTAGCGCCTCTCTGTGACAAACAAGTCGCGAGCGTTCCAGTGGCGACGCTGAATAATGGCCATCCTCGATTGCGAGGCGGACGAGAGGGCGGCGGTTTCCCTTCCCCCCACCCCGCGTACTCGCCCCCCGGCCCAGAGCTTCCCGGATTATTTATTTAGCGACACTTTCTTGCCGTCTACAGATTCTGCGACGACAAGAGTAAACAGGATTTAGCACGGCGTTACATAGGCATCACGTCAGACGTAACGATTTATGTAAACACAGCTTAGTGGGAGGCACGTGAAAGCACCCACATAAATATAAGTACGAACTGGACAAAATATCGTGGCGACGGCCAACAGCGCAGTACTACAGCGCTGCACCTGCGGCGCCAGCGCTACTATCGCTCTGCTATACCGACGCACTAGCTCCAAGCGACACACAGGTGATTGCCGCAGCCAGTCCGGCGAGGCAGCCGCCGCGCTGCGCGGCTCCGCTTACAAACTGGAGGTCGCTCGGACCGTCTCATTGATAGAGCAAGGACGCGACACGGTCACACTGAGCATATCATTGAGGAAATAATCAGCTACTTTATTATTATTTGTTAATGTCTTCACAAACATTAAACTTTTAATTAATAGTAATAAAATACAGCCTTCTAAAGTCCAAGGTAAAGTTAAATTGAACATAATAATGTTCAATTCAACTCGCTCCTCCGTCTACGGGTGACGTTATTACGTCACCCGTAGACGGAGGAGCGAGTTGTGTAGGAAGTAGTACTCACAGGAAGTGCAGGTGGCGCAGGTCGCGCAGAGCGTGCGCGGGCAGGCGGCGCAGTGCGCAGCGGTCCAGCCACAGGCGCGCCAGCGCCGCACCGCCCAGCGCGCCGCCCGAGACCGACTCGAGCCGGTTCATCGACAGGTTCCTGCAGGCAGCACCGGACAACGCGTTACCTCTCTCCTCATTCGAGCTCCAATGCACATTCATAATAACCTTTGTCACCATACAAACGGCGCGGTCCGCTTGCAATCGGTTGCTGTTACATCAAATAAATAATGTATTATAATAACAATAAAAGGTAAAATATAATAGAACACATATTTGTTTGGCGGAGACGTGGCGTGTCTCGCAGGCGGGAACATTGCGTAGTGGCACATGTGTTACCGTTGTCATATTATACTGCACACTTCTACTCATTAGTAGAAGTGTGCAGTATAATATGACAACGGACAGATTAGACAGATTTCATTTATTATAGACATTTCTATAATAAATGAAACTGAACAGTCCGTTTGTAATTTTGCTTTTATAACAGCTTTATACTAAATGTATACATATACATAATACGAATGTTTACACGATACGAACACGAAAAATGAAACAATTTTGGAGTTTTTGTCTGACTGTCTGTTTGTTCCGGCTTATCTTCGAAACGGCTACGGGAAGAACCGTATGAGTTTTGATTCCCTTGAGAGTGTCGAAATATGCGTTTTTTCTGAATACACGGCTGTATCCTTTTTTTTCGTAAACATAAGTTTGATTTTTCACAACTTCGTGGGACCGTCGACCTGAGTATACGGTTTCAATTTCAACTTGATATAGTAGTCGCCACGAGTCGTGAGCACAAATGTTAACTTAATTTTTGGGTTTTCGGGTTCCTTTGGGCCGCCGACGCTGCACGCGATTGATCCGTCAGTCGGACCGATCGTGTGCAGCGTCGGCGCGGCGCCCCAAGAAACCCAGATACCGAAAATTTAACTTGACATTTCTGCTTTCGATTCATGGCGACTAATATACCTCCACGCATTCCCGAGATAAAGGGTCATGACAGACGGACAACAAAGTGATCTTATATGAGTTCCGTTTTTTAAACCCTAATAAAAATATACTGAGTCTTTTAACAAGCGACGTACAATCGGCGCGACGCGCGGCGGCTCTACATTTTGGTCATAATTATATACATATTGTTTTTGCGATATTAAAGGCCTATTTATATATAAGGTGAACCTGCAGGGTATTGGTATACCTAAATATTGAACAGAAACGGAGTGTTCGAGCTCGACTACTAGGAGCCGCGAGCGTGGGCGGGCGATAACAACGTGCCGCGCGGCCGAACCCCGACTGTGCCCCAGGTGCCGGGGGCTTTCCGGCACTGTGCCCACTCACAGCACAGGACTGATGGCTCGACGCCAGTAGCGGCACTTGATAAACATCAGGTCATAGTAGATAGGAACTGGTCTTGCGGAACTCTAAGGGGTGGCGCGTGACCTCTGCGACGGTCACGCGCTCGCCCCGCTGCATCTTGTCGGAGTGCTTCTTACCGTCATATTGCACCCAAGGACGTTACAATAAGCGTTATTTTCTGTGTAGGAAGATTATTAAGTAATAAGTTTTCACTAACATTACAAGGACATTACGGTCGGAGGTCGGTGTTCTGTCGTTGCTGCTGTGACTTTACGAGTAAGAAGGACATACGTAGGTATATTTATATCTGCCTAGCCTTTTCCCAAGTGTGTTGGGGTCGGCTTCCAGTCTAACCGGATGCAGATGGAACACAATGATTTATATTATGGAGCTACTGCCTATCTGACCTCCACAACCCAATTACTGGGCAACACAATATCTCTCGGTAAGACTGGTTGTCAGACTTCCGGCTTCTGAGTATCCCTAATGACTTTTTTTTTGCGACAATTCCGCCGCACTAATTTGCCAGCCACTGTAACTCCTGAAACCCAGAATCAACAGTGGAGACCGTCAGAAAGGCGCCGAGGTAATGAAGCTCGACGAGTCCCAGGGAAACAATTCAACTTTCTTGGATCCCGAAACGAAATGAATCAGAAAAGATTAACGGAGGAACAGCCTCGTTAGCCTAGTGGTCCTAAGCGCGACTGCTATGCTAGGGGTCTGGGGTTTGATTCCCAGGTCGAGCAAAGTTTTATTGGGTTTTTCTATGATATCTCAGTATTTGTGCCCGGTTAATGGCAATAGGCTCGCCCCCTATTACATGGGATATATATATCGGCGAACTGTGTACATTGTGATAGTACGTGTGTTTGTAGCGGAGGAGTAAGAAAAAACATGATTGCTACTTACCTCCAAACAAACAGGAGGCCGAACAGAACTTGGCCAATAGGCACAAAGGGATGTTAACAGCTGGGAGAAGCTCAGATTGCCAAGCACCACGGATTGCAATTATCATTAACTTAATGGGTTCAAATGTGAACAATAATAAATAATAATTAATAATATTGAATGAATGAATAATAATTAATGTGATGGGTTATAATGCGTGTCATTTGATTCTAGTAATAGGTGTGGCAAAAACGCTTTACCGCACGGAAATTTGTTCTAGTTTCTACAAGGTCCGCGTAATAAACTACTCCGGATGTAACCTGTACACTATCTAACATAATATTTCGTTCATTCTGTCAAAGATTACATTCCCATAAGATGTGATGAGCTGATTGTTCATATCCACAGTCTGATGTAGAACATTGACAAGGGAGACGCAACAAGCTTAAAAGAAAAACAATTTACTCTTAAAGTTGGCGTGACCTGTGAGAAATTGGGAAACACAGTGGCCCATGCCTAGCCATGATCTGGTCAGCCGTTCACAATCTGAAGGAAAGAACTGATGGAGGTCAGAAACGGTCCTTGATGGAATTATCCTACCTACATTGCCATTCGGGTAAAAGTACCTCCTAGACGTCAGCCTGCTGTTTAAATAATCTAGAGATCTTAGCACGGTCACGTTGTGTTAGAAAGCTTGCGTCCATAGTTTCTCGCTCAGAATAGTAAATTGCAGCACGTCGCTGCACCTCGAGATCGACTGCAAGCACACCTGCAAGTACTGGTAGCGCCTCAGTCCTAACGGTCCTATATGCTTTGCATAGAAATATTAATGCTAACCGTTGCCTTTGAAAGAAGTTTACGTCGTACCGCCCTTACGGTGGCCCTAATGGCCCAAACAAGTGCACCGTAGCACATGCAATGTAGGTAAGTGGCCCCAGAAATAGTTTTCAGAGTTAAGAAACACAGCCCTCGAGTAACTTTAGTAATAATCGTTGGGGCATACAAAATATTTTTGGCTTTTTTCCTAATAAATGAAAATACTTCGCTAAGAACAAACCGCGGTAGCACACGGGTGGTTTTCGTTTAGCGGAAACGTTATTAACGCTAACCGTAATGACTGTCAAAGACCAACGAGCGACAGCCGCGACCAATGGCTATACGTGCTTCCTGAGGCACGGGAGAGTCACACTACCTACTTTATAACCCCGGACTGTTACTTAGAAATTCCTCATTGAAAAATCCAATAACTAAGTACTAATAACACTAGTATAGTAAATAAGCGTAATCTGTGACCAACTCACTAACAAACGTGTGGGACTATTTGTGTCTAAAATAAAAAAAAAGTTTTTTTACCCGATCTTGGAATTGAACCCTTGACCCTACGCGCATCAGTCGCGCCTGCGACCATAATGTCAGCGGGGCAGTTACAAACTTGGTGACATGCGTGTACAAACATTGTTTCACTATATGTATAACGAAATGTAATGTATATGTTACCGGCAATGTGTATGATTCAAGTATACTAAACAATACCTAGGCAATCTACAGAATACCTGGGGCGTCCAGGCAATATATGAAATATAATGAATATGATCCACCGGCAATATGTAAAATAAATAGATTTTGGTCTATATTTATCAACTGTTAACCAGCCTACCTATAAGATGACGGCCAAATAAAACGGGATCGCTTCTTTACGCATAATATTGATTGGCATAACGGTTTCGCATAACTTTTATTAGCATAATAACACTGGCATAATGCAAAGGTCAGCGTAACTATCATCTGGTCTCATTTGGAGTTGCATAAATTTTCTTGGCTAGCTAAGTAGCAGAACATAGGGCAGAGGGAGCCTAGGGCACCCATGTTAGGATACTTTAAACCCTGCTGACAGAAATAGAAGCCCCGCGTAGCGGGTCTTCGTCGTCGAGGCTCTTATATGTATACCTTCGATATGACATGTATGACAAAAAACCAAGTCGAGGAATTGAATAATATTATGCGTAATGATAATTAGGCCGAATTTCGTTATGGCAATGTAAATTATGACAATATATTTTATGTTCTCGTCTTTTACACACATTGCCTGCACGTTTTAGGTATTATGTACATTGCCTAGGTATTGTAGAGAATACAGGATTGTACAGATTGCCGGTAACATTAAATCCAACTCGTAAATCTTTTCACCAAAACAATAAGTCAGACGGTAGGACATGTGCAATGTGGGAAGCGCGATGTGTTCGAAGCAGAAGGCGGCATTACTGTCCACCCCATATGGTCGTGTGCATAGCACCGGCGCAGGTCGCAATGTACGGCATGCAGACTCACAGCTCGCGCAGGCCGGCGGCGGGCAGCAGCGCGTCGCGCGCCAGCGTGCTGATGTTGTTGTTGGACACGTCCCTGCAACAACATCACTCATTAGACACGGCTCGCCCAGGAGGTTCCATAACACACAACATATTATTAATCATTTATTTACATACATACCATCACGCCTGTATTCCCCGAAGGGTTTTGCAGAGGTATACTGATGATAACACTTTCCTCGACTTGGGAATCAAACCCAAGACCTCTAGCGTAACAGTCGCACTTAGTACGACTAGGCTAACGAGGCAGTCATTTATTTAATTTACTTAAACATAAAACGGCCATCCTTCATCAAAAGATATAGCTGAAGTGAACTTGAGGTGAGTACAGATCATCAGTGCCGATGATTTCTGAGACATAGCATTAGTGGACACGCGCGGTGGCCACATAGCATGCGTCGGATGAGATTATTGTAAGTGACAGGCTCCCGGCGTGGCGTGCGGTGGTGCCGCGGGGAGCCGATAACGACCTTCGCGTCGCTCGTTATTGGCGCCATCCATCATCGCGGTCGCCGACACGACCCCCACTCGCCCCCACACTCGCTCCGCCCGCTCATTCACAATGCCGGGCTCGTGGCAGCGCGCCGGGCGGCGGGCGATGCGGTGCGCCCGGAACTGATGCTGGTGAGGATGACAAACGCTCTACTGTCTTCTGCGAGTTACGGTTGCGACATGTATATGCGCTACGCAGATAAGGACAACAATAGGGATCTAAAGTGAATTCGAAAAATCTTTAATCATTATCTCTCATACTAATATTATTAATTCTACTAGGTACTATTATAAATGCGCTTAAACGGCTGAACGGATCTTAAAATGAACATTACATTATAAGGTGTCCGCTTTCTTTCGTGACTGTGTCGGCGCGTGCAGCGCGATCCCCACCACAATGGTCGATGGCGTACTCGCACTTTCAAGCTTTGGTTGTCGAAACTTGTGTCTCCTTTTGAAACTCCTCGATAGCTCGCGACAGTGCGGCTGCAGTGGCGGCTCACGCGCGCCTCGAGTCGATACCCGAGCACGCGGCGCGGGACGCAGGCCGGCGCGCCGGGGCATCGGCCGCTCCGCGCGCCTCTAGCCGCCGCCACCTCGTGCGCTTACACGCGTATTACACGATAAATAACATCTCGTTATCCTTCATGTGTACAAACCGCGCTCTCTCCTCATGTTCACCTTTGACCGCACCGCGAGTTGGCGAGTGTGTGCCGTGTGGTGCGCGGGAGCATGATGCGGAGGGCGGCTGCGACCTCGACCCGCCGCCGGTGAACGGACCGCGCTCGACTGCACTCGCTCCACATGCCGACACTAATGCATCTTTAAAATAGCCTGTCATTCGGTTTACAAACACGGCCCACTACCAGTTTCTTCTGGCCGAAGAAGCTTTCACCCGATTCTTATACCGGAGATGGTGCTCTCCATGCCTACTTTAGAGTACTGTTGATGTGTAGTGTGACTGAACGAACGAACTAAGCATTCTGATAGCTTTAGTTGTTGTGGACACTTGCCGTGCAGTGTAGGATGTATCCCCTACTGCCCACTGCCAGCGGGACGCGCGGGCCCTCGGGCGCAGCTACAAGTGTTCAGTTTTGTGTCACGTTAGCATCGCAGCACACGAGGACGGCGGCGCGCGGCCAGGTGCGCGGCGGCCTCGCGCGCTTGCGTCACCGCGCGCTCCGTGCGCCGAGCTCTTGAATGAACCGCCGAGCGACCGGCCCGGCTCCCGGCCCTTGCTCACTAATTATGTTCTTGAGAACTTTTATCGAGGGACTGGCAGGTGAGGAGTGAGAAACAGAGTTACAGAGGCGCACGGTACGAACATTAAACGATCCAGCGTTACGACTTCAGCGTGGTTGCGACAATAAGTAAACAAACAAATAAAAGTACACTTGGGTCATCGACGTTTCACGTACAACCGAAATAACGAGCGCTCACAACGTTGTGAGTGTTTGTGCGTCGCGTACATGTTGACTCCTCTGCAACTCACACAGGCCGCCCTCAAGAGCGCAGGCGGGTGGGCAGCGGCCCTGTGCTCGCCTCACGTGCTGCGATATTCCCTTGCGCTACATTCAAGTCTAGGATTCGACGTGTTCTTGAAGACATCAATAACAATCGAGCGCGTCGTCCTCAATGCAGCAATGCACCGCCCGGGTGGGCGAGGAGGAGTGGGGGGTGGGCGCAGGAGCTCCCCGGTGCCTTGCAACTAATTGGCGTCGTCCTCGCATTCGGTCTATTAATAGAGTGGAATAGATTCGCAGCAGTACCGGCGCGGCGCGAGTCGGGTGCCCGAGCAAACATCGTCCACATCTACGGCTGCACTCCACTTCGGTGACCGCCGCCCAGAAGTACTTCAGATCCAACTCGACAAGCTTATATTACATAGGCACCGAACGTGTCCGCTTGCAGAGGTCGACGCACGACGCCGTTTTAATTAAGAATCGTTACTACGTTGAACTTTATGCATATTTATAATGAGCCGACTGAAATCTGAAAATTATTAGAATTTATTAATGAAAACGAGGCGCCCGCCGCGTGCTCACAGATAATGTAATTTATTGGCGGCGTAATTGAATCGTAACATAAAGCTGAAGTTATTTACGAGCGGAGCGTGTAGTGCGCGGCGTGTGACGTCACTCGGCGGCGCCTTCGCGAACCATGATTGATGGCGCGCTGAGCTGCTGACGCGGCGCGTGCGGCACCGTCAGCACCAGATACCGATTACGTCCAAACTTGGCTTGGGTTCAACTAAGCAGAATGAACAACACTTTCTACGTTGGATCCTACTTCCTTCTTCTTTCTTTTGGTCCTATTTTAGGGGCTTTAATAAGCTTCAATTCGACAAGGATCATCGTCAATCTGGTTTCTTTTCATTTTCCATTTTTCCCTCAGAAATGACAAAAGAAAGTATAGATAAGTAGATATGCATGCACGGCAATCGGCTAAATGTTCGCCGCTCTGTACGTGCTGATTCCATAGGCTGTATTCTTAGCAATAATAATTTAGATAAGAATAAATATTCACAACCATTTAACCACAGCAAGCAGGCGCGCACGCTCAGCAGAGGTAGTAGATGCGGTAAATAGGTTATTTTGTACTACCTTGCAGAGCGGCACATCCCACCGTCTCTGGGAAGTTGGGTTATTGGGTACATCAGTATTCGGGAAAGCGATGCATATATGCTTCTGCACTGCACATCAAAATCAATCAGTGTGGGAGCTAAAATATTCCTGATCAATTTCTCCGTGCCGTGGACCGAGGATATAAAAGAAGGCAAACTAATACTTAAAATTTTGCGGACGCCGAGGCCACCCATATGCATAAGAAGAGCAGCTTGGGCCCAAGTTCGGTCGTCCATTGCCAAATTTAAAACAGTTGTTAAGTTATGTCGGATAATTTGGTTTGTTTTCTCTAAAAGGTGATTATGCTACAACAAATGGGAAGCGCCAAGGAATTATGGTGATGGCCGAATGCATGTTAATTTGGAGCAGTCTTTCCGAAACATCATTAAAATTTTGTATTTTTTTCTAAACAAAGTTCGACAAGGAATTCTCGAACATTGGAGGTCCGAGCAGACACGAAGACAGCTTTTTACTATAATTTTGGGTTATATTATTATATTATATACACTATTGGCTTAAATTTGGAAATAGTCAATTATTATTGTCTGTCAGTATTGTCATTTAAATATTATTCACATTATGACAGATTAAGTTCAAGGCGTATGGAATTACATTTATTTTTTAAATTAGGTAATCTACGCAAATGGTTCTTTATGTCTCTTGCATAAAGCTGCCAACATCTAGATATCTGACGCCGGAAGATCACTTCAATTAAGATTTGTTTGAATGGATTGCTGATTTCCCAACTATTCGGATGGCCTGACACTAAAAGTGTTACTTTCTTTGATGTCGGATTTCTAACACGGCTACTTTTAATTGGCGTTAGGTTTATTTATACATTGCTTTAATGGTTTATTCGTGACGTCGTAGGGCGCGGATCGCGATGCTCGTTATGAGATGTTTTTGTTTTTACTGTTATACTAATGTAGTTCTTTAATGGTTTCAATTATTTCTTTTGTACTCGGAAGAGGTCTAGGTGTAGACGAGTTATGAGTCAGGGGCTTACTGATATAGATAAATGACACTTTTCGCACCTTAATATTTCAATAACTATAAGGGTCATATTATTGAAATTTGGGATTCCAGGTGTTCATGAGAGTTTTATTACGTGTACAAAATTGCGAATTTGTAACAGTTATTGAGTAATGATCCGAAGTAGAACCAAACACGTTTTGCATAATCTATACGTGTTTGGCCAACTTGGCTGATACACTGCCGTATATCTAGGTAAAGTTCCTTTAGTAGCAGCCCCTAGTTCAGATGTTGGCGATGTGAGCGGCGCCACCCCCGTGTTCGAAAAGCATTTATGAAACCGCTGCGCCTGACCTCTTCCAGTGGGACTATCGGACGTTGAGAGAGCCGGAAGGAGGTGCGTGTGTGCCATACTTATTACATACATAATATTATAACCTCGTGCATTCTTGGCTAGTCTCCATAGAGATTGACCGAGATTCGATCGGGAGAATATTATTAATTTATCCGTCTCGCTATGACATAGTGTCATAGTATGCCATCATGCTGCTGCCATAGTTGCTTGTCTTAACAGAGTGCGTAGAGGCGCTCCCTCCGGGGCATTCGCATGCAGCAGTTTAGGTTCGAGCACTACACGAGGGAGAAGAACCGAGCGTTGCGGTGCGTAACCTGCAATGATACAATGTGCAACACCAAGCGCCGCTAACGCTGTCACGGTTCAGATTCGTATCTCGGGTTGTTACAATGCGGGCGAAGACTCCCGGTGCGGGAGCGCCTCCATTGTGTTGTGTGTGTATTTTGATCAAAAGTTTACATTACATTCTGTGAAATATTAATTAGGATTTCATACGCCGGAATGACAAACGGAACCCCTTATATAAGGATCATTCGTGTGTCGTTTCTATCATGCTTAGATGGTTCGGTCATGTTGAGAGGGTGAGTGAAAGCCTGCTAACAAAAGGGATTTATATGGCAGATGTGAGTGGCAACGCCGGGAGGGGACATCCTAGAAGGACCTACCCTGACCTTATTAGTGAGGTTCTTCAGTAGTCGTAACCGGCGTGCTTGTATAACCTGATGTATGAACGCAGACGAGGCGAAAATAATATGAAAGGATTGTAGTAGGTGGCGTTCTGTGGTTTCTGCCTACCCTTATGGAAAAAGGCGTGAGTATATGTATGTTATTTAAGAAAGAATGCAAACAAAAGTCGACCTTTCCCCTTACCTAATGCTGCCATACGCCTGGGATTCCCCGAATTTGCCCTAGTTTAGAGGGCGTCCGAGAACCCTTCGAAGGGAGATCCCGTAAAGTGGCAACGTTCATGTTCATGTCCACATTCTCAGGGGAATCTCAAACAATTACAAAATGAGCAATACATTCAAATTAAGTATTTGAAGTTTTTGGCATCGGCAGGTGATGCCAGCCCTACCCTTACCCTCATATCTACAAAACTACACACTCACAGCCTAAAATATCCAATAACAAAATATGAATGAATCTAAATAGATTACAGCAAAACCTGTAGGAAGTTTATGGTCTCAAAACAACATGTTCATCGTACGGAACCTTCTCCTCACGCACCGGTATTTTTTTTTCAACACATTACATCATACATGCCATCACGCCTGTATTCCCCGAAGGGTTAGGTAAAGGTGTACCAGTGTACACCCACAGTTCGCCGGTATGTTAGGGTCCTATGTAATAGGGGGCGAGCCTATTGCCATTAACCTGGCACAAATCCTAACTCCGAGCTGCTACTGAGAATTTCATAGAAAAACGCAATATCACTTTTTGCTCGACCTGGGAATCGAACCCAAGACCTCTAGCGTAGCAGTCGCGATTAGGACCACTAGACTAACGAGGCAGTTATTCAACACTGATCATTGAATTCGACATTCGTGTCTGCATGCAAGCTGCGGTCCGAACACTTCGTTACGCAGATTGTGCAACGTGTCGGCACCGGCACGCAGCACGCGCCACTGTGACCCGCGCACCCACAACAACTCGCTGCCTTGTGCAACAACGCTGCTTATAAAAAAATGTAGAATAAAAGACATCAACGCAATCAGCGCTTCTTACGCTCCGTACAAACCAATCATTATACAACATAGTGTGCGTTCTGTCTACTTCACAAGCAGTATGCTACCTGCACCTAGGCAGCAGCAATCGCTTAGAAAGCCGTTTGCGTTTGCCCTAGGCGCGCGTCTTACATCTGATAGCGTGCCTACTCATGCGCAGCCACAGGGGTGTGGGAGTGAGACACTCTCACTTGTCATCTAATAACTAAGTACCTACCTACTTATATTTTAAAGCTGGATAGTGTGTTTGTAAATTTTCGCTATAAAATTATTTCGCGAATTAGCAAATGAATTTTCAGAATCGGACCAGCATTTCCGGAGATCAGCGTGTTCAAATAAAAAAACAAGTAAACAAACTGTCCATCATCCTAGCAACGATACACATATATGATTGCTATACCTAATTATCAGCATTTGCTTGTCCATGTGTAATGACAAATGCAGCTTTAGATCACCTCACCCCCCGTCAGTAACCAGATTCACGACCGACGCATCAGTGAGGGCTGGTCCGTACTCCGCACCAGCTGGTATGCACGGCACTAGTGGTCGCAACGTGCTGAGAGTGTTGCGTGGAAGTAATGGAGCGCACTCACAGCGACAGGAGGTTCTCGTGCAGCGGCGGCAGGCGGCGCAGCGCGGCGGAGCGGCAGTCCAGGCGCGCGCCGCCCTCGCCGCACGCGCAGCCCGCCGCCGCGCGCGCAGGGCACCCGCCGCGCGCCGCGCTGCACGCTAGCAGCGCCAGCGCCGCCGCGCACGCCAGCCAGCGCGCGCGCGCCATGCGGCCGCGCCCTCACCGCGCGCTGCCGAGCTCCCGCGGCGCCGCCGGCTCCTCGCTGCGCACCATGCTGCACTCGCACCACTGCACTCACAGCGAGCGGTGACCGCGACACTGTCACCCCGCTCCGACACAACTACTCGCTTGCGTCCACTTGTTTTACGAGTTTCCTAAGAGTACTTGGAAATGTTCACGATTATATTGCGGCGACCGACACTGATCGTAACTAGACTCGCGAGGGACGCGTGGGGCGTGAGCGGAGCGGCGACACACGTAACTCCGCAGCGAGGGCGCGCTTCGTACTGACGGCTGGCTCGCTAATCAGTGCCGTGCCGGCCCGCCGGGAGCGACGCGCGGCACGCGCCGTCTCTCTCCGCTCGCCGCCCGCTTGTCTGCCGGCTCCTCAGACACGGCCAGAGCTTCCAGCTTCCGCCCAGCGAACAACGATACGGTTGCAATTGCGAGCTTTTAGCGACGGCGCCTTCTCTACTCGGCTACGTAACTGTATACAGTGTATATTGCCATAAGAGTCCGCACTGATGCGCACTAACAAGTTTTTAACTGATCACCAGTCTTTATTTGGTTAGAGAGACGTAATGGAACCAAAGGGCTATGTCTTGCCGAATCCGAGTGGCACTTTTACTGTGCTAAGCGTATAGCTGCTACACCACCGACGGACTGTTTATTTGACAAGTGTGAGGTCAAAAAAATCAAAAAAGTCAAATCTGCCATGTTAAAAGGTAGAAACACGCAGCCACGTAATTTGCACTAACCAAGTCGAAACAGTCGAATTTGAAAGTCTAAGTTTTCAAAAAGTTTATTCAATCCGTTCAATAAAAAGCACCGGTAAGCTCCATGTTTTGTGGTACTTGCTATAATACCTGTACCTGTAAGGCGCTGAGCAAACCATGCACAATGGCGGGGCCGACAATGTGTCTGTGACTGATTCAAATATACACTTTGAACTTATGCAACTTGTCTATGCAATAACGCACGCGTAGCACAAGTAAAAGTCCGGACAGAGAAACTTGCGGAGGCCGGCGCGGGGCGACTCACCCACCGCTGTGCGCGGTGAACAATACGAGCTAGTTTGCATGAGAAGTTCTGCTACGTTCCTAGATTACAAATGGCTATGACAGCTCTCTTTTTCCGACTTCAATAAAAGCCGGGGGTTCCGTCTTAATTAGACGCGTATTGTGTGTGCTACCTTATTAATTATTATATCTACGAAGAATAGAAATAGTTTATCGATATTGATATCACACATTTATCTATTATCGATAGCACACCACCAGACAAGAAACTCAACAATTGCTGAAACTCAGACCAAAAAATAAGTACGTAAACACCATACTACACTCCTACAATAAACGTTGTGCGTTCGAGCGCAACTAACTGTACAGTCGTAAATACCTCATTTAAAGTTTAGTTTGAACATTTCGAACTGGTATCCGTAGGCGAGAATCCAGGCCAAAGAAAAGGTTGTGGTCATCTGAAATTGCCCAAGTGCGAGTTAGACTATCACAAACAGAATATCATATCTAAAATCTATTAAACTGTAATAAAGCTTTAAGAAAATCACATTTAATTAAAAAGTGGTACAAGTAAAGGTATACCCGTTTTTACACTGAATAATTTCGGGAGGGGACGCCCTGGAAGGACCTACCATGACTTTATTGGTAAGGTTCTTCTCTAATATCAAACCATCTTAGTGCTAGTTTAGCTTACAATTAACATTTTATAACCAGTCTCAATAATAAAATTAAAAGTTTAAACCAAAATATAATTTGGTACCATTTAACCAGTGGCCATAAATCCACAACCAAACCACAACCACTTAATCGACCAACACAGGATGTAGAGCGAGACCAAGCAAGCGTTCTATTCTACAGTCGATACTTTACAGTTTATAGATATCGATATTTTAAAGTTTATCGTTATTGTACAGGGTATCCATATTGATATCATATAGCGATATCGATATTTTTACACATACATCTATCATATTTATCTTAAATTATCGACATCGGTATTCTATGGATCACTGATATCGGTACTTTACATTTTATAGATGTCGATATTTTGCACTTTACTGACTTCGGTATGTCAAGGTTTTACGATATTTTATTTTTTTATTCGAGATGGGAAAGTTCTTGAATCTAGTCTAGGTCAGACAAACACAGAGTTGACGGTAGAGTGAGCTTACGCAAAAGAAGCCTATTTATTCTAACTTTGAATAGATTACTTGGTTAAATGCGTTTGGAAATAAAGAGGTACAGGCAGAGAGTTGTTGTTGTTGAGAGTTGCTCCTTTGCAGTGCGTATTATAAATTATGTATGGAAACGATTAGTGCGAATTGATGGAATACTGTCCAGGCGCGAAGTATCGTTTCACTCTATTTGGAATGCCAAGCCTTTTAGCCGCAGTTTGGAATTGTCGATACCAATCAATATCAATACCATCGATATCGAAACTTTACAATCTGTCGACATTTTACTGTTTATCAATATCGATACTCTACAGTTAAAATATATTTAACAGTTTAGATATTTTGTACCCTATCAAAATCGATATCTATTACAGGCTATCCATAATGATATCTTACAGTTCACCAAATCGACATATTCCTGGTTACCGATATGGTTTATCCACATTTTGCAGTTTATCGACATAGATATTTTACACTTTACTTAGTTTATCGCTATCGATATTATATAGGCTATCGATATGAATAGTTTCGAGTTTACCGATATCGATATTTTGGTATTTGACGTCGCGGATAAAGTCTCACTCTCCACCCTGACTTGAGGAGGCCCGCCATCGTGAGCAGTCGAAGATCGCCGAAGGCGTGTAAACAAATAAAACTTGCTCAGGTTAGGTTTTTGTTATTGTACTTGTTATGTGTAAATGTTTATATTATATATGTTCATATATGTTCTATTTGTGTAATAAATTGTGTAATGTTCTTTCCTTTCTCAAGGGTCGCGCAACTCTTGACGTCCGTCAATATTTTGCGCTTCCTTGAGCCCATCTTTTACTTGCTTTTACTATAAAATAATGAATTAATTAATTTCATTAAATTAATTGAAATCATTTAATTTTATTGAATTCATTTAATTCATGTTGTGTGCGTTTAGATGTATAGATGTGTGTAGATATGTATATATGTTTGTCCATTCTGTATGTCATATAATGTGTCAAATCTTTCCTTTCTCAAGGGTCGCGCAAACCCTTAGCGTTCACAAATATATTGCGCTTTCTTGAGCCCTTCTTATTTAATCTTTTTTGTGTTAATATACAGGGTTGTTATGAAACCCTTAGCAATTTTGTTTTTCTAAACCAGAATCGATAACAGAACACAAAGGTAAAAAAAAAAATTTTTTTTTTCATCAAAGAATATCCTAACAATTCATAAAAAGTGGGATAAAATAGCCAAGTCAATGACCTTAGGTTACGTTACGCACACACGAGTAGGAAGCGGCGAGCGGGAAGTACACAAGAGCGGGAAGGCGCACGGTGCGCGGGGGAGGGGAGGGGGCGGCGCACGCGGCTAGGCTACTGTATGCCGCCGCCCGCAACATCAAACAGGTGCCCGCCGGTCGCCGATTCGTTGTCAACTTGTGACTCAAACGCGCTACCTGCGTCGCTATTAGTCGGCTGATAAAAAAATGTACAGTAACCGAGAGTATTATGAAATGGTGAGAGTGGACATAGAAAGTGGCGAAAGTGTTTACCAAGCCCAAAGGCTCTACGAGACGGAATCCATCCCCCGACTACGTGCTCAAGGACTTTCCAACCCTTCGACGATTCCTCATCGTAACACGATTTTGTGGACTGATGAAGCACTTTTCACTCGGATCGGACTCTACAATCGCCGCAACGAGCACTGGTGGTCATTCCGAATTCCTCATGTAATTCGTGAACATTACCATCAAGTGCGATTCAGTGTCAATGTGTGGGCAGGCATCATTGGCAACACGATTCTCGGACCTTATTTTATTGAAGGCCATCTAACTGGAGGTACTTATCTTGATATGTTGCAGGGTGTAATAACAGAATTTTTAGAAAACGTACCAATCGCGTACCTACGCGTTTTTTATTTTCAACAAGACGGGGCTCCCCCGCATTACGCACGCAATGTTCGAGAATACCTAAATAGTAAGTACGGAGAACGATGGATAGGTCGCGGTGGACCTGTGGCTTGGCCTCCTAGGTCGCCGGTCCTCACGCCATGTGATTTTTTTTTGTGGGGTGAAATTAAACGTATTGTTTACCGTGAAGAGTTGCAAAGTTTAGACGACCTAAGACTAAAAATTATTAGTGCATTTGACATTGTTAAAACTGATAGTGCAGTGCTCGATAGACTCCGGAGAAATGTAATTAAACGTTCAAGGCTCTGTTTGGAGAGAAATGGACTTCACTTTGAGCAATTGTTACAGTATGATTAACAAGTAAGTTTTGTACCTAACTAATTTTCTGCAAACACGTTCTGTTGAAATAGCTAAGGGATTTATAATAACCCTGTATATAAGTTTATAATTGAATATATATGTTAGCTTTGTATTAATGTTATTTGTATTTAGTATTATTGATAAAGTATAAATATAAACTACTCAAAACAAAATAGGGCCCACCATCATTTATTTTAATTTTTTGTCTTAGAATTACTCAAGGGCCATTGATTAGCAAAATTAAGCATTAAGTTGTTTAGCTGACATGTTTATGAGTGACAACTTATGCGTTTTATTCAAGTGGGTGGACAGAAAAACTGAAGTGCTTTAAAAAATGCAACATTGCACTAATTTTGTCACTTGTGTTCTCAGTGTGGCTCTAAGTTTTGTGGTTAGACGTTGCTTTCTTGGACTGTTTTGTTTAATTTCTGTACTAATCGTGATTACTATGGCCAATTCTCGACGTCATATGGACTCGGAAACTGCAGCAAGAGCAGTTGCCCTGCTTCAGGAGGGCGAGTCCCAGAGATCTGTAGCAATACGTGTCGGTGTGTCGCGAAGAGCTATCAGAAACGTTTGGGAGCGCTACCAGGAAACCGGAAGTGTAGCTAGGAGACCTGGAACAGGAAGAACCAGAGCCACAACGGCTCATGAAGACCGGTATATCGCTTTAACTGTACGTCGGGAGCGTACCGTAACTGCCCGGGCCTTACAAACTCGACTGCGGCAATCGACTGGTACACAAGTCAGTGATCAAACCATTCGTAATCGACTCCATGAAGATGGCCAACATTCCAGAGTACGCGCTGTTCGACTCAAATTGACAAGGGCTCACCGAGCAGCGCGTTTAAGGTACGCTCGGAAACATTTGGACTGGACCATGGATAACTGGAGGACGGTACTCTTTACATACGGGTGTAAGGTCAAGTTTTTCAGTGATGATAAACGAATACGACGAATAGTCGACAAGAGCTCATAAACGCACTAAAATTCTGTTGAGAACGAATACCGGAGCAAAATGTTACCCACCTGATTGAAAGTGTACCAGATAGGCTCAGAGAGTGCATACGGAGTAGAGGAGGCCCCACTCGCTACTGAGAAAAACATTACTCGGACAATAGTCACAGAAAAACAGTGTTAGGTTATGTTTATTTTTCTCATTATTTTGCTGCAATTTTACTGAAAAGTGTTTTTTTGTGTTTGTTTTATCAAAATAAACAACTTTCATTATTAATTATGCTTAAACAGTTTTTTAATCCCTATCCTAAGTACAACTATACATATTGTGTGGATCGCCCCGAGGACACGGTGGAGCATACCGTGGCGGTATGCCCCGCTTGGGCGGAGCATCGCCGAGTCCTCGTGGCGGCCATCGGCGGCGGCGAACTCTCGCGTCCGGCCCTGGTGCAAGCCATGGTCCGGAGCGAGAGGGAATGGGATGCAGTCGCCTCCTTCTGCGAGGCAGTAATGCTTGAGAAGGAGGCGGCGGGACGGTTGAGACAGCGGTTCTCCCGTCCCAGCCGCCGCGGTAGACGCTCCGGACGTCGGGAGCCGCGAGACGACTCCCGGCCACCGTAGATACTGGCCTGTGGACGGTGAGCAATGGGTAGCTCACCGTCCTTACGTTGCATAACGACAGGCCGTGTCGACGGCGCGTTCGTGTTCCACGCGCGCCTCAAAGAGATGTCAGCAAAAGGAAGGGGCCACTGAGGGCCGATGCCTGCCGGGGCTGCGGGTTGTTCGCAAGAGATACCGCGCCCCCGGAACGCAAAGGGCACAAGAAGGAACATGGGTGGGTTTTAGTCAGTAAAAGTCTGACACTCCCTCCCGCCCCGCCCAGGGCGGGAGAAGTTATTTGATGATTTCCCACCCACCAATAAAAAAAAAAAAAAAAAAAGTACAACTATACATAAAAACCAGATAAACATACATAATTTTTAATGACAGCCAAAAAACATGGTGGGCCCTATTTTGTTTTGAGTAGTTTATTTATTATCTTATATAATTAAAAAGAAATTTTGTATATATATTGTGTTAGGAGATCGTAACTGATAGGGACAAACTGCAATAGACACAATCTGTTCCTACCCGCCACGACCTCCACCACCCTCCTTGCAAATTTCAGAAATGTCTCCCGCATTTTGGTGTTGTCCATTTCCTTACTCAGGTTCTCCCTATTGTAAATGTCCCCATGCTCTTGTTCACTATCATATCTTGCTCGACCGAACATCGGGCAGTCGAGCAAGACATGCAGTGCCGTTTCCTCTACCCCTGGAGAACAGGTGCACGATTGGTCCCCCTTACACTAGAATTTTGTCAGGTATTCGGAGAATCCACCGTGCCCTGTCAGTATTTGTGCCGTAATCATTTCCATGGGGATTTCACGGACTACCCTGAGGCTTTCGATGGCGTTCGGGAAGGACTTTTTAGTTGTCCCGGCTGTCTCGCCCTACTGATATCTCCGATTCATCAATGGACCCCCGTCTGCTTTGCTCTTTGACGAATGAGACTGGGTATTTATCGTAGTCGGGCAGACGTTTGAGGTGGAGGGCGGCCAATTTGGCCAGATAGTCGGCACGTTCGTTGCCCGCAAGCCTCACGGCGGCTTTCAGCCAGAACACAGACACAGCTTTGCTCTGGCCGAAGGCAACGCGGGGGTTTTTGCGGGCCTCGACTGCCAGGGGATGTGGGGAGCCGTTATTTACGACAGCCTCCAGCGCGGACCTGCAGTCGCTGTATAACGCGAAGCTCTGCTGAGCTCCCCGAACAATGTCCTTCGTGGAATTGCATATGGGCAGTAGTTCCGCCTGATAGACCGTGCCGTATGATGGCAGCTTCAACTTGACGGCCCTGGTTTCCGCATTGCCCTCCCAGAACGAGGCTGCGGCGCCCACCTTGCCGTCAATTTTGCTGCCATCAGTGTATATTTTGACAGCGAAGTCGCTGTTGGCGTGAAGTTCGTTTTGGTCTATCAGGCTTTTGAACTCCAGGCGCATATGCGATGCCGGGTGTCCATTGTCGGCGTGCTCCGCCCTTCGCTCGATCTCTCCGCCCGCCGGGTCGGGCCTAAGCGGGTGGAAGCAGCGCCGCGTTAATCGTCGTCTATAATATATTTAACATCATGCGTCAGCTCGCTCCTTTCTCTATATAACTATCCTCAGGTTAGGTTCGCTGGGGTTAGGTTCGCTCGGGTTAGGTTCGCTCGGGTTAGGTTAGGTTAGGTTAGGTTAGGTTAGGTTAGGTTAGGTTAGGTTAGGTTAGGTTAGGTTAGGTTAGGTTTTTTTTTTTTTTTTTTTTTTTTTTTTTTTTTTTTTTATTAATTTCTGCTCTCCACTCCCTGCCTTGAGCAGGGACGATATCAATCAGTTTTTTATTGTTAACATCGTTGCTTAGTATTTTTCGTTTTGTTTGAATGTGTGTTTATTATTTAAGTCTGTGGGTTCGTTATGTCGTCTTCGTTATTAGTTTTGTTCTGGATTTGGTTTTACATGTTAAAAAAAAATTTGTTAATCAGTTTTTATTTGCGTAATTATTACTTGATGCTGACTGTATAAATATATATTTTAATGGTAATAATACTGTCTTGCTTTTACACTTGTAGTTTAGATGTCTATAATATATATATATTTAATAGTGTGTTCTTTCCTTCATTCTTCGTTTTTCGTTCTCAATTGTGTATATATATACAATATTATATGTAAATATATATGATGTTATTTGCTATATATGTGTTTATAATATATATTATATAGTGTGTTCAAAACTCTTTCCTTGCTCAAGGGTCGCGCAATCCCTTAGCATACACCAATACATTGCGCTAGATTAGCATGGTTAGGTTAGGTTAGGTTAGGTTAGGTTAGGTTAGGTTAGGTTAGGTTAGGTTAGGTTAGGTTAGGTTAGGTTAGGTTAGGTTAGGTTAGGTTAGGTTAGGTTAGGTTAGGTTAGGTTAGGTTAGGTTAGGTTAGGTTTTTTTTTTTTTTTTTTTTTTTTTTTTTTTTTTTTGTTTTTTGTTGTATGCTGATATCCACTCCCTACCATGAGCAGGGTCGTTGTTGATCCGTTTGTGTTTTTAACTACAATTTATTTATGTTAGTGTTATTATGTATGTTACTGTTCTTCTTTATGTTTACGTAATTATATATGTATATGTTTTATTGTATATTCTATTATATATTATGATTTTACTCTTTCATTCCTCAAGGGTCACGCAACTCTTGACGTCGGTCAATATTTTGCGCTTTCTTGAGGCCATCTTTCCAGCTTGTTTATGAGATATATAGATATTTACTTTACTAGTTGTAATTTAATGTGTTTGGTTATGTATGTATGTAAGTGATATATGTTTATATTTTACTATATATATATGTATCTATAATGTATCTTATAATGTATTTAAAATATTATGTCAGCTCGCTCCTTTCTCAAGGGTCGCGCAAACCCTTAGCTTTCACCAATATTTTGCGCTTTCTTGAGCCCATCTTATTCGCCGTGTTAATATATAAGTATATTATTAAATATATATATTTACTTCATTGTAGTTTTGTCGACAATTTTATTTTGTTCCGTCCTAATAATATAGTGTATACATAGTAGGTACCATATTATATTTCTATTTTATTTATTGTGTAAACTGTGTTTGGAGATCGTAGCTGACAGGGATAAACAGTGCCATAGGCACTGCCAGCTCCTGCCCGCTACGACCTTCGCCACCCTCCTTGCAAATTTTTAATTTTTTCCGTGCGGCCCATTTTCCATGTCAGTATTTTAAGTTTGTTGTAACTAAATATAAATGCCCGTTTTATTGCCATATTTTTTCCTTTTTTGTTAAATCTCGGGTGTATATAATAATATGTGTATAATTTAAAAGTTTTAAAAGGTATAAAAGTTATAAAAGTAAGAATAAAGTATGTATATGTATTTTTTGTGTGTATATATAATTGTCTAATTCAGTTGAATTTCCTCCCCAGGGCCTCTGGAAGCGGTTCATTTTTGTGCCTATGCTCATATTTAGAGTGGTCAAGAAGGCTCCTGGATTCTGTGAGACCGCTCGCCCGCAGATGTTAGCTGTAAAACTGTCTGCAACCGGGGACTTTATCGGGATGAAGCGGTTTCCCGCCACTCGCAGCTCCTGTTCTGTGAACGGGGGGGCATGGTTATCATCATGTTCCCCGTCCACGAGGCTGGCTTGCTGTCAAGTGGCTGGGTGGTCTTGGCTGTCCTCGCTTCCCGGTCCTCCGGGTTGAAAGTTTTGGCGAGCAGTCTCGTCGGCTCCTTCCGGCTCAGGAACCCCCTTTTTGGTCGTGCGGTCAATCGCCTCGCACACGCCTCCCCGAGGCCCTTTCCTGCTCCACTTCCCCCCATCCGAGTCCGCGCATCAGCGACTTTGGTGTGATGTTTGGCCCTGCTATGCAGGCACCTGTTCACCACCCCGGCCGACTCGGGAGGCGTCGCGCATCGCGCTTGTCTCTTCCTGGCGGAAACTTCTCTCTTCGGTGTAGCTGGCACCTCGGACCACCGCGGCATGGTGGGCTTTGTGTGTGTTTTGATTTGTGGTGTGTGTTTAGTGCATGTTATGTATGTGTTGTTTGTGTGTGTGTCTATAGTGGTTGCAAATTGATAAGTGTTACTGATTGGTGTTACGTCCGACGGGCTGCTGTGATAAGATGCGTTAAGCTGGACCAGTTTCTCACGAAACTGGCTCCAGTTTGCTGTATTTGTGATGAACAGCGTCGTCGTCCGATGTGTGTATGTTTGCCCACCTTCCTGCAGCTTTACGTTGAAGGTTTTGCCGCCGTGGTCCGACTCGATCATTCCCCGATCTATGTCCCAACTTTCCACCAGGTCGAGGACGTCCGTCCCGAAGGTCGGGGCGTCGCCAACATTTGGTGCCTGCATGCTCGTCACGGTTTTCTCTCGGAGGGGAGTTGTTGCCACGCTTTTTGCGGTGGCGCCTTTAGCAATACGCAACGGTGGATCGCGCTATTGCGTCCCACCGTTTGCGTAACGGACATTCGAGGCTGAACCCGTTGTGAGCCAGGTTGTCAAGGCCCGCTTTGAGACAATTGCAGCATCTGGGGGGCTCCCCAGCTAGGTGCGACCGGCATTCCGCTCTCAGATGAGAGTCGCCGCAATGCGAGCAGAGATCGTCCTTCCCGGTGCAGTGTTTCCGTCCATGGCCAAAGCCAAGGCATTTCGTGCACTGCACAAGGGGGGTCTGGTCATACACCCTCACCCTTTGCAGGTCAATGTGTGCACGTCCTGCCCTGGTTAGGATCTGCCACACCGGGGGGGAGACCTGCACGACCACATGGCACTCGTGTGGGTTCCGTGCTCGCTTCCGGTATTTTACGGCGACTCTCACTTCGTCTTTCTTCAGCTCGCCGAGGAGATGCTGGTTCTGTTTCAGGATCGCCCTGGCGACATCGTCGTCTGTGTTGTAGGACAACACGTCTGCCAGCATCACCAGGGGATCCCTGTTCACCGCCTCGGCTACCCTCAGACCTACCGTCGAGCCCCCCAGCCTGTTCTTTACCATCTCTAGCTCACAACGGGTCTGACACCCTATGACCACCTTCTGGTCTTTGGTCTTTCGGACCTTGTCGACCCGAATGCCCGTCTGCTTTGCGTCCACCGCGATCCGTATTTTGTCGACGACGGCACTGCTGGTGTCGTTGCCGTCGTCTGAGCTCACTATAAGCGAGTGCAGCGGCGGCGGCGGCACATAGTGCTTTCCGGTCGCCGCTGCACTCGCATAGGTTGCAGTCTTTTCTATGGAGCTCCGTTGTCTCTCCATCGCCTCCTTGAGTCTCCTCATTTCTTCGCCGCTCTCCTTCACCAACGCGCTATGCTCCGCTAGTGAGGAGAGCAATGAGTCGAACGCTGGAGGGGTCTCCGGGGGCGGAGTTGCTTTGCTGGGCTCCACATCAGTCCCCACCCCTCTTGCCATAGTGACGGCCGCCGCCTCTTCCTTCACCAGTTGGAAGAGCCGGTCCACTGCTTGGGTGATACCGGCCTTTATATCGGTCCTCAGATTGCGCGAGTCACCCAGGAGTGATTTCGCGCGGACCAGGCAGTTCCGTGCCTCGGTGACTCGGTCGGTGGGTTTTTGACTCGATCCCGGCGATCCTCCCGCCGCCCCGGCGGATGTTCTGCGCAACGCGACTTTGCAGTCTGTTGATTGCGCAGTCTTTCTAGCGGGCTGCGAGAGGGCCGCCGCGACCGGCGCCGCCTTCTTAGGTGGCTGGGCGGTCGCTGGTGGAGGGGGCTGGTTTAACGCCGCCTTTACGCTCTCCCACTCGCCGATGCTTCGCCTCACTTTTGAGGCCTGGTTTATGGGGGAAGGGACCTTGTCTTCGGCCGATGGAGAGACACCGGGACTCGCGGGGGTCTTTTTGGCGGGCGTTCTGGAGAGGAGCATGGTGGAGAGAGAAAATAGAGGGCAACAGATAAGAGAGATATAAATAAGAAATAAAGATGTCAAAGTAAAAGTAGATAAGTGGATAACTGTAAAGTGGTTATCACACGCTGTATAGGGGCGTGTGAGTCAGTGTGCACGACAGCGTGCACGGTCAAAGGCTAATAAAACTTCCTTATATATAAATTAATTTAAGGGCGGGCATGGGTGGGCACGATTCCTAACAGTTTGGACAGTTTTTCACTGTCGGGTGGTCAATTTTTGTATGGGCGGCTCTGTTATGAGGGTGCACACGCGTTGCCTGCGCGGAGTCCCGTCTGGTGTGAAGGTTTCGACCCGTTCGCGCGACCGGAACGGGAGTTATTAGCCAGGGAATGGGCAAAAATGGTAAAAATTTTGAAAAAATTTAATAAAAACTGTTTAATTTAAAAATGACTAAATGTATTCCTTTTTCTGTTTCAGGACTCGGGTGGAGCAACTTCAGGCGCGTCCAGCGGCGTCCCTAGGGTTATTGCGAGACTCGAAATGACAAAGTTATTAAATTTTAAAGTTTGTGAGAATTTGGAAAAGTGTTTTTCTTTAATAAAAATTTTCCCTTTAAAGGTTTCAAAAATATTTTCACACAGGCGTGCAGGGCTCGCGGAGCCGCGTCCAGGGATGTATCACACTACTATGTTACCTTAATTGTAAGGGTGTAAAACACTTGATCAATATTTTTTAAGCGCGAGTTAAGGTAAACTTTTGTACCGATGTACCTATATATAGGTATGTGTTTTTATACAGTGGTCCGTACGAATGCTCGTTTTTACACCAATTCCCACGGGATTTTTGCAGATATCGCTGTGGTTTCGCTCCAGGGAGCTCGACCGGGGTGCGCTATAGCCGGGTGACGTGGAATCTTCCTCGGGAAATCGGTCAAAACGGGATAGGTGGGACTGAGTGTGCAAAATTCCTAACAGTTTGGACAGTTTTTCACTGTCGGGTGGTCAATTTTTGTATGGGCGGCTCTGTTATGAGGGTGCACACGCGTTGCCTGCGCGGAGTCCCGTCTGGTGTGAAGGTTTCGACCCGTTCGCGCGACCGGAACGGGAGTTATTAGCCAGGGAATGGGCAAAAATGGTAAAAATTTTGAAAAAATTTAATAAAAACTGTTTAATTTAAAAATGACTAAATGTATTCCTTTTTCTGTTTCAGGACTCGGGTGGAGCAACTTCAGGCGCGTCCAGCGGCGTCCCTAGGGTTATTGCGAGACTTGAAATGACAAAGTTATTAAATTTTAAAGTTTGTGAGAATTTGGAAAAGTGTTTTTCTTTAATAAAAATTTTCCCTTTAAAGGTTTCAAAAATATTTTCACACAGGCGTGCAGGGCTCGCGGAGCCGCGTCCAGGGATGTATCACACTACTATGTTACCTTAATTGTAAGGGTGTAAAACACTTGATCAATATTTTTTAAGCGCGAGTTAAGGTAAACTTTTGTACCGATGTACCTATATATAGGTATGTGTTTTTATACAGTGGTCCGTACGAATGCTCGTTTTTACACCAATTCCCACGGGATTTTTGCAGATATCGCTGTGGTTTCGCTCCAGGGAGCTCGACCGGGGTGCGCTATAGCCGGGTGACGTGGAATCTTCCTCGGGAAATCGGTCAAAACGGGATAG